>CM061489.1:17380761-20336710 GCA_030867185.1 Tagetes erecta
ATTTCCACTTGAGCTTGACTATGAGCTTTTAGAACTATCAGATGAGGAAGTCTGAACAGGCACTTTCTTCATAGAATCTATCAGTTTCAACAAATCCTCAATCTGTCTATCTTTCAAACTATTTTCGTCTTTCAATTCTTTAATATTTTCATCCTTCTTATTCAAGATTGTGGACAGACTTTCAATTTATTTATTCTTCTCTTCAATTTCTTTGCTCAGATCAAAACTCAACTTCTTTACATCAACATTTTTGGTCACTAACCTATTGTATCTATCGACAATCTCACTGGATGTTAATCCAAAAATGTTGAATAGATTTTCAGAGTCTTGAATTCTCCTTTTAAGCTCTTCAATCTCTATATTCAGCTTATTTACCTCAGATAGATGTGTCATCTCGAACTTGGATAAGTCACCGACATGCAACTCAGACTCCTGAGTAGGATATTCCAAAGGCAAGTCTTCAACTACTTCCTTTATATCCTTTTCATACTCATGTTCTTCATCAGATGAAGAAATCACAATCTGTTCTACATCCTCTGCAGCCTTAGATTGTTCTTCAATATCATAAACAAAATCAATTTGCTCCAGATTGATTCTGTCAATGTCTTCTTGATGATCAGATACAATCTTTTCAGAACTATCATCTTTCTCTTCAATTTCATCATGTTGTTCTTCTATAAGTTCATCACCTTCATTTGGATCAATTTCCACATTCAAACCATCAACATTTACAGGTAACTCACCATCAGACTCATCATCATTATCATCATCATCATCTTCACTATCATTATCATCATCATTGTCCTCTGAACTTGACTCAGCTTAAGCAACAGGTTCTATACCAATCAACTCATCCATGTTTATTGGTTCATCAATCAGATTCAATTGATCATTGCCATTTACTATTATCCCAGCAGCCAAATCCTTCATATATTGAGTAATGTCAGTCTCCAATCCACTGAAATTACTCACTGCATTGGTTCTTGTCAAGTATGCAAACACCTTAGAGTCATGATGTAAAACTCTAAGTGTTGGACCATGATAGACACCAATTAGATAAGGAAATGATTGGTTTATCAGACACTGAATAAATCTTGGATACTTTAAGAATTTATTCCTTCTATCTTCTTCAATATTCATCCTTAATCCATTGAAGATATAGCTTGATAAGTTGTATCCTCTGTTTTCCACTAAAGCAACCAATATAGATGCAGTTCTATATGTCATTCATTCCACCCTAACTTTCTTTTGGATATAGAATGTTGAATGCAATGAATAATAAATCTCCATCTAGCACTTATTTGCCCTTTCAACATCTGCTTTCTAACAGGACCTCCTTCATACCCAATATCTTCAAAACATTGAAGAATTTCAGCTTCATTAAACTCAGTTGAAAAGTCTCCATCTTCACCAAATCTGAAACAAGTTCTGATACTTGCTTCAGTAATAATTATTTCTCTATCTTGTGTAAACTCTCCTCTAATTCTTCTCACACATTCAATAGATTCTACCACAGCTGTTCTCCAAAACCTTTTAATGAATCTTGAGACTATGGTAGGATCAACACATAGTGCATAAGCCAATCTAGTTTTTGACAAAAACTGTAAGACTTCAAGAAAATGTTCCTTCCCAAGAGGTACTTCAGGTCTAAGATAGGAAACAACATTATGCTCTTTCACAAACTTTAACTCAGCCATTTAACCTACAATGAGAAAGAAATTTATCAGAATTAATGTTCAGATTAAAGTATTTAACAGATTTTGACTTTGAGGTCAAATTTGATTAACTTTAAGTTCAAATTTTTAAGATGATTGTGATGATAAACAGACAATGATGACTTTTAAACTCTTATTAATTGACAACGTTCATGTTTAAATCAAGATTCAAGTTTAATTTTGTCAATTTTAGTTGTTGATTAGTTTATTTACGATGAACAGTGACATTACAGCGTTTTTGATTGATTCTTACCCAAAAAGATACACAAATTGATTTTAATATCTAGTTGGTAAGATTATGAGGTTCAGATGATTGATTTTGTTGTTTGTACTAAACTGCGTGAAAATCGTCTTGTAACTGTACTAGGTGTTTGAAATGAACCGTTTGAGGGTTTTGAAGGGTTTATATACTATTCCCACACTTGTTAAAATTTTAAAACAGACTTTAAAAGATATGCGGACAATAGTTTGTTCACACATCCTATCATTATTCATTCATTTCACATGTAAAATGAGTTTTATATGATTTTCTTTTAGTTAAAACACATTTACTTGTTATTATTATCATTTTGATATCAAAATCTGCTTTAAAATCAAATAATTTTGTGATCTGCGGACAATAGTACTTTATATGCGTACAACAGTAACATCAGTTTTGTATTGTTGTTCGCACATCCTTCGAAAATTCATTATTATGTTTCATAGATTTACATATTGAGGTATAAATCACTTTTATGATTGTTGATTTATAACCTAATCTTAAAATCATTGATTTTATTCGATATGCGGACAATAGTGTCATTCGCACATCACATGATATGCTTGCTACAGTAACATCCGCACATCTTTCAAACACTTAGACAGTTTTAAGATTCTTTTCATCTTTCTTAATGTTGTACTTTGAACAATACTCAAAGATCATCAATTAATCTATGGGCAACAGTTCTTTGTACTTAAGACACATTTCATCAAATATCTTTTGATTTTTCCTTGCACATCTGCACACAAACAATTTAAATCATTAGTTCATTTGATATGTAACATCATGACAGAATTTATGAACGTCAAATTTAATGACAGTGATTTCAGTTGATCTGCGAATGACAGTTTCAACTGATCTGCGGAATGACAATTTAAACTGATCTGCGGACAACAGTGTTCGCACATCTTGATCTACGAGCAACAACGTCCACACATCTTGACAGTTTCACTGTTTCAACTAATCTATGGTCAACAGTGTTCGCACATCTCGATCTGCGAACAACAGTGTCCACAAATCTTGAAATTTTAATATCCAATTTTTACTTTCATGTGATCAAAGCACTTGATTAGTTTATTATGAAAATATCTTTGACACACATATTTTGGTCTTCTGGTCATTTCTTGACATGTGTAATTGTACTCTGCAGAGATCAAATTTTCAATTATGAAATGAATTGCACACATTCAATCTAAATTCATAATACCACATCTAGTCAATCCAGTTTTTCTCTCATAGTTCGTTTGAATATGACATTTTCTCCCCCCTAAAGTTATAATTTTCTTAGTGAAGAAAATTTAAACTTTCCAAATGATCAATTATGATCCAATCACAAATATGATCAAAGCCACCTTTATTTATTTTTACCTTGACAGAGAAGTACCTTTTTAAGAACAATTGTAGGCAAGCAAAGAGATCATATGTGACACCCGAGAATTTCGGACTAACTCTGTTAACTAAATCACGTTAATTCCATTAATGCAATTATACTCTACATTTAATTAGTTGAATTAAACGTGCTACTTGTTACACAAACAGTTACGTGTAACGGTAATTCGGAAAATTACCCGACCACGCGAGTTAATACCTGGGCGTTGGTGAATTATTGAACTTAATATCCTGATGTATAGAATATCTATAAGTTTGATAAATTTATATGTTAGAGAACTTATGTGTTTAATTTCGTGACTTTCGTGAAATCGCGTATTTTACCGGTTTTAACGTTTTAACAAGTTCGGCAAGTCTTACGGCAAATTTTATAAATCAAGTTTTTTTTCTTTATAAAATACATGAAGGACTTTTCTTGTATTTTTACAAACTTCAATTAAAAGATGGTCCATGGATCATCTAGGTGACCCATGGGTGATCCAAACCCCATCCTTTTACATATATTAGTTTAATAAATAATATAAAAACTAGCTAACCCTAATCTATAGCAAAAACATGAAAGTCCCTTGCCCTATTTCCCTACATACGACGACAACATAACACACACACTTCGATTTATTGGTCTTGGTTTGAGTTGATGGTGTATTGGAGTGTTTATTGAAGTTCTAAACAAATTCCAAGTAAGCTTTTGATCTAATTCTTCATGATTTTTATTTTCCATATGTGTCATGAACCCTAGATCATCCAAATTGTTAAATTGATAATCTTTATGTAAAATTGGGGATTGGTCATTGGTGTATTTGATGTTTTGATGAGTTGGTAATCAATAGAACCCATGGTTATGTTCTTGTGAAACTAGGGTCAACATGAAGATGTAAGAACATAAACTTTTAGGTTTGATCATGGTTGGAAGTTTGTAGATATGAACTTGTATGATGATTAGAATGAAACTTGGATATTAATCATATTGTTTTAAGGGTTATTGGATTTTAATAATCCGAACTTTTGTATATTGGCCGATATTAATCCCAACTTAAAAAATTCTCTGTGGTAATCCCAACTTGTAACTTATTTTCCTACAATAATCCTCCGTTAAAATTAACTTAACGCCGTTAACTTTTTTTCGAATTTTTGACCGATGTTTTAGGGCTTTTGATCGGGAGGACGATACGAATCTATTGACGTAAAATTTATCTTGAGCCGATCCTCCAAACGAAGAAATTTTAACATCCGATTTAAGCACCGTTAGGTTTAAAGACCCGATTTAAAAACCGTTTGGTTGTTTGGAGCATCGACTCAATGTAAGTTTTACATCAATAGATTTGTATCGTCCTCCCGATCAAAATCCCTAAACATCGGTCAGAAATTCGAAAAAAAGTTAACGACGTTAAGTTAAATTTAACGGAGGATCAATGTAGGAAAATAAGTTACAAGTTGGGATTGCCACAGGGAATTTTTTAAGTTGGGATTAATATCGGCCAATATACAAAAGTTCGGATTATTAAAATCCAATAACCCTTGTTTTAATGATGTTTTTGACAAAACCAGTGATAACAGAATTTTGACAGATTCGTAACATGATTTTCCTTAGACTATAACTTGTTGAAAACCGAACCAAAATGAGTCATTATTGAGCCTAGATTGTAGTTTAAGAAGTCTAGTTTCTAGAAAACTAAACCAATGAATTTTTAGAGAATAATAAGTTAGACATTTTGATTTTACAAAAATAGATGTCAAATCTGAAAATCTGGGCAGAAAATGGGTCAACTTCAAAAGGTCACAACTTTATACTTACAGCGTATTTGTGGATGATTCTTACACCAAATTAAACCTTAATGTTTTAGCTTTCTATATTGGTAAAATTTGTATTTTTATTCCACTGTATGGTCGTCCAACGTTTGTAACAATCGTTAGTGTGAAATCAGGTGTTTTTCTGACCTTTATGTAAAGATGTATTTTTAATAAATAGTTTCTTTGGGTTTCAAGTAAACTATATAAAGTAAAAAATGAACTTAAGACAGTTGGTGAAATATGGGACATGTACATGTTATTTTGAGTTGGTTTCCGTACAACATAAAAACGATTAACAAAGCAGAAAAATCTGAAAAGTGGACTTGCATTGTGTTCACCTGTATCATGTGTGCAACTTGTAAATTGAATGTCATGATGAATTAAAAGTAACACTAACATGCTTGTTTATATATAATATGATGATTGTTGACTTGAATCATGATTATATGTAAGGTGATGATTGCTAGACATATATTTTAAACATGATCATGGGTACATGGGGTTGCAAGTATGTTTATATAGTTACTATAATGACATATTGATGGTTCAAAAGTGAGATGTATGCTTGTTGTGGTGAGTTGATATTAATACTAACTTTGATTAAAAAGATGTTAAAGATTTGTACATGGGACATGGTAGATGAGTTTTATGCATGCCAAAACTATTTGTTGAGTTATTGTATGTGGTTTACAGGCATGGTTTGGTAGTAGCCTATCTTAGCTATGCCGATTCCCTTTAAAGGAAACTTTATCGAAACAATGATTTATGTTCTGATCTTAGAAAACTAGGATGCCTTGAGAAGATGTGACTATATTAATAGAGATGCAATAACATGTTATGAACTATGCTTATTTTGAAAGTGGCAATGTATGATATGCTTTCCTCAAATTAGAAGGCTTACATGCTATGATTAAGACATGTAAGAAGTTATATGTGGGCATGAAACGTTTGTAGTTAAGAACGTACATCCATTAACGAGTTTGTGTAGTGAGACATGTCTTAGAACACATATTTCCTATAATAGAAACTTTAATAAAAATGGAATTTGGTTTTGTTGCATACGTGCCTTGTAATGCGATTTGTGAGTTTAAGGTGAGCAAGTGAACCTAATTGAACATATTTATACTTAAAAAGTCACCAACGGGTCGTCGGGTCAACAAAAGTCAACTTTAGTCAAAGTTGGTCAAAAGTCAAACATTTCTAAATTCACTTAAAACATTGAAAATGTTTGGATGCTTAGGGTTTGACACGCCTACACGAACACACACTTACAAAACTATCATGTAGTAGGAATGTTGTGTTTGCTTTTACCTTGCTGATGCTTGTAGCGGTGCACCCGAAGGTGAGTTCACTAAACCGCACTTTTACTATTCTACCCTTTTATGGGCTGAACACGAACGATTACTTTTACGGATTTACAAATTTTGTATGTCGCATGTCTGGATTAGAGCAACTTTTATTTTGTACATGAAAGACCTCATGGATACCTAGTTGACTGTTAGTATTTGTGAAATAGCGAGGAAATTTTGAGTAGTACTACTGGGTTTGACAAACCATACCCGGGCTAGTCGCGCTAGCATGACAGAAGGACCTGTCGAACGGGTGTTGAATGACCTAACATACATACATGTACATCTTGATGGGATGTACGAACAGGAAAAATGCATTTAATGTGTACATATGTCAGCTTCGGTCAGATACATATGACTCTAAGGACATGTACTGTAGACTAGCTACCTACACCGACATACTTTATTTATATTTCTTCTTGCAAACGAACTTACTTGATTATGTAACTATTATGTGAACTCACCAACCGTCGTGTTGGTACTTGTTAGCCTTTCACTTTTACAGGTCACTGAGGTACAACACACTTAGGACGTGGCATGGAGTCATGACTTTTCATTTAAACATTTTCTTGCATTAAAAACCATGTTTTGAGTTTAACAACTATTTGAACTGTGGTTCTTGTGTTGGGCGCGTGCCCTTAGACCTATACCGGCGGGGAGCAGCTTTTGCGCAATTGGTCTCTATTTAATATTTTTGACATTATATTTCGATTACTCTTCCGCAAAATTTCAAATGTTAACTTTGTATTAAATTTTCTCATTTAATGAGACACGTATGTTTTAAATTCATATAGCGTCGTTTGGTGTAACTAATGACTGAGATCCTGGTTTGTCACACACTTAACGGTAAAACTCCGTTAGTGGATTTTGAGGGTGTGATAGATTGGTATTAGAGCCATTGGTTATGGCGAACTAGGTTTGCATTGCATTCTAGACTATAACTGTACACTACATTAGTTACACTTGTTTGAATTTATTTGTGATCCATATAGATGTGATTTACACTTACACACGCCTGCACTAGCATTACATGAAGTAACCAGCTTGTATTATGTGACACATTAGGGCAAATTTTTAGGAACTTGCTCTTCTAGTAAAGCTTGAACTAGGTGTGTATTTGCTTGCTTCTGAATTGCTCATTGAAGCATGCATGAGACATGTTTGACCATGACCTTGTTCAAAAGTTATCTCGCATTTTAGGCTAATTTTTTTGGGGGGGCTTTAGTTTAGAAATGTTTGCATTTCATTATAACTTGAAACTTGTAACATTATGGCAACTAACTGATGTCTTACGGAGCCTAAACAACACACTTTTGAATTATCTACCTCATTATGGCAACTAACCCCCAAAGACGGACGCCTAATGTATTGAGGTAGATGAACTACGAGACTTGATTGTTGTCCAAAAACTCATTCATAGTGAGGTCTTGACTTAATACTAATGCGACCTACTATGTGCTATTACACATAACTTATTATTTGACATATTCGAGTGCTATAACATGTTACATATTACGAGACTTATTATTTGTTGTAACATGTCACTTATTGTGTGATCCACTACATACTATTTATTTGATTTGATGTTATCATTGCTCATGCTCATGGTACACTCACATTGTGTTTAGACTAGTAGTCTTATACTTACTATGAAACTTAGACTGTACTTGATACACGCGACCCATTGATACCTCACACTAATAGTTTGCTAGTGTCCTACACATGTAGTATAGTTGTCTCCTACTTATAAGTTTATCATACACTTATACACATTCAATACTTGACATGAGATAGCAATACCATACGGATGAATGTAAATCAAAGAACATAATAAACATAAGATCAGTGTACCCGATAGGAGACAAACTGGGGTGATTGTGTAAGGTAAATTGACGATTACGGGTGTGCAACGTATGGTGAATTTACGGGTACATGATGATCCTGGCAAAATATGCCATGTGGGTGATACCCAAAAAGAAACACAAAAGTGATGAACCAATCAATACAAAATCATCTGAAACAAACACCCATCTCTAAATAACGCACCGATATCTAGTCCATGCTTGACTGAACCCATAAAATCCATATACGGATGGTATACAAATACAATACAACCTTTGATGGCACATGATAAGTTTATTTTTAAACTACATACATTTTTACCTTATACACCTAAATTAAAGATAATTGAAATCTTTCCTTGGTGACACACAAATAAGAACAAAGATCTATGTTGGAAAACCTGACAAAGTTTTGCTACTACTATATTTGTCCCCTAATGATATGACTAATTCCACATATAATCAATCTGAATCCACCAGTTGAAACATGTACCTTACTGAAGTCACAACCTTATGATACATAATGAGATGCTTTAATTTATGGTCGGTGTACTATGACCTCTTGCCAACAGTCGATAACATCTTAACGTCATTGGTTCTGCAAATGAATGTTAAACAAACCCTATAATTTTTAGGATTCTATGGAGGAGTCTAATAAAGATAACAATTTATTAAAATATATATAATTATATATATATAATAATAAAACTCTTGTTGATATGATAAACCAACCGCGTAATATTGCTTATTCAAAATCACTTCTGGTGAAGTAAATCTGTATTGCTTAAACATTCATGTAAATACCTCGTAACATATCACGCTCGTCCTAAAAGTACTTCACCTAACCATAACCTATTCTCAAAGAACTTCAAGTTGTTTATGATAATAAGTTACCCAAAAGTAATCCTGACTCATGATGTTTCTACTATTAACGATGCACCAATGAACCACATGTGTGGTATGTGTAAGTTTCGATCTAGTTGTATAACTCGTCTTGATCCAGCACTCTCGTAAATGTTAATTCTCACCCAATCTACATCTCCACTGTTGTAAAACACGTTTTTGGTCTTTTTTTTGCAATAACATCTAATTTAAACACATTATATGTACCTTTTGTCCATTTTAATATATATTCAAACTCCTCTACCTGATTATTCGCGTAACAAAAACAAGTTACGCGTTCTCAAAATCTTAAGTCAGTGATCATTTAGATCCGAACCACATAAAATTCTAATACATAACCGATGTTACAATATATATTATAATATTACTATTTCACTTAACATATATTCCTTTTCCCCAACCCCTTTGAATGACTTAGTAAAGAAGGCGAGAATGTTAGTAGGTGACACCTACGCCTTCAATGAGCTGGTGGTGTGTTGGGTTAGCTGCGGTACACCCTATACGAAAACACTAATAGTACGTTGAATGTGGGACTCGAAACCAAACCAATAATTAACATGGGAAACTCTAATATATCATTCTCATACCTTTTAAAAACACATAATTTCCAATAATGCTATTTAATCTATCATTCATAGGGTAACTTGCTATGTACTTAAAAAATTTTAACTTTCATACATCCTTTCTTCACAGTTATAAAACCAACTAAATTTTTCGTAATTGACTCCCGTATATAAATTATGATTTTGAATACATTTCACGACTCTAAGGATTCACGTGATGATTACCACCGTCAACGAACAGCAGTACTAGTTATTGTTTTGAGGGAGCTTTATCCATTACGGTCCAGGATAACCACTTCCCATCTTGTTTTCATTCCCATTATTAGATACTCTCATTATCATTTGACATTATAAATGTACGACGTCCCTTCTTAGAAGCTCCATTATTCATGAATTCCTATACTATACATAATTAGCTTCCTTAATCAAAATTGTTTTAGTCTCTATGTAAGAAACTTTAACCTGGTTGTTCTAACCCATGAATGTCTCACTACAACAAAAATGGGTTTTTAGGACCTTTTGTGTGGGACGCTTGTAAAATATGGTCCTAAAAAACTACTTAATAGGACGAATGAACTCTTGGGGTCCTTTTATAATATACACTACTAAACCGGTGTCCTAAAAAGCTATTTAATAGGATGAATGATTCTTTGGGGTCCTATTATCATATATCTTAATAAGACACTTAGAATATAGATCCTAATAAAGTAATTTATAAAACATTAAGTTGTTGGTGTCCTATTATGTGTTAATGTAATAGGACACCGGATCAAATGAGGTCCTATTATAGCATTACTTAATATGACACTTTGTAGTTGAGTCTTAAATGTTCAGTGTTATAGGACCCTTTCTAGTTGAAGTCATATTGGAACATGAGTTAATAGGTCATTTGACACTTGGGTATTATAACTTTAAACTTTATAGGACGTTTAGTCATTGTGGTTTTATAATAACACATCGTAATAGGACACTTCATATTTGAGTCATAAAACATCAGTTTTATAGGACGCTTATTTGCTAGAGTTTTAATATAACATAGCTTAATAGGATACTTGACACTTGGGTTTTATACTTTAACCTTTATAGAACAACTCATCTATCATTTTGCACTACTAGAAAATACACCTTTAATGACATGCATTGTGTGTCATAAAATGGGGTAGATGTAGGGGTGTTCAAAACCGGATGTCTGAAAATTCGAATAGTGGTTTTTTGTATCCGAATCCGTATCTGAAATTTCGGATATCCGATTTTATCGGATATGGAATCGAAGAATAATCCAAATAAGTTCTAGGCCAAAGCAAGTATGAAAAAACAATAAAAGAGACTTGTAATTTGAAACCCGTTATTTTCAGGATAACCCTGTTAACTCGAGCTATGCTATTTTAATTGTTATACATATTTGTATTTAACGAAATGTTCTCATTTACAAAGTTTTGATAACATTTAAATATTATGTAAAATGGATGGACCTTTTTGCAAATTAACTAAAGTTAAAAAAAAACAAACAAGACCCAACCCTCCATACCAGATACCACCCGTACATTGTCTTCAACAAAAAAACCCACTTAAATCGATAAACCCCATGTTCAGTGTTCACAAAATAGGGCTCCATTCACAAAATCGATATATGTCGTTGCTTTTTCGACCTCTGTTGCTGCACCGTTGCTCCTCCGTCCCTCCGCCTACTATGATAATTCCTTGATCCTTGCTCAGTCGTATCAATCATCCTTGAGTTTAATCTCATTTTTTCGATCGAAAAGGTTAGTTCATTAAGGATTTATCATATTTCCGTTGATTCAATTTGCGATTAAACGTATGTAGTGTTCAATATGATGTTTGGAGTAGAATGCTAAACAAACTGTATGAAGTGAAATCGATTGAATGTATGTGTTTTTCCATAATTTCATAAATGTTAGGGCTTGGCAGGTGAAATCAAATCTCATTCTCATCGTTCCTTTATTTAGGTATATATTCAATTAATTCATCTTTTACAAAGTTCATATTCACTTGATATGTGATTGAGATATCGCTTTTGAAAGGGACCGTTTGAGCGGCTTAGACTCCTAGCCTTTTGTAGTAGGCAAACACTCCCAAGAAATAAGATGAGAACACAAGACTTGAAACAACTTTCCTTAATTCATTTCTACTTGCTTCTAATTGACTAGTGCCATTTATAGGCTTACAAAGAATTAAAATAAAAACTAACTAAACATGATCTAAAGTAATTTACTACCCACTAACTAAATAATACTAAACATAATTAAAGGAAAATAATTGAGAAGTTGGATAGTTATGGGATTGCATAGGAAAAGTGGGATGTGAGTCATGGTATGTATCAATACTCCCGCCCTAAAAAACTTCCTTGTCCTCAAGGACGGGTGCTTGTCCCATGGCGATCGCCACTCGAGATGTACAAAAGCATTAGGGGCGGTCTCCACATAGCGCCAAGGAGGTTGCCACAGTGGTCGCCACTAGCGTCGCCCGGTTGCGGCGTCAATCCGTGGTTCGTGGTTTAGTTTCATGTCGTCAAACCTTTCGAAAAGCAACCATGATATCTTTGCCTCTTGTGAATTGGGAAGGCCATTTTCTAGCAAGGTTGCTGGTGGACATGGTTGGGATGATGGTGACGGGGTTAGGGTTGTTTCGGGTGTTGGAGATGGCGGTGTGGTTTCTTCGGGTGTGGTAATTCTGACCAAGTGATCAATTTGTGTTGTAAAGCTTTCGATGCTTTTAATAAGGTTGGCTAGTTGGGTGGTTATATTGGTAGTGTAGGTGGATGAACTTGTGTTAACAGTGACGATTTGGTTGATTTGATCGAAGATGGTGAGTGGAAGGTTAGCGGAAGACGATGAATCCTTACGGGATAACATAGTGGAAGGATGAGACGTGAATGAAAGCACCATTGATAGAGACCCTTTGAGCGGGTTAGATTCCTAGCCTTTTGTAGTAAGCAAACACTCCCAAGAAATAAGACTAGTGCCATTTATAGGCTTACAAGGAATTAAAATAAAAACTAACTAAACATGATCTAAAGTAATTAACTACCCACTAACCAAATAATACTAAACATAATTAAAGGAAAATAATTGAGAAGTTGGATAGTTATGGGATTGCATAGGAAAAGTGGGATGTGAGTCATGGTATGTATCACGCTTCCACACACACTCTTAAAAGCCTAGGTGGATTGAATCATAGTCATCTACTGTTGTAATTTTCTCAATTTCATCTGATTAGATCGAATCTCATGTGTTACAATACTTATGTTGTTTGATTTTATTTCAATAGATAAATGCTAGAATGAAATTAAATTTGTATTTGTGGTGTAGCAAATAACTTTTCATAAGGATGAAATAATGAAATGAATATTACTCTTTTATTGAAATAATAACGTAATTGAATAAAAGTCTTGGTAGATGACGCCACGACTCCTATAATTCACACATTGACTATCTAACAGTTCTTTTTATGTAGCAGCTTTTTGGTGTATCACACAACTGGGAGGAATACACAACTGATGTATTAGATAAGTTCTTGTAACTATTGGCCCATTTATTTGCTGCTCAAACAATCAGTCAGTGATTCTCATAAAGTGTAGAACATGTTTGTTAGGCTTTGGTCTTGCAAACGTAAGAGGTGATGAATGCTACTTAGAGGTATGACTATTTTTACAATATTTAGTTTTCCAATACAGATGGGATCTATAACTTAATGGTTTGATTATACTAATCCAATAGAGAAAAAAGAATAAATTGATCATATTGTAGAAGTTGTGAGTTCGCTATGATGTAAATATTTTAGAGTGTAATAAATGTGTAATTGTAATGAAAACCTGTTTCTTGATGACCCACATCATTTAAATAAATATATCAGATTACATACGCATGTGATTATTTTCAATAGTTATATGATTTAGCAGTTGATCTCACATTCAAGGTTTGTGCTTATGTTTATCACTGGTTTTTTTTATCAAGTCATTTTGTCTCAATGCAGAACAACTTCATAATTTGATATTTATTTTGATTATTTAATTACTTTTTCATTTGCGGAGTGGTGGCGAAATAAAGTTATACATAGAGAAAAAGAGGAACATCCCCATGAAGGTGCTTAACTTAGATTTCGCATAAGGTTGTAAACATGGATTTAGAAACATGTCATATGTTAAACATAGATTTAGTAACATGTCATCTGGACTACCATGGGTTGTCTGATCCCAGAGATTAACTCCTGAAATAGTGCTAATGATTTTGTGAACGTTCTTTAGTTGATATGCAGGTGTTTTCTTTGCAGTTTCTTCAAATACGCGTTATCATGTTATCAATGGGACGGAGAGCTTGGTGAAGGATTCTAAGGTGAGGTAAAGTCTATCAGTACATTTTTTCCCTAGATGTGTTGTTTATTCTGCAAAATTCACCTTCTCACTTTCTACAAGAAGTTTTCCTTTTTTTAGCATTAAGTATGTTATAGGTGTTTGATTCACAAAAGTTCAAGCAGTGTATGATATGCCTGCATGCTAAATGGATGATAATGGATTACGAGTATGTAATAATGGGATTTTCCAACATTAATCTAAGATCTTTGGCTGGTTCGAAAGACACAAAGTTAGCCATGGGTTCGATTTTTCGCAAAATATTACCTTCTCATGTATATCATTATATAAGTTACATTTGCTAGTTTTCTGTATAATATCAGGGCTTACTCATTGTTAGTAAGCCTTGTTTCAGTCTTTTTTTGAAGACTTTTTGTGGTTTGGGTAGGGCATAACAGTTATTATTTGGTTGCAGTTGAAGCATTACAGGTTTTGTACACGTCTTAGAACAATGTTGCATAGTTAAGAGATTAGAAAACTAATAATGTTGAACACACAAAAGTATATTGCTATTGGCTTTCCAATATTTGGCCAAAGTAACATATGGTTTTGTTTATTTTAATTGTTTATTGTTGATCATATTATTTGCACCAAATGAGTTATTTTTCACATTTCAAGATTGTGTGGTGCATCCATTGCATGGTCTTGTGCTTTCATCTAGGTATGTATTTGTAAAACATGAGATACGTATAATTTTAATAGCATGGTACTTAACGTTTATACATGGATGGTTTATTTGTAGGTAGTCCGTGAGGATTGAGGACACATTGATGACTTGGATTTTATGTTCATCGTTTCTTTCAATGCTTTTAATTTCTTTGTTAAATTTTACAAGACTTTATGTTGGATAATGTTTAACTTATTTATATTTAGTGGTTTTGTTATGAACAAGCTTATTTATAATATAATAAATTTTTATTTCTTTCATTAGTTGATTTTATATACACGGTGAGTATTAGGGTCTTATATAATGATGGTCTTTTTATTGTTTAATTAAAACCATTAGCTGGATCGATGTCCATAACCATATCGTAAAACTGTGTGTGGATGTTTAAGAAAGTGTTGTATCATACGACTTGTTAGGACTTTGAAATTGTCATATTAAACTTGTTAGAACATTGTAAAAGTGTCCTTATATGTTTTTAGGACGCTATTTTGGTTGTTCACAGCTAAACATATATGCGACCATAAAATTAATTGTTTTCATAATCTTATTTGGGATATTAGGACCCTTTCTTGGTACTAAAGTACCTATAGTGTTACATTATAAGGGTCCTATAAATTAACTTTTAAGGACGCTTGTACTTGTATCATAAGATTAAAAGTAGGTAACCACATATTATAACATTGTAAAAGTGTCCTTATATGTTTTTATTAGGACGCTTTTTGGGTTGTTCATAGCCATATTATGCGACCATAAATTTGGTATCATAATCTTATTTGAGATATTAGGACGCTTTTTAAGTTACAGGACTTATTACGACCCCTTTACATGAAAAGCTTTTACTGTTTGTCCTATTAAATGAAAGGTCCTATAAAATATCATTATAGGAGGCTTTTGTGCGTTCTAAAAACCATGTTTTGTTGTTGTCTTAATGGAGGAAACTATATAATTCATGATGCTAATGAAGCCGCATGACACAAGTGTTGATATAACATGAGATCCTTTTTCTGAACCGTTAGTGAACTTAGAACTCTAGACCATAACCAGACAGTTACCCCTTATCGTATTTTAATACACAAATGGTGAATCTAAACACTACCGTATGATGAACCCATTTATAAAAATCATGGTTAGAAGATTACTGTTTGAACCTGAAACCCTTACCTTGTATGTCAGGAAGCTAAAGCCACAAATATTAAATTGGACTTAAACTATATCTCCATAAAGAATGTCCAAAATGAGAATCAATCTCCACTTGGTACCGTACTCCAAATCTTCTGTGAACATTCCTCTATAAGAAAATAATTGGAGTATCATATACTCCCCCACATACTTGTAAACACTACCCTAGGGTTCAATCTAGAATAGGGTGCCCTTAAGAACACCTATTCCCGGCTATTGTTATAGGAATTATAATTCAAACGAATTCAAAAATACTAGTCTAAAATAACTATGTACTTAGTACTACAAAACCATATGATTTACAATAACGTGCATTATACCCCAAAGGATTAGAAACACCTCATTTGACACGGAGTCTCTTGTTTTAACACCATTTTAATATGTAAACTTTGATAACATATTACTCCATGTCATACAACCACGTGTCCTCTCAGTTACAAAAAAAAAGTATAATTATCGAAGATAGAAATACTTATTAAATTTCTTGATCATTTTTCTGAACATATAAGTAGTGTCATTGTTCATCCTTCTCCATCTATTCATAGGGTTTCTATGACATCCCTGATGTTCATGTTTTGACAACGCTCTTTTTAATAAACCGGAGTACCTACCCACGGTGGATAGTTTATTTCCTCTTTACCTCGTACACAAGTTGTCTCAGTTTAACGATCTATATCAATAAATGAACTATTTAGTTAGGACTCGGCCCTCGAATAGTTAAATAACAACGTGAAACTCATTAATCTAAATCCCCGAAACATACAGTATAGAAATCGCTATTTATAAATCCCATTCAAAAACTTTGGAATCCCATCAAAACCATGATGCATTAGACAACTTGAAATCCTAGGGTATTGGCCTGCTAGATCATTGAGTGTATCAGTTTTAAAAGATAAACATGGTACACAACATTCTGATGTCCTTAAACTAATCAAGCTCTTACCTAATGGAACACTCGTCATCTCAATCGATGAACAACAACGTTTCACGGAAAAATCGGTTGAAACCATAGGCAAAGAATTAAAAACACTTAAACACAATAAGATCGCTATAATCAAAGTTTGCTAGAACTTAGAAGCATGGACCAAAGTTTGCGTAGGAGTGTTAAAAATCAAATAACGTACAAACATCCTTAACTATTTCAAATGATAATGTCTAATAGTAACGCTACTGGTTAAATTTTGGGACGAAATCTCTTTCAACAAGGGGATGATGTAGCAACTTGGAAAATTATCTTTTCATTATAGATCCTTGTACCACCTGTACCAATTTTCGGGAAGAAAATTCTCTCAAAAAGGGGATGATGTGACACCCGAGAATTTCGAACTAACTCTGTTAACTAAATCACGTTAATTCCATTAATGCAACTATACTCTACATTTAATTAGTTGAATTAAACGTGCTACTTGTTACACAAACAGTTACGTGTAATGGTAATTTGGAAAATTACCCGACCACACGAGTTAATACATGGGCGTTGGTGAATGAGTGAACTTAGTATCCCGATCTATAAAATATCTATAAATTTTATAAATTTATATGTTAGGGAACTTATGTGTTTAATTTCATGACTTTCATGAAATCGCGTATTTTACGTGTTTTAACGTTTTAACAAGTTCGGCAAGTCTTATGGCAAATTTTATAAATCAAGTTTTTTTTTCTTTATAAAATACATGAAGGACTTTGTATTTTTACAAACTTCAATTAAAAGATGGTCCATGGATCATCTAGGTGACCCATGAGTGATCCAAACCCCATCCTTTTACATATATTAGTTTAATAAATAATACAAAAACTAGCTAACCCTAATCTATAGCAAAACCATGAAAGTCCCTTGCCCTATCTCCCTACATACGACGGCAACATAACACACACACTTCGATTTCTTGGTCTTGGTTTGAGTTGATGGTGTATTGTAGTGTTAATTGAAGTTCTAAACAAATTCCAAGTAAGCTTTTGATCTAATTCTTCATGATTTTTATTTTCCATATGTGTCATGAACCCTAGATCATCCAAATTGTTAAATTGGTAATCTTTATGTAAAATTGGGGATTGGTCATTGGTGTATTTGATGTTTTGGTGAGTTGGAAATCAATAGAACCCATGGTTATGTTCTTGTGAAACTAGGGTCAACATGAAGATGTAAGAACATAAACTTTTAGGTTTGATCATGGTTGGAAGTTTGTAGATTTGAACTTGAATGATGATTAGAATGAAACTTGAATATTAATCATATTGTTTTAATGATGTTTTTGACAAAACCAGTGATGACAGAATTTTGACAGATTCGTAACATGATTTTCCTTGGACTATAACTTGCTGAAAACCGAACCAAAATGAGTCATTATTGAGCTGAGATTGTAGTTTAAGAATTCTAGTTTCTAGAAAACTAAACCAATGATTTTTTAGAGAATAATAAGTTAGACATTTTGATTTTACAAAAATAGATGTCAAATCTGAAAATCTGGGCAGAAAATGGGTCAACTTCAAAAGGTCACAACGTTATACTTACAACGTATTTGTGGATTATTCTTATACCAAATTAAACCTTAATGACTTAACTTTCTATATTGGTAAAATTTGTATATTTATTCCACTGTATGGTCGTCCAACATTTGTAAAAATCGTTAGTGTGCAATAAGGTGTTTTTTTGACCTTTATGTAAAGATGTAGTTTTAATAAATAGTTTCTTTGGGTTTCAAGTAAAGTTTATATATTAAAAAATGAACTTAAGACAGTATTGAAACTTTTGGTGAAATATGGGACTTGTACATGTTATTTTGAGTTGGTTTCTATACAACATAAAAACGATTGACAAAGCAGAAAAATCAGAAAAGTGGACTTGCAATGTGTTTCACCTGTATCATGTGTGCAACTTGGAAATTGAATGTCATGATGAATTAAGAGTAATACTAACATGCTTGTTTATATATATTATGATGATTGCTGACTTAAATCATGATTATATGTAATGTGATGATTGCTAGACATATATTTTAAACATGATCATGGGTACATGGGGTTGCAAGTATGTTTATATAGTTACTATGATGACATATTGATGGTTCAAAAGTGAGATGTATGCTTGTTGTGGTGAGTTGATATTAATACTAACTTTGATTAAAAAGATTTTAAATATTACATGGGACATGGTAGATGAGTTTTATGCATGCCAAAACTATTTGTTGAGTTATTGTATGTGGTTTACAGGCATGGTTTGGTAGTAGCCTATCTTAGCTATGCCGATTCCCTTTAAATGAAACTTTATCGAAACATTGATTTATGTTCTGAGTTTAGAAGACTAGGATGCCTTGAGATGATGTGACTATATTAATAGAGATGCAATAACATGTTATGAACTATGCTTATTTTGAAAGTGGCCATGTATGATATGCTTTCCTCAAATTAGAAGGCTTACATGCTATGATTAAGACATGTAAGAAGTTATATGTGGGCATGAAACATGTGTAGTTAAGAACGTACATCCATTAACGAGTTTGTGTAGTGAGACATGTCTTAGAACACATATTTCCTATAATAGAAACTTTAATAAAAATGGAATTTGGTTTTGTTGCATACGTGCCTTGTAATGCGATTTGTGAGTTTAAGGTGAGCAAGTGAACCTAATTGAACATATTTATACTTAAAAAGTCACCAACGGGTCGTCGGGTCAACAAAAGTCAACTTTAGTCAAAGTTGGTCAAAAGTCAAACATTTCTAAATTCACTTAAAACATTGAAAATGTTTGGATGCTTAGGGTTTGACATGCCTACACGAACACACACTTACAAAACTATCATGTAGCATGAATGCTGTGTTTGATTTTACCTTGCTGATGCTTGTAGCGGTGCACCCGAAGGTGAGTTCACTAAACCGCACTTTTACTATTCTACCCTTTTATGGGCTGAACACGGACAATTACTTTTATAGATTTACAAATTTTGTATGTCGCATGTCTGGATTTGAGCAACTTTTATTTTGTTCATGAAAGACCTCATGGATACCTAGTTGATCGTTAGTATTTGTGAAATAGCGAGGAAATTTTGAGTAGTACTACTGGGTTTGACAAACCCTACCCGTGCTAGTCGCGCTAGCACGACAGAAGGACCTGTCGAACGGGTGTTGAATGACCTAACATACATACATGTACATCCTGATGGGATGTACAAACTGGCAAAATGCACTTAATGTGTACATACGTCAGCTTCGGTTAGATACATACGACTCTAAGGACATGTACTGGAGACTAGCTACCTACAACGACATACTTTATTTATATTTCTGCTTGCAAACGAACTTACTTTATTATGTAACTATTATGTGAACTCACCAACCGTCATGTTGACACTTGTTAGCCTTTCACTTTTACAGGTCACTGAGGTACATTGCACTTAGGACATGGCATGGAGTCATGGCTTTTCATTTAAACATTTTCTTGCATTAAAAACCATGTTTTGAGTTTAACTACTTATTGAACTGTGTTTCTTGTGTTGGGCGCGTGTTTTGCGCATTTTGTCTCTATTTAATATTTTTGACATTATATTTCGATTACGCTTCCGCAAACTTTCAAATGTTAACTCTGTATTAAATTTTCTCGTTTAATGAGACACGTATGTTTTAAATTCATATAGCGTCGTTTGGTGTAACTAATGACTGAGATCCTGGTTTGTCACACACTTATCGGTAAAACTCCGTTAGTGGATTTTGAGGGTGTGACATCATATCACATCAATAATCTTAACACAAAGTAAAAAAATCTTTGAATAGACATAGATAATATTTCACTATGTAAGATGGGCATAAAGCCTGTAACACACTTACTTTTCAACACTTAGTGATATTTTATCATGTTTTGGTTTGATTAAGTATGTCAAGTATGTGACCCACACTTAGAAACATCTTAGAAGTTCCGCTATCTTTAAAAACATACAAGCAAGCACTTTAACAATCAGGTCACTTACAATGTAATCCGTGGAGCTTTGGGTTATAAATTATTAGGTGGTGTTCCCTTTGTGAATCTTCTTTACTTTCAAATTTTTAGAATTGACACTGTTCCACTTTGGGAATCTTTTGACTCTTGGTATTGTTCCTTTTGGAATCTTTTGTACATCTTGAGGTGTTCCAAGTCTGTAGATCACTACAACAAAGGAGACATCGTGTGAAACTTCAGTTCTGTGGGCACCACAACAAAGAAGTTCACGAATATTTGCTCAACACGTATTCTATTGCGTCGTTACCTGATATGTGTAAGTAACTTTACAAGCAGTATATCAGAAAAGTGAAAACTCCACCAATGCACTTAGATGGAACTTAACACAACTTGAACATAAAGAACTTTTAGTTTTATCACTAATATGTTTACTTTTCAGATTTACTCTGTTTTTCAACTTACCCACACTTAACATTATGATCAGTCAGTCTTTATTGATTTTGAAACATATGTAAAAGACCAATAATGAGATTTAAAATCATTTATCTTATGTTGCTCAACCCAACATTCATCTTTTATTTTGTACTCCTGCCACCCTTTTTTTTATTTAGATGGCAATGACATATGATCATGGTTCATAGTTGATCATATCAATGGCTTGAACCAGATGTTCAAATCTGCCTTGATCAAAGGCCTTAGTAAAAAGATCAGCCAATTGGTTTTCAGTACTTACTTGTACCAACACTAGTAAACCTTTTTCAGAACTATCACGTAGAAAATGATATTTTATTTCTATGTTTTTGGTTTTAGAGTTTTGTACTAGATTACTTGTGATGAAAATGGCTGCAGTATTATCAATATAGATTGGGGTTTTCAAGAAATTAAACCCGTAGTCCATCAGTTGGTTTTGACACCAAAGGACTTGTGAGCAGCAAGCTGAAGCAGCAATATATTCAGCCGCTGCAGTAGATATAGAAACATTGGTTTGTTTCTTACACTGCCATGAGATTAACCTTGGACCCAAAAATTGACATCCCCCAGAAGTTGATTTTCTGTTTAGATTACATCCACCATAATCACTATCAGTGTAAGCATGTAATTCAAAATTTCCCTCTTTAGGATACCACAAACCCAGTGCAGTTTTTCCTTTGAGATATCTGAATATACGCTTGACAGCTTGAAGGTGAGATTCCTTGGGATTTGCTTGATACCTTGCACACAAACAAACAGCAAACATTATATCAGGTCTACTTGCAGTCAAATACATCAAAGATCCAATTAATGATCGATGGTATGTTTGATCCACAGATTTTCCTTTTTCATCAGGTTCCAACTTGTGAGCTTTGTCAATTGGTGTTCTTATGGATTGAACATCTTTAAATGAGAATTTTTTAAGAATCTTTCTGATGTACTTCTCTTGATTAATGAAAATTCCATCCTTTGCTTGATTAACTTGTAATCCAAGAAAGAAATTCATTTCACCCATTGAGATCATTTGGAATTTTGATTGCATGATAGATTCAAACTCTGTGCATCGCTCTTTTCTTATGGATCCAAATATGATGTCATCAATATAAATTTGAACTAAGAGAAGATCTTTGTTCTTTCTTTTTAGGAAGAGAGTCTGATCAATCCTGCCTCTTTTAAAACCATTTTGAATCAGATGAGATGACAAGGTTTCATACCACTTTCGTGGTGCTTAATGTAAGCCATAAAGAGCTTTGTCAAGTTTCATCAGTCTGTGAGGAAATTCCTTGTCTTCAAATCCAAGAGGCTGTTGAACATACACCTCTTCATTAATGACACCATAAAGGAAAGCACATTTGACATCCATTTGATACACTGTAAAGTTCATATATGTAGAATATGCAAGAAATAATCTGATAGCCTCAAGTCTTGCCACCGGTGCAAAAACATCATCATAATCAATACCCTCTTCTTGAGTGCATCCTTGAGCTATCAATCTAGCTTTGTTCCTGATGACAATGGCACGTTCATCTGATTTGTTTTGATATAACCAACGAGTACCAATGGCATATTGTCCTTCTGGTCAGTCAACCAGTGTCCAAACATTCTGAATTTGAAATTGGAGAAGCTCCTCTTGCATAGCTTCAATCCAACTTGAATCTTTAAGTGCCTCAGTAATTTTATTTAGAACTGTTTGAGATAAGAAACATGAGAAGAGACAAATATTTGCATTTGCACTCTTACTTCTTGTTACCCTTTCATTCAGACTTCCAATTATATTAGATTGAGAAAGGCTTCTAAGAGTCCTTGAGATCGGAGCAGAGTCAACAGCCACCTCATTTTCCAGATTGGTATAATTGAAGTCTTGAATGGATGTGGTATGAATGGATGGATCATATTCATGTGGTGAATTATGAAAATAATTGTATCCATCATCAGCTATTAATTCATCACTTGTAGCAGTAGGATCTGTTGGTGGAATACAATCATCAAAATTTGCATGAATATCTGGATTTGACAAATCAGGGTACTTGGAGGGAAAAGGTAAAATAACTTCATTATCAGAATCTCCCCCTGAGCTATAACCTGCAGAATCATCGATAGAATTAGAATTCAATGAAGTGGTCAAAGCATCTATGTCAAATAACCAAGCTGGACCATTTATGATTTTGAGAAAAGAGTTTTCATGAAAATCAACATTCATTGATTCATCAATAATGTTGTGTTCTGAAATGTAAACTCTATATGCAATAGATTGTGATGAATATCCAACAAAGAATCCATCACATGCTTTTGCATCAAATTTAGCTAATCGGTCAGAGGTATTCAACACAGATACAGGACAACCAAATGATCTAAAGAAACCAATTTGAGGTTTTCTTTTAAACAGCAATTCATATGGTGTTTTGTTATGATCTTTGACAATGAGACTTTTGTTTCTAACAAAACAAGCAGTTGATACATCTTCTACCCAAAAAGTAATTGGCAGTTTTGAATCAGCTAACATTGTTCTTGCAGTTTCAATTAATGTTCTGTTCTTGCGTTCTACAACTCCATTTTGTTGTGGAGTTCTAGCAGCACTGAACTGTCTATCAATTCCTTTACCTGCGCAGAAAGACTCAAACACTTCATTTTTCAATTCTGTACCATTGTCACTTCTCATTACTTTAACTTTTGAATCAAATTGATTTTCTATTTTGGTAATGAAAGTTTTCAAGATTTCAGCAGTTTCACTCTCTTTGTACATGAAGAATACCCAAGTGAATCTGAAAAAATCATCAATCACCACAAGACAATATTGTTTCTTTGAGTGACTCAAAACATTTGTTGGGCTAAAAAGGTCCATGTGCAAAAGTTTAAGAGGTGTAACATTTGAATTTACAATCTTTGTCTTGTAAGATTTTCGATGTTGTTTTTCTTTTAAGCATGCTGAGCACTTATCAATGACAGAAAACATCTTTTGTGGTATTCCCACTACATGATCATGCTTAACCAGGTTATTCATATTATTGTAGTGAGTGTGACCAAGACATCGATGCCAAAGAATTAATTCATCATTAGAAGCTTTGGAAAGCAAACATGTCTCTTGTATGTTGCCAGACAAAGAACTCATATCCATCATGTAGATATTGTTATGTCTTAGAGCTTTCATTTGGATCCACTCTTCTGGTATTTGAAATCCAGGTTTCAATATGTAGCAGAACTTGTCATCAAACATCGTTTTGTATGACTTGTCATAGATTTGTGTAACACTCAGCAAGTTGTACTTAAGTTCTTCACAATAATTGACATTGTCAAAACTCAATGATCCATTGCTGACAGTTCCTTCACCAGTAATCCATCCTCCACCATCACCACATGCTACATATGATCCCTTCTTTGATTGATATTGATCAAGTAACTATTGATTTCATGTCATGTGTCTTGAGCAACCACTATCCACAATCCATAAACTATATTTAGCTTTAGGTGGATGTGACTGCACAATCAAGAAATTCAGTTAGAACGATCAACCCAAACCATAGTGTTTTTGGGTTTTCCAAATTCATCAATAATCATTTGTTGTGCACATTGCAAACCAAATGTAGTCAACATATTAGATTTGAGCTTAGCTATTTATTCATTAACACTTCAAACCTATCATTCGATTCACGTGGAAGTTCATTAGATTTGTTTTTATGAACATAAGGTCTTGAAAGTTGTTTTTGCTGAATCATATGTTGACTTCATTTGTTTTGATACAACATGAGAAGGAACAACATGAGAATAATCAGGTTCATCAAGAAATTATTTAATTAAATTCCTTTTAACACTTTCTTGAGAATGAGGATGAGATGCAATTCTAGAAATTATGTTCATTTTAGAATTTGCAAATTGTTTATTAGGAAACCATGAATCATAGAAATCTTCATCATTTTCAAATGATGTTGATTTCTTGGATAACTTCTTCTTGTGAGATTTTGATCTCTCTTTGTAATAACACTCCTCAGTGTTGTGATTCACCCTCCCACAAATCTCACACCACTTATTGAAGTAACACTCATCAATGAAGTGATTTGTCATATAACAAAGTTGACAATACTTTGAAAAGTAACAATCTTTGGTATTATGATTTGTCATTTTGCACCTGTCACACCAAAGCCTTGTGTTCTTTTCATAAAATTCAGTTTTAACATTTTGTGATTTCTTAGAATCTTGAGAATTTAGATTTGGTTTTGGTTTGAACACTTGTTTGACTTTGTTATTCACATTTGAAAACTTTGACCAACTGAATCAACTTTGTTTCAATCAGAACCAACAGAAGAATTAATGTTTAACTTCTTTTTCATCTTTTGTTTCTTTTTGTTATTCTTTTTAAGTTCTGATTGAGTAGAGGAATGTTCAGGATCATGACCTGTTGTTAGATCAGAGGCAGATTTGAACTTAATTTCAGACTTCTTTGATTTTGTTGTTTCAAGTATCTTTTAAAATGTGGATTATCAAACCCAACCCATTCACAAACATCACCATGTTGGTCATTATAAATCATTTTAAGTTGACCTTTGTTTCTTAATTCTGCTTTCTCTTTCACTTCTTCAACAAAGAAGTTTGAGTATTCATTGGATGGATTTTCTTCATATTTAACAAATCCACTGAAGTTTTTGGTTTTAAGGTACACCTTTTTAGGTTTTGGTTCATATTGAGTGATTTTAACAGGGTGACCTTCTTTCAGTTTCTCTGTGTCATATTCAATGTATACTTCTTTGTGAATTTTAGAACTTTCAGAATCATCACAAGATTCTGAGGTTTGAACCATTGATTTTATCTTTGATTGAGCTTCACTTGAGTAGTCATGTGGATTAAAGTCACTAGGCAATGTGTTGGTCATGACACTTGGAAATTTCTCATAGTTCACAGGAGGAGTGGTTTTATATGCCACTTTAGAAAAACCCAACCCATTACCATTCTTACCCTCCTTTTGACTAGCAATCAACTTTTCCATTTGTTCTTTAGTTGACATCAACTATTCATATTTCAATTTATATGTGGATGCTTCCAGTTGACTTTAAACAAATGATTCTTCAAGAATTTTCAAAGAGTTTTTAAGATATGATTCTTGATTTTTAGACTCTTTAAGATCCTCAGTTAAAGACTTGATTTTCTTTTCAAATTCTTTTTGATCTTCTTTGGTTTTCTTATGACCTTTAATTTCAGCTTGCAACCTGTCATTAACAGAAAAAGATTAAGTTCTATAATGGGTTACCTCATGCAGGCATGCTTTTGAACATACATTCTCCTTGACATCTTCTGGAAGTGGTGGATATTTGCTTGCATCAACTTCAGTTCCTTTTTCTTGATCATTATCAACATTCTAAGCCATCAATGCAAATTCTTTCTCTATTTCAGCTCCATAAGCACTCCTTTCAACCTCACCATCATAGGTTACACACAAAGCCTTTGGTTCATCAGGTTTGCTATTTGAAGAAGAAGCTTGATTAGGATTCAAGGTGTTATGTGTTGTCTTTGTAGCAAAGTTATTACACTCTCTTGAGAAATGCCCATACAAATTGCATTTGAAACATCTCACTTTTGATTTATCAAAACCCATATTCTTATTCAAGCTTGGTTTACTGAAATTTCTGTTTGACTTCATTTGTCTCTGAGATGTATAAGCCAACATCACCATGTTCCATTGAATATCCATTTCTTCCACATTATCAGGATGCATGTAATTCAAGTCTTGAACCATTAGTTCCATTGGAGTCAGTTGACTTCCCAGGTATGCTTAAAAACTTGTAGTAAATGTAGCATAAGCAGCTTTGTGTTCCTCAGATTTCAGCACAATATTGACAACATCTTGAGGTTTCTCAACATTTATTGTTTTGACTTTTCCTTTTGAACTTTCAGCAGCTACTTCACAGAAATCATTCAAAACAGCTGATTCAGTTGAACTAGCAAAGAAACAATCTCCTTGAAAATGTTCATCAACGGTGTTCACATCTGTAGATACAAAAGCATGAGCTTGTTGTCCTGATTTTTCACCCTTGAATACATACTGTTCCATTTATTTCTTGGACATCAAATTTCTAGATTGTTCATCCATAGCCAAAGACTTAATTTTTGTGACAATGTAATCTAGATCTTGAATATCGAATGAAAGTGTTTGTTTAAGTGTAGTAACAGTATGTTTCCAGGTTTTAGGCAATGAATGCAACAATCTCAAATTGAGATCTTCAGAGTTTGTAGGTATTTCCATAGCTTCCATTTGTGAATTAATAGATTCACCAATTATACAAAACTGTTCATGTGTGAATTAATAGATTCACCAGGTAATGCAGAGAAAATCTCTAATTGTCTTTTCAGCTTTTGCTTTTTCATGCTTTGAATCTCAGTTCCTCCCTTACACATTTTCTGTAAGATTTTGTACAAGGAGTTTGCAGTGACATATTTCTTTGTTCTTGTCAAGAAGGCCAATAGGACTGCCATTGTTAGAAATGAATAAGCCTTCAGATCAATTGCACATTTTCTCAAATCTTCTTTAAATTCATCCCCTTCCAATTCTTCCAGAGGAATCACTTTCATACCATCTCTATAAGCATTATCCTTGTACTTATCAGGATTAGATGTAGGTTTTGGAATGTGAGGACCATTAGCAATTGATCTCCACAAGTTGTGATCAACTGCGTTTAAGTGGTTTCTGAATCTGATTTCCCATCCTTTGAAGTCAGCTCTTGTTTTCAACAAAGGAACTTTAGATGCATATTCAGAATTGTTGTTATTGTTTGCAATCTGCTTGCTACAGTTCTGATCTGCGCACAGGTTGAAATCAATATTTTCCACAGAAATGAAATCAAATTGATTTCTTCAATGTCTATCTCAGCTTTCTTCAACTGAAATGATTGAATACTACGATCTGCGGATGACAGTATTCTTCAAATTGATCTGCGGATGACAGTTTTGATCAACTGTGAAGAACACTTTATCCAACAAATCAAAATAAGCAAGAATGCAGATGATTAAGAAGAAGACAATTGGAAGTTGAATGGCAATTGGATCAACTTCAGTAAACATCATCATCTTCTCAATATGCGAACAACAGTGACTTCATAAGATTTGCGAACAACAGTGAAATCAAAATTTCAATGATTTGATTCTGAATTTGATTGAAATCAAACGTAAATGTTGCATGAATTTGTTTGTTCAATCTCAATTTCTTCAAAAACAAACTTGAATAACAGAATTTTGATAATGAAAAGTTCGTAATCACCAACACACTTTTCGATACTTCAATTTAATAATTCGATCAATTTTCACGTTGAATTCGATTTAAAAGTTGAAAGGATTTATCTCTGTAACAATTAGAACAAATTGAATCGGTTCGATGATTCAAATTGTTGTTGAATTAACAAATTCAAGCAGATTCAAACTAAGTTCAAACACTACTCAACCAACAGCTCTGATACTAATTGTGGATCTGGATCAGGTCAATTCACAAGCATTTTAATATGTTAATATATTCAACAATCATGATTCAAACAAACAAACAAACAAACAAACAATTAAACAAGAGAAAATTACTGATGAATGCAATTGTATTGATTGAGAGAATAAGTGTGTGTACAAAAGGTGTAATCGTTCAAAGGTTTAAGCGCTCTCTAAAAGTACACATGAACACCTATTTATACTACTCTAACAATACAAACGTGTACAAACAAAAATAACAAAAACTTAAGTTGATGTGCGGATAATAGTCTGTCCGCACATCTCTAAGTCTATTCTTGTCCGCACATCTTCAAGTTCTGTCCGCACATCTTTTCTGTAAAACTTCAAGTCTGATGATCAAAATATACTAACAAAAACCAACTCGGAAAAATGATAAAAACACTTTGATCAGATCGAGGTGACAAATATCTTAGATCAGAATTCCTTAATCATCTAAAGGAACCTGGAATAATTTCACAGCCAACTCCACGTGGCAAACCCCAGCTCAATGGCGTGTGCGAGAGGAGAAATCGAACCCTGCTAAACATGGTCTGATCGATGATGTGTAGAAGTAACTTGCCTCACTCCTTATAGAGTTATTCTCTTATGACCTCCGCTCAAATTATCAATCTAGTACCGACTAAACGGGTAGAAAAAACTCCATACAAGATATGGCATGTGTATAAACCCAATTTGTCTTACCTTAGAGTATGGGGATATGATGCTTATGTCACCAGCGATTTTGATGACAAGATCGATCCGCGAGGCAAAAGAGTCGTTTTCGTTGGATACTATAACAAAAGAAGCTCTTGATCGAGGAAATGGAAACAATGTTGTGGATTTCGAAGAAGTTCGAGTATCACCAATTGCCGCTGATGTGCCACCCCGCCCGGAAGCGGAAACACCGGGCTTGTCAAGTGGATTGGATATCAATAGTACAAAGCACAAGGCACACTAAAAGCACATTTTAATATCATTAAAGCAATAATGTCGTAAATGAAGCAGTAAATAGTCTTAAATCAGACATAAAAGCTGACAAATTAAAGTGTTTATTGTCCTTTTATTCTAGGTCCAAAGCATCCTAAATGTCTTGAAGCATAAAAGTCTCAAACTCCACCTGAAATACGTGTAAAATAAGTTAGCTAAAGAATTAGCTAGTGAGTAAAACACAGTTAATAGTACATAAAAGAAATCCGAGATCATTATAAATATGTTTCGCAATCTTATGTGTATAGCAATTGCATTATATATCTCAGCCGTGACCATAGAAACACATAGAAAAAAAGAATCATAGACCCCGCAGGATAACATTTAGCAACAAGTCATGAGGAACCACTCATGTTACAAATACTGATAACTATCGTTTAACCCATTTAACCGACCCGACATATAAGTTATCAATAAATGTTTAAGCATCGAAGGGACATAGCAACGTAGCAACAATCATCACAAATAGTAACTAGTAACCAACACATAGAATCAACCATAGAATCGCCAGGTCAAATCACCTATCAGGCCATTAGTGTAGGTGAGCTTGTCAAGCCATTAGCGCTAATATCGTACCAGTGGAAATTACAAGATAATATAAGTACTATTGTCTATCAAATAATTTTGCATCATGCGGCCAAACAAGATTAACACATCTAATGATCTCATTTTGAAAATAGAAACAAAAAAAAGAAACTGAAGTATTATAAGAACACGTATTTCAGGCCCAAAAACGTAAATAGTAAAAAGGGGTGTGAGTTTACTCACCTCAAAAGCAAAGATAACCGAAAAATAATGCAGCTATAACGAACTGAGAGTTTCCCAAATATTGGTATCACGTAGTTAATTGGGAAAAACCCTACTTAGAAACGAAACAAATAGTAACTAGAATCACAAATCCGAAATCTCGGGTTTCGGATTTGTGATTTAGGGTTTTAGATTATAGATTGAGATTTTGGTACGAAACGTAATCGTATTTTCGTATTTGGATATACATATTTCATGAGTATTTCTCTTTTTTGTATTTTTCTTTAAATATTTGTACAAATCAATATACTTATAAAAATGTATATTATTATTTGAATCTAGAATTTATAATTTTTATATACATTAAAATGTATTTAATATAAAATATATTATTTATTTGTTTATTTGTAATTATAGTTTAATGTTAACAAATAGGTAAAAGGGCCTAAATTTAAAAATAAACAGAAAACAGTTATAGTGGGACTCGAACCCGGGGCCACGGCTCCAAACTTATACCCACTCCACCGCTGAACCAGAAGCATATTTGTTAAATAAATCTGTTTTTTAAAAACTTTATCTCTTATAGTCACCAGAACTCATTTCCCATTTCAAGCCCTAGTTTCAAAGAACCTTTCAATTCGATTCACACAGACAAATAACACAAAATCGAATAGAGGGCTTTTAATTACCATTGAATCGTGATCATTTTGATATAAAGAACGTACCTAGATTGGAATGAATTGGAATGATGAACAACAAAGAACAAAACGGCGGAAGTGAAATCACAATGGTATGCAGAGATGGTTAGGACTCGATTCATCTTGCAGGAACAATCTTCGTGATGCAAAAATGAAAAGCCCGAACACAATTTCAGTTTTAGTTAAAGATTCGGTGACCAACCAATGATGAACAGGTTCAAATGTATTGAGAATCACTTACCAATTTGTGCGTGTTGTTGAGACAAATTTGAATTGCAGAGAGCATAAACGAGTTATGGGGAGCGTATAAGTCAACTTAATTGTTTTAATTGAAAAGTTTGGAATTGTTTTTTTTGATATGGTGATTTTGGGTTTACAAATTTAGTCCAATCAACGCATTAAACAGCTGTAATCGTGTAAAAGGGGGTTCGAAATTAGTCAAAAGTAGTTTAGGAAGGTTTTGATTAAATAAAAATGGTAAGAAACGCGCAATTTTTAGTTCGCCGGAAACGGCTTCCGGAAGAATTGCCGCAAACGGGGGGGGAGGGGGGGAAGGCGCAGGGGGTTGGGTAATTATTTAAGTTACACAATCAGTTCCTGGAGTTTCAATTTAACTAACTTAATTGAGTTGAGACGTAACATTTATATAAGTGACGTTTTTATAACTTAAGCTGGTTTGTGACGTTAAGAGACTATTTTTAGACTTAGAAGCGTTTTTTGTTTGTCGTTTTCAATAAATTTTCTTGTATAACGCACTATATATATTTTTAGATTTAGGTAATATAAGTAGTGATTATTTAGTATACTTTAAATATTTTGAGATATAATACGATTGATTAAATAAGATAAGGATAATGTAAAGTCCAATGTATTTATTAATAATAATAACGAGCGTTACATTTTAAAGAAGTAAATACGATTACATATAAAAGATAAACAATCTCGGGTTCGAGTCGGGAATTCGGATTCGGGTTCGGGGTAGATGTCACAGTCTCCCCTCCTTATAGAAATCTCGTCCCGAAATTTGCTCAAACCGAAGCAAAAGAAGATGAACCAAAAAGATGCGGATACTTGGCTTTCATTTGATATTCACGTTCCCAAGTAAACTCAGGCCCGCGCTTTGATTCCCAATGAATCTTGACTATAGGTGTCCGGCTCTGCTTGAGTTGTTTGACTTGGTTGTTCAACAAATTGCATCGATTCATCAATTCGGATATCATCGATAGGCACAATGAGATTCTCATCGGATAAACACTTCTTCAATAGAAACATGAAACACGAGATGAACACCACCCAATTCCTCGGGTAGTTCCAACTCATAAGAAACTTTACCGATCCTCTTAAGAACTTTGAACGATCCCACATATCGAGGAGCTAGTTTTCCCTTCTTACCAAAACGGAAAACTCCCTTCCATGGAAACACTTTGAGCAAAACCATGTCACCAATTTCATACTCCATAGGCTTTCGCTTTTTATCGGCATAATACTTTTGGCGATTTCGAGCTACTAGAAGATTTTCACGGATCTTTCGAATCTTATCGGTGGTCTCTTGAATCATTTCGGGCCCAGTAATTTGAGAGTCATCGACTTCGGTCCAACATAAAGGAGAAAAACATTTCGAACATAAAGAGCTTCGAACGGTTCCATATCAATGCTAGAATGATAATTGTTGTTATACGAGAATTCAATCAACGGAAGATGAGCATCCCAATTACCCTTGAAATCCATCACACAAGACCGAAGCAAATCTTCGAGAGTTTGAATAGTTCTCTCGCTTTGACCATCCGTTTGAGGATGATAAGTTGTGCTGAGATTTAGTTTAGTACCCATAGCATCTTGAAGACCCTTCTATAAACGAGACAAGAAACGACCATGACGGTTGGAAATAATATCATGTGGCACCCCATGACGACAAACAATCTCTTTCACATAGAGTTGAGCACGCTTTTCAGCCGAATAAGTTTCTTTGATAGGAAGAAAATGAGCAGATTTCGTTAACCGATCCACAATAACCCAAATACTGTCATAACCATTAAAAAGAGGATGTTTTGTAATAAAATCCATGGCTACACTCTCCTATTTCCAAACAAGAATTTCCGGTTGCTCCAGAAGACCGGAAGGACGCTGATGTTCGGCTTTGACCTTCAAACAAGTCAAACACTTAGAAACATAAAAGGCAATATCTTTCTTCATCCCAGGCCATCAATAGTGAGGGCGAAGACTCATATACATTTTGTCCGCACTAGGATGAATAGAATGACGACTTTTGTGAACCTCATCCAAAATAAGAGCACGAACACTAGCCTGAGAAAGCACCCAAATACGGTTCATAAAAAAGTGTAGACCATCGGTTTTTGTTTCCAACTGCAAATTGGTGCCAACGGTCATTTCATCACGAAAGGTACCCTTAGAAATAACGGCACGCTGAGCTTCAAGAATTTGAGACTTCAGATCAACACGAAGAGAAACACTAGAAAGCATGACGTGTTCCTTACGACTAAGAGCATCGGCGACGAAATTGGCTTTGCCTGGGTGGTAACGGATTTCACAATCATAATCATTCAACAACTCCAACCAACGCTTTGCTTCATATTAAGCTCTTTCTGATTCCAAATGTGTTGCAGACTCTTATGATCGGTATACACGAGACATTTGGTACCATAGAGATAATGCCTCTAAATTTTGAAAGCAAAAACTACAGCACCCAGTTCAAGATCTTGAGTGGTGTAGTTCTTTTCAAGAACTTTGAGTTGCCTCGAGGCATAAGCTATGAATTTACCCCGTTGTATGAGAACACAACCAAGACCCTGTTTCGAAGAATCACAATACACAACAAGATCTTCATGACCGTCGAGAAGAGTAAGAATCGGAGCGTTACACAATTTGTCCTTAAGAATATCAAACTCTTTTTGTTGCTCGGGACCCCACACAAAAGGTACATTCTTACAAGTTAAGGACGTGAGAGGAACAACAATCTTAGAAAAATTAACGATGAACTGACGATAGTAACCCGCTAGACCAAGAAAGGAACGGATTTCGGTTGGAGTGGAAGGTGCTGACCAATTCTTGACGGTTTCGATTTTCGCGGGATCCACTTGAACCCCATTTTCTTTAACAATGTGACCCAGAAAATGAACCTCCTTGAGCCAAAATTCACACTTAGAAAACTTAGCATAGAGCTGCTCTTTCTTAAGCATTTGAAGGATGGTACGAAGATGTTGCTCATGATCGGATTTGGATTTGGAATAGATCAAAATATCATCAATAAACACAATAACGAATTTGTCCAAAAACGGTCGACATACACGGTTCATCAAGTCCTTGAAAACAGCAGGTGCATTAGTTAAACCAAAAGGCATGACCGTGAACTCAAAGTAACCATACCGCGTACAAAACGCAGTTTTCGGTATGTCATCTTTGTGAACACGCAATTGATGATAACCAGAACGAAGATCAATTTTAGAAAAGCAAGTTGCACCTTGGATTTGATCGAAAAGATCATCGATACGCGGCAATGGATAACGATTTTTGACAGTGAGTTTATTAAGCTCGCGATAATCGACACACATACGAAACGAACCATCTTTCTTTTTGACGAACAAGATTGGAACACCCCATGGAGAGGAACTCGGACGAATGAAACCTTTGTCAGATAACTCTTGGAGTTGACTGGCTAACTCTTGGAGTTCGGAAGGTGCGAGGCGATAAGGAGCTTTTGCAACAGGAGTAGCACCGGGAACAAGATCAATACGGAACTCAACTTGTCGTGCGGGTGGAAGACCGGTTACGTCCTTGGGAAAAACCTCAGCAAAATCCCGCACAACTGGAATATCTTCGAGCTTCTTTTCTTTCGTTTTCTTAACTTCAACACGAGCCAAAAATGCAACATAGCCCTTACGCAAATATTTTTGAGCTTCAACGCAAGACATGAGTTTCAAACCGACAGGAGATTTCTCCCCTGAGATATTCAAAATTTGACCCGAATGAAGAGGAACTCGAACAATCTTTTCCCGACACAAAATTTACGCACCGTTAGCGGATAACCAGTCCATAGCGATAATAACATCAAAACTACCGAGAGTCATATGTAAGAGATCGACACAGAAAAAGTGACCCAAAAGATTAAGCATACACCCCATAAAAATGAACTAATAGAAACACCCTTCCCATTCGCTACCTCTACCACATAAGGTCTATTAAGGCCTATACGACTAAAGGTAAAAGGAAGAAGCAAACTCTAGAGAAACAAAACTCTTATCAGCACCCGGATCAAATAAAATTGAAGCATAAAGATCATTAACAAGAAACATACCGTTCACCACATCGTTGTTTGCTTGGGCTTGATTAAGATTAATGTTGAAAGCCCTAGCATGACCCGCTTGATTCGCATTAGCATTTGTGTTAACATTCGCATTAATGGGATGTGGGCAATTGTTGCGGTAATGGAGTCTCAGGAGCATGAACAACAAAGAACAAAACGGCGGAAGTGAAATCACAATGGTATGCAGAGATGGTTAGGACTCGATTCTTCTTGCAGGAACAATCTTCGTGATGCAAAAATGAAAAGCCCTAACACAATTTCAGTTTTAGTTAAAGATTCGGTGACCAACCAATGATGAACAGGTTCAAATGTATTGAGAATCACTTACCGATTTGTGCGTGTTGTTGAGACAAATTTGAATTGTAGAGAGCATAAACGAGTTATGGGGAGCGTATAAGTCAACTGAATTGTTTTAATTGAAAAGTTTGGATTCGTTTTTTTTTATATGGGGATTTTGGGTTTACAAATTTAGTCCAATCAACGCGTTAAACAGCTGTAATCTTGTAAAAGGGGGTTCGTAGTCAAAAGTAGTTTAGGAAGGTTTTGATTAGATAAAAATGGTAAGAAACACGCGATTTTTGGGTCGCCGGAAACTTGGTACTAGCCGGAAACGGTTGCCAGATGAATTGCCAGAATCGCGGGGGGGGGGGGAGGCGCAAGGGGGGGTGGGTAATTATTTAAGTTACACAATCAGTCCCTGGAGTTTCAATTTGATTTATTTAAGTTGTGAACCTTTAAATTTAAGTTTCAATAATTACAGTTATTGCCCAAAGTTAAATTGTAAGTTATATTAACTAACTAACTTAATTGAGTTAAGACGTAACGTTTATATAAATGACGTTTTTATAACTTAAGCTCGTTTGCGACGTTAAGAGACTATTTTTAGACATATAAGCGTTATTTGTTTGACGTTTTCAATAAATTTTCCTGTATAACGCACTATATATATATATATATAGATTTAGGTAATATAAGTAGTGATTATTTAGTATACTTTAAATATTTTGAGATATAATACGATTGATTAAATAAGATAAGGATAATGTAAAGTCCAATGTATTTATTAATAATAATAACGAGCGTTACATTTTAAAGAAGTAAATACGATTACATATAAAAGATAAATAATCTCGGGTTCGAGTCGGGAATTCGGATTCGAGTTCGGGCCAGATGTCACAGCTGATGAAGTCGGATAGTCTGATGCACCAGAATCAATTCAAATGAATCAGACGAGAACACGAGCATTCACAGAACTAGCAGGACTCGTAAGTAACCAGAAGATATCTTCGGAATCTTGAGGGTGTTGAATTTCTGGTTGTAGCTAAGTCTCATGACGCACTTGCTAATTATAAATCTGCTATTATAGATCTTGAATCTGTGATATGGCTGGAAGCCATGAATGCTGAGATGCAGTCTATGCGTGACAATCAAGTCTGGGACTTGGTTGAGTTACCTCCTGACTCTCGGGCAATAGGAAGCAAATGGATTTTCAAAAGAAAACCCGAAATACATGGAAAATACACATTATAAAGAAAGACTAGTTGGGAAAGGTACACTCAAATTGAGGGTATTGATTATGAAGAAACCTTTTCGTCCGTTGCTATGATCATGTAGATCAGGATATTACCTGCCATCAATGCGTACTATGACTACGAGATATGGCAAACGGATGTCAAAATCGCTTTTCTTAATGGACATCTTTCTGAAGATGTATATATGGTTCAGCCTGAAGGTTATGTCGATCCAAAATATCCTAAAAGGGTGTGCAAACTGAATAAGTCCATTTATGGACTTAAACAGGCATCTCGTAGTTGAAATCCTTGTTTTGATCATAAAATAAAGATTCAATTGCATATTTACTCCTATAAACACCCCCTAAATGCATATTTCCCCAACTAAAAAAATCAATTGCCTATATACCCAATGTTAACTAAATGTCCTTATTAAAAATTGGTATATTTGCAAATTAAAGTTGTTTATAAGGGGAAATATGCAATTGATTTTTTTGGTTGGGTAAATATGCATTTAAAGTATTTTGGAGGGGGAAATATGCATTTACCCCTAAAATAAAAGCATTTGGTTTTGTCAAAAATGTAGATGAACCTTGTGTTACAGGAAAGCTAGTGGGATCTCTATATCATTCCTCATCTTAGATGTAGATGGTATACTGATCATTGGGAACGACATCCCCATGCTTAATAAAGTTAAACACTGGTTTAGATCTTGTTTTGCAATGAACGATTTTGGAGAATCAGCTTACATTCTAGGAATGAGGATATACAGAAATAGATCTAAGCGGTTTCTATGGCTAAATCAAAGCACATACATTGACCAAATGATGACACGCTTTAAGATGGAAAACTCCAAGAAAGAAGGTTTTCTAACTACTAACGAAATTGTGTTGAACAAATCGCAATCTCCTTCTACAGACATTGAAATTAAGAGAATGGAAGCAGTTCCATACGTTTCAGCGATTGGTTCTATCATGTATATTATGTTATGTATAGACCTAACGTCTCGTGTACCTTAAGCATGACCAGTCGTTACTAACAAAGTCCTAGCATGGCCCATTGGACTGCAGTCAAGAACATTCTTATGTACTTGAGAAGAACAAAAGATGTGTCCTTAATCTATGGAGGAGTGGAAGAGGATCTCATTATAAGATGTTACAATGATGCTAATTTTCAAACTGACCGGGATGATTTTTTTCTCATCATCAGGGTTCGTGTTTACTCTAAATGGAGGAGCTGTTTCATAGAAAAAATCCTAAACGAGTGTAGTAGCAGATTCAACCACCGAATCCGAATATATTGTTGCCTTAGATGCTGCTAAGGAAGTAGTTTGGATGAAGAAATTCATAACCGATCTCGATGAGGTTCCAATTATATGAAAACCAATCGATATATTTTGTGATAATACTGGTGCTATTGCGCAAACAAAAGAGCCCAGATCTAATCAAAAGGCAAGGCACATCCATAGGAAGTAACTCGTTTCAAATCATCTTCATATATTGTAATCATAAGATGTTTTTGATATATTGGTATACTCTTTTAGAATCCTCTAACATGAGATATATACTAGAACTCTTGTTTGCCGACGGAATATTCTTTAATTATCGTCAATCATTGTCGCGTAACTGCCAGTCATAGAGGCTTTAATTAAGAATAATTCTAAAGTTCAGTGGGAGCTGTATGTAGTCAATAAGGGATTTTGTACTCTTACATGCTATATAACAGTTAGAAATCATGGCGTCCTCATTGATTCAAACTGGAGAAGTGTAAGGCCTTACCCAAACAGACTGTGTGTTTGAATGGACCATTTTGAATCTTGATTGAGAGCTAAAATGATTGAACTCAATATAAGAATGAACTTAATCCATGTCTCATTTTTTCTATTGATGTGTTTTACAAAAAAGGATAAATGACAACGAGATCCATAAGTCTATTGTATTGTCATAGTAAGTTGTTACTATTAACATATTGCTCGGTTAATGACTTTAAAGTATCATAACTTGTTAGGGGCAGTCATGTGTAGCTAGAGCACCACTGACTGTTTGCGTTGAGATTTTATCATGGTTCAACCAAGTGGGAGACTGTTCGATTTAATATGCCTGGACCCGATAAATTAACGTGGCTAACCGAGTTATGACCCGTAATAGTTACACTAAGGGCAACGAACATTAAATCACTTAAGTCATTTAATTGGTAATCACGAACGAAAGGCGTGGTTATAATTTATACCATTTATAAATTATATTTATTCATGTAACTTAATAAATGAGTAACGGGTTTATGATTGTGTTGGGCTCAAACTAATCTAACCGGGCTTAGGGCTTGCTAATGAGATACTTTGTATTAAAAGGGATCATTAAGGTTAATCCCTTCACCCTTTTGGTTATTGTCGTTGCATGAAAAGAAAAGAAAACAAATCTTATGTGTTTATTTTTCTTTTAGCCGCAATACACTAGAAACAAACAATAAAATAAAACTATGTAACACTGTTGTTTTGTTTTTTTTGAAATTCTGCCACAAAGAACTAGAAGAAAAGAAAGCTTTCTTTAGTAATTGTAGATTGGAAAAAGTTCAAATTTATCAAAGGTATAATTCATTTTATTAGTAGATTAATTATTTTTAATTGCATGTCTGTAACCGGATCCTATCGGTTTCACTTTTGGTATATGTTTTAATGTTAACTTTTGGCTGCGTTAATAATTATAGGTTTAATTATTACATTTATCAAACCCGTTTATATATAATTAAAGTCTAAAGACACCACTGAAACCCAACATGTTTCAGGGACAGTGTTGGAACTGTTGCATCTCCAAGAGTGGTCACAGGTACGTGAGGTCAGTTTTCAATTGACTCCCATTGTGTATGATCTGTATAAAGATAAAAGGCCCTAAGTCTCCTATTCCAGTTCTCAAATTGTCATTCGTGATCAATTTAGATGGTCTATTCGGTGAACCGCTCTCCAAATCAGCAAGGGTGAACGACATTGACATTCTAAATTTCAATTTTTTTTAATACAGATCTTTGTTTTAGAAGACAAACAGTTTTGCAAGATCTTTGCACACACTTTCGCAAAAAATTGACAAGCACAATCGTAAGCAACTCGTGACCTTTCGTTAAGAACAGTTTCGGTAAGTCAGAGGAAATTTCAACATAACTTTGGTATCCACATGCAACAAAAAAATGAACTTTCGTTCGTTGCTTTCGTAAGCACGAATCACCAAAACAATCAATATAACTAATCCATAGTTTTGCAAGATGGATACACAGTTTCGGTTGGTGAATACACAATTTTACAAGATGAATATGAAAACCCTCTTCACATAACAAAACACAAAAAATCAATCACAGATCAAAGAAATATCTCTTGATTATATATCTGATCATTCCAATTGATCTAGATAATAACAACACAAAAACTTAGTCAAATTCCATAGTAAAAAACACAAAACAGATCCAATTTGATTGAATCACTTTTTCACCAAAAACCTATAATAAAAAACTTCAAAAATCAGGAGCACGATGGCTCTGATACCATATTTGCAACACCCCAACTCGAATAGGGCTGACGTGTCACTTTACATAAATCAGAAACAAAACTCAATCCCAAATTCCTTAAATAATTACAATAGTTAAATAACTAACAGTTCGTGTTATAATGATTTAGATCCGATTCAAATCACTTTTTACCACTAGAGCTAGCAACAAGTAAGTTTGGATTGATTCAAAAGTACACAAAGCTATATAAAACCAATTAAGAATTAGATGAAGAGTAGATCTAGATGTAATAAAGCTCAATAGATAAATACAATAAGTTCCTAGCAAACAATCAGATTCTAACTCAGTAATCAGAGAATTGTATTGTAGTAAGTTCCAAGGCAGATTGGTTTAAGAAGATAGAGGAACCAGAGAAGATAACTCGATGAGTCGTCAACCAAAGAATCCGATAATTAGATCTTTAGCTGGAAGTTCAAGCTGGAGCTGAAAATGTTTATGATCAAGCGTCGTGGGGGAGGCATAAACTACATATGCAACAGGAAACATTTAAAGACTCTTTCGTGATGGGAATTGAGGAGGTTGGCTGAGATTCCACTCATTTAAGAAGATCTAGGCGATCATGCAAAATCATCAGAAGCTTATATTCAAGCGGGTGCCCAGGACAACTTTGAAACATTCGGGTTCATAAAAGTTGAACGTAGAAGGTCAGAGAAAGACAAAGAATGGGTGATAGGGAAAGGAAGGATTTTGATGAGATTGAAGCCTACAAAGACTGTGGCGAGATTGAGAGTCCCGGATCAACAGCTGCCACGGCTATAAAATTTTTTAGAAATGGTTCTACAATAACCAAATGGGTGATGCAGCGGTGTGTGTATCCGACAAAGATGAGATACGTTTTTTATACAGCGGAAGTATTTTCATTTACTGACGATGATCTGAAGATTTTATGCAAAAGTTATATTAAATGTGCATCAGGAGCTAAAACAAAGACTAAAGCATGCTTGTTTGAAAGAGTAGCCAACATGCTCTCAAAAGAGAAAAAGAGAAAGTGATATGAGTTTAAGTAAGAAAGTGAAAGTTCAGTCCTCACAGTTTCCCTATCCCATTTCCAAAAGGAAGACAACTACAATCTTGCTCCTCGTACTACTTCTCTCAGTAAATACCATTCTCTTAGTTAGGTAGTAAGGCAATCAGATCGAAGATTCAGTAGCTAGCCGAGAGTGTGCCAAGACATGAAGACTAGTAGACAAAAGTAAGGGCTTTAGCGTATCAGTTTGAAGTTGTTCAACCATGAGCTAATGAAGAATAAGGGGCATGTGAATACCCCCTAGGGGGAGTATTGAAGATCAAGTATATGGTGGCATTCATCTTGCCGTTAGTTTATGATTAGGTTTTTTGTGATAGATTAGTTTTGTTTATGTTTTAGTTGTATGTAAACTAAGTTACGCGAAACTACGAGCGAAACTATAGTTTCGTTCTAGACAGATGAGCCTGTGGCTTGACAGTTTTGCATGTATACGAAACTGACTACAAAACTTGTGTTTGTATATAATGTTGTTTTGGTTCATTTCCATGTAACTCTTTGAAACTTCTATTGCAAATTATCTTATTATTGAGTCTCCTTAATTTGTTGATTCCTAGGAGCATATATCTTTCATATATTGAGCTTTATTACTTCTTAATTAGTATTGATCTTGGATATAAATGTGTTTTTTATAGTTTTGTGCTTAATACAGTCAGTCCATATTTACAAGTTGTTAAATCTAGTGATAACTTGTGAATCAGATCAGATCTGAACCATCAATAGCACGTTTGATAGATTATTTGGATCAGGTCTAGTGATGACTAGACGGCAGTTGTAAACGAGATAAAGCAATTTCAAGATGCACGTTATGTCTCGCCCCCGAGGCTATGTGGCGCATTTTCTAACACCCATCCTGTTGTTTTAGCCTTGCAACTACATCACACTAATAAACATATGGTCAGATTTAGAGATAATGATACAATGGCTGAAGTTAGTGATAGGGAAAAGAATAAAGAGTACATTGACTGCGTTTTTCGATAAATATAGAGTGGATCAAACGGAAAGGCAATATTTGTATAAAGATTTTTCAAAAACACTTCACGTGGGATGAAGCCAAGCAAAAATGGAATCTTCGTCAACATGGATCATAAAGAGTTTGTATTATCTCTTACAATCCAGCTTAAGGAGAAAGGTACCAGTTACGACTACTCTTGTCCAATACCAAAGGGCCTATTTCTTGTGAATATCTTTGCACAGTTAATGGTGTGAAGTGCACAATTTTTCGAAAGGCAGCTCTTGAGATAGGCTTAATAGAGAATGATGGAAGTTTATCGCAGTGTCTCGCAGAAGTCTTTCTATTTCAGTTTTCCAATGCTCTTAAAAGGTTATTTGCAACCATCATGATTTTTTTGTGAGCCTGGAGATGTTCAAAAGTTATGGAATGAACACTTTGATTCAATGTCTGAAGATCACCGGTTACAATGTCAAAGCATCGAACGGGTACAAAATATGGTTCTTAATTATATTAGGATCTTTCTACAATATATAGGTAAAAACTTTAACGATTTTGATCTTCCAAAAATAACACAGGATGTTAACTTACAGTATGTAGGTTGCCTGAGGTGCAAGAGGAGTACAGGATAATTGTGGAACTTGAACACTTACGTGCCAAAGATTCACTTAACTCTAATAAAAAAAATCATGTTTGATGAGATAATGACACAAGTGGATAATGATTTATCAGATGTGTTCTTTATATATAGTCCCGGTGGAACAGGAAAAACGTTTTTGTACCAAGCTTTGCTTCCCAAAGTTCGTTCACTTGGTCATATTGCTCTCGCAATAGCTTCATTAGGTGTTGCTGCTAATAATAATATTCTAGGAGGCCAAACAATTTACGCTAGATTAAAGATTCCTAATAATCTTAAAAATAATTCAATGAGCACCATTAAAAAAAACAAAGTGAGACCACTGAACTAGTAAGGTCATCCAAAATTATCAGTTGGGATGGAGCATCGATCGAAAAACAACAAGTGATCTAGGTGGTAGATTGATCAATGCAAGACATCATAGGCGTTAGTCTCGCATTTGAGGAAAAGATAATGCTTATAGGAGGTGATTTCAGACAAGTTTTGTTGGATATTAGATAAGGCACGCGAGCACAGCTTGTAGATTCCAACCTATGATTTTCGCCACTTTTGTCCTTAATTAAGAAGATGCCGTTGATGATAAATATGAGAGCACTTAATAATCCGTGGATTCTAATTTTCTTTTTAGAGTCGGTGATGGGAATGAAGAAACAATCGAAGGAAGTTTTATCCGCATACCTGATGACATGACAATTCCATGCACCATCCTAGAAAACTCTATTGAAGAATTGATCATTGTCATATTCCCGTCAATCCAAAACACTGTGTATTCTTCCGATTATATAATCTCTAAAGCAATATTATACACTAGAAACGAGAGTGTTGATGAAATTAATGATCAAATGATTGACATTTTTTAAGGTGAAGAAAAAATGTACTATAGTTTTGACGAAGTAGAAGACGATCACAACTTCTGTTTGATAAAGTTCTTGAACTCATTAACTTTGAGTGGTTTCCCACCTCATATACCTCAAATTAAAAGTGGTTTCCCTATAATATTGTTGCGGGATATCAATCCATCACATGGACTATGTGATGACACAAGTTTGATATGTAAAGGTTTCCAGCACAATTTTATTGATGCAGAAATAACGACTGCTCAACATATTGGAAAAAAGGTAACTTTGCCAAGAATCCCTCTATGTCCTTATGAAGATGTCATGTTCCCGTTAAACTGGAAATAAACAGTTTCCCGTGCAACTTAGCTTTTCCATGACAATCAATAAAGCTCAAGATCAAACAATTCCGAATGTTGGTGTTTATCTACCAAATTCTGTATTTTGACACTGACAAGTATATGTGGCATTGTCAAGAGTGATATCACATGAAAATAAAAAGGTATTTGTGCATCAAGCCAAAAAAATTAAAAGAGATGGGTTATAAACATCAAATGTTGTCTATCGAGAAGTGTTACGGGATGAATGAACTTCATTTGTTTGAAAATGAAGGTAAACTAATAGATTTTGTGGCCAAAGTTTTGGTATTGTGAATATATATTTTAATGTTATTATTATATATTCATTGCTAACATCAATTAAAATTAAATGGTAAAACTTAATCCTCTTTTCAAACATATCATTTACAAGATACTAACTTCTAATTTCTCTTAAATATTAGAAATTTATCATGGAATAAACAAGAAAGAAACTGGAAGCTCTGTCATGTATCAACTTTTATATTAGAAATGTCTGACGTTGTTGGTTTTGATAAAACATTGGTATGAGATTAAACATTGTTTTTATAGTGTCCAAACATGTTTTGATGAAACCTTTGGATATGATTTTGATGGTGAATGATGGGCCAAACATGTTGATGAGGTCAATGAAATTTGTAAGCTTATGACAAAAAAATGATCTCATCACATTGCAATTAGTTGACACCTGGATATTTATTTTTATATTACCAAGTCTTTGACCTTTTTTTACTCGTTTGTTCGGACTAATTTTTTTTTTCTTATTCATGTGTTAAGAGCGATATTTATATTATTGTATAACACTTGCTTTTGAAAATAATATCTTTATGACTGATATGTTCTTATTCGTGTGTTTTTTTATTTAATTAAGACTTATAAGTTCATGGCGTATAAAAATGTAAGAAGACATTCATTAACTAATATAAAACAATAGAGTATCTTGTTGTAATTTTTTGGTTGCCATTGTCGAATCGCACGGGTACCTTATTAGCAATGTCTTCAGGATCGGATCGGACAGTGAATCGGTCGCCTTACTGGTTCACTGGTTGAACCGGTCGAACCAGTTGGATCGGTTTTGAACCATATAAATAATAAATAATTATATATGTTTTTCTAATTTATTAATATAACTTAAAATATAAGTCAGATACTCAAAAACAACGTTTTAAGTTCTAAACTTCAACACAAAGACAATATTATCCAAAGTTTAAAGGTTAAACCTTAACCAAATTTAGTTCAAATAAAAAATATCACAAATTTAACAAATAAAGTTAATTTAAAAAAAAAATTAATTTTCCGAACCGATCTTAACCTGAAAAGATTGCTTATTAGGGTAAGATAGATAGAAGACAAAGAGTTTGAGCAAGTGGAGGGTAGACATGTCGTCATGGTGTGAATAAATTAAAGAATAACATACGCCACTCAGAATTTTTGTCCACATGTTTCCCCCAAAATTCTCCTCCCATCTTTACCACTATCATTTTCCTCTGGAAATCAAGGAGACCAAAATTTAAATTTGCAGATTCGGAAAGATGATTCCACAACAGTGGACACCGCCATGCGGCAATCAATGCACTCACAAATACGCAGCTTTGATGCAGATTCCATGTATGCTTGATTTATTTTGGTTTTCACTCCGTATATGTTTCAATCAAAACCACCAATTGATGATTTTCTTTTCTAATTCCGTTTGGAACAACATTGTTTGTTACCTATATCCAAGGATGTTTGTTTTTCCCCAAATAGTTATTAACGGTGAATTGAAATCTTCGGTCCGCAATAGAGCTGCATTTTCATATTTGTAACAGATTGATACAGTTTTTGTAATTTGCAAGGGTGTTGTTACAAATTTAAGTGCTTATGATGCCTGCCTGCCTAATAGGTCATTGTAGATGGTAATTTTGTATGTTCTAAACTTGCTTTTACTTGAATTTGAAATGGGCTTTGTGTCATCTCAAAAAGAAACTTCTTGTTTCACTTAAATATTTGTGTTGTAACTTTTGGTCCAACATTTCTAAATGAATTTGTTTTTGTTACCAGACCACAACAACTTGTTGCTCGTTTACCTGACACCTTGTTGTAAATTCTTTTATGGTTTATATGAAAATGGATTAAATAGTTTTTCTTTTTATCTATATGTATGCTTCAAACCTACTTGTTCCAATGTTTGTATATATGATTGAAGTTCTCAAAAACCATATCTTCTAAATCTTTATCACAATAATAATTTGTCCTCTAAATAACCAGCAAATTATTCTTCCGATGCATTTTTTACTAAGACAAGCTTAGATTGTTAGGATGCATAACTAACAGAGACCATGTGGTAGTTTAAACATTAAACTATATGATTTCCTTCCCTCTTTACTTTGTGAACAAAGTGCTCACTTATTTGGGGAAACTGCTCCTAGTTAAAGTTAGGATATGTAAATGAGTTTGGTATCATATTTTGTTTAAAAGCAGTTGGTAGTTTTTTTTTAATATTTTTCCCATTCTCTATCATCTATGGTTTTATCAATAGTATTTATTTTGTTCTGTGGTTTTCATTTTGGTAAATGTTTACCTATTATTAGCTTCTCACAAACATCCTGATGTGAATGAAAAGAATATCACTATCATATTCAGTCTATGGTTATTTTCGTTTGACACGTAAACTTTTTGGGCCTCTGATTGAACCTTGTAGGGAGGGTATTCTGTAAGAAAGGGTGCAATGGTGACGGTGAAACATGGGAGGAATGTAAGTGCTACGTTTACTATTTAAACTTTGTAATGATTTTGTTTTGGAAACTTCAAAAAACACACACTCACACATGTGTGTGTTATGTATCGGGGACGTTCAATACAACATTAAGTGATACCTAATCATCTATTGCTATTACTTTAAATGTGATACATAGGTGATTATGTAAGTATGTAACCACATAACTCTCTCTCTCCTACTACATATCAATATCACTACGTACAACTATTTATTATGTGAGTCACATTTTTCAGCTTAAAGTTGGTCTTGTATAGACTATAGAACATGTCCCTATTTATGCATTTTGTGTGTGACAGTGTGTATTAAAATAAAGTTTTGTGACTTGATTAAAATATCTTGTAGTGCTTTTGATGCATCTATAGTTTATTGGGTGTAACAATATTCAGGCTTGAGTGAGTGTGATGAGATATGCTACAAAGATCCAGTTTTAAAAGATCAACAGTGGAGTGCTTACATTGATAGGTCCCCTGGTTCAGCCAGCTACTCACAGGTTTTTATTATTTAATGCATAAAACCCTTGAGTCATCCATGCATTCAAAATACTAGATTATAAGTGAAATAATTTAATTTGTTTAGTCATATTGGCACTACATACTCATAAAATAATTGAAAGGGTTATTGGATTTAAACACCTCTAACTATTGGTTATTGGCCGCTGTCACCCCCAAGTATCACTTTGGCCAATATAACTCCCAACTAAACACTTTGGTGTCCATATCACCAAAAGTCAACCAATTCAAGTCACTTTTGGTCAACTTTTGGTGCTACGGACACCGTATCACTAAAAGTTAGCCAATTCAAGTCACTTTTGATTAACTTTTGGTTAACTTTTGGTGATACGGACACCAAAGTGTTTAGTTGGGAGTTATATTGGCCAAAATGATACTTGAGGGTGACAGCAGCCAATAACCAATAGTTAAAGGTGACTAAATCCAATAACCCTAATTGAAATTGTGGACAGTCACCCCTAATGTTAATGGTTTTGAGCGCTTAAACCCAACACTGCTGAAATGAGTTCAATCAAAATTCGTTTGACTCGGTATCGTGGTGATTTAAGGCATTTTTTTAGGTTTCATAGGCAAAAATTAGTTTGTAGAGAATCTCCCTCTATGATGGTGAATGCCATACTGAAACCTTAACATAATGTCTAATTGTTTGCTTTTGAATATGTATGCTTTACCATGTTGTCATCTCTTAATAAATTTGTTTTAAATAATGATAACTACTTTTTATTTCTTCAGGATTGCTTTCATGCTTGTGTCTCCGGCTGTGGCTATAAGGTCAAGTTATTTATTTATTTGTATTAAGTATCTATTCATCTATAACTAGCATTATGATTTAGGTTTCGCGATGTGGCGGCTGGGTTTTAGTTGGCACATTTTAGACTAGGAACACACTTCATGCGTCCTGTTTTAGACTTCGTTACACGTGTTAGTATGTGTTTTTTACTTAGGTTAACGCGTTACGTTTGTGACATTAACATGTCAGACACTCGCGTTACATTTAGGTAAAACAAATTTATTTATGCCTTTGACCTACTAATTTAAAAAACGTAGATTGTTTGAGCTTAAAATAATAGAAGAAAACAAAAATGAAAAAAAAATTCCAATGACAAAGTAAAAGAAATATTTTAGTAGGGTTTCGAACCAAAATTTCTTCCAAATATGAAGCAAAGTCAAAGGCCAATACAAACCCATCCAAAGCCCAGAAGTAATTTAGAACTAAATTATCGGCATTTAAACTAAAAGAAAAAGTATTTAAAAAAAGATAAAAACAAAATAGATTGCACTGACCTTATAAATTACTCCCTCCATCACATATTAGTTGTCATCAGACCCAAAGTACAAATTTTAAGAAAATATAACTTTTCAAGCAATTAAATGACAATAAAAATTACACTTATATATTTGGAAATCGACATTTTAGGGGCAAAATTGAAAATTACACTTATATATTTGGAAATCGACATTTTAGTTTAGACAATAAAAAATAAAAAATTAGACAATTAAAATGAGACGGAGTAAGTAATATTTATATAAAGTTCATAAACACACTTTTATAGCTTTATGAGAGTAGTGAGCATGATTTGCAAATCTTTATTATATGTAATCATAACATTTCTTTTTGTTGTCAAATATGTTAGTGTGCACCAAACCGCACATTAAACAATGAGTCGCTTTGGTTTGGGTTCTGTTGTTGATTGTTTTGATTGGGAAAATAGCTGCTGCCGAATCCGGAGCCATTAGGAAACATGATTTTGAGAGGATTTGTAAAAGAAATTGTAGTGTAGAGAAGATAGTGTTATAGATTGTGTGTGTGGTTTTAAAATAAATTAGGTTGGTATTTATTAAAGAAAAGTAAATAAGCAATTAAATGTTATTTGTTTTTTAAAGTGACCGTTTTTTTCCCCGTTAAACAACGGTCATAATTGACCAAAACATTGATTTTTGAAAAAAATGGGCGTTTTGTGGGCAACGCCCCAACCAAAAATTTAGTCCAAAGCGCCCCTGTGTAATGGGAGAGGGGGCGCTATCGGGCGTTTTAATGGGGTAAAAACGCCCCACTACACATGGTCTTAGACCGTGTGTAATGGGGCGTTTTTGCCCACCTAAAAAGCCCCAAAGCGCCTTAACCATTACATAGGGACGCTTTGATGAGATTTTTTGCCTTTGACTAAAAATAAGGTGTTTTTAAACTGTTAAAACCAACAACAGATTCCAAACTGAAGCAAGTTGGTCAACGATTTTGGCCAAATATTTGTCATAACCGGCCTGTGAACTACCATGGTACTAGAAACGATTAAAAATGACATATAAGTATAAAAACTTTGATTATAACGTGTATGTATCTTGTGATTAAAACTTAAAAGTAACACCATTTGTTTGGTTGCATTGCAATTGCAGTTTGATATTCCATCAGAAAGAGTAACTGAAATTCATCCGAGTCGGCCATCACCTACACCACCACCTGCTGCTGCTAAAAGTAATCAAGCAGGAAATAAATCCATCAAAATCTCTAAAGACATACCCTGAACTTCAGCATAAACAGCAACAGTGGAAGTGGTAGAATTTGTGTAAAATTAACTTTTGATATATTTTACTTGAAACCGAAGAAACTGTTCAGTTATTGCTTTCACTTAGTGTTTTTGATACCATGCATATTGGCATTTTGACAATTCATTATAAAAATTTGGTTTTGTTACGTTTTTAGTCTGGTTTGTTGTCGGGGAGATTAACTGTTATGTTTTCCTTTATATTTAAAGCCTCGAGGATTTAAGGGTGTTCATTGTTGAATATGATTTGAATTAATTGAATTTCGATACGAATTCGCAATCGCGTGTCGGTCATTCAAATTCGATTTGAACAATTTTGCCAAATATGGATTGAATATATTCTATATTTGTATTTGATCCAAAAAAAGTATTTTTAGTATATGTTTTATTATATCTAGATTTGGTTTAGAAGTTATAATTGAGCTTTTAAAATAAAGTTAAAAACACTCGTGACCCAACCCAACTAGTTAAAACCAAATTCCTTAATCCCTAATGCTAACATTAAAATTAGCCTCCACCATCACCACTCCCCAAACATTCAGACTATTAACTCACCCCTCATCGGCTCACCCCACATCAGTTGTCAATTAGACTTGGAGTTTTTCTACCATCAGACTTTGAAGTAAGGATGTTATGGAACTTTGTTGTTAGTTTGCTACAAATATTATGCAGGCTACTACTTATATGAGATCACTATAATATGTTGATCATTTTGTCAAACTTATGAATATTTGACTTCTATGTGATTAACTTAATCAAACCAAATATAATCTTTTTTATTGGTGAATCGAATTCAAATATAGTTTTAAATGTATTTTTGATAGAAAATAAAGTATATTTTGATGGAAAACTAAAAGATTCAAAGCTTGGGTTAAGTGAAGAGTGTAAGAAAGGAAAGGATTTAGTAGGCTTTTAGATAGGTTTCTTGTGTACAACAAAACACAATTTTCAAGGTGGGGAGGGGGGATCAATGGCCAGTTTTTTTTAAAAAAAAATAAAGGGTTTTTGTAAGAAAATTTTATAAAAACACTACACATTTTAATCCATGTAAATTTTAAGTTTTGTTTAAATTTTACCCTTCATAGTATAATATTTCAAGTATTATTATTCCCCACTCAAAATAGTAAAAAATATATTAATAATTTTTATTTCTGTACTCCGGGTAGTGTATTAGGTGTGAGACGGGACAAAAACAACAACACACGCGAAAACCGGAAAACCTTCGGACAAAATACATCGTTTTTAGTTTTTCTTACGTTTTCACTTAAACACACCCAGAATATATTATTTGATGTTGTCTCGAGCATTATGTCAGTTACTGGACTTTTAAAATTAATTAGGTTATCAACAACGTTCATTATCGGGTATTTATCTCGACGCAATATAGTAATTTCTAAAATCACAAAATGCAAAACCATGCACATAATGGGGCTTATCTAACTTTAATAACACCTTAATTATTATAATTAAGTCTAATGACGCATTTCAAAATCATAAGCACGTTTTAAACTAGTACGAATATTGACATGAAATTTGCCAGGTGTCACAAGACTCAAGCGCGCAGAAGTTGGTTCACCTATCCGAGAAGATGGAGTAGGCATGAGGTTAATGCTAGCTCCTAGGTCGGCTAGCGCATGGCTAACAATAAGATCTCCTATCCGAGAAGGAATGGTAAAACGTTCAGGGTCGGACATCTTTTTAGGAAGCTTGTTCTTTGACTGTAGAACACTCCTCACAAAGAGTGACAGTGGATAGATCCTCAAGTTTCTTCTTGTTTGTAAGAAAATCCTTTAAGAACTTAGCATACTTAGGCATTTTCGCCAGAGCCTCAACGAAAGGAAGGTTCACATGGAGCTTTTTCAGCATCTTCAAAACCGTGCATACTGCTCAGAATCGCTCTTAGCTAAAAAGCCTACCATGGTAAGGAGCTTTTTCTCATTCTTTTCCTCACCCGAAGACTCGCTAGACTGTGTTGTAATTGCTAGGTTCAACCTAGGGTGCACATCGCCAGCAGGAGTCTTTATCTCAATCTCCTCATTAACCGATTCCTTTACTCCTAAATTCCTACCACTCCTAGTATTCACTGTCTTTGCAGTGGCATTTTGGTTAACATGTGTGCTACTAGGGAATGAACATGTAGGTCTATCAGTTAATCTATTCGCTATCTCTCCCATGTTCTTTCAAGACTTTGTATGGTGGAACCCTGATTCCTAAACATCAATTCAAACTCCTGGTTTTTCTTCAACTGCTCCAGATGTCTAGTCTCACCTTGCATGACAATCGACTCTAAAAGTTTATTAGTCCTACTTTAGTTCCCCTCATTTCTCTTTAAAAACTCACTAAGCTCAAACATAGACTTAACACTACTCTGGCCATCCGAAGGGGTTTGGAACAAACTCTGACGATGAGGGAATCCAGGGGGTTCCCGTTTCTCCAGTTTAAGGTTTGGCATGGCTGCCATCCAAAGTTGTAACCCTGACCACGTCCCTGGTTCTGGACAAAACTCAACTCCTCCTCAGATCCTACAGGGCAATCAATTCAAACTTGGAAGTGATCTTAACCTGAATGTCCTTAACCATCTTTGCTAAGGATTCAACATTGGTGGCCAAAGCTACACTAGAATCTATCGTATGAATGCTTTTAGAGACAGTAGTAACGTCCCTAGATCCAGGCTCGGTATAAGTACTAGTGGCTAGATCTTCCATCATCTTAAGGCACTCAGCAGCGGTCTTGGTTTTCATCATATTACCTCCTACTATGGAGTCAAGAAGTCTCATGGTCGCTTCTGGTATTCCGTTGTAGAATTTCTCCACAATTCTCCGGTTCTCAAGTCCGAGGTGAGGGCACTTATTTAGAAGTCCCTTGAACCGATCCAATGTCTCAAAGAAGGACTCCCCTGGCTGCTAAGTAAATGCACAGATAAGATTTCAAAGACAAGCGGTTTTAGCAATGGGAAAGTACTTCCGCATGAATTTTGTTTGGAGCTCAGTCTATGAGGTAATGGCTCCCGGTGCGAGGGAATCCAACCAAATGCATAGATAACATTTGTCTAGTATTCGCTTTTCTGATAGACTGCTTGTAATGTTACTTACACATACCAGGTAATGACACAATAAAATACGTGTTGAGGAAAAACATCTGTGAACTTCTTTGTTATGGTACCCACAGACCTGATGTTTCACGCGAGGTCTCCTTTGTTGTAGTGAGCTATAGACCTGGAACACCTCAAGATGTACAAAAGATTCCTAAATAGGAACAGAAAGATTCCCAAATGTGGAATATAACAAAAAAAAAAACGAATTCCAAAAATGAATATAAAAGAAGATTCCCAAAAGGAACACCACTATAAGACTGTCCAGAAATGGATCTCTTTAAGCCCAAAAAGCTCCACGAATTATATTGTAAATGACCGGGTTTGTTAAAGTGCTTACTTGTATGTTTTGATGAGAGTAGAGTTTACAATGTTTTTGAGTGTGGGTCACATACTTGTCATACTTAATCGAACCAAAACATGATAAAAATCACCAAGTGTTTGAATAAGTAAGTGTGATTGAAGTTAAATGCCCATCATCCACTTTGAAAAATTGTCTATGTCTATTCAAAAGTTTCTTTTATTTTATGTGAAGACATTTGACTGATATGATCTCATTGCAGGTTAAAGATTCATAAATGTAATAAGAAAATTCCAAAAATATTAAAAACATTGAAAAATTCAAAAAGAACAAAAAGATTGTTATTTTAATCATTTTCTTGTTTTGGCAGTTTAACATGTGTTATTGATGTAGGAGTTGTTTCGCAAGCAATATCTCATCCGATTGAGAACTTAGTCTTTACATTGATGATAAATGCACATTATTGCCTGAGTTTTAATGTTTTTCTTTGAGTTGCAGGAACAAGTTTCCATTGCAGGACAAACTTCCACGCGACTTGAAGATGTTCCTGTTCAAGCCTGATTCCAGTCCAAAGATCTCCAAGTCAGATTGTTGAGTGTTAAGAATCCTCCTCTTAATATCTCATACACAGATCTAGTTAACCTCTAAAGCAAAAATTGAGGGGGAGTATTCTAAGTCAAAGAAGTCTTCTCATTCTACTTCAACCGTTGAAGAAGATCTCATTGCTGATATATTGATTCACCGGAATCTACTCTCTGCTTATTTCTTTCCATAGCCTCTGATGTTACTTAAAAGGGAGAGAAGGATGCAGATTACTTGTTGAAAGATAGAGTTTTGACAACATCATTTTGGGAGAGTATTGTTGGGTCCTCTTGAAGATAATGCATACCAAAACTTTAGGTTGCTCTCTATGATCGTCACATGAAGATTTAAGTTGATATGTCGGATTTGTAAAGTGTCATCTTAGGCGGAGTACTGTTGGGTCTATTTAAAGATGTCACTTTACAAATATAAGCGAGTGAAGATATCGAGCATCATCACGAGTAAGCACGGGTGAAGACATTCATTATTTGTATTTGTCTTAGAATTTGTGTAATCGGTTTGTGCTTAAGTGCACGTGTTTAGGTGAAATGTAAGGTGAATGGTATGGACTATAAATATCATCACCTAGGTCATTTGTTAAAATAGTTTCTTGCATTTCATTTCACTATCCCTTGTAACCTTCCAAAGATTTAATACAATAACCTATTAATATTATCATCATCTTCATCATACTTGGCATTGATCTTCATGAGCATTCAAGCATCAATACGTGATTAGTGAGATTCCGCATCATTGATTACAAACAACATCCCCAAACAATCTCAGATCTAGATCCAAGCTCGGTCATCTCAAACTATCATTTTCTCGTAAAATGCATGTGAGAATGATATCATTTCAGTAGTATAATATGGAAGACTTGAAAATAATTTGAAATGAAAATCTTTTTAGATTTTTTTTATAAACTAATAAAATCTAACAAAATAACTATCAGTACCTAGAAATAATATATATTTTTTAACTAAGGACCGATTCAAACATGATATCATATTTTTAAGATACACTAAAGCAAATAGATGTAGTTAAACATCGACGAGCAATGAGATCATACTGATATAGAATCTGATCACTACATTCTTACATTTATAATTTTTTAATTAAACAGTCTTCAAAGATGATTGCTGGTAAGTTTGTCCTCTTAAACCCATGCCTTATTTATTTCAACGAACAATCACATACTTGCAATGAGATCATACCAGTCAAATGTCTTCACACAAAATAAAAGAAGGTTTTGAATAGACATAGACAATATTTCAAAGTGGATGACGACCATTTAACTTCAAACACCCTTACTTTTTCAAACACTTAGTGATTTTTATCATGTTTTGATTTGATTAAGTATGACAAGCATGTGACCCATACCAAGAAACACAATAAGCTCTACCCTCATCAAAACATACAAGTAAGCACTTTAACAACTTTAATACCCGATCATTTACCATAAGATCAGTGAAGCTTGGGTTTTGAAGAAATCCACGAATGGAAGTCTTAGGTAGTGTTCCCTTTGGGAATCTTCTTTTTTATATTCCTTTTTTGGAATTCATTTTTTTACTGGTTTCGTTCCACATTGGGAATCTTTTGTGCATCTTGAAGTGTTCTAGGTCTGTAGCTCAATACAACAAAGGAGACTTCGCGTGACACTTCAGGTCTGTGGGCACCACAACAAAGAAGTTCACAGATGCTTTGCTTCACACTGATTTTATTGCCTCACTACCTGGTGTGTGTAAGTGACATTACAGGTAGTCAATCTGAAAGGCGAATACTTAACAAATGTCCTAAGATGTATCTTAACACAAGTTGCATAGAAGTATTTAGTTTATCACCAAAGGGTTACTTTTTAGATTTACTGTTTTTTAGTTTACCCACACAATACATAATCATCAGCCAGTCTTTATTATGCATTTAAAAATCATGTGTAAAAGACAAATGACTAATTGTACTATCATTTCACATATACGTGCAAGTAGATTCAAAATAATTTTGTAAATTTTTTTATTTTCTATTTTTTAAAATCAAAGTGATAAAGACATCCAATAAAATACAATCATTTCTCATAGAGAGCAAGTCATGCATTTTAAACAAGCATATTAACTAATAAAATTTAAAATCATTTATTTTATAACCTAAAGAAACTTATTAACTAATACAATTTAAAACCTTTTTGTTGTTTTCTTATACTACTTTCCCTTAAATTTTATTTATGTACAACCTTTTTTTTAAACTTATTTTTTTTACTATCTACTATATATAAAAACATAAATTACCAAAGAAACGCCTTCCATATTATCCTCATCAAAAGAATAGAAATAAACTTTCAAGAAAAAATGCAGTGATTGTGAGATTAGATATGTGAAAAATCCAGAATATGGATCAGATACCAGAAACATAACTTGTTTGTTCCGCATCAAATTTGAATATAGAACATTTTCTGTCAGTATACCGGATTACTAACAGTCCTCCTAAAATTATCCTGCACTCATCAACAGATTAGTTAGAAAGGGGAACCCAGGCCATCTTAGTCTTGGGCGTTCCATTTTCATTAGTATAAGACACTTGTTTAAGCACACAACATGTTCGTATAGCAATTATCTTTTCCTCTTTTTTTTTAATTTGCCAAATTCTTTTTGATTCAAACATTTTCGATTTGAAAGAGTTAAATTTGGAAATCATTTTCTGTTTAAGCCCCGAGGAAAAAGATTTTTGTTTTGGTGATGTTGTCACATTCATCATTGAATCATGTGAAACTGGCTTCACATGAGAACATAGAGATGGAATATTCGTTATCCGACCATTCAAAGATGTACGCTTTTACCTAGAAATCTAGAGGAGCAAACCTCTTTACGTTTAGCATCTGGAATATTTCTTCTAGATTCTGATCTGGAGAAGCAATTTGTTTTGCCTTTACCGTCCGGAGCATGTCCTTTTGGGCATTTCTTGAGCACATGATCATCCTTTCCATATTTGAAGTAAGCCTTGAATGGATTTTGATGCTTGATTGTCCCGTGTGGAGCAGTTAGGGGTGGAGCTTTCTTTGAGCTTGATGCTACTTGTTGAGAGATTTGTGTCTTCTTATGTTGAGTTGTGGGTGGTTGCCTGAGTTGTGTTTTGCTTTGTTGGATGGGAGATGAAATCTTCATTTGCCTTTTCTCAAGTCTTTAACAAGTTTGAGATATGATGGACAAAGGTGAAGGCTTCTTCTTTTGAGCTTTTAATGGATGAGTGACTTGTTTTGTAGTCGGGACTGAAATCTAGATTTGTCTAGATTCAGGTTTTGAAAGCTTTTCACATTTGACAGTTGCAGATGACATCTTGATCTTTGGATCTCTAAGACTTTCCTTTGTCTTTGAGTCATCATCTGAACTTGACCAGTCTTCAATAATCACTTCTGCTTCCCGTGGATCTTGATTGATGGGAATTGGATGTGTTGATGTAGTTGCAGCTTGATGATGAGATGATTCTTGAATTTTCTCTTCCTTCACATTCTTGACTGGCTCAAAGATAGGAATTTCACATGGTTTAAACTTATCAAAGAAATTAGTAGAAACAACCATTATTGGATTAGAAACAACAGTAACTGAGAAATCATTAGCTTGACTGTCAGTGCCCATTTTACTGTATCATATACTAGTCGAAGAGTCATAATCATCTCGCACCTCTTTAAGATTAACTCCCTTTAAACCTGCATGCAAAATGTTAGTTTCTTGTTCAAACAAATCATTTTTTGGATGGGGTTTTTGTGTAGGTGAATAAAATAAAGTGAATGGAGGTGGAAAAACCGTCAGAACCTCTGTGTCATACCCAACCCCATCTTTTACCCTAGCCCCCATTTGTTTTGAAGCAAGCTCATTCATTTTCATACTAGCAACAATCCACTTATCAAGTTTTGTTTGAAGTTTTGTGGATTCAAACTGTGCTAATATGAGTCTTCACTTAACAGGTTTATTTCGATATTTCATTCATAAAAATTTCTTTTCAAAAGATCAGTTTCAGCCAAGGCTTCATTGAGTTTTATTGAATAAGAAACTTCATTTTTCTTAAATTATGTATTTATGGTGGTTAATTCAGCTTGATTTGTTAACAACAGTAGGGGTGTAAATGAGTCAAGCCGGCTCGCGAGCAACTCGAGATCGACTCGGTAAAAAGCCTGAACGAGTCGAGCCTTAACGAGCTCGAGCCCGATTTCGAGCTTGAAATATTGTTCGTTTTATTATCGAGCTCGAGCTTTCTTTTCAAAACTCGCGAGCCTTATCGAGCCTTATCGAGTTGAATATAATTTTATTAGTTTTTAAATTTCTATTTTAATATACTATCTATCTAATTCCCAAATGGCCAAATCAAATAAACAAATACCGAAATACGTTTAAAACCCTAGTGTCTAATTAAAACCCTAATAATCATCTCCTTTTCACAGTCGCCGTTCCCTCGCCGTCGCCCTTGCCGTCGCCGTCGCCGTCTCCCTCGCCTCCTTGGTCCTTGGCTAAGCTTCAGTCGCAACTCCCATCGCCTCTACAAGTCGCAACTCCTCTCAACGGTTCAAGGGTTCGGTTTAATCGCAAGTTATCAACTCACCTCACCCTCAACGGTATCATTGTTCATTAGAAAGTTTAATTTTATAGTTTTGTTATAGTTAAGTTGTTATACTTGGTCCTTGGCTGAAATGTTAACTGTTAAGTAGTTATATTAGAATGGCAGCTCGAGCCGATCTCGAGCTTTGCTAACAGATCTCGAGCCGAGCTCGAGCCAAGACACAAAGACTCGATTCGAGTCGAGCTCGATCTCGAGCTTCAGGAAAAATAGCACTAATCGAGCTCGAACACTGTAAAGCTCGGGCTCGGCTCGACTCGTTTACACCCCTAAACAACAGTTTATTAGCTTTATAAACACCAAAAAGACGGATTTTTCATGCAGATGAACACATGTCTTGAATTACCTCATAAGGAAGTCCCATAATAACTTTTTCAACACCAAGGGCTTTATCGTAGTTGCATACCCTTGTGTTTCTTTTGCGTTTCTCTTCCTTTTCCTTCAGCATCTCTTCATCCTCAGCTTCCTTCTTTCCTTCATCATCTTTCAAAATTTCTTCACATTCTGATTCACATTTACTTTTTCCTTATTGAAAATCGAAAATCTTTGTCATTAAAGCATAGTTTATTTCTGTCACACCCTCAAATTTCCACAAACGGGGTATCTGTTAGGCGTGTGATATACCAGGATCTCAAGCCATTAGTTACAGTTAACACTGACTCAACGTTTAACCAAAAGTTTAATTTTTGTAAATAAACCGAAATTCAGAGTTTAAATGTTAAAACCAACATTCAGCGGAAGCATAATCCGGTACGCAAAATCCTACGCACAAAAATAATAAACTAAATTAATTAAATAAAGTAAGTAATAAATAGAGTTTTTGAAACAGTCCAAAAGACAACCCAATGCATGCATGTCCTACTCGTGCTCGTGCTCCTTAATTACCTGAGAAAACATACTAAATCGGTCAACATATAATGTTGGTGAGTTCAATGAGATTTGTATAAATATAAAAGGTACCGTTTATAACACAGATAAACAAAATCCATTTTATTAGTCGGTTTGCAAGACCGTATGCTTATTGCTTGTCAACACGTCGAGATGAAAGCTAAACGTTACTTTTGCCTTGTCGCCATCTAACCAGGATGACCCATATCCTTTAAGGACAATTTGCATCACATGACGCCCAGTCAAGGGTGGGGTGCCGTCGCAACCCGGTAGTACTACTCAAATTTCCCCGCTATCATATATTAATCAACCTCGAACTTTTATAAGGACTTGAATGTGGTTCCAATTCGTGTAAAGCACTATAAGCCCTAATAAAATCCTGCTCGCAGGCATATATACTTTTACCAAAACCTGCCTGTAGGCATTTATACTTTTACCAAAACCTGCCCGTAGGCATTTATACTTTTACCAAAACCTGCCCGTAGGCATTTATACCTTTACCAAAACCTGCCCGTAGGCCCTACCCGAAGGTATAAAATTCAGCCTTAGTTGGCCCCGCCCGAAGGCATAGAGTTTTGTCCGAAGGCCCTGCCCGAAGGCATAAAAATGCAGTCTGCCCGAAGGCTTTGTAAAATAATTTGTATATTTTCTACCCGAAAAAGATTTAAAAGCGGGCAAAGAACTCACCTTTGAAGCGCACTAAAATTAACAGCAAAGATGCAACAAAAGACCCTAAACCATCTTACGACCTGCTTAATAGTTGATTGTTAATTATTAGTTATTTATATTTATACAAATATGTATATACTTATTTTTACATTTCCATGTAACACATTTCATGCATCCTATCACTAGTTTGACCCGACTCACATTATTATCAAATTACACAATCGCATATATACCTACACACATTAACGCATATACAAACATAAATCATAAATCGCATTCTTGTAATAACTATATATCCCCAATCCTACATATAATTTGTACGCATAAAACTTCACACCAGTTATTGACATACATATCTATACACACCAACATCAAACATGTACATATAACAATCACAGCATATACACATATTGTTTACCCACATCGATTGCATACCTACGATTGCTATTTCGCTTCACACACACATTCATACAAACGGGGAGTCCACGTAAATGTTCACACACACGCATTCATCGAACTGAGGTCAACCGTATTCCGTAACGACACCTGAAACGAACCGAAAACAAAACCGTAATGTGATGAATACGGGAAGTAGCATGATAAAGGTGTACATATATATCGCATACATACGCATACACTGTTTTCATACACACATACAAATACGCACATGAGGTTAATTATATATATATATATACATCGATTGCTGCTGCTATTATTACGATATACATGCATATTGATCTACACACACAACACTTATATACAAACCATGCATGCTATTCATACATGCTGTTCATTTATTGCGTTAATAAAACTATCATCGCTGCTGCTATTGATCTAGAGTTACACGAGCATATACAATCACATACATGCGGCGATACATAGATACATATACATATAGGCACATAGCAACAAATCGATTTACGTAAACATATTTACGGTCGCGAAAACTCACCGAAATCGACAAGGAAGATGACCGGAGATGAAAAGGAGAGGACGATCGGAACGCGGTTTGCGGCTGCTGCTCCGGGACTGTTTATAGTGGCTGATCGGAAAAGAGACGACGAGGGAAGGGGGCTGCTGTTCCGCGTGTTTTCTTGACAGCGATGAAGATGATGGTGATCGGAAGTGAACCGGGGAGATGAGAAGCGGCGAGTAGGGTTTGTGAATGTCGCATGTGTGTGTACCGTGTACGATATGTAGAAGAAGAAACGGACGGGGGTGGGGTGGGCTTGGGTTGGTTAATTTGATTTAATTTAATAATTTACATAATGGCCCTTATAGTTATTGGCTTGTTTATCTCTTGCTTAAAGTTTAAATTAAATTATTTTACATAATAACTAAACTAACCCTGAACTTTATAAAATTTGACGGAATAGTTGACGGATAATTTAACGGTGTTAACTTGAATTTTCAGGTTGTCACAATTTCACTCTGAACCTCTCCAATCCCAATCTGATCATCTGTAAAAACATTTCTCCCAGTTCTCTCCATAAACCGACTGACTCTTAAAGTTAATGATTTTATTTGCCATTTCAAATCCTCTTCTTCCATATCATCATCATAACTAACTTCCAACATATTTTCTTTCATAGTCTCCCTAATTTCAGCAATCGAATCAGACTTAGATGCCATGGACGAATGAAACAAGAACAACATTCTGTGTGTTGGTTTGTGGTTGAGTCACTGCTTGATAAAATTCTTTTCTTTTAATATCCAACTCAAAAGATTTTAGCTTGTCGATAACGTCCATCAGTTTATTATCTGAAAATCTTCTCTCCTTCTTAAGCATTTTAACCTGAAGACTCCACTCTGATGGAAGAGATTCAAGAAGCCTTTGAATTTGTTCATGATTGGTGAAATGTGGATCATGCTTCTTTAGATTATTTGAGACTAATATGAATCTATCCATGAAATCTGACAACTTTTCTTTCTTCAAGGCAGCAAATGAATCAAACATACGCTGTGCAGACTTGAATTCTTCAGACATTGGCAGTTTGACCCTTGATCTCAAAATTTTTTAAAAAATTATTTTTCCAAAATATGTTGAATAATTCTCCCCTTGGAAAAAAACTTTTTTGTCTCAACACACTTGCCAAAACTCGGCCCAAAGAAAAAAGGATTTGAAAGTGTTGGTCCATAATGATCGTGATTTCAGTGCTTTGTTGACTTGTTTAACCAAAATATGTCAAATACTTGAAGAACAAAGTGTAAAATATCCAAACAACCCAATAACAAGATCCAACACACAATCGAGGTAAATAAGCTACAATGATGAAAGATATATGCTCCTAGCACCTCAATAGAACGATTACACAACACAAATCAGTGAATTATAGTCTTGGTAAAAGATGTGCAAAAGTTGTATAAATGTGAAGATAAGGTTACAATATATAGGTGTTAGGTTCGCTGATAGATTCGCTCTAGCGAATCTATCTAGCGAACCAACACAGGTTCGCTGGGCACATAGGTTCGCCCAGTCGACACCTAGATACAAAAGACATGATGACCTACGGGCGAATCTATAGATTCGCCCGTAGGTTCGCTAGTACAAATAACATTACAAGTAAAACAATTACAACCAAAAGTAACACCGACAAGCCGGTGAGTCCAACCTATACATAGTGACTATCAATACTCCCCCTAGGTTGGACCTCACCTGGGGAAGTCTTCTGATTAGCTCCGACTTTAAGGCTTCAAAGTTGTTCGATGAACGCTCCTGCCCTTTCTTTGATCCCGGCCATTGGGTTTGTATAGTCTTCAGTTCCGGCCTCATCTTCACTCAGATTTAGCATTGAATCTACGAACTCAGTATCTGCAACCTCTGTATCAGGCTCAAGATGAACTGTCGTTTCCGCCTGTTTCTCTGCAGTTGGCTCCTCGCTAACCACCTCCAAATCAATCACTTCAACTGGTTTCTCAAACCTTTGTTCGATAGTTTGATCGAGCTGTCTTGTCAGGTCATCCATCTCCATTTGCAGATCATCCGACCTCCTCAACCTTTCATTCACAGCCTTCAGCTCAGCACGAATCCCCCGGGCTTTGTTTGCGACCTTCACGAACAGGTTCGCTTCAGCAGCAGTGTCATCTCCAGCCCCGTGCTTTATTCTGTTCTCGCACAGCACCTTCAGATCCTCATCACTAAAGGAAAAGATCTCCATTGGGTCAAATAGTCTGATTTCAGGACGATCCTTTCCTTGTAGTCGGATAACAGCTTCACCCGTACTGTTATCATAAAACCATTTAAGAAACTCCTGCAGTCGGGGTGGCTGAGTGTCTGGGACCCTGACCCTTGTCATCACTTTTGGTGCATCTATCTTCAACACTATCTTCCCCTTCCACGATACCCAATGTCTATCCAGTTTCTGTCTCATCCTCCTCGGTTTTTGGTATCCAAACTCTACAAAATCAGACTTAGCAGCTTCCCTGATCGCAGCCTCAAATGCACACGCCCTCCCGCTATCCTCTTTCCCTAATAGTGGTAGCTCTGCAAGCCTACGCAAGTCCCAGCGAGGAAAGGTGGCAAAGTGTTTTCGGTTCTTGACGTACGTGATGTCCCCACCCCTTCGTTTAATCATGTACGCCTCCACCAAACAGTTGTACTTCCATGCAATAATCTGTCTATCTTGCTGTTTGGTGTTGGGTTCGTCTAAGTGTTGGAATATCGGCACCTCAGGCACCACTTCTTCTTCCTTTCTAAACCACTCAGACTTGTCTAAATCAGCATGCTCGAACTGGTAACTCATCCCTTTTTCCTCCACTTTATATGTTTCAGGCTCATCATCCAAATCTTCTTCACTATCAGCATCAACATCAGTTTCAGGTTCGTCTACCAAGGTATAATCCACACCAGATCCACCCACCACTTCTTCTCCCTCGAACACATCTAAATTAATCCCCATCTCTTCATCAAACTCTTCCTCAACGGCCTTTCCCTTTCCCTTATCATCAAAATCAATATCCATTAACGGATATTTTGTAATATCCGTTAAGGAGTTCAGTTCCGCCTCTGTCATAGCCGGTTCAGTTCCAACATTCTCCTTCAAGCTATTTAACTCTTTGAAGATCCTAACCAACAGACACTGCTGATCTTTCATCATCCGACCCATCTCATATATCACCGTTGATTTCTGTGCGTCCTGTTTTTCGAGTTCTTCATGTTTGCCTTTTAGTTCAACCAATTCTGCTTCCAGTCTCTCAACAACACCCTTTAATTCATCAGTTGATCCACCCGATGTACCCCCGGTATCATGCCTGGCCTTCTTTGACCCTTCAGCGTTTGAATCAGACCTCTTCTTTGTTCTCAGTTCTCTGCCAGCATCAATCTCGGCCTGAATTTCATCCACTTCCCGTTCAAATGAATAATCTTTATCCTTTGCATACGCCTTTCTCTTTCTAATCTTTTTCTCAACCTCCTCAATATTTTCACCGCCCCGTTTCCTTTCAGTCTCAATCAACCTCTGTATATATACCCATCTCTCAGCCGTATACATGTTCTCCCACAAATACGTAGTCCTGCCCACACACTCCGGCCTCACTGACTTACAATCTTTGAAGATCCTTGAATGCATATCCCAGATTTTCAATTCTGCACCCTCCACCGGCAGATTTGGTAGTTTATCATTCAGAATCATCTGAATGAATCTGGGATACATTAACCATTTGGCCCCCTTGCTGGCATGGATGTTCTCGAGCATGTAGTTGAAAATCAGCTTCGCAAGATTCGCTTTTTGCCCCCGGCAAAATAGCATCATGGCTCGAGCCCAGTCCAAGTTCAGCCCGTCCGTACCCCCCTTTCTGTGATCCAGGCACATAATAAACACATGTGCTATATACCTCCACTCCTGGATCAGGTACGACTTCACAAATTCCATCTTCTTTTCTCCGGGCATCGGTCCCTCATACCCAGCGTTCCTGAACGCCCCATAAACTTCTTCAGCCGTCATATGGACCTCGTCACCCACATCATCCTCCAGCTTCAAAATTCTAGCCAGATCGGCTTCAGTAAATGCCAAGTCGTGGCCACAGACTTTGGCACAGATACGTGACGGCTGCACCGACACGTTCATGACAGCAGTTCGCCAGAAATCCCGAACGTGCGTCTCATATATGGTAGGTGAGTGAGAGATGGCATAGTGTATGTGTGATGACTTCAGCCATTTGATAGCGTCTCTAAAGCTGCTGGCCTTTTCGAAGTTTTCATCAAGTAAAGCACACATGTTGTGCTTTTTCTCGAAGAATAGTGTCGACATAGTGCCTGAAAAATAAACGGAGATTGATCAGAAATGAAGATTTGAAAAACAGAAAATAGATTCGCTGGATAATAGGTTCGCTGGTATAGCGAACCTTAGATTTTGGCACCAGAACCTATAAATTCGCTGACATGAAAAATCAGTCATTGTTGTCGAGCGAATGTATAGGTTCGCTAGAAACAGTCGGGCGAATCTATGTTGTTGCGCGGGCAGCATAACGACATAAGTTCGCTCGAAGTCTTGAACTTTCGTTCAGATTCGCCAGACGAACACTTAGGTTCGCTGGAAACCCTAGGTTTTCAAAACCGGCCAGAATCTCAATCAATCAACCATTATCAAGCAAATAAAGCAACAACAGGTCAAAATAAACAATAAACGAGGCTATTATGAAGAAAGTCCCTAACATTTAACACCAAAACAGACATTTCTTTTACACACAATCACACGACAACAGATTTAAGCAGGTTAAGAGTGCGATTAGGGGTTTAAACAGAGATTAGGTTGAAATCGATCACATACCAGACTATTAGAAGGTGTTTAATGTATGAAAAGGCCGTGAAATAGTGAGAATCGAACGTTTGGTAATTTGAAATGAAAAATCGTCTGCTACAGTACAGTGGGTCAGCGAAAAAGTGAGAAAAATTCGCTGTCACTGTATATATATACATCCATAGGTTCGCTGGCAGACAGACCAGCGAACCTTAGGTTCGCCGGAAGACCAAAAGTCAAGGCCTCCGACTGGTTCGCTAGCAGGTTCGCTGACACATAAACAAGGATGTTTCATGTCAGCGAATCAAAGACATTCCGGGCGAACCTTAGGTTCAAGCGAACCTGTAGGTTCGCTATAGATTCGCTAGACAAACAACAGAAAAATATTTTTGGATTTTCTTAAAAAATTTAAAGACTTTGTAAATCCGTGAAAACGTCCCACGACATCAACGCTCCAAAAATAAACATATACACATATAATCCTAAAATTTAAAAATAAAAATAAAGTAAAATGAAATAAGATAAAATAAAAGTAAAATAACAAGAGACGGTTTTAAGCGCTAGAAAGGATATATATTCTTCATGATGTTTTTGAGTAGGATCCGGAGAATCATCGATTGGCGGGATTGCAGATATGTTTGTCCATTTAAACCCATGCCTTAGTCCTTTCAACAAGAGATCAGCAGCTTCTTTTATCATGTTTTCGGTTTGATTGAAGAAACTCAGACAACTCGGTCCCCACAGACATCTAGGTAAAAAGAACAAGTTCTGTCATCAGGGTATATCTGAGCAATACTATTGACTTTGCTTGAATTTCAATGATCAACTTTTGAATGTTGACCGATGCATTAGCTTCTTTTGACACTAGTGCAGTTTTTGCATCTTTTCTTTGTGAGTGGAGCTTGTCAGCAATTGATTCTTTTGAAAACAATGCGACTTATTATTTGGGAAACTCAAATAGTCTAGAGCTCCAGGTCTATACTGACGTATAACAGAGGAGATAAACATTTGAGCATGCTCGGTGAATCTTCAGGTCAATACTTCCGTATAGCAGAGAAGATCCACCAACTCCAGGTCAATACTTCCGTATAGCAGAGGAGTTAAGCACTTGACTCAAGACGTTCTGAGGAGTTAACGAGTAACTCACTCAGAGGCTTTTCCGAAGAGCATCACTAGCAGCTTTTTATTTTATTTGTTTTGCATACTAGAAACTCGATTCGGGGATAGGGCGAGGGTGATTTGGGATGTTTTTGGGAAATCAAGACAAAGATTTGACGCTCTCAACCCATTTTTGACAAAACCATTATCTTTGTGCAATCCAATCATGTCAAGGAGATAAACCTTGTTGTCGAGATCTTGAGCATTATGTTTGGCTGCACAATCACTGTTTACTTCGTTTTCGGGCTGAGCCTATCTGACATATCCCAGACGCAATACATCTGACCTCCTTCAACGACTCTTCAACATTAATCAAAACGGAGATCCTGAAATAGCAAAATTTGAAAAACTATAAATAGTTAATCTTTTATATCTCCCCCAAAATTTCTATATAATAGCCGTCTAATAAGAAATTTTTGTTTTTTTTTTTTAGATTTTCTTAATATATATATATATATACAAAAGTAAAAGAAACTTAAAAGAAGATAAAATAAAATAAAGTGACGGAGCAATGAATCGAGTGACCCACGGATATACCAAAGAAGATAAAGACCAGATTATTTACATATTTACAAAAGGATTCTCACAGAAAAAAGGTTTTCAAAAAGATATAAGACCCAGCATGGAGATCAGTTCATAAAAACGTGGTTTGTCAAAAGTTTTTGTGAAAAGATCAGCTTTTTGCTTTCTAGTTTCGATAGGAATAATATCAATAAACCCCTTTTCCTGTGCATCCCTGATTGCATGAATTCTCGTTTCAATGTGCTTGGTTCGAGTGTGATGAATAGGATTCTTGGCGATTCCAACAGCAGCTTCATTGTCACAAAAGAGTGGCGTGTGAAGAAAGTTGATGCCATAATCCATCATCTGATGTTGAATCCACAGCACTTGGCAACAGCAACTTGAAGCAGCAATGTATTCTGCTTCTCCTGTGGACAGAGAGACAGTTGTTTGCTTCTTGCTTTGCCACGAAACAAGACATTCTCCAAGGTATTGACATCCGCCCGTGACTGATTTCCTGTTGATCCTGCAACCAACATGATCACTATCAGAAAAAGCATGTAAATCAAAGTTCCCACCTTTTGGGTACCAAAGTCCCAAACGAGAGGAACCCTTAAGGTAACGGAAAATTCGTTTAACAGCTTTCTCATGTGATTCTTTTGGATTGGCTTGGAAGCGAGCACAGTAACACACGGCAAATGTAATATCTGGACGACTTGCAGTCAGATACATGAGAGATCCGATCATCGAGCGATACCGATGAGCATCCACAGGATTCCCATTATCATCGGAAGTAAGGCATGTTTGAGCAGTAAAAGGAATCAATTCAGGAGAAGAGTCATCCATGCCAAACTTCGTGAGGATTTCTTTGATATATTTCTCTTGGTGGATTAGAATTCCATCAGGCTTTTGCTCCACTTGCAGCCCCAAGAAGAAACACATCTCCCCCATTATTGTCATCTCAAAACGATCCATCATCACCTTCTCAAATTCTCTACACAAGCCTTCATTAGTTGAACCAAAAATGATATCATCAACGTACACTTGAACGATCAGCAGCTCGCCATCCACCTCCTTTTTGAATAATGTCATATCTATACTCCCACGTGAGAAACCTTTACTGAGGAGATACTGTGTCAGAGTTTCATACCAGATCCTTGGAGCTTGATGCAACCCATACAACGATTTGTCGAGCTTGTAAACCTTTGACGGGAAATCAGGATCCTCGAACCCTGGTGGTTGACATACGTAGATCTCCTCATCGATGTCTCCGTATAGAAATGCACATTTCACATCCATCTGATAAACCTTAAAGTTTTTGTTTGCGGCATGAGCAAGAAAGATTCTGATGGCTTCCAGGCAAGCGACTGGAGCAAAAACTTCGGTGTAGTCAATCCCCTCCTCTTGAGCAAATCCTTGAACAACCAGTCTCGCTTTATTTCTAATTACCACACCACGATCATCTGGCTTGTTCCGAAAAACCCATTTAGTGCCGATTGGACACTTGTTAGGAGGAAGATCAACCAGTTCCCAAACTTTGAGCTTCCTGAATTGCTGCAGCTCCATTTGCATGGCATCCACCCAACTCGGATCTTCAAGTGCTTGTTTATAATTCTTTGGAACAACTTGGGACAGAAAGGCAGCATAAAGACATTCATTAATCAAACCGCTCTGACTCCGGGTTCGCACACCATCAGTAATAGATCCAATGATATAATCGTGAGGGTGGTTTTTCAGGGTTTTGAAGTCGGTGTTGAGTAGTAAAGGATTTTGATCGGTTGAGGGTGTTTGATTTGATGGTTGTGGAGGTGTAGGTGATGGGATGGTAGTGGATGTGGATGGAATATCTGATGGAGAAGTTTGAACAGTTTGAGGTTGTGGAATATCTGGTGGAGGTGATGGGATGTCAAATGAAGTGGGAGGTAGTTGTGTAGCGGATGTGGAAGGTTGTGATTGTGATGGTGTGGGTGTATGATTGAAAATAGAAACCGATGTGTGTGGAAGAATGTCGTCATCGTCAGAGTCAGGAAGATTAAATGATTTGAAAATGGTGGTGGAATCATAAAACCAAGCTGGTTCACTACCAATACTAGTAGTGTTTGATTCTTGCCAATCAACATAGTAAGACTCTTGCACAATCCGCGTTCGTTTGTTGTAAACACGATACGCCTTTTGTGTGTTCGAGTATCCCACAAAGAAGCATTCATCAGAGACAGCACCAAACTTCGTCTTCTGATCTTGAGTATTCAAAAGAGTGCAAGAACAACCAAAGGGGCGTAGAAAATCAATCAGCGGCTTAATCCCTCGAAACAGTTGGTATGAAGTCTTCATCTTTTCTTTGACTATCAGTACCCTGTTAAGAACATAAGCTGCACAATTAACCGCTTCAGCCCAGAAAATAATTGGAAGTTTTGACTCGATCAGCATAGTTCTAGCGGCCTCAACAAGAGTTCGATTCTTTCTTTCAGCAACACCCTTTTGTTGTGGTGTTCGGGCAGCGCTAAACTGTCTGAGAATACCCCGTTGTTCACAGAAGGAGTTGAAGATGTGGTTTCTGAATTCAGTTCCGTTATCGCTTCTGATGGCTTGAACCTTCTTCTTTCCAAGAACCTCTATTAGAGGAATCAGCTTCATCAACTCTTCGGCTGTCTCACTCTTGTTTGCCATGAATCTCACCCAGGTGTACCTAGAGTAATCATCTGTGACAACCAAGCAATAAGACTTTTTAGCGATTGATTTGACACTTATTGGACCGAATAAATCAGTATGTAACAATTCGAGGGGTTCTGAGATAGTATTTGTAATTTTGAGTTTATGTGGCTTTTTGTGCTGTTTTCCTCTAGCACAAGCCATGCATTTCTCGACCACAGAAAAGTCCTTCTGTGGTAAACCCCTGACCAAATTGTTCTTAACCAATTTATTTAGAATTTTAAAATTAATGTGCCCTAAACGTTTATGCCACAAAAATGATTCAAAGGATGATGCTTTAGACAGAAGACATGTCACGGTGGAGTTTGATTCTGTTGATCCCATATTCAGCATATAGGTATCATTTCGTCTCGGAGCTCGCATGATCACCATATCTTCAGGAATGGTAAACTCTGGCTTCAAGAACAAGCATTCATTTGGAAGGAACATCACAGGAATATTCTTATCACAGATTTGTGATACACTCAGAAGATTGAATGCCAGTTCAGGAACATAGTTAACGTCTTCCAAAGTAAGTGAGCCATTTGAGACTTCTCCTGACCAATCATCTTCCCACCTTTCTTATCTCCCGCAAAAGCAACATAACCTCCATTTATGATCCTATAGTTAGTAAGAAGATCCTTCAATCCTGTCATATGTCTGGAACATCCGCTGTCAATATGCCAATGACTATTTACAACGGCATTTGAATGTTCCTGACATTTATTAAAAGAAAAGAAAAGTTAGACCTTTGCAATAGGCACCCAAGTCTTTGTGTACCTGGGTGGTGAAGCAGATGAAGTATTACAAAAGAAATTATTTACAAAAGTGTTTAATCTTTTTCTGATAGATTTTTGCTTTGGACTATTTTGGATTAATTTGGAGCATTGCTTGACAGTGTGACCAGTATTTCCGCATTTAAAACAGTGAGATTTAAAACCAGCTTTGGGAACTCTGTTAACAGGAATTTTATCCATTTCAATCTCCTCATCACATTCAGACAGTTGTGAGTTGCAGTCACTGTAAGTGTCATAGAATTCTTTTAACTTACCTGTTGTGACTTTAACTGTATCAGATTCAGGTTGTGGTTTAAGAATGTATGAAAAAGATGATTCCTTCTCTTTTGGTTTTGAAATTCTCACAGGTGTGAACGTTGGAATTTGGTGAGTGAAAAACTTTTGAAAGCAGTTTGTTTTGGTTTGACTTTCAGAGACTTGACCTGAAAGTTTGTCTTTGTCATTCACACACACATTATTAATCAAATCAGCATCATTCAACACATTAGGGTTTGAAGTGGAGCACCCTAAATTACTATTAAACATGAAATTGTCTGAATATGACACATTACTACAAACAGGATTATCTAAACAAATGTCTTCAAAAGACTTCTTGGAGTCAGAACTACTGCAATCACTACTGCCAGAACAACCGAGCCCAACACTCCCACCATATGCGTACTCCTCTCTAACTTCCTTAAGGTTTACTTCACTTAAACCTGCAATGGAACTGTCAGTATCGTTCTGCATAATCTCTTGAATTAACTCATTTGAGGGATGAGGAATAGGTGTAGGAGAATAACAGAAAGTACTCGGTGGAGGATAGGCATATGTTTCATTGTTACTAAGACCCAACCCTGTCTTAACTCTGGCCCCCATTTGTTTCTTGCACAGTTCTTCCCTTTTCATACCAGATATGGTCCACTGCTGCAATTTGTTTTTAAGCTTTCTTGCTTCAAACTCAGCAAGTGTAACTTGCTCAGTCAAGTAGTTAATCTCACAGTTCTTTTCTAAACGAGTTCTTTTTAAGTGTTCATTTTCCTTTAAAGCTTCTCTTAACTTAACAAAATATTTTGATTCACTTAATTTAAGCTCTTTGATGGTTCTTTTTAATTCGTTTTCGTTTGACATTAACAATTTATTTGCTTTATATATGCCAATTAAACGAATTTTGCAAGCAGATGAACACATATCTTCAATAACATCGTAAGGAAGACCGATTACCAGTTTTTCGGCGGCCAGAGCACGATCACATTGACAGTAGGGAGTGCTTCTTTTGAATTCATCAACTGCATCCAGCCTTGCCTTTTCAATCATTTCTTCCAAGCTAGCCTTAGACTCCTCCTCCTTCTTTACTTCATTAACAGCGGCTTCACAAACTAACCCTGAATGATTCAGATGTCCTTGAGCAATAACACCTGATTGAACTTTAACAGCATCCTCCACTTTCTCTTCTTCTTCATTTCCAAAAAATTCTTTGAACGGATCAAAGAGATTTATATCATTGTGATCAAACTCAGTAATTTCAGCAACAAGGGCATGGTTAATCTCCTCCTTGGTTTCTTCAATTTCTGCACTCCAGTCAAAGTTGGTGAGCAGTGCAGTTTCATTCTTTGACTTTGCTTCCTCAACCTTTTCTTGAATTGGAGCAGATCTTGGATTTGCAGAGTTAACTGGCTCAGTAACGATTGGTAATGGGCATTCTCTCTTGAAGTGGCCCAGTTGTTTGCAGTTATAGCATCGTAACTTTCCCTTGTCATAACCCAGCTTAGCATTCTGTCCTTGATTTCCAAAGTTTCTTCTACCAGTTCTTTCCATGAATCGTCTGGCACGAAGAGTGAGCATAGCCATCTGCCATTGAATATCTGTTTCCTCCAAATCATCAGGGTCCACCTGATACATATCTTCTACTGTCATACCCTTACCTTTCAACTCACCTGCAACAAGAGCTTCATAACTGTGAACAAACATTCCAAATAAGGCCATAGTATCTGACGGAATCTGGGTGGTGACAGACGCATTCGAGCTTGAACCAACATTTGAAGGTACACCAGCAGATTTAGCAGATACATGACTTGATGGTCCTCTAGATGCAGCACTATAGGCATAAGAGTTTGCAGCGGATGAGATAAGTGCAGCATTTTGAGACGGAATGTTTGGAACCATCATTGACTGATTATACTCTCTTCTTTTCACGTCAAGGTCAAAAGACTTCAGCTTGTTGATGACGTCCATCAATTTGTAATCAGGAAAATTCCTTTCTTGTTTCAGTAGCTTGATTTGAAGGCTCCATTGGGGAGGAAGTGAATCTAACAATTTTGCTACTTGTTCGTGATTACCCAGCTTTTCATCATATTTCTTCAGATTACTTGACACAGACAGGAATCGATTTGTAATATCAGTCAAATTCTCTTGTGAATACCCAACAAAAGAGTTGAATTCCTTTTCGGCTTGAGCTTTTCTGTCCAGTTTCAGATCCTCATTCCCATCATAAAATTCACACAATGCATCATACAGACTTTTTGCAGTTGTGTGTTCTGCAAACCGGTTGAAGATGTCTTGGTGCAAGCACAATATCAATGCCCCTAATGCCTTCTTGTCACGATCCAGTAACTTGATATCTGTTTCAGTAAAGGTAGTTGGGTCTGTGTTTACTGAGGTGACAGTTCCTTCAACAGTTGTTGGCACGTGCGGGCCATTTACTATAGATTCCCATTGGTTGTAGTCCGTGTAGTAGAAGAACGCTTTCAAACATCTTTTCCAATCTTCAAAGTTTTCACCACTAACAAGCCTCGGTGGCCTGTTAGGTTCAAGATCATTCATATTAAGTGTTGAAGAAGTCATAACTTGAGCAGATAATAGATTCGCTGAAAACAAACAGTTTCGCTGGCAAGATTCGCTCGAAGAACACAGCAGATTCGCTGGTAGATTCGCTGGTGACAGATTCGCTGGCAAGCAAACAGTTTCGCTGACAAGCAATCAGAGATTCGCTTGCACAGTCAGCCAAACAAGTGAACTTTCGTTCGATGATATATCAGATTCGCTGGCCACAACACAACCCAAACAGGACAGAAGTTTGAATTAGGTTCGCTGGATAAACTGACAGTTTCGCTGGTTGAACAGATAGTTTCGCTGGTAGCTCAACCACCCTGAAACAGTACGGAAACAGTTCGAAAACCCTCAAAACTTGACCATTTGCCTACAGGTTTGTTTTAAAAGCTTTCTATGTCCAAATACCACAAACCTTGAGCAAAATACAACTCCAAAACACAAGAAACAAGCTTCAAACAGAATCAAAAGTGTTTTGACCCAAAAACTTCAAAAATCAACACAAAAATCACTTGAATCAAACAATCAAGAGCACTAAGGCTCTAATACCATATTGTTGGTCCATAATGATCGTGATTTCAGTGCTTTGTTGACTTGTTTAACCAAAATATGTCAAATACTTGAAGAACAAAGTGTAAAATATCCAAACAACCCAATAACAAGATCCAACACACAATCGAGGTAAATAAGCTACAATGATGAAAGATATATGCTCCTAGCACCTCAATAGAACGATTACACAACACAAATCAGTGAATTATAGTCTTGGTAAAAGATGTGCAAAAGTTGTATAAATGTGAAGATAAGGTTACAATATATAGGTGTTAGGTTCGCTGATAGATTCGCTCTAGCGAATCTATCTAGCGAACCAACACAGGTTCGCTGGGCACATAGGTTCGCCCAGTCGACACCTAGATACAAAAGACATGATGACCTACGGGCGAATCTATAGATTCGCCCGTAGGTTCGCTAGTACAAATAACATTACAAGTCAAACAATTACAACCAAAAGTAACACCGACAAGCCGGTGAGTCCAACCTATACATAGTGACTATCAGAAAGTACCCGGCCACGACAAAAAAATATTTTCGACTCGCTTAACCAAATTTAGGCCCAAAGAATAAAAAAAATAACAACCCAACCACTTATAATACGAAACCAACTCCAACAATTATGGCCCAACAGTTAAAACACTAACTCCCAGCCAAAGAAACGTCATTTTTTCAAATTTTAATGACGAATTTTACAAAAACGCCCATAAAATTTAAATTTAACACCCGGCGAATGACAAAAACTTTCGTTTCAACAGAAAAATTTTAGGCCCAAAGATTGACAAAATAGTAATACCCAGCCGAGTAGACGTTTTTTTTAATTTTAAAGTCCACTGAAACCAATATGGCCCAAAGATTTAAAAGAGTTAAGACCCAGTCAAACTTTTATAAAATTAATTTCTAGCACATCTCATGTTTCGAACACACAAATCAGCACAAATTAAAACTATAATGATATCTTGGTCCAAGTTATGTGACCCAATTTACGCAACCCACTTAAAAACCTCCTTTTTTTGTCTGCGTGACCCAAACAAAAATCACAACCCTAAACCTAAATCTCAACTTCAGCCGCTCAATTCAATATATATATACTAGGTGTAAGACCCGTGTTACACACGGGTTGGCTTTTTCAAATCCCCTTAAAATCCGACAGTATAAATATTTGATCACACATTAGAAAAGGTCATACCAAAGCTCCAGATACAAAATTATATAAAAATTGTACTTTGATGTACTGACTGTTGGTCCATGAAATCAGTAATTCGTGCTATATATGATTTAGATCTAATCACAATCAATTGATACCACTAGATCTAGCATCAATTGATTAAGATTTGTGACCAAAACTCACACAAACCATTACAACCCATTAACAAGTGGTTAATTAAGAAGATTAGTAGAAGAAGATGAATTAAACAATTGCAACAAAGATATAACAGATCCAATTCCTTGCAAACACTGAATAAGGTTCGAACTCAGTATCAAAGAGAGAATAGTGTTCAATTAAGTTCCAAAGAGTTATGTACAAAATGCCCTAACAAAACTATATATGCAGGTCATAGTGTCGCAGGTAGTGTCGCAGACACGACACTGCCTGATCGCTAAGCAAGGACAAGCTGCATGCGACACTATACAATTAAAACCTGCATCAAACACACTAAACAAAGGCTAAACTAAATATTACATTGGAAAGAAAATACGACTAGTCTATTACAATTAAAACGAAATACAAATAACAACAAGGTGAAGTACCACCCTACATGTGGTCAACAATACTCCCCCTAGGGAGGTACTTCACTTGTTGGATCTTCTTCTTCAGCTCCAGCTTTAGCAGCATCCAGCAATCCAGTCAATTCTCGAACGTCTTCATTCAGCGCCACCTGCTTCTGTACCTTCTCAGTAAGTTCCTTTACTTCTGCTCTGATTCCGCGAGCCCTATTCGCCACTCTCTCGAACAAAGCAGCTTCTCTTCTGGTATCAGCTCCGGCTCCAACTCTAATAGGATTCTTACATAATATCTTCAGATCATCATCCGAGAAACCAAAAACATCCATCGGGTCAAATAGCCTCCATTCAGACCCATCCTTCACCCTGATCACAGCCTCCCCCGTCTGGTTATCGTAAAACCATTTATCGAATTCATGAAATCTCGACAGACTTGGATCTGGTACTCTCACTCTCAGTACAGTCTTGATTAGCTTCATCTTTAAAACAATCTGTCCTTTCCCAGTGACCCAATCCAAATCTTTCTTTGATCTTTGCGCTCCAGTTTGTTGTATCCGAAACTAACAAAATTATCTTTTAACCCCGCCTGAATTTCCTCCTCCAAAAGTTTTGCACAGTCATTTTGATCTGCATTAATCAGTGGGAGAACCGCCAAACGCTTCAGCCCAGCCCAGAAGATTATTGAAAGTTTGGACTCTATCAACATAGTCCTTGCTGCTTCAATCAAAGTTCGGTTCTTGCGATCTGCCACTCCATTCTGCTGAGGTGTTCGAGCAGCACTGTATTGTCTTAAGATCCCTTTCTCTTCACAAAATGAGTCAAAAATGTGATTTCAGAACTCAGTTCCATTGTCGCTCCGGATTGCCTTTACTTTCTTTCCGCTAATGGTTTCAATCTTGAGTATTACGCTCCTAAATGCTCCTGCGGTCTCCCCTTTGTTTGCTAAAAAACTCACCCATGAGTACCTGGAAAAGTCATCTGTCACAACCAAACAATAAGATTTTTTTAGCAATGCTTTTGACACTGATTGGTCCAAACAAGTCAGCATGTAATAATTCAAGGGGACATGAAATGGAATTGATCGTTTTAGATTTGTGAGATTTCTTGTGTTGTTTCCCCTTAGCACATGCCATGCATTTCTCAATAACAGAAAAATCTTTTACGGGTAAGCCACGAACAAGGTTATGTTTAACAAGTTTATTAATATTATCAAAATTAACATGACCAAGTTTCCGGTGCCATAAAAATGCTTCTGAGGAAGAAGCTTTTGATAATAAGCATGTGACGGTGGAAGTTGACTCATTAGAATTCATGTCAAGCAAATATGTGTCATTCTTCCTTGGTGCACGCATCACGATCATATCGTCAGAAACAGAGAAATCTGGCTTCAGGAATAAGCATTCGGTGGATTTGAAAAGAACCGGAATATTCTTATCACAAATTTGAGATACACTCAACAGATTGAAGTGCAGTTCTGGAACATAGTTCACTTTCTCTAATGCCAACGATCCATTTGATACCTCACCTTGACCGATCATTTTTCCCCCTTTCTTATCTCCCGCAAACGCCACATACCCACCATTTATTATACGGAAATTAGTAAGCAAATCTTTCAAACCAGTCATATGTCGAGAACATCCACTATCTACATGCCACAGACTGTTTGGCTTCCTTGGACGTTCCTGACATAACATAAAACAAAATTAATTAGAAACAGGAACCCATGCCTTGGAAGACTTGGGTTTAAACAAAGAAAAATTAGCATAAAAATGATTATTTACAAACCTATTGAATCGATTAGATAAACTAAAATTATTCACACCTTTTTTAACCAGTTCCGGACAGTTCTTAACAATGTGAGTGTCCTTACCGCAACGGAAACAGTGTGATTTAAATCATTTCTTTCTAGAATTACTGTTGATCATGGGATCAATCACAATTTCTTCATCACATTCAAACATGTTTGAGTCTGAATCACTAAAAGAAACATACATTTCTTTTGTCTTTCCTTTTGATGTGCTAGCTTCATGACCTGTTTCTTTAGCATGATTCATCTCAGAGTTATTGATTGTCTCAACAGGTTTGGTTATGCAAATTGGGGTAAAGGTCGGTATAGGGGTTGAGAAAAACTTTTCAAAGCAGTTTTTATTTGGCAACACATCATTAGATTCAATAAAAGAAACATGATCATCATTAACAGCATTCAGAGCACACACATCATTGTTAATGTTTAGTACAGACGATTTAAAGTTTAAGCTACTTGAATCACTTAACATATCACTCAAACTACTACTATTGTCTAAAATAGACTTCTTTGAATTTAAACTACTGCTTGAAACAGATGATCCTAATCCATTTGTAGCACCATATTCGTAATCCTCTCGAACCTCCTCACGATTAACTCCTTCTATACCTGCAAATAGATTGTTAGTGTGTTCTGCAATTAAATCATTTGTGGGATGAGGTTTGGGTATGGGAGAATAACAATATGTGCTAGGTGGAGGATAAACATGAGGAAGCTCATCATATCCTAAACCAGTTTTGATTCGAGCTCCTCTTTGCCTACAGTTTAGTTCCTCCCTTTTCATACCAGAAATGGTCCATCTATCAAGTTTAGTTTGAAGTTTACTACTTTCAAATTCAACAAGTTTAACACGTTCATCAAGCAGGTTAACTTCAACATTCTTTTCAAGAAGTTTTCTATTTAGATGATCTAGTTCATGTAAAGCTTCGTTAAGTTTTACATAATAATTTGCCTCATTCTTTTTAAGATCTGAATTAATGGTATTTAGTTCAGCTTGATTAGATAGTAATAGACGGTTGACCTTATATACTTCAAAAAGTCTAACCCGACATGCCGATGAACACATGTCTTGAATTACCTCATAAGGAAGGCCCATGATAATCTTCTCGGTGGCCAGAGCCTTTTCACAGTTGCAAACAGGTGTATTTTTCTTCCTTTCATCCTCCTTTCATCTTCCACAGTTTCTTCATTTTTGCTTTCTTAAGTTGCCTGATTGATAGTTTTCTCAGATTCCCTTCCAGCATTCAGTATGGTCTCAACAACAAGAGCATGATTAATTTCTTCCTGAACTTCTGCAATCTCAGCACTCCAATCAGAGTTTGTCAGCAAGGCAGTTTCTCTTGTGTTACTGGTGTTTCCTCTTTCAACAACAACAACATTTCTTTTGTTAGGAGATGGTGGTTCAAACACAATTGGTGATGGGCAGTCTCTCTTGAAATGTTCGAGTTGTTTACAATTGAAACATCGGAGTTTAGATTTGTCGAACCCAACCTTTGCATTCTGATTACCGAAGTTTCTTTTCCCAGTTCTCTCCATGAAACGTCTTGCTCTGACAGTCAGCATAGCCATTTGCCATTGTATATCTGCTTCTTCTAGATCGTCTGGGTCAACTTGCAACATATCCTCCATTGTGATGCCTTTTCCTTTGACCTCTCCTGCAATTAAAGCTTCATAGCTGTTTACAAACATTCCAAACAGGGCCATCATGTCATTAGGGACTTGAGATGTAACTAGTTCCTTTCCAACACTCTTTTGTTCCGATGAAACACCTCCTGAGATATATGAGAAACCAGAGTTGTTTATTGAGTGTTCAGATGTGGATGAGAGTAGTGCAGCGTTCTGGGTTTGTAGTGGAGGAGAGACAGCCTGATTGTATTCTCTTCTTTTGATATCAAGCTCGAAAGATTTCAGCTTGTTAATAACGTCCATAAGCTTATATTCCGTAAACATCTTCTCTTGCTTCAACATTCTTACCTGTAAACTCCATTCAGGAGGGAGTGAATCCAACAGTTTTGTCACTTGTTCAACCGTAGTCAATTGTTCATATTTCTTCAAATTGCTAGTGACAGTCAAGAAGCGATTTGTGAGATCAGTGATTTTCTCATTTCTAAGACCCATAAAAGAAATAAACTCTTTTTGTGCCTGAACTCCCTTGTCTTTCTGCAGATCAATGTTCCCATCATAAAACTCACAAAGAGCATCGTACAAATCCTTGGCATTTTTCTGATCTCCAAACGATTGTATATTTCTGAACTCAAACACAATGTTAGTGCACCAAATGCCTTGTTATCACGATCAACAAGTTTTCTGTCACGTTCATTAAATGTTTCAGGATTTGTGTTTTTGACAGTTGCTTCTCCTACAGTTGTAACCGGAATATGAGGACCTTTTTCGATTGAATCCCACTGGGTATGATCAGTATATAAGTAAAATGCCTTTAATATTCTCTTCCAATCTTCAAAGTTATCTCCATTGATCAGTTTCGGTGGTCTATTCGGTGATCCACGTTCCAAGTCAGCAAGGGTAAAAGACATTGACATGTTGATAAACAAACAGCAGTGTCGCAGGAACAATAGTGTCGCAAAACGAGCTAATGTCGCAAACATGCTAATGTCGCAAACAGGCACAAGCTTTGAACTTTCGTTCAGTCTAATGTCGGGTACAATGTCGGGTGTAATGTCGGAGGCAATGTCGGGCACAATGTCAGTCACAATGTCGTTGATAGTGTCAGGGACAATGTCGAGTACAATGGCAGTGACAATGTCGTGAACTTTCGTTCAATCAGGATTCAAGTCAGCCAAACAACGAACAACAACAAAACAGTAGTGTCGCAAACACACTAGTGTCGCAATATGAACACTAGTGTCGCAAGATGAGCATAAACACCTTCTTCTCCAAGCAAAACACAAACCAATCACCACAGAAAACACCAATCAGAACCAAATGATGATTTGATGATTTCGATTGAAAAACAATACAAAATAAGCCAATCCCAAACCAAATTCAGTCCATAATAACAGCAAATAAGATCCAATTTGATTGATTAAGTCTTTTGTCCAAAACCCTATAAATGATATCTCTAAATTACACCTAAATCACAGATCTATATGATGATGATAGATCTATTGATTTCGATTGATTCTAACACAAAAAGAAAGCAAATCTCAATCCAATTCCATAGCAATTCACACAAGATCAGATTCAGAATTAATGAAATATGAATATTATCTAAAAACCCTCAAAAACCACAAATCATGAGCACAATGGCTCTGATACCATATTGTTGGTCCATGAAATCAGTAATACGTGCTATATATGATTTAGATCTAATCACAATCAATTGATACCACTAGATCTAGCATCAATTGATTGAGATTTGTGACCAAAACTCACACAAACCATTACAACCCATTACCAAGTGATTAATTAAGAAGATTAGTAGAAGAAGATGAATTAGACAATTGCAACAAAGATATAACAGATCCAATTCCTTGCAAACACTGAATAAGGTTCGAACTCAGTATCAAAGAGAAAATAGTGTTCAATTAAGTTCCAAAGAGTTATGTACAAAATGCCCTAACAAAACTATATATACAGGTCATAGTGTCGCAGGCAGTGTCGTAGACACGACACTGCCTGATCGCTAAGCAAGGACAAGCTGCATGCGACACTAGTGTCGTAAAAACCTGCATCAAACACACTAAACAAAGGCTAAACTAACTATTACATTGGAAACAAAATACGACTAGTCTATTACAATTAAAACAAAATACAAATAACAACAAGGTGAAGTACCACCCTACATGTGGTGAGCACTGACTGACCTAGAACATAACCCAAATATATAAAGCCAATAAGAAGTTTTCATAGTTTTGAAATGTGTTTGATAGTCACACATGCTATATGGATGATTGTCTTCAATTAGCATCTTTGATGTTGCATGAATTGTAGTGCCATAACTCATAACAACAATACAGAAAATAGCTTGATTGCGATGCAGAACTCTGTAGACAGCAAAATGAATTCTGTAGAATGGAAATGACAATTTTTAAAGACTTATACTTTATAATAGGTGTGCAATGTAATGCAATAAAAGAAGATCCATTGAAACATGGACACATCAATACTCACCAAAGAATGCAAAAATTGGTGATTAATAGTTTGTAGCGCAACAAATCCATATACCATACCATTCCATCGGGGCCGGCCCAATGGGCTATCTAGGTCATTTTAGGGTTTTAGGCCCCCAAGTTTATAGGGCCCCCAATTTATAGGCTTAGTTATATAGGCTTTTTAATACATGGGCTTAATGGTGTTTTATGCAGAAAACTGGTAACCAGGAAGGGGAAGAATTGAAAGAGCGTGAGGTTGTGAGAGACTGAGAGCCGTAAACCATGAAATCTAAGGGACGATTTGCAATTCCCAAATCTTGATCAGCGATAACATCAATAAATCAACTATTCACCCTAAATCCACACGGCACAACAATAAATTAAAGGTATGATTGAGTCATAAACCTAAAACCTGCATTGAAACACAAATTGTAAATCGAATTAAACTAAAAATATTGTGTTTCTCTCTTGAAATCGGAAGTTTGGAACTATTGCAGCGTTACTGTCTTGATTTCCCTAATACTGTTGTTGCTGTTTAACTAAATTTTTGCTGCTGAAATTGAAATGCAAGTTTGCTGATTTGTTGAAATTGAAATGGAAGCTGTTAAGGAATTGTTTCAGCGACCAGACTAGGTTGGAGACTTGGAGGTTAGGTTCTCTAATTTCTTACTTGTTAGCATATTGTTTATAAGTTTATTTGTAATATATTTTGAGTTTTAGGGCTTTTGAATTGCTTATTTCTTAAAAGTATATTTGAAGTAGAAGATATGTAAATAGGTAGTGATTCTTGACTTAGCCAATTAGGTACTCATTTGTGTTTATATTGAATTAGTGTTTTTTTTACTTATCTTTAGACTTGTCAAACCATATTTGAATATGTGCTTTTGGTTCATCAAAAAAAAAAAAAAAGGCAAGAACATTAGCTTTTGAAGAATCACTAAAAGGATCACTATTAGAATTGGTAACAACTACAAATATCGAAAACCTTGATAAATACGGACATATAAGTTTAGATGAAACTATAAATGTAGATGAAGATGAAACTACCAATTTAAACGAAAATGGAACTAAAAATTCAGATGAAGATGAAACTAGAACGGTAGATGATAATTATAATAAAAATGAAACTACCAATTTAGATGAAGATGGAAATGAAGCTAACAATGTACGTGAAACTAAACATCAAGTCAACGATCCTTGAAGACTTGTTGTTCCAAGTCAAAGGAATAATATTACTAATAGTTTAAGAGACTTAATCATGATTTACTATAAACCATACAGTTTAGCATTGCGGTCACAAGCCCGGAAAAAAGACGAGGGTTATAATTATTTTCTTTAAAAAGGCCCCATTTTTAGTGATTCGATTGAGGCCCCTAAAAACCTTGAGACGGCCCTGCATTCCATGAAAACAATACATGAACATATAACAAATAGGTACTAAATGTCAAAACACAATACCAACTCACATTTTCTTCCGATCGATAGGGATTAAACGAATATTGAACTTGGTCAAAACTTTTGGTATGAAATCTTAATTGAAAGCATTTGATTTGCTTTAATAGAACTTAGGACAACGGAGAAGAGTTACCTCATGAGTTTCAGACAAGAATAAACATGTTTTTAAGCGAGAGTCTTCCACGATTTGATCCTTAATTCTGGAAACTGAACACATGAAATTACCCAAATCAAAAGGTTACAAAATAATTGAATTGAGAACTTAGTTATAAAGACGGGCAAAAACTATTCTCACAAACTAAATGTTTTCCAATCCGGAACTTCTAGTGGAGCCCTATAAGGGGTTCATAAACTTGCCTTGTAATGAAGCATGATGCAACATTAACTAAAAGGGAAGTGTATACCTTCTTTGTATTAATTTCTATTTAATCAATACAGCAATTCTTCTACTGAAGTGAAGTTGGAAACCAATTCTTCTACTGAATCAAAACATCAAAGAACTAAGCAACACTAATTAATAAACATCATTCTAGCATGTCAACATATTCACAAAATTTTGCATCTAAGCAAGAAGTGAGTGACTCATGAAATAATGAAAAAGTATAAAATTGAGCCGCTGCTAAAATGTGAGTAAAAAGTCATGTATGATACAAGTTTTATACACGACTGCTTACAGATTCGTGAAACACCAGATGAAAAACATAAAATCTAGACCAGATGAAAAAAACATCAAATCTAGACATCTGAAGAAACATCAAAACTAATTGAAAATAAAAAAACTTATGCATCAGAAAAGATAAACAAAAGTTATCAAGTAAGGGTTTCGAAAAAAATAAAGTATTTCAAAAATGCAACATGAAAAAAGAAAATGAGAAGAATCTAACCTTTGATGGAACAATAGATCTGTGAAGAGCGTAAAGAAATCTTCGTTGAAGGAGATGGAACACAAAAACATGAAAAATTTAGGGTTTTGAAAAAATAAACAAAAATTTGATAGTTTTCGAAGAAAACAATAATGGAATCAACACTAACCTGATGAACTACAGATATGTGAAGAAGATGAAGAAATATTTAATGAAAAGGAAATGTGTGTGTGAAAAAAAAACCTAAAATTGGAGAAACTTTACCTAAAATCTGTTGAGAGACAAACCTTTGTAACAACAAACAAAGTAACTTATCAGTTAGGATTAATGCAATGAGGTGAGGAAGCAGAAATCAAACAATTAGGGTTAGGTGAAACCGCATACATACAACGGAACATTAAAAGAATACAAAGAACACTAAATCATGAAAAGATACCTGCTTTGGAGAAGATAATGGTGGATTGTTGAGAGGAAGGATAGAAATCGCAGATGTAGGTGAAAGAGAAAGGGTAAAACAAATCGTGTTAGAGGTAGGTGGATTCAACGAAAAGTTTTTTGAATTTAAAACATCAGGTAGGGGAAATGGATCGATGGGTTAGGAAAACATGGTGACATCATTAATTTTTTTACTTGACTATCGTGGATAGTCTAGGTTGCTGACACGTCAGCTTAATGAGATCATCTCTACCTCTCCTTTAGTGGAGTAGTTAGATTTATAAAACTTTCAACAACCACTCACTTATTGAATCCTATCTTTCTTCTTCTTTTAGACTTGAACATAAAAATACTTTCAACAACAACACAACAACATCATTCACTTTGCAATCTCTCTCTCTATCTCTCTTATTTTTGCTCGTCAACACAGATCTATCAATCTTTCTCCTTTATCAGTTCTAATCACAACATCACAGCTTCAACAACAAACTTCAAACAACATCACAAACTCACACACACACATACACAACCTACTCTTTCTCTCGATCTCACTCCTCTATTTTCTATTTATTTGGTTCAACGAGCAAAAAACACCACAACACAACAACTCTCCAACCGTATCTCTATGCCTCTCTCTGACTACAGCGGCTTAATCTTCACCCAAACTCAACTCAAACATAAACTTTCTTGTTACTAGCAGCTACCTTCTTGTCCTCTTCTTCTTTACGTTTCATCACCAGAGATTCACCACCAGAACCACTTTAATCTTGTACCAAAAAAATACTTTTTTTTTTTTTTTTAGTTCAGATCTCGAAGTCAAGAGCAACCTTCGTCCTTTTAAAGTTGCAGGTATTGTCTTTGTTGTGTTTCGATGAACCTTAAAAAGTTACTACCACAACGTTTAACCTTGACTTTGTTTGTGTTTGTGTTGGTAGTGTAGACTAATAAAGGTTGAGGTGGACTCAGATATGTTCTTGTATTAAAGATCTCTTCTTCTTTCTTTTTTTACGACCAACACAAGCAACGAATACTTCTTCTACCCTTTTCCATTTTTCTCCATTTTTTGTTGTTGTGTAAAACAGACAAGAGTCTGGTATGGTGGGGGTGGTTGAAAATATATCTGTGGTATGGTGATGTTGAAACTGACACGATTGTGTAGGGTGGTTATGTACGATGGTTATGGTGAATGTTTTTTTTGGTTTTGGTCTTGTGAAATGGTTATGTGTTTGGTTGGTCATAGGTTTATTTTGGTTTTGATTGTTGGTGCAGGAGAAATGTCAAGAATTTGTAGTTTCACATAGATCTACGTGGGTTCGCACAGATCAACATAGTTGCAAGGTAGTTTCGCAAGGTAAGCTTCGCAAAGATCCATGATTTAGTTTCACATTATTTCCAAAACAATATTTTCGCACTTAATTTTTAATCTCTCGTTCAGGTAATTTCGCAAGATGCAGACTTGAAGGTTTGTAGAACACCAAGAACACACACACAACTGTGTGTGAGAGAAATCACTTTAGATATGAATTTTTCTTAGATTTTCTTGTAGATCTCAGCTCCTAGATCTATAATATGATGTTGAAATCAACAGATCTGATGATTATTGATGTAGATATGATGATTTTTTGAAATCAAATCTGGTTTTTCTCTCTAAAAACCCACCAGATCTATTTTCTCTCTCTAAAAACCCTTCTTCTATCTCTAAAAATTCTTCACCAAAACTTTAAACCAGCAGTTAATCTTCAATAATGATTCAAAATGGATCTCAATTTGCCCGATATCATATTGTTGGTCCCAAACAACCTTGAATCAGTTTATTTGGTGAAGATTTGGACCAAATTGGTAAAAATATGATAAACACAAGTTGAATAATGAAGAACACTTATAAAAACTCAGATTTGATCTCTATAGATTTGCATAAGATGTTGTTTACATGGAAAGACCCCAAATCTAGCTCATTCAAGCTCTCCTAAACCCTAATTGCCATTTACTATTTATAGCCTAATAACACTTTGGACTAATGACAATTAGGACCCTAAACTTAGACTAAAACATGACAAATAAAAATAATACAAATAAAACCCTAATGTTTAGTCCAATATATATTTTGTTATAACGACAGAATATGTATATATATATATATATATATATATATATATATATATATATATATATATATATATATATATATATATATATATATATATATATATATATATATATATATATATATATATATATGGGAGGGATTTTCTAAAAAGGCAAAAAACTCTAAAAAGCCTAAGAAGTAATCTGGGACGTCGGATTATGGTGTTTTACGGCCCAGATGGACGCGGTGGCAATATTGTAAATATTATGATGTTTTTAATGACGCGCGAGATGGACTTGAGGGTAGATTTGTCATTGTGCGCATTTAACACCACAATTCAAACGCCATGGTGTTTCTTAGATCCGTGTCTTCTGAATCTTGGTGTTTTTTACGCTTGAACTGATCATAGTAAAAACAATTGACATTTTTGGTGTTTTATTTTCACACATCTTTTCATGGCGTTTCTAACTTTTCTCACGATGTTTCTTAGCACTCAAATGGGATCTATGTCTTCTGAATCATGGTGTTTTTAACATTCGAACTGATCACTAAAAATACCATGACCCAGAATGTTAAAAACACAATGATTCAGAAGAACAGAACATTGATTGGAGGTTCGTAATTAGTAAACGAAAACGTCAAAAACAAACAAAAACATCATCGCTTTCAGTATTCGCCATAGATGAATGATTATGGATTCAAAATTAATAAACGTCAAAAAAACACCATAACTGAACATCGAGAGTGATAACCAGGAAGTGGTAAGAAACACCATGAGAACAGATCTCATATCGCAATGTCAACGCGTAAAATGACGATAACGCCCCTCCGTGTTTAGTAAATGCTTCCTACACTTCTTAGAGTTTTAAGTCTTTTTAGAAAATCCCCAATCTATATATATATATATATATATATATATATATATATATATATATTACATAAAATACTAAAACGATGAAAACAATTAAATATATTTTGTTGACACAAAATATATTTATTAACTAAAAAACTTCATCGCCTTCAACTTCTTGTCTCTAATCTTCATCCCGAACACGTCGTGTTGACTTTTGCGTTGACTTTGATCGTTGATGTTGACTTATATTGACTTTGACTGTGTTGATAATATTAGACTAAACTTCAGGTCCAACATTGGTGATGAACAAGAAAGTATAGAATGGAAATCACTTACGGGTTTTTAGTGAAACAACCTTGAATTTGATTTGACAGGGAGAAAGAGCGTGCAAGGAGGAGTGATTATGCCGATCGAATTGTGTTTTGGTGAACATGAAACACTCAAATGGTTATGGGTTTATTTTCGAGTCAATTGAGAGTAATTGGTTGTTAACTTGGTGATTAAAGACTAATTATTTGCAATCAATCGATTCAAAACGCCGAGATGATCATTTTCATTAATTCAATTTACCGTTTTGGTACGTTTTGGTCGATTGAGTTTGTGGGTTTTTAGTTACGGATTTTTGAGGGGAAAGGTTTGGGTTTTGATATTTTCAGTATTAGTCCCTGTAGTTTCATTATTGTTTTTTAGATATTATAAGTTTTAATATAAGTTTTATAATTTATAGTTTTGGCCGAAAGTTAGTTTATAAATTATATGAACTAACTAACTTAACCGAGTTGAGACGTAACATTTATATAAGTGTGGTTTTTATATCTTTATCTCTTTTATCAAATACAATATCTATACTACCTTAATAAGAGTATAGCATGGGTAAATTAGTAATTTAACAATTTCCTTAATGTTGAAAAAAATTTACAATTATTTAACTTGATGTACAACCCATTAAATCATCAATTACCCAAAACTCAAATATGGCTTAACTGACTATATTCGGGAGGGAACAACGAATTTTAATTCAGATTTAGGGTTTCGTATTCAATAGCAGCCGCACAACTTTTTCTCTCATCTCGTTCTCTCATCTCTTTCTTTCATCAGTATGAACGGTTCTATTTCGATGTTTACCTTTAATAAAAGAAGAAGAACACAAATCGGTTTCAGGTTTCATGATGTCGAATGAAGTTAGAATCATGGAGATAAGGCGATTAAAGTAAGTTATTCAATCTTCTAACGATTTCGTTGCTTTTGATTTAGCGTTTCTTGTACGGCTTTTAGTGATTTAGTTTCCACATGACAGAAATGATGGTTTTGTTTGTACGATGTGTTGTTATTAACATTCATATTTGATGTTTATGATGTAAATCTAATTTGGATTTGAAGGTATTAAAACTGGCGAAGGATAGACAAAGTTCAAACCCTGCACAGAGATTCATGCTATGTCTAAGAAGGTTTATGTTTCAAAGCACGATTTATTCACATTTTACCCCAATCATGCTTTTATAGCTTTTAGTTTTGTTTTTCAGATCTTGAAGAAGGTAAAGATGACGATGGATCTGATATTGAGTAGTGGTCATAATGTGTCTAATAACAGCATGTCATGATATCATAACAATTATCTTTGATAATATGACTTGGTTATTTCTTAATTGTTATAACATTTTTTTTCTTAAGGATCACTTATATTGAACTGTATTTCTATGTTTGGGTCTTCGCAGATCATATCATCATCCTCTTTGATTTGCCTGCTACCAAAGGTACACTCCATTGCATTGTAATGGGTTAATAGTACCTTATACTGGGTTGATTTTGATTGTATCTTACCTCCATCTTGTCAAATATGTTAAAGAAACTTAGCATAAAAAGAAAGATGTCATATTATGAGTTTAACATATAAAAGAACACCTAGCATGAAAAAAACATGTCAGGAGTTTAACATGTAAAAAGAAACTTAGCATAAAAAGAAACATGCCATATAATGAGTTTAACTTGTAATATTATGAGTTTAACAGGTAAGCGGTTACAAACCGAAAGAGACATAGTAAATGTGTAGTTCAAAATAGATAAAACTATTAATTTTTATTTTGTTGTAGGTTGGTTGATGTAGATGGAAAAGAGCGTGATCTAAAAGAATGTACAAGATCAAAGCTTCAACATTCACAGTTGAAGGAAAAATCAAGCATCTCAAACCTAATGCATCATTGGTATAAAAAATGGGGAAAAATGGCAATGGAAAGTTGAAGCTTTTGTTTCGGCCTTGTGTTGTATGAATGTAAGTGCACATATCTTTGGCTTCACTTTTTTTTGTTATGGTTGTCCTTTTATTTTCATTATGGTGTTAACTGATTTTTGGTAAAGGCATCCAATGGTCTTGCATTAGGAACTAAACTTTGCATTTTACTAAGAACTGCACTTTGCATTTTTGTGTGAAGGTTCCCATTGAGTTTAAAGCCGATAGGTGATATATTTACATTATGTTTCTGGAGTTCGCAAAAGTGTTGGGCGTTAAATGGGTTAAAAGGAGTTTAGTTTAAAGCGGGTCGGCGTAGGTTTGTTTCTACTGCCAACTTTTGTTTTTTCTTTCAAGTTGTAAACACCTAATATGCATGGTTATATATAGAAACAGTTAATTTAATGTTGTGAACAACTAAACGCCATTCTGAAATGATGTAGAATATTTAAACTACTTTGATGTATATTGAAATTACGGTTCTATGTATAAACATTTAAAAAAACAATTGTTACATTGCATTCTAGACTATAACTGTACCCTGCATTAGTTACACTTGCGTGAATTTATTTATGACCCATATACATGAGACTTACATATACACTAGCATTACATGAAGTGACCAACCTGGATTATGTGACATATTAGGAATTTTTTTTTGGGGCTTTAGTTGGGATAAGTTTACCTTTCATTATTACTAGAAACTTACAACATTATGGCAACAAACTGGTTTCGTAAGAAGCCTAAACAATTCCCTTTTGATTTTATCTACCTCATTATGACAACAAACCGGCAGTGACCGATGCTTAAGGAACTGAGGTACATGAACAACAGTAATGGATTTTATCCAGAAACTCATTCATACAGAGGTCTTGACTTGTTAGTTATGCGACCTACTATGTGCTATTACACGTCACTTATTATCTGACGTATTCGTATGTTATAACATGTCTCTTAATACGAGACATATTGTTAGTTGTAACATGTCACATATTGCGTGATCCACAACGTGCTATCTACTTGATTTGATATTACCGTTGCTTATGCACCTTGTACACTCAGATTGTGTTTAGACTAGTAGTCTTACACTTAGTATCAACTTACACCATACCTGGTACATGAGACCCATTGATACATTACACTGATAGTCTGTTAGTGTCCTATACATCTAGTATAGCTGTCTCCTACTTATAAGATTATCATACACTTATACACATTCAATACTTGACATGGGATAGGAATATCATACGGATAAATGTAACTCGAAGAACATAATAAACATAAGATCAATGTACCCGATGGGAGACAAACTGGGGTGATTGTGTAAGGTAAATTGACGATTACGGGTGCGCAACGTAATGGTGAATTTACAGGTACATGATGATCCTGGCAAAATCTGCCATGTGGGTGATCCTAAAAAAAAAAAAGAAACACCAAAGTGAGTAACCAGTCAATACAAATTCGACTGAAACAAACATTCATCCTTAAATTGCGCACTGATATCACGTCTATCTTTGACTGAACCCATAAAACCCATCTATGGATGGTAGACAGTTACAATACAACCTTTGATGGCATATCACCAGTTTATCTTTAAACTACATACACTTTACTATTATACAACTAAATCACAGATAATTAAAATCGTGCCTTGATAACACACAAATAAGAACAAAGATCTATGTTGACAAACCTAATAATGTTTAACTACTACTATATTTGACCCCTAATGATGATGATTCATTTTGCATATAAACAATCCGAATCCTCCAGTTAAAACATTTGCCTTACTTAACTCTCAAAATTATAAAATCCAGTCTGCGGACTATACCCTTTTAGTACACCAGTAATATCTTAACATCCTTGTATCTGCAAGTAATTGTTAAACAAACTCTATAATTGTTAGGACTCCATGGAGGAGCCTTATAAAGCTAACAACTTATCCAAAAATAACATCCTGTTGATATGACGAACCAACTGCGTAATATTTCCCATTCAAAATCACTTCTTGTGAAGTAAATCTGTATCACTTAAACCTTCATGTGAATATCTCGTAACATACCAGGCTCATTCTAGAAGTACTTCACCTAATCGTACTCTATTCTCAAATTTATTTTCTCAATGCTTCAAGGTAAACGGAACTCCAAGTTGTTTCTGATATTAAGTTACCCAAAAATAATTCTGACACATGATGTTTCTACTATTAACAATGCACCAATGAACCACACGTATGGCATGTATACGTTTTGATCTAGTTGGATGGCTTGTCTTGATCCAACACTCTCGTAAATATTAATTCTCTCACCCAATCTGCATCTCCACAGTCGTAAAACACGTTTTGGAATCTAATTTGTTTTCTTTTTCTCTTCCCTCAAGAATATTGAATTTAAAAACATTTCCTACATTTTAACCATTTATTATATATTCAAACTCCTCTACCTGATTATTCGCGTAGCAAAAACAATTTAAGTGTTCTCAAAGTCTTGGGTCAGTGATCGATCAGATTCAAACCACCTAAAGTTTTAATACATAATCGATGTTACCGTATATATTATAACGTTACCTTTAGTAAAGTACGCAAGAATGTTATTAAGTAACAGGTACACCTTCAAAGTGCTGGTGGTGTGGTGGGTTAGCTGCGGTACACCCTATACATAAACATCAACAGTACATTGGAAAGTGGGACTTGAAACCAAACCAATAATTAACCTGGGAAACTCTAATATGTAAACACTTAATTTCTTGTAATGCTGTTCGATCTATCACTTATAGGGTAACCTACTATGTGCCCAGATAATTATAACTTTCATACATTCTTTATTCATAGTAACAACAAAAAAAAATCTAATGTTCCATAACTGACTCACGCATATAAATTGTGATTTTGAATACATATCACGGCTCCAAGAGTTCACGTGGTAAATACCATCGTCAACAATAAACCGCCAATATCAACTAATGTTTTGAGAAAGCTTTACTCATTACGGTTCAGGATAACCATTTCCTATTATGTTTCATTACTGGTAACACCTTTTATGTGGGTTATACTCAGAATCACAAAAGTGTAGAATAACTCAACACGAATCCATCTGAACAAAAGTCTACCTGAAACGAAAATTTATTCTTAGGTAATGCAATAACATCAAGTTTATCCTCGATCACATTCGTTGAAGCCCATCCATGGATGATAAAAACTTACAATACTACTACAGATAAAAAAAATACAAACTCAAATATATACAAACTTCCTCATACCTAACTTACCGTACACATTCTGCTATTGAAGTCGATCCATAATGACACGATCACAAGATTTATGAATTATTTGGACAAATTAATAAGATTACACTGCTATACATTGACATCAATGTTAATGACTCATTCCCCCATATATAAATATGAATATCGAATATGTTCCATGGTTAAAGATTCACATGACAACTAGAACAATTCACAACAAACAACTAATGCCTCACCCATTATTGTTCAGACTAATGACCTTGTATTGCATTTATCCTAATACACATTTGTATATGCTAAGAAACATTATAATTGATGCTCTCGTTGTCATTTGCCACTTTAATCAGGCAATATCTTTCTTTAGAAACTACAGTTTATGCAAGTAATTCTACCTTGTATGCAATTTACCTTTTGATCAAACGATTTGAGGCGTAATGTAAGCAATTGTCACCTAATCGTTCCAAATCATGAAAATCCTAATAGAGGAAACTGCATGTTTAAAGGAATTGGTTAGGCTACACAACCCAAGTAATGAAATAACACGACATCCTTACCTGACCCGTTAGCAAACCAGACTATTATCTCCCACCATCCCTTAAACATCATAATGATGAACTCAAACGCTATCACCCAATGAAGCTTGATATCAAAATCCTTGCTAACATCTTATTGTATGAACTCTTACCTAATCCACGTGTAAACTAAAACCCGTATTTTAAAAGGAATATTGTCAACTCACCTTAAAAGACCTACACGATTGAGTAAACCTCCTATTCGAATAAAAAAAGATAAGCTCTTCGTGTATCATATACACCCCCCACGCAAACATTTTACCGTAACACTCAGACTTCATCAACATTAAAACTTATCGTACCCCCATGACTAGGAACAAACCATGTAACATCAACTCTTTCGGTTTAACACCACTTCAGTACGTAAAATTTAACAACCTATTATCCTATGCCGTATAATCACTTGTTCTCCGTAAGACAGAAAATCTAGTATCTATCAAAGAAAGAAATACCTATTCGATTTCCTTATCATTTTTCCTGAAACCTGTACTTTCGTAACATATTAGTATTATTGTTCATCCTTCTCCATCTATTCATACGATTTCTATGACACCCCTGATGTTCGTGTTTTGATAACACTCTTTTCAACGAAGCAAGTACTTACACATGGTGGATAGTTTATTTCCTTTGTACCTAATACACATGTTGTTTCAGTTTAACGATCCATATCAATAAATGAACCCTTTAGTTAGAACTTAGTCCTCGGGTAGCTAAGGAACAACGTGAAACTCATTAACCTAGATCCCAGAAACATACAGTATAGAAATCGCTATTTATAAATTCCAACCAAAAACTTTAGAACTCCATCAAAACCATGATCCATTAGACAACTCGAAATCCTAGGGTACTGGCCTTCTAGATCATTGAATGGATCAGACTTAAAAGATAAACATGATACACAACGTTTATGATGTTTTCAAACAAATCAAACTCTCACATGATGGAACACTTGTCGTCCTAATCAATAAATAACAACGTTTCCACGGAAAAATCCGGGGGAATTATAGGTAACAAATTCAAAACACTTAAACACTATGAGATCACTATAATCAAAGTTTACTAGAACTTAGAAGCATGGATCAGAGTCAACGTAGGAGTGTGAAAAATCAAATATTGTACAAGAATCTTTAACTATTTCAAATGACAACATCTAATATTAAAACTATTGGTTAAATTTTCGGGATGAGAGTAATTGGTTGTTAACTTGGTGATTAAAGACTAATTATTTGCAATCAATCGATTCAAAACGCCGAGATGATCATTTTCATTAATTCAATTTACCGTTTTGGTACGTTTTGGTCGATTGAGTTTGTGGGTTTTTAGTTACGGATTTTTGAGGGGAAAGGTTTGGGTTTTGATATTTTCAGTATTAGTCCCTGTAGTTTCATTATTGTTTTTTAGATATTATAAGTTTTAATATAAGTTTTATAATTTATAGTTTTGGCCGAAAGTTAGTTTATAAATTATATGAACTAACTAACTTAACCGAGTTGAGACGTAACATTTATATAAGTGTGGTTTTTATATCTTTATCTCTTTTATCAAATACAATATCTATACTACCTTAATAAGAGTATAGCATGGGTAAATTAGTAATTTAACAATTTCCTTAATGTTGAAAAAAATTTACAATTATTTAACTTGATGTACAACCCATTAAATCATCAATTACCCAAAACTCAAATATGGCTTAACTGACTATATTCGGGAGGGAACAACGAATTTTAATTCAGATTTAGGGTTTCGTATTCAATAGCAGCCGCACAACTTTTTCTCTCATCTCGTTCTCTCATCTCTTTCTTTCATCAGTATGAACGGTTCTATTTCGATGTTTACCTTTAATAAAAGAAGAAGAACACAAATCGGTTTCAGGTTTCATGATGTCGAATGAAGTTAGAATCATGGAGATAAGGCGATTAAAGTAAGTTATTCAATCTTCTAACTATTTCGTTGCTTTTGATTTAGCGTTTCTTGTACGGCTTTTAGTGATTTAGTTTCCACATGACAGAAATGATGGTTTTGTTTGTACGATGTGTTGTTATTAACATTCATATTTGATGTTTATGATGTAAATCTAATTTGGATTTGAAGGTATTAAAACTGGCGAAGGATAGACAAAGTTCAAACCCTGCACAGAGATTCATGCTATGTCTAAGAAGGTTTATGTTTCAAAGCACGATTTATTCACATTTTACCCCAATCATGCTTTTATAGCTTTTAGTTTTGTTTTTCAGATCTTGAAGAAGGTAAAGATGACGATGGATCTGATATTGAGTAGTGGTCATAATGTGTCTAATAACAGCATGTCATGATATCATAACAATTATCTTTGATAATATGACTTGGTTATTTCTTAATTGTTATAACATTTTTTTTCTTAAGGATCACTTATATTGAACTGTATTTCTATGTTTGGGTCTTCGCAGATCATATCATCATCCTCTTTGATTTGCCTGCTACCAAAGGTACACTCCACTGCATTGTAATGGGTTAATAGTACCTTATACTGGGTTGATTTTGATTGTATCTTACCTCCATCTTGTCAAATATGTTAAAGAAACTTAGCATAAAAAGAAAGATGTCATATTATGAGTTTAACATATAAAAGAACACCTAGCATGAAAAAAACATGTCAGGAGTTTAACATGTAAAAAGAAACTTTGCATAAAAAGAAACATGCCATATAATGAGTTTAACTTGTAATATTATGAGTTTAACAGGTAAGCGGTTACAAACCGAAAGAGACATAGTAAATGTGTAGTTTAAAATAGATAAAACTATTAATTTTTATTTTGTTGTAGGTTGGTTGATGTAGATGGAAAAGAGCGTGATCTAAAAGAATGTACAAGATCAAAGCTTCAACATTCACAGTTGAAGGAAAAATCAAGCATCTCAAACCTAATGCATCATTGGTATAAAAAATGGGGAAAAATGGCAATGGAAAGTTGAAGCTTTTGTTTCGGCCTTGTGTTGTATGAATGTAAGTGCACATATCTTTGGCTTCACTTTTTTTTGTTATGGTTGTCCTTTTATTTTCATTATGGTGTTAACTGATTTTTGGTAAAGGCATCCAATGGTCTTGCATTAGGAACTAAACTTTGCATTTTACTAAGAACTGCACTTTGCATTTTTGTGTGAAGGTTCCCATTGAGTTTAAAGCCGATAGGTGATATATTTACATTATGTTTCTGGAGTTCGCAAAAGTGTTGGGCGTTAAATGGGTTAAAAGGAGTTTAGTTTAAAGCGGGTCGGCGTAGGTTTGTTTCTACTGCCAACTTTTGTTTTTTCTTTCAAGTTGTAAACACCTAATATGCATGGTTATATATAGAAACAGTTAATTTAATGTTGTGAACAACTAAACGCCATTCTGAAATGATGTAGAATATTTAAACTACTTTGATGTATATTGAAATTACGGTTCTATGTATAAACATTTAAAAAAACAATTGTTACATTGCATTCTAGACTATAACTGTACCCTGCATTAGTTACACTTGCGTGAATTTATTTATGACCCATATACATGAGACTTACATATACACTAGCATTACATGAAGTGACCAACCTGGATTATGTGACATATTAGGAATTTTTTTTTGGGGCTTTAGTTGGGATAAGTTTACCTTTCATTATTACTAGAAACTTACAACATTATGGCAACAAACTGGTTTCGTAAGAAGCCTAAACAATTCCCTTTTGATTTTATCTACCTCATTATGACAACAAACCGGCAGTGACCGATGCTTAAGGAACTGAGGTACATGAACAACAGTAATGGATTTTATCCAGAAACTCATTCATACAGAGGTCTTGACTTGTTAGTTATGCGACCTACTATGTGCTATTACACGTCACTTATTATCTGACGTATTCGTATGTTATAACATGTCTCTTAATACGAGACATATTGTTAGTTGTAACATGTCACATATTGCGTGATCCACAACGTGCTATCTACTTGATTTGATATTACCGTTGCTTATGCACCTTGTACACTCAGATTGTGTTTAGACTAGTAGTCTTACACTTAGTATCAACTTACACCATACCTGGTACATGAGACCCATTGATACATTACACTGATAGTCTGTTAGTGTCCTATACATCTAGTATAGCTGTCTCCTACTTATAAGATTATCATACACTTATACACATTCAATACTTGACATGGGATAGGAATATCATACGGATAAATGTAACTCGAAGAACATAATAAACATAAGATCAATGTACCCGATGGGAGACAAACTGGGGTGATTGTGTAAGGTAAATTGACGATTACGGGTGCGCAACGTAATGGTGAATTTACAGGTACATGATGATCCTGGCAAAATCTGCCATGTGGGTGATCCTAAAAAAAAAAAAGAAACACCAAAGTGAGTAACCAGTCAATACAAATTCGACTGAAACAAACATTCATCCTTAAATTGCGCACTGATATCACGTCTATCTTTGACTGAACCCATAAAACCCATCTATGGATGGTAGACAGTTACAATACAACCTTTGATGGCATATCACCAGTTTATCTTTAAACTACATACACTTTACTATTATACAACTAAATCACAGATAATTAAAATCGTGCCTTGATAACACACAAATAAGAACAAAGATCTATGTTGACAAACCTAATAATGTTTAACTACTACTATATTTGACCCCTAATGATGATGATTCATTTTGCATATAAACAATCCGAATCCTCCAGTTAAAACATTTGCCTTACTTAACTCTCAAAATTATAAAATCCAGTCTGCGGACTATACCCTTTTAGTACACCAGTAATATCTTAACATCCTTGTATCTGCAAGTAATTGTTAAACAAACTCTATAATTGTTAGGACTCCATGGAGGAGCCTTATAAAGCTAACAACTTATCCAAAAATAACATCCTGTTGATATGACGAACCAACTGCGTAATATTTCCCATTCAAAATCACTTCTTGTGAAGTAAATCTGTATCACTTAAACCTTCATGTGAATATCTCGTAACATACCAGGCTCATTCTAGAAGTACTTCACCTAATCGTACTCTATTCTCAAATTTATTTTCTCAATGCTTCAAGGTAAACGGAACTCCAAGTTGTTTCTGATATTAAGTTACCCAAAAATAATTCTGACACATGATGTTTCTACTATTAACAATGCACCAATGAACCACACGTATGGCATGTATACGTTTTGATCTAGTTGGATGGCTTGTCTTGATCCAACACTCTCGTAAATATTAATTCTCTCACCCAATCTGCATCTCCACAGTCGTAAAACACGTTTTGGAATCTAATTTGTTTTCTTTTTCTCTTCCCTCAAGAATATTGAATTTAAAAACATTTCCTACATTTTAACCATTTATTATATATTCAAACTCCTCTACCTGATTATTCGCGTAGCAAAAACAATTTAAGTGTTCTCAAAGTCTTGGGTCAGTGATCGATCAGATTCAAACCACCTAAAGTTTTAATACATAATCGATGTTACCGTATATATTATAACGTTACCTTTAGTAAAGTACGCAAGAATGTTATTAAGTAACAGGTACACCTTCAAAGTGCTGGTGGTGTGGTGGGTTAGCTGCGGTACACCCTATACATAAACATCAACAGTACATTGGAAAGTGGGACTTGAAACCAAACCAATAATTAACCTGGGAAACTCTAATATGTAAACACTTAATTTCTTGTAATGCTGTTCGATCTATCACTTATAGGGTAACCTACTATGTGCCCAGATAATTATAACTTTCATACATTCTTTATTCATAGTAACAACAAAAAAAAATCTAATGTTCCATAACTGACTCACGCATATAAATTGTGATTTTGAATACATATCACGGCTCCAAGAGTTCACGTGGTAAATACCATCGTCAACAATAAACCGCCAATATCAACTAATGTTTTGAGAAAGCTTTACTCATTACGGTTCAGGATAACCATTTCCTATTATGTTTCATTACTGGTAACACCTTTTATGTGGGTTATACTCAGAATCACAAAAGTGTAGAATAACTCAACACGAATCCATCTGAACAAAAGTCTACCTGAAACGAAAATTTATTCTTAGGTAATGCAATAACATCAAGTTTATCCTCGATCACATTCGTTGAAGCCCATCCATGGATGATAAAAACTTACAATACTACTACAGATAAAAAAAATACAAACTCAAATATATACAAACTTCCTCATACCTAACTTACCGTACACATTCTGCTATTGAAGTCGATCCATAATGACACGATCACAAGATTTATGAATTATTTGGACAAATTAATAAGATTACACTGCTATACATTGACATCAATGTTAATGACTCATTCCCCCATATATAAATATGAATATCGAATATGTTCCATGGTTAAAGATTCACATGACAACTAGAACAATTCACAACAAACAACTAATGCCTCACCCATTATTGTTCAGACTAATGACCTTGTATTGCATTTATCCTAATACACATTTGTATATGCTAAGAAACATTATAATTGATGCTCTCGTTGTCATTTGCCACTTTAATCAGGCAATATCTTTCTTTAGAAACTACAGTTTATGCAAGTAATTCTACCTTGTATGCAATTTACCTTTTGATCAAACGATTTGAGGCGTAATGTAAGCAATTGTCACCTAATCGTTCCAAATCATGAAAATCCTAATAGAGGAAACTGCATGTTTAAAGGAATTGGTTAGGCTACACAACCCAAGTAATGAAATAACACGACATCCTTACCTGACCCGTTAGCAAACCAGACTATTATCTCCCACCATCCCTTAAACATCATAATGATGAACTCAAACGCTATCACCCAATGAAGCTTGATATCAAAATCCTTGCTAACATCTTATTGTATGAACTCTTACCTAATCCACGTGTAAACTAAAACCCGTATTTTAAAAGGAATATTGTCAACTCACCTTAAAAGACCTACACGATTGAGTAAACCTCCTATTCGAATAAAAAAAGATAAGCTCTTCGTGTATCATATACACCCCCCCACGCAAACATTTTACCGTAACACTCAGACTTCATCAACATTAAAACTTATCGTACCCCCATGACTAGGAACAAACCATGTAACATCAACTCTTTCGGTTTAACACCACTTCAGTACGTAAAATTTAACAACCTATTATCCTATGCCGTATAATCACTTGTTCTCCGTAAGACAGAAAATCTAGTATCTATCAAAGAAAGAAATACCTATTCGATTTCCTTATCATTTTTCCTGAAACCTGTACTTTCGTAACATATTAGTATTATTGTTCATCCTTCTCCATCTATTCATACGATTTCTATGACACCCCTGATGTTCGTGTTTTGATAACACTCTTTTCAACGAAGCAAGTACTTACACATGGTGGATAGTTTATTTCCTTTGTACCTAATACACATGTTGTTTCAGTTTAACGATCCATATCAATAAATGAACCCTTTAGTTAGAACTTAGTCCTCGGGTAGCTAAGGAACAACGTGAAACTCATTAACCTAGATCCCAGAAACATACAGTATAGAAATCGCTATTTATAAATTCCAACCAAAAACTTTAGAACTCCATCAAAACCATGATCCATTAGACAACTCGAAATCCTAGGGTACTGGCCTTCTAGATCATTGAATGGATCAGACTTAAAAGATAAACATGATACACAACGTTTATGATGTTTTCAAACAAATCAAACTCTCACATGATGGAACACTTGTCGTCCTAATCAATAAATAACAACGTTTCCACGGAAAAATCCGGGGGAATTATAGGTAACAAATTCAAAACACTTAAACACTATGAGATCACTATAATCAAAGTTTACTAGAACTTAGAAGCATGGATCAGAGTCAACGTAGGAGTGTGAAAAATCAAATATTGTACAAGAATCTTTAACTATTTCAAATGACAACATCTAATATTAAAACTATTGGTTAAATTTTCGGGATGAAAATTCTTTCAACAAGGGGATGATGTGACACCTTAAAAATTTCAGATTAACTCTGTTAACTAAGTCCCATTATTTCTGTTAATAAAACTATACTCCACATTTAATTAGTTGAATTAAACATGCTACTTGTTACAAAAATAGTTACATGTAATGAATATTGGCGAATTAACTAAATAATAATTCTGAACAACTAAATAAATATAAATTTGGTTAATTTATATGTTATATGACTGATATGTTTTCGGGAACATGGATGTGGTGAATTTATATGTTATATGACTGACATGTTTTTGGGAACATGGATGTGACAACTCGGAACTCTAAGCTCTAAATTCTTTTATTTTCAAACCTATTTTAACAACCGTATCCAATTTTCGGGACAAAAATTCCTTCAACAAGGGGATGATGTGACAACCCGTAATTTCTGGTGAACACCGTTAACTTCCTCTTGTTAAACTTCGTTAAATTCTTTAGAAGTTTGGGGTTTGTTTTGTAATTTATTAAACTATTTTATAAACTTTAAAACCGATTTAAATAACCTCCAAATGTTAAAGGACCAAAAGTGTAAAATTAAAATTAATTAACCCAACCCTAATACCCATCCGCCCCCATCTGTGTCTTCGTCTTCTTCTTCTTTGGTCGACGGCAATAAAGCCCACACACAAGCACACCCACCACCACCATCATCGGTGGTTTTCAATCGGCGGTTTTCCGAGAAATCACGCACACACACATTCGATTTGTATCTCTCCCCCTCGTTTCTTTCGCTGGTCGCCGGAAAGCAAGAAAACAGCAGCCCCTTTGTCGTCGGACCGGTAAACAGAAGGAGTAGCGGCTGCAAACCTCAGCTCCAATCGTTTTTGTTGTTCCTTCTTGACATATCGGTAAGCAATAACTTGATTTACGCGTTAATCCATCAGTTTCGTTATGGGTTTCGTTCGGTTTCGTTACGGGTTGTGATTCGGTTTCGGTTCAACTCAGATTGTATGATTATATATATATGTGTTGTATGTATATGTTTCTGAATATATACGTATAGCTGATGTATGTGAATAGATGGCATAGTATGCGAATGTATGTTCTTGTGTGTATATATATGTATAAGTGACCTGTATACGTGAATCATTGTTTAGTGGTTGTGTGTATGTTATTCAGGATATATGTATGTGTTAAAACCGGCAGCCAACATGGCGAACCAGAATGTGTATATGAATGTCCGGGCATGCTGTAAGTATGAATATATAGTTGTATGTATGTTTATGAAACAAGAAGAAAACACCGATATAGTATGTATGTAGTTGTAGCTGTAACACGATTAGCGAACGAATGAATGTATGTATTATGTGATGTGTATGTGTGTATGTATAATAAGTATGACTGTGATTGAATGGTATGTGTGTATGTATAATAACAGAAGCAACAACATTATGATATGTATGTATGCGTGTGACGCAGAGTTAACAACAACATCACGAAATATATAATCTCAGTGTATGTATGTGTATGAAACTAGAGTATGCGGTATAAGTGTTAGAAAGGAAGATGTAGCAGCAATAGACCTTATGGGCGTGAATTATGTGTAGGCATGCTTGTTTGCATATATGTACATGTATGTATGTGTGGTGGGTAGAAAACACAATAAATCGGTGGGTGTATATATATTGATTTTGCGCATGTATATAGTAGAGCAAGAACCGGGTGTGTAGGTATATATATATATGTTCATATATGTAGGCTGCAAAATATATGTGTGGTATGCGTAGCAAATGATTATAAATGAAATCGTATGCAAGGAAACAATGTATGTGTATAGTGGTGAATGTATGTATTGTTAATGGGCATGTGTATAGTTCTAACCTTATGTATGTGGCTATAGGTAGAAGCAAGTTAATATACACTGCTTATGTATGTTGGTCCATCTAGATTGAGATTTCAGTGCTATAATGATTTGTAAGACAATGAAACACACTTGATTCAACCAAACAATAGTCCAATATAACCCAATACACAATAACAAGATCAAATCAAGATAATCAGAGGTAATCAAGCTACATTGATAATGAAAATATGCTCCTAGCACCTTGTTGGTCCATATAGATCGAGATTTCAGTGCTATAATGATTTGTAAGACAATGAAACACACTTGATTCAACCAAACAAAAGTCCAATATAACCCAATACACAATAACAAGATCAAAACAATATAACCAGAGGAAATCAAGCTACAAAGATAGTGAAAATATGCTCCTAGCACCTCCAGCCGTCACACACACAATTTAGGGTTTGATAAAATATGCAAAAGTTATATTGCAATGAGAAAACATTACAATATATAGTTCAGCCATAGATTCGCTGATAGATTCGCTGGCAGCGAATCTATCAAGCGAACCAAATAGCTTCGTCGGGCACAATATAGGTTCGCCCGGTCGCCAAAACTGAATAATCAAAACAAACTATACTATGCTACCGGGCGAATCTATAGATTCGCCCGTAGGTTCGCTAGACAGAATCTACAAAGTATAAAACAAAAGATGTAACAACGACATGCCGGTGAGTCCGACCTATACATGACTATCAATACTCCCCCTAGGTTGGACCTCACCCGGGGAAGTCTTCTGTTTTAGCTCCATCTTTTTCGGCTTCAAATTTGCTCGATAAATGCTCCTGCCCTCGATTCAATCCCGGCCAATGGATTTGTCACATCTTCAGCTCCGACCTCATCATCTTCACTAAATACCAAAATCGACTCAACAAACTCAGCTTCGGTGTCAACAGTATCAGGCACATCAAGATCAATAGTTTCCGCCTGAACTTCTTCTGTCTGCTCCATACCTATCACATCCTCAACAACCTCAACAGGTTTCTCAAACCTCTTCTCAATGGATTTATCTAACTGTTTCGAAAGGTCATCCATATCCAATCTCTGTTCGTCCGTCACCCTCAACCTTTCATTTACCTTCCTCAATTCAGCACGTACTCCTCGGGCTTTGTTTGCAACTTTTACAAACAAGTTTGCTTCAATCTTCGTGTCATCTCCTGCCCTGTGCTTTATACTGTTCTCACACAATATCTTCAAATCATCATCGCAGAAGGAGAAGATCTCCATAGGATCAAACAGGCGAATATCCGGACGATCTTCTCCTTTAAGTCTAATAACCGCCTCACTCGTACCGTTGTCGTAAAACCACTTCAGAAATTCTTGTAGACGAGGAGGCTGAGTATCAGGAACTCTAACCCGAGTCATAATCTTTGGAGCACTCAGCTTTAGCATAACCTTCCCCTTCCATGAAACCCAGTGTTTATCCTTTTTCTGCCTCATTCTCTTCGGTTTCTGGTACCCGAAATCAGCGAAGTTATTCTCAGCAGCCCTTCTGATTGATACTTCAAAAGCACAGGCTCTCCCACTATCCTCCTTGCCTAGCAGAGGGAGTTCAGCCAATCTTCGCAAATCCCATCGAGGCAAGGTAGCAAAATGCTTCCTGTTCCTGATATAACAAATATCCCTACCTCTCCTTTTGATCATATACGCATCAACAAGAGAATTGTATTTCCATGCGATAACTTGCCTATCCAACTGAGAAGTGTTCGGTTCGTCTAGATGTTGGAAGATAGGAACTTCGGGAATGACCTCTTCATCCTTTTTAAACCACTCAGATTTGTCCAAATCAATATGTTCAAACTGATATGACACCCCCTTTTCTTCAACGTTGTATTTCTCTGGTTCGTCCTCCAAATCCTCCTCACTATCAATATTCTCATCAACATCTGGTTCAGTACTAACAACAACTTCAGGCCCAGTAAACACATCCAGATTGATCCCCATATCTTCATCAAACAAGTCTTCATCACCTTTCGTTTCAGCCTCTGCCCTAAACTCGGATTGCATTAACGGATACTTTGCAGCATCCGTTAAGTTTTTCAGCTCCAGTTCAGACATCGCCGGATATTCTAACCATCATGCATTGTTGATCTCTAATCATTTTACCCATCTCAGTGATAACGGTCAATTTTTCGGCATCCTTCGTCTCCAAGTCAGCATACTTCCCTTTCAGATCTTCTAACTCGGTCTTCAAATTTACCATTTTAGTCTTCAACTCGCTGAAAGATTCAGATGCAACCAGAATATCATGTTTCTGCTTTGTCATCCTCTCAGTTTGACCAGAACTATCAGTCTTCCTCTTCGTCCTTTTCTCTTTTTCAACATCGATCTCAGCCTGTACTTCGTCAATTTCCCGATCTAAATCATAATCCTTGTCTTTCGCATACTGTTTTCGCTTCCTCAGCCTCTTCTTAATAACCTCAACGTTCTCACCACCCCTTTTTCTTTCAATCTCCATTAACCTCTGAATATGTACCCATCTATCAGCCGGGTACATATTTTCCCATAAGTACGATATCCTGCTAACACAATCTGATCGAACTGACTTACAATCCCTAAATATTCTTGAATGCATCGTCCAAATGGTCAGAACATCACCAATAACTGGCAGGTTAGGCAGTTTATCATTGAGAATCATCTGCACAAACCTAGGATACATCAACCACTTGTTCCCCTTTGTAGCATGAATGTTCTCGAGCATATAGTTGTAGATCAGCTTTGCGAGATTTGCCTTCTGCCCTCGACAAAATAAAACCATAGCCCTTGCCCAATCTAGATTCAACCCGTCAGTTCCACCCTTCCTATGATCAAGGCACATAATGAACACATGCGCGATGTACCTCCATTCCTTGATCAGATAGGATTTAACAAATTCCATCTTTTTCTCCCCCGGCATAGGACCTTCATAACCCGCAGTCCTAAATGCCCCATAAACCTCCTCAGCAGTCATGTTAACCTCATCACCAATATCGTCCTCTAACCTTAAAACCATTGCCACATCGGCTTCAGTAAACTCTAAATCATGCCCATTAACCTTTGCACATATCCTTGATGGTTGCACAGAAACATTCATCACCGCTGTTCTCCAGAAATCTCGAACATGTAGCTCGTATATAGTCGGTAAATGAGAAATAGCGTGATGAATGTGAGAAGATTTTAGCCACCTGATACAATCCTTATATCCAACAGCCTTCTCATGATTTTCGTCCAGCAGAGCGCACATATTGTGCTTCCTTTCGAAGAATAAAGTGGACATCGTGCCTGAGACACAAACGAAAGTTGATCAGAAATGTGAAATTGTGAAACAGTTTATAGTTTCGCTGGAATAAATAGGTTCGCTGCAAGGGCGAACCTGAGATTTGGCACCAGAACCTATAAATTCGCTGACATGAAAAATCAGTCATTTGGTCGAGCGAATGTATAGGTTCGCTAGAAACAATCGGGCGAATCTATGCTGATGCACCGTCGGTATAACAGCATAGGTTCGCTCGATGTTTTGAACTTTCGTTCAGGTTCGCCAGACGAACACATAGGTTCGCTGAAACCCTAGTTTTTGAAAAACGGCCAAATCTCAGTCTAAAAACCATAAACATACAATCAAAGCAACAATCAAGCAATATAATCATGAAACGAGCACGTTTTGATAAACATTAAAGCACATAATCAGTTGTTTAAACATTAACATAAAATTGATAATTAAAATGAAAGTAAATCATACCAGAGATGATTAAAAAGCGGTTCAAAGGTAGTGAGTTGTGGTGAGTGAGAATCGAACTTGCGAAAAAATATTTGAAAGTGATACGGCAACAATAACCAGCGAACTTGTGAAAGAAATTTGCAGACAGAACATATATATATGACCACAGGTTCGCTGGTGATGTGAACTAGCGAACTTCAGATTCGCTCGTGACTTATGGTCTAGAGAAGACACGGCGACAAGTATAAGTTCCGGGCGAACCTATAGATTCGCTAGTAGGTTCGCTGGGACACAAAACAAGAAAAATTAAAATATTTTTGGTTTTTCTCAAATTTTAAATCCTTTACAAATCCAAGAAAACGCCCCACGATATCAACGCTCCGAAAAATAAAAGCATTAAATGAAAATTAAAGACATAAAAAGAAAAATAAAATAAAGTGAAAGAAAAAGTTAGAAATTAAAACAAAAGAAGGATATATATATATTTTTCATGACATTTTACGAGCAGAATCCGGAGAATCATAGATTGGCGGGATTGCAGATATGTTTGTCCATTTAAACCCATGCCTTAGTCCTTTCAAAAAGAGATCAGCAGCTTCATTTATCATGTTTTGGTTTGATTGAAGAAGCTCAGGCAACTCGGTCCCCACAGACATCTAGGTAAAAAGAACAAGTTCTATCATCAGGGTTTATTTGAGCAATATGATTGACTTTGCTTGAGTTTCTTGGATCAAATCTTGAATATTGATCAATTCATGACATTCTTTTGACATTTGTGCAATTTTTGCATCTTTTTGTGAGTGGAGCTTGTCAACAATGATTCGTTTGAACACATTGCGACTTATTATTTGGGAAACTCAAATAGTTTAGAGCTCCAGGTCTATACCGACGTATAACAGAGGAGATAAACATTTGAGCATGCTCGGTGAATCTTCAGTCAATACTTCCGTATAGCAGAGAAGATCCACCAACTCCAGGTCAATACTTCCGTATAGCAGAGGAGTTAAACACTTTTGACTCAATACATTCTGAGGAGTTAACAAGTAACTCACTCAGAGGTTTTTTTGAAGAGCAACACTAGCAGCTTTTTATTTGTTTTGCTAACTAGAAACTCGATTCAGGGCTAGGGTGTGGGTGATTTGGGATTTTTAGGGAAATCAAAGCAAAGATTTGACGCTCTCAACCCATTTTTGACAGAACCCGTATCTTTGTGCAATCCAATCATGTCAAGGGGATAATCCTAATTGCCGAGTTCTTGAACATTATGTTTGGCTGCACAATCACTGTTTACTTTGTGTTCGGGCTGAGCCTATCTAACATATCCCAAACCCAATACTTCTGACCTCCTTCAGCGTCTCTTCAACATCATTTCAAAAACTGGGATCCTGAAATAGCAAAATTTGAAAAACTATATGTAGTTAATCTTTAATATCTCCCCCAAAATTTCTATATAATAGCTATCTAAAAAGAAATTTTTGTTTTTCGGATTTTCTTAATATATATATACATAACAAAGAAGAGCAAATAAAAGAAATAAAGTAAAATAAAAGTGAAGGAGCGAAGAAATGAGTGACCCACGGATTTTCAAGGAAGAAAATGAAATAGTTATTTACATATTTACAAAGCCATTTTTCATAGATAAAGGTTTTCAAAATCATATCAGTCCCAACATAGAGATCAGTTCATAAAAACGTGGTTTGTCAAAAGTTTTTGTGAAAAGATCAGCTTTTTGCTTTCGAGTTTCAATAGGAATAATATCAATGAACCCCTTTTCCTGAGCGTCTCTGATGGCGTGAATTCTTGTTTCGATGTGCTTGGTGCGTGTGTGATGAACATGATTCTTGGCAATTCCAACAGCTGCTTCATTGTCACAAAAGAGTGGAGTATGAAGAAAGTTGATGTCGTAATCCATCATTTAATGCTGGATCCAGAGCACTTGGCAACAGCAGCTTGAAGCAGCAATGTATTCGGCTTCTCCTGTGGACAGGGAGAGGTTGTTTGCTTCTTGCTTTGCCAAGAAACAAGACATTCGCCAAGATATTGACATCCGCCAGTGACTGATTTTCGGTTTATCCTGCAACCAGCATGATCACTATAAGAAAAAGCATCTAAATCAAAGTTCCCACCTTTTGGGTACCAAAGTCCCAAACGAGAGGAACCCCATAATTGTCATTTCAAAACGATCCATCATCACTTTTTCAAAATCTCTACACAGCCCCTCATTTGTCGAAGCGAAGATTATATCATCAACATACACTTGAACAATCAGCAGCTCACCATTCACCTCCTTCTTGAACAATGTCATATCTATAGTCCCACGAGAGAAACCTTTGCTGAGAAGATACTGTGTCAGAGTTTCATACCAGATACGTGGAGCTTGATGCAACCCATACAAGGATTTATCAAGCTTGTACACCTTTGAAGGAAAATCTGGATCTTCGAAACCCGGTGGTTGACATACGTAGATCTCCTCATCGATATCTCCATATAGAAATGCACATTTAACGTCCATCTGATAGACTTTAAAGTGTTTGTTAGCAGCATGAGCAAGGAAGATTCTAATGGCTTCAAGGGGAGCGACTGGAGCAAAAACTTCAGTGTAGTCAATCCCCTCCTCTTGAGCAAATCCTTGGACAACCAATCTCGCCTTGTTTCTGATAACAACACCGCGATCATCTGGCTTGTTTCGGAAGACCCACATAGTGCCGATGGGGCACTTATTAGGAGGAAGATCAACAAGTTCCCAAACTTTAAGCTTCCTAAATTGTTGCAATTCTATTTGCATGGCATCAACCCAACTAGGATCTTCAAGTGCTTGTTTATAATTCTTCGTAACAACTTGAGATAAGAAAGCAGCATAGAGACACTCATTAATCAAACCACTCTGACTCCAAGTTCGCACACCATCAGTAATTGATCCTATGATATAATCATGAGGATGATCTTTCAAAGTTTTGAAATTTTTGTTGAGAAGCAAAGGGTTGGTTTGGGATGCGGATGTTTGGTTAGATGGTTGTGAAGGCACATTTGAAGTTGGAGGAATTGTATTAGTGGAAGAGGTTGGAATGGAAGTGGATGATGACGGAATATCTAATGGAGGAGTTGGAACGGTTTGAGGTGGTGGAGGTGGAGGAATGTCAAATGAAGTGGGAGGTAATTGTATATTCGAAGGTTGTGGTTGTGGAGGTGGATGGTTAATGATAGTAACAGGTGTGTGAGGAATGATGTCATCATCATCAGAGTTTGGAAGATTGAATGATTTGAAAACAGTGGTGGAATCGTAAAACCATGCAGGTTCACAGCCAATGCCTGTAGAGTTCGACTATTGCCAGTCAACATAATATGACTCTTGCACAATCCGCGTTCGCTTGTTGTAAACACGATACGCTTTTTGTGTGTTCGAGTATCCTACAAAGAAGCATTCGTCTGAAACAGCACCAAACTTCGTTTTCTGATCTTGAGTATTCAAAAGAGTGCAAGAACATCCAAAGGGGCGTAGAAAATCAATCAACGGCTTTATCCCTCGAAACAACTGGTATGATGTCTTCATCTTGTCTTTGACAATCAGTACCCGATTCAGAACATAAGCTGCACAATTTACTGCCTCAGCCCAGAAGATAATAGGAAGCTTTGACTCAATCAGCATAGTTCTAGCAGCCTCCACAAGAGTTCGATTCTTCCTTTCAGCAAGACCATTTTGTTGTGGCGTTCCTGCGGCGCTAAACTGTCTGAGAATACCCCGCTGTTAACAGAAAGAATTAAAGATATGGTTTCTGAATTCAGTTCCATTGTCGCTTCTGATGGCTTGAACCTTTCGCTTTCCAAGAACCTTGATTTGAGGAATCAACTTCATTAGTTCTTCAGCAGTTTCACTCTTGTTTGCCAGGAATCTCACCCAGGTGTACCTAGAGTAATCATCTGTGACAACCAAGCAATAAGATTTTTTAGCAATAGATTTGACACTTATTGGATCAAATAAATCAGTATGTAACAATTAGAGGGGTTGTGAGATAGAATTTTCAATTTTAAGTTTATGTGGCTTTTTGTGCTGCTTTCCTTTAGCACAAGCCATGCATTTCTCAACCACAGAAAAATCCTTGAGTGGTAAACCCTTGACCAAATTGTTCTTAACCAATTTATTTAGTATTTTAAACTTAATGTGCCCTAAACGTCTATGCCATTGAAAAGATTCAAAAGATGAAGCTTTAGATAAAAGACAGGTCACGGTGGAAGTTGATTCTTTTGATCCCATATTCAGCATATATGTATCATTTCGTCTTGGAGCTCGCATGATCACCAATTCTTCAGGAATAGTAAACTCTGGCTTCAAGAACAGACATTCATTTGGAAGAAACAACACTGGGATATTCTTATCACAGATTTGTGATACACTGAGAAGATTGAATGTCAATTCCGGAACATAGTTAACATCTTCCAAGGTTAGTGAACCATTCGAGACTTCTCCTTGACCAATCATCTTACCACCCTTCTTGTCTCCCGCAAAAGCAACATATCCACCATTAATGATCCGATAATTTGTCAGCAGGTCCTTCAACCAAGTCATATGTCTGGAACATCCACTATCAATGTGCCAATGACTATTTACAACGGCGCTTGAATGTTCCTGACATATTTCAAAATAGAAATTAGACTTTTGAAATTGGGACCCAAGCCTTAGTATACTTAGCTCGTTGAACAGAAGAAGTTTGACAGAAGAAATTATTTACAAACGTATTCAATCTCTTTCCAAAAGATTTCTGCATAGAACTGTTTTTAACTAACTCAGGGCATTGCTTAACAGCATGATCAACATTTCCACATTTAAAGCAATGCGATTTCAAACCCACTTTGGAATCTTTAGCAACAAGAACTTTATATATTACGATTTCTTCATAACAATCAGATAATTGAGAATTGCAATCAGTGTAAGAGTCATAAGGCTCTTTTGATTTACCTGCTGTGACTTTTACCTTTTCAGATTTAGATTTAGATTTATCAATGTGATTCAAGGATGAGAAAGATGATTCCCTTTCTTTAGGTTTTGAAATCCTCACAGGTGTGAAAGATGGAATTTGATGAGAAAAGAACTTTTGAAAACAATTTGTTTTGGTTTGACTTTCAGAGACATGACCTGAAAGTTCATCTTTGTCATTCACACAAACATTTTCAATCACATCATCATTCAACATATTAAAGTTTGAAGTAGAGCACCCTAAATTACTATTACAAATAAAATTGTCTGAATGTAACACATTACTAGGAACAAAATTAATTAGTCTAATGTCTTCAACAGACTTCTTGAAATAAGAATTAGAACAACCAGAACTGCTAGAACAACCAAGGCCAGTACTCCCACCATAAGCATAATCCTCTCTAACCTCTTTAAGATTTACTCCACTTAAACCTGCAATAGAGCTGTTAGTATCATTCTGTATAATCTCTTGTATCAACTCATTCGAAGGATGAGGAATTGGTGTTGGAGAATAACAGAAGGCACTAGGTGGGGGATATGCATATGCATCATTGTTGTTATAACCCAAACCTGTCTTAACTCTAGCCCCCCGTTGTTTCTTACAAAGTTCCTCCCTCTTCATACCAGAAATTTTCCATTGTTCCAGTTTATTTTTAACTTTTCTGGTCTCAAATTCAGCAAGAGTGACTTGCTCAGTTAAATAGTTTATTTCACAATTCTTTTTCTAAAAGAGATCTTTTCAAATGTTCGTTTTCTTTTAAAGCCTCTCTTAATTTAACAAAAAATTTTGATTCGTTCTCTTTTAGCTCTTTGTTAATTTTCTTCAACTCGTTTTCATTTGTCATTAACAGTTTATTTGCCTTATAAATGCCGATTAGACGAATTTTGCATGCGGATGAACACATGTCCTCAATAACATCGTAAGGAAGACCAATTACCAGTTTTTCGGCAGCAAGAGCACGATCACACTGGCAATAGGGAGTGCTCCTCTTGAACTCATCCTGTTGGTCCATAATGATCGTGATTTCAGTGCTTTGTTGACTTGTTTAACACAAATATAACCAATACTTGAAGAACAAAGTGTAGAAAGTTCAAACAACCCAATATCAAGATCTAACACACAATCGAGGTTAATAAGCTACAATGATAAGTAGAATAAGCTCCTAGCACCTCAATGGAACGATTACACAACACAAATCAGTGAGAAATAGTCTTGGTAAAAGATGTGCAAAAGTTGTATAAATGTGAAGATAAGGTTACAATATATAGTGGTGTTAGGTTCGCTGATAGATTCGCTCTAGCGAATCTATCCAGCGAACCAACACAGGTTCGCTGGGCACATAGGTTCGCCCAGTCGACACCTATATACAAAAGACATGTTGACCTGCGGGCGAATCAATAGATTCGCCCGTAGGTTCGCTAGCACTAATAACATTACAAGTTAAGCAATTACATACAAAAGTAACACCGACAAGCCGATGAGTCCAACCTATACATAGTGACTATCAATACTCCCCCTAGGTTGGACCTCACCTGGGGAAGTCTTCTGATTAGCTCCGTCTTCATTGGCTTCAAAGATGTTCGATGAACACTCCTGCCCTTTCTTTGATCCCGGCCATTGGGTTTGTATAATCTTCAGTTCCGGCCTCATCTTCACTTAGATTTAGCATTGAATCCACAAACTCAGCTTCTGCGACCTCTGTATCAGGCTCAAGTTGTGCTGTCGATTCCGCCTGAATCTCTGCAGTTGGCTCCTCGCAAATAACATCTAGATCAATAACCTCCACCGGTTTCTCAAACCTCTGTTCGATGGATGAATCCAGTTGTCTTGTTAGATCGTCCATGTCCATTTTCAGATCATCCGTCCTCCTCAACCTCTCATTCACAGCTTTCAGTTCTGCACGAATCCCCCGGGCTTTGTTAGCAACCTTCACAAACAGGTTTGCTTCAGCAGCAGTGTCATCTCCAGCCCCGTGCTTAATTCTGTTCTCACATAGCACCTTCAGATCCTCATCACTAAAGGAGAAGACCTCCATCGGATCAAATAGTCGTATTTCTGGACGGTCATCTCCACTCAGTCTGACAACTGCCTCCCCTGTGCTATTATCATAAAACCACTTGACAAAATCCTTCAGTCTCGGCGGCTGAGTGTCTGGGACCCTGACCCTTGTCATCACTTTCGGAGCATCAATCTTTAACACTATCTTCCCCTTCCACGACACCCAATGTTTATTCTTCTTTTGCCTCATCCTCTTCGGCTTTTGATAACCAAACTCAACAAAATCGGATTTGGCAGCCTCTTGAATAGCAGCTTCGAATGCGCAAGCCCTGCCACTATCTTCCTTTCCCAGTAATGGCAGCTCTGCCAGTCTCCTCAAGTCCCATCGAGGAAAGGTGGCGAAGTGCTTTCGGTTCTTGACATACGTAATGTCACCACCCCTCCTTTTGATCATGTATGCTTCCACCAAACAGTTGTATTTCCATGCAATGATCTGTCTATCTTGCTGTTTGGTGGAGGGTTCGTCTAGATGTTGGAATATTGGTACCTCAGGCACCACAGCTTCTTCCTTTCTAAACCATTCGGATTTGTCAAGCTCAGCGTGTTCATATTGATAACTCATTCCCTTTTCTTCTACGTTGTATATCTCCGGCTCGTCATCCAAATCTTCCTCGCTGTCAGCATCAATATCAGTATCAGGTTCATCCACCAAAGTATAATCCACACTAGTTCCACCTACTACTTCCTCTCCCTCAAACACATCCAAATTAATCCCCATTTCTTCATCAAATACCTCCTCAGCAGCTTTACCTTTATCTCCAAAGTCAACATCCATTAACGGATATTTTGTAATATCCGTCAAGGAGTTCAGTTCCGCCTCAGTCATAGCCGGTTCAGTTCCAGCATTCTCCTTCAAACTGTTTAGTTCTTTGAAGATCCTTACAATCAAACACTGCTGGTCCTTCATCATACGACCCATCTCGTATATGACAGTGGATTTCTCAGCATCCTGTTTCTCCAATTCTTCATGTTTATATTTTAGCTCAGCCAGATCAGCCTTCAATCTCTCAACCTCATACTTCAACTCATTCTCAGACCCAGCAGATGTACCCCCTATATCATGCTTCGCTTTCTTTGATGCTTCAGCGTGTATATCAGATCTTCTTTTCGTTCGAAGTTCTCTGCCCGCATCTATTTCAGCTTGTATCTCATCCACCTCTCTTTCAAATGAATAATCTTTATCCTTCGCATAAGCCTTCCTTTTCTTTATCTTCTTCTCTACCTCCTCTATGTTTTCACCGCCCCGTTTCTTTTCCGATTCAATCAACCTCTGAATATACACCCATCTCTCAGCTGTGTACATGTTTTCCCACAAATGCGTAATCCTTCCTACACAATCCGGCCTCACAGATTTACAATCCTTGAAGATTCTTGAATGCATATCCCAGATTTTTAATTCTGCACCCTCCACCGGCAGATTTGGTAGTTTATCATTCAGAATCATCTGAATGAATCTGGGATACATTAGCCATTTTGCCCCCTTGCTGGCATGGATGTTCTCGAGCATGTAGTTGTAAATCAACTTAGCAAGATTTGCTTTTTGCCCCCGGCAAAATAGCATCATAGCTCTAGCCCAATCTAGGTTCAGCCCGTCCGTACCCCCCTTCCTGTGATCCAGGCACATAATAAACACATGTGCAATATATCTCCACTCCTGGATCAGGTACGACTTCACAAACTCCATTTTCTTTTCTCCTGGCATCGGACCCTCATACCCCGCTGTCCGAAATGCCCCGTAAACTTCTTCAGCTGTCATACTCACCTCTTCACCAACATCTTCTTCTAATCTTAGAATTCTGGCCAAATCGGCTTCAGTAAACGCCAAGTCGTGGCCACAGACATTTGCACATATACGTGACGGCTGCACCGACACATTCATGACCGCAGTTCGCCAGAAATCCCGAACGTGCGTCTCGTATATGGTGGGAGAGTGAGAGATGGCATGATGTATGTGTGAAGACTTCAGCCACTTGATAGCGTCTCTGTAGCTGCTGGCCTTTTCAAAATTTTCGTCGAGTAAAGCACACATGTTGTGCTTTTTCTCAAAGAATAAAGTCGACATTTTGCCTGAAAAATAAACGGAGATTGATCAGAAATGAAGATTTGAAAATCAGAAAATAGATTCGCTGGATATTAGGTTCGCTGGTATAGCGAACCTGAGATTTTGGCACCAGAACCTATAGATTCGCTGACATGAAAAATCAGTCATTGTTGTCGAGCGAATGTATAGGTTCGCTAGAAACAGTCGGGCGAATCTATGTTGTTGTGCGGGCAGCATAACGACATAGGTTCGCTCGATGTCTTGAACTTTCGTTCAGGTTCGCCAGAAGAACACTTAGGTTCGCTGGAAACCCTAGGTTTTGAAAAACGGCCGAAATCACATACAGTTCATCATTAACAGGCAATTAAGGCAACAATCAGGTAGTATAGTCACAAGACGAGGCTATTATGAAGTAAAAACCCTAACATCTAACACACAATCAGTCATTTAATCACCATATAATCATTATCAACAGATTCAACAGATTTATTATGCGATTAAGGGTTTAAAACTTTGATTAATGTGAAATCGAACACATACCGAGCAATAAGATGAAGTTTAATGTGTGAAAAAGCCGTAAAACGGTGAGAATCGAACGTTGGTGGTTAGAATTTTGAAAAACGTGCTACAGTGGTTTGTACAGCGAATATATGAAATATCCGCTGTCACTGTATATATATACACCCATAGATTCGCTGGCAGACAGACCAGCGAACCTTAGGTTCGCCGGAAGACCAAAAGACAAAGTCTCCGACTGGTTCGCTAGCAGGTTCGCTGACACATAAACAAGACTGTTTCATGTCAGCGAAACAAAGAGATTCTGAGCGAACCTGTAAGTTCGCTAGCACACACACAAAAACTATTTTTCGATTTTCTTAAAATTTTAAAAACTTTGTAAATCCGTAAATACGTCCCACGATATCAACGCTCCAAAAAAAAAAACATATACACATATAATCCTAAAATTTAAAATGAAATAAAGTAAAAGGAAATGAATAAAAAAGAATAACAGGAGACGGTTTTGAGCGCTAGAAAGGATATATATTCTTCATGATGTTTTTGAGTAGGATCCGGAGGATCATCGATTGGCGGGATTGCAGATATGTTTGTCCATTTAAACCCATGCCTTAGTCCTTTCAACAAGAGATCAGCAGCTTCTTTTATCATGTTTTCGGTTTGATTGAAGAAACTCAGACAACTCGGTCCCCACAAACGTCTAGGTAAAAAGAACAAGTTCTGTCATCAGGGTATATCTGAGCAATACGATTGACTTTGCTTGAATTTCAATGATCAACTTTTGAATGTTGACTGATGCATTAGCTTCTTTTGACACTTGTGCAATTTTTGCATCTTTTCTTTGTGAGTGGAGCTTGTCAGCAATTGATTCTTTTGAATACAATGCGACTTATTATTTGGGAAACTCAAATAGTCTAGAGCTCCAGGTCTATACTGACGTATAACAGAGGAGATAAACATTTGAGCATGCTCGGTGAATCTTCAGGTCAATACTTTCGTATAGCAGAGAAGATCCACCAACTCCAGGTCAATACTTCCGTATAGCAGAGAAGTTAAGCACTTTGACTCAATACGTTCTGAGGAGTTAACGAGTAACTCACTCAGAGGCTTTTCCGAAGAGCATCCCTAGCAGCTTTTTATTTTATTTGTTTTGCATACTAGAAACTCGATTCGGGGATAGGGCGAGGGTGATTTGGGATTTTTTTTTGGGAAATCAAGACAAAGATTTGACACTCTCAACCCATTTTTGACAGAACCATTATCTTTGTGCAATCCAATCACATCAAGGAGATAATCCTTGTTGTCGAGATCTTGAGCGTTATGTTTGGCTGCACAATCACTGTTTACTTCGTTTTCGGGCTGAGCCTATCTGACATATCCCAAACGCAATGCTTCTGACCTCCTTCAACGACTTTTCAACATCAATCAAAACGGAGATCCTGAAATAGCAAAATTTGAAAAACTATAAATAGTTAATCTTTTTATATCTCCCCCAAAATTTTTATATAGTAGCCGTCTAATAAGAAATTTTTGTTTTTCAGATTTTCTAAATATATATATAGGTAGGATTAAAAGAAAAAATAAACGAAGATAAAATAAAAGAAAGTTACGGAGCAAAGAATCGAGTGACCCACGGATTTTTCAAAGAAGATAAAGACCAGATTATATACATATTTACATATTTACAAAAGGATTCTCACAGAAAAAGGTTTTCAAAAAGATATAAGACCAAGCATGGAGATCAATTCATAAAAACGTGGTTTGTCAAAAGTTTTGGTGAAAAGATCTGCTTTCTGCTTTCTAGTTTCGATAGGAATAATATCAATAAAACCCTTTTCCTGTGCATCCCTGATTGCATGAATCCTCGTTTCAATGTGCTTGGTTCGAGTGTGATGAATAGGATTCTTGGCGATTCCAACAGCAGCTTCATTGTCACAAAAGAGTGGCGTGTGAAGGAAGTTGATGCCATAATCCATCATCTGATGTTGAATCCACAGCACTTGGCAACAGCAACTTGAAGCGGCAATGTATTCTGCTTCTCCTGTGGACAGAGAGACGGTTGTTTGCTTCTTGCTTTGCCACGAAACAAGACATTCTCCAAGGTATTGACATCCGCCCGTGACTGATTTCCTGTTGATCCTGCAACCAGCATGATCACTATCAGAAAAAGCATGTAAATCAAAGTTCCCACCTTTTGGGTACCAAAGTCCCAAACGAGAGGAACCCTTAAGGTAACGAAAAATTCGTTTAACAGCTTTTTCATGTGATTCTTTTGGATTGGCTTGGAAGCGAGCACAGTAACACACGGCAAATGTAATATCTGGACGACTTGCAGTCAGATACATGAGAGATCCGATCATCGAGCGATACCGATGAGCATCCACAGGATTCCCATTATCATCGGAAGTAAGGCATGTTTGAGCAGTAAAAGGAATCAATTCAGGAGAAGAATCATCCATGCCGAACTTCGTGAGGATTTCTTTGATATATTTCTCTTGGTGGATTAGAATTCCATCAGGCTTTTGCTCCACTTGCAGCCCCAAGAAGAAACACATCTCCCCCATTATTGTCATCTCAAAACGATCCATCATCACCTTCTCAAATTCTCTACACAACCCTTCATTAGTCGAACCAAAAATGATATCATCAACATACACTTGAACGATCAGCAGCTCGCCATCCACCTCCTTCTTGAATAATGTCATATCTATAGCCCCACGTGAGAAACCTTTACTGAGGAGATACTGTGTCAGAGTTTCATACCAGATCCTAGGAGCTTGATGCAACCCATACAAGGATTTATCAAGCTTGTAAACCTTTGACGGGAAATCAGGATCCTCGAAGCCTGGCGGTTGACATACGTAGATCTCCTCATCGATGTCTCCGTATAGAAATGCACATTTCACATCCATCTGATAAACCTTAAAGTTTTTGTTCGCAGCATGTGCAAGAAAGATTCTGATGGCTTCCAGGCGAGCGACTGGAGCAAAAACTTCGGTATAGTCAATTCCCTCCTCTTGGGCAAAACCTTGAACAACCAGTCTCGCTTTATTTCTAATTACAACACCACGATCATCTGGCTTGTTCCGAAAAACCCATTTAGTGCCGATTGGACACTTGTTAGGAGGAAGATCAACCAGTTCCCAAACTTTGAGCTTCCTGAATTGCTGCAGTTCCATCTGCATGGCATCCACCCAACTCGGATCTTCAAGTGCCTGTTTATAATTCTTTGGAACGACTTGAGACAGAAAGGCAGCATAAAGACATTCATTAATCAAACCGCTCTGACTCCGGGTTCGCACACCATCGGTAATAGATCCAATGATATAATCGTGAGGGTGGTTTTTCAGGGTTTTGAAGTCAGTGTTGAGTAGTAAGGGATTTTGGTCGGTTGTGGGTGTTTGATTTGATGGTTGTGGAGGTGTAGGTGTAGGTGATGGAATGGTGTTGGATGTGGATGGAATATCTGATGTGGAAGTTTGAACAGTTTGGGGTGGTGGAATATCTGGTGGAGGTGATGGGATGTCAAATGAGGTGGGAGGTAGTTGTGTAGCTGATGTGGAAGGTTGTGATTGTGATGGTGTAGGTGTATGATTGAAAATAGAAACCGATGTGTGTGGAATGATGTCGTCATCGTCAGAGTCAGGAAGATTAAATGATTTGAAAATGGTGGTGGCATCATAAAACCAAGCTGGTTCACTACCAATACTGGTAGTGTTAGATTCTTGCCAGTCGACATAGTAGGACTCTTGCACAATCCGCGTTCGTTTGTTGTAAACACGATACGCCTTTTGTGTGTTCGAGTATCCCACAAAGAAGCATTCATCAGAGACAGCCCCAAACTTCGTCTTCTGATCTTGAGTATTCAAAAGAGTGCAAGAACATCCAAAGGGGCGTAGAAAGTCAATCAGCGGCTTAATCCCTCGAAACAGTTGGTATGAAGTCTTCATCTTTTCCTTGACAATCAGTACCCTGTTAAGAACATAAGCTGCACAATTAACCGCTTCAGCCCAGAAGATAATTGGAAGTTTTGACTCGATCAGCATAGTTCTAGCCGCCTCAACAAGAGTTCGATTCTTTCTTTCAGCAACACCATTTTGTTGTGGTGTTCGGGCAGCGCTAAACTGTCTGAGAATACCCCGTTGTTCACAGAAGGAGTTGAAGATGTGGTTTCTGAATTCGGTTCCGTTATCGCTTCTGATGGCTTGAACCTTCTTCTTTCCAAGAACCTCTATTAGAGGAATCAGCTTCATCAATTCTTCAGCGGTCTCACTCTTGTTCGCCATGAATCTTACCCAGGTGTACCTAGAGTAATCATCTGTGACAACCAAGCAATAAGACTTTTTAGCAATTGATTTGACACTTATTGGACCGAATAAATCAGTATGTAACAATTCGAGGGGTTCTGAGATAGAATTTGTAATTTTGAGTTTATGTGGCTTTTTGTGCTGTTTTCCTCTAGCACAAGCCATGCATTTCTCGACCACAGAAAAGTCCTTTTGTGGTAAACCCCTGACCAAATTGTTCTTAACCAATTTATTCAGAATTTTAAAATTGATGTGTCCTAAACGTTTATGCCACAAAAATGATTCAAAGGATGATGCTTTAGACAGAAGACATGTCACGGTGGAGTTTGATTCTGTTGATCCCATATTCAGCATATAGGTATCATTTCGTCTCGGAGCTCGCATGATCACCATATCTTCAGGAATAGTGAACTCTGGCTTCAAGAACAGGCATTCGTTTTGAAGAAACATCACAGGAATATTTTTATCACAGATTTGTGATACACTCAGAAGATTGAACGCCAGTTCAGGAACATAGTTGACATCTTCCAAAGTAAGTGAGCCATTTGAGACTTCTCCTTGACCAATCATCTTCCCGCCTTTCTTATCTCCCGCAAAAGCAACATAGCCTCCATTTATGATCCTATAGTTAGTAAGAAGATCCTTCAATCCTGTCATATGTCTGGAACATCCGCTGTCAATATGCCAATGACTATTTACAACGGCATTTGAATGTTCCTGACATTTATTAAAAGAAAAGAAAAGTTAGACCTTTGCAATAGGCACCCAAGTCTTTGTGAACCTGGGTGGTGAAGCAGATGAAGTATTACAGAAGAAATTATTTACAAAAGTGTTTAATCTTTTTCCCAAAGATTTTTGCTTGGTGCTATTTTGGATTAATTTAGGGCATTGCTTGACAGTGTGACCAGTGTTTCCACATTTAAAACAGTGAGACTGTAAACCGATTTTGGAAATTCTGTTGACAGGAATTTTATCCATTACAATTTCCTCATCACATTCAGACAGTTGTGAGTCACAGTCACTGTAAGTGTCATAGAGTTCTTTTAACTTACTTGTTGTGACTTTACCTGTATCAGATTCGGGTTTTGGTTTAAGAATGTATGAAAAAGATGATTCCTTCTCTTTTGGTTTTGAAATTCTCACAGGTGTGAAAGATGGAATTTGGTGAGTGAAGAACTTTTGAAAACAGTTTGTTTTAGTTTGACTTTCAGAGACTTGACCTGAAAGTTTGTCTTTGTCATTCACACACACATTATTAATCAAATCAGCATCATTCAACACATTAGGGTTTGAAGTGGAACACCCTAGATTACTATTAAACATGAAATTGTCTGAATATGACACATTACTACAAACAGGATTATCTAAACAAATGTCTTCAAAAGACTTCTTGGAATCATAACTACTGCAATCACTACTGCCAGAACAACCGAGCCCAACACTCCCACCATATGCGTACTCCTCTCTAACTTCCTTAAGGTTTACTTCACTTAAACCTGCAATGGAACTGTCAGTATCTTTCTGCATAATCTCTTGAATTAACTCATTTGAGGGATGAGGAATAGGTGTAGGAGAATAACAGAAAGTACTGGGTGGAGGATATGCATATGTTTCATTTTTACTAAAACCCAAACCTGTCTTGACCCTGGCCCCCCTTTGATTCTTGCAAAGTTCCTCCCTTTTCATACCAGATATGGTCCACTGCTGCAATTTGTTTTTAAGTTTTCTTGCTTCAAACTCAGCAAGTGTAACTTGCTCAGTCAAGTAATTAATCTCACAGTTCTTTTCTAAAAGAGTCCTTTTTAAGTGTTCATTTTCTTTTAAAGCTTCTCTTAACTTAACAAAATATTTTGATTCACTTAATTTAAGCTCTTTGATGGTTCTTTTTAATTCGTTTTCGTTTGACATTAACAATTTATTTGCTTTGTATATGCCAATTAAACGAATTTTGCAAGCAGAGGAACACATATCTTAAATAACATCGTAAGGAAGACCGATTACCAGTTTTTCGGCGGCCAGAGCACGATCACATTGACAGTAGGGAGTGCTTCTTTTGAATTCATCGACTGCATCTATCCTTGCCTTCTCGATCACTTCTTCCAGGCTGACCTTTGACTCTTCCTCATGCTTCACTTCATTAACAGTAGCTTCACAAACTAACCCAGAATGATTCAGATGTCCTTGAGCAATAACATCTGATTGAACTTTATCAACATTCTCCACCTTCTCCTCCTCTTCTTTTCCATAAAACTCCTTGAAGGGATCAAAGAGATTTATATCATTATCATCAACCTCAGCAATTTCAGCAACAAGGGCATGGTTAATTTCCTCCTTGGTTTCTTCGATTTCTGCACTCCAGTCAAAGTTGGTGAGCAGTGCAGTTTCATTCTTTGACTTAGCTTCTTCAACCTTTTCTTGAATTGGAGCAGGTCTTGGATTTGCAGAGTTAACTGGCTCAGTAACGATTGGTAATGGGCATTCTCTCTTGAAGTGGCCCAGTTGTTTGCAGTTATAGCATCGTAACTTTCCTTTGTCATAACCCAGCTTAGCATTCTGTCCTTGATTTCCAAAGTTTCTTCTACCAGTTCTTTCCATGAATCGTCTGGCACGAAGAGTGAGCATAGCCATCTGCCATTGAATATCTGTTTCCTCCAAATCATCAGGATCCACCTGATACATATCTTCTACAGTCATACCCTTTCCTTTTAACTCACCTGCAACAAGAGCTTCGTAACTGTGAACAAACATTCCAAATAATGCCATGGTGTCTGACGGAATCTGTGTGGTGACAGATGCATTTGAGCTTGAAACAGCGTTAGAAGATACACCAGCAGACTTAGCAGACACATGACCTGAAGATCCTCTAGATGCTGCACTGTAAACATAAGAGTTTGCAGCGGATGAGATAAGTGCAGCATTTTGAGAGGGAATGTTTGGAACCATCATTGACTGATTATATTCTCTTCTTTTTATGTCAAGGTCGAAGGACTTCAGCTTGTTGATGACGTCCATCAGTTTGTAATCAGGAAAATTTCTCTCTTGTTTCAAAAGCTTGATTTGTAGACTCCATTGAGGAGGAAGAGAGTCTAACAATTTTGCCACTTGTTCGTGATTGCCCAGCTTTTCATCATATTTCTTCAGATTACTTGACACAGATAGGAATCTATTTGTAATATCAGTCAAGTTTTCTTGTGAATATCCCACAAAAGAGTTGAATTCCTTTTCAGCCTGAGCTTTTCTATCCAGTTTCAGATCTTCATTGCCATCATAAAATTCACACAATGCATCATACAGACTTTTTGCAGTTGTGTGTTCTGCAAATCGGTTGAAGATGTCCTGATGTAAGCAAAGTATCAGTGCCCCTAATGCCTTCTTGTCACGATCCAGTAACTTGATATCTGTTTCAGTAAAAGTAGTTGGGTCTGTGTTTACTGAGGTGACGGTTCCTTTAACTGTTGTGGGCACATGCGGACCATTTACTATAGACTCCCATTGGTTGTAGTCCGTATAGTAGAAGAACGCTTTTAAACACCTTTTCCAATCTTCAAAGTTTTCACCACTAACAAGCCTCGGTGGCCTGTTAGGTTGAACGCTGTCTAGATCATTCATATTAAGTGTTGAAGAAGTCATAACTTTGAACAGATTACAGATTCGCTGAAAAACGACAGATTCGCTGACTAGTTTCGCTAGAAGAACACAGCAGATTCGCTGGTAGATTCGCTAGACAGTCAAACAGATTCGCTGATGAGCAAGCACAGATTCGCTGGCCTGATTTTGGCAGCAGTTTCGCTTGCACAGTCAGTCAAATGGATGAACTTTCGTTCGATGATATGTTAGATTCGCTGGCCACAACACAATCCAAACAGGACAAAATTTGAATTTTAGATTCGCTGGAAGAACAGACAGTTTCGCTGGTTGAACAAATAGTTTCGCTGGTAGCTCAACCACTCTGAAACAGTAAGGAAACAGCTCGAAAACCCTCAAAACTTGACCATTTGCCTACGCGTTTGTTTTAAAAGCTTTGCATGTCCAAATACCACAAACCTTGACCAAAATACAACTCCAAAACACAAGAAACAAACTTCAAACAGAATCAAAAGTGTTTTGAACCAAAAACTTCAAAAATCAACACAAAAATCACTTGAATCAAACAATCAAGAGCACTAAGGCTCTGATACCATATTGTTGGTCCATAATGATCGTGATTTCAGTGCTTTGTTGACTTGTTTAACACAAATATAACCAATACTTGAAGAACAAAGTGTAGAAAGTTCAAACAACCCAATATCAAGATCTAACACACAATCGAGGTTAATAAGCTACAATGATAAGTAGAATAAGCTCCTAGCACCTCAATGGAACGATTACACAACACAAATCAGTGAGAAATAGTCTTGGTAAAAGATGTGCAAAAGTTGTATAAATGTGAAGATAAGGTTACAATATATAGTGGTGTTAGGTTCGCTGATAGATTCGCTCTAGCGAATCTATCCAGCGAACCAACACAGGTTCGCTGGGCACATAGGTTCGCCCAGTCGACACCTAGATACAAAAGACATGTTGACCTGCGGGCGAATCAATAGATTCGCCCGTAGGTTCGCTAGCACTAATAACATTACAAGTTAAGCAATTACATACAAAAGTAACACCGACAAGCCGGTGAGTCCAACCTATACATAGTGACTATCACATCCACATCATCAAATCTTGCTTTCTCGATCATTGCTTCCAAGTTTAGCTTTGACTCTTCGTTATTCTTCATCTCATTCACAGCAGCTTCACATACTAACCCCGAATGATTCAGATGCCCTTGAACAATAGCATCTGACTGATCTTCATCAACTTTCTCCGCTTTCCCTTCTTCATCTTTCTCTTCATCAACCTCACATTTTAACTCAGCAGCTTCATCATAATTCTCACCATTTTCACCATAAAATTCTTTGAAAGGGTCAAAGCAATTTATATAGTTATCATCATCCTCAACAATCTCAGCAACCAAGGCATGATTGATTTCTTCCTTTGTTTCTTCAATTTCTGCACTCCAATCAAAATTGGTGAGCAGTGCAGTTTCATTTCTCGATTTCACTTCCTCAAGCCTTTCTTGAATAGGAACAGTTCTCGAATTTCCAGAATTCACCGGTTCAGTAACAATTGGTAAAGGACATTCCCTCTTGAAGTGACCTAATTTCTTGCAGTTGTAACATCTCAACTTCCCTTTGTCATACCCAAGCTTGTTGTTCTATCCCTGATTTCCAAAACTTCTTCGACCTGTTCTTTCCATGAACCGTTTAGCACGAAGGGTAAGCATGACCATTTGCCATTGGATGTCGGTTTCTTCAAGATCATCAGGATCCACCTGATACATATCCTCAACAGTCATACCCTTTCCCTTTAATTCACAAGCAACAAGAGCTTCATAGCTATGAACAAACATTCCAAATAAAGCCATAGTGTCAGACAGAATTTGAGTGGTGAAAGATGCATTTGAACCAGAACCAACACTTGTAGATGCACCAACAGATTTAACAGACCCAAGACTTGATGATCCTCCAGATGCAGCACCATAGATAGGAGAGTTTGCAGCGGATGTAATAAGTGCAGCATTCTGAGGAGGGATATTTGGAACCATCATAGACTGATTGTATTCTCTTCTCTTCACATCAAGATCAAAAGACTTCAGCTTGTTTATAACATCCATCAGTATAAAGTCATGAAAGTTTCTCTCTTGCTTCAACAGTTTGATCTGAAGACTCCACTGAGGAGGAAGTGAATCTAACAACTTTGTAACTTGCTCATAATTTCCCAGCTTCTCATCATACTTTTTCAGGTTGATTGATACTGACAGAAAGCGGTTGGTAATATCAGTCAAATTTTCTTGCGAATACCCCACGACTGAATTGAACTCTTTCTCAGCTTGAGCTTTTCTGTCCAGCTTCAAATCTTCATTACCATCATAGAACTCGCACAACGCATCATACAAGCTTTTTGCAGTTGTGTGTTCAGCAAGCCTATTGTAAATATCTTGATGCAAACAAGTATCAATGCTCCAAGGGCCTTTTTATCACGATCAAGCAACTTGATGTCTCCTTCAGTAAAAGTAGTTAGATAGGTGTTTATTGAAGTAACAGTTCCTTCAACTTTCTTTGGCACATGCGGACCATTTACAATTGACTCCCATTGATTGTAGTCAGTATAGTAGAAAAACGCTTTCAAACACCTCTTCCAGTCCTCAAAATTTTCACCACTCACAAGCCTCGGTGGCCTGTTTGGTTGAACACTATCCAGATCATTCATGTTCAAAGTTGATGTCAATTCTTGCAGCATCCGTTAAGTTTGTCAATTCTTGCTCAGACATTACCGGATACGATCCATCTTTTTCCTTTAAGTTATTCAGCTCCTTGAATATCCGAACAATCAAGCACTGTTGGTCCCTCATCATCCTACCCATCTCAGATATAACCGTCAATTTTTCCGCATCCTTCGTCTCCAAATCTGCATATCTACCTTTCAGATCCACCAACTCAGACTTCATATTCACTATTTCAGCCTTCAACTCACTAACAGACTCAGTAGATGTACCCGAAACATCGTGTTTCTGCTTGGTTCTCTTCTCAGTTTGACTAGAACTCTCAGTCTTCCTCTTCATTCTTTTCTCCATTTCATCATCTATCTCAGCCTGTACTTCGTCAATCTCTCGATCTAGTGAATAGTCTTTGTCTTTAGCATACTGTTTCCTCTTTCTCACTGTCTTCTCAACCACCTCAACGTTTTCACCGCCCTTTTTCTATCAATTTCTACCGACCTCTGTATATGTACCCATCTATCGGCAGGGTACATATTTTCCCACAAGTAAGATACTCTACCAACACAGTCTGATCTCACTGACTTGCAGTCACCAAATATCCTTGAATGCATCGACCAGATGTTCAGCACATCACCAATAACGGGCAGATTAGGCAGCTTGTCATTTAGAATCATCTGCACGAATCTAGGGTACATCAACCACTTGTTCCCCTTTGTAGCATGAATGTTCTCTAGCATATGGTTGTAGATCAGCTTTGCGAGGTTAGCCTTCTGCCCTCGACAAAATAGAACCATGGCCCTTGCCCAATCTAGATTCAGCCCGTCAGTACCACCCTTCCTATGATCAAGGCACATAATAAACACGTGTGCGATGTACCTCCATTCCTTGATCAGATAGGATTTGACAAACTCCATCTTTTTCTCCCCCGGCATTGGACCCTCATAACCCGCAGTCCTAAATGCCCCATGAACCTCCTCAGCAGTCATATGAACTTCATCTCCGACATCGTCCTCTAACCTTAAAACCCTTGCCACATCGGCTTCGGTAAACTCTAAATCAAACCCATTAACCTTGGCACAAATACGTGATGGTTGTACAGACACGTTCATCACGGCTGTCCTCCAAAAGTCTCTAATGTGTAGCTCGTAGATGGTCGGTGAATGAGAAATAATGTGATGAATGTGAGAAGATTTTAGCCACCTGATACAATCCTTAAATCCAACTGCTTTCTCGTGGTTTTCGTCCAGCAAAGCACACATGTTGTGCTTCTTTTCGAAAAATAATGTAGACATTGTGCCTGAAATACAAACGAAAGTTGATCAGAAACGTGAAATTGTGAAACAGTATATAGATTCGCTGGATAGAACAGATTCGCTGCAAGGGCGAATCTAAGATTTGGAACCAAAACCTATAAATTCGCTGACATGAAAAATCAGTCATTAGGTCGAGCGAATGTATAGGTTCCGTAGAAACAGTCGGGCGAATCTATGCTTATGTGCAGGCAGCATGTCGGCATAGGTTCGCTAGATGTTTTGAACTTCCGTTCAGGTTCGCCAGACGAACACATAGGTTCGCTGGAACCCTAGATTTTGAAAAACGGCCAAATCTCAGTCGAAAAATCATAAGCATACAATCAAGGCAACAATCAGGCAATATAATCATGAAACGAGGATATTACAATGTTAACATCTAACCAATAACACAAACCAAACTTCAATCACAGATTATATGACGGGTCGATTGATTTAAAATGATTAAAAGCACAGTAGATGAGATAAAACATTGATTAAGTGGAGGACGATTACATACCAGATGAATCAAAGACGGTTTAATAAGAAAAAGACGGTTGGTGAGTGAGAATCGAACTTGCGAAAAAATTTGAAAGTGATACAGTCAACAGTAACAGCGAACTTGTGAAAGAAATATTGCAGACACAACATATATATATGACCACAGGTTCGCTGGAGATGTGAACTAGGGAACTTCAGATTCGCTCGGGACATATGGTCTAGAGAAGACACGGCGACAAGTATAAGTTCTGGGCGAACCTGTAGATTCGCTAGTAGGTTCGCTGGGACTCAAAAACAAGAAAAATTAAAATATTTTTGGTTTTTCTCATATTTTAAATCCTTTGCAAATCCATGAAAACGCCCCACGATTTCAACGCTCCGAAAAATAAAAGCATTAAATGAAATATAAAGACATAAAAAGAAAAATAAAATAAAGTGAAAGAAAAAGCTAGAAATTAAAACTAAAGAAGGATATATATATATTTTTCATGACGTTTTATGAGCAGAATCCGGAGAATCATAGATTGGCGGGATTGCATATATGTTTGTCCATTTAAACCCATGCCTTAGTCCTTTCAACAGGAGATCAGCAGCTTCATTTATCATGTTTTGGTTTGATTGAAGAAGCTCATGCAACACGGTCCCCACAGACATCTAGGTAAAAAGAACAAGTCCTATCATCAGGGTATATTGAGCAATATGATTGACTTTGCTTGAGTTTCTTGGATCAAATCTTGAATATTGATCAAATCATGAACTTCTTTTGACATTTGTGTAATTTTTGCATCTTTTTGTGAGTGGAGCTTGTCAACAATGATTGTTTGAACACATTGCGACTTATTATTTGGGAAACTCAAATAGTTTAGAGCTCCAGGTCTATACCGACGTATAACAGAGGAGATAAACATTTGAGCATGCTCGGTGAATCTTCAGGTCAATACTTCCGTATAGTAGAGAAGATCCACCAACTCCAGGTCAATACTTCCGTATAGCAGAGGAGTTAAGCAATTTGACTCAATACATTCTGAGGAGTTAACAAGTAACTCACTCAGAGGTTTTTTTGAAGAGCAACACTAGCAGCTTTTTATTTTGTTTTGCTAACTAGAAACTCGATTCAGGGCTAGGGATAGGGTGATTTGGGATGTTTAGGGAAATCAATGCAAAGATTTGACGCTCTCAACCCATTTTTGACAGAACCCGTATCTTTGTGCAATCCAATTGATAGGTTCAATTGGATCGATATTGCTGCAAATCAGAACAATCTAAGTACACAAACACAATTCAATCAGCAACACAATTCATTACTAATAATTCTCTTTGTATTGATGATCAAAGCATAAAAGTTGTACAAAATGTACAGGAGAATGTAAGAACACACACACTAATTCTCTCACTAGCGTGCAATTGTGATCTAGACTCTCTCTCTCTAACATTCTCTCACAACATGCTTTATGCAACAATACATTTAGGGAAAATACAAAATTAACCCTAAACTATACAAAATGTATAAACAAAGTACAAAGTAAATCTTAAACTAAAAACGAGCCCTAACAGTACTCCCCCTAAGATTTATCTTTGGACTTCAAAAATCTTCAGCTTTCAACTTTGGCTTTTCAGCATCAATCTCTCAAAAATCTTCATATTCTTCTTTAACATCTAGCAAAGGCTTTCCTTTGTATTATTCTTGTTCTTTCAAAGCCTCCTCGATACATGACTTGAACTTCTCAGCAATCTTGGCTTGTCTCGGCTTTGATTCATTTGTGGCAATGTCACAATCCTTCATTCTTTTCAATGTGTCCAAGGTAATACCTGCAAAATCAATGTTAGCATAAAAATCATACGGTTTCTTCCTTCCTTTCACCTTCACTTCTAAGGTACCCTTGGACGTCACTCTCATATACTCGATCTCCGGCATATCAATCTTCACGAGGTTAGCATTAAGCAATGCCTTCCTTAATCGGATTTTCTCAGTTGCAGCCCCAATCACCTCAATCATAATAACAAATAATCTTCTATCTTCTTCAGCTATAGGATCTTTCAACTTTTCCATCTTGTAGTTCCGGAGATAGTCAATGTAAAATGGATGTAGTAGTTTGAGCTCAAACGTACTAAACAGAGTAATCATGTCTTGATCCCAATCATCCAAATTACGAACAAGTTTCAGCTCATAAGTCTCCTGATTGTAAAACACCTTCAAAATGGGCTTAGTTACCTGAGAACCATCAATCACTTTCAACCCCGGATCTGTGACTTTGTCAAAATACTCATCTGAGAACTCTTCCAAGTACATGTCTCGAAGAATCAGCTTCTTTTCTTTTCTCTTCTTCTTCTGTTGTACATATGCGCTATCTTCTTGTTGTCCTCGAAATTCTAAGAACTTAGGCATGCGGCTGATCCCGGCATCCAGTAACATTGCCCATTTATCACCACGCTCAGCATGCGTGTGATTAATCAATCTCAATTTGTGCAGTTCTTTCAGATCTTGAACTTGCAGCTTGAAAATGCTCGAATAGTAATGGTATACATCGCATAGACCATTTACCCTTTTAATCAGAAAAGCATCAAAAACTTCATCATATTTCCACGCAATAATCTTCACATTCTTGGACTTTTCCGGCACGATCATTGAAACCAACAATTCAGCAACAGATTGGCCCTTACTCAGCAGTGATCTGACAATATCACCTGCTGTGGCAGACTTGTGCCAAGATTCTCGTACGTCCATTGGAATGTTGTAAGATTTCATTTCACTCGGAAACATGTCAATCAGCTCCTTCCTCTTCTTATGTGCGTCTTCTGGTAATGCCATCACAGGTATCTCTTTGGGTTCTAGCACTCTGTATCTTTTCGTCAACTCATAATACTGTGGATTATTGTAATCCAAGAAAAACATTCGATTATGCATCTTTTCCATCTTCATAAAACTCACCACAATCTTTTTCAGAGATTCCCGTTTCAGCCTTTTCAAAGTTTTGTATGGATAGTTCCTCGAACTCAGCCATTCACGCATACTTCTGGTTGACATCTCCTCTGGATCTTGATGATAAAGTTCTTCAGGAGGAAGATCATCAATATTTAAGCTTTCTTGCAGAGGCGTCCACTCACCCATTTCTACAACAAACTCTTTCTCATCAGCTGTCACCTTTTCTTGAGCATTCATACACTTCTCATATTCCTCATTTATCTGACTAACTGTAAGTCCAGTCAAATAAACTGGATTATACTTCATCTTCTCTAAATATGCAAATCGTTCAGGAAGATCAACAGGTATCTCATCGTCAGGATTAGCCTCTAGTTCAGAATCAGTAAAGTCAATATCATCTAAATCATCAAGTGCTTCTATCATCGGTGCAGTTTCAGTTTGAACCGGCTCAAACTGAAATGCTTCTTTTTCAACTTCTTTCACATTCTCAGCCACTTTGACCACTTCAGGCACTTCAGCTGCCATTACAGACTCAGATTGAATCAGCTCAATCTGAACTGTTTCTTCAGTTCTGGCTTTCTTCACAGTGACATTTTCTTCCACAATCTCTGGCACAACATCCAGTTTGCGTTTTCCCTCAGCTTTGTCAAGATTGACAGGATCAGCAGCTTCATCGGGAATAGGGACAGATTCTACAATTGGTTCTGTCACAGTCTTAGATCGTTGTGATCTAGTTTGATAAACTGTGGCGTCCCTAGGAGTCTCAGACACTCCAACACTCTCTTCCACGACAAAATCTTTGTCTGATTCTGATCTGACAGGCTCCTCTTCTTTCATCCACTTTTCCAATACCTCTTTTTCAGCACGTAAAGTGTTGCACTCTGCTTGCAACTCTTCATAATCAGCCTTTAACTTTTCATGATCTGCCTTCAGTTTTTCATGATCAGCATCTAATTCCTTGAACGTTTCCAAATTCTTCTGATGAATAGCCCAAAACTCTTCCAATCTCTTTTTCTTCCTTTCATTAGATGCTTTCAATAACTCATTAGCATCTATGAGTTTGGCTACCATCCTTTCCAAATGAAAGACTTTATCTTCTTCTTCATTTAGATCAACACCTGAACCAACTTTAGGTGAAGACTCCTTTAGTTGTTCAACATGTTCAGCTGCTTTGGAGGATGTGGCAATATCAACTGGATCAGATACAATCATGCAATCATCAGTATCATCAACTGTCTGTGCCACAGTCTCCACTTCAGCTGCAACTTCTTGAGCGATTTGAACTATATCTATCATTTCAGGTACACTGACATCTTCAAATACACTTGGTTCCTCCACAACAATAGGATCAACCACAGTTTTTGATCTTCGTGATCTGACATACTGTACTATGATATCCCTACGAGCATCCACACTAGCATCTTCTACTGCTTTAACAGATTCAACAACTTCATCTGTTTCAATCACAATCGACTCAGCAACCTCAACATTTTCAACCACAAATGGTTCATCAACTTCAACATTCTCTGCCTCCTCTGGAACAGATTCAGCACTTTCTTCTTCAATATTACCATCATTTCCATCATCACTATCATCACCATTATCACTATCATCATCACCACTATCAGATTTATTCTCTTCTTCTTCATTCTCATCATCATCTTCATCTTCTGGATGACGAGCAAAGTACTCATTATCGTCTAATAAATTGTCAGGCACCTCATCAACTAGATCCAACGGATCTACAATCTCACCATGTGATATATGATGATATACCACTTCGATATCTTCATCATTGTTCGCTATGTCTCTCATATAAGCAAACATCTCAACATCTACAACATTCCCAATACTCATCTTCCGATAAGATAGAGCATTCATGTCCTCAGTATATAAAATCCCTCCTTCAAACCCTTCTTCTCGAATGATAGGATAAGCAACATTGATCATAAGTTGCAAGAATCTCGGATACATGAGAAACTTGAACCTCTTCCCTTTCACAAGATTGAACACAAAACCTTTCATTATCCACTTCGACATGTTAAAAGGTTTGTTTTCAGCAATAACTACAATAGGGGATGCGATGTCAGAAGGAAAGTTATCAAACCCAGCACTTCTTCTGGACATGCATTGTTGTATCACATAACATAGCAACTTCCATTTCTTCCCCAATCGAGCTCTAACAAACTGCTGCTTGGGAAATATGGGAGGATGACCCATATTAATGAAACAAGCCTGACAAAAAGGATTTTGTGAAAAGATCTGCGAGTTGTTTGTCGGTATGAACTTTAATCAAAATTATTAAACCTTTTTCAGAGTTGTCTCTGAGAAAGTGATATCGAATTTCTATATGCTTGGTTTTTGAGTGTTGAACAGGATTAGCAGTAGCAAACATAGCAGCGGTATTGTCTATGTAAATAGGAGTTTTGAGAAAATTAAACCCGTAGTCAAGCAATTGATTTTGTAACTACAAAACTTGAGAACATCTTGCAGATGCAACGATATACTCTGCTTCAGCTGTGGATAAAGAAACGATTGTCTGCTTTTTGCATTGCCAAGAAACAAGTCTAGGACCCAGAAATTGACATCCACCCGTAGTCGATTTCCTGTCAAGAGCACACCCACCAAAGTCACTATCAGAATAACTATATAATTCAAAATTGCCTTCATAAGGATACCATAACCCGAGATTCGGTTTCCCTTTAAGGTATCTGAAAATGCGTTTAACAGCAACCAGGTGCGACTCTTTTGGATCAGACTGATATCTTGCACACACACATAAAGCATACATAATGTCTGGCCTTGATGCAGTAAGATACATCAGCGAACCAATCATCGATCTGTACAGTGTTTGATCAACGGATTTGCCTTTTGGATCCGGCTGTATCTTGCAGTTCACATCAGATGGCGTTCGAATAGTCTGACAATCTTGCATCTTGAACTTTTTCAGCAACTTTTCAACAAACTTTGATTGGTTGATAAAAATTCCTTCAGCTGACTGTTTAACTTACAATCCGAGAAAGAAATTAATCTCCCCCATCGAACTCATCTGAAATCTTGATTTCATAATTTCTTCAAACTCTTTGCACATGGACGAACTTGTTGATCCAAAGATGATATCACCCACATACACTTGAACACATAAAAGATCTTCATTTTCCCGCTTCATGAATAAAGTTGGATTAATCCGACCTCTTGTGAAACCATGTTCTAGCAAATGTTTAGATAACGTCTCGTACCAAATCCTTGGAGCTTGATGTAGACCATATAAAGCTTTGCTCAATTTGTATACACGATGAGGATACTCAGGATCTTCAAAACCCGGAGGTTGCCTAACGTACACATCATCGGTAATTGGTCCATACAGAAAAGCGCCTTTAACGTCCATTTGAAACACTTTGAACTTCATGAAAGAAGCATACGCTAGAAAAACGCGAATAGCTTCAAGCCGAGCGACCGGAGCAAACACTTCTTCATAGTCAATACCTTCTTCTTGAGTGTAACCTTGTGCAATAAGTCTGGCTTTATTTCTGACCACAATGCCACGTTCATCTTGCTTGTTCTTGTACAACCATCTTGTACCAATCGCATTTTCTCCTTCAGGTAAGTCCACTAATTTCCAAACCTCTTGTTTGCGAAATTGAAGTAATTCCTCTTGCATAACTTCAATCCAACTATTATCTTGTAACGCTTCTGAAATGTTCTTCGGTACCACTTGAGAAAGAAAACATGAATAAAGACAAACGTTTGCATGTTCAGTCTGACTTCTCATAGTTCTCTGATTCAAAGGACCGATAATCTGAGACAGAGGATGATTCCGGTGAACTCTCCAGATTAGACTGATTCATATTCGGTAGATCTTGCAGAATTATAGACGTATGCGGAGTAAAATTAGGAACTTGTTCTGGTGAATTGATGAAGTAGTCGAATGATTCCGGAACAACTTCAACATTCGGATCTGATGATGGTTGATTTTGAACAGATCCACCATCATTAGGAGAATTTTGCGGATTCACATCATCATCAAGAATGTTTGATTCTTGATCTTCTTGAGAACCAGAAGGACCCGGAGCTTGATTGGATACACCATGATCAGGATTATGAAATGACATGAACGGATACTCAGAATTGAGATTGCTATCATCGTCATTATCAAAATCATCACTGAAACATCCTAAGTCCCCTGATTCTTTTCTCGCTTTTCCTGAAAAATCAAACAAGTTAGAATTGAAAGATTTTGATAACGAATCTAAATCAAACAACCATTCGGGACCATGAGCCACTGACGGAAACGAATTTTCTAAAAACTTTACGTTAATAGTTTCAATAACAGTGTTTGTTTTGCTATTAAAAACCAGATAAGCTTTAGAAACAGACGAGTAACCTAGGAAAAATCCATCATCAGATTTTGACTCAAATTTCCCGAGATGATCACTCAAATTTAGAATCGATACAGGACAACCAAATGCTTTCAAGTATGAAATATTCGGTTTTCTTCCAAACAATAACTCATAAGACGTTTTATTTTTATCCTGAACCAATAATGTCCTGTTTTGTACAAAACACGCAGTAGCAATAGCTTCGTCCCAGAATGTGATAGGGATTTTGGCATCTGCGAGCATGGATCTTGCTGTTTCAATCAGTGTCCGATTTTTCCGTTCTGCGACTCCGTTCTGTTGTGGAGTTCTTGGAGCACTAAATTGGCGCGCAATTCCTTTTTCTGCACAAAACAAATCAACTTTTGAGTTTTTAAACTCGGTTCCATTATCACTTCTCAAGATTTTCACTTTACAATCCAACTGATTTTCAACTTTGATGATAAATTCTTTTAACAACTCAGCAGTTTCAGATTTAACATGCAAGAAATAAACCCAAGAAAATCTAGTGAAATCATCAATGATGACAAAACAATAAGACTTTTTTTCCGATGCTTTGAACATTTGTTGGTCCGAATAGATCCATGTGTAGCATCTGCAAGGGTTTTGAAATAGAGTGTTCTGGCTTGGACTTAAAAGACATTCGGTGCTGTTTTCCTTTCAAACATGCTGGACAAAGATCAGTTGTTGAGAATTTCTTTGATGGTATTCCCACATCATGATTTCCAGTCACCAGTCGGTTCATGTTTCTGAAATTTGAATGGCCCAACCATCTATGCCACAGCTGAATCTCATCATTTGAAACATGCGCAATGAGACAAGTGGTTTCGGTTTCAGCATCAATTTGCGACATATCAAGCTTGTATACATCACGATCTCTTGGAGCTTTAACCACCACCCACTCATTGTCAATCTTGAAACCTGGTTTGAGAATGTAACAAAAAGAATCATCAAATAATGTTGAATAAGATTTGTCACAAAATTGAGATACACTTAGCAAATTAAAATTCAACTGTGCACAGTTGTTGACTTTATCAAAGCTAATGACCCCATTTGACATGGTTCCTTCTCCAGTAATTTTTCCACCAGCATCTCCTCCAAATGCAACATGTGTACCATTCTTTAGCTTAAAATCTTGAAGCAAGGCATGGTTGCCTGTCATATGCTGGCTACACCCACTATCAACAAACCATGAGTTAATAGGTCTTCGAGGGTGTACCTGCATTTCAACAATTACCTAGTTAGTTTGGTCAACCCAGGCCCACATGGTCTTGGGTTTTCCGAATCTATCTGTAACAGTAACTTGTTGATAATGAAGATTTTGAAAATTTGTTTCATTCGAGAGATTTGGTTGAAAACTGTTTCGCCCAATGGCTTGATTTGATTGCTTTCTTCTTAAAGCAATGAACCTTTCCTCTAACTTAGGATCAAGGTTATTTTCAAATTTCTGATTTCTCACCATCAAAGCTCTCGGCTTAAAACTGTTAACCTGCACATTTCTAGATGAAAATTCATTAAATCCAGAACTGTTTCGTTTGAAGTTTCTCAGATCAGGAGAATGACTTTGGTTAAATTTTTGAAAACCAAAAGATTGATTTCTTTGAAAATTTGGAAATGGAGTCATTTCTCTTGATGAGTTTTTCCGAAAGAAACAATCTGCAGTGTTATGATTCCTTCTTTCACAAATATCATAAAATTTGTTATAAAAACATTCCTCTGAAGAATGATTTCTTTTGTCACAGTAATTGCAGTACCTGTTAAAGAAACATTCAGCAGTAACATGATTATAACAATCACAAATCTCACAATGTTTCTTGCTAATCCTAAAGAGCCGATTGTTAACTTTTGAAGTTGAACACACTCGAGATTCATTAACTTGTTTGTTCGGTTTTAAGTTAACACTTTGTGGAGATTTTGTTTGTGATTTTGATTGCTTGTTATCAAGTTTTGATTAACTGTTAATTTCAATTTCTGCTTCTGCGCCTTTGAAACTTCAGTCTTCTTCACTACATTCTTCTTGATCAGTTGATCAGCAACTTTCGCCTTTTGCTCATTCTTCCATTTGATGTATTCTGGATCATTGTATCCTGAAAATTCACCTTCATCCTTCACCTTTTCTTCTGGCTTAGGATTCAGTTCCGGATATTCAACAAGTTGTAGCAGAATAGGATCAGATTTGTTGCTTGCTTCATCATCAGCTTCAATCGTCACAGCATCATCTTCTTTCAAACTTTCCAGTAACACTTCAGATCCTTCGGATTCAGATTTACTTCTTTGAATTTCTTTGAATCTTTGTTCGTTTTCAGGTGAATGATCAAATTCATTGAAGTTTTCAGGTAAAGTTTGTGTGATTGAGTTAGGCATTGGTTCATGAGTGAAACCCAATCCTGTTTTGCTTTTGTTACCTCTTTCACTCACAAGTTGTCTCACCTTTGTCTTACAACTTTTAACCTTTGTTAGTTCAACTTGTGTGACTGCATGAGCAACCTTTTCTTGTTCGAAATTATTTGTCATTTCTTCAAGTTGTTTGGTTACTAGTTCCAATTCCTTTAAGCTTTTGTTCCATGATTCTTTAAGTGACAATATCTTCTCATCAGAAATTTTGTGATCAATTTTAAGTTGTTCATGAATTTTTTCATGTTTGCTTAAGTTATCACCAATTTTAAAAGAATGAGTACGATAATGTTCCACTTGTTTAATGCATTGTTCAGAACATAACCTACCTTTAACATCATCAGGCAAAGGAACATAGTTAGGGGGTAGTTCAGTACTAACCTTTGGTTGTTCAACCGATGATGAAGACTCATTGGATGTAGCCATAAGTGCAACTTCTGGTTCAGATTCTTCAACAGGATCTGCCTTTGCACTCCAATCATATTCCTCAGAATCTTCACTAGTGGCATCAGTCACTTTACCATCTCCTTCTTCAGACCAATCTTCCTCAATTTCACAAACTAACGCCAAACTGGAAGTGAGATCAGATGTAAACTGTTTTGCATAAGCACTCCAATCGTATCTGTCTTTCACACTAACCACCAGTGCTTTAGTCTGATCTTCTGGTTTCTTGCCTTCATCTTTCAGTTCTGGCATGGGAAGACTTTGATATGGCTTCTGCATGAATCGTTGATTCCTGTTTTGATAGCTTGAAAACTGTTGCGAGCTTTGACCTTGACCTTGATTCTGTCCACTTGAACTAGCTTGATCATTGTAGTTCTGATTCTTAGGAGCCTTGCATTCCCTACAAAAAAGACCATAGCAGTTACAGTTGAAACATCTGGCCTTTGACTTGTCAAAACCAACTGTCTTGTTTGCATGTGGCTTGAAGCTTCGGTTAACATATGCATGTTTCTGAGTTCGATATGCAACCATCACCATTGGCCAATTCAAGTCCATTTCTTCAACGTCATCAGGATCCATTTCAAACAAATCTTGTAACACGACATCCATTTGATTCAAATGGCTTCCTTGATAAGCTTGAAAGCTTGCCATGAATGCAGTAAAAGCATTCTTAGTTTCATCATCTTGTAACAAGATGTTTATCACATCTTTTACTTTAGCTTGAACAGTAGAACTTTGGCTTTCAGACTGAGATTTCACATTCTGACTTTGAACTTGAGCTCTGGATGGAGATTGAGGTTGAGAATATGTTGGTGAGTTTGGAATGTATGACGAATCAGTATAAAAGCTTGCACCAACAAATAAATCACCCTCATCATCAATCTTAGTTGCATCTTGTGCAAGAAAAGCATTCTCCATTGTGTTTGAAGGATTCACAACAAACTTGTACTGAGCATGTGAACCAGATCTGTCAGTATTTCTTGAGCTTTCATCAATCTCAACTTCTTCTATCTTTGCAATGAGCAGATCTAAGTCCATTGGAAACTTTTCAATATGCTTCAGTAGAGTCAAAGTCTGTTTCCATGAAGATGGAAGAGCACATAACAATCTGTCATTCAGATCTTGAAGATCTGTCTTTGCACCAACATTTGTCATCTCAGTAGTTAGATGTACAAATCTATTCATCATCTGGTGCACAGATTCTCCAGCTATATGTTCAAAAAGTTCCAATTGTCTCTTCAGTTTTTGCTTCTTGAGACTTCTCAACTGTTCTCCTCCTTCACAGATTGATTTCAATGCTTTGAACAATTTGTAGCCAGTTTGATAAGCATCCAATCTCGACAACACTTGAAGTGGCAGTCCCTTACACATCAAAGAGTAAGCCTTACTATCATTCTTGACCGTTCGTAAGTCTTCAGCTGATAGATTATCTTCAGGATAAGGTTCAGTAGAGTCTTTGGTGTAGGTGCTTGCACTATCAGGAGCAGTCTGAGTAGGAATGTGAGGACCTTTATCAATTGACTTCCATAGATCAACAGTTGACTTTCTTCTTCACCCGGCTGAGAATGTTCTTCACCCGTCTAACAGTCACACGGCTCAACAGTTGTCAATTTTAACACTTGCAATCTTCACCCGGCAAGTATGTTACCCGGCTGAACAGTTACACGGCTGAATAGTAACACTTGACATGACTGAAAACTTGACCCGGCTAGAACTTCACACGGCAGAAAGGTTTACCCGGCTGAACAGTTGATCACACGGCAGAAAACTTGTTTACCCGGCTAAACAGTTGACAATCACCAGGCTGAAATATCTCTCACCCGGCTGAACAGTTTATCACCCGGCACAACAGTTCTTGATCCGGCTGAACAGTACACCCTTTTTCTTGCAAATTCTTCACCCGTCTAGACAAATAACCTTCACACGACTGCACAGGACCTAATTGTTCACAAATCGAAGTCCAACAATTTTGTCTAAGTCAAAGTTTATCACCCGGCTAGTTAATCTTCAACCTGTTCATCCTGTTCATCATCTTTGTCAAACGAATTTTTCTGATTTAAACAAAAACTTGTCCAATTACTTCAAAAATCACACCTAATCAGCGAAATATATCGATTATCAATCTCCAATCTCAATCAATCCAAAACATGATCAAATTTTGATGAAATTGAGCAAAATTTTGATCGAACAGTGAATTTTTCTTCCTTCCTAATTCCTCAGATCTGATGATAATCTGATGGAATTTGCACAATTGTTGTGAATTAGAAGTGATTACGATGATGAATCACAACTAAAAACAGCAACAGATCATTCAGATCATGATTTTAGCAATATTAATGTGTTTTTGCTTGATGAATAGCGAAGAACACACAATACCAACAGCTCTGATACCAATTGATAGGTTCAATTGGATCGATATTGCTGCAAATCTAACAATCTAAGTACACAAACACAATTCAATCAGCAACACAATTCATTACTAATAATTCTCTTTGTATTGATGATCAAAGCATAAAAGTTGTACAAAATGTGCAGGAGAATGTAAGAACACACACACTAATTCTCTCTCTAGCGTGCAATTGTGATCTAGACTCTCTCTCTAACATTTTCTCACAACATGCTTTATGAAACAATACATTTAGGGAAAGTACAAAATTAACCCTAAACTATACAAAATGTATAAACAAAGTACAAAGTAAATCTTAAACTAGAAACGAGCCCTAACACCAATCATGTCAAGGGGATAATCCTTATTGCCGAGTTCTTGAACGTTATGTTTGGCTGCACAATCACTATTTACTTTGTTTTCGGGCTGAGCCTATCTAACATATCCCAAACACAATACTTCTGACCTCCTTCAACGTCTCTTCAACATCTTTTCAAAAAACGGGGATCTTGAAATAGCAAAATTTGAAAAACTATAAGTAGTTAATCTTTTAATATCTCCCCTAAAATTTCTATATAATAGCTATCTAAAAAGAAATTTTTGTTTTTCGGATTTTCTTAATATATATATACATAACAAAGAAGAGCAAATAAAAAGAAATAAAGTAAAATAAAAGTGAAGGAGCGAAGAAATGAGTGACCCACGGATTTTCAAGGAAGAAAATGAAAAAGTTATTTACATATTTACAAAGCCATTTTTCATAGATAAAGGTTTTCAAAATGATATCAGTCCCAGCATAGAGATCAGTTCATAAAAACGTGGTTTGTCAAAAGTTTTTGTGAAAAGATCAGCTTTTTGCTTTCGAGTTTCAATAGGAATAATATCAATGAACCCTTTTTCCTGAGCATCTCTGATGGCGTGAATTCTTGTTTCGATGTGCTTGGTGCGTGTGTAATGAACTGGATTCTTGGCAATTCCAACAGCTGCTTCATTGTCACAAAAGAGTGGAGTATGAAGAAAGTTGATGCCGTAATCCATCATCTGATGCTGGATCCAGAGCACTTGGCAACAGCAGCTTGAAGCAGCAATGTATTCGGCTTCTCCTGTGGATAGGGAGACGGTTGTTTGCTTCTTGCTTTGCCAGGAAACAAGACATTCGCCAAGATATTGACATCCGCCAGTGACTGATTTTCGGTTTATCATGCAACCAGCATGATCTCTATCAGAAAAAGCATGTAAATCAAAGTTCCCACCTTTTGGGTACCAAAGTCCCAAACGAGAGGAACCCTTAAGGTAACGAAAAATGCGTTTAACAGCTTTCTCGTGTGACTCCTTTGGATTGGCCTAGAAGCGAGCACAGTAGCACACAACAAATGTAATATCAGGTCGGCTAGCTGTCAGATACATGAGAGATCCGATTATCGAGCGGTACCAATGAGCATCCACAGGATTCCCATTATCATCAGAAGTAAGGCATGTTTAAGCGGTGAAGGGAATCAGTTTAGGAGAAGAATCATCCATGCCAAACCTTTTGAGGATTTCTTTGATATATTTCTCTTGGTGGATAAAAATTCCATCAGGCTTTTGTTCCACTTGCAGCCCCAAGAAGAAACACATCTCCCCCATAATTGTCATTTCAAAATGATCCATCATCACTTTTTCAAAATCTCTACACAGCCCCTCATTTGTCGAACCGAAGATTATATCATCAACATACACTTGAACAATCAGCAGCTCACCATTCACCTCCTTCTTGAACAATGTCATATCTATAGTCCCATGAGAGAAACCTTTGCTGAGAAGATACTGTGTCAGAGTTTCATACCAGATACGTGGAGCTTGATGCAACCCATACAAGGATTGGAAGAGAAGGTTAAAGGCATTTTACTTATATACTGATTATACTCAGTGGAAATCAATCGAGAAAGGTCCTCATGTTCCGGTAAGAACTGTAGGAGAAGCAACTGTCATAAACACAAACCCTGAAACATTCAATGAACGTGACAGAAAACTTGTTGATCGTGATAACAAGGCATTTGGTGCACTAACACTGTGTTTGAGTTCAGAGATATACAATCGTTTTGGAGATCAGAAAAATGCCAAGGATCTGTACAATGCTCTTTGTGAGTTTTATGATGCATGGGAACATTGATCTTCAGAAAGATAAGGGGGTTCAGGCACAAAAAGAGTTTAATTCTTTTATGGGTCTTAGAAATGAGAAAATCTCTGATCTCACAAACCGTTTCCTAACAGTGACTAGCAATTTGAAGAAATATGAGCAATTGACTATGGTTGAACAAGTGACAAAACTATTGGACTCACTCCCTCCTGAATGGAGTTTGCAGGTCAAAATGTTGAAGCAAGAGAAGATGTTTACTGAATATAAGCTCATGGACGTTATTAACAAACTGAAATCTTTCGAGCTTGATATCAAAAGGAGAGAGTACAATCAGGTCGTCTATCCTCCAATACAAACCCAGAACGTTGTACTACTCTCATCCACATCTGAACACTCAATGAAGAACTCTGGTTTCTCATATATCTTAGGAGGTGGCTCATCGGAACAAAAGAGTGTTTGAAAGGAACCAGTTACATCTCAAGTCCCTAATGACATGATGGCCCTGTTTGGAATGTTTGTAAATAGCTATGAAGCTTTAATTGAGGGAGATGTCAAGGGAAAAGGCATCACAATGGAGGATATGTTGCAAGTTGACTCAAACGATCTTGAAGAAGCAGATATACAATGGCAAATGGCTATGTTGACTGTCAGGGCAAGACGTTTTATGGAGAGAACTGGGAAAAGAAACTTCGGTAATCAGAATGCAAAGGTTGGGTTCGACAAATCTAAACTCTGATATTTCATTTGTAAATAACTCGAACATTTCAAGAGAGATTGCCCATCACCAATTGTGTTTGAACCACCATCTCCTAACACAAGAAATGTTGTTGTTGTTGAAAGAGGAAACACCAGTAACACAAGAGAGACTGCATTGCTGACAAACTTTGACTGGAGTGCTGAGATTGCAGAAGTTCAGGAAGAAATTAATCACACTCTTGTTGCTGAGACCATACTGAATGCTGGAAGGGAATCTGAGAAAATTATCAATCAGGCAACTGAAGAAAGCAAAAATGAAGAAACCATGAAAGCTGAGAAAGAAAGAAAGGAGACTGAAGATGAAAAGGAGGAAGAAAGGAAGAAAAATACACCCGCTTGTAACTGTGAAAAGGCTCTGGCCACCGAAAAGATTATCATGGGACTTCCTTATGAGGTAATACAAGACATGTGTTCATGGGCGTGTCGGGTTAGACTTTTTGGTGTATATAATGCTAAACGTTTGTTATTAACTAATCAAGCTGAACTGAATACCATTAATTCAGATCTTAAAAAGAATGAGGCAAATTATTATGTAAAACTTAACGAAGCTTTACAAGAAATAGATCACCTAAATCGAAAACTTCTTGAAAAGAATGTTGAAGTTAAACTGCTTGATGAACGTGTTAAACTTGCTGAATTTGAAAGCAGTAAACTTCAAACTAAACTTGATAGATGGACCATTTGAAAGCAGTAAACTTCAAACTAAACTTGCTGAATTTGAAAGCAGTAAACTTCAAACTAAACTTGCTGAATTTGAAAGCAGTAAACTTCAAACTAAACTGTCCGGAACTCGTTCAAAAGGGTGTAAATAATTCTAGTTTAACTAATCGTTTCAATAGGTTTGTAAATAATCATTTTTACGCTAATTTTTCTTTGTTTAAACCCAAGTCTTCTAAGGCATGGGTTCCTGTTTCTAATTAATTTTGTTTTGTGTTTTGTTATGTCAGGAACGTCCGAGGAAGCCAAATAGTCTGTGGCATGTGGATATTGGATGTTCTCGACATATCACTGGTTTGAAAGATCTACTTACTAATTTTCGTATAATAAATGGTGGGTATGTGGCGTTTGCCGGTGATAAGAAAGGGGAAAATGATCCGTCAAGGTGAGGTATCGAATGGATTGATAGGTTCAATTGGATCGATATCGCTCAAATGATCAGAATGATTAGTACACAAAAACAGTTCAATCAGCAACACAATTCATTACTTAATAATTCTCTTTGTATTGATGATCAAAGCAAATATTGTAGTACAAAATGCAGGAGAATGTAATCACACACAGTTAACTCTCTCTCTAACGTGTAATTGTGATCTAGACTCTCTCTCTAACATTCTCTTACTACATGCTTTATGCAACAATACATTAGGGAAAATAACAAAATTAACCCTAAACTATACAAAATGTATAAAACAAAGTACAAAGTAAATCTTAAACGAAAATAGCCCTAACAGTACTCCCCCTAAGATTTATCTTTGGACTTCAAACATCTTCAACAGTTTTCATCTTTTGCTTTTCAGCTCCAATCTCTCACCAATCTTCAGTCTCTTCTTTAACATCCAGCAACTGCTTTCCTTTGTATTCTTCTTGTTCTTTTAATGCTTCCTCGATGCATGACTTGAACTTCTCAGCGATCTTTGCTTGTCTTGGCTTTGATTCATTCGTCAAAATGTCACAGTCTTTCATTCTTTTCAGCGAGTCCAAGTTAATACCTGCAAAGTCAATGTTAGCATAAAACACATGCGGTTTCGTCCTTCCTTTGACCTTCACCTCTAATGTACCCTTGGACGTCACTCTCATAAACTCGATCTCCGGTATATCAATCTTCACAAGGTTAGCATTGAGTAATGCCTTCCTTAATCGGATTTTCTCAGTAGCAGCCTCAATCACTTCAGTCATAATGACAAACAATCTTCGATCTTCTTCAGCTACAGGATCTTTCAACTTCTCCATCTTGTAATTTCGGAGAAAGTCGATGTAAGATGGATGTAGTAGTTTGAGTTCAAACGTACTAAATAATGTGATCATGTCCTGATCCCAGTCATCCAAATTACGCACCAGTTTCAGCTCAAAAGTTTCTTGATTGTAAAACACCTTTAAAATGGGCTTTGTTGCTTGAGAACCTTCAATCACTTTTAACCCCGGATCTTTGACTTTATCAAAGTATTCATCTGAGAACTCTTCTAGATACATGTCTCTCAATACCAACTTCTTTGGTTTCCTCGTTTTCTTCATCTGAACATATTCACTGTCTTCTCAATACCAACTCCAAAAATTTCGGCAAACGACTTATTCCAGCATCTAGCAGCATCGCACATTTATCACCACGCTCAACATGCGTGTGATTAATCAATCTTAGTTTGTGCAGTTCCTTCAAATCTTGCACTTGCAACTTGAAAATGCTTGAGTAATCATGGTAAACATCGCATAAACCATTAACTCGTTTAATAAAAAATGCATCAAACACTTCGTCATATTTCCAGGCAATAATCTTCACATTTTTGGACTTGGCCGGCACGATCATAGAATCAAGAAGTTCAGCAACTGACTGACCCTTACTCAGTAGTGATCTGACAACATCACCTGCTGTGGCAGACTTGTGCCATGATTCTCGTACATCCACTGGAAGGTTGTAAGATTTCATCTCGCTGGGAAACATGTCTATCAACTCCTGTCTTTTCTTGTGCGCATCAACTGGTAAAGCCATTAATTGTATCTCTTTGGGTTCGAGCACTTTGTATCTCTTTGTTAACTCATAGTATTGTGGATTGCTGTAGTCTAAGAAAAACATGCGATTGTGCATCTTTTCAATCTTCATGAAACTGACCACAATCTTTTTCAAAGATTCTCGTTTTAGCCTCTTCAAAGTTTTGAATGGATAGTTCCTCGAACTCAGCCATTCACGCATGTTTCTAGATGACATTTCTTCTGGATTTTGATGATAAAGCTCTATTGGAGGTAAATCATCAATGTTCAGGCTTTCTTGGAGTGGTGTCCATTCACCCATCTCAACAACAAACTCTTTTTCATCAGCAGCTGCCTTATCTTGAGCATTTAAACACTTCTCATACTCTTCATTGATTTGACTCATAGTCAATCCATTTAAATACACTGGATTGTACTTCATTTTCTCTAAGTAAGCAAAACGTTCAGGCAAATCAGCTGGTATTTCATCATCTGGATTAACTTCAGGTTCAGCTTCAGGTTCAGACTCAGTGAAATCAATGTCATCCAAATCATCCAGTGCCTCTATCATCGGTGCAGTTTCAGTTTGAACCGGCTCAAACTGAAATGCTTCTTCAGTCACAGTTTCTGGCACATTCTCAACAACTTCAACTATTTCAGGCACTTCAGCTGCCACTACAGATTCAGATTGAATCGGCTCAATCTGAACTGTTTTATCAGTTTCAGTCTCCTTCACAAACTCATCCACCTTCGCTACCTCAGATACTTCAGCTTCAATTACAGATTCAGATTGAATCGGCTCAATCTGAACTGTTTCTTCCATTCTAGCTTTCTTTGCAACAACCTCTTCTTCAGTAATCTCAGGCACAACATCTAACTTACGTTTTCCCTCAGCTTTGTCAGAATTGACAGTATCAACAGCTTCATCGGGAATAGGGACAGATTTTTCAATTGGTTCTGTCACAGTCTTAGATCTTTGTGATCTAGTTTGATAGACTGCAACGTCCCTAGGAGTCTCAGACACTCCAACATTTTCTTCCACCATGAAATCTTTGTCCGATTCTGAACTCACAGCCTCCTCCTCTTTTATCCAATTTTCCAACACTTCTTTTTCAGCACGTAAAGTGTTGCATTCTGCTTGCAACTCTTCATAATTAGCCTTTAACTGTTCATGATCAGCCTTCAGTTTTTCATGATCCGAATCTAATGCTTTAAAAGTTTCTAAGTTTTTCTGATGCGTAGCCCAAAACTCTTCCAACCTTTTCTTCTTTCTTTCATTAGACGCTTTCATCTGCTCATTAGCATCTAAGAGTTTGGCTACCATCCTTTCCAAGTGAAAAACTTTGTTTTCTTCTTCATTCAAATGAACATCTGATGCAACCTTAGGTGAAGACTCCTTTGGTTCATCAATATATTCAGCTGCTCTGGAGGATGTGGCAATATCAACTGGAACAGAAACAATCATACACTCCTCAGCATCATCGATTGTCTGTGCCACAATCTCCACTTCAGCAGCAACTTCTTTAGCAATCTGTACAATGTCCATTATCTCTGGTACATTTACATCTTCAATAACATCCGGTTTCTCAACTAATATAGGCTCAATCACAGACTTAGATCTTCAAGATCTTGAATATTGAACAGTAATATCCTTAGGAACATCAGCAACAACTTCTTCAACTGCTTTCTCCACTTCAAGTGGTTCATCAATCACTATCTCAACATTTTCTGCCTCCTCTGGAACAGATTCAGCATCTTCTTCTTCTATAATATAATCAACACCGTCATTCCCAATATCATCATCACTATCATCCTCACTTTCACTATCACCATCATCACTTTCATCATCCTCTTCTTCTTCTTCGTTCTCATTCCCATCTTCTTCTTCTGGATGTCGAGCAAAATACTCATCATCATCCAACAAATTATCAGGCACCTCATCAACTAGGTCATGTGGATTCACAATCTCTCCATTTGATATGTGATGATACATAATCTCAATATCCTCCTCATTGTTTGCTATATCCCACATATAGTTAAACATTTCCACATTTTGTACATTTCCTATTCTCATCTTCCTGTATGATAAGTCATTCATGTCCTCAGTATATAAAATCCCTCCAGCAAATCCTTCTTCTCAGATGATTGGATAAGCAATGTTAATCATCAGTTGCAAGAATCTAGGTTACATGAGAAACTTGAATCTTTTGCCCTTTACTAAATTGAACACAAATTCCTTCATTATCCACTTTGACATGTTGAACGGCTTGTTCTCAGCAATAGCAACAATGGGGGATGCAATGTCAGAAGGGAAATTATCAAAACCAGCACTCCTTCTTGACATGCATTGTTGTATTACATAGCAAAGTAACTTCCACTTCTTTCCCAACCGAGCTCTAACTGATAGGTTCAATTGGATCGTTAATATCGCTCAATGATCAGAATAACATATACACAAACACAGTTTAATCATTAACACAATTCATACTAATAATTCTCTTTGTATATTGATGATCAAAGCAGTTTTGTAATACAAGTGCAGGAGAAAAATAAATCACACACACTAAGTTCTCTCTCTTACATGAAATTGTGATCTAGCCTCTCTCCTCACACTCTCTCACTACATGCTTTAAAGCAACAATTACAAGTTTAAGGAATATAACAAAATAGACCCTAAACTATACACAAACATATAAACAACATACAAAGTAAATCTTAATCTAGGAAATAGCCCTAACAGTACTCCCCCTAAGATTTATCTTTGAATCTTCAGCAAAATCTTCAAATCTTTTTCATTTTGTTCAGCATCAATCTCTTTCATCAATCTTCTGGTTCTTCTTTTTATATCCAGCAGCTCTTTTCCTTTAAACTCTTCTTGTTCCTTCAGTGCTTCTTCAATGCAAGATTTGAACTTTTCAGCTATCTTTGCTTGTCTCGGCTTTGACTCGTTGGTAAGGATTGGGCAAGCATTCATGCGTCTCAGAGAATCCAGATTTAAACCTGCAAAGTCAATGTTAGCATAAAACTCATAAGGCATCTCCTTCCCTTTGACTTGCACCTCCAAAGTACCCTTCGCACTAATCCTCATAAATTCTATCTCTGGTATATCAACCCTCACGAGATTAGAATTGAGCAATGCCTTCCGTACTCGAATCTTTTCAGACGCAGCAGCTATCACTTCTATCATCACCACAAACAATTTTCTATCAGCTTCAGCCAGTTTATCTTTACATTTCTCCATTCTACAACTTCTTAGAAAATCGATATATGATGGATGCAGCAGTTTCAGCACAAATGTACTAAATAAAGTAATCATATCTTTATCCCAATCTCCCAAATTCCGAACAAGCTTCAACTCAAACGTTTCTTGGTTGTAGAAAACTCTAAGTATAGGCTTTGTCATTTGGGATCCATCAATCACTTTCAGTCCTGGATTAGTTACTTTATCAAAGTACTCATCAGAAAATTCTTCCAAATACATATCCTCACTAACAACCAACCTCTTTTTCTTTCTTTCTTTCTTTGCTTGCACATAAGCACTATCTTCTTGCTGACCTCTGAAGTCAAGATATTTCGGTGATCTGGCAATCCCGGCATCAAGTAACATTGCACATTTATCACCACGCTCAGCATGCGTGTGATTTATCAGTCTAAGTTTGTGCAATTCCTTTAGATCTTGAGCTTCCAACTTAAAAATGCTAGAGTAATAATGGTATACGTCACATAAACCATTAACTCTTTTAATCATAAAAGCATCAAACACCTCATCGTATTTCCATGCGATAATCTTCACCTTCTTGTTCTTTTCTGGTACAATCATTGAATCAAGATGTTCAGCAATAGACTGACCCTTGCTCAGCAGTGACCTCACAACGTCACCTGCTGTGGCTGATTTGTGCCATGATTCACGTACGTCCATCGGTATGTTGTATGACTTAGCTTCACTCGGGAACATATCCATCAATTCTTGCCTTTTCTTGTGTGCATTCTCAGGTAATGCCATCACTGGTATTTCTTTAGGTCCAAGAATTTTGTATCTCTTTGTCAGCTCATAGTATTGAGGATTGTTGTAGTCCAAATAAAACATACGATTGTACATTTTCTCCGTCTTCATAAAACTAACAACAATTTTCCTCAAAGACTCAGATTTCAATCTCTTCAGAGTCTTATACGGATAGTTCCTTGAGCTTAACCAATCTCGCATATTTCTACTGGACATCTCTTCTGGATTCTGGTGATATAGTTCAGTTGGAGGCAAGTCTTCGATATTCAAACTTTCTTGAAGCGGTGTCCATTCACCCATTTCAATGATAAATTCTTTTTCATCAGCTTCGGCTTTGTCTTGGGCAATCATACACTTTTCATACTCTTTAGTTATCTGGCTCACAGTCAACCCATTCAGAAACACAGAATTATACTTCATCTTTTCAAGATAAGCAAATCTTTGATCTAAATCATCTGGAATCTCATGATCAACATTAGTTTCTGGTTCAGCTTCTGGCTCAGATTCAGTAAAATCTATATCATCCAAATCATCTAAAGCTTCAATCATAGGTGCATTGTCAGTTTGAACCGACTCAAACTGACTTATATCTTCTGGAACAACTTCAGGCACACTCTCAACAATGTCAGCAGTTTCAGACATCTCTTCAACAGCAGCAGCTTCAGGCACTTTTTCAACAACAACAGCTTCAGATTGAATCGGCTCAATCTGAACTGGTTTAGCAATTTCAACTTCAGTTGCAGTCTCATCAACTATCTTAGTTTCAACTACAGCTACAGACTGAATCGGCTCAATCTGCACTGTTTCATCCAGTTTTGCCTTCTTACTGCAACCTTCATCACCTGTGATTTCTAGAACTGCATCTAACTTCCTTTTTCCCTCAGCTTTGTCAGAGATGTCAGTTTCAGCAACAGCTTCATCGGGAATGATGATTGGAGAATCCACCCTTATACCAACATTTGTTGTGCCTCGTGCTCTAGTCAGATAGACTTTTGATACTTGAGTCGCTTCAGCCATTTCAACCACTTCATCTGAAAAATCTTTATCAGATGTTGAACCAGATTTCTTCGGTTTGGTTTCTTCTAGCCATTTCTCCAACATCTCTTTTTCATCCTCCAATGTATTACATTCAGCTTTCAACTCCTTGTAATCATACTTCAGATTCTCATGCTCCTCCTTCAATCTATCATATTTATCTTTCAACTCATCATGTTCAATCTTCAATTTAAGGTGATCTGCATCCAACTCTTTGAAAGTTTTCAAGTTTTGATTATGAATATTCCAAAACTCTTCAAACCTTTTCTTTTTCCTCTCATTCGAAGTTTTCAACAATTCATTTGCCTCTACCAACTTTGTCACCATTTCCTCTAACTCAGCAATCTTTTTCTCATTCTCTGTCTCATCAACACTTGATACAACTTTTGGTGAAGACTCCAAAACTTGTTCAATCTTTTCTGCAACTTGGGATGATGTGGTGGGTATATCAACAAGGATAGGATCAGTAACGCCAGCATCAGCTTCATCAACTATCTGTGCAATAGTCTCTGCTTCGGCCATTACTTCCTGAGCTATCTGAACAATATCTATCTCTTCAGGCTCATCAACTTTTTCTACAATAACCTTCGGTTCCTCTACTACCACAGGCTCTATCACTGGTTTCGATCTTTGTCTTCTAACATATTGAACATTAATAACCTTAGGAATGTCAACTGCCACCTCCTTTTCAATACAAGCAACCTCAACAGGTTCTTCAATCAAGGCAGGTTCAATGACTTCAACATTTTCTGACACCAATTCCATTGGTTAAGCTACCTCAATAATCTCTGCCTCCTCTGAATCAGATTCAGCAACATCACCATCATCATTTCCACTAGCATCATCACTATCTTCATCATTTTCATTATCATCATCATTGTCATCATCTTGACCATCATCACTATCTTCATCATCAATCTCTCTATCAACAAGGTCCACTGGATTCACAATCTCTCCATTAGAAATATGATGATAAACTACATCAACATCTTCTTCATTATTTGCTATATCTCTCATATAGTCAAATAAGTCAACACTAGGCACATTTCCGATACTCATCTTTCTGTAAGACAGATCGTTCATGTCCTCTGTGTATAATATTCCTCCAGAATAACCTTCAGTTCTGATGATAGGATGTGCCTCATTTATCATCAATTGCAAGAATCTCGGGTACATGAGAAACTTGAATCTTTTCCCTTTTACAAGATTAAACACAAAACCATTCATAATCCATCTCGACATGTTAAATGGTTTGTTCTCTGCTATAGCAACTATTGGAGATGCTATATCTGATGGAAAGTTGTCAAAACCTGCACTCCTCCTCGACATGCATTGTTGGACAACATAACATAACAACTTCCATTTCTTTCCTAACTTTGCTCTATAAAACTGTGACTTTGGAAATATAGGTGAATGACCCATATTAACAAAACACGATTGACACTCAGCCATAGTCAATTCATCATTCATTCCCACTTCATCTTCATCAATCCTTAAGGCATTTCTGATTGCTTCTTCAGAAACTGTCAACACCAAATCTCTGGTAATGTTTCCTCTAACAACAGCAACACCATTATCATCTCTAATAACCTCTGCTGTCCTCCAAAAACTCTTTATCAACCTTGCATATATGACCGGTTTGGCACACATAGCATATACATATTTCATCCTCTTTATGAATCTGATCATATCTCTGTAACCTTCAGTTTCAGGGATAGATTCATCCAAACATGCCACCAAATTGTGTTTGGGCTCAAACTTCAAATTCTCCATCTGTCAAAACAAACATAAAACATAAACAAGACACATGTGTTAGATTTTTTTCATCAATAAACTTCAAATTTTCGTAAGTGTTTGAACAAAAGTTAAGAAGACAAACATTCACATAATCACTTTATTCCTAAATTGATCTAACAAACTGATTTTCATCATTTTGATCAAACAACTTTGAATTTTTAGTGATTATACAACATTTATCAATTTTAACAGTTTAACACTTAAGATCACAAATTTGAAAGTTATAAGATGAAGTTGTTTAACATGTTTTAGTTCAGTTTTAACATGGATTTGTCACGTTTAGCACACATTTCATCATTTTTAAGTTTAACATTTAAGAGCTTTCAAAGTTCATCAATGGCGATTTTAACTGTTATGACAATTTTGATTGATTCAGTTGGTTTTAAGGTGTTTTGGTGCAAATGAGTGATTGATTGTTGATGATCGACAGAGTTTATACTTAAAACAACATTCGATTTTGGTTTTAACACACACAATCAAAGTGTCGATTCAGTGATCAAAAACACTGTTCATCATCGTTTTTCATTTTATCGGTCGATTTGCAGGTTTATCAAGAACAAATCACAAGGACAATACCTTATTCAATCGATTACACTTGTTACAGAACAATGACTGAATATGATAATCAAAACGATTTAAGTACAGGGGATTTGCTTGAAAGTGAATGTGAAAAATGATAAGTGTTTGTGAAGAGGCGGGTTTTTATATCGTTAAAAATTAGGTCAAAATTTGAGGTGCCGGGTCAACAAAATGGGACGGGCAAGCTTTAAAAAGCCCAATAAGCCTTGACGGGTAAAGCACTGTTGATCCGTGTCATGCACTGTTGTGACGGGTCAAGTACATGAAGCAAGTCACAAACATGTGAAAAACACTTGACGGGTCAACCACTGTAGAGACGGGTAAGTCACTGTAGTGACGGGTAAAGGTTAGGAACAACTACACCTGATTGGTTTTATTCATCACCCGGCAGTATAGTAGTCTTCAAAACATCACCCGGCAACCTTTCTTCATCACCCGGCAACACAGTTGCTTTTCTTTCATCGGGCTTGCTTTCTTCATTACCCGGCAACATAGTTGCTTTCATTATCACCCGGCATGCTTTCTTCTTCACACGGCATGCATTCTTCTTCACACGGCAACATTCTTCTTCACACGGCAACATAGTTATCTTCTATATCACCAGGCATGCTTTTCTTCATTACCCGGCAACACAGTTATTCATTTACACGGCAAGGTAAGAACTCTTTTACCCGGCTGTATAGTGAACACTTGTCACCCGGCAGATATCTATGACCTTCACCCGGCTGTATTTGACATGTTCATTGCCCGGCTGTACAGTAGTCATAATATCTTCAACTTTTTCTCAATCACCCGGCTTGAATTAAACTCACAACATTACCCGGCTGAACAGTATGTTCATTACCCGGCAAAACAGTGTTATGATATTCTTTGCCCGGCTACAACCCTTGAACGATTTTCTTCACTTTTCTCGTCTGTTGACTTTTTCAACAGCATTTATTGCACCTGCAAACATTCTCGACACATTAATTAGACAAGATATCCTTAAAAAGAATTTGTCATATTAATTCTCAACAACATTAAACAAGTCAATAACATTAATTTCAATTAAATTCCTTTTTCTTTTTCTTTTTCAAGAATGTTTTTGCACAACCAATTTTTCTATATCCCGAAGCAATTTTCTTAAAAACAATTTACAAGACATTGGGTTTGTTTTTAACACATCCAATACCTTTGCTTTTCATACCACATAATCTTGTTCATTCAAAACACACTTATTCAAAAAATATTTTTGGATTTTTGTAGATATTTTTCTTCAAATTATTCTCGCCCTAAACTTGAAATTTCTTGAAATTTTTAAGTTTAACAAGGATGTCGATGTGTCAATAATGATTCCAAATGCCTGCACACACAAAGCACACACATTAAAATAAAGACATATGCAATGCAATGAATCAAAATATCGCAGTGAGATCATACCACACATTATCTGAACATGTTTTGCAAGTTTTGAATAGACATATGACTTATGCTTGATTGAGTGATGATATGAAAACATATCAATTAGCTCGAGTTGACACACTTACTTTTTCAGTATCATGATGAGATTAAGGTTCGATTAAAATGACTTATGTGACCCACATGTATACATATGTCAACATATTTCCTTATCAACCACTACCTGAATGCATATTGCACAAAACCTGGTCACTTACAATCAAAACAGTGTGGAATCTGGGTTCTATTCGGATTTGGTCCACTTTGGGACTTCTTTTGATTCCATTTTGGAATTTAATTTCCTATCGTTCCCCTTGGGAATCTTCTGAATTCCTTTTTGGAATTTTTGTTTGGTGATGGTCCACATTTGGGACTCTTTTTGTTCCAACTTTGGGAATCTTTTGCTGCACCTTGAAGCTCAAAAGAGACTTCGTGTGAGACTTCAGGTCTGTGGATACCACAACAAAAAGCTCACGATGCGGTTCATCACACTGAATAGACTGCATCGTTACCCGATCATGCACAACTATCATCACAAGCAATGCATCAAAAGATATATATCTAGACATGTATAGCAATGGAACTTAACACAAAGATCATTAAGTTTAGATTTGTCAACAATGAACTTACTTTTTCAGTCTAATTGCCTGAGCTGTGTCGCACATCAATTAACATTCATCAGTCTTTATTAAAAATGATGAAACAAATAATGTCTAGTGTACTATCATTTCTCACTTTCTGCAATATAGATTCTTATGACATGATATTTTCTGTTCTTTTTGCTTTTATATTTTGTTTTTGCTTTTCATTTTCACGCACACACAATGCAAAACAAAATAAAAAATAAAAAGACAAAGGAATCAATACTTGACATCGACTTATTATATTTTTGGCTTTTATATTTTTCTGATTTTTTGTGATTTTTCAAAAATTAGAATCAATCATGATTGATTAATCCTATGGATTGAATTAGAAATTCAAACCGGCCTGACAAGAAAGATTTTGTGAAAAGATCTGCCAGTTGTTTGTCGGTATGAACTTTAATCAAAATTATTAAACCTTTTTCAGAGTTGTCTCTGAGAAAGTGATATCGAATTTCGATATGTTTGGTTTTTGAGTGTTGAACAGGATTAACAGTAATGAACATAGCAGCAGTATTGTCTATGTAAATAGGAGTTTTGAGAAAGTTAAACCCGTAGTCAAGCAATTGGTTTTGTAGCCACAAAACTTGAGAACATCCTTCAGATGCAGCGATATACTCTGCTTCAGCTGTTGATACAGAAACGTTGGTCTGCTTTTTGCATTGCCAAGAAACAAGTCTAGGACCCAGAAATTGACATCCACCCGTAGTCGATTTCCTGTCAAGAGCACAACCACCAAAGTCACTATCAGAATAACTATATAATTCAAAATTGCCTTCATAAGGATACCATAACCCGAGATTCGGTTTCCCTTTAAGGTATCTGAAAATACGTTTAACAGCAACCAGGTGCGACTCTTTTGGATCAGACTGATATCTTGCGCACACACATACAACATACATAATGTCTGGTCTTGATGCAGTAAGGTACATCAGTGAACCAATCAATGATCTGTACAGTGTTTGATCAACAGATTTGCCTTTCGGATCTGGCTGTATCTTGCAGTTCACATCAGATGGCGTTCGAATAGTTTGACAATCCTGCATCTTGAACTTTTTCAGCAACTTCTCAACAAACTTGATTGGCTGATAAAAATTCCGTCTGTTGATTGTTTTACTTGCAATCCGAGAAAGAAATTAATCTCCCCCATCGAACTCATCTGAAATCTGGACTTCATGATTTCTTCAAACTCTTTGCACATGGACGCACTGGTTGATCCAAAGATGATATCATCCACATACACTTGAACACATAAAAGATCTTCATTTTCCCACTTCATGAACAAAGTTGGATCAATCTGACCTCTTGTAAATCCATGTTCTAGCAAATGTTTAGATAACGTCTCGTACCAAATCCTTGGAGCTTGATGTAGACCATATAAAGCTTTGCTCAATTTGTATACACGATGTGGATAATCAGGATCTTCAAAACCCGGAGGTTGTCTGACATATACATCATCGGTAATTGGTCCATACAGAAAAGCGCCTTTAACGTCCATTTGTAACACTTTAAACTTCATGAAAGAGGCATAAGCTAGAAAAACGCGAATAGCTTCAAGTCGAGCGACCAGAGCAAACACTTCTTCATAGTCAATACCTTCTTCTTGAGTGTAGCCTTGTGCAATAAGTCTCGCTTTGTTTCTCACAAAAATACCACGTTCATCTGGCTTGTTTTTGTACAACCATCTTGTACCAATCGCATTTTCTCCTTCAGGTAAGTCCACTAATTTCCAAACCTCTTGTTTGCGAAATTGAAGTAACTCCTCTTGCATGGCTTCAATCCAACTATTATCTTGTAACGCCTCTGAAATATTCTTTGGTACCACTTGAGAAAGAAAACATGAATAAAGACAAACGTTGGCTTGCTCAGTTTGGCTTCTCGTAGTTCGCTGATTCAATGGCCCAATAATCTGAGAGACAGGATGTTTCTTATGAATTCGATGAGTTGGTATAACATCACCTTGCACTTGACTCTCCAGATTAGACTGATTCAGATTCGGTAGATCTTGTAGAATTGTAGATTCATGCGGAGTGAAATTAGGAACTTGTTCCGGTGAATTGATGAAGTAGTCAAACGATTCTGGAATAACTTCAACATTCGGATCTGATGATGGTTGATTTTGAACAGATCCACCATCATTAGGAGAACTTTGCGGATTCACATCATCAGCAAGAATGTTTGATTCTTGATCTTCTTGAGAACCAGAAGGACCCGGAGCTTGACTGGATACACCATGATCAGGATTATGAAAAGACATGAACGGATACTCAGAATTGAGATTGCTATCAGCGTCATTGTCAGAATCATCACTAAAACATCCCAAGTCTCCTGATTCCTTTCTCGAGTTTCCTGAAAAATCAAACAAGTTAGAATTGAAAGATTTTGATAACGAATCTAAATCAAACAACCATTCAGGACCATGAGCCACTGACGGAAACGAATTTTCTAAAAACTTTACGTTAATAGTTTCAATAACAGTGTTTGTTTTGCTATTAAAAACCCGATAAGCTTTTGAAACAGACGAATAACCAAGAAATAATCCATCGTCAGATTTTGACTCAAATTTCCCGAGATGATCACTTAAATTTAGAATCGATACAGGACAACCAAATGCTTTCAAGTAAGAAATATTTGGTTTTCTTCCAAACAATAACTCATAAGATGTTTTATTTTTATTCTGAACCAATAATGTCCTGTTTTGTACAAAACATGCAGTAGCAATAGCTTCATCCCAGAATGTGATAGGGATTTTAGCATCTGCCAACATGGATCTTGCTGCTTCAATCAGTGTCCGATTTTTTCGTTCCGCAACCCCGTTTTGTTGAGGTGTTCTTGGAGCACTAAATTGTCTAGCAATTCCTTTTTCTGCACAAAACAAATCAACATTAGCGTTCTTAAACTCTGTTCCATTATCACTTCTCAAGATTTTTACTTTACAATCCAACTGATTTTCAACTTTGACAATAAATTCTTTTAACAACTCAGCAGTTTCAGATTTAACATGCAAGAAATAAACCCAAGAAAATCTAGTGAAATCGTCAATGATGACAAAACAATAAGACTTCTTTCCGATGCTTTGAACATTTGTTGGTCCGAAAAGATCTATATGTAGCATCTGTAAGGGTTTTGAAATGGAGTGTTCTTGCTTGGACTTAAAAGAAATTCGGTGATGTTTTCCTTTCAAACATGCTGGACAGAGATCAGTTGTAGAGAACTTCTTTGATGGTATTCCCACAGCATGATTTCCAGTCACCAGTCGGTTCATGTTTCTGAAGTTTGAATGGCCCAGCCGTCTATGCCAAAGCTGACTCTCATCATTTGAAGCATGCGCAATGAGACAAGTAGTTTCGGTTTCAGCATCAATCTGCGACATATCAAGCTTGTATACATCACGATCTCTTGGAGCTTTAACCACCACCCATTCATTGTCAATCTTGAAACCTGGTTTGAGTATATAACAGGAAGAATCATCAAATAAAGTTGAATAAGATTTATCACAAATTTGAGATACACTTAGCAAATTAAAGTTCAACTGTGCACAGTAGTTGACTTTATCAAAGCTAATGACCCCATTTGATACGGTTCCTTCTCCAGTTATTTTACCACCAGCATCTCCTCCAAATGCAACATGTGTACCATTCTTCAGCTTAAAGTCTTGAAGCAAGGCATGGTTGCCTGTCATATGCCGGCTACACCCACTATCAACAAACCATGAGTTAATATGTCTTCGAGGGCGTACCTGCATTTCAACAATCACTTAGTTAGTTTGGTCAACCCAGGCCCACATGGTCTTGGGTTTTCCGAATCTATCTGTAACAGTAACTTGTTGATAATGAAGATTTTGAAAATTTGTTTCATTCGAGAGATTTGGTTGAAAACTGTTTCGCCCATTGGCTTGAATCAATTGCTTTCTTCTCAAAGCAATAAACCTTTCCTCTAACTTAGGATCAAGGTTATTTTCAAATTTATGATTTCTTACCATCAAAGCTCTCGGTTTAAAACCGTTAACCTGCACATTTCTTGATGAAAAGTTATTAAAACCAGAATTGTTTCGATTGAAATTTCTCAAAACAGGAGAATGACTTTGATTAACATTTTGAAAACCAAATGATTGATTTCTTTGAAAATTTGGAAACAGAGTCATTTCTCTTGATGAGTTTTTCCGAAAGAAACAATCCTTTGTGTCATGGTTTCTTCTTTCACAAATATCACAAAATTTGTTATAAAAACATTCCTCTGAAGAATGATTTCTTTTGTCACAGTAACTGCAGTACCTGTTAAAGAAACATTCAGCAGTAACATGATTATAACGATCACAAATCTCACAATGTTTCTTGCTAATCCTAAAGAGCCGATTGTTAACTTTTGATGTTGAACCCACACGTGATTCATTATCAGTTTTGTTCGGTTTTAGATTAACTTGATTCTTTTGTTGATATTTTGATTGTGATTTTGCTTGCTTGGGAACTTGATTCGATTTTAAACTATCTTGTTTGGTTACCTTCTTTGGTTCATTTCTTTTATCATTGACAGCGGAAGACATAGGACCTGAACCTGTTTTCAGACCAGAGTTAGATTTGATTGAAGAATTGATTGGTTTACCATAAGATCCGTTCAAATCAAAAGTTCCTGCAGACACAAACTTAATTGTTTTACCTTTTGACACTTTCTTTTTGACAGGTTTGACCTTGTCAGTTTTAACAATTTGAGCTTTGGTGTTGTCATTCGATTTTATGACACTTTTACCTTTCGAAGATTTTGTTTCAGATTGATTGACTGTTAAATTCGATTTCTGCACCTTTCCCTTTGAAACTTCTGCCTGTTTCATTTCTTTTTTCTTGATCAGTTGATCATCAGTTTTTGCTTTCTGTTCATTCTTCCACTTGATGTATTCAGGATCATTATATCCCGAAAATTCAGCTTCTTCCTTCACCGTTTCTTCCGGCTTGGGATTCAGTTCAGGATATTCAACAAGTTGAATCATAACAGGTTCTGATTTGTTGCTAGCTTCATCATCAGCTTCAGTCGTCACGACATCATCATCTTTCAAACTTTCAATCAACACTTCAGATCCTTCGGATTCGGATTTACTTCTTTGAATTTCTTTGAATTTTCGTTCATTTTCAGGTGAATGATCAAATTCATTGAAGTTTTCAGGTAAAGTTTGTGTGATTGAATTAGGCATTGGTTCATGAGTGAAACCCAATCCTAGTTTGGTTTTGTTACCTCTTTCACTTATAAGTTGTTTAACCATAGTTTTACAACTTTTCACCTTTGTTAATTCCACTTGCGTGACAACATGAGCAACTTTTTCTTGTTCAAAGTTCTTTGTCATTTCTTCAAGTTGTTTTGTTACCAGTTCCAAATCTTTTAAGGTTTTGTTCCATGATTCTTTAAGTGACAATATCTTCTCATCAACAATTTTGTGATCAATTTTAAGTTGTTTATGAATTTTTTCATGTTTGCTTAATTTATCACCAATTTTAAACGAATGAGTACGATAATGTTCCACTTGTTGAATGCATTGTTCAGAACATAACCTACCTCTAACATCATCAGGCAAAGGAACATAGTTAGGGGGTAAATCAGTACTAACCTTTAGTTGTTCGGTAGATGATGAAGAGTCACTGGATGTAGCCATCAGCGCAATTTCTGATTCAGATTCTTCAACAGGATCTGACTTTGCGCTCCAATTGTAGTCTTCAGAATCTTCACTTACATCATCAGTCACTTTGATATCTCCTTCTTCAGACCAATCTTCTTCGATTTCACAAACTAACGCCAAACTGGAAGTGAGATCAGATGTGAATTGTTCTACATATGCACTCCAATCGTATCCATCTTTCACACTAACCACCAGTGCTTTAGTTTGATCTTCTGGTTTCTTGCCTTCATCCTTCAGTTCTGGCATGGGAAGACTTTGATATGGTTTCTGCATGAAGCGTTGATTCCTGCTTTGATAGCTTGAAGACTGTTGCGAGCTTTGACCTAGACCTTGATTATGTCCACTTGAACTCGCTTGATCATTGTAATTCTGATTCTTAGGAGCTTTGCATTCCCTTGAAAAATGACCATAGCAATTACAGTTGAAACATCTGGCCTTCGATTTGTCAAAACCAACGGTCTTGTTTGCATGTGGCTTGAAGTTTCGGTTAACATATGCATGTTTCTGTGTTCGATATGCAACCATCACCATTTGCAAATTCAGATCCATTTCCTCAACGTCATCAGGATCCATTTCAAATAAATCTTGAAGAACGACATCCATTTGATTCAGATGACTTCCTTGATAAGCTTGAAAGCTTGCCATGAATGCAGTAAAAGCATTCTTAGTTTCATCATCTTGTAACAAGATGTTTATCACATCTTTTTACCTTGGCTTGAATAGTAGAACTTTGACTTTCAGATTGTGTTTGAACTTGAGTTCTTGGTGGAGATTGAGGTTGAGAATAAGTTGGTGAGTTTGGGATATATGATGAATCAGTATAAAAACTTGCACCGACAAATAGATCACCCTCATCATCAAACTTAGTTGCATCTTGTGCAAGAAAGGCATTCTCCACAGTATTAGCAGGATTCACAATATATTTGTATTGTGCATGTGAACCAGTTCTATCAGTGTTTCTAGAACTTTCATCAATTTCTACTTCCTCTATCTTTGCAATGAGCAGATCCAAATCCATCGGAATCTTTTCAGTATGTTTCAGTAGTGTCACAGTCTGTTTCCATGATGATGGAAGAGCACATAGTAATCTGTCATTCAGGTCTTGAAGATCTGTCTTTGCACCAACATTGGTCATTTCAGTAGTCAGATGAATAAACCTATTCATCATCTGGTGCACAGATTCTCCAGCAATGTGTTCAAATAACTCCAATTGTCTCTTCAGCTTTTGTTTCTTGAGACTTCTGAGTTGTTCACCTCCTTCACAGATTGACTTCAATGCTTTGAACAATGTATAACCCGTCTGATAAGTATCCAACCTCGACAGTACTTGTAGTGGCAGTCCTTTGCACATCAAAGAGTAGGCTTTGCTATCATTCTTCACTTTCCTTAAATCTTCTGCTGATAGATTATCTTCTGGATAAGGTTCAGTAGAGTCTTTGGTGTAGGTACTTGCACTATCCGGAGCTGTCTGTGTAGGTATGTGAGGACCCTTATCAATTGACTTCCAAAGATCATTGTCTATTGAGCAAAGATGATGCTTCAGTCTAATCGTCCAATTCTTGAAATCTGCACGATTAACAAGTCTAGGAACACGGTTATCAGAATCATCATTAGGTGCCATTTTAACAAATTTTAAAGAAAATATTTTTGTGTTTTTAATGATTTTTTGAAAAGAAATAGTTAAACTACTAAAAATAAAGACAAGTAATTAATGACAAGATAAGAAAACAAGGATTAAAACAACTAAAAATGAGTCACACGGCTGAACAGTGAAAAATTCTTCTTCACCCGGTTGAACAGTAGATTTTCTTCTTCACCCGGCTGAGAAAAGTCTTCACCCGTCTAAACAGTTGACCCGCTTAACAGTTGTAACCTTGGAAATCTTCACCCGGCAGAACAGTTACCCGGCTGTAGAGAAATAACTTGACACGGGAATAAACTTGACCCGGCAAGAACTTTACACGGCAAGAAGGCTTTACACGGCTGAACATTTGTTGATCACACAGCAGCAAAGTTGTTTACCCGGCTGAACAGTTGATCACCCGTCTGAACAGTAGTAAGTCACCCGGCTAGAATGTTAATCACCCGGCTGAACAGTTGATCACCCGGCTGAACAGTACAACCTTTTTCATGCAAATTCTTCACCCGTCTAGCACAAAATCCTTTACACGGCTGCACATGACCTAATTTGTTCACAAATCTAAGTCCAAAGGAAATTGTTTAAGTCCAAATTATCACCCGGCTAGTTAATCTTCAACCAGTTCATCCTGTTCATCATCTTCATCATGAGAAATTTTCTGGGTTTATCAAAAACTTGTCCAATTCCTTAAAAATTCACACACAAGCAGCGAAATACACCGATTATCAATCCCTAATCTCAATCAATCCAAAACATGATCAAATTTTGATGAATTTGAGCAAAATTTCGATCAAACAGTAACTTTCTATTTCTTCTTAATTCCTCAGATCTGATGATAATCTGATGGAATTTGCACAATCGTTGTGAATTAGAAGTGATTGCGATGATAAATCACAACTAAAAACAGCAACAATTCATTCAGATCATGATTTTTTAGCAATATTTTAGTGTTTTGCTTGATAAATAGCGAAGAACACAATACCAACAGCTTTGACACCAATTGATAGGTTCAATTGGATCGATATCGCTCAAATGATCAGAATGATTAGTACACAAAAACAGTTCAATCAGCAACACAATTCATTACTTAATAATTCTCTTTGTATTGATGATCAAAGCAAATATTGTAGTACAAAATGCAGGAGAATGTAATCACACACAGTTAACTCTCTCTCTAACGTGTAATTGTGATCTAGACTCTCTCTCTAACATTCTCTTACTACATGCTTTATGCAACAATACATTAGGGAAAATAACAAAATTAACCCTAAACTATACAAAATGTATAAAACAAAGTACAAAGTAAATCTTAAACGAAAATAGCCCTAACATGGATCGCTGACACTAGAGAAAGTGAATTATGTTCCAGAATTGCACTTCAATCTGCTGAGCGTATCTCAAATATGTGATAAGAATATTCCGGTTCTTTTCAAATCGACTGAATTCTTATTTCTGAAGTCGGATTTCTCTGTTTCTGACGACATGATTTTGATGCGCGCACCAAGGAAGAATGACACATACTTGCTTGACATGAATTCAAAGGAGTCAACCTCCACTGTCACATGCTTATTATCAAAAGCTTATTCCTCAGAAGAATTTTTATGGCACCGGAAACTTGGTCATGTTAATTTTGATAATATTAATAAACTTGTTATACATAACCTAGTTCGTCGCTTGCCCATAAAAGATTTTTCAGTTGTCGAGAAATGTATGGCATGTGCTAAGGGGAAACAACATAAGAACTCTCACAAATCTAAAACGATCAATTCCATTTCATGTCCTCTTGAATTATTACATGCTAACTTGTTTGGACCAATCAGTGTCAAAAGCATTGCTAAAAAATCTTACTGTTTGGTTGTTACAGATGAGTTTTCAAGATATTCGTGGGTATGTTTTTTTGCTAACAAAGTGGAGACCACAGGAGCCTTCAAGAGTCTTATTTTGAATATTGAAACCATTAGTGGGAAGAAGGTGAAAGCCATTCGAAATGATAATGGGACGGAGTTTCGAAATCATATTTTTGACTCATTCTATGAAGAAAATGGTATATTGAGACAGTACAGCGCTACACGGACACCTCAACAGAATGGAGTGGCTGAACGCAAAAACAGAACCTTAGTGGAAGCTGCAAGGACATTGTTGATCGAGTCAAAACTTCCAATCATTTTCTGGGCTGAGGCTGTAAATTGTGCGTCATATGTGCTGAATAGGGTATTGATTGTGAAAGCAAAGATGAAGACATCTTATGAATTATTCCACAAAAGAAAACCATTGATTGACTTCTTTCGACCTTTCTGTTGTTCATGTACTTTGTTAAATACTCAAGCTCAAACGTCAAAATTCGGAGCTATTTCTGATGAATGCTTCTTCATTGGATATTCCTCTTCTCAGAAAGCTTACCGGGTTTACAATAGGCGCACCAAGATCGTTCAAGAGTCATTTTATATTGATTGGCAGGAATCAAATGTGTGCGATACTGGATCTGAACCCTCTTGGTTCTATGATGCAACCACTGTGTTTAACTCTTTTAATCTACCATTGTTCCTAGAAGACGATGACATTGTTCCGGTGTATTCTGAAGTTATTCCTGATTCGGCTACTTTCTCACCCTCACCAACCATTTCACAACCGTTGCCATCCATACCTGATGTTGTTATTCCCAAGGATCCTTTGTTATCATCACCTCCTCCTGTATCATCTGTTACTCCTCTTGATTCATCTACCATAACTGTTTCAGATATCTCTACATCCAATTTGCTGTACAAGGAGCTAAAAGATCATCCTCATGACCTGGTCATAGGATCCATTTCTGACGGTGTTCATACACGTCATCAATCTGGGCTTATCAATGTTTATTTATTCTTCTGTTTTCTATCACAGATCGTTCCAAAGAACATTAACATGGCATTACAGGAACCGAGCTGGGTAGAGTCAATGCAATTAGAACTCCAACAGTTCAGAAAGCTCAAAGTTTGGGAGTTGGTCAATCTTCCACCAAACAAATACCCAATTGGAACGAAGTGGGTATACCAAAACAAACCAGACTATAGAGGAGTCGTTTTTCGAAACAAAGCTAGGTTGGTCGTTCAAGGTTTCGCACAAGAGGAAGGCATTGATTACACTGATGTTTTTTCTCCTGTTGCCAGAATTGAAGCCATCCGAATCTTTCTTGCCCGTGCTGCACAAAAAAACTTCAAAGTTTATCAAATGGATGTAAAGTGCGCATTCTTATATGGAGATATCGACGAAGAGATATATGTCTGTCAGCCACCAGGTTTCGAGGATCCAGATTTCCCTGATAAGGTCTACAAATTAGACAAGTCACTCTATGGACTACATCAGGCTCCTCGAATATGGTACGAAACGTTTACACAATATCTGTTAAGCAAAGGTTTTACTAGAGGAACCATTGACATGACTCTCTTCAAGAAAACCATTGGCGACGACATTCTACTGGTTCAAGTGTATGTAGATGGCATCATCTTTGGCTCATCAAATGAAGGTTTATGCAGAGAATTTGAGGAAGTAATGAAGGAGAGGTTTGAGATGAGCATGATGGGTGAGATGTGCTTCTTTCTTGGCTTACAAGTCGTACAAAAACCCGATGGCAGCCTTATTCACCAGGAGAAGTATATTCAGGAGATTTTGGTAAAATAAAAGATGGACGACAGTTCTTAATGTACTTAACTGCTCATCTCCATTCACTGCACAGACGTGTCTCACTCCTGACGAATCCGGAAAGTCCGTTGATGCTCATCGTTACAGATCGATGATCGGATCATTAATGTACTTAACTGCAAGTCGTCCAGACATAGCTTTTGCTGTTGGTTATTGCTCGAGGTATCAATCAAATCGAAAGGAGTCACATGAAAAATCCGTTAAGCGTATCTTTTGTTATCTAAAGGGAACTCCGCGTCTCGGGTTGTGGTATCCTAAAGGAGGAAGCTTTGATCTTCATGCATTTACTAATAGTGACTATGGCGGCTGCAAACTCGATCGGAAATCGGTTTCTGGTGGATGTCAGTATCTGGGGGAGTGTCTTGTTTCGTGGCAGAGCAAGAAACAGACCACCGTTTCTTTATCTACTGGGGAAGCTGAATACACTGCAACCTCCAGTTGCTGCTGCCAAGTCCTCTGGATTCAACATCAGATGATCGATTACGGAATCAATTTCCTTCACACTCCGATCTTCTGTGATAATGAGGCAGCCATTGGAATTACCAAGAATCCGGTTCATCACACCCGAACGAAGCACATTGAAACTCGCATTCATGTCATCCGGGATGCACAAGAAAAAGGGTTTATCAATATCATATCGATCGAAACCAAAAATCAAAAAGCTGATTTGTTCACTAAAACGTTTGATAAACCTCATTTTTATGAATTAATCAACATGCTTGGTCTAATTTCTTTTAATATATCTTTTCGATACTTTAAAATAAAATAAAATAAAAAAAGGGGAAAGGAATGTGAAAGAAAAATCTATTTTTCTTACTTATATTTTCCAATATTGTCGGCCATTCTTTTGTATTTGATCCAAAAACAATGTTCACAATGTTTTGAAATTGATAAAAACTTTCAGTTCACAAAAGCTAAAAGTTTTGGGGGAGTAAATACTAATTGTGCTTCATCTCATGTTATATACTAATTGTTTCGTGCAGGAATTCAGATATGGGTTTATGGCGTAAAAAGGAGGAAAGAGATTTGCACTGATGTGTCAGTAGGCTTAACTCGAATACAATTAGACATCAACTCTGTGATCAAATTAAAATTCACAAAGAACTCGGTGATGAGGAGCATTTTCACAGATATTTGGCCTTAACAAAGTGATAAGTTTTGACAAAAATGGACTGAGAGTATTTGTTTCTTGCTTGATTTTTTTCCCGAATCACCCTTAGCCGCAGCCCTGAATGATGCTTCTCGTTAGCTCTTCAGAATTTTTTTGTTCTCGTGTTAATCTCCTTTACTATGCGGAAGCATTGACCTGGAGTGATGATCTTCTCTATTATATGTAAATATAGACCTGAAGCTCTCATCAGCACGTATAGATAATCATCTCCTCTACTATACGTCAGTATAGACCTGAAGCTCTGATCATCTATAAAACCCATATAAAGCACAAGCTCAAAATGCTTATACATCATGTTCATTGTTTGATGTGTCTTTTATCAAACCTAAACTCCACTTCACCCCCAAAATTCATTCACCTTGATCACTTGATCTGGGTCTATGTTCCTTTACAATTACAAAAATCTTGCTGAATCATCTAAACTCAATATGTCCTGAGGTCAAAACAAGTTACTTTGCTGAATGTCTGTGGAAACCAAGTTATCTAAGCTTCTTCAAATCGAACCAAAACATGATAAGATCGTCACAGGTTGTTTGTTGAAAGGAACAAGGCATGGGTTTAAATGGACGAACATACTGACAATCTTTGCAATTCTTTGTTCCTCTGGATGATTGCCAGAAGCTCGTTTCTGTTGTTCCTCGTGATCCATTCTGTTATACTGATTTGATTCTTTCTGAAGTTTCGTTGTTATAATGGTCTATATTTTGGATCTATCTCATTAGTTTGGCTTGACACTATTTTAAAATATTCGTAATTTCAACTAGATTTGACTTTTTATTTTCTTTTTCAAAATTTACTTTTTTGGTTTTCTACGACACTATAGTGCCGGTTCTGCGACACTATGTCATTTGCGACACTATAGTGTCGGGTTGGCGACACTACGTCGTGTTTAATATTCATCTGATGTGGGTCATATGGTCCATATCTCTGATTTTTCAAAACCCGACACTACACACGACTTTAAACCCTAAACACACACTAACATCATTCATCGATCATTAAGTGTTTTTAGGCGATTCCAACCGGTAAGAATTGTTTACTTACATGTTTCGAACCTTCGTCTATCTTGATTTTGATTTTGGTGTTGATTTGATCTGAATTTGATTCATTGACTGTTGGGTTTTTCTCGTTTATGCGACACTGGTGTTCTGGTTGCGACATTGAACGAAAGTTCAAACTTAGCTTGCGACACTACCAAGGTTATGCTGACCATGCGTTGTTGGTAGTGACGGAGGCTTGGGTTGCTGCGACAGTGTAGTGTCGATGCACTTGTCTTGCTGTTGCGACACTACAATGTCGATGAGTATGCGACATTGCTGCGACACTACTGTGTCGCATCTACGCGACACTATGCTTTTCAATTTATTTTATTTTTTTTATTTTGACTTATTTTTTTTGTCTTTCTTTATAACTAACAAATTTGTGGTTCGTATTTCAGGTTGATATATGGATCCAGAGCCTCCTCCGCCGATGCGTTTCGACAAACGGTCGAATGTGGTCGCTTATCTAAACGATAAGGACCCAAAGTCCGTTGGTTTTCGTGATGCGATATCTTGGTTGAAGGCGTCTCCAATTTTTTATTCGATCACGAAGGACGTGATTATTGATCAGCAGCATGGTAGACATTTTTGGGAGACCGCCACCTACAACCTTAATGCAAATCCGGCGAAGATTAGAGCGAGAGTTATAGGGGAGGATATTGTGCTGTCTGTTGACTCGATTTCCCGGATGCTGCGTTTGGAGAGAGACGCTGGGATACCTTCTCTACTCAGTATCACCGATGCTTATGAAGGATTCCTGGAGATGGGCTATGAAGGTACTGAATATCTGGAGCGTCGGGAGATTAAGAAGACATTTTTTGTTGAGGGAATGGAGGTTTATCGCCCATGTTATTATTGTTTTCTTAGACCATCGGAAGGGTGGAACTGATGGTCTGAATTTTAAATGGGCTAGGGCAATGCTGAATCTGTGTAGGGGAGATAAGGCAAATATCCCACAAATGATATTTGAGTATATGATTGAGAATATCTCCGCTGAAAAGAAAGACAAATGGCTGCTATATCCACAATTTATTCAGATATTTATTGATGAGTTGAAGCCGGGATTACAGAAGTTGGGGATCCCCTGTTATTGACGAAGATGAATGTCAGGATCTTCGCTGACTACTCCGAACCCCGACACGATATTACGAGAAAGATAACATATCTTTTTCGAAATATGTATACGGATGAAAGGTGGGAGTACATTGAAAAACTAAAGATATCAAAAGACAAACGGTTTGGTGAGTTGCAAGAGAAGATTAAGGAGGATATCAAGAAAAGGAAGGGCAAGAAGAAACGAAAGGCTAATGATAAAACAGAGATTGATTCTGATACTGATGAAGCAGCCTGAAGTATCTGAGGATGTGCCTAAAACATTTATGAAACAGTCGGAAAAGAAGCGTTTTGCTGGGCTTGATGAGGACGTAATTCGTGGGCTGAATACGTCGATCGCAAATGAATTAAGCATGGTGAAGACGAAGCTGATAAATGTAGAAGAACGTGAAAGGCACAGCGAATCTGAGATGAATGATCTTCGGAAAATTGTGTTGGATCAACAAGTGCTGATTAAGAAGTTGCTGATGGAATTAAACGAAGTTAAAAAAGTGGGGAAAGTAGGGATTCCAGATACTGAGACGGAGATCAGTGAGATGGTGAATATAGGTAAATATCCAACAATGAAAGAAATGGTGCAAACGGGGAAGAGCAGGAAAGATTTTGCTGGTTTTAGCGGAACTGGCATAGAGACAGAAGTTACTGGCGACTTCTGTCTCGATATTGATACCGATTTAGCTGGTGATGAAGTCGTGGCAGATGAAGCAAAGGGTGCTGAGATGAAGCTAGTGTATGACGAGGAGGAAGAACATGTTAGGGTGTATTTCTGTTTAAGATTTACTTTGTACTTTGTTTATACATTTTGTATAGTTTAGGGTTTATTTTGTATTTTCCCTAAATGTATTGTTGCATAAAGCATGTAGTAAGAGAATGTTAGAAAGAGAATCTAGATCACAATTACACGTTAGAGAGAGAGTTAACTGTGTGTGATTACATTCTCCTGCATTTTGTACTACGATATTTGCTTTGATCATCAATACAAAGAGAATTATTTATAAATGAATTGTGTTGCTGATTGAACTGTGTTTGTGTACTTATTTCATTCTGATCATTGAGCAATATCGATCCAATTGAACCTATCAATTGGTATCAGAGCTGTTGGTATTGTGTTCTTCGCTATTCATCAAGCAAAACACATCAATATTGCTCAAAAATCATGATCTGAATGAATTGTTGCTGTTTTTAGCTGTGATTTATCATCGCAATCACTTCTAATTCACAACAATTGTGCAAATTCCATCAGATTATCATCAGATCTGAGGAATTAAGAAGAAAGAAAAAGTTACTGTTCGATCGAAATTTTGCTCAAATACATCAAAATTTGATCATGTTTTGGATTGATTGAGATTAGGGATTGATAATCGGACTATTTCACTGATTGGGTATGATTTTTGAAGAAATTGGACAAGTTTTTGTTAAAACCAGAAAAATTCTCATGATGAAGATGATGAACAGTATGAACAGGTTGAAGATTAACTAGCCGGGTGATAAAATTGACTTAGACAAAATGTTTGGACTTCGATTTGTGAACATTTAGGTCCTGTGTAGCCGTGTGAAGGAAATTTTGTCTAGACGGGTGAAGAATTTGCAAGAAAAAGGTTGTACTGTTCAGCCGGATCAAGAACTGTTCAACCGGGTGATCAACTGTTCAGCCGGGTGATTAACATTCTAGCCGGGTGACTCTGATGTGTGAAAACGTATATATATTTAAATTAGAAAAATGGTTCACAAATTCAGGTTTTAAAAATAAAACAGAAATATCTAACTTTACTTCACACAAACAGCAAGTGTACTGGTCGTGCGTAGTATAGCCAGGTAAATCCGAGTATCGAACCTAAGGACACGATAGACGGCTCTCAGTAATAAACAGTTGTCGAGTTTTAGCCGGTTTAAGAAAGTTGTAATTTTTATTAAATTAAAAGAAACTAATTATTATCTAATTAAAACTAAAAAAATAAACTAAAGAAATTACGGAATTAGGAGACAAACGGAATGGAAAACTGAACACGAACAAATCAAGAATGACGAAGCAACTATCTAGACCTGGAATCCTGTTGGCGATTTTAATGCTCTCGGTTATAGAAAACTAACTGGTGCCGGATCTAAAAATACATTTGACTTAAAAATACACTAAGTGTTGTTAGATCTCCTCTCGGTCTCACTAACTTAACCTAATGAATCCTAAGGGATGTGTGAAGCTCACCGGGTGTGTAGGTTAAATATCCTCTCGGTCTCGTTAACCTAAAAATAATACTCAAGTGTCCAAAGAATTAATTACCTCTCGGTCTCACAATTCACAATACATCCGGGAGTGTAAGGGATGCAAGTGACAACTTATTAATACTAATCTCAACTAGAGTAACAAGAATTATTAGATTACTAGGGTTAATTCACTCTCGTGCAACTAGCTCCCTAAAACCTAATAACCAAGACTACCCTATAACCTATCACCTCTCGGTCTCAAGATTAATTAGATTACCAATTTTAAATAGATTAGTTTTACTATTCCTATGATGATCTAGTCTAGATTCAACCACCACCTAATCAAAACACTAAGTAATGACTAAACGCGGAACCCTAATCAAATAGCACACAACTAATTAATCAAAGCACACGTGGAATATATATATACAACCAATCATCCAAACCAATAAACAATAATATCAAGATCAAAAACTAATAAATCTTTACAAGAATATAAACCAATCAATAATCCAATACCCGGAAAAAACATTAAATCATCCAACAATCATCCTATGGTCTAGATAGTTATTGAAATTTAGCTACTCATAATCATTAAAAACGAACAAAAACCAATAAAAGCAATAGTTTTCATGTTTAACAAGTTTCAAAAGCAAATGTAAAACTAATTAAAAACAAGAAATCAAACGATCGCTAACCGGCTTATTGTCCCAAGACAATCTCGTACGAATGCTTATTGCCCTTGACTGCTGATCGTGTTCCAAATCGTCCAAAGAAGAGATAACTCCGGTTCACGTTCTTCCCAAAACTGCTGCGCATGAAAGAAGAATAATAATGCCGTAAGCCTCTATTTCGTGCGTAATCCCCTTCTCTCTCGTCTGTGAACTGCCGCAAAAAAAATATATCCTTCTCTTGTATTCACATGGGCTTTTAATTCAATTGAACTTTATGGGCCTGCCACCATATAACTTCCACTCATTCAAACAACACTTTTAATTTATCTTTTTTTAAAACTTTCATCATGTTGCTTCATATCCAACTTCACGTGAGCAGCAAACTTAATATGTGTTTTAAATTTTGATGACATGTCCACTTTTCACCATCCTATATATTCAAACAAATAATCTGAGAGTTAATATTTCGTTATGAGCTTAATAAATTTTTAAACAAAACGTAGATTTAAACGAAATTTGAGGTTTCATTTTTTTTTAACAAATTATGAATAAAATTCAGCCATAAGTAACCAAAAGATATAGGAAATATTTATATATGCATATGTATAATTTAGACCACATCAAATATCCCTACACTTGAACCTATTTTCGTCCTCGAAAAAGCATGCAATGGAATCATAATCAAGACAATAGCTTTCAAAAAACATTTAAAGATAATACAAGCATTTTTCAAACAAGCAACAAGTCAAGGTAAAAATCAGTATAACTCTAACACTAGCTAATTGGTTTTCCTTTAGTGTTTGTTTTAGTTCAAGTGATATCAATCTTTCTACAGGGTCTCACACTTAGGAAGTCACAGTTTAGCCTGATTAATTGGTTACTTGACAAGGCATAGGCTAAATCATATAGATTTTACCTACCAAAATAACCTAAAGAACTTAACTAAATTAAAGACTAGTGCCATATTAGGGTGAACATTGGATGGATGAAATTTATGGGCGTAGACTATTTATTCTTTTTTTTTTTTTTTTTTTTTTTTCATAAAACAAGATCACCTCACCCAGGGGTGTCGTATCCAAGTCGCTATCCCGGAGGTAGAGCACATGAGGTCTTGGATCACTTGCCTTATTTTTTTTTTCATTTTTTTTTTTAATTTGGCTACTTTGAGCTCTTTTATTTAGCAGCTACTTTGAGCGCTTTCAGTCTACACCCTGTGGAAATTTGTTTTGCGGATGCGCCACTTCTTTTCACAAGAAGCGTGCTATAAATCCCAAAATGGCACTAAACCTTAACCTATTTAAGTTCTAAAGCTTAAAATGGTGCCTAATTATTATTTAGTTAAGGCCTTTCTGTTTCTCCTAAGATGATTACCCACGAGATATTTTGATTTAATTAGGTTCGATTATTACACTTAAAGAAAACCTAAAAGCTAATTGAGTCACCAATTTATTACCATTTGACTCATTCTTGTTTTTTAAACCAAATTTTTTCCATTTGAAAACCAAAGCCCCAATTTTTCTATCATTTTCCATTAAATGCACAACTTTTTCAAGGAGTCAAAAATTTTCAAATTTTCGGGGATTTTTAACAAACTCAACTTAGCACATGTTTCAGTTTTCTCTAATATAGCAATTAACCCCATCCCCACACTTAAACTGAACATTGTCCCTAATGTTCAAAACTAATTAAACAAGCGGAAACAAGTAAGAATATCAACATTAAGTGAGAGAAAGTGAAAACTGAAACTCCCCTGACTAATATAGCGTGCGTTGACCAAGAGTAATAAGCAAATCCACTTCCACGATGCACACCATCCTCGCACTTCAACTGACCACCAACCATAAACAACTAAATTCTCGAACACGAAGCAATAACCTGTAAGCACAGAACAAACAAACATACCCGGCATAAAAAGGAAAAAGAAAGATAAAATAAATAAATAAATAATATAAATAAATAAAAATAAATAAATAAAAGAAAAACATCATCGGGTTGCCTCCCGAAAGCGCTTGGTTTATTAATGAGTCCTCAGCCAGACTCGACCTTCATATCTCACTCATCTGGTGAATCGAGGTAGATAGCCTCGACCTCACTCTCCACCACTGGCCCACTAATATAATGCTTCAGCCTATGGCCATTCACCTTAAACTTAGTATCATCTGGACCCTCAATCTCTATTGTCCCATAAGGGAACACCTCAGTAACCACAAATGGCCCAGACCACCTACTCCTCAACTTACCAGGAAACAACCTCAACCTAGAATTGAATAGTAACACCCTATCCCCACACTTGAAGGTTTTATTACCTTTCAAGTGTCGATCATGAAGCTCCTTAGTGCGCTGCTTATAACTGTATGACTGAGCATATGCATGATCTCTAAGCTCCTCTAACTCGTGCAACTGATGAAATCGGTGATCCTTCGCACTAGACATGTCTAGGTTCACCGTCTGTAAAGCCCAAGAAGCACGATGTTCTAACTCAACCGGTAGATGACAAGCTTTCCCATAAATCATCCGAAACGGTGTGGAACCGGTCGGCGTCTTATAAGCTGTGCGAAAAGCCCATAAAGCATCATCTAACTTATCAGACCAATCCTTGCGATTTGATCCAACCGTCTTCTCTAAAATCCTCTTAATACCTCGGTTACTCACTTCCACTTGCCCGCTCGTTTGCGGGTGGTAAGCCGTTGCAAGCCTATGGGTGACCCCATAACGCTGTAAGGCTTTCTCCATCTGCGCATTGCAAAAGTGAGTACCCCTATCACTAATCAAAGCCTTAGGAACACCAAACCTGCTAAACAACTTCCTAATGAATCTCACTACAACCCTAGCATCATTAGTTGGCAATGCTTGAGCCTCGACCCACTTAGAAACATAATCTACCGCAACTAGGATATACTTGTTCCCACGCGAAGCAGGAAACGGGCCCATGAAATCTATACCCCAAACATCAAAAACCTCTACAACCTGAAGAATAGTCTGAGGCATCTCATTGCGGGATGAGATGTTACCTACACGCTGACATGCATCACACGATCTAACAAACTCATATGCATCCTTAAAAATTGAAGGCCAATAAAAACCTGAATCTAACACCTTCCTTGCGGTGTAACTAGCCCCGTAATGACCACCAGTGGGTCCCTCATGACAATGTCTCAAGATATTTCTACTTTCCTCACCGAACACACATCTTCTAATAACCTGGTCCGCTCCTATCCTAAAAAGATACGGATCCTCCCAAAGATAATGCTTGACATCAGCAAAGAATTTCTTCTTTTGCTGGTATGTCATACCTTTAACCAACGACCCATCAACAAGATAATTCGCGTAGTCCGCGAACCAGGGAAAACCGTTATCCTGAGCACTCACAACCATCAAACTCTCGAAAGGGAACCTATCATCTATCGACACACCTGCCTTATCTACACCCTCTGGACCCTCTAGGCGTGACAAGTGATCAGCCGCTACATTCTCGGCTCCTTTCTTATCTCGGATCTCTATATCAAACTCTTGTAGCAAAAGGATCCATCTAATAAGTCGTGGCTTAGCATCCTTTTTGCTAAAGAGATACCTAATCGCAGCATGATCCGTGTAAACTATGGTCTTAGACAGAACAAGATATGACCTAAACTTATCGAAAGCAAACACTACCGCTAACAACTCCTTCTCCGTAGTAGTATAATGCTCCTGAGCATCATTCAGAGTCCTACTAGCATAGTAAATCGGATGGAAGTGTTTATCCTTCCTCTGTCCTAAAACCGCCCCCACTGCATAATCACTAGCATCACACATCAACTCAAACGGCAGCGTCCAATCTGGGGCAACCATGATCGGAGCATTCACTAACTTATCCTTCAACACTTCAAACGCCCTCACACAACTTTCATCAAACACAAATGGGGCATCCTTCTCTAGAAGTTTCGTCATTGGCCTGGCTATCTTAGAAAAGTCCTTAATGAACCTACGGTAAAAACCTGCATGACCTAAGAAACTCCTAATGGACTTAACTGAAGTGGGAGGTGGGAGTTTGGAAATGGCATCAACCTTAGCTCGATCAACCTCAATCCCAACCTGTGAAATACGATGTCCTAAAACAATCCCCTCACGAACCATAAAATGACACTTCTCCCAATTAAGCACAAGATTCGTCTCCTCACACCTAGCTAACATACGCTCTAGGTTTCTTAGACAATGATCAAAAGAACTCCCAAAAACAGAAAAGTCATCCATGAAAACCTCCATGGAGTCCTTGATCATATCATGAAATATAGCTACCATGCAACGCTGGAATGTGGCTGGAGCGTTACACAACCCAAAAGGCATGCGTCTGTACGCGAAGGTACCAATGGGGCATGTAAATGTGGTCTTTTCCTGATCCTCTGGTGCGATGGGGATCTGGAAATAACCAGAGAAACCATCTAGAAAACAGTAAAACTGCTGTCCAGATAGACGCTCCAACATCTGATCAATGAAGGGTAAAGGAAAGTGATCCTTCCGCGTAGCATCATTTAGTCTGCGATAATCTATACAGACTCTCCAACCTGTAACTGTCCTGGTGGGTATTAACTCATTTCGCTCATTGGTGACCACTGTCATACCACCCTTCTTCGGCACCACCTGAACCGGACTCACCCATGCACTATCAGATATAGGATAGATCAAACCGGCGTCGAGCAGCTTGATCACTTCCTTCCCTACTACCTCCTGCATATTAGGGTTAAGTCTCCTCTGAGGTTGCACTACAGGCTTAAACTCATCCTCCATTAAAATCCTATGCGTACAGAATGAAGGGTTTATACCCTTGATATCTAAGATCTTCCAAGCAATCGCCTGCCTATGTGCCCTAAGAACCTCTAACAACTTATTCTTCTCCTCCTCCGTGAGAGCAGACGCAATGATCACGGGTAAACGCTCGGCCTCGTCCAAAAATGCGTACTCTAGATGAGACGGTAAATCTTTTAACTCTAAGGACGGCGGACTCTCTACACTCGGTCTATCTACTGGATCCTTCTGATCCAGCACTTCTGACACAATGGCGTGCGTGGGAGGCTCGGTAGCCGAACAACTCGAAGAGGAGTTAGCTACGGCAGCTGACTCAACGTCCTGGCTCTCCCTATCCATGTGATCTGAATCAGAAGATGCACCCCCACAAATGGAGCTAAGATAATCCCCTACATGTGACATAACGTTATCAATAAAGTATAAGGAATCATCTTGGCACTTCGGGTGCCTCATAGACTGGTGTATATCAAAAGTGACTGTCTCCTCACCCACTCTCAAAGAAAGCTTTCCATCACAAACATCGATCAATGCTCGTGCGGTAGCTAAGAAAGGTCGACCCAAGATGAGTGGAACAGTCGCGTCCTCATCCATATCTAGGATAACAAAGTCCACAGGAAATATGAACTTGTCAACCTTCACTAATAAGTTCTCGACAATTCCTCGCGGATACTTAATGGAACGATCTGCGAGTTGGATGCTCATCCGTGTCGGCTTTGGTTCTCCTAAGTCTAGCCTACTAAAAACAGCATAAGGCATCAGATTAATACTAGCACCTAGATCAGCAAGGGCGTTGCTGACAGATAAACTACCTATAAGACAAGGGATAGTGAAACTCCCAGGATCGGTTTTCTTCTGGGGTAGTTTGCTCTGAAGAACCGCCGAACACTCTTCACTCAGGATAACTGTCGACAACTCCTCAAGTTTCTTTTTGTTGGACAGGAGGTCCTTAAGAAACTTGGCATACTTTGGCATCTGGGTTAGAGCCTCAACAAATGGTAGGTTAATATGTAACTGCTTAAACAACTCTAGGAACCTACCATTCTGCTCGTCCACCTTCTCTCTTGCAAGCCTACCCGGATAGGGGAGGGGAGGCTTATACACCCTCGGCGGTGTATCTGATGCCTTCGGTGCTGGCTCCTCCGGTTGTGCTATACTTGCTGGGCGCAGCCTCTGTTGCACCTTTTCAGGAGGAGCCTCCATCTCAATCTCCTCATCTACAACCTCATCACCATATGGAACTACCTTATCTATACCTGAGGTTCTACCACTCCTAGTTGTGACTACCTTAACGTGTGCTTTCGGGTTGGTCTCTACAAAACTAGGTAACTCTCCTTGCTTTCTCTCTGATAACTGACTCGACAACTGCCCTACCGTTCTCTCCAGACTCTGTAAAGCTGCAGATTGTCCCTGAATCAACGTCTCGTGACGCTGCAATGCACTCTGGGACTCCTGATATCTCTTCTCATCACGCACAAGAAGCTGGTTGAGTATCTGGTTCTGCTTTTCTAACATCTCCTCAACACTTGACTTCTTCTCCTCCACAGGTGCCCCTCCAGTCTGCCCTTGAGATGAACCACTACTTTGTCCCTGAAAAGAATTCTGGGGACGTTGCTGAAACCCCGGTGGGTTCCCGCTCTTCCAACTAAAACCTGGGTGGTTTTTCCAGCTGGGGTTATACGAGTTACCGAAAGCAGTGTTCTGGAACCTGGTCTGTCCACCAGAATAATCTCCTCCCTGGTTCCAGTTGTTCAGGGATTTTCCCCCTGCATAATCTACATGCTCGGGGAAATCAGTAACTCCCTGTGGGCATTCTACGGTGTTGTGTCCTCCTCCACAAACATCACAACACTTCACATTGTTTACCTGCAGGCGGTCGATTTTCTTTGTCAAAGCCTCAACCTGGGCGGTTAACGCAATGACAGAATCAACCTGGTAAACCCCTGGAGCCTTCTGAGACGAAGTTGCCCCCCTCCTATCAGGGGCCTGATAACCACTAGTCGCGAGATCCTCAAACATATCAAAACACTCAGTCGGACTTCGCTTAGTTAACAAATTTCCACCCGCAGTCGTATCAAGCATCCCCCGTTCCGAATACATCAAACCATAATAGAATATCTCAACCTGTGCCGCCTCTTCCAACCCATGATGCGGACACTTCCTTAACAACTCCTTAAACCTCTCCCACGCATCATAGAATGATTCTCCAGCCTCCTGACGAAACGAGTAGATAAGACCACGCAGGCGCGCAGTCTTGGATGGTGGAAAGAATTTGTTGATGAACTTCTGGGTCAGATCATCCCAGGTGGTGATGGAGCCTGGCGAAAGAGAGTTCAACCAGTGCTGTGCTTTGTCAGTGAGAGAAAATGGAAAGAGGCGCAACTGGATTGCTTCCTCCGTGACGTTGTTGATCCTAAAGGTATCACAGATGCTAACGAATTGGTTGAGGTGAGCAGTGGGATCCTCATCCGGAAGTCCATGGAACTGGACGGTACTCCTGATCAAAGAGATAATCTGGGGTGGGATTTGCCAATTATTGGCAGCAACGGTAGGTCGAGTGATGGAAGGTCTAGCATTGGCCTGGGTAGGCCGAGAGTAATCAGCGACGACTCGCCTGGCGGGTTGTTCGTCTCCCATCGTGGAAATCGTGGAATCTGTATCGGTCTCAGACTCAAAAATAAGATTATCAAAAACGCGGTACTCACCTGTGCGATCTAACAACGGCTCGAACTCCTCCTGATTCTCGTCGATCGAGTGTTGAAGTCGATAAAAAAGTAGTTCAGGATCGTCTAACGGTTCAAACTCTGGTGGGCCGTGAGAGCGCGTATGTCGCATAAACTAGAGATAACAAATAAATAAAATTACCCTAAATACGAAGAACAAACTATCCTAGAAAGGTAGCAAATAGCACGCAAAGGCCGACTTAAACTTAAAAAAACTAAACACTCTAAGGACAAATTAAAATTAAAAAAAAATGAGGAACTAAAAAGGCAATATTTTTTTTGTTTTTTTTTCTTAAAAAGAACTAAAAAGAAACTAAAAGAAAATTACGAAACAAAAAGTTAAAAGTGGCTAAATCCCCGACTCGGGTCGTTTCCAAAATCGCCTAAAACCGTGTCCCCGGCAACGGCGCCAAAAACTTGATGTGTGAAAACGTATATATATTTAAATTAGAAAAATGGTTCACAAATTCAGGTTTTAAAAATAAAACAGAAATATCTAACTTTACTTCACACAAACAGCAAGTGTACTGGTCGTGCGTAGTATAGCCAGGTAAATCCGAGTATCGAACCTAAGGACACGATAGACGGCTCTCAGTAATAAACAGTTGTCGAGTTTTAGCCGGTTTAAGAAAGTTGTAATTTTTATTAAATTAAAAGAAACTAATTATTATCTAATTAAAACTAAAAAAATAAACTAAAGAAATTACGGAATTAGGAGACAAACGGAATGGAAAACTGAACACGAACAAATCAAGAATGACGAAGCAACTATCTAGACCTGGAATCCTGTTGGCGATTTTAATGCTCTCGGTTATAGAAAACTAACTGGTGCCGGATCTAAAAATACATTTGACTTAAAAATACACTAAGTGTTGTTAGATCTCCTCTCGGTCTCACTAACTTAACCTAATGAATCCTAAGGGATGTGTGAAGCTCACCGGGTGTGTAGGTTAAATATCCTCTCGGTCTCGTTAACCTAAAAATAATACTCAAGTGTCCAAAGAATTAATTACCTCTCGGTCTCACAATTCACAATACATCCGGGAGTGTAAGGGATGCAAGTGACAACTTATTAATACTAATCTCAACTAGAGTAACAAGAATTATTAGATTACTAGGGTTAATTCACTCTCGTGCAACTAGCTCCCTAAAACCTAATAACCAAGACTACCCTATAACCTATCACCTCTCGGTCTCAAGATTAATTAGATTACCAATTTTAAATAGATTAGTTTTACTATTCCTATGATGATCTAGTCTAGATTCAACCACCACCTAATCAAAACACTAAGTAATGACTAAACGCGGAACCCTAATCAAATAGCACACAACTAATTAATCAAAGCACACGTGGAATATATATATACAACCAATCATCCAAACCAATAAACAATAATATCAAGATCAAAAACTAATAAATCTTTACAAGAATATAAACCAATCAATAATCCAATACCCGGAAAAAACATTAAATCATCCAACAATCATCCTATGGTCTAGATAGTTATTGAAATTTAGCTACTCATAATCATTAAAAACGAACAAAAACCAATAAAAGCAATAGTTTTCATGTTTAACAAGTTTCAAAAGCAAATGTAAAACTAATTAAAAACAAGAAATCAAACGATCGCTAACCGGCTTATTGTTCCAAGACAATCTCGTACGAATGCTTATTGCCCTTGACTGCTGATCGTGTTCCAAATCGTCCAAAGAAGAGATAACTCCGGTTCACGTTCTTCCCAAAACTGCTGCGCATGAAAGAAGAATAATAATGCCGTAAGCCTCTATTTCGTGCGTAATCCCCTTCTCTCTCGTCTGTGAACTGCCGCAAAAAAAATATATCCTTCTCTTGTATTCACATGGGCTTTTAATTCAATTGAACTTTATGGGCCTGCCACCATATAACTTCCACTCATTCAAACAACACTTTTAATTTATCTTTTTTTAAAACTTTCATCATGTTGCTTCATATCCAACTTCACGTGAGCAGCAAACTTAATATGTGTTTTAAATTTTGATGACATGTCCACTTTTCACCATCCTATATATTCAAACAAATAATCTGAGAGTTAATATTTCGTTATGAGCTTAATAAATTTTTAAACAAAACGTAGATTTAAACGAAATTTGAGGTTTCATTTTTTTTTAACAAATTATGAATAAAATTCAGCCATAAGTAACCAAAAGATATAGGAAATATTTATATATGCATATGTATAATTTAGACCACATCAGACTCACTACTGTTCAGTCGGGTGATTAACTATTCAGCCGGGTAAACAACTTTGCTGCCGTGTGATCAACTACTGTTCAACCGTGTAAAGCCTTTTGCCGTGTCAAGTTCTAGCCAGTTCAAGTTTGTTGTCGTGTCAAGTTATTTCTGTCGAGCCGGGTAACTGTTCTGTTGGGTCAAGATTACAAAGGTTACAACTGTTAAGCCGGGTCAACTGTTTAGACGGGTGAAGACTTTTCTCAGCCAGGTGAAGAAGAAAAGCTACTGTTCAGCCGGGTGAAGAAGAATTTTTCACTGTTCAGCCGTGTGACTCATTTTTAGTTGTTTCAAACCTTGTTATCTTATCTTGTCATTAATTACTTGTCTTTAATTTAGTATTTTAATTACTTCTTTTCAAAAATCATTAAAAAAACAAAAATATTTTCTTAAATTTGTTAAAATGGCACCTAATGATGATTCTGATAACCGTGTTCCTAGATTGGTTAATCGTGCAGATTTGAAGAATTGGACAATCAGACTGAAGCATCATCTATGCTCTATTGACAATGATCTCTGGAAGTAAATTGACAAAGGTCCTCACATTCCAACTCAAACTGCTCCTGATAGTGCAAGTACCTACACCAAAGACTCTACTGAACCTTATCCAGAAGACAATCTATCAGCTGAAGACTTACGAAAGGTCAAGAATGATAGTAAGGCTTACTCTTTGATGTGTAAGGGATTGCCACTTTAAGTGTTGTCCAGATTGGATGCTTATCAAACTGGCTACACAATGTTCAAAGCATTGAAATCAATCTGTGAAGGAGGAGAACAGTTGAGAAGTCTCAAGAAGCAAAAACTAAAGAGACAATTGGAACTTTTTGAACATATTGCTAGAGAATCTGTGCACCAGATGATGAATAGATTTGTTCATCTAACTACTGAGATGACAAATGTGGGTGCAAAGACAGATCTTCAAGACCTGAATGACAGATTACTATGTGCTCTTCCATCTTCATGGAAACAAACTGTCACTTTACTGAAGCATACTGAGAAATTTCCAATGGACTTAGATCTGCTCATTGCAAAGATAGAAGAAGTTGAGATTGATGAAAGCTCAAGAAATACTGACAGATCTGGTTCACATGCTCAGTACAAGTATGTTGTGAATCCTTCAAACATAGTGGAGAATGCCTTTCTTGCACAAGATGCAACTAAGTTTGATGATGAGGGTGATTTATTTGTTGGTGCAAGTTTTTATACTGATTCGTCATACATTCCAAATTCACCAACTTATTCTCAACCTCAATCTCCACCAAGAGCTCAAGTTCAAAATCAGAATGTGAAATCTCAGTCTGAAAGCCAAAGTACTACTGTTCAAGCTAAAGTAAAAGATGTAATAAACATCTTGTTACAAGATGATGAAACTAAGAATGCTTTCACTGCATTCATGGCAAGCTTTCAAGCTTATCAAGGAAGCCATTTGAATCAAATGGATGTTGTTCTTCAAGGTTTATTTGAAATGGATCCTGATGACGTTGAGGAAATGGATCTGAATTGGCAAATGGTTATGGTTGCATATCGAACACAGAAACATGCATATGTTAACCGAAGCTTCAAGCCACATGCAAACAAGACAGTTGGTTTTGACAAATCGAAGCCCAGATGTTTCAACTGTAATTGCTATGGTCATTTTTCTCGGGAATGCAAAGCTCCTAAGAATCAGAACTACAATGATCAAGCAAGTTCAAGTGGACAGAATCAAGGTCAAGGTCAAAGCTCGCAACAGTCTTCAAGCTATCAGAATAGGAATCAACGCTTCATGCAGAAGCCATATCAAAGTCTTCCAATGCCAGAATTGAAAGATGAAGGCAAGAAACCAAAAGATCAAACTAAGGCACTGGTGGTTAGTGTGAAAGACGGATACGATTGGAGTGCATATGCAGAACAATTCACATCTGATCTCACTTCCAATTTGGCATTAGTTTGTGAAATCGAGGAAGATTGGTCTGAAGAAGGGGATGGTAAATTGATTGATGATGTGAGTGAAGATTCTGAGGATTACGATTGGAGTGCAAAAGCAGATCCTGTTGAAGAATCTGAACCAGAAGTTGCACTTATGGCTACATCCAATGAGTCTTCATCATCTACCGAACAACCAAAGGTTAGTACTGAATTACCCCCTAATTATGTTCCTTTGCCTGATGATGTTAGAGGTAGGTTATGTTCTGAACAATGCATTCAACAAGTAGAACATTATCGTACTCATTCTTTTAAAATTGGTGATAAATTAAGCAAACATGAAAAAATTCATGAACAACTTAAAATTGATCACAAAATTTCTGATGAGAAGATATTGTCACTTAAAGAATCTTGGAACAAAACTTTGAAAGAATTGGAACCTGTGACCAAACAACTTGAAGAAATGACAAAGAACTTTGAACAAGAAAAAGTCGCTCATGCAGTCACACAAGTTGAATTAACAAAGGTTAAAAGTTGTAAAACAACAGTGAAACAACTTGTGAATGAAAGAGGTAACAAAAACAAACTAGGATTGGGTTTCACTCATGAACCAATGCCTAAATCAATCACACAAACTTTACCTGAAAACTTCAATGAATTTGATCATTCACCTGAAAATGAACGAAAATTCAAAGAAATTCAAAGAAGTAAATCCGAATCCGAAGGATCTGAAGTGTTGATTGAAAGTTTGAAAGAAGAAGATGCCGTGACGACTGAAGCTGATGATGAAGCTAGCAACAACTCAGAGCCTGTTCTGATTCAACTTGTTGAATATCCGGAACTGAATCCGAAGCCAGAAGAAAAGGTGAAGGATGAAGCTGAATTTTCATGATACAATGATCCAGAATACATCAGATGGAAGAATGAACAGAAGGCGAAAGTTGCTGATCAACTGATCAAGAAGAAAGAAGTGAAACAGGTTGAAGTTTCAAAAGGAAAGGTGCAGAAATCGAAATTAACAGTCAATCAATCTGAAACAAAACAGTTAAAAGGTAAAAGTGTCATAAAATCGAATGACAACACCAAAGCTCAAACTGTTAAAATTGACAATGTCAAACCTATCAAGAAGAAAGTGTCAAAAGGTAAAACAATCAAGTTTGTATCTGCAGGAACTTTCGATATGAATGGATCTTATGGTAACCAAATCAATTCTTCAATCAAATCTAACTCTGGTCTGAAAACAGGTTCAGGTCCTAAGTCTTCCGCTGTCAATGATAAAAGAATTGAATCAAAGAAGGTAACCAAACAAGATGTTTTAAAATCGAAACAAGTTCACAAGAAATCAAAATTTGATCTCAAACCATCACAGTCACAATCAAAATCTTCACAAAAGAATCAAGTTAACTTAAAACCGAACAAAACTGATAATGAATCACGAATGGGTTCAACATCAAAAGTTAACAATCGGCTCTTTAGGATTAGCAAGAAACATTGTGAGATTTGTGATCGTTATAATCATGCTAATGCTGAATGTTTCTTTAACAGGTACTGCAGTTACTGTGACAAAAGAAATCATTCTTCAGAGGAATGTTTTTATAACAAATTTTGTGATATCTGTGAAAGAAGAAACCATGACACAAAAGATTGTTTCTTTCGGAAAAACTCATCAAGAGAAATGACTCCGTTTTCAAATTTTCAAAGAAATCAATCAATTGGTTTTCAAAATGTTAACCAAAGTCATTCTCCTGTTTTGAGAAATTTCAATCGAAACAATTCTGGTTTTAATAACTTTTCATCAAGAAATGTGCAGGTTAACAGTTTTAAACAGAGAGCCTTGATGGTAAGAAATCAGAAATTAGAAAATAACCTTGATCCTAAGTTAGAGGAAAGGTTTACTGCTTTAAGAAGAAAGCAATCGATTCAAGCCAATGGGCGAAACAGTTTTCAACCAAATCTCTCAAATGAAACAAATTTTCAAAATCTTCATTATCAACAAGTTACTGTTGCAGATAGATTCGGAAAACTTAAGACCATGTGGGCCTGGGTTGACCAATCTAAGTAAGTGATTGTTGAAATGCAGGTACGCCCTCGAAGACCTATCAACTCATGGTTTGTTGATAGTGGGTGTAGCCGGCATATGACAGGCAACCATTCCTTGCTTCAAGACTTTAAGCTAAAGAATGGTACTCATGTTGCATTTGGAGGAGATGCTGGTGGTAAAATAACTGGAGAAGGAACCGTGTCAAATGGGGTCATTAGCTTTGATAAAGTCAACTACTGTGCACAGTTGAACTTTAATTTGCTAAGTGTATCTCAAATTTGTGACAAATCTTATTCAACATTATTTGATGATTCTTTTTGTTACATACTCAAACCAGGTTTCAAGATTGACAATGAGTGGGTGATGGTTAAAGCTCCAAGAGATCGTGATGTATACAAGCTTGATATGTCACAGATTGATGCTGAAACCGAAACTACATGTCTCATTGCGCATGCTTCAAATGATGAGAGTCAGCTTTGGCATAGACGGCTGGGCCATTCAAACTTCAGAAACATGAATCGTTTAGTGACTGGAAATCATGTTGTGGGAATACCTTCAAAGAAGTTCTCTACAATTGATCTCTGTCCAGCATGTTTGAAAGGAAAACAGCACCGAATGTCTTTTAAGTCCAAGCCAGAAAACTCCATTTCAAAACCCTTACAGATGCTACACATGGATCTTTTCGGACCGACAAATGTTCAAAGCATCGGAAAGAAGTCTTATTGTTTTGTCATCATTGACGATTTCACTAGATTTTCTTGGGTTTATTTTTTGCATGTTAAATCTGAAACTGCTGAGTTGTTAAAAGAATTTATTATCAAAGTTGAAAATCAGTTGGATTGTAAAGTGAAAATCTTGAGAAGTGATAATGGAACCGAGTTTAAAAACTCTAATGTCGATGTGTGTTGTGCAGAAAAAGGAATTGCGCGACAATTTAGTGCTCCAAGAACGCCTCAACAAAATGGGGTTGCGGAACGGAAAAATCGAACACTGATTGAAGCAGCAAGATCCATGCTCGCAGATGCCAAAATCCCTATTACATTCTGGGATGAATCTATTGCTACTGCGTGCTTTGTACAAAACAGGACATTATTGGTTCAGGATAAAAATAAAACGTCTTATGAGTTATTGTTTGGAAGAAAACCGAATATTTCATACTTGAAAGCATTTGGTTGTCCTGTATCGATTCTAAATTTAAGTGATCATCTCGGGAAATTTGAGTCAAAATCTGACGATGGATTTTTCCTTGGTTACTCGTCTGTTTCTAAAGCTTATCGGGTTTTTAATAGAAAAACAAACACTGTTTTTGAAACTATTAATGTAAAGTTTTTAGAAAATTCGTTTCCGTCAGTGGCTCATGGTCCCGATTGGTTGTTTGATTTAGATTCGTTATCAAAATCTTTCAATTCTAACTTGTTTAATTTTTCAGGAAAATCGAGAAAAGAATCAGGAGACTTGGGATGTTTTAGTGATGATTCTGACAATGACGATGATAGTAATCTCAATTCTGAATATCCGTTCATGTCATTTCATAATCCTGATCATGGAGTATCCAGTCAAGCTCCGGATCCTTCTGGTTCTCAAGAAGATCAAGAATCAAACATTCTTGGTGATGATGTTAATCCGCAAAATTCTCTTAATGATGGTGGATCTGTTCAAAATCAACCATCATCAGATCTGAATGTTGAAGTTATTCCAGAATCTTTTGACTACTTCATCAATTCACCAGAACAAGTTCCTAATTTTACTCCGCATGTGTCTACAATTCTGCAAGATCTACCGAATCTGAATCAGTCTAATCTGGAGACGCAAGTTCAAGGAGATTCAATTCCGACTCATCGAGTACACAGGAATCATCCTTTATCTCAGATTATAGGGCCTTTGAATCAGAGGACTATGAGAAGTCAGACTGAACATGCGAACGTTTGTCTTTATTCATGTTTTCTTTCTCAAGTGGTGCCGAAGAATATTTCCGAAGCGTTACTAGATAACAGTTGGATTGAAGCCATGCAAGAGGAGTTACTTCAATTTCGCAAACAAGAGGTTTGGAAATTAGTGGACTTACCTGAAGGAGAAAATGCGATTGGTACAAGATGGTTGTACAAGAACAAGCCAGATGAACGTGGCATTGTTGTGAGAAATAAAGCCAGACTTATTGCACAAGGTTACACTCAAGAAGAAGGTATTGATTATGAAGAAGTGTTTGCTCCGGTCGCTCGACTTGAAGCTATTCACGTTTTTCTAGCATATGCCTCTTTCATGAAGTTTAAAGTGTTTCAAATGGACGTTAAAGGCACTTTTCTGTATGGACCAATTACCGATGATGTATATGTCAGAAAACCTCCTGGTTTTGAAGATCCTGATTATCCACATCGTGTATACAAATTGAGCAAAGCTTTATACGGTCTACATCATGCTCCAAGGATTTGGTACGAGACGTTATCTAAACATTTGCTGGAACATGGATTTACAAGAGGTCAGATTGATCCAGCTTTATTCATGAAGTGGGAAAATGAAGATCTTTTATGTGTTCAAGTGTATGTGGATGATATCATCTTTGGATCAACAAGTTCGTCCATGTGCAAAGAGTTTGAAGAAATCATGAAATCAAGATTTCAGATGAGTTCGATGGGGGAGATTAATTTCTTTCTAGGATTGCAAGTAAAACAGTCAGCAGACGGAATTTTTATCAACCAATCAAAGTTTGTTGAAAAGTTGCTGAAAAAGTTCAAGATGCAAGATTGTCAGACTATTAGAACGCCATCTGATGTGAATTGCAAGATACAGCCGGATCCGAAAGGCAAATCCGTTGATCAAACACTGTACAGATCAATGATTGGTTCGCTGATGTATCTTACTGCATCAAGACCAGACATTATGTATGCTGTATGTATGTGTGCAAGATATCAGTCTGATCCAAAAGAGTCGCACCTGGTTGCTGTTAAACGTATTTTCAGATACCTTAAAGGGAAACCGAATCTCGGGTTATGGTATCCTTATGAAGGCAATTTTGAATTATATAGTTATTCTGATAGTGACTTTGGTGGGTGTGCTCTTGACAGGAAATCGACTACGGGTAGATGTCAATTTCTGGGTCCTAGACTTGTTTCTTGGCAATGCAAAAAGCAGACCAGCGTTTCTGTATCCACAGCTGAAGCAGAGTATATCGCTGCATCTGCAGGATGTTCTCAAGTTTTGTGGTTACAACACCAATTGCTTGACTACGGGTTTAACTTTCTCAAAACTCCTATTTACATAGACAATACTGCTGCTATGTTCATTACTGCTAATCCTGTTCAACACTCAAAAACCAAGCATATCGAAATTCGATATCACTTTCTCAGAGACAACTCTGAAAAAGGTTTAATAATTTTGATTAAAGTTCATACCGACAAACAACTGGCAGATCTTTTCACAAAATCTTTCTTGTCAGGACGGTTTGAATTCTTAATTCAATCCATAGGATTAATCAATCATGATTGATTCTATTTTTCAAAAACTCAATACAAAATCAGTAAATCTAAAAGTCAAAAAATATTATAAGTTGACGTCAAGTATTGATTCCGTTGTCTTTTATTTTATTGTTTTGCATTGTGTGTGTGCATGAAAAAGAAAAGCAAACAAAAAGAATATAAAAGCAAAAAGAAAAGAAAATATCATGTCATAAGAATCTATATTGCAAAAAGTGAGAAATGATAGTACATTAGACATTATTTGTTTTATCATTTTTAAATAAAGACTGATGAATGTTAATTGATGTGCGAGACAGCTCAGGCAATTAGACTGAAAAAGTAAGTTCATTGTTGACAAATCTAAACTCAATGATCTTTGTGTTAAGTTCCTTTGTTATACATGTCTAGATATATATCTTTTGATGCATTGCTTGTGATGATACTTGTTCATGATCGGGTAACGATGTAGTCTATTCAGTGTGATGAACCGCATCGTGAGCTTCTTTGTTTTGGTATCCACAGACCTGAAGTCTCACACGAAGTCTCTTTTGAGCTTCAAGGTGCAGCAAAAGATTCCCAAAGTTGGAACAAAAAGAGTCCCAAATGTGGACCATCACCAAACAAAAAAAATTCCAAGAAGGAATTCAGAAGATTCCCAAGGGGAACGATAGGAAATTAAAATTCCAAAATGGAATCAAAAGAAGTCACAAAGTGGACCAAATCCGAATATAACCCATATTCCACACTGTTTATGATTGTAAGTGACCAGGTTTTTGTGCAATATGCATTCAGGTAGTGGTTGATAAGGAAATATGTTGACATATGTATACATGTGGGTCACATAAGTCATTTTAATCGAACCTTAATCTCATCATGATACTGAAGAAGTAAGTGTGTCAACTCGAGCTAATTGGTATGTTTTCATATCATCACTCAATCAAACATAAGTCAAAAGTCTATTCAAAACTTGCAAAACATGTTCAGATAATGTGTGGTATGATCTCACTGCGATATTTTGATTCATTGCATTGCATATGTCTTTAATTTAATGTGTGTGCTTTGTGTGTGCAGGCATATGAAATCTTTATTGACACATCGACATCCTTGTTAAACTTAAAAATTTCAAGAAATTTCAAGTTTAGGGGGAGAATAAGTGAAGAAGAAAAATATGTGGTATGAAAAGCAAAGTATTGGATGTGTTAAAAACAAACCCAAGGTCTTGTGATGTGTTTTTAAGAAATTGCTTCGGGATATAGAAATTTTGTTTGTGCAAAAACATTTTTACAAGAAAAATCAAAGAAAAAGAAAAGGGATTTAATGAGAAATTAAATTGGTTGCATATTTAATGTTGTTGATTATTAATGTGACAAACCCTAATAAGGATGTCTTGTCTAATTAATATGTCGAGAATGTTTGCAGGTGCAATAAATGCAGTTGAAAAGTCAACAGACGAGAAAGATGAAAAATTGTCAAAGTATTGTCGCCGGGTGAAGATATCAGAAACAACTATTTAGCCGGGTAGTGAAGGCACTATTCAGCCGGGTAAAGTTGTGGTGTCTGATATGAGCCAGGTGATTGTGTGAAAGAAGGTAGCCGGGTGAAAGAACAAGTGAAGCCGGGTGACAAGTTGTGTTACTATACAGCCGGGTAATGAAGTGTTGACACTGTACAGCCGGGTAAAAGAAAGAAGTATTTATCTAGCCGTGTAAGTGAAGAACACTGTGTAGCCGGGTAAAGTACAACAACTGTGTTGCCGGGTGATGAAGAAAAGCAAGCCGGGTGATGAAGAAGAACACTATCCAGCCGGGTAATGAACAATAAGTCATTGTGTAAGCCGGGTGATGAATGAAGACTACTATGCAGCCGGGTGATGGGTAAAACCAAAACAGGTGTAGTTGTTCCTAACCTTTACCCGTCTCAACAGTGCCTTACCCGTCTCTACAGTGACGACCCGTCCAAGTGTTTTACAATGTTTTAGTTGACCCGTCCAAGGTTGTGACCCGTCCCAAGTACTTGACCCGTCCCAACAGTGTTTGACGCGGCTCAACAGTGCATGACCCGTCCAGGCTTATTGGGCTTTTAATGTTTACCCGTCCCAATTGTTTACCCGTCCCATTAAGTTTGACCTAATTTTTCAACCATATATATACCCACTTTTTCACAACACTTATCATTTTTCACCAACGTTTTTCAAGCACAAATCCCCTGTACCAAAACCGTTGATTATCATATTCAATCGATAGTTCTATAACAAGTTATATTGATTGAATAAGGTATATTGAACATGATTCGACCTTCATAAACCTGCTAATTGATCGTTAAAATGAAAAGTAATGATGAACAATGTTTAGACCAATGAATCGACACTTTGATTTTGAGTGTTAAAACTGAAATCGAATGTTGTGATAGGTGTATTTACTGTCGATTATCAACAATAAATCATTAAAGTGCATCAAATTGCTTAAAATCAACAGAATCAAATCAAATTTTCTCATAACTGTCGAACCGCCATTGATGACATGTTGAATGTTCTTAAGTTTTAACATCAAAATGATTAAATGTGTGTTAAGAAGTGACAAATCAATGTTAATACTGAGCTAAAACATGTTATTCAACGTTATCATACAAATTTTAGATTTGTGTTCTTAAGTGTTTTAAATGTTAAGTGTAAAATATTGTATGATCATTAATTTCCAAAAGTTATGTTAATCAAAATGGTGAAAATCTGATTGATAGTTTAACTTAGGTGTTAAAATGATTATGTGATTGTTTTACTTTGCAACTTTTTGTTTAAACACTTATGCAAATTTGTTATCTATGAATGAAAAATCTAACTCATATGTCTTGTTTTTGTCAAACAGATGGAGAATCTGAAGTTTGAGCCTAAGCACAATCTGGTTGCATGCTTAGATGAATCTATACCAGAAACAGAGGGGTATAGAGATATGATCAGATTCATCAAAAGAACCAAGTATGTGTATGCTATGTGTGAAAAGCCAGTGATATATGCTCGACTCATCAAGAGTTTTTGGAGAACAACTGAGGTTTTAACTGATGAGGCTGGAGTTTCTGTTGTTAGAGGAAACATCACCAGAGATTTGCAGTTGACTGTATCTGAGGAGTCTATTAGAACAGCATTGAGGATTGATGATGATGAAGCTGGTGCCACTGATGAGTTGACAACTGCTGAGTGCCAAGCTTGTTTTATCAATATGGGTCATCGTCCCATATTTCTCAAGCAGCAGTTTGTCAGAGCTAGACTGGGGAAGAAATGGAAATTGCTTTGTTATGTGATACAACAATGCATGTCTAGAAGGAGTGCTGGGTTTGATAACTTCCCTTCTGACATTGCATCCCCGATTGTTGCTATTGCTGAAAACAAGCCTTTCAATATGTCGAAGTGGATCATGAAAGGGTTTGATTTCAATTTAGTGAAGGGCAAAAGGTTCAAGTTTCTCATGTATCCGAGATTCTTGCAACTCATGATCAATGTGGCTTATCCTATTATCAGAGAAGAAGGTTTTGCTGGAGGGATTTTATACATTGAGGACATGAACGATCTATCTTATAGGAAGATGAGTATAGGAAATGTTGTAAATGTGGAAATGTTTGACTATATGCGGGATATAGCAAACAACGATGAAGACATTGAGGTAGTATATCATCACATATCAAATGGAGAGATTGTTAATCCAGCGGATCTAGTTGATGAGGTACCTGATAATCTGTTGGATGATGATGAGTACTTTGCTCGTCATCCAGAAGATGAGAATGAGTCTGAAAATGATGAGGATGAAGGAGATGATAGTGATAGTGATGATAGTGATGATGATGGAGGTGATGATGGAAATGGTGATAATAGTGCTGAATCAGTTTCTGAGGAGGCAGAAAATGTTGAGGTTGATGAACCGATTGAGATGGAAACAGAAAATGTTGAAATTATAGAACTAGCTGTGATTGATGAACCTGTTGAGGTTGAAAAAGGTGTAGAAGAAATTGTTGTTGAAGTTCCTAAGGATATCACAGTGCAGTATGTTAGATCACGAAGATCGAAACCTGTGATTGATCCTATTATTGTGGAGGAACCGTATGTAATTGAAGATGTATATGTGCCTGAGATAGTGGACATTGTATAGATTGCTAAAGAAGTTGCAGCAGAAGTAGAAATTGTGGCACAGACAGTCGATGATACTGATGCTTGTGTGAGTGTTCCTGTTCCTGTTGATATTGCCACATCCCCCAAATTAGCTGAAAACATTGAAAAACCTTTGGAGTCTTCACCAAAAGTTGGTTCAAGTGTTAATGTGAATGAAGATAAAGAGAAAATTGTTGAGTTAGAAGAGATGATAGTCAAACTCTTGGATGCTAATGCACAGTTGAAAGCATCTAATGAAAGGAAGAAGAAGAGATTAAAAGAGTTTTGGGCTACTCATCAACAGAATCTGGAAACATTCAAAGCATTAGATGCTGATTATGTGAAGTTGAAGGCTGAGCATGAAAAGTTGAAAGAATATTACAAAGAGTTATCTGCTGAATGCAATACTCTGAATGCGGAAAAGGAGATGTTAGAAAAATGGTTGGAAGAAGCCAAGCCAAAGAAATCTAGCTCTAAGACTTTTCTGATGATGTGATGGAAGTTGCTGAACCTTCACAAGATGCTAAAGTCTATTATACTAGAGCTCGTGGAACAAAGAATGTGGGCGAAAGGATTGATACTTCAATTCCAATTCCCGATGAAGATGTTGATACTGTCAATCTTGACAAAGCTGAGGGAAAACGTAAACTGGATGGTGTGCCTGAAATGGTAAAAGAAGATGAAGTTTCTAAGCAGGCTAGAATAGAAGAAACAGTTCAGATTGAGCCGATTCAATCTGAATCTGTAATTGAAACTGAAGTATCTGAGGTAGCGAAGGTGACTGAGAATGTGAAGGAAATTGAAACTGATAAAACAGTTCAGATTGTGCCGATTCAATCTGAATCTGTAGTGGCAAGTAAAGTGCCAGAGGTGGTTGAAGTTGCTGAGAATGTGCAAAGTGTTACTGAAGAAGCATTTAAGTTTGAGCCGGTTCAAACTGAAACTGCACCGATGATTGAGGCACTTGAAGATTTAGATGATATAGATTTCACTGATTCTGAGCCTAAAGCTAATCCAGACGATGAGATACCAGCTGATCTTCCTGAACGATTTGCTTATCTAGAAAAGATGAAGTATAATCCAGTGTACTTGAATGGACTTACTGTGAGTCAAATCAATGAAGAGTATGAGAAGTGTTTGAATGCACAAGATAAGGTGATTGCTGATGAAAAGGAATTCGTTGTAGAAATGGGTGAATGGACGCCTCTGCAAGAGAGCCTGAACATTGATGATTTACCTCCTGAAGAATTGTATCATCAAGATCCAGAGGAGATGTCAACCCGAAATATGCGTGAATGGTTGAGTTCGAGGAACTATCCATTCAAAACGCTGAAGAGATTGAAACGAGAATCACTAAAGAAGATTGTGGTGAGCTTCATGAAGACTGAAAAGATGCATAATCGCATGTTTTTCTTAGACTACAGCAATCCACAATACTATGAGCTGACAAAGAGATACAAAGTGCTCGAACCCAAAGAAATTACTGTGATGGCTTTACCAGAAGATGCACACAGGAAGAGAAAAGAACTGATAGACATGTTTCCAAGTGAGATGAAAGCGTATAACATTCCAGTGGATGTACGAGAATCATGGCACAAGTCTGCCACAGCAGGTGATGTTGTGAGATCACTGCTGAGTAAGGGTCAGTCAGTTGCTGAACTTCTTGATTCAATGATCGTGCCGGCCAAGTCCAAAAATGTGAAGATTATCGCCTGGAAATATGATGAAGTGTTTGATGCGTTTTTGATCAAAAGAGTTAATGGTTTATGCGATGTTTACCATTATTACTCGAGCATTTTCAAGTTACAAGTGCAAGATTTGAAGGAGTTGCACAAATTGAGATTGATTAATCACACGCATGCTGAGCGTGGTGACAAATGTGCAATGCTGCTAGATGCTGGGATGAGCCGTTTGCCTAAGTTTTTGGAGTTCAGAGGACAACAAGAAGACAGTGAATATGTAAAGATGAAGAAAACGAAGAAAGCAAAGAAGTTGATTATGCGAGACATGTATTTGGAAGAGTTCTCAGACGAATACTTTGATAAAGTCACAAATCCGGGGTTGAAAGTGATTGAAGGTTCTCAGGCAACTAAGCCCATTTTGAAAGTGTTTTACAACCAAGAGACTTTTGAGCTGAAATTGGTACGTAATTTGGATGACTGGGATCAGGACATGATCACTTTATTTAGTACGTTTGAACTCAAACTACTACATCCATCTTACATTGACTTTCTTCGAAACTACAAGATGGAAAAATTGAAAGATGCTGTAGCTGAAGAAGATCGAAGATTGTTTGTCATTATGATTGAGGTGATTGGGGCTGCTGCTGAGAAAATCCGATTAAGGAAGGCATTGCTTAATGCTAACCTTGAGAAGACTGATATACCGGAGATCGAGTTTATGAGAGTGACGTCCAAGGGTACATTAGAGGTGAAGGTCAAAGGAAGGACGAAACCGCATGTGTTTTATGCGAACATTGACTTTGCAGGTATTAACTTGGACTCGCTGAAAAGAATGAAAGATTGTGACATTTTGATGAATGAATCAAAGCCAAGACAAGCCAAGATTGCTGAGAAGTTCAAGTCTTGCATAGAGGAGGCTTTAAAAGAACAAGAAGATTATAAAGGAAAGCAGTTGCTGGATGTTAAAGACGAACCAGAAGAATGGTGAGAGATTGGTTCTGAAAAGCAAAAGATGAAAACTGTTGAAGATTTTTGAAGTCCAAACATAAATCTTAGGGGGAGTACTGTTAGGGTCTATTTCTGTTTAAGATTTACTTTGTACTTTGTTTATACATTTTGTATAGTTTAGGGTTTATTTTGTATTTTCCCTAAATGTATTGTTGCATAAAGCATGTAGTAAGAGAATGTTAGAAAGAGAGTCTAGATCAGAATTACACGTTAGAGAGAGAGTTAACTGTGTGTTATTACATTCTCCTGCATTTTGTACTACAATAGTTGCTTTGATCATCAATACAAAGAGAATTATTTAGTAATGAATTGTGTTGCTGATTGAACTGTGTTTGTGTACTTATTTCATTCTGATCATTGAGCAATATCGATCCAATTGAACCTATCAGCACATTTGGTAGATTATGATTCGGAGCCTGAATTCTACAAAGTCGATGAAAAAGTGATGGTGTATGTTGCTCAGAGGAGCGGAATGGAGGGTGACATGTTCGAGCTTGACAAATCCGATTGGTTCAGGAAAGTAGAAGAACCAAAAACCATCAGACCTCTGTTCCAAAACTTGGATGCCCCAACCCCCAAAGACACAGATAACAAGATATTCAATTGGAAATACAGTCTGGAGCTTCAGAAGTTTATGATAAAAAGGAGAGGGGGTGGGATCAGCTATGTTAGCAACCGCAAACATTTCAAAACTTTCCCGATGTGGGATTTGAGACGTTTGGCGGTTCTCCCACTTATTAACGCATATCAAAACGATCGTGCGAAACTTTTGGAGGAGGAGATCCAAGCTGGATTAAAGGACAATTTTGTGAGCTTCGGGTACAATAAGTTGGAGCGCAAGAGATCAAAGAAAGATTTGGATTGAGTAACGGGAAAAGGAAAGATTATGCTGAAAATGAAACCAATAAAGACTGTTCAGAGAGTGAGAGTTGCAGACCCTAGCCCGTCGAGACTACAAGAGTTTGATAAATGGTTTTATGATAACCAGACGGGGGAGGCGGTCATTCGTGTGAAGGATGGGTCTGAATGGAGGTTATTTGACCCGATGGAGGTTTTCAGTTTCTCTGATGATGACCTGAAGATCTTATGTGAAAACCCCATCAGGACAGGAGCCGGAGCCGAAACGAAGAAAGAAGCAGCTTTGTTTGAACGAGTGGCAAATAGGGCTCATGGAATTAGAGCAGAAGTGAAGGAGCTAGCTGAGAAAGTACAAAAACAGGTGAATCTGAGGGAAGACGTTCGTGAGTTGACCGATATGCTGGAAGGAGCAAAAGCTGGAGCTGAAGAAGAAGATCCGACAGGTGAAGTAGCTCCCTAGGGGGAGTATTGATGACCACATGTAGGGTGGTACTTCACCATGTTGTTATTTGTATTTTGTTTACTTTGTAATAGACTAGTCGTATTTTGTTTTCGTTGTAATAGTTAGGTTAGTTTACTTTTGACTAGGTTTTATGCGACACTATAGTGTCGCATGCAGCTTGTCTTTGCTTAGCGAGCAGGCAGTGTCGCCTATGCGACACTGCATGCGACACTAGCCACTGTATATATAGTTGTGTTAGGGCATTTTGTACACAACTCTTGGATCATACTGAATACACTTTACACCTTTTGTTTGTGAGTTCGAATCTGGTTGTTTATAGTAAGGAATTGATAGATTGGCATCTTTGTTGCTTCAAATCTATTCTACTTCATCTAATTACTCTCTAATTAATCATTTGGTAATGGGTTATAATGGTTTGTGTGAGTTTTGGTCACAAATCACAAGCAATTGTTGCTAGATCTAGTGGTATCAATTGATTGTGATCTGATCTATATCATATATAGCACGGATTAACAATTTACTGGACCAACATATTCAAAATGGAGACCAACAACAATAATGGATCTGATTATTCATCTAAAGTTCCTTTGCTCAAAACCAGAGCTGATTTCAAAGGATGGGAAATCCGCTTCAGAAATCATTTGAACACAGCTGATCACAACTTGTGGAGATCAATAGCTAATGGTCCTCACATTCCAAAACCATCTGCTAATACTGATAAGTATAAAGACAATGCTTACAAGGATGGTATGAAGGTCATTCCTCTGGAAGAATTGGAAGAGGATGAATTCAAAGAGGATTTAAGAAAATATGCAATTGATCTGAAGACTTATTCATTTCTAACAATGGCAGTCCCATTGGCGTTTTTTACCAGAACCAAGAAGTATGTTACTTGAAATTCATTGTACAAAATCTTACAGAAAATGTGTGAAAGAGGAACTGAAATTCAGAGCATGAAAAAACAAAAACTCAAAAGACAACTGGAGATGTTTTCTGCATTACCTGGTGAATCTATCAACTCACACTTGAATGGATTTGTGCAAATGGTGACTGAGATGGAAGCAATGGATATTCCTACAAATACTGAAGATATAAATATGAGGTTGTTGCATTCATTGCCTGAAAGCTGGAAACACACTGTTACTACTCTCAAGCAAACTCTTTCATTAGATGTTCAAGACTTGGATTATATTGTTACTAAGATTGAGTCATTGGCAATGGATGAACAATCAAGAAACTTGATGTCAAAGAAAGAAATGGAACAGTATGTTTTCAAATATGAAAAACCAGGTCAACAAGCACATGCATTTGTATCTACAAATGTTGACAAAGTTGATGAACATTTACAAGGGGATTGTTTCTTTGCCAGTTCTACTGAAACAGCTAGTTTGAATGATTTTAGTGAAGAAGTTGCTAAAACTCCCAAAGGAAGAGTTAAAACAATGAATGTTGAAAAATCTCAGGATGTTGTTAATATTGTGCTGAAATCCGAAGAACACAAAGCTGCATATGCTGCTTTTAGTGCAAGTTTTCAAGCTTATCTGGGAAGTCAATTAACTCCAATGGAACTAATTGTCCAAGATTTGAATGATATGCATCCTGATGATGTACATGAAATGGATATTCAACGGAATATGGCAATGATGGCTTATAGAACTCAGAGGCAGATGAAGTCAAATAGGAATTTCAACAAGCCAAGGTTGAATAAGAAGATTGGTTTTCATAAATCTAAAGTGAGGTGTTTCAAGTGTAATCTGTATGGGCATATCTCGAGAGAATGTAATAATCCTGCTGCTAAGATAACACAGAACACATTGACTTCAAATCAAGCCTCCACTTCTAAAAGCAAATCAGGAGAAAATAAGGCAATGTGTGTGATTTATGATGAAGAAGTTGACTGGAGTGCATATGGTGCTGAAATAGAGAAGGAATTTGCATTGATGGCACAGAATGTTGATGATGAAAAAAATACAAAGGCTGAAGTTGATGCAAGCAAGTATCCAGTACTTCCTGATCATGTTAAGGAAAATGTCTGTTCTAAGGCATGCTTGAACGAGGTAACTCATTACAAAACACACCTTTTGTTGTGAATGATAGGTTACAGGCTGAAATTAAAAGTCATAATAAAACTACATATGAACAAAAGGAATTTGAAAAGAAAATCAAATCTTTAACTGAGGATCTTAAAGAATCAAAAAATCAAGAATCAATTTTAAAAACTTCTTTGAAAATTCTTGAAGAATCCTTTGTTAAAAGTCAGTTGGAAGCATCCACATATAAACTGAAGTATGAACAACTGATGTCTACTAAAGAACAAATGGAAAAGTTGATTTCTAGTTAAAAGGAAGGTACAAATGGAAATGGGGTGAGATTTTCTCAAGTGGCATACAAAACCACACCTCATCTAGTGAATTATGAGAAATTACCAAGTGTAATGACCAATACCTTACCACATGACTTTAATCCTCAAGATTACTCAGTTGAAGCTCAATCTAAATTGGAAACTTTGGATCAAAATTTAGATTCTTTTGATGATTCTGAAAGTTCAAAATTTAACAAAGAAGTGTACATTGAACATGACACTAAGAAAACGAAAGAAGGTCACCCTGTTAAAATAACTCAATATGAACCAAAACAAAAAAAGTGTATCTTCAAAGCAAAAATTTCAGTGGATTTGTAAAATCTGAAGGTAATCCAATCAATGAATACTCAAACTTCTTTGTTGAGGAAGTGAAAGAGAAGGCAGAATTAAGAAACAAAGGTTAGCTCAAAATGATTTATAATGACCAAAAAGGTGACATATGTGAAGGGTTTAGGTTTGATAATCCACATTTGAAAAGATACTTGAAACAACAAGAATCAAAGAAATCTCAAATTACGTTCAAATTTGTCTCTGATCTGACAATAGGTCATGATCCTGAAAATTCCGCTGCTTAATCTGAACTTAAAAAGAAAAACAAAAAGAAACAAAAGAAGAAGTCAATCTCCATTGTGTCTGTTGTTTATGATTCAAATAAAGTTGATTCTGTTGGTCCAAGTTCTTCAAATGTTAATCTTAAGTCAAAACAAGTGTTAAAACCAAAACAAGAATATCAACAAAAAACACTTCTGAAATCTTCTCAAGAACCAAAACAATCACAATGTTTGAAAACAAAATTCTATGAAAAGACCACAAAACTATGGTGTGACAAGTGCAATAAGTCAAATCATAATACCAAAGATTGCTATTTTTCAAAGTACTGTCAACTTTGTGATATGACCAATCACTCCACTGATGAATGTTACTTCAATAAGTGGTGTGAAATTTTTGGTCGAGTTAAACACAACACTAATGAGTGTTACTACCAAGAGACATCTACACCTCAGAAGAAGGTGATATCAAAGAAATCAGTGTCATCTGAAAATGATAAGGGTTTCTATGATACTTGCTCTCCAAGGAACATGAGAATGAGTGGTTCATCACAACTTCCTAATAAACAATTTGTGAAATCTAAAATGAACATGATTTCTAGAATTGCATCTCATCCTCATTCACAGGGCAGTGTTAAAATAAATTTGATCAAACATTTTCTTGATGAACATGTTCCTTCTCATGTTGTTCCTTATCATGTTGTGTCAAAACAAATGAAGTTAGCGTATGATTAAGCAAAACAACTTTCAAAGCCTTATGTTCACAAAACTAAATCTAATGAGCTTCCAAGTGAATTGAACGATAGGTTTAAAGTGTTAACGAATCAATATGCTAAACTCAAATCTGATATGTTGACTACATTTGGTTTCCAATGTGCACAACAAACCATTATAGATGAAAATGGAAAACCCAAAACCACTATGGTTTGGGTTGATCGTTCTAACTGGTTTTCTTGATTGTGCAGGCACATCCACCTAGAGTTGTGTTTAACTCGACCAAAAATTTCTGGTGACGGGAAATCAAAATTTGCTCAAGACACATGACCGGAAATCAAAATTTGCTCGACTAATACATAAAAAAAGAAAGGATCTTATGTTGCGTTTGGTGATGGTGGAGGTTGGATTACTGGTGAAGGAACTGTGTACTTAGTGTTACACAAATTTGTGACATGTCATATAAAACAATGTTTGATTACATATTATGTTACATATTTGTTGGTCCAGATAATCACAAATCTGTGCTATTATGATTTAGATCTGATCAAAACCACTTGTTATCACTAGATCTAACAACAAATGATCATGAATTTGATCAAAAAGCATATTAAACCATAATGACCCATTGAAACAAGTTAACTAAGAAGATGATTAGATGAAGTAGAATAGAATTGATGCAACAAAGAGATAATCTAAACAATTCCTTGCAAATATAGATCAGATTCGAACTCAAGATCAAGGTGTAAATGTATTCAAATAAGTTTCCACGAGTTATGTTCAAAAAAGCCCCAAACATCTATTTATACAGAGCCTAGTGTCGCAAGCAGTTTCGCAAATGCGAAACTGCCTGGTCGCTAGGCAAAGACAAGCGGCATGCGACACTCAGTGTCGCATGCAATGTCGCATAAGCAACTACAACAAAAACAAATATTAAACTAACTATTACAAAGAAACCGAAGTACGGCTAAACTATTACAATAAAATAAAGACAAACTAAAGATAACGACAAGGTGAAGTACCACCCTACATGTGGTAATCAATACTCCCCCTAGGGAGGTACTTCAACTGTCGGGTCTTCGGGTTCAGCTCCAGTCTTTGTAGCCTCCACCAAGTCTGTCAATTCACGAACATCTTCTTTCAGGTCCACTCGTTTCTGCACGCTCTCCGCGAGCTGCTTGACTTCTAACCTTATTCCACGAGCCCGATTAGCTACCCTTTCGAATATAGCAGCTTCTTTCTCCGTTTCAGCTCTTGCTCCAAATTTAATCGAGTTTTCACAAAGAACTTTCAGATCATCATCAGAAAATTCAAACACCTCCATTGGATCGAACAATCTAATTTCAGCCGCATCCTTAGTACGCACAACCGCCTCCCCCGTTTGGTTGTCGTAAAACCACTTTTCAAACTCTTGCAATCTTGAAGGAAATGGATTCGGAACTCTCAGTCTCTGAACTGTTTTAATCGGTTTCAGCTTCAATACTATCTTCCCTTTCCCGGTGACCTAATCCCGATCCTTTCTCGATCTTCTTCGCTCTAGTTTATTATAGCCAAACTCCTTAAAATTATCTTTCAAACTAGCCTGGATCTCTTCTTCAAGTAATTTCGCACGATCACTTAGATCTACGTTAATCAAGGGTAGTATAGCCATCCGCTTCAAGTCCCATTTCGGGAATGTCTTGAAGTGCTTGCGGTTGCTGACGTAACTAATTCCGCCCCCTCTCCTCTTGATCATAAATTTCTTCAGATCCAAACTAAATTTCCAATTGAAAATTATGTTATCAGTATCCTTCGAGGTCGGGGCATCCAAATATTGGAATAAAGGCGTGACGGTTCCTCTACCTACCTGAACCATTCAGATTTATCTAACTCAATAACGTCACCCTCTATCGCACTCCTCTGAGCTACATACACCATTTCCTTCTCATCCATCTCATAAAAATCTGGCTCAGAGTCATAATCCACTAGCTGCTCTTCCTCTTCTTCATCTACCAGTTTCAATTCCTCAGTTTTTCCTCTATCAACAACTACTTCTTCCCCCTTCAAATCTGCATCAATATCGAAGCATAAGTCCTCAGTAACTTCTGCTTCTTTGAAAGTTCCGCTCCCTCCAGCAACACTGAAACCACCGAAATCTTTCCGGCTAGTTGCACCATCTTTTTTAGTGTTGGGTATTTTCATATGCTCACCAGATCATGAATTTCAGCATTGGTCTCTGTTCGTCCAACCTTAACCTCTTTCTTTACCTCATTCAGTTATAACAAAAGCTTCTTGATCAAGCACTGTTGATCCAGAACAATCTTACGCATATCTTCCATTTCCGTCTCTCTGTGCCTTTCTCTTTCCTCGAAATTCATCAACTTCGTCTTCACCATGCTTAGTTCATTTGCAAGCGACGTATTCAAACCTCGAATAACGTCCTCATCTAATCCAGCATTACCCTTCTTATCTGATTTCTTCTTGAAAGTTGTAAATACTTTTTGTGCAATCTCAGGCTGCTTTCCTTTGGCCTTTTTGATTCTGACATCAGTATGTGATGGTGAACGATTGATAGCCTTCCTCTTATTCTTCCCTTTTGACTTGAATATTTCAGCTTCAGTCTCATCGATCTCTTCCTCAAACGGCACCGGATTCTTACCAACGTACTTCTTTCTTTTCTTGATATCTTCTTTTATTTTTTCCCTCAACTCTTTAAATCTCCGATCTTCCACAACCTTCAGCTTCTCATTATATGCCCATCTTTCATCAGTATACATATTTCTGAAAAGATAGGTGATCTTTCCAGAAATATCATGTCGTGGCGCTGCACAATCAGCAAAAATCCTCACATTCATTGGTGTTAGAACCAGTACATCCCCAAGCTTTTAAAGTTTTTGCTTCAAATGATCAATCAATGTTTGTACAAATCTTTGACATAGCAACCACTTGTCCTTCCGGGACGATGAAATATTCTCAATCATATATCCAAAACCATTTGAGGGATATTCGCTTTGTCACCTCTACATAGATTCAACATGGCTCTGGCCCACTCAAAGTTTAGCCCATCAGTCCCTCCTTTTCGGTGATCTAAACATACAATGATCCACGTGGGCAATGAACCTCCACTCTTTTGACAAGAACGACTTCTTGATTTCCCGTCTATCCAAGAATTCCGTTCCTTCATATCCCATCTCTAAAAATCCATTGTGCACGTCGGTCAAACTCAGCAAAACGGGTGACCCGACGTCACGCTCCATCTTTAAAATCACCGCAACCGTATCAGCAGTGATAAATATCCTCCCCCCATAACCATAGCACTATCTCTCCGGGTTGTGCATTCAGGTTGTATGTTGCAGTGTTCCAAAAGTCTCGAATATGCTGTTGATCCATCACTTGATCATGCGTAACAACATAAAAGATTGGCGAACTCTTCAGCAACGATATAGAATTTCTTTATCCAACAGACTTGGGGTCCTTATCATTGAGATTGGCGAACTCTTTATAGTTTTGCACTGCGACACAACAGTGTCGCAAGACAGTCGGCACTATTGTTTCGCAGCAATGTGACACAACAGTGTTGAAAGGCGACGACACTATTGTTTCGCAACAACAACGTTTCCAACACTACCGATAGTGCGTGGGTCAGCATAACTAGGTAGTTTCTCAAAGATAGTTTGAACTTTCGTTCAGTTTCGCAAGATGAGAAGATAGTGTCGTAAACCGGGGAAAACCAACAGACACCAGAATCAAAAGTATAACAGATCCACATAATAATCAAGCATATTACAGACAAAGGTTCGAAATCCATTTAATTACAAAACTTACCAATTTGATTCACTCAAAAGCGCTCTAAAATCGTGGATTGGGGTTTTGAGAAACAAGGGTTTAATGTCAGGTTTTGACATTTGAAAAGTGAAATGTGACCAGATCGACCCACATCAGATAGATAAGGACAGACCATAGTTTTGCAATTTTGCGAAACTATAGTGTCGCAAAAACCCTATAAATTAAAAATATTATTATTATTATTATTATTATTATTATTATTATTATTATTATTGTTTTAAAGGAATATGAAGTCAAATCACATCATTATTACTAATATTTAAAATAAAATCAAACACATATATTTTTGAGATATTTTCAATAGCAAGACCCAATTGTAATGCAAATTTGAGGAAAACCAAGATGATAAATATAATGAATCTCAAGGAATTCAGATAACGCGTTTCGAGAATCCATCGAGAGAGACATAGATTTGAAAAGATTGACAATATTATTGTCCATTTAAACTCATGCCTTGTTCCGTTCAACAAACAATCCTGTGATGGTTTTATCATGTTTTGGTTCGATTTGAAGAAACTCAGGTGACTTGGTTTTCTCAGACATTCAGCAAAGTGACTTGTTTTGACATCATCACTTATTGAGTTTAGATGATTCAGTAAGATTATGTAATTTGGGTGGGCATAGACCAACATCAATTAATGATCGAGATGAATGTATTTGGGGGTGAGCTGGAGTTGGGTTTAATGTATGAAGCGTCAAACAATGATCTAGATGTTGAAACATTGTGAGCTTAACTTTACATGTGAGCATATTCTTATGTATGAAGCGTCAAACAATGAACTTGATGTGGAAACATTGTGAGCTTAGCTTTACATGAGGGTTGCAGATGATGAGCGCTCCAGGTCTATACCGACGTATAACAGACGAGATGATCATCTGAGCGTGCTGATGAGAGCTTCAGGTCTATATTTACATATAACAGAGAACATCATCACTCCAGGTCAATGCTTTCGCATAGCAGAGGAGATAAGCACGAAAATAAAATTCTGAAGAGCTAACGAGAAGTGTCATTCAGGGCTACGGCTGATGGGTTTGGATTTGGGAAAAACCAGGCTCGAATCAAATACTCTCAGCCCCTTTTGTCAAAACTTATCACTTTGTGCAGACCAAATGTCTGTGAAAATGATCCTTATCACCGAGCTCTTTTTGAACATTAGTTTGATCACAACATTGTCGTTTACTTGTATTCTAGCTGAGCCTATTAACACATCAGTATACAGACCAATGTCCTCCTTCAAATGCTTTCCATACATATCTGAACCCTGCAAGAAACAAACAATATTTACATATGATGAAGTTCATACTTTTTGATATTACTCCCCCAAAATTTTCAGTTTGCAACATACTCAAAGGATGGTAAATTTTATCATATAATAATAGTAAGAAGAATTTGATTTTCTCTTCAATATTGAAACCGGGTTTTTGAAATACCTGAAGAGTAGATCCAAATGAAAGCTCCAAGACATAATAATATCTACATGATGGATATGAGTACTATGTCTGAAAACAATCAAGAAACATGTCTGCTTTCAAAAGCATCTAAGGATGAATCAGTTCTTTGGCATCGACGTCTGGGGCACACTCACTACAATAATATGACTAACTTGGTTAAATAGGAACATGTAGTGGGGATTCCACAAAAGATGTTTTTTGTCATTCATAACTGTCTTCCATGCTTAAAAGGAAAACAACATCGAAAATCTCACAAGTAAAATATTGTAAATTCAAATGTTACACCTCTTAAACTTTTGCACATGGACCTCTTTGGCCCTACAAATGTTTTGAGTCATTCAAAGAAACAGTTTTGTCTTGTGGTGATTGATGTTTTTCTAGATTCACTTGGGTATTTTTTATGCATAAAAAGAGTGAAACTGCAGAGATCATAAAAACTTTCATTAATAAAATCAAAAATCAATTTGATTTAAAAGTTAAAGTAATGAGAAGTGACAATGGTACATAATTAAAAAATGAAGTGTTTGATTCTTTCTGTGCAGGATAAGGAATTGATAGACAGTTCAGTGCTGTTAGAACTCCACAACAAAACGGAGTTGTAGAACGCAAGAATAGGACATTGATTGAAGCTGCAAGAACAATTTTGTCTGATTCAAAACTGCCTATTACTTTTTGGGTTGAAGCTGTGCAACTGCTTGTTTTGTTCAAAACAGAAGTCTCATTGTCAAAGATCATAACAAAACACCATAGGAATTGTTGTTCAAAAGAAAACCTCAAACTGGTTTCTTTAGATCATTTGGTTGTCTAGTCTCTATGTTAAATACCTCTGACCAATTAGCAAAATTTGATGCAAAAGCTAGTGATGGTTTCTTTGTAGGATACCCATCACAATCAATTGCATATAGAGTTTAAAATTCAAAACACAACATTATTGAGGAATCGATGAATGTTGAGTTTCATGAAAATTCTTTTCCAACAATCATAAACGGTCCAGCTTGGTTATTTGACATAGATGCTTTAATAAATTCATTGAATTCTAACTCAGATGATGTTTTTGCAAGATCCAACTCATGAGAAGACTCAGATGATGAATTTATTCTACCTTTTCCTATGAAATATACAGATTTATCAAATCCAGATATTCATGCAAAATTTTGATGAGTGTATTCCACTGCCTGAACCACCAACCACCTCCAATAACACCATAAATGCAATTGAAGATATCCTTGAAAATGAGGAATTGATAGCTAATGACGGATACAACTATTTTCATAATTTCACCTCATGAATCTGATCCCTCCATCAAAACCACAACCATTCAAGACTTCAGTTATACAAACTTGGAAGATGAGGTGGTTGTTGAATCTGTTCCTACTTCAAGGATTCACAAATACCATCCTCAATCTAATATAATTGGAAGTGTGAATGAACAGATAACATTAAGTAAAAGTGATAATGCAAATTTTTGTCTTTTCTCGTGCTTTTTGTCTCAGACTGTACCATACAACATTTTTGAAGCACTTAAATTTTCAAATTGGATCGAGGCTATGCAAGAGGATCTTCTTCAATTTCAAATTCAGAATGTTTGGTCATTGGTTGACTTACCTGATGAACAATATGCCATTGGTACTCGTTGGTTATTTCGAAATAAATCAGATGAACGTGGCAGTGTCATCATAAATAAAGCTAGATTAATAGCTCAAGGATACACATAAGAAGGAGGTATTGATTATGAAGATGTGTTTGCGCCTGTGGCAAGACTTGAAGCTATCAGATTATTTCTTGTATATTCTACATACATGAATTTTACTTTGTAACAAATGGACATCAAGTGTGCTTTCCTATATGGTGTCATTAATGAAGAAGTGTATGTTCAACAGCCCCCTGGATTTGAAGACAAGGAATTTCCTCACAAAGTGATGAAACTTGATAAAGCTCTTTATGGCTTACATTAAGCACCACGAAAGTGGTATGAAACCTTGTAGTCTCATCTTATGCAAAACGGTTTTAAAAGGGGCAGAATTGATCAAACACTCTTCCTTAAAAGAAAGAACAAAGATCTTCTCTTAGTTCAAATTTATGTTGATGACATTATTTTTGGATCCACAAGCGAAGACCTTTGCAAAGAATTCGAATCTCTCATTCAGTCAAAGTTTCAGATAAGCTCCATGGGTGAAATGAACTTCTTTCTTCGGTTACAAGTTACTCAACCAAAAGAAGGAATTTTTGTAAATCAAGAGAAATATATCAAGAAGATTCTTAAAAAATTTTCTTTTGAAGATGTTCACTCCATATGAACACCACTTGACAAAGCTCACAAGTTGGAGGCTGATGAAAGTGGAAAACCTTTGGATCAAACACACTTTCATTCCTTGATTGGCTCATTAATGTACTTGACTGCAAGTAGACCAGATATCATGTTTGCTGTTTGTTTGTCTGCACGCTATCAATAAAATCCCAAAGAATCCAACCTTCAAGCTATCAAGCGTAATTCAGATTTCTCAAAGGGAAAACTGCATTGGGTTTGTGGTATCCTAAATACGGAAATTTTGAATTACATGCTTAAACTGACAATGATTATGGGGGTGTAATCTAAACAGAAAATCATCATCTGGGGGGTTTCAATTTTTTGGACCATGATTAATTTCATGGCAGTGTAAAAAACAAACCAATGTTTCTGTATCTACTGCAGAGGCTGAATACATAGCTGCATCAGCATATTGTTCACAAGTCCTTTGGTGTAAAAATCAACTGCTGGACTATGGGTTTAACTTCTTGAAAACCCCAATCTATATTGATAATACTGCAAAAAATTTTATCATAAGCAATCCAGTACAACACTCTAAAACCAAACACATAGAAATCAGATATCATTTTTTACGTGATAATTCTGAAAAAGGTTTAATTGTGTTAGTACGGGTAAGTACTGAAAACCAATTGGCAGATCTTTTTACTAAAGCATTTGATCAAGGAAGATTTGAACATCTGGTTCATGCCATTCGTATGATCAATTATGAACCTTGATCATATGACATTTCCATCAAATAAAAAAATAAAAAAGGGGAGTGTACAATAAGAGACAATTGTTTGGCTTTTGCAACATAAGAGAAATGATTTTAAATCATGCTTTGTCTTTTACATATTTTTACAAAAAGACTGGCTGATCATAATGTGTAGTGTGGGTAAGCTGAATGATAGTCAATATGAAAAGTGCACACTTCGGTGATAAAACTAAGTCTATCTATGCCTAGTGTGCTAAGGTCCATCTTAGAACATTTACGAGGTATTCATTTTTCTGATAGATTGTTGATCAAAGTTACTTATACATATCAGGTAACGATGCAATATAATATGTGTTGAGCAAACATCAGTGAACTTCTTTGTTGTGATGACCAAAGACCTGAAGTTTCACACGAGGTCTCCTTTGTTGTAGTGATCTACAGACCTAGAACACCTCAAGATGTACAAAAGATTCCCAATTTGGAAGGTTACCAAGTGTCAAAAGATTCCCAATGCGGAACATGAGTCAATTCCATAATTGGAAAGTAAAGAAGATTCCCAAAGGGAACACTGCCAAATAATTTATAACCTAAAGCTCCACGGATTATATTGTAAATGACCTGATTGTTAAAGTGCTTTTCGACATGTTTAGAAGTAAGTGGATCTTTAAGATGTATTTGAGTGTGGATCACATGCTAGACATACTTAATTAACTCAAAACATGATAAAGTATCACTGAGTGTTGAAAAGTAAGTTTGTTATAAGCTTTATGCCCATCTCCATGTTGAAAAATTGTCCATGTCTATTCAAAACTTTCTTTTATTTTGTGTGAAGACAATTTATGTGATATGATCACTTTGCTAGCTTATATTTGTTTTAAAAGTACATTTGATTAACTGTGAAACAAATAAAGGTGGCCTTGTTCATATTTGTGATAGGATCATGATAGTTCATATATAAAGTTTAAATTTTCTTTTCTAAGAAAATCATAACTTTAGGGGGAGAAAATGTCATACTCAATTCATAATCAAATGAAATAATAAGAAAACTGGATTTCCAATGTGTGGTATTATGAATATAGATTGAATGTATTCAATGATCTCTTGCAGTGTACAATTATACATGCCATGGAATGACCAAGTTATGTGTGTGTCAAAGATGTTTTTAATATAAACAATCAAGAGTTTTGATAACATGTAATAAAATTTGGATGACAAAAAATCAAGATCAGCTGAAACTGTTATCCACAGATCAGCTGAAATCACTCTAAAATCACTATCATGATCATTAATGTTCATAAATGCTTGTCATATTGCTTATAGATTAGATGAACTAATAATGCGATTTATATGTGTGCAGATATACAAGGAAATTTCATTTGAGAAATTTGAATCAAAACAAGTACAAAGAACTTCTACGCATAGATCATTTGATGATTTATGAGTATTGTTCATCGTACTACATCAAGAAAGATGAAAATGAACTTAAAACCATCTAAGTGTTTGAAAGATGTGCGAATGGTACTGTAGCAAGCATATCCTTGTGTTGTGTAAATGACACTATTGTCGGCATATCGACCAAAGTTAATAGTTCAGTATTAGATCAAAAATCATAAATGCTTGATTTATATCTTAATAAGTGAATCTTTGAAGAATATAATGAATTTTGAAGGATGTGCGAACAAACTGTACAAAAACTTATCAGGCATTGTTGTCCGCATATCAAATATTGTTATCCGCAGATCACAAAATTGTTTTTTTAATTTTTGAACAACTTTCGATGTCAAAGTAATATGAATCTCAGGTGAATGTGTTTTCATTGAAAGAACGATCATCAAAACTCATTTTACATATCAAACTAGTGAAAATTAGTCTGATGTGCGAACAACCTGTTGTCCGCATATTTTTAAAGTTTGTTCAAAGTTTTAACAAGTGTGGGAACAGTATATAAACCATTCAAAATGATCAAACGGTTCATTTCAAACACTAAGTACGGTTGCAAGGCGATTTTCACACAGTTCATAACAAATTATTCAATTAATCATCACAACATCATAATCATACCAAATCGATATCAAAACGAAGTGTGTATCTATTTTGGTAAGAATCAATGAATTTGTTTGAAAAACCACTGTTCACCGTAAACCTTCAAATCGGCTGATAAAATTGACATTATGTGTTTAGTTAAACATGAATGTTATCAATCAAAAAGTTCTGAAATGTGATTATCATCAGTTTATCATTACTAATATCTCAGAAATTCCAAGGCAAATTCTTTTTCAAGTTTGACCTAATAGTCAAAACTTGATGAAATTTTAAATGAACTTTGATTATGATAAGCTTATCTGATTGCAGGTTAACTTGAAGATTAAAGTTTGTTAAAGAGCACAACGCTATGTCTTATCTACGTCCAGAAGTTCCTGAAGGCAAGGAGCAATTTCTTGAACTTATTCAGTTTTTATCAAGAACTAGATTGCCATATACTATATGTGTTGATCCAGTGATATCTTCAAGATTTATCAAAAGATTTTGGAGAACAGCTCAAGTTGAAGGAGTGGGTGGAATAACGAGAATCAGAGGAGAGTTTGCTCGAAACAAAGAAGTTATAATTACGAAAGCAAGCCTCAGAACATGTCTTAGATTTGGAAATGATAGTGAATTTCCAATTGGATACAATGAAGATGAAATTCTACAATGTTTTGAAGATATTGGTTATGAAGGAGGGCCTGTTAGAAAACAAATGCTCAAAGGCCAAATCAGTTCAAGATGGATATTTTTCATTCATTGTATTCAACACTCCTTGTCAAAAAGAAAGTCTGGATGGAATGACATGACATACAGAACTGCTTCTATATTAGTTTCTTTGGTTGAAAACAGAGGCTTCAACATGTCAAGATATATCTTCAATGGGCCGAGAATGAATATTGACGAGGATAAAAGAAACAAGTTCTTTATGTATCCAAGATTTATTCAATGCTTGATCAATCATTCTTTTCCTGAGTTAGTTGGAATGTGTCATGGTCGAACATTGAGAGTGCTTCATCATGATTTAAAAGTGTTTGCTTATTTGACAAGAACTAATGCAAGAAGTAATTTCAGTGGAATAGATAGTGATCTTACTCAGTATATGAAGGATGTAGCTTCTGGAGTGATTGAGAATGATGAGGGTCAATTGAACTTAATTGATGAGCCTATTAACATGGATGATTTAATTGATGAATAACCAGTAGCTCAAGCTAAATCAAGTTCTGAAGATGAGAATGATGAGAGTGATGATAATCAATCTGATAATGATGATAATTAACCAGATAATGGTGATGAAGTGAATGTGGAAATGGATCCTATTGGGTTGGATGAAAATGTTGAAGAACAAGAAGTTGTATAAGATGATGAATATCAAAATTATGAGAAAACTGTATCTGATCATCAGGCTGACATTGATAAAATTGATCTTGAACAAGTTGATTTTGTTCATGATCTTCATATTGAAGAACAATCAAAAGCTGAAGAAGAAAAATAACAAATTGTGATTTCTTCTTCATAGGAAGAACAAACTGATGAGAAGGATGTTACAGAAGTTGATGAAGTCTTACCTTTAGAATATCCAACTCATGAATCAAGATTACCAGTTGGTAAAGTGTCCAAGACTGCTATGGCACATCTATCAGAAATTGATCAGTTAAAGATTGAAATTGAAGAGCTTAATAGAAAAATTGAAGATTCTGACAATCTATTCAACACTTTTGGATTAACATCCAGTGAAGTTGCTGACAGATACAACAGACTTGTTACAAAGAATTTAGATCTGAAAAAACTAAATTTTGATCTCAGAAATGAAAGTGAACAGAAGGATAAGTGATGTGTGGCTAACACATCATGGTTTAGTCTATAGTTTTCATCCAATTTTCGGGTTTAATACATGTGTTTCGCGTAGTTTTTGTAACGTTTATTGAATGAGACATCGATCTTAATTACATATTACTTTTGTAGGTGTTTTGGTGCTTAAAAATGTGCAAAACACTTAAAGGAAAGAAGTGGAGCACAAGAGGAGACTTGGAGTTGGAAGGCAAGAAGCAAAACAAAAGTTTTTGGATGGAGGGGTCCTAGGCAATATCGCAGGAGGACCATCAATCTGCGTGTATCTCCTAGGACAGCTTTACGAGATTTTTTTAGGGTTTTGCTATTAAAACACATTACAAACCCTAGTCGAATAGAGTTGATTCCAGCCGTCCCATAACAAAAAAAAAACACAACTTTTGGAGTTTTGAAGAGTTAGAGAAGCAAGGGAGAAGCTAGGACTGAAGATTGGATCGTCGATCAAATCACGAACGTTGCTCGGTTTTGCTTTCATCTTCAATCTCAGTTTTTATGCTTTGAACTTATGTTTTTTTTATGTTTACGGTTTATTTACTTATTTCAAACATGTTAATGAGTAGCTAAGTCATTCCTACTATCTAGGATGATGAATAGTTGTTAATTTTGGTTTTGGTTTTGGTTTTGGTTAATTGAATGTTTGATGGTTTTGAATCTAGTATAAAGTGCATGTTGATGAATTAATGGATGTGTGATGTTTGTTTAGTTCTTATCTTTGACTAGTTGGTGGTTTACTAGACGTTGTACCATAGGAATAGGTTTGAATTGATGAATTGCGTTAAATGAGCTACTTAACTTGAGGTCGAAAGATTAAAATTAGTCAATTAGTCTTCGTAATTAAGCTTTAGGGTTTAACAGTCCGAGAGAAGGTTTACCTTGATTACTTCTTACATTGTTAATTGTGTCTTTTAATTCATCTACATGTTACCCCCGCATGAAAGTGTATTGTGCTAGTTAGATCGAGAGATTAAGTATCATTAGGGTATGCTAGTTTCGTCAGTGAGATCGAGAGATAATCTGACCAACCCGATAGCTTAACACGTCCCTATAGGATTCATTAAGGTCACACCCGGAGAATGATCTATGATCCTTTATGTTCCTTTAGGTTCGCATTCTTAGAAAATCGGTTCCACCAACGTTCTTTTAACCAAACCAGATCCAAGTGTTACAACTAGGATTCACCTAGATAGTATCCTTCTCATATTTGAATCTCTCATACGTCCTAGTTTTGTCTTTAATTAATTTATTAATTAAAAGCTATTTTCTTGTCCTTAGGTTATTAGAAACCCCCCCAATCAATCAATATTCGTTTTCAGATTCGTTTTCGTTATTCGTAGTGTCTTTGGGTTAGATATCCGGTCTTCCGTAGACTATACTCCAATCGATAGGTACACTTGCATGTCTGCTAGGTCTAGTTTAGGGTGAATTGGTTTTTAACTCGAGTGACTAGATAGACTCTTAGGTTAGTAATTTTTATAAACCGTTTTTAGCACATCAAGTTTTTGGCGCCGTTGCCGGGGACACTTGGCAATAGCGAAACTAGCTTTGATTAGGATTTGTTGGTAAGTTAGAGTTCTTTTTCTTAAGTTTTTAGTTTTTCTCGAGTCAGTTTTCTATTCTTAGTTTCCGAGTCTAGCGTCTAGGGTCTTTTCTAGTTTATGCCACGTACTCGTTCCCAAGGCCCGTCCGAATATCCACCTTCTTTAAGCCTGATAGAGAGTTTCACGAACGTATTCGTACGCTTATCGAACTTGTGCGATTAGTTCCTCTTCCTGTTGATACAATGGGCAACTAAAATCCTCGTCTTACGGTTCACCAGCAAGCTAGTGATGGTATAACAGGGTCCCGATCTGCAATTACCCGCCCTGTTTTGGCCAATACCAACAATTGGCAGATTCCATCTTATGTGATATCCACCACACTTCTGCGGTCTAGTTCCACGGATTGGACGATGAGGATGCCACCGGGCATCTTTCTCGATTTGTTCGTATATGCGATACGTTCAATATCACTGTTGTGACCGGAGATGCGGTATATCTCCGGTTGTTCCCATTCTCTCTATCTGGCCGAGCCTCTACTTGGTTAGATTCTCTTCCCCAGGATTCCATCACGACATGGGATGATCTTCTGTCCAAATTTCTGAAGAAATACAACCCAGCGTCCAAAACTGCTCGTATGCGCGATCAAATTCACTCTTTTCGCATGGATCCTGATGAGCTCTATTGGGATGCTTGGGAACGTTTTCAAACGCTCCGAAGCCATTGCCCTCAGCACGGTCTCACTCAATGGGCATTAGTTGAGAAGTTCTATAATGGACTCACCTACTCGACTCAACGAATGTTCAACACATCTGCTAGAGGACACCTTATGGAGAGAAAAAGTGTGGCTAAGTGCACTGGAATGTTTGAAAGCTTCGCACTAGCCGAAAAACAGAGTCCACAAAGTAGGAATTCCATTCCTGCTGCTAGAGCTTCCACCTCACCCGCTCGAGGTGTTTATCAAGTCACTCCTGATACTAGCATGGCTGTTGCACTTGAGGCACTCCAATGTGAGATTAGAGAGCTTAAGGTGGGCAGTAATAGGTGTGAGAATTGTAGAGGAGGTTATGACACTAGAAAGTGTTTAGTGAATAGTCAAGAGCAGGTGAATTGGGCAGGGGGCACAACGTAGGAGGTAATGGTGTGTTTGGAGGACAGAACGCATGATGGAACGGTAATCCAAACTCTAGTTGGAAATCGGGAGGTCTCCCACCACGTCAGAGTCTGTTTGATAGTGGTCAGGTAGATTCTAGTTTGGGTGTTACTGAATTTAAGGAGATTAAGGATATGATAATCACCCAAACTTAGTTGATATCTCATATTGTGAGTAGAGATAAGGAGACCCAACTTAGATTGCAGGAGCATGATCTTTTACTGGAAAACCAACAAGCTGCATTCTTAGACTAGCAGAGGATGGTAGGTGACATGTCTAAGCAGTTAGAGGCAGCTCAGTCTAGTTCATCCTCTTATAGTGGAAAGCATCAGGAGAATGTTATTGAATATTTATCCTTAAGCTTGAAAAACAAAGATGAAATTATACAAGAGTTATCTGAGCTGAACAAATTTCAAGATAGACAAGTTGAATATCTTTTGAAAGAGATTGACACTTTGAAGAACACTCCTGCTCCTGAATCATCTATCTTTTGAAAGTTCTAATACTTCAAAGTCTAAATCAAGTGGAAATAATGATGACCAAGATGAAATGTCTGATAATGAACTCATGAATGTACCAGATGAAGAAAACATGCAATTGACTATGGTTGAAGAGATTGATGAAAGGTTTAAGCCTTTAGCTGTTTTTTATCCTAAGGTGATTCCTATCAAAGACACATACACATTTCAAGAATTGAAGGTTGATGAATCTGTGTTAAGAAGTATTCAATCAAGTTTTATGTGGACAGAAAAGACTGTTCCTAGAGCTGAACTGACTGGTAAAGATAAACAACTGATCATCTCTTAGATGTTAACTACTGATGAACAAGAAGTGTTATTGAGAGAGATTGATAGAGTTGTAAATACTTTTCAAAGTGCTGTTAAAAATTTGAAGACATATCATCCTTTGACAATCAAATCATCTGATTTATTTTCAATCACCTATCAAAGAAAGAAAAGAAGATTGAATAAAGGCAAAGAGGTGATAGTTGAACAGTTTGCTGCTGAAGTTAAAGAGTTAACTAAGCTTGAAAAAATGGATGCTAGAATCAAAAGAAAATTGGAAAGAGATGAGTTTTTAACTCCTGAAGAATGGAAGAGAAATCTTGAACTAATAGAGTTAGCTACAGGCTCAGAGTTCTCAAGGCATTCAATCTTCACAAGTTGAAGAAGAATTGTCTGATATAGAAATGACAGAAGCTCTTGAAGGAATTGACGATGAAGAGGAAACTGAACAGATTCTTCAGGGTACTTAACCTCAGATTGAGTCTGAAGCTGATTTGCAATACCCTGATAAGTATTTTAATGATGTGTTGAACTTTGATTTGGAAGAACCAGAACATGAGGTAAAACAGAAGTGGAATTTGCTTTTAGTAACAAGATCATGTTCTTGTTGCAAAAAGTGTTTAACAAAGTTTATGTATTGGGTAAAACTGAAGAAGAACTTGACCAAAATATTAAAATGTTGCAATCTGCTGATATTGAAGAAGGAGAGTTTGAGACTGAAAAGTATGTTGAAGATCTAGAAGCTGATAATTCACGTACATTGGTGCATCCAGTCATTGATAGAATGAAAAAAGATGAACTGAAAGATTGGTTAGCTTCCAGAAACTATCCTGTCAGACAAATGGAGAATATGAATACCAAGCAACTGAGAAGAATGGTGGAAACTTTCCAAATCAAAGAAAAGTATGAAAGAAGAATGGTCAAGCTCAATCCTTATAAGGATCAGTACATAGACATTGCTGAAAGGAAACCAATTCAAAAACCACAAAGCAAGTCTATTGAAGAAATCAAAGAGAAATATAATATCAAATCAAAACCCAAGGGGTCTTTTGGTACAAAAGAATATATTCCTTCATTATCAACAACTATGAAAAGCTGGTTTCCAAAGAAACCAATTGGTGTCAGTATGAGATCAATAGTTGAAAAAGGACAAATAGTTCAGGAGTTATTGGCTAAAACTGTTGCCTTCTCAACTGATCACAAATCCTAAATTATTGCTTGGGAGTTTGATGAAGACTTCAAAGGGTTTATCATCAAGAGAATAAATGGTGCATGTGAAGTATACTATTTCTTGACTCATATTGCAAAGCTTGAACAACAGGATCTTAAAGAACTTAGAAGTTTATATTTGGTGATTCACAAATTCAGTGTTTGAGGAACTACATGTGAGTTTATGTTGGATAAACTCTTCACCTCTGATAAAAATTATTATTTGAGTTTCGCAAAGCTACAAGAGATAAAGTACTTTCATGAAAAATCTCAAGAGCAGAAGAAGAAGAAAACTCCGTTTGTTCCTGGGTTGATTAGACAATTTATGCTTGATGACATTGCCAAAACTTGAACAGCAAGGAGTTAGAGTTTTTAAAGGAGATCAGACAAGTCTTCCAATACTTAAATGGTAATATGACATTGGGAATAAAGAGCTGGTGCTTGTTAGAAATCTTGAAGATCAGTATGTTGATGAGATCATGATGTTTGGTGTGTTTGAGCTGAGATTGTTACATCCATCGTACATTCATTTTCTAGCAGAGCAGAAATTTGAAAGAGTAATTAGAGAGACTCTGTGCAGGATCTATGTTATTTCCTACACATGATTGAAATCTTGTCAGTTGCATATGAGAAGATGGCTTTGAGAAAAGAATTGTTGGCATTAAATGTTGGTACTTTGAAGATCACTGATATTTAGTACTTGGAGATAAACAACAGAAGAATTTTGGTGATTAAAAGTGCTGGTAGAACAGATGAAATGTTCACAAATGATGATATACATAATTTGACTCAAGTAACCATTGAAGAACTTATGCTTATTCCTATCATTCTGAGAAATGATAAACATTCTAAACATGCTTAGAGATTTCAGCAGTATATTAAAGCAGCTCAAGCATTTTGGAATGTTAAGCCATTGTCTGAGTTTGTGGAAGTCAAAAAAGAATAAGAATGAGATTCAAGTATGATGATAGGGGGTGTATTGTAGAATATAATTGATCATCACACTTGAAGATGTGCGAACAAAAGATGTGCGGACAAGTCTTGTGATGTGTGGACAGTTAGATACTTAGTGATGTGCGGATAGACTGTCATCCGCACATCAACTTAAGGTGTTTAGTCTGTTCTAATTGTAAAACACGCGTATGGTCATGAGTAGTATAAATAGGTGTTCTTATTTCTGTTTATGGACACACTTCATGATTAGACCTTTTGTAAACACATACTCTTGATTAATACAATTTTGCATTTATAAGTAATTTTTGTGTTGATTTGTTCGTTAATCATAATTTGTGATTGTAAACATATTTGTTGAATAGAGATTAACAGATTTACAAGCTCTAGACCGGATTCACAAAAATCAAATGCACACTCATCTAGTGTACAAATTATGAATGTACAAATTATGGAGCTTACTGATAAATTTAACAGATCGCAATCTGATTTTGTTAACATCAAAGAAGAAGTTGAACAAGCAAAGCATCTGAATAGAAAAATAAGAGAATAGTGCCTGCCGAATTTGTTGGATCACAATCTTCTCAAGAAGCAAAGACACAAGAGGTTCAGACAAAGAAGAAGATGAAGAAGGTTAGAAAAAAGAAAAGCAAAGCTAAGAAGAACAAGACAAAGGCCGCTTCATCTGATTCTATACCACAACGTCCTTCCACTCCAAAGTCTCAAGATTCGAAATCCCCAAGTGATTCAAATAGTGACGTCTACTTTTTAATCTGTGACTCTGAAACTCATCATATCTCAGATTGTATCTAAAATCAAGGTGTCTTTCCTTACGGCCCAAAAGGTGACAAGTTCAAGACTCCAGCTTCTTCAATCAAGCTTCAACAAGATTCCAATGCCAAAGCTTCTTAGAAACAAAGAGCTTCAACTGCAAAGGCTTCTCAGAAGAAAAGAAAGAAGTCTCCATTCAAGACTCATCAGAAGTTCTATGAGATATGTGAAATGTACAATCACATGACATCAGAATGCTGCTACAACAAGTACTGCATCGACTGTCAGATGTACAACCATGACATAATAGAATGTTACTACAACAAGTATTGCTCTATTTGTGGCATGGTCAATCACAACACTCAGTATTATTTCTACAACAAAAGCTCAAGGATGAATCCGAGAAGGTATGTACAAAGAAATTCATCATCTGCAATTTCTTCTAGGTATGTTTCTGATTTTAAATTCTCTAATGGTGATCATTCAAGTTATTCATGGAAACCAAGATCTACTAGAAAACAAAATGAAACAAATCCAGTTTTGCATAAACAAAACAGTCAACAAAACCGATTTTTGAAAAATAGGTTTCGAAATGACTATGATAGATCTTCCATGAATAATTCTAGATGGGTGTCCAAACCAAAGCATTCATTTGGTCCCACACAGAAACAGTTGTAGAGAAAAACACTTGTTAAGAATCAAGATGATCAACGTGCTTCTTCAACTGATGGTCCACCAGAAGATGCAATTTATCAAGAAATTACTTATATTGATGATTTCGGACAATCCAGGATCGTAATGGCTTAGATTTCACCCTCTAAGTAATTTCTTAGTGGTGTAGGGTAGGGTCAGTTATAGAGGTCGGTCAAACAAAGAAAAGAAGACCTTGGATGATCCCTTATCATGACAAGATACTGAATCTTGTTCATGATGTCTTCGATGCAACTGACATCAAATGGAGTTGGAAACAAAAAGAAATCATTGCAGGAATCAAATAAAACATTTTCAAAAGTTAAACAATGATGGCAGTGCAAGAAACAACTGATGTTTCATTTCGTCTGTTTAGATTAAATATATTGCTTTCATTCAAATGAATACGTTGATAACACATCTGCCATTTTCATTTCAATTAAACTTCTAAATTTCGAAGAAATTCAAAAATTTAGGGGAGAAATTAAAAAAAAAATAAATCATTTCATAAGAATTTGTCTTGCAATGTGAGATATGATAGTTACACTAAGTTTTATCTAATACATCAGTTTCAACAATAAAGACTGATAAGTGTTAATCGATGTGCGAGACAGCTTAGGCAATTAAACTGAAAAAGTAGGTTATTTGTTGACAAATCAAAATATTAATGTGCTTTGTGTTAAGTTCCATTGTTATACATGTCTTTAGATATATCTTTTGATGAAATGCTTGAAATGTTTCTTTATAAAACTAGGTATGATGCAATATAACTTGTGTGATGAACCGCATCTGTGAGCTTCTTTGTTATGGTGACCACAGACTTGAAGTCTCACATGAAGTCTCTTTTGAGCTTTAAGGTGCAACAAAAGATTCCTAGTATGGAACAGAAAAGAGTCCCAAGTTGGACCATCACCAAATAAATTCCAAAATGGAATTTCAGAAGATTCCAAAAGGAAACGCAAGCAAAAGATAATTCCAAAAAGGAATTCAAAAATAATCCCAAAGTGGATCAAATCCAGTAACATAGAAAAAAAATCCATTCCATACTTGTTGTGTTGTAAATGACCTGGTTGATATATGTATACATGTAGGTCACATAAGTCATTCTAATCGAACCTTAATCCCATCATGTTATAAAAAAGTAACTGTGCCAACTCGAGCTAATGGGTATGTTTTCATATCATCACTCAACTCAACATAAGTCATATGTCTATTTCAAAATCTAAACATGTTCAGATGATTCTTGGTATGATCTCATTCCAAGTATTAGATTCATAAATGTAAAGAAAAAATTCCAAAAATATAAAAAACATTTAAAAATTCAAAAAGAACAAAAAGATCGTCAATTCAATCCTTTTCTTTTGTTTTGGCAGTTTAACATGTGTTATTGATGTAGAGTTGTTCGTTAAGCAATATCTCATCTGATTGAGAACTTAATCTGTACATTGATGATAAATGCACATTATTGCATGAGTTTTAATGTTTTTCTTTGAGTTGCAGGAACATGTTTTCATTGCAGAACAAACTTCCATACGACTTAAAGATGTTCCTGTTCAAGCCTAATTCTAGTCCAAAGATATCCAAGTCAGATTGCTGAGTGTTATCAATCCTCCTCTTAATATCTCATATACAGATCCTATTAATATCTAAAGCAAAAGTTGAGGGGGAGAATTCTAAGTCAAAGAAGTATTCACATTCTATTTCTAGCATTGAAGACGATCCCGTTGCTGATATATAGATTCACCGGAATCTACTCTCTGCTTATTCTTTCCATAGCCTTTGATGTTACACAAAAGGGAGAGAAGAATGCAAATTGCTTGTTGATAGACAGAGTTTAGATAGCATCATCTTAGGGGGAGTATTGTTGGATCCTCTTGAAGATAATGCATACCAAAACCTTAGCTTGCTCTCTATGCTCGTCACATGAAGATTTAAGCTTATATGTCGGATTTGTATAGTTTCATCTTAGGGGGAGTATGTTACTGGTGTAATTTCAAATGAGTAATACATAACCAAATACACTATTAATATCCATACAAATGAAATTATATTTAAAATCTAGCCATTTACCTTAAGTAGTACACAACCAACACCATCACCGTTAGTTTCTTTTTCGTTGTCGCCTGAAATACACAAGAAAAACAATAAGAACAATTTTGGTGTAGAATTTGTTAGGGCTCATTCCATGTGAAGATTTACTTTGTTCTTTAATTGTACAAAGGCTTTGTTTAGGGTAAATTGTGATATTTCCCTATATGTATTGATGTATAATAGAAAGTTGTAGGTTAGAATTTGGTGTCCGTGAGAATTAGTATGTGTGTAATTGTTCTCATTGTTCTCTCTGCACCATTTGTACTACAACTATCTCATCATCAATATAAGTGAATTATTCAGTATGATTTATGTGTTGATTGATTGTTGTGTTACATAGATCCGTGATATACAATTGTGTTAGTAGCAGTAACGATCCAATTGAACCTATAAATTGGTTTCAGAGCTTTCGGTATTGTGTGTTCTTCGCTATTCATAGAGCAAAAACACTCAAAACTGCTCTAATCATAATTTTCACGATCTGATTGTGATTTTTAATTCTTTTTCTTCATCAAAACGTTTTTGATTCACATCATTAAGGTCAATTTCAATCAGAATTGATCAGATCTGATGAATTTAGAAGATAAAATAGAACACTGTTCGCTCGAAAAATTCATTAAAATTCATAATCAAAAGATGTTGTTTGAGAATGATTGATATTAAGGGTTGAGAATCGAGTGATTATACTGTTTATGTGTGATTTTTGGACAAATTCAACAAGTTTTGAAGAATTATTAAATTTTGGATGATGATGTTCATGAATCTGTTGAAGATGTTCTTGCCGTGTGACTCGTGATTTAGACGTGTCAGGACTTTGTTGAACAAAATCTCGGTTACTGTAGAGGCGTGTGAAGGCTTATTGTTCTAGACGTGTGAAAAATTCGGGTGTACTGTTGAGCCGTGTGAAACTATAAAGACATGTTACGGTGTAATCGGGTCAACATATTTTAGCTGTGTCAAAGTTTTTTCCGCGTGAACTATTTAGCCGGGTCATCAGTCTTAACTTGGGTTATTCTACTGTTCTGTCGTTGTTAGGGCTCGTTTCTATTTATGATTTACTTTGTACTTTGTTTATACATATTTGTATAGTTTAGGGTTAATTTTGTATTTTCCCTAATGTGTTGATGCATAAAGCATGTTGTGAGAGAATGTTAGAGAGAGAGTCTAGATCACAACTTACACGCTAGAGAGAGAACTGTGTGTGTGATTTGTATTCTCCTGCACATTTGTACTACAACGTTTATGCTTTGATCATCAATACAAGAGAATTATTTAGTAATGGATTGTGTTGTTGATTGAATTGTGTGTTTGTACTTAGATCATTCTGATTTGCAGCAATATCGATCCAATTGAACCTATCAATTGGTATCAGAGCTGTTGGTATTGTGTGTGTTCTTCGCTTTTCATCAAGCAAAAACACATCAATATTGCTCAAATCATGATCTGAATGATTTGTTGCTGTTTTTGGATTTGATTCATCATCGGAATCATTTCTAATTCACAATGTGTGTGCAAATTCCATCAGATTATCATCAAATCTGAGGAATTAAGAAGAAATTGAAGTTTACTGTTCGATCAATTTTCTGCTCAAAATCATCAGAAATTGATCATGTTTTGGATTGATTGAGATTGGAGATTGATAATCGGTATAATTCACTGATTGGGTGTGAATTTTGGACAAATTGGACAAGTTTCATTAAAATTCTGAAAAATCTATATGACGAAAATGATGAACATGATGAACTGGTTGAAGATTAACTAGCCGGGTGATAAAATTTGACTTAGACAATATTTTTGGACTTAGATTTGTGAACAATTAGGTCCCGTGCAGCCGTGTGAAGGCAAATTGTCTAGACGGGTGAAGAATTTGCAAGAAAAAGGTTGTACTGTTCAGCCGGATCAAAGAACTGTTGTGCCGGGTGATCAACTGTTCAGCCGGGTGATTAACATTTCAGCCGGGTGACTCACTTACTGTTTGGCCGGGTAAACAACATTTCTGCCGTGTGATCAACAACTGTTCAGCCGGGTCACTTTTTCTGCCGTGTCAAGTTTCAGCCGTGTGAAGTTTTACTGTTCAGCCGTGTCACTGTTCAGCCGGGTAACTCTACCTGCCGGGTGAAGATTTCAAGTATTGAAGATTGACAACTGTTTAGCCGTGTCACTGTTTAGACGGGTGAAGAAGTTTTTCTAAGCCGGGTGAAGAAGAAACTACACTGTTCAGCCGGGTGAAGAACAAAATTTCACTGTTCAGCCATGTGACTTGTTTTCAGTTGTTTCAAACCTTGTTATCTTATCTAGTTATTATTTATTTGCTTTTAGTTTAAAATTTTAAATGTTTCTTTTCAAAAATCATCAAAAACACAAAAATATTTTCTTTAAAATTTTTAAAATGGCACCTAATGATGATTCTGATAACCATGTTCCTAGATTGGTTAATCGTGCAGATTTCAAGAATTGGACAATCAGATTGAAGCATCATCTATGCTCTATTGACAATGATCTATGGAAGTCAATTGATAAAGGTCCTCACATTCCTACTCAGACTGCTCCTGACAATGCAAGCACCTACACCAAAGATTCAACTGAACCTTATCCTGAAGATAATCTATCAGCAGAAGACTTACGAAAGGTCAAGAATGACAGTAAGGCTTACTCTTTGATGTGTAAGGGATTGCCACTTCAAGTGTTGTCAAGATTGGATGCTTATCAAACTGGCTACACATTGTTCAAGGCATTGAAATCAATCTGTGAAGAGGTGGACAGTTGAGAAGTCTCAAGAAGCAGAAATTAAAGAGACAGCTGGAATTGTTTGAGCATATTGCTGGAGAATCTGTGTATCAGATGATGAATAGATTTGTTCATCTAACTACTGAGATGACAAATGTTGGTGCAAAGACAAATCTTCAAGACTTAAATGACAGATTGTTATGTGCTCTTCCATCTTCATGGAAACTAACTGTGACTCTGCTAAAGCATACAGAAAAGTTTCCAATGGACTTGGATCTTCTCATTGCAAAGATTAAAGAAGTAGAAATTGATGAGAGTTCAAGAAACTCAGATAGATCAAACTCACATGCTCAGTATAAGTTTGTTGTGAATCCTGCTAACACAGTGGAGAATGCATTTCTTGCACAAGATGCTGCTAAGACTGATGACGAGGGTGATTTGTTTGTTGGTGCTAGCTTTTACACTGATTCATCGTATTTACCAAGCTCACCAATTTACTCTCAACCTCAATTTCCACCAAGAGCTCAAGTTCAAAGTCAATCTATGAAATCTAAAGCAGAAAATCAAAGTTCAAGTTCCACAGTTCAAGCCAAAGTAAAAGATGTGATAAATATCTTGTTACAAGATGATGAGACTAAGAATGCTTTTACTGTATTCATGGCAAGCTTTCAAGCTTATCAAGGAAGTCATTTGAATCAGATGGATGTTGTGCTACAAGACTTGTTTGAAATGGATCCTGATGACGTTGAAGAAATGGACTTAAATTGGCAAATGGTGATGGTTGCATATCGAACTCAGAAACATGCATATGTGAACCGTAGCTTCAAGCCACATGCAAACAAGACAGTTGGTTTTGACAAGTCAAAGGCCAGATGTTTCAACTGTAACTGCTATGGTCATTTTTCGAGGGAATGCAAGGCTCCTAAGAATCAGAACTACAATGATCAAGCTGGTTCAAGTGGATAGAATCATGGTCAAAGTCAGAACTCACAACAGTCTTCAAGCTATCAGAACAGAAATCAACGTTTCATGCAAAAGCCATACCAAAGTCTTCCCATGCCAGAACTGAAAGATGAAGGCAAGAAACCAGAAGATCAGACCAAACCACTGGTAGTTAGTGTGAAAGACGGATATGACTAGAGTGCTTATGCGGAACAGTTTACATCTTATCTTACATCAAGTTTGGCACTGGTATGTGAAATTAAGGAAGAAGATTGGTCTGAAGAAGGGGATGATCAAGTGACTGATGCTATTAGTGAAGCTTATGAAGAGTATGATTGGAGTGCAAAGGCAGATCCTGTTGAAGAATCTGAACCAGAAGTTGCGCTTATGGCTACATCCAATGAGTCTTCATCATCTGTTCAACAACCAAAGGTTAGTACCGAACTACCCCCTAACTATGTTCCTTTGCCTGATGATGTTAATGGTAGGTTATGTTCTGAACAATGCATTAAACAAGTGGAACATTATCGAACTCATTCTTTTAAAATTGGTGACAAATTAAGCAAACATGAACAAATTCATGAACAACTTAAAATTGATCACAAAATTGCTGATGAGAAGATATTGTCACTTAAAGAATCATGGAACAAAACCTTGAAAGAACTGGAACTAGTAACAAAACAACTTGAAGAAATGACAAAGACTTTTGAACAAGAAAAGGTTGCTCATGCAGTCACACAAGTTGAATTAACAAAGGTAAAAAGTTGTAAAACAATGGTGAGACAACTTGTGAGTGAAAAAGGTAACAAAAACAAACTAGGATTGGGATTCACTCATGAACCAATGCCTAAATCAATCACTAACACTTTACCTGAAAACTTCAATGAATTTGATCATTCACCTGAAAATGAACAAAGATTCAAAGAAATTCAAAGAAGTAAATCTGAATCCGAAGGATCTGAAGTGTTACTGGAAAGCTTGAAAGAAGATGATGTTGTGACAGTTGAAGCTGATGACGAGGCAAGCAACAAATCTGATCCTATTCTGGTACAACTTGTTGAATATCCGGAACTGAATCCTAAGCCGGAAGAAAAGGTGAAGGATGAAGCTGAATTTTCAGGATACAATGATCCAGAATACATCAAGTGGAAGAATGAACAGAAAGCGATTGTTGTTGATCAACTGATCAAGAAGAAACCAGTGAAGAAGACTGAAGTTTCAAATGCAAAGATGCAGAAATCGAAATTGACAAACAATCAATCTGAAACAAAACAGTCAAAAGGTAAAAATGTCATAACATCAAATGACAACACCAAAGCTCAAACTGTTAAAACTGACAATGTCAAACATGTGAAAAAGAAAGTGTATAAAGTTAAAACAATCAAGTTTGTATCTGCAGGAACATTTGATATGAACTCATCTCATGGTAACCAACTCAATTCTAAGATCAAATCTAACTCTGGTCTTAAAACAGGTTCAGGTCCTAAGACTTCCGTTGTCAATGATAAAAGATTTGAATCAAAGAAGGTCACTAAGCAGGATGTTTGAAAATCGAACCAAGTTCCCAAACAATCTAAACTTGATCACAAACAATCAAAATCTCCACAAAAGAACCAAGTTAACTTAAAACCGAACATGTCTGTTAATGAATCACGAGTGGGTTCAACATCTAGAGTTAACAATCGGCTCTTTAAGATTAGCAAGAAACATTGTGAGATTTGTGATCTTTATAATCATGCTACTGCTGAATGTTTCTATAACAGGTACTGCAATTACTATGACAAAAGAAATCATTCTTCAGAGGAATGTTTTTATAACAAATTTTGTGATATTTGTGAAAGGAGAAATCATGACACTGCAGATTGTTTCTTTCGGAAAAAGTCATCAAGAGAAATGACTCCTTTTCCAAACTTTCAAAGAAATCAATCTTTTGGTTTCAACAAATTTAACCAAAGTCATTCTCCTGATTTGAGAACTTTCAAACGAAACAATTCTGGTCTTAATGAATTTTCATCCAGAAATGTGCAGGTTAACAGTTTTAAGCCGAGAGCTTTGATGGTGAGAAATCAGAAGTTTGAAAATAACCTTGATCCTAAGTTAGAGGAAAGGTTTACTTCTTTAAGAAGAAAGCAAACGAATCAAGCCGTTGGGCGAAACAGTTTTCAACCAAATCTCTCAAATGAAACAAATTTTCAAAATCAACATTATCAACAAGTTACTGTTACAGATAGATTCGGAAAACCCAAGACCATGTGGGCCTGGGTTGACCAAACTAACTAGGTAAATGTTGAAATGCAGGTACGCCCTCGAAGACCTATTAACTCATGGTTTGTTGATAGTGGGTGTAGCCGGCATAAGACAGGCAACCATGCCTTGCTTCAAGATTTTGAGCTAAAGAAGGGTACTCATGTTGCATTTGGAGGAGATGCTGGTGGAAAAATTACTGGAGAAGGAACCGTGTCAAATGGGGTTATTAGCTTTGATAAAGTCAACTACTGTGCACAGTTGAACTTTAATTTACTAAGTGTATCTCAAATTTGTGACAAATCTTATTCAACATTGTTTGATGATTCTTTTTGTTACATACTCAAACCAGGTTTTAAAATTGACAATGAATGGGTGGTGGTTAAAGCTCCAAGAGATCGTGATGTATACAAGCTTGATATGTCGCAGATTGATGCTGAAATCGAAACCACATGTCTCATTGCGCATGCTTCAAATGATGAGAGTCAGCTTTGGCATAGACGGCTGGGCCATTCAAACTTCAGAAACATGAACCGACTGGTGACTGGAAATCATGCTGTGGGAATACCGTCAAAGAAATTCTCAACAACTGATCTCTGTCCAGCATGTTTGAAAGGAAAACAGCACCGAATGTCTTTTAAGTCCAAGCCAGAACACTCCATTTCAAAACCCTTGCAGATGCTACACATGGATATTTTTGGACCAACAAATGTTCAAAGCATTGGAAAAAAGTCTTATTGTTTTGTCATCATTGATGATTTTACTAGATTTTCTCGGGTTTATTTTTTGCATGTTAAATCTGAAACTACTGAGTTGTTAAAAGAATTTATTATCAAAGTAAAAATCTTGAGAAGTGATAATGGAACCGAGTTTAAAAACTCTAATGTCGATTTGTTTTGTGCAGAAAAAGGAATTGCTCGTCAATTTAGTGCTCCAAGAACGCCTCAACAAAACGGTGTGGCTGAACGGAAAAATCGAACACTAATTGAAGCAGCAAGATCCATGCTCGCAGATGCCAAAATCCCTATCATATTCTGGGACGAAGCTATTGCTACTGCTTGCTTTGTACAAAACAGGACATTATTGGTTCAGGATAAACATAAAACATCTTATGAGTTATTGTTTGGAAGAAAACCGAATATTTCATACTTGAAAGCATTTGGTTGTCCTGTATCGATTCTAAATTTTAGTGATCATCTCGGTAAATTTGAGTCAAAATCTGACGATGGATTTTTTCTTGGTTACTCTTCTGTTTCAAAAGCTTATCGTGTTTTTAATAGCAAAACAAACACTGTTATTGAAACTATTAACGTAAAGTTTTTAGAAAATTCATTTTCGTCAGTGGCTCATGGTCCCGAATGGTTGTTTGATTTAGATTCGTTATCAAAATCTTTCAATTCTAACTTGTTTGACTTTTCAGGAAAATCGAGAAAAGAATCAGGAGACTTGGGATGTTTCAGTGATGATTCTGATAATGACGATGATGGCAATCTCAATTCTGAGTATCCGTTCATGTCATTTCATAATCCTGATAATGGTGTATCCAATCAAGCTCCGGGTCCATCTGGTTCTCAAGAAGATCAAGAATCAAACAATTTTGGTGATGACGTGAATCCGCAAAATTCTCCTAATGATGGTGGATCTGTTCAAAATCAACCATCATCAGATCCGAATGTTGAAGTTGTTCCAGAATCATTTGACTACTTCATCAATTCACCAGAACAAGTTCTTAATTTCACCCCGCATGCTTCTACAATTTTACAAGATCTGCCGAATCTGAATCAGTCTAATCTGGAGACGCAAGTACATGGTGATTTAATTCCAACTCACCAAGTTCACAGGAATCATCCTCTTTCTCATATTATAGGACCTTTGAATCAGATAACTATGAGAAGTCAGACTGAACATGCAAACGTTTGTCTTTATTCATGTTTTCTTTCTCAAGTGGTGCCGAAGAACATTTCAGAAGCGTTACAAGATAATAGTTGGATTGAAGCCATGCAAGAGGAGTTACTTGAATTTCACAAACAAGAGGTTTGGAAATTAGTGGACTTACCTGAAGGAGAAAATGCGATTGGTACAAGATGGTTGTACAAGAACAAGCCAGACGAACGTGGCATTGTGGTCAGAAATAAAGCTAGACTTATTGCACAAGGTTACACTCAAGAAGAAGGTATTGACTATGAAGAAGTGTTTGCTCCGGTCGCTCGACTTGAAGCTATTCGCGTTTTTCTAGCTTATGCCTCTTTCATGAAGTTCAAAGTGTTTCAAATGGATGTTAAAGGCGCTTTTCTGTATGGACCAATTACCGATGATGTGTACGTCAGACAACCTCCAGGTTTTGAGGATCCTGAGTATCCACATCGTGTATACAAATTGAGCAAAGCTTTATATGGTCTACATCAAGCCCCAAGGATTTGGTACGAGACGTTATCTAAACATTTTATGGAACATGGTTTTACAAGAGGTCAGATTGATCCAACTTTATTCATGAAGCGAGAAAATGAAGATCTTTTATGTGTTCAAGTGTATGTGGATGAGATCATCTTTGGATCAACAAGTCCGTCCATGTGCAAAGAGTTTGAAGAGATTATGAAATCAAGATTTCAGATGAGTTCGATGGGAGAGATCAATTTCTTTCTCGGATTGCAAGTCAAACAGTCGGCTGAAGGAATTTTTATCAACCAATCAAAGTTTGTTGAAAAGTTGCTGAAAAAGTTCAAGATGCAGGATTGTCAGAATATTCGAACGCCATCTGATGTGAATTGCAAGATACAGCCGGATCCAAAAGGAAAATCCGTTGATCAAACACTGTACAGATCAATGATTGGTTCATTGATGTATCTTACTTCATCAAGACCAGACATTATGTATGTTGTATGTGTATGTGACAAATATCAGTCTGATCCAAAAGAGTCGCACCTGGTTGCTGTTAAACGTATTTTCAGATACCTTAAAGGGAAACCGAATCTCGGGTTATGGTATCCTTATGAAGGCAATTTTGAATTATATAGTTATTCTGATAGTGACTTTGGTGGGTGTGCTCTTGACAGGAAATCGACTACGGGTGGATGTCAATTTTTGGGTCCTAGACTTGTTTCTTGGCAATGCAAAAAGCATACCAACGTTTCTGTATCCACAGCTGAAGCAGAGTATATCGCTGCATCTGCAGGATGTTCTCAAGTTTTGTGGTTACAAAACCAATTGCTTGACTACGGGTTTAACTTTCTCAAAACTCCTCTTTACATAGACAATACTGCTGCTATGTTCATTACTGCTAATCCTGTTCAACACTCAAAAACCAAACATATCGAAATTCGATATCATTTTCTCAGACACAACTCTGAAAAAGGTTTAATAATTTTGATTAAGGTTCATACCGACAAACAACTGGCTGATCTTTTCCCAAAATCTTTCTTGTCATGACGGTTTGAATTCTTAATTCAATCCATAGGGTTAATCAACCATGATTAATTCTATTTTTGCAAAAATCAATACAAAAATATAAAATCTAAAAACCAAAAATAGAATAAGTCGATGTCAAGTATTGATTCCTTTGTCTTTTATTTTATTGCATTGTGAGTGTGTATGAAAAAGAAAAAGCAAAACAAAAAGATAAGAAAAAGAAAAGCAAAAGAAAAAGATATTCATATCATAAGAATCTTTATTGCAAAAAGTGAGAAATGATAGTTACACTAGACATTATTTGTTTCATCATTTTAATAATAAAGACTGATGAATGTTAGTTGATGTGCGAGACGGCTCAGGCAATTAGACTGAAAAAGTAAGTTCATTGTTGACAAATCTAAACTTAATGATCTTTGTGTTAAGTTCCTTTGCTATACATGTCTAAATATATATCTTTGGATGCATTGCTTGTGATGATAGTTGTTCATGATCGGGTAACGATGCAGTCTATTCAGTGTGATGAACCGCATCGTGAGCTTCTTTGTTGTGGTATCCACAGACCTGAAGTCTCACATGAAGTCTCTTTTGAGCTTCAAGGTGCAGCAAAAGATTCCCAAAGTTGGAACAAAAAGAGTCCCATATGTGGACCATCACCAAACAAAAATTCCAAAAAGGAATTCAGAAGATTCCCAAGGGGAACGATAGGAAATTAAAATTCCAAAAAGGAATTCAAAAGAAGTCCCAAAGTGGACCAAATCCGAATAGAACCCAGATTCCACACTGTTTATGACTGTAAGTGACCAGGTTTTTGTGCAATATGCATTCAAGTGGTGGTTGATGAGGAAATATGTTGACATATGTATTCATGAGGGTCACATAAGTCATTTTAATCGAACCTTAATCTCATCATGATACTGAAAAAGTAAGTGTGTCAATTCGAGCTAATTGGTATGTTTTCATATATTCACTCAATCAAGCATAAGTCAAATGTCTATTCAAAACTTGCAAAACATCTTCAGATAATGTGTGGTATGATCTCACTACGATATTTTGATTCATTGTATTGCATATGTATTTATTTTAATGTGTGTGCTTTGTGTGTGCAGGCATATGGATTCTTTATTGACACATCGACATCCTTTTTAAACATAAAAATTTCAAGAAATTTCAAGTTTAGGGGGAGAATAATTGAAGAAGAAAAATATTTTCAAAAATCCAAAAATATTTGAAATAAGTGTGTTGAATGTAAGGATCATGTGGTTAATGAAAGCAAATGTATTGGATGTGTTAAAAACAAACCTAAGGTCTTGTGATTTTTTTTAGAAAATTTGGTTAGGCAAAAACATTTTGTGAGAAAAATCAAAGAAAATGAAAAAGGTTTTTAATGAGAAATTAATTTGTTGCCCTAATAATTAATTTTTGATGAATTAATTTGACAAACCCTAAATAAGGATGTCTGTCTAATTAATATGTCGAGAATGTTTTGCAGGTGCAATAAATGCAGTTGAAAAAGTCAACAGAGAGAAAAGTGAAAAATCGTTCAAGTGTTGCAGCCGGGTGAAGATATCAGACTTCACTGTTTAGCCGGGTAATGAAGTGATGTTGTTATCAGCCGGGTAATGAATAAGTCACTATTTAGCCGGGTAATGAAGTGAGGGTTGATATCAGTCGGGTGACTGAATGAAAGAAGGTAGCCGGGTGAAAGAAGAAATGATGCCGGGTGACAAGTTGTAAGTTACTATACAGCCGGGTGATGAAGTGTTGACACTGTGCAGCCGGGTAATAGAATGAAGATTCTATATAGCCGTGTAAGTGAAGAACACTGTGCAGCCGGGTAAGTATGGCAACTGTACAGCCGGGTGATGAAAGACAATATCACTGTGTAGCCGGGTAATGAACATGAAGGTATTGTGCAAGCGGGGTGATGACAAGGAGTCTACTATTCAGCCGGGTGATGGGTAAAACCAAAAACGAAGGTGTAGTTGTTCCTAACTCTGACCCGTCTCTACATACTTGACCCGTCCCTATAGTGATTGACCCGTCTAAGTGTTACATGTTAAATGTTGACCCGTCCCAAGGTTGTGACCCGTCCCAAAAATTGTGACCCGTCCCAACAGTACTTGACACGTCTCAACAGTACATGACCCGTCCAGGCTTATTGGGCTAAAATGTTTACCCGTCCAAAATGTTGACCCGCCTTTTCTCAAACACTTATCATTTTTCACAAACATTTCCCAGCAAATCCTCTGTACCTCAAATCGTCCATATCATATTCAATCGATTGACTCTGTAACAAGTTTTATTGATTGAATAAGGTATATTTTACATGATTCGACCTTGTTAAACCTACTGATTGATTGTAAAAACGAAATGTTGTGATGAACAGTAATTGGACTATGAATCGACACTTTGATTATGGGTGTTAAAACTTAAATCGAGTGTTGTAATAGGTGTAATAACTGTCGATCATCAATTTTCTGCCATTAATTTGCATCAAATCGCTTAAAATCAACTGAATCAAAGGAAAATATTCAAACTCTGTCGAACCGCCATTAATGAAATTTTGAGTTATTCATGTCTTTGATATCAAATGATGAATCATCTGTTATTGTGTGACAAATCAATGCTAAAACTGACCTAAAACATGTTATACAACTTCATTATGCAAAATTACAGATTTGTGTTTAAGTGTATAATGTGATATGATCATTGATTCCCAAAAGTTTTGATGAACAAAATGATGAATATCAGATTGTTAGATTAACTTAGCTGTTAAATGATTGTGTGATTTGTTACATTGTGACATTATGTTTTAAAACTTCTTATGCAAATTTCTGTTATTTATGAATGAAAAGTCTAACACATGTGTCTTGTTTTGTCATAACAGATGAATGACCTCAAGTTTGAACCCAAGCACAATCTTGTTGCTATGTTAGATGAATCTGATCAGATTCCTCAGAAGAACAAAGTATGTATATGCAATGTGTGCCAAACCCATTGTGTATGCAAGACTCATCAAGAGTTTCTGGAGGACAGCAGAGGTAATCACTGACGAAGCTGGTGTATCTGTGATTAGAGGAGATATTACCAGACAGTTACAATTAACTGTGTCTGAAGAGTCCATCCGGACTGCTTTGAGGATTGATGAAGAAGAGATTGGTGCTCAAGATGAACTAACAACTGCTGAATGTCAGACTTGTTTCATAAATATGGGTCATCCTCCCATATTTCCTAAATAGCAGTTTGTTGAGCTAGATTGGGAAAGAAATGGAAGCTTTTATGCTATGTCATCCAGCAATGTATGTCTAGGAGAAGTGCTGGGTTTGACAACTTTCCTTCAGACATTGCATCTCCTATAGTTGCAATTGCTGAGAATCGACCATTCAACATGTCTAAGTGGATCAAGAAGGGCTTTATATTCAATCTGGTTAAAGGAAAGAGGTTCAAGTTCTTGATGTACCCACGATTCTTGCAACTGATGATTAATATTGCTCATCCTATTATTTGAGAAGAAGGTTTTAATGGAGGGATTTTGTACACCGAAGATTTGAATGCTCTATCTTATCGAAAGATGAGTATTGGAGGTGTTGAAGGTGTTGAGATGTTTGCCTATATGCGAGATATAGCAAACAATGATGAAGACATTGAAGAAGTGTATCATCATATATCACAAGGTGAAGTTGTAGATCCATTGGACCTTGTTGATGTGATAGTTCTAGATGAACCGAGCTTGGATCTAGATCTGAGATTGTTTGGGGATGTTGTTTGCAATCAGTGATGCGGAAACTCACTGATCACGTATTGATGCTTGAATGTTCATGAAGATCAATGCAAGGTATGATGAAGATGATAATAATATGAATAGGTGAATTGTATTAGATCAATAGAGAGGTTACAAGAGATATGGAATGAAATGCATGCAACTCTTTAACAAATGACCTATGTGATGGTATTTATAGTCTATACCATTCACCTTACAATGTAACCTAACCACGTGCAGTTAAGCACAAACGCGCATTTAAGCACGAAACGATTACACAAATATTCTAAGACAAATACAAATTATGAACGTCTTCACCCGCTCTTGCTCGTGATGATGCTCGATATCTTCACTCGCTTATATTTGGAAAGTGACATCTTCAAATAACCCCAACAGTACTCCCCCTAAGATGACACTTTACAAATCCGACATATCAGCTTAAATTTTCATGTGACGAGCATAGAGAGCAACTTAAAGTTTTGGTATGCATTATCTTCAAGAGGACCCAACAGTACTCCCCCTAAGATGATGCTGCCAAAACTCTGTCTTTCAACAAGCAATCTGCATCCTTCTCTCCCTTTTGAGTAACATCACAGGTTATGGAAAGAAATAAGCAGAGAGTAGATTCCGGTGAATCTATATATCAGCAACGGGATCTTCTTCAACGGTTGAAGTAGAATGAGAAGACTTCTTTGACTTAGAATACTCCCCCTCAACTTTTGCTTTAGAGGTAAATGAGATCTGTGTATGAGATATTAAGAGGAGGATTCTTAACACTCAGCAATCTGACTTGGAGATCTTTAGACTGGAATCAGGCTTGAACAGGAACATCTTCAAGTCACGTGGAAGCTTGTTCTGCATTGTAAACTGTTCCTGCAACTCAAAGAAAAACATTAAAACTCAGGCAATAATGTGTATTTATCATCAATGTAAAGATTAAGTTCTCAATCAGATGAGATATTGCTCGATGAACAACTCCTACATCAATAACACAAGTTAAACTGCCAACACAAAAGAAAAAGATTAAAATGACAATCTTTTTGGTGTTTTGAATTTTTTTTAATGTTTTTGATATTTTTGGAATTTTCTCTTTACATTCTGAATCTTTAACCTGCTATAAGATCATACCAGCAATTAATCCAACACATGTTTTGCAGTTTTGAGAATAGACATTTGAATTGTGAAGTAATTGAGTGATGAATTGTTAAACAAATCAATTAGCTCGAAGTGACACACTTACTTTTTCTATTCTTGATGATCAATTAGGTTGATTAAGAATAAGTTTTGAGTGACCCATACCTTGCACATTAGAAAGTTATACACTTCATCTAAATAACCCGAGAACAACTCAACACGTCAGGTCACTTACAATCATAAACAGTGTGGAAATTGGGTTCTATTTGGATTTGGTCCACTTTGGGACTTTTTTTGAATTTCTTTTTGGAATTTTTCTTTTTTGCCTATGTTCCCCTTGGGAATCTTCTGAATTCCATTTTGGAATTTGTTTGGTGACGGTCCACATTTGGGACTCTTTTTGTTTCATCTTTGGGAATCTTTTGCTGCACCTTGAAGCTCAAAAGAGACTTCATGTGAGACTTCAGGTCTGTGGATACCACAACAAAGAAGCTCACGATGCGGTTCATCACACTAAATAGATTGCATCATTACCCGATGTATATTGTTGCGTCACAAGATATCTATTTGATTTGTATAAACATTTCACATGCACTAAGATGTTTCAACCACAAAAACTCATTAGAATTTAGTTAAATCATCGAAGAATATACTTGTTCAGTATAATTGTCTGAGCCGTCTCGCACATCAATTTTCACGCTTCAGTCTTTATTGTTTAAAAATGATGTGTCGAATAACTCTAGTGTATCTATCATTTCACATGTACGTGCAAGTAGATTCAACATATTTTTTGGATTTTTTTTGATTTTATCATTTTTTTTTAATTTTATTTCAATGGTTTTCTCCCCCTAAACTTTAAATTTCTACGAAAATTGAAAGTTTAATGAAAAGAAAATGACAGATATGTTATCAACGTATGAAGAGTGCATGCAATATACTTAATCTAAACAGACGAAATGAAACATCGGTTGTTTCTTGCATAGCCATCATTGTTTGAAGTTTGAAATTGTTTTTTTTAAATTCCTGCAATGGTTCCTTTTTTTCCAACTCCAATTGGTGTCAGTTGCATCGAAAACATCATGATCAAGATTCGGTATCTTGTCATGATAAGGGATCAGCCACGGTCTTCTTTTCTTTGTTTGACCGGCCTCCATAACTGTCCCTAACACACTAACAAATTAGTTAGAGGGTGAAATCCAAGCCATTGCGGTCTTGGATTGTCCGAAATCATCAATATATGTAACTTCTTGATAAATTGCATCTTCTGGTGGACTATCGATTGATGAAGCATGTTGCTCATCTTGATTCTTAACACGTATTTTTCTCCACAACTGTTTTTGTGTGGGACCAAAGGAATGCTTTGGTTTGGACACCTGTCTTGAATTATTCATGGAAGATCTGTCATAGTCATTTCTAAACCTATTTTTCAAAATTTGGTTTTGTTGACTATTTTGCTTATGCAAAAATGGATTTGTTTGATTTTGTTTTCTTACATATCTTGGTTTGCATGAATCATTTGAATGATCACCATTAGAGAATTTAAAATCAGAAACATACCTGGCAGAATGTGCCGATGATGAATTTCTTTGGACATACCTTCTCGGCTTCATCGTTGATCTTTTGTTGTAGAAGCAATCCTGAGTGTTGTGATTGACCATGTCACAAATGGAGCAATACTTGTTGTAGTAACATTCCATTGTGTCGTGGTTGTACATCTGACAGTTGGTGCAGTACTTGTTGTAGTAGCATTCGGTTGTCATGTGATTGTACATCTCACATATCTCGCAGTCCTTCTGATGAGCCTTGAAGGGAGACTTCTTTCTTTGCTTTTGAGAAGTCTTAGCAGTTGAAGCATTTTGATTCTGATGAGCTTTGTCCTTTGAAGAAGCTGAAGTCTTGAACTTGTCACCTTTTGACCCATAAGGAAAGACACCTTGACTGTAGATACAATCAGAGATATGATGAGTTTCAGAGTCACAGATTAAACAGTAGATGTTACTGTTTGAATCGCTCGGGAATTCGGAATCTTGAAACTTTGAAGTAGAAGGAGTCTGTGGTGTAGAATCAGATGAAGTGGCCTTTGTCTTGTTCTTCTTGGCTTTGCTTTTCTTTCTTCTAACCTTCTTCTTCTTCTTCTTTGACTGAACCTCTTGTGTCTTTTCTTCTTCTTCTTGAGAAGATAGTGATCCAACAATTTCGGTTGGCACTAATCTCTCATCTTTCTTTTCAACAAACTTTTCTTTTTCGACTTCTTCTTTGATAAATACAAGATCAGATTGTGATCTGTTGAGTTTATCAGTGAGCTCCATGAGTTGAACATTCAGATTATGCTTTTCGGTAAGCATTGAATCAACATTCAGTGTAAGAGATTTGAGTCTATCTTCACACAATTGGTGATCTTTTTGTAGACTTGCATGCTTCTCTTGTTCTTCTTGCAGTTTGTTTTTCAGAGTGTTGTTCTCTGAATTGAACATCTCAGACAACTTCTTCAACTTTTGAATTTCTGCTTGAAAATCGTTAACCACTCTTGATAGATGTTAATTCGATTTTTCAGCTTCCTTTCTGATGTTCATTGCATCTTTTTCTTTTTCCTTGAGCAACTCTTCGAGAGATGTGATTCTTTGATCAGATATTTCGTGTTGTTCTTTCAGATTCTTGTGCATGGTTTCTTCTTTCTTCGGTTTATCACAAATCCAAAGTGAATATAATTTGCACTCTTCAACTTGTTCAAAACATTCTTTGGTGCACATCTTTTCTCTTTTATTTTCTTCTTGGATCATTGATTTCATTTTTTGATGAAATTTTCTTGCTTCGATTATTTCTTTGAATGTAAATTAGATTGGATCGGCCCAATACTAATTTTTAATAACCTTTGTTAAATTTTGGATCGGCCCAAAAATTTAATTTTTCAAAACACGATTTGTGTAATGAATTTGAACTTGATTTCTTGAAGTTTCAAAGAATTTCAAACGAATTTGTTAACCTTTCAACCAATCTTCAAATTTAAACACTTTGTCTTGATTGTTTTGATTTTCTTTTCTTGATCAATCAACAAAAAAGTTGCTTGTAGATTAATAATTTGGCAACAGTTTTGAACTTCAACACTTATCAATTCTCTTTGATTAAAATCAATGGCACATGTCTTGAAAGTAAACAAATCATGCTCCACAAATTGGATTATCACAACATGAGTCACTCTTGCTATGTCATTAACATGATCATGTGCATCATTAACTTTTTGTACCACAAACACAACAATTAATCAGCAACAACTTGACTTAATTCTTTGTGTATCAGCAACAACACTTTATGCTTTTCAGTCGATTTTAAATGTGTGGCAGCAGCATTTAAACAATAGTGTACTATGTTGTTGCAGTCCAACAGTGAATCAGCATGGTGAATATTTTGTAGCAGGCTCGATGCTTTTCAGTAGATTGACATAGAAGTTGAAATTAATTGGAAGATATTGATGAGATAAGTATTTTCAAAACTGTGCGGTGATGGAATTAAACAAAGCAAGTCAGCAGCCTTTGGATATTGTTCTTATAGTTTAATTTTAGATATAATGCGGCTTCTTATTGTCATTGTTTAAGATCTATTTCCAAGGTGATTACTACAGTTATTATTTTTATGTTTTTGTGTAACTACCTATGATAAGATAAAAAGGATTAACCAATCATAATAGACCTAAAACAGCGCAATGCACATGTAAACCTACTTTTATTATATATTAAAAGCCTCAAGAATAACTTTTTGTCTTCCTTCATGAACATCTTATGGAGTGAATACATATTAAGTGTTTTATCAAGGTTAAAGTTTTAAGCGTTCTATAAAAGTTAAAGTTATAAAACCCAAGTGTCAAGTGTCCTATTAAGATATGTTATGTTAAAACTCTAGCAAATAAGTGTCCTATTCAAACATCACCATCATCGACTTATATATCACGATTTCAACTTCAAATTGTTTTGTATACGCAACAGCAAAAAAAAAAAAATTTTGGCAGCAGCAGCAACTTTAAACACTAATCGAACAGCAACAATATATAATTATCGAGCAGCAGCAGCAAGACTTTGTAATTCTTTGTATTTCAATTCAACAACAACTTTTTGTATCAGTTTTAACTTGATGAACAGGAGCAGATTGAAACACGAATTAGCGGAAATTTGAAGATCACGAACAGCAGCAGAAGTATAACTTCCTGCAAGATGAATTCAGCAGCACAACATCAACAGTTTAAAGTGAAAGTTCAGCCGTATGAACTCACTTAGTCAGATATTTCAGCCGTATGACAATCATTGTGAAAGTTGTTAAGTGTAGGCAGTCGTATGAAGATGATTTGCTGAAACAGCTACAAAATGAAGAAATAACTCAGCCGTATGAACCACTTTGATCACTTTTGTTGTTGAAACGGCTAGAATAAACTCAGCTGTATGAACTTTTATGCACAACACTTAACAAATTTTGGATGTTTGAAACGGCTAAAAATGGGTTAGTCGTGTGAGGTATGCTACTTCAAGTTCTAGTCGCATGATGTTTGTTTGATTGCACAATCAGCCGTTTGAAGTCATATTACATGCAACAGCCTTTAGAAACTAGCCGCATGAAGTACTTAGCTGACTTTTGGTTGTGACACGGCTAGAGTAAACTCAGCCGTATGAGATTTTCTTCACCCAATTTGTAGCCGTATCAGATTTTTATAGGAGTTAACACGACTAGGTGATGAGTGAGACGGCTGGTTGCATGAACTTATTGGTCAGATGAAGATGATTCTCCATAAAACATTCGATCACAGCAGCATATTGTATTAGAAAACAATTTGAGTCAGCAGCCTTTTGTTGTAGACGTGTGAGATAGTGTATGTTCTTGAAGATATTTCAGCCGTATGAAATTTTTGTTCTTCACAACAGGAACTCAACCAAGAACAACACTCTTGTACAATTTACAACTTGTTTAGACGTATGAGCTTTTTCAATACTTCAAAAACTCACCAAATTTTACTTCAACTGAATCACAATCAATTTTCTTTTTATTTATGAATCATTTCATGATGAAATTCTGATCATATCTGCTATTAATTCTTCAATTCTTCAAAAACAGTTTGACTTTTGAAAAGTCAAAATTGTGATGAACACAAAAATGAATCATCAATTTTTCTTTCTTTTGTTCAATTCAACACATGTATTATCTGAGAAATGATGTTTCTAACAGTCCTTCAAAGTATTACAACTTGAAACAAGCTAAATCTCATCCAGATCTGGATTTTTGATGAAGAACACAACAAGTGGGTTTTGAGACAATTTGATAAAATATGGATCGAAATCAACAAATCAGTGATGTTTGATCATGAACGAAGCTTAGGATAGTGATTTCTAACATATCTCAATCATCAATTTCTCAATATCATCAACAAATTCCAGATCTCAAATTTTGAGCAGGGAATATGACGAACATGAATAAATTTTTCAAAAACTCAGTCAAATCTTCACCAATTGATCTCAAACTTTGCAGTTCTTTACAGAAACATGAATCAAAGCTAATGGTAGCTAAAATTCCATCAATAACAATAACAATCAAAGATCACCCAACAGCTCTGATACCAATTGATAGTTCTAGATGAACCGAGCTTGGATCTAGATCTGAGATTGTTTGGGGATGTTGTTTGCAATCAGTGATGCGGAAACTCACTGATCACGTATTGATGCTTGAATGTTCATGAAGATCAATGCAAGGTATGATGAAGATGATGATGATAATATGAATAGGTGAATTGTATTAGATCAATAGAGAGGTTACAAGAGATATGGAATGAAATGCAAGCAACTCTTTAACAAATGACCTAGGTGATGGTATTTATAGTCTATACCATTCACCTTACAATGTAACCTAACCACGTGCAGTTAAGCACAAACGCGCATTTAAGCACGAAACGATTACACAAATATTCTAAGACAAATACAAATTATGAACGTCTTCACCCGCTCTTGCTCGTGATGATGCTCGATATCTTCACTCGCTTATATTTGGAAAGTGACATCTTCAAATAACCCCAACAGTACTCCCCCTAAGATGACACTTTACAAATCCGACATATCAGCTTAAATCTTCATGTGACGAGCATAGAGAGCAACTTAAAGTTTTGGTATGCATTATCTTCAAGAGGACCCAACATGATGAGATGCCTGACAATCTGCTTGATGATGATGAGTACTTTGCTCGTCATCCAGAAGATGAAGATAATGATGAGGATGAGAATGAAGATGAAGATGATGAGTCTGATAGTGATGATGATGATAGTGATGATAATGGTGATTGTGGAAATGATGATGTTGTTGAAGAAGAAAGTGCTTCATCAGTTTCTGAGGAGGCAGAGCATATAGAAGAAGATATACATGTTGATGAACCTGTTGTGATTGAACATATAGAGATTGATGAACCTGTTGAGAGTGTAAAAGAAGTAGAAGATGTTATTGTTGAAACTTTAAAGGATATCACAGTTCACTATTCTAGATCACGACGATCTAAGACTGTGATTGATCCTATGATTGTAGAGGAGCCGAGTATGTTTGAAGATATGAGTGTGCCTGAACCAGTGGATGTTATTCAGATTGCTCAAGAAGTAATTGCCGAAGTGGAGACTGTTGCACATGCAGTTGATGATGTTGATGCTGGTGTTACTTTTCTTGATCCAGTAGATGTTCCCACAACATCATCTCCTGCAACTCCACTAATTGAACAACCTATGGTGTCTTCGCCAAAAGTTGTGTCAAGTGATATTTTGATTGAAAAGGATAAAGAGATTGAACGACTGAATAAAGTTATAGAAGATTTGATAAAGGAGAATGAGTTGCTAAAGGCTTCGAATGAGAGAAAGAAGGTTAGACTGAATGAGTTCAGAGAAACCAATGTGAAGAATATGAAGGTGTTTAAAGAACTTGATTCAGAGTATGAGAAACTGAAGGAAGATTACAAAGAATTGTATGCTGAATGTAATACTCTAAATGCAGAAAAAGAGATGTTGGAAAAGTGGTTGGAAGAAGCTAAACCGAAGAAATCAGGATCTACATCTGACAAAGACTTTTCAGATGATGTGATGGAAGTATCCGGGCCTTCGCAAGAGATAAAAGTTTATTATACTAGAGCACGAGGAACTAAAGCTGTGGGTGAAAAGGTTGAAGAACCAATTCAAATTCCCGATGAAGCTGCTGATATTGTCAATCTTGACAAAGCCGAGGGAAAACGTAAACTGGATGCTGTACCGGAGATTGTAAAGGAAGATGAGCATGCTAAGAAAGCTAGAACTGAAGAAACAGTTCAGATTGAGCCGATTCAACCTGAGTCTGTACAGGCAACTGAAGTGCCCGAGGTTGTTGAAACAGATGAGAATATGCAGAAAGCTATCATTGAAGAAGCTTTTCAGTCTGAGCCGGTTCAAACTGAAAATGCACCTACAATTGAAGCATTGGATGATTTGGACGAAGTAGATTTCACTGAATCTGAACCGGAAGCTAATCCTGATGAAGATGTACCAGTTGATCTTGATGAAAGGTTTGCATAGTTGGAGAAAATTAAGTATAATCCAGTTTATTTGAATGGACTCACTATCAGTCAAATAAATGAGGAATATGAAAAATGTGTGAATGCCCAAGACAAAGTAGAGGGTGATGAAAAAGAGTTTGTAGTTGAAATGGGTGAGTGGACGCCGCTTCAAGAAAGTTTGAATATTGATGATCTTCCTCCAGAAGAATTATATCATCAAAATCCAGAAGAGATGACTGCTACAAACATGCGTCAGTGGCTCAGTTCGAGAAACTATCCATACAAGACTTTGAAGAGGCTGAAACGAGAATCGCTGAAGAAGATTGTGGTGAGCTTTCAAAAGTCAGAAAAGATGCATAACCATATGCTCTTTTTGGATTATAACAATCCACAGTACTATGAACTGACTAAACGATACAAAGTTCTTGAGCCTAAAGAGATACCTTTAATGGCATTGCCCGAAGATGCGCACAAGAAAAGGAAGGAATTGATTGATATGTTTCCGAGCGAGATGAAGTCTTATAACATTCCGATGGAAGTACGAGAGTCATGGCACAAGTCTGCCACAGCAGGTGATATTGTTAGATCATTGCTGAGTAAGGGTCAGTCTGTTGCTGACTTACTAGACTCAATGATCGTGCCTGAAAAGTCCAAGGATATGAAGATTATTGCATGGAAATATGATGAGATTTTTTATGCGTTTCTAATCAAGACGGTGAATGGGCTATGTGATGTTTATCACTATTATTCGAGCATTTTCAAGCTGCCAGTTTAGGATTTGAAAGAATTGCACAAGTTAAGGTTGATTAATCACACGCTGCCAAAGTTTTTAGAGTTTCGGGGGCAGCAAGAAGATAAAGTATATTTGGATACAAAGAAGAAGAAACAGAAGAAGTTAATACTCAGAGATATGTACTTAGAAGAGTTCTCTGATGAGTATTTTGACAAAGTGACAGATCTGGGTTTGAAGGTGATTGATGGTTCGCAAGCAACTAAGCCCATTCTGAAGTTTTTCTACAATCAAGAGACTTATGAGCTAAAGTTGGTATGTAATTTGGATGACTAGGATCAAGATATGATCACATTGTTTAGTACGTTTGAGCTAAAGCTGCTACATCCATCTTACATTGATTATCTTCGCAACCACAAGATGGAGAAGTTGAAAGATCCTGTTGCTGAAGAAGACAGAAAATTATTCGTAATCATGATTGAAGTGATAGCCGCTGCCTCAGAAAAGATCCGACTAAGGAAAGCATTACTTAATGCTGACCTTGTGAAGATCGACATGCCAGAAATCGAATATATGAGGGTGACGTCCAAGGGTACCTTAGAAGTGAAAGTCAAAGGAAAGAAAAGGCCTTATGAGTTTATGCTAACATCGACTTTGCAGGTATTACTTTGGACACTTTGAAAAGAATGAAGGATTATGATATCATCACTAATGAATCAAAACCAAGACAAGCCGCAATTGCTGAGAAGTTCAAATCTTGCATTGAAGAAGCCATTAGACCATCCCCATTGGTGAACTTTTGTTTGGTTGAGATACTATTCAAAATTAAAAATAAAGAAAAAAGCATTAAATATGGCCGATCCGCTCATCCATACAATCTAGTTTGATACAAAGTTTGGGTGACACTTGTCACCATTCTATTAGACTCTTTTTTATTTCATTTTTCTTTTATATATCACTCTAATTACTTTTAGCTATAATCTTGTTTTTTATTAATAACTTGTAATAGTTAACATTTTAAAAAAATCTAATAACACCGTCTTTATCAGTTTTTTATTACGAACGTACCAATATAAATTTTATTAAAAACGGAGTTCGTTTAAAAAATGTATTTTTTAATACATAATAAATATTATTGTCTAAAAATTCAACATTATATATTTTGGATGAATGTTTATGTTTTTTTAAAAATATTTTTAAATTAAGTTGTGTATTATTTTGATATATATATTCTAATAAACTTTAGTAAAACCTAAAATCATAAATTATATATTTTTTAATTAATAAAGGTATTAAAGATTGGGTTGTTAATGAGAGTGAAAAGTTGGGTATAGTTGGGTTGTGTTGGTGGAAGAGAGAGAAATTAATTTTTTATTAAAAGTTGGGTTGAGTTGGTTGTGAATGTGGATAGTCTTAAAGAACAAGAAGAACATACCGGAAAGCCGTTGCTGAAGGTTAAAGAAGAGGATGAAGATTTCTGAGAGATTGAAGCAGAAAAGCAAAGAGTTGAAAACTGAAGATTTTTGAAAGTCCAAAGTTAAATCTTAGGGGGAGTACTGTTAGGGCTCGTTTCTGTTTAAGATTTACTTTGTACTTTGTTTATACATATTTGTATAGTTTAGGGTTAATTTTGTATTTTCCCTAATGTGTTGATGCATAAAGCATGTTGTGAGAGAATGTTAGAGAGAGAGTCTAGATCATAACTTACACGCTAGAGAGAGAATGGATAACCCGGAGCTTTTCGTTGTAATTCTCCCCCTCAAATGTAGACCCTCCTAATTATAGGCATAATATAAGGCTTGAACTCCAACTGGTTAGCAACAAATAACCAACTTTCCATAAAGACCGTTGACATTAGCGGATGCTTGATCAACTTTTGTGCCTTCTCTCCCCCTAAAAAAAATCTCAATTTTAAATATTGATTAACTCCGTCTTGCGTTTCATAACTCGACCAATAATCCGAAGCTTGTCATGATGAATCTCCCCCTCAATTGTAGATCCTCCTAACATGTAGGCAAATGATAAAGGTTTGAAACACCAAATATCTCGCAGCAAATAACCGGCTTCATCACAAACACCCTTGACTTCGTTACATACTCACAAATCAAAATTGTCTCGGCCCATAAGAGAAACAGTTAACACCCGACCATCAACTTCTATCCCTTTTTTTTATTTGCAACCCCAAAGGATATAAAAATATTTTTCCCAAAATAAATTGAATAATATTCCCCCCGGGAAAAATAATTTTTTTGTATCAACGCACTTGTCAAAACTTGGCCCATTTGATTGAGAAACATTAACTCCCGGCCCACTTGAACACAATTTTCCTTATAATGATCTTGGCCCAACTGATTAAACGTTAGCTTCCGGCCCTAAGAGAAAACAACTACTAATTCTCTGCTTAATGACAAGAATTTTGCAGGCCCAACGAATGAATTAGTAATACCCGGCCAAACATAAAACGAACCAACTCCAACACGACCCAAAATTTAGAACGCTAACTCCCGGCCAAATTTATATCTTGTACAAAGATTGCTAAATATAGCCCAGTATTTAATGTTTTCACAGTCCATCAGAATTAGCATCTAAGCCCATTTATCTTGGCCCATATGTAAACAAACCCTAACCCAATTTTTTTTTTAATTTTAAAAACGGGTCAGCCGTTTAAACAACAACACAACATCACAACAACATTACATCATCACACTGACTTCATCTTTTTCTCTTCCTTTCAAACTCTCTCTTTCTACTCCCTTCTTCATCTTCTTGTTCTCTCTTTTCTCTTGTTCAAACACACACTCACACAAACACATGAACAACAACAACAAACACAAACACAACAAAGACTGATCTCTTGTTCTAGTTCACCTTCAACACAAACAAACAACAATTGCTGCTGCTCGTTTCTTCTTCTATGGCTACTTCTTCTTCTTGTTTACTCTACAACCCTGAACAACATAAACAAACAATAACATGCTGATTCTCTCACTCTCTCTTCTCTCGTCACTTCAAACTCTACCGGTTCTCTCTCTATCTCCGGTAAACAACAACAACAACACACACACACATATACAGATCTGCTGCTGCTTTCTTCTTCTGGTAACAGTCTCAAGAACACCAGCAACCACAACTTAACTACACAGCATCAACACAAACGAACACAACAACAACATCACAGCATCAACACACACATAAACATGTTCGATCTGCTGCTGCTCAACAACACAAACAACAGCCTCTCTTCACACACTCTCTCTCTCTCACTATATCCGAACACACACAACAATCTGCTCCTTCTTGCTCTTTTATCGAAGAATCACACGTCAAGATCTCAACACAAACAAAAAACACCTTCGACTTCTATTTCTTGCTTCTATCTCTACACACCTTTTAGATCTGTTGAAAATCTTTAATCAAATTAACATTTGTTGCTTGTTTGATGTAGTTGCACGTGTTTGTGAGTGGTTAAGGTGGACACAGATTTGTTCTTATATATTCTGATCTATTGATTGAATGTGTTGTAAGTGGTGAACGATGTTGTTATGGGGGTACGATGGTAATGGTGAAGGTTATGCGGCTATGGTTACGGTAATGTATGTTGTGGATGTTGTTATGGTTAGTAAGAAATGAAGGTAGGGTATGGATATGATGATGGTGGTTATAATGGCCTACGGATCTATGATTTTTTTTTATTTTTTTTTATTTTTTTTAAATTTTAGTCACATATCTGAAAATGATTTGGTTATAGTTCTTGGTTTGGATGTGGATGTGGTTATGGTTGAGTTGTAGATGGTTTGGTTGATAATTGTGTTGGTTGTAATTGTTTGTTGGTTTGGGTTTGATGTTTGGGTTAAAGATTCTAAAAATGATTTGGTTGTTTTGGTTTTAGGTGTTGTTGTGGTTGTTTAAGTGTTGTGTTTTGCTTGTTGGTGCAGGAATAATTGTCAAGAAAAGTGTCAAGAAATTGTAGGTTCGCTCAGATCTGTATGGTTTCGCAAGGTATGTGCAAGAACTTGTAGGTTCGCTGGCTTCAAAGTGTCGGGCGAACTTATAGGTTCGCTAAGAACAACGGGCGAATCTACGTAAATGCTCGGTATAGATTCGCTCAGAATTTTGAACTTTCGTTCAGATATTAACTAGATTCGCTGATCTTGCAGATTTGAAGATTTGAAGAACACCAAGAACACACACACACTGGGTGTGAGAGAAAATCTCAGATCTGCACTTTTTCTTCTGATTTCTTGTAATTTTTGAAGTGGAAATGATGTTTTTACGGATTATAAGTGAATATCTACCACGAAATGTTGTAGATCTGAGGATTTCGATGAAGATTCAAAACTCAGATCTGGTTTCTCTCTCTAAAAACCCATCAGATCTACTTTCTCTCTCTAAAATTTCTTCATAAAACTCTAATAATCAGCTTCAATCTTCAACAAAATGATTCAATTGGATCTCTATTAGGCTCTGATACCAATTGTTGGTCCCATTAACACCTTAGAATCAGTAATTTTGTGAAGATTTGATATAAAATAGGAAGAACTTGATGAATTGGATATGAACAATGAAAAACCCCAAATATTGATCTCATAAAATATGGCAATTAAAATCCTAGATCTATTTGGTTCATACAAGCCTTGACCCTAATTGTCACTAACTCTTTCTATATATAGCATAATGACTATATGCTAATGACAATTAGGACCTTAGACAATAACGAAGACTAAAAGATGACAAATAATAAATTACATTTAAAACCTGCAATTTTAGTCTAAAAATAATATATATATTTTGTCTAAACAAAATATATTTCTTTAACCGGACGCTCCATTGTCTTTCATAACTTGAACGTCACACGCCAATCCGTCGTTCGAACTGTCAACTCGACTTGGCGTTGACTTTGACCTGCTGACGTTGACTTTCGTTGACTTTACTATGTTGATAATATTAGACTATTTTTCAGGTCCAACAGCTTATCAAGGCAGTCATCTAACTCAAATGGATGCTGTTCTTCAAGATCTTCATCAAATGAATCCAGATGATGTAGAAGAAATGGATCTAAACTGGCAGATCGATGGTCATGATTGCATATCGAGTAGAAAAACATGCTTATGTAAATCGTAATTTTAGGCAAAATGTTCATAAAACTGTTGGCTTTGATAAAACAAAGGCAAGATGTTTCAATTGCAATGGTTATGGTCACTTTTCTAGAGAATGCAAAGCTCCTAAGAATCAGAACTTCAATGGGCAGTCAAGTTCAAGCAATCAGAATCAGGCTCAGAGTTCAAGTCAACAATCCTCAAGCTATCAGAATCGATCCCAATGATTTCAGCAAAAACCATATCATAGTTTACCCATGCCTGAATTGAAGGAAGAGGGTAAAATGGAAGAAGCTCAGAATCAGGCGCTGGTAGTCAGTGTTAAAGATGGTTATGACTAAAGTGCATATGCTGATCAATTTAACAATGATTTTATTGGTAATTTGGCATTGGTATGTGAAGTTGAAGAAGAAGACTGGTCTGAGGAAGGAGATTTGAAATTTCTGAAAGCAAAACTTGAAGAATCTGAAGCTAAAACTGCACTTATGGTTACATCTAACGATTCTTTCTCATCTGCTGAATCTGAACAACCAAAGGTTAGTTCTCATTTACCTCCGAATTATGTATCGATTCTAGATGATGTGAAAAACATGTTGTGTTCCACGAATCCATTAAACATGTGGAGCATTATCGAAATCATTCATTTATAATTGGTGATAAATTAAGTAAACGAAGAAGGCTTTGGATTTGATAATCCAAATTATCAAAGATGGATGAAGGAACAAGAAGAACTTGCTGTTGGCAAACTTCAACAATAGACAAATGTGAAGAATGATGGTGCGTCTACTTCTAAATCAACTCAATCAAAGAAGTCACCCAATCAATCTAAAACAAAGCAAAATAAAGGTACAAATGTCATGACATCAAATGACAACTTGAAAACCAACAATGCTCAATATGTTAAATCTGTGTCAAAGTTAAAACCAATGAAGTTTGTGTCAGCTGGAACATTTGATATGAATTCATCTCAAAGTAACCAAACAAATTCTAAGATCAAATCTCTCTCTAATCTAAAAACAGGTTCAGGTCCTAAGACTTCCACTGTTAAACGATTTGAATCTAAGAAGGGAACTAAGAAAGATGGTTCAGAATCAAAACTTGTTTCAAAACAGAAATCTAAAACTAGTAAAAACAAAGAAAACTCACAAACACAATCTCCAAGGAAAAACCAAGTAAACTTTAAAACAAAAAAAGTTGTAAACGAATCACATGTTTGTTCAACATTAAAATTTAACAATCGGTTATTCAAAATCAGCAAAAGATATTGTGAGATATATGATCGTTAAAATCATGCAACTGCTGAGTGTTTCTTTAACAGGTATTGTGATTACTGAAACAAAAGAAAACATTCATCAGACGAATATTTTTATAACATGTTTTGTGAAATTTTTAAGAGACGTAATCATGACACATCTGATTGTTTCTTCCGGAAAACCTTATAAAGAGAAATGACTGGATTTGCAAACTTTCAACAAAATCAATCTTTTGGTTTTCAAAATTCAACAAATAGTCATTCTCTTAATTCGAGACCTTTCAGAAGAATCAATTCTGAGGTTAATGAAATGCCAGCGAGACAATTTCAAGCTAGCATATTTACGCCAAGAGCTGTGATGATTGGTCCTCAAAGAAATGAAAAAAACCTCGATCCTAAGTTAGAGGAGAGGTATCATGCTTTAAGAAGAAAGCAATCGAATCAAACCGGTGGTAGAATTAATTTTCAAACCAATCATTTGAATGAATCAAACTTAAATAATTTGCACTATCAGCAAGTTACTGTTGTAGATAGATTTGGAAAACCCAAGACCGTGTGGGCCTGGGTTGACCGAACTAACTAAGTAACTGTTGAAATGTAGGTTTGCCCAAGAAGACTTGTCAACTCATGGTTTGTTGAAAGTGGGTGTAGCCGGCATATGACAGGCAATCATGCCTTGCTTCAAGACTTTAAGCAGAAAAATGGTACTCATGTTGCATTTGGAGGAGATGTTGGAGGGAAAATTACTTGAGAAGGAATGGTATCCAATGGGATAATTAGTTTTGATAAAGTAACTGTTGTGCCAAGTTGAACTTTAATTTGCTAAGCGTTTCCCAAATTTGTGATAAATCATATTCAACATTATTTGATGATTCTTTCTGTTATATACTTAAACCAGGTTTTAAGGTTGCTAATGAGTGGGTTGTGGTTAAAGTTCCAAGAGATTGAGATGTGTACAGGCTGGATATGTCTCAGATTGATGCAGAAACCGAAACAACTTGTCTCATTGCTCATCCATCAAATGATGAGAGTACGCTTTGGCATAGACGGCTGGGCCATTCAAACTTCAGAAATATGAACAAACTGGTGTGATAGGTTCAATTGGATCGTTAATATTACTCACAATGATCAGAATAATTCGCACAAACAAACAGTTCAATCACAAACACAATTCATACTAATAATTCTCTTTGTATATTGATGATCAAAGCAAATTTGTAGTACAAGTGCAGGAGAAAATAAATCACACACAGTTAACTCTCTCTCTAACGTGTAATAGTGATCTAGCCTCTCTCATCACACTCTCTCACTACATGCTTTAAAGCAACAAATACAAGTTTAAGGAATATAACAAAATAGACCCTAAACTATACACAAACATATAAACAAAATACAAAGTAAATCTTAATCTAGGAAATAGCCCTAACAGTACTCCCCCTAAGATTTATCTTTGAATCTTCAGCAAAATCTTCAAATCTTTTTCATTCTGTTCAGCATCAATCTCTTTCACCAATCTTCTGGTTCTTCTTTGATATCCAGCATCTCTTTTCCTTTAAACTCTTCTTGTTCCTTTAATGCTTCTTCAATGCAAGACTTGAATTTTTCTGCAATCTTGGCTTGTCTTGGCTTTGACTCGTTGGTAAGAATTGGGCATGCATTCATGCGTCTCAATGAGTCCAGATTTAAACCTGCAAAGTCAATGTTAGCATAAAATTCAAACGGCATCTCCTGTCCTTTGACTTGCACTTCTAAAGTACCCTTAGCACTAATCCTCATAAATTCTATCTCTGGTATGTCAACCCTCACGAGATTAGAATTTAGCAGTGCCTTTCTCACTCGAATTTTCTCAATAACAGATTTAGATCTTCGAGATCTAACATACTGTTTAGTGATTGGCTTAGCAACTTCAACAGCCACTTCTTTTTCAACAGAAGCAACCTCAACAGGTTCTTCTATCACCACTTGTTCAATAACTTCAACATTCTCAGTCTCCAATTCCATCGGTTCAGTTGTTTCAATAATTTCTGCCTCCTCTGAATCAGATTCAGCATCATCACCATCATCATTTCCACCATCATCTCCACTATCATCATTATCATCATCCTCAGGTTCATTCTCTTCATCTCCTGCATGACGAGCATCATACTCATCATCATCAAGTAGATTATCAGGCACCTCATCAATAAGGTCCTGTAGATTCACAATCTCACCATGAGAAATATGATGATAAACTCCTTCAACATCTTCTTCATTATTGACTATATTTCTCATATAGTCAAATAACTCCACACTAGGCACATTCCCGATACTCATCTTTCTGTAAGATAGATCGTTCATGTCCTCAGTATATAATATACCTCCAGTATAACCTTCAGTTCTGATGATAGGATAGGCAACATTGATCATCAGTTGTAAGAATCTCGGGTACATGAGAAACTTAAACCTCTTGCCCTTTACCAAATTAAATACAAATCCATTCATGATCCATCTTGACATATTGAATGGTTTATTCTCAGCTATGGCAACAATCGGAGATGCTATATCTGATGGGAAATTGTCAAATCCTGCACTCCTCCTCGACATGCATTGTTGGACAACATAACATAACAACTTAAACTTCTTTCCCAACTTTGCCCTATAGAATTGTGACTTTGGAAATATAGGTGGATGACCCATATTAACAAAACACGATTGACACTCAGCCATGGTCAATTCATCATTAGCTCCAACTTCATCATCATCTATTCTCAAGGCAGTTCTGATTGCTTCTTCAGACACTGTCAACACCATATCTCTAGAAATATTTCCTCTAACAACAGCAACACCATTATCATCTCTGATCACTTCTGCTGTTCTCCAAAAGCTCTTTATCAATCTTGCATATATGACCGGTTTGGCACACATAGCATACACATACTTTGTCCTCTTTATAAACTTGATCATATCTCTGTAACCATCAGTTTCAGGGATAGATTCATCCAAACATGCCACCAAATTGTGTTTGGGCTCAAACTTCAAATTCCCCATCTGTCAAAACAACCACAAAACATAAACAAGACACATGTGTTAGATTTTTCATCAATAAACTTCAAATTTTCATAAGTGTTTGAATAACAGTTAACATGTAAAACATTCACATAATCATTTTAAAACCTAAATTGTTCTAATAAACTGATTTTCATCATTTTGATCAGACAACTTTGAATTTTTAGTGATTATACAACATTTATCAATTTTAACAGTTTAACACTTAAGATCACAAATTTGAAAGTTATAAGATGAAGTTGTTTAACATGTTTTAGTTCAGTTTTAACATGGATTTGTCACTTTTAGCACACATTTCATCTTTTTGAAGTTTAACATTTAAGAGCTTTCAAAGTTCATCAATGGCGATTTTAACTGTTATGACAATTTTGATTGATTCAGTTGGTTTTAAGGTGTTTTGGTGCAAATGAGTGATTGATTGTTGATGATCGACAAATTTTATACTTAAAACAACATTCGATTTAGGTTTTAACACACACAATCAAAGTGTCGATTCAATGGTCAAAACACTGTTCATCATCGTTTTTCATTTTATCGGTCGATTTGCAGGTTTATCAAGAACAAATCACAAGGACAATACCTTATTCAGTCGATTACACTTGTTACAGAACAATGACTAAATATGATAATCAAAACGATTTAGGTACGGGGGATTTGCTTGAAAGTGAATGTGAAAAATGATAAGTGTTTGTGAAGAGGCGGGTTTTTATATCGTTAAAAATTAGGTCAAACATGAGGTGCCGGGTCAACAAATTGGGACGGGCAAGCTTAAAAAGCCCAATAAGCCTTGCCGGGTCAAGCACTGTTGATCCGTGTCATGTACTGTAGTGACGAGTCATGTACTGTTGGGACAAGTCACATGTGAAACACACTTGACGGGTCAAACACTGTAGAGACGGGTAAGTCACTGTTGTGACGGGTAAAGGTTAGGAACAACTACACCTGATGGGTTTTATTCATCACCCGGCAGAATAGTAGTCTTCAAAACATCACCCGGCAACCTTTCTTCATCACCCGGCAACATAGTTGCTTTCACTTTCACCCGGCATGCTTTTCTTCTTCACACGGCAACACAGTTGTCTTCTATATCACCCGGCATGCTTTTCTTCATTACCCGGCAACACAATGTTATATTCTAATACGGCAAGAAGATTTCTCTTTTACCCGGCTGTATAGCGAACACTTGTCACCCGGCAGATATCTATGACTTCTTCACCCGGCTGTATTTGACATGATCTTTGCCCGACTGTACAGTAGTCATAATATCTTCACCCGACTTCACTTCTTTTTCTCAATCACCCGGCTTATCAAACTCACAACTTCACCCGGCTGAACAGTGTGTTCATTACCCGGCTAAATAGTGTTATGATATTCTTTACCCGGCTATAACCCTTGAACGATTTTCTTCACTTTTTCTCGTCTGTTGACTTTTTCAACAGCATTTATTGCACCTGCAAACATTCTCGACACATTAATTAGACAAGATATCCTTAAAAAGAATTTGTCACATTAATTATCAATAACATTAAACGAGTCAATAACTTCATTTCAATTAAATTCATTTTTCTTTTTCTTTTTCAAAAATGTTTTTGCACAACCAATTTTTCTATATCCCGAAGCAATTTCTTAAAAACAATTCACAAGACCTTGGGTTTGTTTTTAACACATCCAATACCTTTGCTTTTCATACCACATAATCTTGTTCATTCAAAACACACTTATTCAAAATATTTTTGGATTTTTGTAGATATTTTTCTTCAATTTATTCTCCCCCTAAACTTGAAATTTCTTGAAATTTTTAAGTTTAATAAGGATGTCGATGTGTCAATAAAGATTCCATATGCCTGCACACACAAAGCACACACATTAAAATAAAGACATATGCAATGCAAATGAATCAAAATATCGCAGTGAGATCATACCACACATTATCTGAACATGTTTTGCAAGTTTTGAATAGACATTTGACTTATGCTTGATTGAGTGATGATATGAAAACATACCAATTAGCTCGAGTTGACACACTTACTTTTTCAGTATCATGATGATATTAAGGTTCGATTAGAATGACTTATGTGACCCACATGTATACATATGTCAACATATTTCCTTATCAATCACTACCTGAATGCATATTGCACAAAAACCTGGTCACTTACAGTCATACACAGTGTGGAATCAGGGTTCTATTCGGATTTGGTCCACTTTGGGACTTCTTTTCAATTCCATCTTTGGGAATTTTTCTTTCCTATTGTTCCCCTTGGGAATCTTCTGAATTCCTTTTTGGAATTTTTGTTTGGTGTTGGTCCACATTTGGGACTCTTTTTGTTCCATTTTGGAATCTTTTGCTGCATCTTAAAGCTCAAAAGAGACTTCGTGTGAGACTTCAGGTCTGTGGATACCACAACAAAGAAGCTCACGATGCGGTTCATCACACTGAATAGACTGCATCGTTACCCGATCATGCACAACTATCATCACAAGCCATGTATCAAAAGATATATATCTAGACATGTATAACAATGGAACTTAACACAAAGATCATTAAGTTTATGTTTGTCAACAATCAACTTACTTGTTCAGTCTAATTGCCTGAGCTGTCTAGCACATCAATTAACATTCATCAGTCTTTATTTAAAAATGATGTAACAAATAATGTCTAGTGTAACTATCATTTCTCACTTTTTGCAATATAGATTCTTATGACATGATATTTTCTTTTCTTTTTGCTTTTATATTTTGTTTTTGCTTTTCTATTTTCTTTTTCATGCACACACACAATGCAAGACATAAAATAAAAGACAAAGGAATCAATACTTAACATCAACTTATAATATTTTTGGCTTTTATATTTTTCTGATTTTTTTGTTTTGTTTTTGAAAAATAGAATCAATCATGATTGATTAATCCTATGGATTGAACTAAGTATTCAAACCGTCCTGACAAAAAAGATTTTGTGAAAAGATCTGCCAGTTGTTTGTCGGTATGAACCTTAATCAAAATTATTAAACCCTTTTCAGAGTTGTCTCTTAAAAAGTGATATCGAATTTCGATATGTTTGGTTTTTGAGTGTTGAACAGGATTAGCAGTAATGAACATAGCAGCAGTATTGTCTATGTAAATAGGAGTTTTTAGAAAGTTAAACCCGTAGTCAAGCAACTGATTTTGTAACCATAAAACTTGAGAACATCCTGCAGATGCAGCGATATACTCTGCTTCAGCTGTGGATACAGAAACGTTGGTCTGCTTCTTGCATTGCCAAGAGACAAGCCTAGGACCCAGAAAATGACATCCACTAGTAGTTGATTTCCTGTCAAGAGCACAACCACCAAAATCACTGTCAGAATAACTATATAATTCAAAATTTCCTTCATAAGGATACCATAACCCAAGATTCGGTTTCCCTTTAAGGTATCTGAATATACGTTTCACAGCAACAAGATGCGACTCTTTCGGATCAGACTGATATCTGGCGCACACACAAACAGCGTACATGATGTCTGGTCTTGATGCAGTAAGATACATCAGAGAACCGATCATTGATCTGTATAGTGTTTGATCAACTGCTTTGCCCTTTGGATCCGGTTGAATCTTGCAGTTCACATCAGATGGAGTTCGAATTGTCTGACAATCTTGCATCTTGAATTTCTTCAACAACTTCTCAACAAATTTTGATTGATTGATGAAAATTCCGTCAGCTGATTGTTTTACTTGTAATCCAAGAAAGAAGTTAATCTCCCCCATTGAACTCATCTGGAATCTAGACTTCATGATTTCTTCAAATTCTTTGCACATTGACGCACTGGTTGATCCGAAGATAATATCGTCCACATATACTTGAACGCACAATAAATCATCATTCTCCCTCTTCATAAACAAAGTTGGATCAATCTGACCTCTTGTGAATCCATGTTCTAGTAAATGCTTGGATAATGTCTCATACCAGATTCTCGGAGCTTGATGTAGCCCATATAGAGCTTTACTCAACTTGTATACACGATGAGGATAGTCAGGATCTTCAAAACCCGGAGGTTGTCTGACATATACGTCATCTGTAATAGGTCCATACAGAAAAGCACCTTTAACGTCCATTTGGAATACTTTAAACTTCATGAAGGAAGCATATGCAAGAAAAACGCGTATGGCTTCAAGTCTTGCGACCGGAGCAAACACCTCTTCATAATCAATGCCTTCTTCCTGAGTGTATCCCTGTGCAATGAGTCTCGCTTTGTTTCTCACTACAATGCCATGTTCGTCTGGCTTGTTTTTGTACAACCATCTTGTACCTATCGCATTCTCTCCTTCAGGTAAGTCCACTAATTTCCAAACTTCCTGTTTGCGAAACTGAAGTAATTCCTCTTGCATGGCTTCAATCCAACTGTTATCTTGCAACGCCTCTGAAATGTTCTTTGGCACCACTTGAGATAAAAAAACACGAATAAAGACAGACATTTGCTTGCTCAGTCTGACTTCTTGTAGTTCTCTGATTCAATGGCCCAATAATCTGAGAGACAGGATGTTTCTTGTGAATTCGATGAATTGGTATGTCACCTCCTTGCACTTGACTCTCCAGATTAGAAGTATTCAGATTTGGTAGATCTTGTAGAATGGAAGAAGTATGCGGAGTGAAATTCGGGACTTGATCCGGTGAATTGATGAAGTAATCAAATGATTCTGGAACAACTTCAACATTCGGATCGGATAATGGTTGATTCTGAACAGATCCACCATCATTAGGAGAAACTTGCGGATTCACATCTTCTTCAGAATTGTTTGATTCTTGATCTTCATGAGAACCAGAAGGACCCGGAGCTTGACTGGATTTGACATGATCAGGATTGTGAAAAGACATGAATGGATATTCAGAACTGAGATTTCCATCATCGTCATTATCAAAATCGTCACTAAAGCATCCCAAGTCGCCTGATTCTTTGTTTGTTTTTCCTGAAAAATCAAATAAGTTAGAATTGAAAGATTTCGATAACGAATCTAAATCAAATAACCATTCGGGACCATGAGCCACTAACGGAAACGAATTTTCTAAAAACTTGACGTTAATAGTTTCAATAACAGTATTTGTTTTGCTATTAAAAACCCGATAAGCTTTAGAAACAGACGAATAACCAAGGAAAAATCCATCGTCAGATTTTGACTCAAACTTCCCGAGATGATCACTCAAATTTAAAATCGATACAGGACAACCAAATGCTTTCAAGTACGAAATATTTGGTTTTCTTCCAAATAACAACTCATAAGAAGTTTTCTGTTTATCTTGAACCAGTAATGTTCTATTTTGTACAAAACACGCAGTAGCAATAGCTTCGTCCCAAAAAGTGATAGGGATTTTGGCATCTGCGAGCATGGATCTCGCTGCTTCAATCAGTGTCCGGTTTTTCCGTTCCGCAACCCCATTTTGTTGAGGCGTTCTTGGAGCACTAAATTGTCTAGCAATTCCTTTTTCTGCACAAAATACATCAACATTAATGTTCTTAAATTCAGTTCCATTATCACTTCTTAAAATTTTAACTTTGCATTCCAATTGATTTTCAACTTTGATGATAAATTCTTTTAATAATTCAGCTGTTTCAGATTTAGTATGCAAAAAATAAACCCAAGAAAATCTAGTGAAATCGTCAATAATGACAAAACAGTAAGACTTCTTTCTGATGCTTTGCACATTTGTTGGTCCGAAAAGATCCATATGTAGCATCTGCAAGGGTTTTGAAATGGAGTTTTCTTGCTTGGACTTAAAAGACATGCGATGCTGTTTTCCCTTCAAACACGCTGGACAGAGATCAGTTGTGGAGAATTTCTTTGATGGTATTCCCACAGCATGATTTCCGGTAACCAGACGGTTCATGTTTCTGAAATTTGAATGGCCCAGCCGTCTATGCCAAAGCTGACTCTCATCATTTGAAGCATGTGCAATGAGACAAGTTGTTTCGGTTTCAGCATCAATCTGCGACATATCCAACTTGTATACATCACGATCTCTTGGAGATTTAACCACTACCCACTCATTGTCAATCTTGAAACCTGGTTTAAGAATATAACAGAAAGAATCATCAAAAAGAGTTGAATAAGATTTATCACAGATTTGAGATACACTTAGTAAGTTAAAGTTCAACTGTGCACAGTAGTTGACTTTATCAAAACTAATGACCTCATTCGAAACAGTTCCTTCTCATGTGATTTTACCACCCGCATCACCTCCAAATGCAACGTGTGTACCATTTTTCAGCTTGAAATCCTGAAGCAAGGCATGGTTGCCTGTCATGTGCCGGCTACACCCACTATCAACGAACCACGAGTTGATAGGTCTTCTTGGGCGTACCTGCATTTCAACAATCACTTAGTTAGTTTGGTCAACCCAGGCCCACACGGTCTTGGGTTTTCCGAATCTATCTGCAATAGTAACTTGTTGATATTGAACTTTTTGAAAATTTGTTTCATTTAAGAGATTTTGATGCTGAAAACTGTTATTTCGCCCATTGGCGTGCATTGATTGCTTTCTTCTCAAAGCACTAAACCTTTCCTCTAACTTAGGATCAAGGTTATTTTCAAACTTTTGATTTCTAACCATCAAAGCTCTTGGCTTAAAACTGTTAACCTGCACATTTCTTGATGAAAAGTTAGAAACAGAATTGTTTCGATTGAAATTTCTCAAAACCGGAGAATGAATTTGATTCGTATTTTGAAAACCAAATGATTTATTTCTTTTAAAATCTGAAAACGGAGTCATTTCTCTTGTTGAGTTTGATCGAAAGAAACAATCCTTTGTGTCATGGTTTCTCCTCTCACAAATTTCACAAAATTTGTTATAAAAACATTCTTCTGAAGAATGGTTTCTTTTGTCACAGAAATTGCAGTACCTGTTAAAGAAACATTCAGCAGTTGCATGATTATATCTATCACAAATCTTACAATATTTCTTGCTAATCCTAAAGAGCCGATTGTTAACTCTTGATGTTGAACCAAATCGTGATTCATTATCATGGTTGTTCGGTTTTAGATTAACGCTTTTCTGTGGAGACTTTGTTTGTGATTTTGATTGCATGGGACTTTGGTTCGATTTTAAACTGTTCTGTTTGGTTACCTTTTTAGATTCAATTCTCTTATCATTGACAGCGGAAGACTTAGGACCTGAACCTGTTTTCAGACCAGAGTTAGATTTGATTGGAGAATTGATTGGTTTACCATAAGATCGGTTCAAATCAAACGTTCCTGCAGCCACAAACTTGATTTTCTTACCTTTTGACACTTTCTTGACAGGTTTAACTTTGTCATTTTTAACACTCTGAACTTTGGTGTTATCATTTGATTTTAAGACACTTTTGCCTTTTGACTGTTTCGTTTCAGATTGATTGGTTATTACTTTCGATTTCTGCTTCTTTGCAGTTGAAACTTCAGCCTTCTTCACTTCTTGCTTCTTGATCAACTGATCAGCAACTTGCGCCTTTTGTTCTTTCTTCTACTTGATGTATTCAGGATCATTGTATCCTGAAAACTCACCTTCTTCCTTCACTGTTTCTGACTTCAGATTCAGTTCCGGATACTCAACAAGTTGAATCAGAACAGGCTCTAATTTGTTGTCAGATTTGTTGCTAGCTTCATCGTCAGCTTCAGTTGTCATACCATCTTCTTCTTTCAAACTTTCCATCAGCACTTCAGAACCTTCGGACTCGGATTTACTTCTTTGAATTTCTTTGAATTTTCTTTCATTTTCAGGTGAATGATCAAATTCATTAAAGTTTTCCGGTAAGGTTTGAGTTATTGAATTTGGCATTGGTTCATGAGTAAAACCCAACCCGGTTTTGGTTTTGTTACCTCTTTCACTTATAAGTTGTTTAACCATGTTCTTACAACTTTTAACCTTTGTTAATTCAACTTGCGTGACAGCATGAGCAACTTTTTCTTGTTCAAAGTTCTTTGTCATTTCTTCAAGTTGTTTTGTTACCAGTTCCAATTCCTTTAAGGTCTTGTTCCATGATTCTTTAAGTGACAAAATCTTCTCATCAGAAATTTTATGATCAATTTTAAGTTGTTCATGAAGTTTTTCATGTTTACTTAATTTATCACCAATTTTAAATGAATGAGTTCGATAATGTTCTACTTGTTGAATGCATTGTTCAGCACATAACCTTTCTTTCACATCTATGGGCAATGGAACATAGTTAGGGGGTAAGTCATTACTAACCTTTGGTTGTTCGGTAGATGATGAAGACACACTGGATGTAGCCATTAGCGCAACTTCAGACTCTGATTCTTCAACAGGATCAGACTTTGCACTCCAGTCATAATCTTCAGAATCTTCACTCACATTTTCAATCATTTTTCCATCCCCTTCTTCAGACCAGTCTTCTTCGATTTCACATACCAGTGCCAAACTTGACGTAAGATCAGAAGTGAATTGTTCTGCATATGCACTCCAATCATAACCGTCTTTTACACTCACTACCAGTGCCTTTGTTTGATCTTCTGGTTTCTTTCCTTCATCCTTTAATTCCGGCATGGGAAGACTTTGGTATGGTTTCTGAAAGAAACGTTGATTTCTGCTTTGGTAACTTGAAGACTGTTGTGAGCTTTGACCTTGACCTTGATTACTTGAACTAGCTTGGTCGTTGAAATTCTGATTCTTAGGAGCTTTGCATTCCCTTGAAAAATGACCATACTGGTTACAGTTGAAACATCTGGCCTTTGATTTGTCAAAACCAACAGTTTTGTTTGCATGAGGCTTGTAACTTCGGTTAACATATGCATGCTTCTGAGTTCTATATGCAACCATTACCATCTGCCAGTTTAAATCCATCTCCTCAACATCAACTGGATCCATCTCAAATAAATCTTGAAGGACCACGTCCATTTGACTTAGGTGACTTCCTTGGTATGCTTGAAAACTTGCCATAAACGCTGTGAAAGCAGTTTTTGTCTCGTCATCTTGCAACAGAATGTTCATTACATCTTTCACCTTAGCTTGAACATTTGAACTTTGACTGTCTACTTGATTCTTCAGATTCTGACTTTGAATTTGAGCTCTTGGTGGAGATTGAGGTTGAGAATAAGTTGGTGAACTTGGAAAGTATGATGAATCAGTGTAAAAACTTGCACCAACAAATAAATCACCCTCTTCTTCAAACTTCATTGCATCTTGTGCAAGAAATGCATTCTCCACAGTATTGGCAGGATTTACCACATAATTATATTGAGTTTGTGAGCTTGATCTATCAGTATTTCTTGATCCTTCATCAATCTCAACTTCTTCAATCTTTCCAATAAGTAGATCTAAATCCATTGGAAACTTTTCAGTATGCTTTAAAAGAGTAACAGTTTGCTTCCATGACGATGGCAAAGCACATAACAAGCGATCATTCAAGTCTTGAAGGTCAGTCTTAACTCCAAGATTTGACATCTCAGTAGTTAAGTGAACAAATCTGTTCATCATCTGATGCACTGTTTCTCCATTAATATGCTCGAACAACTCCAATTGTCTTTTTAACTTTGATTTCTTCAAACTTCTCAATTGTTCTCCTCCTTCACATATCGACTTAAGTGCCTTGAAACATGTATAACCAGTATGATATGCATCCAATCTCGACAGAACTTGAAGTGGCAGTCCCTTGCACATTAAAGAATAAGCTTCGCTATCATTCTTTACTTTCCTCAAATCTTCTGCTGACAAATTATCTTCTGGATATGGTTCAGTAGAATCTTTGGTATAGGTACTTGCACTGTCTGGAGCAGTCTGAGTTGGAATATGAGGACCCTTTTCAATTGACTTCCATAAATCATTGTCAATGGAGCATAAGTGATGTCTCAGTCTGATTGTCCAATTCTTGAAATCTGCACGATTAACAAGTCTAGGGACACGGTTATCAGAATCATCATTAGGTGCCATTTTAACAATTTTTTATTTTAAAAAAAATATTTTTGGTTTTTGTTAATTTTTGAAAAGAAACAGTTAAAATATTAAAATAAAGACAAGTAATTAAAGACAAGATAAGAAAACAAGAATTAAAACACCTAAAATGAGTCACACGGCTGAACAGTGAAAATCCTTCTTCACCCGGCTAAACAGTGGCTTTGTTCTTCACCCGGCAGAGAAAAAGTCTTTACACGGCTAAACAGTTACACGGCCCAACAGTTGTAAAACTTGTGTTCTTGACCCGGCTGAACAGTTGCCCGGCAACAAGAAATAACTTCACACGGCAATAACTTGACCCGGCTTGAATCTTGATACGGCAAAAAACTTTACCCGGCTGAACAGTTGTCGATCACACGGCAATGTTGTTTACCCGGCTACACAGTTGATGATCACCCGGCTGAAATTTCTTAATCACCCGGCGTAACAGTGTATTACCCGGCACAACAGTGTTTGATCCGGCTGAACAGTAACACTTTTTCTCGTCAAATTCTTTACCCGTCTAGCACAAAATCCTTTACACGGCTGCACAGGACCTAGTTGTTCACAACTCTAAGTCCAAAGGAATTTGTCTAAGTCAAATTTAATCACCCGGCAAGTTAATCTTCAACCAAGTTCATACTGTTCATCATTTTCTCCTTGAGAATTTTCTGGGTTTTGTCAAAAACTTGTCCAATTCGTTCAAAATTCACACAGAAGCTGTGAAATGGTCCGATTATCAATCCCTAATCTCAATCAATCCAAAACATGTTCAAATTTTGATGAATTTGTTCAAAATTCGATCGAACAGTAACTTTTTCAATCTTCTTAATTCCTCAGATCTGATGATAATCTGATGGAATTTGCACAATCGTTGTGAATTAGAAGTGATTGCGATGATAAATCACAACTAACAACAGCAACAATTCATTCAGATCATGATATTTGAGCAATATTGATGTGTTTTGCTTGATGAATAGCGAATAACACAGTACCAACAGCTCTGATACCAATTGATAGGTTCAATTGGATCGTTAATATTACTCACAATGATCAGAATAATTCGCACAAACAAACAGTTCAATCACAAACACAATTCATACTAATAATTCTCTTTGTATATTGATGATCAAAGCAAATTTGTAGTACAAGTGCAGGAGAAAATAAATCACACACAGTTAACTCTCTCTCTCTAACGTGTAATAGTGATCTAGCCTCTCTCATCACACTCTCTCACTACATGCTTTAAAGCAACAAATACAAGTTTAAGGAATATAACAAAATAGACCCTAAACTATACATAAACATATAAACAAAATACAAAGTAAATCTTAATCTAGGAAATAGCCCTAACATGGTGTAAGGAAATCATGTTGTAGGAATACTCTCGAAGAAATTCTCTTCAACTGATCACTGTCCAGCATGCTTGAAAGGAAAACAACATCGAATGTCTTTTAAGTCCAAGCTCGAAAACTCAATTTCCAAACCTCTACAGATGCTTCATATGGATCTATTCGGACTAACAAATTTCCAGAGTATTGGAAAGAAATCTTACTGTTTAGTCATCATTGAAGATTTTACAAGATTTACATGGGTTTATTTCTTGCATGCAAAATCTAAAACTGCTGAGTTGTTAACAGAATTTATTACTAAAGTTGAAAACCAATTGGAATCAAAAGTAAAAATTTTGAGAAGTGACAATGGAACCGTATTTAAAAATATTAATGTGGATTCATTTTGTGCAGAAAAGGGGATTGCGTGTCAGTTCAGTGCTCCACGAACTCCTCAACAAAATGGAGTTGTGGAACGGAAAAATCGGACACTAATTGAAGCTGCAAGATCTATGCTAGCAGATGCTAAACTTCCTATCACATTCTGGGATAAACATAATTGAAGCAGCAATTGCTCAGCCTGCTTTGTGCAAAACATGACACTATTGGTTCAGGATAAACATAAAACTCCTTACGTGTTGTTGTTTGTGAGGAAACAGAATATTTCTTATTTGAAAGCTTTTGGTTGTCCTGTTACGATTCTAAATCTAAGTGACTATATCGGTAAATTTGAGTGAAAACATGATGACGGTTTCTTTCTCGGATATTCATCAATGTCTAAGGCATATCGTGTGTTTAATAGACGTTCTAATGTTTTCCTTGAATATGTAAACGTACACTTTTTAGAAAAGTCTTTTCCATCAGTGGCTCATGGTCCTGAATGATTATTTGATTTAGATTGGTTATCTTTTAACTCTAACCTATTTGATTTTTCAGGAAAATCAAAGAAGGAACTAGGAGATTTAGGATTCAGACAATGATGACGATGATGATCTCAACTCTGACTATCCGTTTATGTATTTTCATGATCCGCATGTTGAATCCTGAAATCATTCACAAGGTCCATCTGTTTCTCAAGAAGCTCAAGAATCAAACAATGAAGCAGATCTTTCAAATCAGCAAGATTCTCCTAATGATGGTGGACCTGTTCATAATCAACCATCATCAGATCCGAATGGTGAAGCTCCTCCGGAATCTCTCGATTACTTTATCAATTCACCAGAAAAAGTTCCTAATTTTACTCCGCACTCTTCTACAAATACAAGGTGAAAACATTCCAACTCACCGTGTTCACATGAATCATCCTATTTCTCAGATTATAGGTCCGTTGAATCAAAGAATGATGAGAAGTCAGACCGAACATGCCAACTATGTCTATACTCACGTTTTCTGTCTCAAGTGGTTCCAAAGAACATTTTAGAAGCTGTTGGACCTGAATTGTAGTCTAATATTATCAACACAGTCAAAGTCAACAAAAGTCAACGTCAACAGTCAAAGTCAACGCAAAAGTCAAGACGACGCGTTCGGGACGAAGATTAAAGACAAGACGTTGAAGGCGACAGAGTTTTATTGTTAATAAATATATTTTGTGTCAACAAAATATATTTAATCAGTTTCGTCATTTTAAAGTATTTTATGTAATATATATATTTTGTTATTATGACAAAATATATATTAGACTAAACATTAGGGTTTTATTTGTATTATTTACATTTGTCATGTTGTAGTCTAAGTATAGGGTCCTAACTGTCATTAGTCCAAAATGTCATTAGTAGATAAATAGTAAATGGCAATTAGGGTTTTGTGGGCTTGAATGAGCAAGATTGAGGGTTTCCATGTAAACAAAATCTGATGCAATCAATATAGATCAAACTGAGTGTTTTATAGTGTGTTCATCCAAAGTTCATCACATTTTAAGTCATTTGATCCAAAATCTTCACAAATTACTGATTCAAAGGTGTTAATGGGACCAACAATTGGTATCAGAGCCTAATAGAGATCCAATTTGAGTCATGTTATTGAAGATTTGGTTACTGAATTGAAGAATTTAGAAGAAATTTTAGAGAGAGAAAGTAGATCTGGAGGGTTTCTAAAGAGAGAAACCAGATCTGTGTTTTGAATCTTCATCCAAATCTTCAGATCTACAACATTTCGTGGTAGATCTTCACTTATAATCAGCAAAAACATCATTTCCACTTCAAAAGTTACAAGAAATCAGAAGAAAAAGTGCAGATCTGAAATTTTCTCACACATAGTGTGTGTGTGTTCTTGGTGTTCTTCAAATCTTTAAATCTGCAAGATCAGCGAATCTAGTTAATATCTGAACGAAAGTTCAAAATTCTGAGCGAATCTATACCAAGCATTTGCATAGATTCGCCCGTTGTTCTTAGCGAACCTATAAGTTCGCCCGACACTTTGTAAGCCGGCGAATCTATAGGTTCTTGCATCATACTTTACGAAACCATCCGGATCCGAGCGAACCTACCATTAGTTGTCACTTACCTACACCAACAATCAATAAAAACTAACCATTTACTTTCTTTCTTTAACCAAACCCATACAACCGCCATACCCATAAACTTGACACAAACACATTTAACATATTATTACCAACCCCACTTTAACCACTTAAATCAAAACCATCATTAAACATTAACCAAACCATATCATCCAAACCCAAAACCATTCACCAAAACCACTTCATTTAAAACCAAACACATCATCCACATCCAAACCATTTCCTCCCCCATTTCACTAGCTTTCATTTTTTATATACAACCATAACCACATCCACGTACACCAAACAACTTCCAACCTTTATCACATCATCATAACCAAACCCATACCCCAACCATATCCATAACAAGATCCATTATCCATTCCCATAACAGATCCGTCAACCACCAAAACAAAAAAAAGTAAAAATACGACAAACCGAAGAGAGAGAGAGTAGATGTGTAAAGTGTGCGGCTGTGTTGTTGTTTGAGATCGAGTATGTTTGTGTTGATTGTTATAGCAAAAGAAGATGGAGTGAAGCTGTTCGTGCGTGTATGTTGCTGTGTTGTTGTTCGCTGTGAAGTTCACAAAAAAAAGCATCAGTTGTAAGTGTTGTTGTTGTTGCAGAAAAAGAAAGAGCAAGAGAGTTGTTGTTCCTGTGTGTTGTTGTTGTTGTTTCGAACCAGGAAGAAAAACCAAGCAGCAGCAGATCGAACATGTTTATGTATGTTTGAAGAGAACAGATCGAGGTGAAAGAAATAGCAGCAGCAGATCTTGTTTGAGTGTGTGTTTGTTTGTGAAAGAAAAACAAACAGTAGCAGATCATGCGTGTGTGTTTGTATGTTGTTGTTATGTTGATGTTGTTTGTGTGTGTGTGTATGAAAAGAGAGAGATGAAGTGATGATGTTTGTGTGTTTGTCTTAAACGTGAGAGAGAGAATGAGAAAGAGATGGAAGCAAATTGTGATGTTAGGTGGTGTGTGTTTAAAAAAAAAAAAATTTGAGCGGCTGAATAAAAAAAGAGGAGGGAGGTGGGTTGGTTAGGGTTGTTATAAACGTTATGGGCCGAAAATTTTGGTGGGCCGAGAATTAATTTTGGCTGCGTTTTTCTTTTTGGGCTACAAAAATAGGCTGTTGGTTAATACATCTACGTTAAGGGTAGCATGTTTCAACAAAATGGGCTGTAATTGTGTGTTGAATCATCAATTTTTTATTCGCCGGGTGTTTAAATTTTAAATTTTATGGGCGTTTTCGTTAATGTCGTCATTAAAATTTGAAAAAGTGACGTCTTTTGGCCTGGTATTACTAGTGTCACACTTTGGGCCTAATTTTGTCATTAAAGTTGAAATATTTTTGTCAGTGGCCGGGACTTTCTAAAATTTATTTTTAGGCCAAATTTTAAAAGGGTTATCGATTTATAAAAAATGGCTTATGCAAAACTTTTCAAATCCTTCGAATCTGATGATCTCACAATGGCACAAAGCCGGTTTGATAATTTTGCAGTTTTAAAGAAAGAAAGGATGCCCGTGTTTCTCGATCGATTTATAATGGTGGCAAATAACCTGAAGAAGCATGATCCAAGACTCGGAAATCATGAACAGGTTCAGAGATTGCTTGATTCTCTTCCACCAGAGTGGAGTTCACATGGAAAATCGATGAGAAGAGAAAGAGGATTTACTGATTACAAACTGGTGGAGGTGATGAACAAACTAAAAGAAATGGAGTTGGATATAAACGTCGTGAGTACGATGAAGCGATGTCTCTGAATTCAAAGATCACCTCAATCTCCAAAGAGAAACCAGAAGAGATATCAGTTTCTGCCTCCAATTTCAAAGGTTTACCGAAACCTGAAATTGAAAAGGTACAAGAGGAGATTAAGCAGACATCAGTGGGTAAAGATGGAGCAGAATTAAATGATAAAGCTTGTGATGCTGAGAAGGAGGAGGAACAAAAGACAAATACCAGAGTCTGCAACTGCGAGAAGGCTCTTGCTTCTGAAAAACTCATCATGGATCTTCCATACTAGACAGTTCAGGATATGTGTTCTTCTGATTGCAGAACTCGTTTATTTGGTATTTATGAAGCTAACAAATTGTTAATCGAATATGAAAAATATTTGACTCGGGTAAATAAAGAACTTAAACTTAACGAGTCAAAATATTTTGTCAAATTAAGAGAAGCTTTGAAAGAAAATGAACATTTGAAAACGAGTCTTTTGAAAAGAAATGTGGAAGTCAATATGCTAACTGAACGTGTCGCCCTAGCTAAGTTTGAAACCAGTAAGTTGCAAACGAAACTCGAAAAATGGACAATTTCGGGGATGAAACTTGAGGATTTAATCAAAAGCCAACGGGGGGCTCGTATTAAGACTGGGTTGGGTCATCAGGATAAGGCTTTTGTATATCCTCCTCCCAGCACTTACTGTTACTCTCCTACACCAACTCCACACCCGACCGATGAGTTGATTCATGAAATAATTCAGAAAGATACTGATAGTTTGTATGTAGGATTGGAGAATGTGAATCTTAAAGAGGTGTGAGATGATTATGAGTCCCCGACTGGTATTGGATACAGTAAACCGGATGCTGTCAGTCAAGCCAATGATTGTTCAGTTTCCGGTGTTAGTAAATCTGTACCTTCTGTTTCTTCTAATTTCTTTGATAAGTTTAAAGCAGGTGAAATTTCTATATTTGAGCCTGTCAAGAATATGAAGGAAGAGATCGTTTAGGAATCACCTAATCATCAAGCTCCAATCACATCAACACATCCAATTCCTATCAATTAAGATCCGCTGGAAGCAGAGGTACTTATTGAAGACTGGACTAGTTCAGATGATGAATCAAAGACAAAGGAGAGTCATGGAGATTCAAATATCAAGATGTCATCTGCAACTGTCTAATCTGAAATGCTTCCAAAGCCTGAATCAAGACAAATCCGGATCTCAGTCCCAGCTGCAAAACAAGTCAGTCTTCCATCCAAAGCTCAAAAGAAGAAGCCTTTACCTCTATCCATCATATCTCAAGTTTGTAAAAGACTTGAGAACAAGCAAGTGAAGATCTCAACTCCCATCCAACAAAGCAAAACAACAATCAGGCAACCACCCACAACTCAACATAAGAAGCCACAAATCTGTCAAGAAGTTGCATCAAGCTCAAAGAAAGCTCCACCCCCAACTGCTCCATACGAGCCAGTCAAGCTTCAAAAGCCATTCAAGGCTTGCTTCAAGTGTGGAAAGGATGATCATGTGCTCAAGAAATGCCCAAAAGGACATGCTTCGGACGGTAAAGGCAAACAGGTTTGCTTCTCCGGATCAGTGTCTAGAAAGAATCCTCCACTTGGTAAAGGTAAACAGGTTTGTTTATTTGAATTTCAAGTTAATAATCAAACATCTTTGAATGGTCGGATGACGAACATTCCATTCCCACCTTCTCATGTGAAGCCTGTTTCACATGATTCAAAGATGAATGTGACCACATCAACAAAACCAAAACCTTTTTCCTCGGGGCTTAAACAGAAAATGATTTCCAAATTTAACTCTTTCAAATCGACAGGTTGGCAAATTAAAAGAAAAGAAAAGAGGAAATTAAAAGAAATTTGGCAAAATGTTTGAACCAAATTTCCAATTTCCAAATTTAACTCTTTCCAAATTTCCAAAATATTTGAACCAAAACAAATTTGGCAAATTAAAAGAAAAGAGGAAATGGGAATATTTACAAGAACAGGTTGTGTGCATAGACAGGTGTCTTACATTGATGAAAATGGAACACCCAGGACTACGATGGCCTGGGTTCCCCTTTCTAACTAATCTGTTAATGAGTGTAGGAACATTTCAGGAGGACTGTTAGTAATCCGGTTTACTGACAGAGAATGTTCCGCATTCAAATTTGAGGCGGAACAAACAGGTCATGGTTCTGGTATTTTATCCACATTCTGGATCCTTCTTTCATTTTCACATCCACTTCATTTTTCTTGATAACTCATTTATCATATTTTGATAGGGTAATATGGAAGGCGTTTCTTTGGTAATTTCTGTTTTTATATATTGTAAATATTTAAAAAAAGGATTAAAAAAATAGAGAAAATTAAAAAAAAATTAAAAGAAAAGGGGAGTCTAACATTTTTACTTGTATTTTTTATCAAGTTTTCTCATCTCTTTAAGGTCGCTCTTGAGTCTTTTGAAAATTTCAATTTTATGCTGAAATAGAAATTTTAGGGGAGTAAAATCTCAAATGAAAATGAATATCTTTTATCCAAAATTCGTTCTGTGTAAATATTTTGTGTCTTTTGAAGGTTTCAGGTTTGTATGGAAAACATCTGAAGGAGGATATTGATTTGTGTAATGATGTGTCAATAGGCTCAGCCCGAATACAATTAGACAGCAATTCTGTGATCAAACTAAATTCAAAAACAGCTCGGTGATGAGGAGTACTTTCACAGACATTTGGCCTGCACAAAGTAATAAGTTTTGACAAAAATGGGTTGAGAGCGTCAAATCTTTGCCTTGATTTCCCCAAATATCCCAAATCACCCACACCTTAGCCCTGGATTGAGCTTCTAGTTAGCAAAACAAAATAAAAAGTTGCTAGTGTTGCTCTTCAGAAAAACCTCTGAGTGAGTTACTTGTTAACTCCTCAGAATATATTGAGTCAAAGTGCTTAACTCCTCTGCTATACGGAAGTATTGACCTCGAGTTGGTGGATCTTCTCTGCTATACGGAAGTATTGACCTGAAGATTCACCGAGCATGCTCAAATGTTTATCTCCTCTGTTATACGTCGGTATAGACCTAGAGCTCTAAACCATTTGAGTTTCCCAAATAATAAGTCGCAATGTGTTCAAAAGAATCATTGTTGACAAGCTCCACTCCCAAATTTGCAAAATGCAGAAAGTCAAATGTGGCTCATGAATCGATCAATATTCAAGATTTGATCCAAGAAATTCAAGCAAAGTCAATCATATTGCTCGATAAACCTGATGTTAGGACAAGTTAGTTTGCTGAATGTCTGTGAAAACCAAGTCGCTTGAGTTTCTTCAAATCGAACCAAAACATGATAAGATCGTCACAGGTTGTTTGTTGAAAGGAACTAGGCATGGGTTTAAATAGACAAACATATTGACAATCTAGTCAAGTCTTTGTTTCTCTAGATGGTTGCTCGAAACGCATTATCTGATATCCTTTCATGAAGTTTTTATTTTATTTTATTTTATGTTTGGATTCATGAGTCTTGTTGGTCGTGTGTACCTTACGGGATGTGTTCTCTTTGTCAAAAATATTTGTGATCTTGTCAGGCTCGTCCTCTCATTTTCGAATCTTTAATTTTAATTAAATATATATATATATATATATATATATATATATATCCAAAAAGATTTTTAATTTCAAATTTTTTTTTCAAGTCTTCCATATTATGCTATCAAAATTTTATCATTATCACATGCATTTCACTGGAAATTGCACACACAAACGAACACGGGTTCGCTTGTTTTCATACACAAATAAACACGGGTTTATTTTGTTTAATGAAATTATCTAATGAGAAATCTCGAGATTTTGTTTGTGATTGTGTTACAGATATTTGCTGCAAATGATGGCCGATCATCAGTTGAGCAAAGCACCTGACCAGAGAACCTGATCCTCAAAGTTTGTAGAAGATACCGAGCTAGGAATCCTCCTCCTACATCTTCTAAAGCACTCAAGAAAAGATAGTTGAAAAGCCGTTCCAGATTTTACGAAAGGATGCACAGAAAATGGGGGAGCACATAATATGGGGGAGCTTGTGAGATTAAGGATCTTCAGCAACAAAATTTGGCTAGCATAAGTTTTAGGGGAGTTTTGTTGGAGCTGAAATTAAAACTCAAGCTTACCAAATTGAAGATCCAACTTTATTGACTTATCGGTGCTGATCACGATGCAAGACGTTGATAATAATAGTCTATGGGGGAGTATTGTTGGACCTGAATTGTAGTCTAATATTATCAACACAGTCAAAGTCAACAAAAGTCAACGTCAACGTTCAATGTCAACGCAAAAGTCAAGACGACGCGTTCGGGACGAAGATTAAAGACAAGACGTTGAAGGCGACATAGTTTTATTGTTAATAAATATATTTATATTTTGTGTCAACAAAATATATTTAATCAGTTTCGTCATTTTAAAGTATTTTATGTAATATATATATTTTGTTATTATGACAAAATATATATTAGACTAAACATTAGGGTTTTATTTGTATTATTTACATTTGTCATGTTTTAGTCTAAGTATAGGGTCCTAATTGTCATTAGTCCAAAATGTCATTAGGCTATAAATAGTAATGGCAATTAGGGTTTTGTGGGCTTGAATGAGCAAGATTGAGGGTTTCCATGTAAACAAAATCTGATGCAATCAATATAGATCAAATTGAGTGTTTTATAGTGTGTTCATCCAAAGTTCATCACATTTTAAGTAATTTGATCCAAAATCTTCACAAATTACTGTTTAAATATATTTTAGTTTAGAAAGCAAGAACTATGGAAATTAGTGGACTTACCTGAAGGAGAAAATGCTATTGGCACAAGATGGTTGTACAAGCACAAGCCAGATGAACGTGGTATTGTTGTCAGAAACAAAGCGAGACTTATTGCACAGGGATACACTCCAGAAGAGGGTATTCACTATGAAGAAGTGTTTGCTCCGGTCGCTCGACTTGAAGCAATTCGCGTTTTTCTTGCATATGCCTCATTCAAATGGATGTTAAAGGTTCATTTTTGTATGGACCAATTACCGATGATGTGTACGTCATGCAGCCCCCCGGATTTGAAGACCCTGAGTATCCACATCGTGTATACTAAGCAAAGCTTTATACGGTCTACATCATGCTCCGAGGATTTGGTGCGAGACATTATCTAAGCATTTGCTAGAACATGGATTTACAAGAGCTCAGATTGATCCAACTTTATTCATGAAGCGGGAAAATAAAGATCTAATGTGTGTTCAAGTGTATGTGGATGATATCATCTTTGGATCAACAAGTACGTCCATGTGCAAAGATTTCGAGGAAATCATGAAGTCCAGATTTCAAATGAGTTCGATGGGAGAAATCAATTTCTTCCTTGGATTACAAGTGAAACAGTCAGCAGATGGAATCTTCATCAATCAATCAAAGTTTGTTAAAAAAACTATTGATGAAATTCAAGCTGCAAGATTGTCAGACTATTAGAACTCCTTCTGATGTCAACTGCAAGATCCAACCTGATCCAAAAGGCAAATTTGTTGATCAAACACTTTACAGATCAATGATTGGTTCGCTGATGTATGTTGTATGTGTATGTGCCAGATATTAGTCAGATCCTAAAGAGTCGCACCTGATCTCTGTCAAACGTATATTCAGATATCTCAAGGGAAAACCTAATCTCGGTTTATGGTATCCTTACGATGGAAATTTTGAACTATATAGTTATTCTAATATTTATTATAGTGGTTGTGCTCTTGACAAGAAATCAACCACAGGTGGATGTCAGTTTCTGGGTCCTCGTCTAGTCTTTTAGCAACGCAAAAAGCATACCAATGTTTTCGTATCCACTGCTGAAGCAGAGTACATTGTTGCATCTGCGGGGTGTTCTCAAGTTTTGTGGTTACAAAATCAATTTCTTGACTACGAGTTTAATTTTCTAAAAACTCCTATTTACATAGACAATACTGCTATGTTCATTACTGCTAATTCTGTTCAACACTCCAAAACAAAACATATCGAAATTCGATATCATTTTCTCAGAGATAACTCTGAAAAAGGTTTAATAATTTTGATTAAAGTTCATACCGACAAACAACTGGTAGATCTTTCACAAAATCCTTTTTGTCAGGACGGTTTGAATATTTAGTTCAATCCATAGAATTAATCAACCATGATTGATTCTTTTTAAAAGAAAACCAAAATAAAAATCAAAAAATCAAAAAGCTAAAAATAGAATAATTCGTCGTCAATTATTGTGTCCCATGTCTTTTAGTTGATGCATTGTGTGCTTGCATGAAAAAGAAAATAGAAAAAGAAACATTATCTCATAAGAATCTGATTTCCAAAGTGAGAAATGATAGATACACTAGGTATTATCTAATACATCATATTCAATAATAAAGACTGATAAGTATTAATTGATGTGCGAGACGGCTCAGGCAATTAAACTGAAAAAGTAGGTTCATTGTTGACAAACATAAAGCTTAATGATAATCATGTTAAGTTTCATTGTTATACAAGTTTAAATATATCTCTTTTGATGAACTGTTAGTGGTGTTGCTTTAAACATAATCGGGTAATGATGCAATATGATTCAGTGTGATGAGCCGCATCTGTGAGCTTTTTTGTTGTGGTACCCACAGACCTAAAGTCTCACATGAAGTCTCTATCGAGCTTCAAGGTGCAGCAAAAGATTCCAAAATGGAACAGAAAAGAGTCCCAAAGATGGACCATTCCCAAAATTCCCAAATGGAATTTCAGAAGATTCCCAAAGGGAACGCAAGCAAAAGATAATTCCAAAAAGGAATTTCAAAAGAACTCCCAAAGTGGACCAAATCTCAATAGGATAGAAAAACCCATTCCACACTAATCATGTTGTAAGTAACCAGGTTTTTCTTACAGGTGCATTCTGGTGTGTTTGTGATAAGGAAATAGACTGACATATGTATACATGTGGGTCACAAAAGTCATTTTAATCGGACCTTAATCTCATCATGTTACTGAAAAAAGTAAGTGTGCCAACTAGAGCTAATTGGTATGTTTTCATATCATCACTCTACCAAACACAAGTCAAATGTATACTATAAAACTTTAAATCATGTTCGGATAATGTTTGGTATGATCTCACTACAGTCCATAGATTCATTGCATTGCATTCGTATTTAATTTTATTTGAGTTTTGTGTATGCAGGCATGGGGATTCTTTAATTGAACAATGACATCCTCTGTAAACTTAAAAATTTCAAAAAATTTCAAGTTTAGGGGGAGAAATAAGGAAATTAAAAAAATAATAATATTATATTTGTAAGTGTTGAATGCAAAAGTTTTTGTCCATGATAAAATAACCCAATGTCTTGTGATTTATTTTCATTAAAAATGTTTCGGGATAGTGAAATATTGGTTGTGCAAAATTTTTGTAAAAACCGAAAAAAATGAATGAAAACTTGATGAAAATTTTAGATGTGTGTTGGTGAAAATTGTTTTGTCTAATTAAGGATGTCTTGTCTAATTATTGAGAAATAATTGCACAAACCCTAATTAAGGATGTCTTGTCTAATTATTTGTCAAAAGTGTGCAGGTGCAATAAATGCAGGTAAAAAGTCAACTGACGAAGAAATGAAAAATTGACTAAGTGTTGAACCGTCCATGTTACCGTGCAGTCGGGTAAAGAACATTAACTAAGTCAATGTGTAGGTTGGACATGTAGGTTGGACTCACCGGCATGTCGGTGTTACTTTTGATATGTTATGTATTTTGTTCTAAATGTAACTAGCGAACCTACGGGCGAACCTATAGGTTCGCCCGGAAGTCTAGATTAGTATAGTCTATTAGATTAGATCAGTCGCTGGGCGAATCTGTTTTGTGCCCGGCGAAGCTGATAGGTTTGCTTGACAGATTCGCTGTCAGCGAACCTAAGCCTGCATTATTAATGTAATGTTTTCTCAAGTTGAATGCAAGTTTTACAAGTTTATCAAACCCTAATTGTGTGTGTGTGACGGCTGAGGTGCTAGGAGCTTATTATTATCATCTTTGTAGCTTGTTTACCTCTGTTTGTGTTGATTTGATCCTTGTTATAGTGTGTTGAGTGTATTTGGACAATGTTTCATTGAATCTTAGTGTGTTTTGTTGTTTATTAATCATCATAGCACTGAAATTTCGATCTGATTGAGCAACAATATGGTATTAGAGCCTTAGTGCTCTTGGTTGTTTGATCATTGAGATTTTTGTGAAGTTTTTGGGGTTTTAGAGTCAAAACACTGTTTGGTTCATTTTGGATTTATTTGTTGTGTGTTTGAGTTGGAATTTGCTTTGGGTTTGTCATATTTGGTACTGGGAAGCTTCAGAAATAAACGGATCTTCAATTGGTTGTGTTATGAGACTGAAAAGGTTGATTTTGGTCTGAGAAAGTTTTTCCCGTAAGTCAGCGAACCTAGACATTCATCCAGCGAACCTATGGATCATCCAGCGAACCTGTTAAATATTTATTATTTGGAAATATCATTTTCTTGATTAGCGAATCTGTCAAGTTTTTTAACGAAAGTTCACCTGTTTGGTTCTGTGAGCAATCGAATTTGCTGCAGAACCTGTTGCCTGAACAAAAGCTCTGTACTGTCGAGCGAATCTGCTGAGCCAACCTGTGTTCATCGTGCATTGTTGGGCGAATCTTCTGACTAACTCCCAAGTGAAACTATTTAGATTCTCTTGAGCGAATCTATTGGCGAATCTGTAACCAGCAAATCTAAAATCTGTTTGAAATTATGAGTACATCAACCATAAACATGATTGATCTGGAGAGTGTTCAACCAAATAGTCCACCGAGGCTTGTGAATGGTGAAAATTTCGAGGACCGCAAGCGTTGTTTGAAGGCGTTTTTCTTCTATACTGATTATAACCAATGGGAGTCGATTGTTAATGGGCCCCACATGTCAAAAAAGGTTGAAGGAACCGTTACTTTACCAAACAATGATCCAAGTACCTACACTGAAGGTGATATCAAGTTACTTGATTGTGATAAAAAGGCACTTGGAGCTTTGAGACTTTGTTTGCATCAAGACATTTACAATAGGTTTGATGAACAAACAACTGCAAAAAGTTTGTATGAAGCGTTGTGTGAGTTCTATGATGGTAATGAGGATCTCAAGTTGGATAGAAAAGCTCAAGCTGAGAAAGAGTTTAATTCGTTTGTGGGGTATAAGCAAGAAAGTCTGACTGATATGACCAACCGTTTTCTATCTGTATCAAGCAATCTGAAAAAGTATGACGAGAAACTCGGAAATCATGAGCAAGTTACAAAGCTTTTAGATTCACTTCCCCCTGTGGAGTCTTCAGATCAAAATGTTGAAGCAAGAGCGAAATTTCCATGACTTTAAACTGATGGACGTGATAAACAAGCTAAAGTCATTTGATCTTGATGTGAAGAGGAGAGAATACAATCAGTCCATGATGCTTCCAAATGTCCCTCCTCAGATAGCTGCACTAATTACATCCGCTGCAAACTCACATATTTATGGTGCTGTATCTGTAGGATCATCAAGTTTTGGGTCTGTTAAATCTTATGGTGCATCTACAAGTGTAGGTTCTGTCTTAAATGCGTCTGTCACTACTCAGATACCGTCTGACACAATGGCTTTGTTTGGGATGTTTGTTCATAGCTATGAAGCTCTGGTTGCAGGAGAATTGAAAGGAAAGGGAATGACAGTTGAAGATATGTATCAGGTGGATCCTGATGATCTTGAAGAAACTGACATTCAATGGCAAATGGAAATGCTCACTCTTCGTGCTAGAAGATTTATGGAAAGAACTGGTCGAAGAAATTTTGGAAACCAGGGTTAGAACAACAAACTTGGGTATGATAAAGGGAAGTTGAGGTGTTACAACTACATGTCCTTAACAATCGTCACTAAACTTGTTAATTCTGGAAATTCAAGAACTGTTCCAATTCAAGAAAGAGCTGAGGAAGTTAAACCAAGGAAAGAAACTGCACTACTCACCAACTTTGATTTGAGCGCTGAGATTGAAGAAACAAAGGAAGAAATCAATCATGCGTTAATTGCTGAGATTATTGAGACTATATTGATTGCTTTGATCCTTTTAAAGAATTTTATGGTGAAGATAGTGAGAATTCTGATGAGGCTGCTGAGTCGAAAGTTGTAATGGTTGAAGAGGTTCAAGATGGTAAAGATCAGGAAGCTGCTGTTACAATTGAGGTTCAAACAGATGTTATTGTTCAAGGACATCTGGGTCAAGAAGAGGTGATTCATTCTGGGTTAGTGTTAAAGCTGTTGTTGATGAAGAAAATAAGGTTTTCGTCACTGTTGTTGATGGGATGAAGAATGCTGGTACTGAAGCTGACAATGCTGAAGAATCAAAGCTAAACATGGAAGCTATGATCGAAAAGGCCAAGCATGAAACTGTGGATGAGTACAAGAGTAACACTCCCTATTGCCAGTGTGATCGTGCCCTTGATGCTGAAAAACTGGTAATTGGGCTTCCTTATGAAGTTATATAAGAAATGTGTTCATCTGCATGCAAAATTCGTTTGATTGGCATATATAAAGCTAATACATTGTTAATGTCAAATGAAAACGAATTAAAGAAAATCAACAAAGATCTTAAAGAGAACGAATCAAAATTTTTTGTTAAATTAAGAGAGGCTTTGAAAGAAAACGAACATATTAAACGATCTCTTTTGGAAAAGAAATGTGAAATAAACTATTTGACTGAGCAAGTCACTCTTGCCGAATTTGAAACAAGAAAAGTAAAAAATAAACTGGAACAATGGACAATTTCAAGTAAAAAATAAAGTGGATCTTTGCAAGAAATAACGGGGTGCTAGAATTAAGGCCGGATTGGGTTATAAAAACGATGCACAAGTATACCCTCCACCTAGTACTTTATGTTATTCTCCGACACCCATTCCTCATCCTACAAATGAGTTGATACAAGAGATTATACAGAATGATACTAACAACTCTATTGAAGGTTTAAGTGGAATAAATCTTAAGGAGGTTCGAGAGGAGTATGCTTATGGTGGGAGTAGTGGCCTTGGCTGTTCTGGCAGTTCTAGTTGTTCTAGTTTTGATTCAAAGAAGTCTGTTGAAGACAATAGCTTAATTAATTTTGTTTCTAGTCATGTGTTACATTCAGACAATTTTATTTGTAATAGTAATTTAGGTTGTTCTACTTCAAACATTAGTCATTTGAATGATGATGTGATTGAAAATGTTTGTGTGAATGACAAAGATGAACTTTCAGGTCATGTCTCTGAAAGTCAAACCAAAACAAACTGTTTTCAGAAGTTCTTTTCTCATCAAATTCCATCTTTCACACCTGTAAGGATTTCAAAACCTAAAGACAAGGAATCATTTTTTTCATCCATGAATCACATTAATAAACTTAAATCAGAACCTGATAAGGTAACTGTCACAGCAGGTAAATCAAAAGAGCCTTATGACTCTTACAATGATTGTAACTCTCAATTATCTGATTGTGATGAAGAGATAGAAATAGATAGAATTCTTATTACTAAAGTTTCCAAAGTAGGATTGAAATCTCATTGCTTTAAATATGGAAATGATGATCATACTGTCAAGCAATGTCCTGAGTTAGTTGCAAATAGTTCAAAACATAGATCTTTAGTAAGAAGATTGAATACATTTGTAAATAATTTTTTCAGTAAATCTTCTTCAGTTCAGAGACCTAGTACACTAAGGCTTGGGTCCCAATTTCAAAAGTCTAAATTCACTTTTTGGAAAATGGCAGGAACATTCCAGCGTCGTTGTAAATAGTCACTGGCACAATGATAGTGGATGTTGCAGACATATGACAGGGTTGAAGGACCTGCTGACAAATTATCGAATCATTAACGGTGGTTATGTTGCTTTTGCGAGAGACAAGAAGGGTGGAAAGATGATTGGTCAATGAGAAGTCTCGAACGGTTCACTAACCTTGGAAGATATTAACTACGTTCCTGACTTGGCAATCAATCTTCTTAGTGTATCACAGATCTTTGATAAGAATATTCCTGTGCTGTTTCTTCCAAATGAATGCGTGTTCTTGAAGCCAGAGTTTACAGTTCCTGAAGAATTGGTGATCATGCGAGCTCCAAGACGAAACGATACATATATGCTGAATATGGGATAAAAAGAATCAACTTCCACTATGACCTGTCTTCTGTCTAAAGCTTCATCTTTTGAATCTTTCCAATGGCATAGACGTTTAGGACACATTAATTTCAAAATACTAAATAAATTGGTTAAGAACAATTTGGTCAGGGGACTACCACTTAAAGACTTTTATGTGGTAGAGAAATGCATGGCTTGTGCTAAAGGAAAGCAGCACAAAAAGCCACATAAACTTAAAATTGAAAATTCTATCTCACAACCCCTCGAATTGTTACATACCGACTTATTTGGTCCAATGAGTGTCAAATCTATTGCTAAGAAATCTTATTATTTGGTTGTCACAGATGATTACTCAAGATACACTTGGGTGAGATTCCTGGCAAACAAGAGTGAGACTACTTGAAGAGTTAATGAAGCTGATTCCTCTGATTGAGGTTCTTGGAAAACGAAAGGTTCAAGCTATTAGAAGCGATAACGGAACGGAATTCAAAACCATATCTTCAATTCATTCTGTGAACAAAGGGGTATTCTCGGACAGTTCAGCGCTGCAAGAACGCCTCAACAAAATGGTCTAGCTGAAAGGAAGTACCGAACTCTTGTGGAGGTTGCTCGAACTATGCCGATTGAGTCAAAGTTTCCTATTATCTTCTAGGCAGAAGCAGTTAATTGTGCAGCTTATGTCCTGAATCGGGTACTGATTGTCCAAGACAAGATGAAGACATCGTATCAGTTGTTTCGTGGAATAAAGTCGTTGATCGATTTTCTGCGCCCCTTTGGATGCTCTTGTACCCTTTTGAATACTCAAGATCAGAAAACGAAGTTTGGCGCTGTTTCTGATGAATGTTTCTTTGTGGGATACTCTAACACACAAAAAGTGTATCATGTGTACAACAAGCGAACGCGGATTGTGCAAGAGTCCTACTACGTTGATTGGCAAGAATCAAACTCTACAAGCATTGGCTGTGAACCCGCATGGTTTTACGATTCTACCACTGTTTTCAACTCGTTTAATCTTCCTAACTCTAACGATGATGACATCATTCCTTATACTCTAGTTACAATAATTAACCCTCAACCTCAACCACCATCACAACCACAACCTTCTGTCACTCAATTACCTCCAACCACATTTGGCATTCCTCCACCACCACCACCTCCAACTGATTCTATTCCTCCATTAGATATTCCATCATCATCAACTTCCATCCCAACCTCTCCTACCGATACAATTCCTCCTCTAACTTCAAACGTTCCATCTTAACCATCTAATCAAGCATCCTCATCACAGTCTAACCCAATGTTCCTTAACACAAACTTCAAAACCTTAAAAGATCATCCTCATGATTATATCATTGGATCAATTACTGATGGTGTGAGGACTCGGAGTCATAGTGGATTGATAAATGAGTGTCTCTATGCTGCTTTCTTGACACATGTCATTCCGAAGAATTATAAACAAGCACTTGAAGATCCTAGTTGGGTTGATGCCATGCAAATGGAATTACAACAATTTCAGAAGCTAAAAGTTTGGGAGCTAGTTGATCTTCCTCCAAATAAGTGCCCCATCGGCACTAAGTGGGTCTTCCGGAACAAGCCAGATTATCGTGGTGTTGTTATCAGAAACAAGGCCAGATTGGTTGTTCAAGGATTCGCTCAAGAGGAGGGGATTGATTACACTGAAGTCTTTGCCCCTGTCGCTCGTCTCAAAGCCATTAGAATCTTTCTTGCACATGCTGCTAACAAAGACTTTAAAGTCTATCAGATGGATGTTAAATGTGCATTTCCATATGGAGATATCGATGAGGAGATCTACGTATGTCAACCACCGGGTTTCGAGGATCCAGACTTTCCTTCAAAGGTGTACAAGCTTGATAAATCCCTGTATGGGTTGCATCAAGCTCCACGAATCTGGTACGAAACTCTGACACAGTATCTGTCGTTGGACTATAGATATGACATTATTCAAGCTCCACGAATCTGCATCAAGCTCAGCAAAGGTTTCTCTCGTTGGACTATAGATATGACATTATTCAAGAAGAAGGTTAATGGTGAGTTGCTGATTGCTCAAGTGTATGTGGACGATATTATCTTCGGATCGACAAATGAAGAGCTGTGTAGAGAACTTTAGAAAGTAATGATGGATCGATTTGAAATGACATTCATGGGCGAAATGTGCTTCTTCTTGGGGCTTCAAATGGAACAGAAGTCTGATGGAATCCTTATCCACCAAGAAAAGTACATCAAAGAAATTCTTACAAAGTTTGGCATTGACGATTCTTCTCCTGAACTGATTCCCTTCACTGCTCAAACATGCCTTACTTCTGATGATAATGGGAATCCGGTGGATGCTCATCGTTACCGCTCGATGATTGGATCTCTCATGTATCTGACTGCAAGCCGACCAGATATTACATTTGCTGTGTGCTACTGTGCTCGCTCCAGGCCAACCCTAAAGAATCGCATGAAAAAGCTGTTAAACGCATTTTTCGTTACCTTAAGGGTTCCTCTCGTTTGGGACTTTGGTACCCAAAAGGTGGGATCTTTGATTTACATGCATTTTTTGACAGTGATCATGCTGGTTGCAGGATAAACAGAAAATCAGTAACTGGTGGATGTCAATATCTCGGTGAATGTCTTGTTTCTTGGCCACAAGAGAAGCTGAATACATTGCTGCTTCAAGCTGCTGTTGCCAAGTGCTCTGGATTTAGCATCAGATGATGGATTACGGCATCAACTTCCTTCATACACCCCTCTTTTGTGACAATGAAGCAACTGTTGGAATTGCCAAGAATCCCGTTCATCACACACTAACCAAGCACATCGAAACAAGAATTCATGCCATTCGTGATGCACAGGAAAAGGGGTTCATTAATATCATTCCAATTGAAACAAGAAAGCAAAAAGCATATCTTTTCACAAAAACATTCGTCACAAAAACATTTTTATGAACTGATTTCTATGTTGGGATTGATATCATTTTGAAAAACCTTCTTCTAAAGAAAAATGGCCTTGTAAATATGTAAATATTCTTTTTCATTTTCTTCCTTGAAAATCCGGTTGTCACATATTTCTTCGCTCCTTTTTATTCCTTTTATTATATTTTATTTCCTTTCCTCTCTTTTATTTCTTCTCTTTATCATTTATATATATTATGAAAATTAGAAAACAAAAATTTCTTATTAGATGGCTATCATATAGAAATTTTGGGGGAGATATTAAAGATTAACTACTCACAGTTTTTCAAATTTTGCTATTTCAGGATCCCCGTTAAAATTGATGTTGAAGAGACGTTGAATGAGGTCAGAAGTATTGTGTTTGGGATATGCAAGATAGGCTTAGCCCGAAAACGAAGTATACAGTGATTGTGTAGCCAAACATAAAGTTCAAGAACTCGGCAATGAGGATAATCTCCTTGACATGATTGGTCTGCACAAAGTTACAAGTCCTTGTCAAAAATGGGTTGAGAGCGTCAAATCTTTGCCTTGATTTCCCTAAAACATCCCAAATCACCCTCACCCTAGCCCTGAATTGAGTTTCTAGTTAGCAAACAAAATAAAAAGTTGCTAGTGTTGCTCTTCAGAAAAGCCTTTGAGTGAGTTACTTGTTAGCTCCTCAGAAAGTATTGAGTCAAAGTGCTTAATTCCTCTGCTTTGTGTGAACAATGACCTAGAGTTGGTGAATCTTCTCTGTTATACGTCGGTATAGACCTGAAGTTTCACCGAGCATGCTCAAATGATTATCTCCTCTGTTATACGTCGGTATAGACCTGGAGCTCTAGTCATTTGAGTTTCCCAAATAATAAAGTCGCAATGTGTTCAAAACATCAAAGAATCATTGTCGAAAAGCTCCACTCCCAAAAATGTCAAATGGCATCAAGTCAAAAGTGCTTCATGAATTGATCAATATTCAAGATTTGATCCAAAAGAATTCAAGCAAAGTTAATCATATTGCTCTATAAACCCTGATGATATGACAAGTTCTTTTACCAAGATGTCTGTGGGGACTGAGTTGCCTGAGTTTCTTCAATCAAACCAAAACATGATAAATGAAGCTGCAGATCTCTTGTTGAAAAGAATAAGGCATGGGTTTAAATGGACAAACATATCTGCAATCCCGCCAATCTATGATTTTCCAAATTCTGCTCGAAAAACGTCAAGAAAAAAAAAAAAATATATATATATATATATATATATATATCCTTCTTTAGTTTTAATTTTAGTTTTACTTTCTTTTTTATTTTTATTTTTATTTTTAGTATATAATTTTCATATAAATTTTGTTTTTGAGCGTTGAAATTATGGGGCGTTGTTATGGATTCTTATAGGAAATCAAACTTAAGAAAAACCATATGTTTTGTTTTCTGTTCAAACGAATCTGTCAGCGAACCTACAGGTTCGCCCGGAACTGATTTAAGTCACTTGACCTTTCTGACCTAATGTTCCGAGCGAACCTGATATTCGCCTCGTTGTCTGTCAGCGAACCTAGTGCTGTATATATATGTTGTTCTGCGAAACCATTTGACACTTTCGCTTGCACTGTTACCGGTTAATTTCAAACCTATCAAGTTCGAATCTTGTTTAAGGTCTTTCATTACATATTGAGTCGTTTTACTTCTTTCAGGTATGTCAATGCGAGTGCCTTAATATGTTTTAATCATATTCTAACCTGTTCCAATCCATTCGAACCTATCAAACCATGTCACTGATTGTTTAAACTTAACTGTCTTGATTGTTTGATGAATTCTGTTCTAATGTGCTCGTTTGATGATTAAATGCATGATAATGTGTTCTATTTGGTTTATCCTTGTTGGTCCCAATAACAGTAATGATCAGTAATTTGTGAAGATTTTGGATCAAAGTGACAAAATATTGATGAACATGAGATGAACACTTGAAGAACAGAAATAAAACACTGATTTGATCTATAAAATGGATTGCAAATGATGTTTACATGGAAAGACCCCAATCACTAGCTCATTCAAGCTTCCCAAAACCCTAATTGCCATTTACTATTTATAGCCTAATGACACTTTGGACTAATGACAATTAGGACCCTAAACTTAGACTAAAACATGACAAATGGAAATAATACCAATAAAACCCTAATAGTTAGTCTAATATATATTTTGTCATTAAGACAAAATATATATATTACATAAAATACTTAAATGACGAAACTGATTAAATATATTTTGTTGACACAAAATATATTTATTAACAACTAAACTCCGTCGCCTTCAACGTCTTGTCTCTAATCTTCGTCCCGAACGCGTCGTCTTGACTTTTGCGTTGACTTTGACCGTAGATGTTGACTTTTGTTGACTTTGACTGTGTTGATAATATTAGACTACAATTCAGGTCCATCAATACTCCCCCATAGTCTATTATTATCAACGTCTTGCATCGTATTTAGCACCGATAAGTCAATACTGTTGGATCTTCAATTTGGTAAGCTTCAGTCTTAATTTCATCTCCAACAAAACTCCCCCAAGACTTATGCTTGCCAAATTATGTTGCTGAAGATCCTTAATCTCACAAGCTCCCCCATTTTGTATGCTCCCCCATTTAATGTGCTTCCTTTCGTAAAATAATGTAGACATCGTGCCTGAAAAATAAACGGAAATTGATAAGAAACGTGAAATTGTGAAACAGTGTTTATATTCGCTTGATAAAACAGGTTCGCTGCACGGGCGAACCTGAGATTTGGCACCAAAACCTATAAATTCACTGACATGAAAAATCAGTCATTTGGTCGAGCGAATGTATAGGTTCGCTAGAAACACTCGGGCGAATCTATGCTGATGCACGGGCGGCATAACAGCATAGGTTCGCTCGAAGTTTTGAACTTTCGTTCAGGTTCGCCAGACGAACACATAGGTTCGCTGAAAACCCTAGTTTTTTAAAAACTGCCAAAACCCAGTCTAAAAAACCATAATCATACAATCAAAGCAACAATCAAGCACTATAATCATCAAACGAGGATATTACAATGTAAATTTCTAACCAATAACACAAACCAATCATTAATCGTAGATTATATAGCAGGTCGATGGATTTAAGATGATTAAAGTACAGTTGATGAGATGAAACATTGATTAAGATGAAGACGATGACATACCAGATAAAACAAAGACGATTTAGTATTAAAAAGTCGGTAGTGAGTGAGAATCGAACGTGCGAAAAAAAAATTTGAAAGAGATACGACTGTAGTAATGAATCAAAAAAAAAATGGGGGAATTTTGTTGGAGATGAAATTAAGACTTAAGCTTACCAAATTGAAGATCCAACAGTATTGACTTATCGGTGCTAAATACGATGCAAGACGTTGATAATAATAGACTATGGGGGAGTATTGTTGGACCTGAATTGTAGTCTAATATTATCAACACAGTCAAAGTCAACAAAAGTCAACATCTACGGTCAAAGTCAACGCAAAAGTCAAGACGACGCGTTCGGGACGAAGATTAGAGACAAGACGTTGAAGGCGACGGAGTTTAGTTGTTAATAAATATATTTTGTGTCAACAAAATATATTTAATCAGTTTCGTCATTGAAGTATTTTATGTAATATATATATTTTGTCTTAATGACAAAATATATATTAGACTAAACATTAGGGTTTTATTGGTATTATTTCCATTTGTCATGTTTTAGTCTAAGTTTAGGGTCCTAATTGTCATTAGTCCAAAGTGTCATTAGGCTATAAATAGTAAATGGCAATTAGGGTTTTGGGCAGCTTGAATGAGCTAGTGATTGAGGTCTTTCCATGTAAACATCATTTGCAATCCATTTTATAGATCAAATCAGTGTTTAAAAAAAAAGGTGAGGGAGCCTAACATTTTTACTTGTATTTTTGATCAAGTTTTCACATATCTTTGAGGTCGCTCTTGTGTCTTTTGAAAATTTCAATTTTGTGCGGAAATAGAAATTTTGGGGGAGTAAAATCTCAAATGAAAATGAATTGAATATCATTAGTGCAAAGTCCTTTCTGTGTAAATATTTTGTGTCTTTTGAAGGTTTCAGGTTTTCATGGAAAAGCAACCAAAGGGGGACGTTGATTTGTGTAATGATGTGTCAATGCCCGAATACAATTAGACAGCGATTTTATGATCAACGTAAATTCAATAAGAGCTCGGTGATGAGGAGCATTTTCACAATTGGCCTGCACAAAGTGATAAGTTTTGACAAAAATGGACTGAGAGTATTTGTTTTTTGCTTGATTTTTGTCCCGAATCACCCTTAGCCGCAGCCCTGAATGACGCTTCTCGTTAGCTCTTCAGAATTTTTTGTTCTCGTGTTAATCTCCTCTGCTATGCGGAAGCATTGACCTGGAGTGATGATCTTCTCTGTTATATGTAAATATAGACCTGAAGCTCTCATCAGCACGTACAGATAATCATCTCCTCTGTTATACGTCAGTATAGACCTGGAGCGCTGATCATCTATAACCCATATAAAATAAAGCTCAAAATGTTTATACATCATGTTCATTGTTTGATGTGTCTTTTATCAAACCTAAACTCCACTTCACCCCCGAAATACATTCACCTTGATCACTTGATCTGGGTCTATGTTCCTTTACAATTACAAAAATCTTGTTGAATCATCTAAACTCAAATATGTCCTGAGGTCAAAACAAGTTACTTTGCTGAATGTCTGTGGAAACCAAGTTGCCCGAGTTTCTTCAAATCGAACCAAAACATGATAAGATCGTGACAGGATTGTTTGTTGAAAGGAACAAAACATGGACAAACATATTGACAATCTAGCCAAGTCTTTGTTTCTCTGGATGGTTGCTCGAAACGCATTATCTGATATCCTTTCATGAAGTTTTTATTTTATTTTATTTAATTTTATGTTTGGGTTCTTGAGTCTTGTTAGTCATGTGTACCTTTTGGGATGTGTTCTCTTTGTCTAAAATATTTGTGATCTTGTCGAACTCGTCCTTTCATTTCCGAATTTTTAATTTTTAATTAAAAAAAATCAAAAAAAAATTTATTTCAAATTATTTTCAAGTCTTCCATATTATGCTATTAATATGCTATCATTTTCACATGCATTTCACGGGAAATTGCACACACAAACGACCACGGGTTCGCTTGTCTTCATACACAAATAAACACGGGTTTATTTTTTTTTAATGAAATGATCTAATGAGAAATCTCGAGATTGTCTGTGATTGTTGTGTTACAAATATTTGCTGCAAGTTATGGCCGATCATCAGTTGAGCAAAGCACCTGACCAGAGAACCTGTTCCTCAAAGTTTTTCAGAAGATACTGAGCTAGGAAGCCTCCTCCTACATCTTCTGAAGCACTCAAGAAAAGATTGTTGGAAATCCGTTCCAGATTTTACAAAAGGAAGCACATTAAATGGGGGAGCATACAAAATGGGGGAGCTTGTGAGATTAAGGATCTTCAGCAACATAATTTGGCAAGCATAAGTCTTGGGGGAGTTTTGTTGGAGATGAGATTAAGACTGAAGCTTACCAAATTGAAGATCCAACAGTATTGACTTATCGGTGCTAAATACGATGCAAGACGTTGATAATAATAGACTATGGGGGAGTATTGTTGGACCTGAATTGTAGCCTAATATTATCAACACAGTCAAAGTCAACAAAAGTCAAAGTCTACGGTCAAAGTCAACGCAAAAGTCAAGACGACGCGTTGGGGATGAAGATTAGAAACAAGACGTTGAAGGCGACGGAGTTTAGTTGTTAATAAATATATTTTGTGTCAACAAAATATATTTAATCAGTTTCGTCATTTAAGTATTTTATGTAATATATATATATATTTTGTCTTAATGACAAAATATATATTAGATTAAACATTAGGGTTTTATTGGTATTATTTCCATTTGTCATGTTTTAGTCTAAGTTTAGGGTCCTAATTGTCATTAGTTCAAAGTGTCATTAGGCTATAAATAGTAAATGGCAATTAGGGTTTTGGGCAGCTTTAATGAGCTAGTGATTGGGGTCTTTCCATGTAAACATCATTTGCAATCCATTTTATAGATCAAATCAGTGTTTTAATTGTGTTCTTCAAGTGTTCATCTCATGTTCATCAATATTTTGTCACTTTGATCCAAAAATCTTCACAAATTACTGATTCATTACTGTTATTAGGACCAACAATCCTATTGTTTTTGCCCGATTTTCAAAATCTAGGGTTCCAGCGAACCTAGTTTTCGTCTGGCGAACCTGAACGAAAGTTCAAAACTTTTGAGCGAACCTATGCCGTTACGCCGCCCGTGCATCAGCATAGATTCGCCCGACTGTTTCTAGCGAACCTATAAATTCGCCCGAGACTTTATGTCAAATTTGTATGCCGGCGAATCTATAGGTTCTGTAGTCTAATTATAAGTTCGCCTGCTCAGCGAATCTGATACATTCAGCAAACCTATAAACTGTTTCAAACTTATTTTTCTGATCAACTTCCGTTTATGTTTCAGGCATTATGTCCACATTATACTTCGAGAAGAAGCACAATATGTGCGCACTGTTGGACGAGAACCATGAAAAGGCCATAGGGTACAAGGATTGCATCAGATGGCTCAAATCATCTCAGATTCATTATGCTATATCGCATTCTCCGATTGTGTACGATTTACACATTCGTGATTTCTGGAGGACCGCCGTGTTAAATGTTTCTGAACAACCATCAAGGATATGTTCAAAGGTTGAAGGTCATGACGTTGCTTTCACTGAAGCTGATTTGGCAAGGATTTTGAGACTTGAAGGTGATGTGGGAAATGAAGTCAAGATGACTGCTGAGGAGGTTTATCAGAAATTGAGGACTACGGTGTATGAAGGGCCGATGCCCGGGGAAAAGAAAATGGAATTCGTAAAGTCTTACTTGATCAAAGAATGGAGGTATATAGCCCACGTATTTATCATGTGTTTGGATCACAGAAAAGGGGGCACAGATGGTTTGAATCTCGATTGGGCCAGGGCGATGGTGCTTTTCTGCAACGGGTAGAAAGCAAATCTAGCAAAGCTGATCTTCAATTATATGATTGAGAATATTCATGCTGCAAAGAAGGATAAGTGGTTATTGTATCCTCGATTCGTGCAGATGATCTTAAACGACAAGAAGCCTGATCTACCAGTTGTCGGTGAAACTCTGAAAATATGGCCGATGCATTCAAGGATTTTCAGTGATTGCAAAGCAGCTAGACATGATTGTGCTGGGAAGATATCGTATTTATGGGAGAACATGGATCCGGCTGATATATGGGTACACATTCAGAGATTGAAAGAGATTGAGCGGAAGAGAGTTGGTGAGAATGTTGAGGAAGTCCAAAAGAAGCTGAAGAAGAGAAAACAATATGCAAAGGAAAAGGAATATTCATTAGATAAGGATATCGATGAGGTACAGAAGGAATTGGATGCACAAGGGAAACGGAGTTCGAAAAGAAAAACTGTTGATGTTTCTGCTGAATCAGAGAGGAGAACAAAGCAAAAACATGGGATTCATGTACCAACTGCTGAAACAGATACTGAAGTCAAGGTTGAGTTGATTGAGTTAAAGAAGAAATATGCTGAATTGGAGAAGAGGGATAAAGAAAAAGGGGACGTGATCAAAGGAATGGCCAGGATGGTCAAGGACCAACAATGCTTGATCGTTCGCGTCTTCAAGGAATTAAATAGTCTGAAAGAGAAAGAAGGGTCATTCCGAGCAATGTCTGAACGTGAACTGAAAAGCTTAACGGATGCTACAAAGTATCCGTTAATGAATTATGGAGTTAGTGCTGAGTCAAAAGAAAAGGTTGTTGAAGGTGTATTTGATGAAGATATGGGATTGGATTTTGATGCATTCACTGGCCCCGAGGTTGTTGTTGGTTCGAAGGTAAATGTTGAAAGTGAAGAAGAGATAGAGGATGAACCAGAGTAATACAATGTCGAGGATAAGGCTGTGACTTATTTGTTTGAGCATATTGATAAAGTATAAATTATATATATATATATATATATATATATCCCTAGTTGAGTTTGTTTACGTTTTTAGTTGTTTCAGTATGGTTTTTATAGCAATTTCGATATAATTGATGTTTTTTTGTATTTCTTAGGTCCCATGTTGATAAAGAAACGAATAGATCATGAAAAATTGAATCCGTAGGCGAAAACGGGGCGCAAAACGGAGGTACAAGCTAGCCAGTACACGAAAACGAAGAAACCGAACGAAACGCGCGACGAAAGGGGTCTCACCACGCCACGCGGTGACAGGGGGTGCCCTGGCCGCGTGACGCGGCGTGTTGCATGTGTTTGTTGGGGTGTGGTGCTGTACCACGCGGTCACAACTCATTTCGTCACCGCGTGACGCGGTGACGCGTTTTTAACATATTGTTTTCTCGTTTTTTTGGCCCGGTTCGCTATATAAACAACTAATCTTCAACCCTAGCCTCCTAGACTTTTCTTGGGACGAATTTGAGGCGATTTCCAGAGATTGGAGGCGGTTTTTGAGGTCAAGAAGACGAGACGAAGGCAACGGATGCTTGCGGGATCAAGGATTACTTCCTAGACTTCTCGGGTTTATTTGTTCTTTCGTTATCCTTTCTTTTCATCATTTCGATCATTCTTAAACTTGTGTTTTTGATTATGAACATGCTTGGCTAAGTACTTTAAACCTACCTAGGCGTTATGTTGATTCGTTAACGGTTTGTTTTAACTTGCGTTGGATTGTTGGTTATGGTTTATGTTTAATTAAAGTTTGAAACTTCATAATTGTTTAATGTTTAATATATGTTTGAATTGGTGGAATTGACATTATTAATCTATGCGTTCTTGGTGATTGTCTATGTCACGTAATAGGACTTGTTTAGTCATTAACGTGAGTTATGATTATTATGGTTTAACTGCAGTACAAGCATAGGATTAATAGTATTAATGAAATCGGTAATAACGTGTAGCCAACCTAGATATCCGTGAGGTGGTAGGTTGTTAACAAGTCTTAGTTACTCAATTTGCTAGGTTTAGGTTTTTGTGAAAATTTCGTCTTAGTTTTAATTATTAATCTTGCTTGTTAAATTAAATGATTGGGTTCAAATGGCTTTAAGGGTCGTGTCGTGAGATAGATCTTTAGCGTGGGTCAATTAGGCATAATTTGATTAGATAACCGTGAGGAAGTTTAATCCCGTAACCGGTGTGCTAATAACTTAATAGTTATCCTTTAGGTTTCTACTCGAAAAGGGTCGAGGGTCTTAATTAAGAAAGCTTTTAAGTGAATAGATTTAGATCCCGGTTCCATAACCATTAGTCCAACGTGAGCGATAATCTGTTTTAAATCCGTCTTTCAAATTCTCAGTTTCCAGTTTTAGTAAGTTTCCTAATTTAGAAAGTTTCTATTTTTAGTAAGTTTCTATTTTTAGCAAAACCCCCCTTCTCAAATAATCTTTCATTTAGTTCGTGTTTAGTCAGTCGAGTCTTGTCTAGTTAAGTTAACGTAGTATATAGAGTCTGTGGGTCGACACCCGGACTTACTTTAGCTATATTACATTCGACCGGTCCACTGCCGGTTGTGTGTAAGTTAGTTAGTTTATCTAGGTTTTAAAAATTTAAAACTTAGGTGTTTTTAGTGTCTATTTTTATATATAGTATTGCACGTTTCACATATCGATCTTGACAAGTCAGAATGGTTTAAGAAAGATGAAGAAATTATCCCTAAAGTCCCGATATTCCAACATCTAGATGAACCGAACACCATGCAGATGGACAGACAGATTATTGCATGGAAATACAATACTCAAGTTGATGCGTATATGATAAAGAGGAGAGGGGGAGATATCTGCTATATCAAAAACAGAAAGCACTTTGCTACATTGCCCAGATGGGATCTGAGGAGATTAGCTGAACTCCCTCTGATTGGCAACGAGGTTAGTGGTAGGGCAAGTGCGTTTGAGGTTGCGATCAAAAGGGCTGCAGAAGACAACTTCACTGAATTTGGGTACCAAAAGCCGAAGAGGATGAGGTCAAAGAAAGATAAACACTGGGTATCGAGGAAAGGAAAGGTGGTGCTGAAATTGACTGCTCCAAAGATTATGAACCGGGTCAGAGTTCCAGATACTCAGCCACAGAGACTGCAAGAGTTTGTGAAGTGGTTTTATGACAACAGCACTAGTGAAGCTATTATCAGATTAGAAGGGGAAGATCGTCCGGAAATTAGATTGTTCGACCCAATGGAGATCTTCTCCTTCTGTGATGAAGATCTGAAGGTGCTATGTGAGAATGAAATTAAGTACGGGGCTGGAGATGACACCAAGACTGAAGCCAACTTATTTGTGAAAGTTGCAAACAAAGCCCGGGGAGTTCATGCAGAATTGAAAAGGGTAAATGAAAGGCTCAGAAGTACTGATGATCTGAATATGGATATGGATGACCTATCTAAACAATTAGATCAGTCAATTGAGAAAAGATTTGAGAAGCCCGTTGAGGTTGAATTGAATGTGCAAGGTGAGGGGGAAACTGCAGATGTTCAGGATGAAACAATAGTTACTGATTTGCCTGATATTGTGGTCACCGAAGCACAGCTTGTTCAATCGTTTTTGGATTTGAGTGATAGTGATGAAGCCGGATCTGAAGATGTTACTAATCCTTTGGCTGGAATTGAATCGAGGGCTGGAGCATTCATTGAGAATCTTTAAAGCTAGAAAAGAGACGGAGCTGAAACAGAAGACTTCCCCAGGTGAGGTCCAACCTAGGGGGAGTGTTGATAGTACATGTAGGTTGGACTCATCGGCATGTCGGTGTTACTTTTGATATGTTATGTATTTTGTTCTAAATGTAACTAGCGAACCTACGGGCGAACCTATAGGTTCGCCCGGAATTCTAGATTAGTATAGTCTATTAGATTTGATCAGTCACCGGGCGAATCTGTTTTGTGCCCGGCGAAGCTGATAGGTTTGCATGACAGATTCGCTGTCAGCGAATCTGTCAGCGAACCTAAGCCTGCACTATATAATGTAATGTTTTCTCAAGTTGAATGCAAGTTTTACAAGTTTACCAAACCCTAATTGTGTGTGTGTGGCGGCTGAGGTGCTAGGAGCTTATTATTATCATCTTTGTAGCTTGTTTACCTATGTGTGTGTTGATTTGATCCTTGTTATAGTGTGTTGAGTGTATTTGGACAATGTTTCATTGAATCTTAGTGTGTTTTCTTGTTTATTAATCATCATAGCACTGAAATCTCGATCTGATGGACCAACATCGTTCCATGTTAAAATGTGCTTAAATTGATTCAATGTTGACACGACTCAATAGTTGACACGACTAAACCATTGACCTGTCTAAGACTTGTGATGAATTCTGCTATGATAAATTGTTGACACGACCAAGTCTGTGACCCGTCTCAATAGTGGCATCAGACAACCAAGTCTTGACACGTCTCACTGATAAATGTCAGAATAAATGTTGACATGTCTCAACAGTGGTTGACACGCCCCAATAGTTGTTGACACGACCAGGTGTTAATGCAATAAACTCTTATTCTTTTAACATTCTGACTCGTCTCAACAGTGTGAGGTTGTTAATATTTCAATTTTGACCCGTCTATACTTTATCGCCCGTCCAAACAGGGTCTCACCCGACCAAATAGTGTTTGAACCGTCCAAAGTACTTATGTGTATATGTTGACACGTCTGAAAATGTTTGACTCGTCTCAAGTTTTAACCCTAATTCAGCCGACTCAACATAACCATATAAATACCCTCTTCACAACCACTTAACATTATTTCTTCACAACATCATTCGATCACACTCATTTCACTTAAACCTTCAAATTCTCATTTCAATCTTGTGTTCTATATCAAATCTTTGAGATTGATAAAGGTATTTACATCGTGATAAGTCATCGTCTTCATCATATTTCATCATTTCATCCTCTAAAATCCACAGATTGTTTATGAACAGTAAAATTGAAATGAATCGACACTTTGATTTTGTGTGTTAAAACTAAAATCAAGTTGTTATGAATCTTAATCGATCTGTTAATCACTCACAATCATCATTTTAACCATCTCAAATCATCAAATTGGATCTTGTCAATGGCAAAAATTTGAATGTCCAAAACCGCCATTGATGACTTGAAAAATAAACCTCCATTGTGTTACAAAAACATCATGAATCATGTGTTATGTGTTAAATTATACTAAACATGATTTCAATCAAGTCTATTTCACCAAATGTAAAATCACATTCAAAACCTCGATTTGGACAATGAATGTTAAGTGTTGACATGATAAAACTTGATATAACAGTTAAGTGTGCTATTGAGTTAAAATGTTTTTTAAACAAGATGATGATATCAAATTGTTTTAAATCAATGTATTAAAGTGTCACTACCTTTAATTATTACATTAAATGTCACAACATTTTAATTACCTTGTTCATGAATATGTTTATTTGTCATTTTTTTGATCACTGACACATTTTTAACTGATTTCAGATGAATATTCTTAAGTATGAGCCAAAGCACAACATCGTGGCTATGCTTGATGAATCAATTCCTAAAGTTGTAGGATATCAAGAGTTGATATGTTTTCTTCACAGAACCAAGTACTTATCTACCATGTGTGCAAAACCGATTGTATACGTGAGGTTGATCAAACGATTCTGGAAGACTGCTGAGGTGATTACTAATGATGAAGGTGTGTCTGTTGTTCGAGGTTATATTATAAAACAGTTGCAAGTGACCATCTTTGAAGAAGCTATTAGAGATGCTCTGTTTTTAGACGATAATGAAGCTGGTGAACTGGATGAATTCACAACTGCTGAATGCCAAGAATGCTTTATCAATATGGGTCATCCACCTGTATTCCCTAAGCAGCAGTTTGTGAGAGCACAATTAAGCAAACATTGAAATTACTATGCTATGTCATCCAACACTGTCTATCAAGAAGAAGTGCAGGATTTGACACATTTTCATCTGATATTGCATCTCCGATCGTTGCCATTTCCATGAACAGGAAATTTAATATGGAGAAGTGGATCATGAAGGGGTTCATATTTAATCTTCAGAAGGGAAAAAGATTCAAATTCCTCATGTACCCGAGGTTCTTACAATTGATCATTAATGAAGTGTATCCAGATATTAAAGAGAATGGAGTTAATGGTGGTATGTTTATAACTGATGATATGAATGCATCATCATATCGAAAGATGAGTACGGGAGGAATTGAAGATGTTGCTTTATTCGATTATATGCGAGACATAGCGAATAACGAAGAGGATGTTAGCATTGAATATCATCATATCATTCAGGACATCCTTTCGATCCTTTGGATATTGTGGATGAACTTCCGGATGCTCTGAATTCGGATGAGAGTGAAGATTATGATAAGTCGAATGATGATGGGAATGATGGTGATAATTCTAATAATGATGATTTGGATAACAATGAATCTGATGGTAATGATGGAATTGAAGCTGAATCTAGTACTGAAAAGAAGAAAATATTGTTGTTGAACATATAGATGTTCTTCAAATTGCTCAAGAAGCAATAGAAATAGCCGAAGTTGAATCTATGGCACAAGTAGATGAGGATGCTGAGGTTGTTATACCTATTCATGAAACCGTTTATATTCCTACTATCTCATCTCCTATTGCAACACTATCTGAACAACCGAAGGAGTCTTCGCCTAAGGTTGGTCCAGAAGTTGAACCCATCGATGTTGACTTAAATGAAGAACAGAATGAAGTTTTTCACTTGAAGAGAATGATTGCAAAGCTATTGGATGAGAATGAGAAACTTAAAGCTTCAAACGAAAGAAGGAGTAAAGGTTGAAAGAGTTTTGTGAAACTCATCAGAAGAACACAAAATTTTTCAAAGAGTTGGATGCTGAGTATGAAAAGATAAAAGAAGATTATGAGGAAGTAGAGGCTGAATGCAATACATTGAGAGCTAAAAAAGAAGTATTAGAGAAGGAATTAACTCGAGTAACTGATGCTTCCAGGGAAATCACAATACACTATACACGATCAAGACGATCTCAAACTTTTTCTGAACCAGATATTGTATCTGTCTCTGTTCCCGATGAAGCTGCTGCAAAAGTAGTATCTGAAAAGGCTGAGGGAAAACGCAAGTTGGATGCCGTGCCGGAAATAACTAAAGCTGATACATTGAAAAAGAAGGTGAGAACCGAGGAAATAGCTCAGGAGGAGCCGGTTCAGATTGTGAAAGAGAGTATGGATAAAACAGCTGAATTCTCTACTGAAGCTGGTCCTTTAGTTACTGAACATGATGTTCCAACTTTTGATGACATTCCATTGGATGTTGAAGCTAGATTTGAATATCTGGAGAGAATGAAATACAACCAAGTTTATCTGAATGGACTAACCGTCAGTCAGATAAATGAGGAGTATGAAAAGTGTCTCACGGCTCGGTAATGTGTAGTTGGTGATGAGAAGGAGATTATTTTTGAGCCTGGAGAGTGGACGCCATTACAAGAGAGCTTAAATATTGATGATTTTCCTCCCGAAGAATTATATCATCAAGATCTTGAAGAAATGACACCTGGTTATATGAGATCATGACTGCAATCTAGAAATTATCCGTATAAAAGTTTGAAGAGATTGAAGTCAGAGTCACTAAGAAAGATGGTGAAAATCTTTCAAGCTTTAGAAAAATTGCATAATCGGATGTTCTTTCTTGACTACAACAACCCACAGTACTTCAAAATTACGAAGACGTTTCGGGTGTTGGAGCCAAAAGAAATTCCACGCATATCATTACCTCTCGATGCTCACAAGAAAAGAAAGGACTTGATTGATATGTTTACGAGTGAAGTGAAGGCCTACAAAGTTCCATTAGAAACTAGAGAAGTGTGGAACAAGGCTTCAACTTTTGTTGATATTATTAGATCGTTGCTGAACCAAGGACAATCTGTAGCTGAGTTACTAGATTCTATGACTGGTCCTGACAAGGGCAAAGATGTCAAGATTGTTGCATGGAAGTATGATGAAACTTCCGATGACTTTCTGATCAAAAGAGTGAACGGAATTTGTGACGTGTATCATTACTACTCGAGCATATTCAAATTGCCGGTTCAAGACTTGAATAAACTTCATAAACTGCAACTGATCAATCATACCAAAGCTGAACGAGGAAATAAGCTGGTGATGCTGCTTGATGCTGGTATAAGTAGAATGCCACAGTTTTTACAAGTTCGAGGCCAACAAGAAGATAGTGCATATCTTGATAAGAAGAAGAACAAGAAGAGAAAGAAATAACTGGTTATGAGAGACATGTATTTAAAAGAATTCTGTGATGAATATTTTGATAAAGTAACGGATCCAGGTGTGAAAGTTTTTTATGGATCACAGAAAACCAAACCAATACTTAAAGCGTTCTATCATGAAGAAACGTTTGAGTTAAAATTGGTTCGTGATATGGAAGATTGGGAAAATGACTCGATTACTATATTTGGTACATTCGATATGAAACTGCTGCATCCATCTTACATCGACTACTTCAGAAATCAAAAGCTGGAAAAGCTGAAGGATGAAATTGCAGATTCTGATAGAAGATTGTTCGAGATCATGTTTGAGGTAATCGGTGCTGGTACAGAGAAGTCAGATTAAGGAAAGCATTGCTTTATGTCAACCTTGTGAAGATCGAGATTAATGACATAGATTTCATGTGGATTACTTCCAAAGGAACACTTGAAGTCCGTGCAAAAGGAGTCAAGAAACCTTTTCAGTTTTTTGCTAACATTGATCTTGCATGTGTATCCTTGGAAACGCTAAAAAGAATGGCAGCATGCGACATCCTGACAAACGAGTCATAGTCGAAGCAAGCCAAGATAGCTGCAAAGTTCAAGGAATGTATTGATGAAGCTATAAAAGACCACGAAGAACATGTTTCGAAGCCTATGCTTGAAGTAAAAGATGAACCACAAGAGTTTTAAAGCCGGTGTTTGATTGAAGAAGAAAAAGAAGAGGACTTTTTTATTAAAGGACAAAAGTTAAATCTTAGGGGGAGTACTGTTAGGGGTAATTCCATCTGAAGATTTACTTTGTTCTTTAATTGTACAAAGGTTTTGTTTAGCGTAAATTGTGATATTTCCCTAAATGTATTGATGTATAAATAGAAAGTTGTAGGTCAGAATTTGGTGTCCGTGAGAATTAGTGTTTGTGTAATTGTACTCATTGTTCTCTCTGCACCATTTGTACTACAACTATCTCATCATCAATACAAGTGAATTATTCAGTATGATTTATATGTTGATTGATTGTTGTGTTACATAGATCCGTGATATACAATTGTGTCAGTAGTAGTAATGATCCAATTGAACCTATCAGAATTAGGGGTACTTACACACATTACTCAGGATCAAGAACGATAACCCTAAACTAAAAGTAAAAAGCAACAAATAAGTAAACATGTGGATAGGTATGCCACGCACCTGTACGTAATATAATGTTAGCCCTTCTTTAGAACAGTTTCCTTATCATTCATATTAAATTCGTTAATCATAGAACAAGATAAAAAAAACAAATCCATAAATTTGTAAAAGGAATTCACATTCCTTTAGCTAAATAGCAATCAAATACTCTGACAAAAGCCACCATTAAAATCATAACCGACTAAAAGACCAAACATGGATTACACACAAATGTAGCTTGTAGTTCCTAACCAAACAAACCAATTGATTTCAGATTAAATAAAACATGAACCATCAAAATAACTTAAATAGTGACATTCTAACAGCTGATCAACAAAACAAAATGAATATTACTTAGCAACTATTTGCAACTATATATGCACAGTTGACAAAAACCAAAGGAGTCAACTGCAGCTTCCCTGCAAAACAAAAATTAATAAACTCATAATCAAGTGAACCCTAAATCTGATTTGTAATATCGGTGAATCAGACTTAAGGTAACTACCTTGCATATGCAAACCTAATGTTCATCTCTTCGTACAATCATCTCTACCTCCGGTACGTCATTGAAGAAAAATAACATGAAACCCAAATTACCTACAGCTCACACAAAACTATCTCCATCTTTTAAAAAAGTTGTTTGTCAACTGATTAAAAGGGGCTAACAGATCAAAAATTAAAAAATAAATTAAGACGCAAACAGGAAGCAGATTTTGCATATGGTGTAATCAAAATATGTGGTCAATCATGTGTAGAGAAAATTTCACTTCTAAATCTTAAAATTTAGATTCAAGATCTTGTAGAAAGCTTATCCATCGTCCATATGATTACTTCTTCCTATGACAGATTTCAACAACAAAAACATAAAATAAATGCTAACTAAAATATCACGTATGGTTTTATTATGTGTAAAAGCATAGCTAGTAACAAAATATGGGTTCATATATTATTATAATAATAAAGAGATAAATAGTTCCAGGAAAAACGCTTTCAATGGAATAGTAGAAATAATTGGCCATCCTATAGATGTGTTCGGTTAGCTCCATTAAGTCATTGTAATCAGCAAAGGCCATATAAAAATACATGTTTTAAATTTAGGATTGTGTGTCAAATCAATCTACTCAGTTCTAACTGTTTTCCAAATTCTATACAAATTCATCTTACTCTTGTTATATGCATTTAGAGGAATAAAACTTTGACCCCGCTATCATTATATGTCGTAGTTAATCAAATATGCTTATAAGGCCTTATTTAATAAAATATGCTTTTATCGATAATGGTTAATAGCATTCTTATTTTGAAAATCCCCTAGTAATTTGGTTCTTTGTTATTCAAAAGTAGGCATGCCTTACATTATATACTCATAGCCCATGAAATTACACAACTACATTTAACCTACTAAACTTCAGCATCCTGAGTCAAAGTCAATAAAAATGATTAGTTTTACACTCAAAAAATGGGATCACTAAACGGTTCTTAAAGTAAACAAACTATTTGAAACAATCAGTAAATTCAATATAGAAACTAGTTAGTCCTAAACCCTGAATAGACTTTAAGCCATTCTTGAATGAAAGACATAAAATGCTAAAAAAACACACATAAAATGATGAAGTTATACATAGAAAGTGAAGATGATGTTCGAAAAGAAACGAAACCTTTCACAGACCACCATCACTTGGCTACCGTTAAGCATCACAGATCTAATCTAGCCTTGAGAAAAGGAAAAATTAGTTGTGTATTACACAAGTTATTGACAACAATAACTTCTAGTAATGAAAACCTAACCAAAGAAACAAAACCTGTTAATAATGAGCTTGAATAGTGCACCACCACCAGAAACTCGTACCTTGAGCCTCATAACCTGTATTTCCCGTGAACAGTGAGAGCATCGCGTTAGAGATTGCATTACCCAATAAACTGACCCAAAGAGAAGCAAACAAAATAGACAATAAGTTAAAAAATAAAGTTTGAAAGCTAGCAAACAACATCGAACGATAACCTTGTGACATCTGCCCCAAACCCGAACCTGAATGTCCGACTCGAACCCAAAGTTGTTTATCTTTTTAAATTGTATTCGCATTTACTTCTTTAAAATGAAACGCCCGTTATTATTATTAATAAATACATTGGATTCTACGTTATTCCAGTCTCAATTAATCGATCGTATTATATCTCAAAACATCTAAAGTATACTAAATAATCACCACTTATATTACCTAAATCTAAAAATATATAAATTGCGCTTTACAAAAGAAAATTTATTGAAAACGTTAAACAATAACGCTTCTACGTCTAAATATAATCCTCCAACGACATAAACGAGCTAAAAATATAAATGCGTTACTTATATAAACTTTGCGTCTCGACTCGGTTAAATTAGTTAGTTAGTATAATTTATAAATTAACTTTGTGTCAAAACTGTAACTTTTGGAACTTGAATTAAGTTATTAATCAGAAATGAAACAAACTCAAATTATGAAGGGCCGATTGTGTAAAATGTATTCAAACCTAGCCCACTCACCAACCCCCCCGGGTGATTCCGGTGACTTGTCGGCAGACCCTCCGGCGGTCTCCGGCGAACCCTATTCACGTGATTTAACTATTCCAGTCAACCAGAAACCTTCCAAAATCATTTCTATTTTATTTTACACCTATTCCGAACCTTCCTAATCAACGAAAAAACGTAGTAACAGCAGATTTCACGCGATTGAATTGGGTAATTGATTCGAAATTTCAACTCCGTGAATAAACCCGCAATCCTCAATTAAACCATTCCAAATCAACCCTTTTCACTCGACTAACATTTCACAAGCACCAAATCATTCGAAATCATCTCTGCAATCACCAATTCGATCGACCAAAAACATATTCCGGCGACCTTAGAGTTTTCTACTTTCCGGGCATCGTTAAAGGTTAGTTTTGGTTTCGTTTTAATCCTTGTAATCATCTTAAACTCACCAACTCATCAGTTTGATCCCATTTCTATTCAGATCCATGAAAATTCTTCAAATCAATCGACTTCTAAGCCTCTACCGACTCCATATCAAAACATCACTAATAAGAAAATATAATACATTAAAATACTCGTGTTTCATTGTAGATCAAAAGCCCTAGGTTTATTTTGGTTTGGATTAACATATTCAAATTCAATTTGTAGATTCGAATTCAACTCGTGTTTCATTGTAGATCAATACTCGTGTTTCATTCTAGGGTTTATAATGAAATGGGTTTTGTTGGTTATTAAAAGTTAAAAGTATTTAAATACAAGATAATTAACAAAAAAACTAATCTGGTGCAGTGGTTTGTGCGTTGATGCGTGTGGGTTTGGGTCGCTGGTTCGAAACCCACTGTCCCCATTTCTTTAATTTTCATATTTTTCACACTTTAAACATTTAATTCTACATTTCAAAAAACATAAATAATTTATTCAAATTAAATATATTTTTAAAAGGATTTAAAAACCTGTAACTTCAAATACATATATATATATATATATATATAAATAATTCATGTTTATAAGTATTTATTACAAATACTAATTCAAGAAAAACCAAACATAAGTTCGCATAAAATATATTCAATACGAAAATAATATAACGTTTCGTATAATTTCCCAAATTGTATTTCAAAACCATAATTCCCCATTCGTAAAACCCTAATTCCCAATTCGTAAAACCCAAATTTCAAATTTTAATTTAAAACTCTAAATCCCAGAGCCGAAGCCCTAGATTTTCTGATTTTGATTCTTGTTGCTATATTATTGTTTCGTTTGTAAATTAGGTTTTCCCAATTAATTAGGTAGTACTAATATTTGGGAAACTTTCGGTTCTTTTAAGCTGCGTTTCTTGTGATTCGATACTATTGCATTTCAAGGTGAGTAAATTTACTCTCCTTTTTTACTTTTACATTTTGGGGCTGGAATATGTTCAAGTACTATACAATGTTTTTAGTTTTCTATTTGTTTTTCAAATGAGATCATTAAATGTATTAGTCTTGACTCGCGACAAGATGCAATCCTTATGTGGTAGTTTAAAGTAGTATTGTTACTTAGTAATCCCACCGGTACAATGTTAGCGCTAATGGTTTGACAAACCCACCTACATGTATTCCAAAATAGGTGATTTAAACCCGGCCATTCAATTTTTCTAGTTTCTATTCAATGTTGCAAGTTGCTATACGATGATACAAGTTTCTATGCTATGTTGCTATGTTCCTTAGATGCGTAAACAATTATTGATAACTTATTTCAAGACGGTTACGTGACGGTTGCTAGAAAAATTATCTTTAATTAATAACATGAGTTGATTCCTCATGACAAATGATTACAAGTTGCTATACAATGATGGTTTTCAATGTGTGTTCAAGGTGTCATGGTCGAGAATGATATGAAATAGCTATGCGTGTAAGATTTCACAGCATATTATGATGATCTCGGATTTCTATATTGTTATGTATCAATTTGTGGTTTACTCACTAGCTTTAAATAGCTAACTTTATTTTTACATATTTCAGGTGATGCTTGATAGTGTATTGCTGCTTTTGCCAAGACATAGGATTGACTTGGACCTAGTTAAAAATAATAAAGACAAATGCATTTACTGTTTCGGTTTTATTACATTTTGTCGTTTCTATTTAACACTTATGTTCCAAACATATTAAACCACTATTAGACTTAATAAATAATTATCATGCGCTTTGTTTACTATTGATATCCAATTTCTATGGCAACCGGGTGTTTCCGCCGATGGGCGGGGTGTCACAAACCTACCCGAATTACAAACCATATAGATCCAACCTCTATCGTTCAAGTTCAATGGCAACCGTTTTCACCTTCTTCCATCTCACCACCGTTGAGATTTACTGATGAAACTAAGATCCACCAAATACTGAGAGAGAAAGAGACTAGAGAGGAAGAAGGAAGAGGGGCGAGAGAAAGAGACTGAAGAGGATTAGGGTTTTGAAAATCAAAGAATTATATGGGCCGGATATATGGTTGGATTGTACTCATTTATGGGTTTGTATCTTATGCTTTAATAGCTTCTGCATTTTTCAACATTAAGGGATTGGGTAAAAGACCATTTTGTCTATCCAAATTGTATCTTAATGTAGTATATATATATATATATATATACTAGCAGAATACCCGCGCGATGCGGCGGCGCATACTCGACATGAAAGACAATATACAAAGTAACACTCGTTTCTATTTGTTATATAATACTCCCGTGACTTGTGTAATACTTTAGTTAACTTGCTTATTCGTATATCGGTAGTCTATCTATGCCGTGAGTATAACATATCCCAAATAATAAATGATAAACACACGAAAAAGAAAAAAAACCATCCACATGTTCATTTCCCAAATAATAACTTTCTTATTCATCTAATGATCATGAACACTATGTAACCTTATATATTTTACACAACAGTATCACGTGATTATATACAAATAATCACTATTGTTGCACACTTTTGCTACACGTTGTTGGACATGAAGACTGCTGCTATTCATCAACCTATTCACGTCACTATTTCACCGTGCATCTCTTAATATTTGCGTATAAATCTTTGCTGCATACATCTTAACAACAAGTGCTGCAACTGGTCTAACTGTTATATGTACTGCTGTTTCATTGACCAAAAACATCATGATCCACACACATATATATCATCGATCTACATCTTTGTTTCTTCATCCGCACATCTTAGAGATGTGTAGGAGATTTCTTTTGCAACTATTACACGCACACCACAAGCTATTGTTCATCACTGTTATTAGCTGATACTGCAACTTGTTGCTGCTGCTAGACTATATCTGATTCAACTTTTTCAGATTCAAACAATCTGCTGTTGTATGGTAATCTATGCTGTGATGTTTGATGATCATGGCCTTGGTCTTCATCTTTTTATCACCCGCAAATATCTAGATGTGTGGGTAACTTTGCTACACATCTTTATTACACCTTGCTGCACTCAAAATCATCAACTTCGTTTATCAACTGCGCATTATTCATCACCTAATGCTGCTGTAGAACACTGCTAATCAGCACCTAATGCTGCCGCAAATCTTCTAATAACACCACAAGCACAAAAATATAAAAAAATAAGTAAGAAAAAAGGAAAGCAGGTAGTACTACCATTATAAAACAGCAAGACAACCACCTCTTTTGCAAAAACAACGCATAAATACTACCATTAACTTCAAGTGAATCTCGACATTACACAATCAAGTCCATTTCCATTAACAATAGTACACATATATAGCAGCAATATGACACAAAAGCCACTAAAACTTCTGTTGTGAGGCTTTTTATAGCCACCAATCAACCCCTAAATTATAGGTAATTAATGTAAGTAGTACCAGCCAACATCAAAGGAAACGCTCAAGTAGAAATGAATCCAAACGCTCTTGAAAGAAACTCAACATGTCAAACATATATGATTTATTCACAACATGGCAAAGTAGTAGGCAATATTAATAGAGAACATATAGGTCCAAATTCAACATAGATATGTTGAAAATTTTGATTTAGCTATTCTAATCTTAAATCCCCATCCCAATTTCACAACAATTTCTTTCAATATGAGTAGTTTGCAACCAATTCTTAAACACCCTAAAAACTAACATAATTAGATGTGTCTTAATCACATTCAAGCCCATGAAAACACAAGAACTAACTAAAACATTTTTTAAGTTATAGACATTTACCAGACACTGAATCATTGATAGGAAACACTTGAAAACACATTCAAGGCCATGAAAACACAATAGTCAATAATCAGGTAGAAGAAAAAAAGAATATGAATAAACTTATGTAATATGAATAGGTAGATTTTAGTAGTGTAAGACATTCGATCCTTTAAACATATTAAAGTAAAACAATGTATAGAAAACTATTTAACTTGTTACATACCAAGGGGTTATTTAAATTTGGCTTTATTTTTCTTGCTTTGCAACAGCGGCTACTGCAGTCGCTTCCTGAGACACCACTTTATGTTAATGAGCTTCAAATAAAGCCTTATTTTTGCAACAAACCTGGGTTGTGCATAGCTCTTGATATAAACCTCCCAAATGATATAGAATCCCGAAGAGCGTGCACATGGTTTTCCTGAAAAAAATATCCAAATTCAATGAGTTATTAGCATTATATAACATGTTTTAAACCACTTTACAACACACTAACCACACCACTAAAATATAGAGCATTTACACTTCAAGTTCAAGGATCATTTTAATCTAAGTGTTTAATGGGTCAAAGGGGTCAAAACCAACTAAAGTAACATTTTCAACCACCCAAATCATTGTGAAACACACACACACTACATAATTATGAAACATACACCAAATTGGTCAAACAATAAATGGTAAAAAACATAAATAAACTTATATCGTATGAATAGGTAGATTTTAGTAGTGTAAAAAATTTGATCCTTTAAACAAATTAAAATCAAATAATGTATAGAAAACTATTTAACTTGTTACATACGAAGGGGTTGTTGGTAGATAGAGATACTGTTGTTGGCAATTCACTTTTTTATCATTTCAATTTGTATATTAAAGTAGTAAAGATAAGTCTATTAGTAGAAGCATTAAGAAAAAAATAAACAATAGTAAGCTTATACACAATGAACACCATGAATGCAACTTTTTGATACAAATATTGACTTCAAAAACTATATGTTAAATTGTAAATTCTTAGAGGTAGAAAAAAACCAGCTTTGAAAAACCTAGTATATTGTATCTTCTCCTGATCGCCTATACATAATAAGAACAATTAAAGATGTCAAAATGGGCAAGTCAGGTGGTTTGGGTCACATGTCAAAATGAGTATTTATTAGGTATCTAAATGACATACAAAAGTACTAATCTAACCTAAAATCTACACTAAATTAATCTCAAAACTGCACTGGTTTGACAGCAACATAACACATTAACGCATGCACAAACTGAACTAATCTAACCTAAAATCAACACTAAATTAATCTCAAAACTGCAATTTTTTACAGCAACATATCACATTAAATCATGCACACAACACTAATCTAACCTAAAAACTGCAATGTTTGGACTTTAAAAACCTGTTGAACAGTAGATAACTCCTTCAAAAAAAATATTTGATAACTAAAATTTGGGAGTTTCAAATCAGCCAAGCCAAGAAGAATGAAGAATCGTTGTCGCAACTGCCACTTCATAAAACTTTCTTTATTTATACCAACAGAGTTAACTTTTGATTTATATTAAAAAAGGTAGAATTTTAATGATAAAGCACATGATTTGCACAAAAATCATCTTTCAAATTGACCTAACACATTTTTAAAACCATAAAATCATCTTTCAATTTAAATGGGTAAATGACGTGAACCTGTTGTTGTTATAACTTATAACCTGCTGCATGTTGCTGTTATAAACTGAACCACACCTTCAGTTTCACCCGCACATATAACAAGCTGTTTTTTGTGATCTTGTTGTTATTGTTAGGTTGCTGCTTGATCTCCAATAACCACAACCAAGAGTCCAAAGACAACCTGCTAAAAGAAAAAAAAACTCGAGTAGAATGCAAAAAAGAAGATTAAAATAAACAAATAGAAACCAAAAAACACCAAATGCTGAATTAAGAAAACAGCAGATCTCTAAAGATGTGCAGATGAAGCTAATGGATTGATCTAAGAACACAGTAGATCTGATTGATTTCCTTATTGTTGTGATAATTTGAGAAGATGGAGAGCATGTTTATGTTTGTGATTATTGCAGCAACAATATAGAAAGAACTGAAGTAGTAGATCACATGCTCATCTCACATCTATGAGATGTGCATGTAACAGTAGGAAACCTGCAGCATACACAATCAACAAAATATTAATACAGATCATGATCTTGCACAATAACAAATCTGAAGCAGTAACATAAATAAACTGTTTTTGTACATCACAACATATACACAGCAGCAGGTTTACTCATGCTGCTGTATATAAACAGCAGCAGCAACAAACTGTTTTTGTACATTCTATATAGATTATAAGATAGTAAGTGGATATAAAAAAGGGGCATTTACATATATCCCCTTCTTAAGATCATTTATTACGTATTTACCCACTCCTTAAATTCAATTACATATTTCCCCTTCCTAAACCATATATATTACATATTTACCCAATTTCTTTAAAATAGCCTTTTGATTTACTATTTTACCCTTAATGATCTTCATAAATATATTTTTATATTTTCTTATGGTTTGTGTAAAAAAATGGGTAAATGAGTAATTTATTATGTCAAAGGGGATATATGTAATTAAACTTTAGGCTTGGATAAATATGTAATTGATGTACTTAGGAAGGGGAAATATGTAAAAAAACCTATAAAAAAATACACAATATCTCAAACAAACATATGGAATAGCCAATTAGATGAAATATATAAAAAGAAAACAATCATACCTTTTTACAAAACAAGCATCTTTTGATGATTTAGAATAGAAATAAACTATACATCTGTTAAAAAACATGAAAATCAAGTAAACAAAACAAAAAAAAAAACAGTTAGATATCAATTTTTGTCATGAAAACCATTCCTTACAGTCTGATTCTTATAATCAAATGTGACCACTGCACCCCGAGTTTGTGGTACAAACTAAAAGATTAAATACTTCTATCAATACCTTCAAGCATCAGATGGAGCACACACCTACAAATACATAACAATTGGTCATATTAAAAAACATAGAATTATGCAACCTTCTTCATAACAACATTATCAAAGCTACATCATAAAACCATAAGTCAACTCAAGTTACATAAGCCAAAATATTCAACACATATATTTGACATGTTTGAGTTAAGTTATAGCTGCAAAACTGTACTTAAATTGAGTGTGTGCGTGTCTTGTTATTCCACTTTGATTTATATGTTTGTTTCAATATGCACAACACACAGACATAGAGTAGGAATTTTGCTTTAGATACAACAAACTTTCAGTTATATAAACAAAAAAAAATGAAACATAATCCACACCTAGCATACATATTGTAGATCACTATACAGTCAAAACAAGCCAACTAAACACACACAAAGCAGCAGGTTTAACTCATGTTGCTGTATATATAAACAGCAGCAGCAATAACAACTGTGGAACCCGACCCCCCCCCCCCCCCACACACACACACATTCAGTTTCAACACATTCACACACACACACACAACTGTTTATAAACATTCATACAACAACAATTGTTTAATAGATCATACATTCACATCACAACTTATACACAGCAGCATTTTTAACTCATGCAGCAGCAACAAACTGTTTTTATACATTTTTTTTGTTTTTTTAAAAAAAATTGAAGTTTTATGTGTGTTGCTGCTGTATATCATACCAACATACACACACAGGTTTGTTGCTGTTATGTTTATTGTTGATGTATATCATACAATTGTTCAAATCTCACACTCATATAACACAACACACAACACAACACATTCAGATTCAACTCATACCTCGGATGAAAGATTCTCACACAAAAGCAACCTGCAACAAATGTACCAAAACAGAAACCATAAACCCAAAACCGTATGAATATGAAATTGAAACAACTGTTTAACAGATCCATACATTTATATCACAACATATACACAGCAGCAGGTTTTTTGTAGTTTTTTGCACTCACAACACATACAAATATTAACCCTGTCACACCCCCAAATTCCACTAACGGAGTTTTACCGTTAAGAGTGCGACAAACCAGGATCTCAGTCATTAGTTACACAAACGACACTATATGAATTATGAAAACCATACGTGCCTCGTAAATGAGAAAACCGTTTCAGAGTAAATGTAAACTGCGGAAGCATAAAGTAATATAAATCCAAACCAACCAATGTTTAAAGAAAGTAAATGCGCAAAACACGCACCCAAACCAATGCAAGTGAGAAAACTTTAAAACATAAGTTCAAAATATGCAAGTGCAGTAATGCATGCCATGCCCTACCAGATGCTCAAACCTTCAACGACCTGAGAATGCAAGCTAAAGTGTATCAACATAAAGTTGGTAAGTTCACAGGTTTATAAAACCAGAAATTAAGTTTTAAAAGCAGATTCAGTAATCCAATAGTATATCAAGTAGTTAGCTAGACTACTATGCATGTTACACTAGTGTACGAAAGTGTTTACGACCGAAACTGACAGTAATGTAAAGAAATGAATGCCTCAAGCCAATGCCTCCCAGGCACGGTAAATGATAGGACAATTAAACACCCGTTCGACCTCAAGTCGTGCTGGCGCGACCAGCCTGGATGGGGTTTGTCAAACCCAGTAGTACTACTCAAAATTTCCTCGCTTTGCAATATAATTAACGGTCAAAACGTAAGGCAAAAGTACTGACACTAGGTACCCATGTGATCATACTATCTTACTAATCCATGAACAGAAAAGAAAACGTACCACTTGCATCTCTCCCAAAAAGAGTAAGTAAGAGTAAAAGGGACAGTGAAACTCACCTTAGGTTGCGCAGCTACAAATAACAATAATTATATACTCTAGGTAGACCCACTACCGATGATTGATGTGGTTTTTATGGTTGTTGTAGCGGTGAACTACGACAGTAGTAGGCGTTCTGTGGAGACGTACGCCGAGTAGGTATTGACGGAGACTACGACGGTGGTGATGGTGGTCTTGGAAACGGCGGCGAACGGTGGCTAAGCGCAGGTATTTGCCGATACAGGAAAGTGGGGTTAGGTTTTCAAGTGTGGTTTACATGGTGAAGTAGAAGAATGGAGGGGGGGGTTAAATTTGCCGTCGACGAGTTATGGGGTTAGGGTTGGGTTAAATTGTTTTAATTATAATATTTACACATTAGTCCCTGAAGTTTTCTAATGTATTAACTTGTTTCTAAAGTAAATTAATTTAACTTTTAAGCATTTACAAAACGAACCCTAAACTTCACTAGCTCATGTTTTATGAAAAGCCGAAAACCAAAAGAACGGAAGGAACTAAGAACATAACGAACGTCTCTCGTTTAACTCACGAGATAAATAAAATAATAATTATTTAGTTTATTAGTTAGTTACTAGCAATTTACTTTTACAAACAAATGTCGCATTAATTACTATAAAATTTATGACAACTAACGGAACAAGTTAACGGTGTTAACTAAAAAAAATGTCGGCTATCACATCATCCCCTTGTTGAAAGAATTTTCGTCCCGAAAATTGAGTAAGATCTGTTAGGATTTGTGGTTGCAAGGTAGAAGAAGAAAGAAAAGTAGAAAGAAAGAAGAAAAAAATAATAAAATAATAAAAATTTTGAGGTGTCACATCATTCCCTTGTTGAAAGAAATTTTGTCCCGAAATTTTAGTAATTGCAAATCACTTCGGTTTGGTTCTTAGAAGACTATTACTTGATGTGAGTTGTTTTATTAGATTATTGTGAGTTATCTAAAGGGGATGCTTAGGTCTAGCGGTGTATGGATTGTATTATACAATTTGTCGGTTTTAGTAGGCATATAATCTCTATCAGCTTAAAGATCGAACGAAATACATGCGTAAGAGTTGTTTAGAATGAAAACTTACCCGCAAATGCGACGGAGTTAATCCTGGTAACCCGATCCAATCACAAACGCCCTTCCTCTTGCGACATTTCCATCTTTGTTATTTTCGTCATTACCATCCTCGTTCCTCCTTAACTTTGGTCAATTTCTTTTATAGTGCCCTTGGTGTCCACATTCGAAACAACCTTTGGGAGCGTCTTGATTCTGAGGTGTCTTTGATGAAATGTTGGCCCTGCAATCCTTGGCTACATGCCCAAACTTTCCGCACCTTTCGCAAGTATTATTCTTGCATAATCCAGTATGATGGAATTTGCACTTTTCACACTAGGGTAGATTACCATTGTAGCCACCATGATTCTAGCTTGATGAAGACGATGAGTTAAACTTCTTAGATTGTTGTTGGTACTGCTGGGATGATGAAGAAGACTGCTTGTTGCTCGAATTTTCCCACTTCCTTTTATTATTAACAGGAGCGGTAGTTGTAGATCCTCGAGGCGGTAATCTGCCCTGTTCAACTGCCTAATCAGTAAGCTTACGTGCCATGCGAATTGCAGCTTGAATTGTGGCTGGACTTGCTGATGTGACGTTACTTTGAATTTCAGGGGAAAGTCCCTTAATGTAGAACTCGATTCTCTTATGAGCTGGGTAACCATCTGTGGACACAGGTTTGCCAACTCACTTGACCTGGTGGTGTATGCCTCAATCTCCGAACCAACCATTTTAAGTTCCCATAGCTCAGTTTCTAGTTTATGGACTTCGTCTCTCGAGCAATATTCCTCAGTCAAAATTTCTTTTAATTCTTGCCAAGGTGTTGCGTTGGCTGTCTCAAGGCCCATCAATTGAATCTGGCCTTTCCACACTGTTAAAGCCTGACCTTCTAGTGTGCCAGTAGCAAACTTCACTCTACTGCCCTGAGGACAGTTACACATCTCGAACACTGATTCTAATTTATCGAACCATCTTAGGAGACCTGTGGCTCCTTCAGCACCGCTAAAGGTATGCGGTTTGCAATCCATGAAATCAGAAAACGTGCAGGCTGGGTTTATAAATATAGGATTTAGAAATTTGAGAGAATAAATTTGAATAGTAATAAATTCAATCATTATAGTTTATGAGTAAATTACCAGGAGGATTTTGGTTCTGAGCAGCCATGGCTACTCCAATAGCGGTAGCAACATGCTGGTTCATCATCGCTGTGAGCTGTTCGGCAGTAAGAGTGACGTTACCCTGTCCACGACCACGTCCAGCCATTGAATTGAATCTACAATATACCGTAATGAGAAAAATATACTGAATATTTAACTTCATACAAGTACAGTAAATGTGAATACCACACAACCGCAACATTTAATTTTAAATAATAATCCTGATAAAAATAAATTGTAATTCGTTCACAATATATTCAAATCAACATCAAAATTCAAATCACGATGTTATATGGGAGTAACCCTTCCCAAAATGGTTAATGCAAGAAGAGGAAAGGAATGAAACATGAAATAAGAATATTCTTCAATTTCCATCGGTGGCTCTTCCTTTGTAGATTTAATTTCATCTTCAGGTCCTGCTGCGGATGCTGAGATTATCTACTCATAAGGGAAATGAATGGTGGCGCCGGAAGATGTGGCTGCTTAGCGAATAGTTGATGCCAATTGGACGAACCAAGCCCCGAACGAGTTCTCGGTCGTTAAGAATAGGTAGCATAAGGAGAAAGTGAAGAGTCGGGAGAGTTAGACTTCTTTCAACGAGAATTAGAAAGGTTTAGAGTCGACTTTATCTTTACAAGTTAGTGTTTGCATTGTGTAAGTATCTAGCAATAAGATCACATATAAGTCACGTAATAGGCCATAATTAACTTATCTAATGTGTAACAGATAATTCATATAAATGTAACCAATACGGTGTAACTAATGAAGTGCAGTTATAGTCTAGAATGCCATGCAATGCAACCTAGTTCGCTATAACTAATGGCTCTGATACCAATCTGTCACACCCCCAAATTCCACTAACGGAGTTTTACCGTTAAGAGTGCGACAAACCAGGATCTCAGTCATTAGTTACACAAACGACACTATATGAATTATGAAAACCATACGTGCCTCGTAAATGAGAAAACCGTTTCAGAGTAAATGTAAACTGCGGAAGCATAAAGTAATATAAATCCAAACCAACCAATGTTTAAAGAAAGTAAATGCGCAAAACACGCGCCCAAACCAATGCAAGTGAGAAAACTTTAAAACATAAGTTCAAAATATGCAAGTGTAGTAATGCATGCCATGCCCTACCAGATGCTCAAACCTTCAACGACCTGAGAATGCAAGCTAAAGTGTATCAACATAAAGTTGGTGAGTTCACAGGTTTATAAAACTAGAAATTAAGTTTTAAAAGCAGATTCAGTAATCCAATAGTATATCAAGTAGTTAGCTAGACTACTATGCATGTTACACTAGTGTACGAAAGTGTTTACGACCGAAGCTGACAGTAATGTAAAGAAATGAATGCCTCAAGCCAATGCCTCCCAGGCACGGTAAATGATAGGACAATTAAACACCTGTTCGACCTCAAGTCGTGCTGGCGCGACCAGCCCGGATGGGGTTTGTCAAACCCAGTAGTACTACTCAAAATTTCCTCGCTTTGCAATATAATTAACGGTCAAAACGTAAGGCAAAAGTACTGACACTAGGTACCCATGTGATCATACTATCTTACTAATCCATGAACAGAAAAGAAAACGTACCACTTGCATCTCTCCCAAAAAGAGTAAAAGGGACAGTGAAACTCACCTTAGGTTGCGCAGCTACAAATAACAACAATTATATACTCTAGGTAGACCCACTACTGATGATTGATGTGGTTTTTATGGTTGTTGTAGCGGTGAACTACGACAGTAGTAGGCGTTCTGTGGAGACGTACGCCGAGTAGCAGCAGCTATTGACGGAGACTACGACGGTGGTGATGGTGGTCTTGGAAACGGAACGGTGGCTAAGCGCATGTATTTGCCGATACAGGAAAGTGGGGTTAGGTTTTCAAGTGTGGTTTACATGGTGAAGGAGAAGAATGGAGGGGGGGTTAAATTTGCCGTCGACGGGTTATGGGGTTAGGGTTGGGTTAAATTGTTTTAATTATAATATTTACACATTAGTCCCTGAAGTTTTCTAATGTATTAACTTGTTTCTAAAGTAAATTAATTTAACTTTTAAACATTTACAAAACGAACCCTAAACTTCACTAGCTCATGTTTTATGAAAAGCCGAAAACCAAAAGAACGGAAGGAACTAAGAACATAACGAAAGTCTCTCGTTTAACTCACGAGATAAATAAAATAATAATTATTTAGTTTATTGGTTAGTTACTAGCAATTTACTTTTACAAACAAATGTCGCATTAATTACTATAAAATTTATGACAACTAACGGAACAAGTTAACGGTGTTAACTCAAAAAAATGTCGGGTGTCACAAACCCCCCCCCCCCCCCCAACACACACACACAACACATTCATACAACACCACACATTCATACACACACAGCACATTCACACACACACACACACAGCACATTCACACACCTAGAATGCCAAAATATGACAACACTAAATATGGCTGCACCTTAGAATCTGGATTTAAGTATAGCTGCAACTTATTTCTGGATTTTTTTAGGTAGTGTGTGTTGTAATTTGTGCTATTTTGAGTTTTAGTAAAATCAAAAGAATCCGGTATTTGAAATGCCAAATATGACTACTCTAACACAAATGTTGACCAACAATGGAAAGATGAATTTGATTGGACTAACACACACACACTGAAATGGGTCAAACGGATGAAAGTATAAAACTTGACCCTATGAGTATGTATGAACTCAAATCACAGGTTACTACAAATACCCAAAATATGACTACTCTAGTGCACATTTTCACATAAAATTATTTTACTACTAAGGTTACATTACTGGTGGTTTGGTGCACAATATTTTGTTTTACCCTAAGAGCTTAAATTCAACACATAACACATAGAACACATTCATGTAATCAAATCTACATTGTAAAACACACTAATTTCAACAAGAATTTAAAGAATTATTAGTCCTTAGTACACCTATTAACTAAACAAAAGTAGTTGCAAACTGGTGCACATTTTAGAATCAAAATTTTAAAACTACAATCACTATCATTTTATAAAATTTCCAGTTAGCCAAAAAGTAAAAAAAAAATTAACATATACCATTACAATCACTAATCTTGCACCGAGAGCAAACTCATCAATCATTCTTCTGTTGAAGAAAATTCACACAACAACATAGGGATAGAGCACCATGCTAGTGTTGGAAACAACCTGACCCAAGTATCATTTTTACATCAGAAACGAGAACTCAAAAGAATATAGCAATTTAGGTGTTGCATCAAGTTTATAGCTATACTCTTCTATTGTTATTTAGCCAAAATATAAGTAAGCATTAAGTTGATTGATAAGTTCGTCAAACCAAAAATGTGAATGCTCCAAAATCGATTTAAATGTGTCAAATATATGTCAAAAAACCCAAAGTAAGTTGAAGACCACCTGCAAAACACATACATCAGGGCAAGCTGCACTTGAAACTCTGTCTAAATGTCGTGATTTTCAGTGTGGAACCAAAGTAAATAACCTTTATAAGTGTCATGATTTTCAGTGTGGAGCCAAAGTCTTCACTTTTACATTAATATGCAAATAGGTCAGTCATAATGGTTAGCAAACCCTAACGTACATCAGTCTACAGACTTACCTAAGAACTCGCTGAAAGGCAAAAACTATTGATTAACTTGAGTTGTCGGTCGTTGATCTGCCCTGGTACCATCATCAGCAGCTTAAACCAACATCACGTTGGTGATGTTTCGACCTTCCAAAAGCACGACCGCAACAACTAGATCCCTTAGCCACCACGTACCAAACCACTGGATCGTTGCTCGAGTTTCTTGCCTCTTGGTAGCCACAACCGTCTATGTAGCCATCACCATTATAGGTCGAACATGATTAGGGATCTACCGTAATCACCATTATTCAAAGAAATAGACACCATGGTCAAAAAATCCGTGATATTTGGCCAGATGAAGAGGAAGGTGAGGAAGGCCAGATGGAGAGGAGGTGGAGGTGATGAAGAGATATGAGGCGGTTTGTTATGCAAAACCCTAAAAATGAGCCTTTTATACTGTTGAAAGTTAAGGAAATAGTTAAATGACCATTATGTCCATTCAATTTGAGTATTAAAGTAGTATATATATATATATTAGTATATATATATATATATATATATATAGGTGGAGGTTCATTTGAGAAGACTCATAAATTGCGAGAAGAAAAAGAAGAAACCTAAATCACTAAAAAACTTTTCATTTGTTTAATTTTTTTAATAAATTCACTTCCTACATACAAATGTGTAAGGTATAAACTAAAAAAAATCATTAAAATATTTTTTACGTATGTATTTTTAGCGTTTTAAATTTACCTACACACGTGTAGGTTATGTGTAAGTAACCTAACATACACATGACTTTCACATGTGTAGGTTTAACAAATAAACGAAATTTATTAAATTTTATTTATTGAATATCAAAGTTAATGAATAAATGAAGAAATGAAGAAATGAAGAAATTTATTAAATTTTATTTATTAAATTTTATGTATTTTTAGCATTTCTATCATTGTTTTGTAAGTTAATAGTTTTGTGAACTCGTGAGAACATTACTTCCCGAGTTTTTTTATAGAAAGAAAATTAAAAACAAAAATTTTGGTCGTTAAAAAACATATATGTAACTAAAATATATTTACAACGAAAAAACGTAGGTGTAACTTATTACACACATGTAATATGACGTAAATATTTTTTTACTAACATATACGTTTTTTAACGACGGAAATATATTTTTTAAATTTCCTTTTTTCAGGTTCTAGTTTTTAATATACGCAACATTTGAGCCAAAAAACTACTATGAAAAAACTCGAGAAGTAAGGTTCTCATGAGTTCTCACAACTAAAGGATGTTCTCAAATTACCTCCTCCCTATATATATATGTATACATAAACCCTCGAAAGTGAAACCCTAAATGGGTTGATTGAAACAAAACGTACCAGTAATGGGAAAGAGTGAGAGATACAAGAGGGGAGGGGTTATGGCTTTGATACAGAAGACGTAGAAAGGGGAGGGGGAATGGCTTTTGATTAGGGTTGGGTGTTGGTGGCGAGCAAGAAGAAGAAGGCCGCATAATGCGGGGGTGTGAGGGGGGGATGGTTTGGGTTATTTGTTTTAATAATGAAATTTACACATTAGACCCACAAGTTTCTTAATCTATTAACTTGTTCTCATAGTTTACTTATATAGTTTTTAACTATCTAGAGAACAAACCCCGTACTTTGATAAATTATGTTTTACGAAAAGAAGGCGAAGCCGAAAGGACGAAAAGAAGAAACTAATGAACGTCTCACGTTTAACGCGTGAGATAAATAAAGTAATAATTATTCGTTTATTATTTATTTACTAGAAATTTGCGTTCAAACTTAAAATGCACAACTAATTACTATAAAAATAATGAGAACTAATGAAACGATTTAACGACGTTAACTAAAAAGTTCCGGGTGTCACATCATCTCTTTGTTGAAAGAATTTTCGTCCAGAAAAATAAGTAAATATCAATAGGGATTTGTAGTTTCAAGGAATGGAAGAAAAGAAAAGAAGAATGGAAAGAAAAATAAATAAATCAAAAAAACTTTTGAGTTGTCACATCATCTCCTGGTTGGAAGAAATTCCGTCCCGAAATTTGAGCTACGACAAATCGCTTCAGTTTGATTCAAAGAAAACTAATACTTGAAGTGAGTTGTCTGAAATATGGTATCACGAGTCAACTAAATGGAAAACTAAGGTTCTAGCAAAGTTTATATTGTATTCGATGATTTGACAGATTTATAGAGCATATAATTTATATCCGCTTCAGTATCAAGTGAAATAAATGCATAGTAGTTGTTTAAAATGAAAACTTACCAGTAAATGTGTTAGTGTTAATCCTGGTAACCCGATCCAATCACGAACGCCCTTCGTCTCGTGATATTTCCTCTTTGTTATTTTCTTTTTTACCATCCTAGTTCTTCCTCAACTTCAGACAATTTCTTTTATAGTGCCATTGCTGTCCACATTCGAAACAACCTTTGAGAGTGTCTTGATTCTAAAGTGCTTTGTTAAAATTTTTACCTTGCAATCCTTGGCTATAAGCCCAAACTTTCTGCACATTTCACAAGTATTATTCTTACATGATCCGGTATGATGGAAGTTGCATTTTTCACACTTCCGTAGATTACCATTGTATCACCATGATTTTGGATCGATGAAGACGCCGAGTTAAACTTCTTAGATTGTTCTTGGTACTGATGGGGTGATTAGGAATATTGTTTGTTGCTCGAATTTTCCCACTTCCTCTTATTACTATTAGGGGCAGCAGTTGCAGCTCCTCGAGGCGGTAATCTTCCTTGCTCAACTGCCTGATCAGTAAGCTAACATGCCATGTGAATTGGAACTTGGATTGTGCCTGGACTTGCGGATGTGACGTTACTCTGAATCTCTGGTGAAAGTCCACTGATGTAGAATGCGATTCTCTTATGAGTTGGGGTAACCATCCGAGGACACATGCTTGCCAACTCACTTGACCTGATAGTGTATGCCTTCGTCTCGGAACCAACCATTTTTATGTTCCATAGCTCCATTTCTAGTTTCTAGACTTTGTCTCTCGAGCATTATTCCGCAGTCCTAATTTCTTTTAACTGTTGCCACATTGTTGTGTTGGTTGTCTTAGGGCCCATCGATTAAATCTGACCTTTCACAGTGTTAAAGCTGGACCCTCCAGTGTGCCAGTAGTAAACCTCACCCTACTACCCTTAGGGCAGTTGCACATCTCGAACAATGATTCTAGCTTATCGAACGATCTTTGGTGACTTGTGGCTCCTTTAGCAACGCTATACGTATGCAGTTTGCTATCAATGAAGTCATAAAGTGAGCACGCGGCGTTTATAATTATAAGAATTAGAATTGTGAGGATAGGATAAATTTGAATTTTAATAAAATCAACCTTTATAGTTAATTAGTAAATACCAGGAGGATTTTGGTTCTAAGCACCCAAGGCTACTCCAATAGTAGTAGCAACATGTTGGTTCATCATTGCGGTGAGCTGTTCTGCAGTAAGAGTGATGTTACCCTGTCCATGACCACGTCCAGCCATTGAATTGTGTCTACAATATACCAAATTGAGGAAAATATATCAAATATTTAACATCATACAAGTATAGTAAATTTGGATACCACTCAACCACAACATTTAAATTCAAATAATAATCCTGATAAAAATAAAGTGTAATTGGTTCATAATTTACTCAAATCAAACATCAAATCTCAAATCACGGTGTTGTATTGGAGTAACCCTTCCGGACTCGGTTAATGCAGAAAGAGAAAAGGAATAGTACACAAGATAAAATATTCTTCAATCTACATCGATAGTTCTTCCTCTATATTCTTGTATTCATCTTCAATCATGTTGCTAATGTTATGATCACGTACTCATATGGGAGGGAACTATGGCACCACCTGATGTAACAATTAAGAATCACTCCACGAATGAAGTCTACACCATTAGGATGGGTAGCACAAGGAGAAGGTGAAAAGTCTAGATAGTTAGAGGAGTCTAGGTAGCATAGGAACGTGAAGAGTCAGGAGAGACAAACATTTTCACACGAGAATTTGAAGAGCTTAAAGGTGATATATCCTTACAAGTGTGTATTGTACAAGTATGTACGTAGTATTAGGATCACATATAAATGAGATAATAGGCCATAATTTATTCAAATAATATATCATAATTAGTTTTGGTAATGGTGAACAAATAATTCCTGAAAATGTAACTAACATAGTGTAACTAATGAAATACAATTATAGTCTAGAATGTAATGCAATGAAACCTAGTTCACTAGAACAAATGGCTCTGATATTAATCCGTCACACCCTAAAATTCCACTAACGAAGTTTTACCGTTAGGAGTGTGTCAAAACAGGATCTCAATCATTCGTTACACAAATGACCATATATGAATTTTGATGACCATACATGTCTCGTAAATGAGAAAACATTTTCAAAGTACTTGTAAAATGTGGAAGCATAAAATAATGTAAATCCAACCTGACCAAGGTTTAAAGAAAGTAAATGCGCAAAACACACGCCAAACCAAGGAAAAAGGAAAACTTTTAAAAACATAAGTTTAAAGTATGCACATGCAGTAATGCATGTCTTGCCCTACCAGATGCTCAAATCTTCAACGACCTGAAAATGCAAGCTAAAGTGTATCAACGTAAAGTTGGCGAGTTCACGAGTTTATAAAACTAGAAATAAATTTTTAAAAGCAGATTCAGTAATCTAATAGTATATCAAGTAGTTAGATAGACTACTATGCATGCTACACTAGTATACGAAAGTGTTTATGACCGAAGCTGATAGTAATGGAAAGAAACGAACGCCTCAAGCCATTGTCTCCCATACACGGTAAATGATAGGACAATTAAACTCCCGTTTGACCTCAAGTCGTGTTGGCGCGACTAACCCGAATGAGGTTTATCAAACCCAGTAGTACTACTAAAATTTTTTTGCTAGGTGCCCATGTAATCACACCATCTTAATAATACATGAAAAGAAAAAGTACAACTTGCATCTCCCCCAATGGAGTTTGTAAAAGTAAAAGGGGAAGTGAAACTCACCTTAGAGAGCACAACAATAGATAATAATACGCAAACGAAAATCCAAAGATCGTCATACGACCCGCTTAATAATTAATCACTAACTATTAACTTAAACTTGTACTTATATACATGCATAATATATATCTAATCTCCGCTAGGGTTTCGCATATTCAGTTCGGTTTAACATTTCTCCACAACTACAGTACATCTATGTAACTCATGCATCCTATAATTATATACAACCCAATTATATAAATATTTTAACGTACACAAGTTCCACACCATACATAACATATCAATAAATGGATACTATCATTCATCTACATATGCACACATTCTAAAATACAATCACACATATAAGAATACACATATGTTTCAATTATTAATTCAATAATCCCTTTAAATTAGTAGCAAAATTCATACAACTCGTCACACATATTATATTATTTCCACATATCATGCGTACTTCACATATACGTTTCATCTTATAACATACTTCATATTTACCTATATAGTTATCTATATTTGTTTCCTATATAAATACATATAACCAAATTATAATTTTTTATCATTATAATTACCTTTGATCAAACAATCTTGTTAACAAATCAAACACTCCCTAGACATACAATACCTACATCCATTTCAACACCTACGGCTTCATATACTTGACCACACATAATCCAACCTGACACAAAATCTGCATACTATCAACCACATCATCTTCAACCAAGTTACGTTAACATCTAATATATATGTTATCACAAGTAAACTCAACACCTCATACTGACTCACACTTATACTAACCTACATACTAACATACATATACGTATTGCATACACACACATTCGTATACTGTTGCATACATACACCGCTATATATATATATATATATATATATATATATATATATATATATAAATATATATATATATATTTATATTTATATAGAAGGAGGTACACTTACAAAGTATTAGAAATCTAAGAAGTCTACAAAGACACAATACAAGTAAAATAGACACATTGACGGTTTAAAAAATTTATTAAAAAAAGTCTAAATCGAATCTAAAAAAATGGCTAGGAGACTTTGTTCCCCTCTTTGTCCTCCTTCAAAAAAAAAATAAAACGAAAAATAAAAAAAAAACTACCGTTTTCAATGTGTCTAATTTATCTTCATTGTGTCATAAATTTATATTAGACACAATTAAAAACAATTAGACACAATGAAAACGTTAATTTTTTTATTTTTGTTTATCTTTCATTTAATTTTTTTTGATAGAAGACAATAAGGGGAACAAGGTCTACGAGCTATTTTTTTTAAATTCGATTTAGATTTTTTTAATAAATTTTTTAACCCGTCATTGTGTCTTTGTAGCCTTCTTAGATTCTCAATCCTTTGTAGGATAACTCTCCCACACACACACACACACACACATATATATATATATATATATATATATATATATATATATATATATATATATATATATATATATATATATATATATATATATATATACTAGTAAAGTACCCGCGCGATGCGGCGGTGACGGCTATGTACCAATAACGACAACCAACGATTGCGTATCATACGGGGTATAATAAAGTAGTGACGCCTACATACAAATAAAAATTATAGACAATAAATATAGCACATTAAAAAATAAAACATAACAATAAATATTCGTGAGGCACGTACTTGCATTGTTATGAAACCATTTTTTTTTGCATAAGCCTTACACATCTTAATGACCTGATCACCATGCTTTGACCAACATGTGTCGTAAAAGTCAAAGCCAAAAGTTTCTAATATCAATTCTTTTTATACTACCACCACTAACTCTTGATGATGACTTTATTGCATTTCTTAAATTTTAACGAAGCAAGTTTAGTCACTGAAAAGTAAATTGTTCAGCACCTTAAACAGTTTTATCAAAACTAACAAGGTTATATATTTAGCATGAAAGATATACTAAACTGCAATGAATCAGTTCACCATGCTTTGACCAACATTTGTCATAAAAGTCAAAGCCAAAAGTTTCTAATATCACTTCTTTTTATACTACCACCACTACCTCTTGATGATGACTTTATTGCATTTTCTCAAATTTTACTGAAGCAAGTTTAGACGCCGAAAAATAAATTGTTCAACACCTTAAACAGTTTTATCAAAACTACAATGAATCAGTTCACAATAACTACATAAAAGATTTAACCAATTAAATAAAGGGAAAATGTCATAGAAATGTAACCAAGTTTATTCACTGTTCCAATTAATTACCTCAATTTTTTTTTTGTCTCTCTAAAGTCATTGAAGTTTCATAAGTGTTCCAATCCTATGTAATATTTTTACAAATGTTTGATTTTTTTAAAATTGAGTTGGGCATATGAAACATACATGAATTATGATTATAAAAAAGTGAAAGTTTTTTTCCAATCAATTTGAATCGGGATCTAAAAGTGAAGATTAAGAATTTACAACTTAATAACAAAATTCTAAATTTATTGAGTTTAAGTCAATTTGAACAAAAATAATCACAAAATAGTATCCAAAGCTTATACATATTTCATTTGCCCAAACCAATTTTTAAAAATTCAAATAATCGTAAACTTAATGCATAGGATTGGAACACTTAATGAAACTTCAGTGATATTAGAGAGACAAATAAAGTTTCAGGTATTTAATTGGAACAGTTGGCAAACTTAGTTACATTTTTACAAAGTTACCCCTTAAATAAAAATCAAACTCATACTAAACAGTTAAAAACTAAAACCGAACCAAACCGAACAGTTAAAAATTAAAACCGATCTAAACTCACCATATGTTCTTTCTATTCCTTTATTCAACAAAGAACACACCACACAATCATTTTTTTTCCTTTCAAGACATAACACACACAGTATGAATTTGTAATAAATATCCCACAATCATACAAGGAACATATATAACATGAACATACTCTGTTTCCAAATAACATGAACATAAACACCACTTATACACACAAATACATACTTATTCACAATCAATTAAAAGAATTGATAAAAGTGAGGCTTACATTATAACTTCTTCAAAAGCGTTGTGACTATTCAACTACAATTACAACAAATGAACTATTAAACCCTAAAATTTCCTCTTAAAACTACTTATGAATATAAACCATACAAACTTCGATTCACATCACTTTGTAAGGAATTTTAATTCAAATAGACCATACCTCATTCATAAGGAATAGTTATTGCATTGAACAAGATAAAATGAAATTCAATGTTGGTAACCAAATAAAACGGTGTACTCGTAACATCAAAACACAAAAACATTACCAAAAACCGCCAAAATGCAGCCCCCAAACCGACCAAAATGCAGCCCCCAAACTGACCAAAATGCAGCCATGAACCTGCTATAAAACCTGACAAAAACAGCCTAAAATTGAGCCACGAAGCTGCTGAAAATCTACTAAAAAAACATGAACAAAAGGCCTGCCTTCTCTGCTTCAAAAACTTGATCTTTTTGCGTTTTATCTGCTGCTAGTACAGCCTGCAAATAGTACAAGCAGACTGCTATTTTTTGTTGGCTTTCCCACCATTATAATGCACCATGTAAAGACATGTTATAGACACATGGGTTGCTTCAACTTCAATGGTCTTCCCATCCGAACACGCCTAAACGACATATTTGATGCACCATGAAAGATGTAACAATGTTTTCATATACTGACCACTGAAACAAAAATAATTAAAAGATGTACCAACCAGGTCATCAGCCCAAAATCATCCTCTTCACCGTTTATGCCAGCACTTACAACAATATAATAAATAGATTAAGTTCTTGAAAAAACAAGATTTTGTTGGCTTGTATATGCTAGATACATTTCCATACCTTCAAGTAAGATGTTTGTAAAATCTAGAGGATCACTTGGAATCAGCAAAACCTATCAACACAGATTACAGACAAGGTATTAGAACTACGAGAAGTAAAATTGGAAGCAAGAAATAAGTAATAACACAACAAAACGTTTTATCCGTATCAAACAGCAACACTACAAAATGAAATCAAATAGAGGAGGCTTTAATTATGAACTTTTCAGAATTTTGTCAATTTCATTATTCATAACACCTGTTAACTTGATGAAGAAAGATGTCTGCAACTTCAGTGTGCGAACTACAAGTGAAATCCAGTCATCATAGTGCTATAAGAAAAATGTAAAAAGATTAATAGAAAAAAAAACGAAAAATACAAAGATAAAAGAGTTGGAGAAATGGATTGCCTTCCATGCGTATGTATATGATCAATGGCAGCATATACACCATCCACAATTACAATGTCGCAAGCCATACTCATGATGGAGTGTGCTGCTGAAAGAATAAGCGTGGAGCTCGCCCTTGGACCACCATTTATGCAAACAGCTGAAAAACAACACATATATATAATTTTGAAAGTTTTCATTTTGCATGATTAAGGAGTTTCATACCTTTAGTTTGAAGTTCAAGAAGAACCTCATTAACACCACCAATCTCCATAATATTTTTTAACAACCATTATATATCAAAATAAACCCCTGTTGCTGATACCAATCATCGTTACACGCATGCACGATCCTTTTGACCATAATATTGCTGCATCGTTTTGCTTTTTGCAACTGCACACACATAAGTGTTGTTGTAACTCGTTCACTGATGCATGTTGCTGATCTGCTTGTTACACAACTAATACATGTTGTTGATCTGCTTGTTGTTACACGACTAATACATGCTGTTGATTTGCTTACTGTTCTATAGATGCTACTGTGCTGATCTATATCTGATCTTGACCCACATTAAACAATAATCAATAGCTACTGACATTTGAATGTTGTTGGTGCACAACTATGTATCTGCTGCAGATCCGCTGTTCCACGCACATGATGTTTTACAAATTTTAATGTTATCTTGTGTCTGTTCTCTCATCAATGTTGGCGTAGAGGCAGTATTTTCAATTATTAGGAACATAGATATCTATAAGTATCTTTACCAAATCAACCACTGCTGCAAAACAAACAAACAACTTCTGATTTTTTTCTAAATGAATGTTGTAACCATATGCAGAATCAAAAAGCCAAATGGCCCACCAAACACATGACACAAAACAAAAATAATACAAAGATTCAGTATTATAAACATCTTGAAGTTGAAATCTGAACATGCACCATCTAATAAAAGCTTTTAAACCCTACCCCAAATACAATATTGTTAAGAACTAAAACTTCATATACTAATTAAAACTAAAACAATAAGTATGATTATTGCTAGCAATACATGATTAACCTTCTATTCGCATGATTGTTCTCTATGATAATCATGAAAATAAATACAATTACCAAATCACTTGAAAACATGTTAAGTTAGTAACAAAAAAACATAAATTTCATTTGGCCAGTGCTGCATTGTCTATACAACAACACGATGCTTTAAACTGCACTATATAACCTCAAAATAGTACTTCTTAAACAACGACATATCGCATAAAAACTGCACTATTTAAATCTTAAACAACACTACTTTGACAATAAAATACCAAATAAAAAAGTGTACTAATGTAACCTCAAAACACCACAATTTCAACAACATATCTCATTTAAGCCTACTTAAAGAAGTACTATTCTAACTTAAAAAATCCACTGTTTGGACAGCAAGATTTCACATAAAAAATGCATGAATTCTACCTAAAAACTACACTACAAATAACATAAACAGCAGATTGGCGTACCATAAGTCCTTAACAGTTAAAATTTTGAATTTAAATAGTTCAAACTTATTAAGTAAACCACAAAAAGCTAAAGCCCTTTTAAGACACAGTTTTACAAAATTCTGTGGGAAAAATCTTACTGAAAAACATTAAAATCATTATTAAAATCATCAAAATAAGCACAAAAAGAAAAAAAACAAAATGCTTTAAGATTAAGTTACCAAAAACCAATTTGCAAAATCAAGATATTAGATTGACATTCTTTTTCATTGAAAGATTCTTTTCTAACATTTTCAGCCGATTTGAAAGGAGTCAGACTTCCCCTATAAGGACAATAGCATAAATTGAAACCATAGCACATAACCAAAGAAGATACATACCAGTGAAAAATTGATAGTCATGGAGAATACAACAGAAACATCAAACAAAAAGTCAATAGATTTCTACAAACTGACCTGTTTAATGATAACCAAATGTACATGTTTAGTAGCCAGCTTTACCCATTTAATCAACGAAACTTGGCTCTAAATTATCTATAAAATATGCTATCTGGAGAACAAAGTATAGCAACCAATTTTACCCATTTAATCAACTTTTTAACTTCAAATTAAACCTTTGAACATGCAGTTTGGACAGTTGTTAAAGTGATAAATATACATAAATCCTTAGTTGTGTTTGTTTACGTTTTTAGTTGTTTCGGTATGGTTTTTATAGCAATTTTGATACAACTGACATTTTTATGTTTCGCAGGTCCCATTTTGATTAAGAAAAGGAAAGATCGTGAAAAATCGAATACGTAGGCAAAAACGGGGCGCGAAACGGAGTTACGAGCGAGCCGGTACATGAAAACGAAGAAAGTTTTGGCTTTTCTTGGCCAGGTTCGCTATATAAACACTCCTTATGAAACCCTAGCCTCCTAGAAACCCTTGGGGACGGTTTTGGATGAAATTTAGGGTTTTTGAGGTGATTTGGAGGCCAAGAACACAAAATCAAGGCGAGGGAAGCACGTGGGTTCAAGGATTTCTTCTTGCATCTTCCGGGTTTCTCTAATCCTTTGTTTCTCGTTCTTTCTATCATGTTTTGCAACTTTAATTTTGTCTTTATTTTTGTTACAAACATGCTAGGCTAAGCTCTTAAAGCCGCCTAGACTTAGATGAACTTGTTTTTGGATTGTTTGATTATGGTTACTATGATTACGTAAAAAATTGATTGTTTTAATTTAATTGATGCTATTAAGTGTGTTGGAATTGGGTTGATGATTATTAATGTTTCCATTTAATGCTTGGTGATGGTCTATGTCATATAATGGTGTTCGATTCACGTCATTGACTGTGTGTTATGATAAGTGTTATGGTGATTGCATGCTTAAAACCATAGGAAACAATAATAGAATTAACCTAATTAAAATATGCTAGCTCGTCTAAGATATCCATGAGGTGATTAGATTAATTGTTAAGTCTTGTTTGTTGATTGCTAGAATAGATATTCGTGAGAATTCAATCTAGGTTTCATTTAGCAAACACATTTAACAAATCAATTAAATGCTTTAAACTGGCTTTGGGTTTTAAACTGTGAGGTTGGAATTCATATGAAGTCACTTAATTATAATTAGGATAGACAACCGTGAGGGCGTTTACCTGATAAACTAGTGTTCGTAATAACTTGCTAGAAAACCGTAAGTTTCTTCTCGAAAAGGGTCGAGGGTCTATATTGGTATTTATCAAGTGAATATCGTTGTTACTAGTTCCATAATCAAAACGTCCATTTTCAAGTGATAATTGCAACATACATGAGTCGGGTCTGGGTGGTTCATCTCTATCACTGTTTTCGTACTTCGTCTTTCGTGTTTGTTTCTATTTTTAGTAACGTTTCATTTTTAGTAACTTTCTATTTTTAGCAGTAAAACCCCCTTTCCAAATAATCTTTCTTTTAAGTCGTGTCTAGTCAGTTGAGTCTTAGTCAGTTAATTTAGCGTAGTATATAGAGTTTGTGGGTCGACACCCGGACTTACTTTAGCTATATTACATTCGACCGGTCCACTGCCGGTTGTGTGTAAGTTAGTTAGTTTGTCTAGTTTTATAAATTTAAAACTTAGGTGTTTTTAGTGTCTATTTTTATATATAGTATTGCACGCATCAACAGTAGTGAAACAATTCTTTGTGTAGTTATAAAAAAAATACTTTTTAAGGTTTATTAAAATATGAAGGGGACCATACTTCTGAGACAAAGGAGTACTTGTTAAGAAAATACACACTTTCAAATAATCTGGCAATGTCATCATTTTGACCACATAATACCTTACATCAAAACTTTTGAGAGTGCTATAGTTTTTATAGGTGAAAGCAAAGTTTGTTATAGAAACAAGAAATACACAATCGAAAGTATGATAGCATTCTTAGAAATTTTCACTTTTAAAAATTGGAAACCTTTTAATAGATTGTAGCATTTTTAGTTTATAGCGAAGAATGGTCAAACTGTTCACCTGATACATCCGAATGCCTGTTGGGTTTGATGGGTTGCGGGTTGCACCATCAGTCTCTTCTGACCATTCTCTCCACCAGGTGCAAATATACTGCTTCCAGTGATCTCCTTTAACTTATACCCTGAAACAGGTTTCCTGAAAGAAATTGCACAAAATTTAATCAAATAAATATAATATCAAACATGCACATGCTTATGATGATGGACCACACTATAGTCAATAGCTTATGATGATGTAGTTTTACCAACAAAAATTATCAAAACAACATCATCGGGTTGGACTTATAAAGTTTTGGAAGACGGAAATCCTTCTACAAAGCAACATATATAAGAAAACAATGTAACATACATAACCATCTCCCCAATTTATTAGCTTTATATCCTGATTTTCAAAGCTCAACCTAGAACTTACCAAAAACAATAACAGATCCAAACATTTTACTACTGTAGTTCTAAGTTTGACTTTCTTCATAATACTTTTAACAGTTCTAGTTATCAATTTCTGTGCTTGAAACATAAACAATGGTTGTACAAATTTGATTTGGAGAAGCCAATCATACATCAGAAAAACATTATTTGACAGAGGTGTTGGTCCCATAACACTATTGAATCAGTAATTTGATGAAGATTTGGATCAAAGTGACAAAAATATGGATGAATATGACATGAACAATGAAGAACACTCAATAAATTCAGATTTGATCTATATGGAATTGCATAAAATGTTGTTTACATGGAAACCCCAATTCACTAGCTCATTCAAGCCCCTTAAACCCTAATTACCATTTACTATTTATAGCCTAATGACACTTTGGACTAATGACAATTAGGACCCTAGACTTAGACTAAAACATGTCAAATGGCAATTAATACAAATAAACCCCCTAATGTTTAGTCTAATATATATTTTGTCATAAAGACAAAATATATATATTAAATAAAATACTAAAAAGGAGAAAACGATTAAATATATTTTGTTGACACAAAATATATTTATTAGCAATAAAACTCCGTCGCCTTTCAACATCTTGTCTCTAATTTTCGTCCCGAACGCGTCGTCTTGACTTTTGCATTGACTTTGACCGTTGACGTTGACTTTTGTTGACTTTGACTGTGTTGATAATATTAGACTACAATTCAAGTCCAACAATATTCCCCCATAGTCTATTATTATCAACGTCTTGCATCGTGTTCAGCACCGATAAGTCAATATTGTTGAATCTTCAATTTGGTAAGCTTCAGTCTTAATTTTAGCTCCAACAAAACTCCCCCAAGACTGATGCTTGCCAAATTTTGTTGCTGAGGATCTTTAATCTCACAAGCTCCCCCATATTGTATGTGCTCCCCCATTTTGCATGCATCATTTCATAAAATCTGGAACTGCTTTCCAACAATTTTTCTTGAGTGCTTTCCAACAATCTTTTCCAACAATTTTGAGGAATAGGTTCTCTAGTCAGGTGCTTTGCTCAAATGATGATCGACCATCATTTGTAACAAAAACCTGTAACACAATCACAAACGCAATCTCGAGATTTCTCATTAGATCATTTCATTTAAGAAAATAAACCCGTGTTTATTTGTGTATGAAAACAAGCGAACCCGTGTCCGTTAGTGTGTGCAATTTCCCGTGAAATGCATATGAAAATAATAAAATTTTAATAGCATAATATGGAGGACTTGAAAATAACTTGAAATTAAAATCTTTTTGGATTTTTTTTTAAAACTAAAAATTCAAAATTCAAAAATAAAAGGACGCGTCCGACAAGATCACAAATATTTTAGACAAAGAGAACACATCACATAAGGTGCACACGACCAACAAGACTCAAGAATCCAAACATAAAATAAAATAAAAATAAAACTTCAAAAAATGATATCAGATAATGCGTTTAAAGCAACCATCTAGAGAAACATAGACTTGGCAAGATTGTCAATATGTTTGTCCATTTAAATCCATGCCTTGTTCCTTTCAACAAACAACCTGTGACGATCTTATCATGTTTTGGTTCGATTTGAAGAAACACGGCGACTTGGTTTCCACAAACATTCAGCAAAGTTACTCGTTTTGACCTCATGACTTATTGAGTTTAGATGTTTCAGCAAGATTTTGTAGTTTGGTTGGGCATAGACCAAGATCAATAAATGATCAGGGTGAATGTACTTGAGAGTGAACTGGAGTTGGGTTATATGTATGAAGCGTCAAACAATGATCTTGATGTAGAAACATTGTGAGCTTAGCTTTACATTTGAGCATATTTTTATGTATGAAGCGTCAAACAATGAACTTAATGTAGAAACATTATGAGCTTAGCTTTACATTTGGGTTGCAGATGATGAGCGCTCCAGGTCTATACCGACGTATAACAGAGGAGATGATCATCTGAGCGTGTTGATGAGAGCTTCAGGTCTATATTTACATATAACTGAGAAGATCATCACTACAGGTCAATACTTCCGTATAGCAGAGGAGATAAGCACGAAAATAAAAATTCTGAAGAGCTAACGAGAAGCGTCATTCAGGGCTATGGCTGGTGGGTTTGGATTTGGGAAAAAAACAAGCACGAAACAAATACTCTCAGCCCATTTCTGTCAAAACTTATTACTTTATGCAGGCCAAAAGTCTTTGAAAGTAGCCCTCATCACCGAGCTCTTTTGAATTTAGTTTGATCACAGAATTGTTGTCTAATTGTATTCGGGCTGAGCCTATTGACACATCATTACACAAATCAACGTCCTCCTTCAGGTGCTTTCCACACATACCTGAAACCTGTAAAACGACACAAGATATTTACACAGAAAAGAAAATTTTGGACTAATGATATTCAGTACATTCATTTGAGATATTACTCCCCCAAAATTTCTATTTCAGCAAAAAATTGAAATTTTCAAAAGACACAAAAGCGACCACAAAGGGAAGTGAAAACGTGATAAAAAATACAAGTAAAAATGTTAGACCCACCCGTTTTTTTTTTAAATTTTTACTAACTACAATATATAAAATAGAAATTACCAAAGAAACGTCTTCCCTATTACTCTATCAAAAGATTATAAATGAGTTATCAAGAAAAATGCAGTGGTTGTGAAAATATATATGTAAAATACAAAATGTTGTAGTTATAGGATTATAAAACAAAAACTAAACTTTTTAATATGTTAGGTCAATTTATTTATAAACGACTTTCCCTTTATTTTTGGCCAAAAATAATATAATCAAATTGACTCTTAAATCCAAATCACTTGTTTATCAATTTGACTCAAAATGGAAATGTTTTATCAAACTGTCAAAAGATTAAAATATAGACTCCAGCTGACAGATAGCAATTTACAAATTGTCATTCAGGCCACCAAATTCTAATATTATAATGTGACGAACAACAAAGGTTAAGAATCAATACATAAATTTACAAATATTTTCATTTGTTTATCAATCTGACTCAAAATGCAATTGTTTTATCAGCTTGAAAAAGATCAAAAACACAACCTCCAATTGACAAATTAGTTATCTACAAATTGCCAATCTTGTAAAAAAAAACCTACCATTATGCTTTTACGAACAACAAAAGTTACTGAACAAAACATAATGTGACGAGTATCTTCACAAAAATTCGAATTCAACGAATTGATCGATGTCGTACCTTTTGTTCAAACTCTCAACTTCTTCATCAGTAACCTGACCTCCAAACACAACCTTACTGATTTCATCCAAAGCCTGTAAATCATTTCAACACACAAATTAAACTTCAAAATCAAATCAATAATAACCTAAGAAGTAATGATACTGAAATTTTCATCAAACAAATTAATCTTCAAAATAAAAATCAAATCATCCATTAACCTAAGAACAAAATGAACAATAAAATCGATACCATAATTTTCATCGAACAAACTAAATTTCAAACATCTGAAACTTTTCATCAAGCAAACTAAATTTCAAATCAAATCAGCAATAAACGAAGAACAAAATGAAGAATAATATCGGTACTGAAGTTTCATCATATTACCCTAAACTTCAAAATCAAAATAATAATCAAATCAACAGTATCCGGTACAAAAGTTTTCATCAAACAACTGTGGCGAAAACAACCCAAAACGGCCTCTAATCAAGTACTAAATCTGTGGACATGGTCTCTGGCCCAAGCAAAACAGAGGATATGCTATGTTTTGTTGGCTTCCCTACAATTTTGATGCACCATGTAATCATCACTTCCATCGGGTCCATAGAATCGCGTCCGAAGCTCTAATCATGGATCTGACGCCGGCTTTATAACAACACACCACTGTTGCCTTCATTCAGTCGTTTCATGGCAGCCGGTGTGGATTTCTTTGCCCGAAAATAGTGAAAGAGAGAAGCCGATTGTGATGCAAAATGATAGAGGCGGTAGAAATTTTTGAAAGTGCTAGGGTTTGAGGAGTTGGGATGTTAAAATGAGCTAGGGTTAGGGTTTGAATTTTTACACTATTGTTTGAATTTGTATTTTTATACTGTTGAAAGTTTAAGGAATATGTTAAATGACCGATTTGCCCATTTAATTCTCTTATTAATGTAGTATAGATAGAGGAGGGATTTTTTAAAAAGGCTAAAAACTATAAAAACGCTAAAATGGATTCGGGGGCGTCGGATCTGGATGTCCACGACCCAGATTGACGCGGTGGTGTTTTTGTAAATATTATGATGTTTTTGCTGACGCGACTTATAGTTCCAGGGTAAATTAGTCATTATGCGTTTTCAACCTAAAATTCAAACCGAAAACTATTTTGCGATTTAGGGCGTTATTTTAGGAAGTCTGTTTATTTCTCAATCAATTCCTACATTGAGGCGAATTGTAACAAAAATAGGGCACCAGTTTTATTACTTGAAGAACACTTCGTCGCTTTAGTACATCGGTCGACTGCTAACAACATAAGGTAATTTCATCAATAAGCGATCAGTACATTACGGCTATACTTCAGGTTATAGCGATTGTTGTTTACGGGTAAACTTTAGGCGTTTATTACAACATTCATATGCGTTTCTAGACAATATTGATATGTGTGTGAGTTTTACTAATTGATTTCGTACCTTTTGTAGTTTTAACAACTGGTTGCAAATAAACGCCACTGCGAGGATATGGATAAAGAACTATTTGTTTACAGTAAGCGCAATCATTCTAAATCATGTCAGTTGTTTGGTTTTATTTACATTAATTTATTAACATTTTGAATTATACATGTAACAACATCATAACCATGGAGTTATTTTACCCTATGATGTTTAAAATTTATCATATTATGGTGTTATTTTAGAATAGTATGGTATGGTGTTGTGCATACTAATCATTCTGTTATAATATTATGGTATGGTGTTATATGGTGTTATTATACATTATGGTGTTATTTTATACTGGTATGGTTTGGTGTTATTATACATTATGGTGTTATTATGGTATGGTGTTATATGGTGTTATTATACATCATACAACACCATAAAAATGGTCTTGTTATTGTTGCTTCAATTATGTTGTTATGACATTATATAGAACATATGACAGGTAGAAGGAGTGAACGAATAACCATTAACATAGCCATTAACAGGTCATTCACCTGGACAAATGCACCTAAAAATCCAATAGTTTTGGATGATAATGGTAACCTTTAGTGTAGTTGTACATTTTTTATACTCTTGTTGTAACATTTATCATTCTGTACTGCAGATGATACTGCAGAAAACAAAAAAACAACACATACTATTCCTGGAAAACCGAAAACTATGAAACGCAAAACATTAGAAAGTGCCATGAAATCCAGGAGGTCAGACATGAAGAAGGTGAAAAACACCATGAAAAGTAAAGAAGATACAAGGAGAGACATCATGAAAAGTCCAGCAATGAAGAGAGGAAGAAAAACACCACAAACAGTGAGTTGTGATGATGCTGATGATTTTGTTAAACAACCACCAATCTCTGAAATACATAAGGTTCAAAAGGAAAAATGTTATTCAATGTTTTCGGGTGAAAGAATACTACCCCGATGTGCTCTGAACAACTTTACTAGCTGGTTCGAAACCTTTACTAAAGAGCAGTGGAAAACAGTTGGGGAGATGGGATTTGGTAGGGTGTTATATCTTCAGTTAGAGAATGTCCCGACTGCATTAGCATTTTGTTGGTTGAGAATTATGATCACCAAAATGCTACACTAAATATTGGAAACAAAGTTATCAGAGTAACTCCGGTATTGATTAATGAGGTATTGGGAATCCCAATTAGGAAAACAGATGTTGTGGATAGAAGGCCACATGTGAAATGTGAAGCTGCCAATGAATGGAGGCAACATTTTGGGGGTACAGACTTGGTAAAGAGACCATATGTCCTAGGATTTTTTTAAAGAGTCAGCAAAATGGATGTGGCTGGGAGGTATTTCATGATAAATTTTTTGGTGGGTTTTTCACAATTGTTGGCGAAACAAATAAGAATAGTGTGGTGAACTTGAGATTCTTGACAAGCATAAAAAGAAACACCACGGCTAGAGATATTAAAGATCTTAAATGGTGTGACTATCTATGATAGGTCCGGAGGGAGCGAGCTTGGATCTAGATCTGAGATTGTTTGGTGATGTTGTTTGCAATCAGTGATGCGGAAACTCACTGATCACGTATTGATGCTTGAATGTTCATGAAGATCAATGCAAAGTATGATGAAGATTGATGATAATATGAATAGGAGAATTGTATTAGATCAAAGGATGTTACAAGAGAATATGACTAACAAGAATAGGCAACTCCCTTAACAAATGACCTAGGTGATGGTATTTATAGTCCATACCATTCACCTTACAAAGTAACCTAAAAGACGTGCAATTAAGCACAAAACGATTACACAAATATTCTAAGACAAATACAAATTATGAACGTCTTCACCCGTGCTTGCTCGTGATGATGCTCGATATCTTCACTCGCTTATATTTGGAAAGTGACATCTTCAAATAACCCCAACAGTACTCCCCCTAAGATGACACTTTACAAATCCGACATATCAGCTTAAATCTTCATGTGGCGAGTATAGAGAGCAACTAAAGTTTTGGTATGCATTATCTTCAATAGGACCCAACAGTACTCCCCCTAAGATGATGCTGCCAAAAATCTGTCTTTCAACAAGCAATCTGCATCCTTCTCTCCCTTTTGAGTTACATCAGAGGCTATGGAAAGAAATTAGCAGAGAGTAGATTCCGGTGAATCTATATATCAGCAACGGGATCTTCTTCAACGGTTGAAGTAGAATGAGAAGACTTCTTTGACTTAGAATACTCCCCCTCAACTTTTGCTTTAGAGGTTAATGGGATCTGTGTATGAGATATTAAGAGGAGGATTCTTAACACTCAGCAATCTGACTTGGAGATCTTTGGACTGGAATCAGGCTTGAACAGGAACATCTTCAAGTCGCGTGGAAGCTTGTTCTGCATTGGAAACTGTTCCTGCAACTCAAAGAAAAACATTAAAACTCAGGCAATAATGTGCATTTATCATCAATGTAAGATTAAGTTCTCAACCGGATGAGATATTGCTTGATGAACAACTCCTACATCAATAACATATGTTAATCTGCCAAAACAGAAGAAAAATATTAAAAAGAAAATCTTTTTGTCCTTTTTGGATTTTTCAATGTTTTTGATATTTTTGGAATTTTCTCTTTACATTTATGAATCTTTAACCTGCGATGAGATCATACTAGCAATTTATCCAACACATGTTTTGCAGTTTTTGAGAATAGACATTAGAATTGTGAAGTAATTGAGTGATGAATTGTTGGACAATTCAATTAGCTCGAAGTGACACACTTACTTTTTCTATTCTTGATGATCAATTAGGTTAATTATGAATAAGTTTTGAATGACCCATACTTTGCACATTAGAAAGTTATACACCTCATCTAAATATCCTGAGAACAAATCAACACGTCAGGTCACTTACAATCATAAACAGTGTGGAATTTGGGTTCTATTTGGATTTGGTCCACTTTGGGACTTCTTTTGAATTCCTTTTTGGAATTTTTCTTTTTCCTATTGTTCCCCTTGGGAATCTTCTGAATTCCATTTTGGAATTTGATTGGTGACGGTCCACATTTGGGACTCTTTTTGTTCCATTTTGGAATCTTTTGCTGCATCTTGAAGCTCAAAAGAGACTTCGTGTGAGACTTCAGGTCTGTGGGTACCACAACAAAGAAGCTCACGATGCGGTTCATCACACTGAATAGATTGCATCATTACCCGATGTATATCGTTGCGTCACAAGACATCTATTTGATTTGTATAAACGTTTCACATGAACTAAGATGTTTCAACCACAAAAACTCATTAGAATTTAGTTAAATCATCAAAGAATATACTTTTTCAGTCTAATTGTCTGAGCTGTCTCGCACATCAATTTTCACGCTTCAGTCTTTATTGTTTAAAATGATGCGTTGAATAACTCTAGTGTACTATCATTTCTCATGTACGTGCAAGTGGATTCAACATATTTTTTTGGATTTTTTCTGATTTTATCATTCATTTTTTTTTTAATAATGATTTCTCCCCCTAAACTTTTAAATTTCTAAGAAAATTGAAAGTTTAATGAAAAGAAAATGGCAGATATGTTATCAACGTATGAAAAGTGCATGCAATATACTTAATCTAAACAGACGAAATGAAACATCGGTTGTTTCTTGCACTGCCATCATTTTTTGATTTTTTTTGAAAATGTTTTTAAAAAAAATTCCTGCAATGGTTCCTTTTTGTTTCCAACTCCATTTGGTGTCAGTTGCATCGAAAACATCATGAACAAGATTCTGTATCTTGTCATGATAAGGGATCAGCCACGGTCTTCTTTTCTTTGTTTGACCGGCCTCCATAACTGTCCCTAACACACTAACAAATCAGTTAGAGGTAATGACCCAAACCATTTCGGTTTGGGTCGTCCAAATTCATCAACATAAGAGATATTCTCATAAGTGCAAGGAATACCTTCAGGTGGTGGTTCTGATGATACAATGTAATTTGTATCTTCATCTTCTTTCATGGATTGTTTGTCAAAAGAGTAATAATAGTCATTTTCAAACAAATTTTTAATTTCATTTAAAAACAGGTTTTGTTGACTATATTTCTTATTCAAAGATTGATTCACTATTGGAATCATTTTATCATTTAAATCATGATTTCTCTTTTTGTTTTTGACAAACTTTGGTGTCCATGAGTCATTGACATGTTGATTGTCATCAAACGAATGTCTATGATTAGATCTTTTAAAGTTAGAAACGTACCTGGAAGGGTATGCACATGATGAACTTCTTTGGACTGACCTTCTCGGCTTGTAGTAGCACTCGGATGTGTTGTGATTGACCATGTCACAAATAGAGCAATACTTGTTGTAGTAACATTCCATTGTGTCGTGGTTGTACATCTGACAGTTGGTGCAGTACTTGCTGTAGTAGCATTCCGTTGTCGTGTGATTGTACATCTCACATATCTCGCAGTACTTCTGATGATCCTTGAAGGGAGACTTCTTTCCTTTCTTCTGAGAAGTCTTTGCTGTTGAAGATTGTTGTTTCTGAGAAGCTTTGACCTCTGAATCTTGTTGAATCTTTCTTGAAAGAGCTGGAGTCTTGAACTTGTCACCTTTTGACCCAAAAGGAAAGACACCTTGACTGTAAATACAATCTGAGATATGATGAGTTTCAGAGTCACAGATTAAACAGTATACGTCACTGTTTGAATCACTCGGGGATTCGGAATCTTGATACTTTGAAGTAGAAGGAGTCTGTGGTGTAGAATCAGATGAAGCGCCCTTTGTCTTGTTCTTCTTGGCTTTGCTCTTCTTTCTTCTAACCTTCTTCTTCTTCTTTGACTGAAACTCTTTTGTCTTTTCTTCTTCTTCTTGAGAAGATAGTGATCCAACAATTCCGGTTGGCACTAATCTCTCATCTTTCTTTTCAGCTTCTTCTTTGATAAGCATCAGATCAGATTGTGATCTGTTGAGTTTATCAGTGAGCTCCATGAGTTGAACGTTCAAATTATGCTTTTCGGTAAGCATTGAATCAACATTCTGTGTAAGAGATTTGAGTCTATCTTCACACAATTGGTGATCTTTTTGTAGACTTGCATGCTTCTCTTGTTCTTCTTGCAGTTTGTTTTTCAGAGTGTTGTTCTCTGAATTGAACATCTCAGACAACTTCTTCAACTTTAGAATCTCTTCTTGCAAATCTTTGATCACACTTGATGAGTGTTCATTTGATTTTGCAGCTTCGTTTCTGATGTTCATTTCTTCTTTTTCTTTTTGCTTGAGTGAAACTTCAAGAGATGTGATTCTTTGATCAGATATTTCATGCTCTTCTTTCAGATTCTTGTGCATTTGCTCTTCCTTCTTGAGTTTATCACAAATCTTGAAAGAGTATATTCTGTAGTGTTCAACTTGTTGAAAGCATTCTTTGGTGCACATCTTTTCTCTGACTTCAATGGGCATTTCAACATAAGAACTCTGAACATCTTTCTCATTTTCCTTTTCTGACATCAATTTCTTTATTTCTGAATTCAGTTGAGCAATTGTCTCATCTTGCTTTGCAATGGTTTCAGACAAGTTGCTGATTTCTTTATCTTTCTTTTCAATCTCTTGAATGGAAACAACATCATTGTTTTCACTCCAATCATATTCTTCTTCATCTTCCTGATTGTCATGAGAATTTGCTTCACTCACAAGAGCAAGTTTTGTGTGTTCATTAAAGTCTCTTCTCTTTTGATCACAAGCTTTGGCAACTTGAAGATAAGTTGTTTCAAACATGTGATTGAATTCTGTAATAAATTCATTGATATCTTCTCTTTTATTTTCTTCTCGGATCACGGTAAACATGTCCGTTGACATTTTTTCTGAATTTTCAAATTCATTTTCATGATTTTTCTGGGAAGTCATAGTGGCTAAAAATGACTAATTTGAAATTTTGGAAAAATGAAATTTTCGATTTTCCAGTGCTTCACCCGGCAGAACATTTTTTTTTTTTTTTTTTTTTTTATTTTAGAATCGGGTCACTGTTGGGACGGGTAAACAACTTGGGACGGCTGAACAGTGCTTCACCCGGCAGAACAGTGTTTTCCTTCTATCACCCGGCTGACAAGTAACTTCACCCGGCTGAACAGTGCTTCACCCGGCTGAACAGTGTTTTACCCGGCTGTACAGTAATTCACCCGGCTGAACAGTGTTTTTCTTCCTTTTCACCCGGCTAAACAGTGATTTCTTCTACTTCACCCGGCTAAACAGTGATTTCTTCTACTTCACCCGGCTAAACAGTGATTTCTTCTACTTCACCCGGCTGAACAGTGTTCACACGGTTGAACAGTGTTTTTTTTTTTTTTTTCACTTCTTCACACGGCTGAATAGTATCTTCACTTCTTTCACCCGGCTGATAGTGAATTTTTCTTCTTTACACGGCTGAATAGTGTATTTTTCTTATTCACCCGGCTGAATAATGAATTTTTCTTCTTCAAATCTTCATATCAGATTGACTTTTCAAAGTCAAAATTGTGATGAACACAAGATCAATTCTTCAATTTTTGTTTTTTTTGTTCAATTCAATGCTAGTATTAGCTTAGGAATGATGTTTCTAACACTCCTTCAAAGTTTTCCTACCTTGAATCAAGCTAAAACTCACTCAGATCTGGGTTTTTGATGAAGAACACAACAAGTGGGTTTTGACAAAAATGACAAAATATGGATCGAAATCAACAAATCAGTGATGTTTGGTTATGAACGAAGCTTAGGATAGTGATTTCTAACACATCTCAATCATCAATTTCTCAATATCATCAACAAATTCCAGATCTCAAATTTGAGCAGTGAATATGACGAACTTAAACAAATTCTTCAAAAACTCAATCAAATCTTCACCAATTGATCTCAAACTTTGCAGTTCTTTACACAAACATGAATCAAAGCTAATGGTAGCTAAAATTCCATCAATAACAACAACAATCAAAGATCACCCAACAATGACTCCACAGAAAAACGTTAATCTAAAACCGAACAACTATGGTAATGAATCACGTTTTGGTTCAACATCAAGAGTTAACAATCGGCTTTTTAGGATTAGCAAGAAATATTGTGAAATTTGTGATAGATATAATCATGCAACTGCTGAATGTTTCTTTAACAGGTACTGCAGTTTCTGTGATAAAAGAAATCATTCTTCAGAAGAATGTTATTTTAACAAATTTTGTGATATTTGTGAGAGGAGAAACCATGACACAAAGGATTGTTTCTTTCGATCAAACTCGACTAGAGAAATGACTCCATATTCAAACTTTCAAAGAAATAATTCTTATGGTTTTCAAAATATGAGTCAAAGTCATTCTCCAGTTTTGAGAAATTTCAATCGAAACAATTCTGTTTCTAACTTTTCAAAGAATGTGCAGGTTAACAGTTTTAAACCAAGAGCTTTAATGGTTAGAAATCAAAAGTTTGAAAATAACCTTGATCCTAAGCTAGAGGAGAGGTTTAGTGCTTTGAGGAGAAAGCAATCATTGAATGCCAATGGGCGAAGTTATCAGCATCAAAATCTTTTAAACGAAACAAATTTTCAAAATGTTCAATACCAACAAGTTACTATTGCAGATAGATTCGGAAAACCCAAGACCGTGTGGGCCTGGGTTGACCAAACTAAATGAGTGTTTTTGTTGAAATGCAGGTACGCCCAAGGAGACCTATCAACTCGTGGTTCGTTGATAGTGGGTGTAGCCGGCACATGACAGGCAACCATGCCTTGCTCCAGGACTTCAAGCAAAAGAATGGTACACACGTTGCGTTTGGAGGTGATGCGGGTGGTAAAATCACAGGAGAAGGAACAGTTTCGAATGGGATTATAAGTTTTGATAAAGTCAACTACTGTGCACAGTTGAACTTTAACTTACTTAGTGTATCTCAAATATGTGATAAATCTTATTCAACTCTTTTTGATGATTCTTTCTGTTATATTCTGAAACCAGGTTTCAAGATTGACAATGAGTGGGTAGTGGTGAAAGCACCTAGAGATCGTGATGTATACAAATTGGATATGTCGCAGATTGATGCCGAAACCGAAACAACCTGTCTCATTGCCCATGCTTCAAATGATGAGAGTCAGCTTTGGCATAGACGGCTGGGACATTCCAACTTCAGAAACATGAACCGTTTGGTAACTGGAAATCACGCTGTGGGAATCCCATCGAAGAAATTCTCCACAACTGATCTTTGTCCAGCATGTTTGAAGGGAAAACAGCATAGGATGTCTTTTAAGTCCAAGCTCGAAAACTCCATTTCAAAACCCTTGCAGATGCTACATATGGATCTTTTTGGACCGACCAACGTTCAAAGCATCGGGAGAAAATCATATTGTTTAGTTATCATAGATGACTTTACGAGATTTTCATGGGTTTATTTTTTGCATGCAAAATCTGAAACAGCTGAATTATTAAAAGAATTTATCATTAAAGTTGAAAATCAATTGGAATGCAAAGTTAAAGTGTTAAGAAGTGATAATGGAACGGAATTTAAGAATGCTAATGTTGATTTATTTTGTGCAGATAAGGGGATTGCCAGACAATTTAGTGCTCCGAGAACGCCTCAACAGAATGGGGTTGCGGAACGGAAAAACCGGACACTAATTGAAGCAGCAAGATCCATGCTCGCAGATGCCAAAATTCCGATTACTTTTTGGGATGAAGTTATTGCTACTGCGTGTTTTGTACAAAATAGAACATTATTGGTTCAAGATAAACAGAAAACTTCTTATGAGTTGTTATTTGGAAGAAAACCAAATATTTCTTACTTGAAAGCATTTGGTTGTCCTGTATCGATTTTAAATTTGAATGATCATCTCGGGAAGTTTGAGTCAAAATCTGACGATGGATTTTTCCTAGGTTATTCGTCTGTTTCTAAAGCTTATCGGGTTTTTAATAGCAAAACGAATACTGTTATTGAAACTATTAACGTCAAGTTTTTAGAAAATTCGTTTCCGTTAGTGGCTCATGGTCCCGAATGGTTATTTGATTTAGACTCGTTATCAAGATCTTTCAATTCTAACTTGTTTGATTTTTCAGGTAAAGCAAGAAAAGAATCAGGTGACTTAGGATGCTTTAGTGACGATTCTGATAATGACGAGGATGGAAATCTTAACTCAGAATATCCGTTCATGTCATTTCACAATCCTGATCATGTCAAATCCAGTCAAGATCCGGGTCTTTCTGGTTCTCATGAAGATCAAGAATCAAACAATCATGAAGAAGATGTGATTTCTCCTAATGATGGTGGATCTGTTCAGAATCAACCATCATCAGATCCGAATGCTGAAGTTATTCCAGAATCTTTTGATTACTTCATCAATTCACCGGATCAAGTCCCGAATTTCACACCGCATACTTCTTCCATACTACAAGATCTACCAAATCTGAATACTTCTAATCTAGAGACTCAAGTGCAAGGAGGTGATATTCCTATTCATCGAATTCACAAGAAACATCCTGTGTCTCAGATTATTGGGCCGTTGAATCAGAGAACTACAAGAAGTCAGAATGAGCAAGCAAATGTCTGTCTTTATTCGTGTTTTCTATCTCAAGTGGTGCCAAAGAACATTTCAGAGGCGTTGAAAGATAACAGTTGGATTGAAGCCATGCAAGAGGAATTGCTTCAATTTCGCAAACAAGAAGTTTGGAAACTTGTGGACTTACCTGAAGGAGAGAATGCAATTGGTACAAGATGGTTGTACAAAAACAAGCCAGATGAACGTGGCATTGTTGTGAGAAACAAAGCAAGACTCATTGCACAGGGATACACTCAGGAAGAAGGCATTGATTATGAAGAAGTGTTTGCTCCAGTCGCAAGACTTGAAGCCATACGCGTTTTTCTTGCATATGCTTCCTTCATGAAGTTTAAAGTATTCCAAATGGACGTTAAAGGTGCCTTCTTGTATGGACCAATTACAGATGACGTATATGTCAGACAACCTCCGGGTTTTGAAGATCCTGACTATCCTCATCGTGTATACAAGTTGAGTAAAGCTCTATATGGTCTACACCAAGCTCCAAGAATCTGGTATGAGACATTATCCAAGCATTTACTAGAACATGGATTTACAAGAGGTCAGATTGATCCAACTTTGTTCATGAAGAGGGAGAATGACGATTTGTTGTGCGTCCAAGTATATGTGGACGATATTATCTTCGGATCAACCAGTGAGTCAATGTGCAAAGAATTTGAAGAAATCATGAAGTCTAGATTCCAGATGAGTTCAATGGGGGAGATTAATTTCTTTCTTGGATTACAAGTGAAACAATCAGCTGACGGAATTTTCATCAATCAATCAAAATTTGTTGAGAAGTTGTTGAAGAAGTTCAAGATGCAAGATTGTCAAACAATTCGAACTCCATCTGATGTGAACTGCAAGATTCAACCGGATCCAAAGGGCAAAGCAGTTGATCAAACACTATACAGATCAATGATCGGTTCTCTGATGTATCTTACTGCATCAAGACCAGACATCATGTACGTTGTTTGTGTGTGCGCTAGATATCAGTCTGATCCGAGAGAGTCGCATCTTGTTGCTGTAAAGCGTATATTCAGATATCTCAAAGGGAAACCAAATCTTGGGTTATGGTATCCTTATGAAGGAAATTTTGAATTATATAGCTATTCTGACAGTGATTTTGGTGGTTGTGCTCTTGACAGGAAATCGACTACTGGTGGATGTCAATTTCTGGGTCCTAGGCTTGTCTCTTGGCAATGCAAGAAGCAGACCAATGTTTCTGTATCCACAGCTGAAGCAGAGTATATCGCTGCATCTGCAGGATGTTCTCAAGTTTTATGGTTACAAAATCAGTTGCTGGACTACGGGTTTAACTTTCTCAAAACCCCTATATACATAGATAATACTGCTGCTATGTTCATTACTGCTAATCCTGTTCAACACTCAAAAACCAAACATATCGAAATTCGATATCACTTTTTAAGAGACAACTCTGAAAAAGGTTTAATAATTTTGATTAAAGTTCATACCGACAAACAACTGGCAGATCTTTTCACAAAATCATTTTTGTCAGGCCGGTTTGAATTCTTAATTCAATCCATAGGATTAATCAATCATGATTGATTCTATTTTTGCAAAAACAAAAAGTAAAAACAGAAAAAATATAAAAGCCAAAAATATAATAAGTTGATGTCAAGTATTGATTCCTTTGTCTTTTATTTTATGTTTTGCATTATGTGTGTGCATGAATAAGAAAAAAGAAAAGCTAAAACAAAATATAAAAGCAAAAAGAAAAGAAAATATCATGTCATAAGAATCTATATTGCAAAAAGTGAGAAATGATAGTTACACTAGACATTATTTGTTACATCATTTTTAATAAAGACTGATGAATGTTAATTGATGTGCTAGACAGCTCAGGCAATTAGACTGAAAAAGTAAGTTGATTGTTGACAAACATAAACTTAATGTTCTTTGTGTTAAGTTCCATTGTTATACATGTCTAGATATATATCTTTTGATACATTGCTTGTCATGATAGTTGTGCATGATCGGGTAACGATGTAGTCTATTCAGTGTGATGAACCGCATCGTGAGCTTCTTTGTTGTGGTACCCACAGACCAGAAGTCTCACACGAAGTCTCTTTTGAGCTTCAAGATGCAGCAAAAGATTCCAAAATGGAACGAAAAGAGTCCCAAATGTGGACCATCACCAAACAAAAATTCCAAAATGGAATTCAGAAGATTCCCAAGGGGAACGATAGGAAATGAAAAATTCCCAAAGTTGGAATTAAAAAGAAGTCCCAAAGTGGACCAAATCCGAATAGAACCCAGATTCCACACTGTGTATGACTGTAAGTGACCAGGTTTTGTACAATATGCATTCAGGTAGTGGTTGATAAGGAAATATGTTTTTCATATGTATACATGTGGGTCACATAAGTCATTCTAATCGAACCTTAAATATCATCATGATACTGAAAAAAGTAAGTGTGTCAACTCGAGCTAATTGGTATGTTTTCATATCATCACTCAATCAAACATAAGTCAAATGTCTATTCAAAACTTGCAAAACATGTTCAGATAATGTGTGGTATGATCTCACTGCGATATTATGATTCATTGCATTGCATATGTCTTTACTTTAATGTGTGTGCTTTGTGTGTGCAGGCATTTGGAATCATTATTGACACATCAACATCCTTGTTAAACTTAAAAATTTCAAGAAATTTCAAGTTTAGGGGGAGAATAAAATTGAAGAAAAATATCAACAAAATCCCAAAAATATTTTGTTTTGAATAAGTGTGTTTTGAATGAACAAGATTATGTGGTATGGAAAGCAAAGGTACTGGATGTGTTAAAAACAAACCCAAGGTCTTGTAAATTGTTTTTCATGAAATTGCTTCGGGATATAAAAAAATTGGTTGTGCAAAAACATTTAAAAAAAAACAAAAAAAAAAATGAATTTAATTGTGTTAAATTTGTTGCCTTAAAAATGTTGTTGATAATTAATATGACAAAATTCTTTTTAAGGATATCTTGTCTAATTAATATGTCGGAGAATGTTTGCAGGTGTAATAAATGCTGTTGAAAAAGTCAACAGACGAGAAAAGTGAAGAAAAATCGCAAAGTGTTATAGCCGGGCAAAGATATCAGATGCAACTATTCTGCCGGGTAAAGAATTGTTCTGCCGGGTAATGTTGTATGTTGGATAACATGCCGGGTGATTGAGGAAAAGGTGAAGATGTTATGACCACTGTACAGCCGGGCAATGATCATGTTAAATACAGCCGGGTGAAGGTCATAGTTATCAAGCCGGGTGACAAGTGTTCACTATACAGCCGGGTAAAAGTCTTTTATCTTGCCATGTAAATGAGTCACTATGTTGCCGTGTGAAGAAGAAAAAGCATGCCGGGTGATACAACTGTATTGCCGTGTAATGAAGAAAAGCATGCCGTGTGAAAAAGAAAGCAACTTTGCTGTCGGGTGATGAGAAAAGCAAGCCGGATGAAAAAGGAAAGCAACTGTGTTGTCGGGTAATGAAGAATGGTTGCCGGGTGATGTTGAAGACTACTATTCTGCCGGGTGATTAATAAAACCCATCAGGTGTAGTTGTTCCTAACCTTTACCCGTCACTACAGTGACTTACCCGTCCCTACAGTGTTTGACCCGTCAAGTGATTTTCACATGTTTGCGACTTGTCTTATGTACTTGACCCGTCACTACAGTACATGACCCGTCACTACAATACATGACCCGTCACTACAGTACTTGACCCGTCAAAGCTTATTGGGCCTTTCATGTTTACCCGTCCCTTTTGTTGACCCGGCACTTAAAATTTGACCTAAATTTTTGACGATACAAAAGACCGTCTCTTCACAAACACTTATCATTTCACACATTCACCTTCAAACAAACACTCTGAACTTAAATCGCCTTGTTATCATATTCAATCGTTTTGCTCTATAACAAGATTGATCGATTGGATAAGGTAGTGATTAAGTGTTTTGACCTAAATAGACCTGCAAATCAACTGTTAAAAAGAAAAACGATGATGAACAGTGTTTTGGACTTTGAATCGACACTTTGATTGTGTGTGTTAAAACCTAAATCGAATGTTGTTTTAAGGTTAAAATCTGTCGATCATCAACATTCAATCACTCATTTGCACCAAAACACCTTAAAATCAACTGAATCAACCAAAATTGTCACTACAGTTAAAATCGCCATTGATGAACTTTGAAAGTTCTTAAATGTTTCACTTCAAAATGATGAAATGTGTGTTAAAAGTAACAAATGCATGATAAAAATAAACTAAAACATGTTAAACAACTTCATCATACAAATGTCAAAATTTTGCCTTAAGTGATTAACTGTTAAAATGAAAAATGTTGTATAAATCATTAAAATTCAAAGTTGTGTTAATCAAAGTGATGAAAATCAATTTGTTAGATCAATTTAGGGTTAAAATGATTATATGAATGTTTTTGCTTTCTAACTTTTATTCAAACACTTATGAAATTTTGATATGTTTTAATGAAGAATCTAACACATTTGTCTTGTTTTGTGTTTGTTTGTGTTTTAACAGATGGAGAATCTCAAGTTTGAGCCTAAACATAATTTGGTGGCAGTTCTAGATGAATCTATCCCTGAAACAGAAGGTTACAGAGATATGATCAAGTTTATCAAGAGGACCAAATATGTATATGCTATGTGTGCCAAACCGGTCATATATGCAAGGCTGATTAAGAGCTTTTGGAGGACAGCAGAAGTCATTAGAGATGATAATGGTGTTTCTGTGGTCAGAGGGAATATTTCTAGAGATATGGTGTTAACAGTGTCTGAAGAAGCTATTAGAAATGCCCTGAGGATAGATGAAGATGAGGTTGGGATGAATGATGAGCTGACCATGGATGAATGTAAATCGTGTTTTGTTAATATGGGTCATCCACCTGTATTTCCAAAGTCACAGTTCTATCGGGCGAAGTTGGGAAAGAAGTATAAGTTGCTGTGTTATGTTGTACAGCAGTGCATGTCCAGGAGGAGTGCAGGGTTTGATAATTTCCCATCAGATATTGCATCACCAATTTGTGCCATAGCAGAGAATAAGCCATTCAACATGTCAAGATGGATTTTGAATGGTTTTGTATTTAACTTGGTGAAGGGCAAGAGGTTTAAGTTTCTCATGTACCCGAGATTCTTACAACTGATGATCAACATTGCTTATCCTATCATCAGATCCGAAGGTTATGCTGGAGGGATGTTATACACTGAGGACATGAACGATCTATCTTACAGAAAGATGAGTATCGGGAATGTGCCTGATGTGGAATTGTTTGACTATATGAGAGATATAGCCAACAATGAAGAAGATGTAGAAGGTATTTATCATCACATATCTCATGGTGAGATTGTTGATCCACAGGACCTAGTGGATGAGGTGCCTGACAATTTGTTAGATGATGACGAGTACTTTGCTCGTCATCCAGAAGATGAAGAAGATGATGGTAATGATGATGGTGATAATGATGAGGATAGCGATAGTGATGATGAACAAGATGATGGTGGAAATGATGGTGCTGAATCTGAATCTAATTCAGAGGAGGCAGAGATTGTAGAAACAGTTGAACCAATGGAATTGGATATAGAGAATGTTGAAGTTAGTCAGCCTGTTGAGATAGAAGAACCTGTTGAGGTTGCTTCTGGTGTTGAAGAAAGTGTTGTTGAAATCCCAAAGGATGTTAGTGTTCAATATGTTAGAAGAAAGAGGTCGAAAATAGTAAAAGAGTCTGTGATTGTAGAGCCTGAAGAGATAGATGTACTTCAGATTGCTAAGGAGGTAGTGGCCGAAGCTGAAACTATGGCACAGATAGTTGAAGAAGCTGATGTTGGCGCTACTGATCCGATTACTGTTGATATTCCCACCACATCATCCCAATTTGCTGAAAACATTGGACAAGGTTTGGAGTCTTCACCAAATGTTGTGCCAAGTGTTGATCAAACAGAGAATGAGAAGCGAATTGCAGAGTTAGAAGAAATGGTTGCAAAACTGATAGAAGCGAATGATTTGTTGAAAGCTTCAAATGAACGGAAAAAGAAAAGGTTTGATGAGTATTGGGACATTCATAATCAGAATTTGAAAACCTTCAAGAAGTTGGATGAGGATCATGTCAAACTGGTTGATGAACATGTGAAGTTGAAAGTCGATTATGATAAACTGAAAGAGGAGCATGATAATCTGAAATATGATTATAAAGAACTGAAAGCTGAATGCAATACGTTGGAGGCTGAGAAAGAAATGCTAGAAAAAGAGTTGGAGGAGACTAAACCAAAGAAAGATGGCTCATCATCAGATAAAGATTTTTCTGAAGAAGTAGTGGAAGTGACTGAAGCTCAAATACCTAAAGTCTATTTGACTAGAGCTCGAGGCACTACGAATGTTGGCATTAGGGTGGAATCACCAATCATTGTTCCCGATGAAGCTGTTGCTGAAACTGTCATATCTGACAAAGCTGAGGGAAAAAGGAAGTTGGATGCTATTCCAGAGATTTTTGGTGATGAAGGAAGCTCGAAAAAGGCTAAGATTGTTGAAACAGTGCAGATTGAGCCGATTCAATCTGTAGCTGTAGTTGAGACTAAGAAAATTGATGAAACTGTGACAGACTCTGGAGCTGAAACTGAAGTATTTGTAGTCACTGATAGTGAGAAAGAAGTTGGTTCTGAAGACACAGTTTAGATTGAGCCGATTCAATCTGAAGCTGTTAATGTGCCTGAAACTGAAACTGAAGCTGAAGTTGCAAGTCAGTTTGAGCACCTATGATTGAGGCATTGGATGATTTAGATGACATAGACTTCACTGAATCTGAAGATGAAGCTGGGCCAGAACCGAATGTTGTTGAAGATATTCCAGACGATTTGGATCAAAGGTTTGCATACCTTGAGAAAATGAAGTATAATGCTGTATTTTTGAATGGGTTGACGGTGAGTCAGATAAACGAAGAATATGAAAAATGTATGATTCATCAAGACAAAGCTGAAGCCGATAAAAAGGAGTTTTTTACTGAGATGGGTGAATGGACTCCAATGCAAGAAAGTTTGAACATAGAAGATTTGCCTCCGACTGAATTGTATCACCAAAATCCAGAAGATATGACTGCTTCAGATATGCGCAGTTGGTTAAGTTCGAGAAACTATCCGTACAAGACTTTGAAGAAGTTGAAATCTGAATCTTTGAGGAAGATTGTGGTCAGCTTTATGAAGACGGAGAAAATGTACAACAGAATGTTTTATTTGGACTATAACAATCCACAGTACTTCGAGCTGACAAAAAGATTCAAAGTCCTTGGACCGAAGGATATTCCGGTGATGGCTCTTCCTGAAAATGCTCACAAGAAACGACATGAATTGATGGATATGTTTCCAAGTGAAGTTAAATCTTACAACATACCAATGGAGGTGCGTGAATCATGGCATAAGTCTGCCACAGCAGGTGACGTGGTTAGGTCACTGCTGAGCAAAGGTCAGTCCATTGATGAGTTGCTTGATTCGATGATTGTGCCTGAGAAGAACAAGAAAGTTAAGATCATAGCATGGAAATACGATGAAGTTTTTGATGCTTTTATGATTAAGAGAGTGAATGGTTTATGTGATGTATACCATTACTTCTCGAGCATTTTTAAATTGGAGGTTCAGGATCTGAAAGAGCTGCACAAACTAAGGTTGATAAATCACACGCATGCTGAGCGTGGTGATAAATGTGTGATGCTTCTTGATGCCGGGATTGCTAGACCACCGAAGTTTCTGGATTTTAGAGGTCAACAAGAAGATTCAGCGTATGTACAAGCAAAGAAAGAAAGGAAGAAGAAGCGATTGGTTGTAACTGAAGATATGTATTTGGAAGAGTTTTCGGATGAGTACTTTGACAAAGTGACAGATCCTGGATTGAAGGTAATTGATGGAAGTCAGATGACAAAGCCTATACTCAAAGTGTTTTATAATCAAGAAACTTTTGAATTGAAGCTTGTTCGAAACTTGGAAGATTGGGACAAAGACATGATTACGCTTTTCAGTACATTTGAGTTGAAGCTGCTACATCCATCATATATCGATTTTTTGAGAAGCTATAGAATGGAGAAGTGTAAAGATGCACTTGCTGAAGCTGACAGAAAATTGTTCGTGGTGATGATAGAGGTGATTGCTGCTGCAACTGAAAAGATCCGAGTGAGAAAGGCACTGCTAAACTCTAATCTCGTGAGGGTTGATTTACCAGAGATAGAGTATATGAGAATATCCAGAAGAGGAACTTTGGAGGTGCAAGTCAAGGGACAGGAAATGCCATTTGAATTTTATGCTAATATTGACTTTGCAGGTTTAAATCTGGACTCACTTAGACGTATGAATGCCTGCCCAATTCTAACGAATGAATCCAAGCCTCGACAAGCCAAGATTGCCGAAAAGTTCAAATCATGTATTGAAGAAGCTTTGAAGGAACAAGAAGAGTATAAAGGAAAAGAGATGCTGAATGTCAAAGACGAACCAGAAGATTGATAGATAGAGATTGATGCTGAACAAAGAAGAAAAAGATAGAAGATTTTGCTGAAGATTCAAAGATAAATCTTAGGGGGAGTACTGTTAGGGTTATTTCCTAGTTAAGATTTACTTTGTATTTTGTTTATATGTTTGTAAATAGTTTAGGGTCTATTTTGTTATATTCCTTAAACTTGTATTTGTGTGCTTTAAAGCATGTAGTGTGTGTGTGTGAGGGGAGAGGCTAGATCACTTTTACACGTTAGAGAGAGAATTAACTGTGTGTGATTTTGTTTCTCCTGCACTTGTACTACGAATTGCTTTGATCATCAATATACAAAGAGAATTATTAGTATGAATTGTGTGAATGATTAAACTGTGTTTGTGGTTGTGTTATTCTGATCATTGAGCGATTTTCACGATCCAATTGAACCTATCACGAATTGACACAAAACGTTAACAAACTTATCACGGGATTTATGTATATTTATCATTATATCAAATATCCCCACACTTAACCTTTTTCGTCCCTGAAAAAGCATGCACATAGAATCACAACTAATTGAAGCTTCAAATTTCATCACAGTTTTCAAACCAGAACCGAATCCAGATAAACAACAGTGCGTTTAATTAAACACCCTAACACTAGCCAATTAAGTTTCCCCTTATGTTTAATTTAAATTTAATTAGATCATTTGTCTACAAGGTCTCACACAGAGGAAAAATAAGTCAGCCCGATTATTGTTGCTTGACGAGGCAAAGGATAAACCAAAAAGGTTTTCCTACCAAAATAACCTAAAGAACTTAACTAAGCTAAGAACTAGTGCCATATTAGGGTGGATTTTGATGGATGAAGTTTGTGGGTATAGACTGTTTATTCTTTTTATTTTTTTTTTTTCATAAAACAAGATCACCTCACTCAGGGGTGTCGTATCCAAGTCGCTATCCCGGAGGTAGAGCACATGAGGTCTTGGATCACTTGCCTTATATTTTCCATTTTTTTTTTCTTTTTTTTTTTTTTGATTTGGCTTCTTTGAGCTCTTTTATTTAGCAGCTACTTTGAGCGCTTTTCAGTACTATACCCGGTGGACATTTTATTTGCGGATGCGCCACTTCTTTCACAAGAAGTGTGTTATAATCCTAAAATGGCACTACCCCTTAACCTATTTAAGTTCTAAAGCCTACAATGGTGCCTAATTGTTCTTTAGTTAAGGCCTTCCTATTCCTCCTAAGATGATGACCCACGAGATTCACGACAATTAACTTTCTATTATTACACTTAGGGAAACCATCTCAGCTAATTGGGTTACCAAATGTTTATCCAAATTCATCTTTGTTTTAAAAACCACAACTCATTTGAAAGCCAAAATCAGTTTCCTATCATTTTCTATTAACGTGCACAACTTAACAAAGACATTTTTCAATTTTTTTCAATTTTTTTTTCATTTTTAAGAAACTATATGACTCAAAACAAACAATTAAACAAACCTAAGACTCAGAAATGACTATTTCCCATCCCCACACTTAAGTTCTACATTGTCCTCAATGTAGAGATAGAAAAATCTAAAAAAAATAAAAAACAAAAATGCAAAAATAAAAGATAGAAAGGTGAATTGGAAAAGACTTAGCTGGTTATTTGCAGAACGCGTAAGCTCCAGGTTGGTCGTTCCAATCTTCAGCTTTGATCGTATAGCATTTCGGTCGCGATCGAGCTTCACCGACACTCTCGAGATCTTCCTCTTCGTCTTCACAAATACAAACTCACCCGAATGGAGATTGAGTACGGGTGAGAATGATTTAAACCTGCAAAAACAAAAACAAGAATACCCGAGCATAACACTGACTCGACAAAAATAAAATAAAATAAAATAAAATAAATAAAATGAATTGAATTAAAAGAAAAACTGACTCGATAACGATTAATGTTACTAACTCTACAAACCCACCTTCCTAACCAAGATCAACCTGCATCATCTGGGGGATCCTCAAACCTACTAGGATCCCCACACTTAGCTCTTAGCAACTGTTTTACTTCAGCCCATTCCTTCGTGAAAAACACACTACCACTCTCATAGCCCTCCACCCACCTATCCTCGGCGTTTATCACCTGAACCCGACTATCCCAACGCTTAACCTTTTCTATCGGATCGGGAATCTTAAACACAGATATCTCCTCTCCTACCTGCAAACTAATCTGTCCCTTAAAGACATCTATATTCGCATGAGCAGTGCGAAGGAAAGGACGACCAAGGATAATGGGGACTTTCGCATCAGCCTCCATATCTAGCACGACAAAATCCACGGGGAAAACAAACTTTTCCACCTTAACTAACAGATTTTCCACAATCCCTCGTGGATACTTAACTGACTTGTCGGTTAAGGACAATGACATATTGGTGGGAGTCAACTCACCTAGACCTAGCTTCTCGTACAACGAATAGGGCATCAGATTAATGCTAGCACCTAGATCAGCTAAAGCTCGGGCTTCTAGATTACTACCGAATAAGCAGGGAATCGTGAAGACTCCTGGATCAGAAAGCTTTTCCGGTAGTGTATTCGTTACAACTGCCGAGCACTCACCACTTAAAGGAACTGAAGAAAGGTCTCCCAGCTTGCATTTGTTCTTGAGGATGTCCTTCAAGAATTTAGCATACTTAGGCATCTGCTGGAGAACCTCTATGAATGGCAGATTGATCTTGATCTGCTTAAACATATCTAAGAAGTGCCCATACTCCCGTGTATATTTCTGCTGCTTAAGACGAGCGGGATATGGGACACGAGCATGATCAATCAAAGGGGAGGGCCTAACATCCACCGGCTTCCTCCCCACACTTAAACCTAACTCAGGGTCACTCATGGGTTTTGGATTACTAAACTCAGCCTCTACACTACCCGGACCCTCTAGCACTATCTCCTCATCAACTAACTCATCTTCACTCTCCTCAACTACCTTCTCACTCACCACCGGCTCACTAAACGTAACCTTCTTCCTAACCGGCTCTAATACCCTACCACTACGAGTAGAGATTGCATTCAACTGAGCAGAAGGGTTCGTTTGGGTTGAACCCGAGAACTGGCCTTGGGGCCTTTGGTTAGGAGACTGTTTCACTAAATCACCTACGATCCTCTGGATATCTAGAATGATGGAATGCTGATTTTGCAGGGCAAGTTCCTGCTTTTTCAACATGAGCTCATGTGTAGCTAAGGTTTCCTGTGTGGCCTTATCCTTAGTTACTAACTACATTAACAACTGCTCTATCCTATCATTTCTATCACCAGAACCTTGCCCACTAGCCTGATCACCACTAACACCACCATACGAACTACCCGCCCCCTGATTATTGTTATTGTTATAGTTAGATTGATAACCAGGTGGGGCACCTGAGGAACGCCAAGTTGAGTTATTATTAAAATTTGAGTTCCTGTTCCAATTAGAATTACCACTATTAGAATTTGGGAACCTATTCTGATTAGCTACGAACTCAATCTGCTCCTCCCTAGACAACAACGGACAATCTAGAGTGCTGTGCCCTCCACGACACCTCTCACACTTATCCCCTTTAGCTTTTAGATCCCTCATCTCACGGGTTAGGTTTTCTAAAGCAGCGGCCACACTCGTTTCCATGCTAACATGGTGCAACCCTCTAGTGGAAGTAGAAGGTGTGCCAGTGACGGGAGTGGAATTCCTATGAGTGGACCGCTGTTCGTGTTCAGCCTGGGCGAAACTCTCAAACAGTTCATTGCATTGGTCAACGTTCATTTTACCCATCAGATGACCCCCCGCAGATGTATCAAATCGGGCCCTGGTTTCATATGTAAGCCCATTATAGAATTTCTCAACCAAGGCCCACGGTGTAAGCCCATGTTGGGAGCAGCGAGATAAAAGATTTTGAAATCGCTCCCAAGCAAGATAGTAGGGCTCATCTGCTTCCATTCTAAACGAGTGGATCTGGTCACGAAGGCGGGAGGCCTTAGCAGGTGGAAAGTACTTCTTCAGGAAGGCTGAACGAAGTGCTTCCCACGTCGTGAACGTCCCCTCTGCTTGCGAATCGAGCCAGATGATCGCCCGATCCGCAAGTGAGAATGGAAACAGATGCAAGTAGATCGCGTCGTCCGATGCACCCTGAAGTTTAAACGTGCTCACGATTCGCGCGAGGCGCGAAAGGTGAGCCGGTGCATCTTCATCATCCCGCCCATGAAATTTATCGTTAGCAATGGCGGTCATGATGTATGACGGGATCTGCCACGAATTTGGATTCGTGATCGCAGGCGTTGCGATAGACGAACGGTTTCCGATGAAACCGTCGAACGCCTGTTGGTGGACAGTACGGTTCGCTGCCATCGGCGACCTAGGACTGCTAGGTGGTGTGTTGTGCGGTGTTGGGTGCGGTGTGAAATCAAATTTAACAGCACTTACCTTAACCTCCGCAGACGAGTCAGCTACAGTCTCTAGCTCCTGATCAACCTCCTCGAATGATTGCCTCACTGGTCCGTGCGATCTCAAGTGTGGCATAAACCTGCACGAAACCAACGAAACAAATTCAGACAAAAACTAAACAAACAAGAAGACAACCAGACACGAAAAAAAACAGGAAATAAGGACAATAAAAACTAGACCCCTACGACTCAAACAAACAAAACGAAAAGCACGTGAAAAGCAATAAAGACTATAAAAGTTAATTAACGCAGTTACCAAGAGTCCCCGGCAACGGCGCCAAAAACTTGATGCGTGTAATATATAAAAATAAATAACAAATAAACACCTAGTTTTAAATTTATAAAACCAAGACAAACTACTAAATCACACACAACCGGCAGTGGACCGGTCGAATGTAATATAGCGTACGTAAGTCCGGGTGTCGACCCACAGACTCTATATACTATGTTAAATTAACAAATAAAGACTCGACTGACTAAACACGACTTAAATAAAAGATTATTTGAAAAGGGGGGTTTTACTACTAAAAATAGAAACTTACTAAAAATGGAAACTGAGAATTTGAAAGACGGATTTAAAACAGATTAGAGAAAACAAACCACCTAGGCTAGAATCATCATTAACTTCAGCTATCGCTCACGTTGGATTAATGGTTATGGAACCGGGATCTAAATTTATTTACTTAAAAGCTTTCCTAATTAAGACCCTCGAACCTTCTCGAGAAGAAACCTAAAGGATAACTATTAAGTTATTAGCACACCGATTACGGGATTAAACTTCCTCACGGTTATCTAATCAAATTATGCCTAATTGACCCACGCTAAAGATCTATCTCACGATACGACCCTTAAAGCCATTTGAACCTAATCATTTAATTTAACAAGCAAGATTAATAATTAACACTAAGCCGGAATTTTCACAAAAACCTAAACTTAGCAAATTGACTAACAAGACTTGTTAACAACCTATCACCTCACGGATATCTAAGTTGGCTATACGTTATTACCGATTTCATTAACACTATTAATCCTATGGTTGTACTGCAGTTAAACCATAATAATCACAACTCACGTTAATGACTAAATGAATCCTATTATGTGACATAGACGATCACCAAGAAAACATGGATTAATAATATCAAATCAACCAATTCAAACATATAAAACGCATTAAACAATCATGAAGGTTCAAACTTTAATCAAACATAAACCATAACCAATCAATCCAAACATGAGTTTAAACAAAGTTAACGAATCAACATAACGCCTAGGTAGTTTTAACGAGTTTAGCCAAGCTTGTTCTTAATGAAAAACACAAGTTTAATAATAATGAACATGATCAAAGGAAAGAAAAAACGAAGAACGAATGAACCCGAGAAGCCTAGGAAGTGATTCCTTGAACCCGCACGAATCCGATGCCTTCGTTCCGTCTTCTTCACGTCAAAACCCGCCTCAATCTGCTGGAAATCGCCTCAATTTCGTCCCAAGTAAAGTCTATATGGCCAGGGTTTGAGGTTATGTGTTTATATAGCGAACCGGGCCAAAAATCGTCGAAACTTTCTGTTAAAAACGCGTCACCGCGTCACGCGGTGACGAAATGCATTTGTGGCCGCGTACCGCGACCAGGACCAGCCTCCCCATGACACACGCCGCGTCACGCGGCCAGCCTTGGCTCCCTGGTCGCGTGGCGTGGTGAGACCCATCCCGTGCCGCGTCGTTTCGTTTTTCGTTCGGTTTCTTCGTTTACGCTTTCCGGTCCGCTCGTAACTCCGTTTCGCGCCCCGTTTTCGCCTACGGATTCGATTTTTCACGATCTATCCGTTTCTTTATCAACATGGGACCTACGAAACATAAAAACATCAGTTGTGCCAAAATTGATATATAAACCGTACCGAATTGACACAAAACGTTAACAAACTTATCACGGGATTTATGTATATTTATCATTATATCAAGGTGGTATATCCAGCGAAGATGATATTATAGATGCAAAATTGAGTTATGAGTTACAAGAGTTTAACGATTGTTTGCAGAAAGTAGAGTTGGTATTCAAGGAGTTATCAAATAAGTATCCAACAAGCATGGTACTTAAAGTAAAGAAAAATGAGTGTAAGCACATGTGTGATAAACATACACTTTCTGTTATATGACAAGAAAAATGTGTGCAAACTTCGAAAATTGTGAAATTTTTCTATGATTACAAAGGTGGTTGTTTCACTATAATTCGGGAAGACAACAGTCAATGGTTTTTTAAGTCATTTGAGGAGGTGATGTTACTTTCAGAAAAAGAACGTAATAGGATCATGTGGTTAAACACAAGACCTAGAGTGCGTAGGAGTAATAAAGAAAAAAGTTTATTTAGCTTCATGCTGAAAATGAAACATCTGAATCAGAGGATGGAGATGAAACTGAGGATGATGATTCAAATAAGTCCCATGTGTATGATAAAACACCACTGGACATAAACAAGTTAAACGATAAACCTGTGTATGATGAGACACCACAAACAACAACCGTAGTGGCAGGAACTGAGAATGTTGGTGATAAGGCCCCAGTTTTTTATCAAACACCCATAGGTGCCTGTGTTGTGAGTGACCCTCCAATGACTCAAATTTTTACCTGCTCATTCATGTCTGAGTTTGAAAATTCAGAAATAGCAAAAAAATGAAGAACGGGCAAAACAGTTGAAGGAGAAGGGGACAAGTGATATACACTCAACCAATGTTACAAAACCAATTTTTGATCTAAACATTATTGGTCCTGATGTGGATGGTGAGGAGAATGTGGCTGTACCAGACATAACAAGGTTGATTGAAGAAAACACCATACTACGTGTTGGTACACAACAAGTCAACAACAACCACCAACTCCTACGTTGATGCCAACAACTGATGAAGCTAAACTTGACATTCAAAAGAGCAAAGGCGATATATCATTAGTTCCAGAAAAGAATTTGAATAGAACAAAGAGAAAACTGAGTCAAATGTCAAAGATATTGATTTCTGCATATGAGAATAGAAAAGTTGAGGTAGAAGATGAAGTGACCGCATTGGAAAAGAATATAACATCCTATTTGTTTGCAGGAATAGGGGATGAATGGTATGTATATTTTAAATATATGTAAACAACATATTATTATTTGATTAAATTTATTACATGCATACCTCATGATTACAGGAGTGTGGTATTCAGCATAGAAGGAAAAATAATGGTGACCAGAGTACTAATGGAAAGCATGAGACCAGGACAATATATACACATCAATGTCGTCCTAGCATGGGGTCACCTGCTGAATCATGAGGAAATGGTGAAAAAACTTGAGAAGGCTGCCGAGAGTCCAAAGGAAGGAAGCCAAACAAGTGAGATGCCACTAAATAAATTGTTCTGCATCGAGATCATGCTGGTATGTAACCATGTATTAAAAAAACACCATACTACATACGACTAAGAGATTGATGTTTTATGGTTGTTTTATTGTAATGTAGCATAGGGACACCTACGATAAAAGTGAGCATGAAAGATTGCAGGAATTTACAAGGCACATGCAAATTGTGCTTCAACGTGCAGAATCAACGAGCATTGAAGAATTTGAACTGATTTTCATACCAATCGTATACCAACGTCATTACTACTTGATGTGCTTTAATCTCAAAACAAGCGTCGTTGAAGTAATTGACAATAGTGCAGCTGAGCCGGACGAGACTGTGACTGTATAATATTCAGGATGGGTTGATAAAATGGTAAGTTATCAAGTTACTATAATATATTTAAACACCATGTTTTAAAGTAATTTCAGTTGAGTCTGATGAGTTAATGTTGTGATAGTTCAGGTTACAACATTCGGTGATTATTTGATGTCTGTTTTACATATAACTGGCATGAAAATAAGATCAGCATCCCCAATTCGTTTAAAGATGCAATGCAGGACCACCACAAACAAAGTGGATTGTGGTGTGTTTCTGATGAGACATATGGAGACTTATCATGGAGTATGCGATGGTTGGGAATGTGGTCTTTGCACTGAAAATGACAAGGAGAACAATCAACAAAGTCAACTTGACAAGTTGAGGCGTAAATATGCAACAAAAATAGCACTTCATTATCTAAATGATGAGAAAGAGGCATTTATGAAAAGTACAGTTCCTTTCATGAAGTTTAGCTAACAGAAAAAAATCGAGATTGAAAAAAAATGCAGATGAGAGAATATCAAAAAGGATGGCAAAACATGTTGATTGAATTGTAAATTTGTTCTTTGTTAAAAAAACACCATGAAGTTACATTGTGAACCTTTGCATTTGACATGACAATTAACTTGTCTCATGAAACATTTGTTTTGGATTGACAATTATTACTTAGCATGAAACCTTCTGGGTATTACATTAGCGCCAATTAAATAAACAACATTTTATGTTATATAATGTTCTTGAAGAAAATATACTATAGTATGAAGCATATTGTGTGTTAGATTACTAATTTAAGAATTCATGCATGTTATTATATTACTAAATCAAATAGTAATGTAATAAAAGGAAAACAAAAATGAATAAAGTAGACAGCATTTATATTACTAAAATATCAAAAAAAACACAAAACATAAGGAGCAGAAAAAAGGTACACTACATCTTATTAAAAAAAACACCATACAACACCATAAAAATTAAAAAAGAGACTTAATAAAGTCCATTTTAATTTTCATGTCCAATTCAATGGACCTAATTATATCCGCAAGCTTTTTCACCAGATCTTTGTCATATGAGCAGTGTCCCATGTTAAACTTCATGGCAAGATCTCTGATGGTGTCTTCAGGAAGTGGACTAAGCTCTTTGTTTATCTGGTCACGTTCTTTGACAGATTCTTTGATGGTCTTCATGGTACAACCTATAAGATTTACCATAGCAACATCTTTTTTGTATTGCTTCATTACCAAATCAAATAAGTATAGTTTCTCACAGGATTCGTTTGATGATGAACCAGACGCCATAGCTATTGATTTGATGGTATAGGTGAAGTAATGATATCAGTCTATGCAAAAAATAGGAATAAACACCACTGTATATATATAATACAAGCATTGATTATAGTAGTTGCAACCAGCTGTAAACGCAATTAATAAAGGCTTTTATCAACCGTTGGATTGCCCAGATATCAGATGGAATCAATTATTACGTGCCAGTTAAAAGGCACCTGACGTCATTTTGAAATCTCAATCGCATCTATTGAATAAAGATAAATTAAACTCTAAAACCAACCCCACCTTCCCCACCTCATATATAACCCCATACTACACAATCCAACTTATACAACATTCAAAAAAAAAAAACATCAACAAACATTCCAACAATGGGTTCGTCAATAGAAAACGTTATGAAGATGGTGTCGTGCATAAAAGTTAAAGAAGATCTAACAAGGGATGCTTGTCTACGTTCGTTGAAAAATGTATCAGCTCTTACATGTGAGGTCGAGGAATACAGCATGCAGATGATCGATATGTTGATGAAGCTGGAACAAACACCAGTGAGGGATGAAGCTCTTAAATTCTACAAGACTCAGCTTGGTGGGAATAACAAGGTCAGTGTGTTGGTGCAGGAAGTTGTTCAAGAGGTGAAGGAGTAGAAGAAAAAAGCTCAGTGGATGTGGAGACCCTAAACAGTGCATGATCTGTTAGGGTTAGTTAGTTTGTGTTTATATCTTTTGTTTGACTAATTTTTTTCTGGTCTTGATGGTGTTTTAAAACAATGGATGTTTAACTTTGTTATATATTTAATCTACTGCTAATGGTTAATCGTCGTAGCAAAATGTGAAGTAGATAATTAGTTTAGATAACAAAATAGCAGGATGCATGTAAAAAAACTACACAAAAACACTAGATGGCACTATAAAAGACAAACAAACCATAAGAATGATGGTTTGTTTCGTTAACATAACATCATAAAAATCAATGATGGTGTTGAGATAGACATAGAAATAGATCTGAAACGTCATAACATTTTTCCTGGACATATGTTCCTATAAATCTATACAAAAGTTTCAATTATCAGCAGACATGGTGTCAAATGTTTTCTCCCTTGTATTAGCGATGGTTTTCTTGGGAGGTTTGGAACAAGTTGATGTATAATGTCCATATTCTTTACAGTTTTGACACTGTCTTGATTTCTTGCTTGCTTTTACAATTGCCTCTTCCTGTTTCGACTTAATACGTTTGATGTGGACACAAGATCCTTTACACTTGTATCCAACTGGTACTCTTACAGGACGTTTGTTGTACTTGCAAGTACCATTTAACTCAGATGCCCTATCCCTCTTAGAAGGAGGTGGAACAACATACTGTAGTTCATCGGCCTTCGTCTTGTATGCTTCAACATACTGCTTGTACAGAGACAACGCCTCAATGTCGTCGTAAAGACAACTCAAAGTGTACTCTTTAGCAGCAAAAATCACACGTTCCACAGATTGATTACGATCATAAAGATCTGTGTAAAAACCACTATGGCTAGACTGACAATATAAAATATTTGGAACTGCTTCTCTTGCCCAACGTTTAAGAATGTACTTCCTTGGAAACTCCTTAACATCGTACAACTTTAGAATATAAAAGATGTGTCTTCAAAGCAATCCAAATTGTTCAAACCTTCTACATGAACACTGTATTGTTGTGTCTTCAGGTCGAAACATAACCTGCAAAAAGACACCAAAGAAATTAATAGTAAAGTAGCTTTTATATAACAAAGTCTTTGAAAAAAACACCATACCTCGAAATATGAGTTACACAACTGATTAAAGTCATTGATAAAAAACTTGGTAAATCCTTCAATGTTCTCGAGCTTCACATTTAAACATTTTTCAATTCCTACAATCTCGACTTGAACGTCCAGAAATAATGTCTTAGTGTATATTTGAGAAGCTTGTTTTTCAAGAACAAAATCTGTCCTTAATTGTGGACTAGTATAGCGAGTATCATGATCATTCTTCCTTTGATTGTGACGTTGGGACTCAATAGCAGTCTCAAAAAGAGTAAGAAATTCAAGCAATGTAGACCTACATTACAAACTTGTCCAAAAAAATGATTCTCACTTCTGGAGCTTGAAGTAGTACGCATCAACCCAGACATAAGCTCATCTCTATAGTATGCTGGTATCCATGATTCCCTCATGTCATAAATATCAGCCAACCAGTTGTTATTGCTCAAATCAAAATCTTGAATGACAGAATGCCAACCTTCTTCAAATTCAGCAGGACTTAGAGAATCAGTCCAAACAATATCACCGATACGTTGCTTGAAATCATAAGTATTACAAAGTGTCAAGCCCACCTAAAAGACACCAAAAGAATAAACGTCATAATTATACAAAAAACACCAAATATATAACATAAATAAAAAATATCTATCACACCTTGGTTGACAGCTTATGCATCACATGCCACATGCATAGTCGATGTTGACTACTAGTAAAAACCTCCTCAATAGACTTTTTCATGGCTGGGTCTTGGTCAGTTACAATTACGTCGGGTTGTTTACCAAATGCTTTCAAAAAACATCTAAGCAACCATTTGTATGTTTCAGCCGTCTCAGAAGCCAATAATTCACCACCAAAGGAAACATTATTATTATGATTGTCGATCCCGGTAAATGGAACAAACACCATTGAGTACCTGAAAAATAGAAAAAATTGTCCACTCAGAATATAACATCAATATATATGAATAACAGCAATGTTGTACATATAGAGTTAGAACAAATTTGTCCACACAAAATATAACATCAGTTATATACCTTTTAGATCGATAGGTAGCATCAAATGACATAATGTCACCAAAAACTTAGTAGTTCCTCTTAGATTCTCCATCTGACCAAAACAAGCCAAGTAAACAATTCTCATCATCAGTAAAATACTCACAAGAGAAATCAGGAAGATGTTCTTTCTTCTTCATCAGATTCCCAACCATCATTTCAGCATCATATTCATTGATGAAAAAATTGATTTCCCTTTTGAAATTCTTACAATCATTCTTACTAACACCAACCTCCTCAAAACCACCAAATATAGTCCTTATTACATTAAACGCCCTAACAGGTCCAATGTTGATTTTTGCCATGCTTTGGATCATATGCTTATGTAACTGAGTCAAATTTCGGGATGAAGCCAGAAAGTGCATGTCTTCTTCATTGACAAAAAAATGATTGTGTTCTTCAACAAATTTATATATATTCCATTTATCTTGAACCAGCTCCAAACGAATATGTGCTTGGCAACTAGTCCTCTTTGAAAAGTTAGCCCTAACAACCTTTTGTTTATCATTCTCTTCTAATGTATCAACTTTTTTTTCTGATTAAAACCTTCTTTGCTACATAAGTAGTATTTCAGTTTTATAACACCATTACTACCTTTTGAATCAGTACCTTTACGTACACCAAAACCAGATGCTGCAGCATACTTGCAATAGTAGGCAAATGCTTTGTCCATATTGTCAAATGTCATCCCTACTTGTACTTTAGGCTTTAGCTCTTTCAATACATCATGAATATAATACTTTTCAGATGAATTTGGTAAGGTAATTTCTATTTCACGTGGAGCATATGTTAATGAATCAAAACCTATAAAAAACAGCAATCTCAATTAAAATGTATTAACAAAAAACGTCATAAAAAAATAAACAAGATCAAACGTCATAACAAGAATGATATACAATATTACACAACAAAAAAACACCATAACTCAGTTCTCTAAACAACTCTTTCTGATCAGTTAACATAACATCGTATAATTCCCTTAAAAACGCCATAAAAATAACTGAATACGATTAAATACCAACACACGTAAAAGCGCATTGCTATTACATCTTAAAAAATGATAATACATGAAATTGCTTTTTTAAAAACACCATATGTTTTTTTAAAATATTTGTATCTAAAAAATTCCAGAAATCTGTAACGTTTTTTCCTATTCATTTAACATACCACTGTAAACATTATAACAAACACCATAACAGTAATTGTAAACGAAAATTACATTTACAACTACGAATCAAAAGCGTCAATACCTATCAAACAGTACATTATAATGAAATTCAATCAAACAAAACACCATACGTATCAAACAGTACATTTGTATTATTTCAACATAAAAAACAGCTATTAGATGTTCGTTAACATAACATCATAAAATTCAGTGAATAAAACGTCGTAAAATCATGTATATGTGCTTCATTATTACGTCGAATAAATTAAAACACACGAATCAAACACATCAAAAATAACTAATTATAACTACAACGTTAACATGACATCATAAAATTCACTGAACAAAACGTCATAACAATAATTGAAAACGGAAAAAAACAAAATCATGTAGAAACACTTAATTATTACGTCGAATAAATGAAGACATACGAATTAAACACATCAATATTAACTATTTATAAATACATCGACTACAAACTTACCTATAAAAACTGCACGATCATCGACAATCGTATCCGCCATTGAAGAGAGATTATGAAATAATGGATCAACAACGGATTATAGAAACAGCTAATCGCCAAATGAAATCTATATATTTTATGAAAGTCGGAATATAAACCCTAGCCAATCGCAATAATGAAATCGATATAAATGAGACTTTGAATAAACAACATGCATGGTAACCGCTCTTACCATAACAACATGCATCGAGTAAAATGACTTCAATACCCTTCGGCCTGTTTTTAAAGTACTAGACACATACTCGATGCTGATTGGTTCCTATATTTCCTAGAGTTTTTAGCCTTTTTAGAAAATCCTCAATCTATATATAGATATATATATATATGTATGTATATATATATATGTATATATATATATATATAGAGAGAGAGAGAGAGGGAGAGAGGGTAGGGTTCAAGAGAGAACTCATTTTAAGTTGAGAACTAGAGAACTACAAAAAATACAAGGGATGAAATTTTAAAGAGGAAGGGTAAAATTGGAACTTTAAATATATAAATCTTTAAACATTTCTATCTTTTGCATACGTTAATATTATTTTTAAAAAATTGCACCATTAGATCAAGAATTTCATTATCTTTCATTTGAGTATAAATAACGTCATAAAAACTATTTTTTCTCGTTTTTTTAAATTACATATATGTAGTATTGCGATATTGTATTTGATTATATTTTTCTTTAAACGTTACTAACTTTTTCATACGTTATTTACATTAAACAATTTTAAAAATCATATTATGGTTTTTTTTGATACTACATATATGTAGTATCAATGTACTTGATGCATTTATTAAGTGGCCAAATGACTCAAGAGTCTACTAATTATTTAAAGTGTACATATAATCTCAAATAACTAATAACAAAGTTCATAAGATTTCATATTAAAAAACTTATTGCAAATGAAAAAGAAAACCAATACTTATACTATGTCTAAACATAAAGATAATAATTAACTAATAAACCAATGATAAATATCATAAAAAAGTATAAAAAAACTTGAAATTCAAACTATAAGATAACAATGCATCAACATTGCATATACTGCATATATGTAGTACTTTGATACTACATATATGTAGTATACGATACTACATATATGCAATACTATAAAATTTAAAAGGGGATAGTGAATATGGTGATGTTATGCACCTAAGTTACACGTAAAACCATTAAAATTACGTAGCTTTGATAAATTAACTTAAAATTTTTTATTAGAAAACATAACTCATTGATCTTTATTGAATGTTAATGGACGACTCAGTCTTCTCCTCTTAGATCATAATTTTTCTCTTTCTCATTTACTCAATAATCGTCATTCATTTTAGTAAAATATTATCCGCCCTTTAAAAATCGATCGTAACTCAATTTGGCTTCTCAATTCCAACTAACAGATTAATATAACATGACTCATATAATTGGTATTATGATATGCGCATGCTGCACATATTCATACCACATCACATAACGTGAACCAAGTTATTGCTAGCAATGTCAATACGATCATATGAGAAAATCCAAATTTGGAATTGAGGCATGGGGATGTTGTTTTTTTGTGATAACGTCATCGAAATCAATGCCCTTGAACTTTTGATATTTTATCAAAATATGTAGTTTTGATGGTTTCTTGGGTAATTTAGGTTCATAACAACACTGTATTCATTTCCTCGATTTAAAAACATACGGTATCGTATAATACATATATGAAGTATTGAAAGTAAAAAAAAACGAGAAAATTATTTTTTTATAACGTTATTTATACTCAAATGAAAGATAATGAAATTCTTGATCTAATGGTACCAAAAAAAATTTAAAAACTTAACGTATGCAAAAGATAGAGATGTTTAAAGATTTACATATTTAAAGTTCCAATTTTACCCCTCCTTTAAAAATTTCATCCATGCCTTCTTTTTTAGTTTTCTAGTTCTCAACTTAATATGGAGTTCTCTCTTGATCTCTCCCCTATATATATATATACACTACCGTTACTCGATCAAAACCAATCAAATTTATGAATGATGTTAACTGTTATCCATACGTACCCACACCGATATATATATATATATATATATATATATATATATATATATATATATATATATATATATATATATATATATATATATATATATATATATATATATATATATATATATATATATATATATATATATATATATATATATATATGGGAGGGATTTTCTACAAAGGCAAAAAACTCTAAAAAGGCTAAGAAGTAATCTGGGACGTCGGATTATGGTGTTTAACGGCCCAGATGGACGCGGTGGCATTAATTATTTTGATGTTTTGGTTATGCGCGAGATGGAACTGGGGGTAGATTTGTCAATGTGTGTTTTAAACACCATGTGTATAAAAACACCATGCATACGACTGACTGTATAAAAAAACACCACCCAGCTGAAAAAATTAACTAATAAAAAACGTCATAACTTACCTGCAACAGAGTAAACACCGAAGTCGAATGAAAACGTCATAACAATGATTAATACGTCAAAAACACGCCATACATGATCGGATGTTCGTAATTAATAAACGAAAACGTCAAAAACATTGATCGGACGTTCGTAATTAGTAAACGAAAACGTCAAAAACAAACAAAAACGTTATCGCTTTTAGTATTCGCCATAGATGAATGATTATGGATTCAAAATTAAAAACGAAAAACGTCTAAAAAACGCCACCATGATCGGATGTTCGTAATTAATAAATGTCAAAAAAACGCCATAACTGAACAACGTGCAGATACCGGGATTTCCAAATCAACACCATACGTATAAAAAGACGAAGATGCCCCTCCGTGTTTTTTCCTCATCATGGACATGTGTTTGTTTTTTAATGCTTCCTACACTTCTTAGAGTTTTAAGCCTTTTTAGAAAATCCCCAATATATATATATATATATATATATATATATAACACTTACATACATACAATATTCACATACAAATATAATAATTACATACAATCAGTGGCATACTTGTATCCTATACACGTATACATGCATCTGAATTTTACCTCTTTGTTGTTCTTCGTTTTTAATACACATACATACATATTTTGATGATTGATACAAACCTATATAAATAGACACTCAAAACCGAAACCCTAGATGAGTTGATTGAAACCATACGTAAAAGTAAGGGGAGAGGGTGAGAGAGAAAGTCAAAGGTGTGATGGTGTAGCCGAAATTTTGGGTTACTGATTCAGGTTTTGTTCCGAAGAGGACGAGAACAGAGGGAGAGAGACGAGAGGGCAAAGATGAGTGTGGTGCGTGCCTTTGATATAGAAGACTCGAAAGGGGCCGGTTATGGCTTTGGATTAGTGGTGTGTGTAAAGTGTATAGACTTCTTTAACAATGATTTTTCACACAATTAAGTTTTAAAATTATAAACACGACTATTACTTTAAAACTAACAGCACACAATAGGCAAGTGTACTTATCGTATAGCAAACTAACTCTTTCAGTAGAAACAAGCAGACGTATCATGATCACATCTTTCACAAATATCACAAAACTTGTTATAAAAACATTCCTCCGATGAATGATTCATTTTTTTTTTGTAGAAATGACAATACCTGCTAAAGAAACGTCCAACATTTTCATGATTATAACGATAAAAAATCTCACAATATCGATTACTGATCTTGAATAACCGATTATTAACTTTAGATGGTGAACCAACATGTGATTCTTTCACAGATTTGTGTGATTGAAAGTTAACTTGGTGTTTATTGGAGATTGTGTTTGTGATTTCTGTTTGATTGGTAAAGATTGTGTTTTTGAAATTGGGTTTGTTTTTTATTCTAAAACGTCTTTCTTACTTACCTTCTTTGATTCAAATCGTTTAATAGCTGAAGACTTAGGACCTGAACCTGTTTCAGATCAGAGAGAGATTTGATCTTAGAGTGTGTTTGATTACTTTGAGATGAATTCATATCAAATCTTCCAGCAGACAAAAACTTCACTGGTCTTAACAAATTTGACACAGGTTTGTTATCTTTAGCTTGATTAGTTACGAGTTTATTTGACAACATCGGAGTTTTATTTTCCCCTGCTTTTACATTCATTGATTGATTGGTTTGGTCAATTTTTGCGACTTTGAAGTAGAAGCAACATCAGTCTTTGAGCTTTGATGTTGTTGAATAGCAACAGCAGCGAGTTCCTTTTGCTCATTTTTCCACTTGAGAAATTCCGGGTTTCTGAATCCTAAGAATTCGCCTTCTGGTTTCTCTACCTTCTGCTTAACGGACTCCTTGATTCATAATCAACAACTTGCTCCAGAATGGGAATTTAATTCTCAGTGATTTAATCATCATGTTCAACTAACACAGCTTGTTCTTCCTTTACGATCTCAATTAGAAAACTTTCATCATCGTTTCCTTTCGAGCTTCAAGATTCAGAACTGTTTCTTTTAAACTCCTTGAATTTTTCTTTGTTTTCAGGTGAATGATCAAGAGGATTAAGGTTTTCTGGTAAAGTGTTTGTTATAGATTCTAGCATTGATTCATGAGTAAAACCCAACCCGGCTTTGTTATCTTTTCGTTCATTTACCAATTTTGCTAAATAGCTTTTTAACTTTTCACCTTTGTTAGATCAACTTGAGTTGCTGCATGAGCAATCTTTTCAGATTCAAGTGCTTTTGTCATTTCCTCCAGTTGTTTAGTAAAATTTCTAGTTCTTTCAGAGTTTTGTTCCATGACTTTTGAAGAGAAATTATCTTTTCATCTGAAATCTTATGATCATTTTTAATTTTTTCATGAATCTTTTCATGTTCGCTTAATTTGTCACAGATTTAAATGAATGAGTTCGATAAGTTCAACTTGTGGAATGCATTCTTTGGAACATAACCTGTTTTTCACATCAATAGGTAATTCAACATAATTAAGAGGGAGTTCAGAATTAACCTTTGGTTGCTCAGATTCAGTGGATGTGATAGATTCCTCAGATGTAGCCATGAGTGCAATTTCAGCTTCTGATTCTTTAGACGGATCAGATTTTGCACTCCAGTCATATGCTTCAGATTATTGATTCTCATCATCAAGATCTTTGATATCACCTTCTTTTGACCAATCTTAACTTTCGATTTCACAAACCAGAGCCAGATTTGAAACTATATCAGCAGTGAATTGTTTCGCATAAGCACTCCAGTCATAACCATCTTTTACGCTGACCATAAGTGCTTTGTTCTGATCTTCCTGCTGTTTAACTTCATCCTTTAGTTCTGACATAGGAAGACTTTGGCATGGCTTCTGATAGAATCGTTGATTTCGAGGACCATAACTTTGAGATTTGTTGGTCCCATTAACACCTTTGAATCAGTAAAATTATGAAGATGATATGAACACTTGGAAGAACACAATAAAAAGTCAGATTTGATCTTGTATGATTGCATAAAATATTGTTTACATGGAAACCCCCAATCAATGCTCATTCAAGCCTTCCAAAACCCTAATCAAACTAATCTATATATAGTGAATGTTCAATCCACTTAATTACATATTAACCCCCTAGACTTAGTTTAATTAGAAAATAACAAGTTAAAAGGCTAAAACATGTCTAAAGCTAGATTAAATATATTTTGTTGACACAAAATATATTTATTACATTAACGATCCTAGACATAAAACAACTTCAACGTCTTGACTCGGTTCTTCGTCTCTAACGCGCCATTTGACTTTTTACGTGGACTTTGACCGGACGTTGACTTTTGTTGACTTTGACTGTGTTGATAATATTAGACTACAATTCAGGTCCAACAATACTCCCCCATAGTCTATTATTATCAATGTCTTGCATCGTGTTCAGCACCGATAAGTCAAATACTGTTGGATCTTCAATTTGGTAAGCTTCAGTCTTAATTTCAGCTCCAACAAAACTCCCCCAAGACTGATGCTAGCCAAATTTTGTTGCTGAAGATCCTTACTCTCACAAGCTCCCCCATATTGTATGCTCCCCCATTTTGCCTGCCTCCTTTCTTAAAATCTGGAACGCTTTCCAACTATCTTTTATTGAGTGCTTCAGAAGATGTAGGAGGAGGCTTCCTAGCTCGGTATCTTCTGAAAAACTTTGAGGAACAGGTTCTCTGGTCAGGTGCTTTGCTCAACTGATGATCGGCCATCACTTGCAGCAAATATCTGTAACACAGTAACAAACAAAATCTCGAGATTTCTCATTAGATCATTTCATTAAACAAAATAAACCCGTGTTTATTTGTGTATGAAAACAAACGAACCCGTGTCCATTTGTGCGTGCAATTTCACGTGAAATGCATGTGAAAATGATAACATTTTAATAGCGTAATATGAAAGATTTGAAAATAATTTGAAATGAAAATCTTTTTGGATTTTTTTTTAATTAAAATTAAAAATTTGAAAATTAGAGGACGAGTCCGACAAGATCACAAATATTTTAGACACAGAGAACACATCCCATAAGGTACACAAGACTAACAAGACTCAAGAACCCAAACACAAAATAAAATAAAATAAAAACTTCATGAAAGGATATCAGATAATGCGTTTCGAGCGACCATCCGGAGAAACATAGACTTGGCAAGATTGTCAATATGTTTGTCCATTTAAACCCATGCCTTGTTCCTTTCAACAGACAACCTGTGACGATCTTATCATGTTTTGGTTCGATTTGAAGAAACTCAAGCGACTTGGTTTTCACAAACATTCAGCAAAGTAACTTGTCCTAACATCAGGTTTATCGAGCAATATGATTGACTTTGCTTGAAATTCTTGGATCAAATCTTGAATATTGATCGATTCATGAGCCACTTTTGACATTCTGCAATTTTTTCATGTTTGGGAGTGGAGCTTGTCAACAATGATTCTTTTGAACACATTACGACTTATTATTTGGGAAACTCAAATGGTTAGAGCTCCAGGTCTATACTGACGTATAACAGAGGAGATAAACATTTGAGCATGCTCGGTGAATCTTCAGGTCAATACTTCCGTATAGCAGAGAAGATCCACCAACTCCAGGTCAATACATCCGTATAGCAGAGGAGTTAAGCACTTTGACTCAATACATTCTGAGGAGTTAATAAGTAACTCACTCAGAGGTTTTTCTGAAGAGCAACACTAGCAGCTTTTTATTTTGTTTTGCTAACTAGAAACTCAATTCAGGGCTAGGGTGAGGGTGATTTGGGATGTTTTGGGAAATCAAGGCAAAGATTTGACGCTCTCAACCCATTTTTGACAAAACTTATTACTTTGTGCAGGCCAAATGTCTGTGAAAGTACTCCTCATCACCGAGCTCTTTTTGAATTTAGTTTGATCACAGAATTGCTGTCTAATTGTATTCGGGCTGAGCCTATTGACACATCATTACACAAATCATTATCCTCCTTCAGATGCTATCCATACAAACCTGAAACCTTCAAAAGACACAAAATATTTACACAGAAAGGACTTTGCACTAATGATATTCAATTCATTTTCGTTTGAGATTTTACTCCCCCGAAATTTCTATTTCAGCACAAAATTGAAATTTTCAAAAGACTCAAGAGCGACCTCAAAGGGATGAGAAAACTTGATAAAAAATACAAGTAAAAATGTTAGACTCCCCAGTTTTTTTTTTTTTTTTTTTAACTATTTACAATATATAAAATAGAAATTACGAAAGAAACGCCTTCCATATTACTCTATCAAAAGATTATAAATGAGTTATCAAGAAAAATGCAGTGGCTGTGAAATTAGATATGTGAAAAACAAAGAAGGATCCAGACTGTGGATAAGATACCAAAACCAAAACCTGTTTGTTCCGCCTCAAATTTAGATAAGGAACATTCTCTGTCAGTAAACCGGATTACTAACAGTCCTCCTGAAATGTTCCTACACTCATCAACAGATTAGTTAGAAAGGGGAACCCAGGCCATCGTAGTCCTGGGCGTTCCGTTTTCATCAGCGTAGTACACCTGTTTAAACTCACAACGAGTTTTTGTATCACTTATCTTTTCCTCTTTCTTTTTAATTTGCCAAATTTGTTTAGGTTCAAACATTTTCAATTTGAAAAAGTTAAATTTGGAAATCATTTTCTGTTTAAGCCCCGATGAAAAAGAATTTTGTTTTGGTGATGTTGTCACATTCATCTTTGAATCATGTGAAACCGGCTTCACATGATACGTTACGGATGGAATGTTCGTCATCCGACCTTTCAAAGATGTATGATTATTAACTTGAAATTCAAATAAACAAACCTGTTTACCTTTACCAAGTGGAGGATTCTTTCTAGACACTGATCCGGAGAAGCAAACCTGTTTGCCTTTACCGTCCGAAGCATGTCTTTTTGGGCATTTCTTGAGCATGTGATCACCTTTTCCACACTTGAAACAAGCCTTGAATGGCTTTTGATGCTTGATTGGCTCGTGTGAAGCAGTTGGGGGTGGAGCTTTCTTCGAGCTTGATGCAACTTGTTGGAAGACTTGTGGCTTCTTATGTTGAGCAGTGAAAGAGGAACAAACTTGTGGCTTCTTTTGTTGAGTTGTGGTTTGTCGGATGGGAGATGATTTCTTCACTTGCTTGTTCTCAAGTCTTTTACAAACTTGAGATAGGATGGACAGAGGTGAAGGCTTCTTCTTTTGAGCTTTTGATGGATGACTGACTTGTTTTGCAGCTGGAACTGAGATCCGGATTTGTCTTGATTTGGGTTTTGGAAGCATTTCAGATTTGACAGTTGCAGATGACATTTTGATCTTTGAATCTCCATGACACTCGTTTGTCTTTGATTCATCATCTGAACTTGTCCAGTCTTCAATAAGTACCTCTGCTTCCAACGGATCTTGATTTATGGCTTGATGATTACGTGAATCTGGCTTTATCTCTTCCTTCGCAATCAGGACAGGCTCAAAAGTAGGAATTTCACCTGCTTTAAACTTGTCAAAGAAGTTAGAATAAACAGATTGTATAGATTTACTAACACCGGAAACTGAACAATCATTGGCTTGACTGTCAGCATACGGTTTACTATATCCAATACCAGTCGAGGACTCATAATCATCTCGCACCTCTTTAAGATTCACATTCTCCAATCCTGCATACAAACTATCAGTATCTTTCTGAATTATTTCATGAATCAATTCATTGGTCGGGTGTGGAGTTGGTGTAGGAGAGTAACAGTAAGTGCTGGGAGGAGGATATACAAAAGCCTTATCTTCATGACCCAACCCAGTCTTAATACGAGCCCCCCGTTGGCTTTTGATTAAATCCTCAAGTTTCATCCCCGAAATTGTCCATTTTTCGAGTTTCGTTTGCAACTTACTGGTTTCAAACTCAGCCAGGGCGACACGTTCAGTTAGCATATTGACTTCCACATTTCTTTTCAAAAGACTCGTTTTCAAATGTTCATTTTCTTTCAAAGCTTCTCTTAATTTGACAAAATATTTTGACTCGTTAAGTTTAAGTTCTTTATTTACCTGAGTCAAATATTTTTTATTTTCGATTAACAATTTGTTAGCTTCATAAATACCAAATAAACGAGTTCTGCAATCAGAAGAACACATATCCTGAACTGTCTCGTATGGAAGTGTTAGGGCTATTTCCTGTTAAGATTTACTTTGTATTTTGTTTATTGTTTACATGTTTGTAAATAGTTTAGGGTTTATTTTGTTATATTCCTTAAACTTGTATTTTGTGATATAAGCATGTAGTGTGTGTGTGTGAGGAGAGAGGCTAGATCACTTTTACACTGTTAGAGAGAGAATTAAATGTGTGTGATTTTGTTTCTCCTGCACTTGTACTACGAATTGCTTTGATCATCAATATACATCGAGAATTATTCAGTATGAATTGTGTTTGTGATTGAATCGTTTGTTTGTACTTGTTATTCTGATCATTTGAGTGATATTAACGATCCAATTGAACCTATCAATTGGTATCAGAGATAGATTACCGTGTTCTTCGCTGTTCTTAAGCAAAAACACATCAAAAATTGCTCAAATACAATGATCTGAATGAATTGTTGGTGTTTTTAGTTGTGATTCATCATCATAATCACTCCTATACACAACGATTGTGCAGATTCTATCAGATCATCATCAGATCTGAAGAATTAAGAAAACACTGTTCGATAGAATTTTTCACAAATTCATAAAAAATTGGACATGTTTCAGATTGATTGATATAAGGGATTGATAATCGGATTGATTCACAGCTTGTGTGTGAATTTTGGACAAATTGGACAAGTTTTGACAAAACCCAGAAAAATCTCACGAAGAAGATGATGAACAGTTAAGACTTGGTTGAAGATTAACTTGCCGGGTGATTATTTTGACTTAGACAATTTCCTTGGACTTAGATTTGAGAACAAATTAGGTCCTGTATTGCCGTATAAAGGAATTTGTGCTTGTCGGGTGAAGAATTTGACAAAGAAAAAGTGATACTGTTCAGTCGGGTGATACACTGTTGTGCCGGGTAAAACACTGTTACGCCGGGTGATTAAGAAAATACAGCCGGGTAAATCATCAACTGTGTTGTCGGGTAAACAACTCTGCCGTGTGATCGAGTACTGTTCAGCCGGGGAAGCATTTTGCCGTGTCAAGATTCTGCCGGGTCAAAGACTATTGCCGTGTGAAGTTTTTCTTGTTGCCGGGTAACTGTTCATCCGGGTGAAGAACAAAACAATTACAACTATTTAGCCGGGTAACTGTTCAGCCGTGTAAAGACTTTTTCCTGCCGGGTGAAGAACAAAGACACTGTTTAGCCGGTTGAAGAAGGATTTTCACTGTTTTGCCGTGTGACTCACTTTAGTTGTTTTTAATACTTGTTTCTTATCTTGTCGTTAATTACTTGTCTTTATTTTAGTATTTTAATCATTTCTTTTCGAAAATTAACAAAAACCAAAAATATTTTCTTTAAAAATTGTTAAAAATGGCTCCTACTGATGATTCTGATAACCGTGTTCCTAGACTTTTGAATCGTGCAGATTTAAAGAACTGGACCATCAGGTTGAGACATCACTTGTGTTCTATTGACAATGACTTATGGAAATCCATTGAGAAGGGTCCTCACATTCCAACTCAGACAGCACCAGATAGTGCAAGTACCTATACTAAAGATTCTACTACACCTTATCCAGAGGATAATTTGTCAGCTGAAGATCTGAGGAAAGTAAAGAATGATAGCAAGGCTTATTCTTTAATGTGCAAGGGGTTGCCACTTCAAGTTCTGTCTAGATTGGATGCATATCAGACTGGTTATACATGCTTCAAGGCATTGAAATCGATATGTGAAGGAGGAGAACAATTGAGAAGTTTGAAGAAATCTAAGTTGAAAAGACAATTGGAATTGTTTGAGCACATTAATGGAGAGACAGTACACCAGATGATGAACAGGTTTGTTCACTTAACTACTGAGATGTCAAATCTCGGAGTGAAGACTGAACTTCAAGACTTGAATGATCGTTTATTATGTGCTTTACCATCATCATGGAAACAAACTGTTACCTTGTTGAAACATACTGAGAAATTTCCAATGGAACTTGACTTGCTCATTGGAAAAATAGAAGAAGTTGAGATTGATGAAGGATCAAGAAATACTGATAGATCAAGCTCACAAACTCAGTATAAGTATGTGGTAAATCCTGCCAATACTGTGGATAATGCTTTTCTTGCACAAGATACAACGAAGTTTGAAGATGAGGGTGACTTATTTGTTGGTGCAAGTTTCTTTACTGATTCAGCATACTTTCCAAATTCACCAACTTATTCTCAACCTCAATCTCCACCAAGAGCTCAAGTTCAAAGTCAGAATCAGAAGAATCAGTCAGAAAATCAAAGTTCAAATGTTCAAGCCAAGGTGAAAGACATAATGAATATTCTGCTTCAAGATGACGAGACAAAAACTGCCTTTACTGCTTTTATGGCAAGTTTTCAAGCATATCAAGGAAGTCATTTAAGTCAAATGGACGTGGTCCTTCAAGACTTATTTGAAATGGATCCAGTTGATGTAGAGGAAATGGATCTTAATTGGCAAATGGTTATGGTTGCATATCGAACGCAAAAGCATGCATATGTTAACCGAAGTTACAAACCTCATGCTAACAAGACTGTTGGATTTGACAAATCAAAGGCCAGATGTTTTAACTGTAACCAGTATGGTCATTTTTCAAGAGAATGCAAAGCGCCCAAGAATTTCAATGATCAAGCTAGTTCAAGCAATCAAGGTCAAGGTCAAAATTCTCAACAATCTTCGAGTTATCAAGGCAGAAATCAACGTTTCTTTCAGAAACCATGCCAAAGTCTTCCCATGCCTGAATTGAAAGATGAAGGAAAGAAGCCAGAAGACCAAACAAAGGCATTGGTAGTAAGTGTTAAAGACGGTTATGATTGGAGCGCATATGCAGAACAATTTACGTCTGATCTTACATCAAATCTGGCACTGGTATGTGAAATTGAAGAAGATTGGTCAGAAGAAGGGGATGGAAAAATGGTTGAAGATGTTAGTGAAGATTCTGAAGATTATGACTGGAGTGCAAAGTCTGATCCTACTGAAGAAACTGAATCTGAAGTTGCGTTAATGGCTACATCCAATGAGTCTTCATCATCTACCGAACAACCAAAGGTTAGTAATGACTTACCCCCTAATTATGTTCCACTGCCCCTAGATGTGAAAGAAAGGTTATGTTCTGAACAGTGCATTCAACAAGTAGAACATTATCGAACTCATTCATTTAAAATAGGTGACAAATTAAGTAAACATGAAAAACTTCATGAACAACTTAAAATTGATCATAAAATTTCTGATGAGAAGATTTTGTCTCTTAAAGAATCATGGAACAAAACTTTAAAAGAACTGGAATTGATAACCAAACAACTTGAAGAAATGACAAAGAACTTTGAACAAGAAAAAGTTGCACATGCTGTCACTCAAGTTGAATTAACAAAGGTTAAAAGCTGTAAAACCATGGTTAAACAACTCATCAAAGAAAGAGGTAACAAAACCAAAACTGGGTTGGGTTTTACTCATGAACCGATGCCAAATTCAATCACTCAAACCTTACCGGAAAACTTTAATGAATTTGATCATTCACCTGAAAATGAACGTAAATTCAAAGAAATTCAAAGAAGTAAATCCGAGTCCGAAGGATCTGAGGTGTTGATTGAAAGTTTGAGAGAAGAAGAAGGAATGACAACTGAAGCAGATGATGAAGCAAGCAACAAGTCTGATAACAAATTAGAGCCTGTTCTGATTCAACTTGTTGAATATCCGGAACTGAATCCGAAGCCAGAAACGGTGAAGGAAGAAGGTGAATTTTCAGGATACAATGATCCTGAATACATCAAGTGGAAGAAAGAACAAAAGGCGCTAGTTGCTGATCAGTTGATCAAGAAACAAGAAGTGAAGAAAGCTGAAGTTTCAACTGCAAAGAAGCAGAAATCGAAAACAATGAACATTCAATCTGAAATGAAACAGTCAAAAGGCAAAAGTGTCTTAAAATCAAATGTTAACACCAAAGTTCAAAGTGTTAAAACTGACAAAGTTAAACCTGCCAAGAAAGTGTCAAAAGGTAAAAACATCAAGTTTGTGTCTGTAGGAACGTTTGATTTAAATGGATCTTATGGTAAACCAATCAATTCTCCAATCAAATCTAACTCTGGTCTGAAAACAGGTTCAGGTCCTAAGTCTTCCGCTGTCAATGATAAAAGAATTGAAAACAAAAAGGTGACCAAACAGAACAATTTAAAATCGAACCAAAGTCCCATGCAATCAAAATCACAAACAATGACTTCACAGAAAAACGTTAATCTAAAACCGAACAACCATGATAATGAATCACGTTTTGGTTCAAAATCAAGAGTTAACAATCGGCTCTTTAGGATTAGCAAGAAACATTGTGAAATTTGTGATAGATATAATCATGCAACTGCTGAATGTTTCTTTAACAGGTACTGCAGTTTCTGTGATAAAAGAAATCATTCTTCAAAAGAATGTTATTTTAACAAATTTTGTGATATTTGTGAGAGAAGAAATCATGACACAAAGGATTGTTTCTTTCGATCAAACTCAACAAGGGAAATGACTCCTTTTTCAAATTTTCAAAGAAATCATTCAATTGGTTTTCAAAATAGGAATCAAAGTCATTCTCCGGTTTTGAGAAATTTTAATCGAAACAATTCTGTTTCTAACTTTTCAAGAAGTGTGCAGGTTAATGATTTTAAGCCAAGAGCTTTAATGGTAAGAAATCAAAAGTTTGAAAATAACCTTGATCCTAAGCTAGAGGAAAGGTTTAGTGCTTTGAGGAGAAAGCAATCATTGAACGCCAATGGGCGAAACAATAGTTATCAGCATCAAAATCTTTTAAATGAAACAAATTTTCAAAACGTTCAATATCAACAAGTTACTATTGCAGATAGATTCGGAAAACCCAAGACCGTGTGGGCCTGGGTTGACCAAACTAACTAAGTAATTGTTGTTTTGCAGGTACGCCCAAGAAGACCTATCAACTCGTGGTTCGTTGATAGTGGGTGTAGCCGGCACATGACAGGCAACCATGCCTTGCTTCAGGATTTCAAGCTGAAAAATGGTACACACGTTGCATTTGGAGGTGATGCGGGTGGTAAAATCACAGGAGAAGGAACAGTATCCAATGGGGTCATTAGTTTTGATAAAGTCAACTACTCTGCACAGTTGAACTTTAACTTACTAAGTGTATCTCAAATTTGTGATAAATCTTATTCAACTCTTTTTGATGATTCTTTCTGTTATATTCTGAAACCAGGTTTCAAGATTGACAATGAGTGGGTTGTGGTGAAAGCTCCAAGAGATCGTGATGTATACAAGTTGGATATGTCGCAGATTGACGCTGAAACCGAAACTACCTGTCTCATTGCCCATGCTTCAAATGATGAGAGTCAGCTTTGGCATAGACGGCTGGGCCATTCAAACTTCAGAAACATGAATCGGTTGGTTACTGGAAATCACGCTGTGGGAATCCCATCGAAGAAATTCTCCACAACTGATCTCTGTCCAGCGTGTTTGAAGGGAAAACAGCATCGCATGTCTTTTAAGTCCAAGCTAGAAAACTCCATTTCAAAACCCTTGCAGATGCTACATATGGATCTTTTCGGACCAACAAATGTGCAAAGCATCGGAAAGAAGTCTTACTGTTTTGTCATTATTGACGATTTCACTAGATTTTCTTGGGTTTATTTTCTGCATGCTAAATCTGAAACAGCTGAATTATTAAAAGAATTTATCATCAAAGTTGAAAATCAGTTGGATTGCAAAGTGAAAGTTTTAAGAAGTGATAATGGTACTGAATTCAAAAACGCTAATGTTGATTTGTTTTGTGCAGAAAAAGGAATTGCTAGACAATTTAGTGCTCCAAGAACGCCTCAACAGAATGGGGTTGCGGAACGAAAAAATCGGACACTAATTGAAGCTACAAGATCCATGCTCGCAGATGCCAAAATCCCTATCACATTCTGGGACGAAGCTATTGCTACTGCGTGTTTTGTACAAAACAGGACATTATTAGTACAAGACAAACAGAAAACATCTTATGAGTTGTTATTTGGAAGAAAGCCGAATATTTCTTATTTGAAAGCATTTGGTTGTCCAGTAACGATTCTAAATTTAAATGATCATCTCGGGAAATTTGAGTCAAAATCTGACGATGGATTTTTCCTAGGTTATTCGTCTGTTTCTAAAGCTTATCGGGTTTTTAATAGCAAAACGAATACTGTTATTGAAACTATTAACGTCAAGTTTTTAGAAAATTCGTTTCCGTTAGTAGCTCATGGTCCCGAATGGTTATTTGATTTAGATTCGTTATCAAGATCTTTCAATTCTAACTTGTTTGATTTTTCAGGTAAAGCAAGAAAAGAATCAGGTGACTTAGGATGCTTTAGTGACGATTCTGATAATGACGAGGATGGAAATATCAACTCAGAATATCCATTCATGTCTTTTCACAATCCTGATCATGTCAAATCCAGTCAAGATCCGGGTCCTTCTGGTTCTCATGAAGATCAAGAATCAAACAATCATGAAGAAGATGTGATTTCTCCTAATGATGGTGGATCTGTTCAGAATCAACCATCATCCGATCCGAATGTTGAAGTTGTTCCAGAATCGTTTGATTACTTCATCAATTCACCGGATCAAGTCCCGAATTTCACACCGCATACTTCGTCCATTCTACAAGATTTACCAAATCTGAATACTTCTAATCTAGAGACTCAAGTGCAAGGAGGTGATATTCCTATTCATCGAATTCACAAGAAACATCCTGTCTCTCAGATTATTGGGCCGTTGAATCAGAGAACTACAAGAAGTCAGAATGAGCAAGCAAATGTCTGTCTTTATTCGTGTTTTCTATCTCAAGTGGTGCCAAAGAACATTTCAGAGGCGTTGAAAGATAACAGTTGGATTGAAGCCATGCAAGAGGAATTGCTTCTGTTTCGCAAACAAGAAGTTTGGAAACTTGTGGACTTACCTGAAGGAGAGAACGCAATTGGTACAAGATGGTTGTACAAAAACAAGCCAGACGAACGTGGCATTGTAGTGAGAAACAAAGCAAGACTCATTGCACAGGGATACACTAAGGAAGAAGGCATTGATTATGAAGAGGTGTTTGCTCCGGTCGCAAGACTTGAAGCCATACGCGTTTTTCTTGCATATGCTTCCTTCATGAAGTTTAAAGTATTCCAAATGGACGTTAAAGGCGCTTTTCTGTATGGACCGATTACAGATGACGTATATGTCAGACAACCTCCGGGTTTTGAAGATCCTGACTATCCTCATCGTGTATACAAGTTGAGTAAAGCTCTATATGGTCTACATCAAGCTCCAAGAATCTGGTATGAGACATTATCAAAGCATTTACTAGAACATGGATTTACAAGAGGTCAGATTGATCCAACTTTGTTTATGAAGAGGGAGAATGACGATTTGTTGTGCGGTCAAGTATATGTGGACGATATTATCTTCGGATCAACCAGTGAGTCTATGTGCAAAGAATTTGAAGAAATCATGAAGTCTAGATTCCAGATGAGTTCAATGGGGGAAATTAACTTCTTTCTTGGATTACAAGTGAAACAATCAGCTGACGGAATTTTTATCAATCAATCAAAATTTGTTGAGAAGTTGTTGAAAAAGTTCAAGATGCAAGATTGTCAAACAATTCGAACTCCATCTGATGTAAATTGCAAGATTCAACCGGATCCAAAGGGCAAAGCAGTTGATCAAACACTATACAGATCAATGATCGGTTCGCTGATGTATCTTACTGCATCAAGACCAGACATCATGTACGCTGTTTGTGTGTGCGCCAGATATCAGTCTGATCCGAAAGAGTCGCATCTTGTTGCTGTGAAGCGTATATTCAGATATCTCAAAGGGAAACCAAATCTTGGGTTATGGTATCCTTACGAAGGAAATTTTGAATTATATAGCTATTCTGACAGTGATTTTGGTGGTTGTGCTCTTGACAGGAAATCGACTACTGGTGGTTGTCAATTTCTGGGTCCTAGGCTTGTCTCTTGGCAATGCAAGAAGCAAACCAATGTTTCTGTATCCACAGCTGAAGCAGAGTATATCGCTGCATCTGCAGGATGTTCTCAGGTTTTATGGTTACAAAATCAGTTGCTGGACTACGGGTTTAACTTTCTGAAAACCCCTATTTACATAGACAATACTGCTGCTATGTTCATAACTGCTAATCCTGTTCAACATTCTAAAACCAAACACATCGAAATTAGATATCATTTTTTAAGAGATAACTCAGAAAAGGGTTTAATAATTTTGATTAAGGTTCATACCGACAAACAACTGGCAGATCTTTTCACAAAATCTTTTTTGTCAGGCCGGTTTGAATTCTTAATTCAATCCATAGGATTAATCAATCATGATTGATTCTATTTTTCAAAAACAAAAAGAAAAATCAGAAAAATATAAAAAATCCAAAAATATAATAAGTTGATGTCAAGTATTGATTCCTTTGTCGTTTAATTTTATGTTTTGCATTGTGTGCTTGCATGAAAAAGAAAATAGAAAAGCAAAAACAAAATATAAAATCAAAAAGAAAAGAAAATATCATGTCATAAGAATCTATATTGCACAAAGTGAGAGATGATAGATACACTAGACATTATTTGTTACATCATTTTTAAATAAAGACTGATGAATGTTAATTGATGTGCTAGATAGCTCAGGCAATTAGACTGAAAAAGTAAGTTGATTGTTGCCAAACATAAACTTAATGATCTTTGTGTTAAGTTCCATTGTTATACATGTCTAGATATATATCTTTTGATACATTGCTTGTGATGATAGTTGTGCATGATCGGGTAACGATGTAGTCTATTCAGTGTGATGAACCGCATCGTGAGCTTCTTTGTTGTGGTACCCACAGACCTGAAGTCTCACACGAAGTCTCTTTTGAGCTTCAAGGTGCAGCAAAAGATTCCCAAAGTTGGAATATAAAGAGTCCCAAATGTGGACCATCACCAAACAAAATTCCAAAAAGGAATTCAGAAGATTCCCAAGGGGAACGATAGGAAATGAAAAATTTCCAAAGATGGAATTAAAAGAAGTCCCAAAGTGGACCAAATCCGAATAGAACCCAGATTCCACACTGTGTATGACTGTAAGTGACCAGGTTTTGTATAATATGCATTCAGGTAGTGTTTGATAAGGAAATATGTTGACATATGTATACATGTGGGTCACATAAGTCATTCTAATCGAACCTTAAATATCATCATGATACTGAAAAAGTAAGTGTGTCAACTCGAGCTAATTGATATGTTTTCATATCATCACTCAATCAAGCATAAGTCAAATGTCTATTCAAAACTTGCAAAACATGTTCAGATAATGTGTGGTATGATCTCACTGCGATATTTTGATTCATTGCATTGCATATGTCTTTAATTTAATGTGTGTGCTTTGTGTGTGCAGGCATTTGGAATCATTATTGACACATCGACATCCTTGTTAAACTTAAAAATTTCAAGAAATTTCAAGTTTAGGGGGAGAATAAAATTGAAGAAAAATATCTACAAAAATCCAAAAATATTTTGTTTTGAATAAGTGTGTTTTGAATGAACAAGATTATGTAGTATGAAAAAGCAAAGGTATTGGATGTGATAAAAACAAACCCAAGGTCTTGTAATGTGTTTTTAAGAAATTGCTTCGGGTTATAGAAAAATTGGTTGTGCAAAAACATTTTTGAAAAAGAAAATGGAAAATGAATTTAATTGGAGATAAATGTTATTGTCTTGTTTAATGTTGTTTGATAATTAATTTGACAAACATTCTTTTTAAGGATATCTTGTCTAATTAATATGTCGGAGAATGTTGCAGGTGCAATAAATGCTGTTGGAAAAGTCAACAGACGAGAAAAAGTGAAGAAATTGCTCAAAGTGTTGTAGCCGGGCAAAGATATCAGATGCAACTATTCTGCCGGGTAAAGAACACACTGTTCAGCCGGGTAATGTTGTGTGTTGATAACATGCCGGGTGATTGAGGAAATGGTGAAGGTATTATGACCACTGTACAGCCGGGCAATGATCATGTCAAATACAGCCGGGTGAAGGTCATATATATCTTGCCGGGTGACAAGTGTGTACTATACAGCCGGGTGAAAGAGAAGTCTTATTGCCGTGTAAAGGTATGACACTATGTTGCCGGGTAATGAAGAAGAAAGCATGCCGGATGATATAGAAGAGAACTATGTTGCCGTGTAAAGAACAAATGATTGCCGTGTGAAGAAGGATTGCCGTGTGAAGAAGGTTGCCATGTGAAGAAGGTTGCCGTGTAATGAACTAGGTTGCCGTGTAATGAAGAAAGCAAGCCGGATGAAGAAGGAAAGCAACTGTGTTGCCGGGTGATGAAGAAAAGTTGCCGGGTGATGTTTTGAAGATCACTATTCTGCCGGGTGATGAGTAAAACCCATCAGGTGTAGTTGTTCCTTAACCTTTATCCGTCACTACAGTGACTTACCCGTCTCTACAGTGCTTGACCCGTCAAGTGTGTTTCATATGTTGGTGACTTGACTTATGTACTTGACCCGTCACTACAGTACATGACCCGTCACTACAGTACTTGACCCGGCAAGGCTTATTGGGCTTATTTTATTTACCCGTCACTTTTGTTGACCCGGCACTTAAAGTTTGACCTAAATTTTTGTCGATACAAAATACCGCGTCTTCACAAACACTTATCATTTCACACACTCACTTTCACACAAATCCTCTGAACTTAAAATCGCCGTGTTATCATATTCAATCGTTTGCTCTGTAACAAGGTTGATCGATTGGATAAGGTAGTGATTAAGTGTTTTTGACCTAAATAGACCTGCAAATCAACTGTTAAAAAGAAAAACGATGATGAACAGTGTTTTGGACTTTGAATCGACACTTTGATTTTGTGTGTTAAAACTTAAATCGAATGTTGTTTTAGGGTTAAAATCTGTCGATCATCAACATACAATCACTCATTTGCATCAAAACACCTTAAAATCAACTGAATCACTCAAAATGTTCTTAACTGATAAAATCGCCATTGATGAACTTTGAAGCTTTTAAAAGTTAAACATCAAAACGATGGAATATCTGTTTAAAAAGTGATTAAACTTGTTAAAACTGAACCAAAACATGATAAATATTTTCATCATAACATTGTCAAAATTTTGCCTAAGTGATTAACTGTTAAAATTGAAACATGAAGTATAATCTTTAAGATTCAAAGTTGTTTGATTAAAATGATGAAAATCAGGTTATTAGAACAATTTAGGATTTAAAATGATTATGTGACTGTTTTGCTTTCTAACTTTTATTTAAACACTTATGAAAATTTTGATATGTTTAATGAAGAATCTAACACATGTGTCTTGTTTTGTGTTTGTTTGTGTTTTTAACAGATGGAGAATCTCAAGTTTGAACCTAAACATAATCTAGTGGCATGTTTAGATGAATCATTTCCTGAAACAGATGGTTACAGGGATATGATTAAGTTTCTCAAGAGAACTAAATATGTATATGCTATATGTGCCAAACCGGTCATATATGCAAGGTTGATCAAAAGTTTCTGGAGGACAGCAGAGGTTGTCAGAGATGAGAATGGTGTTTCGGTGGTCAGAGGGCATATTACTAGAGATTGGGTACTGACTGTTTCAGAAGATGCTATTAGACATGCCCTGAGGATTGATGAAGATGAAGTAGGTATGATGGATGAGCTGACTATGGAGGAATGTAAAGCGTGTTTTGTGAATATGGGTCATCCACCTGTATTTCCAAAATCACAGTTTTACATGGCTAAGTTGGGGAAGAAGTATAAATTGCTGTGTTATGTTGTACAGCAATGCATGTCCAGAAGGAGTGCAGGATTCGACAATTTCCCATCTGACATTGCATCCCCGATAGTTGCTATTGCAGAAAACAAACCATTCAACATGTCAAGATGGATAATGAATGGGTTTGTGTTCAATTTGGTGAAGGGCATAAGATTTAAGTTTCTCATGTACCCGAGATTCTTACAACTGATGATCAACATTGCTTATCCGATCATCAGAACTGAAGGTTATGCTGGAGGCATGTTATATACTGAGGACATGAACGATCTATCTTACCGAAAGATGAGTATCGGGAATGTGCCTGATGTTGAATTGTTTGACTATATGAGAGATATAGTCAACAATGAAGAAGATGTAGAAGGTGTATATTATCACATATCTCATGGTGAGATTGTTGATCCACAGGACCTTGTGGATGAGGTGCCTGACAATCTGTTAGATGATGACGAGTACTTTGCTCGTCATCCAGAAGATGAAGAAGATGATGGTGACAATGATGAAGTTAGTGATGGTAATGATGAATATGATGTTGGTGGTGATGATGCTGAATCTGAATCTAATTCAGAGGAGGTTGAACCAATGGAGACTGAGACAGAGGAAATTGAGAAGGTTGAGCCTATGGCTATAGAAGAACCTGTTGAGGTTGCTTCTAGGATTGAAGAAGTTGTTGTTGAAGTTCCAAAAGATATTTCAGTTAAGTATGTTCGAAGAAAGAGATCAAAGCCTGTGATTGTTGAGCCTGAAGAGATAGACGTTCTTCAGATTGCTTAGGAGGCAATGGCCGAAGCTGAGACTATGGCACAGATAGTTGAGGAAGCTGATGCTGGCATTGCTGATCCTAATGTTGTTGATATTCCCACCTCATCACCACAAATTGCTGAAAATGTTGAACAAAGTTTGGAGTCTTCACCAAACGTTGTGTCAAAGATTGATGATGAGAAAGAGAAACGTATTGCAGAGTTAGAGGATATGGTGGCAAAACTGATTGAAGCGAATGATTCTTTGAAAGCTTCAAATGAACGGAAAAGGAAAAGGTTTGATGAGTATTGGGATATACATAATCAAAACTTGAAAACCTTCAAGAAATTGGATGAGGATCATGTAAAGCTTGTTGATGAACATGTGAAGTTGAGGGATGATTATGATAAACTCAAAGAGGAGTGTGAGAACCTAAAGTATGATTATGCTGAGGTTAAAGCTGAATGCAATACATTGGAGGCCGAGAAAGAGATGTTAGAAAAAGAGTTGGAGGAAACGAAACCAAAGAAGGATGGCTCATCTTCAGATAAAGATTTTTCAGAAGAAGTAGTTGAAGTGGCTGAATCAGAGGTACAGAAAGTTTATTTGACTAGAGCCCGAGGTACTACTAATGTTGGTATACTGGTAGAATCACCAATCATTGTTCCCGATGAAGCTGTTGCTGAAACTGTCAATATGGAGAAAGCTGAGGGAAAGAGGAAGATAGATGCGATACCTGAAATCTTTGGTGATGAAGAAAGTTCAAAAAGGGCGAAAATTGATGAAACAGTGCAGATTGAGCCGATTCAATCTGTAGCTGTGGTTGAGACTGAAAATGTGGATGAAGCTGAGATTGCTAAATCAGATCAGATTGAGCCGATTCAATCTGATTCTGTAGCTGAGACTGAAGTTTTTGAGGCCACAGAGAGTGAGAAAGAAGCTGGTTCTAAGGACACAGTTCAGATTGAGCCGATTCAATCTGAAGCTGTGAATGTGCCTGAAACAGAAGCTGTAGTTGCTAGTCAGTTTGAGCCGGTTCAAACTGACGATGCACCTATGATTGAAGCGTTGGATGATTTAGATGACATAGATTGGACTGAGTCTGAAGATGAAGCTGAGCCAGTACAGAATGTTGCTGAAGAGATACCTGATGATTTGGATCAAAGGTTTGCATATCTCGAGAAAATGAAGTATAATACTGTATTTTTGAATGGGTTGACGGTGAGTCAGATAAATGAAGAGTACGAGAAATGCATGATTCATCAAGACAAAGCCGAAGCCGATAAAAAGGAGTTTGTTACTGAAATGGGCGAGTGGACTCCAATGCAGGAAAGTTTGAATATAGAAGATCTGCCACCGACTGAACTTTATCACCAAAATCCAGATGAAATGACTGCTTCTGAGATGCGAAGTTGGTTGAGTTCGAGAAACTATCCGTACAAGACATTGCAGAGATTGAAGTCTGTTTCACTGAAGAAAACTGTAGTCAGTTTCATGAAGACAGAAAAACTGTACAACCGGATGTTTTATTTGGACTATAACAATCCGCAATACTTTGAGCTGACAAAGAAATACAAAATTCTTGGACCAAAAGAACTTCCAGTGATGGCTCTTCCTGAAGATGCTCACAAAAAGAGGCACGAATTAATGGATATGTTTCCCAGCGAAGTCAAATCTTACAACATTCCAATGGAGGTGCGTGAGACTTGGCATAAGTCAGCAACAGCAGGTGACGTGGTGAGGTCACTGCTAAGTAAAGGTCAGTCAATTGCTGAGTTACTAGATTCAATGATTGTGCCTGAGAAAAATAAGAAGGTGAAGATAATCGCTTGGAAATATGATGAAGTGTTTGACGCTTTTATGATAAAGAGAGTAAATGGTTTATGTGATGTATACCATTACTACTCAAGTATTTTTAAACTGGAGGTTCAGGATTTAAAGGAGCTGCACAAACTGAGGTTGATAAATCACACGCGTGCTGAGCGTGGTGATAAGTGTGTAATATTGTTAGATGCCGGGATTGGTAGATCACCGAAGTTTCTGGATTTTCGAGGTCAACAGGAAGACACTGCATATGTGCAAGCTAAGAAAGAAAGAAAGAAGAAAAGATTGGTGGTGACTGAAGATATGTACCTTGAGGAATTTTCGGACGAATATTTTGACAAGGTGACAGATCCTGGATTGAAGGTGATAGATGGTTCACAAATGACGAAGCCAATACTCAGAGTGTTCTATAATCAAGAAACCTTTGAATTAAAGCTTGTTCGAAACTTAGAGGATTGGGATAAAGACATGATCACACTTTTCAGTACTTTTGAGTTGAAGCTGTTACATCCGTCCTATATAGACTTTTTGAGAAGCTACAGAATGGAAAAGTGTAGGGATGCGCTTGCTGAAGCTGATAGGAAGTTGTTTGTAGTGATGATTGAAGTGATAGCAGCGGCAACTGAAAAGATACGAGTAAGGAAGGCGTTGCTGAACTCTAATCACGTGAGGGTTGATTTACCAGAGATAGAGTACATGAGGATATCGAGGAAAGGAACCTTGGAGGTGAAAGTCAAAGGCCAGGAGATGCCATTCGAGTTTTATGCTAATATTGACTTTGCAGGTTTGAATCTGGATTCGCTCAGACGCATGAATGCTTTACCAATTCTGACGAATGAATCCAAGCCTCGACAAGCCAAGATCGCTGAAAAGTTCAAGTCCTGTATTGAAGAAGCTTTGAAGGAACAAGAAGAGTATAAAGGACGAGAGTTGCTGAATGTCAAAGATGAACCAGAAGAATGGTAGAAAAAGATTGATGCTGATCAAAGATGAAAAAGATTGAAGATTTTGCTGAAGATCCAAAGATAAATCTTAGGGGGATTACTGTTAGGGCTATTTCCTGTTAAGATTTACTTTGTATTTTGTTTATTGTTTACATGTTTGTAAATAGTTTAGGGTTTATTTTGTTATATTCCTTAAACTTGTATTTTGTGATATAAGAATGTAGTGTGTGTGTGTGAGGAGAGAGGCTAGATCACTTTTACACTGTTAGAGAGAGAATTAACTGTGTGTGATTTTGTTTCTCCTGCACTGGTACTACGAATTGCTTTGATCATCAATATACATCGAGAATTATTCAGTATGAATTGTGTTTGTGATTGAATCGTTTGTTTGTACTTGTTATTCTGATCATTTGAGTGATATTAACGATCCAATTGAACCTATCAGGAAGCTCCATGATGATTTGTTCAGAAGCAAGAGCCTTCTCGCAGTTGCAGACTCTGGTATTTGTCTTTTGTTCATCCTCCTTCTCAGCATCACAAGCTTTATCATTTAATTATGCTCCAACTTTACCCACTGATGTCTGCTTAATCTCCCCTTGTACCTTTTCAATTTCAGGTTTCGGTAAACCTTTGAAATTGGAGGTAGAAACTGATATCTCTTCTGGTTTCTCTTCGGAGATTGAGGTGATCTTTGAATTCAGAGACATCGCTTCATCGTACCCACGACGTTTGATATCCAACTCCATTTCTTTTAGTTTGTCCATCACCTCCACCAGTTTGTAATCAATAAACCATCTTTCTCTTCTAATCGATTTTCCATGTGAACTCCACTTTGGTGGGAGAGAATCAAGCAATCTCTTAACCCGTTCATGATTTCCGAGTTCTGGATCATGCTTCTTCAGGTTATATGCCACCATCACAAATCGATCGAGAAACTCAGGCATCCTTTCATTCATTAAAACTGCAAAATTATCAAACCGGCTTTGTGCCATTGTGAGATCATCAGATTCGAAAGATTTAAAAAGTTCTGCATAAGCCATTTTTTTTAAATCGATAACCCGTTCAAAATTTGGCCTAAAAATAAATTTTAGAAAGTCCCGGCCACTAAAAAAAATATTTCAACTTAACTGAATAAATTTTGGCCCAAAGACTGACAAAAAATAAACACCTGGCCAATTAAAATATAAAACCAAATCCAACAATTATGGCCCAATAGTTAAGTCACTAACACCTGGCCACATAAAACAAACGGAATCCAACACGGCCCAAAATTTAAAACTCGAACTCCTGGCCAAAAGACGTTTCTTTTAAAAATTGATAACGACTTTAACGAAAACGCCCATAAAATTTTTTAAACTTTACACCCGGCGATATTAAAACGAACCGACTCCAATAAATACCGCCCAATATTTTAAAACTATAACTCCCGGAGATTTAGCTAGTCATTTTAACTAACATGTCTAACTTTAACTCACAGCCCAAACCCATAGCCCAAATTCTTAGCCCAAAAACCGCAGCCCATCAACTACACTTGACCCTTGCCACCATCACAAATCGATCGAGAAACTCAGGCATCCTTTCATTCTTTAAAACTGCAAAATTATCAAACCGGCTTTGTGCCATTGTGAGATCATCATATTCGAAAGATTTAAAAAGTTCTGCATAAGCCATTTTTTTTAAATCGATAACCCGTTCAAAATTTGGCCTAAAAATAAATTTTAGAAAGTCCCGGCCACTAAAAAAAATATTTCAACTTAACTGAATAAATTTTGGCCCAAAGACTGACAAAAAATAAACACCTGGCCAATTAAAATATAAAACCAAATCCAACAATTATGGCCCAATAGTTAAGTCACTAACACCCGGCCACATAAAACAAACGGAATCCAACACGGCCCAAAATTTAAAACTCGAACTCCTGGCCAAAAGACGTTCTTCAAAAGTTGATCATTGATATTCAAGCAAAGTCAATCGTATTGCTCAGATATACCCTGATGACAGAACTTGTTCTTTTTACCTAGATGTCTGTGGGGACCGAGTTGTCCGAGCTTCTTCAATCAAACCATAAACATGATAAAAGAAGCTGCTGATCTCTTGTTGAAAGGACTAAGGCATGGGTTTAAATGGACAAACATATCTGCAATCGCGCCAATCGATGATTCTCCGGATTCTGCTCAAAACATCATGAAAAATATATATCCTTATTAGCGTTTAAAATTCCTCTCTGATATTTTATTTTATTTTATTTTATTTTTTTTCTTCTATCTTGTTATTACTAGTATCTTTAAGAACATATCTGTTTATATTTATTTTTGGAGCGTTGAAATCGTGGGACATTTTCACGGATTTACGAAGTTTTTAAAATTTAAGAAAATCCAAAATCCAAAAATATTTTAATTTGTATGCGAGCGAACCTGCTAGCGAACCTACAGGTTCGCCCAAATCTCAGGTTCGCCCGCAACCCTTTTTGCACCGCGCCGAAGGCAGTTTTTGACTTTTGGTCTTCTGGCGAATCTAAAGTTCGCTGGTCTGTCCACCAGCGAACCTGTGCCTGTATATATATACAGTGACAGCGAAATATCTCACATATTCGCTGTCATCTGTACTGTAGCACGAACTTTCAAAACCCAAAGACAAACGTTCGATTCTCACTTTCAACCGGCTTTTTCACACTATTAACACTTCTTTTTGGTCTGGTATGTCGTCGCCTACATCCTAATCTCTGTTTTAAACTCTTAATTGCACTATAAACATGATTAATCTGTCGACCTGTGATTTTCTGTAAATCCATGACTGTTTTGGTGTGTTTTAGTTAGACTTTCAGTTCATAATAGCCTCGTTTAATGTATATATTACTTGTCTGTTGCTTTGTATGCTTGTTTATGGTGCATCGTCTATGATTTTGGCCGTTTTTCAAAAGCTAGGGTTTCCAGCGAATCTATGTGTTCGTCTGGCGAATCTGAACGAAAGTTCATAACCTCGAGCGAACCTATGTCGTTATGCTGCCCGCGCAACAACATAGATTCGCCCGACTGTTTCTAGCGAACCTATACATTCGCTCGACCAAAATGACTGATTTTTCATGTCAGCGAATCTATAGGTTCTGGTGCCAAAATCTCAGGTTCGCTATACCAGCGAACCTAATTTCCAGCGAATCTATTAACTGTTTTTCAAATCTTCGTTTCTGATCAATCTCCGTTTATTTTTCAGGCACAATGTCGACTTTATTCTTCGAAAGAAAGCACAACATGTGTGCTTTACTTGACGAGAATCATGAAAAGGCCGGCAGCTATAGAGATTCTATCAAATGGCTGAAATCTTCTCACATACATTACGCCATATCTCACTCACCCACTATATATGAGCTGCACGTTCGGGATTTCTGGCGAACTGCAGTAATGAACGTGTCGGTACAGCCGTCACGTATCTGTGCCAAAGTCGGTGGTTATGACTTGGAGTTTACTGAAGCCGATCTGGCTAGAATCCTGAAGTTAGAAGAGGATGTTGGAGAGGAGGTGAGTATGACTGCTAGCCCATCAACTACACTTTGCTTGAATATCTGAGCAATACTATTTTACCATTTTGATCCAAAATCTTCACAAGTTACTGATTCAGTAGTCTTCATTTGTTCATCACTATTTTACCATTTTCAATCAAGTCGTCATTAAATTTTAAAAAGTTAACTTTCAATCTTTCAAACGTTTTGTCTAAACGCTCGGGCCAATGTGTAGTTTTCTTAACTAATATGACAAGTCAAAATTCACAACCCAAACCCGAGACTAATTTCTCAACCTAAAAATGCAGCCCAAATTACAATCTGCAGCCCAAGTAAACAAGATGTAAATGGGCCAGCCCGTTTTTTTTTTTAATACAAAGCCCAGCCCGTTTTTTTTTTAATACAAAGCCCAACCCTAACCCTAACCCACCTTCAACAACTCAACATCAACACAACAACTCAACAACACACACACAAATAAACTTCAAGATCTGCTGTTGCCCTTCGTCTTGTTCAAAATCCACACAGCCACAACACAACATCACAATATCATTCACTTGTTCTCTTTCTCTCTCTACGGTTCATACACACACTCGATCTACAACTGCTGCTTCTCTTTCTTTCACAACCAAACGCTTATACAAGATGCTGCTGCTGCTCGTTGCTGTTCACTCCACAACCAACAACATGTACTCGATCTCACTCTTTCTTGTTCGAACAAATCAGCTGCTGCTCTTCTTTTCTTTCTGTTTACTCGACAGACGACGACAAAAACAACAATAGTTGCTGCTGCTCCTTGTTCTTTCTGCTGTAACAACACACAACAAACAAGCTGCTGCCCGTTCAAAATGAAACCACAATATCACACTTCAACATCAACACAACAATCGACCACAAACTCGGTTATGTTCTAGATCTGTTGTTTAGAACCGTTCTTTGTTGATGAAAGTGTTGCTTTTGCTTTGTTTTATCAAGAACACCTGCGTTTTTTTTTTTTTTTAAATTTTGGTTTGGTTGAGATGGTGGGTGTGTTGGATTTGACCGAGAATAGGGGTGGTTGAAAAGGTGGACGGGTTAAGTTGGATCTGTGATGGGGTTGGGTAATTGTTATGGTATGGTTGGTTGGTTTATTATGAAGTTTGGTTGGTTTTGGTTTGAGTGTTTAAAAAAATTTAACAGATCTGTGATAGTAATAATAAAGAAATGATTTTGGTCAGGTTATGGTGATGTGGGTAAGATTCGGGTATAGATCTTATGGTTATGGTTGTAGATCTGGAAAATTGTTGGTGTAGGAAAGTGTCAAGAAATGGTAGATTCGCCCAGATCTGATGGTTTAGCTTGATGGTAGGTTCGCCCAAGAAATGGTAGGTTCGCCCAGATCTGATGTGCAAGAACGTATAGGTTCGCCGGCTTACAAAGTGTCGAGCGAACTTATAGGTTCGCTAAGAACAACGGGCGAATCTATGCAAAAGCTTGGTATAGAGTCGCTCAAAATTTTGAACTTTCGTTCAGGTACTAACTTAGATTCGCCAATCTTGCAGGTTTGAAGATTTGAAGAACACCAAGAACACACACACACACTGTGTGAGAGAAAATCTCAGATCTACACTTTTTCTTCTGATTTCTTGTAATTTTTGAAGTGGAAATGATGTTTTTGCTGATTATAAGTGAAGATCTACCACGAAATGTTGTAGATCTGAGGATTTGGATGAAGATTCAAAAACTCAGATCTGGTTTCTCTCTCTAAAAACCCATCAGATCTACTTTCTCTCTCTAAAATTTCTTCACAAAACTCTAAATCTGCAACTTTCTTCAACAAATGATTCAAAAAATGGATCTCGGTTAGGCTCTGATACCAATTGTTGGTCCCATTAACACCTTTGAATCAGTAAAATTATGAAGATGATATGAACACTTGGAAGAACACAATAAAAAGTCAGATTTGATCTTGTATGATTGCATAAAATATTGTTTACATGGAAACCCCCAATCAATGCTCATTCAAGCCTTCCAAAACCCTAATCAAACTAATCTATATATAGTGAATGTTCAATCCACTTAATTACATATTAACCCCCTAGACTTAGTTTAATTAGAAAATAACAAGTTAAAAGGCTAAAACATGTCTAAAGCTAGATTAAATATATTTTGTTGACACAAAATATATTTATTACATTAACGATCCTAGACATAAAACAACTTCAACGTCTTGACTCGGTTCTTCGTCTCTAACGCGCCATTTGACTTTTTACGTGGACTTTGACCGGACGTTGACTTTTGTTGACTTTGACTGTGTTGATAATATTAGACTACAATTCAGGTCCAACAAGATTGTTGAGTGTTTTGACTTTGACTTTGGTTCTAATTCTTACTGGTTGAACTTGCTTGACCATTAAAGTTCTGATTCTTTGGTGCCTTGCACTCTCATGAATAATGACCAAAACAATTGCAGTTCAAACATCTGGCCTTTGACTTGTCAAACCCAACAGTCTTGTTTACACTTGGCTTGAAATTACGATTGGCATTTGCATGTTTCTGAGTTCGATATGCAACCATAACCATTTGCCAATTCAGATCTATTTCTTCAACATCATCTGGATCCATTTTGGATAGATCTTGTAGAACAACATCTAATTGAGTTAGATGACTCCCTTGATAGCCTGAAAACTTGCCATAAATGCAGTGAACGCATTCTTTGTACGCTTCATCATCTTGCAAAAGGATGTTAATGACAACTTTGACTTTGCATGGCATGGTAGAATTTGAACTTTTAGTTTCAGGTTGAGCTTTCACAGGTTGAGATTGTGTTTTTGGTGGATATTGTAACGCCCGCCTTTCGGCAAGCATCGCAGTTGGTATTCATAAGCATAAAACAATCATACATTTAATAAATACCTCATTGCAGCGGAATTAATTGTCAAAACATCATTATATAAATATAGAATTGTCTTAAATTAACTCAAAACATATTTCAAAACATAGTAAGTTCATTAAAGTTCGTCTTTAGATACCAGTCTTCAGATGTGATTCCTAGCTCTTCTGTCGTGCACATCAATCTAACATGCATACAAAAGTCAGCTATGATGAGTGAGTTCTAGTTATAAAAGTGAAGTTATTTAGTATGTTTCATATCTTCCTTGTATTACACGTATGTAATATCGTTATCTAGTACGTAACTACAACTGTTATAGAGTTTACCGAGATAACGGTTCTTCACTGGTATTAAAATCCCCAGTCGGATCATAACTCTTCGACCCTAATGGAGTCTACCGATATTTATATGAAATCTTCACTGGTATTATAAGCCACAGCCGGTTCACGACTCTTCAACTCTTATGGAGTCTACCACTTTGGTGGTGTCTCTTCACTACTATTATAAATCCCCAGTTGGATTACTGTCTCTATCTCTATTATTACCATACATACTCTTCATTTAGTCAACACGTATTCATTCACATACTCTTCACCATGTAGGGTAATCATATAAACATATCGGTATGCACGATAGCTTTGAAAGCGTATTTAAAACGAAACGAAAGTGAGGTATAGAACTCACATGTTCTTGGAAAATCTTGCTTGTTTGGACTAGGTTTAGGTGGTGGTAATGGTGCACCATCTGCATTTAAGTTAGTATGGAAAATGTCATTTTTTTAGTTTCGCAGTTAGTTTCGCAAATGAGAAACTCAGTTTCGCAAATGAGAAACTCAGTTTCGCATGTTGCTTCAGCAGCACCTTCACTTGCAGTTTCGCAAGGCTGTTTCCCAACTTTCGTTGGGACTTATGCACACTTCAGACACAAAACTTCAGATCTCAGACACATGAGACATTATAGTTTCGCACATGAGAAACTCAGTTTCTCAACAAGAACACTAATTTCGCAAAACGGAGTTTCAGCTCGGTTTTTGCCCAAAATCTTCATTTTTCAACCAATTCTCAAACTCTTTATGTCCAAAACCTTGTTTTATCATTTATATAACCAAATCTAAGCTTTTTCCATGATTTCAACCATAAAATGCAATCTTTATTGATTTCTTTGAAACTTTTAAAAAACCTTAAAAACTCCATTAATGGCCATATCCGTTTTGTGTTATGAAAACATGTTTTAAGGGATGATTTTACCTTGATTACATGTAGTTTAACACCTTTTAACTTTAGATCAACTCTTTGATTCACAAAATCTTGGTTTTTCTTCTTTCTTTGCCTTCGTTTTCTTCAAAAGGGATTAGGGTTTGTGTGTGTTTGGTGTTGTGAGGATGGTGAAGGTTTGATGGTGGCTGGAAATGTTGTTTAAATAGTGGGATTTCCATATAGGGTAGGATTTCAGGTGGGCTTGGGCCTTAATTAGGTAATTAGGCTATTTTAGGAAAGTCTTTTAACTAATCCACTTACCATTTTGGGCCAAATTCTTTCTTTTATCCTTAATGGCCCATAATCATGTATTTCATTCATCCATTATTCTAATTACCAAGTAATTAGTCATTCAGTTTCACATTTTCATGCATTTATAATCATTTTCGTTGTTCATCGTACTTATCATAATCATCATATTTATCATAAACATAGCATATATCATAAGTGTCATATAGCATGTTCATCATAATCATTTAAATGCACGTATCTATAAACATAATCACGTAAAGATGTCTTACCATAAAAATCAGGGTGTTACAGAGATTGAGGTTGCTTGTAGATTGTAGAGCTTGTATGATGAGTAGAATCTGTATAAAAACTAGCACCAACAAAAAATCACCTTCATCTTCTGGTTTATCACCATCTTGAACAAGAAAAGCATTCTCAACTATGTTTGAAGGATTCATAACAAACTTATACTGAGTATGAGAACTAGACCGATCTGTATTTCTTGAACTTTCATCAATTTCAACTTCTTCAATCTTTGCAATGAGAAGATCTAAGTCCATTGGGAATTTCTTAGTATGTTTCAGTAGAGTAACTATTTGTTTCCGTGAAGATGGACGTGCACCCAATAATCTGTCATTAAAGTCTTGAAGATCTATCTTCACCCCATCATTTGTCATCTTAGTAGTTAGACGAACAAATATATTCATCATTTTGTGAACAGTTGTAACACCTATAAAAATTTCGTATCCGAATTATTAGTTAGGATACTCAACCTTGTGGTCGTAATTAAGTAGTTGGTATATATACGACAATCGTATTTCAAATATTGCCAAACGATTAAGAAACGAATTAGCACATGAGATGTTTAGGCGAGCAATTATTATTATAGAAGACCGTCGTATAATAATATTATATTATATTTGAACTTTCTCCGTTTCTAACGAAACTTAGGTCGATGCGTAGAGAATGATGAGCTCGTCCTAATGGTATTTTTAAAATTTTATAGAAGGCTATATTTTAAAAGTTATACGAGAAAAACGAATGAAGCAGCTGAATTAATTAATTAATAATAATATAACCAAGCTAGCAGGCATGTCAATATAATTCAAATGAAATAGAGCTGCCTGCTTACTTTCTATATATAGAAGCTTAGGGTTATAGTTTTATATATCCAATTCTTTTAAACGGGAACGCTCTAGTTTAGAGAATCCCGAGCATACAATACCCTGTTGGGTGTTGTTAGTAGTCGTTTCTGGAGCGCGAGTAGGGAGACTCTACGTCAAATTGCCATAGATAGTTTAAGAGGTATACAATTATTTAAATTTATTTCTAGTTGATAGTTATATCTATTAGTATATATTTTGTGGGGCTTAGGGTCAGGGTCGGGGTAGACGTTGGATAACTTGACCCTGGTCTAGACATGGACTGATCAACCATGTCTAAACTAGATAGAGTTATCCATAGTTGACCATGACGATGACAAGCCAGTTCCCCACTCTTTACTTAATTAATAGCTAAGATTTGCCCTAATTATAAATAGGAACCAAACTTCATAGCTATTATAGTGGCGCCAGTTAAGCCACATGTATAGATTCAAAGTGCACAAGGATCTTGCTCAGAAATCTCAAAGGGTTAGAGAGTTAGAAGACGTGTTGTCCAATGACAGTTATTCTGATGAAGGTGAATATATTTGTATTTTAAATGCTTTTACGAAATCTTTGTTATTTCAAAACCAGCATGAAAAGTAGTTAATTTATTAATGCATGCTGGTAAAATACGAGACGGACACTTGGCACGTACGGTCTGATCAGAAATGGTATACACGTGTTTAGGCAGATGTCATACGGTGAGTTCTGTAACTAAGCGTGGCTGGTACAGTTTGTGTGCCCAAAGGAGTGAGATTCCCTAGGCACCAGAGTTATAATGAAATAACTCACAGCCAACAAACTGTTATCAATGTGCAAGATGGTGTGTATTTTATCCATGTTCCTAGTATGGTTAATCTAAATTAATGCTTTCATGCTTATAAATGATTTGGGTCTACAGATGATATTCACCAGCATTATCGTTGATGTTTTATTTTTAAAACCTTTTACAGGTAATGAATAAAAGAATGGAAATGCTAAGTGCCATGTTGTACATATGATGTTTACATGTGCATGTTAGCTAATTAAGCACAAGATACATCAAAGAAGAATGGACGCATTCGATGAAGAAATCTTGTGGCTTTTAATATCATAGTTATATGAAATTACTATGTTTTGTAAAATAACGGGTAGTTAAGCCCAGTTATATGAAAACAATGTCAAATAACGGGTAGTTAAGCCCAGTTATATGAAAATGATGTTTGCAAACATTGTGAAATATTATGAAATGAGACCAAGTTTTGAGAAAAATATTCCGCTGCATTGAACTCTGTGTTTTCAGAATAAAATAATCAAAGCAGGTACCAATCGGGTCACACGTCCGGGCATGCCAAACCCGGGGTGTGACAGGTTGGTATCAGAGCCACAAGTTTCAGCGAATTAGATACTTGATTTAGTATCTAGGCTTTAACCATGATCAGAAAAAATGCCTACTAAGAAAAGTAGGTAGATATTTGCATAGAAATGTATGACTTACTGTATAAGTCAAAACAATAACTTGTTTTCTATTGCTTTAGAAATGATGCCTACTAGAAAAAAAAAAGTTGGTAGGTGCCAGTAGTTAAATGGTTTATAGCATATTAGAAGACATTAATTTGTTTTCTATCTATATAATAATAATCGTACACCAGACTTTATGTCTGATGAAATTCGAGATTTCCTTTCCTGTAGAATGTCTAAACGAATAAGTGGACATTCTACTAATACTCGAAGGAGAAAGCAAAAGGATATTGAAAATAATAATCTGGATTATCAAACTGTCAAAGGAGATGAGGTACAATAGATGATTAATCAAGGAATAGCAAATGGTATACCAAAATTTATAGAAGCTCCAGAAAAGAATCATGAAAATAGTAAACAAAAAGAAAAGAAAACCTTCCAATTGAAACTTATAGAATGGATCATAAACTAAAGACTGTGTTTAAACGGTCGAAATAAAAATTATACCAATAAACTCGAAGATTATGCAGTAAAACTGGATGACTAGTCTAGCTAAGATATTCCGTAAAAAAAATGAGCGGCTAAATTATATAACTGAGTCAAACCTTAGTAAAAATTTGATGTGTACATTCTTTTATAAAGTACTATAATTTTATTATAAGTTCCTAGACTTTAGAATCCTGAATACTAATGCGATCCACAACAGAAAATGTTTATAATGTGAAAAGTAAAGTAAGTCGTCAATGACAACTGACCATTTTCATGGAATAAAAATACTTATATTTCTCATAAGACTATGTTATATCTAGTGGTAAGACTATGAAGGAAGATAAAACCTTCAAGACTACCATTAGTAAATCCAGTTTAATAGCCGAAGCTATAGAAGATGGATACCAAATGATAAAAGTAATCGAAAAAGAATTGTTGCAAGTATTAATGGTATATTCAATGACATGAGAGATATGGTGTTATAATAACCTGAAACATCTTAAGGACAAGAACAAAGACTCTGAGTTAAGTATTAATCACATAAATTATCATAAAGATAATTAGATATGTATTAATCACATAAATTATCATAAAGATAATTAGATATGATAAAACCTCTAAGGATTAGATTGATAAGTATCAGTAAGACATAAAAGGCAAATTGTTGAAAATATTGTCAAAATCATCATCAAAGCTTGAATAAAAAGCCAATGTGAATGTGAACACTGTACTAAACATACTTCTACTAGGAAACATTGAAAGTGATAACTAGGACTAAGCCTATACTTCGGTATATGACGCAGTCGTGCACTTAAAATATGGCTAAAATAAAATCATACAGTCAAGTATGACATAGCCATATATTTGAAAAATGGCGCCTAAACAAGAAAACATACAGTCAAGTATGGGGTGCCTAAAAAAATGGCTAAACTAAAAACATACAGTCAAGTATGATATGACCATATATTTGAAAAATAATGGCTAAACTAAGAGCATACGGTCAAGTATGACGTGGCCATATATTTGAAAAATGATGGCTACACTAAGAGCATACGGTCAAGTATGACGTAGCCATATATTTGAAAAATGATGGGTAAACTGAAAGCATACATACAAGTATAATGTGGCCATGTATTTGAACTATAGTGACTAAACTAAAAGCACCTGCTACGATATGCGAAGTGCTCGTAACCATAATAAACAAACTAAAACTGTATGCCATTGTGAGTGGCACATTTGACAAAATGAGTATATATTTATATAAAGGGAAGATGATAATGGCATAGTTGGATCACTAGTTATAAGAAAACTAGCTAGCTTTACCATAGACTATGAACGTTGAGAACATTGAGTATATTAAGGATATCAAGATTATAGAAAACTCGAAAGAAAGCAAATTTCATATGGGGACCAGAACAAGTTGAAGCTTTTAAAACCCAAAAAGAAAAGTTGACGAATGAACCAATCTTAGCATTGCCTGAAGGTAACGAATACTGTCACACCCTCAATTTTGCACAAACGGGGTATCCGTTAGGCGTGTGACATACGAGGATCTTAAGCCATTAGTTATAGTAACACTGACTCAATATTTTTAACAAAAGTTTAACTTAAACATTAAACCAAAACTCAGGTTATAAAAATGTAAGTTTTTAAAGTTTAGCGGAAGCTTTCAAACAAACTCATTATTTAAATAAACTTGTGCTCAACAGTCTAGCACGATACTAGTATAAAACTTGTGCTCAATAGTCTAGCACAAACCGGCATTTATTTTCATTAAAGCCAACAATGTATTTAATTGTTCAAAATAAAATAAAACGACTGATGCATGATATGTCCTACGTGCACAGCTCCTAGCCACCTGGGAAAACATACTAAAACGGTCAACAAATAATGTTGGTAAGTTCAATGAGATTTGTATATAAATAAAGATACCGTTCATAATACATGATAGGTTCAATTGGATCGTGAATATCGCTCAATGATCAGAATAACATTAACACAAACACAGTTTAATCATTAACACAATTCATACTAATAATTCTCTTTGTATATTGATGATCAAAGCAGTATTGTGATACAATGTGCAGGAGAAAATAAATCACACACACAAGTTCTCTCTCTCATGTGAATATTGTGATCTAGCCTCTCTCCTCACACTCTCTCACTACATGCTTTAAAGCAAACAAATACAAGTTTAAGGAATATAACAAAATAGACCCTAAACTATATACAAACATATAAACAAAATACAAAGTAAATCTTAACAAGGAAATAGCCCTAACAGTACTCCCCCTAAGATTTAACTTTGAATCTTCAGCAAAATCTTCAATCTTTTTCTTCTTTGTTCAGCATCAATCTCTTTCTACCAATCTTCCGGTTCATCTTTGACATTCAGCAGCTCTCTTCCCTTGTACTCTTCTTGTTCCTTCAGAGCTTCTTCGATACAGGACTTGAACTTTTCAGCAATTTTGGCTTGTCTCGGCTTAGACTCATTTGTCAGAATTGGGCAGGCATTCATACGTCTAAGTGAATCCAGATTTAAACCTGCAAAGTCAATATTAGCATAAAATTCGAATGGCATCTCTTGTCCTTTGACTTGCACCTCCAAAGTACCCTTCCTACTAATCCTCATATACTCTATCTCTGGCAAATCAACCCTCACGAGATTAGAGTTCAGCAATGCCTTTCTCACTCGTATCTTTTCAGTTGCCGCAGCTATTATTTCAATCATTACAACAAACAACTTCCTATCAGCTTCAGCAAGTGCATCTTTACACTTCTCCATTCTGTAGCTTCTCAAAAAGTCTATGTATGACGGATGTAGCAGCTTCAACTCAAAAGTACTGAACAGTGTAATCATGTCTTTGTCCCAATCATCCAAATTTCTAACCAGCTTTAACTCAAATGTTTCTTGATTGTAAAACACTCTAAGTATAGGCTTCGTCATTTGACTTCCATCAATCACTTTCAGTCCAGGATCTGTCACCTTGTCAAAGTATTCATCCGAAAATTCCTCTAAATACATATCTTCAGTAACAACAAGTCTCTTTTTCTTCCTTTCTTTCTTTGCTTGCACATATGCTGAATCTTCTTGTTGGCCTCTAAAATCAAGATACTTCGGTGGTCTAGCAATCCCGGCATCAAGAAGCATTACACATTTATCACCACGCTCAGCATGCGTGTGATTTATCAACCTTAGTTTGTGCAGCTCCTTCAAATCTTGAACTTCCAACTTAAAAATGCTCGAGAAGTAATGGTATACATCACATAAACCATTCACTCTCTTAATCATGAAAGCATCAAACACTTCATCGTATTTCCATGCTATGATCTTCACTTTCTTGTTCTTCTCTGGCACAATCATCGAGTCAAGCAACTCAGCAATAGACTGACCTTTACTCAACAGTGACCTCACCACGTCACCTGCTATTGCTGACTTATGCCATGATTCCCGAACATCCATCGGTATGTTGTATGATTTAACTTCGCTGGGAAACATATCAATCAACTCGTGCCTTTTCTTATGAGCATTTTCAGGTAAAGCCATCACCGGAATCTCCTTCGGTCCAAGAACTTTGAATCTTTTTGTCAGCTCGAAATACTGAGGATTGTTGTAGTCCAAGTAAAACATACGATTGTACATTTTTTCAGTCTTCATAAAGCTAACAACAATTTTCCTCAAAGATTCAGATTTCAACCTCTGCAAAGTCTTATATGGATAATTTCTTGAACTTAACCAACTACGCATATCTGAAGCTGTCATTTCTTCTGGATTTTGGTGATATAGTTCAGTCGGAGGTAAATCTTCTATATTCAAACTCTCTTGCATTGGAGTCCATTCACCCATCTCAATAACAAACTCTTTCTTATCAGCATCAGCTTTGTCTTGAGCAATCATGCATTTCTCATACTCTTCATTTATCTGGCTCACAGTCAATCCATTCAAAAACACAGAGTTATATTTCATTCTTTCAAGATACGCAAATCTTTGATCCAAATCATCCGGTATCTCTTCAACAACGTTAGTTTCTGGCCCAGCTTCATCTTCGGATTCAGTGAAATCTATGTCATCCAAATCATCCAACGCTTCAATCATAGGTGCATTGTCAGTTTGAACCGGCTCAAACTGACTTGCAACTTCAGCTACAGTTTCAGGCATATCAACAGCTTCAGATTGAATCGGCTCAATCTGAACTGTTTCTTCAGAACCAACCTCCTTTTCACTATCTGTCAACTCAACTACTTCAGTGTCAGCTACAGATTCAGATTGAATCGGCTAAATCTGAACTGTTTTGGCAATTTCAGCTTCAGTCACATCCTCATCAGTTTTCTCAGTCTCAACTACAGCTACAGATTGAATCGGCTCAATCTGCACTGTCTCATCTATCTTTGCCTTTTTCGAACTGTTTTCATCTCCAAAAATCTCAGGTATAGCATCTATCTTCCTTTTTCCCTCAGCTTTGTCCATATTCACAGTTTCAGCAACAGCTTCATCGGGAATGATTATTGGAGATTCCACCCTTATGCCCACATTCGTAGTACCTCTTGCTCTAGTCAAATAAACTTTCTGTACTTGAGATTCAGTCACTTCAACTACTTCTTCTGAAAAATCTTTATCTGATGATGAGCCAGCTTTCTTCGGTTTCGTTTCCTCCAACCATTTTTCTAACATTTCTTTCTCAGCCTCCAATGTATTGCATTCAGCTTTCAGTTCCTTGTAATCATATTTCAGATTCTCATGCTCCTCCTTCTGTTTTTCATAATCGTCCTTCAATTTCACATGTTCATCAACAAGCTTGACATGATCCTCATCCAAGTTTTTGAAGATTTTCAAATTCTGATTATGAATATCCCAGTACTCATCAAATCTTTTCTTTTTCCTTTCATTAGAAGCTTTCAACAAATCATTCGCTTCTACCAACTTTGCAACCATCTCCTCTAACTCTGCAATTCTTTTCTCCTTCTCATTCTCATTTTCATCAATCTTTGACACAAAGTTTGGTGAAGACTCCAAACCTTGTTCAATATTTTCAGCAATTTGGGATGATGTGGTGGGTAAATCAATAAGTGTAGGATCAGTAACGCCAGCATCAGCCTCAACTATCTGTGCAATAGTTTCAGCTTCGGCCATTACCTCCTGAGCAATCTGAAGTACATCTTCTTTTTTTTATTTTTTATTTTTATTTTTTTTATCTCTTCAGGCTCCACAATCACATTCTGCTTCTCTACAGTCACACACTCTACCACTGGTTTTGATCTTTTCCTTCTCACATACTGAACATTAATCTCCTTTGGAATTTCAACAACAACTTCTTCTTCAACCGAAGCAACCTCAACAGGTTCTTCTATCACAACATTATCAGTCTCTAATTCCATGGGTTCAGCTGTTTCAACAATCTCTGCCTCCTCTGAATCAGATTCAGATTCAGCATCTTCATCATCATCATTTCCACCATTATCACTTTCATCATCATCATTACCATCATTATCTTCATCAATCTCTCTATCAACAAGATCTACTGGGTTTACAATCTCTCCATTTGAAATATGATGATACACACCTTCAACATCTTCTTCATTGTTGGCTATATCTCTCATATAGTCAAACAATTCTACATTAGGCACATTCCCGATACTCATCTTTCTGTAAGATAGCTCGTTCATGTCCTCAGTGTATAAGATACCTCCAGAATAACCTTCAGATCTGATGATAGGATAGGCAATGTTGATCATCAGTTGTAAGAATCTTGGGTACATAAGAAACTTAAACCTCTTGCCCTTCACCAAGTTAAATACAAAACCATTCATAATCCATCTCGACATGTTGAATGGCTTATTCTCTGCTATGGCAACAATCGGTGATGCAATGTCTGATGGGAAATTATCAAAGCCTGCACTTCTTCTTGACATGCATTGTTGCACAACATAGCACAACAATTTATACTTCTTTCCCAACTTCGCCCGATAGAACTGTGACTTTGGAAACACAGGTGGATGACCCATATTAACAAAACACGATTTGCACTCGTCCATTGTCAACTCATCATTCATCCCAATCTCATCTCATCAATTCTCAGGGCATGTCTAATGGCTTCTTCAGAAACTGTCAGAACCATATCTCTAGTTATGTTGCCTCGAACAACAGTAACTCCATTCTCTTCTCTAATGACCTCTGCTGTCCTCCAAAAACTTTTAATCAACCTTGCATATATGACCGGTTTGGCACACATAGCATACACATATTTGGTCCTTTTGATAAACTTGATCATATCTCTGTAACCTTCTGTTTCAGGGATCGATTCATCTAGAACTGCCACCAAATTGTGTTTAGGCTCAAACTTGAGATTCTCCATCTGTTAGAACACAAACAAACACAAAACAAGACAAATGTGTTAGATTCTTCATTAAATCATATCAAAATTTTCATAAGTGTTTGAATAAAAGTTAGAAAGCAAAACATTCACATAATCATTTTAAATTCTAAATTGTTCTAATAACCTGATTTTCATCATTTTAATCAAACAACTTTGAATCTTAAAGATTATACTTCATGTTTCAATTTTAACAGTTAATCACTTAAGACATAATTTTGACATTTTTATGATGAAATTGTTTATCATGTTTTGGTTCAGTTTTAACAAGTATTGATCACTTTTAAGCAGATGTTTCATTATTTTGATGATTAATTTTTAAGAGCTTCAAAGTTCATCAATGGCGATTTTAACAGTTGTCACAATTTTAATTGATTTAGTTGATTTTAAGGTGTTTTGGTGCAAATGAGTGGTTGAATGTTGATGATCGACAGATTTTAACATTAAAACAACATTCGATTTTGGTTTTAACACACAAAATCAAAGTGTCGATTCAATGCACAAAACACTGTTCATCATCTTTTTTCTTTTTAACAGTTGATTTGCAGGTCTATCAAGGTCAAAAACACATAAGCACTACCTTATCCAATCGATCAACCTTGTTACAGAGCAAACGATTGAATATGATAACAAAGCGATTTTAAGTACAGAGGATTTGTGTGAAAGTGAATGTGAAAAATGATAAGTGTTTTGTGAAGAGGCGGATTTTGTATCGTTAAAAATTTAGGTCAAACTTGAAGTGCCGGGTCAACAAAATGGACGGGTAAACGTAAAAGGCCCAATAAGCTTTGACGGGTCAAGTACTGTAGTGACGGGTCATGTACTGTAGTGACGGGTCAAGTACATAAGACAAGTCATAAACATGTGAAAAACACTTGACGGGTCAATCACTGTAGAGACGGGTAAGTCACTGTAGTGACGGGTAAAGGTTAGGAACAACTACACCTGATGGGTTTTATCAATCACCCGGCAGAATAGTAGTCTTCAAACATCACCCGGCAACCTTTCTTCATTACCCGGCAACACAGTTGCTTTCCTTCTTCATCCGGCTTGCTTTCTTCATCACCCGGCAACATAGTTGCTTTCTTTTTCACACGGCATGCATTTCTTCATTACACGGCAACACAGTTGTATCACCCGGCATGCTTTTTCTTCTTCACACGGCAACATAGTGACTCATTTACACGGCAAGATAAAAGACTTTTACCCGGCTGTATAGTGAACACTTGTCACCCGGCAGATATCTATGACCTTCACCCGGCTGTATTTGACATGATCATTGCCCGGCTGTACAGTGGTCACAATATCTTCACCTTTTTCTCAATCACCCGGCTTGTATCAACACACAACATTACCCGGCTAAACAGTTCATTGCCCGACAGAATAGTTGCATCTGATATCTTTGCCCGGCAATAACACTAGGCGATTTTTCTTCACTTTTCTCGTCTGTTGAATTTTTCAACAGCATTTATTGCACCTGCAAACATTCTCGACACATTAATTAGACAAGATATCCTTAAAAGAATTTGTCACATTAATTATCAACAACATTTTTTTAGGGCAACAAATTTAACACAATTTAAATTCATTTTCTTTTACTTTTTCAAAAATGTTTTTGCACAAACAATTTTTCTATATCCCGAAGCAATTTCTTAAAAACAATTCACAAGACCTTGGGTTTGTTTTTAACACATTCAATACCTTTGCTTTTCATACCACATAATCTTGTTCATTCAAAACAAAATATTTTTGGATTTTTGTAGATATTTTTCTTCAATTTTATTCTCCCCCTAAACTTGAAATTTCTTGAAATTTTTAAGTTTAACAAGGATGTCGATGTGTCAATAAAGATTCCATATGCCTGCACACACATTAAAGTAAAGACATATGCAATGCAATGAATCAAAATATCGCAGTGAGATCATACCATGCATTATCTGAACATGTTTTGCAAGTTTTGAATAGACATTTGACTTATGTTTGATTGAGTGATGATATGAAAACATACCAATTAGCTCGAGTTGACACACTTAGTTTTTCAGTATCATGATGATATTTTAAGGTTCGATTAGAATGACTTATGTGACCCACATGTATACATATGTCAACATATTTCCTTATCAACCACTACCTGAATGCATATTGCACAAAATCTGGTCACTTACAGTCATACACAGTGTGGAATATGGGTTCTATTCGGATTTGGTCCACTTTGGGACTTCTTTTTAATTCCATCTTTGGGAATTTTTCTTTCCTATCGTTCCCCTTGGGAATCTTCTGAATTCCTTTTTGGAATTTTTTGTTTGGTGTTGGTCCACATTTGGGACTCTTTTTGTTCCATTTGGAATCTTTTGCTGCATCTTGAAGCTCAAAAGAGACTTCGTGTGAGACTTCAGGTCTGTGGGTACCACAACAAAGAAGCTCACGATGCGGTTCATCACACTGAATAGACTACATCGTTACCCGATCATGCACAACTATCATCACAAGCAATGTATCAAAAGATATATATCTAGACATGTATAACAATGGAACTTAACACAAAGATCATTAAGTTTATGTTTGTCAACAATCAACTTACTTGTTCAGTCTAATTGCCTGAGCTGTCTAGCACATCAATTAACATTCATCAGTCTTTATTAAAAATGATGTAACAAATAATGTCTAGTGTAACTATCATTTCTCACTTTGTGCAATATAGATTCTTATGACATGATATTTTCTTTTCTTTTTGCTTTTATATTTTTTTTTTACTTTTCTATTTTCTTTTTCATGCACACACACAATGCAAAACATAAAATAAAAGACAACGGAATCAATACTTAACATCAACTTATTATATTTTTGGCTTTTTAATTTTCTGATTTTTGTTTTGTTTTCGAAAGATAGAATCAATCATGATTGATTAATCCTATGGATTGAATTAAGAATTCAAACCGGCCTGACAAAAAAGATTTTGTGAAAAGATCTGCCAGTTGTTTGTCGGTATGAACCTTAATCAAAATTATTAAACCCTTTTCAGAGTTGTCTCTTAAAAAGTGATATCGAATTTCAATATGTTTGGTTTTTGAGTGTTGAACAGGATTAGCAGTAATAAACATAGCAGCAGTATTGTCTATGTAAATAGGAGTTTTTAGAAAGTTAAACCCGTAGTCCAGCAACTGATTTTGTAACCATAAAACTTGAGAACATCCTGCAGATGTAGCGATATACTCTGCTTCAGCTGTGGATACAGAAACATTGGTCTGCTTCTTGCATTGCCAAGAGACAAGCCTAGGACCCAGAAATTGACAGCCACCAGTAGTCGATTTCCTGTCAAGAGCACAACCACCAAAATCACTGTCAGAATAGCTATATAATTCAAAATTTCCTTCGTAAGGATACCATAACCCAAGATTTGGTTTCCCTTTAAGATATCTGAATATACGCTTCACAGCAACAAGATGCGACTCTTTCGGATCAGACTGATATCTGGCGCACACACAAACAGCGTACATGATGTCTGGTCTTGATGTAGTAAGATACATCAGAGAACCGATCATTGATCTGTATAGTGTTTGATCAACTGCTTTGCCCTTTGGATCCGGTTGAATCTTGCAGTTCACATCAGATGGAGTTCGAATTGTTTGACAATCTTGCATCTTGAACTTCTTCAACAATTTCTCAACAAATTTTGATTGATTGATGAAAATTCCGTCAGCTGATTGTTTCACTTGTAATCCAAGAAAGAAGTTAATCTCCCCCATAGAACTCATCTGGAATCTAGACTTCATGATTTCTTCAAATTCTTTGCACATTGACGCACTGGTTGAACCAAAAATAATATCGTCCACATAAACTTGAACGCACAATAAATCATCATTCTCCCTCTTCATAAACAAAGTTGGATCAATCTGACCTCTTGTAAATCCATGTTCTAGTAAATGCTTGGATAATGTCTCATACCAGATTCTTGGAGCTTGGTGTAGACCATATAGAGCTTTACTCAACTTGTATACACGATGAGGATAGTCAGGATCTTCAAAACCCGGAGGTTGTCTGACATATACGTCATCTGTAATTGGTCCATACAAGAAAGCACCTTTAACGTCCATTTGGAATACTTTAAACTTCATGAAGGAAGCATATGCAAGAAAAACGCGTATGGCTTCAAGTCTTGCGACCGGAGCAAACACCTCTTCATAATCAATGCCTTCTTCCTGAGTATATCCCTGTGCAATGAGTCTCGCTTTGTTTCTCACAACAATGCCACGTTAGTCTGGCTTGTTTTTGTACAACCATCTTGTACCAATTGCATTCTCTCCTTCAGGTAAGTCCACTAACTTCCAAACTTCTTGTTTGCGAAACCGTAGTAATTCCTCTTGCATGGCTTCAATCCAACTGTTATCTTTCAACGCCTCTGAAATGTTCTTTGGCACCACTTGAGATAGAAAACACGAATAGAGACAGACATTTGCTTGCTCAGTCTGACTTCTTGTAGTTCTCTGATTCAACGGCCCAATAATCTGAGAGACAGGATGTTTCTTGTGAATTCGATGAATTGGTATGTCACCTCCTTGCACTTGACTCTCCAGATTAGAAGTATTCAGATTTGGTAGATCTTGTAGTATGGAAGAAGTATGCGGTGTGAAATTCGGGACTTGATCCGGTGAATTGATGAAGTAATCGAAGGATTCTGGAACAACTTCAACATTCGGATCGGATGATGGTTGATTCTGAACAGATCCACCATCATTAGGAGAAACTTGCGGATTCACATCTTCTTCAAGATTGTTCGATTCTTGATCTTCATGAGAACCAGAAGGACCCGGATCTTGACTAGATTTGACATGATCAGGATTGTGAAATGACATGAACGGATATTCTGAGTTGAGATTTCCATCCTCGTCATTATCAGAATCGTCACTAAAGCATCCTAAGTCACCTGATTCTTTTCTTGTTTTTCCTGAAAAATCAAATAAGTTAGAATTGAAAGATTTTGATAACGAATCTAAATCAAATAACCATTCGGGACCATGAGCCACTAACGGAAACGAATTTTCTAAAAACTTGACGTTAATAGTTTCAATAACAGTATTTGTTTTGCTATTAAAAACCCGATAAGCTTTAGAAACAGACGAATAACCTAGGAAAAATCCATCGTCAGATTTTGACTCAAATTTCCCGAGATAATCATTTAAATTTAGAATCGTTACAGGACAACCAAATGCTTTCAAGTATGAAATATTCGGTTATCTTCCAAATAACAACTCATAAGATGTTTTCTGTTTATCTTGAACCAATAATGTTCTATTTTGTACAAAACACGCAGTAGCAATAGCTTCGTCCCAAAAAGTGATAGGGATTTTGGCATCTGCGAGCATGGATCTTGCTGCTTCAATTAGTGTCCGGTTTTTCCATTCCGCAACCCCGTTTTGTTGAGGTGTTCTTGGCGCACTAAATTGTCTAGCAATTCCTTTTTCTGCACAAAATACATCAACATTAGTGTTCTTGAATTCAGTTCCATTATCACTTCTTAAAATTTTAACTTTGCATTCCAATTGATTTTCAACTTTGATGATAAATTCTTTTAATAATTCAGCTGTTTCAGATTTAGCATGCAAAAAATAAACCCAAGAAAATCTAGTGAAATCGTCAATAATGACAAAACAGTAAGACTTCTTTCCGATGCTTTGCACATTTGTCGGTCCAAAAAGATCCATATGTAGCATCTGCAAGGGTTTTGAAATGGAGTTTTCTTGCTTGGACTTAAAAGACATCCTATGCTGTTTTCCCTTCAAACACGCTGGACAGAGATCAGTTGTGGAGAATTTCATCGATGGGATTCCCACAGCGTGATTTCCAGTTACCAAACGGTTCATGTTTCTGAAGTTTGAATGGCCCAGCCGTCTATGCCAAAGCTGACTCTCATCATTTGAAGCATGTGCAATGAGACAGGTTGTTTCGGTTTCAGCGTCAATCTGCGACATATCCAATTTGTATACGTCACGATATCTTGGAGCTTTAACCACTACCCATTCATTGTCAATCTTGAAACCTGGTTTCAGAATATAACAGAAAGAATCATCAAAAAGAGTTGAATAAGATTTATCACAGATTTGAGATACACTTAGTAAGTTAAAGTTCAACTGAGCACAGTAGTTGACTTTATCAAAACTAATGACCCCATTCGAAACAGTTCCTTCTCCTGTGATTTTACCACCCGCATCACCTCCAAATGCAACGTGTGTACCATTTTTCAGCTTGAAATCCTGAAGCAAGGCATGGTTGCCTGTCATATGCCGGCTACACCCACTATCAACGAACCATGAGTTGATAGGTCTTCTTGGGCGTACCTGCAATTCAACAATCACTTAGTTAGTTTGGTCAACCCAGGCCCACACGGTCTTGGGTTTTCCGAATCTATCTGCAATAGTAACTTGTTGATATTGAACATTTTGAAAATTTGTTTCATTTAAGAGATTTTGATGCTGATAACTATTGTTTCGCCCATTGGCGTTCATTGACTGCTTTCTCCTCAAAGCACTAAACCTTTCCTCTAGCTTAGGATCAAGGTTATTTTCAAACTTTTGGTTTCTTACCATTAAAGCTCTTGGTTTAAAACTGTTAACCTGCACACTTCTTGAAAAGTTAGAAACAGAATTGTTTCGATTGAAATTTCTCAAACCTGGAGAATGACTTTGATTCATATTTTGAAAACCAAATGATTGATTTCTTTGAAAGTTTGAAAATGGAGTCATTTCTCTTGTTGAGTTTGATCGAAAGAAACAATCCTTTGTGTCATGGTTTCTCCTCTCACAAATTTCACAAAATTTGTTATAAAAACATTCTTCTGATGAATGGTTTCTTTTGTTACAGAAACTGCAGTACCTGTTAAAGAAACATTCAGCAGTAGCATGATTATATCTATCACAAATTTCACAATGTTTCTTGCTAATCCTAAAGAGCCGATTGTTAACTTTTGATGTTGAACCAAAACGTGATTCATTATCATGGTTGTTCGGTTTTAGATTAACATTCTCTTGTGGAGACTTTGTTTGTGACTTTGTTTGCATGGGACTTTGGTTCGATTTTAAATTGTTCTGTTTGGTCACCTTTTTGGATTCAATTCTCTTTTCATTGACAGCGGAAGACTTAGGACCTGAACCTGTTTTCAGACCAGAGTTAGATTTGATTGGAGAATTGATTGGTTTACCATAAGATCCATTTAAATCAAACGTTCCTGCAGACACAAACTTGATTGTCTTACCTTTTGACACTTTCTTGGCAAGTTTAACTTTGTCAGTTTTAACACTTTGAACTTTGTTATTTTCATTTGATTTTAAGACACTTTTGCCTTTTGACTGTTTCATTTCAGATTGATTGTTCATTATTTTTGATTTCTGCTTCTTTGCATTCGAAACTTCAGTCTTTTTCACTTCTTGCTTCTTGATCAACTGAGCAGCAACTTGCGCCTTTTGTTCTTTCTTCCACCTGATGTATTCAGGATCATTAAAACCTGAAAACTCACCTTCTTCTATCACCGTTTGTTCTGGTTCGGGATTAAGCTTTGGATATTCAACGAGTTGAATAAGAACAGGCTCCAATTTGTTTTCGGATTTGTTGCTTGCTTCATCATCTGCTTCAGTTGTCACGTCATCTTCTTCTTTCAAACTTTCCATCAAAACTTCAGAACCTTCAGACTCGGATTTGCTTCTTTGAATTTCTTTGAATTTTCTTTCATTTTCAGGTGAATGATCAAATTCATTAAAGTTTTCCGGTAAGGTTTGAGTGATAGAATTTGGCATCGGTTCATGAGTAAAACCCATCCCGGTTTTGTTCTTGTTACCTCTTTCATTAATGAGTTGTTCAACCATTGTTTTACAACTTTTAACTTTCTTTATTTCAACTTGTGTGACAGCATGTTCAACTTTTTCTTGTTCAAAGTTCTTTGTCATTTCTTCAAGTTGTTTGGTCACAAGTTCCAGTTCTTTTAAAGTTTTGTTCCATGATTCAGTTAGTGACAAAATCTTCTCATCAGAAATTTTGTGATCAATTTTAAGTTGTTCATGAATCTTTTCATGTTTGCTTAATTTGTCACCGATTTTAAATGAATGAGTTCGATAATGTTCTACTTGTTGAATGCATTGATCAGAACACAACCTTTCCTTAACGTCAGCAGGTAATGGAACATAGTTAGGGGGTAAGTCAGTACTAACCTTTGGTTGTTCGGTAGAAGATGAAGATTCATTGGCAGTAGCCATCAGCGCAACTTCAGATTCAGATTCTTCGGTAGGATCAGACTTTGCACTCTAGTCATAATCTTCAGCATCTTCACTATCATCATCAACCATTTTTCCATCCCCTTCTTCAGACCAGTCTTCTTCAATTTCACACACCAGTGCCAGACTTGATGTAAGATCAGACGTAAATTGTTCTGCATATGCGCTCCAATCATAACCGTCTTTTACACTTACTACCAGCGCCTTTGTTTGGTCTTCTGGTTTCTTTCCTTCGTCTTTCAGTTCCGGCATGGGAAGACTTTGATATGTTTTCTGAAAGAAGCGTTGATTTCTGCCTTGATAACTCGAAGACTGTTGAGAACTTTGACCTTGATCATTGAAATTCTTAGGAGCTTTGCATTCTCTTGAGAAATGACCATACTGGTTACAATTAAAACATCTGGCCTTTGATTTGTCAAATCCAACTGTCTTGTTAGCATGAGGTTTGTAACTTCGGTTAACATATGCATGCTTTTGTGTTCGATATGCAACCATAACCATTTGCCAATTAAGATCCATTTCCTCAACATCAACTGGATCCATCTCAAATAAGTCTTGAAGGACCACGTCCATTTGACTTAAGTGACTTCCTTGGTATGCCTGGAAACTTGCCATAAAAGCAGTAAAGGCAGTTTTAGTTTCGTCATCGTGCAGCAAAATATTCATTACATCTTTCACCTTAGCTTGAACATTTGAACTTTGACTGTCTGACTGATTCTTCAGATTCTGACTTTGAATTTGAGCTCTTGGTGGAGATTGAGGTTGAGAATAAGTTGGTGAACTTGGAAAGTATGCTGAATCAGTATAAAAACTCGCACCAACGAATAAATCACCATCTTCTTCAAACTTCATTGCATCTTGTGCAAGAAAAGCATTCTCCACAGTATTGGCAGGATTTACCACATACTTATACTGAGTTTGTGAGCTTGATCTATCAGTATTTCTTGATCCTTCATCAATCTCAACTTCTTCTATCTTTCCAATAAGCAGATCTAATTCCATTGGAAATTTCTCAGTATGTTTCAACAAAGTAACAGTTTGCTTCAATGATGATGGTAAAGCACATAACAAACGATCATTCAAGTCTTGAAGTTCAGTCTTCACTCCGAGGTTTGACATCTCAGTAGTTAAGTGAACAAACCTGTTCATCATCTGGTGCACTGTTTCTCCATTAATATGCTCGAACAATTCCAATTGCCTTTTTAGCTTTGATTTCTTCAAACTTCTCAATTGTTCTCCTCCTTCACATATCGACTTTAATGCTTTGAAACATGTATAACCAGTCTGATATGCATCCAATCTCGACAGAACTTGAAGTGGCAGTCCCTTGCACATTAAAGAATAAGCCTTGCTATCATTCTTTACTTTCCTCAAATCTTCTGCTGACAAATTATCTTCTGGATAAGGTTCAGTAGAGTCTTTGGTGTAGGTACTAGCACTGTCTGGAGCAGTCTGAGTTGGAATATGAGGACCTTTTTCAATGGACTTCCATAAGTCATTGTCAATAGAACACAAATGATGTCTCAACCTGATTGTCCAGTTCTTGAAATCTGCACGATTCAAAAGTCTAGGAACACGGTTATCAGAATCATCATTAGGAGCCATTTTTAACAATTTTTTAAAGAAAATATTTTTGGTTTTTGTTAGTTTTTGAAAAGAAATGATTAAAATACTAAAATAAAGACAAGTAATTAAAGACAAGATAAGAAACAAGTATTAAAAACAACTAAAGTGAGTCACACGGCAAAACAGTGAAAATCCTTCTTCAACCGGCTAAACAGTGTCTTTGTTCTTCACCCGGCAGGAAAAAGTCTTTACACGGCCAAACAGTTACCCGGCTCAACAGTTGTAAACTTTTTGTTCTTCACCCGGATGAACAGTTACCCGGCAACAAGAAAAACTTTGACACGGCAATAATCTTTGACCCGGCAGAATCTTGACACGACAAAAGCTTTGTCCGGCTGAACAGTACTCGATCACACGGCAGTTGTTAATCACCCGGCTACACAGTTGATGATTACCCGGCTGAATTTTCTTAATCACCCGGCGTAACAGTGTATTACCCAGCACTACAGTGTTTGATCCGGCTGAACAGTAACACTTTTTCAAGTCAAATTCTTCACCCGACAAGCACAAAATCCTTTATACGGCAAAACAGGACCTAATTTGTTCTCCAATCTAAGTCCAAGGAAATTTTCTAAGTCAAATTAATCACCCGGCAAGTTAATCTTCAACCAAGTTCTTACTGTTCATCATCTTCTCCATGAGAATTTTCTGGGTTTTGTCAAAAACTTGTCCAATTTGTCCAAAATTCACACACAAGCTGTGAAATAGTCCGATTATCAATCCCTTATATCAATCAATCCAAAACATGATCAAATTTGAGCAAAATTTGATTGAACAGTAAATTTTTCTTTCTTCTTAATTTCTCAGATCTGATGTTAATCTGATGAAATTTGCACAATCGTTGAGAATTAGAAGTGATTGCGATGATAAATCACAACTAAAAACAACAACAATTCATTCAGATCATGGTATTTGAGCAATATTGTAGTGTTTTGCTTAAGAACAGCGAAGAACACAATACCAACAGCTCTGATACCAATTGATAGGTTCAATTGGATCGTGAATATCGCTCAATGATCAGAATAACATTAACACAAACACAGTTTAATCATTAACACAATTCATACTAATAATTCTCTTTGTATATTGATGATCAAAGCAGTATTGTGATACAATGTGCAGGAGAAAATAAATCACACACACAAGTTCTCTCTCTCACGTGAATATTGTGATCTAGCCTCTCTCCTCACACTCTCTCACTACATGCTTTAAAGCAAACAAATACAAGTTTAAGGAATATAACAAAATAGACTCTAAACTATATACAAACATATAAACAAAATACAAAGTAAATCTTAACAAGGAAATAGCCCTAACAATACAGATAAACCAAAATTAAAAAATAATATATTTTTCATTTATTAGGCTGTTTGCAAGACCGAATGCTTATTGCTTGTCAACACGTCGAGATGAAAGCTAAACGTTACTTTTGCCTTGTCGTCATCTAACCAGGATGACCCATAACCTTTAAGGACAATTTGCACCACATGACGCCCAGTCAAGGGTGGGGTGCCGTCGCAACCCGGTAGTACTACTCAAATTTCCCCGCTATCATATATTAATCAACCTCGAACTTTTATAAGGACTTGAATGTGGTTCCAATTCGTGTAAAGCACTATAAGCCCTAATAAAATCCTGCCCGTAGGCATTTATACTTTTATCAAACCTGCCCGTAGGCATTTATACTTTTACCAAAACCTGCCCGTAGGTATTTATACTTTTACCGAAACTTGCCCGTAGGCCTTACCCGAAGGTATAAAATACAGTCTTAGTTGGCCCCGCCCGAAGGCATAAATTTTTGCCCGAAGGCCCTGCTCGAAGGCATAAAAATGCAGACCGCCCGAAGGCGCTGTAAAATAATTGCCCGAAGGCGCATTAAAAACATTTGTATGTTTTCTCCCCGAAAAAGATTTAAAAGCGGGCAAAGAACTCACCTTTGAAGCGCACAGCAAATAAACAACACAACTACGACAAGATGACCTAGACCGTCTTATGACCTGATAGTCATGTATAGGTTGGACTCACCGGCATGTCGGTGTTACATATTTTGTATGTATTTTGTATGTACTTTGTATGCTTTTGTACTAGCGAACCCGTAGCACAGTTTAGTGTTTGTGATGGTGTCGACTGGGCGAACCTGTTTGTGCCCAGCGAACCTACATGGTTCGCTAGATAGATTCGCTGCAGCGAATCTATCAGCGAACCTATGTCTGATATATATTGTAACCTTATCTTGAAGATAGACAACTTTTGCAACTTTGACAAAAACTCTTATCCAACTGATTGTGTCTTGTGTGTGTTTTACTGGAGGTGCTAGGAGCATATATTACTCATCTTTGTAGCTTATTTACCTCCGGTTGTGTGGTTTAATCTCATTATTTGCTGTTGGGTTATAATACACTTTATTTGTTTGAGTCAAGTGTGTTTCGTTGTTAAACAAGTCATTATAGCACTGAAATCACGATCATTATGGACCTACAATATGGTATCAGAGCCTTAGTGCTCTTGATTGTTTGATTCTAGTGATTTTTGTGTTGATTTTGGGGTTTTTGTGTCAAAACACTATTTGATTCTTTTCTGGACTAGTTTGGGTGTTTTGGTGTTGTATTTTGCTCAAGTGTTGTCATATTTGGTCATAGGAAGCTTTTGAAACAAACGAGTCTACAAATGGTCAAGTTTTGAAGCTGTCCGGGTTGTTTTCGTACTGTTACAGGTTTGTTCGTAACCCAGCGAACCTATCTGTTCTTCCAGCGAATCTAGTTGTTCATCCAGCGAATCTAGTCAAATCCTGTGCTCTGTAATTTTGTGTTTGTGGCTAGCGAATCTGACATTTCATCGAACGAAAGTTCACTTGTTTGGCAAATTGTGCAAGCGAAACTGCTGCCAAAATCTGTCGAGCGAAACTTTGCTTGCTAGTCAGCGAATCTGTTTGTTTGTCTAGCGAATCTGCCAGCGAATCTGTTTGTTCTTTGAGCGAATCTAATCCAGCGAATCTAATCCAGCGAATCTATTTGTCTTCAGCGAATCTATAATCTGTTCAAAATTATGGCTACATCAACACTGAATATGAATGATCTGGATAGTGTTCAACCTAACAGGCCACCGAGGCTAGTTAGTGGTGAAAATTTTGAAGATTGGAAGAGGTGCTTGAAAGCTTTTTTTACTACACTGACTACAATCAATGGGAGTCAATTGTAAATGGTCCGCACGTGCCGACGACAGTTGAAGGAACCGTTACTTCAATAAACAATGATCCAAGCACTTTTACTGAAGCAGACACCAAGTTGCTTGATCGTGACAAAAAGGCACTTGGGGCATTGATACTTTGTTTGCATCAGGATATTTTTAACAGGTTTGCTGAACACACAACTGCAAAAAGCTTGTATGATGCGTTGTGCGAATTCTATGATGGTAATGAAGATTTGAAGTTGGATAGAAAAGCTCAAGCTGAGAAAGAGTTTAACTCTTTTGTGGGGTATTCGTAAGAAAATCTGACTGATATTACCAATCGATTTCTGTCTGTATCAAGTAATCTGAAGAAGTATGATGATAAGCTGGGAAATCATGAACAAGTCACAAAGCTGTTAGATTCTCTTCCCCCTCAGTGGAGTTTACAAATCAAATTGTTGAAACAAGAAAGAAACTTTCATGACTATAAGCTGATGGATGTTATAAACAAGCTGAAGTCATTTGATCTTGATGTGAAGAGAAGAGAATACAATCAGTCTATGATGGTTCCAAATATTCCTTCTCAGAATGCTGCACTTATTTCATCCGCCGCAAACTCTCACATTTACAGTGCTGCACCTGGAGGATCATCAAGTTATGTGTCGGTTAAATCTGTTGGTGCATCTACAAATGTTGGTTCAAGCTCAAATGCATCTGTCACCACTCAGATTCCATCTGACACTATGGCTTTATTTGGAATGTTTGTTCATAGCTATGAAGCTCTTGTCGCTGGTGAGTTAAAGGGAAATGGGATGACTGTTGAAGATATGTATCAGGTGGATCCTGATGATCTGGAAGAAACCGACATCCAATGGCAAATGGCCATGCTTACTCTTCGTGCTAGACGATTTATGGAAAGAACATGTAGAAGAAATTTTGGGAATCAGGGACAGAATAGCTAGCTGGGGTATGACAAAGGAAAGCTTAGATGTTATAACTGCAAACAGTTGGGTCACTTCAAAAGGGAATGTCCTTTACCAATTGTTACTGAGCCAGTAAATTCTGGAAGTCCAAGATCTGTTCCAAATCAAGAAAGGCTTGAGGAAGCGAAGTCAAAGAATGAAACTGCACTGCTTACCAACTTTGACTGGAGTGCAGAAATTGAAGAAACAAAGGAGGAAATTAATCATGCCCTAGTTGCTGAGATTGTTGAGAATGATGACAACTATATAAATTGCTTTGATCCTTTCAAAGAATTTTATGGTAAAGATGAGGAAGGGAATGTGGAGAAAGTTAATGAAGACCAATCAGATGCTATTGTTCAAGGGCATCTGAGTCACTCGGGATTGGTTTGTGAAGCTGCAGTAAATGAAATGAAGAAAGAGGAGGAGTCAAAGCTTAACTTGGAAGCCATGATTGAGAAGGCGAGGCTTGATGCTGTTGATGAATTCAAGAGGAACACTTCCTACTGCCAGTGTGATCGTGCCCTTGCCGCCGAAAAGCTGGAACATTCAAATGCCGTTGTAAATAGTCATTGGCATATTGACAGCGGATGTTCCAGACATATGACAGGGTTGAAGGACCTACTGACTAACTATCGGATCATCAATGGCGGATATGTTGCTTTTGCGGGAGACAAGAAAGGTGGCAAGATGATTGGTCAAGGAGAAGTCTCAAATGGTTCACTAACTTTGGAAGACGTCAACTATGTTCCTGAACTGGCATTCAATCTTCTCAGTGTATCACAAATCTGTGATAAGAATATTCCAGTGATGTTTCTTCCAAATGAATGTTTGTTCTTGAAGCCAGAGTTTTCTATTCCTGAAGAATTGGTGATCATGCGAGCTCCGAGACGAAATGATACATATATGCTGAATATGGGATCAAAGGAATCAAATTCCACCGTGACATGTCTCCTGTCTAAAGCTTCATCTTTTGAATCGTTTCAGTGGCATAGACGTTTAGGGCACATTAATTTTAAAATTCTGAATAAATTGTTTAAGAACAATTTGGTTAGGGGTTTACCACTCAAAGATGTTTCAGTGGTTGAGAAATGCATGGCTTGTGCTAAAGGAAAACAGCACAAAAAGCCACATAAGCTTAAAATTACAAATACAATCTCAGAACCCCTCGAATTGTTACATACTGATTTATTTGGTCCAATAAGTGTCAAATCTATTGCTAAGAAATCTTATTGCTTGGTTGTCACAGATGATTACTCTAGGTACACCTGGGTGAGATTCATGGCATACAAGAGCCAGACTGCTGAAGAGTTGATGAAGCTGATTCCTCAAATCGAGGTTCTTGGAAAGAAAAGGTTCAAGCCATCAGAAGCGATAACGGAACAGAATTCAGAAACCATATCTTCAACTCTTTCTGTGAACAACGGGGTATTCTCAGACAGTTTAGCGCCGCACGAACACCACAACAAAATGGTGTTGCTGAAAGGAAGAATCGAACTCTTATGGAGGCTGCTAGAACTATGCTGATTGAGTCAAAGCTTCCAATTATTTTCTGGGCGGAGGCAGTTAATTGTGCAGCTTATGTTCTGAACAGGGTACTGATTGTCAAAGAAAAGATGAAGACTTCATATCAGCTGTTTCGAGGGATTAAGCCGTTGATTGATTTTCTGCGCCCCTTTGGATGTTCTTGTACTCTTTTGAATACTCAAGATCAGAAGACGAAGTTTGGTGCTGTTTTGGATGAATGCTTCTTTGTAGGATACTCGAACACACAAAAGGCGTATCGTGTTTACAACAAGCGAACGCGGATTGTGCAAGAGTCCTACTATGTTGACTGGCAAGAGTCAAACACAACAAGTATTGGCAGTGAACCGGCATGGTTTTATGATTCCACCACTATTTTCAAATCATTTAATCTTCCTGACTCTGACGATGATGACATCATTCCACACACATCAGTTTCTACCTTTAACCATCCACCTACACAATCACAACCACTACCTTCAACTACACAATTACCTCCTACTTCATTTGACATTCCACCACCTCCACCACCTCAAACTGTTCCAACTTCTCCATCAAATGTTCCATCCTCATCCACTACCATTCAATCATCTTCCACTAATACAATTCCTCCAACATCACATACACCTTCACAACCATCTAATCAAACACCCTCAACCGAAACCAATCCTTTGCTCCTCAACACAAACTTCAAAACCTTGAAAAATCATCCTCATGATTATATCATAGGATCAATTACTGGTGGTGTGCGAACTCGGAGTCAGAGTGGTTTGATTAATGAATGTATCTATGCTGCCTTTCTATCTCAAGTTGTTCCGAAGAATTATAAACAAGCACTTGGAGATCCTAGTTGGGTTGATGCCATGCAAATGGAACTGTAACAATTTCGGAAGCTTAAAGTTTGGGAACTGGTTGATCTTCCTCCTAATAAGTGTCCCATCGGCACTAAATGGGTTTTCCGAAACAAGCCAGATGATCGCGGTGTTGTCATCAGAAACAAGGCGAGACTGGTTGTTCAAGGATTTGCTCAAGAGGAGGGGATTGACTACACTGAAGTTTTTGCTCCAGTCGCTCGCCTTGAAGCCATCAGAATCTTTCTTGCTCATGCTGCGAACAAAAACTTTAAAGTTTATCAGATGGATGTGAAATGTGCATTTCTATATGGAGATATCGATGAGGAGATCTACGTATGTCAACCACCGGGTTTCGAGGATCCAGATTTTCCTTCAAAGGTTTACAAGCTTGATAAATCCTTGTATGGGTTGCATCAAGCTCCACGTATCTGGTATGAAACTCTGACACAGTATCTCCTCAGCAAAGGTTTCTCTCGTGGGGCTATAGATATGACATTGTTCAAGAAGGAGGTGAATGGTGAGCTGCTGATCGTTCAAGTGTATGTTGATGATATAATTTTCGGTTCGACAAATAAGGGGCTGTGAAGAGAGTTTGAAAAGGTGATGATGGATCGCTTTGAAATGATAATAATGGGGGAGATGTGTTTCTTCTTGGGGCTGCAAGTGGAACAAAAGCCTGATGGAATTCTTATCCACCAAGAGAAATATATCAAAGAGATCCTCACAAAGTTTGGCATGGATGATTCTTCTCCGGAACTGATTCCTTTCACCGCTCAAACATGCCTAACTTCTGATGATAATGGGAATCCTGTGGATGTTCATCGGTATCGCTCGATGATCGGATCTCTCATGTATCTGACTGCAAGCCGACCGGACATTACATTCGCTGTGTGCTACTGTGCTCGTTTTCAAGCCAATCCAAAAGAATCACATGAGAAAGCTGTTAAACGCATTTTTCGTTACCTTAAGGGTTCCTCTCGCTTGGGACTTTGGTACCCAAAAGGTGGGAACTTTGATTTACATGCTTTTTCTGATAGTGATCATGCTGGTTGCAGGATTAACCGAAAATCATTCACTGGCGGATGTCAATACCTTGGCGAATGTCTTGTTTCCTGGCAAAGCAAGAAGTAAACAACCGTCTCTCTGTCCACAGGAGAAGCATAATACATTGCTGCTTCAAGTTGTTGTTGCCAAGTGCTCTGGATTCAGCATCAGATGATGGATTATGGCATCAACTTTCTTCATACGCCACTCTTTTGTGATAATGAAGCTGCTGTTGGAATTGCCAAGAATCCTATTCATCACACTCGCACCAAGCACATTGAAACAAGAATTCATGCCATCAGAGATGCACAGGAAAAGGGGTTCATTGATATTATTCCTATTGAAACTCGAAAGCAAAAAGCTGATCTTTTCACAAAAACTTTTGACAAACCACGTTTTTATGAACTGATCTCCATGCTGGGACTTATATCTTTTTGAAAACCTTTTTCTATGAGAATCAATTTGTATATATGTAAATAACTTTTTCATTATCTTCTTCTTTGAAAATTCCGTGGGTCACTCATTTCTTCGCTCCTTTATTTTATTTTTATTTTATTTCCTTCTATTTTCTCTTTTATTCTGTATATATACATAAAGAAAATCTGAAAAACAAAAATTTATTATTAGATAGCTATAATATAAAAATTTTGGGGGAGATATTAAAGATTAACTATTTATAGTTTTTCAAATTTTGCTATTTCAGGATCTCCGTTTTGATTGATGTTGAAGAGACGTTGAAGGAGGTCAGAAGTATTGTGTTTGGGATATGTCAGATAGGCTCAGCCCGAAAACAAAGTAAACAGTGATTGTGCAGCCAAACATAACGTTCAAGATCTCGGCAACAAGGATTATCTCCTTGACATGATTGGATTGCACAAAGATAAGGGTTCTGTCAAAAATGGGTTGAGAGCGTCAAATCTTTGCCTTGATTTCCCTAAACATCCCAAATCACCCTCACTCTATCCCCGAATCGAGTTTCTAGTGTGCAAAACAAATAAAATAAAAAGCTGCTAGTGATGCTCTTCGGAAAAACCACTGAGTGAGTTACTTGTTAACTCCTCAGAACGTATTGAGTCAAAGTGCTTAACTCCTCTGCTATACGGAAGTATTGACCTGGAGTTGGTGAATCTTCTATGCTATACGGAAGTATTGACCTGAAGATTCACCGAGCATGCTCAAATGTTTATCTCCTCTGTTATACGTCGGTATAGACCTGGAGCTCTGAACTATTTGAGTTTCCCAATAATAAGTCGCATTGTGTTCAAAAGAATCAATTGCTGACAAGCTCCACTCACAAAAAGATGCAAAAAATTGCACAAGTGTCAAAAGAAGCTAATGCATCGATCAATATTCAAAATTTGATCCTCGAAACTCAAGCAAAGTCAATCGTATTGCTCAGATATACCCTGATGACAGAACTTGCTCTTTTTACCTAGATGTCTGTGGGGACCGAGTTGTTTGAGCTTCTTCAATCAAACCAAAAACATGAAAAAAGAAGCTGCTAATCTCTTGTTGAAAGGACTAAGGCATGGGTTTAAATGGACAAACATATCTGCAATCCCGCCAATCGATGATTCTCCGGATTCTGCTCAAAACATCATGAAAAATACATATATCCTTCTTTAGCTTATATTTTTCTTATTTTTCCTTGTTATTATTATTAACTAAGTTAATATGTTTTTTTTTGGAGCGTTGATATCGTGGGACGTTTTTCGTGAATTTTCAAAGAATTTAAAATTTGAGAAAAACCAAAAATATTTTATTTTTTATGTGCCAGCGAATCTACTAGCGAACCAACAGGTTCGCCAGAACCTCAGGTTCGCCCGAAACCTCTTTGCATCGCCGCCGTGGTTTACTTGACTTTTGGTCTTCTGGCGAATCTAAAGTTCGCTAGTGTGTCTACCAGCGAACCTGTGTCAGTATATATATGTAGTGACAGCGAAATATTTCGCAATTTCGCTGTCACTATTACTGTAGCTGGTCTTTCACTTTCTAACCAACGAACGTTCGATTCTCACTCTTCAACCGATTTTTCACAACTAAATCGACTTTACTTTGGTCTGGTATGTCTCGTCTTCATCTTAATCTATTTTTCAAACCATCAATCGCACTTTTAAACCCTTAAATCCGTCGATCTGTGATATTGAGTAAATCAAACGACTGTTCTTGTGTTATTAGTTAGGAATTTACTTCACAATATCCTCATATGATGTTTATATTACCTGATTGTTGCTTCGTTTGCTTGATAATAGTGTATTGACTGTGATTTCGGCCGTTTTTCAAAAACTAGGGTTTCCAGCAAACCTAGGTGTTCGTCTGGCGAATCTGAACGAAAGTTCAAAACTTCGAGCGAACCTATGTCGTTATGCCGCCCGTGCACCAACATAGATTCGCCCGACTGTTTCTAGCGAACCTATACATTCGCTCGACCAAATGACTGATTTTTCATGTCAGCGAATCTATAGGTTCTGGTGCCAAATCTCAGGTTCGCTCTTTCAGCGAACCTAATTATCCAGCGAATCTATCAACTGTTTTTCAAAATCTTCGTTTCTGATCAATCTCGGTTTATTTTTCAGGCACGATGTCTACATTATTCTTCGAAAGAAAGCACAACATGTGTGCTTTGCTTGAGGAGAATCACGAAAAAGCCGGTGGCTATAGAGACTGTATAAGATGGCTGAAGTCGTCTCACATACATCACGCCATTTCTCATTCACCAACCATATACGAGCTGCATGTTCGAGATTTCTGGAGAACTGCAGTGATGAATGTGTCTGTACAGCCATCTCGTATATGTGCCAAAGTTAGCGGTTTTGATCTGGAGTTTACTGAGGCTGATCTGGCCAGAATTTTGTGATTAGAGGATGATGTCGGAGATGAAGTCCATATGACCGCTGAGGAGGTATATGGGGCATTTCGGACTGCGGGTTATGAGGGTCCGATGCCTGGAGAGAAGAAGATGGAGTTTGTGAAGTCCTATCTGATCCAAGAATGGAGATATATTGCAGACGTATTCATTATGTGCTTGGATCATAGGAAAGGGGGTACTAACGGATTGAATTTGGACTGGGCTCGAGCCATGATGCTGTTTTGTCGGGGGCAAAAGGCTAATCTAGCAAAACTCATCTACAACTACATGCTGGAGAACATCCATGCAACTAAGGCGGGCAAATGGCTGATGTATCCCAGATTTATTCAGATGATTCTGAATGACAAGTTGCCAAATCTGCCGGTAGTTGGTGACGTTTTGAAGATATGGGAGATGCATTCCAGAATTTTTGGGGACTGTAAATCGGTGAGGTCGGATTGTGCTGGTCGAACGTCATATTTGTGGGAAAACATGTACCCGGCTGATAGATGGGTACAAATTCAAAGATTAATGGAGACTGAGAGAAAACGGGGTGGAGAGAACATAGAGGTTATTGAGAAGAAGATAAAGAAAAGGAAGGCGTACGCCAAAGAAAAGGACTATTCATTTGATCGGGAAGTTGATGAGATACAGGCAGAGATCGATGCAGGTAGGGAAAAGCGGACAAAGAGGAAATCTGATACACCAACTGAAGCGTCAAAGAAGGCAAAGCACGATACTGCCGGTACATCTGCTGAATCTGTTAGTGGACTGAAAGGTGAGATTGACAGTTTAAAGACTGAGTTGGGTGAACTGAAGAGTAAGTATGAGGAATTGGAGACTCAGGATGCTGAAAAGTCAACAATTATATTTGAAATGGGGAGGATGATGAAGGATCAGCAGTGCCTGATAGTTAGGATATTCAAGGAACTGAATAGCCTAAAAGAAAAGGATGGGTCAGAACCTGCTATGACTGAAGCTGAACTGAAATCCTTAACGGATGCTGCAAAGTATCCGTTAATGGATGTTGTATTTGGGGATCAGGACAAATGAAAAGGTAAAGCTGCTGAGGAGCCGTTCGATGAAGAAATGGGTATAGATTTGGATGTGTTTGAGGGGGCAGAGGTGGTTGGAGGATCAAGCGTGAACTTTAGTCTGATAGATGAACCAGAGGTTGACATAGATGCTGACAGTGAAGATGACTTAGAGGATGAGCCAGAGAAGTATAAGGTTGAAGAAAAGGGGGTTAGTTATCAGTTTGAGCATATTGAATTAGATAAATCGGAGTGGTTCAGAAAAGAAGAAGAGGTTGTTCCAGAGGTACCTATCTTTCAGAACATTGATGAGCCAAACACCTCTCAGTTAGATAGGCAAGTGATAGCGTGGAAGTACAACTGTCTGGTGGACGCATATATGATTAAACGAAGGGGTGGGGATATCAGCTATATAAAGAATAGGAAGCATTTCGCTACACTGCCTCGATGGGACTTACGAAGGCTGGCTGAGCTACCGTTGTTGGGAAAAGAGGACCGCGGCAGAGCGTGTGCGTTTAAGGTGACCATCAGAGAAGCCGCTAAGACAAACTTTGTTGATTTTGGGTACCAAAAGCCGAGGAGGATGAGGCAAAAGAAAGACAGGCACTGGGTTTCGTGGAAGGGAAAAGTAGTTTTGAAGATTGAAGCGTCGAAGGTTATGACTAGGGTTAGGGTTCCGGACACACAGCCACCCAGATTAGAGGATTTTCACAAATGGTTCTACGACAATGGTACAGGTGAAGCTGTTATCAGACTGAAAGAGGAAGATCGTCCAGAATTCGACTGTTTGATCCTATGGAGGTCTTCTCATTTTGTGATGAGGATCTGAAAGTTTTGTGTGAGAATAGGATTAAGCACGGGGCTGGAGATGATACTAGAACTGAAGCAAACCTGTTTGTGAAGGATGCAAACAAAGCCCGGGGAATTCGTGCTGAACTGAGGATGGTGAATGAGAGACTAAGGATGACAGATGATCAGAACTTGGAAATGGATGACCTGTCCAGACAGCTTGATCGAACTATCGAACAGAGGTTCGAGAAACCAGTAGAAGTGGTTGACTTGGAAGTGACTGGCGAGGAGCATACAGAAGAAATTCAGGCGGAAACGATCGTTCTGGATGTGCCTGATACTGAGGTCGCCGAAGCAGAGTTTGTGGAATCGATGCTGGTGTTCAGTGAAGATGAAGAGGCCGGATCTGAAGACGTTACCAGTCCAATGGCCGGAATTAAAGGAAGGGCAGGAGCTTTCATTGAACATCTTTGAAGCCAAAAGAAGACGGAGCTAAACAGAAGACTTCCCCAGGTGAGGTCCAACCTAGGGGGAGTATTGATAGTCATGTATAGGTTGGACTCACCGGCATGTCGGTGTTACATATTTTGTATGTATTTTGTATGTACTTGTATGCTTTTGTACTAGCGAACCTACGGGCGAATCTATAGATTCGCCCGTAGCACAGTTTAGTGTTTGTGATGGTGTCGACTGGGCGAACCTGTTTGTGCCCAGCGAACCTACATGGTTCGCTAGATAGATTCGCTGCAGCGAATCTATCAGCGAACCTATGTCTGATATATATTGTAACCTTATCTTGAAGATAGACAACTTTTGCAACTTTGACAAAAACTCTTATCCAACTGATTGTGTCTTGTGTGTGTTTTACTGGAGGTGCTAGGAGCATATATTATTCATCTTTGTAGCTTATTTACCTCCGGTTGTGTGGTTTAATCTCATTATTTGTTGTTGGGTTATAATACACTTTGTTTGTTTGAGTCAAGTGTGTTTCGTTGTTAAACAAGTCATTATAGCACTGAAATCACGATCATTATGGACCTACATGACCTGTTTAGCAGTTAACTGTTAATTATTAATTATTTATATTTACTCGAATACAAAGATACTTGTATACACATACCCATGTAGCACCTTTCATGCATCCTACCACTAGTTTGACCCGACTCACATTATCGTCGCATAATTCATATACATTTCATACTTCACATTTCATGTCATGTACTTACACCCAAACACCACTACATAAATACTACGGTTGCTGTAATACACACCAAATACACACAAGTACACACATATCTACCATTCTCATGCAATAACTCACCCATATCCCACACATACATATTGTTTTACTCATACACATGTCAAGCCATATTTTAACAATTCATACATACGGTCGCATACACATACAATTATCCATGCACCTTCATGACATACCTATATATATCTTCCCTATACACCATTGCTATAATAAACATACACCGGTTCACATGTATAATTACCAAATTTACACGTATATAAATTACATCATTATGTCCACATACAATTTGTTATACTAAAACATCATACATTCCCATACCTGCTCATATATATTTATACACAACGTTCATACACGCACCTATGTTTTGAGTATATCACGTCAATGCAACACACCATCATACATACGTACATACATGTTTCTATTTCTACTGTTGTCGCTAACAATACATACATACTTACACCTACATACTTCAGTCTCTCTTTTCACGTATATATATAACAACATGTATTTTATTGTTTCCTATCGTTATAGCAAATACACCTACGAGTACACCAACGCACAACACTACGACGCGTGCAAAAACAATTCATACAACATCCTTCGTTTCGCCTATATATTCACATTCATGTTGTTAACTATCCATCCATATATATATATATATGATCTTATCACATTTCACAACATATGAATACACATAAAACATATATACACACAACTCGATATATATATATATATGCTGTTTGAATGATTATAATATCTATATGTATTATTACGCATACAATTTCTTAAACATGTATAAATATGCATCATCACAATACATTACCCACGTACATACACATAAAGTTCTATATATTCAGCATACATACACATACACATCGATCAGCCTAAATCAATACATACACCCTATACACACACTAGAACACGTCAGCAAACCGGTTACTTAATCACATTTACGGGTCATAAGAACTCACCAAAACACTACGAACAGAAGATTCGGAAGCGAGGAGTTGCAGCTGTTGCTTCGCGACAGCCACCGGCCAACCGCTGATCCGAATCGAAACACCGCGAAACAGAAGAATCGGGGCAAGGATTTGCAGCTGTTGCTGCGTGATTTCCTTGACAGCACCGGACACGAGATTGAGGGGGAGACGGGTTTGATGTGTATAGTGTTGTTGGATGCGGCTGACGTGAAACGACGGTGAACCGGAAGTCCGTTTGTGTTTTTGCTGCTGCTGCGTCTTCTAATATCACCGAGGATATTTTGATGATGATGTTATAAAGTGATGGGGGGGTTTGATAACTGGTGGTTGCTGCAATATGAGGGTACGAGAGAGAGTTGTTGGTGGTCGATTTGTTACAGTCGGCTGAAGAAGAACAATGGTGATGTTGATTTTGATTGACAATCATATACACATATGGGGGGTCGGTTAGGGTTGGGTAAAAGTTATTAGGATTACAACTTTGGTCCTTATAAAATGAAGGCTATTTAGTTTAGGTTTTAACGTTACTAACTAGTTTAATTAATTACCAACCGAACCCTTAACTTAAATAAACGTAACGAAATAGATAAAAAGTAGGTAACGGTGTTAACCTGAAATTACGGGGTGTCACATCATTCCCTTGTTAAAAGAATTTTCGTCCCGAAAATTACGCCGCGTCATTGGTTCTCAGCAATGAAATGGAACAAAGAAAAGAAAATTTTTCTGGTTGTCACATCATCCCCTTGTTAAAAGAATTTTCGTCCCGAAAATTAAATCGTACCTTTGGTGTTAGGCGTTGTTATTTTAATAGCTAAGAATGTTTGTATTTGTATTTCAGTCGGTAGCCACGTCACTAGGTTTAGACCATCTGGAGTAATCATTTACAAAATTTCAACTAGTCTAATTTATCGCGGGTTTGAAGAGATTCAAAAATCTCTTTGGGATCCATTCTTTAGATTCATTAACAGGGATTTTTATGCGGAATGTTTCAGAATTTTTAGATCATGGAGCTTCGAGTTGTTATTCAGCTTTTCAAGGATCGAGCCTTATTAAAGAAACGTTGTTGTTCGACTTTTTAGAGATCATTAAATTAACTCAACCGTGAGTAGGTACTCTACTTTATTAAAGAAGAGTTGTCAAAAGCGGACATAATGAATGTCATAAAATTTCTAAGAGTAGATGGAGAATGATGAATAATAACACTACTTATATGTTTCGAAAGTACATGTTTTAGCCAAAAATGATAAAGAAATTTAATAGGTACCTCTCTCTTTGATCGTTACTGGATTTTCTGTGTTGAAGAGAACAAGTAATTATACGGCATATGATAATAGGTTGTTAGATTTTTTTTTACGTACTGAAGTAGTGTTAAACAAAAAGAGTCGATGTTACATGAGTTGTTCCTAGTCATAGGAGTACAATAAGTTTTATAATTGATGAAATCTGAGTGTTACAGTTAGAAGTGTGCGCCGGGGGGGGGGGGGATATGATACGCCTAACATTTTCTCATATAGAGAGTTTTCAAGAATCTTATCTTTCTTTTCGAATAGCATATTCGTTCAATCATGTAGATCTTCTAGGGTGATTTGACGATATTCCTTTTAATATACGGGTTTTAGTTTACGCATGGATTAGATAAGAGTTCACACCATAAGATGTTAGCAAATATTCTGATATCAAGCCTCACTGAATGATAGCGTTCGAATTCGTCATTAGGGTGTTTAAGGGATGGTATGAGATAATAGTCGGGTTTGCTACCGGGTTATATAAGGATATCGTGTTATTTCATTAAATGGGTTGTGTAGCTTATCTTATTTCTTTAAGCAGGTAGTTTCCTCTATTAGGATTTTCATGGTTTGCAACGATTAGGTGATAATTGTTTACATCACGCTTTAAATAGTTTTGATCAAGGCCGTTAATTATACACAAGGTGGATTCTCTTAAATTAACATAAGCTTTGGAGGGAAGATATAGCACGATTGGAGTGTCAATTGACAATTAGAGTATCAATTATTATATTTCTTAGCCGATACAATGTGTATTGGGATGAACAAAATAAGAGATTATTATTCTGAACTTTAATGGATGAGGCTCACGCAGATCGCTAGTTGGTATCAATTGTTTATTGAGGATTATACCATTCATCAAATGAATCCTTAGAGTCACAAGACATAATCAATATTCCAAGTTATATATCCGCTAGGGGGGTCAGTTACAAAAATAAAATTTCTTAGTTTCTGTTATCACTTATGAACAATGGAAATCCAAAAGTTATAAGTGTCTAGGTATATAGCGAATTACCTTATAAATGATAGATGGAATAGTTTTCATAGGAAACACGTGTTCATAAGAAGTTTGAAGGTGGTCGATTATAGACTCGCGACATTAATAGCGCTTAAGTTGGATTACTACTACGCGAATTATTTGGATAGAGTGATTTGAATATGTTTCCAATTACTGTATATAGATAATGTTTATGAATTTAAAAGTTCGTGAGGGATAAAAGAAACTTTAGATCCAAAGCGTGTTTCACAACATTGGAGACGCAAATAGTAATTGCAATGCCATTTATAAAGAGTGAATCATGTAAGTGAGATCTTATGTGGTTGCTTTATTTTAATAGAAAGGAGTTTTCCAAATAAGTCGTAGTTTTTACAGGGCTCCTCCTAGTAACCCTTACTATTACAAGATTTGTTTAATGCTCGATTGAGGAAACCATGATATTAAGTTGTTATCGACGTTAGGTAAGAGGTCATAACAAACTGACCACAATTTAGGGATTCCATTTTACCACAAGTTTGTGACATTAGCAAGGTGGAAGTTTATATTTGAAGGTGATATTATAATTGTTTACTACACATAGGTGTATTGTAAGTGTCTAAATTTCACGTGTGGATGTTTATAAGTGCCAACTAAGAATAAACTTGATACCAATATGTTACTCGGAGACGGAGTTTTGTTTCAGGTAAATCTGTGTTTTTTGATTCTTCATTTTTAGGTTTTGGTTGTAACCCACATGACAAGTTTTTCTCTCTATCACTTTTTTTTTTCAGGGTCATCGTGTACCTGTAAATTCACCATTACGTTGCGCACCCGTAATCGTCAATTTACCTTACACAATCACCCTAGTTTGTCTCCCATCATGGGCTTTAATCTTAAGTTTTATCATGTTTATTGTTTTGTGATTATTTATAAGATAATTTATATTATTCCGAATATAGGATGTATAAGAGAGGTATGGTATTCATATAATACTTGCTTATTTACAAACTGTAGGTTGTGTTTGTGTTAGTATTCAAACGTAGTCTTTATGTAGAACGAGAATACCATAAGTATTAATCTCCACGAGATGCCACTTCGAGTCAATAGTTTTCATGAATGCAACAAGCACCGAATTGGCAAAATAAGGTAAGCGAATGGAGAAGGTTTAAAAGTTTAAATAAATGGTAGCATATTACCATCATCCATCATTCTCTATACACAGAACGAATACTGTGTCCAATTGTTCGGATAAGGACGGTTTGATCATTGCCTATCGGGTCAAAGAAGAACTCCAGACAACGCTTCGCGAGTCACGAAAATGAATCCATAATATGACGGGAATGAGAACCAAAATCAAAAGTAGTAATCAAGCTTAATATTAAGGGCATAATAAAGGAGTATAAGGAAACCCGCCTAAGAAAACAATTATAAAGAATCACCTATAAGGTAGCACGTATAGGAACACATATAAACCTTAATCTAATTTAACTAATGTGTAGTGTGAGTGTAACTAATGCAATGCCTAGTTATAGTCTAGATGCAAATGCTAGTTCTCTATAACTTATGGCTCTGATACCAATCTGTCACACCCTCAATTTTCCACAAACGGGGTATCCGTTAGGCGTGTGACATACGAGGATCTTAAGCCATTAGTTACAGTAACACTGACTCAATATTTTTAACAAAAGTTTAACTTAAACGTTTACCCAAAACTCAGGTTATAAAAATGTATGTTTTTAAAGTTTAGCGGAAGCTTTCAAACAAACTCATTATTTAAATAAACTTGTGCTCAACAGTCTAGCACGATACTAGTATAAAACTTGTGCTCAATAGTCTAGCACAAACCGGCATTTATTTTCATTAAAGCCAACAATGTATTTAACTGTTCAAAATAAAATAAAACGACTGATGCATGATATGTCCTACGTGCACAGCTCCTAGCCACCTGGGAAAACATACTAAAACGGTCAACACATAATGTTGGTGAATTCAATGAGATTTGTATATAAATAAAGATACCGTTCATAATACAGATAAACCAAAAATAATATATTTTTCATTTTATTAGGCTGTTTGCAAGACCGAATGCTTATTGATTGTCAACACGTCGAGATGAAAGCTAAACATTACTTTTGCCTTGTCGTCATCTAACCAGGATGACCCATAACCTTTAAGGACAATTTGCACCACATGACGCCCAGTCAAGGGTGGGGTGTCGTCGCAACCCGGTAGTACTACTCAAATTTCCCCGCTATCATATATTAATCAACCTCGAACTTTTATAAGGACTTGAATGTGGTTCCAATTCGTGTAAAGCACTATAAGCCCTAATAAAATCCTGCCCGTAGGCATTTATACTTTTATCAAACCTGCCCGTAGGCATTTATACTTTTACCAAAACCTGCCCGTAGGCATTTATACTTTTACCGAAACCTGCCCGTAGGCCCTACCCGAAGGTATAAAATGCAGTCTTAGTTGGCCCCGCCCGAAGGCATAAAGTTTTGCCCGAAGGCCCTGCTCGAAGGCATAAAAATGCAGACCGCCCGAAGGCGCTGTAAAATAATTGCCCGAAGGCGCATTAAAAACATTTGTATGTTTTCTCCCCGAAAAAGATTTAAAAACGGGCAAAGAACTCACCTTTGAAGCGCATAGCAAATAAACAGCACAACTACGACAACATGACCTAGACCGTCTTATGACCTGTTTAGCAGTTAACTGTTAATTATTAATTATTTATATTTACTCGAATACAAAGATACTTGTATACACATACCCATGTAGCACCTTTCATGCATCCTACCACTAGTTTGACCCGACTCACATTATCGTCGCATAATTCATATACATTTCATACTTCGCATTTCATGTCATGTACTTACACCCAAACAACACTACATAAATACTACGGTTGCTGTATACACACCAATACACACAAGTACACACATATCTACCATTCTCATGCAATAACTCACCCATATCCCACACATACATACTGTTTTACTCATACACATATCAAGCCATATTTTAACAATTCATACATACGGTCGGATACACATACAATTATCCATGCACCTTCATGACATACCTATATATATCTTCCCTATACACCATTGCTATAATAAACATACACCGGTTCACATGTATAATTACCGAATTTACACGTATATAAATTACATCATTATGTCCACATACAATTTGTTATACTAAAACATCATACATTCCCATACCTGCTCATATATATTTATACACAACGTTCATACACGCACCTATGTTTTGAGTATATCACGTCAATGCAACACACCATCATACATACGTACATATATGTTTCTATTTCTACTGTTGTCGCTAACAATACATACATATTTACACCTACAAACTTCAGTCTCTCTTTTCACGTATATATATAACAACATGTATTTTATTGTTTCCTACCGTTATAGCAAATACACCTACGAGTACACCAACGCACAACACTACGACGCGTGCAAAAAAAATTCATACAACATCCTCCGTTTCGCCTATATATTCACATTCATGTTGTTAACTATCCATCCATATATATATATATATATGATCTTATCACATTTCACAACATATGAATACACATAAAACATATATACACACAACTCGATATATATATATATATATATGTATATGCTGTTTGAATGATTATAATATCTATATGTATTATTACGCATACAATTTCTTAAACATGTATAAATATGCATCATCACAATACATTACCCACGTACATACACATAAAGTTCTATATATTCAGCATACATACACATACACATCGATCAGCCTAAATCAATACATACACCCTATACACACACTAGAACACGTACATCAAACCGGTTACTTAATCACATTTACGGGTCATAAGAACTCACTAAAACACTACGAACAGAAGATTCGGAAGCGAGGAGTTGCAACTGTTGCTTCGCGACAGCCACCGGCTAACCGCTGATCCGAATCAAAACACCGCGAAACAGAAGAATCGGGGCAAGGATTTGCAGCTGTTGCTGCGTGATTTTCTTGACAGCACCGGACACGAGATTGAGGGGGAGACGGGTTTGATGTGTATAGTGTTGTTGGATGCGGCTGACGTGAAACGACGGTGAACCGGAAGTCCGTTTGTGTTTTTGCTGCTGCTGCGTCTTCTAATATCACCGAGGATATTTTGATGATGATGTTATAAAGTGATGGGGGGGTTGATAACTGGTGGCTGCTGCAATATGAGGGTACGAGAGAGAGTTGTTGGTGGTCGATTTGTTGCAGTCAGCTGAAGAAGAACAATGGTGATGTTGATTTTGATTGACAATCATATACACATATGGGGGGTCGGTTAGGGTTGGGTAAAAGTTATTAGGATTACAACTTTGGTCCTTATAAAATGAAGGCTATTTAGTTTAGGTTTTAACGTTACTAACTAGTTTAATTAATTACCAACCGAACCCTTAACTTAAATAAACGTAACGAAATAGATAAAAAGTAGGTAACGGTGTTAACCTGAAATTACGGGGTGTCACAAATACTTTGTTGTATTCTGTGATGCATCATACACTGGCTTTGGGTGTGTGTTAATGCAACGAGATAAAATTATCGCTTATGCAACTCGTCAACTTAAAGTAAATTGAAATAGGTTATCCAACTCATGACTTAGAGTTAGGTGCCATAATCTTTGCGCTAAAGTTATGGAGGCACTATCTTTATGGAGCTAGATTTACTATATACTATGTTCATAAGAGTTTAAAACATATATTTGATCAGAAGGAGTTAAACATGAGACAAAGACGTTGGATGGAAGTCTTGAGTGCTTATGATTGTGAAATCTATTATCATGAGGGAGAGTCAACGTTGTGGCTGATGCCTTGAGCAGAAAAGAACATGAAAAACCTAAAAGAGTTCGGGCCTTACGACTTGAACTACAAGTTGATTTAATGGGCCAAATAAAGGATGCTCAATTGATGGCCCAGGAAAATGAAAATATTGAGAAACAAGGAATGAATGGAATGCTCAATCAACTAGTTAAAGGAGACGATAAAATTCTTAGAATGAATAAGCGTATCTGGGTGCCAATTACTGGTAATCTTAGAGAAAGGATCCTGGAAGAGGCTCACAAATCTAAATATTCAATGCACCCAGGAAGAGACAAAATGAATAAAAATCTAAAAACAATTACTGGTGGATAGGCATGAAGAAACCTATTACTACATATGTTGCAAAATGTCTAACTTGCTCACAAGTTAAAGCAGAACACCAAAAGCCATCTGGAAATGGGAAATGATAACCATGGACTTTATCACTAAACTTCCACGAACCAGTCGTGGGAATGATACGATTTGGGTCATCGTTGACAGACTCACAAAGTCTGCCCATTTTCTTCCAATGGAAGAAACACACTCTATGGATAAGTTGGCACGACTTTATGTTAATGAAATAGTATCTTTGCACGGTGTGCTTTATTCCATAGTATCATATCGAGATAGTCGTTTTACATCCCGATTCTGGAAAAGCTTCCAGAAAGCTTTGGGAACAAAGTTAAATCATTAAAACTGATGGACAAAGTGAGAGAACCATCCAAACTTTGGAAGATATGCTTCGAGCGTGCGTGCTTGACTTTGGTGGTAGTTGGGATGATCATCCGCCATTAATGGAGTTCTCTTATAACATTAGTTATCATTCAAGTATTAATGCAGCGCCATTTGAAGCCTTGTATGGCAGGAAATGCAAAACCCCTGTATGTTGATCTCAAATTGGTGAAAATCAGTTATCGGGACCAGAAGTTGTCAGGAGACAACTGATAGGTTCTCCAAATCCTCGCATTTGAAATTAACTAGAGAACGACAAAAGAAATATGCTGATAAAAGAAGGAAGCCGTTAGCATTTGCCAAAGATGATAAGGTGTTGTTAAAAGTTTCACCTTGGAAAGGTGTTGTCCGATTTGGAAAGAAGGGGAAACTTAGTCCATGTTTTGTAGGAACTTTCAAGGTAATTAAAAGAGTAGGACCGGTGGCTTACCAGTTACAGCTACCAGAGAAAATGAATGGAATACATGATGTGTTTCATGTATCAAATCTAAGAAAATGTCTGGCAGACGACACATTGAAAACGCCATTAGAGGACGTAGAGGTTGATGAAAACTTGAAGTTTAAAGAACAACCCTTGCAGGTAGAATACAAACAACTGAAAAGGTTAAAGAGGAAAATATTAACTCTTGTAAAAGTAAGATGGAACTCCCGGCGTGGTCCAGAATATAATTAGGAGTTAGAATCACAGATGAAAAAGAAGTACCCTGACCTGTTCCAGTAAATCTCAAGGACGAGATTTAAATAAAGGTAGAGAGGATGTAACACCTATAAAAATTTCGTATCCGAATTATTAGTTAGGATACTCAACCTTGTGGTCGTAATTAAGTAGTTGGTATATATACGACAATCGTATTTCAAATATTGCCAAACGATTAAGAAACGAATTAGCACATGAGATGTTTAGGCGAGCAATTATTATTATAGGAGACCGTCGTATAATAATATTATATTAATTTGAACTTTCTCCGTTTCTAACGAAACTTAGGTCGATGCGTAGAGAATGATGAGCTCGTCCTAACGGTATTTTTAAAATTTTATAGAAGGCTATATTTTAAAAGTTATACGAGAAAAACGAATGAAGCAGCTGAATTAATTAATTAATAATAATATAACCAAGCTAGCATGCATGTCAATATAATTCATCCTACATCGACTGTTAAATGAAATAGAGGTGCCTGCTTACTTTCTATATATAGAAGTTTAGGGTTATAGTTTTATATATCCAGTTCTTTTAAACGGGAACACTCTAGTTTAGAGAATCCCGAGCATACAATACCCTGTTGGGTGTTGTTAGTAGTCGTTTTTGGAGCGCGAGTAGGGAGACTCTACGTCAAATTGCCGTAGATAGTTTAAGAGGTATATCCTTATTTAAATTTATGTCTAGTTGATAGTTATATCTATTAGTATATATTTTGTGGGGCTTAGGGTCAGGGTCAGGGTCGGGGGTAGACGTTGGATAACTTGACCCTGGTCTAGACATGGACTGATCAACCATGTCTAAACTAAATAGAGTTATCCATAGTTGACCACGACGATGACAAGCCAGTTCCCCACTCTTTACTTAATTAATAGCTAAGATTTGCCCTAATTACAAATAGGAACCAAACTTCATAGCTATTATCGTGGCGCCAGTTAAGCCACATGTATAGATTCAAAGTGCACAAGGATCTTGCTCAGAAATCTCAAAGGGTTAGAGAGTTAGAAGACGTGTTGTCCAATGACAATTATTCTGATTAAGGTGAATACATTTGTATTTTAAATGCTTTTACGAAATCTTTGTTATTTCGAAACCAGCATGAAAAGTAGTTAATTTATTAATACATGCTTGTAAAATACGAGACGGACACTTGGCACGTACGGTCTGATCAGAAATGGTATACACGTGTTTAGGCAGAACTCATACGGTGAGTTCTGTAACTAAGCGTGGCTGGTACAGTTTGTGTGCCCAAAGGAGTGAGATTCCCTAGGCACCAGAGTTATAATGAAATAACTCACAGCCAACAAACTGTTATCAGTGTGCAAGATGGTGTGTATTTTATCCATGTTCCTAGTATGGTTAATCTAAATTAATGCTTTCATGCTTATAAATGATTTGGGTCTACAGATGATATTCACCAGCATTATCGTTGATGTTTTATTTTTAAAACCTTTTACAGGTAATGAATAAAAGAATGGAAATGCTAAGTGCCATGTTGTACATATGATGTTTACATGTGCATGTTAGCTAATTAAGCACAAGATACATCAAAGAAGAATGGACGCATTCGATCAAGAAATCTTATGGCTTTAAATATCATAGTAATATGAAATTACTATGTTTTATAAAATAACGGGTAGTTAAGCCCAGTTATATGAAAACAATGTCAAATAACGGGTAGTTAAGCCCAGTTATATGAAAATGATGTTTGCAAACATTGTGAAATATTATGAAATGAGACCAAGTTTTGAGAATAATATTCCGCTGCATTGAACTCTGTGTTTTCAGAATAAAATAATCAAAGCAGGTACCAATCGGGTCACACGTCCGGGCATGCCAAACCCGGGGTGTGACAACAGTCTCTCCCGAAATGTGCTCAAAAAGTTCCAATTGTCTCTTCAATTTCTGATTATTTAAACTTCTGATTTGTTCTCCTCCTTCATAAATAAATTTCAGTGCCTTGTATAATGTATACCCAGTCTGATAAGCATCCAACCTTGATAACACTTTGTTGGTCCAGAAGATCGATAATCCGTGTTATGTTGATATAGATCTGATCACAACACCTTGTAATAAAATCTTATGAAGATTGATCAAAAAGTAAATAAACCATAAAAACCCATTAAGTATTGATATAATGCAACAAAAATTTAAAAAACAATTCCTTGCAAAACCATGAATCAAAATCGAACTCAAAATCAAAGCCAATATATTTCAATAGAGTTCCAATAGTTGTCTACAATTGAAACACTAAAAAATATATATACAGAGTCTAGTTTCGCAAGTAGTTTCGCAAGTTTGCGAAACTACCTGCTCGCTAGAACAAGACAAGCTGCATGCGACACTGAGTCTCGCATGCAGTGCCGCATAACCAACAACAAGGCAACTAATTAAAGTAGCTACCACAACAAAACAAAAATACGAGAATAATCTATTACAAATAAAGACAAATACAATAATAATAACGGCAAGGTGAATACCACCCTACACTTGGTCATTAATACTTCCCCTAGGGGATATTCACCTGTCGGGTCTTCTGGATCTGCTCCCCCCTTTGCAGCTTCAAGTAGATGTGACAGTTCTCGAACATCTGTTTGAACCTCCTCATGTTTTTGCACGCTCTTCGCGAGCTCCTTAACTTCAGACCTTAACTTCAGACCGTATCCCACGAACCCTATTTGCTACTCTCTCAAACATAGCAGCTTCTTTCTTTGTCTCAGCTCCGGCTCCATATTTTATAAGGTTCTCACACAAGATCTTCAAATCATCATCCGAGAATCCGAAACACTTCCATTGGATCAAACTGTCTGAATTCAGATCCATCCTTAACCCATAAAACTGCCTCCCCAGATTGTTTATCATAAAACCATTTCTCAAAGTCTTGTAGTCTGGATGAGCTCGGATCTAGTACCCTCAATCTCTACACAATTTTAATTGGCTTCAATCTCAGAACTATCTTCCATTTTCCAGTGACTCAATCCAGGTCTTTCTTTGGTCGTCTCCTTTGCAACTTATTGTATACAAAAGTTTCAAAGTTATCTTTTTGGTCCGCATGTATCTCAGCTTCTAATAGTTTTGCACGATCACTGAGATCTGCATTAATTAGTGGAAGGACAACCAATCGCATCAAATCCCACTTCGGAAAAGTCTTGAAGTGTTTACGATTGCTGATGTAATTGATTCCGCCCCCTCTCCTCTTTATCATGAACATGTTTAGCTCCAAATTGAACTTCCAACTAAATATTTTGTTGTCTAAGTCTTTAGAGATGGGGGATTCAATGTTCTAAAATAGTGGGTTACCGACTCCGCTTCTTCCAATTTTTTAAACCAATCAGATTTATCTAATTCAACTACATCACGTTCCTGATCGCTCCTTCTCGTAATGTAAACCATCTCTTTTTCTTCAATCTCGTAAAATTCCGGTTCAGTGTTAGATCCTCTCACAATCACCTCATCTCCTCCTAAATCAGTCTCAACATCGAAATAGAAGTCATCAGTAACTTCTGTTTCTTTTGTTGTTCCGCTTCCACCATCCGCACTGAAACCCCCGAAATCCTTTCGATTGGTTTCTGTTTGCACCATCTATTTTAGCGTTGGATACTTCGATATACTCACTAACTCATTGATTACTGCTTCAATTTCTGTCTGACCAAGCTTAGTTTCCCGTTTTACCTCATTTAATTCTGTCAATAATTTCTTGATCAAGCACTGTTGATCACAAACGATTTTCCTAAAATCTTCCATCTCACCTTCTCGGTGCCTCTCACGTTCCTCCATATTTCTCAATTTCGTCTTCAACATCCCTAATTCGTTGCGTGCGACGTATTCAGCCCTCGAATAACGTCCTCATCTAACCCAGCATCAGCCTTTTTCATTGGTTTTATTGTGAGTGATTCAGGTACGTATTCTGGAAACACCGGCTGTTTCCCTTTTGATTTCTTCTTCTTAATATCTGAATCAGACTCGGTACGAGAGGGCGACCGATCTGCAGCCTTTCTCTTCTTCTTTTTACCCTTCGATTTAGCAATTTCGGGTTCGATTTCATCTAGTTCCTCCTTAAATGGTAGCGCTTTCTCTTTAACTTACTTCTTTCGTTTCTTGATCTCAGCTTCAATCACCTCTCTCTACTCCTCAAACCTTTTCTCTTCAACAACTTTGAGTTTCTCAATATACTCCCAACTCTCATCACTATACATATTTCTGAATAAATATTTAATCTTTCCTGAAAAATCATAGCGCGGAGCAGCACAGTCTGCAAATAATCTAACATTCGTAGGAGTCAAAACCAACACATCTCCAAGTTTCGGCAAGTTTGGCTTCAGATGATCAATAAAAGTCTGCTCGAATCTTGTATATAATAGCCACTTCTCTTTTCTCGAAGCTCGGATGTTATCAATCATACACTCGAATATGAGTTGTGGAATGTTCGCCTTGTCTCCTCGACACAAATTGAGCATCGCTCTTGTCGATTCAAAGTTTAGTCCATTCGAACCTCCGTTTCTGTGATCAAGACACACAATGATCACGTGGGCAATAAATCTCCATTCCTTCGACATAAATGATTTCTTTATTTCTCTCCTAGCCATAAATTCCGTACCCTCGAAACCTATCTCAATAAAACCATTATGCACATCGATAATATTCAGCAATACAGAGGATCCGACGTCACGTTCCATCTTTAACATCTGAGCAACAGACTCTACAATGATTGCAATCCGCTCCCCCATAACCGTTATAGTAATTTCTCCTGGCTTCTTGTTAAGATCATAATCAGCAGTCTTCCAAAAGTCACGAATTTGCTACTGATCCATAACTGGGTCGTGAGTGATGGCGTAGAAGATAGGAGACGACTTAAGCCAAGAGATTGCGTCTCCGAATCCCACCGACTTTGGATCCTCTCATTTAGATAAGCTACGGGTTCGATCAACGCTCGAACTTTAGAGGAGGAGGGGGTTTTGGATCCATATTTATCCCGTAACGCAAAACAGAAGTGGATTAGTAAGAGAAACAAAATAAGAATAAGAATAATAAAAAAATAAAAAACAATTCAGAGGATAGTTTCGCAAAATTGCGACACAATAGTATCGCATGTTATTGACACTATTGTTTCGCAACACATGTGTTTCCGACACTACCGAGTGTGCACGGGCAGCATAACAAGGTCGATTCGCAAACACATGTTTGAACTTTCTTTCAGTTTTGCAAAAGGAAACATAGTTTCGCAAATCGGAAAAATACCAACAGTCACATGATCAATACAAAGATCAGATCAACATAAAACAAGAATCAAAATAAAAACGAAGGTTCGAAACTTGTTATAACATTAGACTTACCAATCAAATGCAACCAAAAATACTTCAAAATTTTGGATTGAAGTAATGTGAAACTAGGGATTTTAGGTTCGGGTTTCTAAAAATGAGATGAAATGAATTATGATCCAAAATGACCCAAATGTCCGGTTATCAGATAACAGTTTCGCAAGATTTCAAAACTGCAGTGTCGCAAAAACCCTATAGGTTATAAAAATATTTTGAAAAACATTTTAAGTTAAATCTAATTACATTACAAATATTTTACGATAAAGCCAAGCACATCTCTCGAGAAAATTAAGATAAATAGTAATACGAAGAATAGTAAACAGAATGTATCACGAAGGAGTCAGATGATGCATTTCAAGCAACCATCCAAAGAAACATAAATTTCGTGGGATTGTCAATATGTTTGTCCATTTAAACCATGCCTTGTTCCGTTCAACAAGCAACCTGTGACGATCTTATCATGTTTTGAGTTTGATTTGAAGAAACTCAGGCAACTTGGTTTCCACAGACATTTAGCGAAGTAACTTGTTTTGACATCATGGCTTATTGAGTTTAGACGATTCAACAAGATTTTGTTATCTTGATGGACATAGACAATGATCAATTTAATAATCATTGTTAATGTAATATTTGGGAGTGAGCTGGAGTTTGGTTTTGAGCATCAACAATGATCTTGATGTAGAAAAATTGTGAGCATATTCTTTTGTTTGAAGCGTCAAACAACGATCTTGATGTAGAAACGTTGTGAGCTTAGCATTTGTGGGTTGCAGATGATGAGCGCTCCAGGTCTATATTTACATATAATAGAGGACATGATCATCTGAGCGTGCTAATGAGAGCTTCAGGTCTATATTCACATATAACACAGAAGACCATCACTCCAGGTCAATGCTTCCGCATAGCAGATGTGATAAGCACGAATTAATATTTTGAAGAGCTAACTATAAGCGTCATTCAGGGTTAAAGCTAGGGGGTTTGGATTTGGGAAAAAATCAAGCACGAATCAAATACTCTAAGCCCCTTTTTGTCAAAACTTATTACTTTGTGCAGGCCAAATGTCTGTGAAAGTGATCCTTATCACCGAACTCTTTTGAATTTAGTTTGATCAACGAATTGTTGTTTAATTGTATTATGGCTGAGCCTATTGACACATCATCACACAAATCAATGTCCTCCTTTAGGTGCTTTCCACACATATCTGAACCCTGCAAGAAACAAACAATATTTACATAAGATGAAGCACAAAAAAATGATTCCCACAAAATTAGTTCATTTGTAGTATTACTCCCCCCAAATTTCAATTTTCATCATAAAATGAAATTTTCCACGGATATAAGAACATACTCAGAGGGATGGCAAACATTATCACAAAATGTAATTAAGAAAATTAAACTCTCCCCCTTTTTTTATTTTAAACATAACTGTTTTAAGCAAAAAGAAGTTAAAATGAAATGAGCCCTCGCATGTTGATCAGTTTATAAAAGCGTGGTTTGTCAAACGTTTTAGTGAAAATATCTGCTTTTTGATTCTTTGTGTCAATTGAAATTATATTGATAAAACCCCTTTCCTGAGCATCACGAATGGCATGAATTCGGGTTTCAATGTGCTTTGTTCGAGTGTGATGGACATGATTTTTTGCAATCCCGATTGCAGCTTCATTGTCGTAGATAATCAGAGTATGGATAAATTTGATGCCATAGTCGATCATCTGGTGTTGAATCCATAACATGTGACAGCAGCAGCTGGAGGCGGCAGTGTATTCAGCTCCACCAGTACATAAAGAGACATTGGTTTGCTTCTTGCTTTGCCATGAAACTAAACACTCCCCCAGATATTGACACCCTCCAGATAAAGATTTTCGATCAAGTTTGCAACCACCATAATTGTTGTCAGAATAAGCATGAAGGTCAAAACTCCCTCCTTTGGGATCCACAAACCTAAACGAGGAGTTCCTTTGAGAAAACGAAAAATTCTCTTCACTGCTTTTTCATGTGACTCCTTCAGATTAGCTTGATATCTTGAGCAGTAACCAACAGCAAATGCAATGTCAGGACGACTTGCAATGAGATACATTAATAACCCGATCATAGACCTGCATCGATGTGTATCAACAGACTTACCAGATTCATCAGGAGTAAGGCAAGTTTGTTCCTTGAACGGAGACAACTCAAAAGAACAATCATCCATCTTGTATTTTTGCAGAATCTCTTGAATATATTTCTCCTGATGAATAAGTATACCATCAGATTTCTGTACCACTTGTAGACCAAGAAAGCAACACATTTCACCCATCATACTCATCTCGAATCTTTCTTTCATCACCTCTTTGAACTCTCTGCATAACCTTTCATTTGACGACCCAATAATAATGTCATCAACATACACCTGAACCAATAGCACATCATCATCAATCACCTTTTTGAAAAGAGTCATATCAATAGTTCCTCTTGTAAAACCTTTGCTCAGCAGATATTGTGTCAAAGTTTCGTACCAAATGCGAGGAGTTTGATGTAGTCCATAAATTGATTTATCTAATTTATAGACTTTATCGGGAAAATCCGGATCCTCGAAACCAGGTGGCTGACACACATATATCTCTTAATCAATATCCCAATATAAGAAAGCACACTTCGCATCCATCTGTTATACTTTAAAGTTCTTTTGCGCAGCATGAGCCAAAAATATTCGAATGGCTTCAATTCTAGCAACAGGAGCAAAATCATCGGTGTAATCAATGCCTTCCTCTTGTGCAAACTCTTGAACAACCAAACGAGCCTTGTTACGAATGACAACTCCACGATCATCTGGTTTATTCTTGTAAACCCACTTAGTACCAATTGGGTATGTATTCTGTGGAAGATCAACCAGTTTCTATACCTTTAACTTTTTGAATTTTTGAAGTTCCAGTTGCATTGATTCAACCCAGCTAGGATCTTGCAGTGTTATGTTAATGTTCTTTAGGACAGTTTACGATAAGAAGCAAGAGAATAAGCATACATTTATGAGACCGGATTGCAGACGTGTTTGGAGCCCGTCAGAAATGGATCCTATGACCAAGTCATGAGGATGATTTTTCAGCTCCTTGTAACATGAATTGATTGTAGATGTATCAGAATGTGGTTGTTTAGTTGAATCGAGAGTGACGTCAGCGGCAAGAGAATTATGAGAAGATGTGACAGGTGGTACATGTTCAGACAATGATGCAGAAGAATCAGGTGAGCCAACAATATCATGAGTGGATGGCGGTGATTGTTATTGAGTTTCTTGAACAGGTATAGAACTTCAGTGTGCACAGGAACAATATCGTCATCTTCCAGAAATAATGGTAAACTGAATGAGTTGAAAACTTTTGTGGCATCGTAAAACCATGGTTTTCTTCTGTGAAATAATTCGTATGACGATTAACACTTGATTAAGCACATAAGAAGCACAATTCACCCGCTTCAGCCCAGAAGATAATTGGAAGTTTCGATTCAATTAACATTGTTATAGCAGCTTCGACCAAGGTTCTGTTCTTACGTTCGGCCACCCCATTCTGCTGCGGGGTCCTTGCTGCACTGAATTGTCTCAGTATTTCTTTCTTCACAAAAAGAGTCAAAAATATGATTTCTGAACTCAGTTCCATTATCGCTCCGAATAGCCTTCACTTTCTTCCCACTGATTGTTTCAATTTTTATAATAAGACTTTTGAAAGCACGTGCAGTCTCCCCTTTGTGTGCAAGAAAACTCACCCAAGAATATCGCGAGAAATCATCTATAATAACAAGGCAGTGAGATTTCTTAGAAATGCTTTTGACACTAATTGGCCCAAACAAATCAGCATGTAATAACTCAAGAGGACTAGAAATTGAATTTATCAGTTTAAGCTTATGAGATTTCTTATACTGCTTCCCCTATGCACATGCCATACAATTTTCTGCAACCGAAAAATCTTTTAGAGGTAAACCACGAACAAGGTTATGTTTAACAAGTTTATTTATATTATCAAAATTAACATGACCGAATTTCCTGTGCCATAAAAAAGATTCAGACGAAGATGCTTTGGACATAAGAATTGTAACGGTAGATGTTGAATCCTTGGAGTTCATGTCGAGCAAGTATGTATCGTTCTTCCTTGGTTCTCGCATAACGATTAGATCTTCAGATATAGAGAAATCAGGCTTCAGAAATAAACATTCATCAGATTTGAAGAGAACAAGTATATTTTTGTCACAGATTTGTGAGACACTCAGTAGATTGAAATGCAGTTCTGGAACATACTTGAGTTTCTCAAGCGTTAATGAACCATTTGATACGTCGCCTTGACCGATCATTTTTCCACCCTTCTTATCACCAGCAAACGCCACATATCCGCCATTGATGATTCTGATATTTGTTAGGAGATCCTTCAATCCTGTCATGTGTTTGGAACATCCGCTATCTACATGCCATAGACTATTGATAGGCCTCCTCGAACGTTCCTGACAAAAAAAATGAATTAATTAGAAAGAGGAACCGATGTCTAGTGGACTTGGGTTTAAACAGAGAAAAATTAACATGAAAATGATGATTTAAAAATCTATTAAACCTATTTGTTAAACTAGGGCTATTTACACTCTTTTGAACAAGTTCACGACAGTTTTTGACTACATGATTATCGAAAAAAATGAGATTTGAAACGTTTCATTCCTTGATTAACTGGGGGAGTGGAATCTATAGAAACTTCTTCATCATATTCTGACATGTTTGAGTCAGAATCACTAAAAGAAACTTACATTTCTTTTGTCTTACCTTTTGACGTGCTAGCTTCACTACCTGTAACCTGAGTATGATCCATCTTTGAGCAGTTTGTCTCAACAGGTTTTGATATACGAATTGGGAAAAATGTTGGAATTGGTGCTGAGACAAACTTCTCAAAAAAATTCGTATGAGGCAACATATCATTGGTTTTAACAAATAAAACACAATCATTATGAACATCATTCAAAACACACACATCACAATCATTGTTTAATACAAACGGGTTAATGTTCAAACTATTCGAATCATTTAACAAATCATCGGAACTACTAGCATTGTCTATACTAGACTTCTTTGAATTTAAACTAAAGCTGGAAACAGAGCATCCAAGACCAGAACTTGCACCATAGCCATACTCCTCCGCACTTCCTTATGATTAACACCTTCTAAACCTGCAAACAAGTTGTTAGTATGTTCTGCAATTAAATCATTAGTTGGGTGAGGTTTGGGTGTAGGAGAATAACAATAAGTACTAGGTGGAGGATAGACATAAGGGGTGTCTTCATAACCTATTCCAGATTTAATTCTAGCCCCTCTTTGTCTATAATTAAACTCTTCTCTTTTCATTCCAGAGATAGTCCATCTGTCTAACTTTGTTTGAAGTTTACTACATTCAAACTGTTGGACCTGAATTGTAGTCTAATAATATCAACACAGTCAAAGTCAACAAAAGTCAACATCAATGGTCAAAGTCAACGCAAAAGTCAAGACGACGCGTTCGGGACGAAGATTAGAGACAAGACGTTGAAGGCGACAGAGTGTTATTGTTAATAAATATATTTTGTGTCAACAAAATATATTTAATTGTTTTGGTCTTTTTAGTATTTTTCGTAATATATATATATTTTTTCTTTATGACAAAATATATATTAGACTAAACATTAGGGGTTTATTTGTATTAATTTCCATTTATCATGTTTTAGTCTAAGTGTAGGGTCCTAATTGTCATTAGTCCAAAGTGTCATTAGCTATAAATAGTAAATGGCAATTAGGGTTTTGTAGGCTTGAATGAGCCAGATTTGGGGTCTTTCCATGTAAACAACATCTGGTGCAAATCAATATAGATCAAAGTGGGGATTTTATTAGTGTTCTTCATTTTTCTTCATTATTCATCAATTTTATATCATTTTGATCCAAAATCTTCACAAGTTACTGATTCAATAGTGTTATGGGACCAACACAAACTCGGCTAATTTTACACGTTCGTCCAACAGGTTAACCTCAACATTCTTTTCTAAAAGTTTTCTATTTAAGTGATCTATTTCTTGTAAAGCTTCATTAAGTTTCACGTAATAGTTTACTTCATTTTTTTTAGATCAGAATTAATGGTGTTTAGTTCAGCTTGATTTGTTAACAATAATCTATTAGTTTTATATATACCAAAAAGACGAACCCGACAAGCAGATGAGCACATATCATGTATTACCTCATAAGGAAGGCCCATGATGATTTTCTCAGTAGCTAGAGCTTTCTCACAATTGCAAACAGGAGTGTTTCTTTTTCTCCCTTCTTCCTTCTCATCTTCAATTTCCTTCATGCCATTCACATCACTCATAGCTCCCTTTTCAGCATTAACTTTCATTGATTCAGATTTAGAAACTTGTTCTTTGATTTCTTTTGCAGATCCATTTTTCTCATTGTTTGACATTTCGGCCATGAGCGCATGATTGATTTCATCTTGTGTCTCGGCGATCTCTACGCTCCAGTAGAAATTGGTTATCAATGCAATCTCCTTTGAGTTGTTGTTTTCTTCTCTTTTAAACATAGTGGTATTCTTAGCATTTGGGGATGGTGGTTCATAGACAGTTGGAGAGGGACATTCTCTTTTGAAGTGGCCAAGCTGCTTGTAGTTAAAGCATCTAAGTTTAGATTTGTCTGCATTTTGGTTCCCAAAGCTCCTTTTTCTGGTTCTTTCCATGAATCTTCTAGCCCTCATAGTAAGCATGGCCATTTGCCACTGAATATTAGCTTCTTCAAGATCATCTGGATCTACTTGTAACATGTCTTCTATTGTAATTTCCTTTCGTTTAATTTTCCCAGCTATCAACGCCTCATAGCTGTTCACGAACATTCCAAATAATGCCATCATGTCAGTTGGAACTTGTGACGTGATCTATTCCTTTCCAGCACTCTTTCCTTTAGACAATGCATTTCCAGAAACGTATGAAAACCAGAGTTGTTTGTTGGAGCCATAGATGTTGATGAGAGAAACACAACATTCTGTGACCGAATTTAAGGATAAACCGCTTGGTTGTACTCCCTCCTTTTGATATCCAATTCAAAAGATTTCAGTTTGCTGATCACAGCCATAAGTTTGTATTCCGAGAACTCAGGTAGAAGTGAGTCCAGTAACTTTGTAACTTGTTCTGCAATGGTTAAGTCATCATCATACTTCTTGAGATTGCTTGTAACAGTCAGAAATCAATTTGTAAGGTCTAAAATTCTCTCATTCCCGTGACCCATGAACGAATTGATCTCTTTTTGCGCTTGAACAACTTTGTCTTTATGAAGATCTGCAATACCATCATAGAACTCACACAAAGCTTCATACAACTCCTTAGCATTCTTATGTTCCCCAAATCTGTTGTGGATTTCAGAGCTCAAACACAAAATCAAAGCACCAAAGGCCTTGTTGTCCCTATCAATCAGTTTCTTGTCTCTCTCATTATATGTTTCTGGAACTGTGTTTCGAACAGTGGCATCTCCAACAATAGTAACCGGAATATGTGGACCATTTTCGATTGATTCCCCTTGTGTGTGGTCGGTATACAAGTAAAAAGTTTTCAGTGCCCTTTTCCAGTCCTCAAAATTGTCCCTGTTAATCAACTTTGGTGGTCTGTTTGGTGACCCACTCTCCAGATCAGCTAAGGTAAATGACATAGACATTTTGAAATTAATTCAGATGCTAGTTTCGCAACCAGATTCGCAAACATGTTCGCAAATAGTATCGCAAAATGCTTAGCAAGATAGCTTCGCAAAAGCAATTGAACTTTCGTTCAGGGTAATGCCGGGATTATAATGGCAAATGGGCAACACTTTCGCAAGACCAGCAGAAATAATGAACTTTCGTTCGATAGGTTCGCAATCCAGTGTCAAATTGTTTAACAACTGATAATCACAATAGTTTCGCAAGATGATCCACAGTTTCGCAAGATGAAGTCTAGTTTCGCAAAATGAATTTGAAAACCCCTTTTTCATGAAAAACAAATTCCAACAGCAAACACCCAACAGATCTAATGATAAATCTGATGATGTAGATGATTTTACCAGCCAAAATAGAACTATTCTCAAGCAAAAATCAATGAAAACAAAACCAATTCAGATCCAATTTTGTTTGAAATAGCTTTTAACCATAAGTTAATAAGAAACCCCAAAATCAATCCCAGATCTCAGATCTATATGTTGATGATAGATCTGAAGATTTTAATTGATTCAAATACTAAAAACACAAAGTTCTCAATCCAACTCCATAGCAAATAACAACAAATCAGATCCAGAAAGATTGAAATGAATTTTTTTTATCAAAACCCTTCACAAAAAAAACCCTCAAATCAAGAGCACAATGGCTCTGATACCATATTATTGGTCTAAAAGATTGATAATCCGTGCTATGTTGATATAGATATGATCACAACACCATGTTACCAATAGATCTAGTAACAAAAGCTTATGAAGATTGATCAAAAAGTAAATAAGCCATAAGAACCCATTAAGTAATTGATTAAGAAGCAGATTAGATGAAGATGGATTGATATAATGCAACAAAGATATCACAAACAATTCCTTGCAAAACCGTGAATCGAAATCAAACTCAAAATCAAAGACAATATAATTCAATAAAGTTCCAAGAGTTGTCTACAAATGAAACCCTAAACAACTATATATACAAAGTCTAGTTTCGCAAGTTTACGAAACTAGCTGCTCGCTAGAACAGGACAAGCTGCATGCGACACTTAGTGTCGCATGCTGTGTCGCATAACCAACAACAAGGAAACTAATTAAACTAGCTATTACAACGAAACACAAATACAAGACTAATCTATTACAAATAAAGACAAATACAATAATAATAACGGTAAGGTGAATACCACCCTACATGTGGTCATCACATTTGAAGTGGGAGCCCTTACACATCAAAGAATAAGCCTTACTATCATTTTTAACCTTTCATAAGTCTTCTCCATGTAAATCATCCTCTACATATGGTTTTGTGGAGTATTTGGTGTAGGTACTAGAATCATCAAGTACACGAACAGGTATATGAGAACCCTTCTCAGTAGACTTCCATAAATCATTGTTAATAGAGCACAAATGATGTTTCAACCTGATAGTCCAATTCTTGAAATCTGCACGATTAAATAACCGTTACACCTCTGAATAGTTAATCACACGACTGAAAAGTTGAACTTTGACCCGGCAGACACTTCACACGGTTGAACAGTAGTCACAAGTCTGAAAGAATGTTAACACAGCTGAATAGTGACACACACGTCTGAAAATAACCAATGACATGGCAGAATAGTGACCCGACAAACACTTGAAAAATCCTTTGACACGACTTGAATACCTTGACCCGACTAAACAGTGTCACCCGACTCAAAAATAACTTCAAATTTTGAGATTTTTGTGCTTTCAACCATATTAACACTACACAAAACCTTCACACGACTAACAGAAACTTGATTCTATTGCAAATTACATGTCCAGATACGTTTAAATCATCAATTAGAGTCTCACACATCTAGATCATATCATCACACGACTTGAACATCATCATCAAATTTTCACTAATTCTTAACACTTTGTTGAATTTGTCCAAAATTCACATAAAAGCTGTATAATCACTCGATTAACAACCCCATGTATCAATCAATCTCAAACATCATCATTGTATTATGAATTTTATCAAATTTTTTATCGAACAATTTTGGGTTTTGATTTTACTTAATACTTCTGATTTCTTCTTTTCTGAGTGAATTCAACACCGATGTTGTGAATTAGAATCGATTAGAGTGATGAATCGAAGCTAATATTAACAACAAATCGTGAAAATCTCAATTGAGCAGTTTTTGAGGGTTTTTGCTTGATGAACTACGAAAAACACTCTAAATCAACAGCTCTGATACCAATTGACAGGTTCAATTGGATCGAAACTGCTATAAATAAGATTACAATCATAGATCTACGTAAAGTAACATTGAAAATCAACACACGAATACTGAAAGTTCACTTGTATGGATGATCAGACTAGTCACAGTACAATCAGGTGCAAAAGCTGCATACAATGGTACTTGTTCACCCTTATGACCTAGTTGCCTATAACATTCTATTTATAGCATAAATACACTTTAGGGAGAATGCAAATTATACCCTAAATAAAACAAACTTCACAAATAAAGACTAAAATAAATCTTTTTAGACAAGAGCCCTAATAGTAAGGCTTTACGCGAACCTATCTCCTAATATGACGACCCACGAGATTCATGACACTTAAAAATTAAAAACACTTAGCGATTCTATCTTAGCTATTTGGGTTACAAAATGTTTAGCATCCCCACACTTAAGTTATACGTTGTCCCTAATTTAGAAATGCAAAACATTTAAAAATAAAGCTAGAAATGCAAAAATAAAAAGATAGAAAGGTGAATTGGTAAAGACTTAGCTGGTATGGAGAAATGCGTAAACTCCAAGACTTCATTCCAATCTATGGCTTCGATCGTATAGCATTTCGGTCGCGATCAAGCTTCACTCCGACACTCCCGAGATCCATCTTCATCCTCACAAATGCAATCTCACCCGAATGGAGATTGAGTACGGGTGAGAATAATATAAACCTGCAAAAACACAAACAAGAAACCCGAGCGTAACACTGACTTGACACATTAATAATAAATACAATTAAAGTAAAAATTAAAATAAAAATAAGATAAAATTAAACTTATACAAACTCTACAAAACCAAACTCTGACCTAGATCAACCCGTTCCATGTGGGGCATACTTAAACCTACCAGGATCCCCACACTTAAGCTTAACTAGCCTTTTCACTTATGTCCAATACTCACTAAACAGCTCATTCTCATCTCCTCCTACAACCTTTCCTCAGCATCTATCACCTGAACCCTCCTATCGCAACACTTAGTGTCTCTAACGGGTTCAGGGATCTTAAACACTACACTATCTGTGACACCCCACCTAGCGGCAGAAACACCGGGTTGTAATAGAAATTGGATACTAATAGTAAACAAAGCACATGGTACACTTTTTATTAAAGTCTAATAATATCATAACATAAGTTTGGAATAATTGACTACATGGAAACCATCAAAAGACATGAATAAGAACATAATAATTGCAACCTTTTATTGTTTATTAAATTCTAAGTCCGAAATGTTCATATGTCTTGGAAATAGAAGTAAGCAAAACATCAAGGACCACCTGAAATATGTGAAAATAAAGTTAGCTAATGAAAGCTAGTTAGTAAACCACAATTGATAAATAATAGCATAGAAAATTTGAGATCATCATAAATATGTTGCGCAAGCTTATGTGTATAGCAATTTCATCATATTACTCAACCATGACCGTAGAAACACACATAGAAACATCAACCATAGATCCCGCAGGGTAACCTTTAGCAACAAGTAATGAGGAACCACTCATGTTACAATTAGTGATAATTGTTTTTTAACCCTCTTGATATGTAAGTTATAAGAAATTGTTTTAGCATCGAAATGACATAGCAGCATAGCAACAAGCATCACAGTATTGTAACTATTAACCAACATATCGAATCAACATATAGAATCGTCGGGTTTAAATCACATATCGATGTTGTAAAGTGTAGGTGAGTTTGTCTGACCATTAGCGCTAAGATTGTACCAGTGGAAATTACAAAATAATATAACTACTATTGACTATCACATAATTTTGCATCAAGCGGCCGACAAGACTAACACATTTTATGATCTCATTTGATATAAAATCAAAAGAATAGAAAAACCGTAATATATTATTGGAACACATATCTCAGCCCCAAAAGCATAAACAGTAAAAAGGGGTAGTGAGTTTAATCACCTTGAAATGCAAAGATAATAGTAACACTTGAATCGCAACTAAAAAGAACCAAGGATGGTCCAAATATTAGAATCACCTATTTAAATAGGAAAACTTAATTTAGAAACGAAACAAATAGTATAGCAGCTACAATCAGAAATCTAGGGTTTCAAATTTAGAAATTAGGGTTTTAAATTCAAATTTGGGGATTAGCGTTTCAAATTACAAATTTGAGATTATACAAATATTATTGTATCTTTACAATTAGGTATATTTTATAAGAGTCTTTTTCTAGTTTTTTACTTTAAATATTTGTACCATTTATAATACCTATTTTATTAAGTATGTGAAACATGTAATAATATTATTTGTATATTTTAGAAATTATATATTTTTATATCCTTAAAATATATTTAATACAAAAGAATTATTTGAGAATGGGCAAGAGGACTTGAACCCCGGCCATTTCGTCAAACAATTTATATCCTTATATATTTTTATATCCTTAAAATATATCTAAATGGCATAACAATTTATATTATTCACCTCTCTTAAAATTTGACAAATTAAGATCACGGATTCATTGTTCGGTCTAGTCAACCACGTTTTAACCTCATAATCTAGTAATTCATTGACATATCACACAATTACATGATTAATAAGATTATAAATTTGCACATTAAAATACTTTATTACTAACGAAGAATGCTTGAGAAAACTAATGGTGTGAACATTATTTCAGTAGGATAGAAAATATCAAGTTTGGATACTAATAATGAGTATTACAATCCACAATAATTCAAAAGTATAGAAAAATTTCAATGATAAGTACTATAAGCTTCAAAATCTCATTAATAGATACTATGGTTAGATAAGACATTTTCAGATTGATAATGTTTAGGCATCTGGAATGAAATTGAGTCTTAACCTCAAAGACCTAACCGGATCAGTTTTATATACCCCCTGGCTGTTCTTTTAGTCAAGTCCTTCTTCAAGCTATATAATTTACTACTTAATAATAACACATAAATCAATCCATATGTAACTAAATGGTTCACTGAATCACATAATCATTACCAAAACACACATCTTCAAATTGTACTTTTCTCCTTTCATGATTCAAATTCAGTAAACGGATACAAAGTTAACTATCAACTACAAAAATATTAATAATTTTCAGTATTAAAAACAATACATGTTGGCAATGAAAACCAAAAACGTAACATTCGAACCCTTAAATAACTTGTTTGTTCATTTTTGTCCCCGCACCTAAAATCAAAGAGAAATCAACTGAAAATGAAGTCAAAGTCTATATTTAGCATAATACCTGCAGCCAATTTTGCATCCAACACGAACATAAGATCAATCAAGCAGCCAACAACCTACAATAAAAAAACAATGACCTACATGTAAGATTTGCAATCATTGGAGAGAAAAGCTACACTGATAACAGCCCAACCAAATCAAGAATCGAAAAACTACCATATGTGAAAGCCCTAATTCCTAAAGTTATATGTTGCTGATTTTTGCAAGTTATAATCAATAACAACTAACCCCTTTTCATTAATTGTCTTTAAAACACCACTATTTCTTCTTAATGAAAGCCCTCTTAGTGAATCTGTAAAATGATATCACAATAGATTATTAAAAAATATGTTTATAAAGTAATTGAAACAGGTAGGGTTGTGGAGATTATTTTGAAATAAGAAAATAGATGGTGGACGACGAAGCCGTGATGAACCCAATAAGAATAATTCTACTTGCTCTCGTTTGAACTGCAAAGAAATTATAGAGGGTCACATACTTGAAGAGAAATCAACCATTGATGAGGGAGTTGGAGCAGAACTGGTGAAATTGCGGAAGCAATGGATATAGTTGTATGGCTGTGGAGAAAATTTATAAATCCCAAATCAAAACCAACATGTCGCAGGTTTTGGGATTGAAATTGATAGAGGCAGAAGAACCGGTTGTGAAGTAGGCGGAGGTTTTGAGATGTTGTATACACAGGTTTTGAAATCTAGGGTTTGAGTTGAAATCTAGGCTTTGTGTTGAAAATTAAGGTGTTGTGTTGTGTTGTACATCACTCTTAAAATCATTGTACCATTTCAACATTAAGGAAATTGTTAAATTACTACTTTGCCCATGCTATACTCTTATTAAGGTAGTAATAGATATATTAAAGACGAGAAATAAAGCAACGTTCTATCATATATATATATATATACATTAACGAGAAGGTTTTCCACTATTCTCCGTGGATACTTAACTGAATTGTCAGCTAAGGACAATGATATTGAAGTGGGTATTAATTAACCTAGACCTAGTTTCTTATATAACAAATAGGGCATAAGATTAATACTAGCTTCTAGGTCGGCTAAAGCAGTGTTCGCAGTGTTACCGTCGAAAATACAAGGAATCGTAAAGACTCCTGGATCAGATAGCTTCTCGGGGCAGTGTATTTGTGACCACTGCTGAGCACTCGCAACTCAAAGGAACATAAGAGAGTTCTCCTAGCTTGCATTTGTTCCTAAGGATATCCTTTAAGAACTTAGCATATATATGCATACGCCGGAGAACCTCTATGAATGGGAGATTGATCTTAAGTTGCTTAAATATATCTAAGAAATGTCCACACTCCCACGTATACTTTTGCTGCTTTAAGCGAGTGGGATATAGCACTCTAGCATGCTGATAGTTCGAGATGAACCAACCGTGGATCTAGATCTGAGATTGTTTAGGGATGTTGTTTGCGATCAGTGACGCAGAAACTCACTAATCACTTATTGGTGCTTGAATGTTCATGAAGATCAATGCAAGGTATGATGAAGATGAGGATTATATGAATAGGTTCTTGTATTAGATCTTTGTGAAGGTTACAAAGGATATGGAATGAAATGCAGGCAACTCTATTTATAAATGACCTAGGTGATTGTATTTATAGTCCATACCATTCACCTTACATTTCACCTAAACACGTGCACATAAGCACAAACGCGCATTTAAGCACAAAATGATTACACAAATATTCTAAGACAAATACAATAAATGAACGTCTTCACCCGTGCTTGCTCGTGATGATGCTCGATATCTTCACTCGCTTATATTTGCAAAGTGACATCTTCAAATAGACCCAACAGTACTCCCCCTAAGTTGACACTTTACAAATCCGACATATCAGCTTAAATCTTCAAGTGGCGAGCATAGAGAGCAACTTAACGTTTTGGTATGCATTATCTTCAAGACGACCCAACAAAACTCCCCCTAAGATGATGCTGTCAAAACACTGTCTTTCAACAAGCAATCTGCATTCTTCTCTCCCTTATGTGTAACATCAAAGGTTATGGAAAGAATAAGCAAAGAGTAGATTCCGGTGAATCTATATATCAGCAACGGGATCTTCTTCAACCGTTGAAGTAGAATGAGAAGACTTCTTTGACTTAGAATACTCCCCTCAACTTTTGCTTTAGATGTTAACGGGATCTGTGTATGAGATATTAAGAGGAGGATTCTTAACACTCAACAATCTGACTTGGAGTTGTTTGGACTGGAATTAAGCTTGAAAGGGAACATCTTCAAGTCGCGTGGAAGCTTGTTCTGCAATGGAACTTGTTCCTGCAACTCAAAGAAAAACATTAAAACTCATGGAATAATGTGCATTTTTCATCAATGTAAAGATTAAGTTCTTAATCGGATGAGATATTGCTTGATGAACAACTCCTACATCAATAACACATGTTAAACTGCCAACACCAAAAAGAAAAAGATTAAAATGACAATCTTTTTGGTGTTTTTGAATTTTTCAATGTTTTTGATATTTTTGGAACTTTCCCTTTACATTTATGAATCTTTTACCTGAAATGAGATCATACCAGCAATTTGTCCAACACATGTTTTGTAGTTCTTAAGAATAGACATTTGAATTGTGAAGTAATTGAGTGATGAATTGTTGAACAAATCAATTAGCTCGAAGTGACACAATTACTTTTTCTATTCTTGATGATCAATTAGGTTGATTAGGAATAAGTTTTGACTGACCCATACCTTGCACATTAGAAAGTTATACACTTCATCTAAATATCCTGAGAACACATCAACATGTCAGGTCACTTACAATCATACTCAGTGTGGAATATGGTTCTTATCTATTTGGATTTGGTCCACTTTAGGACTTCTTTTGGAATTCCTTTTTGGAATTATCTTTTATTTTGCTTGCGTTCCCTTTGGGAATCTTCTGAATTCCATTTTGGAATTTTTGGTGATGGTCCATCTTTGGGACTCTTTTCTGTTCCATTTTGGAATCTTTTGCTGCACGTTGAAGCTCAAAAAGGACTTCACGTAAGATTTCAGGTCTGTGGGTACCACAACAAAGAAGCTCATAGATGCGGTTCATCACACTGAATAGATTGCATCGTTACCCGATGTATATCGGTTGCGTCAAAAGATATCTATTTGAATTGTAAAAACGTTTCACGTTCACTAAGATGTTTCAACCCCAAAACTCATTAGAATTTAGTTAAATCATCATAGAATGTACTTGTTCAGTATACTTGTCTGAGCTGTCTCGCACATCAATTTTCACGCTTCAGTCTTTATTGTTTAAAATGATGCGTTGAATAACTCTAGTGTTCTATCATTTCTCATGTACGAGCGAGTAGATTCATCATATTTTTGGATTTTTCTGATTTTATCATATTTTTTTAATAATGATTTATCCCCCTAAACTTTTAAATTTCTAGAAAAATTGAAAGTTTAATGAAAAGAAAATGACAAATATGTTATCAACGTATGAAGAGTGCATGCAATATACTTAATCTAAACAGACGAAATGAAACATCGGTTGTTTCTTGCACAGCCATCATCGTTTGATTTTGAATTTTTTTTTAATTCCTGCAATGATTCTTTTTTGTTTCCATCTCCATTTGATGTCAGTTGCATCGAAAGCATCATGAACAAGATTCGATATCTTTTCATGATAAGGGATCAGCCATAGTCTTCTTTTCTTTGTTTGACCAGCCTCCATAACTGTCCCTACACTCTAACAAATTAGTTAGAGGGTGAAATCCAAGCCATTGCGGTCTTGGATTGTCGGAAATCATCAATATAGGTAACTTCTTGATAAATTGCATCTTTTGGTGGACCATCAGTTGATGAAGCACGTTGCTCATCTTGATTCTTAACAGGTGTTTTTCTCCACAACTGATTTTATGTGGGACCAAAGGAATGCCTTGGTTTGGACACATGTCTAGAATTATTCATGGAAGATCTGTCATAGTCATTTCTAAACCTATTTTTCAAAAATCGGTTTTGTTGACTATTTTGCTTATGCAAAAATGGATTTTTTTGATTGTGTTTTCTTACAAATATTGGTTTCCATGAATCACTAGAATGATCACCATTAGCGAATTTAAAATCAGAAACATACCTGGCATTATTTGCAAATGATGAATTTCTTTGGACATACCTTCTCGGCTTCATCGTTGAGCTATTGTTGTAAAAGCAATCCTGAGTGTTGTGATTGACCATGTCACAAATGGAGCAATACTTGTTGTAGTAACATTCCATTATGTCGTGGTTGTACATCTGACAGTTGGTGCGGTACTTGTTGTAGCAGCATTCAGTTGTCGTGTGATTGTACATCTCACATATCTCGCAGTACTTCTGATGAGCCTTGAAGGGAGACTTCTTTCTTTTCTTTTGAGAAGCTTTTGCAGTAGAAGCATGTTGATTCTGATGAGCTTTGACCTTTGAAGAAGCTGAAGTCTTGAACTTGTTGTTTGAACCATAAGGAAAGACACCTTGATTGTAGATACAATCCGAGATATGATGAGTTTCAAAGTCACAGATTAAACAGTAGATGTCACTATTTGAATCGCCTGTGGATTCGGAATCTTGAGACTTTGAAGTAGAAGGAGTCTGTGGTGTAGAATCATATGAAGTGGCCTTTGTCTTGTTCTTCTTGGCTTTGCTTTTCTTTCTTGTAACCTTCTTCTTCTTCTTTGACTGAACCTCTTGTGTATTTTCTTCTTTGACTGAACCTCTTGTGTCTTTTCTTCTTCTACTTGAGAAGATAGTGATCCAACAATTCCGATTGGCACTAATCTATCATTTTTCTGTTCAAATGACTTTGCTTGTTCAATTTCTTCTTTGATGTTAACAAGATCAGATTGTGATCTGTTAAATTTATCTGTAAGCTCCATAATTTGCACATTCAAGTTATGCTTTTCAGTAACCATTGAATCAATATTCTGTGTAAGAGATTTCAGTCTATCTTCGCACAATTGGTGATATTTTTGTAGACTTGCATGTTTCTCTTGTTCTTCTTGCAGTTTGGTTTTCAGAACACTGTTCTCTGAATCAAACATCTCAGACAACTTCTTCAACTTTTGAATTTCTTCTTGAAAATCGTTGATCACTCTTGATATATGTTCATTCGATTTTTCAGCATCCTTTCTGATGTTCATTGCTTCTTTTTCTTTTTCCTTGAGCGAATCTTGGAGAGATGTGATTCTGTGGTCCGATGCCTTGTGTTGTTCTTGCAGATTCTTGTGCCTTTTCTCTTCATCCTTGAATTTATCCCAAATCCTGAAAGAATATGTTCTGTAGTGTTCATATTGTGTTGAAAGCATTCTTTGGTGCACATCTTTTCTCTTACATCGATTGGCATTTCAACAAATGAAGTCTGAACATCTTTCTTGTTTTCTTTTTCTGACATCAATCTCTTTATTTCTGAATTCAATTGAGCAATTGTCTCATCTTGCTTTGCAATGGTTTCTGACAAGTTGCTAATTTCTTTTTCTTTCTTTTTAAGCTCCTGTTTGGAAACAAAATCATTCTCTTCACTCCAATCATATTCTTCTTCTTGATTATCATGAGAATTTTTTTGAGTCACAAGAGCATGTTCATGAAAGTCTCTTATCTTTCGATCACAAGCTTTGGCTACTTGAAGAAACGTTGTTTCAAACATATTGTCAAATTCCGTGACAAAATCAATGATATTTTCTCTTTGTTTTTCTTCTTTGATCATGTTTTTCATGTTTGATTTTGGGAGATTTGGTGTTTGTGAAGATGGGTTGGGTTATGAGAGCTGATATATTGTTAAAAGTGGTCGGTTTGGAAAAATATTTCAGTACATAATGCTTTTGGGATGAATATTCAGCACTTAAAACACTTAGAAATGAATTTTGGGTGTTTTTTGGCAAAATTTTGTGTTTCGCCCCCCAAACGTGTCAGAAACACTGTTTGGAAGTGTCTGCCCCCCCTGACGTGTCAAGGGCACTGTTTGGACGTGCATGCCCCCCAGACGGGTCAACTTAAAATTTTCAGCAATTTCGGGACGTTTCAGCAGATTTAGGGCACTATAACTTGGTCGTTTTAACTTTGTTGGGACGTTTTAGACTTTTTTGAGACGTTTTAAGCTTTGTTGGGACGTTTCATATCAGTTTGACTTTTAAAAAGTCAAAGTTATGATAAACACAAAATCAATTCTTCAATTTTTGTTGTTTTTTGTTCAATTCAACACTTGTATTGTTGGACCTGAATTGTAGTATAATATTATCAACACAGTCAAAGTCAACAAAAGTCAACGTCAACAGTCAAAGTCAACGCAAAAGTCAAGACGACGCGTTCGGGACGAAGATTAGAGACAAGACGTTGAAGGCGACGGAGTTTTATTGTTAATAAATATATTTTGTGTCAACAAAATATATTTAATCAGTTTTGTCATTTTAAGTATTTCATGTAATATATATATTTTGTTGTTATGACAAAATATATATTAGACTTAACATTAGGGTTTTATTTGTATTATTTACTTTTGTCATGTTTTAGTCTAAGTTTAGGGTCCTAATTGTCATTAGTCCAAAATGTCATTAGGCTATAAATAGTAAATGGCAATTAGGGTTTTAGGGGGCTTGAATGAGCATGATTTGGGGTCTTTTCATGTAACAACATCTGATGCAAATCAATATGAATCAAATCTGAGTTTTTAAGTGTGTTCTTTATTGTTCATGTCATATTCATCAATATTTTACCATTTGATCCAAAATCTTCACAAATTACTGATTCAAAGGTGTTAATGGGACCAACAATTGGTATCAGAGCCTAATGGAGATCCAATTGAATCAATTTTGTTGAAGATTAAAGCTGATTATTAGAGATTCGTGAAGAAATTGTAGAGAGAGAAAGTAAATCTGGTTGGTTTTAGAGAGAGAAACCAGATCTGATTTTAAAAACCATCAGATCTACATCAACAAACATAAAATCTCAGCAAAACAACAACATATTTGTGATCTACAAGCTGAGATCTATAAGAAAAGAAGAAGAAATCATCAGATCTGATATTTTCTCTCACACACAGTGTGTGTGTGTTCTTGGTGTTCTTCAAATCTTCAAATCTGCAAGACCAGCGAATCTAGTTAATATCTGAACGAAAGTTCAAAATTTTAAGCGAATCTATACCAAGCATTTGCATAGATTCGCCCGTTGTTCTTAGCGAACCTATAAGTTCGCCCGACACTTGTAAGCCGGCGAACCTATACGTTCTTGCAACACTACCTTGCAAAACCATCCAGATCTGAGCGAACCTACCATTTGTTGACATATTTCCTGCACCAACAATCAACAAAACAAACACTTCAACCTAAAACCCACCAACCATTCCACCATCCTATCACAAATTCACCACACCATAACCAAAATCATTGTACAAGAACAGATCTGTTTCAAAAAAAAAATTAAATAAATAAGTAAAACAAAACCCTAACATTACCAAACCATTCACCATAGCCATCCATTTCTACAAGACCCACCCGGTTTATACCATAATCAAAATACCACCCAAACCACAGATCCATGTACCACATTCACCCGTCACCATACCCATTCCCCATCATCTTCACAACCACCACTCTTGACTTCTATTTCTCAAACCAAACCCGAGACCACATAAATCGACCATCGAAGCTGTTGTGGGTTTGTTTAAAAAAAACAGAAAAACCAAGAAGAAGAAGTAGAAAATCAAGAAAGAAAAGCAAGCAGCATCAGCAAGCAAAGCAGCAGACTGAGTGTCGAGGTGTGTTGTTGTTGTCTGGTACGAGTAAACAAGAACAAGCTGAATGTGTGTGTTGTTCCGGTTGTTGTTGTTAACACAAAAAGAAAAAAAGCAGAAGACGAAATAAGCTTTTGTGATTGTGTTGCTATTCTTGAGCTTCTACGGGCATAAACAAGAAGTGCTGCTACGGTTTGAACAAGAAGAAAAAAGCAGCATGAAGTTGTTGTTTGTGTTTCAGTGTTGAAGTTGAGTATGTTGCTATGTTGTTGATGTGTGGACGAGAGAGAGAACTAGAGAGAGAACCGGTAGAGAGAGTGACATGAGAGAGAGATCTGTTGAGTTGTGATGTTGCTGTTTGTGTATGTGTTAAAAGTTGAACAAGAGAGCAATTCATAAGCAACAGGATCGGTTGTGTGTGTGTTGTGGTAGAGTTTGTGTGTTTGTGTTGTTTGTTTCAGAGAGAGAGAGAGTGATGAGAAAGAGAGTTGATGTGTGTAAGTGTGTGTGTTTAGATTGTTGTTGTTGTTTATGAGAGTGAATTAAAGATAAGATAGAGAGAGAGTTGGAAGAGAGAGAGGTGGAGTTGTGTTTGTTTGTGTGTTGTTAAAAGTGTTGAAGTGTTGATGTTGTTGTTTTAATTAGAAAGGAAAAAGAAGAAGTAGGTGAAGTGTGTGAGTTCTAAAAGTGTTGAAGTGTTGATGTTGTTGTTTTAGGGTTAGGGTTTGGGTTATTGTTAAAGTTGTGGGTTTAGTTTTATGGTTTTGGGTTGTTTAATTAGGTTGGGTTATTAACATAATGGGCCAAGTTTAAGTGTGTTGTGGACTTTTAATTTGGGCCGAAAATTAGGGTTGGGTTTGGTGGTTTTGGGCCGTGTTAGTGGTTGGTTTGTTTTATTTTAAATCGTCGGGTGTAAAGTTTAAAAATTTTATGGGCGTTTTCGTTAAAGTCGTCATTAATTTTTAAAAGAAACGTCTTTTGCCCGGGAGTTCGAGTTTTAAAGTTTGGGCCGTGTTGGATTCCATTAGTTTTATTTGGGCAGGTTATTATTTTTATCTTTTGGGCCTAATTTTGAACTACACTAGTTGTTTTTGGCCAGGTGTTTATTTTGTCAATCTTTGGGCCAAAATTTTTGTCATTTAAGTTGAAATATTTTTGTAAATGGCAGGGACTTTCTAAAAATTTATTTTTAGGCCAAATTTTAAACGGGTTATCGATTATAAAATAATGGCTTACGCAGAACTTTTTAAATCCTTCGAATCTGATGATCTCACAATGGCACAAAGCCGGTTTGATAATTTTGCAGTTTTAAAGAATGAAAGGATGCCTGTGTTTCTTGATCGATTTGTGATGGTGGCAAATAACCTGAAGAAGCATGATCCAGGACTCGGAAATTATGAACAGGTTCAGAGATTGCTTGATTCTCTCCCACCAGAGTGGAGTTCACATGGAAAATCGATTAGAAGAGAAAGAGGATTTACTGATTACAAACTGGTGGAGGTGATGGACATATTAAAATCTTTTGATGATAAAGATGAGAACAATGATGAAGGAAAGAAGGAAGCAGAGGATGAAGAGATGCTGAAAGCAAAGGAAGAAATCAATCGTGCTTTAATTGCTGAAATTGTTGAGGAGTCTGCTCATGATGATAACTATATTGATTGCTTTGATCCTTTCAAAGAATTCTATTGTGAAGATGGTGAAAATTCTGATGAGGTTGTTGATTAGTTGAGAGTGGTAATGGATGAAGAAGTTCGAGATGGTATTGATGGTGAAGCTAGTGTCAAAACTGAAGTTCAAACATATGTTATTGATCAAGGACATCTGGGTCAGGAAGAGATAATTCAGTCTGGGTTGGTTTGTGAAGCTGATGACAAGAAAGAAATGAGAGTTTTTGCTACTGTTGATCATGAGAAGAAGAATGCTGAAGAACAAAAGCTTAACATGGAAGCTGTGATTGAAAGAGCCAAGCTTGAAGCTGTGGATGAGTACAAAAGGAACACTCCTTATTGCCAGTGTGAACGTGCCCTTGCTGCTGAAAAACTGGTAATTGGTCTTCCTTATGAAGTTGTAGAAGATATGTGTTCATCTGCATGCAAAATTCGTTTAATTGGCATATACAAAGCTAATAAATTGTTATTGTCAAATGAAAACGAATTAAAGAGAACTAACAAAGAGCTTAAAGTGAATGAATCAAAATCTTTTGTCAAATTAAGAGAAGCTTTGAAAGAAAATGAATATTTAAAAGGAACTCTTTTGGAAAAGAACTGTGAAATAAATTATTTGACTGAACAAGTCACGCTTGCTGAATTTGAAACAAGAAAGCTCAAAAATAAAATGGAACAATGGACAATTGCTAGCATGAAAAGGGAGGAGTTATGAAAGAAACAAAGGGGGGCTAGAATTAAGACTGGGTTGGGTCATGAGGATAAGGCTTCTGTATATCCTCCTCCCAGCACTTACTGTTACTCTCCTACACCAACTCCACACCTGACCAATGAGTTGATTCATGAAATAATGCAGAAAGATACTAATAGTTTGTATGCAGGATTGGAGAATGTGAATCTTAAAGAGGTGCGAGATGATTATGAGTCCCCGACTAGTATTGGATACAGTAAACCGGATGCTGACAGTCAAGCCAATGATTGCTCAGTTTCCGGTGTTAATAAATCTGTACAATCTGTTTCTTCTAACTTCTTTGACAAGTTTAAAGAAGGTGAAATTCCTACTTTTGAGCTTGTCCTGATTGCGAAGGAAGAGATAAAGTCGGATTCACGTAATCATCAAGCCATCAATCAAGATCCGTTGGAAGCAGAGGTACTTATTGAAGATTGGACAAGCTCAGATGATGAACCAAAGACAAAGGAAAGTCACGGAGATTCAAAGATCAAGATGTCATCTACAATGTCAAATCTGAAATGCTTCCAAAACCTGAATCAAGTCAAATCAGGATTTCATTTCCAGCTGCAAGACAAGTCAGTCGTCCATCAAAAGCTCAAAAGATGAAGCCTTCACCTCTATCCATCATATCTCAAGTTTGTAAAAGACTTGAGAACAAGCAAGTGAAGATCTCATCTCCCATTCAACAAAGCAAAACAAAAATCAGGCAAGCACCCACAACTCAACATAAGAAGCCACAAGTCTTCCAGCAAGTTGCATCAAGTTCAAAGCAAACCCCACCCCCAACTGCTTCACACGGGACAATCATGCATCAAAAGCCATTCAAGGCTTGCTTCAAGTGTGGAAAGGATGATCATGTGCTCAAGAAATGCCCAAAAGGGCATGCTTCGGACGGTAAAGGCAAACAGGTTTGCTTCTCCGGATCAGTGTCTAAAAAGAATCCTCCACTTGGTAAAGACAAACAGGTTTGTTTATTTGAATTTCAAGTTAATAATCATACATCTTTGAATGTCCGGATGACGAACATTCCATCCCCACCTTCTCATGTGAAGCCGGTTTCACATGATTCAAAGATGAATCTGACCAAATCATCAAAACAAAATTCTTTATCCTCGGGACTTAAACAGAAAATGATTTCCAAATTTAATTCTTTCAAATCGAAAATGTTTGAACCAACACAAATTTGGCAAATTAAAAGAAAAGAGGAAATGTGAATAGATACAAGAACAGGTTGTGTGCATAGACAGGTGTCTTACATTGATGAAATGGAACATCCAGGACTACGATTGTCTGGGTTCCCCTTTCTAACTAATCTGTTAATGAGTGCAGGAATATTTCAGGAGGACTGTTAGTAATCCGGTTTACTGACAGAGAATGTTCCTTATTTAAATTCGAGGCGGAACAAACAGGTTACGGTTTTGGTATCTTGTCCACAGTCTGGATTTTTCTCTGATTTTCACAGCCACTGCATTTTTCTTGATATCTCATTTATAATCTTTTGATAGAGTAATATGGAAGGCGTTTCATTGTTAATTTCTATTTTATATATAGTAGATAGTATAAAAAAAATTAAAAAAAAACAACAAAAAAAAGGTGGGGGAGCCTAACATTTTTACTTGTATTTTTGATCAAGTTTTCACATCCTTTTTGAGGTCGCTCTTGTGTCTTTTGAAAAATTTCAATTTTGCGCTAAAATAGAAATTTTGGGGGAGTAATATCAAATGAGTATCTTTTATTCCAAAATTCGTTCTATGTAAATATTTTGTGTCTTTTGAAGGTTTCAGGTTTGTATGGAAAGCATCTGAAGGGGGATATTGATTTGTGTTATGATGTGTCAATAGGCTCAGCCCGAATACAATTAGACAACAATTCTGTGATCAAACTAAATTCAATAAGAGCTCGGTGATGAGGTGTACTTTCACAGACATTTGGCCTGCACAAAGTAATAAGTTTTGACAAAAATGGGTTGAGAGCGTCAAATCTTTGCCTTGATCTCCCCAAATATCCCAAATCACCCTCACCCTAGCCCTGAATTGTGTTTCTAGTTAGCAAAAAAAAAATAAAAAGCTGCTAGTGTTGCTCTTCAGAAAAACCTCTGAGTGAGTTACTTGTTAACTCCTCACAATGTATTGAGTCAAAGTGCTTAACTCCTCTGCTATACGGAAGTATTGACCTGGAGTTGGTGGATCTTCTCTGCTATACGGAAGTATTGACCTAAAGATTCACCGAGCATGCTCAAATGTTTATCTCCTCTGTTATACGTCAGTATAGACCTGGAGCTCTAACCATTTGAGTTTCCCAAATAATAAGTCGCAATGTGTTCAAAAGAATCATTGTTGACAAGCTCCACTCCCAAACATGCAAAAATTGCAGAATGTCAAAATTGGCTCATGAATCGATCAATATTCAAGATTTGATCCAAGAATTTCAAGCAAAGTCAATCATATTGCTCAATAAACCTTGATGATAGGACAAGTTACTTTGCTGAATGTCTGTGAAACCAAGTCGCTTGAGTTTCTTCAAATCGAACCAAAACATGATAAGATCGTCACAGGTTGCTTGTTGAAAGGAACAAGGCATGGGTTTAAATGGAAAAACATATTGACAATCTTGCCAAGTCTTTGTTTCTCCGGATGGTCGCTCGAAACGCATTATCTGATATCCTTCATGAAAATTTCGTTTGTTATCCTTTTATTTTATGTTTGGGTTCTTGAGTCTTGTTGGTCGTGTGTACCTTATTTCCGAATTTTTAATTAAAAAAAAATCCAAATAGATTTTTAATTTCAAATTATTTTCAAGCCTTCCATATTGTGCTATTAATATGCTATCATTTTCACATGCATTTCACGGGAAATTGCACACAAAAACGGACACGGGTTCTCTTGTTTTTTCATACACAGATAAACACGGGTTTAATTTGTTAAATGAAATGATCTAATGAGAAATCTCGAGATTTTGTTTGTGATTGTGTTACAGATATTTGCTGCAAATGATGGCCGATCATCAGTTGAGCAAAGCACCTGACGAGAGAACCTGTTCCTTAAAATTTGCAGAAGATACCGAGCTAGGTATCCTCCTCCTACATCTTCTGAAGCACTCAAGAAAAGATTGTTGGAAAGCAGTTCCAGATTTTACGAAATGATGCACGCAAAATTGGGGAGCACATTAAATGGGGGAGCATACAATATGAGGGAGCTTGTGAGATTAAGGATCTTCAGCAACAAAATTTGGCTAGCATCAGTCTTGGGGGAGTTTTGTTGGAGCTGAAATTAAGACCGAAGCTTACCAAATTGAAGATCCAACTGTATTGACTTATCGGTGCTGAACACGATGCAAGACGTTGATAATAATAGACTATGGGGGAGTATTGTTAGACCTGAATTGTAGTCTAATATTATCAACACAGTCAAAGTCAACAAAAGTCAACGTCAACAGTCAAAGTCAACGCAAAAGTCAAGACGACGCGTTCGGGACGAAGATTATAGACAAGACGTTGAAGGCGATGGAGTTTTATTGTTAATAAATATATTTTGTGTCATCAAAATATATTTAATCAGTTTCGTTATTTTAAGTATTTCATGTAATATATATTTTGTTGTTATGACAAAATATATATTAGACTAAACATTAGGGTTTTATTTGTATTATTTACATTTGTTATGTTTTAGTCTAAGTTTAGGGTCCTAATTGTCATTAGTCCAAAATGTCATTAGGCTATAAAAAGTAAATGGAAATTAGGGTTTTAGGGGGCTTGAATGAGCATGATTTGGGGTCTTTCCATGTAACAACATCTGATGCAAATCAATATGAATCAAATCTGAGTTTTTAAGTGTGTTCTTCATTGTTCATGTCATATTCATCAATATTTTACCATTTGATCCAAAATCTTCACAAATTACTGATTCAAAGGTGTTAATGGGACCAACATGTATTATTTGAGGAATGATGTTTCTAACACTCCTTCAAAGTTTTTATACTTTGAATCAAGCTAAATCTCAATTGGATTCGGATTTTTAATGAAGAACACAACAAGTGGGTTTTGACAAAAATGACAAAATATGGATTGAAATCAACAAATCTGAATGGTTTGATAATGAACGAGGCTTAGGATTGTAATTTCTAACATATCTCAATCATCAATTTCTCAAAACATCAACAAAATTTCGGATCTTAATTTTGAGCAGTGAATATGACGAACATGAACAATTTCTTCAAAAACTCAGTCAAATCTTCACCAATTGATCTCAAACTTTGCAGTTATTTACACAAACATGAATCAAAGCTAATGGTAGCTAAAGTTCCATCAATAACAACAACAATCAAAGATCACCCAACAGCTCTGATACCAATTGATAGTTCAAGATGAACCGAGCTTGGATCTAGATCTGAGATTGTTTGGGGATGTTGTTTGCGATCAGTGATGCGGAAACTCACTAATCACGTATTGATGCTTGAATGTTCATGAAGATCAATGCAAGGTATGATGAAGATGAGGATAATATGAATAGGTTCTTGTATTAGATCTTTGTGAAGGTTACAAAGGATATGGAATGAAATGCTGGCAACTCTATTTACAAATGACCTAGGTGATGGTATTTATAGTCCATACCATTCACCTTACATTTCACCTAAACACGTGCACTTAAGCACAAATGCGCATTTAAGCACGAAACGATTACACAAATATTCTAAGACAAATACAATCAATGAACGTCTTCACCCGTGCTTTGCTCGTGATGATGCTCGATATCTTCACTCGCTTATATTTGGAAAGTGATGTTGGACCTGAATTGTAGTCTAATATTATCAACACAGTCAAAGTCACCAAAAGTCAACATCAACGGTCAAACTCAACGCAAAAGTCAAGACGACGCGTTCGGGACGAAGATTAGAGACAAGACGTTGAAGGCGACAGAGTTTTATTGTTAATAAATATATTTTGTGTCAACAAAATATATTTAATCGTTTTCGTCATTTTAGTATTTTATGTAATATATATATTTTGCCTTTATGACAAAATATATATTAGACTAAACATTAGGTTATATTTGTATTATCTCTAATTGTCATGTTTTAGTCTAAGTATAGGGTCCTAATTGTCATTAGTCCAAAGTGTCATTAGGCTATAAATAGTAAATGGCAATTAGGGTTTTGCGGGCTTGAATGAGTCATTGATTGGGGTCTTTCCATGTAACAATATCTTATGCAATCAAATATGAATCAAACTGAGTTTTTCATGGTGTTCATCTCATATTCATCAATATTTTACCATTTGATCCAAAATCTTCACAAATTACTGATTCAAAGGTGTTAATGGGACCAACAATTGGTATCAGAGCCTAATTACAAAATAGTTATTACAACGAATATTACACAACTCTTATTTAAACAAAAGTAACTTCCACTAGTCGATCCGAGTTCGGTCTTTAGTCCCCCTCCGCTTTCTTCCCTGAAAGTATACATGAATAACACATTAGCCATAGCTAAGTAAGTACACACTACACGTTGCCACTTTAATTTCTGAGACCACATGTCTCTAATTTATTTTTGAGACCACCGTCTCTATTTTTATTCACCGAGACCACCGTCTCTATTTATTCACCGAGACCACCGTCTCTATTTATTCACCGAGACCACCGTCTCTATTTTTATTCACGGAGACCACCGTCTCTATTTATTCACCGAGACCACCGTCTCTATTTTTATTCACCGAGACCACCGTCTCTATTATTGAGACCACCATCTCTATTTATTCACCGAGACCACCGTCTCTAATTATTGAGACCACCGTCTCTAATTATTGAGACCACCGTCTCTATTTATGAGACCACCATCTCTATTTATTGAGACCACCGTCTCTAATTATTCACCGAGACCACCGTCTCTATTTATTGAGACCACCGTCTCTAAGTATTCACCGAGATCACCGTCTCTATTTATTTGTCATATATTTCAACAAGTAGTAATATATACTACATAAATTTTCAACAATAATAATCACATAAATATTTAAGACCCACCGGTCTATATATGTTCCAAGTTAATATATATCAAACACATAATGATATTATTAATCATATTGGAACATAATAATAATCATGTATACTTTTAAGAGTTTGTATACTTACTTTAATAAATCAACACGATAAAGTGACCGAATTCACCCGCTGATTACAGTAAGCAATAGACGAACGTAGATTCAATTTTCTTCTAAAAGCACCTTGGTTTCTATTACACTAGCTTTTTCTTCCTTTATTTTGCAACTTCCCCCTTTTTTTTTACTAAGGGTAGAAAGCATCGTACATATGTATGTATAAGCTTTCAGGAGGTTTCTTTCAAGGGGCATTTACATATATCCCCTTCTTAAGATCATTTATTACGTATTTACCCACTCCTTAAATTCAATTACATATTTCCCCTTCCTAAACCATATATATTACATATTTACCCAATTTCTTTAAAATAGCCTTTTGATTTACTATTTTACCCTTAATGATCTTCATAAATATATTTTTATATTTTCTTATGGTTTGTGTAAAAGAAGGGGTAAATGAGTAATTTATTATGTCAAAGGGGATATATGTAATTAAACTTTAGGCTTGGGTAAATATGTAATTTATGGACTTAGGAAGGGGAAATATGTAAAAAAACCTTCTTTCAATTATAATAGTTGAATTATAATATTTGAATGGCGGCTAACTTAACAGATGTCACCAAATATATTAGCTTGAAGCTAACGTGTCATTTCCTTTGACATGAGTAAGCTTCCATAGTTATTTTTTTAAAAAATTATTTATGTGTACCAAAAGTTACTTAATACTATTATATTATTTTGCTACATCTTCTAGTCCTATTTTGCAAGAACTACTGCTACTCATATATTGTTTAAACATTTGAACCTTTCAACTTTCATATATACCTATTTTTATTGCGATATAATGTTGTCGAATGTTTTAACATTCACTTTATTTTTTCATATTTCAACTCGCCTCTATTTATAGTTATTATTTACTCTTATAATAATGGTCGAAACATTAACTTTAATTATTTTATTTTCATCCGTAAAACAGGATGTTACATTTTGTGATCAGAATATATCACGAATTTAGTACCATAAAGATAGTGTCGCCAAGCTTCAAGGCAAACACTATGGCACCTAATTCCAAATCATGTGTGGTGTAACGTTTCTCATGAACGCTTAATTGTCGTGATGCATAGGCAATGACCTTCTCTCGTTGCATCAGCACGCAACCAAGACCATTAAGCGAGGCATCACAACATACCACAAAATCCTCATTACCTTCTGGTAATGAAAGGATTGGAGCGCTTCAAAGATTCTTCTTCAAGACACTAAAGGCTTTCTCTTGCTAGGGTCCCCATTTGAACTCAACCTTCTTCCGCGTTAATGCAGTCATCGGTGTAGCAATCTTAGAGAAGTCCTTGATAAATCTTCGGTAGTACCCAGCTAAGCCTAAGAAGCTTCTAATTTCCGTGGGAGTCTTCGGGACTTCCCATTTCGTTATAGCCTCTATCTTAGTTGGATCTACCTGAACACTAGCTTCATTTATCACATGCCCGAGAAATTGAACTTCTCTCTTCCAAAAATCACACTTGGAGAACTTAGCATACAGCTTCTCTTGTCTAAGAGTCTCCAATACCTTCTTCAAGTGTTCAGTATGATCATTTTGATCTCTCGAATAGACCAAAATATCATCAATAAAGACAATGACAAACTTGTCAAGATACGGCTTGCAGACTCTGTTCATGAGATCCATGAATGCTGCAGGGGCATTGGTTAGTCCAAAGGACATAACCAAAAACTCATAGTGCCCATACCGGGTTCTAAAAGCCGTCTTCGGAATATCCTCTTCCCTCACCTTTAGTTAATGGTATCCAGACCTAAGATCGATCTTGGAAAAATAGCTGGCTCCTTGCAGCTGATCAAACAGATCGTCTATTCTCGGCAAAGGATACTTGTTCTTAATAGTCAGCTTGTTCAGCTCACGGTAGTCGATGCACATCTGTATGGAGCCGTCTTTCTTCTTCACAAACAGAACTGGTGCACCCCAAGGGGATGAACTCGGTCTAATGAAGCCTAAGTCGAGCAACTCCTGGACTTGCTTCATCAGCTCTTGCAATTCGGAGGGCGCCAAACGATAAGGAGCCTTCGCAATCGGCCTTGCTTCAGGTATTAAATCGATTCGAAATTCGATTTGTCGGTTGGGAGGGAGTCCAGGTAAGTCATCAGGAAACACGTCAGGGTAATCACACACGACTGGAATATCCGGTATCTGTTTTTCGGGCTTAGCATCTAAAGCATAGGCTATAAAAGCCTCACAACCTTTCATCAAACATTTACTAGTCTTAATTGCAGATATCATCCGGATATTACCTCCGTTACTATCTCCCTTAACCACTAATGTTTCACCATCTGACTTACATACCATAACCAACTTTTTCTCACAATCAACTTGGGCTTGATTATAAGTTAACCAGTCCATTCCTATGACTACATAATGGCCCATGTGTTTGAACCAAAAGTTTTGGGCTGCGAAATTAGGCTTGGAATTGGGCTGTGAAATTGAACTAGTCTTACTGGTTAATAGGTCTACACAATGGCCCATGTGTTTAGACTAAACGTTATAAAGTTTGAGAGTTAACGTTTTAAAAGTTTATTTTCGCCGGCTGTTAAATTTAAAACTTTTTGGGTGATTTCGTTAAATTCGTCATTAAAAATTGAAAAAAAGTGACGGGTTTTGGCCGACAGTTAGTGTTTTAAAATTTTGGGCCGTGTTGGAGTCGGTTCGTACTATTTTTGGCCGGGTATTATCTTTGTTACTCTTTAGGCCTAAATTTGGTTAAGTATGTTGAAAATATTTTTGTGTTGGCAGAGAGTTATTGTAATTCTTTTGGGCTAATATATTTCTTGAGATAGAAATATTTTTGTTTATGGCCGGGTATTATTGTCACTTTTTGGGCCTAAATTTTGTTAGTTGAGATGAAAGTTTTGTCATTGGCCGGGTATTAGTTGTTACTATTTTTTTGGCCAATATTTTGTTCAATTGAGTTGAAAATATTTTTGTCAATTGGCCGGGTATTTTCAAATTTGATTTTTTCATTGGACCGAGTTGTTTGAACCAAAAGTTTTGAAGGGTAAGGTTGTTGGAGTTTGAGTTGAGACGAACAATTTTTTTTCCAGTGAGATAATTATTCAACAAATTTTAGGAAAAATAATTTTTGTACTTTTGAAGATCAAAGTTTTTAAATCAAAATGTCAATGTCTGAAGAATTTAAGTCTGCACAACGTATCTTTGACTCATTTGCTGCCTTGAAGAAAGAAAAGTTGTCAGATCTCACTGATAGATTTATATCTGTTGCAAGTAATCTAAAAAAGCATGATCCTGAACTTACAAATACTGAACTTACAAATCCTGAATAAATTCAAAGGCTTCTTGGCTTTCTTCCACCAGAATGGAGTCTTCAGATTAAAATGCTTAAGAAAGAGAAAAGGTTTTCAGATTACAAGCTGTTGGATGTGATCGACAAGTTAAAATCTTTTGAGTTGGATATTAAAAGAAACGAATTTTTTGAAGCAGTGATCCAACCACAAATCCACACACCAAATGTTGATCTCATCTCATCTATGATTAGCAAATTTGATTACAAACCGTTTAAGATGATTGAAAAGTTGAAATCGATGGTAACCAATTCAGATTCGCCTCTTGAAATCGATGAAACTGTGAAAGAAAATAAGTTGCAGGTTAGTTATGATGATGATATGGAAGAAGAGGATTTGAAACGGCAAATAAAAATATTAACTCTGAGAGTCAGTCGGTTTATGGAGAGGACTGGGAGAAATGTGTTGTACTGATGATAAGATTGAGATTGGAGAGGTTTAGAGTCAAATCAACTATGCTTTAATGACAAAGATTGTGGATGTTCAAAAAGGGAAGAGTAAACGTGAAGCGGAATGTGAAGAAAGTTTGAAAGATGATGAAGGACAGACGAAAGCTGAGGATGAAGAGATGCTGAAGGAAAAGGAAGAAGAACGCAAAAGAAACACAAGGGTATGCAACTGCGACAAAGCCCTTGCTGCTTAAAAAAGTCATTATGGGACTTCCTTATGAGGTAATTCAGGACATGTGTTCATCTGCATGCAAAATTCATCTTTTGGTGTTCATAAAGCTAACAAACTGTTGTTAACAAATCAAGCTAAATTAACCACTATAACTACGGAACTTAAAAGGAATGAAGTTTCTTTTTCGATAAAACCAAATGAAGCCTTGGCTGAAATTGAACTTTTGAAAAGAAATCTTTATGAACCAAATGTTAAATTAAGTCTTTTAAGTGAAAGACTCATATTAGCACAATTTGAATCCATAAAACTTCAAACAAAACTCGATAAGTGGACTGTTGCTAGTATGAAAATGAATGAGCTTGCATCAAAACAAAGGGGGGCTAGGGTAAAAGATGGAGTTGGGTATGACACAGAGGTTCAGACGGTTTTTCCGCCTCCATACACTATGTGCTATTCACAACACCTAAACCTCATCCTAACAATGGTTTGTTTGAACAAGAATCTAATAGTTTGCATGCAGGTTTAGAGGGAGTTAATCTGAAGGAGGTGCGAGATGATTATGATTCTTCGACTGGTATGGGATATAGTAAAACGGGTACTGGGTCATGCTAATGATTGCTCAGTTCCTGTTGTTTCTAATCCTGTAATGGTTGTTTCTACTAATTTCTTTGATAAGTTTAAAGCAGGTGAAATTCCTATCTTTGAGCCTGTCAAGAGTGAGAAGGAAGAGTTAATTCAGGAATCACCTAATCATGAAGTTGCAACTACATCTACACACTCAGTTCCTGTCAATCAAGATCCCCTGGAAGCAGAAGTGCTCATTGAAGACTGGACAAGTGCATATTATGAATCAAAGACAAAGGAGAGTCTCAAAGATTCAAAGATCAAGATATCACCTGAAACTGTCAAATCTGAAATGCTTCCAAAATCTAAATCAAGACGAATCCGAATCTCAGTCCCAGCTGCAAAACAAGTCAGTCATCCTTCAAAAGCTCAAAAGAAGAAGCCTTCACCTCTGTCCATCATATCTCAATTTTTTAAAAGACTTGAGAACAAGCAAGTGAAGATCTCATCTCCCATCCGACAAACCACAACTCAACAAAAGAAGCCACACGTTTGTTCTTCTTTCACTACTCAACAAAAGAAGGCACAAGTTTCTCAACAACTTGCATCAAGCTCGAAGAAAGCCCCACCCCCAGTTGCTTCACACGGGCCAGTCAAGCATCAAAAGCCATTCAAGGCTTGCTTCAAGTGTGGGAAGGACATGCTTTGTACAGTAAAGGCAAAACAAATTGCTTCTCCGGATTAGAGTCTTTAAGAAATACTCCAGATGGTAAAGGCAAACAGGTTTGCTTCTCTGGGTTTCAAGGTAAAAAGCATACATCTTTGAATGGTCGGATGACGAATATTCCATCTCTACCTACTCATGTGAAGCCGGTTTCACATGATTCAAAGATGAATGTGACAAAATCATCAAAAACAAATTCTTTTTCCTCGGGGCTTAAACAGAAAATTATTTCCAAATTTAACTCTTTCAAATCGAAAATGTTTGAATCAAAAAAAATTTGGCAAATTAAACAAACTGAGGTAAAGACAATTGATACAAGAATAGGTTGTGTATTTAAACAAGTATCTTATACTGATGAAAATGGAACGCCGAGGACTACAATGGCATGGGTTCTCCTTTCTAACTAATCTATCAATGAGTGAAGGAACATTTCAGGAGGATTGTTAGTAATTCGGTTTATTGAGAAAGAATGTTCCACACTCAAATTTGGGCGGAACAAACAGGTCATGTTTTTGGTATCTTATCCACATTCTGGATCTTTCTATGATTTTCACATATATATTTTCACAGTCACTGCATTTTTCTTGATAACTCATTTATAATATGGAAGACGCTTCTTTGTTAATTTGTATTTTATATATTGTAGATAGTAAAAAAAATTAAAAGCCTAACTTTTTTACTTGTATTTTTTATCAAGTTTTCACATCCCTTTGAGGTCGTTCTTGAGTATTTTGAAAATTTCAATTTTGCGCTATAAAATTGAAATTTTGGGGGAGTAATATCTCAAATGAAAATGTACTGAATATCATTAGTCCCAAATTCTTTTTTTGTGTAAATATTTTGTGTCTTTTGCAGGTTTCAGGTTTATATGGAAAGCATCTGAAGTAGGATATAGATTTATGTAATGATATGTCAATAGGTTCAGCTCGAATACAAGTAAACAACAATTCTGTGATCAAACTAAATTCAAAAGAGCTCGGTGATAAGGATCACTTTCACATACATTTGTCCGGCACAAAGTAATAAGTTTTGACAAAAAGGGGTTTAGAGTACTTGATTGTTGCTTGATTTTTCCTAAATCCTAACCCTTTAGCCTTAGCCCTGAATGACGCTTTGTTGGAGCTGAAATTAAGACTGAATCTTACCAAATTGAAGATCCAACAGTATTGACTTATCGGTGCTGAACGCGATGCAAGACGCTGATAATAATAGACTATGGGGGAGTATTGTTGGACCTGAAGTTTAGTCTAATATTATCAACGCAGTCAAAGTCAACAAAAGTCAACATCTCGGTCAAAGAAAACGCAAAAGTCAAGACGACGCGTTCGGGACAAAGATTAGAGACAAGAGGTTGAAGGCGACGAAGTTTTATTGTTAATGAATATATAACAAAGATGAATTAGACAATTATTCCATCTTTGAATGGTCGGATGACGCTTATTCCATCTCTACCTTCTCATGTGAAGCCTGTTTCACATGATTCAAAGATGAATTTGACAAAATCATCAAAACCAAATTCTTACTCCTCGGGACTTAAGCAGAAAATGATTTCCAAATTTAATTCCTTGAAAACGAAAATGTTTGAATCAAAACAAATTTGGCAAATTAAAAAGAGAGAGGAAAAGATAATTGAAACAAGAACAGGTTGTGTGCTTAAACATATGTCTTACACTGAGGAAAATGGAACACCCAGGACTACGATGGCCTGGGTTCCCATTTCTAACTAATATGTTAATGAGTGCAGAAACATTTCAGGAAGACTGTTAGTAATCCGGTTTGCTGACAGAAAATGTTCCTTATTCAAATTTTGAGGCGGAACAAACAGCTTATGGTTCTTGTCACACCCCAACCGATGGCGGAATCATCGAAGCGGACGAAAGTGATTTGATTGCTCATAGCTCACGGTGCTAAAAAGATTAAAATATTTATTTACAACATTTTCATAATTTCAAATAACAAGTTACATTGTTTCAAACATAAATAAACAAACATAATGAAGGGTCATTTAGTTAAACTAGGTACAAGATCCTACATGTGAAGGCATGTCAAAATCCTCCTAAGCTGCATTCCTGAAATCATGTGAAAATAGTATGTGTTCAGCTAACGAATTAGCTGGTGAGTAAACATAGTTTTGAATATGAGTATATATATATATATATATATATATATATAGAAAATGATTAAAATGTTTGGAAAATGATTAAAATGAATAAATGAATTCAATGCTCATGTTATGTAAACTATAAATGCAAACTGTAGCACACAAGGTAAACATATAGCACAATCTAACGTTACAACTAGCATTCACTTAATCACACAGACTAAGTGACGTTGATAAAATGATCAAATTGAAAAGTCGTTTAATCATCCTCGGATAAAATATTAGATAATTAAACCAAATGTAGTTACGATCACCCTCGGATAACGTATCAGGTGATTTAGTTAAAATGTGGTTACAATCACCATCGGATAAAGTATCAGGTGAAAAAAAGATAAAATGAATGAACATGAACGAAAATGATAAATATGTTTTAATAGGTAACATGATTTCACCCCAAAGTATAAAACTGAAAAAGGGGCTATGAATACTCACATGATAATTCTTGATCGACTGAAAATGAATAAAAACTTGAAAACGTCACCGGGATATTCCTTAAGGATCACCTAAAGGATTTTATCCTATGTTAGAGTGATAACTGAAGACTAACTAGAAGTCTAGGGTTCTATTTTGGAATGTGGGTTTAAGTAGTTAATTGTTATAATTTGAAAATATATAATACGTAATATTAATAGATATATTTTTAACTTTGATTTAAAATGAAATATTGTGATTTAATTGTACATAAATCTTATCTCTATACGAAAATGATTAAAATAGATGATTCGTTAAGTGACACGACCGTCTTTGATAAAAAGTGACTAATTAACTTATAAAAATATAGATACCGTAGTCATACATAAACAATCTTGATTAAAATAAATCCCACGAGTACTTAGTACAAAATCCGTAAGTAAACCTTTATAAAATCTAAACGTCCCAAAACATCCGGTACGAGAATTTTAATCGTTTAATCTGACAAATTATATATATATTATTTATATACTTTTGTACAAAACATATATATTTTCTTTGACTTGTAAAACTTTTATAAATAGTTTTATAATTAATGTCATAACATTAAAATGATTATAGGATGTTAAGAAAAGAATTTAAATTGTAAAACTTGGAATTTAAAAATAAAACAGAAAACAGTCCAACCCAGATTCGAACCCGGGACCATTTGTAGTCTATTCAAACAACAAACAACAAACCACCAGACCACATTCGACATTATTGATTTGGTTTGAAAAGAAATCGTTTTTAACTTTCTATTTATTAAACCCAATTTAAGATATAAACCCTAGAATCGGATCCGTACCAATTGAACACAAATTTGAATCTGTAAATGAAATTAGTTATAACCTTGATGATCAGAACATGATAACGATCAAATAGATGTATTAAAGTGCTTGAGTTGATTAGGGATTGAAGAAAATGGAAGAAAAACGAAGAACACTGATTCGGATCAAATTGGAACTGCAATTGTTTATGATAATGAAATTAAACACATAGATATACTTAATGATAGATGAGGAACAAAAGCCCTATGAATTAGAAACCTGAAATAAACGTGAAGTGTGTCGTCGATTGGAAGCAGAGATGACGAAGAACAAGGGATTCAATTGACTGTTGTATGTGTTTGTAAGTGAAATTGTTGTTTCAGAAAGTTAATGTGATGTCTAATGGAGGTTTTGGGCTGTATTTATAGAACTGAAAGGGGTTAAAACGATCAGATCGAAGTCGTGTTAGTTTCGGGAAAAGATGAGCATGATTCGATTGATTTATCCTGTTATTTACCGATTGAACCTATCCAATTCATCCTAATCTATCACATAAATGTTTTGGATCAAGTTAGTTTCATTTCTATTGCCTGTTTTGATCGAATTGTAGTCGAAATTGGCCGGATTTTATGGGTTTTGGTTTGGTTCAAAGATTACAGTCAATATCTCGACTAAATGGTGAAGTTAGGTTCGAAACTAGGTGATAAGTTGATTAGGACGGTTTAATCGAACTCAAATGATGCGGATTTGGTCGATTTGAGCTTTACCGGAGTCGTCAGAGGGGTCGTCGGAGGTTGTCGCCGGAATCACGGGGGTTGGGTTGGTTTTAATATAATTTTTCAGTTTGCACCCTCAAGCTTTGAGTTGTTTGTTGATTTTTGTTGAATGGTTTAAATGTTTTAATTTGTGTTATATTAATTACACATTCAACCCCTTAACTTTAACTAATCAACTAACTAACTAACAATTTTAACAATTTATATAAATTGTTTCTTGTTAGTTTAAGTACATTTTATAAAAATCATTTTATAACTTTTACTTGATAATTAAATGATTAATATGAAGAGTTTATAATAGCGTAAACCTTTATTTCATAATCATTCGAGCGATTACAATATTATTCAATGGTTCGGGTTTATGATTTCGATTGGATTTTACTCGGGGCAATTGTTACAGTCTCCCCTCCTTTAGGAAATTTCGTCCCGAAATTTGAGTAACGTTAAATTTGGTACAGGGTTATGTTATGATTTAGTGAGGTAATTTGCTAGAGACTAATTTTTTCAATTATTGAGCGTCGTTTATAGTTAGGGTCTAAATGAAATCAGATGAACTAATTGAACAGAAGTTCAGATAGCTATTGATTGATACTAAAGATCATAATGTAACGCGATTCGGGTTCAACTGAATGATGAGAGCGGGATGATAAAACGAATAACTAATGTGAAAAGGGGCGATTAATAAATTTAATAGATGGATCGAGTGAGTGTATATGAAAACACGAGTAGACATGGTAAATCAAAATGAGTAAAACAGGTACAACTCAAAACGTTGTCCTTGATGACGCGTTTTTCATAATAGACGTACTTAACGTTATCTAGCTCCCTCGAGTTGAACAAGAATACGTCAACCCCGAGATGTTGAATCATCGACGTGAGCACTAGATGTTGATGATATTGATCAAAGAAAGATTCAATGAAAACATTGTTAGGATTAAGTTTCTAAGGGTCAAGGTCCAGAAGTTACACAAACTTCACTGGACATAGGCAACACTCCATTTGACAATGTGACAAGGGCACTTATATATAGGAAGTACCAACGGCGTATCCACCATGTCCTTATCACCTCACAAATGTTGTGTTGCCCCAGAAGCGCATGACAAATCTTACTATGCTTCCCATGCACAAACTATTGTAATTCCGTGTGCACCCGTAATTACACTAATCGTTGCATGATTCGCATTGCTCATTTTGTCATGCATGGGCCAGGGACATGAAACATTCACATATAACAATGCACGTTGATAAGTAAGTTTGTCAAGAGTTTAATGTTCATAGATAATCATGCATACCAAAAGATCATAAGACTAACTTGTTCATAAATAGTTGCGCTTACATAAAATCAAATATAATTAAAGAGAAATTCATAAACTAACAAGTTTGAAGATTTGCATTAACAAGCTGGGGGCACTGATTACGGAGGTGATTCGGGTCGCTGCATTGAAAGCAAGCACGACCTTGAGTGATAGCAAGCGGAGGTTGGACTAAATCTGGGTTAACACGAGCCTTTGCAGGTTACCTGCAGTAGTTGAAAGTGTGGCCAAGGCGACTACATTTAGTGCACCAACGACACGGAATATTTGTAGCATGATGCAATCTACAGCTGTTGCATAGCGGATGGATTCCTTGGTAAGGCTTCCTAACTTGAGCCTTTTGAATAACTGGTGCTACTTGATTAATAGGAACAGCATGTGTCACAGTGGCATAGTTCAAAGCTTCAGCCTTTCGTTTCTTTGAATAGGGCTCAAGATTATCCTCGCCTCCAGTCTTAGAGGCTGATATCTCAGAATCTTTCTTACTACCCTTTTTAACCAAAGACCCGTCTTTCACATGGTTATCGGTCAATTGAGCAGCAAGTCGAATAGTGTCTTCCAGGGTGGTAGGGTTACTACATAAGACAGTATCTTAGATTATCATAGGAAGGCCACCAATATATTTTTCAATAGCCTGAGTGAGAGGAGTAACCAGATGAGGAACAAGTAGACTGAGCTCATGGAAGCGGTTAGTGTAAGCAAGATTCTCACCACCCTCCTGAGCCAAATCCTAGAATTCAGCTTCGAGTTTCTTCACTTCATTCCTTGGACAAAATTCTTTAATCATTAGATCTTTAAATTGATCCCAAGACAAAGCCATTGCAGCATTAGCCCCACGGGTACTCTTCTCCCCATTCCACCAAGTAAGCGCCCTATTTTGAAGGACACTAGCAGCATGTCGAACCTTGAGATTATCAGGACACTCGCTATTGAGGAAAGTGTTCTCAGTACTCTCGAACCATTGTAGAAGACCAGTGGCTCCCTCAGTCCCATTAAATTTTGTGGGGTTACAGGAGCTAAATTTTTTGAAAGAACATCCTAGCGGAAGAGAGTTAACACCACCACCATTAATGCCATTATTCAGATGAGTCAATAGGGTCGGGATAATAGCAGCAACTTCTCGAGCAACAATGGATGCGATCCGCCGATCTGAATTGCGAGGCCGACGAGAAGACATTCTGAAAGATTTAAAATGATTAGGTAAGGTATTTTATTTATTTATTTATTTACTTATTTATTTATTTATTTTATTATTATTTTATTTATTTATTTTATTTATTTATTTTTTTATTTATTTATTTTTTTAATTAGAAGATAGGTATTGAAATCGGGTGGAGATATTCTGAGTGTAAACGTTCAGTCCGCAAACTGAGCGAATACGTTGACTTATCAAAGTAGTAAGTTCTGTAACATTAATGAAGACGTGGCTACCTATAAGTGGACACTCACCCCGAGGGTTCCCAGGTAAGGTAACAGATCCATAGGATGATTTGGATTTATACGAATACCTTTTCCTCGACAGAACACCCGAGATACAGGCATCCACCCTTCCAGTATTGCACGTGTTCAATTACATAACTCAGACTTTTACGAGATTTGAAAACCATGAGTAAATACTAATTTTGAATAAAATACTAATTTGAAAATCATGAATAAAATTATCAATTTGAAATTTGACTATCGATTAGGAAATCGATTTGAATTAGGTATAAGACATAGAGTCTTGTAGTTAATAAAATTGATAGTGAGAGTTGAATTAGTGTAATAAGAGATAGACATTAGGCATATACAAGGCATAACATGTATGTAAGCATGTAATCAAATAGCATGATTTAACAACTAATGACATGAGATGACTCATGTTTTGGGTCCTTAGTTATAGACTAGGTCATTCCATTTCTAATAACCTAATTCCCTATAACCATGGCTCTGATACCAATCTGTCACACCCCAACCGATGGCGGAATCATCGAGGCGGACGAAAGTGATTTGATTGCTCATAGCTCATGGTGCTAAAAAGATTAAAATATTTACTTACAACATTTTCATAATTTCAAATAACAAGTTACATTGTTTCAAACACAAATAAACAAACATAAAGAAGGGTCATTTAGTTAAACTAGGTCCAAGATCCTACATGTGAAGGCATCTCAAAATCCTCCTAAGCTGCATTCCTGAAATCATGTGAAAATAGTATTTGTTCAGCTAACGAATTAGCTGGTGAGTAAACATAGGTTTGAATATGAGTATATATATATATATATATATATATATATATATATATATATATATATATATATATATATATATATATATATAGAAAATGATTAAAATATTTGGAAAATGATTAAAATTAATAAATGAATTCAATGCTCATGTTATGTAAACTATAAATGCAAACTGTAGCACACAAGGTAAACATATAGCACAATCTAACGTTACAACTAGCATTCACTTAATCACACAGACTAAGTGACGTTGATAAAATGATCAAATTGAAAAGCCGTTTAATCATCCTCGGATAAAATATTAGATAATTAAACCAAATGTAGTTACGATCACCCTCGGATAACGTATCAGGTGATTTAGTTAAAATGTGGTTACAATCACCATCGGATAAAGTATCAGGTGAAAAAAAGATAAAATGAATGAACATGAACGAAAATGATAAATATGATTTAATAGGTAACATGATTTCACCCCAAAGTATAAAACTGAAAAAAGGGCTATGAATACTCACGTGATAATTCTTGATCGACTGAAAATGAATAAAAACTTGAAAACGTCACCGGGATATTCCTTAAGGATCACCTAAAGGATTTTATCCTATGTTAGAGTGATAACTGAAGACTAACTAGAAGTCTATGGTTCTATTCTGGAATTTGGGTTTAAGTAGTTAATTGTTATACTTTGAAAATATATAATACGTAATATTAATAGATATATTTTTAACTTTGATTTAAAATGCAATTTGTGATTTAATTGTACATAAATCTTATCTCTTTACGAAAATGATTAAAACAGATGATTCGTTAAATGACACGACCGTCTTTGATAAAAAGTGACTAATTAACTTATAAAAATATAGATACCGTAGTCATACATAAACAATCATGATTAAAATAAATCCCACGAGTACTTGGTACAAAATCCGTAAGTAAACCTTTATAAAATCTAAACGTCCCAAAACATCCGGTACGAGAATTTTAATCGTTTAATCTGACAAATTATATATATATTATTTATATACTTTTGTACAAAACATATATATTTTCTTTGACTTGTAAAACTTTTATAAATAGTTTTATAATTAATGCCATAACATTAAAATGATTATAGGATGTTAAGAAAAGAATTTAAATTGTAAAACTTGGAATTTAAAAATAAAACAGAAAACAGTACAGCCCAGATTCGAACACGGGACCATTTTTAGTCTATTCAAACAACAAACCACCAGACCACATTCGACATTATTGATTTGGTTTGAAAAGAAATCGTTTTTAACTTTCTATTTCTTAAACCCAATTTAAGATATAAACCCTAGAATCGGATCCGTACCAATTGAACACAAATCTGAATCTGTAAATGAAATTAGTTATAACCTTGATGATCAGAACATGATAACGATCAAATAGATGTATTAAAGTAACTAAGTTGATTAGGGATTGAAGAAAATGGAAGAAAAATGAAGAACACTGATTCAGATCAAATTGGAACTGCAATTGTTTATGATAATGAAATTAAACACACAGATATACTCAATGATAGATGAGGAACAAAAGCCCTATGAATTAGAAACCTGAAATAAACGTGAAGTGTGTCGTCGATTGGAAGCAGAGATGACGAAGAACAAGGGATTCAATAGACTGTTGTATGTGTTTGGAAGTGAAATTGTTGTTTCAGAAAGTTAATGTGATGTCTAATGGAGGTTTTGGGCTGTATTTTTAGAACTGAAAGGAGTTAAAACGATCAGATCGAAGTCGTGTTAGTTTCGGGAAAAGATGAGCATGATTCGATTGATTTATCCTGTTATTTACCGATTGAACCTATCCAATTCATCCTAATCTATCACATAAATGTTTTGGATCAAGTTAGTTTCATTTCTATCGCCTGTTTTGATCGAATTGTAGTCGAAATTGGCCGGATTTTATGGGTTTTGGTTTGGGTCAAAGATAACAGTCAATATCTCGAGTAAATGGTGAAGTTAGGTTCGAAACTAGGTGATAAGTTGATTAGGACGTTTTAATCGAACTCAAATGATGAGGATTTGGTCGATTTGAGCTTTACCGGAGTCACCGGAGGGGTCGTCGGAGTTTGTCGCCGGAATCACGGGTGTTGGGTTGGTTTTAATATAATTTTTCAGTTTGCACCCTCAAGCTTTGAGTTGTTTGTTGATTTTTGTATAAAGTTTTAAATGTTTTAATTTGTGTTTTATTAATTACACATTCAACCCCTTAACTTTAACTAACCAACTAACTAACTAACTAACAATTTTAACAATTTATATAAATTGTTTCTTGTTAGTTTAAGTACATTTTATAAAAATCATTTTATAACTTTTAATTGATAATTAAATGATTAATATGAAGAGTTTATAATAGCGTAAACCTTTATTTCATAATCATTCGAGCGATTACAATATTATTCAACGGTTCGGGTTTATGATTTCGATTGGATTTGACTCGGGGCAATTGTTACAGTTCTGGTATCTTATCCACATTCTGGATCTTTCTTTGATTTTCACATACCTAATTTCACAACCACTGCATTTTTCTTGATTACTCATTTATAATCTTTTGATAGGGTAATATGGAAAGCGTTTCTTTGGTAATTTCTATTTTATATATAGTAGATAGTAAAAAATAAATAAATAAATAAATAAAAATGGGAGGGAGCCTAACTTTTTACTTGTATTTTTTATCAAGTTTTCACATCCCTTTGAGGTCGTTCTTGAGTCTTTTGAAAATTTCAATTTTGTGCTGAAATAGAAATTTTGGGGGAGTAATATCTCAAACGAAAATGTACTGAATATCATTAGTCCAAAATTCTTTTTCAATTTGAAAGTATTTTGTGTCTTTTGAAGGTTTCAGGTTTGTATGGAAAGAATCTGAAGGAGGATATTGATTTGTGTGACGATATGTCAATAGGCTCAGCTGGAATACAAGTAAACAGCAACTTTGTGATCAAACTAAATTCAAAAGAGTTTGATGATAAGGATCATTTTCACAGACATTTGGCCTGAACAAAGTAATAAGTTTTGACAAAAAAGGGGCTGAGAGTATTTGATTGTTGCTTGATTTTTCCCAAATCCAAACCCTTGAGCCCGAGCCCTTAATGACGCTTCTAGTTAGCTCTTCAGAATTTATTTTTGTGCTTATCTCCTCTGCTATGCGGAAACATTGACCTAGAGTGATGATCTTCTCTATTATATGTAAATATAGACCTGAAGCTCTCATCAGCACGCTCAAATGATTATCTCCTCTGTTATATGTAAATATAGACCTGGAGCGCTCATCATCTGCAACCCACATGTAAAGTTAAGCTCACAATGTTTCTACATCAAGATCGTTGTTTGACGCTTCATACATAAGAATATGCTCACGTGTAAAGCTAAGCTAACAATGTTTCTACATCAAGATCATTGTTTGACGCTTCATACATAAAACCCAACTCCATTTCACTCCTAAATACATTCACCTTGATCATTAATTGATCTTGTTCTATGCCCTCCCAAATTACAAAATCTCGTTGAATCATCTAAACTTAATAAGCCATGAGGTCAAAACGGATGATCATAAATCGGATTAAACAAGCTTAGTAGTGTGTTAAACATAGTTTTGAAGTGGTCTAGAGGTCGAGTATAGTAAGGGGACGATTTACCAGTTTTTAATTAGGTCAAAAGTGCTAAAAATCACATTTTTTGGACTTCGCCGGTCTCCGGCCAACTCGTCGGACCTCTGGTGCCCGAAATACGAGATTCCAAGAGGAGGGAGGTTGTTTTATTTTAGATGTCAAATATTACAATTTGGTCGTTGTAGTTTGAGTTGTTATTTTTTGAGTTAAAAACTTTAAATATAAGTTTTAAAGTTTACATTTTAACCCAAAGTTAGTTAAATCTTTGTTTTAACTAACAAACGTAACGACGTTAACTTGTGACTTTTGTAAAATTGACGTTTTAATATATTTACGTTATCTTTTTATGATAGATTATTGTTCTTAGTCTTAATAGTAAAAAAAATTTGATATTATTTATAAAAATCTCTTTTATAAGTTACAATTTATATATTTTTTTAATTATCCGTTATAAAAAGTAATTAAATGAGTAAACTTATATTACTCATGAATAATAATTTCAAACGTTTTATTGACGACGGGAAAACTTGGGAATCCGAAATATTCATTTATATAACCAATGAAAGTTACATCTTAAAGAGGTTAAATACAAATAAATAGAATCAAAACAACGAATTCAGGTTCGAGTCGGGCATTCGGGTTCGGGTTTGAGGCAGATGTCAAAGTCTCCCCTCCCTATAGAAATTCTGTCCCGAAATTTGCTCAAACTGATACAGAAGATGATGCTTAAAGATGAGAATACTTCATTTGATTTCCAATAGTCGCTCGACAACTTCATGGATTCATCAATTTGTACCTCATCAAGAGGCACATGGAGATTTTCATCGGCTATACACTTCCGAGATTAGAACATGGAAGACGAGATGATAGTTCGAGATGAACCGAGCTTGGATCTAGATCTGAGATTGTTTGGGTATGTTGTTTGCAATCAGTGATGCGGAAACTCACTAATCACGTATTGATGCTTAAATGCTCATGAAGATCAATGCAATGTATGATGAAGATGATGATAAGTGTATTAGATCAATGGAGGTTACAAGAGAATATTGAAAACAAAGGATAGGCAACTCTCTTACAAATGACCTAGGTGATGGTATTTCACCTAAACACGTGCACTTAAGCACAAACGCGCATTTAAGCATGAATCGATTACACAAATATTCTAAGACAATTACAATTAATGAATGTCTTCACCCGTGCTTGCTCATGATGATGCTCGATATCTTCACTCGCTTATATTTGGAAAGTGACATCTTCAAATAACCCCAACAGTACTCCCCCTAAGATGACACTTTACAAATCAGACATATCAGCTTAAATCTTCATGTGACGAGCATAGAGAGCAACTTAAAGTTTTGGTATGCATTATCTTCATGAGGACCCAACAGTACCCCCCCCCCCTAAGATGATGCTATTAAAACTCTGCCTTTCAACAAACAATCTGCATTCTTCTCTTCCTTTTGAGTAACATAAGAGGCTATGGAAAAAATAAGTAGAGAGTAGATTCCGCTGAATCTATATATCAGCAACGGGATATTCTTCAATGGTTGAAGTAGAATGAGAAGATTCTTTGACTTAGAATACTCCCCCTCAACTTTTGCTTTAGAGGTTAACGGGATATGTGTATGAGATATTAAGAGGAGGATTCTTAACACTCATCAATCTGACTTGGAGATCTTTGGACTGGAATCAGGCTTGAACAGGAGCATCTTCAAGTCGTGTTAAAGCTTGTTCTGCAATGGAAACTTGATCCTACAACTCAAAGAAAAGCATTAAAACTCAGTCATTAATGTGCATTATCATAAATGTAAAGATTAAGTTCTCAATCGGATGAGATATTGCTTGATGAACAACTCCTGCATCAATAACACATGTTAAACTGCCAAAACAGAAGAAAAAGATTAAAATGACAATCTTTTTGGTGTTTTTGAATTTTTCAATGTTTTTAATACTTTTGGAGTTTTCTCTTTACATTTATGAATCTTTAACCTACAATGAGATCATACCAGCAATTTATCCAACACATGTTTTGTAGTTCTTGAGAATAGACATTTGAATTGTGAAGTAATTGAGTGATGAATTGTTGAACAAATCAATTAGCTCGAAGAGACACACTTACTTTTTCTATTCTTGATGATCAATTAGGTTGTTTAAGAATGGGTTTTGAGTGACCCATACCTTGCACATTAGAAAGTTATACACTTCATCTAAATATCCTGAGAACAACTCAACGCGTCAGGTCACTTACAATCATAAACAATGTGGAATAGGGTTCTATCTATTGGATTTGGTCCACTTTGGGACTTCTTTTGGAATTCCTTTTTGGAATTATCTTTTGCTTGCGTTCCCTTTGGGAATCTTTTGAATTCCATTTTGGAATTTTTGGCTATGGTCCATCTTTGGGACTCTCTTCTGTTCCATCTTTGGGAATCTTTTGCTGCACCTTGAAGCTCGAAAGAGACTTCATGTAAGACTTCATGTCTGTGGATACCACAGCAAAGAAGCTCACAGATGGTGTTCATCACACTAAATAGATTACATCATTACCCGATGTATATCGGTTGCGTCGCAAGATATCTATTTTATTTGTATAAATGTTTCACGTGCACTAAGATGTTTCAACCACAAAAACTCATTGGAATTTAGTTAAATCATCATAGAATGTACTTGTTCAGTATACTTGTCTGAGTTGTCTTGCACATCAATTTTCACGCTTCAATCTTTATTGTTTAAAATGATGCGTTGAATAACTCTAGTGTACTATCATTTCTCATGTACGTGCAAGTAGATTCAACATATTTTTGGATTTTTCTGATTTTATCATTTTTTTAATAATGATTTCTTCCCCTAAACTTTAAAATTTCTAAGAAAATTGAAAGTTTAATGAAAAGAAAATGGCAGATATGTTATCAACGTATGAAGAGTGCATGCAGTATACTTAATCTAAACAGACGAAATAAAACATCGGTTGTTTCTTACACTTCCATCACCGTGTGATTTTGTTTTTGAAAATGTTTTTAAAAAAATCCTGTAATGATTCCTTTTTGTTTCCAACTCCATTTGATGTCAGTTGTATCGAAAGCATCATGAACAAGATTCGGTATCTTGTCATGATAAGGGATCAGCCACGGTCTTCTTTTCTTTGTTTGACCGGCCTCCATAACTGTCCCTAACACACTAGCAAATTAGTTAGAGGTAATGACCCAAACCATTTCGGTTTTGGGTCGTCTAAATTCATCAACATAAGAGATATTCTCATAAGTGCAAGGAATACCTTCAGGTGGTGGTTTTGATGATACAATGTAATTTGTACCTTCATCTTCTTTCATGGATTGTTTGTCAAAAGAGTAATTATAGTCATTTTCAAACAGATTATGAATTCCTTTTAAAAGCAGGTTTTGTTGACTATATTTCTTATTCAAAGATTGATTCACTATTGGAATCAATTTATCATTTAAATCATGATTTCCCTTTTTGTTTCTGACAAACTTTGGTGTCCATGAATCATTGACATGTTGATTTTCATCAAATGAATTTCTATGATGAGATCTTTTAATGTTAGAAAAATACCTGGAAGGGTATGCACGTGATGAACTTCTTTGGACTGACCTTCTTGGCTTGTAGAAGCACTCAGATGTGTTGTGATTTACCATGTCACATAAGGAACAGTACTTGTTGAACCAACATTCCTTTATGTCATGGTTGTACATCTGACAGTTGGTGCAGAATTTGTTGTAGCAACACTCCGATGTCATGTGATTGTATATTTCACATATTTCACAGTACTTCTGATGAGCCTTGAAAGGAGACTTCTTTCTTTTCTTTTGAGAAGCCTTTGAAGTTGAAGATTTTTGTTTCTGAGAGGCTTCGACATTTGAATGTTCATGTTTTTGAGGAACTTTGACCTCTGAATCATGTTGAAGCTTGATTGAAGAAGCTAGAGTCTTAAACTTGTCACCTTTTGAGCCATAAGGAAAGACGAAAGACACCTTGACTATAGATACAATCTGAGATATGATGAGTTTCAGAGTCACAGATTAAACAGTAGATGTCACTGTTTGAATCACTCGGGGATTCGGAATCTTGAGACTTTGGAGTAGAAGGAGTCTGTGGTGTAGAATCAGATGAAGCGGCCTTTGTCTTGTTCTTCTTGGTCTTGCTCTTCTTTCTTCTAACCTTCTTCTTCTTCTTCTTTGACTGAACCTCTTGTGTCTTTTCTTCTTGAGAAGATAGTGATCCAACAATTCCGGCTGGCACTAATCCCTCTTTTTCTTGTTCGGAAGACTTTGCTTGTTCAACTTCTTCTTTGATGTTCACAAGATCAGATTGCGATCTGTTCAATTTGTCAGTAAGCTCTATAAGTTTTACATTCAGATTATGCTTTTCGGTAAGCATTGAATCAACATTCTGTGTAAGAGATTTGAGTCTATCTTCACACAATTGGTGATCTTTTTGTAGACTTGCATGCTTCTCTTGTTCTTCTTGCAGTTTGGTTTACAGAATGTTGTTCTCTGAATTGAACATCTCAGACAATTTCTTCAACTTTAGAATTTCTGCTTGCAAATCGTTGATCACTCTTGATAGATGTTGATTCGATTTTTCAGCTTCATTCCTGATGTTTGTAACTTCTTTTTCACTTTTCTTGAGTGACTCTTGGAGAGATGTGATTCTTTGATCAGATGATTTGTGTTGTTCTTGCAGATTCTTGCATGGTTTCTTCCTTCTTGAGTTCATCACAAATCTTGAATGAATATACTCTGTAGTGTTCAACTTGTGTGAAACACTCTTTCGTGCACATCTTTTCTCTGACGTGAATTGTCATTTCAACTTAAGAACTGTTCACATCTTTCTCGGATACCTTTTCAGACATCAATTTCTCCATTTCTTATTTCAATTGAGCAATTCTCTCATCTTGCTTTGCAATGGTTTCTTACAAGTTGCTAATTTCTTTATCTTTCTTTTCAATCTCTTGAATGGAAACAACATCATTGTTTTCACTCCAATCATATTCTTCTTGTTAGGGCTCGTTTTTGTTAGAAGATTTACTTTGTACTTTGTTTATACAAGTTTGTATAGTTTAGGGTTAATTGTGTATTTTCCCTAAAGTGTTGATGCATAAAGCATGTTGCTAGTGAATGTTAGAGAGAGAGTCTAGATCACATCTTACACGTTAGAGAGAGAATTGTGTGTGTGATTTTATTCTCCTTCACCATTGTACTGCAACTATTGCTTTGATCATAAATACAAGAGAATTATTTAGTAATGGATTGTGTTGTTGATTGAACTGTTGTGTTTGTACGTTGATCATTCTGATTTGCAGCAGTATCGATCCAATTGAACCTATCACTTCTTCTTCATCTTGATTTTCATGAGAATTTGTTTGAGTCACAAGGGCGAGTTTTGTATGTTCATGAAAGTCTTTTCTCTTTTGAGCACAATCTTTGGCTACTTGAAGATATGTTGTTTCAAACATATGATTGAATTCTGTCATAAATTAATTGATATCTTCTCTTTTATTTTCTTCTCGGATCACGGGTAACATGCTCGTTGACATTTTTCTTGAATTTTCAAAGTCATTTTGATAATTTTTCTGGGAAGTCATATTGGCTAAAAATGACTAATTTGAAATTTTTGAAAAATGAAATTTTTTTGGGAAGTCATTTTGATCATTTTTTTTACTGTTTGGACGGGTCACAACTGTTGGGACGTGTCACTATCGGGACGGGTCACAAAGTTGGGACGGCTGAACAGTTGAGACGGGTCAGAACAATTGAGTCGTGTCAAACACTGTTGAGTCATGTCAAGCACAATTTGGACGTGTCAGACACTGTTTGGACGTGTCAAAACAATGTTTGGACGTGTCAACTTTGATGAACCGACAGAGACGAGTCTGAAACACTATTTAGTCGTGTCAAGCACAAACTGAGTCGTGTCAAAGACTATTTGGTCGTGTAAGACACTATTGAGAAGTGTCAACACATTTCAGACGGGTCAACTTAGTTGTTTCAGCACTTAGGAAAATTTCCTTCAATCAAACACTCAATTCTTCAATTCTTCTTCAGATTAGGATACGTTTCTGAGCAAATATCAATCAAATCTTCAAATCTTCATATTAGATTGACTTTTCAAAGTCAAAATTAAGATGAACACAAAATTGAAACTTCAATTTGTGTTGTTTCTGATCAATTTAACACTTGAATTAGCTTAGAAATGATGTTTCTAACAATCCTTCAAAGTATTACACCTTGAAACAAGCTAAATCTCATTCAGATCCGGATTTTCGATGAAGAACACAACAAGTGGGTTTTGAGACAATTTGACAAAATATGGATCGAAATCAACAAATCAGTGATGTTTGATCATGAACGAAGCCTAGGATTATGATTTCTAACATATCTCAATCATTAATTTCTCAATATCATCAACAAATTCCAGATCTAAAATTTTGAGCAGTGAATATGACGAACATGAACAATTCAAAAACTCAGTCAAATCTTCACCAATTGATCTCAAACTTTGCAGTTCTTTACAAAAACATGAATCAAGGCTAATGGTAGCTAATATTCCATCAATAACAACAACAATCAAAGATCACCCAACAGCTCTGATACCAATTGATAGTTCGAGATGAACCGAGCTTAGATCTAGATCTAAGATTGTTTGGGGATGTTGTTTGCAATCAGTGATACGGAAACTCACTAATCACGTATTGATGCTTGAATGCTCATGAAGATCAATGCAAAGTACGATGAAGATGATGATAAGTGTATTAGATCAATGGAGGTTACAAGAGAATATTGAAAACAAAGGATAGGCAACTCTCTTACAAATGACCTAGGTGATGGTATTTATAGTCCATACCATTCACCTTACATTTCACCTAAACACGTACACTTAAGCACAAACGCGCATTTAAGCATGAATCGATTACAAATATTCTAAGACAATTACAATTAATGAACGTCTTCACCCGTGCTTGCTCGTGATGATGCTCGATATCTTCACTCGCTTATATTTGAAAAGTGACATCTTCAAATAACCCCAACACCGGATGAACACTACAAATGCTCGATACCATATCAATACTAGCAAGATAATTGCCATTATAAGAGAATTCAATCAGTGGAAGATGAGCATATCGGTTATTTTTGAAATCGATAACACAAGCCCTTAGAAGATCTTCTAGAGTTTGGATTATTCTCTCGATTTAACCGTTTGTTTGAGGATGGCAGGTTGGACTGAGAATTCATTCAGAGAGATAGTAGGCTAAGAATTTATTTATTTTCTTTAATTTGTTGTGCATTATTGAGAGTCGTTTATTTAACTCTTTTCAAGTTATAACAGTTCGGGTGAATTAACTGTATGGGATTTCGAATACAGATTGTTTGCTACTCTAGATAGGAATGGAACAAGATTTAGCATACTCAAAGGATATTTTTGAAGTCCCAACTTGCGATTAAGATGTTTTAAGTAAATGTATTTAATTAAATAACGGGAATAAGGATGATTAGTAAAATGAATGAAACAAATAAATGAATAAATTAGCTTTACGTGTAGTTAAGTGAATTAGACGTAATTAGTAAAATGAGTAAATGAGTCAAGTGAAAATAGAATGAATAAATGTCGCCCAACTCTACAATTTGTCCATAATATTTTATTTCCATCATAAATGTACTAACGTTATTTATCTTTCTCTATTTGAGTAAAAATACTTCAATCTCGAGAAGTTGATTAAGAATACACCAACTTAATCATTAGCTGATGATGATGACAAACAATAATATGCGAAAGCAATCGTTAAATGTTGATTTATATATGATAAGAAAGGCTTTATGATTTCTACATGTTCAAATAGTAATTGGTCGTTATTTTTAAATCAACTTAGAGTATAACTTATTTTACTCGATGATATACGGTAGATATTATTATATGAATATAATACTTTGAACGACACAACATCACTAGACACAGACAACACTTTATTTGATAGTATGACAAAACACTTACGAGTAGGATGTACCATCGGCGTATCCACATGCCCTTATCATACCACATTATTTGCATTGCCCTCAACACATGACAAAACTTAATATGGTTTCCATGCACCAACTTCCATAATTTTGTTTGCACCCGTAATTACTTTAGTTTTTTCATGGACCACACAGCTCATTCGATCACGCATAGGGCAAAGGCACACAACGGTTTCCGAGTTAAGGCGATGATACACGTTGATTACGAATTCATACACGATAGCAATTAGTTCTTGTAAAGTATAGTTTAAGATGAATAGTAAATTGCTGATTCGAGAGAATTGTGTTTATTATGTGAGCATTGCTTATATAAATACTTTTGCTCTATGCTACAAATAGTCAAGTTCGAGTACCAAAATTGTAACAACTTAATTTTTTGAAACCAACTTCATGTGTGTAAGATGTAGATGTCAATTGGTATTGCCAAGTTCATAAGCATTAGATGATGGTATACATGAAATAATCTAGTTTATCAGGATTTTTAGAAAATTTAGTTTCATGAAGATTTGATGATGTGGATAATCCAATTTATAGTTCAAATGCATAGATCACTCAGTTCCTAATGGATTCGAAGTTTATTACAATTGAATTCGTATAAAGGATGAAAATACACAAGGTTATAAGAGGTGATGGTTTTTGTCTTTGATGTGGTTTTTAGAAAGATAGAAATAAAATAATTGAAAAATAAGTTTATGAGAAGTTGGAAGTTTAAATCTCTACCCTAGGTAAGAGAAAATAAATAACAATGTCTAAGTTTCTAGTATTCGGTATTGGAAAACATATTACATGGTGTTTGTTGCAAATCCTTGTATATTGTTAGATAAATATAAGTATGTCGTGTAAACCTTTGAAAAACGTTCAGAATAACCGATTACATTTTAAGAAGTTGCTTGCCATAAAAATTTTAATATTGCAAACTACCAAAACCGAAAGGTTATTTTATTTTTTTTTTAATTATTATATTTTATTTGAGAAAATAAGGAAATCATTTTATTGGAAATGACTATTGGTAGTTTTACAAACACCATTGGTTGATAAATCATTGTGTTTTAGGTAGATAATTTATAAATAAGACACGTTGGGTTTGGATGAATTCATGAAAACTAGATGTATAAAATCTCATCAGTGGCCATATGTATTGGTGGAACATTTTAGTTCAAAAAGCTTAGGAATAGTTGTGTAACGAGTTCACACTAATATTTGGGAAATGAGTTTATGAATAGCGTAACAAAGTTGATTAATGAGTACATGTTGGGATGATACGTTTATAATTTGATGATGAATTTATAGTTTAATGATGAATTAAAAATTGGATGACGGTCTTATGATTAGATGAGTACTTTTGAAACTATTTGAGTATAGAAGTCAAATTGAAATATTTTGAAGGTAAACGTTCGATTCGCAAACCAAATGAATACGTTGGCTTATCAGAATAGCAAATCCATCAACTTTTATTTAGTTACAAAACTTAGGCCTTGACTAGAATTCAGAAATCATGAAAAACCTTTGATTTGAGAGCCGATAATTGATTTGGGATTAGAAGTATGCCTTAGATTTGGTATTTGATATTTGATTTGAAGTTTTGAGATAATTCGATTGAGGTTAGTCATTATGTCTTAGTTTTGAGTTGGGACATTTGGTTTATAGTGGTGTAATTATGTTATATGGATAAGTCGGTATGTATATCACATAAGTAATGATGTAGTATAGAAAAAAATGATACGATATAACGTAGGATAACACGATTTCGTAGCAAATTCTTTGATCAAATGGAACATCCGGTATAAATGATGACAGCACCTCATTCTACTTGGAACATCATGGAATCTTTAGAAAATATAGTATAGTAAACACTTGAATCATAGAAACTTCTTAGAAATAATAGAAAGTATGGATAAATCATCTTAGAATTATTGCAAACATTTAAAGTAATATAGAAAACACATGGAAATATTTAGAAATCTTTAGAAAAATGATAATCATAGAATCATTGCAAAATATATAGAATTTGAAGGCTTAGGAATGTGTCTTAGTTTTGGACACTTATGACTTATCAAAGTGTTAAGTTCGTTTTAACGTATTCGAGGAGGCATGCATAGGGTCACACTCATCTCGTCCATCCCGAATTAAACATACACGTCCCTTTAAGAGATTTATACGAAATGTTTTGCATTCGACAGGATGTCCGTGATACAGGGGTTTCCCCTTCTAGATTGCACACATTCCCCACGTGTCAAACTTACTTAAGACTATGACAAGTTCCCACAAAGAGAAAAGATCCTGATCACGTAGATGAGTCTCTTGTAGATCCTTTGCGAAATCTAATAAGAAATAAGATTAAGAAAATGGATAGAAAGGTTCATAAAAAGAACATGTTCTAGAAGAGTTGTCTAAGTATAAACTATTTAGAGTAAGGACTCGTAGGATATAGTCTAGGTCGGTGTATTTCTAATACCCTATCCTAGTTCCCTATAACCATGGCTCTGATACCAAACAGTGACACCACACCTAATGGCGGAAACACAGGGTTGTCATAGAATTGGATATCGTTAGAAAGCAAAGCACATGGTACCTTTTTTAATAAATTTTAGTAATGATAATCATAAGTTTTAGATGGAAACGACAAACTTAATAAACAAAGCAGTAAATGCAATATTCTTTATTATTTATTCTAAGTCCAAGGCGTCACTATGTCTTGATAAATAGCAATAAATCAACATCAAGCACCACCTGATATATGCGTAAAATAAAGTTAGCTATAAAAGCTAGTGAGTAAACACAATTGATAAATAATAGTATAGAAAATTCGATATTATCTTAAATATGTTGCGCAATCTTACATGTATAATCATTTCGTAATATTACCCTATTGTGACCCCTAGAATAGAATAGAACACAACCACTTAGAAATCCAAAACATATCGTTTAGCCATTTAACATGAGGAACCACTCATGTATCAATTAAAGATAATCTTTCACAAACCTTCATTTAACTGTCACTGTCTATAAGTTATCAATAATCAATTATCAACTTAGGGACATGTCATAGCATCAAGAATCATAGTATAACAACAACCATCATAGCATAGAAAGATAGTAAACATGGAATTAGAATGGCCGGGCTTAAATCAGCTATCGATGTTGTCCAGGCAAGTGGGTTTGTCAAACCATTAGCGCTAACAATGTACCGGTGGGATTACCAAGCAATAAACTACTTTAAACTAATACATAAGGTTGCATCAAACCGCGAACTCGATTAACATATATGTATGATCTCTTCTAGAAAATAGTAGGAAAATAGAAAACACGATTTAGTAATAGTAGACATATTTCGGCCCCAAAACGTAAAAGTAAAAGGGGAGTGAGTTTACTCACCTAGAATTACGAGCACGAAATAAATAGAAAACCGAATCGATAAAACTGAGGAATGTCCAAATACTAGGTTCACCTAAGTAAATAAACAATTCTAACTTAGCAAACGTATAGTAGAGAAATCTAGAATAGGAAATTACGAATCAAAGATAATTTAGAAATTTAGGGTTTTAAATTGAGATTTGGGTTTCTTTTTCGGTAAACGATTAGTAAATATATATATTCATTTAACTTAACGTCGAAAATAATAGAAATGGTAATAATCATAAGAATAATATTGGTACGCGTTGTAAATCGTACGTTCCTATAAGATCTTATAATGTTTCGAGTATGGAAAAGTCATACTTTTAATTATAAATAAATCCAATAATGAAATTATTTGACATGTTATCTTTTTATGAATATATATATATATATATATTGGTTTTCTTTATAAAATTTATTTATGTATATATATATATATATATATATATATATATATATCATATTAGAGTATTTCGATGCATTTATAAATCTATATATTTGTAGAATTTGATTATAAGACTCTAGATTTATAAACTTAAAAGATTTGTTTTTATATAAAAATGGTAATATTCTTTATAAGTTTTTTCTCAATAACCAAAATCCATTTAAATCATGTTTAAATATAAAAAGACAACCACGGGCTAGGCTCTCAATTCGCAGGAACAAGCAGAAACCATTGACCCAAATCTATTTTGTTATTGGAAATGGTTTCTTAATTCTTTTAATAAAATTTAACAGAAAACCACAATTTCTCAATCAAGAACAAAACATTAAATCCTAAATTAAATCCAACTGAATCAATGAGATGCAAAGTTGGTATAGAGGTTTTGATCCCAAAATGATCACAAACATTATATATATATATATATATATATATATATATATATATATATATATATATATATATATATATATATATATATATATATATATATATATATATCATTGTAGAGTATTTCAATGCATTTATAAATCTATATATTTGTAGAATTTGATTATAAACTTGAAAGATATGTTTTTATATAAATGGTAATATTATTTATAAGTTTTTCTCATTAACCAAAAACCATTAATATCATGTTTAAAAATAAAATGACAGTCACAGGGTTCAAACCTTAGGCTCTCTGTTAATAGGAACAAGCAGAAACCATTGAACCAAATATGTTTTTGTTATTAGAAATGGTTTCTTAAATCCTTTATTAACTTTAAATAGAAAACCCCAATTCCTCAATTAAGATCGAACAAACCCTCTCCTAAATTAAATCCAACTGAATCAATGAAATGCAAAATTGGTATAGAGCTTTTGATCCCTGAATGATCACGAGCGTTTTATATATAATAACTTACTTGATTACAGACTAACTGGATCTATGAAAGAAGAAGAACAAGACGCACGTCTTGAGAATCAAAAAGGAAGCTAGAAGCAGTTAAAATACAACTAAACCTCCAGATTTACTCTTCAATATATGAGGATTTAAAACCCCAATACAATTGCAGATAAAAAAATCAATTTCTGAGTAGTAAGTTTGCACAAAATGGAGAACCAAACGTTGGTTCATTGTGATTTTTATTGCAATTAGAATAGGAGAGAGTAAAAACGATATCGTAAGAGTGTTTTACAATAATTGAATTACGTTAATTTGATCTAGAAACAGAATTTTGAGTTTGGTTTTGCTTTGGGATTAAATGGGATTAACTAGGGGTTAATTAAACGTTTAGAGCTCGATTAAATGTGATAATCAGTTTCTAGTCGACGAAAGGATTGATTTTGTTAATTCAGTTCATTAGATGGAGCGATTAGGATTAAGCGGGTTTTGTATGGAAACGAATGATTATAGATTGCATTAAACAAGCTTAATAGTGTGTTAAACTTAGTTTTGAAGTGGTCTAGAGGTCGAGTCTACAAAGGGAATGATTTTACCGGTTATTAATTGAGTCGAAAGTGCTAAAAATCACGTTTTTTTACTTTGGCGGTCTCCGGCCAACTCACCGGAGCTCCGGTGCCGGAAATACTGGATTCCAAGGGGAGGGGGGTTGGTTAATTTTAGATTTCAAGTATTATAATTTGGTCCTTGTAGTTTAAGTTATTATTTTTTTGAGTTAAAAACGTTACATATAAGTTTTAAAGTTTACATTTTTACCCAAAGTTAATTAAATCTTTGTTTTATCTAACAAACTTAACCATGTTAACTTGTGACTTTATAAAACTGACGTTTTTATATATTTATGTTGTTTTTTTATGATAGATGATTTTTCTTAGTCTTAATAGTAAAAATTTTGATATAATTTTTAAAAATCTCTTTTATAAATTATAATTTATGAATTTTTGGAATTAATCGTTATACATAGTAATTAAATGAGTAAATTCATATAGTAACTCATGAATAATAATTTCAAACATGTTATAGACGACGGGAAAACTTTGGAATCCGAAATATTCATTTATATTACCAATGAAATGTTACATCTTAAAGAGGTTAAATACGAATAAATAGAAACAGACAACAGATCCAGGTTCGAGTCAGGCATTCGGGTTCGGGTTTGGGACAGATCTCACAGCATGGTGGGAGCGTGGTAGGTAAACCACAAGGCCTAATTGCGATGGGAAGGTGCTGGTATAACAGACGTCGGGGAACAGGTTCCCGTCAAGATGACGTCGTGTCACTTTAATCCATGACCAGCTAAGATCATCGACAACCACATTGTAAATATATAGTCCAATGGAGAGAGATATATGAGGATTCAACAAACAAGAGATGTCACATTTTATGAAACTCGTCTTCTCACACACACTCTCTGAGATATCATAGATTCCGGAAGAAAGGTTCCTAACCCTTCTTGTCATCTTTTTATCAGTCACTTACTCTCACCCATAGGTTGGTCTCAGAGACACCCTCGGGTCCTCTTTGGCTAGGCTAATAACGTTTTTGTTTGCAGTTCATGGAACATTGGATTTCTTCCTGATGAGATCTTGCCTGGCCTTAAACCAGGTTCAACATTTCCTAGTCTCAACCTACATTTAGGCTAAATTGTGGGTAGGGGTGTTCAATATTTGGTTTCAACTCGAGTAAACCGAACTAAAACCGTTTAAATCCAAACCGAATTGCATATTTGGTTTTCGGTTCGGACTGAAACCGAAAACCAAATATGCAATTCGGTTTGCGGTTCGGTTTGTAGTTTCCACAATTCTAATTCGGATCAAACTGTATAACCCGGAAAACTAATAAGATTTTTAAGCATATATTTTTACATTTTAAAAGCCTAAGTTCTCAATATATTTTAACTTTTTAACTTTTTAAGTCTACTTCCTAAATCCCAAAGCCCAAATTAAAAAGCCTAAACCTAATAAATGATCATCAGGTTTCACTTTCATACTTTTATCACGACCATCGTCTTCACCATCTTCGTTCACCAAGTCACCGTCTGTTTACTTTTCTAATTTATAGTTTTGTATGTGTTTAGACTTTAATCTTAGACATGTTTTACCTCGCAGTTGGTGAATGTGGTGTTCTAATGTCTAAAGTAACAAAAAATAAATAAATAAATTTAATCTAATTCGGTTGATTCGGTTCAACCCCAACCAAACAGAATTAGATTCGGTTTGGTTTAAGATTGCAAGAATTTGGTTCGGATTGTGGTTTTACAGGAAAAAAAACTCAACATCCGAATAACCCGAACTGAGAAAAACCAGATAACCCGCAAACTGAATTGATGAACACCCCTAATTGTGGGTTTAAACTAACTAGGTTATGTCTTTCTTGGGTTCTAAAATATTCGATTACGTAGGTCATTTAAGTCTTGAGTTTGGGTAGGAATAATATGAGACAAAATGATTGCATATCGACATAACATACTTCTAGAAATAAAAAAAAAATATATATATATATAAAGATATGATTTTGTAGTCAAATAGTTTTTGCTCAAAGGGCTATTGATGCGGTAGTTGCTTTGTCGTTGCCTCTGAATACTTGATAAACTTGATGCATTATCCATATGCTTAGAACAAACTCGGTCGCAAAGAACCCGAAACCGATGAAGCTCATAATCTAAGACACAAAAGCATCTAGCTAATCGCTCTCAACAACATTATATATAATATACAATAATATGTAAGTATATATATGACATTAAATGTTTACCCCAAGTGCGGGATGTCTATCCATGAGTTTGATAGCATTCAAGATCCCTCTATGCCAATAACAATATATTTAGTTCATGTATGCTGTTATAGAAGAAACAAGTTACTAATATTAATTGTTAAAATCATAAACAACTTACGCAAAATGTAGTCCGGAAAATAAGATACGAGGTCCAACCGTCGCAAAGCCAAAAAATACAATGTGATACTGTCACGTTCAATACAAGTTTAGCTCAGGACCCTAATAAAAACACAAAATCAAATAAAACCACTCACCGTAAAGTTGAAAAAAAAACAGCCAAAATACATGCCATTGTTTTTCCTGTTAAGGAATATCATTTGAATATAACGTCACTAAAGATATATAAACAAACATGAGATTTTGTAGTACGATGACCGTGTACCTAAAAGCACGATATAGTGGACGATACCAAAAGTAAAAGGCTCCTGGAGGACCCAATAAGAAGTAGACAACTGAGAAGAATATGTAAACTCCCGCTATGGAACCACAAATTTGTTAACCGGGTAGTATAATTAATTAAATAAGATATATTGGTTTTAAAAGGTTCTAACTATTATCTTTTGGTTTTTACTGGTTCCAACTATCAAAATTAGTTGGTAACAGTATCAACTTTTATCATTTTGGCAACCAACTGTCCCTCATTAAATTTTTTTAATGCCGTTAAGTTTTTTCGAACTTAAGATTGATGTTTTAGGTCTTTTGATCGAAAGGAGAATACGGGTCGATTGATGTAAAAGTTACCTCGAAACGGCACTCCGAACGATGAAACGATGCTTTAATCGGGTGTTTAAACAAAACGGTGCTTCAATCGGATGTAAAAATTTTATCATTCTGAGCGCCGTTTCAATATTATTTTTACATAAATCGACTTGTATTCTCCTTCCAATCAAAAGCCTTAAAACATTGGTGTTTAAATGACAGTATGTTGGTTGCCAAAGTGATAAGTTAGGACTGATACCGACCAATTTAATAGTTAGAACCAATAAAAACTAAAAGGTGAAAGTTGAGACTTACGTAAAAGATTTCATATTAAAAGAAGAAAAACGAACCTGCGTCACTCATAAATATTACTATACTCGTTATAAGATTCCAAAGAAGTGTAACCGGCACTCCTGTATATTATTATTATCCATCATGTATAACTGTTATTATTGGTTTAATACTAAATTTTAGCTGGCAAGTGTGTACGTACCTAACAATGCTGCATATGCAACATACTGTAATCTTTGAAGATGGACCGGTATATCTCCAGCAATATCGTGATGAACCAAGGGGTAAAATGAAGGCCAATTCTTATCTCTAATGACAGTTTCAGCTACAAAATAAGTGATAATCGGTCGTTAATATTTGTAAGAAGTTTGCATCTCTAAATCATTTAAACTTCTTCTTGTTTTATGGGTGTTTGTAATAATATTTGTCGATTTCACGATAGTAGTGGCTTAGCAACAAAATATGTATCATCAACTTGACTCAATTGGAGCGTCATAAACCCACGTTTTTAAGTTTTTTCTCCCATTTACTTTTTCATTGTAGTTTCTTAACTTCCTTTATGCTTTTATTTTTTTTACCATTGCTAATCTTTTTTTTTTCAAAGTTAATAATAACTGATCACAAACTAAACTAAATCCGGATAATGGGTAAGCGAGCAACAAGCTTTTATTAGTTGGAAGTTATGCATTCTCATTAGTACTTTAGTTTTCCCATATAGTAAGATTATAGGTAGTGAGTTAAAAGTTACCATTTGTTTTCTTTATATGTATATTTTGAATTTGCAGATCAAAAGTTATTGAGTTTTTAGTATGAATTAATTTTCTCAATGGATTTTTTAGGTGAATTAATTCTTCCATGTTAGTTCAAGTGTGGTAACTTGAATCGTGTTCTCGGAGTATCTTGATTCTCATTTAGATTGTACAACGAGTTGCTCAAATGGTGTTTCTGTATCTTATTCCACATGTTGCCTATCTGTTTTTTCATTTGAATTCCATTTTCTTTCCATTACTAACCAGAATCCAGATTGATATCATTTGATATCAAAGCAAAAACACGATCCGTTTTGACTCATCTCTATCCTAATAAACCCATGAATCATTCAAGTCTAGTACAAATAATGAAAGTTAGATGTTGAAGGAAATAGTTAAGAACATACATTGTGCTAACGCCTCTTCTTTTCGTCTGAGGATCTGCATGTAAGTAAACACTTTACGTATAAACGAAGGACAAATTATTTAGTAGCTTTTTTATTTTGAGATTTACACATATAATCTTAATTACCTCTTCCCTCCGATTCAATTCAGCCTCCTTAGCATCCAACTCTGTTTTCTTCTTCTTCAATTTCTGATTTTATAACGCAATTTAACGAATGGTTATTTAACTCCCAAGTAATTTTAAAAATAATAATATTTTTAAAAAAAATGGCATACATGTTATAAAACCAGAATTTATTACATGCGCTATACCCCATTAGGAAAATTAATCACAATACTTTCAGGGTCGGCTCACCAGTTTATTGGGTTAGACCCAAGTCTAAAGGCCCAAAAAATTAAGGGCCTCAAAATTTCTGATTTAAAGTTATATATGTAAGGTATATAAAGCCCATTTTATGTGTGTAACATGTTGCAAAAGCCCATAAACCTAAACCCTACCTATTTTATGCATTTTCTTTGTTCTGGAAACTCTAAAGTCAAAGTCAAGAAGTTGAATGGTCATCGAGTCTACTATAGAAATCTGTAATTGGTCTCAACCTGTACTCAAAGTCAAACTAAGGTCTCAACATGGAATCGAATACTAGATTTGTAATGGGATTTGCCGATTTGGTGTCAATCTGAAACTGAAATAAGATTTGTTTTCTATTTTGTAACAGGTTTCAAAGTCTTAATCTCGTACTCCTTTTTTTGTAATGCGAATTTATAGCCCTTTATTGCTTGATTTTGGAACTATTTTTCTTATACGTTAAATCTATTGTCAGTTTCATTTTATCTAAGAACCTAATTGGGTATGAATTGCAATATGTTGTCTGTTTGTTATAGGGTTGTTTTACGATTTAAATTACAATTTTCATTACCTTGTTTAGTGAATTAGGTGTTAACTTAGGCTAACCATTTGTTGAATTAGGTATTTAGGTTGTTTGGTGAATCAGACATTTGATTTGAATTACAATTAGTATGTTGTTTAAGATTTTAGATAATCACATATAACTTACATAACTTGCAATATGTTGCTTAGTGAACTTGGTATTAAGTTAGCATATAGTCATTGATTTAACCTACCATATCTAAAAAAACTAAAATTAAACAAGATGCCATAGTTAACTCGATCAAGTATTAAATATTTAGCTTATTATTGTTGGTAGTGAATCCGAATATGTGGTAAGGGTTTATAACAATAACTATGTGAAAGGCCACCAAATTTCACTTCGTCTAAGGCCTCCTAGATGATTGGGCCGCCCCTGATACTTTTGGTAGTGGAAATGCACACGGGTACCCTGTATGCGAGTAGGCCCAACCCACGCGGTTACATCGATGCCGCCTATGCGGGTAGTGTGCGAGCACCTTAAACAAGGGTACCGTAACCCGCATGCTACAAGCACAATTTCACCTCCATTCTTGTATTTTAGTGGTTAAAATCTTGTAAGGGTAGTTGAAGGTAATGTAAGGGGACTTAATTTTAGTAGTCGGAAGTAAGACTACTTAGAGCACTCTCTCCACCCTTATTATAACTATGGTTTCAAGAGGCAAGTATATATTGTGCTTCAGACTTGTCTTTTGCTTCAGAATTTTGAATGATATAGACAACTGATTCTAAAATTTCTTTTATAGCATCATCAACACAAGTTTTGTCCTAACTTTTTCTTTATTTTCGTCTCTTGGTCGATCAATTGCCTCATGCATTTCACTTCCATCTACCAAACAATTATAAACCGATTCCAAATATGGTCAATCTTCCAAAATAATTAGCCTTTTTATAGTAGGCGAACATTCCCAAGAATAAAGATAAAGAACTAGAACTAAAACATAAAGTTTCTCAATTTTCTTCTATACTCTTTTATACAACTACTAGGTTTAACACCCGTGTATTACACACGGGTTGAATAAAAATATTTTTAAAATATTATAACTATTATATTTAAAAATTTATAAATAATTTTATAAATTATTATTAATCACAAAATTTTATCTTTATTAATTCTCTTACTCAATTTTCTATCTGAACCTTCCTTTTATAAAATAAATTATGTTTTCCCCTAAAATTTGTCCCCTAAAAACTCTAATTTATTAGATAGATGATTACAATTTACAGGAAAGCAAGTTACTAAACATGGGTCCTAAACTTGTGCTAATAATAGGAAAGTGCAAATAGTAGATGGAATATTTGTTTGGTTACATGCATGCGAAAACATGGAAGGAAAACTAATTGAAAAGTATGTTAGCTCTTGGATCAGTGACGGGTCGGGTATGTTCGGTTGAGTCAACTGGTAATTGGGTCTTATCAATACTCCTGTCTTAAAAAACATCATTATCCTCAAGGACTGCTTACTCCATGGTGGTCGCCACTCACATCTTCTAGTAGCGTTCGATTCAGTCTCAATGGGGCACCATGGTGGGTGCCATGGTGGCCGCCATTCTCGGCGTTTGTCTTCACCTTTCTCGATGGCTCAATTATAGAACCATCTAACAAAGTTAACTTTTGTTGAACCATGGTTTTTCGTAGAATTTGTGAAGTGCTCTTAGCATATCCAATCGCCAAAGGTGGTGCCACCACAATGATAGAGGGATCTGTTTCAACTTTAAAAGGTAGCGGTTGTTTGCGGACAGTTGACAGTGGAGATGGTTGTGGTGAGTGTGATAGTTCTGCTGATGGTACCAGTTCTGCCGATAGTTCTGCGGTGGGAGTGGGATTTTTGGGCCACAAGAGGCAAATGTCTTAGATGAGATATAATCAAATGTGACAGGAAGCACAATCGGTTCATATATTTTGGCGGTGACGACGTAGGCTTTCCAGTGAGGTAGACTGAAAGTTTGGAATTGAGGTTATCAATAACAAGATCAGCCAACATGGTTTGGTTTATCTTGGCTGCGTCTTTGGTGTCAGTAATCAATCGAGTTAGCAATTGAGTGGACATAGTAGGTGGCAGAATGTCGGAAATGGAAACGTCATTACGTTGTGGCAACTGGCATGATGGAAGGTTGAGACGGACTATCCATTGTGACCCAGTCAAACGGTTCGGTCCTTAATTTATGAATGCATGGTAGATTAGTGTAGACCCATGTTTACTTCAATAGTTCTAGTGCACGTTTACATTCCATATGCTAAATGTTAGGAACTAGCATCTTCCATTTCAAGTATTTATATTATGGACTTTGTATCACGAGACTTATGGAATAAAATTGGTATTAAATTTAGTCTTTTCTTTTATTTTGTTTTTAGAGTGTTTGCCTAGTACAAAAAGTAATTAACTTATTAGAGATTGATCATTTCAAATCAGTCTATAACACAAATTATATGAGTAATTTCTTGTTCATTATTGTTTATTTCTTGTTCGTCATTTTTTTTTCCTAAAATGACAAGCTTTAATAAAAAGGTTGAAATAAGATCACTATGGGCTAATATTTAAAAGACAATGCTTTAATGACCACTTATTTTTCGAACACATTAAAAACAATGAAAAAATAACACAAAATCATCATATTGTTAGTAATTGTATCTTTTATTCAAATCATTATTTTTTTTTCTTTTTTTTTTGTCATTGAGTTTTTCCGAACGCCATTATATTTTCTAAAAGTTGAAAAATATTAGATTGGAATAACACTGTTATGAACTTCTAATATTTGTAACACAATAATATGATAACAATTAATTTATTTAATACATTAAAAACAACAAAATAATAACAAAAGAATGTAGAAAATATAAAATATAATGACGAATGCATATAACACAATATAACACATTGATAAATAAAATATTTAACATAATGACCCTACAAATTTAAGACAATAACCAGACGTATTTGACACTAACAGTTTTACAAATTTGATAGGGTGACCGCCCCATAAATACTATAACAGGACAAATGTAAAGCCAAAAATCATTCTTTGCGAGTTCAATATAAATATATATATATATATATATATATATATATATATATATATATACTAGGATAGTGCCCGTGTAACACACGGGTTAGGTAAACAGATAAAAGAATATTTTAAAATTTAATTATTAGGAAAAATATATGAGTAGTGAGTCTATAAGTCTATAGCCTTAATGAAAGGAGCATTATGCTCAGGAAAACAACACCTAAGTGGTGATTTTAAAAATATTCATAAGGCCATGAGAACATGAACAAATCTTATTAGTTTTAAGACAAAAGCATACGAAACTCAAGATTTATTTTTAAAAAATGCGTTTTTAGTATAGCGATACTATCAGTGACGGATCCAGAAATTTTGTTGAGGGGGTGCCAAAACTAGATCATGTTAAAATGATTCATGATTGTCCAGACGGGTCGGGTAAAAAATATACATTATCTTGTAGCTAACTCCAAAAATTATGAATAAATAAGTAATAATACTAACAAGAAAACCGAAAATGGTCCATATGCTAATTCACTTTCATCTTTCAAGCACTAATATCACTAAATACATATTACATATGGTCATGACAAATAAATAGTTATAAATTTTGGGATATAAGCTCATGTTTGGAACTTGGCCTATGGGTGCACTTAATAAAACTTTAGGTGCCTCCAATAAACACCATGGATATTTGGTAAAATTTAACAAGCACTAATGAATATATATTGAGTTGAGGGGGTGCCAACTCTCCCCCTAACACAACATTGCATCCGTCTATGGATACTATACTCAATTTAAAGAGAATAAATCAATTGATTTTATGTTGTAGTTTTTTTAAATATAATGTCGTATAAAAAAGTTATATATACTTATAAAATAATTAGAAATTTAATTGTATACAATTACCAATTTTATTTTCAAGTTATATTTTTATACCCTATCAAATATAAACCAATCTATATTATTCTTAGACTTTTTAAAATTCTACTAAATATTAGAGGACCAAAATGTAATTAGTGTTATTAAAATATATTATTAGGGGTATATATAAAAATATTTTGAATATAAAATTATTATAGTGAGATAAACTCTCAAACCATGCCGCATAAGCAAAGAAGCTTTCAAAACGTGCCACATAAGCAAAATTGATTTTCCTATATTACATAAGGATATATATGTGTGTGTGTGTGAGAGTATTGTATACATATATGGGTGGGTTAAATGGCTAACTTTATGGGGGAAAAACAATGTTTTCCAAAACAGACATGACGTATATAAGACCATAAATGATGGTATATATATAAGTTCATTTAATAAGACTCATATATTGCGAAAAAAAAAACCTAAATTATTAAAAGAACTTGGTAATCATTTTTTTTAAAGTTCACTTTCTACACACAAATACGTAATGTATAAACTAAAAAAAATAATTAAAATATTTTTTACGTATGTATTTTAGCGTTTTAATTTTACATATACATGTGTAGGGTATGCGTAAACATAACATACACATGACTTTCATATATGCAGGTTTAACAAATAAACGAAATTTATTGAATTTTATTTTTTGAATATCAAAGTTAATAAATAAATATTGCATATTTTTCATTTTTTTTGTATGCTAAAAACGTTTTTGATTGAAAAAAATGAAGGATTTAGCTATTTTTTTTTTTCTTCTCACAATGTTTGATCATCTTAAATGAACCATAAAAAATCAACATAATAAAAAGTTAAATTACCAAGGGTGTATCAAGAACATAGTTAGTTGTGGCACCATGACTGTAAATTGCAGGCTCGGTAGCAAGACTTGGTAGACCGGAGAATCTTGTGATCACGTGACGGTTCTGAAATCGTATTTCATGATGATTCTTTTATTAGCACAAAGAAATTAGTATTAGAAAAATTGAAAGTATTATGGAAACGTTTTACAATTGGGGTTGGTGGTCTAATGGGAGAGGCTATGCCTATAGGAGCACTAATTTAAGGAGGTCCAAGGTTCAATCCTTGACATTGTAAATATTTATGAAGTTTATTAGGAGTAGGCTAGATTACTGTTCTAAAAAAAAATTATGGAAACGTTTCGTTTGTTGCCGCGTCGGATAATTTAGAAGCTATGGTTGATTTGTGTATCTTTAACACGTGTTTTACTTTTGGTGTCCATATTTATTACTGATTACAATTTTGACTTACTAATGATTAGATTAACTTTTTTATATATTTTATGTGTTTTCATTGTAAATAGGTCAAATGGATTATTCGTCTAAAGTCTATATTTAATACTCAGTATCTCCTAATTGCTTTGTTTAAAGTTTTAAAACTTTTTAAAAACTTTTAAAAATATTATTATAAACCATTTGTGTTTACCAAAATGACAAAGGGTTGAATAATGAATCTAACTCATACTTAAAAGGTGTTATTTAAATTGGCTACCTAACCTAAAGGTCTATGGTTTGTCACTTATCGTTGAAATCTACACTTTTTTAGAATTTTTGCATTTACATACATTTTCTTGAAAACTTGTCATTTTCATCCCTGCCACGAACATCGTTAAATAAGTTTTGTTAGATAAATGCAAAATGCCTAAAATACACTTTCTAATTAAATTTAAAAAATAAAACAAGAATAAAAGTGTAACAAATCTTTTACTTCTCTTTTTACTCCGTCTTCAGCCACCACCATTACAGTGGCGTACCTAGGAATTTTTTCCATGAGGGTCGGAAATTTGGTAGTAATAGTTTTAGTATTGGTATATAATATTTTTTTCTAATCCGGTTTGATTCGGTTCGGGTCAAACCGGGTCGGGTCAAATTAAAAAATGACAACAACTAAATTTGAGAGGTCAAAATTAAAAAAATTTCTTTTTCCCTCCACTTATATTCAAAAGTAAAAATTTTCATTCCCTCAACTCAACTAACTTCTTTAATGTCTAACCCTAATTTTTATCTATAAATACCAAACCAAATCTCTCTAATAACTTTCATCATCTAAATTCTCTCTCAAACTCTCTCAATCTATTTAAGAAATTTCATCTATTTTCAACAAATTTTCAACAACAACTTGTGAGTTTTTTATTCTTTCTTTCATTTTTTTATTTTTTTCTTTCATTTTTTACTTTATTTTTATTCCTAAATACTTGAAACATCCTCTATGAATTTTACCATATATTTACCAAGGTAAATAGAGTTTGGTAAATCACCATTTTTGAGGTTCGAGTTAGGATTGTTTTTCTCAAACTATATAAAATAAATATTTTATTTTGTTTCTTAAACTTCATATGCCTCCATTATACATCTTTCTTAAGTCAATAATCTACAAATAAGAAGTTAATGAAACCAAACCATGTTTCCAAACAAGATTATGTTGGAAAACTTGTGTTATGGTATAAAAATGGTGATGTTGTAAACCTTGGTTCTACAACTAATTTTTCCACCATTCATCACTTCTCACTTGATTACTTAGCAAAAGTAGTTAGTTTGTTTATGTATTTTCTTTTTGTGCTCATGACCATCCAAATCATCAACTATGATCAACTATGTTGATGGTTTTGTGCAATGTTGAAACACTTGAGGTTATAATACTATAATGCTTGACTATATATGACAATATAAATAAATATATATTACTATCTTCTAACCATAATATAACCCAATCCATTGTTAAATATTTTGTGTCTCATATAGGCTACTAACTATGCATTAAACTGAGTTTTCAAGACTGGATGGGGGTCGAGGGTTTAATTTTACGGGGGTCGATCGAGAATTTAACATATAAAAACTAAAAAAAAAAAATTTCGCAGGGGGAGCGGGCGCCCCCCACCCCACCTATGTGGGTACGCCCCTGCACCATTAATCTTCATCACAACCACTTCCTCCACCTCCCTCATGGCTACCATCACTCCACAATCACTACAATTACCAAAATTTTTGTCGTATCATATCAACTCCTTCACATGGCAATGTCTCCGCCATCACTGCCACCGTCACCGTCTCTGTCACTTCAACTCCATAATAAACTCACATCCAAAAGCACATTGGCATTATTTAATTTCCGGTTATTCTCCCTCAATAACATTATTCTCCATCGTAGTTTTACATGTTTAATCTACCACACACCCAATCCGTGGTACAACTTTAGTTCAAAATAACATTTCGAGATACAGGGTTGTAATAGAAGTCTCACTTCAATGGACCAGCATGATCTCTAAAAGAGGTTTTCAGTTCTCAAACATATGTGGCAATCTTATTGCTAGAGCTCAAGAATCGGTTGAGGGGTCGACACAAATACAAATAAGTATATGCTTAAAACAAGTGAGTATTTTCCTTTTCTATCCTTAGGCTACTGCTGGGGGTTACTAGTGGGTCTTTTACCAGTAACTAATACAATGAGCATGACGTTCATTGGAGCATCGCCTGGTGCTATTAGAATCCTAGTGCTTCAGCAAGTGATAAGCCGGAGACGATGGAGGTGTGGTGGTAGAGGTTTTGGCAGTTATACAGATGGTGGTGGTAGTGGTGGTTGAGACAGAGTAAGTGGTGGTAGTAGTGGAGGTTATGATGGTGATGAAGATTAGTGATGGTGACTGAAGATGATGTAGAAAGATAACTATAAAGATTAGTGACTTTCTTTCTTGTTTTATGTTTTAAATTTAGTTAGAAAGGGTATTTTAGACATTTCACTATAAACTAATGGAACTTGTTTAATGGTTTTAGTGGCGAGGACGAAAAGGAGAATACGTTTTCAAGAAAAATATATGCAACTAACAAAATTCTTAAAAAGTGTAGATTTCTACAATAAGTATACATGAACCATTTTTGTCAACTAACTCTTTATATGATAAGACTTTGAAAATCTATACTTATTTCTTATTTTGCATCTTAACTAAAAGCACCAAATTTTAAACGAATCTAACCTAATTTATCATCACTAAACATTCTAAACAAATTATGTGTTAAAGTTTTGAGATATTTAAATACATGTGTAAAGTTATACTAAAGTATGGTTTTTGGTAGAAAGTGAAAGAAAGTTTCTTTTAAAACTAACTAAATAACTGAAGTGTAGAAAATTTCCCCTTTTATTAAGTCTTAACTCTCTTTTCAAGTTCAACATTCATCTTGAAATGCTTTTAAGTTTACATACGACATTATTTTGTAAAAAAAAGGGGGAAATTGGATTTTATTAATCCTAATTTCACTTATGGTCATTATTTATCCCAACATTAATATTGGCCATTATTACTCCCAACTTTCACTTAACTGACATCTATTGAGCATTTCGTTAACCTTGACTAACTCCGTTAAAATATGCTTATGTGGCATCCACATGACAGCTGATGTGGCATTCACGTGGCAGCTGACATGTTTTATTTTTAGGGAAATTGGATTTTATTAATCCCAACTTTCACTTATTGGTAATTATTAATCCCAACTTTAACTTATTGGCCATTAATAATCCCAACTTTCACTCATTAACTATTATTAATCTAACTTTACTATTGGTTACTATTAATCACAACACAAATACAAAAAACCCTTAATTGAAATATGATCGACCATCATATAAACACAAACAAATCCTATGTCTCAGCTGCAATTATTAAGCATTCATATGATTTTCTCCAATTCAATGTATTAGAACAAGATGCAAGATGAAGTGTGAGAACAAGGTGAAAAATTAGGGCTTCAAACTATTTTAAGTATGATATATAAATTGTTAGGAAGACTTTGAAGATTGTTTTTTAAGTATGATATATAATTTTTCACCTTAATTGTTCTAATACATTGAATTGGAGAAAATAATACAAATGCTTAATAATTTAAGCTGAGACATGCGGTTTGTTTGTGTTTGTATGATGGTCTATCATATTTCAATTAAGGTTTGTTTGTGTTTGTGTTGGGATTAATAATGGCCAATTGTAAATGTGGGATTAATAATAGTCAATAGGTGAAAGTTGAGATTAATAATGGTCAATAAGTGAAAGTTGGGATTAATTAAATCCAATTTCCCTAAAAATAAAACATGTCAGTTGCCACGTGGATGCTATGTTAGCATATTTTAACGGAGTTAGTCAAGGGTAATGGAAGGCTCAATAGTGGCCAATTAAGTGAAAATTGAGAGTAATAATGGCCAATAGTAAAATTGGGATTAATAATGGCCAATATGTGAAAGTTGGAATTAATAAAATCCAATTTCTAAAAAAAATCACAAAAAATGAGCGTTTTTTATCTTCAAAATGAGTATAGTATTGATGTATAAAAAATGATTTCTTTTCACGTTTAAGCTCATGGTGTTATCTATTATGTAATTGTGTTATATTATATTTTGTTTGGATGCAAACTAAAACATATATAATAACTCAATATGTTAAGGCTTATAACCTATTTTCATTGTTGACGTATTTATATGTCATAAACTCATAACATAACATCTTAAATCTATTTACTTCTTTTATCTGTTAACAAAGTGTGGTCATAAAGTATCATTATTTCAATTGGATTGCATGTTTAAATATGCATCTTAGGAGGTCATTGCGATATATAGTGTGTTTCAAGAAGGATCCTTGTGTATATTTGTATTGTGTGTTTGAATACTATATGGATAAATATCATTGTGTCAGAGCTGTATTGTTTGCTTGAATATGCAAGTTGTTAATGTGTATCTTTGGATGTCATTTTATTATATTGTGTTCTTCCCTAACTACCGAAAAACACTTTCATTAGTATAGCACAATACATACTTTCATTGTGTTATATATGAATACATTGAATTCTTTTACTCATGTACATTGTGTTGTGTTATATTATACTGGTGAACTATATTGTATTAGTGTTGCCATTTGAGTCATTATGACAGTTTAATTGTGTTATATTTTTTTTAAAGAGAAAGCTTCTAATACTCATGCACATTATGTCGTGTTATGTTATATTTTACTTATGAACTATCATTGCATTAATGTTGTGCTTTGAGTCATTGTGTTATATATGTTTACTTTTGTTCTTTCTATTGGTTCACTATAGTGCATTGTGACATAATACAATGATTGTTTGATTGTGTTATACATGCCTACTCTTGAAACTATCATTACATTATGTCATTGTGTAATCCTTATGAGATCAATGTGTAATCCTTATCAGGCCTCAAGGCACAGGATCGATGAACAAATAATAACTTTATTATTGCAAAAGAAAACTCACTCAAAAACTGGTTACAATAATTCTTTATTGTTCGTCTATACCAAAGCCTCTACCCAAACCTTATATTTATAATTCTAACCTACTCGTGTTAGACTATAATATATACAAATAGCTAAACCATAATTAATTCCTAAATATTAGCGATTTGACCTAACTTTCGTATCCTACTCAAACTCTACCAACGTGTAGATTTGGTTTAGGAAATTACTCCAACAATCACCCCTTCATTTCTAAACCAAATTAAACGGACTCTTAACTCCAACCCAGTATTGTGGATCTCGGTTCTTCTTGAGCTATCTTTGATCTTGATTCATCTTATCGGTAACCATGACTCGATTATCCCCTTGATTAACTCTAAGGGGATCTTGAATTCACGATCTTGGGCAGCTCCTTAAAGAAACATAAATGACTTCTAAAACGCGATTGCAATCTTCGAACTTTCTAATATGAATTTTGCGACAAAACGACTTTATGGTCGCAAGGCTTTGGCTTTGGTCCTTGTTCCCGGAATTGATAAACAAGATCGGCAGCGGCTTCATGAGGCAATTGCCCGGCGTCCTTAGTTAGATCTTCTTTGAGTCTTCTATCGGTTGCCCATAGATCTCAGTTAGTCGATTTCAATCGGCCCTAGATCTCTGCTTGGCAAAAACGATTGGCCCTAGATCTCTTCACGACGACGACAAGCTTCCTTGCGGTGGCTAGATCTTGAATCAATCCCAGGTACCTAGAACTTGGTTCTTGATTCGACCAAGCTCTGATACCACTTCAAGGCACACGATCGATGAACAAATAATAACTTTATTATTGCAAGAGAAAACTCACTAAAAACTCGTAGCAATAACTCTTTATTGTTCGTCCATACCAAAGCCTCTACCCAAACCTTATATTTATAGTTCTAACCTACACGTATTAAACTATAATACAAATAGCTAAACCATGATTAATTCCTAAATATTAGAGATTTGACCTAACTTTCGTATCCTACTCAAACTCTACCAACTTGTAGATTTTGGTTTAGGAAATTACTCCAACAAGACCATTGTGTAATCCTCGTCTGTTCAGAAGATTAGAAAATGACTTGACGAAATAAAATAATCACTTGACGAAATAACACAATGAGCTGAAAAACATAAAAACACATTTATGTTTTTTTATATATCAATACTATACACATTTAAAGATAAGAAATGCCAGTTTACTGTGCAACTACTTCAAAATAAATAATAATGATCATTTAAAAAAATGTGTGAAACTTAAAATAGGCATGCATTACCCATATTATTTTTCCTTTAATTCTAAAGGATTACAACATGTTATTGTCTCTTTATTCCTAGACTTTTTAAAAAATTTAAACTTTATAGTTGAACCTCATTGTTTCACATGAAATTAATAATTAACTTTGTTTCAATAATACCACCTCCCAAAAATATATACAGTTAATTAACGTGCATAGGCATATGAAATCAAATGAAATGAAATTTGACTATGAAACCTAATTTTGCTCCACAAAAAAAAATATTTTCTAAATCATAAGTTAAAAACAAAACAAGGCCCATAATGCCATTTTTGTTTGAAGGTTGAAAACAATTATAATGAATTCATGTTTATATACTGATAAAGATTGCATACGTACAGAAAAAGGATTGATATCGTCATCATGGGCGAAGGGGTTGTGATGATCATGAGTACGGTCAGCCATAGCAAAAGTTATGATGTCGGATACAACGTACAACTTAGTAAAGGAGGAGGAAGAAGATGAGGACGTGGTGGAAAAAAAAGATGGACAGGATGAGTGTATATATATATTAAAGATTTTAATTAATTAGTTTATGTATGGAGTGGTTTACTTTAGTTTTTATATTTGAGTGTTGAATTGCCAGGACGGCACTTTGCCTGCAAGGCTACAAACTTTGTCTTCATGGTAGACATATACAATAATGCATCTTGTTAACAACGATCTTTAAACTTACATGTTTGGTTTACGTGGCTTGACTATTTAGTACTTTTCAAACTCTTTTTTTCTTTTTGAAAAGGTCATCAATTTATTATAAACAACATAAATATCCAAATCCAATGGTTTATTGTATGCAATTCTTTTTGGCATAACTTACTTTCACAATTTAAAGGATGGTTCTTTACATTGTGGATTTTGCCTAAGAAGTTTAGAAACTGATATTTAGCGACTCCAAAACCCAGTGAAACAAATTTCAATTGAACTAATTCTTGCGGCGTTAGAACCGTATCGTCAAATTCTCTCCCTACCCCATAAATCTTAACCCCCACCCCAACCCCTAAAAACTCAAAACCACCACCCCAAAAACCACCCTAACAATCCCCCCGAAAACATAAACCCACCCCAACCTAGCCACCAAAAACCTAAACCCACCTCAAACACCCCCCCCCCCCCCCCCAAAAAAAAAAAAAAAAAAAAAAACTTAATCCCACCCCTAAAAAAACTCAAATCTAAAAATTAAACCACAATGCAAATACTAAAATTTAAAACTAAACCACAATGCAAATGGTAAATTTTAAAAGTAAACCTTAAAAGCTAAAATCTAAAAGTTAAGATGATAAAATTTGACGAGAGAGTTTCAACGCCGCTTAAGTGAGTTTAATTAGAGTTTGTTTGATCTGGTTTAGAGTAATTTAAGACATTTTTGACACTTGTTAGGCAAAATCTACTTTTATTTAATTCTTCATTCATAATTTATTGTTTTCACACTACATGAGTGTATAGAGACGATAGTATTAAACATAGTTTCTTTATGTGGTGTGGTCCTCATTACCATTTATCTCATTGAATTGATTATTGGCCTTAATATCCTTGATGACTACGTGTTGGGTGGTGTTTACATTGTCGTTCTAGTTATTGTATTTGCTTTTATTGTATAGATTAGATCGTATTTTGGTTTATTGTAATAACGTAGCTAGATTAGTCTTTTGATTATTGTGTAATTTGAGTCATGCGAAACTATAGTGTCGCACGTAGTCAGCAACTAACTCAACGACCATACACTTTCGCATACATGCAAAACTATATGCGAAACTGTGGTCTGTATATAATGTTGTTTTGACTTCATTTGTAAGTAACTCTTGGAACTTTATTGAATACAATTCTCTGATTACGAGTTCTATTCTAATTGTTTGCTAGGATCATATTGTTATTACCTATTGAGCATCAAACCGTTCCATTTTATTCTTCATCTTCATTCTAAATGGGTTTTCTATAGTTTTTGTGTGCACCTTTTAAACCATCACAAACTACTTGTTGCTAGGTCTAATGGTAACAAGTGGATTGAATTGGATCTAAATCATAATAGCACGAACTGATCGTTATTTGGACTAACAATATGGTATCAGAGCCATTGTGCTCTTGATTTTTGTGATTTTTGTTATGTTTTTGGTGAAAAAGTGATTTTTATCAAATTAGATCAGTTTGTGTTTTTGATTATGAAATTTGATTAAGATTTGTGTGGTGTTGCTATCTTGATCAATTGGAATAATCAGATCTATCATCAAGAGATATTTTAGTGATCTGTGATTGATTTTTGGTGTTTTAGTTGTAAAAGAGGGTTTTTAGATTCATCTTGCAAAACTGTGTCTTCATCTGCCGAAACTGTCCTTTCATCTTGCGAAACTAAGGATTAGTGGTGTTGTTTGTTCTGGTATCTTGTGTTTGCGATAGTATCGAACAAAAGTTCAAAGTTTGGTTGCCTGACTGTGTTAGAGTGTTGCCGAAATTTTGTCCACCCTGTCGAAATTGCTGTGTGACTGATTTCTAAATGAAAGTTCACCGATTGCTTGCGAAACAAGCTTGATCAACAAATTTTCTTGCGAAAGTGTTGCCGAAATTCCTGCCGAACCTACCTCTCGGCCAAAACTGCAATCTGAGTTAAAGTTTAACCTTTTAAAATGTGAATGTCATTTACCTTAGCTGACTTGGAGAATGGATCACCAAATAGATCACCAAAACTGATCAATGATTATAAATTTGAAGATTGGAAAAGGAGACTAAGGGCATTTTATCTTTATATCGGTCATACACAATGGGAGTCGATTGAGAATGGACCTCACATATCAGTGACTACAGTTAGAGATGCTACTGTCTGTAACACTATTCCTGAAACATTCACTGAAAGAGACAAGAAGCTGGTTAATAGAGATAACAAAGCATTTGAAGCTTTGATTCTGTGTTTGAGTTTAGAAATTCATAATTGTTTCAGTGAGCATAAGAATGCAGAGTATTTGTATGATGCTCTGTACGAGTTTTATGACGGAAATGCAGATTTGGGGAAAGATAAGGGTGTTCAAGCATAAAAGGAGTTCAATTCATTCGTTGGACATTTGAATGAGAAAATTTCAGATCTAACCAATCGATTCCTAACTGTGACAAGTAACTTGAAGAAATATGATGAGAAGTTGACAACTATTGAACAAGTAGCTAAGCTACTGGGGTCACTCCCTCTTGAGTGGAGTCTTCAAGTCAAAATGTTGAGACAGGAAAGAGGGTTATCTGAATACAAACTGATGGACATCATTAAGAAGTTATAATCAGGGAGTGTTTCCAACTCAAATTCATTGACAAAATGCTGCCTTGATATCTTCTACTTCGATGTCTTCTGCAAATATCTATGTTTTCTATGGATCATCTGGAATTGAATCATCGGATAATCAGAATGGATACATATCATATGAAAAAGATCAAGCTGCTCCACAAGCTCCCTCAGATATGATGGCTTTATTTGGAATGTTTTTGAATAGTTACGAAGCCTTGGTGGTTGGTGAAATCAAAGGGAAAAGGATTACTATGGAAGATATGCTTCAAGTTAAACTGATTGATTTGGAAGAAGTTGATATTCAAAGCGAGATGGCCATGTTGACTGTGAGAGCGAGAAGGTTCATGGAACGAACAAGAAAGAAAAAAAATTGGAAATCAAAATGCAAAAGTGGGATTCGATAAGTCGAAACTAAGGTGCTTTAATTTAAACAACTGGGTCATTTCAAGAGAGTCTGTCCTTTTCCAATTCTCTTCGAACCACCAACAGTCGCCACCAAAATTAATCCTGTCATAGTTGAAGGTGAAAGCATTACCTAGAAGGAAACAACACTTATAACTAACTTTGATTGGAGTGCTGAAATTACTGAGACCTAGAAGAGATTAATCATGCACTGATGGCTGAATTATCGATTGGTGGAGAAGCAAAGCTTGACGTGGATGAAAAGGATAAGGCTGAAATTATTGAGATCGTGGAAGTGGAGCCGGTGACTAAGAAGAGATCTGAGGATGTTCATGAAGAAGAAACTAGCTCAGAGAGGAAGGACGTGCAGGTTGATGATTTTGTGAATGATGAAAAAGAAAAAAAAGAGAAACACCAGGTTTGTAATTGTGACAAAGCCTTAGCTGCTGATAAAGTTATCATGGTACTTCCTTATGAGGTAATACAAGACATGTGTTCATCCGCATGCAGAGTTCGTCTTTTTGGTGTTTATAAAGTTAGTAAACTGTTTCTAACTAATGAAGCTGATTTAAACACTAAACATAGAACTTTAGAAAAATGAAGTAAATTATTATGTTAAACTTAATGAAGCTTTGTAGGAAATAGATCATTTGAAACGAAATCTTTTGGAAGAAACATAGAAATAAATGTTCTAAGTGAGAGAGTGAAGTTAGCAGAATTTGAGAGTAGTAAACTTCAAACTAAGAAGAAATTTGAGGATGTTCCTGAAGAAGAAATTAGCTCTGAGAAGAAGGATGTGTAGGTTGATGATGCTTTGGATGATGAGGAAGAACAAGAGAGAAATAGGAACACCAGGGTTTGCAACCGTGAAGGTATTGATTATGAAGAAGTGTTTGCTCCGGTCGCTCGACTTGAAGCTATTCACGTTTTTCTAGCTTAGCCTCATTCATGAAGTTTAAAGTGTATCAAATGGATGTTAAAGGTGAATTTTTGTATGGATCAAATACCGATGATGTGTACGTCAGGCAACCTCCAGGATTTGAAGACCCTGTGTATCCGCATCGTGTATACAAACTCCGTAAAGCTTTATACGGTCTACATCAAGCTTCAAGTATTTGGAACGAGACGCTATCGAAACATTTACTAGAACATGGTTTTACCATGGGTCAGATTAATCCATCTTTAGTCATGAACCGTATCCGCATCGTGTATACAACCTCAGTAAAGCTTTATACGGTCTACATCAAGCTCCAAGGATTTGGTACGAGACGCCATCGAAACATTTACTAGAACATGGTTTTACCAGGGGTTAGATTAATCCAACTTTATTCATGAAGCGGGAAAATGAAGATCTACTATGTTCAAGTGTATGTGGATGATATCATCTTTGGATCAGCAAGTCCGTCCATGTGCAAAGAGTTCGAGGAAATCATGAAAGCCCGATTTTAGATAAGTTCTATAGGGGAGAGTAATTTATTTCTTGGATTACAGGTTAAAAAGTATGTAGATGTGATTTTCATTAATCAGTCAAAGTCGTTGAAAACCTGTTGAAGAAATTCAAGCTGCAAGATTGTCAGACTATTAGAACTCCATCTGATGTAAACTGCAAGATCCAACCTGATCCAAAAGGCAAATCTGTTGATCAAACATATACAGGTCAATGATCTGTTCGCTGATGTATCTTACTGCATCAAGACCAGACATCATGTATGCTGTGTGTGTTTGTGCCAGATATCAGTCAGATCCTAAAGAGTCGCACCTGATCACCGTCAAACGTATATTCAGATATCTCAAGGGGAAACCTAATATCGGTTTATGGTACCCTTATGAAGGCAATTTTGAATTATATAGTTCTTCTGATAGTGATTATGGTGGTTGTGCTCTTGACAGGAAATCAACCACATGTGGATGCCAATTTTTGGGTCCTCGACTTGTCTCGTGGCAATGCAAAAAGCAGACTAATGTTTCAGTATCTACTGCAGAAGCAGAGTACATTACTGCATCGACTGGATGTTCTCAAGTTTTGTGGCTTCAAAATCAATTGCTTGACTACGGGTTTAGTTTTCTCAAAACTCCTATTTACATTGACAATACTGCTGCACTGTTGATTACTGCTAATCCTGTCCAACACTAAAAAACAAAGCATATTGAAATTCGTTACCATTTTCTCAGAGACAACTCTGAAAAAGGTCTAATAATTTTGATTAAAGTTCATACCTACAAACAACTGGAAGTTCTTTTCACAAAATCATTTTTGTCAGGACAGTTTGAATTTTTAGTCCAACCCATAGGATTAATCAACCATGATTAATTCTTTTTCAAGAAAATTAAAATACAAAATTAGAAAACTTGTCATCTCTTCCGGATCTTGATGATACAATTCTTCAGGAGGAAGATCATCAATGTTTAGGCTTTCTTGCAGAGGCGTCCACTCACCCATTTCTACCACAAATTCTTTATCATCAGCCGTTACCTTGTCTTGAGCATTCAGACACTTCTCATATTCCTCATTTATTTGACTGACAGTAAGTCCATTCAAATAAACTGGATTATACTTCATCTTCTCTAAATAAGCAAATCGTTCAGGAAGATTAGCAGGTATCTCATCGTCAGGATTAGCCTCAGGTTCAGAATCAGTAAAGTCTATATGATCTAAATCATCAAGTGCCTCAATCATCGGTGCAGTTTCAGTTTGAACCGGCTCAAACTGAAATGCTTCTGTTTCAACTTCTTTCACATTCTCAGCCACTTTGATCACTTCAGCTGCCATTACAGACTCAGATTGAATCGGCTCAATCTGAACTGTTTCTTCAGTTCTAATTTCCTTCACAATCTCATCCACCTTAGCCACCTCAGATACTTCAGTTTCAATTACTGTTGGATCAAAAATTAAGACTGAAGCTTACCAAATTGAAGATCCAACGGTATTGACTTATCGGTGCTGAACACGATGCAAGACGTTGATAATAATAGACTATGGGGGAGTATTGTTGGACCTGAATTGTAGTCTAATATTATCAACACAGTCAAAGTCAACAAAAGTCAACGTCCGGTCAAAGTCCACGTAAAAAGTCAAATGGCGCGTTAGAGACGAAGAACCGAGTCAAGACGTTGAAGTTGTTTTATGTCTAGGATCGTTAATGTAATAAATATATTTTGTGTCAACAAAATATATTTAATCTAGCTTTAGACATGTTTTAGCCTTTTAACTTGTTATTTTCTAATTAAACTAAGTCTAGGGGGTTAATATGTAATTAAGTGGATTGAACATTCACTATATATAGATTAGTTTGATTAGGGTTTTGAGTGGGCTTGAATGAGCTAGTGATTGAGGGGTTTCCATGTAAACATCTTATGCAATCCAGATTCAAAGATCAAATTGAGTGTTTTATTGTGTGTTCATCCAAAGTTCATCACATTTTAAGTCATTTGATCCAAAATCTTCACAAATTACTGATTCAAAGGTGTTAATGGGACCAACAATTGGTATCAGAGCCTAACCGAGATCCATTTTTTGAATCATTTGTTGAAGAAAGTTGCTGATTTAGAGTTTTGTGAAGAAATTTTAGAGAGAGAAAGTAGATCTGATGGGTTTTTAGAGAGAGAAACCAGATCTGAGTTTTTGAATCTTCATCCAAATCCTCAGATCTACAACATTTCGTGGTAGATCTTCACTTATAATCAGCAAAAACATCATTTTCACTTCAAAAATTACAAGAAATCAGAAGAAAAAGTGCAGATCTGAGATTTTCTCTCACACACAGTGTGTGTGTGTTCTTGGTGTTCTTCAAATCTTCAAACCTGCAAGATTGGCGAATCTAAGTTAGTACCTGAACGAAAGTTCAAAATTTTGAGCGAATCTATACCAAGCTTTTGCATAGATTCGCCCGTTGTTCTTAGCGAACCTATAAGTTCGCCCGACACTTTGTAAGCCGGCGAACCTATACGTTCTTGCACATCAGATCTGGGCGAACCTACCATTTCTTGGGCGAACCTACCATTTCTTACCTTGCTAAACCATCAGATCTGGGCGAACCTACCATTTCTTGACACTTTCCTACACCAACAATTTTCCAGATCTACAACCATAACCATAAGATCTATACCCGAATCTTACCCACATCACCATAACCTGACCAAAATCATTTCTTTATTATTACTATCACAGATCTGTTAAAATTTTTTTTAACACTCAAACCAAAACCAACCAAACTTCATAATAAACCAACCAACCATACCATAACCATTACCCAACCCCATCACAGATCCAACTTAACCCGTCCACCTTTTCAACCACCCCTATTCTCGGTCAAATCCAACACACCCACCATCTCAACCAAACCAAAATTTAAAAAAAAAAAAAAACGCAGGTGTTCTTGATAAAACAAAGCAGAAGCAACACTTTCATCAACAAAGAACGGTTCTAAACAACAGATCTAGAACATAACCGAGTTTGTGGTCGATTGTTGTGTTATGCTTGAGGTTGTACAGGTTTCAACACAACAACCATGTTGTAACGAAGAAGATTAGTATGTGAGTGCGCTGTTGCAAACGAGAAAGAGATAGGTATTATCTGATGTTGTTGTTGACGTCTGTAGAGTAAACAAGAACTAGAAGAAGCAGCGGTTGTGCTTCTTGTGTGTGTTCAAACGAGAACAAGAGAGGGTTGTTGCGTTTGTGTTTGTTTCGAACAAGAAGAAAGTGACGAAGAAGAAGCAGATCCGGTTTGCTTCTGCTTAAAGAACAAGAACAGATCGTATGTTATGTGTATGTGTTGATGTTGTGTACTTGTGATTTTTGAGAAGCAGCAGCAGCAGATCGAACAAGAGGGAACAAGAGATAGAGAGAGAGAGCAGCAGCAGCTAAGAGATTTGTGTTGTGTTGATGTTGAAGTGTGATATTGTGGTTTCATTTTTAACGGCAGCAATTTAAAAAAAAAAAAAAAAAATTAGGGTTTGATTAGGTTTAGTGTTGGGCTTTATATTAAAAAAAAATAACGGGCTGGCCCTGATAGTCACTATGTATAGGTTGGACTCACCGGCTTGTCGGTGTTACTTTTGTTTGTAATTGTTTAACTTGTATTTGTATTTGTATTAGCGAACCTACGGGCGAATCTATAGATTCGCCCGCAGGTCATGTAGTCTTTTGTATTAAGGTGTCGACTGGGCGAACCTATGTGCCCAGCGAACCTGTGTTGGTTCGCTAGATAGATTCGCTAGAGCGAATCTATCAGCGAACCTAACACTGCTATATATTGTAACCTTATCTTCACTTTATACAACTTTTGCACATCTTTTATCAAGACTATAATTCACTGATTGTGTCGTGTAATCGTTCCATTTGAGGTGCTAGGAGCATATTCTACTTATCATTGTAGCTTATTTACCTCATTTGTGTGTTAGATCTTGTTATTGGGTTGTTTGGTTAATATACACTTTGTTCTTCAAGTTTGGTCATATTTGTGTTAAACAAGTCAACATAGCACTGAAATCACGATCTTTATTTTTTTTCGGAGAATTATAAGGTTGAAGAAAAGGGGGTTAGCTACCAGTTCGAGCATGCTGAATTAGACAAATCTGAATGGTTCAAAAAGGAAGAAGAAGTGATTCCTGAGGTACCAATATTCCAGCACTTAGATGAACCCAACACCAAACAGCTAGATAGGCAGATCATAGCATGGAAGTACAATTGTTTGGTGGAGGCTTATATGATTAAAAGGAGGGGCGGTGACATTACGTACATCAAGAACCGGAAGCATTTTGCCACCTTGCCTCGGTGGGATTTGCGGAGGTTGGCTGATCTTCCATTACTGGGGAAAGAAGAAAGCGGAAGGGCTTGTGCGTTTGAAGCTACGATCAGGGAGGCTGCTAAGTCTGATTTTGTTGATTTCGGGTATCAAAAACCGAGGAGGATGAGACAGAGACGGGATAGGCATTGGGTTTCGTGGAAAGGTAAGGTTGTTCTCAAGATCGAAGCGCCAAAAATCATGACAAGAGTCAGGGTCCCGGAAACACAGCCACCCCGACTGCAGGAGTTTCTTAAATGGTTTTACGATAACAATACGGGTGAAGCTGTTATCAGACTTAAAGGAGATGACCGTCCAGAAATCCGTCTATTTGATCCAATGGAGGTCTTCTCCTTCTGTGACGAGGATCTGAAGGTTTTGTGCGAGAACAGAATAAAGCACGGGGCTGGAGATGACACTGCTGCTGAAGCGAACCTGTTTGTGAAGGTCGCAAACAAAGCCCGGGGGATTCGTGCAGAACTTATGGCTGTGAATGAAAGGTTGAGGAGGTCGGATGATCAGCGCTTGGAAATGGATGACCTGACAAGACAGCTTGATCGAACTATCGAACAGAGGTTTGAGAAACCAGTAGAAGTGATTGATTTGGAGGTAATAAGCGAGGAGCCAACTGCAGAAAAACAGGCGGAGACGACAGTTCAACTTGAGCCTGATGCTGAGGTCGCAGATACAGAATTTGTAGACTCGATGCTGAATTTGAGTGAAGATGAGGCCGGATCTGAAGACATTACAAACCCAATGGCCGGAATTAAAGGAAGGGCAGGAGCGTTTATCGAACATCTTTGAAGCCATCAAGACGGAGCTAATCAGAAGACTTCCCCAGGTGAGGTCCAACCTAGGGGGAGTATTGATAGTCACTATGTATAGGTTGGACTCACCGGCTTGTCGGTGTTACTTTTGTTTGTAATTGTTTAACTTGTATTTGTATTTGTATTAGCGAACCTACGGGCGAATCTATAGATTCGCCCGCAGGTCATGTAGTCTTTTGTATTAAGGTGTCGACTGGGCGAACCTATGTGCCCAGCGAACCTGTGTTGGTTCGCTAGATAGATTCGCTAGAGCGAATCTATCAGCGAACCTAACACTGCTGTATATTGTAACCTTATCTTCACTTTATACAACTTTTGCACATCTTTTATCAAGACTATAATTCACTGATTGTGTCGTGTAATCGTTCCATTTGAGGTGCTAGGAGCATATTCTACTTATCATTGTAGCTTATTTACCTCATTTGTGTGTTAGATCTTGTTATTGGGTTGTTTGGTTAATATACACTTTGTTCTTCAAGTTTGGTCATATTTGTGTTAAACAAGTCAACATAGCACTGAAATCACGATCTTTATGGACCCACAGGCCCATTTACACATTGTTTACTTGGACTGTCTATTGCAATTTGGGCTGCGTTTTTAGGTTAAGAAATTAGGCTCGGGTTTGGGGCTTTGGGCCGAGCGTTTTGACAAAACGGGATGAAATTTCGTGATGAATTTTAAAATTTTGACCCGTGTTGTAGTTGGTTTATTATGTTTGCCGGGTTTTAAATTTAAAATTTATGGGCGTTTTCAATCAAGTCGTCATTAAATTTTAAAAAGTGACGTCTTTTGGCCGGGTGTTAGTGACTTAACTATTGGGCCATAATTGTTGGATTTGGTTTTATATTTTAATTGGCCAGGTGTTTATTTTTTTTCAGTCTTTGGGCCAAAATTTATTCAGTTAAGTTGAAATATTTTTTTAGTGGCCGGGACTTTCTAAAAATTATTTTTAGGCCAAATTTTAAACCGGTTATCGATTAGAAAAAATGGCTTATGCAGAACTTTTTAAATCTTTCGAATCTGATGATCTCACAATGGCACAAAGCCGGTTTGATAATTTTGCAGCTTTAAAGAATGAAAGGATGCCTGAGTTTCTCGATCGATTTGTGATGGTGGCAAATAACCTGAAGAAGCATGATCCAGAACTCGGAAATCATGAACGGGTTAAGAGATTGCTTGATTCTCTCCCACCAAAGTGGAGTTCACATGGAAAATCGATTAGAAGAGAAAGAGGGTTTACTGATTACAAACTGGTGGAGGTGATGGACAAACTAAAAGAAATGGAGTTGGATATCAAACGTCGTGAGTACGATGAAGCGATGTCTCTGAATTCAAAGATCACCTCAATCTCCGAAGAGAAACCAGAAGAGATATCAGTTTCTACCTCCAATTTCAAAGGTTTAACGAAACCTGAAATTGAAAATGTACAAGGGGAGATTAAGCAGACATCAGTGGGTAAAGATGGAGCAGAATTAAATGATAAAGTTTGTGATGCTGAGAATGAGGAGGAACGAAAGACAAATACCATAGTCTGCAACTGCGAGAAGGCTCTTGCTTCTGAACAAATCATCATGGAGCTTCCATACGAGACAGTTCAGGATATGTGTTCTTCTGATTGCAGAACTCGTTTATTTGGTATTTACAAAGCTAATAAATTGTTAATGGCAAATGAAAACGAATTAAAGAGAACTAACAAAGAGCTTAAAGTGAATGAATCAAAATATTTTGTCAAATTAAGAGAAGCTTTAAAAGAAAATGAACATTTAAAAAGAACTCTTTTTGAAAAGAACTGTGAAATAAATTATTTGACAGAACAAGTCACTCTTGCTGAATTTGAAACAAGAAAACTCAAAAATAAAATGGAACAATGGACTATCGCAAGCATGAAAAGGGAGGAGTTGTGGAAGAAACAAAGAGGGGCTAGAATTAAGACTGGGTTGGGTCATGAGGATAAGGCTTTTGTATATCCTCCTCCCAGCACTTACTGTTACTCTCCTACACCAACTCCACACCCGACCAATGAGTTGATTCAAGAGATTATACAGAATGAATCTAACAGTTTGCATGCAGGTTTAGAGGGAATTAATTTGAAGGAGGTGCGAGATGATTATGATTCTTCGATTGGTATGGGATATAGTAAAACGGGTACTGACAGTCAAGCTAATGATTGCTCAGTTCATGTTGTTTCTAATCCTGTAACGGTTGTTACTTCTAATTTCTTTGATAAGTTTAAAGCAGGTGAAATTCCTACGTTTGAGCCGGTCAGGAATAAGAAGGAAGAGTTAATTCAGGAATCACTTGATCATCAAGCTCCGATCACATCAACACACTCAATTCCTATAAATCAAGATCCGCTGGAACAAGAAGTGCTCATTGAAGACTAGACAAGTTCGGATGATGAATCAAAGACAAAGGAGAGTCTCAGAGATCCAATGATCAAGATGTCACCTGAACCTGTCAAATCTGAAATGCTTCCAAAACCCAAATCCAGACAAATCCGGATCTCAGTTCCAGCTGCAAAACAAGCCAGTCATCCATCAAAAGCTCAAAAGAAGAAGCCTTCACCTCTATCCGTCATATCTCAAGTTTGTAAAAGACTTGAGAACAAGAAGTGAAGATCTCATCTCCCATCCAACAAAGCAAAACAAAAATCAGGCAACCACCCACAAATCAACATAAGAAGCCACAAGTGTTCCAACAAGTTGCATCAAGTTCAAAGAAAGCTCCACCCCCAGCTGCTCCACACGGGCCAATCAAGCATCAAAAGCCATTCAAGGCTTGCTTCAAGTGTGGAAAAGGTGATCACGTGCTCAAGAAATGCCCAAAAGGACATGCTTCGGACGGTAAAGGCAAACAGGTTTGCTTCTCCGGATCAGTGTCTAGAAAGAATCCTCCACTTGGTAAAGGTAAACAGGTTTGTTTATCTGAATTTCAAGGTAAGAATCATACATCTTTGAAAGGTCGGATGAAGAACATTCCATCCCTACCGTCTCATGTGAAGCCGGTTTCACATGATTCAAAGATGAATGTGACAACATCACCAAAACAAAATTCTTTCTCCTCGGGGCTCAAACAAAAAATGATTTCCAAATTTAACTCTTTCAAATCGAACCTAAAACATGATAAGACCATCACAGATTGTCTGTTGAAAGGAACAAGGCATGGGTTTAAATGGACAAACATATTGACAATCTAGCCAAGTCTTTGTTTCTCCGGATGGTCGCTCGAAACGCATTATCTGATATCCTTTCAAGAAGTTTTTATTTTATTTTATTTTATGTTTGGGTTCTTGAGTCTTGTTGGTCGTGTGTACCTTATGGGATGTGTTCTCTTTGTCTAAAATATTTGTGATCTTGTCGGACTCGTCCTCTCATTTTCGAATTTTTAATTTTAATTAAAAAAAAAATCCAAAAAGATTTTCATTTCAAATTATTTTCAAGTCTTCCATATTATGCTATTGAAATTTTATCATTTTCACATGCATTTCACGGGAAATTGCACACACAAACGGACACGGGTTCGTTTGTTTTCATACACAAATAAACACGGGTTTATTTTGTTTAATGAAATGATCTAATGAGAAATCTCGAGATTTTTGTTTGTGATTGTGTTACAGATATTTGCTGCAAGTGATGGCCGATCATCAGTTGAGCAAAGCACCTGACCAGAGAACCTGTTCCTCAAAGTTTTCAGAAGATACCGAGCTAGGAATCCTCCTCCTACATCTTCTTAAGCACTCAAGAAAAGATAGTTGGAAAGGAGTTCCAGATTTTACGAAAGGAAGCACAAAAAATGGGGGAGCATACAAAATGGGGGAGATTATGAGATAAAGATCTTCAGCAACATAATTTGGCAAGCATAAGTCTTGGGGGAGTTTTGTTGGATCAAAAATTAAGACTGAAGCTTACCAAATTGAAGATCCAACGGTATTGACTTATCGGTGCTGAACACGATGCAAGACGTTGATAATAATAGACTATGGGGGAGTATTGTTGGACCTGAATTGTAGTCTAATATTATCAACACAGTCAAAGTCAACAAAAGTCAACGTCCGGTCAAAGTCCACGTAAAAAGTCAAATGGCGCGTTAGAGACGAAGAACCGAGTCAAGACGTTGAAGTTGTTTTATGTCTAGGATCGTTAATGTAATAAATATATTTTGTGTCAACAAAATATATTTAATCTAGCTTTAGACATGTTTTAGCCTTTTAACTTGTTATTTTCTAATTAAACTAAGTCTAGGGGGTTAATATGTAATTAAGTGGATTGAACATTCACTATATATAGATTAGTTTGATTAGGGTTTTGAGTGGGCTTGAATGAGCTAGTGATTGAGGGGTTTCCATGTAAACATCTTATGCAATCCAGATTCAAAGATCAAATTGAGTGTTTTATTGTGTGTTCATCCAAAGTTCATCACATTTTAAGTCATTTGATCCAAAATCTTCACAAATTACTGATTCAAAGGTGTTAATGGGACCAACAATTACAGACTTAGATTGAATCGGCTCAATCTGAACTGTTTCTACAGTTCTGACTTTCTTAACAGTTTCATCTTCTCTGACAATTTCAGGCACAGCATCCAATTTACGTTTTCCCTCAGCTTTGTCAAGATTGACAGTATTAGCAGCTTCATCGGGAATTGGAATTGGTGATTCAATCTTTTCACCAACATTCTTCGTTCCTCGAGCTCTAGCATAATAAACTTTCACATCTTGTGAAGGCTCGTCAACTTCCATCACATTATCTGAAAAATCTTTATCAGACGAAGAACTTGACTTCTTTGGTTTGGCTTCTTCCAACCACTTTTCTAGCATCTCCTTTTCCGCATTCAAAGTATTGCATTCCGCATATAACTCTTTATAATCTTCTTTCAACTTTTCATGATCAGCCTTCAATTTTTCATGATCAGCATCTAATTCTTTGAAAGTTTCCAGATTCTTTTGATGAATAGCCCAAAACTCTTCCAATCTCTTTTTCTTCCTTTCATTGGATGCTTTCAATAACTCATTAGCATCTAAGAGTTTGGCTACCATCTTTTCCAAATGAAGATTTTGTCTTTTTCTTCATTCACATTCACACTTGAACCAACTTTTGGTGAAGACTCCAAAGGTTGTTCAGTTAGTATAGTTGCTGGAGATGATGTGGTGGGGATATCAACTGGAACAGAGACAGTAACGCCAGCATCAGTATCATCAACTACCTGTGCAGCAGTCTCCACTTCAGCCATTACCTCCTGTGCAATCTGAACAACATTCACTGGTTCAGGCACACTAACATTTTCAAAAACAAACGGTTCCTCCACAACAACAGGATCAACCACAGTTTTGGATCTTCGTGATCTGACATACTGTACTGTGATATCCTTAGGAGCTTCTATAACAACCTTTTCTACAGATTTCACAACCTCAACATGTTCATCAGTCACCATCGGTTCTACATCTTCAACATTTATTTCTTCATCTTCTTGTATTGCCTCCTCAGAAACTGATTCAGCAACATCATCATTTCCATCATTACCACTATCATCATTACTACCATCATCACTTTCAGATTCATTCTCATTCTCATCTTCATCTTCTGGATGACGAGCAAAGTACTCATCATCATCCAACAAATTATCAGGTATCTCATCAACTAGATCCAACGGATTAACAACCTCACCATGTGATATGTGATGATATACCACTTCGATATCTTCATCATTGTTTTCTATATCTCTCATATAGTCAAACATTTCAACACTCTCAACACCTCCAATACTCATCTTCCGATAGGATAAATCATTCATATCTTCAGTGTAAAGTATCCCTACTTCAAAACCTTCTTCTCGGATGATAGGATAAGCAACATTGATCATAAGTTGCAAGAATCTCAGATACATGAGAAACTTGAACCTTTTGCCTTTCACCAAATTGAACACAAATCCTTTCATAATCCACTTCGACATATTGAAAGGCTTGTTCTTAGCAATAGCAACAATGGGTGAAGCAATGTCAGAAGGGAAGTTATCAAACCCAGCACTTCTTCTGGACATGCATTGTTATATCACATAACATAGCAACTTCCATTTCTTCCCCAGTCTAGCCTTAACAAACTGCTGTTTTGGGAATATGGGAGGATGACCCATATTAATAAAACATGCCTGGCACTCAGCAGTTATTAATTCATCAGTTGCACCAACTTCATCATCATCTATCCTCAAGGCTGTTCTATTAGATTCTTCAGACACAGTCAATTGCAACTGTCTGGTGATATTTCCTCTAACCACTGTTACACCATCTTCATTAGTAACAACCTCAGCCGTTCTCCAGAAACTCTTGATGAGTCTTGCATATATAACTGGCTTTGCACACATAGCATAAACATACTTGGTTCTTCTAATGAATCTGATCATGTCTCTATACCCCTCTGTTTCTGGTATAGATTCATCCAAACATGCAACCAGATTGTGCTTAGGCTCAAACTTGAGGTTCTCCATCTGTTTGACAAGACAAGACATATGTGTTAGACTTTTTATTTATAAATAACAAATTTGCATAAGTTTTTAAACAAAAAGTTACAATGTAATACAATCACATAAACATTTTAACACCTAAGTTGATCTAACAATCTGATTTTCATCATTTTGTTTAATAAAAACTTAGTGAGTCAATGATCACACAATATTTTACACATAACAGTTTAATCACTTAATAAATCAAATCTGAAATTTTGTATGATGAACTTGAATAACATGTTTTAGCTCAGTTTTGAACATCGATTTGTCACTCAAAAACAGATAATTCATCAATCTGATGTTAACACTTAAGAACATTAAAATGTCATCAATGGCGGTTCGACAGTTATGAAGAAATTTAGTTGGTTCAGTTAATTTTAAGCAATTTGATGCAAATTAATGAATGATTGTTGATGATCGACAGTTTTTAAACCTAGTACAACATCCGATTTAAGTTCTAACACTCAAAATCAAAGTGTCGATTCAATGACCAGTTACTGTTCAACATCATTTTTCGTTTTAACGATCAAACATCAGGTTTATCAAGGTCGAATCATGTTAAGTATACCTTATTCAATCAATATAACTTGTTACAGAACAATCGATTGAATATGATAATGATGATTTGAGGTACAGGGGATTTTTGCTTTGAAAATGTTGGCGAAAAATGATAAGTGTTGTGAAGAGGCGGGTATTTATATGATAGTAAATTAGGTCAAACTTAATGGGACGGGTCAACAATTTGGGACGGGTAAACAATTTGGCCCAATAAGCCTGGACGGGTCATGCACTGTTGAGCCGCGTCAGGTACTGTTGGGACGGGTCACAGTCATGGAACGGGTCACAACATTGGGACGGGTCAACATAAAACATGTAAAATCACTTGGACGGGTCAGTCACTATAGAGACGGGTAAAGTACTGTTGAGACGGGTAAAGGTTAGGAACAACTACACCTGTTTTGGTTTTACCCATCACCCGGCTGCATAGTAGTCTTCTTCCATCACCCGGCTTGCACAATGAGTTCTTGTTCATTACCCGGCTTGCACAATGACTTCTTGTTCATTACCCGGCTGCATAGTGATCTTCTTCCATTACCCGGCTGTATAAAGACAACTTCTCTTCATCACCCGACAACATAGTTGTCATTTCTCTTCATTACCCGGCAACATAGTTGTTATACTTACCCGGCTGCACAGTGTTCTTCACTTACACGGCTAGATAGAATCTTCATTCTATTACCCGGCTGTACAGTGTCAACACTTCTTCACCCGGCTGTATAGTCACACACAACTTGTCACCCGGTTGATATTAACATGACTTCTTTACCCGGCAAAATAGTGACTTGTTCATTACCCAGCTGGTAACATATCACTTCATTACCCGGCAACACAGTAGTCATAATATCTTCACCCGGCTATCTTTCCTTTCAATCACTCGGCTGATATCAATCAACACTCTTACCCGGATGAATATCAAACTTCATTACTCGGCTAAATAGTCTTCTGATATCTTTGCCCGACATCAACACTTAGATGATTTTTCTCCTTTTTCTCCGTCTGTTTACTTTTCAACTGCATTTATTGCACCTGCAAACATTCTCGACATATTAATTAGACAAGACATCCTTATTAGGGTTTGTCAAATTAATTAATCAACAATATTATTTAGGGCAACAAATTTAATTCAATTAAATTCCCTTTTTTTAATTTCTTTGATTTTTCTCACAAAAATGTTTTTGCACAACCAATATTTCTATATCCCGAAGCAATTTCTTAAAAACGCATCACAAGACCTTGGGTTTGTTTTTAACACATCCAATACACCACTTGCTTTCATTAACCACAAAATCCTAACTTCAACACACTTATTTTTGGCTTTTTGGAAATATTTTTCTTCTTCACTTATTCTCCCCCTAAACTTGAAATTTCTTGAAATTTTTAAGTTTAAAAAGGACGTCGATGTGTCAATAAAGAATCCATATGCCTGCACACACAAAGCACACACATTAAAATAAAGACATATGCAATGCAATAAATCAAAATATCGCAGTGAGTGTGACATCTGCCCCAAACCCGAACCCGAATACCCGACTCGAACCCGAATTCGTTATCCGTGAAATTGTAATCGTATTTATTTCTTCAAAATGTAACGTTTATTATTATTATTATTATAATGAATAAACGCATTGATTCTACGTTGTTCCCGTCTCAATTAATTTCACATTTCAAAACGTTCACGTATATCGAATAAATAATGGTGGAACTATAAATCCCAAAATATATATATATAAATAAATATATATATATATATATATATAGTTCGTAAAAGAAAATTAGTAAAAACGTTAAACCAAAACGCCTCCAAGTTTCGAAATAATCTCGTAACGGCTTAAACGAGCTAAAACCGTAAAAACGTCACTTACATAATCGTTACGCTTCAACTTGATTAACTTAGTTAGTTAAAATGAAGTATAAACTAACTTTGGGTTAAAGGTGACAACTTTGAAACTTAAATTAAAAGTTTTAATTAAAAACTGTAAACAAGTAAATCTATAAGGACCATAACTGTAAATTTATTTTAAACCCAACCCCCCACCGCGAATGCCCCGTGAAACCGGCTCCCCTGCCGGTGCTTTTTCCGGCCAAACCCAAACAGCTCCGGCGATGTACAAAACACGATTTTAGCTGTTGTCAAGTTAATTAAACCTCAGTAACATGTTACTAAACAAGAATCGAACCCGAAACTACTATTTTAACGTCATTTAATCACCCAATTCCTACTCTAAATCGACTCTCAATACCGTTACATAAAAACCCACTTAATCGGTCATTAAATTAACGCGTTTCAGGTCGAATTGATGTAACTAAAACGTCTCGGCAGTGATTTTGAGTATATTATCATAATCAATTCAAGTTTAATGGTTCTAAATGCTATCAAATTATTCTAACTTAATCAAAATGTTAAAACCGTACCGGAACCCCACATTGAAACAGAAATTGCAAGTTGTTTCGTTGGCCAAATCATCCCTACGACATCACTCTCACTCCCTGTCCATCCGATTCCAATCCAAAACACCAAAATTTCAGTCCTTGATTCCCAACCTGTCGCCTTTTGTTCTTCGCCTTCATCGATCCAAATCGTCAACAAACAAGTAAGTTTAATATACCAAAATGTTCATTATCGTTCACTGAATCAAAGCCCTATGTTTAATCGTTGCATTTCAATCGATTTCGGATCCAATTTGATGGTTCATGCGTCTAGGGTTTGAATGGAAATGGGGGTTATTGTTTATTAAAGGTTAAAACAATTTGCAAATGAGTTTATTAACAAAAACATAATCTGGTCTGGTGGTTAAGTCATGGGATTGTGATCTGGGTGACCCGGGTTCGAACCCAGGGGTGTTCATGTTTTTATTAAAATTGTTCAAGCATATTACTAGTTAATTTCTAACAATTTTCTTAAAACCTAAAACCAATACCATACTAAATATTTTATAACATCCTATGAAATACAAAAACCGTTATTTTATAAACTTAGTTTTATAAAATCTAATTATTACAAATACTTTTTAATACTATAAAAAAAAATACTATAAAAATGTGATAGACTTTTGTATACTTTAAATTGGTGAAATGTTTTAATTTATTTCCAATAAGAATATCACATTTTTCGTTACACTATATGAGTGTGGTTAAAAATATATTATTAGAAGTTATGTTGTTTATTAAAGTGATTATTGTAACTATTGTCATCGTTCCGATTAAATTAGTTTTTATATATTTAGTCGTTTAACGAGAAACCCCCAAATCCCAAATCCGGAACCCTAGATTTTCTGATTATGATTCTTGTTGCTATTGTTTCGTTTTCTAAGTTAGGATTGTCATTTATTTAGGTGATTCTAGTATTTGACGATCCTTGGTTCAATTCATACTATTTACTATTTATTTCGAGCCCAAGTTTCGAGGTGAGTAAACTCACTCCCCTTTTTCCATTTTACTATTTTGGGGCTGAAATATGTCTTTTACTATATTGCGTTTTCTATTCGTTTTCTAAAAGAGATCATACAAATATGTTAATCTAGTTCGCGGCTTGATGCAATCTTATGTGTTAGTTAAAAGTAGTTTTATTGCTTTGTAATCCCACCGGTACAATGTTAGCGCTAATGGTTTGACAAACCCACCTGCTTGTACAACATCGATAGGTGATTTAAACCCGGCCTTTCTAATTCCATGTTTACTATGTCGAGATGCTATGTTGCTATACTATGTTGCTATGCTATGATGCTATACTATGCCATGTCCCTAAATTGCTAAATGATGACTTATATATCGAGACGGTAACGACGGTTATTAAAAGTTATCATTATTTATTACATGAGTGGTTCTCATGACAAATGGCTAAACGAGATACTATGGTTTCTATTGTGGTTGGTGTGCTATTCTATTCTAGGGGTCCTGGTAGGGTGATATTACGAAATTACTATACATGTGGGATTGCGCAGCATATCTTGTTGATCTCGGATTTCAATACTATTACTATTCAATACTATTACTATTCAATTTGGGTTTTACTCACTAGCTTGTGTAGCTAACTTTATTTTCACGTATTTCAGGTGGCGCGTGATTTTTGGCTTATTTCTATTTTGTCAAGACATAGGGACTTGGACCTAGGAAAAATATTAATAAAGACTGTTTCATTTATTGCTATTATGAATTTGTCGTTTCGCATTTAAGACTTGGGTTTTGCCAAACTTATGATAATAATTATTAGACTTCAATAAAAGTAACACCATGTGCTTTGTTTACTATGGATATCCAATTCTATGACAGCCCGGTGTTTTCCGCCACCGGGCGGGGTGTCACAGTGAGATCATACCACACATTATTTGAACATGTTTTGCAAGTTTTGAATAGACATTTGACTTATGTTTGATTGAGTGATGATATGAAAACATACCAATTAGCTCGAGTTGACACACTTACTTTTTCAGTATCATGATGAGATTAAGGTTCGATTAAAATGACTTATGTGACCCACATGTATACATATGTCAACATATTTCCTTATCAACCACTACCTGAATGCAGTTTGCACACAGACCTGGTCACCTACAATCATAAACCGTGTGGAATCTGGGTTCTATTCGGATTTGGTCCACTTTGGGACTTCTTTTGATTCCATTTTGGAATTTTAATTTCCTATCGTTCCACTTGGGAATCTTATGAATTCCTTTTTGGAATTTTTGTTTGGTGATGGTCCACATTTGGGACTCTTTTTGTTCCAACTTTGGGAATATTTTGCTGCACCTTGAAGCTCAAAAGAGACTTCGTGTGAGACTTCAGGTCTGTGGATACCACAACAAAGAAGCTCACGATGCGGTTCATCACACTGAATAGACTACATCGTTACCCGATCATGAACAACTATCATCACAAGCAATGCATCAAAAGATATATATCTAGACATGTATAACAAAGGAACTTAACACAAAGATCATTGAGTTTAGATTTGTCATCAATGAACTTACTTTTTCAGTCTAATTTCCTGAGCCGTCTCGCACATCAATTAACATTCATCAGTCTTTATTATATAAAATGATGAACAAATAATGTCTAGTGTAACTATCATTTCTCACTTTTTGCAATATAGATTCTTATGACATGATATTTTCTTTTCTTTTTGCTTTTTATATTCTTTTTGTTTGCTTTTCTTTTTCATGCACACACACAGTGCAAAACAATAAAATAAAAGACAAAGGAATCAATAATTGACATCGACTTATTATATTTTTGACTTTTATATTTTCTGATTTTTGATTGATTTTTCAAAAAAATAGAATTAATCATGGTTGATTAACCCTATGGATTGAATTAAGAATTCAAACCGTCCTGACAAGAAAGATTTTGTGAAAAGATCTGCCAGTTGTTTGTCGGTATGAACTTTAATCAAAATTATTAAACCTTTTTCAGAGTTGTCTCTGAGAAAGTGATATCGAATTTCGATATGTTTGGTTTTTGAGTGTTGAACAGGATTAGCAGTAATGAACATAACAGCAGTATTGTCTATGTATATAGGAGTTTTGAGAAAGTTAAACCCGTAGTCAAACAATTGGTTTTGTAGCCACAAAACTTGAGAACATCCTGCAGATGCAGCGATATACTCTGCTTCAGCTGTGGATACAGAAACGTTGGTTTGCTTTTTGCATTGCCAAGAAACAAGTCTAGGACCCAGAAATTGACATCCACCCGTAGTCGATTTCCTGTCAAGAGCTCACCCACCAAAGTCACTATCAGAATAACTATATAATTTAAAATTGTCTTCATAAGGATACCATAACCCAAGATTCGGTTTCCCTTTAAGGTATCTGAAAATACGTTTAACAGCAACCAGGTGCGACTCTTTTGGATCAGACTGATATCTTGCACACACACATACAGCATACATGATGTCTGGTCTTGATGCAGTAAGATACATCAGTGAACCAATCATAGATCTGTACAGTGTTTGATCAACGAATTTGCCTTTTGGATCCGGCTGTATCTTGCAATTCACATCAGATGGCGTTCGAATAGTCTGACAATCTTGCATCTTGAACTTTTTCAGCAACTTTTCAACAAACTTTGATTGGTTGATAAAAATTCCGTTTGCTGACTGTTTTACTTGCAATCCGATAAAGAAATTAATCTCCCCCATCGAACTCATCTGAAATCTTGACTTCATAATTTCCTCAAACTCTTTGCACATGGACGGACTTGTTGATCCAAAGATGATATCATCCACATACATTTGAACACACAAAAGATCTTCATTTTCCCGTTTCATGAACAGTGTGGGATCAATCTGACCTCTTGAAAAACCATGTTCTAGCAAATGTTTAGATAACGTCTCGTACCAAATCCTTGGAGCTTGATGTAGACCATACAAAGCTTTGCTCAATTTGTATACACGATGTGGATACTCAGGATCCTCAAAGCCTGGAGGTTGTCTGACGTACACATCATCGGTAATTGGTCCATACAGAAAAGCGCCTTTAACGTCCATTTGAAACACTTTGAACTTCATGAAAGAGGCATACGCTAGAAAAACGCGAATAGCTTCAAGTCGAGCGACCAGAGCAAACATCTCTTCATAGTCAATACCTTCTTCTTGAGTGTAACCTTGTGCAATAAGTCTGGCTTTATTTCTGACCACAATGCCACGTTCATCTGGCTTGTTTTTGTACAACCATCTTGTACCAATCGCATTTTCTCCTTCAGTTTACGTCCACTAATTTCCAAACTTCTTGTTTGCGAAATTGCAGTAACTCCTCTTGCATGGCTTCAATCCAACTGTTATCTTGTAAAGCTTCTGAAATGTTCTTTGGTACCACTTGAGAAAGAAAACATGAATAAAGACAAACGTTTGCATGTTCAGTCTGACTTCTCATAGTTCTCTGATTCAACGGCCTAATAATCTGAGATACAGGATGATTCTTATGAACTCGATGAGTTGGAATAATATCACCTTGAACTTGTGTCTCCAGATTAGACTGATTTAGATTTGGTAGATCTTGTAGAATTGTAGACACATGCGGAGTGAAATTAGGAACTTGTTCTGGTGAATTGATGAAGTAGTCAAATGATTCTGGAACAACTTCAACATTCGGATCTGATGATGGTTGATTTTGAACAGATCCACCATCATTAGGAGAATTTTGCGGATTCACATCATCACCAAGAATATTTGATTCTTGATCTTCTTGAGAACCAAAAGGACCCGAAGCTTGACTGGATACACCATGATCAGGATTATGAAATGACATGAACGGATACTCAGAATTGAAATTGCCATCCTCGTCATTATCAGAATCATCACTAAAACATCCCAAGTCTCCTGATTCTTTTCTCGATGTACCTGAAAAATCAAATAAGTTAGAATTGAAAGATCTTGATAACGAATCTAAATCAAACAACCATTCGGGACCATGAGCCACTGACGGAAATGAGTTTTCTAAAAACTTTACGTTAATAGTTTTAATAACAGTGTTTGTTTTGCTATTAAAAACCCGATAAGCTTTTGAAACAGACGAGTAACCAAGGAAAAATCCATCGTCAGATTTTGACTCAAATTTACCGAGATGATCATTCAAATTTAGAATCGATACAGGACAACCAAATGCTTTCAAGTATGAAATATTCGGTTTTCTTCCAAATAACAACTCATAAGATGTTTTCTGTTTATCCTGAACCAATAATGTTCTGTTTTGTACAAAACACGCAGTAGCAATAGCTTCGTCCCAAAATGTGATAGGGATTTTGGCATCTGCGAGCATGGATCTTGCTGCTTCAGTCAGTGTCCGATTTTTCCGTTCTGCAACTCCGTTCTGTTGTGGAGTTCTTGGAGCACTAAGTTGGCGCGCAATACCTTTTTCCAAGAAAATCTAGTGAAATCGTCAATGATGACAAAACAATAAGACTTCTTTCCGATGCTTTGAACATTTGTTGGTCCGAATAGATCCATGTGTAGCATCTGCAAGGGTTTTGAAATAGAGTTTTCTGGCTTGGACTTAAAACACATTCTATGCTGTTTTCCTTTCAAACATGCTGGACAGAGATCCGTTGTTGAGAATTTCTTTGACGGTATTCCCACAGCGTGATTTCCAGTCACCAGTCAGTTCATATTTCTGAAGTTTGAATGGCCCAGCCGTCTATGCCAAAGCTGACTCTCAACATTTGATGCATGCGCAATGAGACAGGTAGTTTCGGTTTCAGCATCAATCTGCGACATATCAAGCTTGTATACATCACGATCTCTTGGAGCTTTAACCACCACCCATTCATTGTCAATCTTGAAACCTGGTTTGAGTATGTAACAGAAAGAATCATCAAATAATGTTGAATAAGATTTGTCACAAATTTGAGATACACTTAGCAAATTAAAGTTCAACTGTGCACAGTAGTTGACTTTATCAAAGCTAATGACCCCATTTGACACGGTTCCTTCTCCAGTAATTTTACCACCAGCATCTCCTCCAAATGCAACATGTGTACCATTCTTTAGCTTAAAATCTTGAAGCAAGGCATGGTTGCCTGTCATATGCCGGCTACACCCACTATCAACAAACCATGAGTTGATAGGTCTTCGAGGGCGTACCTGCATTTCAACAATTACCTAGTTAGTTTGGTCAACCCAGGCCCACATGGTCTTGGGTTTTCCGAATCTATCTGTAACAGTAACTTGTTGATAATGTAAATTTTGAAAATTTGTTTCATTCGAGAGATTTGGTTGAAAACTGTTTCGCCCAACGGCTTGACTTGTTTGCTTTCTTCTTAAAGCAATGAACCTTTCCTCTAACTTAGGATCAAGGTTATTTTCAAATTTCTGATTTCTCACCATCAAAGCTCTCGGCTTAAAACTGTTAACCTGCACATTTTTTGGTGAAAAGTCATTAAAACCAGAATTGTTTTGTTTCAAAGTTCTCAAATCAGGAGAATGACTTTGGTTAAATTTTTGAAAACCAAAAGATTGATTTCTTTGAATATTTGGAAATGGAGTCATTTCTCTTGATGAGTTTTTCCGAAAGAAACAATCTTTTGTGTCATGATTTCTCCTTTCACAAATATCACAGAATTTGTTATAAAAACATTCTTCTGAAGAATGATTTCTTTTGTCACAGTAACTGCAGTACCTGTTAAAGAAACATTCAGCAGTGACATGATTATAACGATCACAAATCTCACAATGTTTCTTGCTAATCCTAAAGAGCCGATTGTTAGCTTTTGATGTTGAACCCACTCGTGATTCATTATCAGTTTTGTTCGGTTTTAGATTAACTTGATTCTTTTGTGGAGATTTTGATTGTGACTGTGACTGTTTGTGATCAAGTTTCTATTTCTTGGGAACTTGGTTCGATTTTAAACCATCTTGTTTGGTTACCTTCTTTGGTTCAATTCTTTTATCATTGACAGCTGAAGACTTAGGACCTGAACCTGTTTTCAGACCAGAGTTAGATTTGATTGAAGAATTGATTTGGTTACCATAAGATCCATTCATATCGAAAGTTCCTGCAGATACAAACTTAATTGTTTTACCTTTTGACACTTTCTTCTTAACAGGTTTGACATTGTCAGTTTTAACAGTTTGAGCTTTGGTGTTGTCATTCGATTTTATGACACTTTTACCTTTTGACTGTTTTGTTTCAGATTGATTGACTATTAATTTCAATTTCTGCACCTTTCCTTTTGAAACTTCAGCCTGTTTCACTTCCTTCTTCTTGATCAGTTGATCAGCAACTTTCGCCTTCTGTTCATTCTTCCACTTGATGTATTCAGGATCATTGTATCCTGAAAATTCAGCTTCATCCTTTACCTTTTCTGCTGGCTTGGGATTCAGTTCAGGATATTCAACAAGTTGAATCAGAATAGGCTCAGATTTGTTGCTCGCTTCATCATCAGCTTCAACTGTCACAACATCATCTTCTTTCAAACTTTCAATCAGCACTTCAGATCCTTCGGATTCGGATTTACTTCTTTGAATTTCTTTGAATTTTCGTTCATTTTCAGGTGAATGATCAAATTCATTGAAGTTTTCAGGTAAAGTTTGTGTGATTGAATTAGGCATTGGTTCATGAGTAAAACCCAACCCTGTTTTGTTTTTGTTACCTCTTTCATTCACAAGTTGTTTCACCATAGTTTTACAACTTTTTACCTTTGTTAATTCAACTTGTGTGACAGCATGAGCAACCTTTTCTTGTTCGAAATTCTTTGTCATTTCTTCGAGTTGTTTGGTCACAAGTTCCAATTCTTTCAAGGTTTTGTTCCATGATTCTTTAAGTGACAATATCTTCTCATTAGAAATTTTGTGATCAATTTTAAGTTGTTCATGAATTTTTTCATGTTTGCTTAATTTGTCACCAATTTTAAAAGAATGAGTTCGATAATGTTCCACTTGTTTAATGCATTGTTCAGAACATAACCTACCTTTAACAACATCAGGTAAAGGAACATAGTTAGGGGGTAGTTCAGTACTAACCTTTGGTTGTTCAGCAGATGATGAAGACTCATTGGATGTAGCCATAAGCGCAACTTCTGGTTCAGATTCTTCAACAGGAACTGCCTTTGCACTCCAATCATATTCCTCTGAATCTTCACTAACAGTATCAGACACTTTACCATCCCCTTCTTCAGACCAATCTTCCTCAATTTCACATACTAATGCCAAATTTGAAGTGAGATCAGATGTAAACAGTTCCGCATAAGCACACCAGTCATATCCATCCTTTACACTAACCACCAGTGCTTTGGTCTGATCTTCTGGCTTCTTGCCTTCATCTTCCAGTTTTGGCATTGGAAGACTTTGATATGGTTTCTGCATGAAACGTTGATTCCTATGTTGATAGCTTGAAGACTGTTGTGAGCTTTGACCTTGACCTTGATTCTGTCCACTTGAACTAGCTTGATCATTGTAATTCTGATTCTTAGGAGCCTTGCATTCCCTAGAAAAATGACCATAGCAGTTACAGTTGAAACATCTGGCCTTTGATTTGTCAAAACCAACCGTCTTGTTTGTATGTGGCTTGTAGCTTCGGTTAACATATGCATGTTTCTGAGTTCGATATGCAACCATCACCATTTGCCAATTTAAGTCCATTTCCTCAATGTCATCAGGATCCATTTCAAATAAGTCTTGAAGAACGACATCCATTTGAGTCAAATGACTTCCTTGATAAGCTTGAAAGCTTGCCATGAATGCAGTAAATGCATTCTTTGTTTCATCATCTTGTAACAAGATGTTTATCACATCCTTTACTTTTGCTTGAACAGTCGAACTTTGATTTTCTGATTGATTTTTCACATTCTGACCTTGAACTTGAGCTCTTGGTGGAGATTGAGGTTGAGAATAAGTTGGTGAGTTTGGAATGTATGACAAATCAGTAAAAAAGCTTGCACCAACAAATAAATCACCATCTTCATCAGTTTTTGCAGCATCTTGTGCAAGAAAGGCATTCTCCACTGTGTTTGCAGGATTCACAACAAACTTGTACTGAGCATGTGAACCTGATCTGTCAGTATTTCTCGAGCTTTCATCAATCTCAACTTCTTCAATCTTTGCAATGAGCAGATCTAAGTCCATAGGGAACTTTTTAGTATGCTTCAGTAGAGTAACAGTCTGTTTCCATGAAGATGGAAGAGCACACAACAATTTGTCATTCAAATCTTGAAGATCTGTCTTTGCACCAACATTAGTCATCTCAGTAGTTAGATGAACAAATCTATTCATCATCTGGTGCACAGATTCTCCAGCAATATGTTCAAATAACTCCAATTGTCTCTTTAATTTCTGCTTCTTGAGACTTCTCAACTGTTCTCCTCCTTCACAGATTGATTTCAATGCTTTGAACAATGTGTAGCCAGTTTGATAAGCATCCAATCTCGACAACACTTGAAGTGGCAATCCCTTACACATCAAAGAGTAAGCCTTACTGTCATTCTTGACCTTTCGTAAGTCTTCAGCTGATAGATTATCTTCCGGATAAGGTTCAGTAGAGTCTTTGGTGTAGGTACTTGCACTATCAGGAGCAGTCTGAGTAGGAATGTGAGGACCTTTATCAATTGACTTCCATAGATCATTGTCAATAGAGCATAGATGATGCTTCAATCTGATTGTCCAGTTCTTGAAATCTGCACGATTAACCAATCTAGGAACACGATTATCAGAATCATCATTAGGTGCCATTTTAACAATTTTTAAAGAAAATATTTTTGTGTTTTTAATGATTTTTGAAAAGAAAACAATTTAAAAATTTAAACTAAAAGTAAGTAAATAACGACAAGATAAGATAACAAGGTTTGAAACAACTGAAAATGAGTCACACGGCTGAATAGTGAAAATTTCTTCTTCACCCGGCTGAACAGTAGCTTTTCTTCTTCACCCGGCTGAGAATTTTTCTTCACCCGTCTAAACAGTGACACGGCTCAACAGTTGTCAATATTCAACGCTTGCAATCTTCACCCGGCAGGTAGAGTTACCCGGCTGAACAGTTATACGGCTGAAATAGTAACACTTCACACGGCTGAAACTTGACCCGACTTGGAACTTGACACGACAAAAAGGTTTACCCGGCTGAACAGTTGATCACCCGGCTGAACAGTTGTCTTACCCGTCTGAAATATTCTTCACACGGCTAAACAGTACCCTCACCCGGCTGATATATCAATCACCCGACTGAACAGTACAACCTTTTTCTCGCAAATTCTTTACCCGTCTAGACAAAATTGCCTTCACACGGCTGCACAGGACCTAATTGTTCACAAATCTAAGTCCAAAAATTTTGTCTAAGTCAAATTTTATCACCCGACTAGTTAATCTTCAACATGTTCATCCTGTTCATCATCTTCGTCAAACGAAATTTTCTGGGTTTAACAAAAACTTGTCCAATTACTTCAAAAATCAGACCCAATCAGTGAAATATACCGATTATCAATCTTCAATCTCAATCAATCCAAAACATGATCAAATTTTGATGAATTTGAGCAAAATTTTGATCGAACAGTAAATTTCTCTTCCTTCCTATTTCCTCAGATCTGATGATAATCTGATGGAATTTGCACAATTGTTGTGAATTAGAAGTGATTGCGATGATAAATCACAACTAAAAACAGCAACAATTTATTCAGATCATGATTTTGAGCAATATTTATGTGTTTTTGCTTGATGAATAGCGAAGAACACAATACCAACAGCTCTGATACCAATTGATGGGTTCAATTGGATCGATATCGCTCAATGATCAGAATGATTCAAGTACACAAAACAAACAGTTCAATCAGCAACACAATTCATTACTTAATAATTCTCTTTGTATTGATGATCAAAGAAAATTGTAGTACAAAAAGTGCAGGAGAATGTAAATCACACACAGTTAACTCTCTCTCTAACGTGTAATTGTGATCTAGACTCTCTCACTAACATTCTCTTACTACATGCTTTATGCAACAATACATTAGGGAAAATACAAAATTAACCCTAAACTATAGAAAATGTATAAACAAAGTACAAAGTAAATCTTAAACAGAAATAAGCCCTAACACGAAGAAAAGTTTGAGTTTTTGAGGAAGAAGAAGTATAACCGTGTGTTTCTGGATAGATTGACAGTAAGTTAGTTCTATGAGGAATATAACAAATGTGTAGCTGCTGAAAGTTCACTTCCTGCAAATCCAAATGAAGTTACTATTGAACAAGGCGAATGGGATCCAACTGCAGAAGACATAATCGTTGATGAAATTCCTGTTGAAGAGCTGAATCACAAAGACCCGGATAGAATGGGGTTCTTTGAGTTGAAGGATTGGCTGTTATCAAGGAATTAATCGAGAAATAAAGTAAGTGTGTTGGGTGCTGATACAATTAAGAATTTGGTGAGAATGTTTCAAGTAACTGAGAAGAGACAAAAGAGGATGATGATACTCAATATGGCTAATCCTGAGTATATCGAGCTGACCAAACGAACTAGGATACTCAAACATCAGGAAATAGTCAATATGTCTCTAAGTCCAGTAGTACGTGACAAGCGAAAAGAGTTAATGTTCCCTGAAACATACTCTGGCATTTATGATGTTTCTGAAGAACAAAGAAGGACTTGGAACACTACTCAGACTTTTGGTGATCTGGTAAGGAGTGTACTATTTCCGACCTGCTTGTTGCTATGATTGTGCCAGCTAATGACAAAGAAGTAAAGATTGTTGGTTGGAAATATGACGAGGTATTTGATGTGTTTTTTTATCAAGAGAGTGACTGCACTGTGTGATGTATATCACTCCTATTCATCTATCCTACAACTGCATGTCCAAGACTTCCACTGTGTAATCCGACAAAGTCAGCACGTGGTGAAGGTCTTGCTCATTTACTTGAAGTTGGTGTGACACGATCAAAGAAGTTTCTGGAATTCAGATGTCAGCAAGAGGATAGTAAGTATTTTTCTGAAAAGAAGAGGAAGAAGAAGCCGGATGCTAATGATGATGATGTATATTTGGCCGAGCTAAGTAATAAATTTTCCGAGAAGATTACAAAACCGGAGCTGAAGGTGTTTGATAGAACACAAGAAACAAAACCTATGTTGAAAGAATTTTACCACGAAGGACATCATGAATTGAAGCTTGTTCGAAATCTTGAAGATATGTCGGAAGACTGTATTGAGATTTTTGGAGCTTTTGAATTGAAGTTATTACATCCGAGCTATATATACTTCTTAAGGAAATATAAGATGGACAAAGCTGCTGATGAAGTCTTAGAAAATGATCGAAGATATTTTGTGGGGATAATTGAAGCGATGGCTGCTGCTATGGAAAGGATTTCGTTTCGGAAAGCGATTGCATTTTCAAATCTGGAATGCTGGGATATTCAGCACATATCATATATGCGGATTACCACAAAAGGGAGCATTGCAAGTGGTGTCCTCGGATCACAAAGAACCATACATCATTTATGCTAATATCGGTTTTGTAGGTTTGACGTATGATACTTTAAAGAAAATGACCAAGATAAAGATTCTGATCAATGAAGCAAAGCAGCTCATCATGAACTGAGGACAAAGTTTGAGAAGTCAATTTGGAAAGCTATTGAAGAACAAAAGCAATTAAAAGAAAAGCCAGTGTTCGATTCTCGTATTAAAGATGAAGTTTTTGACTAAGGACGAAAGATAAATCTTAGGGGGAGTATTGTTAGGGCTATTGACTAGAAAGATTTACTTTGTCTTTAGATTGTAAATATTGTTTTGTTTAGGGTATACTTTGTTATTTCCCTAAAGTGTATTGTGGTATAAATAGAAAGTTGTAGGTACTAGGTTAAGGAGTGAACAAGTACTATTGTAAGCAACTTTTCTCTGCACCATTTGTACTACAACTTGTTATCATCAATACAAAGAGAATTATCAGTATATCTCGTGTTGATTTTTTATTTTATTTTATTTTTTGAACGGCGAATTATCTCGTGTTGATTTGATTGTTGTTTTACTTAGATCCGCGATTGTTAATCGTATTAGTAGCAGTTTAGATCCAATTAAACCTGTCAGATTGCTTTCTTCTTAAAGCATGATAACTTTCTTCCAGTTTAAGATCAAGATTGTTGTTACTTTGCCTTTTTCCACCAACCATCATAGCTCTTGGTAAAAACCTATTTGACTGAAACTGCGTTGTTTTAATTACAAAGAACTCACTTTGTTCAGGATTGATTCTTTTGAAGGGTCTTGAACCTAAGAAAGGATTATTGGTTAAGTTTGAAAACCGTAGGATTGGTTTCTTTGAAAATTCGGGTAACTAATCTTTTCTCTTGGTAAGCTCTTTCTGAAGAAACAATCAGACGTATCATGATTATGCCTTTCACAAATATCACATAATTTGTTAGTGTGGTCAACGCAGGTCGAAATGGTCTTGGGTTTTCCGAATTTATCCACAAGAGTGAATTGTTGATAATGCAATTTATTCAGATTTGATCCGGTTGAGATATTGGATTGAAAGTTATTAATAACAAATGATTGATTCGATTGCTTTCTTCTTAAAGCATGATAACTTTCTTCTAGTTTAAGATCAAGATTGTTGTTACTTTGCCTTTTTCCACCAACCATCACAGTTCTTGGTAACAACCTGTTTGACTGATATTGCTTTGTTGGTATTACAAAGAACTCACTTTGTTCAAGATTGATGCTTCTGAAAGGTCTCGAACCTAAGGAAGGACTATTGGTTAAGTTTTGAAAACCGTAGGACTGGTTTCTTTGAAAATTTAGGTAAGTAATCATTTCCCTTGGTAAGCTTGATATGGTCTAAAATATACATATTTTAATGTGGATATTCTTTACACTTTTTGGTTATTTTTGGTAAACTCTACTCCTAATTGGCTCATATTTAGTTTTTAAAGATTTTAAGAGACCCTGGGCTAAATTGACAGTATTTTTGTTAAACTTGAGACCACAAATGAAACTTACATAGGTTACATGTTACGATTAAAAGGTCTCATTTGAAATAAATTTATATGGTATAAATTTAAATTACCTAGCTAGACCATGTGAACAAACATAAAAATACTAAACAAAATAAAAAAAAAACGTTTACATGCACGTGGTATGCTAGTATCTTCAGTAACTAGCAATCAATTTAATTGCTTTTAGTTTTAATGCATATAAATTATTAAACTTCTTAACAGCCAAGGGGGCAAAAAAAGCCCACAACAACGATATAAAAAAAAGGGCAGCCGCATTATAAAGGAGATTATATTTTAGACGGCAAGGAGAGGAGGAAGTGACGGTAGAAGATTACGAACAAAAAGAGAGAACCAATTAAGGGACGATTTTTTGGAGGCCAGAGTGGAGCAAACAAAATGAAGAGAAGGCTCGGGATCAAGTCGTGTTTACTCTCATCACCGGGTTTTTTATTCCTTTGTTTCTACTATCTTTTATTATGTTTATTGAATTTGATTTTGCTATTAATTTGGTAAACATGGTTAATGGCTAGGTGGTTTATCTCTTCTCATTTGATTTTACTTCGTCTTTCGTGTCAATTTCCAATTTTAGTAACTTTCCATTTTTAGCAAGTTTCTATTTTTAATAGTTTCTATTTTTAGTAAGTAAACCCCCCCTTTAAACAAACTTTTCATTTAAGTCGTGTCTAGTTAGCGAGTCTTAATTTAGTTAATTAAACGTAATATATAGAGTCTGTGGGTCGACACGCGGACTTACTTTAGCTATATTGCATTCGACCGGTTCACTGCCGGTTGTGTGTAAGTTAGTTAGTTTGTCTAGGTTTTATAAATTTAAAACTTAGGTGTTTTTAGTGTCTATTTTTATATATAGTATTGCACGCATCAAGTTTTTGGCGCCGTTGCCGGGGACTCTTGGTAATTGCGTTATTTAACATTTTGAGTCTTAACTGCTACATACGTGCTTAGGTTGTTTTGTTTGAGTCGTAGGGGTGTGTCTTTGTTTCTAATTATAGTTTGTCGTTTTTATTTTTCGTTTACTTCTTTGTTCAGTCAGTCTGATTTGTTTCGTTGGTTTCGTGCAGCTATATGCCACACTTGAGATCGCACGGACCAGTGAAGTAATCGTTCGAGGAGGGTGATCCAAAGCTAGAGACTATTGCTGACTCGTCTGCGGAGGTTAAGGTAAGTGAATTAAAGTTTGATTTCACCACGTACCCGACACCGCATAACACACCACCTAGCAGTCCTAGGTCACTGAAGGCAGCGAACCGTACTGTCCATCAGCAGGCGTTCGACGGTTTCACCGGAAATCGTTCGTCTAGCACAACGCCTGCGATCACGAATCCAAATTCGTGGCAGATCCCGTCATACATCATGACCACCATTGCTAATAGCCAATCCCACGGGCGGGATGATGAAGATGCACATGCTCCGCCTCGCGTGAATCGTGAGCACTTTTAAACTTCAAGGTGCATCGGATGACCCGATCTATTTGCATTTGTTTCCATTCTCACTTGTGGATCGAGCGATCGTCTGGCTCGACTCGCAAGCTGAGGGGACGTTTACAACGTGGGAAGCACTTCGCTCAGCCTTTCTGAAGAAGTACTTTCCACCTGCTAAGGCCTCCCACCTTCGTGATCAGATCCACTCTTTTAGAATGGAACCAGATGAGCCCTATTACGTTGCTTGGGAGCATTTTCAAAACTTGTTATCTCGATGCTCCCAACATGGGCTTACTCCTTGGGCCTTGGTTGAGAAATTCTATAATGGGCTTACGTATGAAACCAGGGCCCGATTTGATACATCTGCGGGGGGTCATTTAATGGGTAAAATGAATGTAGATCAATGTAATGAGCTTTTCGAGAGTTTTGCCCAAGTTGAACATGAACATCGGTCCACTCACAGGAATTCCACTCCTGTCACTGGCACACCTTCTTTTTCTACTCGAGGTGTGCACCATGTTAGCATGGAAACAAGTGTGGCCGTTGCATTAGAAAACCTAACCCGTGAGATGAGAGACCTTACGGCTAAGGTAGACAAGTGTGAGATGTGTCGTGGAGGACATAGTACCTTAGAGTGCCCGTTAATGTCGAGAGAGGAGCAGGTAGAGTTTGTTGCTAATCAGAGTAGGTTCCCCAATTCTAATAATGGTAATTCAATCTGGAACCGTAATTATAATTTCAATAATAACTCTAACTGGCGTTCTTTAGGTGCCCCACCTGGTTATCAAGCAAATTATAATAACAATAATAATCAGGGGGTGGTAGTTCGTTTGGTCATGGTAATGGTAGTGAACAGGCTAGTGGACAGGGGTCTAGTTATAGCATACATAGGATTGAACAAATGCTACTTCAGTTAGTCGCTAAGGATAAGGTTACACAGGAAACCCTAGCGAAACATGAACTTCAATTACAGAACCAGCATGCTATCATCCTAGATATCCAGAGGCTGTAAGGGAGTTAATTAGGCAGTCACCTGCTCAAAGGCCACAAGGCCAGTTCTCTGGATCCACTCAAACGAACCCATCGGCTCAGTTGAATGCTATCTCAACCTGTAGCGGTAGAGTCTTAGAGCCTGTTAAGAAGACGGTTACGTTTAGTGCGCCTGTAGTGAGTGAGAAACTTGTAGTTGAGCAGAGTGATGATGAGTTAGTCGATGAGGAGATAGTGCTAGAGGGTCTGGGTAGTGATCAGGCTGAGTTTAGAAATCCAAAACCCGTGAGTGACCCTGAGTCAGGTTTAAGTGTGGGGAGGAAGCCGGTGGATGTTAGGCCCTCTCCCCTGATTGATCATGCTCGTGTCCCATATCCCGCTCGCCTTAAGCAGCAGAAATATACATGGGAATATGGGCATTTCTTAGACATGTTTAAGCAGCTCAAGATCAATCTGCCTTTCATAGAGGTTCTCCAGCATATGCCTAAGTATGCTAAGTTCTTGAAGGACATCCTCAAGAACAAATGCAAGCTGGGAGAATTATCTCCAGTTCCGTTAAGTGGTGAGTTCTCGGCGGTTGTCACGAATACGCTACCGGGAAAGCTTTCTGATCCAGGAGTCTTTACGATTCCTTGCTTATTCGGTAGTAATCTCGAGACCCGAGCTTTAGCTGATCTAGGTGCTAGCATTAAAATGATGCCTTATTCTTTGTACGAGAAGCTAGGTCTAGGTGAGTTGACTCCCACTAGGATGTCGTTGTCCTTAGCCGACAAATCGGTTAAGTATCCACGGGGGATTGTAGAGAATCTGTTAGTGAAAGTTGATAAGTTTGTTTTCCCCGTGGATTTTATCGTGCTAGATATGGAGGCTGATGCCAAAGTCCCCATAATCCTCGGTCGTCCTTTCCTTCGCACTGCACACGCGAATATAGATGTCTTTAAGGGGCAGATTAGTTTGCAAGTAGGAGAGGATGTTGCTGTGTTTAAGATTCCCGAACCGATAGAAAATGTTAAACGTTGGAATAATTGGGTTCAGGTGATAAATGCCGAGGACAGGTGGGTAGAGGGCTATGAGAATGGTAATGTGTTTTTTTCTGAGTACTGGGCTAAAGTGAAGCGGATGGTTAAAGCTAAGTGTGGGGATCCTAGTAGGTTTGTCACACCCTCAATTTTCCACAAACGGGGTATCCGTTAGGCGTGTGACATACCAGGAATCTATAAAATGTAACTTTCAAAGTTGTAGCAGAAGCAAAGGTTTGGATTTAACATTAACCAAAAACTTAGAATATAAAATGTAACTTTCAAAGTTGTAGCAGAAGCAATTGAAAAACATCTCCGTACTAAAATCCAAGTACGTAACAGTAATGGTTAAACCAACCATAGTTATGAAAACCTGTGCATAAAGTTAGCACGACCCAAACAACTTTTTCAAAAACCAATAACGGTATAAATAACAAAACGTAATAGTTTTAAGACCAATGGGTGCAAGTGTCCTACTCGTGCGCCTTCCTAGTTCCCTGAGAAAAACATACTAAAACGAGTCAACAAATAATGTTGGTGAGTTCAATGAGTTTATTTAAATAACATAAATAAAATGTAAGTTCCGTTGATAAATCAATATATATTGCTGGTTTGCAAGACCACCTTGCTTACTACACGAGCACGTCGAGATTAAACTGAACGTTACTTTACTTGCCTTGTCGCCATCACTACGGATGATCAAATGTTTAAAGGACAATTTGCACTAACTATCTCCCCGCTAGTGGTAGGGTCTGCCGAACCCGTAGTACTACTCAAATTTCCTCGTTATGCCGAAGTTGGCATATAAATAATCTCGACTAAAGAAAAGGACTTTATAAGTATGATAATGCTCGGTAAAATAAGCCCTTAACAATAATAATATTTATCCCAAAAGATTGCCCAAGTTGGCAATGTAAAGTTTTGCCCGAAGGCCCCACCCGAAGGTGTAAAACGTAGCCTTAGTTGGCCCCGTCCGAAGGCATAAAGTTTTGCCGAAAGGCCCCACCCGAAGGTGTAAAACATAGCCTTAGTTGGCCCCGCCCGAAGGCATAAAGTTTTTCCCGAAGGCCCCACCCGAAGGTGTAAAACGTAGCCGTAGTTGGCCCTGCCCGAAGGCAATAAGTTTTTCCCGAAGGCCCTGCCCGAAGGCATAAAAATGCAGTCCGCCAGAAGGCGCTGTAAAATAGTTACCCGAAGGCGTGTAAAAACATTTTTATGTTTTCTCCCTGAAAAAGATTTAAAAGCGGGCAAAGAACTCACCTTTGAAGCACACAGCAAAATATGAGATATGCAACATAGATTTCCTACATTACCCTACGACCTGCTTAGCAATTAATTTCTCATTATTACTAAGAACTTTTATTCATATGTAAATGTAGTACACACATTGTATCCGCTACGGTATCGCGTATTCGGTTTTGTTTTCCACACACTATAAAAATACCACACACAAGTTCACACGTATCCAGCATGCTATGATTTCACATCTTTTCTCCTATACATATTATTATTCACAGGATGGCACTTTTATTTAAACATATTCATAAGTTAACAATTCTACTATCATCACTAAGAACCTCACAATTTGCTGCTCGATCTACATACATATATAAACTTAATGTAAGGCTATGTCTACTCTAATACATATATTCACGTACCAGTGCTGTTTCATGCTATATATACATACACAACCATGTTACACATTTTGTTCCTCCTTTAGTGATTATATATGTATACATACATAACCAGCCTACATATACTCAATCGATGCCTAACACATATGTTCATATACACATATTATCGATCCATATTAGTTTTCCAGTAACCCGAAACACAATTTAATTTGCTACTGCTATAAATGTGTACACATTAGCTCGAGATTCTGCTGCAAACATATACATACATTCGATCGATACATATAATTGCTATTGGATCCCCATTAAATCGGTATACATACATACAAATGTTCGGCAAATCACACGCACACACATATATACAATATGTCATACGCACACACATATATACCATATACAAATGCGTACGGTTGCGGCTGTTTAATTCTTGTTCATACATACATATCGAACACATCTATATGAATACATATTAACTAACATGGTCTCATCCATACATATATTATCCATACATGCATATATATATATATAATACCATTCATGCTGTTGTTTCCATTCAACTTACATCATGCACACACTAAATATGCATACATACAAACACATATACAGCAGGTAATATATGTATGTATATATAACGCATCAACTGACAACACATATCAAAAAATTAAAACCCGAGATCGATCGAAAGAAAACGAAACTGTAACGCGATACATGGCGAAAGTACACGATAAACAAGTACCGATAATCGAATGGGTAAGCAGGTTGCTGAAACGACGACGGGTGGACGGAGTTGCAGGTCCGACGGGTCTGTTTGGTGCTCCGAACAACAGTGATGATGCGCATGGATGGGTTGAAACCGGTCAGCTGCGATGCGGGGATTGTTGGATTTTATATGTCCGGACCCGATAAATTAACGTGGCTAACCGAGTTATGACCCGTAAGAGTTACACCAAGGGCAACGAACATAAAATCCACTTAACTCGTTTAATTGGTAATCACGAACGAAAGACGCATTTATAATTTATACGGTTTATAAATTATATTTACTCGTCTAACTTAATTAAGTGATTAACGGGTTATTGTTCTGTTGGGCTCAACTAATATAACTGGGCTTAAGGCTCACTAACTAAGATTAGTTTGTATAATAAGGAATCATTAGGAATTAGGTTAACCTAATTTTTCCTTCACCCTTTTTGGTTCACTCTCTGGTGTCGCAACAAGAAAAAGAAAAAGAAGAAAATGGAAAACTTTTTGGATCTTTTTCTTCCAGCAGCCCATAGACAACAACAACAATAATTCACTTTTATGAATTATTTTGGAACCTCCTAACCAAGTAAGCAAGTTGCTTTATCAACCCTATCTTGGTTACCGTCGTCGTTCGTGTTTGTTTCTAGCTCTTATTTCGTTGAACCTTCGGTGTCTCAAATGGTTATTTATTAACCAAAGGTATAATTTATCTCATCGGTAGATTAATTATTATTAACCTTATTTGCATGTCTGTAACCGGATCCTGTCGGTTTCACTTTTGGTATAGGTTTTAACATTAAATTTCCGTTGCGTTAATAATTACTGCTTTAATTATTATATTTATCAAACCCGTTTTGATATAATTAAAATCTAAAGATACCACTGAAACCCAACAGTGGTATCAGAGCCTTGCTTACGACATGCAAATTGGTACCAGTCCCCTTTTAACCGGTTATAGATCACAAACTTTAAGTTTTTTTAAGTTTATGATCTATGTAGAATATTAGGGCAACAAAATTGTGGTCAACAATTTTATTATTCTTGACCAATAGTTTGCCCGATTGATCATTGTGATTATGATAAAATATGTAAATCTGCCAAGACCTTGTGATTGTGTTGTACCTTAAATCAGTTTTTGGTTTTATGGTTTTGGCAACTTTGGTGGTTCAAAGTTGTAATAGATTAGGGTTATTTTATTTTATATATTTTTTGTAAAATTGTAACATTAAAGACCCGGAGGAAATACTGAAGACAACACGGATTTAGGAGTCAGTGGGAGTTACTCAAGACAACAAGATGCACTCAAGTCCACCCTTGTGGTTGTTTATGTGTTGTAACCCCGTGACCTAGTTTGTTCTTGCTAAAAGGCTCTGGCAAGACCAAACAAATTTTTGGCCATAAAGATTTACATATTTATTTGTTTTTGCTATTGTGGTTGCTTTATTTTATAAGTGTTGTAACATACCAACCTAATACCAAACCATTTTTAAAAAGAGTTTTAAAATAATGTCACAATAAGATAAAAACAAGTTCTAAACATATTTTTTACAATTTGTGAAAATTTTTATAAAACGACTAGTTTGTTTTATAATTAAAATAACCAGTACGTTTTAGAAATTAAAACTAATTTTGACTTTCTAAAACTTGTAACTTAATAGTTTAACTATTAACTTTTAATCGGTTATTTATGTCGCGACAAGACTTAGTTTTAATAGGTTATTTAAACTAAGTGTCCTGAGAGATGAAAGGGATCATCTAACTGTCACGAATTAATTTAGTAAAACTGGATCTTGACCCTATTCGGTAATTACTAAAGTTAAAACCCATATTTAAAATCAATAGTCTATGCTATCCTATTTTAAGAAACACTTGGAGCATATAGCGAAACATCAATGTTTGGAGCCACAGCACCGCATTTGATGTGTAGTTGTATCCTTCCAAGATGCAAGAGTTTCGTCGACACATCCGGACTCTTCCACAAGTACCTAGTTTTAGGACGACTATTACTTTTCCTCTCTTGCTACATGCCCCAGCTGTCTAGAGAGTAAAAGTGAGCATAGATGAGGCTAAACGTATCAATGCATTGACAAAAGTTGTCATAGCGGCCTCATATTGGAGAGTTGCGCATTTTCGCAATTGACAATCGTTGTCGGTCTACCTACCAACTTGCTAATGTTGTATGCCCCAGCTACCTTTAGCAATTGAAATAGCTAGATTCTAAATCCTTATTCTTATTACTGTTAATGGGTTATTAATTAAATAAGGAAATATACATCGATAATACTAACTATATTATTTTGCTTATTTGTCAGATGTCTTCTGAAAACAATCACTCCTTCGCTCTCAAGTCTATACTTGAGAAAGAAAAGCTCGATAACACCAATTTCATCGAGTGGCACCGCAACTTGAAAATAGTTCTCAAGTTTGCGAAAAAGCTTTATATTCTGGAAGCTCCAGTTCCTGATCAGCCCGAGGCTAATACCGCTGCTGCGCGTAAGGCCTGGGATAAGCATAACGAGGATACCGTTGAGGTAGTCTGCCTTATGCAAGCCACCATGTCTCCTGATCTCCAGAAGAACATGGAAGACATGGCTGCATTTGACATGATTGAGCAACTTAAAGGCATGTTTCAGAAACAGGCCCGACAAGAACGCCATGATACCATGAAGCTGCTTATTGGCTGTAAAATGTAAGAGGGCTCATCAGTTAGTGCTCATGTGCTTAAGATGAAAGGTTATATTGACCAGATGGCCAAACTTGGTAACCCTATGCAAGATGAAATGGCAGGTGACTTCATCTTGAACTCCCTCCCTAGCTCTTACGACCAGTTCGTAACGAATTACAACATGAATGCATGTGTGAAGCCTGTTGCCGAGCTACATGGTATGCTCAAAACAGTCGAGATGAATATCTCAAAGCAAAACCAAGTTTTGATGGTCAGATCTGGTGGTGTTAAGAAGCCAAACCCCAAGAAAAGGGGTTATAACAGCAAAGGCAAGAATAAAGTTAATGTTGTTGTCAATCGCGCCACCAACAATAACAAGGTTGTTGCAAAACCAAAACCACCCCCTCCTGAAGAGCGTCTGTGTTTTGAATGCAACAAGATGGGGCACTGGAAAAGAAACTGCCCTGAATATCTGGCTAAGCTGAGGAAAATGAAGGCCTCTGGAGAGGCACTTCAGGTATTTCTATTTATGTTATTGAACTTTATACTGTCTCTAGCAACACATGCGTATTTGATACTGGATGTGGTTACTACATCGGTAATGTCTTGCAGGAGCCTGAAAAGTGGAAGAAGCTGAAACAAGGCGACATGGAGCTCATCGTTGGTGATGGGAAAAGAGTATCAGTTCTTGTAATTGGAACATATCATCTTTCATGTCCTTCTGGCCTGGTAGTTATTTTGAATAATTGTTTGTTTGCACATGGTTTAACCAAAAACATTATTTCAGTTTCTTTATTGTTTGAACAAGGTTTCAAGTACGCTTTTAATGGGATTTCTATTTCTGCTTACTTGAATGATGTTTTTTTTATTTTGAGGCTAAACCTCGAAATGGTATTTACGAGGTAGATGTTCATACAAACAATAACATTTAGAATCTTTCTAAACGTGCCAAATTTGGTACGAATGATACTTATCTATGGCATTGTAGACTTGGCCAAATAAGCAAGGCACGTTTGAAAAGGCTTCAATCTGTTGGAATTCTTGAATCCACTAGACATGACTCCTTTGATGACTGCGAGTCTTGCTTAGCTGGCAAACTCACTAAACACCCCTTCACCCATGTAGGTGAACGGGCTAACGATCTGCTAGCACTCATACATACTGATGTATGTGGTCCTTTCAGAACGATGTCTAGAAATTATGAAAGATACTTTGTTACATTCATCGACGATTACAGTCGATATGCTTATGTCTATTTGATGAAACACAAGCATTAAACTTTTGCAAAGTTCAAAGAGTTTCAAAACAAAGTAGAAAACCAACTCGGCAAAACGATAAAAAACACTTCGATCAGATCGAGGTATTGGATATCTCAGTACAGAATTCCTCAATCATCTAAAGGAACATGGAATAATTTCACAGCCCACTCCACCTGGTACACCCCAGCTCAATGGCGTGTGCGAGAGGAGAAATCGAACCCTGCTAAACATGGTGCGATCGATGATGTGTAGGACAAACTTGCCTCACTCCTTATGGAGTTATGCTCTTATGACCGCTGCTCGCATTATCAATCTAGTACCGACTAAAAAGGTAGACAAAACCCCAAATGAGATATGGCATGGGCATAAACCCAATTTGTCTTACCTTAGAGTGTGGGGATGTGATGCTTACGTCACTAGCGATTCTGATGACAAGCTCGATCCTCAAGGCGAAAAAGTTGTTTTCGTCGGATACTGTAACAAAAGTGGATTATATTTCTACCATCCTGATGCAAACATTATTTTCATCAAAAGGAGGGGACACTTCCTCGAGAAAGAAGCTCTTGATCGAGGAACAGGAACCAATGTTGTGGATCTCGAAGAAGTTCGAGAATCACAAACTACCGCTGATGAAGTCGGAAAGTCTGATGCACCAGAAGTCGTTGCAAATGAATCAGATGAGAACACTAGCATTCGCAAAAGTAGCAGGACACGTAAGGAACCTGAAAGATATCTTTGGAATCTTGAGGGTGCTGAAGTTCTAGTAGTAGCTGACTCTAATGACGTACCTGCTAACTACAAATCTGCTATCTCAGATCTAGAATCTGTGAAATGGCTGGAAGCCATTAATGCTGAGATGCAATCTATGCGTGACAATCAAGTCTAGGACTTGGTTGAGTTACCTCCCGACTCTCGGGCAATAGGAAGCAAATGGCTTTTCAAAAGAAAACCCGACATGCATGGAAAGGTACACACTTATAAAGCACGGCTAGTTGCGAAAGGTTACACTCATATTGAGGGTATTGATTATGAAGAAACCTTTTCGCCCGTTGCTATGATCAAGTCGATCAGGATATTACTTGCCATCGATGCGTACTATGACTATGAGATATGGCAAATGGATGTCAAAACCGCTTTCCTTAATGGACATCTTTCTGAAGATGTCTATATGGTTCAGCCTGAAGGTTTTGTCGATCCAAAATATCTTAAAAGGGTGTGCAAACTGAAAGTCCATTTATGGACTTAAACAGGCATCTTGTAGCTGGAATCTCCGCTTTGACCAAAAAATTAAAGAGTTTGGTTTTGTCAAAAATGAAGATGAGCCTTGTGTTTACAGAAAAGCTAGTGGGAGTTCTATATCATTCCTCATCTTGTATGTAGATGATATACTGATCATTGGAAACATCATCCCTATGCTTAATGAAGTTAAACAATGGTTGGGATCTTGCTTTGCAATGAAAGATCTTGGAGAAGCAGCTTACATTCTAGGAATCAGGATCTATAGAAATAGATCTAAGCACCTTCTATGGCTAAATCAAAGCACATATATTGACGAAATGATGACACGCTTTAAGATGGAAAACTCCAAGAAAGGAGGTGTTCCTATGACTAAAGGAACTGTGTTGAACAAATCGCAATCTCCTTCTACGGACGTTGAAATTAAGCGAATGGAAACAGTTCCATACACTTCGGCGATTGGTTCTATCATGTATGCAATGTTATGTACAAGACCTGACGTCTCGTGTGCCTTAAGCATGACTAGTCATTACTAGCAAAGTCCTGGCATGACCCATTGGATTTCTGTCAAGAATATTCTTAAGTACTTGAGAAGAACTAAAGATATGTCCTTGATCTTTGGAGGAGTGGAAGAGGAGCTCACTGTAAGATGTTACACTGATGCTAGTTTTCAAACTGACCGAGATGATTCTCGCTCTCAATCAGGGTTCGTGTTCACTCTAAATGGAGGAACTGTTTCAGGGAAAAGCTCCAAGTAGAGTGTAGTGGCATGCCTCAGATGCTGCTAAGAAAGCACTGTGGATGAAGAAATTCATAACTCATCTCGATGTGGTTCTAAGTATACGAAAACCGATCGAGATATTTTGTGATAATACTGGTGCTATTGCCCAAGCCAAAGAGCCCAGATCTCATCAAAAGGCAAGGCACATTCATAGGAAGTTCCACTTGATACGGCAAATTGTGGAACATGGAGACATCATGATAAGCAAAGTAAACACAGATCAAAACTTAGCAGACCCGTTTACTAAGCCCATGACACAGGACAAACATGATGAGCATAGGGATGCCATCAGGCTTAGAGTAGCTAACTTTGAGTTTTGATTTAGTATTTGGATGTACGAACATTTTAAACAGTTTCTGAATTTTATTTTGAATTCTAAAGTTCATAACTGTGTTCGATTTTAATACGTTTAATCCATGAATATTGTATTCTAAATTATCCGTAGACGATCAGACTCATGGGAATGATTCTGAATTAAGACTATTTTGAATTTGGGCTCAAGTGGTTGACATCTAAATTCACAGACCTCATTGTGAATGACGTTGGAAGTAACTCGTTTCAAATCATCTTCATGGATTGTAATCATAAGATGTTTTTGATATATTGGTATACTCATTTAGTATCCTCTGACCTGAGATATATACTAGAACTTCTATTTACCAAAGAAATATTCTTTAATTAATGTCAACCGCTGTCGCGTAACTGCCAGTCATAAAGGCTTTAATTAGGAATAATTCTGAAGTTCAGTGGGAGCTGTATGTAGTCAATAAGGGATTCTGTACTCTTACATGCAATGTAACAGTTAGACATCTTGGCGCCCTCGTTGATTCAAACTAGAGAAGTGTAAGGCCTTACCCAAACAGACTGTGTGTTTGAATGGATCATTTTGAATCTTGATCGAGAACTATAATGATTGAACTCATATGAGAATGAACTTAATCCATTTCTCATTGTTTCAATTGATGTCTTTTACAGAAAGGATAAATGACGACGATTACCATAAGTCTATTGTATTGTCATAGTAAGTTGTTACTATTAACATATTTCTTGGTTAATGACTTTAAAGTATCATAACTTGTTAGGGGCAGTCATGTGTAGCTAGAGCGCCGCTGACTGTTTGTGTTGAGATTTTATCGTGGTCCGACCAAGTGGGAGACTGTTGGATTTTATATGTCCGGACCCAATAAATTAACGTGGCTAACCGAGTTATAACCCGTAAGAGTTACACCAAGGGCAACGAACATAAAATCCACTTAACTCGTTTAATTGGTAATCACGAACGAAACACGCATTTATAATTTATACGGTTTATAAGTTATATTTACTCGTCTAACTTAATTAAGTGATTAACGGGTTATTGTTGTGGTGGGCTCAACTAATCTAACTAGGCTTAAGGCTCACTAACTAAGATTAGTTTATATAATAAGGAATCATTAGGAATTAGGTTAACCTAATTTTTCCTTCACCCTTTTTGGTTTACTCTCTGGCGTCGCAACAAGAAAAAGAAAAAGAAAAAGAAGAAAATGGAAAACTTTTTGGATCTTTTTCTTCCAGCAGCCCGTAGACAACAACAACAATAATTCACTTTTATGAATTATTTTGGAATCTCCTAACCAAGTAAGCAAGTTGCTTTATCAACCCTATCTTGGTTACCGTCGTCGTTCGTGTTTGTTTCTAGCTCTTGTTTCGTTGAACCTTCGGTGTCTCAAACGGTTCTTTATTAACCAAAGGTATAATTCATCTCATCGGTAGATTAATTATTATTAACCGTATTTGCATGTCTGTAACCGGATCCTGTCGGTTTCACTTTTGGTATAGGTTTTAATATTAAATTTCCGCTGTGTTAATAATTACTGATTTAATTATTATATTTATCAAACCTGTTTTGATATAATTAAAATCTAAAGATACCATTGAAACCCAACAGGGATGAAACCGACACAGCATGATGATGGCGACGGTTCACGGTAAGGATGCGACTGGTGTGGTGGTGCGGCAGCTTTAGGGCTGCGATGAAGATGAGAGAAAATGAAAGAGATGATCGATGGTTGTAGGGTGGGGGTTGGGTTTATAATTTCAAAATTTTCATAATACCCCCTCCTAGTTTATTAAGTTGTTTAGTTAGTTTTTAAAGTTAATAACTAACTTCCATTAATTACAAAGTTGGCCCAAGACTTTTGTAGGTTAATTAAGTTTAGGTTTTATAGTTAATTACTTAGTTTAGCTATTTACAAATTGGACCCTATATTAAATAAAACTTAACGGAATAAGTAACAGATGGTTAACAGTGTTAACTTGAATTTGCGGGGTGTCACAAGGTTTGAGGATGCCCCACAAGGCGCAGGTTAGTTGAATTCGGAGGTTTGGTTTTGTAGAGTTTGTATAGGTTGGTTTTCCATTTAGCGTTATTTTATTTTATTTTAATTTTTTTTCTATTTTATTTTTATTTTTATTTTGTCGTTTAGTTTGTTGAGTCAGTGTTACGCTCGGGTATCTTGTGTTTGTTTTTGCAGGTTTAAATCATTCTCACCCGTACTCAATCTCCATTCGGGTGAGTTTGTACGTGTGAAGACGAAGATGAATCTCGGGAGTGTCGGTGGAGGCTCGATCGCGACCGAAATGCTATACGATCGAAGCTGCAGTTGGAATGAAGACTTGGAGCTTACGCGTTTCACAAAACCAGCTAAGTCTTTTCCAATTCACCCTTCTATCTTTTATTTTTTTGCATTTTTACTTTTCTTTTTAGATATTTTCCATTTCTACATTAGGGACAATGTAGATCTTAAGTGTGAGGATGAGAAATAGTCATTTCTGAGTCTTGTTTGTCTGTTTCGAGTCATATAGAGTCAAAAAAAATAATAATAATAGAACATAAAAAAAAATAAAAAATTGAAAAAATTGAAAAATGTCTTTGTTTAAAGTTGTGCACTTTAATAGAAAATGATAGTAAATTAATTTTGGTGTTTAAATCGAGTTGTGGATTTTAAAACAAAGATGAATTTGGATAAACATTTGGTAACTCAATTAGCTGAGATGGTTTCCCTAAGTGTAGTAATAGAAAGTTAATTGTCGTGAATCTCGTGGGTCGTCATCTTAGGAGAAATAGGAAGGCGTTAACTAAATAACAATTAGGCACCATTTTAGGCTTTAGAACTTAAATAGGTTAAGGGGAAGTGCCATTTTAGGATTTATAACACACTTCTTGTGAAAGAAGTGGCGCATCCACAAATCAAATGCCCACCGGGTATAGTACTGAAAAACGCTCAAAGTTGCTGCTAAATAAAAGAGCTCAAAGAAGCCAATTCAAATGAAAAAAAAAAAGAAAAGAAAAATTTATAAGGCAAGTGATCCAAGACCTCATGTGCTCTACCTCCGGGATAGCGACTTGGATATGACCCCCCTGGGTGAGATGATCTTGTTTTATGAAAAAAAAAGAATAAACAGTCTATACCCACAAAATTCATCCATCAAAATCCACCCTAATATGACACTAGTTCTTAGCTTAGTTAAGTTCTTTAGGTTATTTTGGTAGGAAAACCTTTGTGGTTTATTCGGTGCCTCGTCAAGCAACAATGATCGGGCTAATCTATTTTTCCTCTGTGTGAGGCCTTATAGATAAATGATTTAATTAAATTTAGATTAAACATAAGGGGAAACTTAATCGGCTAGTGTTAGGGTGTTTAATTAAACACACCAATGTTTATCGGGTTCTTTTCTTGTTTGTTATTCTGTAATAAAATGTTGAAGCCTTAATTAGTTGTGATTCTATGTGCATGCTTTTTCAGGGACGAAAAAGGTTAAGTGTGGGGATATTCAAAAACTTGATGCGTGCATTACTATATATAAAACAGACACTAAAAACACCTAAGTTTTAAATTTATAAAACCTAGACAAACTAACTAACTTACACACAACTGGCAGTTGATCGGTCGAATGTAGTATAGCTAAAGTAAGTCCGGGTGTCGACCCACAGACTCTATATATTACGTTTAATTAACTAAATTAAGACTCACTAACTAGACACGACTTAAATGGAAAGTTTGTTTAAAAGAGAGGGTTTACTTAGTAAAAATAGAAACTATTAAAAATAGTAACTTGCTAAAAATGGAAAGTTACTAGAATTGAAAACTGACACGAAAAACGAAGTAAAATCAGATGAGAAGAGATAAACCATCTAGCCAATAACCATGTTTACGAAATTAATAGCAAAATCAAATTCAATAAACATAATAAAAGATAGTAGAAACAATGGAATAAAAAAACCCGGTGATAAGAGTAAACACGACTTGATCCCGAGCCTTCTCTTCACTTTGTTTGCTCCACTCTGGCCTCCAAAAAAACTCTTTCAAAGCACTCAAAATCGTCCCTTAATTGGCTCTCTTTTTGTTCGTAATCTTCTCCCGTCACTTCCTCCTCTCCTTGCCGTCTATAATATAATCTCCTTTATAATGCGGCTGCCCTTTTTTTTGTTGTGGGCTTTTTTTGCCCCCTTGGCTGTTAAGGAGTTTAATAATTTATATGCATTAAAACTAAAAGCAATTAAATTGATTGCTAGTTACAAAATTGAAGATACTAGCATACCACGTGCATGTAAACGTTTTTTTATTTTGTTTAGTATTTTTATGTTTGTTCACATGGTCTAGCTAGGTAATTTAAATTTATACCATATAAATTTATTTCAAATGAGGCCTTTTAATCGTAACATGTAACCTATGTAAGTTTCATTTGTGGTCTCAAGTTTAACAAAAATACGTCAATTTAGCCCAGGGTTTCTTAAAATCTTTAAAAACTAAATATGAGCCAATTAGGAGTAAAGTGTACCAAAAATAACCAAAAAGTGCAAAGAATATCCATATTAAAATATGTATATTTTAGACCATATCAAAGCTTTTTCTGAAGAAACAATCAGACGTATCATGATTACGCCTTTCACAAATATCACATAATTTGTTTTAATAACATTCCTCAGATGAATGATTCCTTTTGTTGTAGATGTGAAAATACCTGCTAAAGAAACATTCAGCAGTCTCATGATTATAACGATCATAAATCTCACAATATCGTTGACTTATTTTGAACAACCGATTATTAACTTTAGATGATGAAGCAACACGTTTCACGGATTGAGGAGTTTGAAAGTTATTTTGGTGTTTCATTGGAGATTGTGTTTTTGATTTTTGTTTCATTGGTGAAGATTTGATTGATTGTGGTTTTGTTAGAACAAATAGATTAGCATTTAGTTTATTTTTGTATCTCGTCTTTTATGTATAGTCTAGGGACTTTTTATGTAATTGTTTCTAGATAGTTGTATTCGTCTATAGATTGCATTTTGTATCTCTTTTGATTAGAGAATTCGTAATCGTATATTTTAATTTGCTATTTGATCAATACAAGAGAATTTATGAGTATATTGTACTTGCTTTAGATGAATTCGTAATCGTATTGTGTGGAATCGTCTCGTGTTGATCATATCGTTTGTTGCAGATTGTAGATGTAAATCCTGCCTTATCAATTGGTAGCAGAGCTGTTGGCTCAGACAACGAACATTGTTTGATCGAAAATCTGCATCAGATCTACGTTTTTTATCAGATCAAATGAATCGAAGTTGTGTTTCATCATCATTTACAAAGGTCGAAGCTCAATTTAGAAAAAATTCAAACAAAAATTAAGAAAATCATCAGATCTAAGAGTTTTTTTAGTGTTCATAAGCTTTTGAACTAAAAATCTCTTCATCAACAACATTTATGATGAGAATTGGTGAAAATTATGATTAAGGATCAGTGATCTAATCATTATCAAGCTATTTAGAAGAAATTTCATCGAAAACAACATCAAATCATGAAATCAGAAATCGGAATGCCTGTGAATCTTCCGTTTTGGATCTGAGTGTTTGTGGAAAATTTAGAAAATTTGTCTAAGTGTTCATCCGTTGACAACTGTTCGTCTGTTTGAGAACTGTTCATCCATTTGAGTACAGTTCAAGCGTTTCAGTAAAGACTTAGGGGCTATTTGGCAAGATCTGAATCATTAAGTACTAAATGATTAAGATGTCTGAACCATTAAAAGGCTCTATCAATGGAAGAGATATTGAGGTAGAACTTCAGGTGATGATAAGTTTAGTAGAAGCTCCAAAGAAATTTCTAAGTGTTTTGTCGGTTTCATACAAGTTCAGTTTCATCCATTTTGCAAAACATTCTAAGTTTCTGTCCGATTCATACATATGTCCATTTTATTTTTGTCTTAAGTAATTTTTGTTCTTTCAAGAATTTTGTTTATCTTTCAAAAAAATCAAAAATACCAAAAATATTTGTTTCATTCATACATCATGGCACTCGATGATTCTGAGAAGAGTGTTCCAAAGCTGAAAAATCGACCAGATTTCAAAAACTGGACAATTCGATTAAAGCTTCATTTGAATTCAATAGATTCCTACTCAATTAGTTGGTCCAGATACTAACGATGTTGCATACACTAAAGAGTCAACTACATCGTATCCAGAAGATGATTTGGAAGGTGAAGATTTGAAGAAAGTAAAGAATAATGTCAAAGCTTACTCACTTATGTGCAAAGGCTTACCTCTTCAAGTGTTAACTCGACTTGAAAGCTATCAAACTGGATATACTCTTTAAAAGGAACTGAAAGTAATCTGTGATGGAGGGGAAGAATTGCAATCTTTTAAAAAGCAAAAGTTGAAGAGACAACTTGAAGTATTTGAGCACATATCAAGAGAATCTATCCATCAAATGATAAACCGTTTTATGTAATTAACTCAAGAAATGTCAGGTGCTGGAATTAAGAATGATCTGAATTATAGATTGTTAAATGCTTTACCATCAAGCTGGAAGCACACAGTTACGCTATTAAAGCATACTGAGAAATTTCCCTTGGATATGGACATGCTCATTACCAAAATTGAATCCGTTGAATTCGACGAAAGTTCAAGAAACAATGGTCATGTTGTATCTTCTTCTTAGTACAAATTTGTGACTTCGCCAGCAAACACAAGTGACAATGCCTTTGTGGTTCAAAAGGAAGAAATGAGTGAAGATGAAGATTGTTAAATGCTTTACCATCAAGCTGGAAGCACACAGTTACTAAGTCACTTTACTCAAATACACAACCTACACAATCAGCATCTAAATCACAATCTACTTACTCTCAATCTGCTCAATCTATGAAACCAAACCAAAATAAGTCTGAGAATCCTAATCTTAACTTTGTTAATTCTTGCAAAGTGAATGATGTGATTAACATTTTATTGCAGGATGATGAAACAAGAATGCTTTTACTGCTTTTATGGCTAGTTTTTCAAGAATATCAAGGTAGTCATCTTACTAACTTAGAATTTATTTTGCAGGATTTGTTCGAGATGGATCCGAATGATGTAGAAGAAATGAATCTCAATTGGCAAATGATAATGGTGGCATATAGAACCCAAAAGCATGCATACGTGAACAGAATTTTCAAAGGCAGTGCAAACAAATCGGTTGGATTTGACAAATCAAAATCAAGATGTTTTAACTGCAATAGTTATGGCCATTTCTCAAAAGAATGCAAAGCTCCAAAGCAACATCAATCAGGAGGACAATCAAGTTCAAACAGTTTTTCACATCAAGCAAGCGCAAGTAACACAAACTTTCAACCGAGACCTCAACAAACATTTCAAAGACAATATCAAAGTCTACCAATGTCTGATGTCAAAGAAGATTCAAAAAAGATCGAAGATCTAAACAAGGCACTAGTTGTAAGCATCAAAATGGATACATTCGAGTGCAAATGCAGAACAATTTACTTCCGATCATACATTTAATCTGGCATTAGGCGATGAAGTTTGTGAAGAGGATTGGTCGGAAGAAAATGACTTTAAACTCAATGATGTTGAAGAGGAAGATAATGAATATGACTAGAGTGACAAATTAGATCCGATTGCTGTAATTCAAACTGAAGTAATGAATCAGGTTGAAGAAGTTCATTTGATAGTGGAATGCAATAAGACTGAAGAAGTTGCTCTCCTAGAAGTTGCTCTCCTAGTGTAATTCAACTGATCTCTGTCCAGCGTGTTTGAAGGGAAAACAGCATCGCATGTCTTTTAAGTCCAAGCAAGAAAACTCCATTTCAAAACCCTTGCAGATGCTACATATGGATCTTTTTGGACCAACAAATGTGCAAAGCATTGGAAAGAAGTCTTACTGTTTTGTCATTATTGACGATTTCACTAGATTTTCTTGGGTTTATTTTTTGCATGCTAAATCTGAAACAGCTGAATTATTAAAAGAATTTATCATCAAAGTTGAAAATCAATTGGAATGCAAAGTTAAAATTTTAAGAAGTGATAATGGAACTGAATTTAAGAACACTAATGTTGATGTATTTTGTGCAGAAAAGGGGATTGCTAGACAATTTAGTGCGCCAAGAACACCTCAACAAAACGGGGTTGTGGAACGGAAAAACCGGACACTAATTGAAGCAGCAAGATCCATGCTCGCAGATGCCAAAATCCCTATCACTTTTTGGGACGAAGCTATTGCTACTGCGTGTTTTGTACAAAATAGAACATTATTGGTTCAAGATAAACAGAAAACTTCTTATGAGTTGTTATTTGGAAGAAAACCAAATATTTCTTACTTGAAAGCATTTGTGTTGGTCCATAATGATCGTGATTTCAGTGCTTTGTTGACTTGTTTAACCCAAATATGTCAAATACTTGTAGAACAAAGTGTAAAAGTCCAAATAACCCAATAACAAGATCTAACACAGAATTGAGGTATATAAGCTACAATGATGAAAGATATATGCTCCTAGCACCTCAATAGAACGATTACACAACACAAATCAGTAAGAAATCGTTTAAGTAAAAGATGTGCAAAAGTTACATTGATGTGAAGATAAGGTTACAATATATAGTGATGTTAGGTTCGCTGATAGATTCGCTCTAGCGAATCTATCCAGCGAACCAACACAGGTTCGCTGGGCACATAGGTTCGCCCAGTCGATACCTAATACAAAAGACATGTTGGCCTGCGGGCGAATCAATAGATTCGCCCGTAGGTTCGCTAGCACTAATACAAATACAAGTCAAACTATTACATACAAAAGTAACACCGACAAGCCGGTGGGTCCAACCTATACATAGTAGACTATCAATACTCCCCCTAGGTTGGACCTCACCTGGGGAAGTCTTCTGATTAGCTCCGTCTTGTTGGCTTCAAAGTTGTTCAATAAAAGCTCCTGCCCGTTCTTTGATCCCGGCCATTGGATTTGTATAGTCTTCAATTCCGGCCTCATCTTCACTCAGATTTAACATTGAATCCACAAACTCTGTTTCTGCGACCTCTGTATCAGGCTCAGGATGAACTGTCGTTTCCGCCTGTGTTTCTGCAGTTGGCTCCTCGCAAGCTACATCCAAATCAATCACCTCAACAGGTTTCTCAAACCTCTGCTCAATTGAACGATCAAGTTGTCTTGTCAAGTCATCCATTTCCAGCTTCAGATCATCAGTCCTCCTCAACCTCTCATTTACCTCCTTCAGCTCAGCACGAATTCCCCGGGCTTTATTAGCGACCTTCACGAACAGGTTCGCTTCAGCGGCAGTGTCATCTCCAGCCCCGTGCTTAATTCTGTTTTCACACAAAACCTTTAAATCTTCATCACAGAAGGAGAAGACCTCCATAGGATCAAACAACCGTATTTCAGGACGGTCTTCCCCTTTAAGTCTGATAACAGCCTCCCCAGTGCTATTGTCATAAGACCATTTGCTGAAGTCCTGCAATCTGGGTGGCTGAGTTTCTGGGACCCTGACCCTTGTCATCACTTTCGGAGCATCTATTTTCAGTACGATCTTCCCCTTCCATGACACCCAATGTTTATCCACCTTCTGCCTCATCCTCCTAGGCTTTTGGTATCCGAAATCAACAAAATTTGACTTAGCGGCCTCCTGAATTGCAGCTTCGAACGCGCACGCCCTGCCGCTATCTTCCTTTCCCAGTAATGGCAGCTCTGCCAGTCTCCTCAAGTCCCATCGAGGAAAGGTGGCAAAGTGCTTTCGGTTCTTCACATACGTAATGTCGCCACCCCTCCTTTTGATCATATAAGCTTCCACCAAACAGTTGTATTTCCATGCAATGATCTGTCTATCTTGCTGTTTGGTGGTGGGTTCGTCTAGGTTCTGGAATAACGGCACCTCAGGTATCACAACTTCTTCCTTCCTGAACCATTCAGATTTGTCAAGCTCAGCGTGTTCAAATTGGTAACTCATTCCTTTTTCATCCACTTTGTATACCTCAGGCTCATCCTCAATGTCCTCCTCACTTTCAGCATCAAAATCAGTGTCAGGTTCATCCACCAAAGTATAATCAACCCCAGATCCACCCACTACTTCCTCTCCCTCAAACACATCCAAATTAATCCCCATTTCTTCATCAAATACCTCCTCAGCAGCTTTACCTTTATCTCCAAAGTCCACATCCATTAACGGATATTTTGTAATATCCGTCAAGGAGTTCAGTTCCGCATCAGTCATAGCTGGTTCAGTTCCAGCATTTTCTTTCAAGTCATTCAGCTCTTTGAAGATCCTTACTAACAAACATTGCTGATCTTTCATCATACGACCCATCTCGTATATGACAGTGGATTTCTCAGCATCCTGTTTCTCCAATTCTTCATGCCTACCTTTGAGTTCAACCAATTCTGCTTGCAGTCTCTCAACCTCGTCCTTCAACCCAATTCCAGGCCCAGCAGATGTACCCCCGACATCATGCTTCGCCTTCTTTGACCCCTCAGCATGTGTATCAGCCCTTTTCTTTGTCCTCAGTTCTCTGCCAGCATCAATCTCAGCCTGGATCTCATCCACCTCTCTATCAAATGAATAATCCTTATCTTTTGCATACGCCTTTCTCTTTCGAATCTTCTTCTCAACTTCCTCAATGTTTTCACCGCCCCGTTTCTTCTCTGACTCAATCAACCTCTGAATATACACCCACCTATCCGCCGGATACATATTCTCCCACAAATACGTAATCCTTCCAACACAGTCCGGCCTCACAGATTTACAATCCTTGAAGATTCGTGAATGCATATCCCAGACCTTCAGTTCAGCACCCTCCACAGGCAGATTTGGTAGTTTATCATTCAGAATCATCTGAATGAATCTGGGATACATTAGCCATTTTGCCCCCTTGCTGGCGTGGATATTCTCGAGCATGTAGGTGTAAATCAACTTCGCCAGATTAGCTTTTTGCCCTCGGCAAAACAGCATCATCGCTCGAGCCCAGTCCAAGTTCAATCCGTCCGTACCCCCTTTTCGGTGATCCAGGCACATAATGAACACATGCGCTATATACCTCCACTCCTGGATCAGGTACGACTTCACAAACTCCATTTTCTTTTCTCCTGGCATCGGACCCTCATACCCAGCGTTCCGAAATGCCCCGTAAACTTCTTCAGCTGTCATATGGACCTCCTCACCCACGTCATCCTCTAGCCTCAAAATTCTAGCCAGATCGGCTTCAGTAAATGCCAGGTTGTGGCCACAGACATTGGCACATATTCGTGACGGCTGCACCGACACATTCATGACCGCAGTTCGCCAGAAATCCCGAACGTGCGTCTCGTATATGGTGGGTGAGTGAGAGATGGCATGATGAATGTGTGACGACTTCAGCCATATGATAGCGTCTCTATAGCTGCTGGCCTTTTCGAAGTTTTCGTCGAGTAAAGCACACATGTTGTGCTTTTTCTCGAAGAATAAAGTCGACATTTTGCCTGAAAAATAAACGGAGATTGATCAGAAATGAAGATTTGAAAATCAGAAAATAGATTCGCTGGACATTAGATTCGCTGGTATAGCGAACCTGAGATTTTGGCACAAGAACCTATAGATTCGCTGACAAGAAAAATCAGTCATTGTTGTCGAGCGAATGTATAGGTTCGCTAGAGACAGTCGGGCGAATCTATGTTGTTGCGCGGGCAGCATAACGACATAGGTTCGCTCGATGTCTTGAACTTTCGTTCAGGTTCGCCAGAAGAACACTTAGATTCGCTGGAAACCCTAGTTTTTCAAAAACGGCCGAAATCACATACAGTTAACTATTTTTGGGCATTTAAAGCAACAAACAGGTAGTATAATCACAGGACGAGGCAATTATGAAGTAAAACCCTAACATCTAACACACAATCAGTCATATAAACACCATATAATCAAAGATCGATAGATTTAACAGATTTATGATGCGATTTAGGGTTCAAAACACTGATTAAGGTGAAAACGATTACATACCGGATAATGTTTGTGAAGTTTAAGTGTGAAAAACCGGTGAAAAGGTGAGAATCGAACGTTCGGCGATTTGAAATTGAAAAAGTCGTGCTACAGTAGATGACAGCGAATATTTGAAAAACTTCGCTGTCACATCCTATATATTCACACATAGGTTCGCTGGCAGTCAGTCCAGCGAACTTTAGGTTCGCTGGAAGACCAACAGACACAGCCTCCGACAGGTTCGCTAGAAGGTTCGCTGACACATAAACACGGCTGTTTCTTGTCAGCGAAACAAAGACATCACGGGCGAACCTTAGAGGCCAGCGAATCTGTAAATTCGCCATAGGTTCGCTAGACAAAAAATATTTTTGGATTTTCTTAAATTTTAAAAACATTGTAAATCCGTGAAAACGTCCCACGACATCAACGCTCCAAAAATAAACATAAACACACATAAACATATATAATCCTAAAATTTAAAGAAGTAAAAAGAAATAAAATAAAATAAAATAAGAGAAGAATAACAGGAGACGGTTTTAAACGCTAGAAAGGATATATATTCTTCATGATGTTTTGAGTAGAATCCGGAGAATCATCGATTGGCGGGATTGCAGATATGTTTGTCCATTAAAACCCATGCCTTAGACCTTTCAACAAGAGATCAGCAGCTTCTTTTATCATGTTTTCGGTTTGATTGAAGAGTCTCTGACAACTCGGTCCCCACAAACGTCTAGGTAAAAAGAACAAGTTCTGTCATCAGGGTATATCTGAGCAATACGATTGACTTTGCTTGAATTTCAATGATCAACTTTTGAATGTTGACCGATGCATTAGCATTTTGACACTTGTGCAATTTTTGCATCTTTTCTTTTGTGAGTGGAGCTTTGTCAGCAATTGATTCTTTTGAATACAATGCGACTTATTATTTGGGAAACTCAAATAGTCTAGAGCTCCAGGTCTATACTGACGTATAACAGAGGAGATAAACATTTGAGCATGCTCGGTGAATCTTCAGGTCAATACTTTCGTATAGCAGAGAAGATCCACCAACTCCAGGTCAATACTTCCGTATAGCAGAGGAGTTAAGCACTTGACACAATACGTTCTGAGGAGTTAACGAGTAACTCACTCAGAGGCTTTTCCGAAGAGCATCCCTAGCAGCTTTTTATTTTTATTTGTTTTGCATACTAGAAACTCGATTCGGGGATAGGGCGAGGGTGATTTGGGATTTTTTAGGGAAATCAAGACAAAGATTTGACACTCTCAACCCATTTTTGACAGAACCATTATCTTTGTGCAATCCAATCACGTCAAGGGGATAATCCTTGCTGTCGAGATCTTGAGCGTTATGTTTGGCTGCACAATCACTGTTTACTTCGTTTTCGGGCTGAGCCTATCTGACATATCCCAAACGCAATGCTTCTGACCTCCTTCAACGACTCTTCAACATCAATCAAAACGGAGATCCTGAAATAGCAAAATTTGAAAAACTATAAATAGTTAATCTTTTATATCTCCCCCAAAATTTCTAAATAATAGCCGTCTAAAAGAAATTTTTGTTTTTCAGATTTTCTTAATATATATATATATACAAACTTAAAAGAAAAATAAAAGAAGATGAAATAAAATAAAATAAAGTAACGGAGCAAAGAATCGAGTGACCCACGGATTTTTCAAGGAAGATAAAGACCAGATTATATACATATATACATATTTACAAAAGGATTCTCACAGAAAAAGGTTTTCAAAAAGATATAAGTCCAAGCATGGAAATCAGTTCATAAAAACGTGGTTTATCAAAAGTTTTTGTGAAAAGATCCGCTTTTTGCTTTCTAGTTTCAATAGGAATAATATCAATAAACCCCTTTTCCTGTGCATCCCTGATTGCATGAATTCTTGTTTCAATGTGCTTGGTTCGAGTGTGATGGATGGGATTCTTGGCGATTCCAACAGCAGCTTCATTGTCACAAAAGAGTGGCGTGTGAAGAAAGTTGATGCCATAATCCATCATCTGATGTTGAATCCACAGCACTTGGCAACAGCAACTTGAAGCGGCAATGTATTCTGCTTCTCCTGTGGACAGAGAGACGGTTGTTTGCTTCTTGCTTTGCCACGAAACAAGACATTCTCCAAGGTATTGACATCCGCCCGTGACTGATTTCCTGTTGATCCTGCAACCAGCATGATCACTATCAGAAAAAGCATGTAAATCAAAGTTCCCACCTTTTGGGTACCAAAGTCCCAAACGAGAGGAACCCTTAAGGTAACGGAAAATTCGTTTGACAGCTTTTTCATGCGATTCTTTTGGATTGGCTTGGAAGCGAGCACAGTAACACACGGCAAATGTAATATCCGGACGACTTGCAGTCAGATACATGAGAGATCCGATCATCGAGCGATACCGATGAGCATCCACAGGATTCCCATTATCATCGGAAGTAAGGCATGTTTGAGCAGTAAAAGGAATCAATTCAGGAGACGAGTCATCCATGCCGAACTTCGTGAGGATTTCTTTGATATATTTCTCTTGGTGGATTAAAATTCCATCAGGCTTTTGCTCCACTTGCAGCCCCAAGAAGAAACACATCTCCCCCATTATGGTCATCTCAAAACGATCCATCATCACCTTCTCAAATTCTCTACACAACCCTTCATTAGTCGAACCAAAAATAATATCATCAACGTACACTTGAACGATCAGCAGCTCGCCATCCACCTCCTTCTTGAATAATGTCATATCTATAGCCCCACGTGAGAAACCTTTACTGAGGAGATACTGTGTCAGCGTTTCATACCAGATCCTTGGAGCTTGATGCAACCCATACAACGATTTGTCAAGCTTGTAAACCTTTGACGGGAAATCAGGATCCTCGAAGCCTGGTGGTTGACACACGTAGATCTCCTCATCGATGTCTCCGTATAGAAATGCACATTTCACATCCATCTGATAAACCTTAAAGTTTTTGTTCGCAGCATGTGCAAGAAAGATTCTGATGGCTTCCAGGCGAGCGACTGGAGCAAAAACTTCGGTATAGTCAATTCCCTCCTCCTGAGCAAATCCCTGAACAACCAGTCTCGCTTTATTTCTAATTACCACACCACGATCATCTGGCTTGTTCCGAAAAACCCATTTAGTGCCGATTGGACACTTGTTAGGAGGAAGATCAACTAGTTCCCAAACTTTGAGCTTCCTGAATTGTTGCAGTTCCATCTGCATGGCATCCACCCAACTCGGATCTTCAAGTGCCTGTTTATAATTCTTTGGAACGACTTGTGACAGAAAGGCGGCATAAAGACATTCATTTATCAAACCGCTCTGACTCCGGGTCCGCACACCATCGGTAATAGATCCAATGATATAATCGTGAGGGTGGTTTTTCAGGGTTTTGAAGTCGGTGTGGAGTAGTAAAGGATTTTGGTCGGTTGTGGGTGTTTGATTTGATGGTTGTGGAGGTGTAGGTGTAGGTGATTGAATGGTGTTGGATGTGGATGGAATATCTGATGTGGAAGTTTGAACAGTTTGAGGTGATGGAATATTAGGTGGAGGTGATGGGATGTCAAATGATGTGGGTGGTAGTTGTGTAGCTGATGTGGAAGGTTGTGATTGTGATGGTGTAGGTGTATGATTGAAAATAGAAACCGATGTGTGTGGAATGATGTCGTCATCGTCAGAGTCAGGAAGATTAAATGATTTGAAAATGGTGGTGGCATCATAAAACCAAGCTGGTTCACTACCGATACTGGTAGTGTTAGATTCTTGCCAATCGACATAGTAGGACTCTTGCACAATCCGCGTACGTTTGTTGTAAACACGATACGCCTTTTGTGTGGTTGAGTATCCCACAAAGAAGCATTCATCAGAGACAGCCCCAAACTTCGTCTTCTGATCTTGAGTATTCAAAAGAGTGCAAGAACAACCAAAGGGGCGTAGAAAGTCAATCAGCGGCTTAATCCCTCGAAACAGTTGATATGAAGTCTTCATCTTTTCTTTGACTATCAGTACCCTGTTAAGAACATAAGCTGCACAATTAACCGCTTCAGCCCAGAAAATAATTGGAAGTTTCGACTCGATCAGCATAGTTCTAGCGGCCTCAACAAGAGTTCGATTCTTTCTTTCAGCAACACCATTTTGTTGTGGTGTTCGGGCAGCGCTAAACTGTCTGAGAATACCCCTTTGTTCACAGAAGGAGTTGAAGATGTGGTTTCTGAATTCAGTTCCGTTGTCGCTTCTGATGGCTTGAACCTTCTTCTTTCCAAGAACTTCTATTAGAGGTATTAACTTCATCAGTTCTTCTGCTGTCTCACTCTTGTTTGCCATGAATCTCACCCAGGTGTACCTAGAGTAATCATCTGTGACAACCAAGCAATAAGACTTTTTAGCAATTGATTTGACACTTATTGGTCCGAATAAATCAGTATGTAACAATTCGAGGGGTTCTGAGATAGTATTTGTAATTTTGAGTTTATGTGGCTTTTTGTGCTGTTTTCCTCTAGCACAAGCCATGCATTTCTCGACCACAGAAAAATCTTTTTGTGGTAAACCCCTGACCAAATTGTTCTTAACCAATTTATTCAGAATTTTAAAATTGATGTGTCCTAAACGTTTATGCCACAAAAATGATTCAAAGGATGAAGCTTTAGACAGGAGACATGTCACGGTGGAATTTGATTCATGTGATCCCATATTCAGCATATAGGTATCATTTCGCCTCGGAGCTCGCATGATCACCATATTTTCAGGAATAGTGAACTCTGGCTTCAAGAACAGGCATTCGTTTTGAAGAAACATCACAGGAATGTTTTTATCACAGATTTGTGATACACTCAGAAGATTGAACGCCAGTTCAGGAACATAGTTAACATCTTCCAAAGTAAGTGAGCCATTTGAGACTTCTCCTTGACCAATCATCTTCCCGCCTTTCTTATCTCCCGCAAAAGCAACATAGCCTCCATTTATGATCCTATAATTAGTAAGAAGATCCTTCAATCCTGTCATATGTCTGGAACATCCGCTGTCAATATGCCAATGACTATTTACAACGGCATTTGAATGTTCCTGACATTTATTAAAAGAAAAGAAAAGTTAGACCTTTGTAATAGGCACCCAAGTCTTTGTGAACCTGGGTGGTGAAGCAGATGAAGTATTACAAAAGAAATTATTTACAAAAGTGTTTAATCTTTTTCCCAAAGATTTTTGCTTGGTGCTATTTTGGATTAATTTAGGGCATTGCTTGACAGTGTGACCAGTGTTTCCACATTTAAAACAGTGAGACTTCAAACCGGTTTTGGGAATTCTGTTGACAGGAATTTTTTCTATTACAATTTCCTCATCACATTCAGACAGTTGTGAGTCACAGTCACTGTAAGTGTCATAGAGTTCTTTTAACTTACTTGTTGTGACTTTACCTGTATCAGATTCAGGTTTTGGTTTAAGAATGTATGAAAAAGATGATTCCTTCTCTTTTGGTTTTGAAATTCTCACAGGTGTGAAAGATGGAATTTGGTGAGTGAAGAACTTTTGAAAACAGTTTGTTTTAGTTTGACTTTCAGAGACTTGACCTGAAAGCTTGTCTATGTCATTCACACACACATTATTAATCAAATCAGCATCATTCAACACATTAGGGTTTGAAGTGGAACACCCTAGATTACTATTAAACATGAAATTGTCTGAATATGACATATTACTACAAACAGGGTTATCTAAACAAATGTCTTCAAAAGACTTCTTGGAATCAGAACTACTGCAATCACTACTGCCAGAACAACCGAGCCCAACACTCCCACCATATGCGTACTCCTCTCTAACTTCCTTAAGGTTTACTTCACTTAAACCTGCAATGGAACTGTCAGTATCTTTCTGCATAATCTCTTGAATTAACTCATTTGAGGGATGAGGAATAGGTGTAGGAGAATAACAGAAAGTACTGGGTGGAGGATATGCATATGTTTCATTTTTACTAAAACCCAAACCTGTCTTGACCCTGGCCCCCCTTTGATTCTTGCAAAGTTCCTCCCTTTTCATTCCAGATATGGTCCACTGCTGCAATTTGTTTTTGAGTTTTCTTGCTTCAAACTCAGCAAGTGTAACTTGCTCAGTCAAGTAATTAATCTCACAGTTCTTTTCTAAAAGAGTCCTTTTTAAGTGTTCATTTTCTTTTAAAGCTTCTCTTAACTTAACAAAATATTTTGATTCACTTAATTTAAGCTCTTTGATGGTTCTTTTTAATTCATTTTCGTTTGACATTAACAATTTATTTGCTTTGTATATGCCAATTAAACGAATTTTGCAAGCAGATGAACACATATCTTCAATAACATCGTAAGGAAGACCGATTACCAGTTTTTCGGCGGCCAGAGCACGATCACATTGACAGTAGGGAGTGCTTCTTTTGAATTCATCGACTGCATCTATCCTTGCCTTCTCAATCACTTCTTCCAGGCTGACCTTTGACTCTTCCTCATGCTTCACTTCATTAACAGTAGCTTCACAAACTAACCCGGAATGATTCAGATGTCCTTGAGCAATAACATCTGATTGAACTTTATCAGCATTCTCCACCTTCTCCTCCTCTTCTTTACCATAAAACTCTTTGAACGGATCAAAGAGATTTATGTCATTGTCATCAAACTCAGCAATTTCAGCAACAAGGGCATGGTTAATCTCCTCCTTGGTTTCTTCGATTTCTGCACTCCAGTCGAAGTTGGTGAGAAGTGCAGTTTCATTCTTTGACTTAGCTTCTTCAACCTTTTCTTGAATTGGAGCAGGTCTTGGATTTGCAGAGTTAACTGGCTCAGTAACGATTGGTAATGGGCATTCTCTCTTGAAGTGGCCCAGTTGTTTGCAGTTATAGCATCGTAACTTTCCCTTGTCATAACCCAGCTTAGCATTCTGTCCTTGATTTCCAAAGTTTCTCCTACCAGTCCTTTCCATGAATCGTCTGGCACGAAGAGTGAGCATAGCCATCTGCCATTGAATATCTGTTTCCTCCAGATCATCAGGGTCCACCTGATACATGTCTTCAACTGTCATACCCTTTCCTTTCAACTCACCTGCAACAAGAGCTTCATAACTGTGAACAAACATTCCAAATAAGGCCATAGTATCTGACGGAATCTGTGTGGTGACGGATGCACTTGAGCTTGAACCAGCATTTGAAGAAGCACCAGCAGACTTAGCAGACACATGACCTGAAGATCCTCTAGGTGCTGCACTGTAAACATAAGAGTTTGCAGCGGATGAGATAAGTGCAGCATTTTGAGAGGGAATGTTTGGAACCATCATTGACTGATTATACTCTCTTCTTTTGACATCAAGGTCGAAAGACTTCAGCTTGTTGATGACGTCCATCAGTTTGTAATCAGGGAAATTCCTCTCTTGTTTCAGTAGCTTGATTTGAAGGCTCCATTGGGGAGGAAGTGAATCTAACAATTTTGCAACTTGTTCGTGATTGCCCAGCTTTTCATCATATTTCTTCAAATTGCTTGACACAGACAGGAATCTATTTGTAATATCAGTCAAGTTCTCTTGTGAATATCCCACAAAAGAGTTGAATTCCTTTTCAGCCTGAGCTTTTCTATCCAGTTTCAGGTCCTCATTCCCATCATAAAATTCACACAATGCATCATACAGACTTTTTGCAGTTGTGTGTTCTGCAAACCGGTTGAAGATGTCCTGATGTAAGCAAAGTATCAGTGCCCCTAATGCCTTCTTGTCACGATCCAGTAACTTGATATCTGTTTCAGTAAAAGTGGTTGGATCTGTGTTTACTGAGGTGACGGTTCCTTCAACGGTTGTGGGCACATGCGGACCATTTACTATAGATTCCCATTGGTTGTAGTCCGTGTAATAGAAGAACGCTTTCAAACATCTTTTCCAATCTTCAAAGTTTTCACCACTAACAAGCCTCGGTGGCCTGTTAGGTTGAACGCTGTCTAGATCATTCATATTAAGTGTTGAAGAAGTCATAACTTTGAACAGACTACAGATTCGCTGAAAAATGGCAGATTCGCTGGCTAGTTTCGCTAGAAGAACACAGCAGATTCGCTGGCAGTTTCGCTGGTGACAGATTCGCTAGACAGTCAAACAGATTCGCTGACGAGCAAGCACAGATTCGCTGGCCTGATTTTGGCAGCAGTTTCGCTTGCACAGTCAGTCAAATAGATGAACTTTCGTTCGATGATATGGTAGATTCGCTGGCCACAACACAACCCAAACAGGACAAAATTTGAATTTAGATTCGCTGGAAGAACTGCAGTTTCGCTGGTTGAACACACAGTTTCGCTGGTAGCTCAACCACTCTGAAATAGTACGGAAACAGCTTGAAAACCCTCAAAACTTGACCATTTGCCTACAGGTTTGTTTTAAAAGCTTTCTATAACCAAATACCACAAACCCAGAGCAAAATACGACTCCAAAACACAAGAAACAAGCTTCAAACAGAATCAAAAGTGTTTTGACCCAAAAACTTCAAAAATCAACACAAAAAACACTTGAATCAAACAATCAAGAGCACTAAGGCTCTGATACCATATTGTTGGTCCATAATGATCGTGATTTCAGTGCTTTGTTGACTTGTTTAACCCAAATATGTCAAATACTTGTAGAACAAAGTGTAAAAGTCCAAATAACCCAATAACAAGATCTAACACAGAATTGAGGTATATAAGCTACAATGATGAAAGATATATGCTCCTAGCACCTCAATAGAACGATTACACAACACAAATCAGTAAGAAATCGTTTAAGTAAAAGATGTGCAAAAGTTGCATTGATGTGAAGATAAGGTTACAATATATAGTGATGTTAGGTTCGCTGATAGATTCGCTCTAGCGAATCTATCCAGCGAACCAACACAGGTTCGCTGGGCACATAGGTTCGCCCAGTCGATACCTAATACAAAAGACATGTTGGCCTGCGGGCGAATCAATAGATTCGCCCGTAGGTTCGCTAGCACTAATACAAATACAAGTCAAACTATTACATACAAAAGTAACACCGACAAGCCGGTGGGTCCAACCTATACATAGTAGACTATCAATTTGGTTGTCCTGTATCGATTTTAAATTTGAGTGATCATCTCGGGAAGTTTGAGTCAAAATCTGACGATGGATTTTTCCTTGGTTATTCGTCTGTTTCTAAAGCTTATCGAGTTTTTAATAGCAAAACAAATACTGTTATTGAAACTATTAACGTCAAGTTTTTAGAAAATTCGTTTCCGTTAGTGGCTCATGGTCCCGAATGGTTATTTGATTTAGATTCGTTATCGAAATCTTTCAATTCTAACTTATTTGATTTTTCAGGAAAAACAAACAAAGAATCAGGCGACTTGGGATGCTTTAGTGACGATTCTGATAATGATGATGATGGAAATCTCAGTTCTGAATATCCATTCATGTCTTTTCACAATCCTGATCATGTCAAATCCAGTCAAGCTCCGGGTCCTTCTGGTTCTCATGAAGATCAAGAATCAAACAATCTTGAAGAAGATGTGAATCCGGAAGTTTCTCCTAATGATGGTGGATACGTTCAGAATCAATCATCATCCGATCCGAATGTTGAAGTTGTTCCAGAATCATTTGATTACTTCATCAATTCACCGGATCAAGTCCCGAATTTCACTCCGCATACTTCTTCCATTCTAAAAGATCTACCAAATCTGAATACTTCTAATCTGGAGAGTCAAGTGCAAGGAGGTGACATACCAATTCATCGAATTCACAAGAAACATCCTGTCTCTCAGATTATTGGGCCATTGAATCAGAGAACTACAAGAAGTCAGACTGAGCAACCAAATGTATGTCTTTATTCGTGTTTTCTATCTCAAGTGGTGCCAAAGAACATTTCAGAGGCGCTGCAAGATAACAGTTGGATTGAAGCTATGCAAGAGGAATTACTTCAGTTTCGCAAACAGGAAGTTTGGAATTTAGTGGACTTACCTGAAGGAGAGAATGCGATAGGTACAAGATGGTTGTACAAAAACAAGCCAGACGAACGTGGTATTGTTGTGAGAAACAAAGCGAGACTCATTGCATAGGGATACACTCAGGAAGAAGGCATTGATTATGAAGAGGTGTTTGCTCCAGTCGCAAGACTTGAAGCCATACGCGTTTTTCTTGCATATGCTTCCTTCATGAAGTTTAAAGTATTCCAAATGGACGTTAAAGGTGCTTTTCTGTATGGACCAATTACAGATGACGTATATGTCAGACAACCTCCGGGTTTTGAAGATCCTGACTATCCTCATCGTGTATACAATTTGAGTAAAGCTCTTTATGGTCTACACCAAGCTCCAAGAATCTGGTATGAGACATTATCCAAGAATTTACTAGAACATGGATTTACAAGAGGTCAGATTGATCCAACTTTGTTTATGAAGAGGGAGAATGATGATTTATTGTGTGTTCAAGTTTATGTGGATGATATTATCTTCGGATCAACCAGTGCGTCAATGTGCAAAGAATTTGAAGAAATCATGAAGTCTAGATTCCAGATGAGTTCAATGGGAGAGATTAACTTCTTTCTTGGATTACAAGTGAAACAATCAGCTGACGGAATTTTCATCAATCAATCAAAATTTGTTGAGAAGTTGTTGAAAAAGTTCAAGATGCAAGATTGTCAGACAATTCGAACTCCATCTGATGTGAACTGCAAGATTCAACCGGATCCAAAGGGCAAAGCAGTTGATCAAACACTATACAGATCAATGATCGGTTCTCTGATGTATCTTACTGCATCAAGACCAGACATCATGTACGCTGTTTGTGTATGCGCCAGATATCAGTCTGATCCGAAAGAGTCGCATCTTGTTGCTGTGAAGCGTATATTCAGATATCTTAAAGGGAAACCGAATCTTGGGTTATGGTATCCTTATGAAGGAAATTTTGAATTATATAGCTATTCTGACAGTGATTTTGGTGGTTGTGCTCTTGACAGGAAATCGACAACTGGTGGATATCAAATTCTGGGTCCTAGGCTTGTCTCTTGGCAATGCAAGAAGCAGACCAATGTTTCTGTATCCACAACTGAAGCAGAGTATATCGCTGCATCTGCAGGATGTTCTCAAGTTTTATGGTTACAAAATCAGTTGCTTGACTACGGGTTTAACTTTCTAAAAACTCCTATTTACATAGACAATACTGCTGCTATGTTCATTACTGCTAATCCTGTTCAACACTCAAAAACCAAACATATCGAAATTCGATATCACTTTTTAAGAGACAACTCTGAAAAGGGTTTAATAATTTTGATTAAGGTTCATACCGACAAACAACTGGCAGATCTTTTCACAAAATCTTTTTTGTCAGGCCGGTTTGAATTCTTAATTCAATCCATAGGATTAATCAATCATGATTGATTCTATTTTCTTAAAAACAAACAAAAATCAGAAAATATAAAAGCCAAAAATATAATAAGTTGATGTCATATTTTGATTCCGTTGTCTTTTATTTTATGTCTTGCATTGTGTGTGTGCATGAAAAAGAAAATAGAAAAGCAAAAACAAAATATAAAAGCAAAAAGAAAAGAAAATATCATGTCATAAGAATCTATATTGCACAAGTGAGAAATGATAGTTACACTAGACATTATTTGTTACATCATTTTTAATAAAGACTGATGAATGTTAATTGATGTGCTAGACAGCTCAGGCAATTAGACTGAAAAAGTAAGTTGATTGTTGACAAACATAAACTTAATGATCTTTGTGTTAAGTTCCATTGTTATACATGTCTAGATATATATCTTTTGATGCATTGCTTGTGATGATAGTTGTGCATGATCGGGTAACGATGCAGTCTATTCAGTGTGATGAACCGCATCGTGAGCTTCTTTGTTGTGGTACCCACAGACCTGAAGTCTCACACGAAGTCTCTTTTGAGCTTCAAGGTGCAGCAAAAGATTCCCAAAGATGGAACGAAAAGAGTCCCAAATGTGGACCAACACCAAAAAAAAATTCCAAAAAGGAATTCAGAAGATTCCCAAGGGGAACGATAGGAAAGAAAAATTCCCAAAGATGGAATTAAAAAGAAGTCCCAAAGTGGACCAAATCCGAATAGAACCCAGATTTCACACTGTGTATGACTGTAAGTGACCAGGTTTTTGTGCAATATGCATTCAGGTAGTGATTGATAAGGAAATATGTTGACATATGTATACATGTGGGTCACATACGTCATTCTAATCGAACCTTAAATATCATCATGATACTGAAAAAGTAAGTGTGTCAACTCGAGCTAATTGGTATGTTTTCATATCATCACTCAATCAAGCATAAGTCAAATGTCTATTCAAAACTTGCAAAACATGTTCAGATAATGTGTGGTATGATCTCACTACGATATTATGATTCATTGCATTGCATATGTCTTTAATTTAATGTGTGTGCTTTGTGTGTGCAGGCATTTGGAATCATTATTGACACATCGACATCCTTGATAAACTTAAAAATTTCAAGAAATTTCAAGTTTAGGAGGAGAATAATTTGAAGAAAAATATCTACAAAAATCCAAAAATATTTTTGAATAAGTGTGTTTTGAATGAACAAGATTATGTGGTATGAAAAGCAAAGGTGTTGGATGTGTTAAAAACAAACCCAAGGTCTTGTGAATTGTTTTTATGAAAATGCTTCGGGATATAGAAAAATTGGTTGTGCAAAAACACTTTTGAAAAGGAAAAAGAAAAATGAATTTAAATGTGTTAAATTTGTTGCCCTAGAAATGTTGTTGATAATTAATGTGACAAATTCTTTTTAAGGATATCTTGTCTAATTAATGTGTCGAGAATGTTTGCAGGTGCAATAAATGCTGTTGAAAAAGTCAACAGACGAGAAAAAGTGAAGAAAATCGTTCAAAGGTTGTAGCCGGGCAAAGATATCAGATACAACTGTTCTGCCGGGTAATGAACATACTGTTCAGCCGGGTAATGTTGTGAATTGATACAAGCCGGGTGATTGAGAAAAAGGTGAAGATATTATGACTACTGTGTAGCCGGGAAATGAACATGTCAAATACAGCCGGGTGAAGGCCATAGATATCTGCCGGGTGACAAGTGTTCACTATACAGCCGGGTAAAAGAGAAATCTTCTTGCCGTGTAAAAGTATAACACTGTGTTGCCGGGTAATGAAGAAAAGCATGCCGGGTGATATAGAAGACAACTATGTTGCCGTGTAAAGAAGAATGCTGCCGTGTGAAGAAGGCATGCCGGGTGATGAAGAAAGCAAGCCGGATGAAAGAAAAGCAACTGTGTTGCCGGGTGATGAAGAAAGCAAGCCGGATGAAAGAAAAACAACTGTGTTGCCGGGTGATGAAGAAAGGTTGCCAGGTGATGTTTTGAAGACTACTATTCTGCCGGGTGATGAATAAAACCCATCAGGTGTAGTTGTTCCTAACCTTTACCCGTCACTACAGTGACTTACCCGTCTCTACAGTGTTTGACCCGTCAAGTGTGTTTCACATGTTGTGACTTGTCCCAACAGTACATGACCCGTCACAACAGTGCATGACACGGATCAACAGTGCTTGACCCGGCAAGGCTTATTGGGCTTTTTAAGCTTGCCCGTCCCATTTGTTGACCCGGCACCTCATGTTTTGACCTAATTTTTAACGATATAAAAATCCGCCTCTTCACAAACACTTATCACTTTTCACATTCACTTTCAAGCAAATCCCCCGTACCTAAATCGTTTTGATTATCATATTCAGTCATTGTTCTGTAACAAGTGTAATCGACTGAATAAGGTATTGTCCTTGTGATCTGTTCTTGATAAACCTGCAAATCGACCGATAAAATGAAAAACGATGATGAACAGTGTTTTGACCATTGATCGACACTTTGATTGTGTGTGTTAAAACCTAAATCGAATGTTGTTTTAAGTATAAAATCTGTCGATCATCAACAATCAATCACTCATTTGCACCAAAACACCTTAAAACCAACTGAATCAATCAAAATTGTCATAACAGTCAAAATCGCCATTGATGAACTTTGAAAGCTCTTAAATGTTAAACTTCAAAATGATGAAATGTGTGCTAAAAGTGACAAATCCATGTTAAATCTGAACTAAAACATGTTAAACAACTTCATCTTATAACTTTCAAATTTGTGATTCTTAAGTGTTAAACTGTTAAATTGAAACATGTTGTATAATCATTAAAGTTCAAAGTTGTTTGATCAAAATGATGAAAATCAGGTTATTAGAACAATTTAGGATTTAAAAATGATTATGTGAATGTTTTACATGTTAACTGTTATTCAAAATACTTATGAAAATTTGAAGTTTATTGATGAAAAATCTAACACATGTGTCTTGTTTATGTTTTGTGTTTGTTTTGACAGATGGAGAATTTGAAGTTTGAGCCCAAGCATAATTTGGTGGCATGTTTGGATGAATCTATCCCTGAAACTGATGGTTAAAGAGATATGATCAAGTTTATTAAAAGGACAAAGGATGTGTATGCTATGTGCGCCAAACCGGTCATATATGCAAGGTTGATTAAGAGTTTTTGGAGGACAGCAGAAGTGATCAGAGATGATAATGGTGTTGCTGTTGTCAGAGGGAATATTACTGGAGATATGGTATTGACAGTCTCTGAAGAAGCAATCAGAAATGCCTTAAGGATTGATGAAGATGAAGTGGGAATGAATGATGAATTGACCATGGCTGAGTGTCAATCGTGTTTTGTTAATATGGGTCATCCACCTGTATTTCCAAAGTCACAGTTTTATAGAGCAAAGTTGGGAAAGAAGTTTAAGTTGTTATGCTATGTTGTTCAACAATGCATGTCCAGGAGGAGTGCAGGCTTTGACAATTTCCCATCTGACATAGCATCCCCAATTGTTGCCATAGCTGAGAATAAACCATTCAACACGTCAAGATGGATCATGAATGGGTTTGTATTTAATTTGGTAAAGGGCAAGAGGTTTAAGTTTCTCATGTACCCGAGATTCTTACAACTGATGATCAATGTTGCATATCCTATCATCAGAGCCGAAGGTTATTCTGGAGGTATATTATATACTGAGGACATGAACGATCTATCTTACAGAAAGATGAGTATCGGGAATGTGCCTAATGTGGATCTATTTGCCTATATGAGAGATATAGCAAATAATGAAGAAGAAGTTGATGTAGTATATCATCATATTTCGAATGGAGAGATTGTGAATCCAGTGGATCTTGTTGATAGAGAGATTGATGAAGATGATGATGGTAATGATGAAGGTGAAAGTGACGATGATCAAGATTATGATGGTAATGATGATGGTGGTGATGTTGCTGAATCTGAATCTAATTCAGAGGAGGCAGAGACTGTTGAAACAACTGAACCAATGAACTTAGAGACTGAGAATGTTGAAGTCATTGAGCCTGTTGTGATAGAAGAACCTGTTGAGGTTGCTTTAGTTGAAGAAGAAGTAGTTGCTGAAATTCCAAAGGATATTAATGTTCAGTATGTTAGAAGAAAAAGGACAAAACCAGTAATAGAGTCTGTGACTGTAGAGGAACCGAATGTAATTGAGCCTGAAGAGATAGATGTAATTCATATTGCTCAGGAGGTAATGGCCGAAGCTGAAACTATTGCACAGATAGTTGAAGAAGCTGATGCTGGCGTTACTGATCTTATTTCTGTTGAGATACCCACCACATCATCACCTATTGCACAAAACATTGAACAAAGTTTGGAGTCTTCACCAAATTTTGTGTCAAGTGTTGAAGAAAATAAGAATGAGAAAAGGATTGCTGAGTTAGAGGAGATGGTACAAAAACTGGTAGAGGCAAATGATTTGTTGAAAGCTTCGAATGAAAGGAAAAAAGAAAAGGTTTGAAGAGTTCTGGGATATTCATAATCAAAACTTGAAAACTTTCAAAGAATTGGATGCAGATCATCTCAAATTAAAGATTGAGCATGATGAGTTGAAAGATAAATATGATAGATTGAAAGAGGAGCATGATAATCTGAAGTATGATTACAAGGAACTGAAAGCTGAATGCAATACTTTGGAGGATGAGAAAGAGATGTTGGAGAAATGGCTGGAAGAAACGAAACCGAAGAAAGCTGGCTCATCATCTGATAAAGATTTTTCAGATGAAGTGGTTGAAATAGCTGAAGCGGCTCAAGTACCAAAAGTTTATCTGACCAGAGCACGAGGTACTACAAATGTTGGCATAAGGGTGGAATCTCCAATCATCATTCCCGATGAAGCTGTTGCTGAAATTGTCATCTCTGACAAAGCTGAGGGAAAAAGGAAGTTAGATGCTATACCAGAAATTTTGGGTGATGAAAGCAGTTCGAAAAAGGCAAGGATTGATGAGACAGTGCAGATTGAGCCGATTCAATCTGTAGCTGTAGTTGAAATGGCTGAGAGAGCTAAGGATGATGATGAGACTATGACTGAAGCTGAAATTGCTAAAACAGTTCAGGTTGAGCCGATTCAATCTGAATCTGTAGCTGAAACTGAAGTAGTTGAAGTCATAGATAGTGAGAAGGAAGTTGGTTCTGAAGAAACAGTTCAGATTGAGCCGATTCAATCTGAAGCTGTTGATATGCCTGAAACTGTACCAGAAGACGCAAGTCAGTTTGAGCCGATTCAAACTGACAATGCACCTATGATTGAAGCTTTGGATGATTTGGATGATATAGACTTTACTGAATCTGAAAATGAAGCTGAGCCAGAAACTAATGTTGTTGAAGAGATTCCAGATGATTTAGATCAAAGATTTGCTTACCTTGAGAAAATGAAGTATAATGCTGTGTTTTTGAATGGGTTGACTGTGAGCCAGATAAATGAAGAATATGAAAAATGTTTGATTGCCCAAGACAAAACCGAAGCTGATAAAAAGGAATTTATTATTGAGATGGGTGAATGGACACCATTGCAAGAAAGTTTGAATATAGAAGACTTGCCTCCAACTGAATTGTATCACCAAAATCCGGAAGAAATGTCAAGTACAGATATGCGTAGTTGGCTGAGCTCAAGAAATTATCCGTATAGGACTCTGAAGAGGTTGAAATCTGAGTCACTGAGGAAGATTGTTGTTAGCTTTATGAAAACCGAAAAAATGTACAATCGTATGTTTTATTTGGACTACAACAATCCTCAATACTTGAGCTGACAAAGAGATATAAAGTTCTTGGACCGAAGAAGATACCGATGATGGCTTTACCTGAAAATGCTCACAAGAAAAGGCACGAATTGATGGATATGTTTCCAAGTGAAGTCAAATCTTATAACATACCGATGGATGTTCGTGAATCATGGCATAAATCAGCCACAACAGGTGATGTGGTGAGGTCACTGCTGAGTAAAGGTCAGTCAATCGCTGAATTACTTGATTCAATGATTGTGCCGGAAAAGAACAAGAAGGTGAAGATAATTGCATGGAAATACGATGAAGTGTTTGATGCGTTTATGATAAAGAGAGTTAATGGTTTATGTGACGTATATCATTACTACTCTAGCATTTTTAAGTTGGAAGTTCAGGATTTGAAAGAATTGCACAAACTCGGGCTGATAAATCACACGCATGCTGAGCGTGGTGATAAATGTGCAATGCTGCTTGATGCCGGGATAGCCAGACCACCAAAGTATCTTGATTTCAGAGGCCAACAAGAAGATACAGCGTATGTACAATCGAAGAAAGAAAGAAAGAAAAAGAGATTGGTTGTCAGTGAAGATATGTATTTGGAAGAATTTTCGGATGAGTACTTTGATAAGGTGACGAATCCAGGATTGAAAGTGATTGATGGTTCGCAAATGACAAAGCCTATACTTAGAGTTTTCTATAATCAAGAAACCTTTGAGTTGAAGCTTGTTCGGAATTTGGAAGATTGGGATAAAGACATGATTACTCTATTTAGTACTTTTGAGTTGAAGCTGCTTCATCCATCCTATATTGATTATCTAAGAAGTTGCAGAATGGAGAAGTGTAAAGATAAACTTGCTGAAGCTGATAGGAAGTTGTTCGTAGTGATGATAGAAGTGATAGCTGCTGCAACTGAAAAGATTCGTGTACGAAAGGCATTGCTGAACTCTAGTCTTGTGAGGGTCGACATACCAGAGATAGAGTTTATGAGAATATCTGGAAGAGGAACGCTGGAAGTGCAAGTCAAAGGACAGGAGATGCCGTTTGAATTTTATGCTAACATTGACTTTGCAAGTTTAAATCTGGATTCACTAAGACGCATGAATGTCTGCCCAATTCTGACTAACGAGTCCAAGCCGAGACAAGCAAAGATTGCCGAAAAGTTCAAATCTTGCATAGAAGAAGCATTGAAGGAACAAGAAGAATTTAAAGGAAAAGAGCTGCTGAATGTCAAAGACGAACCAGAAGATTGGTAGAAAGAGATTGATGCTGAACAAAGATGAAAAAGATTTGAAGATTTTGCTGAAGATTCAAAGTTAAATCTTAGGGGGAGTACTATTAGGGCTATTTCCTAGATTAAGATTTACTTTGTATTTTGTTTATATGTTTGTATATAGTTTAGGGTCTATTTTGTTATATTCCTTAAACTTGTATTTGTTTTCTTTAAAGCATGTAGTGAGAGAGTGTGAGGAGGGAGGCTAGATCACTATTACACGTTAGAGAGAGAGTTAACTGTGTGTGATTTTATTTCTCCTGCACTTGTACTACAAATTTGCTTTGATCATCAATATACAAAGAGAATTATTAGTATGAATTGTGTTTGTGATTGAACTGTTTGTTTGTGCGATTTATTCTGATCATTGTGAGTGATATTAACGATCCAATTGAACCTATCAAGGAGTTTGAGTATATACTAAGATGGACAAATTATAAATAATGTTTTAAAATTAAACGTTATTAAGAAAGAAAAAAATAAAAATTTTAGACCCAAAACGTGGAGATGTAGATTGGGTGTGAAAATTAACATTTACGAGAGTGTTGGATCAAGACGGGTCCTCTAACTAGATCGAAACGCATACATACCACATGTGTGGTTCTTTGGTGCATCGTTAATAGTAGAAACATCATGAGTCAGGATTATTTTTGGGTAACTTATTATCAGAACCAACTTGAAGTTCTGTTTATCTTAAAGAATTGAGAATAGGTTATGGTTAGGTGAAGTACTTTTAGGAAGAGCCTGGTATGTTACGAGGTATTTACATGAATGTTTAAGCAATACATATTTACTTCACAAGAAGTGATTTTGAATGGGCATTATTACGTGATTGGTTTATCGTATCAACAAGAGTTTTATTATATATATATATATATATTTATAAGTTGTTAGCTTTATTAGTCTCTTCCATGGAATCCTAAAAATTATAGGGTTTGTTTAACATTCATTTGAAGAACCAATGATGTCAAGATGTTACCGACTGTTGGCAAGAGGTCATAGTATCCCGACCATAAATTAAAGCATCTCATTATGTATCATAAGTTTGTGACTTCAGTAAGGTAAATGTTTCAATTGGTGGATTCAGATTGATTATATGTGGAATGAGTCATATCATTAAGGAACAAATATAGTAGCAGTAAAACATTATCAGGTTTTCCAACATAGATCTTTGTTCTTTTTTGTGTGTCATTTAGGAACGATATCAACTATCTTTAATTTAGCTGTATAAGGTAAAATGTAGGTAGTTTAAAGATAAACTTATCATATGCCATCAAAGGTTGTATTGTAATTGTATACCATCCGTACATAGATTTTATGGGTTCAGTCAAGCGTAAACTTGGTATCGGTGCGCTATTTAGAGATGGATGTTTGTTTCAGATGAATTTGTATTGATTGGTTCATCACTTTTGTGTATCTTTTTGGGTATCCCTGGCATGGCAGATTTTGCCAGGATCATCGTGTACCTGTAAATTCACCATTACGTTGCGCACCCGTAATCGTCAAATTACCTTACACAATCACCCCAGTTCGTCTCCCACCGGGTACATTAATCTTATGTTTTATAATGTTCTTTGGTTTACATTCATATGTATGGTATTACTATCCCCTGTTAAGTATTGAATGTGTATAAGTGTATGATAAACTTATAAGTAGGAGGCAACTATACTACATATGTAGGACACTAACAAATTATTAGTGTGAGGTACCTATGGATCACATATATATCAGGTATAGTGTAAGACTTCTATGTGAGTGTACAGATGAGCATGAGCTATTATAACATCAAATCAAGTAGATTTCATGTAGTGGATCACACCATAAGTGACATATTACATCTCATAATATGTCTCATAATAAGTAACATGTTATAGCACACGAATGCATCATATAATAAGTGATGTGTAATAGCACACAATAGGTTGCATAGGTATTAAGTCAAAATCTCTATGAATGAGTATCTGGACAGAAATCTAGTCCCGGTGTTCATGTACCCCTAGGCGTCGGTCTCAGCCGGTTTGTTGCCATAATGAGGTAGATAATTCAAAAGTGTGTTGTTTAAGCTCAGTACGGCACCAGTTTGTTTCCATAATGTTGCAGGCTTCAGATTATAATAAAATGTAAACATATCTCAACTAAAGTCCCCAAAAAAAACTGACCTAATGTGTCACATGATACAAGTTGGTCACTTCATGTAATGCTAGTGTAGGCGTGTGTATGTGTAAATAACATGTATATGGGTCACAAATGAATTCACATAAGTGCAACTAATGTAGTGTACAGTTATAGTCTACAATGCAATGCAATGCAAACCTAGTTCGCTATAACCAATATTTGATCTTAAGTTGATTGCATCATATTTACAAAGTTGGAAACCCCAATCAAATGCTCATTCAAGCCCCCCTAAAACCCGAATTGCCATTTACTATTTATAGTAAGTGCTTAACATGCTAATTACACTAATAGTCTCTACACTTAGACTAATTAGAAAATAACAAGTTAAAAGGCTAAAACATGTCTAAAACTAGATTAAATATATTTTGTTGACATAAAATATATTTATTACATTAACGATCCTAGACATAAAACAACTTCAACGTCTTGACTCGGTTCTTCGTCTCTAACGCGCCATTTGACTTTTTACGTGGACTTTGACCGGACGTTGACTTTTGTTGACTTTGACTGTGTTGATAATATTAGACTACAATTCAGGTCCAACAATACCCCCCATAGTCTATTATTATCAACTTCTTGCATCGTGATCAGCACCGATAAGTCAATATAGTTGGATCTTCAATTTGGCCAGCATCAGTCTTAATTTCAGATCCAACATTTATAGTCCATACTATTCACCTTACATTTCAACCTAACCACGTGCAGTTAAGCACAAACGCGCATTTAAGCACGCAACGATTACACAAATATTCTAAGACAAATACAAAATTACAAATTATGAACGTCTTCACCCGTGCTTGGTCGTGATGATGCTCGATATCTTCACTCGCTTATATTTGGAAAGTGACATCTTCAAATAACCCCAACAATCAACTTATTAATTTTTCTAATAAAGTTCTTTAATTTTTGAAACTCTAATCAAGTTTTGATTTTTAATACAAGGAACAAATAACGGTTCGCGTTTGTCTATGAACTAGAATTCGTTATAGAAACTATATAATGTGATTAAACACTCCGAACGGCGTGGGTGTTTAATAATAATCGGTACTTTTATCACCGCAACCCGCACACTAAGATCCGAACGGCGTGAGCTTAGGGTAGCGGTTTGGCTCTAGTCAACGAATTGCGCTAGATTAGACATTAGATGAAGTGGACGCCCGAAAGGCGTGGCGTCTAGTACCGGTACGAGTCACTTAATAAAAAAGATTAATGTATAGCAATCGTTAATGATCATAAGCCGAATCGAACCATTGAATAACCCTTGTGTTGAAACTATTTTATAAACTTTTATTTTTCTTCACATTTTATAGTGTATAATTTTCTAAGTAAAAAACCAAAACTCTAATTTTTTGGACAGAACCTTAATACGGCCGCGTTAAATTTCCTATGCATTTTCAGCACGGCCGTGTCAACGTGCTGTTGAAATTTTTACATTTTTTAATTTTTTTCAGTTTTAGTTTCTAAATAAAATCCCCCTCTTCTTTAGTTAAAAATCAACCTAAGTAACTGTACTTAAACGTTTTTGGTATTAAAATTATTAGTACGTATCCCTGAGGACATGAATCCTACTTTTACTATCTATACTACATTAATAAGCATTTAGGATGGGCAATTTAGTAATTTAACAATTTCCTTAATTTTTTCAACACTATAAAATGCCTTCTTCAAAAACCCTAGAACCGCTTAAATGTTTCACTGATTTTTGAAACTATGGAGCTGCAGCCGCTTCATTTCTGTTGCACCACCACCTTAACAACAAACTACAACAGCACCACCGTAACAATAAACCACAAAGCACCACCGTGAAACCGCCTTGAGCCCCCATCACAACCTGTCACCAAACACCACTTGTCACACCCTCAATTTTCCACAAACGGGGTATCCGTTAGGCGTGTGACATACCAGGATCTCAAGCCATTAGTTACACCAAACGACACTATATGAATTTAAAACATGCGTATCCCATTGAATGAGAAAATGTTATTACAAATAACTGTTTAAAAGTTTGCGGAAGCATAACGACAACTGAATGTCAAAACCTTTTGGGTAACTAAATGCATTAAAAGTATTTAATACAAAAACATGCATTAACAAATATAAATCTCGAAACATGTAGACCCAATGATGCATGCATGCCCTACTTGTGCTCGTGCTCCTTAATTACCTGAGAAAACATACTAAAACGGTCAACACATAATGTTGGTGAGTTCAATGAGTTTAAGTAACAAGAGTATATAAAAATACTGAAACCGTTTAACCGATAAACATCATTACTATTGCTGGTTAGCTAGACCACCTCGTTTACTACATGAGCACGTCGAGATTAAACTGAACGATACGATAAAGGTTGCCTTGTTACCACCACGACGGGTGACCAAAAGTTAAAGGACAATTTGCACCACCTGGAAACCAATCCAGCATGATGGGGTCTGCCGAACCCGTAGTACTACTCAAATTTCCCCGTTATACCCACTGTATATTAATAATCTCGACAAAAAGGAAAGGACTTTAGGGTTGGGTGGAATCATGCTCAGTAAAATAAACAGTTAGACAATAGAACTTTGTTTTATCAAAACCGTTGCCCGAAGGCCCTACCCGAAGGCATAAACCTCAGCCCAAGGCTGTTTAAAATCTTGCCCGAAGGCACTACCCGAAGGTATAAAACGTAACCGTAGTTGGCCCCGCCCGAAGGCATAAAGTTTTACCCGAAGGCTCTGTAAAATCATTTGTATGTTTTCTCCCCGAAAAATGTTTAAAAGCGGGCAAAGAACTCACCTTAGAAATGCAAGCAAGTATAAGCATATCAATGTTGAAAGCCCACATAAGTACACCATGCATCGACATTCACCAAATAAAATCCCTATTTGAACACATAGCAAGCAATCTATAATATTAGCACAGTGTTTATTATACACGTGCGGTTAAGCTCTTCGTATTGGTTTAAGTTGCGGTGTTCGGTCATAATTGACGTAGGGTATAGCCACTATTTTTCAGGTACTTATTTCGATTAAAAGGAGTAAGGGTACTCAAGCATTGTTCAAATCATACAAATTATTTGCACAAATATCTAGACATTAGGGTCAACTTTAGTAATATGTATATGTATCATGTACTTATCGCTAGAAGAATAAAACATGTATTGTGTCGTCTTAAATCATTAACACTGCTTAAATGATCTGTATACTTATTTGTAACAAAATATCAATCAAAACAAGTACCATTTCATATGTTTCACACATTATCATAAGAGATTTATTTAAGTAATTTATATAACTAATTCGTGTCGCGATTTAATATTAAATAGTCCAATAGATTAGTATAGTGTATTTTCATTGTTTTCTCGTCTTAGTTATCATGTCCATGTTATGTTCTTTCATTATCATTGGACTCGCTATTATATTCTAGTTGCTCGACTTAATCTTGTATATGTATTATTATTAATATTAATCTTGTTAAGAGCTCAACACACGATCTTACGTAAATCTAAAATCATAAACTCGTTATACCTTCCCATTCGATTCATTTAATCAATCCCGTTCATGGCTAGCTCGTTTTTGTCCTTTGACCACATCAAATCCGAATAGAACTTTGTTGGCCATGATCCCAAAGCCACATCCAACATTATTCTGTGACCTAAAATCGCGAAGCTAGCTTGACTTAGCCAAACCACCACGACCCACCTTGAACTGTCACCCACCACCACTGCTGCAACCATAATACCATCGCCATAAGACTCACCGTAACAGCAGCAAATCACCATGACAACCATCATTCATCACATCTATCATCATTTCCATCATTGACGGTTGTTAACACCCAACCCACCATCATAGCCATTACCAACATCGACGTAAACAACCTGAAACAACCACTACATGATGTCATCTTCGTCCTTGGTGTCCCTTCTGGTCCGAGTTACAACCGTTTGCTGGAAAAACACAAAAAGATGAAGGCAAACACTAGCTGTCGCAATCTTCTTTGCACCATAACTCCTAAACCGCTGCGAATTAGAGTATGAAATTACCACCATTAGAAGCGTCTAATCGAAACGAAGAATTTGATATATTATACGTCTCATGGGGACATCGGAGTTGGCCGGAAAATGGCCGGAAAGTGGCTGCAGAAAGAGGGTGGCGGCTGGGTGAAGGATGGGAGGTATTTAGGGTTTTGAAAAATAATGAGTGGAAGCTTTATAATAGGTTTATATACTTAGGGTTCCCTAATGGGCTTTTTAATTAACTAATACGCACAACGCACCGTGTCTCATATCGGTTCCCGTAATATTTCTCGTCCCGAATATTTGTCACGACTAATATTCCATAAATGGTTTCCCAAATCTTTCTAGTATTATTTTAGTTATTTGGAACTTATTTTATATGAACGTTTCCGAATAAATAATCTCTTTGTAATCAAATTCGTTTGTTTATTATTAAATCAATTAATTTGACTTTTTATAAGTTTACAATACATATTTAATATTAATACATCGAACTAACACTCGCTATAATGAACCGGGCTTTTAGTGGGTCTCATTTATCATGTTGGGCCTTAATTGGGCCTGTAGGCCCAATCACCTAAAATTCATTGTAGAAATAATATAATTAACAGAGTTGTGTTAACGGAGTTATTCTGAAAATACAGGGTGTCACATTATCTCCTTGTTGAAAAAATTTTCGTCCCGAAAATTACGCAGTGCCATTGGTTGACTGCGACGAAATAAACAACAGAAAAGAAAAATTTTCAGGTTGTCATATCATCCCCTTGTTAAAAGAATTTTCGTCCCGAAAATTAAATCGTACCTTTGGTGTTAGACGTTGTTACTTTAATAGCTAAGAATGATTTTATTTGTGTTACATTAGTTAGCCACTTCATAAGATTTAAACCAACTAGAATAATCATTTGCAGGATTTCAACTTGTCTAATGTATTGGGATCCACTCTTAAGATTTATAAACAACGATTTGTATGCAGAATGTTTCAGAAATTTTAGATCACGGAGCTTCAAGTTGTTATTAAGGTTTTCAAGGATCAAGACTTATCTAAAGAGTCTATATTAAAGAAGCGTTGTTATTCGAGTTGTTTAGAGGTCATTAAATTGACTCAACCGTGTATAGGTACTCGACTTTATTAAAAAGGGTTGTCAAAACGCGGTCATAAGGATGTCATAGACATTCTAAAACAGATGAAGAATGAATTTTTGATACTATTTACGTGTTCGAGGGTACATGTTTTAAGCAAGAATGATCAAAGTATTTATGTTTTGTTGTGATTGATAGAATAAGTGGTTGTATGACATAGGGTAAAATGTTATTAATGGTTACTTACTGAAGTAGTGTTAAAATAAAAGTGTGGGTTACATAAGATGTTTCTAATCCTTTAGTGTACAATTGGTTTTCTCTTTGATGAAATCTAAGTGTTACGATCAGAAATGGGCCGTGGGGGGTATACGATACACCGAGAAGATCGGTTTTCTGGAATCTTTTCCTTCTACTTCAACTGAAGATCAGTTTTTTTTATAAGTACCCATTTCATGATATAGGTTTTAGTAAATGAATGGATTTATTTAGGGTTCAAAACAATAAAATGCTAAAAGGGATTTTGATATCTAGATTCATTGGGTGGTAGTGTTTGAATTCATCATTGGGGTGTTTAAAAGATGTTGAGAGATAAGAGTCTGGTTTGCTAACGGATTAGATAAGGACGTCATGTTATTTCATTACTTGGATTGTGTAGCTTAACTAATTTCTTTAAACAGACAATCTCCCCTACTAGGATGTTCATGGTTTGGAACGATTAGGTAACAATTTCTTTCATCGTGCTTTAAATATTTTTTTTTTTATCAAGGCCGTTAATTACATACAAGGTGGATTTTCTTAAATTAACATAAGCTTTGAAAGAAGGATATAACACGATTGGAGTTTCAAATGACAATGAGATCATCAATGATTATATTTCTTAGCAGATACAATGTATATTAGGATGAACGAAATAAGAGATTGTTATTCTAAAATTTAATGGACGAGGCTCACGCATTTTTTTTTGCTAGTTGATATCAATTGTTTATTGTAGACAATATTATTCATCATGTGAATCTTTAAAGTCGTTGAGAATATTCAAATTTATATCGGGGGGGGGGGGGTCAGTAACATAAAATAAATAAAAAAAATAAAATCACTTAGTCTTTGTTATCACTGTGAACAATGGAGATCTGGAAGTTATAAATGTCTAGATTTATAGTGAATTGCCATATGAATGATAGATAGAATAGGGTTATTCGTAAAACAAGGTTCAAGGGTGATCGCTTTTAGGCTCGCATCAGCGATAGCACTTAAGTTGTGTTACTGTTACACGGATAATCTAGTAAAGAGATTTGAATATATTTCCCGATGTATTGAATATAGATAATGTTTATGAATTTAAATATCTTGATGGATAAATAAAGTTTTAGATCTAAAGCGTGTTTTACAACGGTGGAGATGAAAATAGTATTTGTAATACCATTCACGAGGATTCATCATGTATGTGAGATATTATGTGGCTGGTTAATTCTGACAGGAAGGAGTTTTCCAAATAAGTCGTAGTTTTATAGGGCTCCTCCTAGAAACCCTTACTATTACAAGGTTTGTTTAATGCTCGATTGAGGAATTCATGATATTAAGTTGTTATCGGCGTTAGGAAAGAGGTCATAACACACTGACCAAAATTTAAGGCATTCCATTGTATCATGAGTTTGTGGCATTAGCATGGTAAAAGTTTATACTGGAAGGTGGTATTATAATTGTTTTCTACACATAGGTGTATTGTAAGTGTCTAAATTCCACATGTGGATGTTTATAAGTGTTAACTAAGGATAAACTTGATACCAGTATGTTACTTATTGATGAAGTTTTGTTTCAGATGAATCTGTGTTGTTTGGTTCTTCACCTTTGAGTTTTGGTTGTAACCCACATGACAGGTTTTGCTAGGATCATCGTGTACCTGTAAATTCACCATTACGTTGCGCACCCGTAATCGTCAATTTACCTTACACAATCACCCTAGTTTGTCTCCCATCATGGGTTTTAATCTTAAGTTTTTATCATGCTTATTGTTTTGTGCTTATTTATAAGATAACTTATATTTTTTTTTTCAAATATAGGATGTATAAGAGAGGTGTGGTATTCATATAATACTTGCTTATTTACAAACTGTAGGATGTGTTTGTGTTAGTATTCAGACACAGTCATTGTGTAGAACGAGAATACCATCAATAGTTATCTCCACGAGATGCCACTTCAAGTCAATAGTTTTCACGAGAGCAACAAGCACCAACTTGATGATATAAGATAAGTGTGACAATATGGAGAAGGTTTAATAGAATAGAACAGAATACTTGACGAAAGAAAATCACTATGGATAACTTCAATGTCTTAGCCTTTATGATTTGAGTGTTTTATACTTACGCGCTTTTGTTGTCACAACGCTTTCAACAGAGTGAGAAAAAAAAAACCTTCTGAATAAAAATCGGTTTTCTGGGCTTAAAAAAAATTTAACGTATTTTGAAAAAAATGAGTGAACTGCTGAATAACTTATGCTCCACTTCACGAACTTTAGAAGGGATACTCAAACGGGTCAAAACGGTTGTAATCGTCAAGCTCATACCCTTGGCCTCTTTGCGCCTTGAGAAGATGTCTCAGCCACATTCCGCGAAAAAGAATCAGATTTAAGCGGAAAATTTAGACTCAGGTTTGGGATAAGGACAGAGTATTTCGTATAAGGATTCTTAGACTACAAAGATCCTATATCAGGCAAGCACGTAAAAATGTAACACGTATAGGCAAACAAACTCTACTTTATAACTATGATTCTACTGTGCAGTGTGAGTGTAACTAATGCAATGCTTAAAGTTATAGACTATATGCAATGAAATGCTAGTTCCCTATAACTTATGTCTCTGATACCAATCTGTCACACCCTCAATTTTCCACAAACGGGGTATCCGTTAGGCGTGTGACATACCAGGATCTCAAGCCATTAGTTACATCAAACGACACTATATGAATTTAAAACATGCGTATCCCATTGAATGAGAAAATGTTATTACAAATAACTGTTTAAAAGTTTGCGGAAGCATAACGACAACTGAATGTCAAAACCTTTTGGGTAACTAAATGCATTAAAAGTATTTAATACAAAAACATGCATTAACAAATATAAATCTCGAAACATGTAGACCCAATGATGCATGCATGCCCTACTTGTGCTCGTGCTCCTTAATTACCTGAGAAAACATACTAAAACGGTCAACACATAATGTTGGTGAGTTCAATGAGTTTAAGTAACAAGAGTATATAAAAATACTGAAACCGTTTAACCGATAAACATCATTACTATTGCTGGTTAGCTAGACCACCTCGTTTACTACATGAGCACGTCGAGATTAAACTGAACGATACGATAAAGGTTGCCTTGTTACCACCACGACGGGTGACCAAAAGTTAAAGGACAATTTGCACCACCTGGAAACCAATCCAGCATGATGGGGTCTGCCGAACCCGTAGTACTACTCAAATTTCCCCGTTATACCCACTGTATATTAATAATCTCGACAAAAAGGAAAGGACTTTAGGGTTGGGTGGAATCATGCTCAGTAAAATAAACAGTTAGACAATAGAACTTTGTTTTATCAAAACCGTTGCCCGAAGGCCCTACCCGAAGGCATAAACCTCAGCCCAAGGCTGTTTAAAATCTTGCCCGAAGGCACTACCCGAAGGTATAAAACGTAACCGTAGTTGGCCCCGCCCGAAGGCATAAAGTTTTACCCGAAGGCTCTGTAAAATCATTTGTATGTTTCTCCCCGAAAAATGTTTAAAAGCGGGCAAAGAATTCACCTTAGAAATGCAAGCAAGTATAAGCATATCAATGTTGAAAGCCCACATAAGTACACCATGCATCGACATTCACCAAATAAAATCCCTATTTGAACACATAGCAAGCAATCTATAATATTAGCACAGTGTTTATTATACACGTGCGGTTAAGCTCTTCGTATTGGTTTAAGTTGCGGTGTTCGGTCATAATTGACGTAGGGTATAGCCACTATTTTTCAGGTACTTATTTCGATTAAAAGGAGTAAGGGTACTCAAGCATTGTTCAAATCATACAAATTATTTGCACAAATATCTAGACATTAGGGTCAACTTTAGTAATATGTATATGTATCATGTACTTATCGCTAGAAGAATAAAACATGTATTGTGTCGTCTTAAATCATTAACACTGCTTAAATGATCTGTATACTTATTTGTAACAAAATATCAATCAAAACAAGTACCATTTCATATGTTTCACACATTATCATAAGAGATTTATTTAAGTAATTTATATAACTAATTCGTGTCGCGATTTAATATTAAATAGTCCAATAGATTAGTATAGTGTATTTTCATTGTTTTCTCGTCTTAGTTATCATGTCCATGTTATGTTCTTTCATTATCATTGGACTCGCTATTATATTCTAGTTGCTCGACTTAATCTTGTATATGTATTATTATTAATATTAATCTTGTTAAGAGCTCAACACACGATCTTACGTAAATCTAAAATCATAAACTCGTTATACCTTCCCATTCGATTCATTTAATCAATCCCGTTCATGGCTAGCTCGTTTTTGTCCTTTGACCACATCAAATCCGAATAGAACTTTGTTGGCCATGATCCCAAAGCCACATCCAACATTATTCTGTGACCTAAAATCGCGAAGCTAGCTTGACTTAGCCAAACCACCACGACCCACCTTGAACTGTCACCCACCACCACTGCTGCAACCATAATACCATCGCCATAAGACTCACCGTAACAGCAGCAAATCACCATGACAACCATCATTCATCACATCTATCATCATTTCCATCATTGACGGTTGTTAACACCCAACCCACCATCATAGCCATTACCAACATCGACGTAAACAACCTGAAACAACCACTACATGATGTCATCTTCGTCCTTGGTGTCCCTTCTGGTCCGAGTTACAACCGTTTGCTGGAAAAACACAAAAAGATGAAGGCAAACACTAGCTGTCGCAATCTTCTTTGCACCATAACTCCTAAACCGCTGCGAATTAGAGTATGAAATTACCACCATTAGAAGCGTCTAATCGAAACGAAGAATTTGATATATTATACGTCTCATGGGGACATCGGAGTTGGCCGGAAAATGGCCGGAAAGTGGCTGCAGAAAGAGGGTGGCGGCTGGGTGAAGGATGGGAGGTATTTAGGGTTTTGAAAAATAATGAGTGGAAGCTTTATAATAGGTTTATATACTTAGGGTTCCCTAATGGGCTTTTTAATTAACTAATACGCACAACGCACCGTGTCTCATATCGGTTCCCGTAATATTTCTCGTCCCGAATATTTGTCACGACTAATATTCCATAAATGGTTTCCCAAATCCTTTCTAGTATTATTTTAGTTATTTGGAACTTATTTTATATGAACGTTTCCGAATAAATAATCTCTTTGTAATCAAATTCGTTTGTTTATTATTAAATCAATTAACTTGACTTTTTATAAGTTTACAATACATATTTAATATTAATACATCGAACTAACACTCGCTATAATGAACCGGGCTTTTAGTGGGTCTCATTTATCATGTTGGGCCTTAATTGGGCCTGTAGGCCCAATCACCTAAAATTCATTGTAGAAATAATATAATTAACAGAGTTGTGTTAACGGAGTTATTCTGAAAATACAGGGTGTCACACCACTGACCATCATCATTCACCGCTGCAACAACCTACCCTAATCGCTGTTTCAACCACCACTCCCGTCGCCTTCTTCACTGATTACACCATTGTCGTCGTTGCTGCTATGCACCACCACCACTAGCCGCTGCTCATCTTAACCACCATCACATCACGCAACAAGAAGGAAAGATGCTTGTAAAACCCTAGCAGCCGCAACTTAATCCTCCCCTCCATCGATGTCTCTCTTCTCTTTCTCTCATGAGTTTACCCTCAAATCAAAGAAGAAGGACACCAATCGGTAAGTTTGTCAATCCTGTAACGATGACACTGCCTTTGATTTATGATTTCAGGTATGGTTTTTTGTGATTTCGTTTCTAGATTTGTTAATTCGTTTTTGTTAACACCAATCAGTAATGTCTTTGTTAACATATGCCCAAATGCCTTTGTAGCCGTGAACCCCTATACAATCTTTTGTTAATTTCTGAATGAAGATTTTTATAGTTTTAGATTATACGCATTTCAAGCACGTACCGTTCTCTTCTTCTGTCTCAAATTCCATGTGAATCGGACCTGATGAACACGTCAACACAGAATGCGACACCAATGTGGGGCTACCACGACTCATAGGTCGACCAGAATTGTGATGAAGAAAGCATGAACATGTGATTTATTTATTGTTGATGAAGAAAGGGAACAAGGTTTCGACGAAGGAGGCAGGCGAAACCCTAAAGGTATGCTCAGGTTTTAATCTTAATGATTTATGTTGTTGTTGTTGAGTGTTGATGAAAGCATGAAACTGTGATTAAGTTTTTGTTGATGAAAGTATTAAACTCATTTGTGTTTTTGTCAAATCATCACGTCACTTGATTTTTCCTTCTATTACACTTTATGCAACATTCATCACTCACAGTATGCAATCATTTCTTGGTGATCTCATTATCTATTCAAATTTCTTCTAATTGCTTTAATATCGTGTGTTGTTTCTGGTTACAATGTTTGTTTAATGTTTTAAACTTGTCATTCGCTCCACTAAATTGTACTGAGCATTGGAGCAAGGTAGAAATTTAGTATAGTAGAGTTTGCAGTTGTATATTACACAAAAATTTTTGTGAAATTGCATGAAGGTATAGATAATTTATGGATACGTGTTTTATGAATAACGATAATATATCACACTGATTCACAGATTAGTGAAAAAGATTAGAAGAGATGAAGAGAGCTTTGTTCATATTACTAGATGGATGAAAACCTAAACTGATGCATTAGGTGAGCTATATTCGTTTACTTATTGTTTACTCGACAAAACCTCACTAACTTCTGCTTTTGTAGACTGTTTTCGCCGCATTATATCTGCATGTTCTGATTGAGTGCAACAATAACTAAAAAAAGGTAATAACTTTTTCTGAGATTCTGGTCTTAATGATGTGATTGTATATTTGGCTGTTGTTGAAACTACATACAATCTGTTCAAAGTTCTTAATGTTTGGGTTACAATCCTATTTTGAATGCATGTGACTATCTTTTGTTGTTAGTTTTCTTTGGGATATTAGGTACTTTTCTTTTGGATTGAAGCTTTTGGTTTACTTTTTTACTTTGTTAAATATGTGTATATGCGTATTATTTGTATGAACACCAACATCCGATTCGTATCAGAATAACAAGGATAACATCATTTATGCTTTGTTAAATATGTTTTTTGTTTCTTTTATCATACAAAAATGGTGTATATGTTTTGTTGCAATGTTTAGGTTTATTCTTCATTGTATAGATAAAAGTGTGCAGCCGTTAGTGTGTAGTTTTTGACCAGTTTGATCTGTTCGTTAGCGTGCAGATTTTGACCAGTTTGATCTGTTCGTTAGCGTGCAGATTTTGACCAGTTTGAGCCATTCATTTAAGCAGTTTTTGACTGGTTTGACCCATTCGTTTGTTTGGTTTTTGACCAGTTTGTGCTTAAAGTGTGTATTCGCATAAGAAACTTGGATCTAAGGTTTTGTTTTCGTATAATAAACAGATGTTGAGTATTTGCAATCATCAAGATCATTAAAGTTATATGTCTTCACATACAACACAATGATTAAGGTATTGCATTCATCTTTACACAATCTTTTAAATATGAAATAATAATATTCTCTCTATCAACCATCTCATATGTTTGTTCACTATTAAATTTCAGGCGTTTAGTGATGAAAGAATGTGGTACAACGCAAATAGAGAATATCACCGGAATCTCCAGAATCAGTTCTGAGAATGATGTTGGCGCTAATCTATTAACTACAGTCAGAAGTTATTCTGTAAGGATCATTATTTCTTCTTTTATTTTAGATTCTGCAGTCGTAATCACTCAAAATACATGTTTAAACATGTCGTTTGAATGGTGTGTTTTTGAAAATAATGTGGTAAATCGTACTGAATTCATAGTGTGTTTTTGTTAACTTCTTGAAACTGAATTGATCTTCAACCATCTTTGGATTTTGAAAGATATTTTCGACTTTTAAACTAACTCAACTTGTTTTCTTTCAAGTAAATCTTTTAAATTCATTTGACCCATTAGACTAAAATTTGAAATGGGATTACAAGTTAATCCAAATTCTATTCTGATTATGAATGTCAATGTTTTCTATTACGTACCTCTTGCATCACATTGCACTTACGGTATATTGGACATGTATGAATACAGCTGCACCTGCACCGCCATTAGACCTGTTATTTGTTCATCCTTATCATCTTCCATTGTCGTTTATGAGTTAAGTAAAAAAATCACACTCACTTTTTAAAAATATAGTTATTACTTACTTTATAATATGCTTGGTGTAAGTTTTATTCAAATTGTTCAATGAATTTGAAGATTTAACGTGTGTGTTTATTATTTTTGTTATTTGAAAGAAGTACGAGAGTTTAGAAATTTGATGAATTTAATTTCATGTTACGTGAATTTGGCATTTGATGTGTTTGACTGGAGTTGTTGATTTGTGCGTTCATTTATATGATTTGTGTATGAAATAGGACCTATAAGGCTATACTATGTTGTGTTGTGTTGTGTTGTGTTGTGTTATGTTGTGTTGTGTTGTGTTGTGTTGTGTTGTGTTGTGACGTGTTGATTGAAACAGCAGCAGCACATGTGTGTGTTTGATGTTTATTGAAACAATAGATGTGTGTATGAATGTGTGTGTGTGGGGGGGGGGTTTAATATTTGTATGTGTGTGTTATGAATGATAGATTTGTTTGTGTTGAGTTGTGTTGTGTATGAATGATGAATGTGTTGTGTTGTATGAATGTGTTGTGTGTTGTAGTATAAATGAGTGTGTATGTGTATGAATGGTGTGTGTTATGTTTATGTTTTCTTTAGCAGCAACACAGGGTGTGTATGAATGTATGTATGAACTTGTTTATGGTTATAATTCTTTAAAAAAATGTGTTCTAATTTCAGCAGCAACACATGTGTTCTAATGTGTATGTATGAATGTCACTTAAATAACAGCACCAGTACACATCTAAAATGCTTTAAATATAACAGCAGCAACAACAGCACATTTTTTGTAAATATAACAACAACAACAGCACAGTGTTCTAAAATATCATCTTCTTTGGGCAATTTTTGCATAAATGTGTGTGTTTGATGTTTAAAACACTTTATATAAGTGTTTTGTGATTTTCTGAAAGTAAATTCTATAAAAAAAATACAGCAACAACATCTGATGATCTGTTTTTGTTTTTTTGGTGCAATTTTTGCAAAAATGTGTCTTTTTGGCCATAAGATGATCTGTGTTCTAATTTCAGCAGCAATACCTGTTTGTGATATGTATGAATATGAGGGGGGGGGGGGGTTCTGAATGTGTGTGTTGTATGTGTTATTCTAACCCAAAAATTACTTCACTAAGATGTCACAAATGATGCAATATACATAAACGGAGATCCGATGTTGGTTTTCATGTGGTTGTGTACGGCCATCTTTTTTAATCCATCTATCTAATTCTATTTCTTTTCCCAAGGTAATTTCCTTCCATTCTTAAAATTTATGTTGTACTGTTTATAGTGTTCCATTACAGGTGCGATGCTTGTACTGGGTTTGCTGTAAGTGTTTGATGTTGTTGTTTGCTGAATTTGGTAAGATCTATTATATTAGAATAAACGTTTTCATTAACTCAGGTGTTATAGTGTGCTATTTAGTTTAGTGATCTCTAATTATTGTAGGAGTTCCTTGCTGATCATTTATTAGTTGCTGTTTGAATGAGTTAGCAGCAGTTCACCACCTAAATGTGTGTTCAAGGACGCTAAGGTTCTACACAAATTATTTGTAGCATCACTTAGAATATTTTTTTCCGTGCTAAAATCAATGGTGTAGAATCAACTGGGTCAAATGTTTTTCTTAGATTTATTTCTCGAGCCGTTATGTTGTATTTGTGTATCCGTTCATGCTTTCTAATATTCTATGAAATCTATTATTTGAGAGAGTAACTCGATTATATCGATATCATGTTAGATCTCGATTATGGTTGATTCATGTGAATTTCTAACCTGATTTGGTGTTTTTGGGCTGATGTTGTAGCTTGTATTAATCAATACCTTAGATCTAAGGTTGAATGATGTTGTAAGTTTTCAAGAGTTTGCCTCAATCAAGTATGATGGATGACCCGCTTAAGAAAAAGGTTTGTAACATCTTATTTCTTGCATTACATTACTAATCAGTGTGTGTTTGTATGCTACTTAGTTAAGATATCTTAATGGACTTGAATGTGGGTGTTGGATGTTAGATAAAGTGGTTACAATGAAGTAATAACAGTTTCAGCCAAATCAAACGATCAACAGTTTCAGTAAACAACTCATTAAGCACCTAATAAAAGTTAAAAAAAATATGAAACAATATTTGACTTAAATTGACTTGCAACTTCTTATAACTAAAGTAAATATACATATCTAATTTCAATGTATAAATCTGATTGTTTGACCCTCAACCAGCTACATTATTTTATCAAACATAACAGTTTAACTCTTTGTGGCTGATTTCAGGTCCAAAGTAAGCTCTAAACTATTGCATGCATAATTTTCATTTATGTTAAGCATTTATAGCTTGTTATTGCTGTTTTTTCAGGTTGATAAAGACTGCAATTTAGTGTGTAAACTTTCCATATCTGGATTGGCTTTCATGTTAAAATTGAGGAATTTGACTGCATTTTAGGTACAAAGTAATGCAACACTTAGCTACATTCATGAGCTATTTTATTGATATTGTAGCAGCTACTTTTAGAAGTTTTTCTGGAGCAGAAATGGGCTTGAAAGAACCTATGTTGATGTGCTTTTATTGCATAAACGAGATTAATTACCTAAGATAGGATTGATTACCCCTTTCTTTTGCCCATAAACTGACTTTTGCTAACATGATTACTCCAGTTGATTAAATAGAACATTTAGTATGCTCAGTTGGCTTGGAATATGTGTTTGGTTGCAGAGGTTGAAGAGACCATAAACTAGGCAATACCTACATTTTCACAGGTAATTAATAAATGGTGAGGCTTAACTTCTACATTTTATGAGGCTTTTGGGTTGATAGTGGTAGAATCCATGGCCTGTGGTCTTCCCACTTTTGCAACCCTTCACGGAGATCCTGCTATGTTCTTCCTACTTTTATTTCATGTTTACTTGCTGCTTCTAATTGAGTGTATGTGAGTGTATTTTGTAGGCGTTAAAATGGATCTTTGAATTTAAGGTAATTAGTAAATGAAACAGATGATAATGGCTTACAAGAAGCCACAAAGAGCTAAATACCTGCTATTTGCTATTGGTACAGTCCTCGAGTGAGCTACCCATTTTAATATTTTGATTCGTTTGACTTAGTTCACATTGAATCACTATAGTTTGACCCATTTGACCTATTTCATTTTGAATAACTATAATTTGACCAGTTTATTATTTGCTCGATATATTTTGACCCGTTTCAATTTAAATCACTTACAACTGGACCAGAATTAGATTAACTTGAGCCATGATTTTCTTTTATGAGGTGTGTTTAAACTTGCTGATTACAACTTTTTGATGCAGGTTGCAGCACATGTTGTTATGGGAATAAAGATGCTTTGTATGCACGTATTGACTTTTAGCTCTTTTTTAGCATATCTTTTCATGATGTAGTTTGTTTCTTGCTACTATGTGTTTCACAATCTAGCATTGCTCACAATGTAATAAGTATAAAACCAATATCAATTATTAAAAATTAGAAGCATTACTATGCACTTGTATTGTTGTATATAAATATGGGAATAAGAAAAGTCAATTGTTGCAACTCTATACAATGTGAAATTAGGACTATAGCTAATATTAGTTATGTTGTTAGTTAGGTTTTTTGGGTTTCTGTTGTTTCAATCAATGTTTTTTTGGCTAAATAATTAAGTAGGTCAATCTTTTTTTATCCAGACTTGTTTTTTTTATTTATTTTGGTTATTTCAATTCATTGTAAGGTTAGGGTTTTAGACGGTGTTCGTTGTTTATTTTATTATTTGCAGTGTGTATAGTTTTGCCTATTCTTAATTATTCCTTGGTTGACCCATTTGGTGTGTGTATCATAATTGTGAAGTGTGCGTCGGCTTGGCCATGATTTTGTTTGTGATTACCGCAAAACCATGTACAAAGTCTTTAGATAAATGGATTTTGAAATCAAAGGTCGTTGGTAAATGAAGCTATTACCGTGTTTGCAATGTGTGTTGTGTGTTGAAAATGGACTTATATTGGCTTGGGTTTGAAGCTACGATAGTGCTGTTAATGGGGTAGGTGGGGATGAGTAGAAAATGTCACTTTAGTAGGTTTTGACCCTTTTAACCCATTAAGCGCTTGGTTACAGTAGTTCATGTTTTGACCCTATTTGACCCGTTTATCCCATTAAGCACTTGGTTACAGTACCATTTCATTCTTGCTTATGGCCATTAGGTAGTTGGTTTCATTATTGTTTTAGTTGACTTTATATTTTTTTTCAAGAGCTCGACATAAGTAATGGAAGTTAGTATTATACATGTGAATTGTTTTGTTAACAAAGGTTGTCCCATCATGATTTTTTCTATTTTTATAGATGTGACGTGTTGTTGGATAATAGAAGACTCAATTGTTGTTCAAAGATTGCACAATTCAAATTGTAAATTCTTGTCGTAAAACGTTCTTCAAAATACTTGATAAACTAATAGAGAACGAGTATCACGTTGTCAATCGTCGTTGCCACCGCCGCATCGCGCGGGTATTATGCTAGTACTAGTAGGTTCACTTTTTATATTATTTGGTGGATTCGACAACCATCAAATTGGCGCCGTTTCCAGTGATACGGCGATTCTAATCTTTTTATGCCAAGATCTTTTCGTACAGGTACACCACTCGAGATTGGTCTGGAAATAGAGAAAACATCAAAAAGGTTAAGGAAGCAAGCCAAACTCCGAAAGAAGTTAGGAAGCCCCTCAACCTCTACACCATCACCTCCGATCATCAACATTTGGCAAGACATATCCTTGTCAAGTGAATCTGAAACTGAACCCGAATCACCATCACATCCACAAACGCCACAATTCTCACCTACCAATAGCCACCAACAACCAAACTCACCCGAACAAACCATGGCAGCTGAACAGACCCTTAGACATTGAGCGACTCATGATGTTGCCCAACAACCCCTTTGCATCAATTACCCCGTCATGGAAAACTTTGAGGTCAAATCAGGCCTTATCCACTTGTTGCCTATATTTCGGGGCTTAGAGAATGAAGACCCTCACAAGTTCTTCAAAGAGTTTCATGTAGTATGTTCCGGGATGAAGCCTCACAATGTTACAGAAGATTAGCTAAGGGCATTCCCCTTCGCTGTGCATGATTCAGCTAAAGAATGGTTATATTACCTACCATCGGGGTCGGTGAACACATGGAATGATCTTGCAAGGCATTTTCTAGACAAGTACTTCCCAGAAGTTAAAGCATCCATCCAACGCAAAGAAATAATCGGGATCAAGCAAGCCAAAAGGGAATCCTTGCACACCTATTGGGAAAGTTTCAAGAAATTGTGTGCTAGATGCCCTCAACATGGCATATCTGAACATTAACTCCTTCAGTACTTCTGTGAAAGAGTAGATCCACTAGAGAGGCGTTTGATAAATGCTTCTAGTGGAGGAGCCCTACTATACAAAACTCCAACTCAGATTAGGGCATTAATCACTTCCATAGCAGAAGATACAAAACATTCTTCAAGGGATGATGGATGGTATGAAGACACACCACGTTCAGTAAAAGAAGTCAATACTCCTTACATCGAAAATAAACTTGCAGAGTTAATAAAAGTTGTTATGCGGCTTACCAAAGAAAAGGGTGTTGAAACAACACCCCGTGCTTGTGGAATATGTCTACATCATGGGAACCCCACAGATATGTGCCCCACACTTCAAGAAGATGCAGAGCAAGTACAAACAGTAGGAGGTTATATGGGTCAAAGTTCAAGATCATATGAACAACCTTGAGGCAATCAGAGTTGGGGACAATCTCCCAACATGGGTTATCAACAAAGACCTCATTTTCAGATGCAAAGTAATCAACAGAAGTTTCAGCCTAGACAACAACCATTTGCTCAACAACAACAATTAAGTGGACCTGGAATGTCTTTGGAAGACATTGTAAAGAGCTTAGCAACTAGAACACAAACTTTCCAGCAAGAGACGAACGCGTTTCAGCAAGAAACTAAAGCTAGCATAAAAAATCTTGAACAACAAATGGCACATCTTGCTAGCTCGGTGATCAAGATAGAATCTCAAGGTAAGTTACCTCCACAAACTGAAAACAATCCTAAGCACAATGCTTGTGCCATTACCTTGAGAAGTGGAACTAGTTATGATGGTCCAGAAATGCCTAAAGAAGATGAAGTTGTTGTTGAAAAGGGAAGTCCGGGAAAGCAAGATACTACCAAATCGGATGAAGTTAAGGTAAAGTACACACCTCCCCCTTCATTTCCTTCGAGACTAAGAAGCACACAAAAGCAAAGGGAGGAACAAGAAATCATGGAGACATTCCGGAAAGTAGAGATAAATATTGCTCTTCTTGATGCTATAAAACAGGTTCCGAGATATACAAAGTTCCTAAAAGAGCTTTGCACATCAAAGAAAAAGCTAAAAGGTAATGAAACAGTCAAGGTAGGTGAAAATATTTCAGGGGTTTTACAAAAAAGACTACCACCAAAGTGCAAGGATCCGGGTGTTTTTACGGTTCCTTGCAAATTGGGAACCTTTGCATACCTAGAGCCATGTTCGACCTTTGTGCCTATATTAACATGCTACCATACTCTATTTTTAAAATACTTAATGCGGGACCGTTAAAGAGGACCCGGGGTAATCATTCAGTTGGACGATCGATCCATAGTACACCAAAAGGTGTATTAGAGGATGTATTGGTCCAAGTGAATGAATTGGTATTCCCCGCTGATTTTTACGTGTTGGGTATGGAGGATGATGACACCTCGAATTCAAGTTCCATTTTACTATGGAGGCCATTTTTGAAAACGGCTAGAACAAAATTTGATGTTTATATTGGTACCCTTTCAATGGAATTCGACGGGGAGGTTATTAGCTTCAATATATATGATGCTATGTGTTACCCTAGTGATGTTTCTTCTTTGAATTGGTTAGATGTTATTGAACTATTAACTGATGATTATTTTGAGTTGTCTAACCATGATGTCCTAGCATTAGTGTTAAGCAGAAGCATTGATGAAGTTGCAGCAAAAGAACTTACTGAAAAGTTCAAGCTTGGGGAAGAACTGATGGAAGTTGTAACTTTCATGGAAGCACAAAAGAAAACCAGGTATGAATCACAAAATGTACAATTACCAGTTTCTAACCAAAATCTTCTTCCATCTGTTTTGTAGGCACCCGAGCTAGAGTTGAAAACCCTCCCATCTCATTTGAAGTATGCATATCTCGGAGAGAAGAAGACCTTGCTAGTGATTATATCCAACAAGTTGACAAATGAGAAAGAGAATGAATTGGTGAACACGCTCAAACGCTACAAGGAAGCAATTGGGTGGACCATAACTGACATCAAAGGCTTGAGTCCGTCACTTTATATGCATAAAATTCTCATGGAAGAAGATTACAAGCAAACGCGAGAAGCACAAAGAAGGTTGAACCCCCTATAATGGAGGTTATGAAGAAAGAGATTCTGAAGTTGCTAAATGCGGATATGATCTACCCGATATTTGATAGCAAATGGGTCAGCCTCGTCAAGTTTTGCCTAAGAAAACAGGTATCACCGTGACAAAGAATGAACAAGGTGAATTGGTCCCCACTCGTGTGCAAAATGGGTGGAGGGTATGCATCGACTACATAATGTTAAACGCTTCAACTAGAAAGGACCATTTTCCGCTGCAATTCAGTGATCAAATGCTAGAGAGATTAGCAGGTAAGTCTCATTACTATTGTTTAGATGGTTATTCTGGTTTTCACCAAATACCCGTAGCACCAGCGGACCAAGAGAAAACAACGATTCCGTACCTGATAGACCTGTCGTGAGGGTCTAGTAAAAAACCTAACTAACCTAGATAGCTAGGGTAAGTCGGGTATCATTTCCACGAAGAGCATGTGGTTAGTGTTACAAGTTCCGTCTGATTATTTAAATAAATTAATTAACTGTTTAAATAAACTATATTACTCTATTGTCTCTTGACTGTTGATTTGATTAGATTAAAAATAAATACACTAAATGATTGCTTTTAAAATAAAACTAGAAGAAGATCACACCTGGGTTTCAGATTTTAGAAAAGATATGCATCTAAGGTTTAACACATTAGAAACTACATAGACATAGATAGTTCGAGACCTCTTGTTAAAGCGTGTTAGTTACTAGACTCACAGGTAGTTAAATTAGATGATTCCACGACCAACTTTCATTGTGTTGGTCGGGTCCAAACCAATGCCGGATCTGGTGGTTTCGTTTAAAAACACAAGTTACAAATAATGTAGTGGATAACCTAGTTATTGATTACTAGTTGATCGCGCTAGTGAATGACAAAAAGATTTCAAAACAAATATAAGAACCACTAATTAACAAATAAATCATGAACTCATAGATTGAACAAACACTCAAAATCATTCAAACGTTCAATTCATAGACAAATACAAATGTTCAAATATCAATCAAATGTTAAATCCATGTCTAATGTATTAAAAACCTTAGTACAAAACATTAATAATAACTAACCCTACACCCGGGGATGATCATAAAAAAACTAGCCTGACATTTCAAAACCTTCACGCGTCGATCAGTTAGTAACAACAGCCTAAAAGGCTGCTGCCTTTTCTCTGCCGCCGTCGAATGATAATGTCTCACCCCCTAAAAACGTTGTTTTTACATGCAATTATATTATTCTTTTGAACTTGTAATGCGCTGATGAGCCTGTTTAATTGGCGGCCCAATTTAACATATAATGCAATTACTCATTTTGTTTCGGTTGATGCAGATCCTACGTGAACAACTTTTTCACATTTAAAATTCACATCTTTTGAATATATTTTCCTTTCACTTGTCATTCACCTTACCTGCTCCTCCATTCCACAAACAAAACAATCTTTTTAATATGTAAATAGAATTGAACAATTCAAACATTGTATAATTAAATTGACGTTTTCATATTTCAAATCTACTTTTTGACTTATCAAATAGTTTAACTACTCGTCGTCTCAAGTTATATCAAAATACACTATTTTAGCTCATAGTATCTCTATATCTTTAAACTCTAAATAGACACCAAATATGACTACTTATTGGCTAAGAAACAAGTATTTAAATATATTTAGTACCTATAAACCACTCACTCATCAGTACCGGCGAATGCCTTTTGGGCTTTGCAATGCCCCCGCAACGTTCCAATGGTATATGGCTAGTATTTTTCTGATTATGTTGAAGAGATAATTGAGGTTTTCATGGATGATTTCACGGTTTATGGAAACTCTTTTGATGAATGTTTGAGAAATTTGACAAAAATCTTGGAAAGATGTATTGAAACCATCCTTGTTTTAAATTATGAAAAATGTCATTTTATGGTTGATGAAGGTCTTATTTTGGGTCACATTGTCTCTTCAAAAGGGTTAGAGGTAGATAAAGCAAAAATTAATGTTATTCAACCGCTACCTTATCCTAACAGTGTTCGCGAGGTACGTTCTTTTCTTGGTCATGCATGATTTTACCGAAGATTTATCATTGCATTTTTATGGTTGAAATCATGGAAAAATCTTAGATTTGGTTATATAAACGATAAAAAAGGTTTTGGACGTAAAAAGTTTGAGATTTGGTTGAAAAACAAGGATTTTGGATTGAAACCGAGATGAAACCCTGTTTTGCGAAACTATGTATTCATAGTGCGAAACTAATGTTCTTTTTGCGAAACTATAATGTCTTGATTTCATGTCATGTGTTGGGGTGTGCTTGCGAAAGTAGTTTAAGTCCCAATGAGAGTTGGGCAAGTGCCTTGCGAAACTGCAAGTGGAGGTGCTGCTGAAGCAGCATGCGACACTGTGGTTCGTCATTGCGAAACTAAATTAAAAATGACGATTTTTCCATAATAACTTAAATGTAGATCGTGCATCAATACCACTACCTTAACCTTGTCCAAACAAGCAAGATTACCTGAGAATCAGGTGAGTTCTAGACCTCACTTTCGTTTCGTTTTAAATACGCTTTGGGGCTAACATGCATACCGATATGTTTATATGATTACCCTACGTGGTGAAGAGTATGTGAATGAATACGTTTTGACCAAATGAAGAGTATGTATAGTAATGATCGAAATAGAGACAGTAATCCAACTGGGGATTTACAATATCAGTGAAGAGACATCACCAAAGTTGTAGACTCCATAAGAGTCGAAGAGCTATGATCCAGCTGGGGGTTATAATACCAGTGAAGATGACATATAAATACCGGTAGACTTCATGAGGGTCGAAGAGTTATGATCCAACTAGGGATTTTAATGCCAGTGAAGAACCGTTATATCGGTAAACTCTGTAAGAGTTGTAGATACGTATTAGATAACGATACTACATACGTGTAATACAAGGAAGATATGAAACGTATTTAATGACATTTTAAAAACTAGAACTCAGTCAGCATAGCTGACTTTTGTATGCATGTTAGATTGATGTGCAGGAGCTGCTTGGCATGGGCTAGAGCTAGGAAATCACATTCTAAGACTGGCATATCTGAAGACGAAGTTTAATTAACTTACTATGTTTTGAAAGATGTTTCTGAGTTAATTTAAGACAAATCTTTAATATGTAATGATGTTTCTGACAATTAATTCCACTGCAATGAAATATTTATTAAATGTATGACTGATTTATGCTTATGTATGCCAACTGTGATGCTTGCCGAAAGGCGGGCGTTACAAGTTGGTATCAAAGCCAAAGTTTAAGGGAAATGGGTAAAATGTTTTCAAAATAAAAACCTAATACTTAAACTGACAATGGGACCGAAGTAAGAATGCCAATCTGCTATCTCCATGCCAAGAGGTAAAGAATGAACAACAACGAGCTTTATATGACATGTTTATGCAACTTAAAACGAAAGAAGTTATGAATCTTTTATTGATGTAAATAGTAATGATGATGTAACGTGATGATGAACTGTGCCTGTATGCAATAGGACAGTAATTGAGATGCATGTAGAAAGTTTGTGTGACACGAACAGGTATTAGGAAAGTAGGGGAATAGGTTTAGTGCCTATACATGTTACGTGCTCTATACGTTTTAAAATGCTCTTGTATGCTTTATGTGAACTAGACTAGGTTTGAATACCGATGGGACTTAGGAGGTGTAAGTTTATAACGTGAGTAGTAAAGTAAGTAGTTACTTACAACTGACCACTGTCATTAGAAAATTAATGTACTTATCACGTCCTGAATTGCCACGACTGACGAACGTGAGTGTTTGAATCTTATAGGAAGTAAGAAATGGCACCCAAGAGAGTAACTAGAAGTTCTGCCGAGGCTGCGAATGCTAAGGCAATGAAAGCCCCTGGGGGGAAGCGTGGGAGAATGCCCACAAGGAAGAATGCTGAGACTGACCCTGAGATTGAAACTGAGGTTACACCAGCCTCCGAACTCGGATAAAATTTGAAGGACGCTGTTGCACATGAAGTGCACCAGGTCCTGATTGACGTTATGCCTACAGTTCTGAAGGAAGTGATGAAAGAAATGAAGAAATTTGAAAAGAAGAAACTCGCTAGGAAGGGTGTTGAGGGTGAAGATGAGGAAGAGAAGTCTGAGAAGGTAGAAAGAGAGGTCGAGTCGTATGATGACTCGGATTTTGAAGATAAGGGGAAGGGGTGCAACTATGGTGCCTTTCAGAGGTGAAGGCCCCTACCCTTGATGGGAAGAAAGGTTCAGTTACTACCCTAGAGTGGCTAAGTGAGATGGAGGTTGTGATTGATATCAGTGAGTGTAGGGCTGATCAAGCTATGAAATTTGTTGCCCACTCTTTTACTGGGACTTCAATTTACTGGTGGACTACTGTGAAACAGTCCAAGGGAAGGAAGGGGATCAAAGAGATGGCATGGGAGGATCTGAAAAATTGATGGTTAAAAGGTTTTGCCCGCAGTATGAAGTCGATCGAGTTGAGAGGGAATTCTTAAATTTGTCTGCAGGAAGTATGAGCCACCTGGAGTACACCATGAAGTTCAATGAGATGGAACAGCTGGTGCCTTATTTGGTTGAAACTGAGCAAAGGAGGATTAAGTGTTATGTCCAAGGGCTACCACCAAGGGTGCGCACGCACGTGAATGCCCACAGGCCAGGTACTTTTGAGTCGGTTGTGGATCTGGCTGGGATTGTATATGACAATGTGGCTACTGAAGAAGTGATGGATGTGAAACCAAAGCATGGGAATAATTCCCGAAATCAATCAGGGAAGAGGTACAGAGATGATGGTAGGAAGTATGATAACAAACGGGTCAAGGTTGAAGCAAAGCAGGAAGTGGTGCGTAATTAGAATGGAAACGACAATTGTGCAAAGTGTGGCAAACCCCACTCCGAGAAATGCAAATAGGGAACTAGGGCTTGCTATAAGTGTGGAAAGCAGGGCCATCGTGCCATGGAGTGTAGAGGGATCATAAAGTGTGATAAGTGTGGGAAGTTGGGTCATGTGGCCAAGGATTGCTGGGCAGGAAAGGGAGGTGACAAGCCAAAGACTACTGCTAGGGCTTTTACCATGACAAGGAAGGAGGCAAGAAAAGAACCAGAAGTCGTTTCAGGTACGTTTCTCATTAATAACATCTGTGCATTTATGTTATTTGATTCTGGTACTAGTAGGAGTTTTATATCTGTTTTGTTTTATAATGCCTTAAAAGTGCCCACTAGGAGAGTAGAACAGTCTTTTGATGTAGAAACAGCCGAGGGTAAATTCATTAGAGTTAATCGAATGATAGAAGGTTGCACCATTACTCTATTAGGACATAGTTTCCCTGCAGACCTATGTATTATGACCTTGGGTAGTTTCGATGTGATATTGGGAATGGATTGGTTGTCCAAGTTTGATGCCAACATAGGTTGTCGTGAGAGGTTGGTTCGTTTAAAAGCTCCCGATAGAAGCCCCGTAACTATGTATGGCGACCAGGAAAGTAAGATTCCACGTGTGATCTCGATGATGAAAGCAAACCGACTAATTCAACAAGGCTACAATTCGTTTCTAGCATACGTTAAGGATGTAGAGGAGAAACCAGAGCAATTTTCAGACGTGTCAATAGTTTGCAATTTCCCCGACGTGTTTCCCGAGGATTTGCCCGGAACACCAACCGACAGAGAGATCGAATTCCAGATTGAGCTAATGCCAGGAGCACAGCCCGTGGCGAAAGCACCATATCGTTTAGCCCCAAGTGGAATGAAGGAATTGATGACGCAACTAAAGGAGTTGCTAGACAAACGCTTTATACGACCAAGCACTTCTCCCTGGGGAGCGCCAGTTTTGGTTGTTAAAAAGAAAGATGGAAGCATGAGAACGTGTATCGACTATAAGGAATTGAACAAGTTGACTGTGAAGAATCGTTACCCTTTGACCAGGATAGACGACTTATTCGATCAGTTTGCGAGTTGGTTTTCAAAGATAGATCTTTGTTCCGGTTATCATCAGTTAAAGATTAGTGAGCAAGATGTCCCGAAGACCGCATTCCGCACAAGATACGGTCATTATGAGTTCTTGGTCATGTCCTTCGGACTGACTAACGCGCCAGCTGCATTTATGGATTTGATGAATCGCGTGTGTCGACCAATGTTGGATAGGTCTGTAATTGTATTTATTGACGAGATTTTGATTTATTCGAAGAACGAAAGCGACCATGCGTGTCATTTGAAGGAAGTGTTAGAGATGCTGTAGAATGAGAAATTATATGCTAAGTTCTCAAAGTGTGCCTTTTGGCTACGAGAGGTTTAGTTTCAGGTTTTCAGGTGTGCCATTCTCTTGGAGGTGAGACAGGGTCTAGTATGGGGAAACTTTTGATATCAAGATTAGGGAAAAATATCCAGACAAAATGATGATGACCTTTTTCTGTTTTCCCTTCCCCAAAGGTTTTTGATACTGTTGTTGAACCTTACAACGCCACATTGTCTGTCCATCAGCTTCTTGAAAATGCAGATGAATGTATGGTTCTTGACAACGAGGCCAACTTTGTATGATATTTGCTTTAGGACACTCAAGCTCACAACTCCAAGCTGTATGATATTGATGTGAGACAGAGATAAGCATTATTTTAGTCATTTCTCCTCTGTTGAAACACTGTTGGAACAAGTGACATTTTGCGATAACGATGTGAGATAGAGAGGAGAATCATAAGACACATGACAAGAGTCTTGAATTGTAATCAACAACTCTAAGAAAATGCATTAGAGAATAGAATAAATTAGATTATGTACCGGGCCGCACGATGCGGTGGCCAGGTCTTAGTAAATACGTCTATGACTTTGACATTGCTTTGACAACGTCATGTTTGTGATCTCGATAGACGTTTGAGATTTCTTAGCATACAATACTACTATGACAATAACATCGATTAGGTTAGCTAAGAAAATTATGTGGCACATTTAAATCTCGTAAGAGATAAAACAAAAGAAGAAAACAATTTAAAAAAAAAACACAAAACAAATTAAAGTTTATAATATAAAAATCAAGCTTTATAGTAAAAGAAAATAAAACCTACCCCCATTGTGTTTTTACCTTTGAAACCAACTGCACATTAACCTTTATCACAAACCAAACCTTCAATTAGTGATGAAGCACCAAAATCCACAACAAACCCAATCTACATCCATCGATCATCCCCCTTCCCTTTGAGCACCACCACCATCAACCATCACGGACACCACTGAATACCACAATCCACAACCCGATTGCTTTTCTAGGCACCTAACAAACTCAATCCCCTTTGAAATTGTTGAAACCCTAGATCTACAAACACTTTTACTGTATGTTTGGAACCACCTGTAAAATCCTAATCGTAAGACCAAATCACCATGGTTGACTGCCACCACCATGAACTCTAAATGAAGGTCTCAAGTCCAAATTGAAGGTCATAAGGACATATCAATGACGGTGGCAGAGCTACTTGACTGAAATATGGATGTCAATGGTGATGTTGGGGAAGGTGTTGATGGGTAGAAGAGGGAAATGAACCGAAATGATGGTGTTGGTGACTTTCCGACGCTGGTGGTCTCCGGCGATGGTTTTGCTGTGTGACTGTGGCAGGTTTTTGTTGTGTGGTGAATACAGAAAAGAACATAAGTTGTTTGGGCCAGTTAGATAGTGACACGTGGCAAAAGAAAAAGACAAAATAACAACCGACCTTCTCTTTTAGAAGGTTATACAATTATTAGAGGATGGACCTTGAAGCAATTGATAAGATTGCTTTATGACCGACCTCTTGAGGCTATCAATTCTAGCCGTGTAAAACACCTTCTTGAACAAAGTGCATCGTAAGTCTATGCACATTAGATCATGAAACTATCCGGCCTCCGTCTAAAACATATTCTGTTAAGTAAGCACTAGATATGCTGTTTTTGACAAACGTATTCTACATGTAGGGAGAGTATTTGTAGTGCACACGCCGACTAACAAACATTATGTTGTTCATCTAAGCAATCAAAATCTAATCAATTACCTGTATCGAAAGAAATGTTTATATACTTTATATAATTTTATCTTCAATCTATTCTTGATTTTAAGGCTTATTGAAACTCTATGAGTCAAGATTATTAGTTTTTATTATCTTGTCTATCATTGCACCCTTTAATTTTGTAGCTATTAGAATTACATCTAATGCAACATACATACATACACATATATATATATATATATGTGTGTGTGTGTGTGTGTGTGTGTGAAGGTTTACAAAGCGTTAATTTTTATTTTTTTTAATATGCAAATATTAAAGTTAGTTATCATGTTAACCTTAGCCAACGTTATAATAGACCAGTAATTATTAATATCTTATCCTTTAAAGGTTTTATAAATTTACACTAATATCTAATCCCCTAAACAAATTTATACTCTTTTAGCTTTAGCTACAATCGATTTCATTTTTTAGTGAAGAAACAATATAAATTTGGAGCATAAAGCTAACTTAAAACATGATTTAAAATAGGGAAAATTTCACATAAACATTGATAGAATATGAAAATAAGTATTCTTCATTGATTGATTAGCCAATACCAAGTCTCAATATAAATAACCATCCATCCTAACCAATATGCCTATAATAAAGGAAACATATCAAATAATAACAATAAACCAAATCTCGATCACTAATAGTCCCCCTCAGTGTGAACGTGTATATGCTGAGACGTTCAAGCTGGATCTGAAAGACTGGAACAAATATCGCGGAAGACCTTTTGTGAAGATGTCAGCATATTGGAGGGTGGAAGGAACATGTAACACTCGACACTGTAACACCCCAAACCTTGAGGTATTAATTATAAACACGAGATATAATATATTTATATTTATATATTGTCATGCGAGTAAGTAGTGATTATAAATATAAGATGTTTAGAAAAGTAGTTATTATTATAGGAGACCGTCTGATAACTTTAAAATATATTATATTCAACCATACTCCATTTTTAATGAAACTTACATCAACACGTAGAGGATAATGACCTCGTTCTTGCGACATACTTGTAATATTATTAAACGATGTATTTTTAAAACTTATAAGAGAATAACAAAATTTAAGCAAAATTAATATCATAATATATATTTAATATGACAAAGATACATATGAATGTAATATTGTGTGTACGTGTAAAGTGTATAGATACACTTATCTTGTACCTTCATAAACTTAATATGCAAGTATGTATAAACCGACTTGCATTATTATTTTAAAATATATAATAGATAAAAAAATCATAAGACGGTTAGTATAAATAAATAAATAATATCAACCAACTTGTTTTAAGAAGATTTCTAGCCTATATAAAGAGTGAACCACAACTAACAAATAAATCATTTAAAACTTTCACTTTTTAAAATAGTCTTCTCTGACTAGTAGCAGTTGTATTTTTAGGTATGTCCTCTAGTCTCTTTAAGTTTACTTATAATTTTTATAATTAGTTAGGAGGCTTGGGTTATAGTCGAGGTAAAACTTTGGATAACTTAATTCTAATTTAGGCATGGCTTGATCAATCATGCTTAAGCTAGATAGAGTTATCCAAGGTCGATCACGGTTATGACTAGTGATGCGTGCAATATATATATAAATTAATTACCTAAAAACACCTAGTTTTAAAATTTATAAAACCAAGACGAACCGACTAAATCACACACAACCGACAATGGACCGATCGAATGTAATATAGCTAAAGTAAGTCCGGGTGTCGACCCACAGACTCTATATTCTACGTTAAATTTACTTGACAAGACTCGACTGACTAAACATAACTTAAAAGAAAGATTATTTGAAAAGGGGGGTTTTATTATTAAAAATAGAAACTTACTAAAAATAGAAACTTTCTAAATTAGGAAACTTACTAAAAATGGAAACTGACAATTTGAAAGACGAATTTAAAACAGATTAGAGAAAACAAACCACCTAGGCTAGAATCATTGTTAACGTTAACTATTACTCATGTTTGGACTAATGTTTATGGAACCGAGATCTAAAACTAGTCACTTAAAGGCAACACTAAGTAGGACCCTCGACCCTTCTCGAGAAGAAACCTAAAGTATCACTATCAAGTTATTATCACACCGGTTACGGGATTAAGCTTCCTCACAGTTACCTAATCGAATTACGCTTAACTGACTTAAATTAAAGACCTATCTCACGATACAGATTCTAAAGCCATTTCAACCTAACTAATTGATTTAACAAGCAAGTGTGTTAATATAAACTAAGCCGGACTTCTCACAAAGACCTAAACCTAGCAAATTAACTAACTTTACTAGTTAACAACCTATCACCTCACGGATTTCTAAGTTGGTTACACGTTTTTATTAATTTAACTAATAGTATTAATCCTATGGTTTTACTGCAGGTTAACCATAAACAACCACAACGCAAGTCAATGGCTATAACGTACCCTATTCCGTGGCATAGACAATCTCCAAGAACACGTGGACTAATAATATTAATTTAAACCAACATCAACATGCAAAAACACATCAATTAGCCATAAAGGTTGAAACTTTAATCAAGCATAATAAACCATAAACAAAAGTATCCAAACACGAAATCAAACCAAATTAACAAATCATCACAATGCCTAGGTAGTTTTAAAGTACTTAGCCAAGCATGTTCATAATCAAAAACGCAAATTTAATAATGTATGACATGGTAGAAAAGAAAAGAAAACAAAGGATTGAAGAAACCCGGAACGTATAGACGCAAATCCTTGATCCTGTGCTCTCCCGTAGCTTTGTTTTCACCTTTCTAGCCTCAAAAAAACCTCTTTTCTCGTCCCAATTCGTCCCAATTCAAGTCTAGGAGGCTAGGGTTTAAGTTACAGGAGTTTATATAGTGAAACGGGCCAAAAACGCATTAAAAAAACACCTCCACGCCACGCCATGCGGTGAGAAAAGGGGTTCTGGCCGCGTAGCGTCTTGAGCCCCTTTTTCAGATCCAGTTTTTTCGTTTTCGCGCTCCGGTCCGCTCGTAACTCCGTTTCGCTCCCCGTTTTTTCCTACGGATTCGATTTTTCACGATCTATCCGTTTCTTTATCAACATGGGACCTACAAAACACCAAAACATTAGTTGTGCCAAAAATGATATAAAACATAACCGAAACGACACAAAATGCAATCAAACACAACCGGGGATTTATGTATATTTATCACTTTATCAAACATCCCCACACTTCACCTTTTTCGTCCCTGAAAAAGCATGCACATAGAATCATAACTAATTAAGACATTCAACATTTCGTTACAATTTTCAAACAAGAAACAAATCCAGATAAACAACGGTGCGTTTTACTTAAACACCCTAGTACTAGCTAATTAAGTTTCCCCTTATGTTTAATTTAAATTTAATTAGATAATTTGTCTACAAGGTCTCACACAGAGGAAAAATAAGTTAGCCCGATTATTGTTGCTTGACGAGGCATAGGATTAAACCACAAAGGTTTTCCTATCAAAATAACCTAAAGAACTTAACTAAGCTAAGAACTAGTGCCATATTAGGGTGGATTTTGATGGATGAATTTTGTGGGTATAGACTGTTTATTCTTTTTTTTCATAAAACAAGATCACCTCACCCAGGGGTGTCGTATCCAAGTCGCTATCCCAGAGGTAGAGCACATGAGGTCTTGGATCACTTGCCTTATTATTTTTCTTTTTTTTTATTTGGCTACTTTGAGCTCTTTTATTTAGCAGCTACTTTGAGCGATTTTCAGTACTATACCCGGTGGACATTTTATTTGCGGATGCGCCACTTCTTTCACAAGTGTGTTATAAATCCTAAAATGGCACTACCCCTTAACCTATTTAAGTTTTAAAGCCTAAATTGGTGCCTAATTTAATTTAGTTAAGGCCTTCTTATTCCTCCTAGATGACAACCCACGAGAATCACGACAATTACTTTTCAATTAAAGACACTTAGGGAAACCATCTCAGCTAATTGGGTTACCAAAAGTTTATCCAAATTCATCTTTGTTTTAAAAACCACAACTCATTTGAAAGCCAAAATCAGTTTCCACCAAAATCATTTTCTATTAAAGTGCACAACTTAAACAGACATTTTTCGATTTTTTCAATTTTTTTGATTTTTTATGACTCTATAAGACTCAAACCAAACAACTAAGACTCAGAAATGACTATTTCCCATCCCCACACTTAAGTTCTACATTGTCCTCAATGTAGAGATAGAAAACATCTAAAAAAATAAAAACAAAAATGCAAAAATTAAAGATAGAAAGGTGAATTGGAAAAGACTTAGCTGGTGTTGCAGAACGCGTAAGCTCCAAGTCATTGTTCCAACTTCAGCTTCGATTGTATAGCATTTCGGTTGCGATCGAGCTTCACCGACACTCACGAGATCCTCCTTCATCTTCACAAATACAAACTCACCCGAATGGAGATTGAGTACGGGTGAGAATGATTTAAACCTGCAAAAACAAACAAAAGAATACCCGAGCGTAAAACTGACTCGACAAAAATAAGATAAAATAAAATAAATAAAAACAAAATAAAATTAAAACTGACACGATAAGAAAATTAAACAAACTCTACATACTAGTAAGAAACCTCCCCACACTTAAACTTAATCAGGAGGTTTCTCTTTGACTTGGACCCTATCCAATCCGTTTAATTCCACCCGATCCACATAAATACATATAAATTTGAAAGTGAAATTGAAATTGAAAACGATATTGAAAAACAAATTAAAAACTCGAAATGGGTCAGACCACCTGTATTTAAACTTACCTGGAAAGAATCGGATACGTGACATGTAACTTGACGACCGATCATGTTCAGATTTAGGTGGCTTCAACTTACAAGCATTTCTTTTCATTTCCCGGTCTTTCCTTTTCCTCCTTGCCTTCTCCCGTGATTGTGGTGTATTAGGTGAAGATCCATCCTCCAGTTTTACCACGGGCCAGCAGTGGTGTTCTTCCTCTACTAGCACCTTTTCTTCTCCTACACTTGGTGACTCTTTGACTTCCAATGTCGACTTACCTTCCAATAACGCCTCTAATAAGTCGAGATTTCCAACAGGGTCAAAATATCCTTCATCTTCTAGAGCTGGTAAACCCACCAACTCGTCACCAAGTTCATTCTCCCCATATGGAACAAACTCCTCTTTCCTGCATTCATCCTGCTCGTCTTCAACATGTAGATCCTGCATCACATTAACCTCATCGAACAAGTGTGAAATATCAAACGAACATGGAGATTCAAATTCATCAACAGGCAAGGTAAATGTTTCAGGAATATCATAACAAATTGAGATTTGGTCATAACACTTACCTGTTTCGCAGAGATCAACTTCATTATGTACTTCTGTACCGGCATACTCCACCTCCTGGCTCTCATCATGAGTAGAGATATCCAGTTCTTGAGCAGCTTCATGTGTTGCCATCCTTTGATTAGCTAATTCATCGTAAGCCTCCCATTTTCTACCAGATAATGAAGTTTCTCCACTGAACTTAGTGAGTGCCATCGAGTGTTCATGACCTCCTGCACCATCATTAATTCTTCTTTCATGCTCGAGCACTTGTTCGTTTCCACTTTCTCTTCCTGACAGACTGGAGGTGGGACTGAAACTGATAGTGCTAGATGCACCGAGCTTGAATCTAGATCTGAGATTGTTTGGTGATGTTGTTTGTAATCAGTGATGCTGAAACTCACTGATCACGTATTGATGCTTGAATGTTCATGAAGATCAATGCAAAGTATGATGAAGATGATGATAATATGAATAGGTGAATTGTATTATATCAATGGAGAGGTTACAAATGATATTGAATGAAATGTAGGCAACTCACAATGACAAATGACCTAGGTGATGGTATTTATAGTCAATACCATTCACCTTACATTTCAACCTAATCACGTGCAATTAAGCACAAACACGCATTTAAGCACGAAACGATTACACAAATATTCTAAGACAAATACAAATAATGAACGTCTTCACCCGTGCTTGCTCGTGATGATGCTCGATATCTTCACTCGCTTATATTTGGAAAGTGACATCTTCAAATAACCCCAACAGTACTCCCCCTAAGATGACACTTTACAAATCTGACATATCAGCTTAAATCTTCATGTGGCGAGTATAGAGAGCAACTTAAAGTTTTGGTATGCATTATCTTCAAGAGGACCCAACAGTACTCCCCCTAAGATGATGCTGTCAAAACTTTGTCTTTCAACAAGCAATCTGCATCCTTCTCTCCCTTTTGAGTAACATCAGAGGCTATGGAAAGAAATAAGCAGAGAGTAGATTCCGGTGAATCTATATATCAGCAACGGGATCTTCTTCAACGGTTGAAGTAGAATGCGAAGACTTCTTTGACTTAGAATACTCCCCCTCAACTTTTTCTTTAGAGGTTAATGGGATCTGTGTATGAGATATTAAGAGGAGGATTCTTAACACTCAGCAATCTGACTTGGAGATCTTTGGACTGGAATCAGGCTTGAACAGGAACATCTTCAAGTTGTGTAGAAGCTTGTTCTGCAATGGTAACTATTCCTGCAACTCAAAGAAATACATTAAAACTCAGGCAATAATGTGCATTTATCATCAATGTAAAGATTAAGTTCTCAATCGGATGAGATATTGCTTGATGAACAACTCCTACATCAATAACACATGTTAAACTGCCAAAACAGAAAAAAAAAAATAAAAAAGAAAATCTTTTTGTTCTTTTTGAATTTTTCAGTGTTTTTTGATATATTTTTGGAATTTTCTCTTTACATTCTGAATCTTTAACCTGCAATGAGATCATACCAGCAATTATCCAACACATGTTTTGCAGTTTTGAGAATAGACATTTGAATTGTGAAGTAATTGAGTGATGAATTGTTGAACAAATCAATTAGCTCGAAGTGACACACTTACTTTTTCTATTCTTGATGATCAATTATGTTGATTAAGAATAAGTTTTGAGTGACCCATACTTTGCACATTAGAAAGTTATACACCTCATCTAAATATCCTGAGAACAACTCAACACGTCAGGTCACTTACAATCATAAACAGTGTGGAATTTGGGTTCTATTTGGATTTGGCCCACTTTGGGACTTCTTTTGAATTCCTTTTTGGAATTTTCTTTTCCTATTGTTCCCCTTGGGAATCTTCTGAATTCCGTTTTGGAATTTGTTTGGTGACGGTCTACATTTGGGACTCTTTTTGTTCCATTTTGGAATCTTTTGCTGCATCTTGAAGCTCAAAAGAGACTTCGTGTGAGACTTCAGGTCTGTGGGTACCACAACAAAGAAGCTCACGATGCGGTTCATCACACTGAAAAGACTGCATCGTTACCCGATCATGCACAATTTTCATCACAAGTAAAGCATCAAAAGATATATATCTAGACATGTATAGCAATGGAACTTAACACAAAGATCATTGAATTTAGATTTGTCAACAATGAAACTTACTTTTTCAGTCTAATTGCCTGAGCTGTCTAGCACATCAATTAACATTCATCAGTCTTTATTGAAAATGATGTAACAAATAATGTCTAGTGTAACTATCATTTCTCACTTTTTGCAATATAGATTCTTATGACTAATATCTTGCGCACACACATACAGCATACATAATGTCTGGCCTTGATGCAGTAAGATACATCAGTGAACCAATCATTGATCTGTACAGTTTTTGATCAACAGATTTGCCTTTCGGATCCGGCTGTATCTTGCAATTCACATCAGATGGCGTTCGAATAGTCTGACAATCCTGCATCTTGAACTTTTTCAGCAACTTCTCAACAAACTTTGATTGGTTGATAAAAATTCCGTCTGCTGATTGTTTTACTTGCAATCCGAGAAAGAAATTAATCTCCCCCATCGAACTCATCTGAAATCTTGACTTCATGATTTCTTCAAACTCTTTGCACATGGACGCACTAATTGATCCAAAGATGATATCATCCACATACACTTGAACACATAAAAGATCTTCATTTTCCCGCTTCATAAACAAAGTTGGATCAATCTGACCTCTTGTAAATCCATGTTCTAGCAAATGTTTAGATAACGTCTCGTACCAAATCCTTGGAGCTTGATGTAGACCATACAAATCTTTGCTCAATTTGTACACACGATGAGGATAATCAGGATCTTCAAAACCCGGAGGTTGTCTGACATAAACATCATCGGTAATTGGTCCATACAGAAAAGCGCCTTTGACGTCCATTTGGAACACTTTAAACTTCATGAAAGAGGCATATGCTAGAAAAACGCGAATAGCTTCAAGTCGAGCGACCGGAGCAAACACTTCTTCATAGTCAATACCTTCTTCTTGAGTGTAACCTTGTGCAATAAGTCTCGCTTTGTTTCTCACAACAATACCACGTTCATCTGGCTTGTTCTTGTACAACCATCTTGTACCAATCGCATTTTCTCCTTCAGGTAAGTCCACTAATTTCCAAACTTCATGTTTGCGAAATTAAAGTAACTCCTCTTGCATGGCTTCAATCCAACTATTATCTTGCAACGCCTTTGAAATATTCTTTGGCACCACTTGAGAAAGAAAACATGAATAAAGACAAACGTTTGCTTGCTCAGTTTGACTTCTTGTAGTTCTCTGATTCAACGGTCCGATAATCTGAGAGACTGGATGTTTCTTGTGATTCGATGAGTTGGTATGACATCTCCTTGCACTTGACTCTCCAGATTAGACTGATTCACATTCGGTAGATCTTGTAGAATGGTAGAAGTATGCGGAGTGAAATTAGGAACTTGATCCGGTGAATTGATGAAGTAATCAAATGATTCTGGAATAACTTCAACATTCGGATCTGATGATGGTTGATTTTGAACAGATCAACCATCATTAGGAGTACTTTGCGGATTAACATCATCACCAAGAATATTTGATTCTTGATCTTCTTGAGAACCAGAAGGACCCAGAGCTTGACTGGATTTGACATGATCAGGATTATGAAATGACATGAACGGATACTCAGAATTGAGATTGCTATCATCGTCATTATCATAATCATCGCTAAAGCATCCCAAGTCACCTGATTCTTTTCTCGCTTTTCCTGAAAAATCAAACAAGTTAGAATTGAAAGATTTTGATAACGAATCTAAATCAAACAACCATTCGGGACCATGCGCCACTGACGGAAACGAATTTTCTAGAAACTTTACGTTAATAGTTTCAATAACAGTATTTGTTTTGCTATTAAAAACTCGATAAGCTTTAGAAACTTTACGTTAATAGTTTCAAGGAAAAATCCATCGTCAGATTTTGACTCAAATTTCCCGAGATGATCACTTAAATTTAGAATCGATACAGGACAACCAAATGCTTTCAAGTATGAAACCTGGTTTGAGTATATAACAGAAAGAATCATCAAATAGAGTTGAATAAGATTTATCACAAATTTGAGATACACTTAGTAAATTAAAGTTCAACTGTGCACAGTAGTTGACTTTATCAAAACTAATGACCCCATTTGATACGGTTCCTTCTTCTGTTATTTTACCACCCGCATCACCTCCAAATGCAACGTGTGTACCATTCTTCAGCTTAAAGTCTTGAAGCAAGGCATGGTTGCCTGTCATATGCCGGCTACACCCATTATCAACAAACCATGAATTGATAGGTCTTCGAGGGCGTACCTGCATTTCAACAATCACTTAGTTAGTTTGGTCAACCCAGGCCCACATGGTCTTGGGTTTTCCGAATCTATCTGTAACAGTAACTTGTTGATAATGAAGATTTTGAAAATTTGTTTCATATGAGAGATTTGGCTGAAAACTGTTTCGCCCATTGGCTTGAATTGATTGCTTTCTTCTCAAAGCAATAAACCTTTCCTCTAACTTATGATCAAGGTTATTTTCAAATTTCTGGTTTCTTACCATCAAAGCTCTCGGTTTAAAACTGTTAACCTGCACATTTCTTGATGAAAAACTATTAGAACCAGAATTGTTTCGATTAAAATTTCTCAAAACAGGAGAATGACTTTGATTAACATTTTGAAAACCAAATGATTGATTTCTTTGAAAATTTGGAAACGGTGTCATTTCTCTTGTTAAGGTCTTTCGAAAGAAACAATCCTTTGTGTCATGGTTTCTTCTTTCACAAATATCACAAAATTTGTTATAAAAACATTCCTCTGAAGAATGATTTCTTTTATCACAGTAACTGCAGTACCTGTTAAAGATACATTCAGCAGTAACATGATTATAACGATCACAAATCTCACAGTGTTTCTTGCTAATCCTAAAGAGCCGATTGTTAACTTTTGATGTTGAACCAACACGTGATTCATTATCAGTTTTGTTCGGTTTTAGATTAACTTGATTCTTTTGTGGAGATTTTGATTGTGATTTTGCTTGCTTGGGAACTTGGTTCGATTTTAACACATCTTGTTTGGTTACCCTCTTTGGTTCAATTCTTTTATCATTGACAGCGGAAGACTTAGGACTTGAACCTGTTTTCAGACCAGAGTTAGATTTGATTGGAGAATTGATTGGTTAACCATAAGATCCGTTCAAATCAAACGTTCCTGCAGACACAAACTTAATTGTTTTTCCTTTCCTTTTGACAGATTTGACCTTGTCAGTTTTAACAATTTGAGCTTTGGTGTTGTCATTTGATTTTATGACACTTTTACCTTTTTACTGTTTCGTTTCAGATTGATTAACTGTTAATTTCGATTTCTGCACCTTTCCTTTTGAAACTTCAGTTTGCTTCACCTCTTGCTTCTTGATCAGTTGATCAGCAACTTTCGCTTTCTGTTCATTCTTCCACTTGATGTATTCAGGATCATTGTATCCCGAAAATTCACCTTCATCCTTCACTTTTTCTTCCGTCTTCGGATTCAGTTCCGGATACTCAACAAGTTGAATCAGAACAGGCTCTGATTTGTTGCTAGTTTCATCATCAGCTTCAGTCGTCACGCCATCTTCTTCTTTCAAACTTTCAATCAACACTTCAGATCCTTCGGATTCGGATTTACTTCTTTGAATTTCTTTGAATTTTCGTTCATTTTTAGGTGAATGATCAAATTCATTGAAGTTTTCAGGTAAAGTTTGTGTGATTGATTCAGGCATTGGTTCATGAGTGAAACCCAATCCTAATTTGGTTTTGTTACCTCTTTCACTTATAAGTTGTTTAACCATTGTTTTACAACTTTTCACCTTTGTTAATTCCACTTGCGTGACAGCATGAGCAACTTTTTCTTGTTCAAAGTTCTTTGTCATTTCTTCAAGTTGTTTTGTTACAAGTTCCAATTCCTTTAAGGTTTTGTTCCATGATTCTTTAAGTGACAAAATCTTCTCATCAGCAATTTTGTGATCAATTTTAAGTTGTTCATGACTTTTCTCATGTTTGCTTAATTTATCACCAATTTTAAATGAATGAGTACGATAATGTTCTACTTGTTGAATGCATTGTTCAGAACATAACCTACCTCTAACATCATCAGGCAAAGGAACATAGTTAGGGGGTAAATCAGTACTAACCTTTGGTTGTTCGGTGGATGATGAAGACTCACTGGATGTAGCCATCAGCGCAATTTCTGATTCAGATTCTTCAACAGGATCTGACTTTGCACTCCAGTCATATTCCTCAGAATCTTCACTCACAGTATCTATCACCTTGATATCTCCTTCTTCAGACCAATCTTCCTCAATTTCACAAACTAATGCCAGACTGGAAGATCAGATGTGAATTGTTCTGCATATGCACTCTAATCGTATCCGTCTTTCACACTAACCACCAGTGCTTTAGTTTGATCTTCTGGCTTCTTTCCTTCATCTTCCAGTTTTGGCATGGGAAGACTTTGATATGGTTTCTGAATGAAACGTTGATTTCTTTGTTGATAACTTGAAGACTGTTGCGAGCTTTGACCTTGACCTTGATTCTGTCCACTTGAACTTGCTTGATCATTGTAGTTCTGATTCTTAGGAGCTTTGCATTCCCTTGAAAAATGACCATAGCAGTTACAGTTGAAGCATCTGGCCTTTGATTTGTCAAAACCAACCGTCTTGTTTGCATGTGGTTTGAAACTTCGGTTAACATATGCATGCTTTTGTGTTCGATATGCAACCATTACCATTTGCCAATTCAAATCCCTTTCCTCAACGTCATCAGGATCCATTTCAAAAAGATCTTGAAGAACGACATCCATTTGATTCAGATGACTTCCTTGATAAGCTTGAAAGCTTGCCATGAATGCAGTAAAAGCATTATTTGTTTCATCATCTTGTAACAAGATGTTTATCACATCTTTTACCTTGGCTTGAACAGTAGAACTTTGACTTTCAGATTGTGTTGGAACTTGAGCTCTTGGTGGAGATTGTGGTTGAGAATAAGTTAGCGAGCTTGGAAAATATGACGAATCTGTATAAAAACTTGCACCAACAAATAGATCACCCTCATCTTCAAACTTAGTTGCATCTTGTGCAAGAAAGGCATTCTCCACAGTATTAGCAGGATTCACAATATATTTGTATTGTGCATGTGAACCAGTTCTATCAGTATTTCTAGAACTTTCATCAATCTCTACTTCCTCTATCTTTGCAATGAGCAAATCTAGGTCCATCGGAAACTTCTCAGTATGCTTCAGTAGTGTCACAGTCTGTTTCCAAGATGATGGAAGTGCACATAGTAATCTGTCATTCAGGTCTTGAAGATCTGTTTTTGCACCCACATTGGATATTTCAGTAGTCAGATGAACAAACCTATTCATCATCTGGTGCACAGATTCTCCAGCAATGTGTTCAAATAACTCCAATTGTTTCTTCAGCTTTTGTTTCTTGAGACTCCTGAGTTGTTCAGCTCCTTCACATATCGACTTTAAGGCTTTGAACAGTGTATAACCTGTTTGATAAGTGTCCAACCTTGACAGTACTTATAGTGGCAATCCCTTACACATCAAAGAATAAGCTTTACTATCATTCTTCACTTTCCTTAAATCTTCTGCTGACAAATTATCCTCTGGATAAGGTTCAGTAGAGTCCTTGGTGTAGGTACTAGCACTATCTGGAGCTGTCTGTGTAGGTATGTGAGGACCCTTGTCAATTGACTTCCAAAGATCATTGTCTATTGAGCAAAGATGATGCTTCAGTCCAATCGTCCAATTCTTGAAATCTGCACGATTGACAAGTCTAGGAACACGGTTATCAGAATCATCATTAGGTGCCATTGTAAAAGATTTTAAAGAAAATATTTTTTGGTTTTTGTTGATTTTTGAAAAGAATTAGTTAAACTATTAAAATAGAGACAAGTAATAAATGACAAGATGAGAAAACAAGAATTAAAACAACTAAAAATGAGTCACACGGCTGAACAGTGAAAAATTCTTCTTCACCCGGCTGAACAGTAGCTTTTGTTCTTCACCCGGCTGAGAAAAGTCTTCACACGGCTAAACAGTGACCCGGCTTAACAGTTGTAAGTCTTGTATTCTTTACCCGGCAGAATAGTATTAACTTCACACGGCAATAACTTGACCTGGCTTGGAATCTTGACACGGCAGAAAGGCTTTACCCGGATGAACAGTTGATCACCCGACGGAGTAAAAGTTTACTCGGCTACACAGTTGTTGATCACTCGGCTGAATTTGTTAATCACCCGGCGTAAAAGTGTATCACCCGGCACAACAGTACTAGATCCGGCTGAACAGTACACCTTTTTCTCGTCAAATTCTTTACCCGTCTAGCACAAAATCCTTTACACGGCTGCACAGGACCTAATTGTTCACAAATCTAAGTCCAAAGGAAATTGTCTAAGTCAATTTTATCACCCGGCTAGTTAATCTTCAACCAGTTCATACTGTTCATCATCTTCATCATGAGAATTTTTCTGAGTTTATCAAAATCTTGTCCAATTTCTTCAAAAATCACACACAATCAGTGAAATGGTCCGATTATCAATCCCTAATCTCAATCAATCCAAAACATGATCAAATTTTGATGAATTTGAGCAAAATTCGATCGAACAGTAACTTTTTCTATCTTCTTAATTCCTCAGATCTGATGATAATCTGATGGAATTTTCACAATCGTTGTGAATTAGGAGTGATTGCGATGATAAATCACAACTAAAAACAGCAGCAATTCATTCAGATCATGATTTTTGAGCAATATTGTAGTGTTTTGCTTGATGAATAGCGAAGAACACAATACCAACAGCTTTGATACCAATTGATAGTGCTAGATGCACCGAGCTTGGATCTAGATCTGAGATTGTTTGGTGATGTTGTTTGTAATCAGTGATGCGGAAACTCACTGATCACGTATTGATGCTTGAATGTTCATGAAGATCAATGCAAAGTATGATGAAGATGATGATAATATGAATAGGTGAATTGTATTAGATCAATGGAGAGGTTACAAATGATATTGAATGAAATGTAGGAAACTCACAATGACAAATGACCTAGGTGATGGTATTTATAGTCCATACCATTCACCTTACATTTCAACCTAACCACGTGCAATTAAGCACAAACGCGCATTTAAGCACGAAACGATTACACAAATATTCTAAGACAAATACAAATAATGAACGTCTTCACCCGTGCTTGCTCGTGATGATGCTCGATATCTTCACTCGCTTATATTTGGAAAGTGACATCTTCAAATAACCCCAACAGTACTCCCCCTAAGATGACACTTTACAAATCTGACATATCAGCTTAAACTTTCATGTGGCGAGTATAGAGAGCAACTTAAAGTTTTGGTATGCATTATCTTCAAGAGGACCCAACAGAAACGTCCGTTTTCTTCTCCGGTTGTACTTGTAATTCCTGCAAAACACCGTTCTCACAAGACAAGTGTAAAATATCCTGTGGTTCAGTAATAATATGACAAGAACCAAAAGAGAAGGTAGAGAATGAGTTATTATTACCTGATTTCTTATGCAACTACTCATGTTGAAACTCCTCTTCTTCATTCGACCTCCTCATGATATCCCTTATAGCCTTATTAGTATCTTCCATCATCAACTGGATCTGCAAGAAGTTATCATGTTCTACTAACGCTCTCTGAGTAGTTGCTTTATTAGCAACTAACTGGGTCAGCAACTCCTCTATCCTACTCGAAGCACCTTCACTACCCCTAGAAGAGTTGCTATCAAAGAATTGACCATTATGATCTGACTGTGGAAAATATGGGTCAATTGGATACACTTGTGATGAATATGACTGCACATGCCCAAAAGAGTTAGCAAAACGAGGTGGCGCAGAGGACCTTGTATATTGTGGACATAGACAAGTGAAGTGAGGTCCTCCGCAAATTTCACACATATTTAAATAACAAGAAGGACTCAATGGGGAGAAAAAAAGAGAAAAGACACAACCAAATAAAATGACACAACTAAACTAACAAATAAATAAACACAAAAAGCACGTGTATAGCAGATAAGTTCTCAACAAAGTTAATTAACGCAATTACCAAGAGTCCCCGGCAACGGCGCCAAAAACTTGATGCGTGCAATATATATATAAATTAATTACCTAAAAACACCTAGTTTTAAAGTTTATAAAACCAAGACGAACCGACTAAATCACACACAACCGGCAGTGGACCGGTCGAATGTAATATTGCTAAAGTAAGTCTGGGTGTCGACCCACAGACTCTATATACTACGTTAAATTTACTTGACAAGACTCGACTGACTAAACACAACTTAAAAGAAAGATTATTTGAAAAGGGGGGTTTTATTACTAAAAATAGAAACTTGCTAAAAATAGAAACTTTCTAAATTAGGAAACTTACTAAAAATGGAAACTGACAATTTGAAAGACGGATTTAAAACAGATTAGAGAAAACAAACCACCTAGGCTAGAATCATTGTTAACATTAACTATTACTCATGTTTGGACTAATGTTTATGGAACCGGGATCTAAAACTAGTCACTTAAAGGCAACACTAACTAGGACCCTCGACACTTCTCGAGAAGAAACCTAAAGTATCACTATCAAGTTATTATCACACCGGTTACGGGATTAAGCTTCCTCACAGTTACCTAATCGAATTACGCTTAACTGACTTAAATTAAAGACCTATCTCACGATACGGACTCTAAAGCCATTTCAACCTAACTAATTGATTTAACAAGCAAGTGTGTTAATATAAACTAAGCCGGACTTCTCACAAAGACCTAAACCTAGCAAATTAACTAACTTTACTAGTTAACAACCTATCACCTCACGGATTTCTAAGTTGGTTACACGTTTTTATTAATTTAACTAATAGTATTAATCCTATGGTTTTACTGCAGGTTAACCATAAACAACCACAACGCAAGTCAATGGCTATAACGTACCCTATTCCGTGACATAGACAATCACCAAGAACACGTGGACTAATAATATTAATTTAAACCAACATCAACATGCAGAAACACATCAATTAGCCATAAAAGTTGAAACTTTAATCAAGCATAATAAACCATAAACAAAAGTATCCAAACACGAAATCAAACCAAGTTAACAAATCATCACAATGCCTAGGTAGTTTTAAAGTACTTAGCCAAGCATGATCATAATCAAAAACGCAAATTTAATAATGTATGACATGGTAGAAAAGAAAAGAAAACAAAGGATTGAAGAAACCCGGAACGTATAGACGCAAATCCTTGATCCAGTGCTCTCCCGTAGCTTTGTTTTCACCTTTCTAGCCTCAAAAAAACCTCTTTTCTCGTCCCAAACCGTCCCAATTCGTCCCAATTCAAGTCTAGGAGGCTAGGGTTTAAGTTACAGGAGTTTATATAGTGAAACGAGCCAAAAACGCGTTAAAAAAACTCCTCCACGCCACGCCACGCGGTGAGAAAAGGGGTCTGGCCGCGTAGCGTCTTGAGCCCCTTTTTCAGATCCAGTTTTTTCGTTTTCGCGCTCCGGTTCGCTTGGAACTCCGTTTCGCTCCCCGTTTTTTCCTACGGATTCGATTTTTCACGATCTATCCGTTTCTTTATCAACATGGGACCTACAAAACACCAAAACATTAGTTTGCCAAAAATGATATAAAACGTAACCAAAACGACACAAAATGCAATCAAACACAACCGGGGATTTATGGATATTGATCACTTTATCACTAGCTAGTACTCTACTTGTTGCTCGACTAGTAGCTAAAGTTTATTTTGAACCTAATCAGGAAACAAACTCTGAGACTGCTTGTCTGTATTAGCAGCACTTAAAAGCCAAGGTGAGTTATCATGACTGTTTTCAAAACTGTGATAATATACGCGTCATATCCGTACTTGTAATAAATAATAATGTTTATAATACGCACAAGTCAGTAGGGTTATACTGGATCTAGTTATGCTTAATAGGGTGTGTGCTCTGGTATATACACAGCCGTTGTGTGCTCTGGGGAACACTGTGTTCCAAATAATTTACACACTCAGACTGTGAATTGACGGAAAGAGAATTGACGGATAAAGAAGATAAAGTACAATCTAAAAAATAAATAAATTAACGACGAATTATTACCAATGTGTTAGATTGCCTATGTGATAATGTTAAAGTATTTTGACAAAGATTACGAGAAGTTATTTGATAAAGTAAAACTAGAGCTCACTCAGCAAAGCTGACTTTTGTATGCATATTAGTTTGACAGGTGTAGCGGATGACATCGATGGCAGGCTACTCGGCTGACCGGATTACTCACTGACGAAGCTTTGTTTGCCTTTTATGGTGAGATAATCAACCTTTTATAAACTTCTAAACTTTTGTACTATAATCCAGTCTTTGTAACTAGGCTATGGTAGCTACATAGTCATTGAACTTGTTAAATTTTATAGCCATTAAATGTTAATACTACAACATGTATACATGTATTTGAACTTTTGTAGAAACGGAAATCAAATGTATGTTTGGTACCACACAAGTAACATGAAACAGTACACAAAAGGCTCGCGTAACACGCGAGTCATGCATAAACCTATTTGGTATTATTTTAGAACAAGTAACAAAAAGTTACTGTGAAGAATACAAAGATACATACACAAAAGAGGGGGGTTTAACTTTTAACGCTAAGGTTATACACACACCTTTCGACAGATATCTAAACACCCTTTAACGGTAGTTAAAAGCTTAATGACTCTTTATGTTATGCATATGTCAAACTTTTGACAACTATCAGCGCAGACAATTTTAACGGCTGTCAGCCATTTAATAGGCCATTAAGATAATTTTAATGACATGTTAACCATTTCATTGGTCATTAAACTTTTTTGATCAATTGGTGAAGACAGTTGTAACATCCCACATCGGTTGGGAAGGAGAACAAAATCTGTCTTATAAAGGGGTGAAAACCTTCCCTATCATGACGCGTTTTAAACCCGTGAGGGGCGGTGCCTAAGGGCGTGCCGACTGCCAAATCGGACAATTCATGGTGCGGTTTCGCTGGGCTGTTACAGTTGGCATCAGATCTGGACACGGACTGATGTGCCAATGGGGACGTTGGGCTCCTTAAAAGGGTGGAATGTAACATCCCACATCGGTTGGGAAGGAAAACAAAGTCTGCCTTATAAGGGGGTGGAAACCTTCCCTACCATGATGCGTTCTAAAACCGTGAAGGGTGGCGCCTGAGGGAATGTCGAATGCCAAATCAGACAATATCATGGTTGTAACATCCCAAAAGTCGAATCAAGCGTTTATTATAATTGGCTTTATTTTCAGGTTTTGTGGTTAAAGAGAAAGGTAGATTATGGACTTAATGAGTCCATGGGCCTATAATTATGGGTTTAAGGGCCCATAAACCTCCCATAAGCAACCCTAATCAGCCTCCATTTGCATCACTCCATCCATTTCATTTCAATCTTAGAGAGAGAAAGTAGAGTCAGAAAGTGAGGAAATTTAAAGATTTGTTGATTTTGGGATTAAGGATTCAAGATCTGATTATTTGTGCATTGAATCATCATAGAAAAGAGATGGAAATCCAGGTAAGAAACATCTCCAAAGCATCCCTTTAGATCTAGATCAATTCTAGGGTTTTTTAGGTTTTTAGAAAAAGTGAGCAAAATCATAAAAAGATCACGTTTTTACGTTTTAAATGGTATAAAAATGAAGATTTTGGGCAAAAGGTTGGATTTTGGATGTTAAAAGGTTGGATTTTGGGTGAAAAATGAAGATTTTGGGCAAAAACCGAGCTGAAACCCTGTTTTGCGAAACTAGTGTTCTTTTTGAGAAACTGAGTTTCTCATTTTGCGAAACTGAGTGTCTCATATCTGCGAAACTGTAGTGTCTCATGTTTCTGAGATCTGTAGTTGTGTGTCTGAGTGTGCATAAGTCCCAAAGAAAGTTGCGCATGAGCCATGCGAAACTGCATGAGACACTAGCTGCGCCACTGTATGCGAAACTAGATGCGAAATAGTATGCGAAACTTGCTACGAAACTAGCAAAAAATGACCAAATTGTACGTTGAACCTTATGCAGGGGGTATAGTCTGATTGCTTAGACTTGAAGTTAATTTTCATATCAGTTGACTTCTAGATCCCCTCTTTTTATTGTTTTTAACTGTTTTGGGGCGATATGCATACCAGTGATGAGATTTCAAATAAAGATTTTAAGACGGACTTTTATAAAGATGAAGATTTCCTAATGAACTTTCCTTTAAAGACTTATATATGGACTTAAGACATGTTTTCCTTTGTGAAATGTTTGTATTATTTATGTGTGATTCATGTGTTGACGTATGATATAGTTATATTGTGTTGCATTATATTATGTAAAACTAAAAGACATAAGTGAAAGAAAGAAATGATCATTGGGCCAAAAGTGGAGTTACATCTAAAGGAAAGTCTTGCAAGCAAATGGGAGAATTGCATTTGTTGCATTCTCGGTGAGTTACATTTAAAACAGTGGTGCTACATCTAAAAACAGAAAGACCCTATACTAAAGCATGGCGAATGGGCCATTGGGCATTAGTGGGTCAAACTGTCAGGGGCTTAGCTAGCCAAGAATTTATTCACCTGATGGGGGCTTAAGGCCACAGATTGGGTTCGGCCTGTTGGCGAATTTGAGACGAGGATAAAGAAGTCTGGTCCTTCGGCAGACTGTGAATTGACGGAAAGAGAATTGACGGATAAAGAAGATAATGTACAATCTAAAAAATAAATTAACTAACGACGAAGTATTACCAATGTGTTAGATTGCTTATGTGATAAAGTTAAAGTATTTTGACAAAGATTAAAGACGTTATTTGATAAAGTAAAACTAGAGCTCACTCAGCGAAGCTGACTTTTGTATGCATATTAGAATTGACAGGTGAAGCGGATGACATGGATGGCAGGCTACTCGGCAAGTGAAAACTGACATCCGTTTTAAGAAGACTTTTTATGTTTATTTTTAAAGACAGATATTTAACTTTTATGGTTTGTAATGACGTATTATGTTTTAAGACTTCCGTTGTGATTATTTTAATTAAATGAAGGTTTTTATGAAATGTTTTATGTTGTGTATGACAACTGTGAGGTCCCATGAAAAAAGGGCCTTACAATGGTGTGGTTTCGCCGTCCTATTACACTTCTCTTAAGGCAAGATTTGAACAATTCAAAGAGAGTGGGACATTATTTTTTTTTGTTTGTTTCCGTAGATGTTAAGGGAATTTGAGATAAAGATCTTAAGTTGTGCTGTCAACTTCTTGAAAATGCACGTGGGTTTAAAGATAGCTAGGATATTAATGCTAATGAACTTTTTATGTAATTGAAGCTATGAAACACATCATAAGCCAAAGAATTTAACAACCTTTAGTCTTAGATGTTTTAAAGCACTTAAAAGAATTCAATTATTTCCTAAATGTAGAAAGGAGTTTTTTTTGACGTTGAAGTTATTAAAATCCTACTTACAATCCGCAATGTGCCAAGAAATATTTTGTGTATTGGCCATGATACCTATCGAGAACAAAATATTAGACATTATAAATTGTGAAGATATGATAAACCAATTTGCCATGACGAATGATAGGAAAACTTCATAGATTATTGGTTAACTAATAGGTATGTAATTATAATACTTTGATTTTCTTGTGATTACTAATAAAACTTTTGTTTTCAATTAAAAAATTAGTTTTTTTAATTTAATTCATTAGTGCACATGACTTTTTTCTTACATAAGGTACCACAATTCTCTGAGGATAAGAGCATTCATAGTAGCTTCTTTATTTCCATATCTATAATTACACTAAAAACATTATTTTTTCTCTTTTCTTCTAATTAATAATAATATTATTATACCTTTATCATTACAAATTTTCTCTTATCCACTCACAAGTCACAACCAATTTAAAAAAATATTAAAATATTATATTGTGTAACGGTAACTTAATTTTCAAACATAGAATGTATCCCTTATCCATTTTTAAATTTTCTCTGTATCCAACTCACAAGATTACACGAATCCAACTCAAACACTTGTGGTTGAGTTTAAGTATCAAGATGTGATTGAAATTCATAGCCATAATAAGATGGCAGCTTTGTCATCATATTCATATGTAAAACATGCAATACCCCTCAATCGTATAGATGCTAAGTTGTGACTGGGCAAAAAGTGAAATAAAATACTCGTAATAAAAACATAAAATTGTTTCAATGATGATATACCCAAGAATTTTAAACAACCGAACAAAAGGATAAACATCTCCACAAACTTAGGAATATGAAAACAATTAAAATAACTAAGGATATGCTTGAATCACAAGCTAGGCATCAACTTGGCTTGGGTCTTGGGTCGACGGGTCCGGATTAAGTACTGGATCGGTATCAGTAACAAAATATAACAAGCACCAAATTGTTTCAATGATAAATTGATGATATAGTTATTATATATAAAGTCTCAATATATTTGGAGAAATATGTTATGGCAAATTAATGGTAAAAATATAATAGTTGGTGAAAAAATCGAGTTTGTTAGATTGACACTGAAAACATCTATCTACCTATTCTAATAATTGAGTAACTTATCCACATGTCAACATTCTAACTACTTCACATAGGATTTTGCTTAGGTGTCATCCTCTAATTTAATTTGATGGATAATTTCAAGCGGGTCATGGTATGCTCCATATTCGAAAAAACCCGATATGTACAAATAAAAAATTCACAAATTATCATCAATTATCACCTAATATGATATGTTCAAATAAAAATTTACCGATTATCTTAATCTATTTCCTAACCCGATATGTTCAAGTTAAAAATTTACCAATTATCATGAATTATCTCCTAACCCAATATGTTCAAATTAAAAATTTACCACTTATCATGAATTATCTTCTAACCCGATATATTCAAATAAAAAATTTACCAATTATTATAGAAAATTTTCTTTATTTTAGCATGTAATTTTTGATAGGCAAATATTTGTAAATATCCAAACCGATTTAATAGGGATGTTTTAAAATTAAATTTAATACCTAAATTTAGATAAAAACATATAAAATCGAAATTCCGTGTAATACATGGTTACTAATCTAGTGTAGAATAAGCAACTTGTTAAACAACACCATTGCCATTATTTAGTTGACTTGTTAATCATATATAGTCGTATCACATCATTAGTAATTTAGTATGAAAAAATATATTAGGTCTTAGTGATAATGATGTTATCTTGGATTAATTAAGTGGACGGTGAGTTTCGTTTCGGAGATAAAATAATTCTAAAATTTCTTAAAATTCAAAAATTCAACCGATTTCGAGTTAAACACCGGTCAAGGCCCATATGCTTGCATTTTGAAATTCAAATCAAATAATTGTGTAGCCAGATAAAATATCTATTCATTCATTTGTATCCCTACATAAAACGAATTTCTCAATCAAAGCCCTAATATCATGATTTCTACTCTTCGTCACAAACCCTAACCACTTTCTATCTCCTCTTCACTCACACTCACTTCAAAATGCGTGAAATCCTTCACATCCAGGGTGGTCAATGCGGTAACCAGATCGGAGCTAAGTTCTGGGAGGTCGTTTGCGCCGAACACAGTATTGATGTCACTGGAAAGTACACCGGCGACTCTAAACTCCAACTCGAGAGGATCAACGTATACTACAATGAAGCTAGCGACGGAAGGTTTGTTCCACGCGCAGTGCTTATGGATCTAGAGCCAGGGACGATGGACAGTCTCAGATCTGGTGCATACGGTCAGATCTTTAGGCCTGATAACTTCGTTTATGGTCAGGGTGGTGCTGGTAATAACTGGGCGAAAGGACACTATACTGAAGGCGCTGAGTTGATCGATTCGGTTCTCGATGTTGTTAGGAAGGAAGCCGAGAACTGGGATTGTTTGCAAGGTATGTACATAATTACACATATCTATCTAGTTTTTTAATATTTGATAGTTGGTTTAGATATATAGTTGATTGAGTATACTGTTGGATGATGTGTTAGAAATGATAGATCTACAACATACGTATGCATGCATGCATGTGGTGTTTGTTCACTTAATGAATCTACACAGCGTGTGTACGTGTCATTTTTTTGGTTTTGAAATGTCTGATCTACGCTTTGGTATTTTTCAATTTTGATTTCTCGAATATACAATTTGGATATCAGATGTGATATTTTATGTTCATAACTTATATTTGTTATTTATATTTCTAAACCTTAGTTTTTAGCTTCAGTGTTAGTAATATTCTTTGATGTGCAGGTTTTCAGGTGTGTCCTTCTCTTGGAGGTGGGACAGGGTCTGGTATGGAGACACTTTTGATATCAAAGATTAGGGAAGAATATCCAGACAGAATGATGATGACCTTTTCTGTTTTCCCTTCCCCAAAGGTTTCTGATACTGTTGTTGAACCTTACAACGCCACATTGTCTGTCCATCAGCTTGTTGAAAATGCAGATGAATGTATGGTTCTTGACAACGAGGCTTTGTATGATATTTGCTTTAAGACACTCAAGCTCACAACTCCAAGCTGTATGTTTTCCATTTTTATAACTATTTGGCATTTCACAGGTACTATGTTTGTTGATTCCGTCCTTACTTATGCTTGGTTTTTATGACAGTTGGCGATCTTAACCATCTCATTTCTTCAACAATGTCTGGAGTTACATGCTGCTTAAGGTTTCCAAGACAACTCAATTCTAATTTAAGAAAACTTGTTGTAAATCTGATCCCATTTCCACGTCTTCACTTCTTCATGGTTGGTTTTGCTCCACTCACATCACACGGATCTCAGCAATACCGTGCTCTAACTGTTCCAGAGCTAACCCAACAAATGTGGGATGCCAAGAACATGATGTGTGCTGCTGACCCACGTCACGTGCGTTACTTGACTGCATCTGCTATTTATCGTGAAAAGATGAGCACCAAGGAAGTTGAGGAACGAATGGTAAATGTGCAAAACAAGAACCCGTCTTACTTTGTGGAATGGATCCCTAACAATGTGAAATCAACTGTTTGTGATATCCCACCAACTGGCTTGAAAATGGCGTCTACCTTCATTGGTAATTCGACATCAATTCAAGAAATGTTCAGGCGTGTGAGTGAGCAGTTTACTGCTATGTTCAGTAGGAAGGCCTTTTTGCATTGGTACACTGGTGAAGGAATGGACGAGATGGAGTTCACTGAGGCTGAAAAAAACATGAATGATTTGGTGTCTGAATATCAACAGTACCAAGATGCAACCGCTGATGAAGAGGGAGAGTATGAGGAAGAGGAGGAAGGAGAATACTAGGATTGACGATAATATGGTTATTTTGGTTTGGTAGTATGTTTGTTTGTTTGTTTGTTTGTGGTTATAGTCTCAACTACTAAGTTTTTTCTCAAGAATTTTTTATTTTATTGATTTACTTTACGTACGGAACTTCCAATTCAATATTGATGGTGATTCAAACTGTGATAATTTGGAGCATTTTTTTATGGGTAACGAGGCAAGTAATCTGTGTGATAAGAGGATAATGGTACGGTGATACCCATCTTGTTTATGCTTTATTGTACTATAATGTATCTAAAAGCTTGCATTAGCTGATTAGCATAAGCTTAAAATACTAAAATTATGAAGTCGGTAGAAGTGTAGTTGGGTATTTATAAGGGTCTTTTTCAATCACGTATGCTCATAAACAAGTGTACCAGCTAAAGAGTATAATAAGACTAGATTTTATTGTCAATTCTCCTCTGTTGGAACAAGTGACATGTTGCGATATTGATGTGAGACAGAGATAAGCATTATTTTAGTCATTTCTCCTCTGTTGAAACAATGTTGGAATAAGTGACATTTTGCGATAACGATGTGAGATAGAGAGGAGCATTATAAGACACATGACAAGAGTCTTGAATTGTAATCAACAACTCTAAGTAAATGCATTAGAGAATAGAATAAATTATTAGAGGATGGACCTTGAAGCAATTGATAACATTGCTTTATGACCGACCTCTCTTGAGGCTATCAATTCTATACACAATAGATCATGAAACTATCCGGCTTATTGAACAAAGTGCATCGTAAATCTAATCAAATTACCTGTATCGAAAGAAATGTAGATATACTTTATATAATTCTTATCTTCGATCTTTTCTTGATTTTAAGGCTTATTGAAACTCTATGAGTCAAGATTATTAGTTTTTAGTTTTGCAAAGCGTTAATTTTTATTTTTCTTAATATGCAAATATTAAAGTTAGTTATCACGTTAACCTTAGCCAACGTTATAATAGACCAGTAAATATTAATATCTTATCCTTTAAAGGTTTTATAAATTTACACTAATATCTAATCCCCTAAACAAATTTATACTCTTTTAGCTTTAGCTACAATTGATTTCATTTTTTTAGTGAAGAAACAATATAAATTTGGAGTATAAAGCTAACTTAAAACATGATTTAAAATAGGGAAAATTTCACATAAACATTGATAGAATATGAAAATAAGTATTCTTCATTGATTGATTTGCCAATACCAAGTCTCAATATAAATAACCATCCATCCTAACCAATATGCCTATAATAAAGGAAACATATCAAATAATAACAATAAACCAAATCTCGATCACTAATAGTCCCCCTTAGTGTGAACTTGTATATGCTGAGACGTTCAAGCTGGATCTGAAAGACTCGAACAAATATCGCGGAAGACCTTTTGTGAAGATGTCAGCATATTGGAGGGCGGAAGGAACATGTAACACTCGTATGTGACCAATTTGAACCTTTTCCCGTACAAAGTGAATGTCCATTTTGACATGTTTAGTGCGCTGATGTTGGACGAGATTACCTGATAAGTAAATAGCCGAGATGTTGACACAATACACGATTGTTGCTCGACGAATCGGGACACGCAGTTCAAGTAAGAGATTCCGTATCCACGTTGCCTCTGCGACTGCGTTGGCGACCCCCCTCTATTCAGCTTCTGCACTTGATCTGGAGATGGTAGGTTGACGTTTGGAGGACCAGGAGATAAGGTTGTCACCCAAAAAAATGCAGTATCCGGATGTGGAACGTCGTGTGTCCGGACAGCCTCCCAGTCTGCGTCCGAGTAAGCAGTCAACTCATGAGTAGGCGACGCAGCCAGGCGAAGACCAAGATCAAGTGTGCCTTGGACGTATCGTAGGACCCGTTTCATAAAATCCAAATGCGGTTCACGTGGAGCGTGCATAAAGAGACAGATTTGTTGAACTGAATATGAGATGTCGGGCCTTGTAATTGTGAGGTATTAGAGTGCGCCGGCCAAGCTGCGATATGTGGTACCATCGGCTAGGAGTTCACCCTCAGTCGCACTAAGTTTTGCGTCTGTATCTACTGGGGTATGACACGGCTTACATGTAGACATGTTTGCCCGGTGAAGGATGTCCCGGGCGTACTGGGATTGGGCGAAGAACAACGAGTTATGATCCCGAGTCACGAAGATGCCAAGAAAATGATGAAGAGATCCCATATCTGTCATAGCAAACTCCGTAGACAATTGTGTAATGATTCTGTTCATTAAACTCTGGTCATTAGCCGTGAGAACAATGTCATCGACATAAAGTAACAGGTAAGCCAGTTGACCGCCGTTTTGGTAAATAAACAGAGACGTATCACATGTGCTGCCACGAAATCCTAAGGTTTTGACGAACTCCGAAAAACGTGTATACCATGCCTGAGGTGCTTGTTTAAGTCCATAGAGTGATTTTCGAAGTCGACACACATGATTGGGAGCATTTGGGTCAACGAAGCCCGGTGGCTGGTTCATAAACATTGTTTCCTGTAAAGTGCCATTAAGAAAAGCATTCTTTACATCTAACTGGTTTATCGGCCATGCTTTGCATGTCGCTAAAGACAACACGGTTCGGATGGTTGCGAGTTTTACCACCGGACTGAATGTTTCTGTACAATCAATACCCATGGTTTGCGACTTGCCATTGCATACAAGTCGAGCTTTGTACCGTTCTAACGACCCATTTGCATTCAATTTGTGACGAAACAACCACATAGATCGAATTACCGGTTTATCCACCGGACGAGGGACCAAATCCCATGTATTATTTACCTGCAAGGCACTAAATTCATTGTTCATAGCACGTAACCAATTAGGATCTGACAATGCTTTTAGGTATGATGTAGGGACAGGGTAGATGGTTGTGGTGGCCGCTAGATTGTATTTAGGATTGGGCTTAGTGATGCCGGTTTTGGAGCGAGTGTGCATGGGGTGTGTGTTAGTGGGTTGGTGGGTGATTGGAGTTGTAGGGTTGTGTTGGGTTTGGGTTTCGGTGTTAGGTAACGTTGGGGGTGGTGGTTGTGGTAGGAGATTGAGGAGTTTATGTAGGCGATGTGGTGGGAGTAGGCGTACAAGGTGTGGGTGATGATGGTGAGGTTGGTGACGTTGGGGGGGTGGTCGTTTGAGTTGTAGGAGGTGTGGATGATGGTGGTGAGGGATTGCTGGGAAAAGCTATGTGAAAAAAATTGATGTGGAGTAGAGGTGGATTCATCAAGAAATTGGTACTTGGTGGGTGATAAGGGTGTGTTGAAGGGAAAAGTGTTTTCGTCAATAACGACGTGACGAGAAAGATGCACTTTACCGGTGATTGGATCGTAACACCGGTAGCCGCGGAAATCGGATGGGTAACCCAAAAATACGCAAGGGACGGATCTTGGGGAGAGTTTGTGAGGTTGGGTTGCGGATGTGTTGGGATAGCACGCACAACCGAACACACGGAGATGATCATATGTTGGTTGACGTGCATATAGGGCGAAGGCCGGGGTTTGAAAGTGACGCCTTTTTGGGGGTAGAATGTTATGGAGATAAGTGGCCGTGTGAAGGGCCTCTACCAAAAATGGGGGGGGGGGAGGTGCGCATGAAAAAGGAGGGCACGAATGATATCGTTGATGCGCCGAAGCATGCGTTCTGACCGCCCATTTTGTTGCGACGTTTGTGGGCACGAGAATCGAAAGATTAAACAGTGTTGGGCGGCAAAATCTTTGAATTTGTTGTTATTGAATTCTCCCCCTAGATCACATTGAAACGTTTTAATGGATTTATTAAATAGTGTTTGGATTAATTTGTGGAATTTTGTAAAGGTCGTAAACATTTCGGATTTATATTTAAGTGGATACACCCACACATAATTCGTAAAATTATCAACCAAAATCATATAGTATTTATAACTTGAATTGCTTTTGATAGGTGAGGTCCAAAGGTCACAATGAATAATATCAAATGGTTGAAGTGTAGATGAAACAGAATCAAAGAAAGGCAAACGTTTACTATTAGATAATTGACAAGACGAACAAACAAAAGAACCACAAGTTTTGTGACAATTTAAAATGCAATAACGACGAAGATAATCAAGGACGTTCGCGCCGGGGTGCCTGAGACGATCGTGCCAAAGAAGCGGTGACGTGGTGGATAGCAAGGAGTACGCTGGCTTGGTAAAGTGATAAAGATCTCCAGTGCTATTGTGACGGGAAAGGTGGTGTCCAGCCATGTCCTTCAAAGTAAAACCAAACGGATCAAATTCAACTTTCACATGATTGTCAATGGTAAATGTACGAACAGAAAGTAAGTCTTTGATGACATCGGGTGAGTGGACAATTTTGTTAAGGTTATAGGTTTTGTTTGGGAGGTTAAGAAAACCATTGCCGGATCCTTTAACTGGTAAACATTGACCATTTCCAACTAAAATAGGCATTGTAGGAAATAAACAAGGAGAAGTAATTTTACCTTGATCCGAAGTGATGTGTTGAGACGCTCCGGTGTCCATGTACCATTGTGGATCATGATAATTGAGGTTCATATTAGCTAAAGTCGAGCCAATGTCACTGGGTTGCAAAGCATTGTTACCGAATGGGTCGAAACTAGGTGTAGCAGCAACTTGGGCCTGTGGAGTAAGGTTTGCATGTTGTTGATTAAACTGAGGTGGGCCGGCCTGATGTTGTTGAGATGGGTAGGGCGAAGGTGGAGCGGCCCACTGCTGCTGAAACATTGACGAGTGGGCCTGTTTGCCCATATAATTATTATTGTTACCGTATCCATATTGTTGCTGTTGGCCTGGATAATTAGGTTGACCCATGTGGCTATGTGAACCTCTTCCACTGTCAATTATGCCGCCACCCCTACCATTGTTGCGCCCCCCTCTGCTTGCTGACCCACGACCACGAGCCGCTTTAACGGGATCATAGTTGCGTCCTCGGTACCCGTTTGGATATGGCGATCGGTCTGTGTTGGATGAAGGGTAGTTACGGTCATGATTGGATGTTGCGTGAGGGGTTGCTAACACTGTGTCACGAATGGAGCCTCCCCGAGCAGCTTGACGTTGTTGTTCCTCTTCGATCATACTACGTGCATCATCCCATGTTGGTTTGCTTTGGTTAATAATGGTTCCGATGGTGTCCTATTCGACCGGTAACCCCCGTACCATTTAGATGACAAGCCTGGTTTCAGAAACTGGTTGATCGACATCACCAAGCTGACTGGTGATGTCCTTAAGAGTTTGACAGTATTCGTCAAAGGATGAACACGATGAGAGAGTGGTGTTGGTAAACTTTCTTTCGAGGGTGGCGGCGCGGGCATGTTTGTTGTTGATGAAAATTGCTTGGAATGCCAACCAAGTTTCATGAGTGGTTTGTTCTTTGTCAATGAGGCGGGCCATGAGTTCATCCGAGATGGTGCTAAAAATCCACTGTGTTACCAGTGCATCGAGTTCCAACAATGTTCCGTAGTCGGGATCTGTTGTTGGTGGGGGTTCTTTTGTGCCGTCAATGTGGTGCATGAGTTTGAATGCACGCACATGAATTTTGAACAAACGAACCAAAGTTGTGTATGGGATTTTATTTCCGTCGAGGGTGCGAACTTTGCCATTGATGTTGTTGAGGGAGTAGGCTGGGTGAAGGGACTTTTTGTCATTGTTGGAGGAAGATGATTCTGGTTCAACCATGGTGATTTACCCCGTAGGGATGTGCCGGCAGGAAAAAATTAGGGTTTTTGTTTGGCTCTGATTACCATGATAGAATATGAAAATAAGTATTCTTCATTGATTGATTTGCCAATACCAAGTCTCAATATAAATAACCATCCATCCTAACCAATATGCGTATAATAAAGGAAACATATCAAATAATAACAATAACCCAAATCTCGATCACTAATAACTTTATTTTGTTTCAATTAGATAACTTAACTTTAAGTTTTATTCCAATTAAGTTACTTAACTTAGTTTTGTTTTAATTAGGTAACTTAACTTTAGAAAAATGTTCTAATCCTAAAAAATTAGCTTGGATAACTTGTTAAATTTTATATACTTCTAAAAGGTAAGGTCGGTGGTGAAATCCGGCCTTGCCTTTTGTTAAATACATTTTCGTTTGAAAACAAAAAACAAAGTGAGGCTTGGTTTAGTGGTAAGTTGAGCTTATAATATTTCTTGAGGTCCCCAGCTCGAGTCCGCCAACAATTTGCATTTTCTAACTTTTTATTTTTTTGTCATAAATAATTAGGTTTTTAAATTACTAACAACTTTGATTTTTATCCTTTTCTTTTTCTTGTCTTAAATAATAAACTTTTTTAAATTTCTAATAACTTTGGTTTTATTGTCTTAAATAATAAAGGTTTTTAAACTATTTAATCACAATCTTAAATAAATTAGTTTTTTTAATTCTTAGGTCGCGATGTTACATTATGATCGTTATCACACGTCAAAGTTTCATCTTTACTCTAAAGTTCTCAACTTCATCGTCATAGCACGTGTGGGACTAACGCCATGTTAAACATTTTGATGGTTTAAAAGTCAATTTACAACTTCTACCCCATTCTCCGCTTTGATATATTTACGACTTTAACCACCGACTTTGTCTTGATTATCATTTTAACCTCTAAGTTTGGATACATTTCTGTATTTTAATACAAGATACATTAGGCTTTACACCGAAATATGCGAGACATAAAACGGTTTTATCAACTCGTGTGAAAAAGTCACATACGCTAGACCCGGCTGCCGCATCGCGCGGCCCGGTCTTTTAGCTAGTTGAGTTTTAATATTCAAATTATAACAAACATGAACGAACATAAACGAGCAACATAACTAACACACACATGAACAAACATAAATGAATGTTCACGAACGTAAATGAACGAACACAAAATGTGTTCATGTATGTTCGTTTAACTAAATAAACACAATTTTGTTCATGTTCATTCGTTTATTTAAAAAAAGGAATATAGTACTTCACACCGAGCAGATGATGAATGTCAATTTGTTTACATGCCTAAAAATGCTTATTGGCATGCGTACTTTTTCTATTATATGAATATATATATATATATATATATATATATATATAAGGTTCACCTACATAGTGTTATAAATCTAAAAAGGCTAAGAAGCAATAAGAGATTGACATGTGGCATTTAGGAAAATTAGGAGAGGGAGTATTTTAGTCATGCCCACTTTTTAAAATATTCTCTCTCCACATGCAAGTCACATGTCAATTCCCCCACTTTTTTTAAAACGTTTATAACTTTTACATACGACATTATTTTTTTAAACAAATTACACCATAAAAACGAGAATTTTTTTCTCTTTAAAACGCGTATAATATTGATATATAAAAAACGAACTTTTTTTTCACAATTTTTCAGCTCATTGTGTCTAACGTCAGGTCATTGTGTCTTCCGTCAGGTCATTGTGTCTTTCATCAGGTCATTGTGTGATTGTGTCATCCGTAAGGTTGTTGTGTCATTCATCGGGTCATTGTGTAATGTTATTTGACAAGTATTACACAATGATCTAATAATAATTACACAATAACACAAAAAGTATTTTAAAGATCTTGCTCTCACATCATCCTTCTTAAAAAATAAATAAACAAAACTTAAAAAAAACTATTATTTACTCATTCTGTCTTTTTTCATTGTGTCTAATTTAAAAAATAAAAAAAACGGTAATTTTTTTAATTTTTTTTAATTTTTTGTTTATTTATTTTCTGAAAGAGAAACACATGGGGAACAAGGTCTCCGAACCACTTTTTTCAAATTTGATTTATATTGTGAGTTATAATTTTTTTTAAAAGTGTCATTGTGTCTTTGTTTACCATTGTGTCATTCTCACACTTTGTAACAAAAAATGACGTTGTCTTTGAACATTTCTCAAACACATATTAACAATTTGTGACACGGTGATAATTTCTAAACACATAATATGACACAACAAATATTTATAATAAGATGATATTATATAATGACTTAAAAATGAACCGATAAAAGTGATATTTCACTAGTTATAATAAAACACAATCACATGATATTACACAAGGACTAGACAAGTGCCGAAATTTTTTTTTATTTTTTATATATCAATATTATACGCGTTTTAAAGATAACAAAACGCTTGTTTTTTTGGTGTAATTTTTTTTAAAAAATAATATCGTATCCAAAAGTTATGAAAGTTTTAAAAAAAGTGGGGGAATTGGCATGTGCCTTGCATGTGGAGAGAAAAGTCAACAAAAGTGGCTATGACTAATGTACCCTTCCACAAATTTCTTTTCCTACAAATTGATCTCAACCATTAAAAAAGAGATCTAAAGGTCATAAATCCTTCTTAGCCTTCTTAGATTTCCAACACTATGTAGGATAACTCTCCTCTATATATACATATATATATATATATTTAAAACAATCATACAAGAAGATAGAGTATTAGTAATTAGCTTCTACATTACATGCATGTAAAGAATCAAATAACTTACAATGTGTTGACATAAGTCATATAAAAGGAATGTGTTACACCACATGTTACTATTTAGCCTTTGGGTTTGAGGGGGAGGGGGGGTTAAGCACACAGGGCATTATGTAGAACTGTAGAAGACACTTGACGTGGCATAATGATGTGTTATGTAGTTTGACCATCAAATATTATAAGACTAGATCACCTAATGTTATGTATTTTTATAATAAATGAAATATAAAGTCAAAAAATCTCTCTTATCTTTCACACCCATGAGTTGTTGTCACACCCCAACAATGAAATGTAGATTGCTCGTAGGTCATGGGACTTAAAATGATTTAAATAATAATAAATTCAATATTCAGTTAGCTAATACATGAATGAAATAGACCAGTTTTCAAGACATAATAAATAACTCTTTATTAAACTAGGTCCATGAATCCAATGTATGAAGCATCTTGAGGTAATCTACTAAGCTATAACACTTGAAATCATGTGAAAAATAGTATTTGTCAGCTAAGGAATTAGCCGGTGAGTAAACACAGGTTTGCATAAAAAAACACACACACACATATATATAAATATATATATATATATATATATATATATATATATATATATAATGAGTAAAATGAACAAAGTGATTCAATTCCATGTTATGTTAAAACCTATCATGCAACAGTCTATCACATTAGATAAATCGAATGCACAATCAAACCTAGATGACTGCAGCCACTTAATCACACAGATTAAGCCATAATGACAAAAGCATATGTCGGTTACAATCACCACTCAAAATCCATATGGGGTGGGCTTGTCAGGCCAAATAGATCTATTATTGATAATCGTTCGTTTAAATAAATTAATGATTGTGCTAGAATAAATGTTTATCAACCTATGAAACACATAATTGCAAGTAATAACACACATGAATCGAATTGAATATAATGAATCAAATTAATAAAATGAACAAAATGATAAAACATGATTTAATATGTCACATGATTTCACCCCAAAACATAAAACTGAAAAATGAGTTATGAATACTCACTTAATATTAGGTGATGTTGAATAATATTAGGCACGATGACTAAAATTAGAATAATGTACATAATGTGCTACGAGCGATTTGAGAACTAAGGTTTCTAATAGGAATTTGGGGGCTTTAGATAAGAGCTAAGAAACTAATAATATTTTAAATATAATACTAAAAGAGATAATTCTTAAATGAGTAACTTCGATTATTATTCATTTGAATAACTAGTAATTGAAAAGTAATAATTTTATTAATAAAATGTGTGATGAATGACTAATTCAATAATTAATTAACTAAATAGTTGACTCAATTATAGTTAGTGGATGACACGTTTCGGTCCATCATTGGACCGACTTTGTCTTTTAGTAGTAAGGTATAATATAATTAGGAAACTTGATAAATAGTTAGCTTTGTGTTTTGGTTTTTTACCACAAATGTTTGTTTGTGTTTTAGTTTTGGTTCTTTTAATAGTCGCACATTAGTTGTGTGATGGATTTTCTTTGTGTCGATTTTTCATTGGTTGTGTTTGTGTTTTTTGTTTTGTGGCATTGTTTAATTGTTGGGCATAAACATTAGATGTTCTTGGATGTTTGAATGTTTATGTGTTTACCATTTTCATTTATTAAAACGATTTGGTTAATTGTTTTGAGAATTTGTTCATCAAATTACTAGTGGCAATTATTAATTCATTAAATAAGTTTCTTATTACATTATGTTCAATTGATGTTTGCTAATGAAATAACTAGGTACGTCCAACATTAGTTAGTCATAATCATCTAAATACATTAGTTGATTTTGGTTCTACTATCTAATTTAACAACCCGTTGTTTAGTTAGTAATCATAGTTCAACAAAATTGGTAACTGAGTTATGTCTATGTGACTCCCAAGTTGATAAACCTTAAGTACACATTAGGTCACTTACTTGAAACCCGGATTTGATCCATTTTCCAATTATTACATCACAACCAATTAATTTCACCGCACTTGTCTTTTCTTAATTCTTAGTTTAATAATCAATCTAAATCTTTCACAGCCAAGTGGCAATGGTTAATTTAGTTAGTTTAAATCATTTGAATTCTTAAATTAAATTACTTACAACACTGACTACTAATTCCACGTGGTTCCACACTCTACTTACCCTAGCTAGATAAGGTGATTAGAACAAACATTTTAAACTTATCTTTAATTGGCTCTTCGACACTGTAACACCCCAAACCTTGAGGTATTAATTATAAACACGAGATATAAGATATTTATATTTATATATTGTCATGCGAGTAAGTAGTGATTATAAATATAAGATGTTTAGAAAAGTAGTTATTATTATAGGCGACCGTCTGATAACTTTAAAATATATTATATTCAACCATACTCCATTTTTAATGAAACTTACATCAACACGTAGAGGATAACGACCTCGTTCTTGCGACATACTTGTAATATTATTAAACGATGTATTTTTAAAACTTATAAGAGAAAAACAAAATTTAAGCAAAATTAATATCATAATATATATTTAATATGACAAAGATACATATGAATGTAATATTGTATGTACGTGTAAAGTGTATAGATACGCTTATCTTGTACCTTCATAAACTTGATATACAAGTATGTATAAACCGACTTGCATTATTATTTTAAAATATATAATAGATAAAACAATCATAAGACGGTTAGTATAAATCTATAAAATATAATAAACCAAACCTATTCTTGCCAAGTGTCAATTTTTTAGCAAGCCTACCTCTTAATTGCACACATGGCATTCTTTTAACCCATCACTATCCACGTGTCAATTTTTTAGCAAGCCTACCTCTTAATTGCACACAATGACATTCTTTAAGTTATCCTTTTTTACTTTTATTATGTAATTACACGTAATTTATTTCCATTGACAACTTATTCTAAAACTGACCTGTGTATGACACCTTATGTGGAGCATGAATTAGAAGACTGAAATATGGGTTTTGAGTAATAAGTAAATTTCCTATATATTTCATTTATGTTTCAAGATCTTTTGTTGGCACTGATGTTATTGCGTTGGTATTAATTGCAGCATTCTTACCTGGTACAAGTCATGATTTTTTAATTGTTATTCTTGACATGTCACATTAACAAGTGCATATGTCAATTAAAGACTCGTTTGTAACCTATGACATATCATCAGGTATAGATAAAAACCGATTGTTTATCTGTTAACCTAATGTAAATTATTTTATGTTTCATCAATCTTTGTTTTAGAAATTTTTGTTTAATCCATTGTTATTCTTCATGAGTTTCTTTTGTATATCTTATCAACAAATATGATATTGTTAATGATTTTTATTCTTACCAAATCCCATGTTAAACACGGGTCTCTAACCTAGTAAATAAATAATATCAACCAACTTGTTTTAAGAAGATTTCTAGCCTATATAAAGAGTGAACCACAACTAACAAATAAATCATTTAAAACTTTCACTTCTTAAAATAGTCTTCTCTGACTAGTAGCAGTTGTATTTTTAGGTATGTCCTCTAGTCTCTTTAAGTTTACTTATAATTTTTATAATTAGTTAGGAGGCTTGGGTTATAGTCGAGGTAAAACTTTGGATAACTTAATTCTAATTTAGGCATGGCTTGATCAATCATGCTTAAGCTAGATAGAGTTATCCAAGGTCGATCACGGTTATGACTAGCTAGTACTCTACTTGTTGCTCGACTAGTAGCTAAAGTTTATTTTGAACCTAATCAGGAAACAAACTCTGAGACTGCTTGTCTTATTAGCAGCACTTAAAAGCCAAGGTGAGTTATCATGACTGTTTTTAAAACTGTGATAATATACTCGTCCTATCCGTACTTGTAATAAATAATAATGTTTATAATATGCACAAGTCAGTAGGGGTATATTGGATCTAGTTATGCTTAATAGGGTGTGCGCTCTGGTATATACACAGCCGTTGTGTGCTCTGGGGAACACTGTGTTCCAAATAATTTACACACTCGCCTATACCTATTTGACGGCCGGGAGGGTCCGACAAGCCCGGCGCCGGTGGTTGTGATAAAACCATGGATTGTGGATATTTAATATTACAACCCATATTGTATGCATGTCAAAGTTAGATTAAATTTTATAAACTGTATAGCATGAGCTCACCAGCATTAGCTGACGTCTTTTGAGTATATGTATCATAGGTGTTATCTGAAGAGAGGATTAGAAGCTACTTGATATTAATGGATCTAGAAGACCAAATAGTTCTTAAGTTTTATTATTGTAAAATAAAAGATGATGTAACAAAGTTATTATAGTTTGTAATAATAGTTATGTTTTGCTTCCGCTGTAAGCTGTATCAATTGTGCACTCTCGCCCGGGTTCCGGGTGTTACAGTTGGTATCAGAGCCTGAGGTTTTAGCGAATTAGGTGCATTTCGTACCTAGGCTTTAACCATAATACTTAAGGACCAAGATAACTTTAAGATATGACTTCATTGAGTATACCTTAGTACTAGGATTCGAATGCTAAAATACTAGTAATAGTAAAACTATTATATCAACTAAGTAGTACCTGATATAATAATACGTATATATATAAATATGTAAACTGTTTAGTTCAAAATTTTGAAATAGTGATGTATAAGCACATGAATTAAATTATAATTTATTTTATAATGAACGACTGTGATTAATATAACTATAAAGAAGACTGTCGTATTAATGATTAGTGACTAGTTACAAATATAATATCTATAAAATATATATGTATGATAACTGTTAAATTTTTGCTATTAGGCTCGAGTCACAAATATATTATAAATACATGTTATAGTATGTGATGTTGCCCTATCCGTGAACCATTATAAAGTATCAAGCGATTATATGGTTCGAAAGAAATAAACGACCTGTTATACTCTGTCTTGTAACAGTACACTGTAGTAAGTTATTTTGATATATTGAGTTCGTTCCTTATTGTAAATAGAAAAAGTATTTTGTACATTTCTATAGGTAAAACAAAATACTATGTCTGGAAATAGAGATGATCGTTCTGTTAACAATAGGACTGAGGGTTCCTCACGAACTAGAAACACTTCTCAAAACAACAGAACTAATGGAAATGCAAAAGTACAACTGGATGATGAAGCAATAAGTAAAATTGCTATGAAAGTGGCTAAGATTATGGCTGCTGCTCAGAACAAATCCGAAAAACAAGTAGCTCATGAAGAAAATTCATCATCGTCTGTAATAAAGAAAGCTGATAAGAAGATCGAGGACGGAAGATACAATAATAAAGAATGCACATATAAATCCTTCATGTCCTGTAATCCTCCGTTATTTGATGGCAAGAAAGGAGCCGTGGAAGCTCAAGATTGGCTTAATAGAATGGAGTCTGTCTTGGACATTTTGATTGCACTGAAAATAACCGAGTTCGATTTGCGGTATGCATGTTTCAAACAGAAGCTCTCAACTGGTGGAACATTGAAGTACGAACGGAAGGAAAGGACATCGCCAGGAAAATGAGCTGGAAAGAGTTTGTCCGCGTGTTTCTTGCAAAATTTTGCCCTCCTAGCGAGATAGAACGATTGGAAATAGAATTTTTCCAGTTAAAATTGGGAAATAAAACATATCGAGAATATGTTACAAAATTCAACGAAGTGTCCCGATTGGTTCCTCATCCTGCTACGACAGAGAACAACTGACCAACAGGTTTATTTGGGGATTGCCCTCTGAAATGAGAATATTCATTAAGTCTAAATCCCCGAAATCTTTTTCTAAAACTGTAGAAGCCGGTGCCATCATAGATGCTGAAATTCAACACCGACAAACTGAATCCTTCACACCAAAAAGAAAGTGGGAAGAAAGAAAGGAGAACAACAAGAATCAAAATTTTAAAAGGGCAAAGGAAATGCCTAAATGCAGATTTTGCAATAAGAATCATTCGGGACCGTGTCGTTCACAACCCTGCCATAATTGTAAAAGAACTGGGCATCTTCTTCAAGAATGTAGGGATAATAGAAGATGTTTTGAATGTGGTGATCCAGGACACCTGAAACCGAACTGCCCAAAACTTCAAGGAAATAATAATCAACCAAACAAACCCAGAGGACGTGCATTTGTGCTAACAACCGAGGAAGCCCGGAATACTCCAGATGTGATTACCGGTATGTATCCTATCAATAACATATTTGCACGAGTGTTATTTGATACCGGTGCCAATAGAAGTTTAGTATAGACTACCTTTAGGAGTTATTTGAATCAAGAATCACAAAATCTAGGCCATACGTTTACAGTAGAAATGGCTGATGGGAGTAAAAAGGAATTGTCGATATTATAAAGAATTGTTCCATAAACTTAAATGGTCATTCGATTCCTCTAGATTTAATGCATGTGGAACTAGGAGAATTTAATATAGTCATAGGAATGGATTGGCTAGCTCCGTATCATGCAGAAATTTTGTGTGACAAAAAGATTGTCCGACTTCGATTACCTAATGGCAAACGTCTGATCGTATCTGGAGATCGTACTGATAAGATTAAGAACCTCATTACCATGACTCAAGCACGAAAATGTTTAAGAAAAGGATGTATAGCCTTCTTAGCATATGTTGCGAACACCACAGAAAAACATAGGATTGAAGACGTACCAATAGTACGAGAATACCCCGATGTATTTCCTGATGAACTCCCAGGACTTCGACCCGATAGACAAATTGAGTTCAGAATCGACTTAGTACCCGAAACATTACCAATTGCTAAGTCTTCGTATAGACTACCTCCAACAGAAATGCAAGAGCTTAAGAAACAACTGCAAGAATTGCTCGACAAAGGATTCGTCCAACCTAGCTCATCACCCTGGGGAGCACCATTCTTGTTCGTCAAAAAGAAGGACGGGACTATGCGTATGTGCATCGATTATAGAGACTTGAATAAAGTCACTATAAAGAATAAATACCCATTACCTAGGATCGACGATTTGTTTGACCAATTACAAGGAGCAAGTTATTTTTCGAAAATTGATTTACGGTCTGGATACCATCAGGTGAAAGTAACACCAGAAGACATACCTAAGACTGCTTTTAGAACTAGATATGGTCATTACGAATTTCTGGTAATGCCATTTGGGCTTACCAACGCACCTGCAGTGTTCATGGATCTCATGAACAGAGTTTGTAAACCATATTTGGATAAATTTGTGATTGTTTTTATTGATGATATCCTAATTTACTCAAAAAGCAAGTATGATCACGAGCGACATCTTAGAGCAGTCCTTGAACTGCTTAGAAGGGAGAAACTTTATGCAAAGTTTTCCAAATGTGAATTTTGGATGCGTGAAGTTCAATTTCTAGGTCATGTGATCAATGAGAAAGGAATGCAAGTTGATCCAACCAAGATTGAGGCAATCAAGAAATGGGAGACGCCAAAGAACCCCACTGAGTTTAGAAGATTTCTAGGATTAGCAGGGTATTACAGAAAATTTATTCAGGATTTCTCTAAGATTGCAGTATCATTAACAATGTTAACTCAAAAAGCTTCTAAGTTTATTTGGGGACCGCAGCAAGAAGCCTTTACTATCTTAAAGCGAAAGTTGTGTAGCGCCCCAATACTGTCACTTCCCGAGGGAACTGAGGATTTTGTTGTGTATTGTGATGCATCTCATTATGGAATGGGATGTGTACTCATGCAAAGAGGCAAAGTGATAGCATATGCATCTCGACAGTTGAAGATTCATGAGCGAGCCTATACCACCCATGATTTAGAACTTGGCGCAATAGTGTTTGCATTAAAAATCTGGCGACATTATCTGTACGGAACAAAATGTACAATTTATACAGACCACAAAAGTCTAAAACATATATTCGATCAGAAAGAGCTCAATATGCGCCAGAGAAGATGGATGAAGTTATTAAGCGATTATGATTGTGAAATCCAATACCATCCGGGTAAAGCAAATGTGGTCACAGATGCACTAAGCAGAAAGGACAAACCTCAACCAATAAGAATCCGTGCAACTCGAATAGAGGTTAGAACCAGTCTCTTAGATCAAGTTAAGAATGTACAACAAGAAGCTTTAAAAGAAAACCATGTTAAGAAAGAAAGAATAATTGGTAGACAGAAGTTGTTAAGAATAGGAGGTGATGGTATTTTAAGATTTAACAACAGAATTTGGGTACCTAGTTTTGGTGGACTACAAGACATAATCTTAGAGGAAGCTCATAAGTCCAAATATTCCATTCATCCCGGTAGTGATAAAATGTACAAGGATATAAGAAATAACTATTGGTGGCCGGGAATGAAAAGATCCATTGCCAGGTATGTAGAAAAATGTCGTACGTGCCTTAGAGTAAAGACAGAACATCAAAAACCCTCAGGTTTATAACAACAGCCAAAGATTCCAGAATGGAAATGGGAGAAAATCACTATGGATTTCATCACAAAACTCCCAAGATGTGACACCCCGACCCTGAGCGACGTGATGTAACTGAGAAATAAATATAGAAATGAGTCACCCGAAGATTTGAACCGGTAAAGATGTATAAAAACTGGAAGTTTGGCGAGAGAAAACGCCTAAAACGGTTAAACCTGTTAAAAACACGATATTAATGCGTGCCGAGCCAGTTTATCACCAGATACGTAATATCTGACGAAATAAATATCTCGAGAATATTTATTATGTTTCTTGATTATTATCTTCGAGAAATAAAATTTAATACGCAAAAAAAATGGAGTTCGTACGCAGTGCCGGATGGCACGGTGCGTGTACCGGGCACCCACTATATATATGAAGCATTTTGCAAACACAAACGCACACTACATGTGTGTTTAGAGAGAGAGAGCTGCTGATTTAGGGAGGTGGCTGGTGGTGGTCCAATGGCGGTCCGGTGGTGGTTCGTGGTGGTCCGACGGCGGTCGACGACGGCCGGAAAAGTCATTTTCAACCCGGAACCTTTTCTCGACGTTCTGAACATCATGGTAAGCTCCATTTAACCTGAATCTTTCGTTAAAGTCGTGTAAAGGTCGAAGAGGCTTATTGTTGGTTGCATGTGGTTGTTAACAAAAACAGAGCAACGTTCTAGGATGGATTCTGGGAGATCAAACCGTTGGATGCGTCTGAAATTTGGATGGGTTGTTCCTAACATATAGGTGTTAACATCTACCGTTCCGTTTTAAAAGATAACACTCAGAGGTACGGTTTTTATGTTGAACAGTATGGCTGATCGGATTATCGTCTCTGAAAACACAGCCCCGAAGATCATCACTTTCCCGGAGATCCGACCGTTGGATTGTGACGATATTTGGACTGTAGCTTCTTAAAAAATATATGAACATATCCACCAGAGGAAATTCCGATCAGAGGTTTAGAAATATGGTTTTGGTTCTGATCAGTTTGTAACAATTTCTATGTCGAAAACAGGAAACTAGGTTGCGTTGTTTGTTAGTTGATATGAGAATGTACAAATGATCCGAGTCCGGATAATTGTTCGTAATAGAAAAATGAACGTAATGATATATTGGTTTTCATTAGATGTCGGTTTTTAAGGGGTTCGAGCATGCAAACCGACCCGGTATAAACGAACGGTTAGCCTATGATGATGGTGATGATGGTAAACCCGTCACAATATTGACCATTGTGAGACGGTGTTGGATTGCTCAAGAGTTGAGCTAGGACGAACGGGAATCAACGAGTACCGTTGGATAATTGTGAGTGGCACTATGTTTGCTTAGATACGGGCTAGGCTTCGAGTTCCTAACACGCTTCACACAGGTGAGTTTCATGACCAACTCCCCTTTTTAAATGTTTTGGGGTGAAATACATGCTTAAGAATGTTTTTGAGTTCAAATGATTTTTGTGTATTATTAATATTACTTGTACGATGACAAATCATTAAGCACAATGGCTCGGGATATATATACGTATAGTCGGTACCGTCTATAATTGAATGCAATCATTTGCAGTGTAACAGGTGAAACTCAGATGTGTATATATATTATGCGAAGGTTATTTGGTAGGGAAACCATTTTGAACAAGAATTGATTTGTGTACAATTGATTTAATAATACTCTTTGAAATGATTTATGTGTCATTATCATGAACTCACCAGCTTTGTAGCTGACTTGTTTTAGCATGTATTTCAGGCACGTTAAGGACCCCAGTATTAGGACATGGCGTTACAAGTCATGGAAGCATCGGATGACTACTTGGCAAGGCTTAAATTTGGCATAGATAGACTTTAGTGCATAGCTGTTTATAAATTTTAGGTATGGACCTTTATGACTTCCGCTGTACTCTGTGTTAAACGGCTATGTATTATGAAATACCAACTGTTCTTCTAGGCCCGGAATCGGGGTCTTACAGGTTGGTATCAGAGCCGTAGTTTAAGTGAACTAGACACTAGCGGTTAGTATTTGAACTTAAACTGAATGAGAAGATTTTGCGGATTGCCAAATTAGCCAAGTAGCCTGATGCCAAATTTGAAGAATATAGTTAGCCACATGACTAGACACATGAGTGACGTAAATGGCTAATCACACGTAGCTAATGTGATTAGGGATTTACTATTACAAAATTGTGTTCTGGTTTGTCATCTGTTATGTTAGCTTAGACACATTGAAAATTTGTGATTTTTATCCATTAGATTATAGAACTATAAATGAAATTTAGTATTGCTTATAATCAATTAGAATATAGAATTAGAGGCTTTAAGAGAGTAAAGATGTGACTCTCATAACGACTCCACATTAGGATGCATGGATGGACAAAACTAGAATATCCATGTGAGGTAAATTGACAATTACACTTGATCAACGTAATTGTGAATTTACAGTTACATGCGTATCCTTGTAGATCCTATTATGCATATTAATGTTTTTGCCTTAGTAATGACTTGATAGTTCTTTGTGTGGCTGAGTAGTTGTAGTCATATAAAATATAGATGATGAGCTAGATGTACATTATTGGATATCATATTGGTACGAACCAATTAAGGATATTTATCTCAAGATGAAATCCCAAATATAAGTTATTGAATAGCAGATTGTAAAAGGATAAAACATATGAAGACGTTAACTTAGTACCGAATAATGTTAAAGGAAACTTTTGTACTTTAAAGTTTATACCCTTACTTGGAATGTGAATGCTTCAGAAGATGCGAGCATGAGGAACTTGTAGAGGCCATGAGGAATAATCGCCATAAGTACTAGAGACAATTGCTTTTAACTGCTCTATGTTGAGTATTGTTTAATTTTTGAATGGCGTGTATTTTCTTTGATATAATAGGCTTTAGTAGGGTACCTTATTGCTAGAAGACTAGGTAGAGGCCTTGACTTATTTTTACATATTATAAAGTTATGACCGTGACCGGTAATTATCCATTAGGATATTAGAAATGTAAAATGGCTAAAGACAAAGGCAGCAAGACGATCACGATTGCTACTCATCATAGTTTATCAGAAGGGATTAAATGGAGAACATATTGGAGTTTCAGCTTATAGATAATTTCATCTAAACTTCTAAAAAAATATCCTCCCTCTAATCGGAAAGATAAGAGAAGTTGAAAACGATGCTGAACCACGTCAGAATATCACTTTCAAGATTACCGCAATGATGTCGGACTTCGTTAAAGGTGTTGCTAAAAACGCTCATGAAGAAGGCAAGAAATGTGAAAGAATGAAAAGGAATTGGTCCAAGGGCCAAGACAATATTTCGATATAAACTGACATCTGAAGACAACTGCTAACTCTTTTCAAAAGAGATTGAGACCACTCGAGATGTTAGTGGTTATAACGATGAAGACGGGTAGGATAGGCAAGTTGAAAGAATTTGAATGAAAATAGACCACTATGTTGCAAATTTAGGAAGGCAAATTATAATGGATAATTTGATGCCTAAGAATTTGAAAGATGTGGTAGAAAAGGGCATTCTACCAAAGACTCTTTAGCTCACGCCTGAAGGTGTTACAAGTTCAGACAACAAGGACTCGTTAATAGAAACTTGTATTAACTTTCAGAAAAGAACAACATCTAGCCCTGGTAGCAAGAATGAGGGCACTAACATTGCAAAGATGAATGCTTTGGTTTTCCTAATGAGAACCAAGGAGACTATAGGCCATGATAACATGGTTACAAGTTTATCCATGTTAATCACACTTATGTCAAAGTACTATTCATCTTAGTGTGAATATGAGTTTTGTGTCCATTACTATTATTCCATGTTTAACTAAATTAATGATTTAGTTAGTTGTGTTTTTATTACAAAAATTGCTAAGAAGCAAAGAAATGAAGATATAAGTTTCTACTAAACTTGCTTTCTTAAGATAGATAATCAGAATGCTTCTCTAGAACTCTTGCCTATGAATTAGAAAGATTTGACATAGTTCTAGGTATGAACTGTTGTCTAAGCAGAAGGCATACATAAAATATATGACTGGAGGTCGTTGAATATCGAGGTGCTGAACGACTAGGAGTCGGTAATTAAGTATTATTTGCCGCACAAGTCCAACGAAGATAATCTAAAAGATTAGAGCGAACAAGTACCTCCGACAAGGTTGCAAAGGATACCTGTTGTACTTAATGTCCGAAAGGAAAGAAAGAAAGATTGAGGAATTCTTAGTGGTAGCCGAATACCCTGACATTCCTACAAAACATACATGGAGTAGCTCCAGATCGACGAGTCAAGTTCCATACTGGCTTGGCGCCATGTAAAACTCCTACTATTAAGGCATCATATTGCTTGACGCCTTCTAAGATGAAAGTACTAATTTCACAAAGTCCAAGAGTTGTTAGATAAAGGTTTTATAAGAGCTAGCTCGTCCTCTTGGGGAGCTTCAGTCTTATTTCTGATGTAAAAGGATGATTCAAATACGAATGTGTACTGATTACCAAGATTAGAATGAAGTGACGACAGAGAACAAGTATCTCTTACGATGTATTGATGACTTGTAGAATTATCTTCAAGGATCAAGTTACTTCACAAAGATCGATATGCAGTGTGGCTATCATCAAGTGAAGGTTTGAGAAACCGATGTACCAAGGAATGGTTCTAGAACTAGATGGGCCATTTGGCTTAACTGATAGATTGTTGTTTTTATGGACTTGACGAATCAAGCATGCAAACCACATAAGGACAAGTTCGTAATAGTATATTGGTGTGTTCCTACACCAAGAACGAGCATTAAGAACGTTGAGGATGCTCCTACAAATGATAAAGAAAAGAAAGATTATACGCAAAGTTCTCTAAGTGTGAATTTTGGTTAAGGAAAATTCAAGTTTTAGGTTATGTATCAATAACAAAGAAATTCAGGTAGACCCTTCTGGTATAGAAGCGGTGATAGGAATTGTAAAGAAATTAACGCTGGGAAGCAAATGATTGCTTCGGATTGGCTGCCGTATTTGGTTTGAATACTGAACTCCGGGAATTTACGGAAGATAACAATATTCGAAGAGGCTCATAAGACAAGATGTCTGGTGCATCCAAATGCAGATAAGATGTATTATGCAATGTAAGGTCATAATCAAACCAAGAATGAAGAAAGATATAATGATCTATATGAAAAGATGTATGACTTGTTTCCAAGTCAAAGTCGAACATCATAAACTCTTAGGTATGCTACAGCCTCTGAAATTCCCACATGAAAAAGAGAAATAATCACAATGGATTTTGTAGTTAAGTTACTCAAGACAAATAGAGGCAAGGATGTTATGTGACATATAGTAGACATACTAACTAAGAATACACACACTTCTGACAATCAAATAAATGTTTAAACTAGAGCGATGGCTCGAATGTCTATTGATGAAATTTTGACGAGGCATACAGTGAATGTGTCTATTGTATCTGACAGAGACGCAAGGGTTACGTCTAGCTCTTGCCAAACCTTTCAGAATGACTTCATAACGATATTAGATATGAGTACATCATATCGTCCCCAAAGAGATGGTCAAAGCGAAAGGACCAGTAAGACCATACAAGACATGCTTCGCGCATGCGTAATTGAAATCTACGGTAGTGGTAGAGATGTTTATCTCTCACTAATGGGATTTTTCTTATGAAATAGCAACCGATCGAGCCTAAATGTTATTCCTTTTAAGGCACTACATGACAATAAGTATAGAACTTATTTTCAGATCCTAATTGGTCTTGGACATGACTAATAAACTAAAATATAAAGTTATACAAGTAAACGGCAAAGGGCGCTAGAAATTATGATTAAGGACGGACTATATTGGGGTGTCGCCAAGGTAGGACACCACATGAATTAGAAAGAAAGAAAAGTTGAGTTCTTATTATATCGGTCATTTGAGGTCATACTAAAGGTAAGAATGATGACCTAAATGATATAACTCCCCAATGAGTTAAGATAAGTACGTCTTGTACTCAAGATATGTTTATCTGACGAGACATCAAGGATTCCACTAGACAAGATCTAGGTGGATATATAAATACATATCATTAATGAGCCATCGACATAAATCGATAAGAAAGTTAAGGATTAAGAAATGAACACATTCCAATCGTAGAGGATAGGTGGAGTGCTAAGCGTGATCCAAACTTTATGTTGGATATGAGATACGCTATGAAGAAGATGTATAATCATGATTACGACTCGATGTGATTCCGGGACGGAATCCTTTTTAAGGGGGAGAGGATGTGACACCCCGACCCTAAGCGACGTGATGTAACTGAGAAATAAATATAGAAATGAGTCACCCGAAGATTTGAACCGGTAAAGATGTATAAAAACTGGAAGTTTGGCGAGAGAAAACGCCTAAAACGGTTAAACCTGTTAAATACACGATATTAATGCGTGCCGAGCCAGTTTATCACCAGATACGTAATATCTGACGAAATAAATATCTCAAGAATATTTATTATGTTTCTTGATAATTATCTTCGAGAAATAAAATTTAATACGCAAAAAAAAAAATGGAATTCGTACGCAGTGCCGGATGGCACGGTGCGTGTACCGGGCACCCACTATATATATGAAGCATTTTGCAAACACAAACACACACAACATGTGTTTTTAGAGAGAGAGAGAGAGAGAGAGCTGCTGATTCAGGGAGGTGGCTGGTGGTGGTCCAATGGCGGTCCGGTGGTGGTCGTGGTGGTCTGACGGCGGCCGACGACGGCCGGAAAAGTCATTTTCAACCCGGAACCTTTTCTCGACGTTCTGAACATCATGGTAAGCTCCATTTAACCTGAATCTTTCGTTAAAGTCGTGTAAAGGTCGAAGAGGCTTATTGTTGGTTGCATGTGGTTGTTAACAAAAACAGAGCAACGTTCTAGGATGGATTCTGGGAGATCAAACCGTTGGATGCGTCTGAAATTTGGATGGGTTGTTCCTAACATATAGGTGTTAACATCTACCGTTCCGTTTTAAAAGATAACACTCAGAGGTACGGTTTTTATGTTGAACAGTATGGCTGATCGGATTATCGTCTCTGAAAACACAGCCCCGAAGATCATCACTTTCCCGGAGATCCGACCGTTGGATTGTGACGATATTTGGACTGTAGCTTCTTAAATAATATATGAACATATCCACCAGAGGAATTTCCGATCAGAGGTTTAGAAATATGGTTTTGGTTCTGATCAGTTTGTAACAATTTCTATGTCGAAAACAGGAAACTAGGTTGCGTTGTTTGTTAGTTGAGATGAGAATGTACAAATGATCCGAGTCCGGATAATTGTTCGTAATAGAAAAATGAACGTAATGATATATTGGTTTTCATTAGATGTCGGTTTTTAAGGGGTTCGAGCATGCAAACCGACCCGGTATAAACGAACGGTTAGCCTATGATGATGGTGATGATTGTAAACCCGTCACAATATTGACCATTGTGAGACGGTGTTGGATTGCTCAAGAGTTGAGCTAGGACGAACGGGAATCAACGAGTACCGTTGGATAATTGTGAGTGACACTATGTTTGCTTAGATACGGGCTAGGCTTCGAGTTCCTAACACGCTTCACACAGGTGAGTTTCATGACCAACTCCCCTTTTTAAATGTTTTGGGGTGAAATACATGCTTAAGAATGTTTTTGAGTTCAAATGATTTTTGTGTATTATTAATATTACTTGTACGATGACAAATCATTAAGCACAATGGCTCGAGATATATATACGTATAGTCGGTACCGTCTATAATTGAATGCAATCATTTGCAGTGTAACAGGTGAAACTCAGATGTGTATATATATTATGCGAAGGTTATTTGGTAGGGAAACCATTTTGACCCAGAATTAATTTGTGTACAATTGATTTAATAATACTCTTTGAAATGATTTATGTGTCATTATCATGAACTCACCAGCTTTGTAGCTGACTTGTTTTAGCATGTATTTCAAGCACGTTAAGGACCCCAGTATTAGGACATGGCGTTACAAGTTATGGAAGCATCGGATGACTACTTGGCAAGGCTTAAATTTGGCATAGATAGACTTTAGTGCATAGCTGTTTATAAATTTTAGGTATGGACCTTTATGACTTCCGCTGTACTCTGTGTTAAACGGCTATGTATTATGAAATACCAACTGTTTTTCTAGGCCCGGAATCGGGGTCTTACACAAGATCAAGCCATGGTTATGATACCATATGATTAATAGTGGACAGATTAACCAAGTCAGCACATTTCTTACCAATTCGTGAAGACTATAAGATGAACAAGTTGGCCCAGGTATATATATAAAGGAAATAGTCTCACGACTTGGAGCACCCATTTCAATTATATCTGAGAGAGACAGCCGTTTCACCTCAAGATTTTGGGAAACGTTCAAACAGGAACTAGGAACTAAGTTGAACCTAAGCACTGCTTATCATCCTCAAACTGATGGACAGAGTGAACAGACGATTCAAACATTGGAAGACATGCTTCGTGCTTGCGTAATAGACTTTGGTGGTAGCTGGGATGATCACTTACCACTAATAGAGTTCGCCTATAACAATAGTTATCATGCAAGTATCAAAGCAGCACCGTATGAAGCATTGTACCGAAGGAAATGTCGAACTCCAATATGTTGGGCTGAAGTAGGCGAAAGTCAACTGTCTGGACCAGAAGTTATTCATGAGACTACAGATAAAATAAAACAAATCAAGGATAGAATGAAGAGTGCTCAAGACCGACAGAAAAGCTACGCAGACAAGAAACGCAAACCTCTAGAACTTCATATAGGAGATAAAGTAATGTTGAAGGTATCACCATTAAAAGGAGTTATTCGGTTCGGAAAGAAAGGAAAGCTTAAACCACGATATATTGGACCATTCGAAATAACGGCTAGAATAGGACCAGTGGCATACCGACTAAAGCTTCCCGAGCAATTGCAAGGAATACATGATACAATTCACATATAAAACCTAAGAAAATGTCTTGTAAATGAGGCTCAACAAGTACCATTGGAAGATGTACGTATTGACGAAAAGCTCAACTTCGTTGAAGAACCACTTCACATTGAAGATCGAAAGATTAAAAAGTTGCGCAGAAAAGAAATTCCATTAGTCAAAGTCAAGTGGAATGCACGTCATGGACCCGAATTTACATGGGAGTTAGAAAGTGAGATGAAAGAAAAATACCCTCATCTTTTCAAGTGAAGGCAAATTTCAAGGACGTAATTTTTGTAAGGGGAGAGAATGTAACACCCCAAACCTTGAGGTATTAATTATAAACACGAGATATAAGATATTTATATTTATATATTGTCATGCGAGTAAGTAGTGATTATAAGTATAAGATGTTTAGAAAAGTAGTTATTATTATAGGAGACCGTCTCATAACTTTAAAATATATTATATTCAAACATACTCCATTTTTAATGAAACTTACATCAACACGTAGAGGATAATGACCTCGTTCTTGCAACATACTTGTAATATTATTAAACGATGTATTTTTAAAACTTATAAGAGAAAATCAAAATTTAAGCAAAATTAATATCATCATATATATTTAATATGACAAAGATACATATGAATGTAATATTGTATGTACGTGTAAAGTGTATAGATACACTTATCTTGTACCTTCATAAACTTAATATGCAAGTATGTATAAACCGACTTGCATTATTACTTTAAAATATATAATAGATAAAACAATCATAAGACGGTTAGTATAAATAAATAAATATTATCAACCAACTTGTTTTAAGAAGATTTCTAGCCTATATAAAGAGTGAATCACAACTAACAAATAAATCATTTAAAACTTTCACTTCTTAAAATAGTCTTCTCTGACTAGTAGCAGTTGTATTTTTAGGTATGTCCTCTAGTCTCTTTAAGTTTACTTATAATTTTTATAATTAGTTAGGAGGCTTGGGTTATAGTCGAGGTAAAACTTTGGATAACTTAATTCTAATTTTGGCATGGCTTGATCAATCATGCTTAAGCTAGATAGAGTTATCCAAGGTCGATCACGGTTATGACTAGCTAGTACTCTACTTGTTGCTCGACTAGTAGCTAAAGTTTATTTTGAACCTAATTAGGAAACAAACTCTGAGACTGCTTGTCTGTATTAGCAGCACTTAAAAGCCAAGGTGAGTTATCATGGCTGTTTTCAAAACTGTGATAAGATACTCGTCATATCCGTACTTGTAATAAATAATAATGTTTATAATACGCACAAGTCAGTAGGGTTATACTGGATCTAGTTATGCTTAATAGGGTGTGTGCTCTGGTATATACACAGCTGTTGTGTGCTCTGGGGAACACTGTGTTCCAAATAATTTACACACTCTCCTATACCTATTTGATGGCCGGGAGGGTCTGACAAGCTTGCCGCTGGTGGTAGTGATAAAACCATGGATTGTGGATATTTAATATTACAACCCATATTAAATGCATGTCAAAGTTAGATTAAATTTTATAAACTATATAGCATGAGCTCACCAGCATTAGCTGACGTCTTTTGAGTATATGTATCACATGTGTTATCTGAAGAGAGGATTAGAAGCTACTTGATATTAATGGATCTAGAAGACCAAATAGTTCTTAAGTTTTATTATTGTAAAATAAAAGATGATGTAACAAAGTTATTATAGTTTGTAATAATAGTTATGTTTTGCTTCCACTGTAAGCTATAAGCTGTAAAAATTGTGCACTCTCGCCCGGGTTCCGGGTGGCGGGTGTTACAGACACCGATCAAATTTTGGCGCCGTTGTCGGGGATCGAACCCGGGTCACCCGCGTGACAGGCAGGAATACTTACCACTATACTACAACGATGTTTGCTAATGAAATAACTAGGTCCGACATTTGTTAGTCATAATCATCTAAATACATTAGTTGATTTTGGTTCTACTATCTAATTTAACAACCCGTTGTTTAGTTGGTAATCATAGTTCAACAAAATTGGTAAATGAGTTATGTTTATGTGACTCCCAACTTGGTAAACCTTAAGTACACATTAGGTCACTTACTTGAAACCCGTATTTGATCCATTTTCCAATTATTACATCACAACCAATTAATTTCACCGCACTTTTCTTTTCTTAATTCTTAGTTTAATAATCAATCTAAATCTTTCACAGCCAAGAGGCAATAGAATATATTAGTTGTTTAATTTGTTAGTTTATGATTTAGTTAAATAATCAAACAAATCTTTTAACACTAACCACATGCTCTTCGTGGATACGATACCTGACTTACCATAGCTACCTAGGTTAATTAGATTTTAGACCGACCCTCACGACAGGTCGATAACATTCCATCCATTTCATTTCAATTCTAGTGAGAGAAAGTAGAGTGAAAAAGTGAAGAAATTTGAAGATTTGTTGATTTTGAGATTACGGATTCAAGATCTGATTATTTGTGCATTAAATCATCATGAAAAGAGATGGAAATCCAGGTAAGAAACATCTCCAAAGCATCCCTTTAGATCTGGATCAATTCTAGGGTTTTTGGGTTATTAGAAAAAGTGAGAAAAATCATAAAAGATCACGTTTTTACATTTTAAATGGTATAAAAATGATAGATTTAGTATTCTGGATGATATACCAAAGATTTGGATGTTAAAAGGTTGGATTTTGGGTGAAAAATGAAGATTTTGGACAAAAACCGAGCTGAAACCCTGTTTTGCGAAACTAGTGTTCGTTTTGAGAAACTCAGTTTCTCATTTTGCGAAACTGAGTGTCTCATATCTGCGAAACTGTAGTGTCTCATGTGTCTGAGATCTGTAGTTGTGTGTCTGAGTGTGCATAAGTCCCAACTAAATCTGGGCATGAGCCATGCGAAACTGCATGAGACACTAGCTGCGACACTGTCTGCGAAACTAGCTGCGAAACTGTACGTGAAACTAGCAAAAAAATGACCAAATTGTACGTTGAACCTTATGCAGGCGGTAAAATGTGATTGCTTAGACTTGAAGTTAATTTTCATATCAGGAGAGTTCAGGGACGGATATAGAAATTTTTTACAGGGGGAGCAAAGTAAAGTAAGCAAAAATGGGGTCGTTAAAAAATTGGGTGGATAAAAAATTGGGTCGGGTCTTAAACGGGTTGGTCAACAAAATGATGATACAAATTTATCAACTATTAAATATAGCTCAAAAATCATTCTTCATTAGATATTCTAAGTACATCTTACAATTGTCCTCTACGTGTTTTCATCTTTTTGAAACGCTTAATTACATCTTCATTAGTAACATTTGAAAGTTCATCGACTTCTACAGCACAAATCACGCAAGCGTTCAAGAATTCATCACCAATACGATTTCGGAAACTTGACTTTACACGCTTCATTGCAGAAAAACATCTCTCAACAGTAGCGGTTGCAACGGGCAAAACTAGTGCTAGCTTTAGTAACAGATAGACCAAATAATAAGAAGTTTTGGAATACTGGTACAATTCTAGTGCAGAAAAACATCTCTCAACAGTAGCGGGTGATAGTCTAGAATTCTAGTTCTCTCAACCGGATCCCATGGAAGATTATCCAAATCAACAAATTTAGGCATGGAAGGAGTAGAGATTGGTTTAGGAATACTGGTAGATGCATTTTCTGATGGAAATGGCGCTTTTCTTTTTAGAAAATTTTCCATGCTTTTTACCTCCTAAAACAAACAAACAAATTGAACAAAATTAATATAAGTTTGTCATAAATCTAAGTTATGAAAATTATAAACACTTAACACATATGTGCACAAAATATTTGCAAACAGAAGCATATAATACACAAAAAAAAATTACAAACAAACAAATGTGAAATAAAATTAGTGTAAAACTTTTAACCTCAGTTGCATAATTGCGTTGCGTTTTAGTGGGTGCTCGGTGGGAGGCGGTAGCCGGTAAGCCGTAGGCGCCTGGGTGGTGGTGACAGGCTTCTGTTGTTAGCACTTGAGTAGTTGAGTGTGTAGATGCGTTTGGAATGCCGTAATGAAGGGTAGGGTTTTAATTTTCAAAGTTCTCAAACCATTTAACCATCTGCACTCTTCTTTCTTTCATTTTAATATTGTTTTGTTTAAAAGTATTGTTTTGTTTCTTTTCTCATGGGCCCCCAAACCTAAAAGAATGTGCCCCTTTAAACATATAATATGGGCTAAATAGATACATATATAATTTTTTTTTACATATGTTGTTGGGCTTGTAGGGGGTGCATCTCCCCCCTCATTAACCATGTATCCGTCCCTGGCCGTAGGCGCCTGGGTGGTGGTGACAGGCTTCTGTTGTTAGTACTTGAGTAGTTGAGTGTGTAGATGCTTTTGGAATGCCGTAATGAAGGGTAGGGTTTTAATTTTCAAAGTTCTCATACCATTTAACCATTTGCACTCTTCTTTCTTTCATTTTAATATTGTTTTGTTTAAAAGTATTATTTTGTTTCTTTACTCATGGGCCCCCAAACCTAAAAGAATGTGCCCCTTTAAACAAATAATATGGGCTAAATAGATACATATATAATTTTTTTTACATATGTTGTTGGGCTTGTAGGGGGTGCATGTCCCCCCCTCCATTAACCATGTATCCGTCCCTGGTGAGTTCTCGATCCCCTCTTTTTAATGCTTTTAACTGTTTTGGGGCGATATGCATACCAGTGACGAGATTTCAAATAAATATTTTAAGACGGACTTTTATAAAGATGAATATTTCCTGATGAACTTTCCTTTAAAGACTTATATATGGACTTAAGACATGTTTTCCTTTGTGAAATGTTTGGACTATTTATGTGTGATTCATGTGTTGACGTATGATATAGTTATATTGTGTTGCATTATATTATTTAAACTAAAAGACGTAAGTGAAAGAAAGAAATGATCATTGGGCCCAAAGTGGAGTTACATCTAAAGGGAAGTCTTGCAAGCCAATGGGAGAATTGCATTCGTTGCATTCTTGGTGAGCTACATCTAAAACAGTGGTGCTACATGTAAAAACAGAGAGACCCTATACTAAAGCATGGCGAATGGGCCATTGGGCATTAGTTGGTCAAACTGTCAGGGGCTTAGCTAGCCACGAATTTATTTACCTAATGGGAGCTTAAGACCACAAATTGGGTTCGGCCTGTTGGCGAATCCGAGACGAGAATAAAGAAGTCTGGTCCTTCGGCAGACTGTGAATTGACGGAAAGAGAATTGACGGATAAAGAAGATAAAGTACAATCTAAAAAATAAATAAATTAACAACTAAGTATTACCAATGTGTTAGATTGCCTATGTGATAAAGTTAAAGTATTTTAACAAAGATTACGAGACGTTATTTGATAAAGTAAAACTAGAGCTCACTCAGCAAAGCTGACTTTTGTATGCATATTAGTTTGACAGGTGAAGCGGATGACATCGATGGCAGGCTACTCGGCTGAACGGATTACTCTCTGACGAAGCTTTGTTTGCCTTTTATTGTGAGATAATCAACCTTTTTATAAACTTCTAAACTTTTGTACTATAATCTAGTCTTTGTAACTAGGCTATGGTAGCTACATAGTCATTGAACTTGTTATTTTTTATAGCCATTAAATGTTAATACTACAACATGTATACATGTATTTGAACTTTTGTAGAAACGGAAATCAAATGTATGTTTGGTACCATACAAGTAACATGAAACAGTACACAAAAGGCTCGCGTAACACGCGAGTCATGCATAAACCTAGTTGGTATTATTTTAGAACAAGTAACAAAAAGTTACTGTGAAGAACACAAAGATACATACACAAAAGAAGGGGTTTAACTTTTAACGCTAAGGTTATACACACACCCTTCGACAGATATCTAAACACCCTTTAACGACCGTTAAAAGCTTAACGACTCTTTATGTTATGCATATGTCAAACTTTTGACAACTATCGGCGTAGACAATTTTAACGGTCATCAGCAATTTAATAGGCCATTAAGATATTTTTAATGACATGTTAACCATTTCATTGGTCATTAAACTTTTTTGATCAATTGGTGAAGACAGTTGTAACATCCCACATCGGTCGGGAAGGAGAACAAAATCTGTCTTATAAAGGGGTGAAAACCTTCCCTATCATGACGCGTTTTAAAACCGTGAGGGGCGGCGCATAAGGGTGTGCCGACTGCCAAAGCGGACATTTCATGGTGCGGTTTCGTTGGGCTGTTACAGTTGGTATCAGATCTGGACCCGGACTGATGTGCCAATGGGGACGTTGGGCTCCTTAAGGGGGTGGAATGTAACATCCCACATCGGTTGGGAAGGAAAACAAAGTCTGCCTTATAAGGGGTGGAAACCTTCCCTACCATGATGCGTTCTAAAACCGTGAGGGGTGGCGCCTGAGGGCATGTCGAATGCCAAATCAGACAATATCATGGTTGTAACATCCCAAAAGTCGAATCAAGCGTTTATTATAATTGGGCTTTATTTTCAGGTTTTATGGTTAAAGAGAAAGGTAGATTATGGAATTAATGAGTCCATGGGCCTATAATTATGTGATTAAGGGCCCATAAACCTCCCATAAGCAACCCTAATCAGCCTCCATTTGCATCACTCCATCCATTTCATTTCAATCTTAGAGAGAGAAAGTAGAGTGAGAAAGTGAAGAAATTTAAAGATTTGTTGATTTTGGGATTAAGGATTCAAGATCTGATTGTTTGTGCATTGAATCATCATAGAAAAGAGATGGAAATCCAGGTAAGAAACATCTCCAAAGCATCCCTTTAGATCTAGATCAATTCTAGGGTTTTTTGGGTTTTTAGAAAAAGTGAGCAAAATCATAAAAAGATCACGTTTTTACGTTTTAAATGGTATAAAAATGAAGATTTTGGGCAAAAGGTTGGATTTTGGATGTTAAAAGGTTGGATTTTGGGTGAAAAATGAAGATTTTGGGCAAAAACCGAGCTGAAACCATGTTTTGCGAAACTAGTGTTCTTTTTGAGAAACTGAGTTTCTCATTTTGCGAAACTGAGTGTCTCATATCTGCGAAACTGTAGTGTCTCATGTGTCTGAGATCTGTAGTTGTGTGTCTGAGTGTGCATAAGTCCCAAAGAAAGTTGGGCATGAGCCATGCGAAACTGCATGAGACACTAGCTGTGACACTGTATGCGAAACTAGTTGCGAAACTGTATGCGAAACTTGCTACGAAACTAGCAAAAAATGACCAAATTGTACGTTGAACCTTATGCAGGGGGTATAGTGTGATTGCTTAGACTTGAAGTTAATTTTCATATCAGGTGAGTTCTAGATCCCCACTTTTTATTCTTTTTAACTGTTTTGGGGCGATATGCATACCAGTGATGAGATTTCAAATAAAGATTTTAAGACGGACTTTTATAAAGATGAAGATTTCCTAATGAACTTTCCTTTAAAGACTTATATATGGACTTAAGACATGTTTTCCTTTGTGAAATGTTTGGACTATTTATGTGTGATTCATGTGTTGACGTATGATATAGTTATATTGTGTTGCATTATATTATGTAAAACTAAAAGACATAAGTGAAAGAAAGAAATGATCATTGGGCCCAAAGTGGAGTTACATCTAAAGGAAAGTCTTGCAAGCAAATGGGAGAATTGCATTCGTTGCATTCTCGGTGAGTTACATCTAAAACAGTGGTGCTGCATCTAAAAACAGAGAGACCCTATACTAAGGCATGGCGAATGGGCCATTGGGCATTAGTGGGTCAAACTATCAGGGGCTTAGCTAGCCACGAATTTATTCACCTGATGGGGGCTTAAGGCCACAGATTGGGTTCGGCCTGTTGGCGAATCCGAGACGAGGATAAAGAAGTCTGGTCCTTCGGCAGACTGTGAATTGACAGAAAGAGAATTGACGGATAAAGAAGATAATGTACAATCTAAAAAATAAATTAACTAACGACGAAGTATTACCAATGTGTTAGATTGCCTATGTGATAAAGTTAAATTATTTTGACAAAGATTAAAGACGTTATTTGATAATGTAAAACTAGAGCTCACTCAGCGAAGCTGACTTTTGTATGCATATTAGAATTGACAGGTGAAGCGGATGACATGGATGGCATGCTACTCGGCAAGTGAAGACTGACATCCGTTTTAAGAAGACTTTTTATGTTTATTTTTAAAGATAGATATTTAACTTTTGTGGTTCGTAATGACGTATTATGTTTTAAGACTTCCGTTGTGGTTATTTTAATTAAATGAAGGTTTTTATGAAATGTTTTATGTTGTATATGACCAACTGTAAGGTCCCATGAAAAGAGGCCCTTACAATAGTGTGGTTTCACCGTCCTATTACACTTCTCTTAAGGCAAGATTTGAACAATTCAAAGAGAGTGGGACATTATTTTTTTTTTGTTTGTTTCCGTAGATGTTAAGGGAATTTGAGATAAAGATCTTAAGTTGTGCTGTCAACTTCTTGAAAATGCATGTGGGTTTAAAGATAGCTAGGATATTAATGCTAATGAACTTTATATGTAATTGAAGCTATGAAACACATCATAAGCCAAAGAATTTAACAACCTTTAGTCATAGATGTTTTAAAGCAATTCAATTATTTCCTAAATGCAGAAAGGAGTTTTTTGACGTTTAAGTTATTAAAATCCTACTTACAATCCGCAATGTGCCAAGAAATATTTTGTGTATTGGCCATGATACCTATCGAGAACAAAATATTAGACATTATAAATTGTGAAGATATGATAAACCAATTTGCCATGACGAATGATAGGAAAACTTCATAGATTATTGGTTAACTAATAGGTATGTAATTATAATACTTTGATTTTCTTGTTATTACTAATAAAACTTTTATTTTCAATTAAAAAATTAGTTTATATAATTTAATTCATTAGTGCACATGACTTTTTTCTTGCATAAGGTACCACAATTCTTTGAGGATAAGAACATTCATAGTAGCTTCTTTATTTCCATATCTATAATTACACTAAAAACATTATTTTTTCTCTTTTCTTCTAATTAATAATAATATTATTGTACCTTTATCATTACAAATTTTCTCTTATCCACTCACAAGTCACAACCAATTTAAAAAAATATTAAAATATTATATTGTGTAAATGTAACTTAATTTTCAAACATAGAATGTATCCCTTATCCATTTTTAAATTTTCTCTGTATCCAACTCACAAGATTACACGAATCCAACTCAAACACTTGTGGATGAGTTTAAGTATCAAGATGTGATTGAAGTTCATAGCCATAGTAAGATGGCTGCTTTGTCATCATATTCATATGTAAGACATGCAATACCCCTCAATCGTATAGATGCTAAGTTGTGACTGGGCAAAAAGTGAAATAAAATACTCATAATAAAAACACAAAATTGTTTCAATGATGATATACCAATGTGATGAAATGTAACTGATATGGTCTACAAGCTATAGACGAACATAAATCTCCACAAGAGAATATGAAAACATAATCCCCCTTCAATTCAAATTAAGTTCCAAAACCCAAGAATTTTAAACAACCAAACAAAAGGATAAACATCTCCACAAACTTAGGAATATGAAAACAATTAAAAATAACTAAGGATATGCTTGAATCACAAGCTAGGCATCAACTGGGCTTTGGTATTGGGTCGACGGGTCCGGATTAAGTACTGGATCAGTATCAGTAACAACATATAACAAGCACCAAATTGTTTCAATGATGAATTGATGATATAGTTATTATATATAAAGTCTCAATATATATTTGGAGAAATATGTTATGGCAAATTAATGGTAAAAATATAATAGTTGGTGAAAAAAATCAAGTTTGTTAGATTGACACTGAAAACATCTATCTACCTATTCTAATAATTGAGTAACTTATCCACATGTCAACATTCTAACTACTTCACATAGGATTTTGCTTAGGTGTCATCCTCTAATTTAATTTGATGGATAATTTCAAGCGGGTCATGGTGTGCTCTATATTCGAAAAAACCCGATATGTACAAATAAAAAATTCACAAATTATTATCAATTGTCACCTAATATGTTATGTTCAAATAAAAATTTACCGATTATCTTAATCTATTTCCTAACCCGATATGTTCAAGTTAAAAACTTACCAATTATCATGAATTATCTCCTAACCCAATATGTTCAAATTAAAAATTTACCACTTATCATGAATTATCTTCTAACCCGATATATTCAAATAAAAAATTTACCAATTATTATAGAAAATTTTCTTTATTTTAGCATGTAATTTTTGATAGGCAAATATTTGTAAATATCCAAACCGATTTAATAGGGATGTGTTAAAAATAAATTTAATACCTAAATTTAAATAAAAACATATAAAATTGAAATTCCGTGTAATACACGTGTACTAATCTAGTGTAGAATAAGCAACTTGTTAAACAACACCATTGCCATTATTTAGTTGACTTGTTAATCATATATAGTCGTATCACATCATTAGTAATTTAGTATGAAAAAATATATTAGGTCTTAGTGATAATGATGTTATCTTGGATTAATTACGTGGACGGTGAGTTTCGTTTCGGAGATAAAATAATTCTAAAATTTCTTAAAATTCAAAAATTCAACTGATTTCGAGTTAAACACCGGTCAAGGCCCATATGCTTGCATTTTGAAATTCAAATCAAATAATTGTGTAGCCAGATAAAATATCTATTCATTCATTTGTATCCCTATATAAAACGAATTTCTCAATCAAAGCCCTAATATCATGATTTCTACTCTTCGTCACAAACCCTAACCACTTTCTATCTCCTCTTCACTCACACTCACTTCAAAATGCGTGAAATCCTTCACATCCAGGATGGTCAATGCGGCAACCAGATCGGAGCTAAGTTCTGGGAGGTCGTTTGCACCGAACACGGTATTGATGTCACTGGAAAGTACACCGGAGACTCTAAACTCCAACTCGAGAGGATCAACGTCTACTACAATGAAGCTAGCGGCAGAAGGTTTGTTCCACGCGCCGTGCTTATGGATCTAGAGCCAGGGACGATGGACAGTCTCAGATCTGGTGCATACGGTCAGATCTATAGGCCTGATAACTTTGTTTATGGTCAGTGTGGTGCTGGTAATAACTGGGCGAAAGGACACTATACTGAAGGCGCTGAGTTGATCGATTCAGTTCTCGATGTTGTTAGGAAGGAAGCTGAGAACTGCGATTGTTTGCAAGGTATGTACATAATTACACATATCTATCTAGTTTTTTTAATATTTGATTGTTGGTTTAGATATATAGTTGATTGAGTATACTGTTGGATGATTGTTAGGGCTATTTCCTAGTTAAGATTTACTTTGTATTTGTTTATACATTTATGTATAGTTTAGGGTCTATTTTGTTATTTTCCCTAATATTGTAATTGTTGCTTAAAAGCATGTAGTGAGAGAGTGAGAGGAGAGAGGCTAGATCACTATTCACGTTAGAGAGAGAACTAAGTGTGTGTGATTTATTTTCTCCTGCACTTGTACTACAAATCTGCTTTGATCATCAATATACAAAAGAGAATTATTAGTATGAATTGTGTTTATGATTGAACTGTGTTTGTGTATGAATCATTCTGATCATTGAGCGATATCATCGATCCAATTGAACCTATCAATTGGTATCAGAGCTGTTGGTATTGTGTTCTTCGTTATTCATCAAGCAAAACACTACAATATTGCTCAAAAATCATGATCTGAATGAATTGTTGCTGTTTTTAGTTGTGATTTATCATCGCAATCACTCCTAATTCACAACGATTGTGCAAATTCCATCAGATTATCATCAGATCTGAGGAATTAAGAAGATTGAAAAAGTTAGTGTTCGATCGAATTTTGCTCAAATTCATCAAAAATTGATCATGTTTTGGATTGATTGAGATTAGGGATTGATAATCGGACTATTTCACTGCTTGTGTGTGAATTTTGAACGAATTGGACAAGTTTTTGATAAACCCAGAAAAATTCTCATGATGAAGATGATGAACAGTAAGAACTTGGTTGAAGATTAACTTGCCGGGTGATAAAATTTGACTTAGACAATTTCCTTTGGACTTAGATTGAAGAACATTTAGGTCCTGTGCAGCCGTGTAAAGGATTTTATGCTAGACGGGTAAAGAATTTGACGAGGAAAAAGTGTTACTGTTCAGCCGGATCAACTACTGTTGTGCCGGGTAATACACTGTTACGCCAGGTGATTAACAGTTTCAGCCGGGTGATCAACAACTGTGTAGCCGGGTAAACAACTTTGCCGTGTGATCGACAACTGTTCAGCCTGGTAAAGCTTTTTGCCGTGTCAAGATTCAAGCCGGGTCAAGTGTTGTTGCCGTGTGAAGTTGATACTATTCTGCCGGGTAACTGTTCTGCCGGGTAAAGAATCCAAGACTTACAACTGTTGAGCCGTGTGACTTTTTAGACGGGTGAAGACTTTTTCTCTGCCGGGTGAAGAACAAAAGCTACTGTTCAGCCGGGTGAAAAAGGATTTTTCACTGTTCAGCCGTGTGACTCAATTTTAGTTGTTTTATCTTTGTTTTCTTATCTTATCTTTAATTACTTGTCTTTATTTTAGTATTTTAATTGTTTCTTTTCAAAAATTAACAAAAACCAAAAATATTTTCTTTAAAAATCTTTAAAATGGCACCTAATGATGATTCTGATAACCGTGTTCCTAGACTTGTGAATCGTGCAGATTTCAAAAATTGGACGATTAGACTGAAGCATCATCTCTGCTCAATAGACAATGATCTTTGGAAGTCAATTGACAAGGGTCCTCACATACCTACACAGACAGCTCCAGATAGTGCAAGTACCTACACCAAAGACTCTACTGAACCTTATCCAGAGGATAATTTGTCAGCAGAAGATTTGAGGAAAGTGAAGAATGATAGCAAAGCATATTCTATGATGTGTAAGGGATTGCCACTACAAGTACTGTCAAGGTTGGACACCTATCAAACAGGTTATACATTGTTCAAGGCTTTGAAGTCCATTTGTGAAGGAGGTGAACAACTCAGAAGTCTCAAGAAACAAAAGTTGAAGAGACAGTTGGAGTTATTTGAACACATTGCTGGAGAATCAGTGCACCAGATGATGAATAGGTTTGTTCATCTGACTACTGAAATGACCAATGCGGGTGCAAAGACAGATCTCCAAGATTTGAATGACAGATTGTTATGTGCACTTCCATCATCATGGAAACAGACTGTGACTCTACTGAAACATACTGAGAAGTTTCCGATGGATCTAGATTTGCTCATTGCAAAGATAGAGGAAGTAGAGATTGATGAAGGTTCTAGAAACACTGATAGAACTGGTTCACATGCACAATACAAATATATTGTGAATCCTGCTAATACTGTGGAGAATGCTTTTCTTCCACAAGATGTAACTAAGTTTGAAGATGAGGGTGATTTATTTGTTGGCGCAAGTTTTTATACTGATTCATCATACTTTCCAAGTTCACCAACTTATTCTCAACCTCAATCTCCACCAAGAGCTCAAGTTCAAAGTCAGAATCTGAAGAATCAAGCAGAAAATCAAAGTTCGAATGTTCAAGCAAAGGTAAAAGATGTGATGAACATCTTGTTACAAGATGACGAGACCAAAACTGCCTTTACAGCTTTTATGGCAAGTTTTCAAGCATACCAAGGAAGTCACTTGAGTCAAATGGACGTTGTCCTTCAAGATTTATTTGAGATGGATCCTGATGACGTTGAGGAAATGGATTTAAACTGGCAAATGGTGATGGTTGCATATAGAACGCAGAAGCATGCATATGTTAACCGAAGTTTCAAGCCACATGCAAACAAGACGGTTGGATTTGACAAATCAAAGGCCAGATGTTTCAACTGTATTTGCTATGGTCATTTTTCAAGGGAATGCAAAGCTCCTAAGAATCAGAACTACAATGATCAAGCGAGTTGAAGTGGACAGAATCAAGGTCAAGGTCAAAGCTCGCAATAGTCTTCAAGTTATCAACAAAGAAATCAACGTTTCTTTAAGAAACCATATCAAAGTCTTCCCATTCCAGAACTGAAGGATGAAGGAAAGAAACCAGAAGATCAAACTAAAGCACTGGTAGTTAATGTAAAAGACGGATATGATTGGAGTGCATATGCAGAACAATTCACTTCTGATCTTACATCGAGTCTGGCACTGGTATGTGAAATCGAAGAGGATTGGTCAGAAGAAGGAGATATCAAGGTGATTGATACTGTTAGTGAAGATTCAGAGGAATATGACTGGAGTGCAAAGTCTGATCCTGTTGAAGAATCTGAGTCAGAAATTGCGCTGATGGCTACATCCATTGAGTCTTCATCATCTACCGAACAACCAAAGGTTAGTACTGATTTACCCCCTAATTATGTTCCATTGCCTGCTGATGTAAAAGAAAGGTTATCAGAACAATGCATTCAACAAGTAGAACACTATCGAACTCATTCATTTATAATTGGTGATAAATTAAGCAAACATGAGAAAATTCATGAACAACTTAAAATTGATCACAAAATTTCTGATGAGAAGATTTTGTCACTTAAAGAATCATGGAACAAGACCTTAAAGGAACTGGAACTGGTAACAAAACAACTTGAAGAAATGACAAAGAACTTTGAACAAGAAAAAGTTGCTCATGCTGTCACACAAGTTGAATTAACAAAAGTGAAAAGTTGTAAAACAATGGTTAAACAACTTATAAGTGAAAGAGGTAACAAAACCAAAACAGGGTTGGGTTTCACTCATGAACCAATGCCTAATTCAATCACACAAACTTTACCTGAAAACTTCAATGAATTTGATCATTCACCTGAAAATGAACGAAAATTCAAAGAAATTCAAAGAAGTAAATCTGAATCCGAAGGATCTGAAGTGTTGATTGAAAGTTTGAAAGAAGAAGATGGTGTGACGACTGAAGCTGATGATGAAGCTAGCAACAAATCAGAGCCTGTTCTGATTCAACTTGTTGAGTATCCAGAACTGAATCCGAAGTCGGAAGAAAATGTGAAGGATGAAGGTGAATTTTCAGGATACAATGATCCTGAATACATCAAGTGGAAGAAGGAACAGAAGGCGCAAGTTGCTGATCAACTGATCAAGACGCAAGAAGTGAAAAAGACTGAAGTTTCAAATGCAAAATTGCAGAAATTAAAATCGAAAATCAATCAATCTGAAACGAAACAGTCAAAAGGTAAAAGTGTCATAAAATCGAATGACAACACCAAAGCTCAAATTGTTAAAACTGAAAATGTTAAACCTGTCAAGAAGAAAGTGACAAAAGGTAAAACAATTAAGTTTGTGTCTGCAGGAACTTTTGATTTGAACGGATCTTATGGTAAACCAATCAATTCTTCAATCAAATCTAACTCTGGTCTGAAAACAGGTTCAAGTCCTAAGTCTTCCGCTGTCAATGATAAAAGAATTGAATCAAAAAGGTTAACCAAACAAGGTGTGTTAAAATCGAACCAAACTTCCAAGCAAGCAAATTCACAATCAAAATCTCCACAAAAGAATCAAGTTAATCTAAAACCGAGCAAAACTGATAATGAATCACGTGTGGGTTCAACATCAAAAGTTAACAATCGGCTCTTTAGGATTAGCAAGAAACATTGTGAGATATGTGATCGTTATAACCATGCAACTGCTGAATGTTTCTTTAACAGGTTCTGCAGTTACTGTGACAAAAGAAATCATTCTTCAGAAGAATGTTTTTATAACAAATTCTGTGATATTTGTGAAAGGAGAAATCATAACACAAAGGATTGTTTCTTTCGAACAAACTCATCAAGAGAAATGACGCCATTTCCAAATTTTCAAAGAAATCAATCATTTGGTTTTCAAAATGTTAATCAAAGTCATTCTCCTGTTTTGAGAAAGTTTAATCGAAACAATTCAGTTTCTAATTTGCAGGTTAACAGTTTTAAACCAAGAGCTTTGATGGTAAGAAATCAAAAGTTTGAAAATAACCTTGATCCTAAGTTAGAGGAAAGGTTTAGTGCTTTGAGAAGAAAGCAATCAATGCACGCCAATGGGCGAAACAGTTTTCAAAATCTCTCAAATGAAACAAGTTTTCAAAATCTTCATTATCAACAAGTTACTGTTACATATAGATTCGGAAAACCCAAGACCATGTGGGCCTGGGTTGACCAAACTAACTAAGTGATTGTTGAAATGCAAGTACGCCCAAGAAGACCTATCAACTCCTGGTTCGTTGATAGTGGGTGTAGCCGGCATATGACAGGCAACCATGCTGTGTTTCAAGACTTTAAGCTGAAGAATGGTACACACGTTGCATTTGGAGGTGATGCGGGTGGTAAAATAACAGGAGAAGGAACCGTATCAAATGGGGTCATTAGTTTTGATAAAGTCAACTACTGTGCACAGTTGAACTTTAATTTACTAAGTGTATCTCAAATTTGTGATAAATCTTATTCAACTCTATTTGATGATTCTTTCTGTTATATACTCAAACCAGGTTTCAAGATTGACAATGAATGGGTGGTGGTTAAAGCTCCAAGAGATCGTGATGTATACAAGCTTGATATGTCGCAGATTGATGCTGAAACCGAAACTACTTGTCTCATTGCACATGCTTCAAATGATGAGAGTCAGCTTTGGCATAGACGGCTGGGCCATTCAAACTTCAGAAACATGAATCGTTTAGTGACTGGAAATCATGCTGTGGGAATACCTTCAAAGAAGTTTTCTACAACTGATCTCTGTCCAGCATGTTTGAAAGGAAAACAGCACCGAATGTCTTTTAAGTCCAAGCCAGAAAACTCCATTTCAAAACCCTTGCAGATGCTACATATGGATCTTTTTCGGACCAACAAATGTTCAAAGCATCGGAAAGAAGTCTTACTGTTTTGTCATTATTGACGATTTCACTAGATTTTCTTGGGTTTATTTTTTGCATGTTAAATCTGAAACTGCTGAGTTGTTAAAAGAATTTATTGTCAAAGTTGAAAATCAGTTGGATTGTAAAGTGAAAACTTTAAGAAGTGATAATGGAACTGAATTTAAGAACGCTAATGTTGATATGTTTTGTGCAGAAAAAGGAATTGCTAGACAATTTAGTGCTCCAAGAACGCCTCAACAAAATGGGGTTGCGGAACGGAAAAACCGGACACTGATTGAAGCAGCAAGATCCATGCTTGCAGATGCCAAAATCCCTATCACATTCTGGGATGAAGCTATTGCTACTGCATGTTTTGTACAAAACAGGACATTATTGGTTCAGGATAAAAATAAAACATCTTATGAGTTGTTATTTGGAAGAAAACCGAATATTTCATACTTGAAAGCCTTTGGTTGTCCTGTATCGATTCTAAATTTAAGTGATCATCTCGGGAAATTTGAGTCAAAATCTGACGATGGATTTTTCCTTGGTTACTCGTCTGTTTCTAAAGCTTATCGGGTTTTTTATAGCAAAACAAATACTGTTATTGAAACTATTAACGTAAAGTTTTTAGAAAATTCGTTTCCGTCAGTGGTGCATGGTCCCGAATGGTTATTTGATTTAGATTCGTTATCAAAATCTTTCAATTCTAACTTGTTTGATTTTTCAGGAAAAGCGAGAAAAGAATCAGGTGACTTGGGATGCTTTAGCGATGATTCTGATAATGACGATGATAGCAATCTCAACTCTGAGTATCCGTTCATGTCATTTCATAATCCTGATCATGTCAAATCCAGTCAAGCTCCGGGTCCTTCTGGTTCTCAAGAAGATCAAGAATCGAATATTCTTGGTGATGATGTTCATCCGCAAAGTTCTCCTAATGATGGTGGAACTGTTCAAAATCAACCATCATCAGATCCGAATGTTGAAGTTATTCTAGAATCATTTGATTACTTCATCAATTCACCGGATCAAGTTCCTATTTTCACTCCGCATACTTCTACCATTCTACAAGATCTACCGAATCTGAATCAGTCTAATCTGGAGAGTCAAGTGCAAGGAGATGTCATACCAACTCATCGAATTCACAAGAAACATCCTGTCTCTCAGATTATTGGGCCGTTGAATCAGAGAACTACAAGAAGTCAAACTGAGCAAGCAAACGTTTGTCTTTATTCATGTTTTCTTTCTCAAGTGGTGCCAAAGAATATTTCAGAGGCGTTGCAAGATAATAGTTGGATTGAAGCCATGCAAGAGGAGTTACTTCAATTTCGCAAACAAGAGGTTTGGAAATTAGTGGACTTACCTGAAGGAGAAAATGCGATTGGTACAAGATGGTTGTACAAGAACAAGCCAGATGAACGTGGTATTGTTGTGAGAAACAAAGCCAGACTTATTGCACAGGGATATACTCAGGAAGAAGGCATTGATTATGAAGAGGTGTTCGCTCCGGTCGCAAGACTTGAAGCTATACGCGTCTTTCTTGCATATGCCTCCTTCATGAAGTTTAAAGTATTCCAAATGGACGTTAAAGGCGCTTTTCTGTATGGACCGATTACAGATGATGTTTATGTCAGACAACCTCCGGGTTTTGAAGATCCTGACTATCCTCATCGTGTATACAAGTTGAGTAAAGCTCTATATGGTCTACACCAAGCTCCAAGAATCTGGTATGAGACATTATCTAAGCATTTACTAGAACATGGATTCACAAGAGGTCAGATTGATCCAACTTTGTTTATGAAGAGGGAGAATGAAGATCTGTTACGTGTTCAAGTATATGTGGACGATATTATTTTCGGATCGACCAGTGCGTCAATGTGTAAAGAATTTGAGGAAATCATGAAGTCTAGATTCCAGATGAGTTCAATGGGGGAGATTAACTTCTTTCTTGGATTACAAGTGAAACAATCAGCTGACGGAATTTTCATCAACCAATCAAAATTTGTTGAGAAGTTGCTGAAAAAGTTCAAGATGCAAGATTGTCAGACTATTCGAACTCCATCTGATGTGAACTGCAAGATACAGTCGGATCCAAAAGGCAAATCCGTGGATCAAACGCTATACAGATCGATGATTGGTTCACTGATGTATCTTACTGCATCAAGGCCAGACATTATGTATGCTGTATGTGTGTGCGCAAGATATCAGTCTGATCCAAAAGAGTCGCACCTGGTTGCTGTTAAACGTATTTTCAGATACCTTAAAGGGAAACCGAATCTTGGGTTATGGTATCCTTATGAAGGCAATTTTGAATTATATAGTTATTCTGATAGTGACTTTGGTGGGTGTGCTCTTGACAGGAAATCGACTACTGGTGGATGTCAATTTCTGGGTCCTAGACTTGTTTCTTGGCAATGCAAGAAGCAGACCAACGTTTCTGTATCCACAGCTGAAGCAGAGTATATCGCTGCATCTGCAGGATGTTCTCAAGTTTTGTGGCTACAAAACCAATTGCTTGACTACGGGTTTAACTTTCTCAAAACTCCTATTTACATAGACAATACTGCTGCTATGTTCGTTACTGCTAATCCTGTTCAACACTCAAAAACCAAACATATCGAAATTCGATATCACTTTTTAAGAGAGAACTCTGAAAAAGGTTTAATAATTTTGATTAAAGTTCATACCGACAAACAACTGGCAGATCTTTTCACAAAATCTTTCTTGTCAGGCCGGTTTGAATTCTTAATTCAATCCATAGGATTAATCAATCATGATTGATTCTATTTTTCAAAAACCAAACAAAAATCAGAAAAATATAAAAGATCAAAAATATAATAAGTTGATGTTAAGTATTGATTCCTTTGTCTTTTATTTTATGTTTTGCATTGTGTGTGTGCATGAAAAAGAAAAGCAAAAACAAAATATAAAAGCAAAAAGAAAAGAAAATATCATGTCATAAGAATCTATATTGCAAAAAGTAAGAAATGATAGTTACACTAGACATTATTTGTTACATCATTTTTAATAAAGACTGATGAATGTTAAATTGATGTGCTAGACAGCTCAGGCAATTAGACTGAAAAAGTAAGTTCATTGTTGACAAACATAAACTTAATGATCTTTGTGTTAAGTTCCATTGTTATACATGCCTAGATATATATCTTTTTGATACATTGCTTGTGATGATAGTTGTACATGATCGGGTAACGATGTAGTCTATTCAGTGTGATGAACCGCATCGTGAGCTTCTTTGTTGTGGTATCCACAGACCTGAAGTCTCACACGAAGTCTCTTTTGAGCTTCAAGGTACAGCAAAAGATTCCCAAAGTTGGAACAAAAAGAGTCCCAAATGTGGACCATCACCAAACAAAAATTCCAAAAAGGAATTCAGAAGATTCCCAAGGGGAACAATAGGAAATGAAAAATTCCAAAATGGAATTAAAAAGAAGTCCCAAAGTGGACCAAATCCGAATAGAACCCAGATTCCACACTGTTTATGACTGTAAGTGACCGGGTTTTTGTGCAATAAGCATTCAAGTGGTGGTTGATTAGGAAATATGTTGACATATGTATACATGTGGGTCACATAAGTCATTTTAATCGAACCTTAATCTCATCATGATACTGAAAAAGTAAGTGTGTCAACTCGAGCTAATTGGTATGTTTTCATATCATCACTCAATCAAACATAAGTCAAATGTCTATTCAAAACTTGCAAAACATGTTTAGATAATGTGTGGTATGATCTCACTGCGATATTTTGATTCATTGCATTGTATATGTCTTTATTTTAATGTGTGTGCTTTGTGTGTGCAGGCATATGGAATCTTTATTGGCACATCGACATCCTTGTTAAACTTAAAAATTTCAAGAAATTTCAAGTTTAGGGGGAGAATAAATTGAAGAAAAATATCTACAAAAATCCAAAAATATTTTTTTGAACAAGATTATGTGGTATGAAAAGCAAAGGTATTGGATGTGTTAAAAACAAACCCAAGGTCTTGTGATGTGTTTTTCAGAAATTGCTTCGGGAAATAAAAATGTTGGTTGTGCAAAAACAAAAACATTTTTTTTGAAAAAGAAAAAGAAATGAATTAAAATTAATTTTAATGACTTGTCTTATGTTGTTGATAATTAATGTGACAAGTTCTATTAAGGATGTCTTGTCTAATTAATATGTCGAGAATGTTTGCAGGTGCAATAAATGCAGTTGAAAAAATCAACAGACGAGAAAAAGTGAAGAAAATTACTCAAGTGTTGTAGCCGGGCAAAGATTTCAGAACACTGTTTAGCCGGGCAATGAAGACACTATTCAGCCGGGTAAAGGTGTGTGTCTGATATGAGCCGGGTGATTGTGAGATAGAAGACAGCCGGGTGAAGATATTATGACTATTGTTTGGCCGGGCAATGAACATGTCAAATTTATGCCGGGTGAAGGTCATAGATATCTGCCGGGTGACAAGTTGTGTCACTATACAGCCGGGTGAAGAAATGTTATCACTATACAGCCGGGTAAAAGAAAGAAGTCTTATCTTGCCGTGTAAGTGTATAACACTGTGTTGCCGGGTAATAGTGAAAGCAACTGTGTTGCCGGGTGATGAAGAAAAGCATGCCGGGTGATGAAGAAAAGCATGCCGGGTGAAAAAGAAGACAACTGTGTTGCCGGGTGATGAAGAAAGGATGTCGGGTGATGATGTGAAGACTACTATACTGCCGGGTGATGAATAAAACCAATCAGGTGTAGTTGTTCCTAACCTTTACCCGTCACTACAGTGACTTACCCGTCTCTACAGTGTTTGACCCGTCAAGTGTTTTGCACATGTTATATGTTGACCCGTCATATGTTGCGACTTGTCTCAAGTACTTGACCCGTCCCAACAGTACATGACCCGTCTCAACAGTGCTTGACCCGTCAAGGCTTATTGGGCTTTTATGCTTACCCGTCCCAAAATGTTGACCCGGCACCTCATGTTTGACCTAATTTTTAACCATATAAAAACCCGCCTCTTCACAAACACTTATCATTTTTCACTCACAATTTCAAGCAAATACTCTGCACATAAATCGTTTGATTATCATATTCAATCGTTTGTTCTGTAACAAGTCTGATCGATTGAATAAGGTATTGTTTAAGTGATTTGATTCTGATAAACCTGCTAATCGACCGATAAAATGAAAAACGATGATGAACAGTGTTTTTGATAATTGAATCGACACTTTGATTTTACGTGTTAAAACTGAAATCGAATGTTGGTTTAGGTGTAAAAACTGTCGATCATTAACAATCAATCACCCATTTGCACCAAAATTCCTTAAAATCAACTGAATCAATCAAATTATCTCATAACTGTCAACCGCCATTGATGACCTGTTACCTGCTCTTAAATGTTAACTTCAAAATGATGAAATATGTGTTAAAAGTGACAAACCATTGTTAAAACTGAACTAAAACATGTTAAACAACTTCATCTTATGAATGTCAAATTTATGTTCTTAAGTGTTAAACTGTTAAAATGCAAAATGTTTCATGATCATTTAAATTCAAAGTTGTTTTGATCCAAATGATTAAAATCAGTTTGTTAAATCAATTTAGGAGTTAAAATGATTATGTAAATGTTTTACTTTTATAACTTTTAGTTCAAACACTTATTAATGAAGAATCTAACACATTTGTCTTGATTGTTGTTTGTTTTTGTTTTAACAGATGGAGAATTTGAAGTTTGAGCCCAAGCACAATTTAGTTGCATGCTTGGATGAATCTATTCCTGAGACTGAAGGATATAGAGACATGATGAGATTCATCAAAAGGACAAAGTATGTTTATGCTATGTGTGCCAAGCCGGTCATATATGCAAGATTGATAAAAAGTTTTTGGAGGACAGCTGAGGTGATTAGAAATGAAGATGGAGTAACTGTTGTCAGAGGAAACATTACAAGAGAGTTAGTGTTGACTGTCTCTGAAGATGCCATCAGAACAACTTTGAGGATAGATGATGATGAGGTAGGAGCAAATGATGAGTTGACAAATGCTGAATGTCAAGCGTGCTTTGTGAATATGGGACATCCTCCTGCATTTCCAAAGTCACAATTTTATCGAGCAAGGTTGGGGAAGAAATGGAAATTATTATGCTATGTCATACAACAGTGCATGTCCAGAAGGAGTGCAGGTTTTGACAACTTCCCATCTGATATAGCATCCCCCATTGTAGCAATTGCTGAAAACAAACCATTTAATATGTCGAAGTGGATTATGAATGGGTTTGTATTCAATTTGGTTAAAGGCAAAAGATTCAAGTTTCTCATGTACCCGAGATTCTTGCAGTTGATGATCAATGTTCCCTATCCCATTATCAGAAATGAAGGAGTTGTTGGAGGGATACTGTATACTGAGGACATGAACGATCTATCTTATAGGAAGATGAGTATCGGGAATGTGCCAAGTGTTAATTTATTTGACTATATGAGAGATATAACAAATAATGAGGAAGATGTTGAGGTAGTTTATCATCATATTTCACATGGAGAGATAGTAAATCCACAGGACCTTGTTGATGAGGTGCCTGACAATCTGTTGGATGATGATGAGTATGCTGCTCGTCATGCAGAAGATGAAGAGGATGGATCTGAGGACGAAGAAGAAGAAGAAAGTGATGATAGTGAAAATGATAGAGATGATGATAATGGAAATGTTGGTGGTGATGATAGTGGAAATGATGGTAATGATGGTGTTGAATCTGTGTCAGAGGAGGAAGAAAATGTTGAAGTCATTGAACCTACTTTGATTGAAGAACCCGTTGAGGTTTCTTGTGTTGAAAAAGAAGTGGTAGTTGAATTTGCTAAGCCCATCACAAAGCAGTATGTTAGGTCTCGAAGATCTAAATCTGTTGTTGAGGAAGTGTTGATTGAGAAACCAAGTTTGACAGAATGTGTTGATGAAGCTGAACAGATAGATGTTGTTCAGATAGCTCAGGAAGTAATGGCCGATGTTGAGACTATTGCACAGATAGTTGATGAAGCTGATGCTGGCATTACTGATCCTATTCCTATTGATATACCCACCACATCATCTCTGGTTGCAGAAAACATTGAACAAGTTTTGGAGTCTTCGCCAAAAATTGTTTCAAGTGTTGATGAGAATGAGGATAAGAAGAAGATTGCTGAATTGGAAGAAATGGTGGCAAAGCTATTAGATGCTAATGAACAGTTGAAAGCTTCAAATGATAGAAAGAAGAAAAGATTTGAAGAGTTTTGGACTATTCACAATCAGAATCTGAAAACTTTCAAAGAGTTGGATGCTGATCATGTTAAGTTGAAGATTGAACATGAAGAGTTGAAGGCTGAGTATGATAAGTTGAAGGAGGAACATGAAAACTTGAAGTATGATTACAAAGAGTTGAAGGCTGAATGTAATACTCTGGATGCTGAGAAAGAAATGTTGGAGAAATGGTTGGAAGAAACTCGTTCAAAGAAGTCAGGGTCCACATCAGACAAAGATTTTTCAGATGAGGTGATAGAAGTGACTGAAGCAACTCAAGAAGCAAAAGTTTATTATACTAGAGCACGTGGTACAACAAATGTGGGCATAAGGGTTGAATCTCCTATAGTCATTCCCGATGAAGCTGCTGAAACTGTCAATTCTGACAAGGCTGAGGGAAAAAGAAAGTTAGATGCTGTACCGGAGATTACTGAAGACGCATCTGTTTCAAAGAAGGCAAAAATGGATGAGACAGTGCAGATTGAGCCGATTCAATCTGTGACTGTAGTTGAAACTGAGGTAGTAGAGTTGGCAAAGGCAGATGAGACTGTGATTGAAGCTGAAATTGATAAATCAGTTCAGATTGAGCCGATTCAATCTGAAGCTATTGTAGTTGAAGAAGTGCCTGAAGTAGTTGAAATGGTTGAGAATGTACCTGACACAGTAACAGAAGAAGCAAGTCAGTTTGAGCCGGTTCAAACTGATAATGCACCAATGATTGAGGCACTAGATGATCTTGATGACATAGATTTCACAGAATCTGAACCAGAAGCTGAGCCTGAAGCCAATCCTGATCATGAGATTCCAGATGACTTACCTGAAAGATTTGCTTATCTTGAGAAGATGAAGTACAATCCAGTGTATCTGAATGGGCTGACTGTGAGTCAAATCAACGAAGAATATGAGAAATGTTTGATAGCTCAAGATAAAGAGTTTGTAGTTGAGATGGGAGAATGGACACCACTTCAAGAGAGTTTGAACATTGGCTGAGTTCAAGAAATTATCCATATAGGACGTTGAAAAGGTTGAAACAAGAGTCACTGAGAAAAATTGTTGTTAGTTTCATGAAGACGGAGAAAATGTACAATCGTATGTTTTATCTGGACTACAACAACCCTCAATACTACGAGCTGACCAAAAGATACAAAGTTCTCGGACCAAAAGAGATACCGGTGATGGCTTTACCAGAGAATGCGCACAAGAAAAGACATGAGTTGATGGATATGTTTCCTAGTGAGGTCAAGTCATATAATATACCTATGGATGTACGTGAATCATGGCACAAATCAGCCACAGCAGGTGATGTTGTGAGATCACTGCTGAGCACGGGTCAGTCGGTTGCTGAACTTCTTGATTCAATGATCGTACCGGAAAAATCCAAAAAGGTAAAGATTATTGCATGGAAATATGACGAGGTGTTTGATGCTTTTCTGATCAAAAGAGTAAATGGTTTATGCGATGTATACCATTACTACTCTAGCATTTTCAAGTTAGAAGTTCAAGATTTGAAAGAGTTGAACAAGCTGAGACTGATAAATCACACGCATGCTGAGCGTGGTGATAAATGTGCGATATTGCTTGATGCTGGGATTAGCCGAATGCCGAAATACTTAAAGTTCAGAGGTCAACAGGAGGCCAGTGCATATGTTCAATCGAAGAAACAGAGAAAGAAAAAGAAGTTGGTGGTAAGCGAAGACATGTACTTAGAGGAATTTTCTGACGAATATTTTGATAAGGTGACTGATCCGGGGCTGAAAGTGTTTGATGGCTCTCAAGCGACAAAGCCAATTCTTAAGTTTTTCTATAATCAGGAAACTTTTGAATTAAAGCTGGTGCGAAATCTGGAGGACTGGGATAAGGATATGATCACCTTATTCAGTACATTTGAACTGAAGTTATTGCATCCATCATACATTGAACATCTGAGAACTTACAAAATGGAGAAATGTAAGGATAAAATTGCAGAAGCTGATCGAAAATTATTTATGGTTATGGTTGAGGTGATTGCAGCTGCATCAGAGAAGATACGAGTAAGGAAGGCTTTACTCAACTCTAATATTGTGAAAGTTGATATTCCGGAGATAGAGTTTATGAGAGTAACTGCAAAGGGTACATTGGAGGTGCAAGTCAAAGGGAGAGAGCTGCCTTATGAATTTTACGCTAAAATTGATTTTGCAGGTTTAACTCTTGATTCTCTGAGACGTATGAATGCATGCCCAATCCTTACTAACGAGTCCAAACCAAGACAAGGAAAGATTGCAGAAAAGTTCAAATCATGCATCGAGGAAGCATTGAAAGAACAAGAAGAATACAAAGGGAAAGAGTTGCTGGATGTCAAAGAAGAACCAGAAGATTGGTGAGAGAGATTGAAGCTGAAAAAGATGAAAACTGTTTGAAGATTTTGCTGAAATCCAAAGATAAATCTTAGGGGGAGTACTGTTAGGGCTATTTCCTAGTTAAGATTTACTTTGTATTTGTTTATACATTTATGTATAGTTTAGGGTCTATTTTGTTATTTTCCCTAATATTGTAATTGTTGCTTAAAAGCATGTAGTGAGAGAGTGAGAGGAGAGAGGCTAGATCACTATTCACGTTAGAGAGAGAACTAAGTGTGTGTGATTTATTTTCTCCTGCACTTGTACTACAAATCTGCTTTGATCATCAATATACAAAAGAGAATTATTAGTATGAATTGTGTTTATGATTGAACTGTGTTTGTGTATGAATCATTCTGATCATTGAGCGATATCATCGATCCAATTGAACCTATCAATGATGTGTTAGAAATGATAGATCTACAACATACGTATGCATGCATGCATGCATGCATGTGGTGTTTGTTCACTTAATGAATCTACACAGCGTGTGTACGTGTCATTTTTTTGGTTTTGAAATGTCTGATCTACGCTTTGGTATTTTTCAATTTTGATTTCTCGAATATACAATTTGGATATCAGATGTGATATTTTATGTTCATAACTTATGTTTGTTATTTATATTTCTAAACCTTAGTTTTTAGCTTTAGTGTTAGTAATATTCTTTGATGTGCAGGTTTTTCAGGTGTGCCATTCTCTTGGAGGTGGGACAGGGTCTGGTATGGGGACACTTTTGATATCAAAGATTAGGGAAGAATATCCAGACAGAATGATGATGACCTTTTCTGTTTTCCCTTCCCCAAAGGTTTTTGATACTGTTGTTGAACCTTATAACGCCACATTGTCTGTCCATCAGCTTGTTGAAAATGCAGATGAATGTATGGTTCTTGACAACGAGGCTTTGTATGATATTTGCTTTAGGACACTCAAGCTCACAACTCCAAGCTGTATGTTTTCCATTTTTATAACTATTTGGCATTTCACAGGTACTATGTTTGTTGATTCCGTCCTTACTTATGCTTGGTTTTTATGACAGTTGGCGATCTTAAACATCTCATTTCTTCAACAATGTCTGGAGTTACATGCTGCTTAAGGTTTCCAGGACAACTCAATTATGATTTAAGAAAACTTGCTGTAAATCTGATCCCATTTCCACGTCTTCACTTCTTCATGGTTGGTTTTGCTCCACTCACATCACACGGATCTCAGCAATACCGTGCTCTAACTGTTCCAGAGCTAACCCAACAAATGTGGGATGCCAAGAACATGATGTGTGCTGCTGACCCACGTCACGGGCGTTAGTTGACTGCATCTGCTATTTATCGTGGAAAGATGAGCACCAAGGAAGTTGAGGAACGAATGGTAAATGTGCAAAACAAGAACTCGTCTTACTTTGTGGAATGGATCCCTAACAATGTGAAATCAACTGTTTGTGATATCCCACCAACTGGCTTGAAAATGGCGTCTACCTTCATTGGTAATTCGACATCAATTCAAGAAATGTTCAGGCGTGTGAGTGAGCAGTTTACTGCTATGTTCAGTAGGAAGGCCTTTTTGCATTGGTACACTGGTGAAGGAATGGACTAGATGGAGTTCACTGAGGCTGAAAAAAACATGAATGATTTGGTGTCTGAATATCAACAGTACCAAGATGCAACCGTTGATGAAGAGGGAGAGTATGAGGAAGAGGAGGAAGGAGAATATCAGGATTGACGATAATATGGTTATTTTGGTTTGGTAGTATGTATGTTTGTTTGTTTGTTTGTTTGTTTGTTTGTGGTTGTAGTCTCAACTACCAAGTTTTTTCTCAAGAATTTTTTATTTTATTGATTTACTTTACGTACGGAACTTCCAATTCAATATTGATGGTGATTCATTTTATTGATTTACTTTACGTACGGAACTTCCAATTCAATATTGATGGTGATTCAAACTGTGATAATTTGGAGCATTTTTTTATGGGTAACGAGACAAGTAATCTGTGTGATAAGAGGATAATGGTACGGTGATACCCATCTTGTTTACGCATTATTGTACTATAATGTATCTAAAACCTTGCATTAGCTGATTAGCATAAGCTTCAAACTACTAAAATTATGAAGTTGGTAGAAGTGTAGTTGGGTATTTATAAGGGTGTTTTTCAATCACGTATGCTCATAAACAAGTGTACCAGCTAAAGAGTATAATAAGACTAGATTTTATTGTCAATTCTCCTCTGTTGGAACAAGTGACATGTTGCGATATTGATGTGAGACAGAGATAAGCATTATTTTAGTCATTTCTCCTCTGTTGAAACACTGTTGGAACAAGTGACATTTTGCGATAACGATGTGAGATAGAGAGGAGCAATATACGACACATGACAAGAGTCTTGAATTGTAATCAACAACTCTAAGTAAATGCATTAGAGAATAGAATAAATTATTAGAGGATGGACCTTGAAGCAATTGATAACATTGCTTTATGACCGACCTCTCTTGAGGCTATCAATTCTATGCACATTAGATCATGAAACTATCCGGCTTATTGAATAAAGTGCATCGTAAATCTAATCAAATTACCTGTATCGAAAGAAATGTAGATATACTTTTTATAATTCTTATATTCGATCTTTTCTTGATTCTAAGGCTTATTAAAACTCTATGAGTCAAGATTATTAGTTTTTAGTTTTACAAAGCGTTAATTTTTATTTTTTTTAATATGCAAATATTAAAGTTAGTTATCACGTTAACCTTAGCCAACGTTATAATAGACCAGTAAATATTAATATCTTATCCTTTAAAGGTTTTATAAATTTACACTAATATCTAATCCCCTAAACAAATTTATATTCTTTTAGCTTTAGCTACAATCGATTTCATATTTTTAGTGAAGAAACAATATAAATTTGGAGTATAAAGCTAACTTAAAACATGATTTAAAATAGGGAAAATTTCACATAAACATTGATAGAATATGAAAATAAGTATTCTTCATTGATTGATTTGCCAATACCAAGTCTCAATATAAATAACCATCCATCCTAACCAATATGCCTATAGTAAAGGAAACATATCAAATAATAACAATAAACCAAATCTCGATCACTAATAGTCCCCCTCAGTGTGAACTTGTATATGCTGAGACGTACAAGCTGGATCTGAAAGACTCGAACAAATATCGCGGAAGACCTTTTGTGAAGATGTCAGCATATTGGAGGGCGGAAGGAACATGTAACACTCGTATGTGACCAATTTGAACCTTTTCCCGTACAAAGTGAATGTCCATTTCGACATGTTTAGTGCGCTGATGTTGGACGAGATTACCTGATAAGTAAATAGCCGAGATGTTGTCACAATACACGATTGTTGCTCGACGAATCGGGACACACAGTTCAAGTAAGAGATTCCGTATCCACGTTGCCTCTGCGACTGCGTTGGCGACCCCCCTATATTCAGCTTCGGCACTTGATCTGGAGATGGTAGGTTGACGTTTGGAGGAACAAGAGATAAGGTTGTCACCCAAAAAATGCAGTATCCGGATGTGGAACGTCGTGTGTCCGGACAGCCTCCGCAGTCTGCGTCCGAGTAAGCAGTCAACTCATGAGTAGGGGACGCAGCCAGGCGAACACCAAGATCAATTGTGCCTTGGACGTATCGTAGGACCCGTTTCATAAAAGCCAAATGCGGTGCACGTGGAGCGTGCATAAAGACACAGATTTGTTGAACTGCATATGAGATGTCGGGCCTTGTAATTGTGAGATATTGGAGTACGCCGGCCAAGCTGCGATATGTGGTGCCATCGGCTAGGAGTTCACCCTCAGTCGCACTAAATTTTCCGTCTGTATCCACTGGGGTATGACACGGCTTACATGTAGACATGTTTGCCCGCTGAAGGATGTCCCGGGCGTACTGGGATTGGGCCAAGAACAACGAGTTATGATCCCGAGTCACGGTGATGCCTATAAAATGATGAAGAGATCCCATATCTGTCATAGCAAACTCCGTAGACAATTGTGTAATGATTCTGTTCAGTAAACTCTGGTCATTATCCGTGAGAACAATGTCATCGACATAAAGTAACAGGTAAGCCAGTTGACCGCCGTTTTGGTAAATAAACAGAGACGTATCACATGTGCTGCCACGAAATCCTAAGGTTTTGATGAACTCCGAAAAACGTGTATACCATGCCCGAGGTGCTTGTTTAAGTCCATAGAGTGATTTTCGAAGTCGACACACATGATTGGGAGCATTTGGGTCAACGAAGCCCGGTGGCTGGTTCATAAACATTGTTTCTTGTAGAGTGCCATTAAGAAAAGCATTCTTTACATCTAATTGGTGAATCGGCCATGCTTTGCATGTCGCTAAAGACAACACGGTTCGGATGGTTGCGGGTTTTACCACCGGACTGAATGTTTCTGTACAATCAATACCCTTGGTTTGTGACTTGCCATTGCATACAGTCGAGCTTTGTACCGTTCTAACGACCCATTTGCATTAAATTTGTGATGAAACAACCACATGGATCGAATTACTGGTTTATCCACCGGACGAGGGACCAAATCCCATGTATTATTTACCTACAATGCACTAAATTCATTGTTCATAGCACGTAACCAATTAGGATCCGACAATTCTTTTAGGTATGATGTAGGGACAGGGGAGATGGTTGTGGTGGCCGCTAGATTGTATTTAGGATTGGGCTTAGTGATGCCGGTTTTGGAGCGAGTGTGCATGGGGTGTGTGTTAGTGGGTTGGTGGGTGATTGGAGTTGTAGGGTTATGTTGGGTTTGGGTTTCGGTGTTAGGTGACGTTGGGGGGTGGTGGTTGTGGTAGGAGATTGAGGAGTTTATGTAGGCGATGTGGTGGGAGTAGGCGTACAAGGTGTGGGTGATGATGGTGAGGTTGGTGACGTTGGGGGGGTGGTCGTTTGAGTTGTAGGAGGTGTGGATGATGGTGGTGAGGGATTGCTGGGAAAAGCTGTGTGAAAAAAGTTAATGTGGAGTAGAGGTGGATTCATCAAGAAATTGGTACTTGGTAGGTGATAATGGTGTGTTGAAGGGAAAAGTGTTTTCGTCAAAAACGACGTGACGAGAAAGATGCACTTTGCCGGTGATTGGATCGTAAGACTGGGTAGCCCCGGAAATCGGATGGGTAACCCAAAAATACGCAAGGGACGGATCTTGGGGAGAGTTTGTGAGGTTGGGTTGCGGATGTGTTGGGATAGCACGCACAACCGAACACACGTAGATGATCATATGTTGGTTGACGTGCATATAGGGCGAAGGCCGGGGTTTGAAAGTGAAGCCTTTTGTGGGTAGACTGTTATGGAGATAAGTGGCCGTGTGAAGGGCCTCTACCCAAAATGGGGGGGGGGGGGGAGGTGCGCATGAAAAAGGAGGCCACGAATGATATCGTTGATGCGCCGAAGCATGCATTCTGACCGCCCATTTTGTTGCGACGTTTGTGGGCACGAGAATCGAAAGATTAAACAGTGTTGGGCGGCAAAATCTTTGAATTTGTTGTTATTGAATTCTCCCCCTAGATCACATTGAAACGTTTTAATGGATTTATTAAATTGTGTTTGGATTAATTTGTGGAATTTTGTAAAGGTCGTAAACGTTTTGGATTTATATTTAAGTGGATACACCCACACATAATTCGTAAAATTATCAACCAAAATCATATAGTATTTATAACCTGAATTGCTTTCGATAGGTGAGGTCCAAAGGTCACAATGAATAATATCAAATGGTTGAAGTGTAGATGAAACAGAATCAAAGAAAGGCAAACGTTTACTATTAGATAATTGACAAGACGAACAAACAAAAGAACCACAAGTTTTGTGACAATTTAAAATGCAATAACGACGAAGATAATCAAGGACGTTCGCGCCGGGGTGCCTGAGACGATCGTGCCAAGGAAGCGGTGACGTGGTGGATAACAAGGAGTATGCCGGCTTGGTAAAGGGATAAAGATCTCCAGTGCTATTGTGACGGGAAAGGTGGTGTCCAGCCATGTCCTTCAAAGTAAAACCAAACGGATCAAATTCAACTTTCACATGATTGTCAATGGTAAATTTACGGAAAGAAAATAAGTCTTTGATGACATCGGGTGAGTGGACAATTTTGTTAAGGTTATAGGTTTTGTTTGGGAGGTTAAGAAAACCATTGCCGGATCCTTTAACTGGTAAACATTGACCATTTCCAACTAAAATAGGCATTGTAGGAAATAAACAAGGGGAAGTAATTTTACCTTGATCAGAAGTGATGTGTTGAGACGCTCCGGTGTCCATGTACCATTGTGGATCATGATAATTGAGGTTCATATTAGCTAAAGTCGAGCCAATGTCACTGGGTTGCAAAGCATTGTTACCGAATGGGCCAAAACTGGGTGTAGCAGCAACTTGGGCCTGTGGAGTAAGGTTTGCATGTTGTTGATTAAACTGAGGTGGGCCTGCCTGATGTTGTTGAGAAGGGTAGGGCGAAGGTGGAGCGGCCCACTGCTGCTGAAACATTGACGAGTGGGCCTGTTGGCCCATAGCATTATTATTGTTACCGTATCCATATTGTTGCTGTTGGCCTGGATAATTAGGTTGACCCATGTGGCTATGTGAACCTCTTCCACTGTCAATTATGTCGCCACCCCTACCATTGTTGCGCCCCCTCTGCTTGATGACCCACGACCACGAGCCGCTTTAACGGGATCATAGTTGCGTCCTCGGTACCCGTTTGGATATGGCGATCGGTCTGTGTTGGATGAAGGGTAGTTACGGTCATGATTGGATGTTGCGTGAGGGGTTGCTAACACTGTGTCACAAATGGAGCCTCCCCGAGCAGCTTGACATTGTTGTTCCTCTTCGATCATACTACGTGCATCATCCCAGGTTGGTTTGCTTTGGTTAATAATGGTTCCGATGGTGTCGTATTCGACCAGTAACCCCCGTACCATTTAGATGACAAGCCTGGTTTCAGAAACTGGTTGATCGACATCACCAAGCTGACTGGCGATGTCCTTAAGAGTTTGACAGTATTCATCAAAGGATGAACATGATGAGAGAGTGGTATTGGTAAACTTTCTTTCAAGGGTGGCGGCGCGGGCATGTTTGTTGTTGATGAAAATTGCTTGGATTGCCAACCAAGTTTCATGAGCAGTTTGTTCTTTGTCAATGAGGCGGGCCATGAGTTCATCCGAGATGGTGCTAAAAATCCACTGTGTTACCAGTGCATCGAGTTCCAACCATGTTCCGTAGTCGGGATCTGTTTTCGGTGGGGGTTCTTTTGTGCCGTCAATGTGGTGCATGAGTTTGAATGCACGCACATGAATTTTGAACAAACGAACCCAAGTTGTGTATGGGATTTTCTTTCCGTTGAGGGTGCGAACTTTGCCATTGATGTTGTTGAGGGAGTAGGCTGGGTGAAGGGACTTTTTGTCATTGTTGGAGGAAGATGATTTTGGTTCAACTATGGTGATTTACTCCGTAGGGATGTGCCGGCAGGAAAAAAATTAGGGCTTTTGTTTGGCTCTGATTACCATGATAGAATATGAAAATAAGTATTCTTCATTGATTGATTTGCCAATACCAAGTCTCAATATAAATAACCATCCATCCTAACCAATATGCCTATAATAAAGGAAACATATCAAATAATAACAATAAACCAAATCTCGATCACTAATAAACATAATCAAGTTTTGATTTTGTTCCAATTAAGTCACTTTAACTTTGTTTTGTTTCAATTAGATAACTTAACTTTAAGTTTTATTCCAATTAAGTCACTTAACTTAGTTTTGTTTTAATTAGGTAACTTAACTTTAGAAAAATGTTCTAATCCTAAATAATTAGCTTGGATAACATGTAAAATTATATTATATATACTTCTAAAAGGCAAGGTCGGTGGTGAAATCCGGCCTTGCCTTTTGTTGAATACATTTTCGTTTGAAAACAAAAAACAAAGTGAGGCTTGGTTTAGTGGTAAGTTGAGCTTATAATATTGCTTGAGGTCCCCAGCTCTAGTCCGCCAACAATTTGAATTTTCTAACTTTTTATTTTTTTGTCATAAATAATTAGGTTTTTAAATTACTAACAACTTTGATTTTTATCCTTTTCTTTTTCTTGTCTTAAATAATAAACTTTTTTAAATTCCTAATAACTTTGGTTTACTTGTCTTAAATAATAAAGGTTTTTAAACTATTTAATCACAATCTTAAATAAATTAGTTTTTTTAATTCTTAGGTCGCGATGTTACATTATGATGGTTATCACACGTCAAAGTTTCATCTTTACTCTAAAGTTCTCAACTTCATCGTCATAGCACGTGTGGGACTAACGCCATGTTAAACATTTTGATGGTTTAAAAGTCAATTTACAACTTCTACCCCATTCTCCGCTTTGATATATTTACGACTTTAACCACCGACTTTGTGTTGATTATCATTTTAACCTCTAAGTTTGGATACATTTCTGTATTTTAATACAAGATACATTAGACTTTACACCGAAATATGCGAGACATAAAACGGTTTTATCAACTCGTGTGAAAAAGTCACATACGCTAGACCCGGCCGCCGCATCGCGCGGCCCGGTCTTTTAGCTAGTTGAGTTTTAATATTCAAATTATAACAAACATGAACGAACATAAACGAGCAACATAACTAACACACACATGAACAAATATAAATGAATGTTCACTAACGTAATTGAACGAACACAAAATGTGTTCATGTATGTTCGTTTAACTAAATAAACACAATTTTGTTCATGTTCATTCGTTTATTTAAAAAAAGGAATATAGTACTTCACACCGAGCAGATGATGAATGTCAATTTGTTTACATGCCTAAAAATGCTTATCGGCATGCGTACTTTTTCTATTATATATATATATGTATATATATATATATATATTTAAAACAATCATACAAGAAGATAGAGTATTAGTAATTAGCTTCTACATTACATGCATGTAAAGAATCAAATAACTTACAATGTGTTGACATAAGTCATATAAAAGGAATGTGTTACACCACATGTTACTATTTAGCGTTTGGGTTTGAGGGGGAGGGGGGTTAAGCACACAGGGCATTAGCCGGTGAGTAAACACAGGTTTGCATACAAAAACACACACACACACACACACACACATATATATATATAATGAGTAAAATGAACAAAGTGATTCAATTCCATTTTATGTTAAAACCTATCATGCAACAGTCTATCGCATTAGATAAATTGAATGCACAGTACAATCAAACCTAGATGACTGCAGCCACTTAATCACACAGATTAAGCCATAATGAGCAAAAGCATATGTCGGTTACAATCACCACTCAAAAGCCATATGGGGTGGGCTTGTCAGGCCAAATAGATCTATTATTGATAATCATTCGTTTAAATAAATTAATGATTGTGCTAGAATAAATGTTTATCAACCTATGAAACACATAATTGCAAGTAATAACTCACATGAATCGAATTGAATATAATGAATCAAATTAATAAAATGAAGAAAATGATAAAACATGATTTAATATGTCACATGATTTCACCCTAAAACATAAAACTGAAAAATGAGTTATGAATACTCACTTAATATTAGGTGATGATGAATAATAAGATACCTTGAATAAAGGCACCAGAAGATCCCTTAGAAGTCCACCTAATTAGGCGTGATGAATAAAATTAGAATAATGTACATAATGTGCTACGAGCGATTTGAGAACTAAGGTTTCTAATAGGAATTTGGGGGCTTTAGATAAGAGCTAAGAAACTAATAATATTTTAAATATAATACTAAAAGAGATAATTCTTAAATGAGTAACTTCGATTGTTATTCATTTGAATAACTAGTAATTGAAAAGTAATAATTTTATTAATAAAATGTGTGATGAATGACTAATTCAATAATTAATTAACTAAATAGTTGACTCAATTATAGTTAGTGGATGACACGTTTCGGTCCATCATTGGACCGACTTTGTCTTTTAGTAGTAAGGCATAATATAATTAGGAAACTTGATAAATATTTAGCTTTGTGTTTTGGTTTTTTACCACAAATGTTTGTTTGTGTTTTAGTTTTGGTTCTTTTAATAGTCGCAAATTAGTTGTGTGATGAATTTTCTTTGTGTCGATTTTTCATTGGTTGTGTTTGTGTTTTTTGTTTTGTGGCATTGTTTAATTGGTGTCCTACTATCCGTTCTTTTTTGTATAACCACGTGTCTCTCGATTGGAAAGAAAATGAAAGAGGGAGAGTAGGAGGTTTACCGATGGTGGTTTTCACCTGAAAATACTCTAGACGCCATCTAATTTTGGATCTACGTTGATCGACCGTGGAAAGAAAATGTTTTGGGGTCATAAATTAGTTATGAATACTCACGGTCGTAAATTCCTAGATTGAGACTATGCGTGGATTATAGAATGCGATTCCGGGAAAAGTTTATATGTATCAAGAGGTTACTGTTTATGAATAGCAGGTTTCGAGGATGAAACCTAAATAAGGGGGAGAGACTTGTAACATCCCAAAAGTCGAATCAAGCGTTTATTATAATTGGGCTTTATTTTTGGGTTTTGTGGTTAAATACAAAGGTAGATTATGGACTTAATGAGTCCATGGGCCTATAATTATGAGTTTAAGGGTTCATAAACCTCCCATAAGCAACCCTAATCAGCCTCCATTTGCATCATTCTGATGTGTTCATGATTTGTATGCATATTAAGTTGCTAACTTTGCGTTTTTAACTTAATAATCATCTCGAACACATTTACTTTGATATATATTTGTTTTGTATGTGTAGGGAGCTAAAATGATGATTATCAACACTTTAATGAGAATTGGTTAGCATGTGTATGGAAAGAAATCAAGAAACGAAGAAAAATGTGAAATTTTGAAAAAGGTAGTAAGCGTACGTCCTAATGGACACAAGCTTACGTCCGTTTTGACATAAGTGATTTTTGAGCGTTTTGAGGACGCAAGGCAGACCCTATGGTCGTTTTTAGGTAGAAGGTAGTAAACTTACGTCCTTTTGGACGTAAGCTTACGTCCGTTGGTCGTTTTTATTTTTGGTCTAGATTTCAAGGCTATTTAAAGGGTTTTATGATATCTTTGAAACCCTAACTTGCACACCATCAAATGGGGCGACTTTAGACGATTTTTGGAGGCATTCTTCTCACTCCAAACATCAATCCATCACAATCATGCAATCCCAAACCGAAATCGAAGTGATCATTGTGAAGATGCAAGGCTAAACCACCCGTGATCATCTCCGAGTGGATGGTTAGTGGTTGTTTTATGTTTGCTTAGGGTTTTAACTTGCTGGGCATAAACATTAGATGTTCTTGGATGTTTGAATGTTTATGTGTTTACCATTTTCATTGATTAAAACGATTTGGTTAATTGTTTTGAGAATTTGTTCATCAAATTACTAGTGACAATTATTAATTCATTAAATAAGTTTCTTATTACATTATGTTCAATTGGTGTTTGCTAATGAAATAACTAGGTACGTCCAGCATTAGTTAGTCATAATCATCTAAATACATTAGTTGATTTTGGGTCTACTATCTAATTTAACAACCCGTTGTTTAGTTAGTAATCATAGTTCAACAAAATTGGTAAATGAGTTATGTCTATGTGACTCCCAAGTTGATAAACCTTAAGTACACATTAGGTCACTTACTTGAAACCCGGATTTGATCCATTTTCCAATTATTACATCACAACCAATTAATTTCACCGCACTTGTCTTTTCTTAATTCTTAGTTTAATAATCAATCTAAATCTTTCACAGCCAAGTGGCAATAGTTAACTTAGTTAGTTTAAATCATTTGAATTCTTAAATTAAATTACTTACAACACCGACCACTAATTCCACGTGGTTCCACACTCTACTTACCCTAGCTAGCTAAGGTGATTAGAACACACATTTTAAACTTATTTTTGATTGGCTCTTCGACACTGTAACACCCCAAACCTTGAGGTATTAATTATAAAGACAAGATATAAGATATTTATATTTATATATTTTCATGCGAGTAAGTAGTGATTATAAATATAAGTGTTTAGAAAAGTAGTTATTATTATAGGAGACCGTCTGATAACTTTAAAATATATTATATTCAACCATACTCCATTTTTAATGAAACTTACATCAACACGTAGAGGATAATGACCTCGTTCTTGCGACATACTTGTAATATTATTAAACGATGTATTTTTAAAACTTATAAGAGAAAAACAAAATTTAAGCAAAATTAATATCATAATATATATTTAATATAACAAAGATACATATGAATGTAATATTGTATGTACGTGTAAAGTGTATAGATACGCTTATCTTGTACCTTCATAAACTTGATATACAAGTATGTATAAACCGACTTGCATTATTATTTTAAAATATATAATAGATAAAACAATAATAAGACGGTTAGTATAAATCTATAAAATATAATAAACCAAACCTATTCTTGCCAAGTGTCAATTTTTTAGCAAGCCTACCTCTTAATTGCACACATGGCATTCTTTTAACCCATCACTATCCACGTGTCAATTTTTTAGCAAGCCTACCTCTTAATTGCACACAATGACATTCTTTAAGTTATCCTTTTTTACTTTTATTATGTAATTACACTTAATTTATTTTCATTGACAACTTATTCTAAAACTGACCCGTGTATGACACCTTATGTGGAGCATAAATTAGAAGACTGAAATGTGGGTTTTGAGTAATAAGTAAATTTCCTATATATTTCATTTATGTTTCAAGATCTTTTGTTGGCACTGATGTTATTGCGTTGGTACTAATTGCAACATTCTTACCTGGTACAAGTCATGATTTTTTAATTGTTATTCTTGACATGTCACATTAACAAGTGCATATGTCAATTAAAGACTCGTTTGTAACCTATGACATATCATCAGGTATAGATAAAAACCGATTGTTTATCTGTTAACCTAGTGTAAATTATTTTATGTTTCATCAATCTTTGTTTTAGAAATTTTTGTTTAATCCATTGTTATTCTTCATGAGTTTCCTTTGTATATCTTATCAACAAATATGATATTGTTAATGATTTTTATTCTTACCAAATCCCGTGTTAAACACGGGTATATAACCTAGTAAATAAATAATATCAACCAACTTGTTTTAAGAAGATTTCTAGCCTATATAAAGAGTGAACCACAACTAACAAATAAATCATTTAAAACTTTCACTTCTTAAAATAGTCTTCTCTGAGTAGTAGCAGTTGTATTTTTAGGTATGTCCTCTAGTCTCTTTAAGTTTACTTATAATTTTTATAGTTAGTTAGGAGGCTTGGGTTATAGTCGAGGTAAAACTTTGGATAACTTAATTCTAATTTAGGCATGGCTTGATCAATCATGCTTAAGCTAGATAGAGTTATCCAAGGTCGATCACGGTTATGACTAGCTAGTACTCTACTTGTTGCTCGACTAGTAGCTAAAGTTTATTTTGAACCTAATCAGGAAACAAACTCTGAGACTGCTTGTCTTATTAGCAGCACTTAAAAGCCAAGGTGAGTTATCATGACTGTTTTTAAAACTATGATAATATACTCGTCCTATCCGTACTTGTAATAAATAATAATGTTTATAATATGCACAAGTCAGTAGGGGTATTAATGCGTGCAATATATATATATAAAATAAACACCTAAAAACACCTAGTTTTAAAATTATAAAAACCTAGACAAACTACTAAATCACACACAACCAGCAGTGGACCGGTCGGATGTAATATTGTGAAACGTAAGTCCGGGTGTCGACCCACAGACTCTATATACTATGCTAAATTAACTAAATTAAGACTCGACTAACTAAGCACGAATTAAATGGAAAGATTGTTTAAATGGGGGGTTTACTGCTAAAAATAAAAACTTACTAAAAATGGAAAGTTACTAAAATTGGAAACTAACAAGAAAGATTGGAGACGAAAACAGATAAATCAAAGCAAACCACCTAGACCCGACTCCCTAATTGCTTAAGTTATTAGTTTGTTGGAAAATATTTTGACATTGGACTGGGATCGTAAAATGATCACTTGACCCAAACCCCGACAAGACCCTCGACCCTTTTCGAGAAGAAACCTATGAGTTTTGTATCAAGTTATTAAGCGAACCAGTTTATGAATTAGACTCCCTCACAGTTGTCTAATGATTATGACTTAGTACCTATGTTGATTATTAATCTCACAATTAAATAACCTAAGGTATTTACTTTGATTCAATTGATATTAGTAGACACCGTAGTTAAACCAAAGCTAAACCAGTTCTTCAAAGAAACAAGCCTAGCAATTCAACCCACTTAGACCTACCAATTAAACTATCACCTCGCGAATATTAGTTTAGCTACACGTTTTTATTAGTTTGGTCCGATTAATTATTCCTATGATTTTAGTGCACCTAAACCATAAACTAGTCACTAACACACAGTCCGCGACCTAACTTAATTCTATTATATGAAAGACATTCATCAAGAACTAAGTGGAATAAATAAACTAACTCAAACCAAACCAAATATGTAATAATGCATCAACCAACCAAAAGTAATAATTTACTAAATCATAAAATAACCCAACATCATAAACAATCCAACAAAACATGCAAACAACGCAACTAGTTCATCATTGGCCTAGGCGGTCCAAAGAGTTTAGCCAACAATCATGATTACGTAATCCCGGTCCAAAGGAATTGAAGAACCCTGAATCGTTAGATGACGGTCCGTAATCCCGTGCTTTTCTTGCTTCTTGTAGCTTAGACTTATGCTCCAAAATTCACTCCTTTAGAAACTGTCTTTTCTTCCGATTGTTCTTGTATGCGAACCCTCTGCTCAGGGGCGGACCTACTAAGGTGGGTTGGGGGGCGCCCGCTCCCCTTGCGAATTTTTTTTTTTTGTGTTTTTATATGTTAGATTCTCGATTAACCCCCGTAAAATTTAACCCTCGATCCCCTATCCAGTCTTGAAAACTCAGTTTAAGCCCAGTCCACAACCCATTTGAGGGACATAATATTTAACCATGTATTAGGTTAAATTATGGTTAGAAAAGAAGTAATATATATTTATTTATATTGTCATGTATAGTCAAGCATTGAGGTATAATAACCTCAAGTGTTTCACCATTGCAAAAAACCATCAACATAGTTGATGATTCGGATGGTCATAAATACAAGAAATGAAATACATAAATAAATTAACTATTTTAGCTAACTAATCAAGTGATAAAAATTAGGGTTTGACATTAAAGAAGTTAGTTAAGTGGAGGGAATTTAAAAAATTTTAATTTTAAATATAAGTGGAGGGAAATGAAAAAAATTCCAATTTCAATCCCTCAAATTTAGTTTTTTGTCATTTTTTCATTAACCCGACCCGGTTTAACCCGAACCGAGTCGAACCGGATTGAAAAAATGTTATATATCGATATTCAAATGATTCCTACCAAATTTTCGACCCTCGTGAAAAAATTTTCTGGGTACGCCACTGCCTCTGCTCTCTTTTTTTCCACGGCAACTTAATTTATTTTCTCTTCCTTCCGTAGCCGTCATGTTATATGATAACTAGTAGGTCAGCAAAATATATAGGCCTATAGAGAATGCTAACTCAATTAATCCATTCAATAAAAGCATATGTGGCCTTGCTATTTGTTTAATAAAAATTGAGCCAATCAAATTAATTGTTTCATACGTGCAACGTGCCTGATTGCATTTATAACAATCCAATCTATCTAATAAATTAGAGTTTTTAGGGGGCAATTTTTTAGGGGGAAAAAATAATTTATTTTATAAAAGGAATGTTGAGAGGGAAAATTAAGTAGGAGAGTTAATAAACACAAAATTTTGTGATTAATAATAATTTATAAAATTATTTATAAATTTTTAAATATAATAGTTATAATTTTTTAAAAATATTTTTATTCAACCCGTGTGTAATACACGGGTGTTAAACCTAGTTTTACTATATAAAGCATGCTCCAATAAAAATGTATAACCATGATATAACAAATGAATTTAAGTTTTAGTCGTCGACTTCACATTTAGATCAAATATATCATTTTAATTCATGGTCTTCAAATTTATTCAAAATAAACCTTTTTAGCACATGGGTCTCTTAAAATAGTCAAAATATAAATCTGAACTATTTAAGAGTAGAAATCGACAATAACCAAAAAGTGTAGAAAATAATTGATATAAAATATATATATTTAGACCACATCAAATATCCCCACACTTAAACCTTTTTCGTCCCTGAAAAAGCATGCACATAGAATCACAACTAATTAAGGTTTCAACATCATTACAGATTTAAAAACAAGAACCGAATTCAGATAAAAAGTGGTGCCTTTAATTTAAACACCCTAACACTAGCCAATTAAGTTTCCCCTTATGTTTAAGCTAAATTTAATTAAATCATTTATCTATAAGGTCTCACACAGAGGAAAAATAAGTCAGCCCGATTATTGTTGCTTGACGAGGCACAAGATTAAACCACAAAGGTTTTCCTACCAAAATAACCTAAAGAACTTAACTAAGCTAAGAACTAGTGCCATATTAGGGTGGATTTTGATGGATGAATTTTGTGGGTATAGACTGTTATTTTTATTTTTTTTTCATAAAACAAGATCACCTCACCCAGGGGTGTCATATCCAAGTCGCTATCCCGGAGGTAGAGCACATGAGGTCTTGGATCACTTGCCTTATATTTTTCAATTTTTTTTGAATTGGCTCTTTGAGCTCTTTTATTTAGCAGCTACTTTGAGCGCTTTTCAGTACTATACCCGGTGGACATTTGAATTGCGAATGCGCCACTTCTTTCACAAGAAGTGTGTTATAAATCCTAAAATGGCACTACCCCTTAACCTATTTAAGTTCTAAAGCCTACAATGGTGCCTAATTTAATTTAGTTAAGGCCTTCCTATTCTCCCTAAGATGATGACCCACGAGATTCACGACAATTAACTTTCTATTACTACACTTAGGGAAACTATCTCAGCTAATTGGATTACCAAATGTTTATCCAAATTCATCTTTGTTTTAAAAACCACAACTCATTTGAAAACCAAAATCAGTTTACTATCATTTTCTATTTAAAAGTGCACAACTTAAACAAAGACATTTTTCAATTTTTTCAATTTTTTTTTTGGATTTTTATGACTCTATAAGACTCAAAACAAACAACTAAACAAACCTACGACTCAGAAATGACTATTTCCCATCCCCACACTTAAGTTCTACATTGTCCCTAATGTAGAAATGGAAAACAGCTAAAAAGAAAAAATAAAAATTAAAAATGCAAAAATAAAAGATAGAAGGGTGAATTGGAAGAGACTTAGCTGGTTTTGTGAACCGCGTAAGCTCCAAGTCTTCATTCCAACTGTAGCTTCGATCGTATAGCATTTCGGTCGCGATCGAGCTTCACCGACACTCCCGAGATCTTCCTTTATCTTCACATATACAAACTCACCCGAATGGAGATTGAGTACGGGTGAGAATGATTTAAACCTGCAAAAACAAACAAAAGATACCCGAGCAATACACTGACTCGACAAAAATAAATTAAATAAAATGAAATGAAATAAAAGAAAAACTGACTCGATAAACGATACTTATACAAACTATACAAACCAACCGTCCTATCCAAGATCAACTCAACCAGCACCTTGTGGGGTATCCTCAAATCCACCAGGATCCCCACACTTAAACCTAAGCAACCTCTTAACTTCAGCCCACTCCTTGGTGAAAAACACACTACCACTCTCATATCCCTCTACCCACTTATCCTCGGCGTCTATTACTTGGACCCGATTATCCCAACGCTTAACATTTTCTATCGGATCGGGAATCTTAAACACCGCTACGTCCTCTCCTACCTGCAAAGTGATTTGCCCCTTAAAGACATCTATAACCGCATGGGCAGTGCGAAGGAAAGGACGACCGAGGATTATGGGGACCTTGGCATCAGCTTCCATATCTAGCACGACAAAATCCACGGGGAAAACAAACTTATCCACCTTCACTAACAAATTCTCAACTATCCCCCGTGGATACTTAATTGATTTGTCGGCTAACGACAATGACATCTTAGTGGGAGTTAACTCACCTAGACCTAGCTTTTTGTACAACGAATAAGGCATCAGATTAATGCTAGCACCTAGATCAGCTAAGGCTCGGGTTTCTAGATTACTACCGAATAAGCAAGGAATCGTAAACACTTCTGGATCAAAGAGCTTTTCCGGTAGCGTATTTGTGACAACCGCCGAGCACTCACCACTTAAAGGAACTGAAGAGAGGTCTCCCAGCTTGCATTTGTTCTTGAGGATGTCCTTCAAGAACTTAGCATACTTAGGCATCTGCTGGAGAACCTCTATAAACGGCAGATTGATCTTGATCTGCTTAAACATGTCCAAAAAGTGCCCATACTCCCGCGTATACTTCTGCTGCTTAAGACGAGCGGGATATGGGACACGAGCATGATCAATCAGAGGGGAGGGCCTAACATCCACCGGCTTCCTCCCCACACTTAAACCTGACTCAGGGTCTCTCACGGGTTTTGGATTACTAAACTCAGCCTGATCACCACCCGGACCCTCTAACACTATCTCCTCATCGACTAACTCATCCTCACTTTCCTCAACTACAACTTTCTCACTCACTACAGGCTCACTAAACGTAACCTTCTTCCTAATGGGCTCTAAGACTCTACCGCTACGGGTTGAGATCGCTTTAAACTGAGCCGATGGGTTTGTTTGAGTGGATCCAGAGAACTGGCCCTGTGGCCTCTGGGCAGGTGACTGCTTAATTAACTCTCCTACAGCTCTCTGGATATCTAATATGATAGCATGTTGGTTCTGTAATTGAAGCTCATGTTTCGCTAGGGTTTCCTCTGTAACCTTATCCCTAGCGACTAACTGAACTAACATCTGTTCAATCCTATGTATGCTATCACTAGACCCCTGTCCACTAGCATGTTCACTACCATTTCCATTAAAAGAACTACCCGCCCCTGATTATTATTGTTATTATAGTTAGATTGATAACCAGGTGGGGCACCTAACGAACGCCAATTCGAGTTGTTATTAAAGTTTGAGTTACGGTTCCAATTTGAATTACCATTACTAGAATTAGGGAACCTACTCTGATTGGCCACAAACTCAACCTGCTCCTCTCTCGACATCAAAGGACACTCGGACGTACCATGCCCTTCCCGACACAGCTCACACTTCTCTACTTTCGACCTAAGCTCCTTCACCTCACGGGTTAGGTTTCCTAACGCAGCAGCCACACTAGTTTCCATGCTAACATGGTGCACACCCCGAGTGGAAGAGGGTGTACCAGTGACAGGACTGGAATTCCTGTTAGTGGACTGCTGCTCATGTTCAGCTTGGGCAAAACTTTCAAAAAGCTCGTTACATTGTGTCGACCTAACTTCAAAAGTCAGCCCATTATAAAATTTTTCAACTAAAGCCCAAGGTGTGAGCCCATGCTGGGAGCAGCGAGATAACAAGTTTTGGAATCGCTCCCAAGCCATGTAGTAGGGCTCATCAGGTTCCATTCGGAACGAGTGGATCTGATCACGAAGGCGAGATGCCTTAGCAGGTGGGAAGTACTTGTTCAGGAAGGCTGAACGAAGTTCTGCCCACGTCGTGAACGTCCCAGCAGCTTGCGAATCGAGCCAAATGAGTGACCGATCCGCCAAAGATAACGGAAACAAATGAAGGAAAATCGCATCATTAGACGCACCCTGGAGTCTGAAAGTACTCAATATTCGCGTGAGACGCGATAAGTGCGCGGGTGCGTCTTCATCATCCCGCCCATGGAATTGGCTATTAGCGATGGCGGTCATGATGTATGTTGGGATTTGCCAAGAGTTGGGGTTATCAATTTCAGGCACCGTGATAGATGAGTGGTTTCCGATGAAACCATCAACTGCCTGCTCGTGCACAGTGCGATTATCGGCTATTGTGAACCTAGGACTGCTAGGTGCTGAGCTGTGCGGTGAGTGATGTGGTGACGGGTGCGGTGTAAAATCAAAATTGACGGTACTTACCTTAACCTCCGTAGACGAGTCAGCTACAATCTCTAGCTCCGGATCAGGTGCTTCGGTAGTACGCTTCAATGGCCCGTGTGACCGCAAATGTGGCATAAAACTGATAAAAACAAATAAAAAGAAATCAAAGAAAAAATAAATAAAAAAAGAAGGCAAACTAGACACGAAAAACTGGAAATATGGACAATAAAAACTAGACCCATACGACTCAAACAAACAAAACGAAGCACGTGTGTAGCAATTAAGACTCAAAAAGTTAAATAACGCAATTACCAAGAGTCTCCGGCAACGGCGCCAAAAACATGATGCGTGCAATATATATATAAAATAAACACCTAAAAACACCTAGTTTTAAATTTATAAAAACCTAGACAAACTACTAAATCACACACGACCACGTAAGTCCGGGTGTCGACCCACAGACTCTATATACTACGCTAAATTAAATTAATTAAGACTCGACTAACTAGACACGACTTAAATGGAAAGATTGTTTAAATGGAGGGTTTACTGCTAAAAATAAAAACTTACTAAAAATGGAAAGTTACTAAAATTGGAAACTAACACGAAAGATTGGAGATGAAAACAGATAAATCAAAGCAAACCACCTAGACCCGACTCCCTAATTGCTTAAGTTATTAGTTTGTTGGAAAATATTTTGACATTGGACTGGGATTGTAAAATGATCACTTGACCCAAACCACGACAAGACCCTCGACCCTTTTCGAGAAGAAACCTATGAGTTTTGTATCAAGTTATTAAGCGAACCAGTTTATGAATTAGACTCCATCACAGTTGTCTAATGATTATGACTTAGTACCTATGTTGATTATTAATCTCACAATTAAATAACCTAAGGTATTTACTTTGATTCAATTGATATTAGTAGACACCGTAGTTAAACCAAAGCTAAACCAGTTCTTCACAGAAACAAGCCTAGCAATTCAACCCACTTAGACCTACCAATTAAACTATCACCTCGCGAATATTAGTTTAGCTACACGTTTTTATTAGTTTGGTCCGATTAATTATTCCTATGATTTTAGTGCACCTAAACCATAAACTAGTCACTAACACACAGTCCGCGACCTAACTTAATTCTATTATATGAAAGACATTCATCAAGAACTAAGTGGAATAAATAAACTAACTCAAACCAAACCAAATATGTAATAATGCATCAACCAACCAAAAGTAATAATTTACTAAATCATAAAATAACCCAACATCATAAACAATCCAACAAAACATGCAAACAACGCAACTAGTTCATCATTGGCCTAGGCGGTCCAAAGAGTTTAGCCAACAATCATGATTACAAAAATAAACGCGAGCTTAAAGTATGTAAACATAGCAAAAAGAAAGAAAAGAAAAGGAATTGAAGAACCCTGAATTGTTAGATGACGATCCGTAATCCCGTGCTTTTCTTGCTTCTTGTAGCTTAGACTTATGCTCCAAAATTCACTCCTTTAGAAACTGTCGTTTCTTCCGATTGTTCTTGTATGCGAACCCTCTGCTCTCTTTTTTTCCAAGGCAACTTAATTTATTTTCTCTTCCTTCCGTAGCCGTCATGTTATATGATAACTAGTAGGTCAGCAAAATATATGGGCCTATAGAGAATGCTAACTCAATTAATCCATTCAATAAAAGCATATGTGGCCTTGCTATTTGTTTAATAAAAATTGAGCCAATCAAATTAATTGTTTCATACGTGCAACGTGCCTGATTGCATTTATAACAATCCAATTTTACTATATAAAGCACTAGTTTAGTGCCCGCGCTACGTTCGGGAACACAACATTCAAGTGATATTTTTAAGGATATTCATGAACGTTCCAATAAGTTTTGAAACAAAACCATGGTAAATCGGAACACGTAATATATTTTTAAAAATTAAATTTTTAGTTTAGCAATATTATACTCAAATTAAAGAGAATAAAATCATCAGTTTTATGGTGTATTTTTTTTTAAATCCATATAAAAAAGTTATGTATATTTATAAAACACTGAGGTTTTTAATTGTATATTATTATTAATTTAATCCATAAGTTTCATTTTCACACCCTATGAAATATAAACCGACTCATGTACACCCCTTGTAGTAGAGGGTTAAAAGTATAAATACTTTTAAATTTTTCAGAATTCTCCAAAATATTAGGGGACTAAAAATGTAATTAGTTTTATTATAATATATTTTATATACATATTTTAAATAAAAAAATCATTATTATGAGATAAACTCTCAAATGATGTCACCTAAGCCAGAAGCTTTAAAATTGTGCCACATAAGCTTTTTTGGTTTTGCTATATTATATAAAGATGCTCCAATAAAAATGTATAACCATGATATAACAAATGAATTTAAGTTTTAGTCGTCGACTTCACATTTAGATCAAATATATCATTTTAATTCATGGTCTTCAAATTTATTCAAAATAAACCTTTTTAGCACATGGGTCTCTTAAAATAGTCAAAATATAAATTTGAACTATTTAAGAGTAGAAATCGACCAAAAATAACCAAAAAGTGTAGAAAATAATTGATATAAAATATATATATTTAGACCACATCAGGTATACTGGATCTAGTTATGCTTAATAGGGTGTGTGCTCTAGTATATACACAGCCGTTGTGTGCTCTGGGGAACACTGTGTTCCAAATAATTTACACACTCGCCTATACCTATTTGACGGCCTGGAAGGTCTGACAAGCCCGCCGCCGGGAGGGTCTGACAAGCCAGCCGCCTGTGGTTGTGATAAAACCATGGATTGTGGATATTTAATATTACAACCCATATTGTATGCATGTCAAAGTTAGATTAATTTTTATAAACTGTATAGCATGAGCTCACCAGCATTAGCTGACGTCTTTTGAGTATATGTATCACAGGTGTTATCTGAAGAGAGGATTAGAAGCTACTTGATATTAATGGATCTAGAAGACCAAATAGTTCTTAAGTTTTATTATTGTAAAATAAAAGATGATGTAACAAAGTTATTATAGTTAGTAAAAATAGTTATGTTTTGCTTCCGCTGTAAGCTGTATCAATTGTGCACTCTCGCCCGGGTTCCGGGTGGCGGGTGTTACAATTGGTATCAGAGCCTGAGGTTTTAGCGAATTAGGTGCCTTTCGTACCTAGGCTTTAACCATAATACTTAAGGACCAAGATAACTTTAATATATGACTTCATTGAGTATACCTTAGTACTAGGATTCGAATGCTAAAATACTAGTAATAGTAAAACTATTATATCAACTAAGTAGTACCTGATATAATAATGCGTATATATATATATAAATATGTAAACTGTTTAGTTCAAAATTTTGAAATAGTGATGTATAAGCACATGAATTAAATTATAAGTTATTTTATAATGAACGACTGTGATTAATATAACTATAAAGAAGACTGTCTTATTAATGATTAGTGACTAGTTACAAATATAATATCTATAAAATATATATGTATGATAACTGTTAAATTTTTGCTATTAGGCTCGAGTCACAAATATATTATAAATACATGTTATAGTATGTGATGTTGCCCTATCCGTGAACCATTATAAAGTATCAAGCGATTATATGGTTCGAAAGAAATAAACGATCTGTTATACTCTGTCTTGTAACAGTACACTGTAGTAAGTTATTTTGATATATTGAGTTCGTTCCTTATTGTAAATAGAAAAAGTATTTTGTACATTTCTATAGGTAAAAAAAAATACTATGTCTGGAAATAGAGATGATCGTTCTGTTAACAATAGGACTGAGGGTTCCTCACGAACTAGAAACACTTCTCAAAACAACAGAACTAATGGAAATGCAAAAGTACAACTGGATGATGAAGCAATAAGTAAAATTGCTATGAAAGTGGCTAAGATTATGGCTGCTGCTCAGAACAAATCCGAAAAACAAGTAGCTCATGAAGAAAATTCATCATCGTCTGTAATAAAGAAAGCTGATAAGAAGATCGAGGACGGAAGATACAATAATAAAGAATGCACATATAAATCCTTTATGTCCTGTAATCCTCCGTTATTTGATGGCAAGAAAGGAGCTGTGGAAGCTCAAGATTGGCTTAATAGAATGGAGTCTGTCTTGGACATTTGTGATTGCACTGAAAATAACCGAGTTCGATTTGCGGTATGCATGTTTCAAACAGAAGCTCTCAACTGGTGGAACATTGAAGTAATAACGGAAGGAAAGGACATCGCCAAGAAAATGAGCTGGAAAGAGTTTGTCCGCGTGTTTCATGCAAAATTTTGCCCTCCTAGCGAGATAGAACGATTGGAAATAGAATTTTTCCAGTTAAAATTGGGAAATAAAACATATCGAGAATATGTTACTAAATTCAACGAAGTGTCCCGATTGGTTCCTCATCCTGCTACGACAGAGGAACAACTGACCAACAGGTTTATTTGGGGATTGCCCTCTGAAATGAGAATATTCATTAAGTCTAAATCCCCGAAATCTTTTTCTAAAACTATAGAAGCCGGTGCCATCATAGCTGCTGAAATTCAACACCGACAAACTGAATCCTTCACACCAAAAAGAAAGTGGGAAGAAAGAAAGGAGAACAACAAGAATCAAAATTTTAAAAGGGCAAAGGAAATGCCTAAATGCAGATTTTGCAATAAGAATCATTCGGGACCGTGTCGTTCACAACCCTGCCCTAATTGTAAAAGAACTGGGCATCTTCTTCAAGAATGTAGGGATAATAGAAGATGTTTTGAATGTGGTGATCCAGGACACCTGAAACCGAACTGCCGAAAACTTCAAGGAAATAATAATCAACCAAACAAACCCAGAGGACGTGCATTTGTGCCAACAACCGAGGAAGCCCGGAATACTCCAGATGTGATTACCGGTATGTATCCTATCAATAACATATTTGCACGAGTGTTATTTGATACCGGTGCCAATAGAAGTTTAGTATCGACTACCTTTAGGAGTTATCTGAATCAAGAATCACAAAATCTAGGCCATACGTTTATAGTAGAAATGGCTGATGGGAGTAAAAAAGAATTGTCGATATTATAAAGAATTGTTCCATAAACTTAAATGGTCATTCGATTCCTCTAGATTTAATGCATGTGGAACTAGGAGAATTTGATATAGTCATAGGAATGGATTGGCTAGCTCCGTATCATGCAGAAATTTTGTGTGACAAAAAGATTGTCCGACTTCGATTACCTAATGGCAAACGTCTGATCGTATCTGGAGATCGTACTGACAAGATTAAGAACCTCATTACCATGACTCAAGCACGAAAATGTTTAAGAAAAGGATGTATAGCCTACTTAGCATATGTTGCGAACACCACAGAAAAACATAGGATTGAAGACGTACCAACAGTACGAGAATACCCCGATGTATTTCCTGATGAACTCCCAGGACTTCCACCCGATAGAGAAATCGAGTTCAGAATTGACTTAGTACCCGAAACATTACCAATTGCTAAGTCTCCGTATAGACTAGCTCCAACAGAAATGCAAGAGCTTAAGAAACAACTGCAAGAATTGCTCGACAAAGGATTCGTCCAACCTAGCTCATCACCCTGGGGAGCACCAGTCTTGTTCGTCAAAAAGAAGGACGGAACTATGCGTATGTGCATCAATTATAGAGACTTGAATAAAGTCACTATAAAGAATAAATACCCGTTACCTAGGATCGACGATTTGTTTGACCAATTACAAGGAGCAAGTTATTTTTCGAAAATTGATTTACGGTCTGGATACCATCAGATGAAAGTTACACCAGAAGACATACCTAAGACTGCTTTTAGAACTAGATATGGTCATTACGAATTTCTGGTAATGCCATTTGGGCTTACCAACGCACCTGCAGTGTTCATGGATCTCATGAACCGAGTTTGTAAACCATATTTGGATAAATTTTTGATTGTTTTTATTGATGATATCCTAATTTACTCAAAAAGCAAGTATGATCACGAGCGACATCTTAGAGCAGTCCTTGAACTGCTTAGAAGGGAGAAACTTTATGCAAAGTTTTCCAAATGTGAATTTTGGATGCGTGAAGTTCAATTTCTAGGTCATGTGATCAATGAGAAAGGAATACAAGTTGATCCAACCAAGATTGAGGCAATCAAGAAATGGGAGACGCCAAAGAACCCCACTGAGTTTAGAAGATTTCTAGGATTAGCAGGGTATTACAGAAGATTTATTCAGGATTTCTCTAAGATTCCAGTATCATTAACAATGTTAACTCAAAAAGCTTCTAAGTTTATTTGGGGACCGCAGCAAGAAGCCTTTACTATCTTAAAGCAAAAGTTGTGTAGCGCCCCAATAGTGTCACTTCCCGAGGGAACTGAGGATTTTGTTGTGTATTGTGATGCATCTCATTATGGAATGGGATGTGTACTCATGCAAAGAGGCAAAGTGATAGCATATGCATCTCGACGGTTGAAGATTCATGAGCGAGCCTATACCACCCATGATTTAGAACTTGGTGCAATAGTGTTTGCATTAAAAATCTGGCGACATTATCTGTACGGAACAAAATGTACAATTTATACAGACCACAAAAGTCTAAAACATATATTCGATCAGAAAGAGCTCAATATGCGCCAGAGAAGATGGATGGAGTTATTAAGCGATTATGATTATGAAATCCAATACCATCCAGGTAAAGCAAATGTGGTCACAGATGCACTAAGCAGAAAGGACAAACCTCAACCAATAAGAATCCGTGCAACTCGAATAGAGGTTAGAACCACTCTCTTAGATCAAGTTAAGAATGTACAACAAGAAGCTTTAAAAGAAAACCATGTTAAGAAAGAAAGAATGATTGGTAGACAGAAGTTGTTAAGAATGATTGGTATTTTAAGATTTAACAATAGAATTTGGGTACCTAGTTTTGGTGGACTACAAGACATAATCTTAGAGGAAGCTCATAAGTCCAAATATTCCATTCATCCCGGTAGTGATAAAATGTACAAGGATATAAGAAATAACTATTGGTGGCCGGGAATGAAAAGATCCATTGCCAGGTATGTAGAAAAATGTCTTACGTGCCTTAGAGTAAAGACAGAACATCAAAAACCCTCAGGTTTATTACAACAGCCAAAGATTCCAGAATGGAAATGGGAGAAAATCACTATGGATTTCATCACAAAACTCCCAAGATCAAGCCATGGTTATGATACCATATGATTAATAGTGGACAGATTAACCAAGTCAGTACATTTCTTACCAATTCGTGAAGACTATAAGATGAACAAGTTGGCCCAGGTATATATATAAAGGAAATAGTCTCACGACTTGGAGCACCCATTTCAATTATATCCGACAGAGACAGCCGTTTCACCTCAAGATTTTGGGAAAGGTTCCAACAGGAACTAGGAACTAAGTTGAACCTAAGCACTGCTTATCATCCTCAAACTGATGGACAGAGTGAACGGACGATTCAAACATTAGAAGACATGCTTCGTGCTTACGTAATAGACTTTGGTGGTAGCTGGGATGATCACTTACCACTAATAGAGTTCGCCTATAACAATAGTTATCATGCAAGTATCAAAGCAGCACCGTATGAAGCATTGTACCGAAGGAAATGTCGAACTCCAATATGTTGGGCTGAAGTAGGCGAAAGTCAACTGTCTGGACCAGAAGTTATGCATGAGACTACAGATAAAATAAAACAAATCAAGGATAGAATGAAGAGTGCTCAAGACCGACAGAAAAGCTACGCAGACAAGAAACGCAAACCTCTAGAACTTCATATAGGAGATAAGGTAATGTTGAAGGTATCACCATTAAAAGGAGTTATTCGGTTCGGAAAGAAAGGAAAGCTTAAACCACGATATATTGGACCATTCGAAATAACGGCTAGAATAGGACCAGTGGCATACCGACTAAAGCTTCCCGAGCAATTGCAAGGAATACATGATACAATTCACATATCAAACCTAAGAAAATGTCTTGTAAATGAGGCTCAACAAGTACCATTGGAAGATGTACGTATTGACGAAAAGCTCAACTTCGTTGAAGAACCACTTCACATTGAAGATCGAAAGATTAAAAAGTTGCGCAGAAAAGAAATTCCATTAGTCAAAGTCAAGTGGAATGCACTTTTCATGGACCCGAATTTACATGGGAGTTAGAAAGTGAGATGAAAGAAAAATACCCTCATCTTTTCAAGTGAAGGCAAATTTCGAGGACATAATTTTTGTAAGGGGGAGAGAATGTAACACCCCAAACCTTGAGGTATTAATTATAAACACGAGATATAAGATATTTATATTTATATATTGTCATGCGAGTAAGTAGTGATTATAAATATAAGATGTTTAGAAAAGTAGTTATTATTATAGGAGACCGTCTGATAACTTTAAAATATATTATATTCAAACATACTCCATTTTTAATGAAACTTACATCAACACGTAGAGGATAATGACCTCGTTCTTGCGACATACTTGTAATATTATTAAACGATGTATTTTTAAAACTTATAAGAGAAAATCAAAATTTAAGCAAAATTAATATCATAATATATATTTAATATGACAAAGATACATATGAATGTAATATTGTATGTACGTGTAAAGTGTATAGATACACTTATCTTGTACCTTCATAAACTTAATATGCAAGTATGTATAAACCGACTTGCATTATTACTTTAAAACTAGATATCGTGCCAGACAGCGCGTTGCGGCTGCCGCGACATTTTGCTTCTAACATGCCTTTTCAAGGGTTAGCACATCTACATAACTTACAATAGTTTAGTTACAATTCTACTACACTAATAGCAATAGACATCTATATGACTTATAGTTGTTACCTTACATACATGACTACAGTTGTTTACTTACATAGACTTGGTTTCTACTACTTAGTCTTTGCCACTTCAAAATTTGTTGCTTTAGAAGTCTTATGTCTTGCCACAAAAGATTGATTCAGATAGCTTCATTGCATCAAGCATTCTTTTCACTTCAAAAGGGTGCATCTTCTTGTTGACTGTCCTCGTCTTCAAAAATGCATGTCTTCTTGTTGAGTGTCATCTATTTGCTTTACTCTCTCCTCCCAAAAAGTAACTTTAACTGATTTTTTTCTGGATGACAATCAAGAATATTAGTTGTATAAAGTATTTGTGTTTATGTGTTTTGTATCTTGTAGTTACCTTTCATCTCATACAGTTATCTTCCTTAGCCTATTGCCTCGCCATACAACCAATGTAATCTGCGCGTTGTGGGTAAGTGTTAGGACAACATCAACAAAGAAGAATCAGTGAATAAGTGAACTTGGTATGATCACCATGATCTATATAAAGAGAAGCAGACGACGAAGAAGAAACAACAACAGTGGACGACTTGCGACATTTAGCTGACATATATGCTATCCTAAATCCTAATACAAACCAAAAAATCTAAAGCAACAACTCCGCCACAAAAACAAAATAGATAGTAAACATGTTTTATGATTATTTTTTTAAGTGTGCTTCTAGGAAATTAGATTATGTTTAAACCATTGACTTATTCAATAGCATTCACCAAAACTAACTTTATTTCTAACAAAGCTAAAAAACCATATTCGGATAAGCTATCAACAACAATCTTTTTTGAAACTTTAACTTCCATCAGTTGTCTTTGAAAAATCAAAGCTTTAAAGTGTAAAACATTCACCTAATATAATTCTATAGGTATCCATATTATTTGTTAACAGTGAGATAAATATGTTTATATTATTTTATTATAGTGACCACGAAATAGAAACAGAAACTAAAACACCATACATGCATTGTGTTAGTTGGATTCTATGCTACAAATGCTTTCTATACTACAAATGCTTTGATTATGCATTTAGTGATAGTCAGATTCTACTTACAGAATTATGTGAGAATATACATACGTATATGTCAACGAATAGGAACTGTAGATCTAGCTTTTTCTGTTTATATAGAGTATTCAGTCTCCACTTCTTTGACGAGCCATATCTCGATGGGTTCGGGCGTCTTTGACTTTATATGACATTTGTTTAAATGACATCTTCCAATTGTAAGTCTATATGAGAAATGAAGGAAATGTTAGAAGTAGCAATGTGATACAAGTTGCAAAGCAGTTGGTACAATCACAAGTCATAACCAAAAAGCACATATGAGACCATATCAGCAGACGTATTAACGGTAGCAAAATAGGGTAGGATACTATTAGTTGCATAAATGTACAACCATGTATTATATGTAGTAATATATAGTAACATAATGTATGGCTAGAATATAATAAAAGCATCAAAAGGATATAGTCTATTAACACCATCATATAATAACTACTATACCCAAGACACTCCTCGAGGACAGATGACTCGTCTATGTGATACAATCAAACAACACCACAATAGGTAACAACAATGGGCCGCGCAGAGACAAAAAAATAGAGTGAAACGACAGAGCGGATGACGACAATCTACAGTAGAAGGAAGCGGAGGATATGAACCAAAAAGCAGACATAAAAGATGCAATTCAAAACATGTGATCAACAGCCAATCTTGATTTAGTTGTAGACATGGCAAGGCAAAACTACAAATAGAGTGAACAAAGTCTTGTGTCATACCTATAAAGTCAAATGAATAGCCAAGTAACTACAATTTGCCACTAATACTAATCATATGCAAAGCAAAACAGTCTACGGACAACAACCACTAGAAGACAACGAAAATAGTCACAACTGAATAGCCAAGTATGAGCCAGTAGAACAGGAAAGTAATGATCCAAAGTCTAAGACATGAAAAAGTTGTAAAAAAAACACACGGGCAAATAACAATTGGCAATAGATTAGTAAAAGCCAAGTAGTATAGAAGACAATTGATAATGGTAAGCAAAAAAAATTGCTTGATTTAGGACAACAGAGAAGATAAAAAACAGCAAGATAAACCAACTAATCAGAGCCAAAATAACCAACAGAGACAAAGGAACGACAATCAGATATCAAACCCCTGCATGTCGAGATAATCGATAGCAGCAACAACCAAAACCACTAAAGAGAACAGAGCACAAATAGAGAAGCACCGATGATCGAAGAAAATCAGCTCCTTGCAAACCTCCAACAACAAACCACTGCATGTCATCTGGAATGATACCAACAACGCTTAAGACATCGGAAAACAAACCCAAAAGCCACTGATGATTCGAAAACATCAACCAATTGCAGACGATCGTAGAGCAACATGACAGTAAACCTAGAAGAAAAAGACAACCAGGCGAACAATACACAATCAATTGCAACATACCAAAACGAAACACAAGAAAAAAAGACATCACTAGAGAGTAAACCACCTGAAGAGACGACTGCAACTCTGAGAAAACCACAAGTCCGGTAACAAAAGTGATAGACAACCCACGCGGAAAAAACGTGCAAAAGCACGTGAGAGGCACGTAAGGTCTCACCGACCTTACTAAATAGTAGTAAGGGTAATATATAATAGATAAAACAATCATAAGACGGTTAGTATAAATAAATAAATATTATCAACCAACTTGTTTTAAGAAGATTTCTAGCCTATATAAAGAGTGAATCACAACTAACAAATAAATCATTTAAAACTTTCACTTCTTAAAATAGTCTTCTCTGACTAGTAGCAGTTGTATTTTTAGGTATGTCCTCTAGTCTCTTTAAGTTTACTTATATTTTTTATAATTAGTTAGGAGGCTTAGGTTATAGTCGAGGTAAAACTTTGGTTAACTTAATTCTAATTTAGGCATGGTTTGATCAATCATGCTTAAGCTAGATAAAGTTATCCAAGGTCGATCACGGTTATGACTAGCTAGTACTCTACTTGTTGCTCGACTAGTAGCTAAAGTTTATTTTGAACCTAATTAGGAAACAAACTCTGAGACTGCATGTCTGTATTAGCAGCACTTAAAAGCCAAGGTGAGTTATCATGGCTGTTTTCAAAACTGTGATAATATACTCGTCATATCCGTACTTGTAATAAATAATAATGTTTATAATACGCACAAGTCAGTAGGGTTATACTGGATCTAGTTATGCTTAATAGGGTGTGTGCTCTGGTATATACACAGCTGTTGTGTGCTCTGGGGAACACTATGTTCCAAATAATTTACACACTCGCCTATACCTATTTGATGGCAGGGAGGGTCTGACAAGCTCGCCGCTGGTGGTAGTGATAAAACCATGGATTGTGGATATTTAATATTACAACCCATATTAAATGCATGTCAAAGTTAGATTAAATTTTATAAACTATATAGCATGAGCTCACCAGCATTAGCTGACGTCTTTTGAGTATATGTATCACATGTGTTATCTGAAGAGAGGATTAGAAGCTACTTGATATTAATGGATCTAGAAGACCAAATAGTTCTTAAGTTTTATTATTGTAAAATAAAAGATGATGTAACAAAGTTATTATAGTTTGTAATAATAGTTATGTTTTGCTTCCGCTGTAAGCTGTAAGCTGTATAAATTGTGCACTCTCGCCCGGGTTCTGGGTGGCGGGTGTTACAGACACCGATCAAATTTTGGCGCCGTTGTTGGGGATCGAACCCGGGTCACCCGCGTGACAGGCAGGAATACTTACCACTATACTACAACAATGTTTGCTAATGAAATAACTAGGTCCGACATTAGTTCGTCATAATCATCTAAATACATTAGTTGATTTTGGTTCTACTATCTAATTTAACAACCCGTTGTTTAGTTGGTAATCATAGTTCAACAAAATTGGTAAATGAGTTATGTCTATGTGACTCCCAACTTGGTAAACCTTAAGTACACATTAGGTCACTTACTTGAAACCCGGATTTGATCCATTTTCCAATTATTACATCACAACCAATTAATTTCACCGCACTTTTCTTTTCTTAATTCTTAGTTTAATAATCAATCTAAATCTTTCACAGCCAAGAGGCAATAGAATATATTAGTAGTTTAATTTGTTAGTTTATGATTTAGTTGAATAATCAAACAAATCTTGTAACACTAACCACATGCTCTTCGTGGATACGATACCTGACTTACCATAGCTACTTAGGTTAATTAGGTTTTTGACCGACCCTCACGACAGGTCGATAACATTCCATCCATTTCATTTCAATTCTAGTAAGAGAAAGTAGAGTGAAAAAGTGAAGAAATTTGAAGATTTGTTGATTTTGGGATTACGGATTCAAGATCTGATTATTTGTGCATTAAATCATCATGAAAAGAGATGGAAATCCAGGTAAGAAACATCTCCAAAGCATCCCTTTAGATCTGGATCTATTCTAGGGTTTTTGGGTTATTAGAAAAAGTGAGAAAAATCATAAAAGATCACGTTTTTACATTTTAAATGGTATAAAAATGATAGATTTAGTATTCTGGATGATATACCAAAGATTTGGATGTTAAAAGGTTGGATTTTGGGTGAAAAATGAAGATTTTGGACAAAAACCGAGCTGAAACCCTGTTTTCCGAAACTAGTGTTCGTTTTGAGAAACCGAGTTTCTCATTTTGCGAAACTGAGTGTCTCATATCTGCGAAACTGTAGTGTCTCATGTGTCTGAGATCTGTAGTTGTGTGTCTGAGTGTGCATAAGTCCCAACGAAATCTGGGCATGAGCCTTGCGAAACTGCATGAGACACTAGCTGCAACATTGTCTGCGAAACTGTACGTGAAACTAGCAAAAAAATGACCAAATTGTACGTTGAACCTTATGCAGGCGGTAAAGTGTGATTGCTTAGACTTGAAGTTAATTTTCATATCAGGAGAGTTCAGGGACGGATATAGAAATTTTTTACAGGGGGAGCAAAGTTAAGTAAGCAAAAATGGGGTCGTTAAAAAATTGGGCGGATAAAAAATTGGGTCGGGTCATAAACGGGTTGGTCAACAAAATATGATACAAATTTATCAACTATTAAATATAGCTCAAAAATCATTCTTCATTAGATATTCTAAGTACATCTTACAATTGTCCTCTACGTGTTTTCATCTTTTTGAAACGCTCAATTACATCTTCATTAGTAACATTCGAAAGTTCATCGACTTCTACAGCACAAATCACGCAAGCGTTCAAGAAATCATCACCAATACGATTTTGGAAACTTGACTTTACACGCTTCATTGCAGAAAAACATCTCTCAACCGTAGCGGTTGCAACGGGCAAAACTAGTGCTAGCTTTAGTAGCCGATAGACCAAATAATAAGAAGTTTTGGAATACTGGTAGAATTCTAGTGCAGAAAAACATCTCTCAACAGTAGCGGGTGATAGTCTAGAATTCTAGTTCTCTCAACCGGATCCCATGGAAGATTATCCAAATCAACAAATTTAGGCATGGAAGGAGTAGAGATTGGTTTAGGAATACTGGTAGATGCATTTTCTGATGGAAATGACGCTTTTCTTTTTAGAAATTTTTCCATGCTTTTTACCTCCTAAAACAAACAAACAAATAGAACAAAATTAATATAAGTTTGTCATAAATCTAAGTTATGAAAATTATAAACACTGAACACATATGTGCACAAAATATTTGCAAACAGAAGCATATAATACACAAAAAAAAATTACAAACTAACAAAATGTGAAATAAAATTAGTGTAAAACTTCTAACCTCAGTTGCGTAATTGCGTTGCGTTTTAGTGGGTGCTCGGTGGGAGGCGGTAGCCGGTAAGCCGTAGGCGCCTGGGTGGTGGTGACAGGCTTCTGTTGTTAGCACTTGAGTAGTTGAGTGTGTAGATGCGTTTGGAATGCCGTAATGAAGGGTAGGGTTTTAATTTTCAAAGTTCTCAAACCATTTAACCATCTGCACTCTTCTTTCTTTCATTTTAATATTGTTTTGTTTAAAAGTATTATTTTGTTTCTTTTCTCATGGGCCCCCAAACCTAAAAGAATGTGCCCCTTTAAACATATAATATGGGCTAAATAGATACATATATAATTTTTTTTACATATGTTGTTGGGCTTGTAAGGGGTGCATCTCCCCCCCCCCCTCCATTAACCATGTATCCGTCCCTGGCCGTAGGCGCCTGGGTGGTGGTGACAGGCTTCTGTTGTTAGTACTTGAGTAGTTGAGTGTGTAGATGCTTTTGGAATGCCGTAATGAAGGGTAGGGTTTTAATTTTCAAAGTTCTCATACCATTTAACCATTTGCACTCTTCTTTCTTTCATTTTAATATTGTTTTGTTTAAAAGTATTATTTTGTTTCTTTTCTCATGGGCCCCCAAACCTAAAAGAATGTGCCCCTTTAAACAAATAATATGGGCTAAATAGATACATATATAATTTTTTTTACATATGTTGTTGGGCTTGTAGGGGGTGCATGTCCCCCCCCCCTCCATTAACCATGTATCCGTCCCTGGTGAGTTCTCGATCCCCTCTTTTTAATGCTTTTAACTGTTTTGGGGCGATATGCATACCAGTGACGAGATTTCAAATAAAGATTTTAAGACGGACTTTTATAAAGATGAATATTTCCTGATGAACTTTCCTTTAAAGACTTATATATGGACTTAAGACATGTTTTCCTTTGTGAATTGTTTGGACTATTTAAGTGTGATTCATGTGTTGACGTATGATATAGTTATATTGTGTTGCATTATATTATTTAAACTAAAAGACGTAAGTGAAAGAAAGAAATGATCATTGGGCCCAAAGTGGAGTTACATCTAAAGGGAAGTCTTGCAAGCAAATGGGAGAATTGCCTTCGTTGCATTCTTGGTGAGCTACATCTAAAACAGTGGTGCTACATGTAAAAACAGAGAGACCCTATACTAAAGCATGGCGAATGGGCCATTGGGCATTAGTTGGTCAGGGGCTTAGCTAGCCACGAATTTATTTACCTAATGGGAGCTTAAGGCCACAAATTGGGTTCGGCCTGTTGGCGAATCCGAGACGAGAATAAAGAAGTCTGGTCCTTCGGCAGACTGTGAATTGACGGAAAGAGAATTGACGGATAAAGAAGATAAAGTACAATCTAAAAAATAAATAAAAATTAACGACGAAGTATTACCAATGTGTTAGATTGCCTATGTGATAAAGTTAAAGTATTTTGGCAAAGATTACGAGACGTTATTTGATAAAGTAAAACTAGAGCTCACTCAGCAAAGCTGACTTTTGTATGCATATTAGTTTGACAGGTGAAGCGGATGACATCGATGGCAGGCTACTCGGCTGAACGGATTACTCTCTGACGAAGCTTTGTTTGCCTTTTATTGTGAGATAATCAACCTTTTTATAAACTTCTAAAATTTTGTACTATAATCCAGTCTTTGTAACTAGGCTATGGTAGCTACATAGTCATATAACTTGTTATTTTTTATAGCCATTAAATGTTAATACTACAACATGTATACATGTATTTGAACTTTTGTAGAAACGGAAATCAAATGTATGTTTGGTACCATTCAAGTAACATGAAACAGTACACAAAAGGCTCGCGTAACACGCGAGTCATGCATAAACCTAGTTGGTATTATTTTAGAACAAGTAACAAAAAGTTACTGTGAAAAACACAAAGATACATACACAAAAGAAGGGGTTTAACTTTTAACGCTAAGGTTATACACACACCCTTCGACCGATATCTAAACACCCTTTAACGGCCGTTAAAAGCTTAACGACTCTTTATGTTATGCATATGTCAAACTTTTGACAACTATCGGCGCAGACAATTTTAACGGTCATCAGCAATTTAATAGGCCATTAAGATATTTTTAATGACATGTTAACCATTTCATTGGTCATTAAACTTTTTTGATCAATTGGTGAAGACAGTTGTAACATCCCACATCGGTTGGGAAGGAGAACAAAATCTGTCTTATAAAGGGGTGAAAACCTTCCCTATCATGACGCGTTTTAAAACTGTGAGGGGCGGCGCCTAAGGGTGTGCCGACTGCCAAAGTGGACATTTCATGGTGCGCTTTCGTTGGGCTGTTACAGTTGGTATCAGATCTGGACCCGGACTGATGTGCCAATGGGGACGTTGGGCTCCTTAAGGGGGTGGAATGTAACATCGCACATCGGTTGGGAAGGAAAACAAAGTCTGCCTTATAAGGGGGTGGAAACCTTCCCTACCATGATGCGTTCTAAAACCGTGAGGGGTGGCGCCTGAGGGCATGTCGAATGTCAAATCAGACAATATCATGGTTGTAACATCCCAAAAGTCGAATCAAGCGTTTATTATAATTGGGCTTTATTTTCAGGTTTTGTGGTTAAAGAGAAAGGTAGATTATGGAATTAATGAGTCCATGGGCCTATAATTATGTGATTAAGGGCCCATAAACCTCCCATAAGCAACCCTAATCAGCCTCCATTTGCATCACTCCATCCATTTCATTTCAATCTTAGAGAGAGAAAGTAGAGTAAGAAAGTGAAGAAATTTAAAGATTTGTTGATTTTGGGATTAAGGATTCAAGATCTGATTGTTTGTGCATTGAATCATCATAGAAAAGAGATGGAAATCCAGGTAAGAAACATCTCCAAAGCATCCCTTTAGATCTAGATCAATTCTAGGGTATTTTTGGTTTTTAGAAAAAGTGAGCAAAATCATAAAAAGATCACGTTTTTACGTTTTAAATGGTATAAAAATGAAGATTTTGGGCAAAAGGTTGGATTTTGGATGTTAAAACGTTGGATTTTAGGTGAAAAATGAAGATTTTGGGCAAAAACCGAGCTGAAACCATGTTTTGCGAAACTAGTGTTCTTTTTGAGAAACTGAGTTTCTCATTTTGCGAAACTGAGTGTCTCATATCTGCGAAACTGTAGTGTCTCATGTGTCTGAGATCTGTAGTTGTGTGTCTGAGCGTGCATAAGTCCCAAAGAAAGTTGGGCATGAGCCATGCGAAACTGCATGAGACACTAGCTGCGACACTGTATGCGAAACTAGCTGCGAAACTGTATGCGAAACTTGCTACGAAACTAGCAAAAAATGACCAAATTGTAAGTTGAACCTTATGCAGTGGGTATAGTGTGATTGCTTAGACTTGAAGTTAATTTTCATATCAGGTGAGTTCTAGATCCCCACTTTTTATTCTTTTTAACTGTTTTGGGGCGATATGCATACTAGTGATGAGATTTCAAATAAAGATTTTAAGACGGACTTTTATAAAGATGAAGATTTCCTAATGAACTTTCCTTTAAAGACTTATATATGGACTTAAGACATGTTTTCCTTTGTGAAATGTTTGGACTAGTTATGTGTGATTCATGTGTTGACGTATGATATAGTTATATTGTGTTGCATTATATTATGTAAAACTAAAAGACATAAGTGAAAGAAAGAAATGATCATTGGGCCCACAATGGAGTTACATCTAAAGGAAAGTCTTGCAAGCAAATGGGAGAATTGCATTCGTTGCATTCTCGGTGAGTTACATCTAAAACAGTGGTGCTGCATCTAAAAACAGAGAGACCCTATACTAAGGCATGGCGAATGGGCCATTGGGCATTAGTGGGTCAAACTGTCAGGGGCTTAGCTAGCCACGAATTTATTCACCTGATGGGGGCTTAAGGCCACAGATTGGGTTCGGCCTGTTGGCGAATCCGAGACGAGGATAAAGAAGTCTGGTCCTTCGGCAGACTGTGAATTGACAGAAAGAGAATTGACGGATAAAGAAGATAATGTACAATCTAAAAAATAAATTAACTAACGACAAAGTATTACCAATGTGTTAGATTGCCTATGTGATAAAGTTAAAGTATTTTGACAAAGATTAAAGACGTTATTTGATAAAGTAAAACTAGAACTCACTCAGCGAAGCTGACTTTTGTATGCATATTAGAATTGACAGGTGAAGCGGATGACATGGATGGCAGGCTACTCGGCAAGTGAAGACTGACATCCGTTTTAAGAAGACTTTTTATGTTTATTTTTAAAGACAGATATTTAACTTTTGTGGTTGGTAATGACGTATTATGTTTTAAGACTTCCGTTGTGGTTATTTTAATTAAATGAAGGTTTTTATGAAATGTTTTATGTTGTGTATGACCAACTGTAAGGTCCCATGAAAAGAGGCCCTTACAACAGTGTGGTTTCGCCGTCCTATTACACTTCTCTAAAGGCAAGATTTGAACAATTCAAAGAGAGTGGGACATTATTTTTTTTTGTTTGTTTCCGTAGATGTTAAGGGAATTTGAGATAAAGATTTTAAGTTGTGTTGTCAACTTCTTGAAAATGCATGTGGGTTTAAAGATAGCTAGGATATTAATGCTAATGAACTTTATATGTAATTGAAGCTATGAAACACATCATAAGCCAAAGAATTTAACAACCTTTAGTCTTAGATGTTTTAAAGCAATTCAATTATTTCCTAAATGCAGAAAGGAGTTTTTTGACGTTTAAGTTATTAAAATCCTACTTACAATCCGCAATGTGCCAAGAAATATTTTGTGTATTGGCCATGATACCTATCGAGAACAAAATATTAGACATTATAAATTGTGAAGATATGATAAACCAATTTGCCATGACGAATGATAGGAAAACTTCATAGATTATTGGTTAACTAATAGGTATGTAATTATAATACTTTGATTTTCTTGTTATTACTAATAAAACTTTTATTTTCAATTAAAAAATTAGTTTATATAATTTAATTCATTAGTGCACATGACTTTTTTCTTGCATAAGGTACCACAATTCTTTGAGGATAAGAGCATTCATAGTAGCTTCTTTATTTCCATATCTATAATTACACTAAAAACATTATTTTTTTCTCTTTTCTTCTAATTAATAATAATATTATTGTACCTTTATCATTACAAATTTTCTCTTATCCACTCACAAGGCACAACCAATTTAAAAAAATATTAAAATATTATATTGTGTAAATGTAACTTAATTTTCAAACATAGAATGTATCCCTTATCCATTTTTAAATTTTCTCTGTATCCAACTCACAAGATTACACGAATCCAACTCAAACACTTGTGGTTGAGTTGAAGTATCAAGATGTGATTGAAATTCATAGCCATAATAAGATGGCAGCTTTGTCATCATATTCATATGTAAGACATGCAATACCCCTCAATCGTATAGATGCTAAGTTGTGACTGGGAAAAAAGTGAAATAAAATACTCGTAATAAAAACACAAAATTGTTTCAATGATGATATACCAATGTGATGAAATGTAACTGATATGGTCTACAAGCTATAGACGAACATAAATCTCCACAAGAGAATATGAAAACATAATCCCCCTTCAATTCAAATTAAGTTCCAAAACCCAAGAATTTTAAACAACCGAACAAAAGGATAAACATCTCCACAAACTTAGGAATATGAAAACAATTAAAAATAACTAAGGATATGCTTGAATCACAAGCTAGGCATCAACTGGGCTTTGGTATTGGGTCGACGGGTCCGGATTAAGTACTGGATCAGTATCAGTAGCAACATATAACAAGCACCAAATTGTTTCAATGATGAATTGATGATATAGTTATGATATATAAAGTCTCAATATATATTTGGAGAAATATGTTATGGCAAATTAATGGTAAAAATATAATAGTTGGTGAAAAAAATCGAGTTTGTTAGATTGACACTGAAAACATCTATCTACCTATTCTAATAATTGAGTAACTTATCCACATGTCAACATTCTAACTACTTTACATAGGATTTTGCTTAGGTGTCATCCTCTTATTTAATTTGATGGATAATTTCAAGCGGGTCATGGTATGCTCCATATTCGAAAAAACCCGATATGTACAAATAAAAAATTCACAAATTATCATCAATTGTCACCTAATATGATATGTGCAAATAAAAATTTACCGATTATCTTAATCTATTTCCTAACCCGATATGTTCAAGTTAAAAATTTACCAATTATCATGAATTATCTCCTAACCCAATATGTTCAAATTAAAAATTTACCACTTATCATGAATTATCTTCTAACCCGATATATTCAAATAAAAAATTTACCAATTATTATAGAAAATTTTCTTTATTTTAGCATGTAATTTTTGATAGGCAAATATTTGTAAATATCCAAACCGATTTAATAGGGATGTGTTAAAAATAAATTTAATACCTAAATTTAGATAAAAACATATAAAATCGAAATTCCGTGTAATACACGTGTACTAATCTAGTGTAGAATAAGCAACTTGTTAAACAACACCATTGCCATCATTTAGTTGACTTGTTAATCATATATAGTCGTATCACATCATTAGTAATTTAGTATGAAAAAATATATTAGGTCTTAGTGATAATGATGTTATCTTGGATTAATTAAGTGGACGGTGAGTTTCGTTTCGGAGATAAAATAATTCTAAAATTTCTTAAAATTCAAAAATTCAACCGATTTCGAGTTAAACACCGGTCAAGGCCCATATGCTTGCATTTTGAAATTCAAATCAAATAATTGTGTAGCCAGATAAAATATCTATTCATTCATTTGTATTCCTATATAAAACGAATTTCTCAATCAAAGCCCTAATATCATGATTTCTACTCTTCGTCACAAACCCTAACCACTTTCTATCTCCTCTTCACTCACACTCACTTCAAAATGCGTGAAATCCTTCACATCCAGGGTGGTCAATGCGGCAACCAGATCGGAGCTAAGTTCTGGGAGGTCGTTTGCACCGAACACGGTAATGATGTCACTGGAAAGTACACCGGAGACTCTAAACTCCAACTCGAGAGGATCAACGTCTACTACAATGAAGCTAGCGGCGGAAGGTTTGTTCCACGCGCCGTGCTTATGGATCTAGAGCCAGGGACGATGGACAGTCTCAGATCTGGTGCATACGGTCAGATCTTTAGGCCTGATAACTTCGTTTATGGTCAGGGTGGTGCTGGTAATAACTGGGCGAAAGGACACTATACTGAAGGCGCTGAGTTGATCGATTTGGTTCTCGATGTTGTTAGGAAGGAAGCTGAGAACTGCGATTGTTTGCAAGGTATGTACATAATTACACATATCTATCTAGTTTTTTTAATATTTGATTGTTGGTTTAGATATATAGTTGATTGAGTATACTGTTGGATGATGTGTTAGAAATGATAGATCTACAACATACGTATGCATGCATGCATGCATGTGGTGTTTGTTCACTTAATGAATCTACACAGCGTGTGTACGTGTCATTTTTTTGGTTTTGAAATGTCTGATCTACGCTTTGGTATTTTTCAATTTTGATTTCTCGAATATACAATTTGGATATCAGATGTGATATTTTATGTTCATAACTTATGTTTGTTATTTATATTTCTAAACCTTAGTTTTTAGCTTTAGTGTTAGTAATATTCTTTGATGTGCAGGTTTTCAGGTGTGCCATTCTCTTGGAGGTGGGACAGGGTCTGGTATGGGGACACTTTTGATATCAAAGATTAGGGAAGAATATCCAGACAGAATGATGATGACCTTTTCTGTTTTCCCTTCCCCAAAGGTTTCTGATACTGTTGTTGAACCTAACAACGCCACATTGTCTGTCCATCAGCTTGTTGAAAATGCAGATGAATGTATGGTTCTTGACAGCGAGGCTTTGTATGATATTTGCTTTAGGACACTCAAGCTCACAACTCCAAGCTGTATGTTTTCCATTTTTATAACTATTTGGCATTTCACAGGTACTATGTTTGTTGATTCCGTCCTTACTTATGCTTGGTTTTTATGACAGTTGGCGATCTTAAACATCTCATTTCTTCAACAATGTCTGGAGTTACATGCTGCTTAAGGTTTCCAGGACAACTCAATTATGATTTAAGAAAACTTGCTGTAAATCTGATCCCATTTCCACGTCTTCACTTCTTCATGGTTGGTTTTGCTCCACTCACATCACACGGATCTCAGCAATACCGTGCTCTAACTGTTCCAGAGCTAACCCAACAAATGTGGGATGCCAAGAACATGATGTGTGCTGCTGACCCACGTCACGGGCGTTACTTGACTGCATCTGCTATTTATCGTGGAAAGATGAGCACCAAGGAAGTTGAGGAACGAATGGTAAATGTGCAAAACAAGAACTCGTCTTACTTTGTGGAATGGATCCCTAACAATGTGAAATCAACTGTTTGTGATATCCCACCAACTGGCTTGAAAATGGCGTCTACCTTCATTGGTAATTCGACATCAATTCAAGAAATGTTCAGGCGTGTGAGTGAGCAGTTTACTTCTATGTTCAGTAGGAAGGCCTTTTTGCATTGGTACACTAGTGAAGGAATGGACAAGATGGAGTTCACTAAGGCTGAAAAAAACATGAATGATTTGGTGTCTGAATATCAACAGTACCAAGATGCAACCGCTGATGAAGAGGGAGAGTATGAGGAAGAGGAGGAAGGAGAATATCAGGATTGACGATAATATGGTTATTTTGGTTTGGTAGTATGTATGTTTGTTTGTTTGTTTGTTTGTGGTTGTAGTCTCAACTACCAAGTTTTTTCTCAAGAATTTTTTATTTTATTGATTTACTTTACGTACGGAACTTCCAATTCAATATTGATGGTGATTCAAACTGTGATAATTTGGAGCATTTTTTTATGGGTAACGAGACAAGTAATCTGTGTGATAAGAGGATAATGGTACGGTGATACCCATCTTGTTTACGCATTATTGTACTATAATGTTTCTAAAACCTTGCATTAGCTGATTAGCATAAGCTTCAAACTACTAAAATTATGAAGTCGGTAGAAGTGTAGTTAGGTATTTATAAGGGTCTTTTTCAATCACGTATGCTCATAAACAAGTGTACCAGCTAAAGAGTATAATAAGACTAGATTTTATTGTCAATTCTCCTCTGTTGGAACAAGTGACATGTTGCGATATTGATGTGAGACAGAGATAAGCATTATTTTAGTCATTTCTCCTCTGTTGAAACACTGTTGGAACAAGTGACATTTTGCGATAACGATGTGAGATAGAGAGGAGCAATATAAGACACATGACAAGAGTCTTGAATTGTAATCAACAACTCTAAGTAAATGCATTAGAGAATAGAATAAATTATTAGAGGATGGACCTTGAAGCAATTGATAACATTGCTTTATGACCGACCTCTCTTGAGGCTATCAATTCTATGCACATTAGATCATGAAACTATCCGGCTTATTGAACAAAGTGCATCGTAAATCTAATCAAATTACCTGTATCGAAAGAAATGTAGATATACTTTTTATAATTCTTATCTTCGATCTTTTCTTGATTTTAAGGCTTATTAAAACTCTATGAGTCAAGATTATTAGTTTTTAGTTTTACAAAGCGTTAATTTTTATTTTTTTTAATATGCAAATATTAAAGTTAGTTATCACGTTAACCTTAGCCAACATTATAATAGACCAGTAAATATTAATATCTTATCCTTTAAAGGTTTTATAAATTTACACTAATATCTAATCCCCTAAACAAATTTATACTCTTTTAGCTTTAGCTACAATCGATTTCATTTTTTTAGTGAAGAAACAATATAAATTTGGAGTATAAAGCTAACTTAAAACATGATTTAAAATAGGGAAAATTTCACATAAACATTGATAGAATATGAAAATAAGTATTCTTCATTGATTGATTTGCCAATACCAAGTCTCAATATAAATAACCATCCATCCTAACCAATATGCCTATAGTAAAGGAAACATATCAAATAATAACAATAAACCAAATCTCTATCACTAATAGTCCCCCTCAGTGTGAACTTGTATATGCTGAGACGTTCAAGCTGGATCTGAAAGACTCGAACAAATATCGCGGAAGACCTTTTGTGAAGATGTCAGCATATTGGAGGGCGGAAGGAACATGTAACACTCGTATGTGACCAATTTGAACCTTTTCCCGTACAAAGTGAATGTCCATTTCGACATGTTTAGTGCGCTGATGTTGGACGAGATTACCTGATAAGTAAATAGCCGAGATGTTGTCACAATACACGATTGTTGCTCGACGAATCGGGACACGCAGTTCAAGTAAGAGATTCCGTATCCACGTTGCCTCTGCGACTGCGTTGGCGACCCCCCTATATTCAGCTTCGGCACTTGATCTGGAGATGGTAGGTTGACGTTTGGAGGACCAGGAGATAAGGTTGTCACCCAAAAAATGCAGTATCCGGATGTGGAACGTCGTGTGTCCGGACAGCCTCCGCAGTCTGCGTCCGAGTAAGCAGTCAACTCATGAGTAGGGGACGCAGCCAGGCGAAGACCAAGATCAATTGTGCCTTGGACGTTTCGTAGGACCCGTTTCATAAAAGCCAAATGCGGTGCACGTGGAGCGTGCATAAAGACACAGATTTGTTGAACTGCATATGAGATGTCGGGCCTTGTAATTGTGAGGTATTGGAGTGCGCCGGCCAAGCTGCGATATGTGGTGCCATCGGCTAGGAGTTCACCCTCAGTCGCACTAAGTTTTCCATCTGTATCCACTGGGGTATGACACGGCTTACATGTAGACATGTTTGCCCGGTGAAGGATGTCCCGGGCGTACTGGGATTGGGCCAAGAACAACGAGTTATGATCCCGAGTCACGGTGATGCCTATAAAATGATGAAGAGATCCCATATCTGTCATAGCAAACTCCGTAGACAATTGTGTAATGATTCTGTTCAATAAACTCTGGTCATTAGCCGTGAGAACAATGTCATCGACATAAAGTAACAGGTAAGCCAGTTGACCGCCGTTTTGGTAAATAAACAGAGACGTATCACATGTGCTGCCACGAAATCCTAAGGTTTTGATGAACTCCGAAAAACGTGTATACCATGCCCGAGGTGCTTGTTTAAGTCCATAGAGTGATTTTCGAAGTCGACACACATGATTGGGAGCATTTGGGTCAACGAAGCCCGGTGGCTGGTTCATAAACATTGTTTCTTGTAGAGTGCCATTAAGAAAAGCATTCTTTACATCTAACTGGTGAATCGGCCATGCTTTGCATGTCGCTAAAGACAACACGGTTCAGATGGTTGCGGGTTTTACCACCGGACTGAATGTTTCTGTACAATCAATACCCTTGGTTTGCGACTTGCCATTGCATACAGTCGAGCTTTGTACCGTTCTAACGACCCATTTGCATTAAATTTGTGACGAAACAACCACATGGATCGAATTACCGGTTTATCCACCGGACGAGGGACCAAATCCCATGTATTATTTACCTACAATGCACTAAATTCATTGTTCATAGCACGTAACCAATTAGGATCCGACAATGCTTTTAGGTATGATGTAGGGACAGGGGAGATGGTTGTGGTGGCCGCTAGATTGTATTTAGGATTGGGCTTAGTGATGCCGGTTTTGGAGCGAGTGTGCATGGGGTGTGTGTTAGTGGGTTGGTGGGTGATTGGAGTTGTAGGGTTATGCTGGGTTTGGGTTTCGGTGTTAGGTGACGTTGGGGGGTGGTGGTTGTGGTAGGAGATTGAGGAGTTTATGTAGGCGATGTGGTGGGAGTAGGCGTACAAGGTGTGGGTGATGATGGTGAGGTTGGTGACATTGGGGGGGTGGTCGTTTGAGTTGTAGGAGGTGTGGATGATGGTGGTGAGGGATTGCTGGGAAAAGTTGTGTGAAAAAAGTTAATGTGGAGTAGAGGTGGATTCATCAAGAAATTGGTACTTGGTGGGTGATAATGGTGTGTTGAAGGGAAAAGTGTTTTCGTCAAAAACGGCGTGACGAGAAAGATGCACTTTGCCGGTGATTGGATCGTAACACCGGGTAGCCGCGGAAATCGGATGGGTAACCCAAAAATACGCAAGGGACGGATCTTGGGGAGAGTTTGTGAGGTTGGGTTGCGGATGTGTTGGGATAGCACGCACAACCGAACACACGTAGATGATCATATGTTGGTTGGCGTGCATATAGGGAAAGGCCGGGGTTTGAAAGTGAAGCCTTTTTGTGGGTAGACTGTTATGGAGATAAGTGGCCGTGTGAAGGGCCTCTACCCAAAATGGGGGGGGGGGGAGGTGCGCATGAAAAAGGAGGCCACGAATGATATCGTTGATGCGCCGAAGCATGCATTCTGACCGCCCATTTTGTTGCGACGTTTGTGGGCACGAGAATCGAAAGATTAAACAGTGTTGGGCGGCAAAATCTTTGAATTTGTTGTTATTGAATTCTCCCCCTAGATCACATTGAAACGTTTTAATGGATTTATTAAATTGTGTTTGGATTAATTTGTGGAATTTTGTAAAGGTCGTAAACGTTTCGAATTTATATTTAAGTGGATATACCCACACATAATTCGTAAAATTATCAACCAAAATCATATAGTATTTATAACCTGAATTTCTTTCGATAGGTGAGGTCCAAAGGTCACAATGAATAATATCAAATGGTTGAAGTGTAGATGAAACAGAATCAAAGAAAGGCAAACGTTTACTATTAGATAATTGACAAGACGAACAAACAAAAGAACCACAAGTTTTGTGACAATTTAAAATGCAATAACGACGAAGATAATCAAGGACGTTCGCGCCGGGGTGCCTGAGACGATCGTGCCAAGGAAGCGGTGACGTGGTGGATAGCAAGGAGTATGCCGGCTTGGTAAAGGGATAAAGATCTCCAGTGCTATTGTGACGGGAAAGGTGGTGTCCAGCCATGTCCTTCAAAGTAAAACCAAACGGATCAAATTCAACTTTCACATGATTGTCAATGGTAAATTTACGAAAAGAAAGTAAGTCTTTGATGACATCGGGTGAGTGGACAATTTTGTTAAGGTTATAGGTTTTGTTTAGGAGGTTAACAAAACCATTGCCGGGTCCTTTAACTAGTAAACATTGACCATTTCCAACTAAAATAGGCATTGTAGGAAATAAACAAGGGGATGTAATTTTACCTTGATCAGAAGTGATGTGTTGAGACGCTCCGGTGTCCATGTACCATTGTGGATCATGATAATTGAGGTTCATATTAGCTAAAGTCGAGCCAATGTCACTGGGTTGCAAAGCATTGTTACCGAATGGGCCGAAACTGGGTGTAGCAGCAACTTGGGCCTGTGGAGTAAGGTTTGCATGTTGTTGATTAAACTGAGGTGGGCCTGCCTGATGTTGTTGAGAAGGGTAGGGCGAAGGTGGAGCGGCCCACTGCTGCTGAAACATTGACGAGTGGGCCTGTTGGCCCATAGCATTATTATTGTTACCGTATCCATATTGTTGCTGTTGGCCTGGATAATTAGGTTGACCCATGTGGCTATGTGAACCTCTTCCACTGTCAATTCTGCCGCCACCCCTACCATTGTTGCGCCCCCTCTGCTTGCTGACCCACGACCACGAGCCGCTTTAACGGGATCATAGTTGCGTCCTCGGTACCCGTTTGGATATGGCGATCGGTCTGTGTTGGATGAAGGGTAGTTACGGTCATGATTGGATGTTGCGTGAGGGGTTGCTAACACTGTGTCACAAATGGAGCCTCCCCGAGCAGCTTGACGTTGTTGTTCCTCTTCGATCATACTACGTGCATCATCCCAGGTTGGTTTGCTTTGGTTAATAATGGTTCCGATGGTGTCGTATTCGACCGGTAACCCCCGTACCATTTAGATGACAAGCCTGGTTTCAGAAACTGGTTGATCGACATCACCAAGCTGACTGGCGATGTCCTTAAGAGTTTGACAGTATTCGTCAAAGGATGAACATGATGAGAGAGTGGTGTTGGTAAACTTTCTTTCAAGGGTGGCGGCGCGGGCATGTTTGTTGTTGATGAAAATTGCTTGGATTGCCAACCAAGTTTTATGAGCAGTTTGTTCTTTGTCAATGAGGCGGGGCATGAGTTCATCCGAGATGGTGCTAAAAATCCACTGTGTTACCAGTGCATCGAGTTCCAACCATGTTCCGTAGTCGGGATCTGTTGTTGGTGGGGGTTCTTTTGTGCCGTCAATGTGGTGCATGAGTTTGAATGCACGCACATGAATTTTGAACAAACGAACCCAAGTTGTGTATGGGATTTTCTTTCCGTTGAGGGTGCGAACTTTGCCATTGATGTTGTTGAGGGAGTAGGCTGGGTGAAGGGACTTTTTGTCATTGTTGGAGGAAGATGATTCTGGTTCAACCATGGTGATTTACCCCGTAGGGATGTGCCGGCAGGAAAAAAATTAGGGTTTTTGTTTGGCTATGATTACCATGATAGAATATGAAAATAAATATTCTTCATTGATTGATTTGCCAATACCAAGTCTCAATATAAATAACCATCCATCCTAACCAATATGCCTATAATAAAGGAAACATATCAAATAATAACAATAAACCAAATCTCGATCACTAATAAACATAACCAAGTTTTGATTTTGTTCCAATTAAGTCACTTTAACTTTGTTTTGTTTCAATTAGATAACTTAACTTTAAGTTTTATTCCAATTAAGTCACTTAACTTAGTTTTGTTTTAATTAGGTAACTTAACTTTAGAAAAATGTTCTAATCCTAAATAATTAGCTTGGATAACATGTAAAATTATATTATATATACTTCTAAAAGGCAAGGTCGGTGGTGAAATCCGGCCTTGCCTTTTGTTGAATACATTTTCGTTTGAAAACAAAAAACAAAGTGAGGCTTGGTTTAGTGGTAAGTTGAGCTTATAATATTGCTTGAGGTCCCCAGCTCTAGTCCGCCAACAATTTGCATTTTCTAACTTTTTATTTTTTTGTCATAAATAATTAGGTTTTTAAATTACTAACAACTTTGATTTTTATCCTTTTCTTTTTCTTGTCTTAAATAATAAACTTTTTTAAATTCCTAATAACTTTGGTTTACTTGTCTTAAATAATAAAGGTTTTTAAACTATTTAATCACAATCTTAAATAAATTAGTTTTTTTAATTCTTAGGTCGCGATGTTACATTATGATGGTTATCACACGTCAAAGTTTCATCTTTACTCTAAAGTTCTCAACTTCATCGTCATAGCACGTGTGGGACTAACGCCATGTTAAACATTTTGATGGTTTAAAAGTCAATTTACAACTTCTACCCCATTCTCCGCTTTGATATATTTACGACTTTAACCACCGACTTTGTCTTGATTATCATTTTAACCTCTAAGTTTGGATACATTTCTGTATTTTAATACAAGATACATTAGACTTTACACCGAAATATGCGAGACATAAAACGGTTTTATCAACTCGTGTGAAAAAGTCACATACGCTAGACCCGGCCGCCGCATCGCGCGACCCGGTCTTTTAGCTAGTTGAGTTTTAATATTCAAATTATAACAAACATGAACGAACATAAACGAGCAACATAACTAACACACACATGAACAAACATACATGAATGTCCACGAACGTAAATGAACGAACACAAAATATGTTCATGAATGTTCGTTTAACTAAATAAACACAATTTGTTCATGTTCATTCGTTTATTTAAAAAAAGGAATATAGTACTTCACACCGAGCAGATGATGAATGTCAATTTGTTTACATGCCTAAAAATGCTTATCGGCATGCGTACTTTTTCTATTATATAGAAGATAGAGTATTAGTAATTAGCTTCTACATTACATGCATGTAAAGAATCAAATAACTTACAATGTGTTGACATAAGTCATATAAAAGGAATGTGTTACACCACATGTTACTATTTAGCCTTTGGGTTTGAGGGGGAGGGGGGTTAAGCACACATGGCATTATGTAGAACTGTAGAAGAGACTTGACGTGGCATAATGATGTGTTATGTAGTTTGACCATCAAATATTATAAGACTAGATCACCTAATGTTATGTATTTTTATAATAAATGAAATATAAAGTCAAAAAATCTCTCTTATCTTTCACACCCATGAGTTGTTGTCACACCCCAACAATGAAATGTAGATTGCTCGTAGGTCATGGGACTTAAAATGATTTAAATAATAATAAATTCAATATTCAGTTAGCTAATACATGAATGAAATAGACCAGTTTTCAAGACATAATAAATAACTCTTTATTAAACTAGGTCTATGAATTCAATGTATGAAGCATCTTGAGGTAATCTACTAAGCTATAACACCTGAAATCATGTGAAAAATAGTATTTGTCAGCTAAGGAATTAGCCGTTGAGTAAACACAGGTTTGCATACAAAAACACACACACACACATATATATATAATATATATATATATATATATATATATATATATATATATATATATAATGAGTAAAATGAACAAAGTGATTCAATTCCATGTTATGTTAAAACCTATCATGCAACAGTCTATCACATTAGATAAATCGAATGCACAATCAAACCTAGATGACTGCAGCCACTTAATCACACAGATTAAGCCATAATGAGCAAAAGCATATGTCGGTTACAATCACCACTCAAAAGCCATATGGGGTGGGCTTGTCAGGCCAAATAGATCTATTATTGATAATCGTTCGTTTAAATAAATTAATGATTGTGCTAGAATAAATGTTTATCAACCTATGAAACACATAATTGCAAGTAATAACACACATGAATCGAATTGAATATAATGAATCAAATTAATAAAATGAACAAAATGATAAAACATGATTTAATATGTCACATGATTTCACCCCAAAACATAAAACTGAAAAATGGGTTATGAATACTCACTTAATATTAGGTAATGATGAATAATAAGATAACTTGAATAAAGGCACCAAAATATCCCTTAGAAGTCAACCTAATTAGGCGCGATGACTAAAATTAGAATAATGTACATAATGTGCTACGAGCGATTTGAGAACTAAGGTTTCTATTAGGAATTTGGGGGCTTTAGATAAGAGCTAAGAAACTAATAATATTTTAAATATAATACTAAAAGAGATAATTCTTAAATGAGTAACTTCGATTGTTATTCATTTGAATAACTAGTAATTGAAAAGTAATAATTTTATTAATAAAATGTGTGATGAATGAATAATTCAATAATTAATTAACTAAATAGTTGACTCAATTATAGTTAGTGGATGACACGTTTCGGTCCACCATTGGACCGAATTTGTCTTTTAGTAGTAAGGTATAATATAATTAGGAAACTTGATAAATAGTTAGCTTTGTGTTTTGGTTTTTTACCACAAATGTGTCACACCCCGGTCCCGGGCACCCAGGCCGTGGTGACGTGTTGGTACCTGCTTTGAAAATGACAAAATATTTTTTTTCCACAGCGGAAGTCTAATAAAATATTTTTATATAAATTGAGATTTTAAACACCCAATTTATTACAACCCTTATTTTTTTATAGTACTTCCCGAGCCACGGGGTATTTTCGCGCCTTGGATATTTAGCTTAGTAGGTAGTCCCGAATCTAAAGCAGGCACCCTACTGACCAAGCTTAATTACCTGGAAAAGTTTAGAAAATGAAACGTCAACAATAATGTTGGTGAATAACGTTTATATGACACAATATATATATATATATATATAAATAAATAATTTTAAGCATGCTAATATTAACTGATGTTCGCCATAGTTGGAATTAGTAATTTATACAATCCAGAAATCCTCTTGCTGTACACCAACATAAATTGGTTCTGAGACTTGTAGGCCCTATCGGTAACCTTTTTAAGATTTACACTTCGTCCCAATTTATATCTGACGGATTAGATTACAATCTAATACGTGTACAGTTTGATCAAACCATATGTACCGCTCATATCCTGCTTGCTCCCATAAATTACCCTCTATGGGCATAAACTCATTAATATAAGCATACATTCTAAAATCAGTAAAACATTTATTAGTTTTGAAAATAATAAATGTATTCACCTCGATTGGGTAGAGTAATTACTCAGCGTTTATCGATTGATCGGGTTACTAATTGAACAGTATGTCGATCTTTTTAACTTACGGTTAAATGTGCGTGTGTGATATGTGATGTAAATGGAAAGTGAAACAAGAAGTTCTATATATATATAGTAAGTCATACTCATCCGTACATGATTCAATTCGATTCAATTCTTATCTACATATATTATTATAATATTTATATTTATATTACAAGAATGCCATTCTTTAAATATAATCTCGTTTTTATCTGATAACTTTTAAAATAGGATGTTTTATAAAAATATGAAAATGGTATTAGAATCAGCTAATTATTCTGAACATTTCTACCCAAGTTTCGTTAAAACGGAGAATGTTCAGTAAAAATATAATTTTATTATTACTAGACGTTCTCTTATAATAGTAAATACCCGTCTAAACAACTCATATTTCTAATTGCCACCTGGTCCGCTACTTGCTCGTTTAAATAATATTTGAAATAAAAATGTCATAAGTATACATATATTTTTATTTTTATATAATAACTGCCCACATATTATTTAAGGGTCAAATTTATAATTATCAAACGACAACTATATAAGGCCTATAACTTACTTTCAAAAGTACGGGGTGTCACATCCTCCCCACCTTTATAAAAATCTCGTCCTCGAGATTTATTGGAATAAGTATGGATATTTCTTCATCATTTCCGACTCTAACTCCCATGTGTATTCAGGACCACGTTTAGAGTTCCATTTTACTTTGACTAACACAAGTCTTTTTCTTTTTAATCGCTTCTCTTGACGATCTTCTCTCTGCAGTGGTTGCTTAATGAATTTCAGCTTTTTATCAATATGCACATCTTTTAGGGGCATTGTTAAAGTTTCATCTGCCAAACACTTACGCAGATTTGATACATGAAATACATCGTGTACTCCGCTCATATCTTCTGGTAATCTTAACCGATACGCTACTGTCCCAATACGTTCTAGAATTTCAAATGGTCCAATAAAGCGTGGGCTCAACTTTCCTTTCTTCCCAAATCGAACCACACCTTTCCAAGGTGAAACTTTTAATAACACCTTGTCTCCAATTTTAAATTCTAACGACTTTCTTCTCTTATCAGCATAACTCTTTTGTCGGTCTCTAGCCGTTTTCAGACGTTCACGAATCTGGAGTATCTTGTCAGTGGTTTCGTGTACTATTTTAGGTCCAGACAATTGACTTTCTCCAATCTCTGACCTACACACAGGTGTTCGACATTTTCTTCCATATAACGCTTCAAATGGTGCATCCTGAATACTTGAGTGGTAACTATTATTATATGAGAATTCCATTAGAGGTAAGTGGTCGTCCCAACTTCCTCCTAGATCTATCACACATGCTCTTAGCATATCTTCCAGGGTTTGTATCGTTCTTTCACTCTGCCCGTCTGTGTGTGGGTGATATGCAGTACTAAGATTTAACCTTGTACCTAATGCTTTTTGAAACCTCTGCCAGAATCTAGATGTAAACCTACTGTCTCTATCTGACACAATGGACAAGGGCACACCGTGTAATGACAGGATTTCATTAATGTATAACTGTGCTAACTTGTCCATGGAAAACGTCTCCTTCATCGCTAAAAAGTGCGCGGATTTAGTTAGTCTATCGATAATGACCCAAATCGTATCATTTCCGCGACTAGTTTTTGGAAGTTTCGTAATAAAATCCATTGTTACCATTTCCCACTTCCAAACAGGAAGCTCCAGTTGTTGAAGTAAACCTGAAGGTTTCTGATGTTCGGCTTTTACTTGTGAACAGGTTAAGCATTTAGCAACATAAATGGAAATGTCCTTTTTCATACCTATCCACCAATAATTTCCTTTTAAATCCTTGTACATTTTATTACTCCCTGGGTGCATGGTATATTTAGATTTATGTGCCTCCTCGAGAATTCTTCCTCGTACATCAACTACAGTTGGCACCCAGATTCTATCTTTTAACCTCAAAATTCCATCTTCTCCTTTTGTTAATTGTTCGAGCATGCCCTTCATCTTTTCCTTTTCCGAGTTCTCCTTCATCTGAGCCGATATTTGTGCGTCCTTTATTTGTCTTAATAAATCGAACTGAATCTCAAGTCGTAATGCACGAACTCGCTTCGGCTTTTCATGCTCTTTTCTACTTAGCGCATCTGCCACAACGTTGGCCTTCCCTTCATGATAGCAAATTTCACAATCATAATCGCTTAAAACTTCCATCCATCGTCTCTGCCTCATATTTAATTCTTTTTGCCCAAAATATGTTTTAAACTTTTATGGTCAGTGTACACGATAAACTTTACGCCATAAAGATAGTGTCTCCACAATTTAAGCGCAAAAATAATTGCACCCAATTCTAAATCGTGGGTCGTGTAATTCTTCTCATGAGTTTTCAATTGTCGTGATGCGTATGCAATAACCTTACTTTTTTGCATCAACACACAACCCATTCCTATATGTGAGGCATCACAATAAACAACAAAGTCTTCTATACCTTCGGATAGGGATAGGATTGGTGTATTTGTTAGTTTCTGTTTTAGTGTTTCAAATGCCTCTGCTTGCTTTGGTCCCCACTCAAACTTAACCAACTTTCGTGTGAGAGTGGTCAAAGGTATAGCTATTCGAGAAAAATCTTTGATAAATCTACGATAGTATCCTGCCAGACCTAAGAAACTACGAACTTCGGTTGGTGACTTAGGAATTTCCCATTTCATTACAGCCTCTATCTTTGTTGGGTCTACTTGGATCCCTTTGGCATTTACCACGTGGCCTAGAAATTGCACCTCAGAAAGCCAAAATGCACATTTTGAAAATTTGGCATACAACTTCTCTTGCCGTAATAATCCAAGTATAGTTCTTAAATGCGATTCATGGTCTCCTTGGGTTTTAGAATAAATAAGTATATCGTGTATGAATACGATAACAAATTTATCTAAATAAGGTTTGCAAACTCGATTCATTAAGTCCATAAATGCGGCTGGGGCATTAGTGAGTCCAAATGGCATAACTGTGAACTCATAATGTCCATACCTAGTTCGAAATGCGGTTTTCGGTACATCTTCCTCTTGCACCCTCAACTGGTGATAACCTGATCGAAGATCAATTTTTGAAAACAAGCGGGATCCTTGCAACTGGTCAAATAAATCGTCGATTCTTGGAAGTGGATATCGATTTTTGATTGTTACCTTATTTAACTCCCGATAGTCAACACACATTCTCATTGATCCGTCTTTCTTCTTCACAAATAATAAAGGAGCCCCCTATGGTGATGAACTAGGCCGAATAAAACCTTTCTCCAATAGTTCTTCTAATTGTTTCTTTAATTCTGTCATTTCTGTCGGTGCTAATCGATACGGGGCTTTTGCAATTGGTGCAGTTCCGGGTACTAAATTAATCTTAAATTCTACTACTCTTTCTGGCGGTATCCCCGGTAGCCGTCAGGAAATATATCTGTAAATTCAGTTACTACTGGCACGTTTTAAATTTTTCTCTTTTCTTCCTCAACCAAAATAGAAGCCACATAAGCTATACAACCTTTCCTTAAACATTTCGCTGCTCTAAATGCTGATATAATTCCAGCCTGACTAGATCGTTTCTCGCTGTGAATGATTATTGGTTCTCCGTTCGGGACCCGGAGCATGATTGTCTTGGGTCTACAATTTATACATGCGTGGTTTTCAGCTAACCAATCCATTCCTAGGACAACATCAAATCCAGCTAATGACATTGGCAAAAGTCGTACAGGAATATCATTCCCGTCCAGGGTTATAAAACAACTTTCCAGTGATTTAATAATCCTAATAAAATCCCCATTAGCCGTTTCTACCTCGAGAGTTCGTCCTAGCTTAGTTAGAGGTATATTCAATAACTTACAGAATTTATAATCTATGAAACTCTGGTTTGCTCCTGAATCAAACAATACCTTGGCATACATATTATTAACGAGAAACGTACCAGTCACAACATCTGGTATGTCAGCGGCTTCTTGGGAATTTAAAACAAAAGCTCGAACATTCTTCTTTGCTCCCCCGTCACCTTTCGTGACTCCTTTCACAACCTGCTTCAGTTTTGGACATTCTGAACGAAAGTGTCCCTGTTCACCGCAATTATAACAAACTCCAATGGCCTTTGGTTTAGGACAGTTCTCAGTAACATGTCCTGTAGCTTTGCAGTTATTACAGAATGCAAATCGCTCAAAAAGACACCTCCCTATGTGCCTCTTCTTACAAATTCTACATTCGGGGTGGGTGCTTGTAGACGATCTCTTCCCTGAACTCCTAGCATCCCGTTTCCACACTTGTTCGCCCTTTACCACGATCTCTTTCTTCTTCGCCTCATCCCTAGTTCGTATCATACCGTCTGTCATTAAACCGGCTAATTCCGTAGCCGATTCAATAGTGTTAGGCATGGCTGCTTTCACCGTATCTCTGATTTCGCTTACCAATCCCCATATGTAACGACTAATAAAGTTGTATTCTGGGGTAACCAGGTGTGGAACAAACCTTGAGTATTCCAGAATTTTTGTATTGTAACTCTGAATATCATCACCGATCATCCTTAAGCTCAAAAACTGGCCCTCAATCTTTTCTCGTTCATTAATTGGACAAAATTTCCGTGTAACGCCAACTGCAAACTCTTCCCAGAGCATTTCATAAACTGACTCACCTCGTGTAGAAACAAGGGAGTTCCACCATTCAAGTGCTCCATCTTTAAATAGCCCCGAAGCAAACAAAACCTTATCTTCTTCCGCACACTTACATCTTTTCATTACAGACTTTATTTTCTCGAGCCATCTGACTACTGCTGCTGCTCCTTGTGAACCAGAAAACTCCTCTGGCTTACATGCTTGAAATTTTTTATAGTCGCAGCTCGTTTCCTATAGCCTTTTTTGGGGTTTTCTTAGTGTCAGAACCTTCACTATTGCTCTCATTCGGGATTTTGATAACTTTTCCCTTTTTAGTCTCTAGCAGTTTTCTTTTTTTGTTTTTCGGCTTTTTCAATCTCTTTTTCTGCCTTATTCGCCTTTTTCTGTTCCTCCATAGCGGCAACAAATCTTGGAATTGCATTAAAAATTCTCTGATCTATTAGTTGCATAACTTGGTTTTTATTAAGGGCGGATTCACTTGCACTTGGATCTTTAGTTGACGTATCTTCATGGTCCATTTGATTGTGTAAAATTTCATTTTGACTGATCGGGTCCGACATTCTACAACCAATTAATAGAAAATAACTTAACACATGGACTGCAAAACCGAACTATTTTATAACCAAAATTGGTTTCGCAATTACAGCGATTTACACAAAAACATAAAACACAAAACAACATATCATACATCTATATATATATATATGTATATCAAACAAGTTAGTATGTATGTATATATATATATATATGTATATCAAACAAGTTAGTATGTATGTATGTATATATATATATATATATATAATCATATATGATCAAAGTTACTTCATTTTATCTATCTCTCCTGTCAACCCTTCTTCCATTCCATTCCTTTCTGTTCTAACCAACTTCCAATTTGACACAAACCTTCACCTGCATGTACTTTTTTCTCTCTCTCTTTCGCTTGTAACTTCTTCAAACTGTCGGTCTCATGAACTGACCTATCGAGCATGTCTAATACAGAATCATTATGCTCTCCCGTTGACTTGTAGCGCGGCGGTGGGTCCCTTCTTCCAGTAAAGATTTCATGATATATTGAATTAGTTGGCCAAACGTCCTTGTGGTTAGTTGCAAACTCTGTACCATTTTCCTGATAGATATGGTACCATTGGATGTCCTCGTCTTCTTCCTCTTTTCCTTTCTCGTTCGTAAGCATTTTATTAACCTCTAAATTTGCTTTTTCTACATCCTTCAAACTATAACTAAACTTTTCTTGAATGGGATGTCTCCGAATCCTCGGTTTTCGGGACCTACTAGTGCCTTCGCCAAAGGGGATAGTTTTCTGGATTTCTAAAGGGGCAGGAGGGGTACTAAAATTCCAGGTATTAGGTTCCTCGTAAAAGTTGTTCCAAGGTTCTAAGGTTTCCTGAGGATATGTACTAGGCAGTTGATCTAGCATCCAATTGTCCATGACTTGTTCTTCTGGCAGAAAACCAAATTGGTTAGGGGTATCTAGGAACGAATTTGGGTCTATAGATGTTTGAGATGACCTAGGTTCTGGATAATATGTAATTTCCAAGTTGTCATTTACGACCGGGTATATGTTATTTTGGCTTGCCATCCTGCAAGGCGTTAAATATTTAAAAAATCTAAAAAAAATTTATAATCCAATTTACAAGGATTTCTTTCACATTTTTAGTTAAAGCTTAAATATTTATTCCAAATATCTAATTCGCTAAAACCTGTAGCTCTGATACCAACCTGTCACACCCCGGTCCCGGGCACCTCAAGCCGTGGTGACGTGTTGGTACCTGCTTTGAAAATGCCAAAATATATTTTTTTTTTTCACAGTGAAGTCTAATAAAATATTTTTACATACATTGGGATTTTAAACACCCAATTTATTACAACCCTTTTCATAAGTTTTTATTACATCAAAAACCCTTATTTTTTTTTATAATACTTCCCGAGCCACGGGGTATTTTCGCGCCTTGGATATTTAGCTTAGCGGGTAGTCCCGAATCTAAAGCAGGCACTCTACTGACCAAGCTTAATTACTTGGAAAAGTTTAGAAAATGAAACGTCAACAATAATGTTGGTGAATAACGTTTATATGACACAATATATATATATATATATATATATATATATATATATATATATATATAATTTTAAGCATGCTAATATTAACTGAGGTTCGCCATAGTTGGAATTAGTAATATACACAATCCAGAAATCCTCATGCTGTACACCAACATAAATTGGTTCTGAGACTTGTAGGCCTTATCGGTAACCTTTTTAAGATTTACACTTCGTCCCAATTTATATCTGACGGATTAGACCGCAATCTAATACGTGTACAGTTTGATCAAACCATATGTACCTTTCATATCCTGCTTGCTCCCATAAATTACCCTCTATGGGCATAAACTCATTAATATAAGCATACATTCTATGTGACACCCGGCGTTTTCGGGTTTAACTCCATTAACACAACTCTATTAATTATAGTATCTTAATCATTTATTTCAAGCAAATGAGCTCAAAGGCCCAATGAAAGGCCCAACATGATAAATGAGGCCATTAAAGGTCCGGTACATTATAACGAGTGTTCGTTCGTCTTATTAATATAAAAGGTATCTTATATATTTATAAAAAGTCAAATAACTAATCACATAAGAAACAAACGTAAGTAACTGTGAAACACGTATTTGATCAAGCACGTTCAAATACGTCAATTTACAATCAAGGAAATAATACTTGAAAGCGATTTGGAATATCGTGAAAAAAATGTAAGCTTTGACGGAGATTCGATATGGGAAACGATACTAGACGCGGTGGGTTGCACGCGTTAGTAATTAAAAAGCCCACTAGCCAAACCCTACTTTTAAATACACTTTATCATCTCAATTTCATCTTTTCAAGAACCCTAATATCATCCCACACAACTTGCAGCCGTCACATTTCTGGCCGTTTTCCGGCAAGCTCCGACATCCCCAAAGGGCCAATTATATATCAAAATCTTCGTCTCGACGAGACGGTTCCAATGATAGTAAATGCGTCATCTAACTCGTAACGATGAAAAAGTTATTGTCATTTGAAGATTGCGTCTGCTAGAGTTTTACCCCTTCCTTCTTCGTTTTTCCGGCGAGATTCCGGCCAACTCCGGCGTCCCCACGAGGCGTATTATATATCAAAATCTTCGTATCGATGAGAGGAATCCAATGGTGGTGTCTGTTTTCTCTAAATCACAACAAAGAAAAGGTTATGGACAGTTAAAGGTTACAGCAGCAAGGTTTCATCCTTTTCTTTTTTCGTTTTTCCGGCCATGGCTGCTGTTCTACAGTTTTCTCTTCATCTAGATGCGATTTAGGAGAAGGTGAAGGTATTGTTATGGTGTCGTGATGGTGGGTTTAAGGTTGGCGGTGGTGCTGGTGATGTATGACAGCGACGACGTAGTTTTGGTGGTGTTTTAAGTGACATTCCGGCGTGTTGAGGGCTGTTACCGGTGGTGACGGTGATGGGGGGTGAATGGTTGTGGTTGGTGATTAAAGATGATGATGCAAAAGTTGTACCGGCCTGATTTCCGCCTGTTTAATGGTCACTGGTGGTGGCTACGGGTTGAGTTTGGTGTTAACTCGGTGACGGTGATGATGATTTGTGGCGACTAGAGGTTGTGGATGGTGATTGGTCAATCATGGTCAAACAACGGGATCGAGTTGAAATTGAGTTTATTGAGAACGTGAACAGAAACCGAACATTAAGGTATATCTCAAGTTAAGAAATTATTCAATTACAATATAATATGTTGTGAGTTGAGCTCCAAATAGAATTGATAAAAAAATTATACAAATTGTAAAACCGAACAACAATTAAATATTAGTAACTTGACTCGGGAACTTGATGAATGTGACACGGACATGACGTTTAGTAGGAAAATTATTTTAATACACAAGACCTAACAACTATTATTATTACTAATAGTAAAATGGCAAGGCGAGTACCTTTGGTGGACCTATTAATGAATATTAATTATCTAACGTTTTGAAATAAAGTAAACATTGTTATTATTTGAACAAGAAACATAGGCTAACTGACTTATTATAATCAATCACTGCACTTTAACTAGTACAACGAGCTCAACCGCACGTGTATAGTAACATTGTGCTAATGTTATAAATTATTTGTTATGTTTACCAATAGGGAAATTATCGGTGAATATACTTGTGTGGCTTTCAATGTGGATGTTATTCTTAGTTGATGTTTGTACATTGTGATTGTGCGAGCTTTTCAACGTGAACATGCATACATGTATTTGCTGGTTAGTCGAGGTGAGTTTCACGGCCCCTTTTACTTTTACTTACTCTTTTTGGGGGAGATAACATGCTGTAATTACTTCCTTTTTTACAAACTTGGTTCTTAGTATGATCACATGCGTACCTAGTATCAGTACTTTTGCCTTGCGTTTGGACCGTTAATTATATTGCAAAGCGAGGAAATTTTGAGTAGTACTACTGGGTCTGACAAACCTCATCCGGGCTGGTCGCGCTAGCACGACTGGAGGTCGAACGGGTGTTTAATTGTCCTATCATTTACCGTGTCTGGGAGACATTGGCTTGAGGCGTTCATTTCTTTACATTACTGTCAGCTTCGGTCGTAAACACTTTCGTAAACTAGTGTAGTATGCATAGTAGTCTAGCTAACTACTTGATATACTAAGGGAATTACTGAATTTGCTTTGCGACTTACTTTCTAGTTTTATAAACCTGTGAACTCACCAACTTTATGTTGACACACTTTAGCATGTTTATCTCAGGTTTTCAAGATCACACTCACGGATAGGGTATTCATTCATTGGTCGCATGTATTTGAGAACTCAACATTATTTATTATATTTGCATTTGTAAATTCAAATATTATAATCAGTTTTACTAAAAGATCTCATTTACTGTTTACGCTTCCGCATTTAATGTAGAATTTTTATTTTTTATTACTTAATACAATACGTTACTTTTCAAAATCATGTACGTCGTTTGGTGTAACTAATGATGTTGGGGTTATTTGAAGATGTCACTTTCCAAATATAAGCGAGTGAAGATATCGAGCATCATCTCGAGCAAGCACGGGTGAAGATGTTCATTATTTGTATTTGTCTTAGAATATTTGTGTAATCGTTTCGTGCTTAAATGCGCGTTTGTGCTTAATTGCACATGGTTAGGTTACATTGTAAGGTGAATGGTATAGACTATAAATACCATCATCTAGGTCATTTGTTATGGTGAGTTGCCTACATTTCATTGAAAATCCCTTGTAACCTCTCTATTGATCTAATACAATTCACCTATTCATATTATCATCATCATCTTCATCATACCTTGCATTGATCTTCATGAACATTCAAGCATCAATACGTGATCAGTGAGTTTCCGCATCACTGATTGCAAACAACATCCCCAAACAATCTCAGATCTAGATCCAAGCTCGGTGCATCTAGCACTATCAATTGGTATCAGAGCTGTTGGGTGATCTTTGATTGTTGTTGTTATTGATGGAATTTTAGCTACCATTAGCTTTGATTCATGTTTGTGTAAAGAACTGCAAAGTTTGAGATCAATTGGTGAAGATTTGATTGTGTTTTTGAAGAAATTGTTCATATTCGTCATATTCACTGCTCAAATTTGAAATCCGGAATTTGTTGTTGATATTGAGAAATTGATGATTGAGATGTGTTAGAAATCACTATCCTAAGCTTCGTTCATGATCAAACATCACTGATTTGTTGATTTCAATCCATATTTTGTCAATTTTGTCAAAACCCACTTGTTGTGTTCTTCATCAAAAATCCGGATCTGAAGGAGATTTAACTAGAATCAAGGTAGAAAAACTTTGAAGGATTGTTAGAAACATCTTTCCTAAGCTAATACAAGTATTGAATTGAACAAAAACAACAAAAATTGAAGAATTGATCTTATGTTCATCACAATTTTGACTTTGAAAAGTCAATCTGATATGAAGATTTGAAGAAGTGATTGATATTTGCCCAGAAACGTATCATAATCTGAAGGAGAATTGAAGAATTAAGTGATTGATTCAAAGAAAATTTTTCCTAAGTGTTGATAATCTTGAAGAAGTTTTCAGTCGGGTGAAAGAAGTGAAAACACTATTCAGCCGTGTCAAGTTTTAGTCGGGTGAAGGTTGATACTATTCAGTCGGGTGAAAGAAGAAAACACTGTTCAGCCGGGTGAAGGCACTGTTCAGCCGGGTGAAGTACTGTTCAGCCGCGTGAAGTGTTCAGCCGTGTGAAGTTTGACACTGTTCAGCCGGGTGAAGACACTGTTCAGCCGGGTGAAGCACTGATCAGCTGGGTGAAGCACTGTTCAGCCGGGTGAAACACTGTTCAGACGTCCCAAGTTGTTGACCCGTCCAAACAGTTACCCGTCCCAACAGTGACCAGTCTCTCTAAAAAAAAAATAAAAAAAATGTCAACGGGCATGTTACCCGTGATCCGAGAAGAAAATAAAAGAGAAGATATCAATGAATTTATTACATAATTCAATCACATGTTTGAAACAAATTATCTTCAAGTTGCCAAAGCTTGTGATCAAAAGAGAAGAGACTTTCATGAACGCACAAAACTCGCTCTTGTGAGTCAATCAGATTCTCATGAAAATCATGATGAAGAAGAATATGATTGGAGTGAAAACAATGATGTTGTTTCCATTCAAGAGATTGAAAAGAAAGATAAAGAAATTAGCAACTTGTCAGAAATCATTGCAAAGCAAGATGAGACAATTGCTCAATTGAAATTAGAAATGGAGAAATTGATGTCTGAAAAGGAAATCAAGAAAGATGAGAACAGTTCTTATGTTGAAATGCCAATTGAAGTCAGAGAAAAGATGTGCACCAAAGAATGTTTTCAACAAGTTGAACACTACAGAATATACTCTTTCAAGATTTGTGATAAACTCAAGAAGGAAGAGCAAATGCACAAAAATCTGAAAGAACAACATGAAATATCTGATCAAAGAATCACATCTCTCGAAGAGTCACTCAAGAAAAGTGAAAGAGAAGCAATGAATGTCAAGAATGAAGCTGCAAAATCAAACACACACTCATCCAGTGTGATCAAAGATTTGCAAGAAGAGATTCTAAAGTTGAAGAAATTGTCTGAGATGTGTAATTCAGAGAACAACGTTCTGAAAACCAAGCTGCAAGAAGAACAAGAGAAACACGCAAGTCTTCAAGATGATCACCAATTGTGTGAAGATAGACTCAAATCTCTTACACAGAATGTTGATTCAATGCTTACCGAAAAGCATAATCTGAATGTTCAACTCATGGAGCTCACTGATAAACTCAACAGATCACAATCTGATCTTGTGCTTATCAAAGAAGAAGTCGAAAAAGAAAAGTCTGCTGAAAAGAAAGATGAGAGATTAGTGCCAAGCGGAATTGTTGGATCACTATCTTCTCAAGAAGAAGAAGAAAAAACAAAAGAGTTTCAGTCGAAGAAGAAGAAGAAGGTTAGAAGAAAGAAGAGCAAAGCCAAGAAGAACAAGACAAAGGGCGCTTCATCTGATTCTACACCACAGACTCCTTCTACTTCAAAGTCTCAAGATTCCGAATCCCCGAGTGATTCAAACAGTGACGTATACTGTTTAATCTATGACTCTGAAACTCATCATATCTCAGATTGTATTTACAGTCAAGGTGTCTTTCCTTTTGGGTCAAAAGGTGACAAGTTCAAGACTCCAGCTCCTTCAAGCAAGCTTCAACAAGATTCAAAGGTCAAAGCTCCTCAGAAACAACAATCTTCAACAGCAAAAGCTTCTCAAAAGCAAAGAAAGAAGTCTCCCTTCAAGGCTCATCAGAAGTACTGCGAGATATGTGAGATGTACAATCACATGACATCAGAATGCTACTACAACAAGTACTGCATCAACTGTCAGATGTACAACCACGACACAATGGAATGTTACTACAACAAGTATTGCTCTATTTGTGACATGGTCAATCACAACACATCCGAGTGCTATTACAAGCCGAGAAGGTCAGTCCAAAGAAGTTCATCATGTGCATACCCTTCCAAGTATTTTTCTAACTTTAACAGATCTAATCATAGACATTCGTTTGATGAAAATCAACATGTCAATGATTCATGGAAACCAAAGTTTGTCAAAAACAAAAAGAGAAATCATGATTTAAATGATAAAATGATTCCAATAGTGAATCAATCTTTGAATAAGAAATATAGTCAACAAAACCTGTTTTTAAAAGAAAATCATAATCTGTTTGAAAATGACTATAATTTCTCTTTTGACAAACAATCCATGAAAGAAGATGAAGGTACAAAGTACATTGTATCACCAAAACCACCACCTGAAGGTATTCCTTGCACTTATGAGAATATCTCTTATGTTGATGAATCTGGACGACCCAAAACCGAAATGGTTTGGGTCATTACCTCTAACTGATTTGTTAGTGTGTTAGGGACAGTTATGGAGGCCGGTCAAACAAAGAAAAGAAGACCGTGGCTGATCCCTTATCATGACAAGATACCGAATCTTGTTCATGATGTTTTCGATGCAACTGACACCAAATGGAGTTGGAAACAAAAAGGAATCATTGCAGGATTTGTTAAAAACATTTTCAAAAATCAAACAATGAAGGCAGTGCAAGAAACAACCGATGTTTCATTTCGTCTGTTTAGATTAAGTATATTGCATGCACTCTTCATACGTTGATAACATATCTGCCATTTTCTTTTCATTAAACTTTCAATTTTCGTAGAAATTTAAAAGTTTAGGGGGAGAAATCATTATTAAAAAAAAATGATAAAATCAGAAAAATCCAAAAATATGTTGAATCTACTTGCACGTACATGAGAAATGATAGTACACTAGAGTTTTTCAACACATCATTTTTAAACAATAAAGACTGAAGCGTGAAAATTGATGTGCGAGACGGCTCAGACAATTATTCACATCATTTTTAAACAATAAAGACTGAAGCGTGAAAATTGATGTGCGAGACGGCTCAGACAATTATACTGAACAAGTATATTCTTTGATGATTTAACTAAATTCTAATGAGTTTTTGTGGTTGAAACATCTTAGTGCATGTGAAACGTTTATACAAATCAAATAGATATCTCGTGAAGCATCTAAATTACATCGGGTAACGATGCAGTATATTCAGTGTGATGAACTGCATCGTGAGCTTCTTTGTTGTGGTATCCACAGACCTGAAGTCTCACACGAAGTCTCTTTTGAGCTTCAAGATGCAGCAAAAGATTCCAAATGGAACAAAAAGAGTCCCAAATGTGGACCGTCACCAAACAAATTCCAAAATGGAATTCAGAAGATTCCCAAGGGGAACAATAGGAAAAGAAAAATTCCAAAATGGAATTCAAAAGAAGTCCCAAAGTGGACCAAATCCAAATAGAACCCAAATTCCACACTGTTTATGATTGTAAGTGACCTGACGTGTTGAGTTGTTCTCGGGTTATTTAGATGAAGTGTATAACTTTCTAATGTGCAAGGTGTGGGTCACTCAAAACTTATTCTTAATCAACCTAATTGATCATCAATAATAGAAAAAGTAAGTGTGTCACTTCGAGCTAATTGATTTGTTCAACAATTCATCACTCAATTACTTCACAATTCAAATGTCTATTCTCAAAAACTGCAAAACATGTGTTGGATAATTTGCTAGTATGATCTCATTGCAGGTTAAAGATTCAGAATGTAAAGAGAAAATTCCAAAAATATCAAAAACATTGAAAAATTCAAAAACACCAAAAAGATTGTCATTTTAATATTTTTCTTTTGTGTTGGCAGTTTAACATGTGTTATTGATGTAGGAGTTGTTCATCAAGCAATATCTCATCTGATTGAGAACTTAGTCTTTACATTGATGATAAATGCACATTATTGCCTGAGTTTTTAATGTTTTTCTTTGAGTTGCAGGAACAGTTTCCATTACAGAACAAGCTTCCACGCGACTTGAAGATGTTCCTGTTCAAGCCTGATTCCAGTCCAAAGATCTCCAAGTCAGATTGCTGAGTGTTAAGAATCCTCCTCTTAATATCTCATACACAGATCCCATTAACCTTTAAAGCAAAAGTTGAGGGGGAGTATTCTAAGTCAAAGAAGTCTTCTCATTCTACTTCAACCGTTGAAGAAGATCCCGTTGCTGATATATAGATTCACCGGAATCTACTCTCTGCGTATTTCTTTCCATAGCCTCTGATGTTACTCAAAAGGGAGAGAAGGATGCAGATTGCTTGTTGAAAGACAGAGTTTTGGCAGCATCATCTTAGGGGGAGTACTGTTGGGTCCTTTTGAAGATAATGCATACCAAAACTTTAAGTAGCTCTCTATACTCGCCACATGAAGATTTAAGCTGATATGCCAGATTTGTAAAGTGTCATCTTAGGGGGAGTACTGTTGGGGTTATTTGAAGATGTCACTTTCCAAATATAAGCGAGTGAAGATATCGAGCATCATCTCGAGCAAGCACGGGTGAAGATGTTCATTATTTGTATATGTCTTAGAATATTTGTGTAATCGTTTCTTGCTTAAATGCGCGTTTGTGCTTAATTGCACGTGGTTAGGTTACATTGTAAGGTGAATGGTATAGACTATAAATACCATCATCTAGGTCATTTGTTATGGTGAGTTGCCTACATTTCATTGAAAATCCCTTGTAACCTCTCTATTGATCTAATACAATTCACCTATTCATATTATCATCATCATCTTCATCATACCTTGCATTGATCTTCATGAACATTCAAGCATCAATACGTGATCAGTGAGTTTCCGCATCACTGATTGCAAACAACATCCCCAAACAATCTCAGATCTAGATCCAAGCTCGGTGCATCTAGCACTATCAAATGATCGGATCCTGGTGTGTCACACTCCTAACGGTAAAACTCCGTTAGTGGAATTTGGGGGTGTGACATTCTAAAATCAGTAAAACATTTATTAGTTTTGAAAATAATAAACGTATTCACCTCGATTGGGTAGAGTAATTACTCAGCGTTTATCGATTGATCGGGTTACTAATTGAACAGTATGTCGATCTTTTTAACTTACGGTTAAATGTGTGTGTGTGTGATATGTGATGTAAATGTAGAGTGAAACAAGAAGTTCTATATATATATAGTAAGTCATACTCATCCATACATGATTCAATTCGATTCAATTCTTATCTACATATATTATTATAATATTTATATTTATATTACAAGAATGCCATTCTTTAAATATAATCTATTTTTTATCTGATAACTTTTAAAATAGGACGTTTTATAAAAATCTGAAAATGGTATTAGAATTAGCTAATTATTCTGAACATTTCTACCCATGTTTCGTTAAAAACGGAGAATGTTCAGTAAAAATATAATTTTATTATTACTAGACGTTCTCTTATAATAGTAAATACCCGTCTAAACGACTCATATTTCTAATTGCCACCTGGTCCGCTACTTGCTCGTTAAAATAATATTTGAAATAAAAATGTCATAAGTATACATATATTTTTATTTTTATATAATAATTGCCCACATATTATTTAAGGGTCAAATTTATAATTATCAAACGACAACTATATAAGGCCTATAACTTACTTTCAAAAGTACGGGGTGTCACAAATGTTTGTTTGTGTTTTAGTTTTGGTTCTTTTAATAGTTGCACATTAGTTGTGTGATGGATTTTCTTTTTGTCGATTTTTCATTGGTTGTGTTTTTTGTTTTTTGTTTTGTGGCATTGTTTAATTGGTGTCCTACTATCCGTTCTTTTTTGTATAACCACGTGTCTCTCGATTGGAAAGAAAATGAAAGAGGGAGAGTAGGAGGTTTACCGATGGTGGTTTTCACCTGAAAATACTCTAGACGCCATCTAATTTTGGATCTACGTTGATCGAGCGTGGAAAGAAAATGTTTTGGGGGATAGAATGCAATTCCTAGATTGAGACTATGCGTGGATTATAGAATGCAATTCCGGGAAAAGTTTATATGTATCAAGAGGTTACTGTTTATAAATAGCAGGTTTCGAGGATGAAACCTAAATAAGGGGGAGAGACTTGTAACATCCCAAATGTCGAATCAAGCGTTTATTATAATTGGGCTTTATTTTTGGGGTTTGTGGATTTACAAAGGTAGATTATGGACTTAACGAGTCCATGGGCCTATAATTATGGGTTTAAGGGTTCATAAACCTCCCATAAGCAACCCTAATCAGCCTCCATTTGCATCATTCTGATGTGTTCATGATTTGTATGCATATTAAGTTGCTAACTTTGCATTTTTAACTTAATAATCATCTCGAACATATTTACTTTGATATATATTTGTTTTGTAGGTGTAGGGAGCTAAAATGATGATTATCAAGAAACGAACACTTTAATGAGGATTGGTTAGCATGTGGATGGAAAGAAATCAAGAAACGAAGAAAAATGTGAAATTTTAAAAAGGTACTAAGCCTACGTCCTAATGGACATAAGCTTACGTCCGTTTTGACATAAGTGATTTTTGAGCGTTTTGAGGACGCAAGGCAGACCCTATGGTCGTTTTTGGGTAGAAGGTAGTAAACTTACGTCCTTTTGGACATAAGCTTACGTCCGTTGGTCGTTTTTATTTTTGGTCTAGATTTCAAGGCTATTTAAAGGGTTTTATGATATCTTTGAAACCCTAACTTGCACACCATCAAATGGGGCGACTTTAGACGATTTTTAGAGGCATTCTTCTCACTCCAAACATCAATCCATCACAATCATGCAATCCCAAACCGAAATCGAAGTGATCATTGTGAAGATGCAAGGCTAAACCACCCGTGATCATCTCCGAGTGGATGGTTAGTGGTTGTTTTATGTTTGCTTAGGGTTTTAACTTGTTGGGCATAAACATTAGATGTTCTTGGATGTTTGAATGATTATGTGTTTACCATTTTCATTGATTAAAACGATTTGGTTAATTGTTTTGAGAATTTGTTCATCAAATTACTAGTGGCAATTATTAATTCATTAAATAAGTTTCTTATTACATTATGTTCAATTCATGTTTGCTAATGAAATAACTAGGTACGTCCAGCATTAGTTAGTCATAATCATCTAAATACATTAGTTGATTTGGTTCTACTATCTAATTTAACAACCCGTTGTTTAGTTAGTAATCATAGTTCAACAAAATTGGTAAATGAGTTATGTCTATGTGACTCCCAAGTTGATAAACCTTAAGTACACATTAGGTCACTTACTTGAAACCCGGATTTGATCCATTTTCCAATTATTACATCACAACCAATTAATTTCACCGCACTTGTCTTTTCTTAATTCTTAGTTTAATAATCAATCTAAATCTTTCACAGCCAAGTGGCAATAGTTAATTTAGTTAGTTTAAATAATTTGAATTCTTAAATTAAATTACTTAAAACACCGACCACTAATTCCACGTGGTTCCACACTCTACTTACCCTAGCTAGCTAAGGTGATTAGAACACACATTTTAAACTTATCTTTGATTGGCTCTTCGACACTGTAACACCCCAAACCTTGCGATATTAATTATAAACACGAGATATAAGATATTTATATTTATATACTGTCATGCGAGTAAGTAGTGATTATAAATATAAGATGTTTAGAAAAGTAGTTATTATTATAGGAGACCATCTGATAACTTCAAAATATATTATATTCAACCATACTCCATTTTTAATGAAACTTACATCAACACGTAGAGGATAATGACCTCGTTCTTGCGACATACTTGTAATATTATTAAACGATGTATTTTTAAAACTTATAAGAGAAAAACAAAATTTAAGCAAAATTAATATTATAATATATATTTAATATGACAAAGATACATATGAATGTAATATTGTATGTACGTGTAAAGTGTATAGATACGGTTATCTTGTACCTTCATAAACTTGATATACAAGTATGTATAAACCGACTTGCATTATTATTTTAAAATATATAATAGATAAAACAATCATAAGACGGTTAGTATAAATCTATAAAATATAATAAACCAAACCTATTCTTCCCAAGTGTCAATTTTTTAGCAAGCCTACCTCTTAATTGCACACATGGCATTCTTTTAACCCATCACTATCCACGTGTCAATTTTTTAGCAAGCCTACCTCTTAATTGCACACAATGACATTCTTTAAGTTATCTTTTTTTACTTTTATTATGTAATTACACGTAATTTATTTTCATTGACAACTTATTCTAAAACTGACCCATGTATGACACCTTATGTGGAGCATGAATTAGAATACTGAAATGTGGGTTTTGAGTAATAAGTAAATTTCCTATATATTTCATTTATGTTTCAAGATCTTTTGTTGGCACTGATGTTATTGCGTTAGTACTAATTGCAGCATTCTTACCTGGTACAAGTCATGATTTTTTAATTGTTATTCTTGACATGTCACATTAACAAGTGCATAAGTTAATTAAAGACTCGTTTGTAACCTATGACATATCATTAGGTATAGATAAAAACCGATTGTTTATCTATTAACCTAATGTAAATTATTTTATGTTTCATCAATCTTGGTTTTAGAAATTTTTGTTTAATCCATTGTTATTCTTCATGAGTTTCTTTTGTATATCTTATCAACAAATATGATATTGTTAATGATTTTTATTCTTACCAAATCCCGTGTTAAACACGGGTCTCTAACCTAGTAAATAAATAATATCAACCAACTTGTTTTAAGAAGATTTCTAGCTTATATAAAGAGTGAACCACAACTAACAAATAAATCATTTAAAACTTTCACTTCTTAAAATAGTCTTCTCTGAGTAGTAGCAGTTGTATTTTTAGGTATGTCCTCTAATCTCTTTAAGTTTACTAGTAATTTTTATAATTAGTTAGGAGGCTTGGGTTATAGTCGAGGTAATACTTTGGATAACTTAATTCTAATTTAGGAATGGCTTGATCAATCATGCTTAAGCTAGATAGAGTTATCCAAGGCCGATCACGGTTATGACTAGCTAGTACTCTACTTGTTGCTCGACTAGTAGCTAAAGTTTATTTTGAACCTAATCAGGAACAAACTCTGAGACTGCTTGTCTTATTAGCAGCACTAAAAAGCCAAGGTGAGTTATCATGAATGTTTTTAAAACTGTGATAATATACTCGTCCTATCCGTACTTGTAATAAATAATAATGTTTATAATATGCACAAGTCAGTAGGGGTATACTGGATCTAGTTATGCTTAATAGGGTGTATGCTCTGGTATATACACAGACGTTGTGTGCTCTGGGGAACACTGTGTTCCAAATAATTTACACACTCTCCTATACCTATTTGACGGTGGGAGGGTCTGACAAACCCGCCGCCGGGAGGGTCTGACAAGCCCGCCGCCGGTGGTTGTGATAAAACCATGGATTGTGGATATTTAATATTACAACCCATATTGTATGCATGTCAAAGTTAGATTAAATTTTATAAACTGTATAGCATGAGCTCACCAGTATTAGCTGACGTCTTTTGAGTATATGTATCACAAGTGTTATCTGAAGAGAGGATTAGAAGCTACTTGATATTAATGGATCTAGAAGACCAAATAGTTATTAAGTTTTATTATTGTAAAATAAAAGATGATGTAACAAAGTTATTATAGTTTGTAATGATAGTTATGTTTTGCTTCCGCTGTAAGCTGTATCAATTGTGCACTCTCGCCCGGGTTCCGGGTGGCGGGTGCTACAGTTAGTATCAGAGCCTGAGGTTTTAGCGAATTAAGTGCCTTTCGTACCTAGGCTTTAACCATAATACTTAAGGACCAAGATCACTTTAAGATATGACTTCATTGAGTATACCTTAGTACTAGGATTCGAATGCTAAAATACTAGTAATAGTAAAACTATTATATCAACTAAGTAGTACCTGATATAATAATACGTATATATATATAAATATGTAAACTGTTTAGTTCAAAATTTTGAAATAGTGATGTATAAGCACATGAATTAAATTATAATTTATTTTATAATAAACGACTGTGATTAATATAACTATAAAGAAGACTGTCGTATTAATGATTAGTGGCTAGTTACAAATATAATATCTATAAAATATATATGTATGATAACTGTTAAATTTTTGCTATTAGGCTCGTGTCACAAATATATTTTAAACACATGTTATAGTATGTGATGTTGCCCTATCCGTGAACCATTATAAAGTATCAAGCGATTATATGGTTCGAAAGAAATAAACGATCTGTTATACTCTGTCTTGTAACAGTACACTGTAGTAAGTTATTTTGATATATTGAGTTCGTTCCTTATTGTAAATAGAAAAAGTATTTTGTACATTTCTATAGGTAAAACAAAATACTATGTCTGGAAATAGAGATGATTGTTCTGTTAACAATAGGACTGAGGGTTCCTCACGAACGAGAAACACTTCTCAAAACAACAGAACTAATGGAAATGCAAAAGTACAACTGGATGATGAAGCAATAAGTAAAATTGCTATGAAAGTGGCTAAGATTATGGCTGCTGCTCAGAACAAATCCGAAAAACAAGTAGCTCATGAAAAAAATTCATCATCGTTTGTAATAAAGAAAGCTGATAAGAAGATCGAGGACGGAAGATACAATAATAAAGAATGCACATATAAATCCTTTATGTCCTATAATCCTCCGTTATTTGATGGCAAGAAAGGAGCTGTGGAAGCTTAAGATTGGCTTAATAGAATGGAGTCTGTCTTGGACATTTGTGATTGCACTGAAAATAACCGAGTTCGATTTGCGGTATGCATGGTTCAAACAGAAGCTCTCAACTAGTGGAACATTTGTTGGTCCATAATGATCGTGATTTCAGTCCTATATTGACTTGTTTAACAACGAAACACACTTGACTCACACAAACAAAGTGTATTATAACCCAACTAACAATAACGAGATTAAACCACACAACCAGAGGTATATAAGCTACAAAGATGTGTAATATATGCTCCTAGCACCTCCAGTGAACAATCACACGACACAATCAGTAAGATAAGGTTTTTGTCAAAGTTGTGCAAAAGTTGTATTTCTTGAAGATAAGGTTACAATATATATCAGTCATAGGTTCGCTGATAGATTCGCTGCAGCGAATCTATCTAGCGAACCACATAGGTTCGCTGGGCACAAACAGGTTCGCCCAGTCGACACCAAATCAAAAGCTAATCTGAGCTACGGGCGAATCTATAGATTCGCCCGTAGGTTCGCTAGAACTAATACATACAAAAGTCATACAAAATACATACAAAATATATAACACCGACATACCGGTGAGTCCGACCTATACATGACTATCAATACTCCCCCTAGGTTGGACCTCACCTGGGGAAGTCTTCTGTTTAAGCTTCGTCTTCTGTTGGCTTTAAAGGTGCTCAATGAACGCTCCTGCCCTTTGTTTAATTCCGGCCATTGGATTGATAACGTCTTCAGATCCTGCCTCATCGTCTTCACTAAAAATCAGCATTGATTCCACGAACTCTGCTTCGGCGACATCAGAATCAGGCACATCCAGAACAATCGTTTCCGCCTGAATATTCTCAGTATGCTCCTCGCCAGTTACATCCAAATCTACAACCTCCACTGGTTTCTCGAACCTCTTCTCAATCGTTTGATCCAGCTGTTTAGATAAGTCATCCATGTCCATTTGCTGATCATCAGTCATCCTCAGCCTTTCGTTCACACTCCTAAGTTCAGCACGAATACCCCGGGCTTTGTTTGCGACCTTCACGAACAGGTTCGCTTCAATCCTTGTGTCATCTCCAGCCCCGTGCTTAATCCGGTTCTCACATAAAACTCTCAAATCCTCGTCACAAAAAGAGAAAACCTCCATTGTATCAAACAAACAAATCTCTGGACGGTCTTCCCCTTTCAGTCTGACAACAGCTTCACCCGTACCATTGTCATAGAACCATTTGTGAAAATCCTGTAATCTGGGTGGCTGTGTGTCCGGAACCCTAACTCTAGTCATAACCTTCGGTGCTTCAATCTTCAAAACAATCTTTCCTTTCCACGACATCTAGTGCCTGTCTTTCTTCTGCCTCATCCTTCTCGGCTTTTGGTACCCAAAATCCACAAAGTTTGACTTAGCAGCCTCTCTGATTGTCACTTCGAACGCACATGCCCTTCCACTCTCTTCTTTTCCTAACAGAGGAAGTTCCGCCAACCTTCGCAAGTCCCACCTCGGCAAGGTGGCGAAATGCTTCCTGTTTCTGATATAGCTGATATCACCTCCCCTCCTTTTGATCATATACGTATCCACAAGGGAATTGTATTTCCATGCAATCACCTGTCTATCCAACTGGGAGGTGTTTGGCTCATCAATATGCTGAAATATGGGCACCTCGGGAACCACTTCTTCTTCCTTCCTAAACCACTCTGATTTGTCTAAGTCGATATGCTCGAACTGATAACTAATCCCTTTCTCCTCAACCTTGTACATCTCCGGCTCATCATCTAAATCCTCCTCACTGTCAGCTTCTATGTCAACCTCTGGTTCATCTATCAAACTGAAATTCACGCTAGATCCACCAACCACCTCTGCCCCCTCAAACACATCCTAATCTATACCCATATCTTCATCAAACGGCTCCTCAGCAGCTTTACCTTTTCCTTTGTCCTGATCCCCAAATACAACATCCATTAACGGATACTTTGCAGCATCCGTTAAGGATTTCAGTTCAGCTTCAGTCAAAGCAGGCTCTGTCCCCTCTTTTTCCTTCAGGCTGTTCAGTTCCTTGAATATCCTAACCATCAGACATTGTTGATCCTTCATCATTCTCCCCATTTCATATATAACAGTCGACTTTTCAGCATCCTGGGTCTCCAGCTCCTCATACTTACTCTTCAGTTCCCCCAACTCAGCCTTTAAACTGTCAATCTCACCTCTCAGTCCAATAACAGATTCAGCAGATGTACCCGCAGTGTCGTGCTTTGCCTTCTTTGACGCTTCAGTTTGTGTATCAGATTTCCTCTTTGTTCGCTTTTCCCTACCAGCATCGATCTCAGCTTGTATCTCATCCACTTCTCGATCAAAAGAATAATCCTTTTCCTTTGCGTATGGCTTTCTCTTCTTTATCCTTTTCTCAACCACCTCAATATTCTCACCGCCCCGTTTCCTCTCAGTCTCCATCAATCTCTGGATTTGTACCTATCTATCAGCCGGGTACATGTTCTCCCACAAAAATGAGGTCCTACCGACACAATCAGATCTCACCGCCTTACAATCTCTGAATATCCTTGAATGCATCTCCCATATCTTCAGGACATCGCCAACAACCGGCAGATTTGGCAATTTATCATTCAAAACCATCTGAATGAATCTGGGATACATCAACCACTTGCCCGCTTTAGTAGCATGGATGTTCTCGAGCAAATAGTTGTAGATTAGCTTCGCAAGATTTTCCTTTTGTCCCCGACAAAACAACATCATTGCCCGAGCCCAGTCTAAATTCAATCCATTTGTGCCCCCTTTCCTATGATCCAAGCACATTATGAATACGTGTGCAATATACCTCCATTCTTGGATCAAATAGGATTTAACGAATTCCATCTTCTTTTCTCCAGACATCGGACCCTCATAACCCGCAGTCCTGAATGCCCCATATACCTCTTCCGCCGTCATACTGACTTCATCTCCGACATCCTCCTCTAATCTTAAAATCCTGGCCAGATCGGCCTCAGTAAGCTCCAGATCGAAACCGCTAACTTTGGCACATATACGAGATGGCTGTGTAGACACATTCATCACTGCAGTTCTCCAGAAATCTCGAACATGCAGCTTGTATATGGTCGGTGAATGAGAAATGGCGTGATGTATGTGAGACGACTTCAGCCATTTGATACAGTCTCTATAGCCACCGGCTTTTTCGTGATTCTCGTCAAGCAAAGCACACATATTGTGCTTTCTTTCGAAGAATAATGTCGACATCGTGCCTGAAAAATAAACGGAGATTGATCAGAAACGAAGATTTTGAAAAACAGTTAATAGATTCGCTGGAAATTAGGTTCGCTTAAAGAGTGAATCTGAGATTTGGCACCAGAACCTATAGATTCGCTGACATGAAAAATCAGTCATTTGGTCGAGCGAATGTATAGGTTCGCTAGAAACAGTCGGGCGAATCTATGTTGATGCACGGGCGGCATAACGACATAGGTTCGCTCGAGGTTTAGAACTTTCGTTCAGATTCGCCAGACGAACACATAGGTTCGCTGGAAACCCTAGGTTTTGAAAAACGGCCAAAATCACAGTCAAAACACCATTATCAAGCAATCAAGGCAACAAACAGGTAATATAAACATGAAACGAGGATATTATGAAGTAAGATCCTAACTAAAAACACCAAATCAGTCATTTAATTTACACAACATCACAGAACGACAGATTTAAGGGTTTAAAAGTGCTATTAATGGTTTAAAACAGAGACTAAGATGGAGGCGATGACATACCAGACCAAATTAGAGATGTTTAACTGTGAAAAACCGGTTGAAAAGTGAGAATCGAACGTTTGTCAGTTGGATTTTGAAAAGCCCGCTACAGTAATAGTGACAACGAAATTGTGAAATATTTCGCTGTCACTACATATATATACTGACACAGGTTCGCTGGCAGACACACTAGCGAACTTTAGATTCGCCAGAAGACCAAAAGTCAAGTAAACCACGGCGGCGATGCAAAGAGGTTCCTGGCGAACCTGTAGGTTCGCTAGCACACAAAAATTAAAATATTTTTGGTTTTTCTGAAATTTTAAATTCTTTTAAATCCATGAAAACGTCCCATGATTTCAACGCTCCAAAAATAAACATATTATCCTAAAAATACTAATAATAACAAGATAGAAGTTAGAAAAATAAAATAAAATGAAAGATAAAGACAGGAATTTTAAACGCTAAAGAAGGATATATATATTTTTCATGATGTTTTGAGCAGAATCATCGATTGGCGGGATTGCAGATATGTTTGTCCATTTAAACCCATGCCTTAGTCCTTTCAACAAGAGATCAGCAGCTTCTTTTATCATGTTTTTGGTTTGATTGAAGAAGCTCAGACAACTCGGTCCCCACAAACATCTAGGTAAAAAGAACAAGTTCTGTCATCAGGGTATATCTGAGCAATACGATTGACTTTGCTTGAATTTTGAGGATCAAATTTTGAATATTGATCGATGCATTAGCTTCTTTTGACACTTGTGCAATTTTTGCATCGTTTTGTGAGTGGAGCTTGTCAGCAATTGATTCTTTTGAACACAATGCGACTTATTATTTGGGAAACTCAAATAGTTTAGAGCTCCAGGTCTATACCGACGTATAACAGAGGAGATAAACATTTGAGCATGCTCGGTGAATCTTCAGGTCAATACTTCCGTATAGCAGAGAAGATTCACCAACTCCAGGTCAATACTTCCGTATAGCAGAGGAGTTAAGCACTTTGACTCAGTACGTTCTGAGGAGTTAACAAGTAACGCACTCAGAGGTTTTTCGGAAGACCATCACTAGCAGCTTTTTATTTTATTTGTTTTGCATACTAGAAACTCGATTCGGGGATAGGGCGAGGGTGATTTGGGATGTTTAGGGAAATCAATGCAAAGATTTGACGCTCTCAACCCATTTTTGACAGAACCCTTATCTTTGTGCAATCCAATCATGTCAAGGGGATAATCCTTGTTGCCGAGATCTTGAACGTTATGTTTGGCTGCACAATCACAGTTTACTTTGTTTTCGGGCTGAGCCTATCTGACATATCCCAAACACAATGCTTCTGACCTCCTTCAACGTCTCTTCAACATCAATCAAAATGGAGATCCTGAAATAGCAAAATTTGAAAAACTATAAATAGTTAATCTTTAATATCTCCCCCAAAATGTTTATATTATAGCTATCTAATAATAAATTTTTGTTTTTCAGATTTTCTTAATATATATATATATACAGAATAAAAGAGAAAATAAAAGGAAATAAAAGAAAATAAAGATAAAATAAAGGAGCGAAGAAATGCGTGACCATGGAATTTTCAAAGAAGAAAAAGAAATGTTATTTACATATTTACAAAGTGATTCACATAGAAAAAGGTTTTCAAAAAGATATAAGTCCCAACATAGAGATCAGTTCATAAAAACGTGGTTTATCAAAAGTTTTTGTGAAAAGATCAGCTTTTTGCTTTCGAGTTTCAATAGGAATAATATCAATGAACCCCTTTTCCTGTGCATCTCTGATGGCATGAATTCTTGTTTCAATGTGCTTGGTGCGAGTGTGATGAATAGGATTCTTGGCAATTCCAACAGCAGCTTCATTATCACAAAAGAGTGGTGTATGAAGAAAGTTGATGCCATAATCCATCATGTGATGCTGAATCCAGAGCACTTGGCAACAGCAACTTGAAGCAGCAATGTATTCTGCTTCTCCTGTGGACAGAGAGACGGTTGTTTGCTTCTTGCTTTGCCAGGAAACAAGACATTCTCCAAGGTATTGACATCCGCCAGTGACTGATTTTCTGTTAATCCTGCAACCAGCATGATCACTATCAGAAAAAGCATGTAAATCAAAGTTCCCACCTTTTGGGTACCAAAGTCCCAAACGAGAGGAACCCTTAAGGTAACGAAAAATTCGTTTAACAGCTTTCTCATGTGATTCTTTTGGATTGGCCTGGAAACGAGCACAGTAGCACACAGCGAATGTAATGTCCGGTCGGCTTGCAGTCAGATACATGAGAGATCCGATCATCGAGCGATACCGATGAGCATCCACATGATTCCCATTATCATCGGAAGTAAGGCATGTTTGAGCGGTGAAAGGAATCAATTCAGGAGACGAGTCATCCATGCCAAACTTCGTTAGGATCTCTTTGATATATTTCTCTTGGTGGATAAGAATTCCATCAGGCTTTTGTTCCACTTGCAGCCCCAAGAAGAAACACATCTCCCCCATTATCGTCATTTCAAAGCGATCCATCATCACTTTTTCAAATTCTCTACATAGCCCCTCATTAGTCGAACCGAAGATTATATCATCAACATACACTTGAACGATCAGCAGCTCCCCATTCACCTCCTTCTTGAACAATGTCATATCTATAGTCCCAAGAGAGAAACCTTTGCTGAGAATGTACTGTGTCAGAGTTTCATACCAGATACTTGGGGCTTGATGTAACCCATACAAGGATTTATCAAGCTTGTACACCTTTGAAGGAAAATCTGGATCCTCGAAACCCGGTGGTTGACATACGTAGATCTCCTCATCGATATCTCCATATAGAAATGCACATTTCACATCCATCTGATAAACTTTAAAGATTTTGTTCGCAGCATGAGCAAGAAAGATTCTGATGGCTTCAAGGCGAGCGACTGGAGCAAAAACTTCAGTGTAGTCAATCCCCTCCTCTTGAGCAAATCCTTGAACAACCAGTCTCGCCTTGTTTCTGATTACAACACCGCGATCATCTGGCTTGTTTCGGAAAACCCATTTAGTGCCGATGGGACACTTATTAGGAGGAAGATCAACCAGTTCCCAAACTTTAAGCTTCCTAAATTGCTGCAGTTCCATTTGCATGGCATCAACCCAACTAGGATCTTCAAGTGCTTGTTTATAATTCTTCGGAACAACTTGAGATAGAAAGGCAGCATAAAGACATTCATTAATCAAACCACTCTGACTTCGAGTTCGCACACCATCAGTAATTGATCCTATGATATAATCATGAGGATGATTTTTCAAGGTTTTGAAGTCAGTGTTGAGGAGTAAAGGATTGGTTTCGGTTGAGGGTGTATGTGATGTTGGAGGAACTGTATTAGTGGAAGGTGTATGTGATGTTGGAGGAACTGTATTAGTGGAAGATGATTGAATGTTAGTGGATGAGGATGGAATATCTGATGGAGAAGTTGGAACAGTTTGAGGTGGTGGTGGTGGTGGAATGTCAAATGAAGTGGGAGGTAATTGTGTAGTTGAAGGTTATGGTTGTGATTGTGTAGGTGGATGGTTAAAGATAGAAACTGATGTGTGTGGAATGATGTCATCATCGTCAGAGTCAGGAAGATTAAATGATTTGAAAATAGTGGTGGAATCATAAAACCATGCCGGTTCACTGCCAATACTTGTTGTGTTTGACTCTTGCCAGTCAACATAGTAGGACTCTTGCACAATTCGCGTTCGCTTGTTGTAAACGCGATACGCCTTTTGTGTGTTCGAGTATCCTACAAAGAAGCATTCATCCGAAACAGCACCAAACTTCGTCTTCTGATCTTGAGTATTCAAAAGAGTACAAGAACATCCAAAGGGGCGCAGAAAATCAATCAACTGCTTAATCCCTCGAAACAGCTGGTATGATGTCTTCATCTTTTCTTTGATAATCAGTACCCTGTTCAGAACATAAGCTGCACAATTAACTGCCTCCGCCCATAAAATAATTGGAAGCTTTGACTCAATCAGCATAGTTCTAGCAGCCTCCACAAGAGTTCGATTCTTCCTTTCAGCAACACCATTTTGTTGTGGTGTTCGTGCGGCGCTAAACTGTCTGAGAATACCCCGTTGTTCACAGAAAGAGTTGAAGATATGGTTTCTGAATTCTGTTCCGTTATCGCTTCTGATGGCTTGAACCTTTCTTTTTCCAAGAACCTCGATTTGAGGAATCAGCTTCATCAACTCTTCAGCAGTCTCACTCTTGTATGTCATGAATCTCACCCAGGTGTACCTAGAGTAATCATCTGTGACAACCAAGCAATAAGATTTCTTAGCAATAGATTTGACACTTATTGGACCAAATAAATCAGTATGTAACAATTCGAGGGGTTCAGAGATAGAATTTGTAATTTTAAGTTTATGTGGCTTTTTGTGCTGTTTTCCTTTGGCACAAGCCATGCATTTTTCAACCACTGAAAAATCTTTGAGTGGTAAACCCCTAACCAAATTGTTCTTAACCAATTTATTCAAAATTTTAAAATTAATGTGCCCTAAACGTCTATGCCACTGAAACGATTCAAAAGATGAAGCTTTAGATAGGAGACAGGTCACGGTAGAAGTTGATTCTTTTGATCCCATATTCAGCATATATGTATCATTTCGTCTCGGAGCTCGCATGATCACCAATTCTTCAGGATAAGAAAACTCTGGCTTCAAGAACAAACATTCATTTGGAAGAAACATCACTGGGATATTCTTATCACAGATTTGTGATACACTGAGAAGATTGAATGCAAGTTCAGGAACATAGTTGACGTCTTCCAAAGTTAGTGAACCATTTGAGACTTCTCCTTGACCGATCATCTTACCACCTTTCTTGTCTCCTGCAAAAGCAACATATCCGCCATTGATAATCCTATAGTTAGTCAGAAGGTCCCTCAACCCTGTCATATGTCTGGAACATCCGCTGTCAATATGTCAATGACTATTTACAACGGCATTTGAATGTTCCTGACATTTATTAAATAAAAATTAAAAAGTTAGACCCTTGAAATTGGCACCCAAGCCTTTGTGTACTTGGGTGGTGGAACAGATGAAGAATTACAAAAGAAATTATTTACAAATGTGTTTAACCTTTTTCCAAAAGATTTTTGCTTTGAACTGTTTTTGATTAAATTAGGGCATTGCTTAACAGTATGACCAGTATTTCCACATTTAAAGCAATGAGACTTCAAACCCATTTTGTAAACTTTGTTAACAGGAATTTTATTCATTTCAATTTCCTCATCACATTCAGACAGTTGAGAGTTGCAGTCACTGTAAGAGTCATAAGGTTCTTTTGACTTACTTGTTGTGACTTTTACTTTTTCAGATTCAGATTTAGGTTTTGAAATTCTCACTGGTGTGAAAGATGGAATTTGATGAGTGAAGAACTTTTGAAAACAGTTTGTTTTGGTTTGACTTTCAGAGACATGACCTGAAAGTTTGTCTTTGTCATTCACACACGCATTTTCAATCAAATCATCATTCAACACATTAGGGTTTGAAGTAGTGCACCCTAAATTACTATTAAACATGGAATTGTCTGAATATAACACATTACTAGAAACAGAATTAATTAAACTAATGTCTTCAAAAGACTTCTTGGAATCAGAACTAGAACATTCACTACTGCTAGCTAGAACAACCAAGCCCCGTACTCCCACCATAGGCGTAATCCTCTCTAACCTCTTTAAGATTTACTCCACTTAAACCTGCAATACAACTGTTAGTATCATTCTGTATAATCTCTTGTATCAACTCATTTGAGGGATGAGGAATAGGTGTTGGAGAGTAACAGAAGGTACTAGGTGGAGGATATGCATATGTTTCATTGTTGTTAAGACCCAAACCTGTTTTAACTCTGCCCCCCCCCCCCGTTGTTTCTTGCAGAGTTCCTCCCTTTTCATACTAGATATTGTCCACTGCTGCAGTTTATTTTTGAGTTTTCTTATTTCAAATTCAGCAAGAGTGACTTGCTCAGTTAAGTAGTTTATTTCACAGTTCTTTTCCAAAAGAGTTCTTTTTAAATGTTCATTTTCTTTCAAGGCTTCTCTTAATTTGACAAAATATTTTGACTCACTCAATTTAAGCTCTTTGTTAGTTCTCTTTAATTCGTTTTCGTTTGACATTAACAATTTATTAGCTTTGTATATGCCAATTAAACGAATTTTGCAAGCAGATGAACACATATCTTCAATAACATCATAGGGAAGACCAATTACCAGTTTTTCGGCAGCAAGGTAACGATCGCACTGGCAGTACGGAGTGTTCCTCTTGAATTCATCCACCGCATCAATCCTTGCCTTCTCAATCACGGTTTCCAAGTTAAGCTTTGATTCTTCATCATTCTTTACTTCATTAACCGCAGCTTCACAAACCAAACCCGAGTGATTTAGATGCCCTTGAACAATAGCATCTGATTGATCTTTGTCAGCTTTCTCCAGTTTCTCTTCCTCATCTTTACCATAAAATTCTTTGAAAGGATCAAAGCAATTTATATAGTTGTCATCAATCTCAACAATCTCAGCAACAAGGGCATGATTGATTTCCTCCTTGGTTTCTTCAATTTCTGCACTCCAATCAAAGTTGGTGAGCAGTACAGTTTCATTCTTTGACTTTGCTTCCTCAAGCCTTTCTTGATTTGGAACAGATCTTGGATTTCCAGAATTCACTGGTTCAGTAACAATTGGTAAAGGACATTCCCTTTTGAAGTGACCCAATTGTTTGCAGTTATAACATCTCAGCTTTCCTTTGTCATACCCCAGTTTGCTATTTTGTCCCTGATTCCCAAAGTTTCTTCTACCGGTTCTTTCCATAAATCGTCTGGCATGAAGAGTAAGCATGGCCATCTACCATTGGATGTCGGTTTCTTCCAGATCATCAGGATCCACCTGATACATATCTTCTACAGGCATACCCTTTCCCTTTAACTCACCTGCAACAAGAGCTTCATAGCTATGAACAAACATTCCAAATAAAGCCATAGTGTCAGATGGAATCTGAGTGGTGACAGATGCATTTGAGCTTGAACCAACATTTGTAGATGCACCAACAGATTTAACAGACACATGACTTGATGATCCTCCATGTGCAGCACTGTAGATATAAGAGTTTGCAGCGGATGAAATAAGTGCGGCATTCTGAGAAGGAATATTTGGAACCATTATAGACTGATTGTATTCTCTTCTCTTTACATCAAGATCGAATGACTTCAGCTTGTTTATAACATCCATCAGCTTGTAGTCATGAAAGTTTCTTTCTTGTTTCAACAGCTTGATTTGAAGACTCCACTGAGGGGGAAGAGAATCTAACAGTTTTGTGACTTGTTCATGATTGCCCAGCTCATCATCATACTTCTTCAGATTACTTGATACAGATAGGAATCGATTTGTAATATCAGTCAGGTTTTCTTGCGAATATCCCACGAAAGAGTTAAACTCTTTTTCAGCTTGAGCTTTTCTATCCAGTTTCAAATCCTCATTACCATCATAGAACTCGCACAGTGCATCATACAAGCTTTTTGCAGTTGTGTGTTCAGCAAACCTGTTGAAGATATCCTGATGCAAACAAAGTATCAATGCCCCGAGTGCCTTTTTGTCACGATCAAGTAACTTGGTATCTGCTTCAGTAAAAGTACTTGGATCTGTGTTTATTGAAGTGACAGTTCCTTCAACTGTCTTTGGCACGTGCAGACCATTTACAATTGATTCCCATTGGTTATAGTCAGTGTAGTAGAAAAAGGCTTTCAAACATCTTTTCCAGTCTTCAAAATTTTCACCACTAACAAGCCTCGGTGGCCTGTTAGGTTGAACGCTATCCAGATCATTCATATTCAAGGTTTATGTAGTCATAATTTCAAATAGATTGTAGATTCGCTGAAGACAAATAGATTCGCTGGCAGATTCGCTCGCAGATTCGCTAGACAAACAAACAGATTCGCTGACAAGCAAGAACAGCTTCGCTCGACAGATTTTGGCAGCAGTTTCGCTTGCACAATTTGCCAAACAAGTGAACTTTCGTTCGATGAAATGTCAGATTCGCTAGCCACAACACAAACCAACAGAACACAAAAATTTGAACTAGGTTCGCTGGATGAACACCTAGATTCGCTGGAAGAACAGATAGATTCGTTGGGTTACGAACAAACCTGTAACAGTACGGAAAAAGACAGAACAGCCTCAAAACTTGACCATTTGCAGACCCGTTTGTTTCAGAAGCTTTATATGACCAGATATGACAACAACCAAGCAAAATACAACACCAAAACTCCAAAATCAGTCCAGAAAAGAATCAAATAGTGTTTTGACACAAAAACCCCAAAATCAACACAAAAATCACTAGAATCAAACAATCAAGAGCACTAAGGCTCTGATACCATATTGTTGGTCCATAATGATCGTGATTTCAGTGCTATATTGACTTGTTTAACAACGAAACACACTTGACTCACACAAACAAAGTGTATTATAACCCAACTAACAATAACGAGATTAAACCACACAACCAGAGGTATATAAGCTACAAAGATGTGTAATATATGCTCCTAGCACCTCCAGTGAACAATCACACGACACAATCAGTAAGATAAGGTTTTTGTCAAAGTTGTGCAAAAGTTGTATTTCTTGAAGATAAGGTTACAATATATATATGTCATAGGTTCGCTGATAGATTCGCTGCAGCGAATCTATCTAGCGAACCACATAGGTTCGCTGGGCACAAACAGGTTCGCCCAGTCGACACCAAATCAAAAGCTAATCTGAGCTACGGGCGAATCTATAGATTCGCCCGTAGGTTCGCTAGAACTAATACATACAAAAGTCATACAAAATACATACAGAATATATAACACCGACATACCGGTGAGTCCGACCTATACAAGACTATCAACATTGAAGTACGAATGGAAGGAAAGGACATCGCCAAGAAAATGAGCTGGAAAGCGTTTGTCCGCGTGTTTCTTGCAAAATTTTGCCCTCCTAGCGAGATAGAACGATTGGAAATAGAATTTTTCCAGTTAAAACTGGGAAATAAAACATATCGAGAATATGTTACTAAATTCAACGAAGTTTCCCGATTGGTTCCTCATCTTGCTACGACAGAGGAACAACTGACCAACAGGTTTATTTGGGGATTGCCCTCTGAAATAAGAATATTCATTAAGTCTAAATCCCCGAATCTTTTTCTAAAACTGTAGAAGCCGGTGCCATCATAGCTGCTGAAATTCAACACCGACAAACTGAATCCTTCACACCAAAAAGAAAGTGGGAAGAAAGAAAGGAGAACAAGAAGAATCAAAATTTTAAAAGGGCAAAGGAAATGCCTAAATGCAGATTTTGCAATAAGAATCATTCGGGACCGTGTCGTTCACAACCCTACCCTAATTGTAAAATAACTGGGCATCTTCTTCAAGAATGTAGGGATAATAGAAGATGTTTTGAATGTGGTGATCCAGGACACCTGAAACCGAACTGCCCAAAACTTCAAGGAAATAATAATCAACCAAACAAACCCAGAGGACGTGCATTTGTGCTAACAACCGAGGAAGCCCGGAATACTCCAGATGTGATTACCGGTATGTATCCTATCAACAACATATTTGCACGAGTGTTATTTGATACCGGTGCCAATAGAAGTTTAGTATCGACTACCTTTAAGAGTTATCTGAATCAAGAATCACAAAATCTAGGCCATATGTTTATAGTAGAAATGGCTGATGGGAGTAAAAAGGAATTGTCGATATTATAAAGAATTGTTCCATGAACTTAAATGGTCATTTGATTCCTCTAGATTTAATGCATGTGGAACTAGGAGAATTTGATATAGTCATAGGAATGGATTGGCTAGCTCCGTATCATGCAGAAATTTTGTGTGACAAAAAGATTGTCCGACTTCGATTACCTAATGGCAAACGTCTAATCGTATCTGGAGATCGTACTGACAAGATTAAGAACCTCATTACCATGACTCAAGCACGAAAATGTTTAAGAAAAGGATGTATAGCCTTCTTAGCATATGTTGCGAACACCACAGAAAAACATAGGATTGAAGACGTACCAACAGTACGAGAATACCCCGATGTATTTCCTGATGAACTCCCAGGACTTCCACCCGATAGACAAATCGAGTTCAGAATCGACTTAGTACCCGAAACATTACCAATTGCTAAGTCTCCGTATAGACTAGCTCCAACAGAAATGCAAGAGCTTAAGAAACAACTGCAAGAATTGCTCGACAAAGGATTCGTCCAACCTAGATCATCACCCTGGGGAGCACCAGTCTTGTTCGTCAAAAAGAAGGACGGGACTATGCGTATGTGCATCGATTATAGAGACTTGAATAAAGTCACTATAAAGAATAAATACCCGTTACCTAGGATCGACGATTTGTTTGACCAATTACAAGGAGCAAGTTATTTTTCGAAAATTGATTTACGGTCTGGATACAATCAGGTGAAAGTAACACCAGAAGACATACCTAAGACTGCTTTTAGAACTAGATATGGTCATTACGAATTTCTGGTAATGCCATTTGGGCTTACCAACGCACCTGCAGTGTTCATGGATCTCATGAAAAGAGTTTGTAAACCATATTTGGATAAGTTTATGATTGTTTTTATTGATGATATCCTAATTTACTCAAAAAGCAAGTATGATCACGAGCGACATCTTAGAGCAGTCCTTGAACTGCTTAGAAGGGAGAAACTTTATGCAAAGTTTTCCAAATGTGAATTTTGGATGCGTGAAGTTCAATTTCTAGGTCATGTGATCAATGAGAAAGGAATACAAGTTGATCCAACTAAGATTGAGGCAATCAAGAAATGGGAGACGCCAAAGAACCCCACTGAGTTTAGAAGATTTCTAGGATTAGCAGGGTATTACAGAAGATTTATTCAGGATTTCTCTAAGATTGCAGTATCATTAACAATGTTAACTCAAAAAGCTTCTAAGTTTATTTGGGGACCGTAGCAAGAAGCCTTTACTATCTTAAAGCAAAAGTTGTGTAGCGCCCCACGACTGTCACTTCCCGAGGGAACTGAGGATTTTGTTGTGTATTGTGATGCATCTCATTATGGAATGGGATGTGTACTCATGCAAAGAGGCAAACTGATAGCATATGCATCTCGACAGTTGAAGATTCATGAGCGAGCCTATACCACCCATGATTTAGAACTTGGCGCAATAGTGTTTGCATTAAAAATCTGGCGACATTATCTGTACGGAACAAAATGTACAATTTATACAGACCACAAAAGTCTAAAACATATATTCGATTAGAAAGAGCTCAATATGCGCCAGAGAAGATGGATGGAGTTATTAAGCGATTATGATTGTGAAATCCAATACCATCCAGGTAAAGAAAATGTGGTCACAGATGCACTAAGCAGAAAGGACAAACCTCAACCAATAAGAATCCATGCAACTCGAATAGAGGTTAGAACCAGTCTCTTAGATCAAGTTAAGAATGTACAACAAGAAGCTTTAAAAGAAAACCATGTTAAGAAAGAAAGAATGATTGGTAGACAGAAGTTATTAAGAATAGGAGGTGATGGTATTTTAAGATTTAACAATAGAATTTGGGTACCTAGTTTTGGTGGACTACAAGACATAATCTTAGAGGAAGCTCATAAGTCCAAATATTCCATTCATCCTGGTAGTGATAAAATGTACAAGGATATAAGAAATAACTATTGGTGGCCGGGAATGAAAAGATCCATTGCCAGGTATGTAGAAAAATGTCTTACGTGCCTTAGAGTAAAGACAAAACATCAAAAACCCTCAGATTTATTACAACAGCCAAAGATTCCAGAATGGAAATGGGAGAAAATCACTATGGATTTCATCACAAAACTCCCAAGATCAAGCCATGGTTATGATACCATATGATTAATAGTGGACAGATTAACCAAGTCAGCACATTTCTTACCAATTCGTGAAGACTATAAGATGAACAAGTTGGCCCAGGTATATATGTAAAGGAAATAGTCTCACGACTTGGAGCACCCATTTCAATTATATCCGACAGAGACAGCCGTTTCACCTCAAGATTTTGGGAAACGTTCCAACATGAACTAGGAACTAAGTTGAACCTAAGCACTGCTTATCATCCTCAAACTGATGGACAGAGTGAACGGACGATTCAAACATTGGAAGACATGCTTCGTGCTTGCGTAATAGACTTTGGTGGTAGCTGGGATGATCACTTACCACTAATAGAGTTCGCCTATAACAATAGTTATCATGCAAGTATCAAAGCAGCACCGTATGAAGCATTGTACCGAAGGAAATGTCGAACTCCAATATGTTGGGCTGAAGTAGGCGAAAGTCAACTGTCTGGACCAGAAGTTATTCATGAGACTACAGATAAAATAAAACAAATCAAGGATAGAATGAAGAATGCTCAAGACCGACAGAAAAGCTACGCAGACAAGAAACGCAAACCTCTAGAACTTCATATAGGAGATAAAGTAACGTTGAAGGTATCACCATTAAAAGGAGTTATTCGATTCGGAAAGAAAGGAAAGCTTAAACCACGATATATTGGACCATTCGAAATAACGGCTATAATAGGACCAGTGGCATACCGACTAAAGCTTCCCGAGCAATTGCAAGGCATACATGATACATTTCACATATCAAACCTAAGAAAATGTCTTGTAAATGAGGCTCAACAAGTACCATTGGAAGATGTACGTATTGACGAAAAGCTCAACTTCGTTGAAGAACCACTTCACATTGAAGATCGAAAGATTAAAAAGTTGCGCAGAAAAGAAATTCCATTAGTCAAAGTCAAGTGGAATACACGTCATGGACCCGAATCTACATGGGAGTTAGAAAGTGAGATGAAAGAAAAATACCCTCATCTTTTCAAGTGAAGGCAAATTTCGAGGACGTAATTTTTGTAAAGGGAGAGAATGTAACACCCCAAACCTTGAGGTATTAATTATAAACACGAGATATAAGATATTTATATTTATATATTGTCATGCGAGTAAGTAGTGATTATAAATATAAGATGTTTAGAAAGGTAGTTATTATTATAGGAGACCGTCTGATAACTTTAAAATATATTATATTCAAACATACTCCATTTTTAATGAAACTTACATCAACACGTAGAGGATAATGACCTCGTTCTTGCGACATACTTGTAATATTATTAAACGATGTATTTTTAAAACTTATAAGAGAAAATAAAAATTTAAGCAAAATTAATATCATAATATATATTTAATATGACAAAGATACATATGAATGTAATATTGTATGTACGTGTAAAGTGTATAGATTCACTTATCTTGTACCTTCATAAACTTAATATGCAAGTATGTATAAACTGACTTGCATTATTACTTTAAAATATATAATAGATAAAACAATCATAAGACGGTTAGTATAAATAAATAAATATTATCAACCAACTTGTTTTAAGAAGATTTCTAGCCTATATAAAGAGTGAATCACAACTAACAAATAAATCATTTAAAACTTTCACTTCTTAAAATAGTCTTCTCTGACTAGTAGCAATTGTATTTTTAGGTATGTCTTCTAGTCTCTTTAAGTTTACTTATAATTTTTATAATTAGTTAGGAGGCTTGGGTTATAGTCGAGGTAAACTTTGGATAACTTAATTCTAATTTAGGCATGGCTTGATCAATCATGCTTAAGCTAGATAGAGTTATCCAAGGTCGATCACGGTTATGACTAGCTAGTACTCTACTTGTTGCTCGACTAGTAGCTAAAGTTTATTTTTAACCTAATTAGGAAACAAACTCTGAGACTGCTTGTCTGTATTAGCAGCACTTAAAAGCCAAGGTGAGTTATCATGGCTGTTTTCAAAACTATGATAATATACTCGTCATATCCGTACTTGTAATAAATAATAATGTTTATAATACGCACAAGTCAGTAGGGTTATACCGGATCTAGTTATGCTTAATAGGGTGTGTGCTCTGGTATATACACAGCTGTTGTGTGCTCTGGGGAACACTGTGTTCCAAATAATTTACACACTCGCCTATACCTATTTGATGGCCGGGAGGGTCTGACAAGCTCGCCGCTGGTGGTAGTTATAAAACCATGGATTGTGGATATTTAATATTACAACCCATATTAAATGCATGTCAAAGTTATATTAAATTTTATAAACTATATAGCATGAGCTCACCAGCATTAGCTGACGTCTTTTGAGTATATGTATCACATGTGTTATCTGAAGAGAGGATTAGAAGCTACTTGATATTAATGGATCTAGAAGACCAAATAGTTCTTAAGTTTTATTATTGTAAAATAAAAGATGATGTAAAAAAGTTATTATAGTTTGTAATAATAGTTATGTTTTGCTTCCACTGTAAGCTGTAAGCTGTATAAATTGTGCACTCTCGCCCGGGTTCCGGGTGGCGGGTGTTACAGACACCGATCAAATTTTGGCGCCGTTGTCGGGGATCGAACCCGGGTCACCCGCGTGACAGGCAGGAATACTTACCACTATACTACAACGATGTTTGCTAATGAAATAACTAGGTCCGACATTAGTTAGTCATAATCATCTAAATACATTAGTTGATTTTGGTTCTACTATCTAATTTAACAACCCGTTGTTTAGTTGGTAATCATAGTTCAACAAAATTGGTAAATGAGTTATGTCTATGTGACTCCCAACTTAGTAAACCTTAAGTACACATTAGGTCACTTACTTGAAACCCGGATTTGATCCATTTTCCAATTATTACATCACAGCCAATTAATTTCACCGCACTTTTCTTTTCTTAATTCTTAGTTTAATAATCAATCTAAATCTTTCACAGCCAAGAGGCAATAGAATATATTAGTAGTTTAATTTGTTAGTTTATGAATTAGTTAAATAATCAAACAAATCTTGTAACACTAACCACATGCTCTTCGTGGATACGATACCTGACTTACCATAGCTACCTAGGTTAATTAGGTTTTTGACCGACCCTCACGACAGGTCGATAACATTCCATACATTTCATTTCAATCTTTGTGAGAGAAAGTAGAGTGAAAAAGTGAAGAAATTTGAAGATTTGTTGATTTTGGGATTACGGATTCAAGATCTGATTATTTGTGCATTAAATCATCATGAAAAGAGATGGAAATCCAGGTAAGAAACATCTCCAAAGCATCCCTTTAGATCTGGATCAATTCTAGGGTTTTTGGGTTATTAGAAAAAGTGAGAAAATTCATAAAAGATCACGTTTTTACATTTTAAATGGTATAAAAATGATAGATTTAGTATTCTGGATGATATACCAAAGATTTGGATGTTAAAAGGTTGGATTTTGGGTGAAATGAAGATTTTGGACAAAAACCGAGCGGAAACCCTGTTTTGCGAAACTAGTGTTCGTTTTGAAAAACTGAGTTTCTCATTTTGCGAAACTGAGTGTCTCATATCTGCGAAACTGTAGTGTCTCATGTGTCTGAGATCTGTAGTTGTGTGTCTGAGTGTGCATAAGTCCCAACGAAATCTGGGCATGAGCCATGCGAAACTGCATGAGACACTAGCTGCGACACTGTCTGCGAAACTAGCTGCGAAACTGTACGTGAAACTAGCAAAAAATGACCAAATTGTACGTTGAACCTTATGCAGGCGGTAAAGTGTGATTTCTTAGACTTGAAGTTAATTTTCATATCAGGTGAGTTCAGGGACGGATATAGAAATTTTTTACAGGGGGAGCAAAGTTATGTAAGCAAAACTGGGGTCGTTAAAAAATTGGGCGGATAAAAAATTGGGTCGGGTCATAAACGGGTTGGTCAACAAAATGATGATACAAATTTATCAACTATTAAATATAGCTCAAAAATCATTCTTCATTAGATATTCTAAGTACATCTTACAATTGTCCTCTACGTGTTTTCATCTTTTTGAAACGCTCAATTACATCTTCATTAGTAACATCCGAAAGTTCATCGACTTCTACAGCACAAATCACGCAAGCGTTCAAAAATTCATCACCAATACGATTTCGGAAACTTGACTTTACACGCTTCATTGCAGAAAAACATCTCTCAACAGTAGCGGTTGCAAAGGGCAAAACTAGTGCTAGCTTTAGTAACCGATAGACCAAATAATAAGAAGTTTTGGAATACTGGTAGAATTCTAGTGCAGAAAAACATCTCTCAACAGTAGCGGGTGATAGTCTAGAATTCTAGTTCTCTCAACTGGATCCCATGGAAGATTATCCAAATCAACAAATTTAGGCATGGAAGGAGTAGAGATTGGTTTAGGAATACTGGTAGATGCATTTTCTGATGGAAATGGTGCTTTTCTTTTTAGAAATTTTTCCATGCTTTTTACCTCCTAAAACAAACAAACAAATAGAACAAAATTAATATAAGTTTGTCATAAATGTAAGTTATGAAAATTATAAACACTGAACACATATGTGCACAAAATATTTGCAAACAGAAGCATATAATACACAAAAAAAAATTACAAACAAACAAAATGTGAAATAAAATTAGTGTAAAACTTCTAACCTCAGTTGCGTAATTGCGTTGCGTTTTAGTGGGTGCTCGGTGGGAGGCGGTAGCCAGTAAGCCGTAGGCGCCTGGGTAGTGGTGACAGGCTTCTGTTGTTAGCACTTGAGTAGTTGAGTGTGTAGATGTGTTTGGAATGTCGTAATGAAGGGTAGGGTTTTAATTTTCAAAGTTCTCAAACCATTTAACCATCTGCACTCTTCTTTCTTTCATTTTAATATTGTTTTGTTTAAAACTATTATTTTGTTTCTTTTCTCATGGGCCCCCAAACCTAAAAGAATGTGCCCCTTTAAACAAATAATATGAGCTAAATAGATACATATATAATTTTTTTACATATGTTGTTGGGCTTGTAGGGGGTGCATGTCCCCCCCTCCATTAACCATGTATCCGTCCCTGGGTGAGTTCTCGATCCCCTCTTTTTAATGTTTTTAACTGTTTTGGGGCGATATGCATACCAGTGACGAGATTTCAAATAAATATTTTAAGACGGACTTTTATAAAGATGAATATTTCCTGATGAACTTTCCTTTAAAGACTTATATATGGACTTAAGACATGTTTTCCTTTGTGAAATGTTTGGACTATTTATGTGTGATTCATGTGTTGACGTATGATATAGTTATATTGTGTTGCATTATATTATTTAAACTAAAAGACGTAAGTGAAAGAAAGAAATGATCATTGGGCCCAAAATGGAGTTACATCTAAAGGGAAGTCTTGCAAGCAAATGGGAGAATTGCATTCGTTGCATTCTCGGTGAGCTACATCTAAAACAGTGGTGCTACATCTAAAAACAGAGAGACCCTATACTAAAGCATGGCGAATGGGCCATTGGGCATTAGTTGGTCAAACTGTCAGGGGCTTAGCTAGCCACGAATTTATTTACCTAATGGGAGCTTAAGGCCACAAATTGGGTTTGGCCTGTTGGCGAATCCGAGACGAGAATAAAGAAGTCTGGTCCTTCGGCAGACTGTGAATTGACGGAAAGAGAATTGACAGATAAAGAAGATAAAGTACAATCTAAAAAATAAATAAATTAACGACGAAGTATTACCAATGTGTTAGATTGCCTATGTGATAAAGTTAAAGTATTTTGACAAAGATTACGAGACGTTATTTGATAAAGTAAAACTAGAGCTCACTCAGCAAAGCTGACTTTTGTATGCATATTAGTTTGACAGGTGAAGCGGATGACATCGATGGCAGGCTACTCGGCTGAACGGATTACTCTCTGACGAAGCTTTGTTTGCCTTTTATTGTGAGATAATCAACCTTTTATAAACTTCTAAACTTTTGTACTATAATCCAGTCTTTGTAACTAGGCTATGGTAGCTACATAGTCATTGAACTTGTTATTTTTTATAGCCATTAAATGTTAATACTACAACATGTATACATGTATTTGAACTTTTGTAGAAACGGAAATCAAATCTATGTTTGGTACCATACAAGTAACATGAAACATTACACAAAAGGCTCGCGTAACACGCGAGTCATGCATAAACCTAGTTGGTATTATTTTAGAACAAGTAACAAAAAGTTACTGTGAAGAACACAAAGATACATACACAAAAGAGGGGGGTTTAACTTTTAACGCTAAGGTTATACACACACCCTTCGACCGATATCTAAACACCCTTTAACGGCCGTTAAAAGCTTAACGACTCTTTATGTTATGCATATGTCAAACTTTTGACAACTATCGGCGCAAACAATTTTAACGGTCATCAGCCATTTAATAGGCCATTAAGATATTTTTAATGACATGTTAACCATTTCATTGGTCATTAAACTTTTTTGATCAATTGGTGAAGACAGTTGTAACATCCCACACCGGTTGGGAAGGAGAACAAAATCTGTCTTATAAAGGGGTGAAAACCTTCCCTATCATGACGCGTTTTAAAACTGTGAGGGGCGGCGCCTAAGGGCGTGCCGACTGCCAAAGTGGACAATTCATGGTGCGGTTTCGTTGGGCTGTTACAGTTGGTATCAAATCTGGACCCGGACTGATGTGCCAATGGGGACGTTGGGCTCCTTAAGGGGGTGGAATGTAACATCCCACAACGGTTGGGAAGGAAAACAAAGTCAAGGGGGTGGAAACCTTCCCTACCATGATGCGTTCTAAAACCGTGAGGGATGGCGCCTGAGGGCATGTCGAATGCCAAATCAGACAATATCATGGTTGTAACATCCCAAAAGTCGAATCAAGCGTTTATTATAATTGGGCTTTATTTTCAGGTGTTGTGGTTAAAAAGAAAGGTAGATTATGGACTTAATGAGTCCTTGGGCCTATAATTATGGGTTTAAGGGCCCATAAACCTCCCAAAAGCAACCCTAATCAGCCTCCATTTGCATCACTCCATCCATTTCATTTCAATCTTAGAGAGAGAAAGTAGAGTGAGAAAGTGAAGAAATTTAAAGATTTGTTGATTTTGGGATTAAGGATTCAAGATCTGATTGTTTTTGCATTGAATCATCATAGAAAAGAGATGGAAATCCAGGTAAGAAACATCTCCAAAGCATCTCTTTAGATCTAGATCAATTCTAGGGTTTTTTGGGTTTTTAGAAAAAGTGAGCAAAATCATAAAAAGATCACGTTTTTACGTTTTAAATGGTATAAAAATGAAGATTTTGGGCAAAAGGTTGGATTTTGGATGTTAAAAGATTGGATTTTGGGTGAAAAATGAAGATTTTGGGCAAAAACCGAGCTGAAACCCTGTTTTACGAAACTAGTGTTCTTTTTGAGAAACTGAGTTTCTCATTTTGCGAAACTGAGTGTCTCATATCTGCGAAACTGTAGTGTCTCATGTGTCTGAGATCTGTAGTTGTGTGTCTGATTGTGCATAAGTCCCAAAGAAAGTTGGGCATGAGCCATGCGAAACTACATGAGACACTAGCTGCGACACTGTATGCGAAACTAGCTGCGAAACTGTATGCGAAACTTGCTACGAAACTAGCAAAAAATGACCAAATTGTACGTTGAACCTTATGCAAGGGGTATAGTGTGATTGCTTAGACTTGAAGTTAATTTTCATATCAGGTGAGTTCTAGATCCCCACTTTTTATTGTTTTTAACTGTTTTGGGGCGATATGCATACCAGTGATGAGATTTCAAATAAAGATTTTAAGACGGAATTTTATAAAGATGAAGATTTCCTAATGAACTTTCCTTTAAATACTTATATATGGACTTAAGACATGTTTTCCTTTGTGAAATGTTTGGACTATTTATGTGTGATTCATCTGTTGACGTATGATATAGTTATATTGTGTTGCATTATATTATGTTGCATTATATTATGTAAAACTAAAAGACATAAGTGAAAGAAAGAAATGATCATTGGGCCCAAAGTGGAGTTACATCTAAAGGAAAGTCTTGCAAGCAAATGGGAGAATTGCATTCGTTGCATTCTCGGTGAGTTACATCTAAAACAGTGATGCTGCATCTAAAAACATAGAGACCCTATACTAAGGCATGGCGAATGGGCCATTGGGCATTAGTGGGTCAAACTGTCAGGGGCTTAGCTAGCCACGAATTTATTCACCTGATGGGGGCTTAAGGCCATAGATTGGGTTCGGCCTGTTGGCGAATCCGAGACGAGGATAAAGAAGTCTGGTCCTTCGGCAGACTGTGAATTGACAGAAAGAGAATTGACGGATAAAGAAGATAATGTACAATCTAAAAAATAAATTAACTAACGACGAAGTATTAACAATGTGTTAGATTGCCTATGTGATAAAGTTAAAGTATTTTGACAAAGATTAAAGACGTTATTTGATAAAGTAAAACTATAGCTCACTCAGCGAAGCTGACTTTTGTATGCAAATTAGTATTGACAGGTGAAGCGGATGACATGGATGGCAGGCTACTCGGCAAGTGAAGACTGATCACATCCGTTTTAAGAAGACTTTTTATGTTTATTTTTGAAGACAGATATTTAACTTTTGTGGTTTGTAATGACGTATTATGTTTTAAGACTTCCGTTGTGGTTATTTTAATTAAATGAAGGTTTTTATGAAATGTTTTATGTTGTGTATGACCAACTGTAAGGTCCCATGAAAAGAGGGCCTTACAACGGTGTGGTTTCGCCGTCCTATTACACTTCTCTTAAGGCAAGATTTGAACAATTCAAAGAGAGTGGGACATTATTTTTTTTGTTTGTTTCCGTAGATGTTAAGGGAATTTGAGATAAAGATCTTAAGTTGTGCTGTCAACTTCTAGAAAATGCACGTGGGTTTAAAGATAGCTAGGATATTAATGCTAATGAACTTTATATGTAATTGAAGCTATGAAACACATCATAAGCCAAAGAATTTAACAACCTTTAGTCTTAGATGTTTTAAAGCACTTAAAATAATTCAATTATTTCCTAAATGCAGAAAGGAGTTTTTTGACGTTTAAGTTATTAAAATCCTACTTACAAACCGCAATGTGCCAAGAAATATTTTGTGTATTGGCCATGATACCTATCGAGAACAAAATATTAGACATTATAAATTGTGAAGATATGATAAACCAATTTGCCATGACGAATGATAGGAAAACTTCATAGATTATTGGTTAACTAATAGGTATGTAATTATAATACTTTGATTTTCTTGTGATTACTAATAAAACTTTTGTTTTCAATTAAAAAATTAGTTTATATAATTTAATTCATTAGTGCACATGACTTTTTTCTTACATAAGGTACCACAATTCTTTGAGGATAAGAGCATTCATAGTAGCTTCTTTATTTCCATATCTATAATTACACTAAAAACATTATTTTTTCTCTTTTCTTCTAATTAATAATAATATTATTATACCTTTATCATTATAAATTTTCTCTTATCCACTCACAAGTCATAACCAATTTAAAAAAATATTAAAATATTATATTGTGTAAAGGTAACTTAATTTTCAAACATAGAACGTATCCCTTATCCATTTTTAAATTTTCTCTGTATCCAACTCACAAGATTACACGAATCCAACTCAAACACTTGTGGTTGAGTTTAAGTATCAAGATGTGATTGAAATTCATAGCCATAATAAGATGGCAGCTTTGTCATCATATTCATATGTAAGACATGCAATACCCCTCAATCGTATAGATGCTAAGTTGTGACTGGGCAAAAAGTGAAATAAAATACTCGTAATAAAAACACAAAATTGTTTCAATGATGATATACCAATGTGATGAAATGTAACTGATATGGTCTACAAGCTATAGACGAACATAAATCTCCACAGGAGAATATGAAAACATAATCCCCTTCAATTCAAATTAAGTTCCAAAACCCCAGAATTTTAAACAACCGAACAAAAGGATAAACATCTCCACAAACTTAGGAATATGAAAACAATTAAAAATAACTAAGGATATGCTTGAATCACAAGCTAGGCATCAACTGGGCTTGGGTCTTGGGTCGACGGGTCCGGATTAAGTACTGGATCGGTATCAGTAACAAAATATAACAAGCACCAAGTTGTTTCAATGATGAATTGATGATATAGTTATTATATATAAAGTCTCAATATATTTGGAGAAATATGTTATGGCAAATTAATGGTAAAAATATAATAGTTGGTGAAAAAAATCGAGTTTGTTAGATTGACACTAAAAACATCTATCTACCTATTCTAATAATTGAGTAATTTATCCACATGTCAACATTCTAACTACTTCACATAGGATTTTGCTTAGGTGTCATCCTCTAATTTAATTTGATGGATAATTTCAAGCGGGTCATGGTATGCTCCATATTCGAAAAAACCCGATATGTACAAATAAAAAATTCACATATTATCATCAATTATCACCTAATATGATATGTTCAAATAAAAATTTACCGATTATCTTAATCTATTTCCTAACCCGCTATGTTCAAGTTAAAAATTTACCAATTATCATGAATTATCTCCTAACCCAATATGTTCAAATTAAAAATTTACCACTTATCATGAATTATCTTCTAACCCGATATATTCAAATAAAAAATTTACCAATTATTATAGAAAATTTTCTTTATTTTAGCATGTAATTTTTGATAGGCAAATATTTGTAAATATCCAAACCGATTTAATAGGGATGTGTTAAAAATAAATTTAATACCTAAATTTAGATAAAAACATATAAAATCGAAATTCCGTGTAATACACGGGTACTAATCTAATGTAGAATAAGCAACTTGTTAAACAACACCATTGCCATTATTTAGTTGACTTGTTAATCATATATAGTCGTATCACATCATTAGTAATTTAGTATGAAAAAATATATTAGGTCTTAGTGATAATGATGTTATCTTGGATTAATTAAGTGGATGGTGAGTTTCGTTTCGGAGATAAAATAATTCTAAAATTTCTTAAAATTCAAAAATTCAACCGATTTCGAGTTAAACACCGGTCAAGGCCCATATGCTTGCATTTTGAAATTCAAATCAAATAATTGTGTAGCCATATAAAATATCTATTCATTCATTTGTATCCCTATATAAAACGAATTTCTCAATCAAAGCCCTAATATCATGATTTCTACTCTTCGTCACAAACCCTAACCACTTTCTATCTCCTCTTCAATCACACTCACTTCAAAATGCGTGAAATCCGTCACATCCAGGGTGGTCAATGCGGCAACCAGATCGGAGCTAAGTTCTGGGAGGTCGTTTGCGCCGAACACGGTATTGATGTCACTGGAAAGTACACCGGAGACTCTAAACTCCAACTCGAGAGGATTAACGTCTACTACAATGAAGCTAGCGGCGGAAGGTTTGTTCCACGCGCCGTGCTTATGGATCTAGAGCCAGGGACAATGGACAGTCTCAGATCTGGTGCATAAGGTCAGATCTTTAGGCCTGATAACTTCGTTTATGGTCAGGGTGGTGCTGGTAATAACTGGGCGAAAGGACACTATACTGAAGGCGCTGAGTTGATCGATTCGGTTCTCGATGTTGTTAGGAAGGAAGCTGCGAACTGCGATTGTTTGCAAGGTATGTACATAATTACACATATCTATCTAGTTTTTTAATATTTGATTGTTGGTTTAGATATATAGTTGATTGAGTATACTGTTGGATGATGAGTTAGAAATGATAGATCTACAACATACGTATGCATGCATGCATGTGGTGTTTGTTCACTTAATGAATCTACACAACGTGTGTACGTGTCATTTTTTTGGTTTTGAAATGTCTGATCTACGCTTTGGTATTTTTCAATTTTGATTTCTCGAATATACAATTTGGATATCCGATGTGATATTTTATGTTCATAACTTATGTTTGTTATTTATATTTCTAAACCTTAGCTTTTAGCTTCAGTGTTAGTAATATTCTTTGATGTGCAGGTTTTCAGGTGTGCCATTCTCTTGGAGGTGGGGCAGGGTCTGGTATGGGGACACATTTGATATCAAAGATTAGGGAAGAATATCCAGACAGAATGATGATGACCTTTTCTGTTTTCCCTTCCCCAAAGGTGTCTGATACTGTTGTTGAACCTTATTGTCAATTCTCCTCTGTTGGAACAAGTGACATGTTGCGATATTGATGTGAGACAGAGATAAGCATTATTTTAGTCATTTCTCCTCTGTTGAAACACTGTTGGAACAAGTGACATTTTGCGATAACGATCTGAGATAGAGAGGAGCATCATAAGACACATGACAAGAGTCTTGAATTATAATCAACAACTCTAAGTAAATGCATTAGAGAATAGAATAAATTATTAGAGGATGGACCTTGAAGCAATTGATAACATTGCTTTATGACCGACCTCTCTTGAGGCTATCAATTCTATGCACATTAGATCATGAAACTATCCGGCTTATTGAACAAAGTGCATTGTAAATCTAATCAAATTACCTGTATCGAAAGAAATGTAGATATACTTTATATAATTCTTATCTTCGATCTTTTCTTGATTTTAAGGCTTGTTGAAACTCTATGAGTCAAGATTATTACTTTTTAGTTTTGCAAAGCGTTAATTTTTATTTTTCTTAATATGCAAATATTAAAGTTAGTTATCACGTTAACCTTAGCCAACGTTATAATAGACCAGTAAATATTAATATCTGGGGAGATGGTTGCGGTGGCCGCTAGATTGTATTTAGGATTGGCCTTGGTGATGCCGGTTTTGGAGCGAGTGTGCATGGGGTGTGTGTTAGTGGGTTGGTGGGTGATTGGAGTTGTAGGGTTGTGTTGGGTTTGGGTTTCGGTGTTAGGTGACGTTGGGGGGGTGGTGGTTGTGGTAGGAGATTGAGGAGTTTATGTAGGCGATGTGGTGGGAGTGGGCGTACAAGGTGTGGGTGATGATGGTGAGGTTCGTGACGTTGGGGGGGTGGTCGTTTGAGTTGTAGGAGGTGTGGATGATGGTGGTGAGGCATTGCTGGGAAAAGCTGTGTGAAAAAATTGATGTGGAGTAGAGGTGGATTCATCAAGAAATTGGTACTTGGTGGGTGATAAGGGTGTGTTGAAGGGAAAAGTGTTTTCGTCAAAAACGACGTGACGAGAAAGATGCACTTTGCCGGTGATTGGATCGTAACATCGGTAGCCGCGGAAATCGGATGGGTAACCCAAAAATACGCAAGGGACGGATCTTGGGGAGAGTTTGTGAGGTTGGGTTGCGGATGTGTTGGGATAGCACGCACAACCGAACACACGGAGATGATCATATGTTGGTTGACGTGCATATAGGGCGAAGGCCGGGGTTTGAAAGTGAAGCCTTTTTGTGGGTAGAATGTTATGGAGATAAGTGGCCGTGTGAAGGGCCTCTACCCAAAATGGGGGGGGGGGGGGGAGGTGCGCATGAAAAAGAAGGGCACGAATGATATTGTTGATGCGCCGAAGCATGCGTTCTGACCGCCCATTTTGTCACGACGTTTGTGGGCACGAGAATCGAAAGATTAAACCGTGTTGGGCGGCAAAATCTTTGAATTTGTTGTTATTGAATTCTCCCCCTAGATCACATTGAAACGTTTTAATGGATTTATTAAATTGTGTTTGGATTAATTTGTGGAATTTTGTAAAGGTCGTAAACGTTTCGGATTTATATTTAAGTGGATACACCCACACATAGTTCGTAAAATTATCAACCAAAATCATATAGTATTTATAACCTGAATTGCTTTCGATAGGTGAGGTCCAAAGGTCACAATGAATAATATCAAATGGTTGAAGTGTAGATGAAACATAATCAAAGAAAGGCAAACTTTTACTATTAGATAATTGACAAGACGAACAAACAAAAGAACCACAAGTTTTGTGACAATTTAAAATGCAATAACGACGAAGATAATCAAGGACGTTCGCGCCGGGGTGCCTGACTCGATCGTGCCAAGGAAGCGGTGACGTGGTGGATAGCAAGGAGTATGCCGGCTTGGTAAAGGGATAAAGATCTCCAGTGCTATTGTGACGGGAAAGGTGGTGTCCAGCCATGTCCTTCAAAGTAAAACCAAATGGATCAAATTCAACTTTCACATGATTGTCAATGGTAAATTTACGATAAGAAAGTAAGTCTTTGATGACATCAGATGAGTGGACAATTTTGTTAAGGTTATAGGTTTTATTTGGGAGGTTAAGAAAATCATTGCCGGATCCTTTAACTGGTAAACATTGACCATTTCCAACTAAAATAGGCATTGTAGGAAATAAACAAGGGGAAGTAAATTTACCTTGATCCGAAGTGATGTGTTGAGACGCTCCGGTGTCCATGTACCATTGTGGATCATGATAATTGAGGTTCATATTAGCTAAAGCCGAGCCAATGTCACTGGGTTGCAAAGCATTGTTACCGAGTGGGCCGAAACTGGGTGTAGCAGCAACTTGGGCCTGTGGAGTAAGGTTTGCATGTTGTTGATTAAACTGAGGTGGGCCGGCCTGATGTTGTTGAGATGGGTAGGGCGAAGGTGGAGCGGCCCACTGCTGCTGGAACATTGACGAGTGGGCCTGTTGGCCCAAAGCATTATTATTGTTACCGTATCCATATTGTTGCTGTTGGCCTGGATAATTAGGTTGACCCATGTGGCTATGTGAACCTCTTCCACTGTCAATTCTGCCGCCACCCCTACCATTGTTGCCCCCCCTCTGCTTGCTGGCCCACAACCACGAGCCGCTTTAACGGGATCATAGTTGCGTCCTCGGTACCCGTTTGGATATGGCAATCGGTCTGTGTTGGATGAAGGGTAGTTACGGTCATGATTGGATGTTGCGTGAGGGGTTGCTAATACTGTGTCATGAATGGAGCCTCCCCGAGCAGCTTGACGTTGTTGTTCCTCTTCGATCATACTACGTGCATCATCCCAGGTTGGTTTGCTTTGGTTAATAATGGTTCCGATGGTGTCGTATTCGACCGGTAACCCCCGTACCATTTAGATGACAAGCCTGGTTTCAGAAACTGGTTGATCGACATCACCAAGCTGATTGGCGATGTCCTTAAGAGTTTGACAGTATTCGTCAAAGGATGAACACGATGAAAGAGTGGTGTTGGTAAACTTTCTTTCGAGGGTGGCGGTGCGGGCATGTTTGTTGTTGATGAAAATTGCTTGGATTGCCAACCAAGTTTCATGAGCAGTTTGTTCTTTGTCAATGAGGCGGGCCATGAGTTCATCCGAGATGGTGCTAAAAATCCACTGTGTTACCAGTGCATCGAGTTCCAACCATGTTCCGTAGTCGGGATCTGTTGTTGGTGAGGGTTCTTTTGTGCCGTCAATGTGGTGCATGAGTTTGAATGCACGAACATGAATTTTGAACAAACAAACCCAAGTTGTGTATGGGATTTTCTTTCTGTCGAGGGTGCGAACTTTGCCATTGATGTTGTTGAGGGAGTAGGCTGGGTGAAGGGACTTTTTGTCATTGTTGGAGGAAGATGATTCTGGTTCAACCATGGTGATTTACCCCGTAGGGATGTGCCGGCAGGAAAAAAATAGGGTTTTTGTTTGGCTCTGATTAAATCACTTAAACTTTGTTTTGTTTCAATTAGATAACTTAACTTTAAGTTTTATTCCAATTAAGTCACTTAACTTAGTTTTGTTTTAATTAGGTAACTTAACTTTAGAAAAATGTTCTAATCCTAAATAATTAGCTTGGATAACATGTAAAATTGAGTTTTAATATTCAAATTATAACAAACATGAACGAACATAAACGAGCAACATAACTAACACACACATGAACAAACATAAATGAATGTTCACGAACGTAAATGAACGAACAAAAATGTGTTCATGTATGTTCGTTTAACTAAATAAACACAATTTTGTTCATGTTCATTCGTTTATTTAAAAAAAGGAATATAGTACTTCACACCGAGCAGATGATGAATGTCAATTTGTTTACATGCCTAAAAATGCTTATCGGCATGCGTACTTTTTCTATTATATATATATATATATATATATATATATATATATATTTAAAACAATCATACAAGAAGATAGAATATTAGTAATTAGCTTCTACGTTACATGCATGTAAAGAATCAAATAACTTAAAATGTGTTGACATAAGTCATATAAAAGGAATGTGTTACACCACATGCTACTATTTAGCCTTTGGGTTTGAAGGGGAGGGGGGTTAAGCACACAGGGCATTATGTAGAACTGTAGAAGAGACTTGACGTGGCAAAATGATGTGTTATGTAGTTTGACCATCAAATAATATAAGAGTAGATCACCTAATGTTATGTAGTTTGATAATAAATGAATACAAAAAGTCAAAAAAATCTCTATTATCTTTCACACCCATGATTCGTTGTCGCACCCCAACCGATGGCAGAAACATCAGGGCGAACGAAAGTGGATAGATTGCTCGTAGCTCATGGTACTTCAAATGATTTAAATAATATCAAATTTAATATTCAGTTAGCTAATACATGAATAAAATAGACCAGTAATCAAGACATAATAAATAACTGTTTATTAAACTAGGTCCATGAATCCGATGTGTGAAGCATCTTGAGGTAATCTACTAAGCCGTAACACATGAAATTATGTGAAAAATAGTATTTGTCAGCTAACGAATTAGCCGGTGAGTAAACATAGGTTTGCATACATACATTTATATCTATAGATTGGGGATTTTCTAAAAATGCTAAAAACTCTAGGAAGTGTAGGAACCAATCAGCAACAAGCACGTGTCCAGTACTCTAAAAACAGACGGAGGGGTGTTTACGTCATTTTACTCGATGTATGTTGTTATGGCAAGAGCGGTTACCATGCATGTTGTTTATTCAACCCCTCATATTTCTCGATTTCATTTTGCGATTTTCTAGGGTTTATAATCCGGCTTTGATCAATTTTTTCATAAGATTTTTCGATTTCATTTGGCGATTTACTATTGTTTATAACACGACATTGATCCATTATTTCATAAGATCTCTTTAATGGCGGATACTTGTGCCGATGATCATGCAGTGTTTACAGGTAAGTTTGTAGTCGTTTTAGTTATAATTAGTTTATTATTGATGCGTTTGATTCATAAGATCTCTTTATGATTCAATCAACTTCTTTTGCCATCCTCTTAGAAATTCTTTCATCTGCCTTTTTTTTCGATCTCGATTTTTTTCGGTTTACTCAACTTCATGAAAGGAATTGTACTTTTGATAAAAGCCTCCTTATTATCGTTTAGATAATGCAGTGCTATCTTTGTTGCATACTTACATCTCAACTTCTCAAGTTGACTTTGTTGATTGTTTTCCTCGTCATTTTCTGTGCAAATACCACATTCTCACCCATCGCAGACTCCATTATAAGTCTCCATGTGTCTCATTAGAAACACACCACAATCCACTTTGTTTGTAGTGGTCCTACACTGCATCTTTAAACGAATTGGCAATGCTGATCTTATGTTCATGGCATTTATATGTGAAACAGACATCAAATAATCACCAAATGTTGTAACCTGAACAATTACAACATTAACACATTAGACTCAATTGAAGTTACTTTAAAACATGGTGTTTAAATATATTATACTAACTTACCATTTTATCAACCCATCCTAAATATTTTACAATTACAGTCTCGTTTAGCTCAACTGCACTGTTGTCAATTACTTCAACGATGTTGGTTTTGAGATTAAAGCACATCAAGTAGTAATGACGTTGATATAAGATTGGTATGAAAATCAGCTCAAATTCTTCAATGATCGTTGATTCCACACGTTGAAGCACAATTTTCATATGCCTTGTAAATTCCTTCAATCTTCCATACTCACTTTTATCGTAGGTGTCCCTATGCTACAGTACAATAAAACAACCATAAAACATCAATCGCATAGTCATATGTACTATAGTGTTTTTTTGTTTAAAGTTGATACATACCAGCATGATCTCGGTGCACAACAATTTTTTAAGCGACATCTCATTTGTTTGGCTTCCTTCCTTTGGACTCTCAGCATCCTTCTCAATTTTTTTCACCATTTCCTCATGATGTAATAGGTGACCCCATGCTAGGACGACATTGATGTGTACATATGGTCCTGACCTCTTGCTTTCCATTAGTACTCTAGTCTCCACTATTTTTCCTTCTATGCTGAATACCACACTCCTGTAATCATGAGGTATGCATGTAATAAATTTAATCAAATAATAATATATTTTTTTACAGATATTTAAAATATACATACCATTCATCCCCTATTCCTACAAACAAATAGGATGTTATATTCTTTTCCAATGCAGTGACTTCATCTATAATCTCAACTTTTTTATTCTCATATGCAGAAATCAATATATTTTCCATTTGACTCAGTTTACCCTTTGTTGTATTCAAATTCTTGTATGATACTAATGATATATCCCTTTCGCTGTTTTGAATGTCAAGTTTAGTTGCATCAGTTGTTGGCATCAACGTAGCTGGTGGTTATTGTTATGTACCAACACTTATCATGGTGTTTTCTTTAATCAACCTTGTTCTACATGGATCAGCCACATTCTCCTCACCATCCACATCAAGACTAGTAATGTTTAGATCAAAAATTGGTTTGGTAACATTGGTTGAGTTTATATCACTTGTCCCCTTCTCCTTCAATTGTTTTGCCCTTTCTTCACTTTGTTTTGCGATTTCTAAATTTTCAAAATCAGACTTGAATGAGCAAATAAAAATTTGAGTCATTGGAGTTTCATCCACAATATCCGTATTGCCTAAAACACAGCCACCTTTGGGTGTTTGATAAAAAAACTAGGGCCTTATCACCAACATTCTCAGTTCCTGCCGTTATTGTCTTTGCTTGTGGTATCTCATCATACACAGGTTCATCGTTTAACTTGTTTATGTCCAGTGGTGTTTTATCATACACAGGAGACTTATTTGAATGCTCATCCTCAGTTTCATCTCAATCCTCTGATTCAGATGTTTCCATATTAAGCATGAAGCTAATCATACTTTTTTCTTTATTATTCCTAGGCACACCAGGTCTTGTGTTTAACCACATGATCCTATTACGATTTTTTTATGGAAGTAACATCACCTCCTTAAATAACTTCAAAAACGAATGACTGTTGTCTTCCCGAATTATTTTGAAACAACCACCTTTATAATCATACTAACATTTCACAATTTTCGAAGTTTCTACACATTCTTCTTGTGACATTCGTATATTTGTCTTTGTCCTGTCCTCATCATCCATCTTTGATATAACAGAACATGTATGTTTATCACACATATCCTTCCATTCATCTTTCTTTACTTTAAGTACCATGCTGGTTGGATATTTATTTGATAACTCCTTGAATACCAACTCTACTCTCTGCAAACAATCATTAAACTCTTGTAACACACAACTCAATTTGGCATCTATCATATTATCTTCGCCGGATATACAGCCTACACGTTCTTGAGCAGCCTGTTATGTGTTTATCATGAATGAACAATCATTTACATTGTTGGTGTTTTGTGTTTTATCTTCTCCTTAACTCACATAAAGTGAGAAAGTATTTTACTAAATGCAAAATATTAAAAGTAGTTCATATATCTAAATTAAAACAAAAAAACACAAAATCAACAAAATCATAAAAACATCCATTTCAAGTAATGGTGGATATGACGTTTATTTTATGTTGTTTATTATACATCAGATCCGATTGTCATTTGATTGTTTTGACCAACGTCCATTGGCTGACAAAATACATGATGTCTAAAGTATCATATTTTAGTGGTATACCTCATATACATGTTTCTCATCAGCTTGATCTTCATCATCCTCATCACCCTGTTTTATACCATTTTCAACTTCCAACTATTTTGAAATAAAAAAAAAAAAACATAATAAGTCAATTGATACATGACGTTTATATTAGTAGCATCATTGTACCTCAGATCCGTTGTTCATTTCATTGTCTTTATCAACCTGCATTGGCTAACAGAATCAAGACCACGATTAGTTGTAATTAACATGAAGAAATTACATGACGTGTAAAGTAAAAAAAATTTGTGTTATACCTCATCTACATGTTTCACCTGAATTTGATCATCGACCTACGTTGAGAAATAAACATCATCATTATAACAATGAATTAAATACATGAAGTTTTACCAAGTACCAAATACCTGAGATCCATGTGTAACCTCTTCAATGTGAGGTGGCAAGCTGTATTGTGACACTGCTCTGAACAACAAATGACTTCTAGAAGCTGACAACTCAGGAAATTCTTCTTCAGTGTGTTTATAATACTCAATAATGTCCTCCAAATAAGGGTTTATTTCATTTTTCCAATCAACATAATCATCACTATAATTTTTTGCATGATCCTCATACACCTCCTCATTCTTACTATAACAATTTAATTCTTCCTCATTGACTATTTCCTCATTTACCACCACTTCATAGACAACTATTGACCAGTTTTTTTTTTCATTTTCAGCCTCATCCACATCAACATCATTCATCTTGTCTTCACTATCGTAACAATTTACTTTTACTATTTCCTTGATCATCCATTTTCCTCTTAGTTGCTGTCTAATTCTTCTTTTGACCACTTTCCTTTGTTTGTGCTTTTCTCAATTTCTGTTCAATGTTGACTAACATCTCACTTTGAACATATTCAACTGTGCACATTTAAATGACCCTATTATTCTTCCTTTCAAGCTATCTTACAAGTACCAACTACATAAATTCAATAAAATACATATTAGTTATAAAAGTTAACTCAAGACGTTATAAAACAATTTTAACAAAGAAATTATACTGCTAGAACAACTAGTGGCCTATTGAACTTAGTATATGGTGTCCATGTTGCCCTTGTCCTGTTTAAACAGGTGATTAGATAATCACACCATTTAAGATCTCTAATATCTTTAGCTGTGGTGTTTCTTTTAATGCTTGTCAAGAATCTCAAGTTCACCACACTATTTTTATTTGTTTCACCTACAATTGTGAAAAAACCCACTAAAAAATTCATCATGAAATACCTCCCAGCCGCATCCATATTTCTAACTCTTTCAAAAAATCCTAGAACATATGGTCTCTTTGCCCAATCTTTACCCCCAAATTGTTGTCTCCATTCATTGAGAGTTTCACATTTCACGTGTGGCCTTCTATCCACAACCTCCGTTTTTCCAATTGGTATTCCCAATACCTCATTAATCAAAGCCGGAGTTACTCTTATAATTTTGTTTCCAAGATTTAGTGTAGCATTGTGGTGATTATTATTCTCAACTAACCAAAATGCCAATGCCCATGTCATGAACTATTTTATACTGCTCTGTACCAATGCCCATGTCATCAACTATTTTATTGAAGATATAACACTGTACCAATGCCCATGTCATCAACTATTTTATACTGCTCTGTAGTAAACGTTTCTAAGTAGTCAGTAAGGTGGTTCAGAGCAAATCGGGGTAGTATTCTTTCACCCGAAAACCTTGTATAAGATTTTCCCTTTTGAGCATGCTGCATTACAGAGATAGGTGGTTGTTTAACAAAATCATCAGCATCATCAGGACTAACTTCTTGTGGTGTTTTCTTTCCCACAACTCTTTTACTTGTGTCTCTCCCTTTCTTCATTACTGGACTTTTGATGATGTTTTTCCCCTTCTTCATGACTAAACTGTTGGATCACCAAGCACTTTCTAATGGTATTTTCCCCTTTGGCTGATTGTGTTTGACTGAACTATTGGATTTCCTAGCACTTTCTAATGGCATTTTCCCCTTTGGCTCATTATGTTTTTTTATACACTTTCTTTTAGATAGCACAATGTCGTCCTCTAATGAAATTCCATCTCCTCCATCATTTGACAATGTTTTGCGTTTCATCTTCTTTACTTTTCCAGGATTAGTATGCATTGTGTTTGTGTGTTCTACAGTATCATCTGCAGTACAGCTCTACATGTTATAACAAGAATATAAAAAATGTACAATTATGATGTGAGGTTGATTAAATGGATGTTAAAGGGTTAAATGATAGAGTTTAGATGCGTTTATATGTGTTATTCATGTGGTTTTATGAATAAGATAACTATGCATGCGTATGTGAATTGTAGGTAAAACGGCGCTTTTGGACCACGCATTAGGAGGGATGGAAGAGGGACATGGATTACACGAACGTTGGAGGCTAGACAAGGCAAATGAAGATTTCAGCAAGGCCTCTGGCATAGGCTACATCGGGTGGCGTGGGCTATGCCAGCCCAAAATCAAGAGCAACAGAACAGCCTTTGTCGTAGGCTACGCCAACTCGCGTAGGCAACACCAGCCAACTTTAGGATTAAGCAGAATGCATCCTGGCATAGGCTACGCCAGCTCGCGTAGGCTACGCCAGCCTATTTTTGGAAATGTGTTTTTAGGTCGGGTTTTGACCTATTTATTCATGCCTTCAATCCCATTCGACTCTCTCGACTTTGTGACGACTTTTTGGAATTCAACTAAGGTCTTGGCATCATTTCATCACTTCCGAACACCATTCTATCATCTAGAATGCTTAGTTCATCAACTTTTGAAGAATCAATCAAGAACATGAGCGGCTAAACCACCCGTGTTCATCTCCGGGTGGATGGTTAGTGTTAGTTAATGTCTAATTAGGGTTTTAATGTGGTAGACACAAGTTAAATGTTTGGTTTTGTTTGAATATTATAATTTGTCTATGAATTTGATATTTGAAAGCAATTGAATGTTTGGTAGACTTGTGAGTTTGTGATCAATAGTTTAATTAATGGTTATAGCATTTTTGTTTGAAAAACTTGTATGTCATTCACTAGCCAAGATAACTAGTAATCAACATTCGAGTCGTTTTCCTACATGGGTATAACTTGTACTTCTAAACGAAACCACTAGGTCCGGAATTGGTTTGGATACGGCCAACACAATGAAAATTGGTCGTGAAATCAACTAATTTAACTACCCGTGAGTCTAGTTATTAGCACGCTTTAACCTATGATCACAACTATCTATGTCTATGTAGATTTTAGCATGTTAAACCTAATTGCATATCTTTCCGAAACCTAAACCCGGAGGTGATCCATTTTTCCATTATAATCACAATCAATTTAAATACTTGCAATTGTTTTCTTTTTAAGTTTTTAGTTTTATAAACAAAATCACTTTTCACAGCCAAGAAGCAATAGCATAATCTAGTTTAATTATTTATTTGTTTTCTCAATCAAGCTAAAATACATAATCCACTAATTCCACGTCGTTCGACATCCCTGCTTGCCCTAACTAATCTTTAGGTGAATAGGACACTTTTTACACTTATCTTTGATCGTCACTTCGACACCGATCAAATTTTGGCGCCGTTATCGGGGAATCGGTGCGCTTGGTGTTAAATTAGTTTGATTTTTATTTTCTCTATTTTTGTGTTATACGGGTTGTGTTTTCGTGTGCATGTGACAGGTGCATGCATACTCGACATTCAGGTAAGAGATCACCACTTTTGTTTGACCCGGTAATTGAGAAATCCGCGAGGGAGAACCGTTGATCTTCAACGGACAAGTTTGCTTGTGAAGCCGATTTCACAAGGAAGCAACACACCACCCAAAGTTCAAGTTCTAGTTCCTCCAATTCAAAAGAAATGGACAACAAACCACCCACCAACCAACAACAAAACACACAACCACCACCACAACACCAATCTCCCCAAGTCACAACCGACGATCTCGATTTCCAATACCCCATTCCACCACAAAACGCACAACCCACAAGCTCAAATCAAAACCCACATCCACCAGGAAACTCACCTCCACCACTAAACCAAAACCATTACCAAGCCAAAGAAGAACCTAGAACACGTCCTTTCACCCAACATGTTGATGAGTGATTTTGTTTTATGTTGATGTTTTATGTGTTTAAATGTTAATTTTTATATGCTTTATATGGTTAAATCACTTGAAATAGTTTGACTATGTTTAAATATGCTTTTGTAGGTTAAACAAGTGATTTGGGGGGTCTTAGGTGCCAAGTTTCAAGTCAGACGGGCCAAAAGTGAAAGAAAACAAGCATCTGAATTTTGCCTTTTCAGTAGGCTACGGGTTTTTAGGAGATTGCAGTAGGCTATAGGACTGGGGACGAAAATTAAAGATAAAAGTCGAATTTTAGGTTAAAAATCATCATCTCTTGGCCTCCAAGCCAAGGACGAACCAAGAGACGAATTTTGGCTTATTTTTCCAATTCAAGATCCAAGATTCCAATCGATTCAATCATCATTCCATCACCAATCATGTCTTCTGACAACGAATCTGAAGATCAATTCACAAGTTGATAGTTTTCTTAAAAAAACCCAAAAATATTGTTCTTTTTATTTATATTGTCTTCTTTGTTTAAGTTCGGTATTACGCGTGGTTTTCTTGGTTTGTGTTGTGCAGGCATAAGAATTTGCAGTTTTAGGAACTTACAATGGAAAGCTATTATTCATCATGTCGAGGTTGTGGTAGTCTATTGCACACGCGTAATGATTGTCCGGAGTTCCGAAAAGAGTGTGAAGAGGCAAGGAGATTGAATGAGTTGGATGCTTATTTAGACGATATGGAAGATTATTATTCAGATTTGGACAAGTATTATCGAGATAACACGGATCGCTATGTTGAGCAAGATCGAAATTACAACAGTTATGATCCGAGGATAACACAAAGCTCGAGCTATCAAATGGAGTATAATGATTACTATAATGAATACTTCCAACCTCCAGATCATGAATATCGAGAGCCAACATATGAAGACGATCAAGTGCATTATCAAGATTACTATCATGCTCAGTCATATGGTCAAGAGAATAATAATTTCTCAAATCAACAACCTCCTTTGAACCACCAATCACATCTATTTGAAGGCCTTGACAAGGTTATGAGAGAAAGACACATGGCTTATGTTGAACAAGAATTGGCGAAACCTCATTTGTCAATGGAATACCGGTTAGATTTACTAGATTGGAAGTATGATCTTTTAATCAAGGAAGTGAAGGACAAGAGGGTAGGAAGGTCAATGTTAGAGCAACGTCAAGCAAAACAAAGGTGGTTGTCCCTGCAAATTGAAGAAGTGGTTGTTGAGAATCATTCCCCATTGGTCCATACAACTGTTGGAAAAACAAAAGAAGAACCAATTACGGGCGGTGAAGAAGAAAATGACACACATCTTCCCGAACTTGAAGATGATTTTTTAAAGCATAATGACGAATTACTATCATCTAAAGATGAATCATTTCTCGTCGATGAAGAATCAGGGGTAGAGGAAGTCATTGCTATTGAGGAAGTAAAAGAGGAAGAGCCTTCAAAGATAAAAATTAGGAAGGTGACTTGGCAAGACCTCGGGCAATTGTTCATGAAGTGGCTCAAAATAACTTTTTAGTATGCATGTCAATTATTCAGATGCAATTATGGAACATATATGTCAACTACCGAGCATTTGCTGGAAACTCGGTAGGTAAATGTGCACTTTGACCGCCATAACAAAAGTCCAGGTATCAATTCTGGCTGAAGACTTTAAATTTAGCGCTTGCGGGAGGCAACCCGAGGTTTATTTTTATTTTTTTGTGTGTTAATTTTTATATATTTTGCATCTTTGTTGGTGTTTAATGAGTTTTATAGTAAACCCACAGCAACACGCAAGTGTGAGGATGTTCCACCACCAGATACGAGTCTCAGATTTAAATTCAAGAGTCGAAGACGACTCTATGGTTAAGGAGAGGGTGTGGAATTTCGAACTAACAAACTTCTTTTATTTTTATTATTATTTTCTTATATTAGTTTCGTAATTTCATTATTCATTTCCTTTGATTTTAGTGTTTTCAATTAAAAAAAAAATCTTTAGTGCTACATAGCCGTAGCCTACGGAAATTTTGGCTGAGCTACGGTTTTTGAGGGGCAGAAAGTTGGGGTTACAGTGGCGTAGCCTACGGCTATGAGTCTGGGCTACGGATTTTCTGAAACAGGATGTGAAGATGGCTGGAATTGTAGGCTATGGCTAAGCTTCAACGCTACGGGTTTTTACAAACCATAACATCTTTTTCATCCTTATTCACGATGGGTGAGACAAAGGGTTTAAGTGCGTGAAAGACATTAGACAATTTGGTATAGTGCAGAAGTTCAAAGCACTAGGATGAAGAGTTTGGAGTTGCTTTTGGCTTCAAAGTTTAAGACTCTAATATCTATCTTTGGACCACCGTAGTGATGCTATGATTGAGGACTCGTTGAGGGGTTGATCAGGTCTATGTGTTCATTTCTATCTTTTATTTTATTTTTATATCTTTTTGTTTGAAACAATTTTAATTTTTTTGGTAACTTTAGTGGTATGAACTTCATGTGTTTGGGAGTGGTGATTTATTTGTTTTTGCTTGTTTAGTTGTTATATTTGGTATGGAAAATGATGGAAGTAGTTGTTTGTGAGTTGTTGGAGTTGTGAAAAACTCACCTTTGAGCTAAAAACCCATACATTAGGGACAATGTATCCTAAGTGTGGGGATGAGAGGGTTTTTGAAAATTTGAAAGAATTTTAAAATTTTTGTCCTTTAAGTCCCAATTGTGCATGAAAGCTTTTGTTGCAATGTAAATCGTGAGTGTTAATTTAGCTAGTGCACAAGTTGAGGTCCATAGTCATGGTTATCATGATTAGTTGAAAAAAATTTGTTTGAATTATTAGAAAAGTCTAGCCGGGGGTAATAAGCTAGATGGGGACCTTTTATGCATGCTTTTATATCGACAACCCATTTCCACATAATTTCATGGTGAGAATTTTGTGCCTTTCTATATGAGCATTAGAACATTATTAGGATTGATTGCTCAAATTCCTTTTATGTGTGAATTACCAGAGTGATTCAGAATTCTAGAACTTGCCTAACATATGCATTTCGAGACCACAAACCAAATTGTTGCGCAAAGATGATTAAGGCATTAGGATTAACCCTTTTTTGTTTTGTTTAGCCTTTTTTCTATTTTTGTTCCATACTTCCATACCTTTATAGTTTCCCTTAGTAGCCCTGCAGAGCCCCAACCTTTTCATTTGTTAACCCACATGTTAAACCTGTTTAAACCCAGTTATTTTTCACCTGTGTGGTGGAATCCATTAGATATTGCTAAGTGTGTTTAGATTGGTTGCTTGTTAGAAGAACTATTATTGTTAAAAAAAAAAGAAAAAAATGAAAAAAATGAAAAAAAGAGAAAATGACAAAAAGGAAAAAAAAGTGTCAATGTTATCGTAGTCATAGTTGTGAATAGTTGAGTTGTTCAATAAAAAAATTTCGGGTCAGTTTTAACCAAATTCGTGAGAAGTCTAGTTAATTGCATTTTAGTAGTTAGCATATTAAGTTGGATTTCACTACCCTTTAGTCACCATCAATTTCCTTATCCTCACCCTAACCCTAACCTAATGTTACAACCCTGTTAAGTCCTTATGATTTGCGCATGATTTGTGTTAAGTGATGGAGTTCTGACTGTTAGGCAAGCTTATGGTAATTGTGTTTCTTTTCTTGGTCTGAGAGTATTACAGAAATATACTAGTGCACCTTTCACTAGTCCAAAAATAAAACCGAGAGGAGTGACATTTGTGAGGGGTATATTTGCATGCATAGGGAATACATGAAAGCTTAATAGGCCCGAGTAGATAGACTTTAATTCAAACGTGCTAACTTTGCTTGCAAAATATAATGTATTTAATGGTTTGATTAAGTTGGGTATGACTTTGGACCTTGGCTAGTCTTGTTGAAGATGAAGCATGATCGTTTTTGTTAATGAAAGTCATAGTGTTATGAGCGGGTTTGCTTGATGAAAAGCAAAGGTGAAGTGTGGGGATGTGATGAGTGGTATTTGGAATGATGTTTTATGTGTTTAAATGTTAATTTTTATATGTTTTATTTGGTTAAATCACTTGGAATAGTTTGACTATGTTTAAATATGCTTTTGTAGGTTAAACAAGTGATTTGGGGGGTCTTAGGTGCCAAGTTTCAAGTCAGAAGGGCCAAAAGTGAAAGAAAACAAGCATCTGAATTTTGCCTTTTCAGTAGGCTATGGGTTTTCAGGAGATTGCAGTAGGCTACGGGACTGGGGACGGAAATTAAAGATAAAAGTCGAATTTTAGGTTAAAAATCATCATCTCTTGGCCTCCAAGCCAAGGACGAACCAAGAGACGAATTTTGGCTTATTTCCACTTCAAGATGCAAGATTCCAATCGATTCAATCATCATTCCATCACCAATCATGTCTTCCAACAACGAATCTGAAGATCAATTCACAAGCATGAGCGGCTAATTTCATTGTGGTTATTTCCGGGTGAAAGATTCTTCTAAGACATTTGTTTGGTTCTATGCTTAGGTTTGTTTTCTATCAGTAGTTTTAAGATGAACGCTGTGATTTATTGAATGTTACAATAACTATTAAACAAATTGATTGGTTTTCGGTTTTCAACATTTTCGTTGTCTACTCATAAAGATTAGGATTGATAGTTGTTTGATAATTAATTGATCATCGTATAGAAATCATATTTTCATGATCAAAACCTGATTGGATGAACTTAACAATGTCTGTGAATCTAAATTCCGGGAATGACTACCTTTTTAATTCTTAGTTAATTCATAGTTTAAACTTACCAATTTCAAATTCAAATCAACCAAAACCCAAGGTTTACATTTGTGAAATTGTTTAGTTTATTTCTTTCAAGTCAATAATCGATTAGTTACATTAAACATTGACCACAAATTCCTCGTGGACTCGACACCCTACTTATCCTTACTATTAAGGGTGAATAGGAACTCTATTTACTTTATTTTTTCACCGATCAAACGACCTCGATCACATGTTGATAACCAATACTTCACCCGCAATCCGGGTAAGACTCCTACAAGGTATGAGGAAGATAGAAGCATGAGGGGACATGTTTATGGTAGTGATGATTATCAAAGGCAAGGTTTTGGTGCCCATGGTTATGAAGGTGAAGGTGAGGGATATAAAGAGGAAGATGGCTCATATAACTACAATCAAAGAACACCACATAGGGGACAAGGCATGATGGGTCATGAGCAACAAGGGAATAGGGGATTGAACAATAGAAGAAACCCACCACCACAAGGAACGGCAAATGTGTATGGTGGAGGTTACACTCCAGAACTAGTAGAGGAAGGAAGCGTTGATCAGTCTATCCCATTAAGCGTAATCTCGCTAGCCAATGAAAGGACTGCTCTTCTTGGGGGTGGAGGTATAAGAGGTGGAGGTAGAAATGTGGGAGGATATGATGAGTTTGATGAAGAGGGTGTGAATAGCCATTACAGACCGGCAGTGAATGATAATCCGGGACCGATTGTGAAGCCAAACCGACGGGGGAGGCAATTTGAGATTAGACCCAACTACTTGGCAATCTTGCCTAAATTCTCGGGGAATGCACTTGAAGAACCGTATTTTCACTTGGATGAATATCATGCTATTTGTAGCATGATTGGTGGACCACGCGTCACTCAAGAGGAGGTCAAACTTAGACTATTTCAATTCTCTTGACAGGTAAGGCCAAACAATGGTATCACATGCTGCCTAGCAATAGTATTCATGCATTGCATGAGTTGCAACAGGAGTTCCTAGATAAGTTTTATCCTATGGGCAAAACAAGTGATGCAATCGAGAATATAAGGCTTTTCCAACAACAAAGTGGCAAGCCTCTCCATGAGGCATGGGCAAGATTCAAGGAGCTTGTTAGGTTGGTACCTCACCATGAGATGAAGAAGTGGGAATTAATCAGGGCATTCTGTGATGGATTGACAGACGAGGAGATCAAGTACGTGAGATCTACAAGTGGAGGTAAGTTTTTGACAAGGAATCCGGATTTTGAATGGAATTTGTTAGAAGACATGGCAAAGGATTCAAAGACTCAAGCATCAGCTAGGAGAAAGAGTAAGGGTCAATCTTCAAGGTACTCAAGGAGTGATGTTGAGCTTAAGGAAAGGACGGAAACACTAGAGAAACAAGTATCCAAGATGGGACGATCTCACTACAACAAAAATGGCTTTTTAGGACCTTTTGTGTGGGACGCTTGTAAAAGATGGTCCTAAAAAACTATGTAATAGGACGAATGAAATTTTGGGGTCCTTTTATAATATACTCTAATAATTTGGTGTCCTAAAAAGTTATTTAATAGGATGGATGACTTTTTGAGGTCCTATTATCATATAACTTAATAAGACACTTTAAATGTAGATCCTAATAATGTAATTTATAAGACATGAAGTTGTTCGTGTCCCATTATGTGGTAATATAATAGGACACCGGATGAAAGGAGGTCCTATTATAACATTACTTAATAGGACACCTTGTAGTTGAGTTTTAAGTGTTCAGTGTTATAGGACCCTTTCTAGTTGAAGTCATATTAGAACACGAGTTAATAGGACACTTGACGCTTGAGTATTATAACTTTAACCTTTATAGGACGCTTAATAATTGTGGTTTTATAATAACACATCATAATAGGACACTCGATATTTGAGTCATAAAACATCAGTTTTATAGGACGCTTATTTGCTAGAGTTTTAATATAACATAGCTTAATAGGACACTTGACACTTGGGTTTTATAACTTAAACATTTATAGGACGCTTATTCATTGCGGTTTTATAATAACACATTGTAATAGGACACCTGATATTTGAGTCATAAAACATCAGTTTTGTAGGACGCTTATCTGCTAGAGTTTTAAAATAATATAGATTAATAGGACACTTGACACTTGGGTTTATAAATTTTACCTTTATAGAACGTTTATTCATTGTCGCATTATTATAATACATCATGATAAAACACTTAATATATAAGATGTTTAATAACAAGTCGCACCGCTCAAATATAAACTTCAACTCATATATCATTTCATAATTCAAGATTGTGTTGGTGCATCCATCGCATGGCATTGTCCTTTCATCTCGTTATGTATTTGTAAAACATGAGATATAAATAATTTTACACTAGTAGTGTGACACCCGGCGTTTTGAAGATAACCCCGTTAAAACAGATCTGTTAAATTATATTATATCAATCATAAATTGTAAGTGAATGGGCCTTAATGCCCAATAAAGGCTCAACACGATAAACAAAGTCTACTAAAGGCCCGACATGTAATAACGATTGCTATTCCCTCATATGAATATGAAGTTTGTATTATAAACTTATAAGGAATCAAAGTAATTCCTTATGTAACAAGCAAATATATTAAAATGCGAAATGCATACGAAATACAGATATCGAAACGTGCCGGCGTTAACCAAAACCCAAATGATAATTTAGGTGTTATAAGACCATAAATTTTATATTTAATTACAATACTTTAGTATAATAATGATTTCAATAGTTTAAAAGTTATTAAAGAAGAAAATGATTTAAAACGCGTACTCATTCAAATACGTTCAAACAATTAAAGTATCTATACCTTCTAATAGAAAAAAGGTTTTAAAAGCCACGTGTCAGTCAATAGAGCCGTCTGTGACCTCCCGTTCACGCCAAATCCAATTCCTAAAACTTTTATACGCGAACCTTGATTTTTAATCGTACCCGTTTTTTACCCGCATATATATTATGCATATTTGTTTTCTAATCCACCTTTCCTTCACTTTCAACAGCACTAAAACCCTAAATCGGTTCATCAAGTGTGTTCTTCATCGTCTTTGGTGTTGCTTCGAAATCGTAATCCAATATATATTATGTATAATTGTTTCTCATTACCAAATATATACATCTTTTGTCACAGTATTTATATATGTTTAATGCAAGGTTTGCAGGGCCGATTGCGCTGCATTGTAACTGATTCAAATCAACGACATAGGATGAGTTCAGATGATTTGGTTTTTGTATGCTATTGATATATGATGAAGGTGAGTGGTTCCTAAGATTATAAGATTTTGTTTGTCATATTGCTTATGGAATTTAATCGAATTTACCTTTATTGGTTTTTCTAAATCATCATATATGTCCTTAGTCCGTTGATTTCAAACACTTGGAGACAATGGTATATGTTTTTATTTGCATTTATGTGCTTTGTTATTGAGATAGTGGATGAATCGATGCGTTTTTGTTATTCCTAGAGTTCTTTTTATATGAATCATTGGTTTTATTATTTCCTCATCTTGTATAAGGCCTTTGCCTTTGATTTAGCTGTCCGAATTATGCATATTTTGGTTTCCTATTCAACTAAGTGCTTTAGTACTAGTCCCTTGTAATAGATGTTCATCTTGAACATGATAAGCTTGTTGATTGTGATTTCATAACATGGTACATTATTATGAATCATTTTCCTAATGGTTTGAATTTGCTACTGTTTAATCTATTTATGAACAATTCACCCAAATGATTTTACAATTTATGTGTTCTTTTCGATTATATAAGAACTGATTATTGATGGATCATTTATCTTGTAATGTTTCAACTAACAAAACCTTATGATGAACAAAATAGTTGCTCTGTACTTCTAATACTTGTGGATACAGGAAAGTAGAAAGTTGATGTGCACAAGACATAAAAAAAACTGGAAAATGTATGGAACACATTTGAATTATGCTCAAGGTTAGCAGCAATTTTGAGCATGCTTGGTAATTGCAACGTATTTACAACTTATTCCGTTCATTAGTCTAAATGAAAAAAGTGATTATTGAGACGATGTTTGATAAAACTGAATAACTATTTAATAATTTAGAATTCTAAATGGTTATGGAATTGATATGATGGATGTAAAACTTAGTAGATTTTAGTTTGGTTTCATTAACTAAGATTATGCAACACTTGTCCCATCATGTAACTAATTATGTAATTTTTTTGTTTAATAGCAAACTATAGTGATGTCGAAATTAAACGAAACAACCTAAGGATGAAATGCACATTGAGGTTGACAAAAAATATCAACTTCTTATAGACATGAACTACAAACATGTTCAACTATGGATCACAGCAAGAGCAATAAAAGATAAACAAAGGAAATTGTGACACCATAGATTATGATGCAACAAGTCATTTATGATACTAAAATTGTACTTTGACGTTCGTTGTGTGAGTCACTGTTGTGTATCGCCTATGGAAATTTTTTCATGTGTCTAGTAAGAGCTTTAGCTTATGCCTATACAAGCCTGGATCTTGTTGCTTGCTTTTTGTTATGTCTTTGATGTTGCATATTGCCTTGAACTGCTGAAAAGCTACTGGTCATCACAGGTATGGACTATCTATTTGTAACTTTTTATGGGTAGGTGTATTGTTTGTTTTCATTATTTGAGACTCTTGATTAATTCTCAGATATATTTTTAAATATGTGATACATTATGGTTTGCAACTACTATGGACTTGGTAATACATGTATGTATCCGCTACTTTGATGCGTTCTGTAAAAAACTATATTGTTATATGTATTTCGTATTTATGTGATACATTATCGTTAGGAGATACAAAGTGTGGAAGCGAATCCGGGTTTTCAATTGTGCTTCTGGTTGATCACATATCATTATCTGGATATTGAGGTGATGCATACATACACACGGTGTAAAATATAAATGTTACAAATATATAAATATACATGTTTACTAAAACGTTTTATTTTTTTTAGATGCCGCAAGCCACAAGAGGTGCTGCAGAATCTGATACCAACAATCTACTCAAGGACATGATGACGGAGCTTTATATTAACTTAGCTATTAGGTGTATATAGTGTGTGTCCTTTAGATTTAAATATCGTTTAACAGATTTTGTTATAGATTCTAGCATAGAATTGGTTTTAAAGGATTTAATAAGCACCGTTGTATATATTTTGAAGGATTTAGCATGTTTGTATATATTATGTATGATTTATACAAATTAATATTTATTATGAATGATTTGACATCTTTGTATTTTAGAGGCGATGTTACTAGACGCGGTTCAAACCCGCGTTTAAAAACGAAAATCACCGCGGCTAAACTTAACTTTTCTACTAGTGTTAGGACTCTTTTCTTGGTACTAAAGTACTTGTAGAGTTACATTATAAGGGTCCTATAAATTAATTTTTAAGGACGCTTTTACGTGTATCATAAAATTAAAAGTAAGTAACCACATATTAGAACATTGTAAAAGTGTCCTTATATGTTTTTATTAGGACGCTTTTTGAGTTGTTCATAGACATATTATGCGACCATAAAGTTGGTTTCATAATCTTATTTGAGATATTAGGACGCTTTTCTTAGTACTAAAGTACATATAATGTTACATTATAAGGGTCCTATAAATTAATTTTTAAGGACGCTTGTACGTGTATCATAAGATTAAAAGTAAGTATTCACATATTGTAACATTGTAAAAGTGTCCTTATATGTTTTATTAGGACGCTTTTTAAGTTGTTCGTAGACATATTATGCGACCATAAAATTGGTTTCATAATCTTATTTGCGATATTAGGACGCTTTTTAAGTTTTAGGACTTATTACAACCCCTTTACATGAAACGCTTTTACTATTGGTCCTATTAAATGAAAGGTCCTATAAAGTACTATTATAGGACACTTTTGGGCGTACTAAAAACCCAATTTTGTTGTAGTGTCTGGTGGGCGAGAAGTCAAGTCAATTGGTTATGAGGTTTGTGAAGTGTGCCAAGAAATAGGGCACAATGGTAGTGGGTGTCCATCAAGTGTTGGAAGTGGTGAAGAGGAGATCAATCAATTGTATTCATCTAACATGAAACCATATGATATGAATTCCAATACATATCATCCAGGTTTGAGAAATCACCCTAACTTTTCATATTCTAACCCAACTAACCAATTGAATCCTAATTTCCATGTACCCAATCAAGGAGCTCAAACGTATCAACAAGGAGGTACCAAAGGCAATACAATCAAGGTGGGCAACAAGGTGGTTATCAAAGAAGATATAACCAAGCTCAAGAGAACCCAGAAGCACAAGTTGCCAACAACGAGCCTCCTAGTGATATGGCAACAATATTGAGCATGATGAGAAAGGCGGAAGAGAAGCAAGAAAAGAGAGACGCTAAAGCTAGATTGAGGGAAGAAATCCGTGACAAAGCCAAAGAGGCGATCACCCGACAAATCGGGCAAATGGCAGGGGACATCTCCTTACTCATGAGTGAAAGGAAAGCTGGAATGTTACCTAGTGACACAAAGGTTAATCCTGCACATCAAAGTGAAAAGCCAAAGAACGTCAGAAACGTGAACATTAATTCGGCTAGTATCCTTCCTAACTCTAAAAACTTTGATGATAATCTTACTGCTTTTCCTAGAGTTATTGCAGGTATAGGAAGGAAAGTTGATGAAGTAAAGGATAGTGACCCAAGAGCACCCATCATTCCAATCAAAGTGGGTAAACTCAATATAAAAAGTGCACTCTTGGATTATGGAGCTAGTATGAGCATCTTGCCAGGTATGTTATATGATCAGTATGAGTTCGGCCCCTTAGAGGAAGTTGAAGCCACCGTGGTGCTAGCCGATTTGACTCAAAAACGCCCTTGTGGCATGGTAAAAGATGTGATGATAAAGTTAGGGGATTTCCACTATTCGGTGGACTTTTTGGTGCTTGACTATCCACCGGTGATGACAAACGAGCAACCTCAAGTCATACTTGGTCGACCATTTTTGGCAACTACCGATTCTCAAATCAACTATCAGGATGGAACAATCGACATGACTTATGAAAATCGTAAGTTATGTTTTAATGTATTCTCAAAGTCAATAATTTATGTTGTTTATAATGAGTTTAGTGCAACAGATGCTACTAATGAGCGTGTTCCTCCTTACTTTTCACATGTAAGTGATGCACCCTTTTTAAGAATGATTTTGAGTATGACAGGTTTAAGAAGGTGGAATTGATGGAAGCGATAGATAAGAAAGAAATGAAAGAGTCGGTAAATAAGGGGAATGTGAAAGGTAACACCGACTCAAAGAAGAAACCATCAAGATTCACGGATGGACCAAAGAAACCACCCGATCATGATAGGAGTGAGTTCTCAAAAGTGAGAAGTCAAGAGGAGTCGGCTAGATTGGAAGCTATAAGAAGTCGGGGTGGAAATGGAAGGACAACAACCATCCTAGTGAAGAGCCATTTGGAGACAATTATGGGTCCAGACCACCATGAGTGGTGACATGTATGGTCTGGCTGAAGACCTAAAACTTAGCGCTACTTGGGAGGAAACCCAACTTGTTATCTTCTTTTATTTTGTTTTGAGAACTATGTGGGTGTGTTCCCTAGAAACCCTCACGAGACTTCACTCGTCCACGCGGGCCTACCGAGAGGTTTAAAAGGCTTGTTGCATATGCAAAATGCAATCGTGATTCCTACGAAAGTGTGTTTTAGTATTTTCGTCTTCTTTGTTTTCTTTTGTTTGTTTTACTGTCCTATCCATCAGATACAGTCACTCAAGTGTGGGGATGCACATGAATATCCTACTGGAGAAGCAATCTTTGATTGTCTGCAATCAGGTCTATGTAGTATCTTTATCTTAATGTTTTACTTATTTGGTGGTGAAATAGTGTTATGTGTTGGGATTGAGTTGTGTTTATGGTTGGGTCGGTTTGGATAATATTCATTCATGAGGTTGGTTTGATTGGAAAAGTTGGAGAAACTTGCACTTAACCTAAAAACCCATGCATTGGGGACAATTTATCTCAAGTGTGGGAATGTGGAGGAGAAATTTACAAAATTGCAAAATTTTTGAAAAATAAGCAACCAAATCAACACAAAAACAATGTGAAAGCATACCTTATGATTCAAACTCAATTGATGGAGTGGTCTTTGGTCATGGTCTAATTCCCAAGTGAACAAAAGAAATGTATCTAGCAAGGTTTTTAGAAAATATTTGAGAATTGCCTAACTAGAGGTAACATGCTATTGGTAATAACTTTCATGCACGCATCGGCAACCAAATTCCTCAAGTTGGGTGAGATTTGCTTTCAAGCCTATATTAGATTGTAGTTCACCCCCAAATGATCTATTTGTTGAGTGTAGGCCATATGATTGTCTATTTTAGAACTTGTATGATTTGATGCATGCCAAGATACCGGACTAGATTTTTGCACATAAAGGATAAAGGCAACCTTAGGACTTCCCTTTCACTTAGAACACTATCTTTGTGTTCATGAATTTGTCAATTTTTCCCTAGTATCCCATGTTGATCCTTTCAAGTTTAATCTTTTCTTCGAATTATCACCGATTAACCCAAACCAACCCACAATCCACATACCACTGTTGATGACATTCTAGCAGTAGTGTTTTGTTTTGTTTATTGTAAATGAGTTGAAAAAAAATGAAAAAAAGAAGAAAAATAAAATCCAAAGTGAAGAAAAATGAAAAAAGCAAAAGAAGTTTCAAATTATAGTTTTGGGTTAGTTGTGTACCCGATTTTGGTACTTTATTCTTGAAGTTTGTATTTAATAAATAAAGAATGTCAACAGTAGGGTTTTACATCTTTTTAGCCACTTTCACAGCCAAACATTCCTACCCTAGCCTAAACCCAAAACCCGTAAGTCCTTTTGATGTGTGCAATATCTTTGTGTTACTATGGAGGTTTGATTGTCATCCAAGCTTATGATAATAGACTCTTTTATTTGGTCATGTTGAGTGATATATTGGTACATCTTTTACCAATCCACAAAAATAGGCCGAGAGGAGTGAATTTTGTGAGGGGTGTGTTGCATGAAAGATATAAACTAGAAGCTTGTTAGCTTTAGTTAGGTATGTTCTTGTTTAAATTGCATTGCAATATCACTTACTTGCTTGTAAAACATGTTTATTGTAAACTACGAATGGAGTATGACTTTGGACCATAACTAAGATTTTGAAAGGGCATTTGGTTTTGTTTGCTGTTTAGTGTTTGAGCGGGTTTGCTTGAGGGCAAGCAAAAGATAAGTGTGGGGATGTGATGTGAGGGTGATTAAATGGATTTTAAAGGGTTAAATGATAGAGTTTAGATGTGTTTATATGTGTTATTCATGTGGTTTTTATGAATAAGATAACTATGCATGCGTATGTGAATTGTAGGTAAAATGGTGCTTTTGGACCACGCATTAGAAGGGATGGAAGAGGGACATGGATTACACGAACGTTGGAGGCTAAAGACAAGGCAAATGAAGATTTCAGCAAGGCCTCTGGCCTAGGCTGTCACACCCTGACTCCTAGGGCCCGACACGTTGCATAACATCGGCCAAGCAAATAAAATAATGTAGCGGAAGACTTATTCAAGAGACCACAAATAAGGTCCCAAATTTAAACTTTTCATTAATTGTCTTTAAAATAACAACATTGTCTAACACTCGATGTGAGTGTAATACATCATCATAACAAAAGCTAAAGACACTAATTCCAAGCAACTTCCTTCCTCCTATGTGGAGTACTATCATCTGATCATCTCTAGCTAGGCTTTCCCTAGCTAGTGTCCATAGTTATTCCTTTCACCTGCATCACGAGCTAAAAGACATCAACAATTATGTGTTGGTGAGTCGTAACCAGTGACGTAAGACATATAAAGCATTTAGACATCATCATTCATATATGTGTGGTAATAAGTTATCTACAAGCCAAATCTTCTCCAACGCCATATCTAATGGTAAATATCGTCAGAGTCTGTTAACGTATATGCCGCATACAGGAATAACCAAGGTACCCTTATGACCTCTCTCGGTCGCATCATGTTGCCTAGGCGGGTGGTACCTTTCCTGTTACGAGCAATCAGTCTACCTAATTGGATCCAACTAGACGCATATACATCCCGAGGCGGAGCCGGTAGTTCCTTAAAAAACTACCTCTTAGCGCGAAGCCCTGCCCTAATGACTTGCCCTGTGGTATGTAGCCGCCATCCCTATCCAGGGATGACTCTTAACGCGAAGCTTATTACCGCGGACCAACAACACAACAACCGGACGAACCTGGAGTTGAGGTGTGCTGAATCACCAGGTAGCGATCTACTTATAACCACATACATATTCATAACATTCATAAAACATTTCATACTTTTGATACAAGCTCGGATACAGCCCCGAAATCATAAAACATATAATAGAGGGGCGGTTAGACTCACCTTCTGATGTAGCCTACGTATCACAAGCTAGTGGCTAATCAAGACAACCCTATAAAACATTTCATACTTATTAGGATTCATTCCCTTAGGAATAATCCTATCAGGGTCTTCTCACTGATACATTGCCTTAGTCACACTACGTGACTTTGGCGATGACTTTAGTCCTTGGTATAATCATTCTACTCAGTGTGCTTTAACATCTGAGTCAGGATTATCCTATGTTCTTTTCATCAATATATTTGAAAAGCCGCATTATCATTTCATCGTGTTTCTCACACGATTTTATCGTTCATAGAAAATATACTTTATTCCTAGTGATGTTATATGACTAGGAAGGTTCTATTCTACTATCTTGGTTTTCCATGGACTTAAGTCATACAAATCTTAAATGAATACGGGATCTGAGACGTTACCTAATGAGTCGAGCAGAGTGGGGGCTTAGGTATGAGAGTCTCTCTGAACTTGAGCAGCACTTTGCTTTGTTCATCGGTCCGAGCTCACGTGCTTGCGGAAGGACACCGTTCACTATAACAACGGGTTTCGTGCCCTTTTTAATATCTTAGGTGCATACATATATATATATACATCTAACTATATATATGAAACGGTAAATACTCGAAAGAAACTAAAAACGAGTCTTACCGAACACCGAAGATATCTCGAAGACGCTTCGAGAGCAAATCCGCACTTGAACCGAACTTTTGGAGGCTTCCGCTATTCGTCGGTAACCCACCGAGACTTTGTCGGGACTTCACCGGGCGTTTTTGGCCGGAATTTAGAGAGAGAGAGAGACTAGAGAGAGTGAGAGTTGAGGTGCAAGAATGAAGGGGGGGTCGACCCCTTTTTATAGCTGCTGAATGCGTGTTACGCGATACGCGCAACACACACACACCTCCGCGTATCGCGTGGGAGGGGTGGTTTTGTCGAATACTGCGGTTGCCCCTGTTTTCGCGTACCCGGGTTTGGTTGCACTAGGCGATACGCGCAGGCCATGCCTTCCCTTGCGCGTATCGCGCAGAATAATATTATTATTTTTTTTTATTTTATTTTTTTAAGTCTTTTTATTCTCCTACGGGTCGGAGTGTCACATAGGCTACGCCAACCCAAAATCAAGAGCAACAGAACAGCCTCTGGCGTAGGCTACGCCAGCTCGCGTAGGCTACACCAGCCAACTTTAGGAGTAAACAGAATGCATCCAGGCGTAGGCTACGCCAGCTCGCGTAGGCTACGCCAGCCTATTTTTGGAAATGTGTTTTTAGGTCGCGTTTTGACCTATTTAATCATGCCTTCAAATTCGACTCTCTCGACTTTTTGACGACTTTTTGGAGTTTAACTAAGGTCTTGGCATCATTTCATCACTTCTGAACACCATTCTATCATCTAGAATGCTTAGTTCATCAACTTCTGAAGAATCAATCAAGAACATGAGCGGCTAAACCACCCGTGTTCATCTCCGGGTGGATGGTTAGTGTTATTTAATGTCTAATTAGGGTTTAATGTACTAGACACAAGTTAAATGTTTGGTTTTGTTTGAATATTATAATTTGTCTATGAATTTGATATTTGAATGCATTTGAATGTTTGGTAGACTTGTGAGTTTGTGCTCAATAGTTTAATTAATAGTTATAGCATTTTTGTTTGAGAAACTTGTATGTCATTCACTAGCCAAGCTAACTAGTAATCAACATTCGAGTCATTTTCCTACATGGTTATAACTTGTACTTCTAAACGAAACCACTAGGTCCGGCATTGGTTTGGATCCGGCCAACACAATGAAAATTGGTCGTGAAATCATCTAATATAACTACTTGTGAGTCTACTTATTAGCACACTTTAACCTATGATCACAACTATCTATGTCTATGTAGATTCTAGCATGTTAAACCTAATTGCATATCTTTCCGAAACCTACACCCAGATGTGATCCATTTTTCCATTATAATCCCAATCAATTTAATAACTTGCAACTGTTTTCTTTATAAGTATTTAGTTTTATAAACGAAATCACTTTTCACAGCCAAGAGGCAATAGCATAATCTAGTTTAATTATTTATTTGTTTTCTCAATCAAGCTAAAATACATCATCCACTAATTCCACGTGGTTTGACATCCCTGCTTGCCCTAACTAATCTTAAGGTGAATAGGACACTTTTTACACTTATCTTTGATCGTCACTTCGACACCGATCAAATTACACCAAAGGTTACCGTTATCATCCAAAACTATTGGGTTTTCAGGTGCATTTGTCCAAGCGAATGACCTGTTAATTGCTATTCGTTCATTCCTTCTACCAGTCATATGTTGTATATAATTCTTTGTTATATGTGTTAGTATATACATGGTGTTATGTGTTCTATTTGCATATCAACACGCCTAAAAACTAATATAACACCATATTTACCATATAATAACACCATGCTTACAGAAATCTCATCAATCCTCATAATGTAAAATAACACCATTACTATCCCAAGTTATGTATGGTGTTACATGTATATTCCAATATTTTAAACAACTACATAATATAAATAACACTAAACCATTAACATAATTTAAAATGTTCGCGCTTACTGTAAACAAACTCTTCTTTATCCATATTCCAGCGTGGTGTTTACTTCCAATGCAGGTTAAAAACTACAAAGGTACCAAATCATTGCATTGGATTAGTAAAACTCATAAACCTATCAATATTAACAAAGAAGCTTGTTTAGAAACTCATATGATTGTTGTTAAAAACGCCTAAAGTTTAGCCATAAACACCAATTACTAAAGTATTATGTATTGATTGCTTACAGTTGATCTTACCTTATGTCGTTTTTCCCCTTTGATTGTTGTAGTAGCCGGGCGATCTTTTTGAAGCGTGATGCGTTCATGATTTGTATGCATATTTAGTTATTAACTTTGTGTTTTTAACTTAATAATCATCTCGAACGTATTTACTTTGATATATATTTTTTTGTAGGTTTTGGGAGCTAAATGATGATTACCAAGGCTTTAATGAAGATTGGTTAGCACGTGGATGGAAAGAGATCATAAAACGAAGAAAAATGTGAAAGTTAGGAAAAGGTAGTAAGCTTACGACCCTTAGAACATAAGCTTACGACCCTTAGGACATAAGCTTACGACCCTTAGGACATAAGATTACGTCCTGTAGGACATAAGGTAGTAATCATTGAATAAGTTTCTTATTACATTATCTTCAATTGATGTTTGCTAATGAAATAACTAGGTCCGGCATTAGTTAGTCATAATCATCTAAAACATTAGTGTATTTTGGTTCTACTAACTAATTGAGCAACCCGTTATCGAGTTGGTAATCATAGTTCAACATAATTGGTAAACGAGTTATGTCTATGTAACTCTCAACTTGGTAAACCTTAAGTACACATTAGGTACTTACCTGAAACCCGGATTTGATCCATTTTCCAATTATTACATCACAACCAATTAATTTCACCGCACTTGTCTTTTCTTAATTCTTAGTTTAATAATCAATCTAAATCTTTCACAGCCAAGTGGCAATAATTAATTTAGTTAGTTTAAATCGTTTGAATTCTCAAATCAAGTTACTTACATCACTGACCACTAATTCCACATGGTTCGACACTCTACTTACCATAGCTAGCTAAGGTGATTAGAACACACAATTACACTTATCTTTGATTGGCTCTTCGACACCTATCAAAGCGACAAAGGGTTTTTGAAGTATAAAACGCCCTAATTTTTGAACCAAATCTCCTTAATGTAGGTATGGATTGAGAAATAAACAGACTTCCTAAAATAATGCCTCAAATCGCTAAATAGTATTAGGTTTGAATTTTAGGTTGAAAACGCATAATGACTAATCTACCCCGAAACCAAATGTCGCGTCAGAAAAAACATCATAATATTTACAAAAATGTCATCGCCTAAATCTTGGCCGTAAACAACCAGATCCAACGCCCCAGAATACTTCTTAGCTTTTTTATAGTTTTTGCCTTTTATAGAAAATTTCTCATCTATATATATAATGATTAAAATGAACAAAGTGATTCAATTCCATGTTATGTTAAAACCTATCAAGCAGCAGTGTATCACATTAGATAAATCGAATGCACAACCAAACCTAGATGACTGTAGCCACTTAATTACACAGATTAAGCCGTAATGAGCAAAAACATATGTCGGTTACAATCACCACTCGAAAGCCATATAGGGTGGGCTTGTCAGGCCAAATAGATCTATTATTGATAACTGTTGGTTTGAATAAATTAATGATTGTGTTAGAATAAATATTTATCAACCTATGAAACACATAATTGCAAGTAATAACACACATGAATTGAATTGAATATAATGAGTCAAATTAATAAAATGAACAAAATGATAAAACATGATTTAATATGTCATATGATTTCACCCCAAAACATAAAAGTGAAAAATGGGCTATGAATACTCACTTGATATTAGGTGATGATGAATAATAAGATAACTTGAATAAAGGCACCAGAATGTCCCTTAGAAGTCAATCCTAATTAGGCGCGATGACTAAAATTAGAATAATGTACATAATGTGCCACGGGCAATTTGGGAACTAAGGTTTCTAATAGGAATTTGGGGGCTTTAGATAAGAATTAATAAACTAATAATATTTTAAATATAATACTAAAAGAGATAATTCTTAAATGAGTAACTTCGATTATTATTCATTTGAATAACTTGTAATTAAAAAGTAATAATTACCCTTTTAATTGAAAAACCAAATGATTTTAGTGAAATTCAATAGTCAACTTTTTTATTTTTGATTTTTACCATAATATTTTTATAGTTTACATTTTTAGTACCTCTTAATAATTTTAGTGAAATTCAATAGTTAACCTTTTTGTTTTATATTTTTACCACAATATTTTTGTAGTTTACATTTTGTCTCTTTTAAAGAATTGTTGTTTGCACTATCAAAGAATATTGTAGGGATTGAACAACGAGAATAGAAGAAAGAGAGAGAGACAAAAAAAAAATTCGATGGGCCGCTTAGCGATGGATAGGGGAGTGGCATGACGGTGGTAGCGGTTTGGTCGGGCAGATTAGATGGTTGTAGGCGGCGATAGTTGGTGTCGTGGTAGACGACGCCAACATATGTGGAACTTGAAGTGTATCTATTGAAAACTCATGTAAACAATCTGTATTTTGTGCATTTTAGATAGTAGTTGATGTGACTGTCAGGATCTATGTTTAACAAATTGTGAACCAGACATGAAGAGCTAACTAGAAACATAAAGGGCTCGCGCAGCATGTGAGCCGACGACTACATCTAGTTTTATTAATAAAATGTGTGATGAATGACTAATTCAATAAGTAATTAACTAAATAGTTGACTCAATTATGATAATAGTTAGCTTTGTGTTTTGGTTTTTTACCACAAATGTTTGTTTGTGTTTTAGTTTTGGTTCTTTTAATATTTGCACATTTGTTGTGTGTTGGATTTTCTTTGTGTCGATTTTTCATTGGTTGTGTTTGTGTTTTTTGTTTTGTGGCATTGTTTAATTGGTGTCCTACTATCCGTTCTTTTTTGTATAACCACGTGTCTCTCGATTGGAAAGAAAATGAAAGAGGGAGAGTAGGAGGTTTACCGATGGTGGTTTTCACCTGAAAATACTCTCGACGCCGTCTAATTTTGGATCTACGTTGATCGACCACGCGTTCCCTTTTTCACGACCATGAAACAGACACGTCGACGACAGTTACAACTGTAACTAATAATTTCCCAGCAGAGATCGGAGGATGCATCGTGAAAGTTGAGGTAAGTGTTTGTTAGGTAATGAAACTTTGGGTTACATTAGGTCTAGATAGGGACTGAAGTACAGATGAAGAGAGATAGAGAGGAAAGAAGGAGTGAGTTGGAGGGGAAGACAGCAACGAAATTATGGGTGTAAACAAGCCGAGTCGATTGTATTTCTATAACCATTTAGAAATTATGACTCTTAATAATTATGAAAGACATGAAAAATATTTTGAGTTATTAACATAAAGAGATGGTTCATGTTTCTATAACCATTTAGATATAATGACTTTTAATGGTTATGAATATCATGAATAATGATTTATGGAATTAACATCTAAGAGATGGTTCATGTCTATAACCATTTAGATATAATGGGTTTTAATGGTTATGATGCCATGAATAATATTTTGAGCAATTGATATGTGAGAGGTGGTTTTTATTATATAAATCGGAAAGTTCAACAGTTTTGTTTTAATCGTTTACCTTCTAAAATGTGTGTTAGAAACGGTTTGTTGCCACTATCAAGTTATATAAAACGATTATGTAATCGTTATTATTTAATAAATGTGTTAGACCGCATTTATTGGTATTCACCATACGTTTTCTGTAAACGTGTAGATTTCTAACGTGCTCGTTAGATACTGTTTAATTATCTAACAAGAGTGTTAGATATGATTGAACTAATATGGCTATAAATGTTTTATGTAAACATTTGGTTCAAATTGTGAGATAATTATATTTATAAAATAATTACGTAATTGGAAGATGTTTGTGTAAACATCGCATTTCTAACATGAGGGTTAGAAATAATTTCATAATCTCAGTTTGTTATTACGTTTTGTGTAAACGTATAAATTTAAATCAATATTTTAAACTATTGACTTGTGGAAAGTTCAAAACATATATAGATAAAGTTGGAGTTTGAGATCTTATTTTTGAAATCAAATAATAAATAAAAATAGTATAGGCTTTGTAATTATATATTTTGCAAACTTAGAAGGAAAATGTTTTGGATTATGTTATAACAATAGTTTTGCATAAACTATTAACACAGTTTGTGTTTTTGAAATAAGTAGTTGTTAATAACTTTGTGTTGTTGTTATATATATTTTTGTATTGTTCGAATACTGTTACTTGAGATTAGTAAAGATTTACGCAACATATTGTTATCTGGAAAATTGAGTGACTGTTCAAGAGTATAGTTTAAAAAATGAAACGAGGATATGATGGCATGAGATTTTACTGAGGGAGTACCTCTAGAAAATACAAATAAATATGCCATTGGATTTATTCCAAAAATGAACTAAATGACACGGATCATTGCGTGTCATGTATAGTTATTATTTCAACAGCTCTCGTGCTATTGGAATCATAGTCGATGGGATGTATCGACTAACTATAATGGAGTATATGTCACTAAAGGTGATCGTCAAATAAGATGATGAAAGTGTTGAAGATTGCAACACAATATGATTTTGTTTGTTAGAAATCATGTATATATCCGATTAAATTATGATGAATAAATTCCTATTTGGATTAAGTATTTTCGATTTGTATAATTGATGTGTTCAATATCGTAGGATAACACATGCAGTTATTACAATGAAGTAAATCGAAACATGTATGACTTGCATAATAAATTGATGTCTATTTAAACGGATAGTACAATAAGCACAACTGCAACATGTTAGTGTTATCATGACTAACGATGTAGTCATAAAGTGAGACATCAAATATGAAGACATATATATTATCATAGAAATTTACTTGGTGTAAATTGTAGCGCATTATAGAAATATATGTTGTCATAAATCAAAACGGAGTCATGCATAATATGTCATTTATCATGAGAAATGAAGTACATGTAGATGCGTCTACCATCTTCAATGTTGATTTTACTATGTAGAAGATGTGATCTTCATGATGAATAATATACTAAGTATATATATTTTCAAATCAACAATGAACATCGCGTATGAGAATCAGTGAATTCCATGTTATGGTTATCAGTCTAGTATGACTGTATCTCAACATAACAGTGAACCATTCGTCGATGATAAGTTATTTGCCAAGGTGACTCTAAATAAAACTTTGTTAAAATCTTTATGAGTCAGTGGTGAAGCGCTAGGTATCAAGCGCATAGATGTCATATTCCTAAATGAATGATGAAGTTGTGTATGTTTGAGTAACATACATATGAGATATTCTCAAATACTGCAGATTTGAGATGATTTGTCTAAACCGTGAAATGAAACTCTTGTTGGAATGTATATGATGTTGGTAAAGGGCTGTGAAAAATCAGTGTTGGTCCCAAAACGCTATTGAATCAGTAATTTGTGAAGATTTTTGGATCAAATGACATAAAAATATATGAACTTGGATAAACACTTGAAGAACACTCAATAAACTCAGATTTGATCTGTTTGATTTGCATAAAAATGATGTTTACATGGAAGACCCCAAATCAATGACTCATTCAAGCCCCTTTTAAAACCCTAATTGGCATTTACTATTTATAGCCTAATGACACTTTGGACTAATGACAATTAGGACCCTAGACTTAGACTAAAACATAACAAATGGAAATTAATACAAATAAAACCCTAATGTTTAGTCTAATATATATTTTGTCATAACAACAAAATATATATATTACATGAAATAGTTAAAATGACGAAACTGATTAAATATATTTTGTTGACACAAAATATATTTATTAACAATAAAACTCCGTTGCCTTCAACGTCTTTTCTCTAATCTTCGTCCCGAACGCGTCGTCATGACTTTTGCATTGACTTTGACTGTTGACGTTGACTTTTGTTGACTTTGACTGTGTTGATAATATTAGACTACAATTCAGGTCCAACAATACTCCCCCATAGTCTATTATTATCAACGTCTTGCATCGTATTTAGCACCGATAAGTCAATACTGTCGGATCTTCAATTTGGTAAGCTTCGGTCTTTATTTCAGCTCCAACAAAAACTCCCCCAAGACTGATGCTTGCCAAATTTTGTTGCTGAAGATCCTTAATCTCACAAGCTCCCCCACATTGTATGCTCCCTCATTTTGCGTGCATCCTTTCTTAAAATCTGGAACGGCTTTTCAACTATCTTTTCTTGAGTGCTTTAGAAGATGTAGGAGGAAGATTCCTAGCTCGGTATCTTCTGCAAACTTTGAGGAACAGGTTCTCTGGTCAGGATGCTTTGCTCAACTGATGATCGGCCATCACTTGCAGCAAATATCTGTAACACAGTCACAAATAAAATCTCGAGATTTCTCATTAGATTATTTCATTAAACAAAATAAACCGGTGTTTATCTGTGTATGAAAACAAGCGAACCCGTGTCCGTTTGTGTGTGCAATTTCCCGTGAAATGCATGTGAAAATGATAAAGTTTTAATAGCATAATATGGAAGACTTGAAAATAATTTGAAATGAAAATCTTTTTGGATTTTTTTTAATTAAAATTAAAAATTCGAAAATGAGAGGACGAGTCCGACAAGATCACAAATATTTTAGACAAAGAGAACACATCCCATAAGACACACACGACCAATAAGACTCATGAATCCAAACATAAAATAAAATAAAATAAAAACTTCATGAAAGGATATCAGATAATGCGTTTCGAGCAACCATCTAGAGAAACAAAGACTTGGCTAGATTGTCAATATGTTTGTCCATTTAAACCCATGCCTTGTTCCTTTCAACAAACAACCTGTGACGATCTTATCATGTTTTGGTTCGATTTGAAGAAACTCGGGCAACTCTGTCCCCACAGACATCTTGGTAAAGAAACTTGTCCTATCGTCAGGGTTTATTGAGCAATATGATTGACTTTGCTTGAATTTCATGAATCAAATTTTGAATATTGATCAATTTATGAGCCTCTTTTTACATTCTGCATTTTGCATATTTGGGAGTGGAGCTTGTCAACAATGATTCTTTTGAACACATTGCTACTTATAATTTGGGAAACTCAAATGATTAGAGCTCCAGGTCTATACCGACGTATAACAGAGGAGATAAACATTTGAGCATGCTCGGTGAATCTTCAGGTCTATACCGACGTATAACAGAGAAGATCCACCAACTCCAGGTCAATACTTCCGTATAGCAGAGGAGTTAAGCACTTTGACTCAATACATTCTGAGGAATTAACAAGTAACTCACTCAGAGGCTTTTCTGAAGAGCAACACTAGCAACTTTTTATTTTGTTTTGCTAACTAGAAACTCAATTCAGGGCTAGGGTGTGGGTGATTTGGGATTTTTTAGGGAAATCAAGGCAAAGATTTGACGCTCTCAACCCATTTTTGATAGGACTTATAACTTTGTGCAGGCCAATCATGTCAAGGAGATAATCCTCATTGCCGAGTTCTTGAACTTAGTTTGATCACAGAATTGATGTCTAATTGTATTCGGGCTGAGCCTATTGACACATCATAACACAAATCAATATCCTCCTTCAGTTGCTTTTCCATACAAACCTGAAACCTTCAAAAGACACAAAATATTTACACAGAAAATTTTGGACAAATGATATTCAGTACATTCATTTGACATATTACTCCCCTAAAATTTCTATTTCAACACAAAATTGAAATTTTCAAAAGACATAAGAGTGACCACAAAGGGATGTGAAAACTTGATCACAAATACGAGTAAAAATGTTAGGCTCCCTCATTTTTTTTTTAAATTTCATTTTATTTATTTTTTTTAACTATCTACAATATATTAAATAGAAAATACCAATGAAACGCCTTCCATATTACCCTATCAAAAGATGATAAATGAGTTATCAGGAAAAATGCAGTGGCAGTGAAAATCAAAGAAAGATCCAGAATGTGGATAAGATACCAGAACCATAACATGTTTGTTCCGCCTCAAAATTAAATAAGGAACATTCTCTGTCAGTAAACCGGATTACTAAAAGTCCTCCTGAAATGTTCCTGCACTCATTAACAGATTAGTTAGAAAGGGGAACCCAGGCCATCGTAGTCCTGGGCGTTCCATTTTCATCAGTGTAAGACACTTGTCTATGCACACAACCTGTTCTCGTATCAACTATCTTTTCCTCTATCTTTTTAATTTGCCAAATTTGTTTAGGTTCAAACATTTTCGATTTGAAAGAGTTAAATTTGGAAATCATTTTCTGTTTAAGCCCCGAGGAGAAAGATTTTGGTTTTGATGATGTGGTTACATTCATCTTTGAATCATGTGAAACCGGCTTCACATGAGAAGGTAGGGATGGAATGTTCGTCATCCGACCATTCAAAGATGTATGATTATTAACTTGAAATTCAAATAAACAAACCTGTTTACCTTTACCACGTGGAGGATTCTTTCTAGACACTGATCCGGAGAAGCAAACCTGTTTGCCTTTACCGTCCGAAGCATGTCCTTTTGGGCATTTCTTGAGCACATGATCATCCTTTCCACACTTGAAGCAAGCCTTGAATGGCTTTTGATGCTTGACTGGCTCGTATGGAGCAGCTGGGGGTGGGGCTTTCTTCAAGCTTGATGCAACTTGTTGGAAGACTTGTGGCTTCTTATGTTGAGCAGTGAAAGAGGAACAAACTTGTGGCTTCTTTTGTTGAGTTGTGGTTTGTCGGATGGGAGATGAGATCTTCACTTGCTTGTTCTCAAGTCTTTTACAAACTTGAGATAGGATGGACAGAGGTGAAGGCTTTTTCTTTTGAGCTTTTGATCGATGGCTTGCCTGTTTTGCAGCTGGGACTAAGATCCGGATTTGTCTTGATTCAGGTTTTGGAAGCATTTCAGATTTGACAGTTGCAAATGACATCTTGATCTTTGAATCTCCATGACTCTCCTTTGTCTTTGATTCATCATCTGAACTTGTCCAGTCTTCAATAAGTACCTTTGCTTCCAGCGGATCTTGATTGATAGGAATTGGATGTGTTGATGTGATTGGAGCTTGATGATTAGGTGATTCCTGAAAGATCTCTTCCTTCACATTCTTGACAGGCTCAAATATAGGAATTTCACCTGCTTTAAACTTATCAAAGAAATTAGTAGAAACAGAAGGTACAGATTTACTAACACCGGAAACTGAACAATCATTGGCTTGACTGACAGCATCCGGTTTACTGTATCCAATACCAGTCAGGGACTCATAATCATCTCGCACCTCTTTAAGATTCACATTCTCCAATCCTGCATACAAACTATCAGTATCTTTCTTAATTATTTCATGAATCAACTCATTGGTAGGGTGTGGAGTTGGTGTAGGAGAGTAACAGTAAGTGCTGGGAGGAGGATATACAAAAGCCTTATCTTCATGACCCAACCCAGTCTTAATACGAGCCCCCCGTTGGCTTTTGATTAAATCCTCAAGTTTCATCCCCGAAATTGTCCATTTTTCGAGTTTCGTTTGCAACTTACTGGTTTCAAACTCAGCCAGGGCGACACGTTCAGTTAGCATATTGACTTCCACATTACTTTTCAAAAGATTTGTTTTCAAATGTTCATTTTCTTTCAAAGCTTCTCTTAATTTGACAAAATATTTTGACTCGTTAAGTTTAAGTTCTTTATTTACCTGAGTCAAATATTTTTCATTTTCGATTAACAGTTTGTTAGCGTTATAAATACCAAATAAACGAGTTCTGCAATCAGAAGAACACATGTCCTGAACTGTCTCGTATGGAAGCTCCATGATGATTTTTTCAGAAGCAAGAGCCTTCTTGCAGTTGCAGACTCTAGTATTTGTCTTTTGTTCCTCCTCATTCTCAGCATCACAAGCTTTATCATTTAATTCTGCTCCATCTTTACCCACTGATGTCTGCTTAATCTCCCCTTGTACCTTTTCAATTTCAGGTTTCGGTAAACCTTTGAAATTGGAGGCAGAAACTGATATCTCTTCTGGTTTCTCTTTGGAGATTGAGGTGATCTTTGAATTTAGAGACATCGCTTCATCGTACTCACGACGTTTGATATCCAACTCCATTTCTTTTAGTTTGTTCATCACCTCCACAAGTTTGTAATCAGTAAATCCTCTTTCTCTTCTCATCGATTTTCCATGTGAACTCCACTCTGGTGGGAGAGAATCAAGCAATCGCTGAACCTGTTCATGATTTCCGAGTTTTGGATCATGCTTCTTTAGGTTATTTGCCACCATCACAAATCGATCTAGAAACACGGGCATCTTTTCTTTCTTTAAAACTGCAAAATTATCAAACCAACTTTGTGCCATTGTGAGATCATCAGATTCGAAGGATTTAAAAAGTTCTACATAAGCCATTTTTTTAATCGAAAACCCGTTTAAAATTTGGCCTAAAAATAAATTTTAGAAAGTCCCGGCCATAAATAATACCAACAATGGCCCAAAATTTAAAACACTAACACCCGGCCACAAGACGTCACTTTTTAAAATTTAATGACGAATTGATTGAAAACGCCCATAAAATTTTTAAACTTTAACACCCGGCGAATAATAATTCACGATTCTTCACAGAATTGCAATCCTTTTTGTCTAAACCCTCGATCCATTAAAGTCCATTTAACTAATAAAAAGACCAACCCAACTTTCTTATTTCACTTCATTGTCCAATTGTTGGTCCCATAACAGCCTTGAATCAACATATTTGTGAAGATTTGGATAAAAATGGATCAAAATGACATAGAACTTGATGAACAAGGAAGAACAATGAAGAACATAATGAAATGAAGAACATAATGAAAGAACAAATAAGAAATTACTCAAATCATCATATGCTTCCATAGAATTGCTATGATTTTGTTTACATGTGTAACCTCCCAATTCTAGGCTATGTTTCAAGCACCTAAACCCAAATTAAACTAATCTATATTTAGTGAATGTTCAATCCACTTAATTACATATTAACCCCCTAGACTTAGTTTAATTAGGAAAAATACAAAAATCTAAAATGTGACTACAACTTGATTAAATATATTTTGTTGACACAAAATATATTCTTTACAATAATGCTCCTAGTCACGATCTATCTTTAACGTCTTCTTCGTCTTGAACTCTTCATTTGACTTTAATCATGACATTGACTTTGGTGACTTTGACTACATTGATAATATAGACTATCATTTTCAGACCCAACAATACTCCCCCTTAGTCTATCATTATCAACATCCTCAATTGAGTTCAGCTCCGGTTAAAGTCAACAAATGAGTGATCTTCTATATCTCCCCCTTTATTGAAGCTTTTCGACATTGTAGGCAAAGATTGATCCATTAACTCCCCCTACTTGTAAACTTCTCCATCTTTTAATTTTGGCCCAAAGATTGACAAAATAAACACCCGGCCAAACATTAAACGAACAAACTCCAACACGGCCCAAAATTTAGAACACTAACTCCCGGCCAATGACGTCACTTTTCAAAATTTAATGGCGAGTTTAATGAAAACGCCCATAAAATTTTAACTTTAAAAACCCGGCGACTGCGTAGTCCTCTTAAGCCGAAACCCGAGCTTATTTTCACAGCTCAAAATCGCAGCCCAATTGCCAAGCCCAAAACCAACAAAATTTTCGGCCCAATGACCAAAAAAAACATTCAGCCCGTTTTTTTTTTTTTAAAAAAAAAACTAGCCCAACCCAAATAGCCCAATAACCCAACCCTAATCCTAACAATTTAAACAACTTAACATCAACACAACTCAAAAACTTGTTCTCCCTCTTCCAACACTCTCTCTACTCTATCTTCTTTCAAAACACACACATTCAAATAAAAATGTCTCGATCTGCTGCTGCTCTTCGTCTTGTTTACTCTACCTGGTACGAAACAACACACACACACCACTTCTTTAAGCAACAGCAGCCGCACAACTGCAGCTCCTTTTTTTTTTTTTAACGACGGCAGCTGCTGCTTTTTTTTTGTCTTTCAGCTGAAACAACAACAACAAGTTCTTTCTTTGAATCTTGAACAAACACAAGCTCACTACATACTCGATCTGCTGTAGCTTTCTTCTTCTTGTAACAGTAACAGTCGATCTGCTGCTGTTTTGTTTTAACAATGGCAGCTGCTTCTTCTTCTACTTCTTCTTTGTAATTTCACAGCACAAACAGCTATAACATCACAAACATAAGTCGATCTGCTGTTTCTTCTTCACACGCACAGTCACAACATCTGTTAACTTCTTCTTCACTTTTCTGTTGTTTCTTTTAAGTGATGTTAAAGGTGAAATGGAGCGGTGGTACGGTTAGGTAAAGGTGGTGATGGTGTGATAGTGACGAGGGTTCAGTGGTGGTTGTGAAGTTGATGGGGGTACGGGTAAGTTGACAGGTGTGAATGGGCTGTTTTGAGATGTTTGTTCGACAATATGGATATGGTGGAGAGGTGGGTTTGGTGGTGGGTTTGGTTGAGATAGCAGCGAGTAGAGGTGTGGTTTTGGCTTATTGTTGATGGCTGGGTTGGATGATATGGGGTTTGGATCTGTTGACGAGGTAAATAGATACAGTGGTTTGGTTGGGTTTGGTTGGGTTTGGTTGTAGATCCTTGATGAACAGGTAATGTTGTGTATTTGGTTATGGGTGGGGGTTGTGGTTGGAGATTGTTTAAGTTGATGGTATGGGTTAGGGTTACAAGTCAAATGAGTGTGGTTTGGTTTTGGTTAGGTTATGGAAATGTGGGTATAGATGGGTTTGGTTTGGGTCAATTGAAACTAAAATAATTATGGGTGTGGTTGTGGCTATGGGTTTGGGAATGTGTTTAATGAGTTTTGTTTTGTTGATTGTTGGTGTAGGAAAATAACAACAAATGGTAGGTTCGCTCAGATCTGTATGGTTTCGCAAGGTAGTGTGCAAGAACCTATAGATTCGCTGGCTTACAAAGTGCCGGGCGAACTTATAGGTTCGCTAAGAACAACGGGCGAATCTATGCAAATGCTTGGTATAGATTCGCTCAAAATTTTGAACTTTCGTTCAGATATTAACTTAGATTCGCTGGTCTTGCAGATTTGAAGATCTGAAGAACACCAAGAACACACACACTGTGTGTGAGAGAAAATTTCAGATCTGATGATTTCTTCTTCTTTTCTTGTAGATCTCAGCTTGTAGATCACAAATATGTTGTTGTTTTGTTGAGATTTTGTGTTGGTTGATGTAGATCTGATGACTTTTGAAATCAGATCTGGTTTCTCTCTCTAAAACCCACCAGATCTACTTTCTCTCTCTACAATTTCTTCACAAATTTCTAATAATCAACTTTAATCTTCAACAAAATTGATTCAATTGGATCTCCATGAGGCTCTGATACCAATTGTTGGTCCCAAAACGCTATTGAATCAGTAATTTGTGAAGATTTTTGGATCAAATGACATAAAAATATATGAACTTGGATAAACACTTGAAGAACACTCAATAAACTCTGATTTGATCTGTTTGATTTGCATAAAAATGTTGTTTACATGGAAGACCCCAAATCAATGACTCATTCAAGCCCCTTTTAAAACCTTAATTGCCATTTACTATTTATAGCATAATGACACTTTGGACTAATGACAATTAGGACCCTAGACTTAGACTAAAACATAACAAATGGAAATTAATACAAATAAAACCCTAATGTTTAGTCTAATATATATTTTGTCATAACAACAAAATATATATATTACATGAAATACTTAAAATGACGAAACTGATTAAATATATTTTGTTGACACAAAATATATTTATTAACAATAAAACTTCGTTGCCTTCAATGTCTTTTCTCTAATCTTCGTCCCGAACGCGTCGTCATGACTTTTGCGTTGACTTTGATTGTTGACGTTGACTTTTGTTGACTTTGACTGTGTTGATAATATTAGACTACAATTCAGGTCCAACAATCAGAATGATGCATCTTGTATTCACATGCTAGAGTATTATAGTCTAAAGAATGCTAGACCAGTACTAATTAATTATGGTGCTCTATGAAGACTAATTAACGTGAAACATTCACATACATATCACAATAATTAGTTGCGGAAACAAATCAAATGATGACTTTCATTCAATATAAGGAAATGATATACATTGAGGAGAACTCAAGTCTCTAGGTTTATCCTAGATGAGAAACCTAGAATTAAGTTTCAGACGGTTAATGAAAAACTTATGGCCCATCTATAAAGTTCATTACTAGGGCATGTGGTACTATAGTTAACTCAAAAGTTCATCTAAAGCTTTGTACTTTGCTTTAGTCAACTCAAAAGCTTATCTAAGCCTTGTAGTTGGCAATTAAGCTTCATGAACTCTGTGATAAAAAGATAGGGTCTTGATCAAATCATGATCATCAACTTGGTGTCATAAGTAAAGTCACTAACTTGATCAAATGACAAGAAATGTGGGAGAGAAGCCATTTAAGAAACAATACTTTCAGGATATGTGAAAATGGTAATTGATCCGAAAGTTGGTTGATGTTATCCAATACCACTTAAATGTGGGGGCTACTTGCATTTGATATAAGAATGTGGAATGTTTAACAATATGGATTTTATAATCGAAGTTAATATTGCAAACATGTGAATGCCAATTGATTTGTTAATGATATAGTGACCAAAGGCATATAGTGAAGATCTATTCACTTATATTGCATATTGGTGGTCACTAAAATTGCATATTGGCATAGTGAAGATGTGTTCACTTAAATTGCATATTGGTGTTCACTTAAATTGCATATTGTATTTCAAAACCAAAGACTAAAACTAATGGCCTAAAGTTATAGTCTTTAAAAGTGATAATATGCAAGGTTAACTTAAGAGTTAAACCACACACGGATAACCAATCTCGATTGTAAACTATTGTGACTTGACGAAGTCAAATATAATAGCTTGGATCCAAGATCCTGCGGGTTAATGCGAGATTGAGTTGTGGAATGAGACTAAAGCCCATGAAAAGCTAAGTTTATATGAGGGAAACCTAGCTCGGTTGACTGGAGATCCCAAGATCCGAGTTCAATATGACAACCTACTTATATGAACTGGTAAGGTCACTGTAGGGGGTTAACTAAGAAAGAAGAGTTAATTGATAAAACCCTCGCGCCTTTTAAAGGGAGTTTATTATAAGGACTTAGTAAGCTTCCTAGTCCATTCCTAAAGGTGACCTGTACAAGGCTAAGCCTGTGGCTTTTAATGATTCGACTAATATAGTCACATGTGATGAATCACCTATGTTAGAGAGAAGTAGGGTCGCTTCGAATGGAATTGGAGGGCACAATTCCTAGAGCTCGCAGAACCAGGACAGTGTTCCATGACCATTATTGGACACGACAGTGAGGGGATGACCCGGCTAAGAAGAGTCTTGTGTGAAGCGTATTGTCGCCTACACAACGGCAGACGAGTTCAAAGACATCGCGTTCTACTCAGAGCCAGTAGACTAAATGCGTATCATGAGCGAATGTTCAAAGGGTAAGACCTACCTATCGTATGCAAGATTCAAATGTCGAGGTTCCATTGGATATTTGTGGGTTTTGATAAATCTCCATTCATGTGGGGATTGTTGGAAAATTATATAATGTGAATGGAAATTAATCTATTATAATCATTTTATATGATTAATTGAAAAGAGACTCTTGAGTAGAGTCTTTGATAACACTTGATTAGTTTTAATTAGATGGTTTAATATCTAATTAAAAGTGCATTATTAAGTGTAACCTTCCACTCATGTTGTAAATTGTAGGCTATGTGCCTCATTTGTCAAGAGAGAAGAAAAACCACTCCATAGAATTAGTTCTATTTGATCCATCATGGAGTTCTTATTATCATTTCCATATACATATCATAATAAACATCGTATACATTGCAACCTCGGGTGTGAGGTCATCTCCGGCAGTACACATACTGTTGCGGTTGTTGTACCCTGGGAAACAGACGCGTTCGTCTTAGAGGAGGCGCGAAATCTGTTTTAAGGGAAGCGTGTTGAACATGTGCCTCAACCATAACCATTAACGTTGTTTTGATCAGTTTTGCAGTTAACAGAGTTGGAGTCAAGAACATGAATATTTAGTTCAAGGAACATATAGACGAAGGTGATGACACTAGACGTGTTGACGACTCAAAAGTTTATGGATGTTTTTATTGATCACAACGATTTGTATTTTTGTAATTTATTCTTTACATGCATTTCTCATATGGGTCTGTACAAAGTAATGTACTAGTGAATTTCCCAAGTATAACGAGAGTATCGTTATAGTATTTAGTTGATTATTTAATTAAAAGTGAACATATTTCCAACATTTTATGCTATGGGACGGCTGAAAGTCGAACTCCTCAACTAGGGTTCATAAGGTTGTTTAAATAGCAAAAACTAAAAAAATCCCGAAAACCCACCCGACGCGATACGCGCATCATGAAGGCTCTCCCGCGCGTATCTCGTAGGTGGCATTCGACCAAAAACTTTATTTTTGCTTCTTGGCTTCCAACTCCAAGTCTTCTCTTGTGCTCCACTTCATTCCTTTTGCTTATTTGCACTTCTTTAAGCACCAAAACACCTACATAACAAGCATATAACTAAGATCCATCTCTCATTCTATAAACATGCATTTTAAAAACTACACAAAACACAAGCATTAAACCCGAAAATAGACGAAAACTATTAACTAAACCATGATGTGTTAGCCACACATCAAGGCGTCATTATCAAATCTTGAAAATGAATACTAGACATATAATCATTGGAATTTTACCAATAAATGGTGCAATTAGTTATGTTATTGTAACATATGATAGCGACTTGAAAAGAAACTAATAAACATCTTACACAACCCGATTTATGATTGTTTGAAATTACCCCATTTTGAATCTTATGCCTTTCTACCCTCTTATCGATGTAGGCGGCATTATCAAATCTTGAAAATGAATAGCAGACATATAATTGATGGAATTTAACCCATAAATAGTGCGGTTAGTTACGTTATTTAAAATATAATAGCAACTTGCAAAGAAACAAATAAACATCTTACACAACCAGATTTATGATTGTTTGAATTTACCCCGATTTGAATCTTACGCCTTGCTACCCTCTTATCGATGTAGGCGGCATTATCAAATCTTCAAAATGAATAGTAGACATAGTCGTTTGTAACATTTGCCCTGAAACAAATCCAATTCAAATCTAAAACCTGAACACATTTCAACATTTAATGAATTCATCTAGTGTACCATGAAACAAAACCACTTATTTAAATCATTGTGTTTAAATCATTAATTAAATTGTTTAGTCATTTAGTAATGGAATTTTAATTTATAAAATATCTTTTATGTGAATTATATTAACATATTTGAATAATAACAAATTTTATAAAAGCCTTAAACGTAATAAGTTAATTTGGTTGGTTAAGTTAGTGTTTAAATTACAAAACTATCTTAAAGGGGTTAACTATGTCATTTTGTAAACTTGTTTAAACTTTTAAGACACAACATGAGATAAATTGAAAGTTCAGGGGATGTTTTCGTAAATATCCAAATTACCCAGCCCTTCTCCTTTTGCTTTCCCATATTTCCGATGTAGAGATTCCGGCGAACACCGGCTAAGCTTCGGCGAGTGAAAAGTACGTTACTCTACCATGTTTTGACAAAATTAAATACTTGGAATCATTTTCTAAGGGCATGTTTGGGATTGCTTCTCCTTTTCTCTTTTTGAAAAAGTCACTCACCATCAACTTCTCCTTTTCTCCTTTTTAAAGCATGAAAATCTCCTTTTTAACTCATTGCCAAACACTATTTTTAACTTATTAACTTAAGTCAAAAGGAGCTTCAAATAAGCAATACCAAACATTTACTTTCGAACCCCAAACCAAGATTTAATCTCGTTTGCATTGTTTAACAACCGTATCAATTAATTTATTTTCCAATTCCGGCAACCCAAATCGAATCGCGCAAATCACGCGACACGCGTAATAATCCTAATTTAGCTAACCAAATCTTCTATATAATATAGGAAAATAAATTTTGCTTATGTGTCAATCATTTAAGGTTGATTTGCTTACTTGGCATTATTTGAGAGTTTATCTCATAATAATAGTTTTATAAATAAAATATGTATATATAATCTATAATAACATCCTTATAATAAAACGAATTACATTTTGAATTCCTAATATTTAGAAGATCCTATAAAAACTTAAGAATAGTTACATTTTCAACCCTTTTTTATTAGGTGTGCATGGTTCGGTATATATTTAATAAGGTATGTAAATGAAACTTAAGAATAAATTAGTAATATGTTATAAATAAATACCTTAATATCTTTTAACCATCTATAAATTTTTATACGATGATATTCTTTTTTAAAAATTTACACCATAAAACCGAGCATTTAATTCTCTTTGATTTGAGTATAATATTGCTATATTAAAAAAAAGTTTATAAATAATTCTTATGTTCTGGTTTTATAACGGTTTTGTCTAAAAATTGATTGGAACCTTCCATGCCCCATGAATATCATTAAAATTAATCATCTAGATATTAGGTTCCCGAGCATAGCGCAGGTAATAAAAATAATTACATTTTTGGTCCCCTAATATTTTGGAGAATTCTGAAAAATTGAAGAGTATTTATATTTTTAACCCTCTACTACAAGGGGTATACATGAGTCGGTTTATATTTGATAGGGTTTAAAAATGAAACTTATGGATAAAGTTAATAATAACATACAATTAAAAACCTCAGTGTTTTATAAATATACATAACATTTTTATACGATTTTTTTAAAAATATAAACTACACCATAAAACTAACATTTTATGGTGTAGTAAATTTAATTATAATATTGTTATACTAAAAGTCTACTTTTTAAAAGTATATCCTGTGTATCGGTTTACCACGGTTTTGTCTCAAAACTGATTGTAACATTCATGAATATCTTTAAAAACATCGCTTGAATGTCCACCTTTCTTACAATGACCACAAACCATATTTTTCTTATCAAATCTATTATATGAAGCTTGATTGGAAGCATTCATATAAGCTTGAGTTGACACATTCATAGAAGCAGATTCAGATACAAAAGGACTTGTAGAATGCATTTCTCGTTGTTTCTCATCCTGAACAAGAAGAGCATATGCTTCGCTAACCGATGGAAGAGGTTTCATCATAAGTATGTTTCCTCTAACAGAGTCGTAAGTAGGATTTAATCCCATTAGAAATTGTACAAGTCGCTGATGTTCGTCTCTTTTAACAATAAGAGCAGATGAACCACAAGTACAAGGAGTAACAGTACTTAACGCATTCAATTCATCCTAAATTGATTTGATCTTAGTGAAATATGTAGGAATATCAGAAGTACCTTGTGAAATAGCACACAAGTTCTTTTGTAACTTATATAATTTCGCTCCATTTGCTTGTCCATATCGAGAATTGAGTTCAAGCCATAGCTCTCGAGCAGTATCACTATACAGAACACTTTCGCTGATATCTCTGGTCAAAGTGTTAAGAATCCAGGATATCACCATGTGATTACATCGATTCCAACTTGCGAGTTTTACAGGATCAGTAGGCTTAGAAGTTGTTCCATCAACAAATGATGATTTGTTCTTCGCGGATAGTGCAATCGTCATCGCACGTTTCCATGCTCCATAACCAGATCCGTCAAAAGTTTTTGATACAAGGAGCAATCCAGGATGATCGGAAGGATGCAAATAGAGAGGATCTGAGAAATCAACAGCAACTGGTTGTGAAACTGGTGTAGCCATGATTGAGTTTTAAAAAAAATTAAAGAAGAACGATTGAACAATAGATACGGAAATTGAAATTTGAATTGGTGAACAAATTTATCGATTTGAAGATCGAAAGATGATGAAAAGAAGAGTTGATTGGATCGAGCCTTAATTAATGCTCTGATACCATCTTGATTTTGTATATGTTTGTGTGGTTGTAGGTGAAAGATAATTGTGATTTTTTCATTATTTTCATTACAGCTCAAACTTGATATATATACACACAAAGTCAAAGTCAAACTGTGTAACAAACTAAACAACTAATTTGTAACTAACTACCAGCCTACATCTGAATATTCTAGAATAGCTACAAGTTGTTCATATAATAACACCCCCCCTCAAGTTGGAGGTTGTAAAACACCCAACTTGGACAAAAGCACATGATGTTGTATAGAAGGTAAACTCTTCATCAATATGTCAGCGAGTTGATCTGTCGATGGAGTATGAGAAAGAGTAATGAGACCTTCTTGAAGTTTTTCTCGAACATAATGACAATCAACGTCAATGTGCTTCGTTCGTTCATGAAAAACGGGGTTCTTTGCAATGTGAATAGCAACTTGGCTATCATATTTAACTGGAATCGGAGTGACATTCGGAATAGTCAACTCATGAAGTAGACGAGTCAGCCAAGCTAACTCAGTTGTGACACGTCGTAAGGACCGGTACTCGGCTTCGGCAGAGCTTAGAGACACAGTAGTTTGTTTCTTAGATTTCCATGAAAGTGGGCTGCCACCAAGAGAAATATAAAACCCACTAATAGAGTTACGGGTGTTAGGACATGAAGCCCAATCGGAATCACAATGAGCTTGTAAAGAAAAATCAGAATTGTTGTTAAAAAATAAGCCTTGGGAAAGTGTACCATGAATATAAGCCAAAGTATGAAAAGCAGCAGCTAAATGTGGTTCACGAGGATCACTCATAAATTGACTTTAAAATTGTAGGCAAATGATAAATCCGGTCTCGTAGGCGTAAGATAATTCAACTTGCCCACCAAACGTCTATATTGTAATGGATCAGTACAAACAACACCATCAGAAGCATTTAATTGAAGATTTGGGGGCAAAGGAGAATGAGCACTTGTCTGAACATTAAGAAATTCTTTGAGCAAATCAGCAGCAAATTTCCGTTGAGTCATGATAACACCGTTTTTATTAGATAACACCTCAATGCCAAAAAAATAGTTGAGGTGACCCAAGTCCTTGATTTTAAATGAATTATCAAGAAAAGATTTGAGATCTTGAATTTCGGCTAAATGATTTCCAGTTACGAGGATATCATCCACATAGACTGCAACAAACACAACTGAAGATCCCATGTGTTTTGAGAAAAGAGAGTAGTCGCTTGAAGAACGAACATACCCTTTAGACTTAAGAGCATCAGAAAGCTTACTATACCACTGGCAAGAAGCTTGTTTGAGTCCATAAAGGGATTTTCGAAGTTGAAGACAATGACCAGCAAGAACATTCATGCCTTGAGGAGGAACCATATAAATCTCTTCATCAAGGTCCCCGTGCAAAAATGCATTATTGACATCGAGTTGAAAAAGATTCCAATGCATTTTGGTGGCCAAAGCAACAAGACCACGGATTGTAGTCATTTTAATGACAGGGGAAAATGTTTCGTTATAATCAATTCCAGCAGTTTGAGTATCACCCCTTACTACCAAACGAGCTTTACATCTTTCAATAGACCCATTGGCATGATATTTGATTTTGTAAACCCACTTACACTTGATAGGTTTCTTTTTAGGAGGAATAGCAACAACATCCCATGTATGGTTTGCATTAAGAGCACCAAATTCCTTATTCATGGCATCTTGCCAGGCTGAATGTTTAACAGCCTCATGATATGAAGTAGGTTCAGAAAGAAGAGACACAGCAGCACAAAAGATTGGGTTGAATCAGAAAGATCTGAAAATGGTAAAGTAGAAGAATGAGAGCAAAAATTGGTTATAGTGTGGAAACAAGCTGCTGAATCGAAAGTGGTAGCATAACAAAATCTTTCAAATAAGAAGGAGCATTTGTAGATCTAGAAGATCTACGAATGGGAGGACAAGTAGAAACAGGTGGTGGAGGTGAAGGGTTTGAACTAGTGGAAGAACTAGTAGTAGATGTAGAAGTGGAATCAGGTGAAGAATGAGTATCAAAAATGTGAGAAACATCATAAACATGTGGAAATATAAAATGAGAATCAGAGTATTGAATGGAAGGGAATAACGTTTCAAAAAATACTACATCTCTTGAGACAAAAATAGTGTGAGTGTGCAGCTTATAGAGTTTGTATCCCTTTTTACCAAGAGGATAACCAAGAAAGATACAAGGGAAAGCACGAGGCTGAAACTTAGTTCGACCCGGTTTAGGAGAAGAAGCATAACATAAACAACCAAAGCTCCTTAGATGAGAAAAAGAAGGAGATTTGTTAAACAAAATGTCATAAGGTGTTTTGCCATCAAGAAGTTTAGTTGGAAACCTATTTATCAAATGAGTAGCAGTTAAAAGACAGTCACCCCAAAACCGAATTGGAAGTTTGGATTGAAAAAGAAGAGCACGAGCTGTTTCCAAAAGGTGTTTATGTTTGCGTTCAACAATACCATTTTGTTGAGGGACTCCAACACAAGATGTTTGGTGAAGAATCCCTTCGCTTAGAAAATAATCACTATAATCATTCCCCGAACCTAGTTCAAAAGCATTGTCTGATCGAATGCATTTAACCTTGGTATTGAATTGGGTTTCCACCATTTCAATAAAACTTTTAAGAGCAACAAAAGCATTACTCTTAGTGGTTAAAAGATGTGTCCAGGTGACACGACTATAATCATCAATAATTGTAAGAAAGTACTTGTAACCATTATATGTTGGAACACAATAAGGACCTCAAGTATCTATATGAACAAGCTCAAAAGAATGTGATGTAGACTTCTGACTTTGAGGAAATGGGAGTTTGTGTTGACGAGCTTGTGGAAAAATATTACAGTGAGATGTATGATTTATATGTGCACTAGTAAAGAAAGGTAAGTGTTTGAGTTTATAAAATGGCAAATGTCCAAGTCTATGAAGATAGAGCAGTACTAGTAACAACAGAATTACATGATGCTTTATTGAAAAACAAAAAGATTTATTCAAAGACAAAGGAGGTAAAGCAGCATGAAGAAGATAGAGCCCATGAAGAAGTTCACCAAGAATCAGTGACTTCTTCATTGAAGGGCCCTGCAACAAACAAGATGTATTAGAAAAGAACAAAATGCCTTTAGTATCATTGCATAGTCTTGGAACAGAGAGCAAATTTCGTTTAAATTGTGGGACATGTAGAACATGAGAAAGAGAAAGAGCAGGGTTAAGTACTACTGTTCCAGATTGCTTTACAGTAATAACTTCCCCATTTGGAAGACCAATGTAAACTGGATGAATAAGAGATTTGACATTTGATAATAGTGCTATATCATGACACATATGGTCTGATGCACCTGTATCAATTATCCATTGTGTATTAAAAGTGAGAGAGTGACAAGCCATAATACCTGCAAAGTTTGCATGGTTTAGTGGGTCAGGAGAAGAAGATGTTTGGTTTGACTTGTCATTAACGTGGGACCGTTGCAGAAGAGAGAGAAGTTCACTTATTTGTTCCTTGGTAATGCCTTGTGAAGACTGAGATAAAGAACCATTGGATTCTAATGAAGCATCTTGTGAATTGAAAACATTAGCAGCATTAGCAGAATATTTCTTGGTCTTTGTGAACTTGAAATCTTTGGGAAACCGACTAAACGATAACACTTATTGATTGAATGTCCACCTTTCTTACAATGACCACAAACCATATTTTTCTTATCAAATTTATTATATGAAGCTTGATTGGAAGCATTCATATAAGCTTGAGTTGACACATTCATAGAAGCAGATTCAGATACAAAGGGACTTGTAGAATGCATTTCTCGTTGTTTCTCATCCTGAACAAGAAGAGCATATGCTTCGCTAACCGATGGAAGAGGTTTCATTATAAGTATGTTTCCTCTAACAGAGTCGTAAGTAGGATTTAATCCCATTAGAAATTGTACAAGTCGCTGATGTTCGTCTCTTTTAACAATAAGAGTAGATGAACCACAAGTACAAGGAGTAATAGTACTTAACGCATTCAATTCATCCCAAATTGATTTGATCTTAGGGAAATATGTAGGAATATCAGAAGTACCTTGTGAAATAGCACACAAATTCTTTTGTAACTGATATAATTTCCCTCCATTTGCTTGTCCATATCGAGAATTGAGTTCAAGCCATAGCTCTCGAGCAGTATCACTATACAGAACACTTTCGCTGATATCTCTGGTCAAAGTGTTAAGAATCCAGGATATCATCACCATGTGATTACATCGATTCCAACTTGCGAGTTTTATAGGATCAGTAGGCTTAGAAGTTGTTCATCAACAAATGATGATTTGTTCTTCGCGGATAGTGCAATCGTCATCGCACGTTTCCATGCTCCATAACCAGATCCGTCAAAAGTTTTTGATACAAGGAGCAATCCAGGATGATCGGAAGGATGCAAATAGAGAGGATCTGAGAAATCAACAGCAACTGGTTGTGAAACTGGTGTAGCCATGATTGAGTTTTAAAAAAAATTGAAGAAGAACAATTGAACAATTGATACGGAAATTGAAATTTGAATTGGTGAACAAATTTATCAATTTGAATATCGAAAGATGATGAAAAGAAGAGTTGATTGGATCGAGCCTTAATTAATGCTCTGATACCACCTTAATTTTGTATATGTTTGTGTGGTTGTAGGTGAAAGATAATTGTGAATTTTTCATTATTTTCATTACAGCCTAAACTTGATATATATACACACAAAGTCAAAGTCAAACTGTGTAACAAACTAAACAACTAATTTGTAACTAACTACCAGCCTACATCTGAATATTCTAGAATAGCTACAAGTTGTTCATATAATAACACCCCCCCTCAAGTTGGAGGTTGTAAAACACCCAACTTGGACAAAAGCACATGATGTTGTATAGAAGGTAAACTCTTCGTCAATATGTCAGCGAGTTGATCTGTCGATGGAGTATGAGAAAGAGTAATGAGACCTTCTTGAAGTTTTTCTCGAACATAATGACAATCAATGTCAATGTGCTTCGTTCGTTCATGAAAAACGGGGTTCTTTGCCATGTGAATAGCAGCTTGGCTATCATATTTAACCGGAATCGGAGTGACATTCGGAATAGTCAACTCATGAAGTAGACGAGTCAGCCAAGCTAACTCAGCTGTGACACGTCGTAAGGACCGGTACTCGGCTTCGGCAGAGCTTAGAGACACAGTAGTTTGTTTCTTAGATTTCCATGAAAGTGGGCTGCCACCAAGAGAAATATAAAACCCACTAATAGAGCGACGGGTGTTAGGACATGAAGCCCAATCGGAATCACAATGAGCTTGTAAAGAAAAATCAAAATTGTTGTTAAAAAATAAGCCTTGGGAAAGTGTACCATGAATATAAGCCAAAGTATGAAAAGCAGCAGCTAAATGTGGTTCACGAGGATCACTCATAAATTGACTTTAAAATTGTAGGCAAATGATAAATCCGGTCTCGTAGGCGTAAGATAATTCAACTTGCCCACCAAACGTCTATATTGTAATGGATCAGTACAAACAACACCATCAGAAGCATTTAATTGAAGATTTGGGGGCAAAGGAGAATGAGCACTTATCTGAACATTAAGAAATTCTTTGAGCAAATCAGCAGCAAATTTCCGTTGAGTCATGATAACACCGTTTTTATTAGATAACACCTCAATGCCAAGAAAATAGTTGAGGTGACCTAAGTCCTTGATTTTGAATGAATTATCAAGAAAAGATTTGAGATCTTGAATTTCGGCTAAATGATTTCCAGTTACGAGGATATCATCCACATAGACTGCAACAAACACAACTGAAGATCCCATGTGTTTTGAGAAAAGAGAGTAGTCGCTTGAAGAACGAACATACCCTTTAGACTTAAGAGCATCAGAAAGCTTACTATACCACTGGCGAGAAGCTTGTTTGAGTCCATAAAGGGATTTTCGAAGTTGAAGACAATGACCAGCAAGAACATTCATGCCTTGAGGAGGAACCATATAAATCTCTTCATCAAGGTCCCCGTGCAAAAATGCATTATTGACATCGAGTTGAAAAAGATTCCAATGCATTTTGGTGGCCAAAGCAACAAGACCACGGATTGTAGTCATTTTAATGACAGGGGAAAATGTTTCGTTATAATCAATTCCAGCAGTTTGAGTATCACCCCTTACTACCAAACGAGCTTTACATCTTTCAATAGACCCATTGGCATGATATTTGATTTTGTAAACCCACTTACACTTGATAGGTTTCTTTTTAGGAGGAATAGCAACAACATCCCATGTATGGTTTGCATTAAGAGCACCAAATTCCTTATTCATGGCATCTTGCCAGGCTGAATGTTTAACAGCCTCATGATATGAAGTAGGTTCAGAAAGAAGAGACACAGCAGCACAAAAGATTGGGTTGAATCAGAAAGATCTGAAAATGGTAAAGTAGAAGAATGAGAGCAAAAATTGGTTATAGTGTGGAAACAAGCTGCTGAATCGAAAGTGGTAGCATAACAAAATCTTTCAAATAAGAAGGAGGATTTGTAGATCTAGAAGATCTACGAATGGGAGGACAAGTAGAAACAGGTGGTGGAGGTGAAGGGTTTGAACTAGTGGAAGAACTAGTAGTAGATGTAGAAGTGGAATCAGGTGAAGAATGAGTATCAAAAATGTGAGAAACATCATAAACATGTGGAAATATAAAATGAGAATCAGAGTATTGAATGGAAGGGAATAAAGTTTCAAAAAATACTACATCTCTTGAGACAAAAATAGTGTGAGTGTGCAGGTTATAGAGTTTGTATCCCTTTTTACCAAGAGGATAACCAAGAAAGATACAAGGGAAAGCACGAGGCTGAAACTTAGTTCGACCCGGTTTAGGAGAAGAAGCATAACATAAACAACCAAAGCTCCTTAGATGAGAAAAAGAAGGAGATTTGTTAAACAAAATGTCATAAGGTGTTTTGCCATCAAGAAGTTTAGTTGGAAACCTATTTATCAAATGAGTAGCAGTTAAAAGACAGTCACCCCAAAACCGAATTGGAAGTTTGGATTGAAAAAGAAGAGCACGAGCTGTTTCCAAAAGGTGTTTATGTTTGCGTTCAACAATACCATTTTGTTGAGGGACTCCAACACAAGATGTTTGGTGAAGAATCCCTTCGCTTAGAAAATAATCACTATAATCATTCCCCGAACCTAGTTCAAAAGCATTGTCTGATCGAATGCATTTAACCTTGGTATTGAATTGGGTTTCCACCATTTCAATAAAACTTTTTAGAGCAACAAAAGCATTACTCTTAGTGGTTAAAAGATGTGTCCAGGTGACACGACTATAATCATCAACAATTGTAAGAAAGTACTTGTAACCATTATATGTTGGAACACAATAAGGACCCCAAGGATCTATATGAACAAGCTCAAAAGAATGTGATGTAGACTTCTGACTTTGAGGAAATGGGAGTTTGTGTTGACGAGCTTGTGGACAAATATTACAGTGAGATGTATGATTTTTATGTGCACTAGTAAAGAAAGGTAAGTGTTTGAGTTTATAAAATGGCAAATGTCCAAGTCTATGAAGATAGAGCAGTACTAGTAAAAACAGAATTACATGATGCTTTATTGAAAAACAAAGAATTATTCAAAGACAAAGGAGGTAAAGAAGCATGAAGAATATAGAGCCCATGAAGAAGTTCACCAAGAATCAGTGACTTCTTCATTGAAGGGCCCTGCAACAAACAAGATGTATTAGAAAAGAACACAATGCCTTTAGTATCATTGCATAGTCTTGGAACAGAGAGCAAATTTCGTTTAAATTGTGGGACATGTAGAACATGAGAAAGAGAAAGAGCAGGGTTAAGTACTACTGTTCCAGATTGCTTTACAGTAATAACTTCCCCATTTGGAAGACCAATGTAAACTAGATGAATAAGAGATTTGACATTTGATAATAGTGCTATATCATGACACATATGGTCTGATGCACCTGTATCAATTATCCATTGTGTATTAAAAGTGAGAGAGTGACAAGCCATAATACCTGCAAAGTTTGCATGGTTTAGTGTGTCAGGAGAAGAAGATGTTTGGTTTGACTTGTCATTAACGTGGGACCGTTGCAGAAGAGAGAGAAGTTCACTTATTTGTTCCTTGGTAATGCCTTCTGAAGACTGAGATAAAGAACCATTGGATTCTAATGAAGCATCTTGTGAATTGAAAACATCAGCAGCATTAGCAGAATATTTCTTGGTCTTTGAGAACTTGAAATCTTTGGGAAACCGACTAAACGATAACACTTATTGATTGAATGTCCACCTTTCTTACAATGACCACAAACCATATTTTTCTTATCAAAACTATTATATGAAGCTTAATCGGAAGCATTCATATAAGCTTGAGTTGACACATTCATAGAAGCAGATTCAGATACAAAGGGACTTGTAGAATGCATTTCTCGTTGTTTCTCATCCTGAACAAGAAGAGCATATGCTTCGCTAACCGATGGAAGAGGTTTCATTATAAGTATGTTTCTTCAAACAGAGTCGTAAGTAGGATTTAATCCCATTAGAAATTGTACAAGTCGCTGATGTTCGTCTCTTTTAACAATAAGAGCAGATGAACCACAAGTACAAGGAGTAATAGTACTTAACGCATTCAATTCATCCCAAATTGATTTGATCTTAGTGAAATATGTAGGAATATCAGAAGTACCTTGTGAAATAGCACACAAATTCTTTTGTAACTGATATAATTTCGCTCCATTTGCTTGTCCATATCGAGAATTGAGTTCAAGCCATAGCTCTCAAGCAGTATCACTAGACAGAACACTTTCGCTGATATCTCTGGTCAAAGTGTTAAGAATCCAGGATATCATCACCATGTGATTACATCGATTCCAACTTGCGAGTTTTAAAGGATCAGTAGGCTTAGAAGTTGTTCCATCAACAAATGATGATTTGTTCTTCGCGGATAGTGCAATCGTCATCGCACGTTTCCATGCTCCATAACCAGATCCGTCAAAAGTTTTTGATACAAGGAGCAATCCAGGATGATCGGAAGGATGCAAATAGAGAGGATCTGAGAAATCAACAGCAACTGGTTGTGAAACTGGTGTAGCCATGATTGAGTTTTAAAAAAAATTGAAGAAGAACGATTGAACAATTGATAAGGAAATTGAAATTTGAATTGGTGAACAAATTTATCGATTTGAAGATCGAAAGATGATGAAAAGAAGAGTTGATTGGATCGAGCCTTAATTAATGCTCTGATACCATCTTGATTTTGTATATGTTTGTGTGGTTGTAGGTGAAAGATAATTGTGAATTTTTCATAATTTTCATTACAGCCCAAACTTGATATATATACACACAAAGTCAAAGTCAAACTGTGTAACAAACTAAACAACTAATTTGTAACTAACTACCAGCCTACATCTGAATATTCTAGAATAGCTACAAGTTGTTCATATAATAACACCCCCCCTCAAGTTGGAGGTTGTAAAACACCCAACTTGGACAAAAGCACATGATGTTGTATAGAAGGTAAACTCTTCGTCAATATGTCAGCGAGTTGATCTGTCGATGGAGTATGAGAAAGAGTAATGAGACCTTCTTGAAGTTTTTCTCGAACATAATGACAATCAATGTCAATGTGCTTCGTTCGTTCATGAAAAACGTGGTTCTTTGCAATGTGAATAGCAGCTTGGCTATCATATTTAACCGGAATCGGAGTGACATTCGGAATAGTCAACTCATGAAGTAGACGAGTCAGCCAAGCTAACTCAGCTGTGACACGTCGTAAGGACCGGTACTCGGCTTCGGCAGAGCTTAGAGACACAGTAGTTTGTTTCTTAGATTTCCATGAAAGTGGGCTGCCACCAAGAGAAATATAAAACCCACTAATAGAGCGACGGGTGTTAGGACATGAAGCCCAATCGGAATCACAATGAGCTTGTAAAGAAAAATCAGAATTGTTGTTAAAAAATAAGCCTTGGGAAAGTGTACCATGAATATAAGCCAAAGTATGAAAAGCAGCAGCTAAATGTGGTTCACGAGGATCACTCATAAATTGACTTTAAAATTGTAGGCAAATGATAAATCCGGTCTCGTAGCCGTAAGATAATTCAACTTGCCCACCAAACGTCTATATTGTAATGGATCAGTACAAACAACACCATCAGAAGCATTTAATTGAAGATTTGGGGGCAAAGGAGAATGAGCACTTGTCTGAACATTAAGAAATTCTTTGAGCAAATCAGCAGCAAATTTCCGTTGAGTCATGATAACACCGTTTTTATTAGATAACACCTCAATGCCAAGAAAATAGTTGAGGTGACCTAAGTCCTTGATTTTGAATGAATTATCAAGAAAAGATTTGAGATCTTGAATTTCGGCTAAATGATTTCCAGTTACGAGGATATCATCCACATAGACTGCAACAAACACAACTGAAGATCCCATGTGTTTTGAGAAAAGAGAGTAGTCGCTTGAAGAACGAACATACCCTTTAGACTTAAGAGCATCAGAAAGCTTACTATACCACTGGCGAGAAGCTTGTTTGAGTCCATAAAGGGATTTTCGAAGTTGAAGACAATGACCAGCAAGAACATTCATGCCTTGAGGAGGAACCATATAAATCTCTTCATCAAGGTCCCCGTGCAAAAATGCATTATTGACATCGAGTTGAAAAAGATTCCAATGCATTTTGGTGGCCAAAGCAACAAGACCACGGATTGTAGTCATTTTAATGACAGGGGAAAATGTTTCGTTATAATCAATTCCAGCAGTTTGAGTATCACCCCTTACTACCAAACGAGCTTTACATCTTTCAATAGACCCATTGGCATGATATTTGATTTTGTAAACCCACTTACACTTGATAGGTTTCTTTTTAGGAGGAATAGCAACAACATCCCATGTATGGTTTGCATTAAGAGCACCAAATTCCTTATTCATGGCATCTTGCCAGGCTGAATGTTTAACAGCCTCATGATATGAAGTAGGTTCAGAAAGAAGAGACACAGCAGCACAAAAGATTGGGTTGAACCAGAAAGATCTGAAAATGGTAAAGTAGAAGAATGAGAGCAAAAATTGGTTATAGTGTGGAAACAAGCTGCTGAATCGAAAGTGGTAGCATTACAAACAAAATCTTTCAAATAAGAAGGAGGATTTGTAGATCTAGAAGATCTACGAATGGGAGGACAAGTAGAAACAGGTGGTGGAGGTGAAGGGTTTGAACTAGTGGAAGAACTAGTAGTAGATGTAGAAGTGGAATCAGGTGAAGAATGAGTATCAAAAATGTGAGAAACATCAGAAACATGTGGAATTATAAAATGAGAATCAGAGTATTGAATGGAAGGGAATAAAGTTTCAAAAATACTACATCTCTTGAGACAAAAATAGTGTGAGTGTGCAGGTTATAGAGTTTGTATCCCTTTTTACCAAGAGGATAACCAAGAAAGATACAAGGGAAAGCACGAGGCTGAAACTTAGTTCGACCCGGTTTAGGAGAAGAAGCATAACGTAAACAAGCAAAGCTCCTTAGATGAGAAAAAGAAGGAGATTTGTTAAACAAAATGTCATAAGGTGTGATAGTGCGGGATGCACCGAGCTTGGATCTAGATCTGAGATTGTTTGGTGATGTTGTTTGCAATCACTGATGCGGAAACTCACTGATCACGTATTGATGCTTGAATGTTCATGAAGATCAATGCAAAGTATGATGAATATTATGATAATATGAATAGGTGAATTGTATTAGATCAATAGAGAGGTTACAAGGGATATGGAATGAAATGTAGGCAACTCACAATAACAAATGACCTAGGTGATGGTATTTATAGTCTATACCATTCACCTTACAATGTAACCTAACCACGTGCAGTTAAGCACAAACGCGCATTAAGCACGAAACGATTACACAAATATTCTAAGACAAATACAATTAATGAACGTCTTCTCCCGTGCTTGCTCGTGATGATGCTCGATATCTTCACTCGCTTATATTTGTAAAGTGACATCTTCAAATAACCCCAACAGTACTCCCCCTAAGATGACACTTTACAAATCTGACATATCAGCTTAAATCTTCATGTGACGAGTATAGAGAGCAACTTAAAGTTTTGGTATGTATTATCTTCAAGAGGACCCAACAGTACTCCCCCTAAGATGATGCTGTCAAAACTTTGTCTTTCAACAAGCAATCTGCATCCTTCTCTCCCTTTTGAGTAACATCAGAGGCTATGGAAAGAAATAAGCAGAGAGTAGATTCCGGTGAATCTATATATCAGCAACGGGATCTTCTTCAACGGTTGAAGTAGAATGAGAAGACTTCTTTGACTTAGAATACTCCCCCTCAACTTTTGCTTTAGAGGTTAACGGGATCTGTGTATGAGATATTAAGAGGAGGAATCTTAACACTCAACAATCTGACTTGGAGATCTTTGGACTGGAATCAGGCTTGAACAGCAACATCTTCAAGTCGCGTGGAAGCTTTTTCTGCAATGGAAACTGTTCCTGCAACTCAAAGAAAAACATTAAAACTCAGGCAATAATGTGCATTTATCATCAATGTAAAGATTAAGTTCTCAATCGGATGAGATATTGCTTGATGAACAACTCCTACATCAATAACATATGTTAATCTGCCAACACAAAAGAAAAAGATTAAAATGACAATCTTTTTGTTGTTTTTGAATTTTTCAATGTTTTTGATATTTTTGGAATTTTCTCTTTACATTCTGAATCTTTAACCTGCAATGAGATCATACCAGCAATTTATCCAACACATGTTTTGTAATTTTGAGAATAGACATTTGAATTGTGAAGTAATTGAGTGATGAATTGTTGAACAAATCAATTAGCTCGAAGTGACACACTTACTTTTTCTATTCTTGATGATCAGTTATGTTGATTAAGAATAAGTTTTGAGAGACCCATACCTTGCACATTAGAAAGTTATACACTTCATCTAAATAACCCGAGAACAACTCAACACGTCAGGTCACTTACAATCATAAACAGTGTGGAATTTGGGTTCTATTTGGATTTGGTCCACTTTGGGACTTCTTTTGAATTCCTTTTTGGAATTTTTCTTTTTGCCTATGTTCCCCTTGGGAATCTTCTGAATTCCATTTTGGAATTTGTTTGGTGACGGTCCACATTTGGGACTCTTTTTGTTCCATTTTGGAATCTTTTGCTGCATCTTGAAGCTCAAAAGAGACTTCATGTGAGACTTCAGGTCTGTGAATACCACAACAAAGAAGCTCACGATGCGGTTCATCATACTAAATAGATTGCATCGTTACCCGATGTAATTTGGATGCTTCACGAGATATCTATTTGATTTGTATAAACGTTTCACATGCACTAAGACGTTTCAACCACAAAAACTCATTAGAATTTAGTTAAATCATCAAAGAATATACTTGTTCAGTATAATTGTCTGAGCCGTCTCGCACATCAATTTTCACGCTTCAGTCTTTATTGTTTAAAAAAGATGTGTCGAATAACTCTAGTGTATCTATCATTTCTCATGTACGTGCAAGTAGATTCAACATATTTTTTTGGATTTTTCTAATTTTATCATTTTTTTATTTTTTTTAATAATGATTTCTCCCCCTAAACTTTTAAATTTCTTGGAAAATTGAAAGTTTAATGAAAAGAAAATGGCAGATATGTTATCAATGTATGAAGAGTGCATGCAATATACTTAATCTAAACAGACGAAATGAAACATCGGTTGTTTCTTGTACTGCCATCATTGTTTGATTTTTGAAAATGTTTTTTTAAAATTCCTGCAATGATTCCTTTTTGTTTCCAACTCCATTTGGTGTCAGTTGCATCGAAAACATCATGAACAAGATTTGGTATCTTGTCATGATAAGGGATCAGCCACGGTCTTCTTTTCTTTGTTTGACCGGCCTCCATAACTGTCCCTAACACACTAACAAATCAGTTAGAGTGTGAAATCCAAGCCATTGCGGTCTTGGATTGTCCGAAATCATCAATATATGTAACTTCTTGATAAATTGCATCTTCTGGTGGACCATCGATTGATGAAGCACGTTGCTCATCTTGATTCTTAACAGGTGTTTTTCTCCACAATTGTTTTTGTGTGGGACCAAAGGAATGCTTTGGTTTGGACACCCATCTAGAATCATTCATGGAAGATCTGTCATAGTCATTTCTAAACCTATTTTTCAAAAATCGGTTTTGTAGACTATTTTGCTTATGCAAAAATGGATTTGTTTGATTTTGTTTTCTTACAGATCTTGATTTCCATGAATCACTTGAATGATCACCATTAGAGAATTTAAAATCAGAAACATACCTGGCGGAATGTGCCGATGGTGAATTTCTTTGGACATACCTTCTCGGCTTCATCGTTGATCTTTTGTTGTAGAAGCAATCTTGAGTGTTGTGATTGACCATGTCACAAATGGAGCAATACTTGTTGTAGTAACATTCCATGGTGTCGTGGTTGTACATCTGACAGTTGGTGCAGTACTTGTTGTAGTAGCATTCCGTTGTCGTGTGATTGTACATTTCACATATCTCACAGTACTTCTGATGAGCCTTGAAGGGAGACTTCTTTCTTTGCTTTTGAGAAGTCTTTGCAGTTGAAGCTTTGACCTCTGAATCTTGTTGAAGCTTGCTTGAAGAAGCTGGAGTCTTGAACTTGTTGCTTTTCGAACTATATGGAAAGACACCTTGACTGTAAATACAATCTGAAATATGATGAGTTTCAGAGTCACAGATTAAACAGTATACGTCACTGTTTGAATCACTCGGGGATTCGGAATCTTGAGACTTTGGAGTTGAAGAAAGCTGTGGTGTAGAATCAGATGAGGCGGCCTTTGTCTTGTTCTTCTTGGCTTTGCTCTTCTTTCTTCTAACCTTCTTCTTCTTCTTCTTCGACTGAAACTCTTGTGTCTTTTCTTCTTCAGAAGATAGTGATCCAACAATTCCGGTTGCCACTAATCCTTCTCTTTCTTGTTCGGATGACTTTGCTTTTTCAACTTCTTCTTTGATAAAACCAAGATCAGATTGTGATCTGTTGAGTTTATCAGTGAGCTCCATTAGTTGAACATTCAGATTATGCTTATCGAAAAGCATAGAATCAACATTCTGTGTAAGAGATTTGAGTCTATCTTCACAAAGTTTGTGATCTTTTTGTAGACTTACATGCTTCTCTTGTTCTTCTTGCAGTTTGTTTTTCAGAATGCTATTCTCTGAATTGAACATCTCAGACAACTTCTTCAACTTTAGAATCTCTTCTTGGAAATCTTTGATCACACTGGATGAGTGTTCATTTGATTTTGCAGCTTCATTCTTTATATTTGTAACTTCTTGTTCACTTTTCTTGAGTGACTCTTGGAGAGATGTGATTCTGTGCTCCGATGCCTTGTGTTGTTCTTGGAGATTTTTGTGCATGGTTTCTTCTTTCTTGAGTTTATCACAAATCTTGAATGAATATACTCTGTAGTGTTCAACTTGTGTGAAACACTCTTTCGTGCACATCTTTTCTCTGACGTGAATTGGCATTTCAACATAAGAACTGTTCTCATCTTTCTTGATTTCCTTTTCAGACATCAATTTCTCCATTTCTGATTTCAATTGAGCAATTGTCTCATTTTGCTTTGCAATGGTTTCTGACAAGTTGCTAATTTCTTTATCTTTCTTTTCAATCTCTTGAATGGAAACAACATCATTGTTTTCACTCCAATCATATTCTTCTTCATCTTCCTGATTGTCATGAGAATTTGCTTGACTCACAAGAGCAAGTTATGTGTGTTCATTAAAGTCTCTTCTCTTTTGATCACAAGCTTTGGCTACTTGAAGATATGTTGTTTCAAACATATAATTGAATTCTGTAATAAATTTATTGATATCTTCTCTTTTATTTTCTTCTCGGATCACGGTTAACATGCTCGTTGATATTTTTCTTGAATTTTCAAAGTCATTTTGATGATTGTTCTGGGAAGTCATATTGGCTAAAAATGACTGATATGAAATTTAGGAAAGTTTTTTTTTTTTTTTTTTTACTGTTTGGAAGGGTCAAGCACTGTTTGGAAGTGTCAAACACTGTTTGGACGGGTCAAGCACTGTTTGGACGGGTCAAGCACTGTTTGGAAGTGTCAAACACTGTTTGGACGGGTCAAGCACTGTTTGGACGGGTCAAGCACTGTTTGGACGGGTCAAGACTTAGGAAAATTTCCTTGAATCAAACACTTAATCAAATCTTCAAATCTTTATATCAGATTGACTTTTCAAAGTCAAAATTGTGATGAACACAAGATCAATTCTTTAATTTTTGTTGTATTTGTTCGATTCAACACTTGTATTAGCTGAGAAATGATGTTTCTAACACTCCTTCAAAGTTTTTATACCTTGAATCAAGCTAAATCTCACTCAAATCTGGGTTTTTTGTGATGAACACAACTAGTGGGTTTTGACAAAAAATGACAAAATATGGATTGAAATCAACAAATCTGAATGGTTTGATCATGAACGAGGCTTAGGATTATGATTTCTAACATATCTCAATCATCAATTTCTCAAAACATCAACAAAATTTCGGATCTCAAATTTGAGCAGTGAATATGACGAACATTAACAATTGCTTCAAAAACTCAGTCAAATCTTCACCAATTGATCTCAAACTTTGCAGTTCTTTACACAAACATGAATCAAAGCTAATGGTAGCTAAAATTCCATCAATAACAACAACAATCAGAGATCACCCAACAACTCTGATACCAATTGATAGTGCGGGATGCACCGAGCTTGGATCTAGATCTGAGATTGTTTGGTGATGTTGTTTGCAATCAGTGATGCGGAAACTCACTGATCACGTATTGATGCTTGAATGTTCATGAAGATCAATGCAAAGTATGATGAATATTATGATAATATGAATAGGTGAATTGTATTAGATCAATAGAGAGGTTACAAGGGATATGGAATGAAATGTAGGCAACTCACAATAACAAATGACCTAGGTGATGGTATTTATAGTTTATACAATTCACCTTACAATGTAACCTAACCACGTGCAGTTAAGCACAAATGCGCATTTAAGCACGAAACGATTACACAAATATTCTAAGACAAATACAATTAATGAACGTCTTCTCCCGTGCTTGCTCGTGATGATGCTCGATATCTTCACTCGCTTATATTTGTAAAGTGACATCTTCAAATAACCCCAACAAGGTGTTTTGCCATCAAGAAGTTTAGTTGGAAACCTATTTATCAAATGAATAGCAGTTAAAAGACAGTCACCCCAAAACCGAATTGGAAGTTTGGATTGAAAAAGAAGAGCACGAGCTGTTTCCAAAAGGTGTTTATGTTTGCGTTCAACAATAACATTTTGTTGAGGGACTCCAACACAACATGTTTGGTGAAGAATCCCTTTGCTTAGAAAATAATCACTATGATCATTCCCCGAACCTAGTTCAAAAGCATTGTCTGATCGAATGCATTTAACCTTGGTATTGAATTGGGTTTCCACCATTTCAATAAAACTTTTTAGAGCAACAAAAGCATTACTCTTAGTGGTTAAAAGATGTGTCCAGGTGACACGACTATAATCATCAACAATTGTAAGAAAGTACTTGTAACCATTATATGTTGGAACACAATAAGGACCCCAAGGATCTATATGAACAAGCTCAAAAGAATGTGATGTAGACTTCTGACTTTGAGGAAATGGGAGTTTGTGTTGACGAGCTTGTGGACAAATATTACAGTGAGATGTATGATTTTTATGTGCACTAGTAAAGAAAGGTAAGTGTTTGAGTTTATAAAATGGCAAATGTCCAAGTCTATGAAGATAGAGCAGTACTAGTAAAAACAGAATTACATGATGCTTTATTGAAAAACAAAGAATTATTCAAAGACAAAGGAGGTAAAGAAGCATGAAGAATATAGAGCCCATGAAGAAGTTCACCAAGAATCAGTGACTTCTTCATTGAAGGGCCCTGCAACAAACAAGATGTATTAGAAAAGAACACAATGCCTTTAGTATCATTGCATAGTCTTGGAACAGAGAGCAAATTTCGTTTAAATTGTGGGACATGTAGAACATGAGAAAGAGAAAGAGCAGGGTTAAGTACTACTGTTCCAGATTGCTTTACAGTAATAACTTCCCCATTTGGAAGACCAATGTAAACTGGATGAATAAGAGATTTGACATTTGATAATAGTGCTATATCATGACACATATGGTCTGATGCACCTGTATCAATTATCCATTGTGTATTAAAAGTGAGAGAGTGACAAGCCATAATACCTGCAAAGTTTGCATGGTTTAGTGTGTCAGGAGAAGAAGATGTTTGGTTTGACTTGTCATTAACGTGGGACCGTTGCAGAAGAGAGAGAAGTTCACTTATTTGTTCATTGGTAATGCCATGTGAAGACTGAGATAAAGAACCATTGGATTCTAATGAAGCATCTTGTGAATGGAAAACATCAGCAGCATTAGCAGAATATTTCTTGGTCTTTGTGAACTTGAAATCTTTGGGAAAACCGACTAAACGATAACACTTATTGATTGAATGTCCACCTTTCTTACAATGACCACAAACCATATTTTTCTTATCAAATCTATTATATGAAGCTTGATTGGAAGCATTCATATAAGCTTGAGTTGACACATTCATAGAAGCAGATTCAGATACATTTCTCGTTGACACATTCATATAAGCTTGAGTTGACACATTCATATAAGCTTGAAGGACTTGTATAATGCATTTCTCGTTGTTTCTCATCCTGAACAAGAAGAGCATATGCTTCGCTAACCGATGGAAGAGGTTTCATCATAAGTATGTTTCCTCTAACAAAGTCGTAAGTAGGATTTAATCCCATTAGAAATTGTACAAGCAGCTGATGTTCGTCTCTTTTAACAATAAGAGCAGATGAACCACAAGTACAAGGAGTAACAGTACTTAACGCATTCAATTCATCCCAAATTGATTTGATCTTAGTGAAATATGTAGGAATATCAGAAGTACCTTGTGAAATAGCACACAAATTCTTTTGTAACTGATATAATTTCGCTCCATTTGCTTGTCCATATCGAGAATTGAGTTCAAGCCATAGCTCTCGAGCACTATCACTATACAGAACACTTTCGCTGATATCTCTGGTCAAAGTGTTAAGAATCCAGATATCATCACCATGTGATTACATCGATTCCAACTTGCGAGTTTTACAGGATCGGTAGGCTTAGAAGTTGTTCCATCAACAAATGATGATGTGTTCTTCGCGGATAGTGCAATCGTCATCGCACGTTTCCATGCTCCATAACCAGATCCGTCAAAAGTTTTTGATACAAGGAGCAATCCAGGATGATCGGAAGGATGCAAATAGAGAGGATCTGAGAAATCAACAGCAACTGGTTGTGAAACTGGTGTAGCCATGATTGAGTTTTAAAAAAAATTGAAGAAGAACAATTGAACAATTGATACGGAAATTGAAATTTGAATTGGTGAACAAATTTATCGATTTGAAGATCGAAAGATGATGAAAAGAAGAGTTGATTGGATCGAGCCTTAATTAATGCTCTGATACCATCTTGATTTTGTATATGTTTGTGTGGTTGTAGGTGAAAGATAATTGTGAATTTTTCATTATTTTCATTACAGCTCAAACTTGATATATATATACACAAAGTAAAAGTCAAACTGTGTAACAAACTAAACAACTAATTTGTAACTAACTACCAGCCTACATCTGAATATTCTAGAATAGCTAGAAGTTGTTCATATAATAACACCCCCCCTCAAGTTGGAGGTTACAATGTGAATAGCAGATGATGTTGTATAGAAGGTAAACTCTTCGTTAATATGTCAGCGAGTTGATCTGTCGATGGAGTATGAGAAAGAGTAATGAGACCTTCTTGAAGTTTTTCTCGAACATAATGAAAATCAATGTCAATGTGCTTCGTTCGTTCATGAAAAACGGGGTTCTTTGCAATGTGAATAGCAGCTTGGCTATCACATTTAACCGTAATCGGAGTGACATTCGGAATAGTCAACTCATGAAGTAGACGAGTCAACCAAGCTAACTCAGCCGTGACACGTCGTAAGGACCGGTACTCGGCTTCAGCAGAGCTTAGAGACACAGTAGTTTGAAAGAGTTAAATTTGGAAATCATTTTTCTGTTTAAGTCCCGAGGAATAGGAATTTGGTTTTGATTCTTTTGTCACATTCATCTTTGAGTCATGTGAAACCGGGTTCACATGAGAAGGTGGGGATGGAATGTTCGTCATCCGACCATTCAAAGATGTATGATTATTAACTTGAAATTCAAATAAACAAACCTGTTTACCTTTACCATATGGAGGATTCTTTCTAGACTCTGATCCGGAGAAGCAAACCTGTTTGCCTTTACCGTCTGAAACATGTCCTTTTGGGTATTTCTTGAGCACATGATCATCCTTTCCACACTTGAAGCAAGCCTTGAATGGCTTTTGATGCTGGACTGGCTCGTGTGGAGCAGTTGGGGGTGGAGCTTTCTTTGAGCTAGATGCTACTTGTTGGAAGACTTATGGCTTCTTATGTTGAGCAGTGAAAGATGAACAGATCTGTGGCTTCTTTTGTTGAGTTGTGGGTTATTGAATGGGAGATGAGATCTTCACTTGCTTGTTCTCAAGTCTTTTACAAACTTGAGATATGATGGACAGAGGTGAAGTCTTCTTCTTTTGAGCTCTGGATGGAAGATTGACTTGTCTTGCAGCTGGAAATGAGATCCTGTTTTGACTTGATTCAGGTTTTGGAAGCATTTTAGATTTGACTGTTGCAGGTGACATCTTGATCTTTGAATCTCCGAGACTCTCCTTTGTCTTTGATTCATCATCTTAACTTGTCCAGTCTTCAATAAGTACATCTACTTCCAACGGATCTTGATTGATGGGAATTGAGTGTGTTGATGTAGTTGCAGCTTGATGATTAATTGATTCCTGAATTATCTCTTCCTTCTCACTCTTAACAGGCTCAAACATAGGAATTTCACCGGCTTTAAACTTATCAAAGAAGTTAGAAGTAACAACCGTTACATGATTAGAAACAACAGGAACCGAGCAATCATTAGCTTGACTGTCAGTGCCCGTTTTACTATATCCCATACCAGTCGAAGAATCATAATCATCTCGCACCTCCTTCAGATTAACTCCCTTTAAACCTGCATGCAAACAGTTAGATTCTTGTCCAAACAAATCATTTTTAGGATGGGGTTTTGGTGTAGGTGAATAACACAGAGTGAATGGAGGCGGAAAAACCGTATGAGCATCTTTGTCATACCCAACCCCATCTTTTACTAGGGGTGTACATGGTTCGGTTTCAAACCGCGAAACCGCCCAAACCGTTCAATGGTTCGGTTTCACGGTCGGTTTATGTTTATACAAAAAACCGTTCGTAAAAAACCGGACCGGACCGTTATGAACGGTTTGGTTTACGGTTTATACCAAAAACCGTTTGTAAAAAACCGGACCGTACGCGCACGTGTGTGTGTGTCTCTCTCTATATATATACTAGATCTCATATATGAGTTTTTGTAAGTATAAGTATTATAACATGTATTAGTTTGTTGGTGCTAAAATAGGTCATAACTAGCAGATCGATCATATATATAAAATATCAATATATGTATCATTATATTATATATATAATATAATACGTAAGTATATATATCATTATATTGTTATAACACAGGTAATCTTGCAATATTCAGATATATAATCAATTTCAATACCGGTACTTTTGAAAGTTTATAAGATTTTTACAAGATTTTGGGATGTTTTTTAGAGCTATTAAACTTGGAATATAAAGCTCAAACCGCGAAACCGAACCGGACCAAACCGCTCGTATGGTTCGGTTTAGGTTTGGTTTTTTACCTTAAACGGTTTGGTTTTGGTTTTTAATGGTAAAAAACCGCGAGTAACGGTTTGGTTACGGTTTTATCCAAAAACCGTAAAAACCGGACCGCGTACGCCCCTATCTTTTACCCTAGCCCCCTTTGTCTAGAAGCAAGTTCATTCATTTTCATACTAGCAACAGACCACTTGTCAAGTTTGGTTTGAAGTTTTGTGGATTCAAACTGTGCTAATATGAGTCTTTCACTTAAAAGATTTATTTCGATGGTTCTTTCATAAAGATTTCTTTTCAAAAGATCAATTTCAGCCAAAGCTTCATTGAGTTTTATCGAAAAAGAAACTTCATTCTTTTTAAGTTCTGTATTTATGGTGGTTAATTCAGCTTGATTTGTTAACAAAAGTCTATTAGCTTTATACACACCAAAAAGACGAACTCTGCATGCAGATGAACACATCTTTTGAACTGTCTCATAAGGAAGTCCCATAATGACTTTTTCAACAGCAAGGGCTTTATCGCAGTTGCACCCTTGTGTTTCTCTTGCGTTCCTCTTCTTTTTCCTTTAGCGTCTCTTCATACTCAGCTTTCTTCTTTCCTTCATCATCTTTCAAACTTTCTTCACATTCCTCTTCACATTTACCCTTCCTTTTTTAAACATCCACAATCTTTGTCATTAAAGCATAGTTGATTTAACTCTGAACCTCTCCAATCTCAATCTTATCCTCAGTACAAACATTTCTCTCAGTCCTCTCCATAAACCGACGTGCTCTCACAGTTAATGATTTTATTTGCCATTTTAAATCCTCTTCTTCCATATCATCATCATAACTAACCTGCAACTTATTTTCTTTCACAGTCTCCTCGATTTCAGCAGGCGAATCGGAATCGGTTACCATCGATTTCAATTTTTCCATCATCTTAAACGGTTTGTAATCAGATTTGTTAATCATAGATGAAATGAGAGCAACATTCGGTGTGTTGGTTTGTGGTTAGATCATTACTTCAAAAAATTCCTTTCTTTTAATATCCAACTCAAAAGATTTCAACTTGTTGATCACATCCAACAGCTTGTAATCTGAAAACATTTTCTCTTTCTTAAGATTTTTAACATGAAAACTCCATTCTGGTGGAAGAGATTCAAAAAGCCTTTGAATTTGTTCATAATTTGTGAGTTCAGGATCATGCTTCTTCAGGTTACTTGCCACCATCACAAATCGATCGAGAACCACGGGCATCCTTTCATTCTTTAAAACTGCAAAATTATCAAACCGGCTTTGTGCCATTGTGAGATCATCATATTCAAATGAGTTAAAAAGTTCTGCATAAGCCATTTTTCTTAATTCTAAAAATTTTGCAATTAAATCCCGCTCTTGAAAAATAATATTTTTTCAAAAAAAGATTAATTTTCCCAAAAATAATTTTCCCAAAAATTAAGAATATTTCTCCCCCTGGAAGATTACTTTTTCGTTTCACTGAAACACCCCAAAGAAACTTTCGGTTCACACAACTCGGCCCAAAGAAAAAATTTGAAATTACCCGGCCAACAAACAAAAATATTTTTCACACACCTAATCAAATTTAGGCCCAAATGATAACAACAAAAATAACTCGGCCAAAAGCGTTTCTTTTGAAAAATTTTAACGTCCACTAAAACGAAAATTGCCCAAAAAATTTTAAAAGGTTAACACCCGGTCAACAATTTAAAACGTTAAATCTCAAACCTTAAAAAAACATCTTGTCTAAACACACAGCCCTTGAGTATACCTTTTAACCAATATGACGGTCCAATTTTTCATCCCGAACCCGAGACCAATTTGCAATTTACAGTCCAAGTAAACAAGGTTTAAATGGGCCAAAAACGTTTTTTTATTTAATATAAAGCCCAACCCAATCAGCCCAATGAACCATTAATCAACAAACCCTAACCCTAATTTTTTTTTAAATCAGCCGTTCAAAATGAAAAATACAACCACTTCAAACAACAACAACTTCAATCACAACCACTACTTCTCTCTCGTTCTTGCATCTCAATCATCAAACATGATTAGTGTAACATCCCAATTTTTAGTGAGATTAAAATATATTTAAATATGGATATTTAGTCTCTAAAATGAGTATAACGACAAAAAAAGTATTATATAAGTAAATATAAAATACTATGATATGGTTTTATGAAATAAAAAGGAATTTATATTGCATGTGATGAAATGTAATAAAGACTTTGGATTGAAAGTGTTTAAGTGTAACAGTCCAAGGGGCATAGGTGTAATATCTTTAAAAAAATAAATAAAATAAAAGGTCAGTAGATGGGGGATGGAGAGATGGCGACACACACATCTTGTGTGTTTGTAGCATGAAAACAAATGAATTAGATGGATGAAAATCAATTTCTGAATCTGCATGTGCAAACAACGATTAGAGAAGTGTTCATCATCTTCTAAGCAACAAGTAAGTATCATTATCAGCTCTTGAATCTCCATTGATGGGGTTCTTGGTGGGTTTTGATTAATCAACCCAAAAATGACGAATTTGATGGTTGAATCCATGTGTAAATGCATTAATATACTACTACTAATGATGGAAGCTCGAACTCTCATGATTTGATAATCCAATTTTGGGTTCATGTTCAAGAATTAGAGGTTTGACCTAACATGGTGAAATTGGGTTCTATGATTGTTGTTGATTCAAATAATCTTTTATATGTATAATTTGCTGAAATGATTGAAGTATAATGTGATTAAACTAGTATGGATGAGATGTTATGAAACAAGGAGATTAGTAAGCTTGAAAAATCAAGTATGCACACCAAGTGTATGATTAAATGCCACAATGAAGTAGGTTATGATTTTACAATGGATTGATGTAAGTGCTGAAGTGATTATAGATGCTAAACAAGAGTCCTCCTTGATTGTGTAAAATGAACTAGATATGGCTTGCTAGTATGAGGTTGTATATTATTCATAAATGGTGATATTATACATAAGGTGTGTGACAAAGTGTCATATTATGTGAAAACTAGACAAACGTAGAGCCATGGGTCAATTGTATTATTAACATGAGAAATTGATAAATCAAGTGTAAGATGTGGTAAATATGGGTAATGATGTAGAAATGATCTTAACTTTACATAGATATGATAAAGAGGTTTGTTGATTTTGTATATTGTTGAATTAGATAAGTGAATAGTTACAAAGTAACATAAAATGAAAATGAATGCAATATGCCTCCAATACATGAGGTAAATGGTAAATGTGGTGGAGTGGTTCTAGTAGAACATATCCCATGCTAGATTGACTTTATCTATATATATGAGAATATATTAAATTGCTTGACTATGAACAATGAGAGGGTGAATCATGTTATATAGCATACTAATGAGAATCAAAATGATATATGAAATTGGATGTCTTGATATGGTGAAACAAGTAGGTATGCTAAGAATGATACGACCATGAAGGCACGAACACTGAAGATCATGCAAATGGTTCAACCACAAAATGTCTTATGGGTCAAGCATAGGATGGAGCACCAAATTAAGAATCCAAGCATCATACGGGCCAAGGTGAGTGACTTGATTTGTTCTTGGTTAAAGTGGTTTAGTAAATTAGTGAACATAGATCAACTTAACATTAATGTATTGTTTCGATGGACTTTTGGGGGTTTATACCCATAAAGAATGGGTGCAAATTTATAATGGGTTGTGTGACCCAATTGCTAAAATTTTAGCTTACTTTCATATTGTAATCGGTTTTTAAACCTACATAGTAAATCAACGGAATGTCCGTTTGGGGCATATTTTGTATGGATAGAAAGTACTAGGAGTTTACTTTACTCAGGATTTAGTTTGAAGCAAAATACTTACTATAAGGTAGGGAAAACACTTTTATACTACAGCGGCGCAAATCTGTTTTGAAACAATAATTTTATGATATTCCTATGATCATTGGGAATTAACCAAGAACCATGAGTCATGCATGGTTGTAATCCTCAAGGTGTCTTTATATAAGATATATGAAATGGTAAGGTTGGTATAACTCTTTTATATCTAGAACTAATCAAAACAATGGTAAGTCGCATATTTGCTGATGCTAAAGTATCATACGCCAGGCAGAGTATAATATGCTGGAGGGGCAGAGTATCATACGCCAGAACAGGTCTGGATACGCTGACCCATACGCCGGAAATCAACTTTTGATCATTTCTCATATACTGATTTGTACGTTATCATTTTGGCTTACATTATCATTAACCATATCAAACCTTGCGTGTCATATATCCTTGGGATGTTTGGTAAGCAAATTCAAGGTACGCACGTTTATAGCCGAGATGCGTTTTCTTATAAAAATTGATTGTGACTATGGTTACAATGACGGTGTCTAATGAGCTATGCTCGCTAAATCGTGATAATGATTTAATTTTGGGTACTAAAGGTTGCAGGTGCCATTGCATATAACAAGTGGAAGGACTGAGATGTATATTAAAAATGTTGTTAAGCTTCCTTCGTTGGAGGCTAGAATAACTTCCCATTATTTGTATAGCATATGTTAATGGCTTTATTAAGTGTATTTTGTCCTAACGGTGGAATGTTTGGTGCAAATAGGTGCAAATGGGATTGGAACATATCGACTAAACGAGATGATTGAGTTGAACCAATCAGGAAGGCTAATGAGATAGCTTGGAACTTTAGCTACAAGAGTAAGGTTTGTGTTTGAGGGATTCGCTTGCGAATAATCTGGTACGTGTCTTAATTTAAGTGATTATTATAACACCTTAAAGAAAGTGAGATATTTGGATTTATGTATAACATATGGTGATGTGGTATAATAGAAGTATGAAGTAAAAGGCATTGATGATCAAGTCTCGGAAGCGGGTCGACGAAAGGAAGATTGGTGACAATTGTTACTATCTAAAATATATAGTTTTTGATGTTGATCAATAACAAATGATTGTTTATTTGGTGAATGATTTTAATGCCAGTCCAATAAGTGAATGAAAGTAATTGTGTTTGTGGAGTCATATGTAAGTTACTAGAATCCTTGATTTATAAACAGGATTTGTTTCACTTTAAAGGATGTTCGTTATACGAACGTGTCATGTCGAATCTTTGTAAGAAAGCTCATGCATGTCATATGTGCATGATGTGTTCTATATTTTGTTGTTCAAACATAATGAATTAAATGATTGCTTTTATTAGTAATGTTTTATTGCAAAAAAAATCTGGGCCTATTTTCTGCAATAATGTAAATAATATGTTTATAAATGTAAGGGTGTTACAAGTTGGTATCAGAGCCGTGGGTTGAGGGATTTGAATATGGAGAGGTATTCAAACTCAACCTTAGTGCTCTTGATGGAAGATGGAAGTTGACCCGAGACTTGATCATAAAGCCAAAGACATAAGGTTAGTATAAGCTTCTATGGTTTTCTGTTGCCAATATATATATGATGTATCAGTTAATGACTATAGCTTTAAAACTATGAAATGATATAAATGAAAGGTGGTATGCATATGATGTTAATCATTAACATTATGAACTTAGGTGGGGTGTATAAAATGAGGATTTGGGTGAATGGATAAAGTATCTTTGTGCTTGGGTATCTTGGTTTAATACACCTTCAGCAAACTGACTGCAGTTTACAATCATTTGACAAAAAAATTACAGTGATTAAATATATATATATATATATATATATATATATATATATATATATATATATATATATATATATATATATATATATATATATATATATATATATATATATATATATATATATAGAGTGAGGTTCACCTACATAGTGTTATAAATCTAAGAAGGCTAAGAAGCAATAAGAGATTGACATGTGGCATCTAGGAAAATTAGGAGAGGGGGTATTTTAGTCATGCCCACTTTTTTAAATATTCTCTCTCCACATGCAAGTCACATGTCAATTCCCCCACTTTTTTAAAACGTTTATAACTTTTACATACGACATTATTTTTTTAAACAAATTACACCATAAAAACGAAAATTTTTTTCTCTTTAAAACGCGTATAATATTGATATATAAAAAACGAACTTTTTTTTCACAATTTTTCAGCTCATTGTGTCTAACGTCAGGTCATTGTGTCTTCCGTCATGTTATTGTGTCTTTTGTCAGGTCATTGTGTGATTGTGTCATCCGTAAGGTTGTTGTGTTATTCATCGGGTCATTGTGTAATCTTATTTGACAAGTATTACACAATGATCTAATAATAATTACACAATAACACAAAAAGTATTTTAAAGATCTTGCTCTACATCATTCTCCTTAAAAAATAAATAAACAAAACTTAAAAAAACTACTATTTTCTCATTGTATCTTTTTTCATTGTGTCTAATTTAAAAAATTCAAAAAACGGTAATTTTTTTAATTTTTTTTAATTTTTCGTTTATTTATTTTCTGAAAGAGGAATACATGGGGAACAAGGTCTCCGAACCACTTTTTTCAAATTTGATTTATATTGTGAGTTATAATTTTTTTAAAAGTGTCATTGTGTCTTTGTTTACCATTGTCTCTTTGTTTACCATTGTGTCATTCTCACACTTTGTAACAAAAAATGACGTTGTCTTTGAACATTTCTCAAACACATATTAACAATTTGTGACACGGTGATAATTTCTAAACACATAATATGACACAACAAATATTTAAAATAAGATGATATTATATAATGACTTAAGAATGAACCGATAAAAGTGATATTTCACTAGTTATAATATAACACAATCACATGATATTACACAAGGACTAGACAAGTGCCGAAATTTTTTTTATTTTTTATATATCAATATTATACGCGTTTTAAAGATAACAAAACGCTTGTTTTTTGGTGTAATTTTTTTTAAAAAAATAATATCGTATCCAAAAGTTATGAAAGTTTTAAAAAAAGTGGGGGAATTAGCATGTGCCTTGCATGTGGAGAGAGAAAGTCAACAAAAATGGCTATGACTAATGTACCCTTCCACCAATTTCTTTTCCTACAAATTGATCTCAACCATTAAAAGAGAGATCTAAAGGTCATAAATCCTTCTTAGCCTTCTTAGATTTCCAACACTATGTAGGATAACTCTCCTCTAAAGAGAGATCTAAAGGTCATATATATATAGTATTAATGTTTATTAATAATGTGATATTCTTATCTTCTGGATGGAGTGATTGAACTGATGGCATAAGCCAACACCAACCAATCTCTTTCTTCTCACGCATCATATAAGTAAGTGGAGCTCTAAAGTTAACCCAAGCTAAGCAAGCGACGCGACGCTCAAATTGGATTTCTTACTCCAGAAAAGAAAAACTAATCTTAAATAATACGTACATGTTAAATCAAATCTAAAACTCTAAAAAAAATGCCAAACCTTTATGATGTTGAGATGTCACGAGCTAGGATTGGCAAGTGGCTCTGCCAAAACCACCATCATTACTTATTTCGAAAAACCAATACATTACTAAGTGAGGGTTTATAAACCTAGCGTCGGTAAAAAAATAAAAATAAGAATAATCTATAAAAGCACATTAATTTATGTTTTGGAATAATATTATTGAACTTCTAGCGTGATAGTCACATGTTTACCTAAAAAGCGTGAAAAATCGGATTTTTATACAGGTATATTGGTTTTCATTGGTCCTAACTATCACATTTTGTCTTCTACCGGTCCCAACTACTAAATTGGCTGTCAACGGTCCCAACTTTTATCACTTTGGTAACCACTGGTCCGTTGTTAATTTTTTTTAACGCCGTTAAGTTTTTTTCAAATTTAAGACCGATGTTTTAGGCCTTTTGATCAGAAGGATAATACGAGTCGATTGATGTATAAGTTTTCTCGAAAAGGCTCTCTAAATGATAAATTTTTTATATCCGAATATCCGATTGAAGCACTGTTAGGTTTAAACACCGATTGAAGCACTATTTCGTTGTTCGGAGAGCCGTTTCGAGGTAAATTTTCCATCAATCGACTTGTATTATTCTTCCGATCAAAAGGTTTAAAACATCGGTATTGAATTTGGAAAAAACTTAATGGCGTTAAAAAAAATTTAACGATGGACCAGTGGTTACCAAAGTGATAAAAGTTGGGACCGTTGACAAACAATTCAATAGTTGAGACCGATAGAAGACAAAAAATGATAGTTCGGACCAGTGAAAACCAATATAATATACCTTTTATATATGCTCTAAAGTCTAAATTCGGCATTCGGTTTATATATGCTTTAATTCGGGTTGATCTAAACCCGCTTTCAAAGTTTTGGGTCCAAAATAGTGCCTAAAAAGATATTTGAATTTCGTTTCAAAGGTTTATAATTTTATACTAGCAGAATACCCGCGCGATGCGGCGGCGACAACTTACAACGTGATAATCGTTTTCCATTATTTGATCATTCCAGTTGTGATTTATTGTGTCGGTGTGATCTATGTATGTCATATACCTTATTCGATGGTTATGCGATGATCAAGGTGATATGGTGATGTGACACTGGCAAATGAAACCATACGCTAAAATATTATACAAAATTGTAAACAATATATATCACATTATTAGGAGGTTATATTAATGTATACGAGTGTAAACTATGAGTATGATACTTTCGATGAAATTAAAATAACAAATTAATCTATTTTCGTGCTTGAATAATAACCTTGATCATTTTAATCAATTACATGCTATACAAATTAATATGCATTTGTGCAATGTAAAAGCCGAATCATCTTGAATCAATTACAATCATAATGAAACATTAAAATTATTAAGGTGAATTATTTTATCTTCTCAACCATGATTTCTTTGCCTATGATTCTCGGCAAATGATTAAACACACACGTTCGGTGGGACGGTCGACTTAGCTCATACAAAACAAAGGAACATAAACCCATTACAAGTTGTATAAATCACAAAGCATCCCCTCTAATTACAACCAAACTTTGCAACAAATAATGAACCTTGCATACTAAACTTAAAGTAAAGACTAATTTACCTTGGCCCCAATATTCTTTATGTTATCCTTTTTGAGTCACACGTTTCAACAACTTATCTTCGTGCATGGTAGTTGCAATTGGTAATAATGCATCGCCTAACTCGGGCTTGGTAGTCAGTAGCCACAATTTTATGGTCAAAGATGAATCACAATCCAAGTTTGCAACCCTTCAAACAAAAGTTTTAATCTTAAAATAGCTATATTATGATCAATATTTTTTTCAAGCTTCTTACCAGAAAAAATAGTTCTACCGTCGAGATCTACGAAACCAAAAAGATGAAATTACGGATTTTAAGCTTCTGCTTTAAATACAGAAAAAATAGTTATACCTTCAAATGTCATTTAGCTTGAGAAAGTGCAGGGTGTCAAACCCTTTTGATTTATGTTGTATTGTAGTGTTATTGACATTTTCTTTCCACTTTATCAAGCAATCCTTTTCCCTGCATTCATCATCATACATTAGGCAAAATGAAAACCAATAAAGGGATTGCAGAAAACCGATGTGCAGTTCCTGAACAACTTATGCATTTGTAATAAACTGAAACATAAAATAATTGACCTTACAAACAACTGATAAAAAGTGGTGTTGATTGAATAAACGGACTGGTGAAACCAATTGCTGGTCATACAAATGGTAGTCCAAACGAAAAGTCAAAATCTAAAATTAATCAATATGAACCTCAAAATACTTGTTACATAGAAAAGAATATAGGGACTGTTTTAGTAATATTTCATATGTTGGGGGTTATTAGTGTAACTCTTGTAACAAGTTGGTTAACGGATTACTTAGACTGTCCACTATGGTAAACTTTTAGAAGGTTGGGTTGTGATATTTATTAAATAATAATAAAAAAATGGTATAAATTTCACAACCTAGTGAGTTTGGGGTTGTTTTGGAGAAGAGGTTCACAACCCAAAAGGCTCATGCACATGTCATTTGTTCATTGGTTGAAAAGTTGGGTTGGGTTGAGTTGAGTTGGGTTGTGATAGTGTGTGAAAAATAAAGTTAGGTTGGGTTGTGCAAGTGGAAGAAAGAGAAATTATTTTTTTAATGTTAGGTTGTGTTGGGGTGTTCATCATAGTGGATAGTCTTAAACCGTTAAGATGAATAACAGAATACGTTTTGTGTTAGATCTCTCTCCCTCTAGAACCTTCTCTCTCAATTTGAACGTATCAATTTGGTATCAGAGCATTCGATCCCAGATCGGAGCTCTTGATTTCAACCAATTATCCCAAATTCACTCACAATTCAATCATCACTGATTCATGCGATGTCTAGGAGATTGATAAGGCGATTAAGGAGCACGAATTATCGCTTCTGAGATTAGAATCAGTGGCAGAGAAGAATAGCACAGACATGGCGATCATGAAGGAGCAATTAACTTCAGAAATGACTTCTCTCCAATCACAAAATCCTCTGATTCGTATGAAGAAGGTGAGATTTCGAAGGATGATGAGGTAACTCGTCTGACTCGTAGCAATAATCGTTTCACGAGAGTCGAGTTTCCTAAGTTCGATGGTACAGAAGTTGATAGTTAGATCCAGCGTTGTGAACATTTCTTCGCAATCGATGAAACACCAGATAGATTGAAGGTTCGTTACGCCTCGGTGAGTGTCGAGGGACGAGCAGTGCAATGGCACAACAACTATATCAAATCCAGTGGTAAGCTTGTTTCTGAAATTACTTGGAGAAAATATAGTCAGTCAATTGTTGCTAGATTTACTTCTAATGTCATTCAGGAGGCTATCTGAATCAAATAGGGGACCTTGAAACCTATAATGATGATTTTGATATGTTGTTGAGTAAGGTTGATATAACAGAGGAACATGCTATTAGTTTGTACATTGAAGGATTGAAACCAGAAATCAAATGTTATGTTAGGCTGTTCAAACCGATGTTGCTAAGGGAAGCACATTCACTAGCTCGGTTACAAAACAACGCTAATTTGACTATGTTTGCTAGGGCACCAACTCAGGTGTATAGACCTACAAACAGGCCTTATTTTAGTCCTGCAATTGGTTCTACTTCCAGATTGCCTTTGTTACCAGCACCTCCTATTAAGGCCAATCCTATTAACTCTTTCAAACCGACTACAACTAGATGCTTGACTAGTAAGGAGTTTGATAACAAACGTGCCAGAGGAGAATGTTTTTGGTGTTCTGATAAATATACTCCTGGTCACAAGTGCACTGGTAATAAACAATTGTATCTGTTTGAGGTAGGGGAGGATGGAGATGAAATGATACATGCTGATCCAAATGAGGAATGCTACAGTGATACAGTACAAGAACAAGAGCCTCTGATTTCATTACATGCTATTACTGGCATACCTTCATTTTCTACCATGAAGGTGGTTGGTGCTATTGGCACTAAAGCATTACAAATCCTTATTGACAGTGGGTCCACTCATAACTTCGTGGATGATAAGCTAGCCAACAAACTTAATTGCACTCTACTACCTATAAATGACATTCCAGTTACTGTTGCTGATGGAAACAAATTGTCATGTGTGCAAGTTTGTAAGGACTTTCAATGGATCATGCAGGGCAGTTGGTTCAAGGCTGACATGTTGGTTATTCCTTTGAGCAATTATGACGTTGTGTTGGGAATTCAATGGCTACAAACACTCAATGACATAGTGTGGAATTTTAAATCATTAACTATGAAATTCACATTGGAGGATCAACCTTTTGAATTAAAAGGTATGGTTAAGCAGGGTGTTAGTCTATGTTCTGTGACTAAGCTGAACTCAATGTTGCAAACCGATCAAGTAGTTCAAGCTCAATTATTCTGTTTACAAACTGATTCTCAAACTTCATTTCAGCACGAGCCTAAGGTGATTAATGACCAGAATAAGACAGATTTGGCTGAATTATTAGCTACATTTCAGGATGTTTTTGAGGTTCCAGTGGGATTACCTCCGAGTAGAAAGTGTGATCATAAAATCAAGTTAAAAGATGATTTTGTTTGATGCAGTTCTAGAAGCGATCAAATGGCTCAAGACACAATAGTTAATCAAAGACCATAAATCGAACCAAAGGTTCCAAGAACAAAGTTCTATATTCAAAATCAATCTTAAACCAACTAATATCATGAACCTAACATCCTAATAAATAGACAATAAACATAAAAGGAATAGGAAACAAATCCCCAAAATAAGGAAAAATAAATAAAATAACTAAATAAACTTGAAATTCAAATCCTTGGAAATCTTCATGTAAATCAATCCATATCAATTAGATGCTCCTGCATCACTGTTGATCTCAACCTGAAACCTTACGGGTATCCTAGTTCTCAGAAATCAATCATCGAACAAATGACTAGTGAGTTACTGAATTCAGGGGTTATTAGAAATATCATCAGTTCATTTGTTGCTCCTGTGGTATTGGTGAAGAAAAAAGATGGGTCATGGCGTATGTGTGTGGATTATAGAAGACTAAATGCAGCTACTGTTAAAGATGGATTCCCCATACCACTGATTGAAGAATTATTGGATGAACTAGTGGGTGCTTGTGTATTCTCTAAACTAGACTTGAGATCTGGTTATCATCAAGTAAGAATGCACCAAGATGATATTCACAAAACAGCTTTTAAAACTCATGAGGGCCACTATGATTTTTAGGTATTACCCTTTGGTCTCACTAATGCTCCTGCAACCTTCCAATCTTTGATGAATGAGGTGTTCAAACCAGTATTGAGGAAAACTACTTTAGTTTTCTTTGATGATATACTTGTTTATAGTAAATCTTGGGATCAACATATTGAAGACTTAAAGGAGGTATTGTCTTTAATGCGACTTCATTCTCTTAAAGCTAAACAATCTAAATGTTCTTTTGGAGGAGATAAGGTGGAATATTTGGGTCATATTATAAATGGGGCAAGGGTTTCAACTGATCCACAGAAAATACAAGCTATACAAGATTGGCCTGTACCTTCCACTGTTAAACAACTAAGAGGGTTCCTCGGCTTAGCTAGGTACTATAGGCGGTTTATTAAAGGTTTTGGATCAATTGCAAAACCTTTGACCGAATTGTTAAGGAAGGATGCTTTTAAATGGCAAGAATCAGCTCAACAGGCTTTTGAAACATTAAAAGCAGCTTTAAGCACTGCTCCTGTACTCGCTTTACCAGATTTCAATAAAGTCTTTGTCATTGATACAGACGCATCAGGGAAGGGATTGGGTGTTGTGCTTATGCAGGATAAACATCCCATTTCTTTTATTAGCAAACCTTTATCCATCAGGCAACAAGCTTTATCGGTATACGAAAAAGAGCTTTTAGCCATTCTTATGGCCGTGAAACATTGGCATCATCTCCTCATTGTCAAACACTTCATCATCAAAACAGATCAAAAGAGCTTAAAGCATTTACTAGAGCAGAAGGTAGTCACTCCATTACAACAAACTTGGTTATCGAGACTTATGGGGTATGATTATGAGATTTTCTACAAGAAGGGCAGTGATAACGTAGTGGCAGACGCTCTATCCAGGGTATCTGGATTAGCCCTGTTTACCATGGCAATTAATTCATTGCATCCTGCATTATTACAGAGGATTCAAAGTTCTTGGGAGCAAGATCCTACCCTACAACAATTGAAGCTTAAATTGACTGCTGGTGACTGTGTTAAAAATCGCTCTTGGGATGGAAATATGTTACGAAGAAAAGGTAAGATCTTGATTGGCAATGATTCTATCTTAAGACAGGAGATCATTCAATTGTGTCATGCTTCAGCCATGGGAGGTCATTCTGGTTTTAAACCTACCTTGGTTAGATTAAGGGAATCTTTTTACTGGAAGGGCTGCTCTAAGGATGTTCTAAAAGCTATTAGAGAATGCTCTATTTGCCAGCGGGTGAAGTACGAGACTGTGGCTTATCCTGGCCTTATTCAACCACTTCCCATTCCTCAATCCATTTTTAGTGGTATTTCAATGGATTTTGTGTTGGGGTTTCCGAAGGTGCATGATATGATTCCAATCAGTAGCAAAGATTTGGGGCTGAATTAGTGGGGTTGAATTAATGGGGGCTGAATTAATGGGGGCTGAATGCTAGGAGTTGAATGCAAAGGCTAAAGTTTAGGATTAGTAACTACTCAATTTTACATTTAAATATGCATGTCTTGTTCCAGTTTTCAATTGTCTTGTTTATTTTGATTATCAAGTGTTCTTGTATTGGAGATTAACCCCTCTCGAGGTGGGTCACTATCAGTGCATGGAAAGAATACCATAATGGTAGTTGTTGATAGATTAACCAAGTATGGTCATTTCCTTCCTCTGGGACATACTTACACTGCTGTTCAAGTTGCTCAGGTCTTTCTTGATTCAATTTTTAAACTGCATGGCAATCCTTCCACTATAGTTTCTGACAGAGATCATGCGTTTATGAGTCACTTTTGGAAGGAGTTTATGAGATTGCAAGGGATTAAACTTCACTTTTCAAGCGCGTACCACCCACAAACCGATGGGCAGACTGAAGTTCTTAATAGGTGTTTGGAGACCTATCTGAGGCGTATGGCTTTTGACAATCCCTTGCAGTGGTTGAAATGGTTACCTTTAGCTCAATGGTGGTACAATACCACTTATCATTCAGCCATTAAGATGTCACATTATGAAGCTTTGTATGAGGTCAAACCACCATTGCACATTCCCTTCATTCCCAATGATACAACAGTGGGTGCAGTTGAAGATCTACACAGGGAACGAGAATTCATGTTGCAGCAGCTAAAGAAAAACTTGGCTATGGCTCATAATCGAATGATTCAATTGGCTAATGCTAAAAGAACTGACAGGAATTTTGTAATTGGGCAGTGGGTTTATGTCAAGCTACAGACTCATGTGCAGACTTCACTAAAGTAGCATTGTCACACTAAACTGGCTCCTCGTTATTATGGACCTTTTATGATCTTGGAGAAGTTTGGTAACACAACTTACAAGTTGGATTTGCCTCCAGAGTCAGCTATTCATCCTACATTTCATGTCTCCTTTGGATCATACTCTCGTGGTTCCATTGCCTACAGTCCCAAGATTTCAGTTTCAGCCACGTGCCATTATTGACAAGCGTATGGTCAAGAGGGGTTCTAAATCTGTTGTGCAAGTACTGGTTCATTGGATGGGTTTACCATTATCAGATGCAAGCTGGGAATTTGTTGATAAGTTCAAGCTGCGTTACCCTTTGTTTCAATTTTGAGATCAAAATGTTTTGAAAGGAGGGGGTATTGTTACATAGAAAAGAATATAGGGACTGTTTTAGTAATATTTCATATGTTGAGGGTTATTAGTGTAACTCTTGTAACAAGTTGGTTAACGGATTACTTAAACCGTTAAGATGAATAACAGAATACGTTTTGATTGTTAGATCTCTCTTCCTCTAGAACCTTCTCTCTCAATTTGAACGTATCAAGCACATGTGTTGTAGGTTGTTTTTGTGTATCAATCTTCCATCCGAGGTATGTTTATGAATCTAAATGTGTTGTGTGTTATGTGTACTGAATATGTGTGTGTGTGTAAGAATTTGTGTATGAATTTGTATGTTAAACCTGCTGCAGCTGCTGTGTATGAATGTGTATAAACAGTTTTGTGTGTGTGTATGAATGTGTTGTGTTGTATGTTTTTATGAATGTGTTTTTGGAACCGAGGGGTGCAGGTTAATCAAAGTGAGTGTTGTATGAATTTAGCAGCAGCAACACCTGTTTGTGATGTGTTATTAACAGCAACTCACAAGCATCAACAGTTGTTGTTTAAGTGCAACTGCTCTAAATATTGTGTTGTGTTGTTTTTTGTGATGTTTAAAACACTCTATAACTTGCATACTGATAAATACCAAACTTGAATCAAGAAAAAAGATGAGATGACTAGAAGAATTATAGAGAGAAGCCAGATTTAATTCATAATATTTTCATTCATATCTTTAATAACTACATTATCATCATACTTATATCATACTCAAATAACTAGACCCGCTACTTGCTAATTAAAAGGACACTACCCACTAACTTAACCACTACTCACTATTACTAAATAAAAGGAAAATAAAATTAAATAAAAATAATTAATTGAAAAACATGCAATAAACATGATTGAGGTCATGACACATAACACATACATGTGTGTGTTTTGATGTTTAAAACATTATATAGAAGTGTGTGTGTGTGTGAGTTTGTGTGTATGTGTATGAATGATGAAACAACAGCAGTAAACGTGTTTTGTGTGTATGAATGGTGTATTTTTTACAGCCCAAAACACCTTGAAATTATAACTGTTTTTGGATGGTATAGAGTTGACAAATTTTTGACAGCAGCAAAGTGTAGTTTTTTTTAAAACAGCATCATGAATCTAAAAACAACAGTATAAAAACATATAATTTTAAAGAAAACAGTTTGTTGTTACTGCTGTTTATATACAGCAGCATGAGTTAAACCTGCTACTATTTTGAATCTGAATTTAACAGTGTTATGATTTTGAATATGAAACTGAATGTGTGTTTAATGATTGGGTTGCTGCTGTGTAAAACATATTTGTGGCGTTGGGTGGGGGGTTAAACTTGATCACAAAACAGCAGCACAAACAACTGTTGTTGCTGCTGTGTGTTTGAATGTGTGTGTGTGTGTGTATGAATGTGTTGTGTTTGACGTGTTGGAAAATATCATTTATTTTGGGCAAATCTTGCATACATGTGTGTGTTTTGATGTTTAAAACACTATATATAAAGTGTGTGAATCTGTGTGTGTATGAATGATGAAACAGCAGAAGTAAAAGTGTTTGTGTGTGTATGAATGGTGTATAAACACACACCTCATGCTGCTGTATATAAACAGCAGCACCAACAAACTGTTTTTTTATATTATAAGTTGTTAGGAAAACTGTTAAAGATCTTTCAACTGCTCATAAATTGATATGGTCGTAAACTCAAATGGCGTTTTGATTGCATATTTTAATTGAATTTTGACTGCATATGGGTCATATGGCGTGTTTTTTGTATTTTGAATGTATTTGGGGTCATAAAGTCAACTATCATTTTGAGTGCATTTCGTTATGTTGCATGTGTATGTTGTATAAATGTAGTATAGATAGATGTGTGAATGTGTATGATTCATCGAGTTACTATGTGTTGATAGATGTTCAGTCCATAATATATTTACATGTGTGCAGATATATTATGGACTGAACATCTATAATAAGCACACCAACTCACATGTTTTTAATTATAACAACATGCCAACAGCAGCAACACACAATGTTGAAAAATTTAATCTATTTTGGGCAAATCGTGCATAAATGTGTGTTTTGATGTTTAAAAAGGCAAGTGTGGTTGTGTGTGTGTGTGAAAGTGTTAAAACTGAATGTGTGTTTATGAGTGTGTTGTGGTGTATGAATGTGTGGGTGGGTTGGGGTGGGGGGGGGGGGTTAAACAGTTGTTGAATGTGCTGTTTATATACTGCTGTTGTTTATATATGAATGTGTGTGTGAGGGGGGGTGGTGGTTAATGGAATAATAGCAGCATCATATACTGTCCTGAATGTGGCATGGGGGGGGGGATTAACTAGCTGTTAACCATGTTGACCCATTAGCTTTATTGTAGATGTTTTTGCTTGCTGCATGCTGTTAAGGAAGCTCACATACATAAACAACTTATAACTTTAAAAAAACACAGCAGTAGAACTCAAAAACAGTTTTAGTTATACACAACAGTATAATAACTTAAAATAAAATAAAAATGTTTGTTGTTGTTGCTATTTATATAACTCAAAAACAGTTTGAGTTAAACACAACAGTATGATATTGTTTTTGTTGTTGTTTATTCAATATATCTATTTCTCATGTTCAACTTCCATGGATATATTTTGAAATAATTTATTATTTCTATTAGGTTTATGAAGATATTAATCTTGATTTGATCTAATAAATAGTTTTATTTATTTGAGATTATTAATTATTTAATTGAGTTAGTATTAGACTATAATTGAGTTTGATTATTTATCTAGGTTTATAGGTTTTACAGTTGGGTTAGGTTTACTATTTGTTTAGTATAAACAGGGGTTGAATGAGTCTTTATAGTAGTCCCGGTTTATTTATCTAATACAAGAGTTGAATAGTTGGTTCAGTTTATGTGTTCGTGTTTGTGATTTTGGGCCTGATTTCTAACAGTTTATATTGTACAATTTACCTTTTACTATTGCAGGGAAGTTGAGTATTCAATAAAATTAATAATAGTTTGGGCCACTATGAACACTATGAAGGTATATTGGTTTTCACTGGTCCCAACTATCACCTTTTGTCTTTTATTGCTCCCAACTATTAAATTGGTTGTCAATGGTCCCAACTTTTATCACTTTGGTAACCACTGGTCCGTCGTTAAATTCTTTTTAACGCCGTTAAGTTTTTTCCAAATTCAATAATGATGCTTTAAGCCTTTTAATCGGAAGGATAATACAAATCGATTGATGGAAAAGTTACCTCGAAAACCAATATACCTTAAAAAAAACTCATTTAGTACTTGATCCTAACAATTATTTCTATTTCAGCTAATTACCTTTGTATAGCATGTTAAGTATTTTGAGGTTCATATTGATTAATTTTAGCTTTTGACTTTTCGTTTGGACTACCATTTGTATGACCAGCAATTGGTTTCACCAGTCCGTTTATTCAATCAACACCACTTTTTATCAGTTGTTTGTAAGGTCAATTATTTTATGTTTCAGTTTATTACAAATGCATAAGTTGTTCAGGAATTGCACATCGGTTTTCTGCAATCCCTTTATTGGTTTTTATTTTGCCTAATGTATGATGATGAATGTGTAGGAACCGTTCGTACAAAATCACAATATTTTTCTATAAATTCATTTACAATACAAAGGAAATAAAGAAAACAAGTAAATTACAATATGATTACAACTGAAAAATTAGAAATACAAGAAATGAGTAGAAACAGAAGCATAATCATGGCTGAGGATTCGTGTTCAACACGGGTCCCTTAAAACAAATTCCGAGTCTCCCAAGAGAACTCGTTTGTTTCCCAGGGTACAACAGCCGAAGTAGTATGTACTGCCGGGATTGACCCACAACCCAAATTATACTTTAAAGAAAAAAGATGAAGAAAATCAACTACATGTTGGAAAAATTAGAAGAGAAAGAATGAGAGGATTTTAGAGAGTTGGTTTTTTGGTGTTGTATTTGGTGTCTCTTTAACCAAGGTCAACCTTGGTATTTATAGGACAAAAATGAGTTGAAACACCCCATTCATTGTCCATAAACATGGAGTAAAACACTTAGTCAACTTAATTAATTATGAGTTGAAATATATATTCAACACAATTAACTAGTTGAAACTCACAATAACTTCAAAGTTATAACACCAATTTACTTATTATTTTGTGTTTTACAAATATTCCAACAGAATGCAGGGAAAATGATTGCTTGATAAAGTGGAAAGAAAATGTAAATAACACTACAATCTACCTATACTAATAAGTCTATAACTCACTGCCACATGTCATTCTCTAAGACATGCCAAATCATTGCCATGTCATGAAATCCTACTTGTCACTCTCTCATTCTTCCTCACTTTTTACGCGGATTTTCGGGTTGATCCGTTTACAAATCGCGGATCCTTTATAAGTTGGTAATTCCACTCTCCCCTCCTCACATTGATCTTTTATTTTCACACATAAACCCTAACTCTCCTAACACCTTTTCTCCTCTGAAGTTCATCCGCCTCCATCATCATCATCTTCGTTTTGATCTTTCGATTCATCACAACCTTCATCGCTGCCATCCATCATCATCATCATCATCATCATCATCATCATCATCTTCATCGATCTGTTCTTTGATCTGTTAGTCATTCATCTCCATTGTTAATCGATTTTTTTACGCAGATTCGGTTTTCATTGATATCCAAGGTTTTTGATTCTCTATCTCTCTCTTTTTTTTTCATTTTATAAGATGTTTATCAAGTGTGGTTTTTAATTGTTTAAAGTTTGGATTTATATAGTGTTTGAACCAAGATGATTGTTTTGATTCTTTAAGTTTCTAGGATTTTGAAATCATCGTTTAGAATGCTACAAAATCAGAATGGGTTGTAGTTCTTAAAGCTGAATCTCATAACCACTCTGGTCATCTTTACTTAGGTATGTTTCAGATGCTATTGAAACCCTTATTATGACTTTTATCTTGATTATTATTCGACTATTGAAGCTAGAGTAAATAATTGTAGATTTCATCTATCGACAAGCACCACCATCGTTTTTCATTTTAATGGCGACTAATTGTTGATTTATTGAAGATTGCTTCTTGATATCACATTTCATGAACCTGAAAATAATGTTTTATTTTGCTTCTTTTGTTGATCAGAATATAAGTTGCAATCGTACATCAGGAATGGTTATTTGTGCTTTGGGCGTTATGGTTGATTACCATCCAGTTCGAAGTGCATTTTCTGTTTTAAATTAATCAATGTTATAGAATCGTCATGCTTTTCTTTATTTTATGTATCAATCCACTTTCCAAATACTAATCGGATCTGTTTTTATTAATTATGTTTGTAGGAACAAGTCAGAATTTGGTTGAAATGGTGTAATATGGTATGTGAAACTGATATGTGGTCAATAAAATAGATGTTGGTAATTGGTATGTGGTTACTTAAATTTTATTTGGATTTTTTGTAATTTGTGTCATTTTATTGTGTTCATCTGCTGTGTTTTAACATATGACATCCGTTAATAAAGTTGGATTAATTTGAATTGTTATTGGTAACTGATTAATTACATTTCATCCTTATTTTAGGTCAACCATTTTTTCTTAATAGGGTGAGAGACTACATTTATTATATTTTGAATTTAAAGTTCAAATTAACATTTTGTCAATCAACCCTAATTTTACAATTTTAAAATTTACACTTACCATAGTTAACATATACCATAACTAGCATATGCTTTCCAAAACTAAGTATACCATTTTATATTGTTAGCTTCATTTCTTGAGCATTAATCGGCTTCAAAATCAAACAGTTAACAAGCATGTCCATTGATAAGCTTCTCTACTCAGTAATTGATTTGCCATTCAGGTATGGAACTTTATTTGTCTAAAACGTTTGACCCTATTATATTACAATTAGGACAATGGTACATCTTGAATGCATGTTCTATTAGACTTCTACGTGAACTTTGATTAAGTTGGATGCTTATAGAAAAATTACTCAACTATTGTCTTGCATTATACAATATAAAATGATCTATGTTATTTTGTAGATTGGGTAATTTTTTCTCTGTTTTTCAATTATGCAACAGGCAACTATTATATGTGGAAGAAAAACATATCCCAATGGCCCTGTGGATTGTGTACGGAATTTTTTTCTTACTGTTTCATATATGAATATTTTAAAGGTTGATCATATTTTTCTGTTTTAATCAATGTATTTATTAATTCATTCAAATTCTTACATTTATAAGCCTCATTCAGTTGTTGGATTTCGATTGCCTCCTCAATCTGATATTTTTGGTGACTTTCAACGGTTTGATTTCATTCTATTTTTTGTTATGAACTTATTATAATACTAAATTATGTTAAATCTTATGCATAGTCTGGTGGAATCGATTTAAAAAAGTCATGAGATGGTCATACACTAATATGAAATCCACAAGGTATGTGCATTAATTATGCAATAAATTTATATTCAGGATAATATGGAAGGGATGATTTAATGTTGTACACTACCAAAATTACAACTTATCAAAACCATTTATGGCCGTAGTTGAGGATTATATTTTCAAAAGGTGTGCTTACATAGACCCAAACAAAGTTAGCAACATTACTATCTCTTGCTGCTTCTACAAGGATAGTTGAAGCTTATTCGTTCATGTACAGTTACATATATGATTCATGGCTAACTCATATGTAAGCTCATGACATTCATATTAATTTAAATTTACAAAAACATATTGAACTCTCAAATATCTAAACAATATGTGTATTGATTGTGGATTCACGTTGCATTTAATCTAAACACAATTAATCCATACCGATAATAAGCCAATTAAGAATGATATTTAGAAGTAATAATTTAAGTTATCGTCTAAGAACTACAACCCAATGTGATTTTGTAACATTATATTACGATCGTTAGTCTCCTGTAACTTAATAAATCCGTGTGTAACTTCAATTAAATAAGACGTTTTTAATATAAAAATATATGTTTTTCAACCCGTGGATACCACGGGTCACTAAGCTAGTATAACATAAATCAAAAGGGTTTGACACCCTGCACTCTCAAGCTAAATGACATTAGAAGGTATAACTATTTTTTCTGTATTTAAAGCAGAAGCTTAAAATCCGTAATTTCATATTTTTGTTTTCGTAGATCTCGACGGTAGAACTCTTTCTTCCGGTAAGAAGCTTGAAAGTTTGGTTGTAATTAGAGGGGATGCTTTGTGATTTATACAACTTGTAATGGGTTTATGTTCCTTTGTTTTGTATGAGCTAAGTCGACCGTCCCACCGAACGTGTGTGTTTAATCATTTGCTGAGAATCATAGGCAGAAGGAATCATGGTTGAGAAGATAAAATAATTCACCTTGATAACTTTAATGTTTCATTATGATTATAATTGATTCAAGATGATTCGGCTTTTACATTGCAGAAATGCATATTAATTTGTATAGCATGTAATTGATTAAAATTATCAAGGTTATTATTCAAGCACGAAAATAGATTAATTTGTTATTTTAATTTCATCGAAAGTATCATACTCATAGTTTACACTCGTATACATTAATATAACCTCCTAATAATGTGATATATATTGTTTACAATTTTGTATAATTTAGCGTATGGTTTCATTTGCCAGTGTCACATCACCATATCACCTTGATCATCGCATAACCGTCGAATAAGGTATATGACATACATAGATCACACCGACACAATAAATCACAACTGGAATGATCAAATAATGGAAAACGATTATCGCGTTGTAAGTTGTCGCCGCCGCATCGCGCGGGTATTCTGCTAGTATAAAATTATAAACCTTTGAAACGAAATTCAAATCTCTTTTTAGGCACTATTTTGGACCCAAAACTTTGAAAGCGGGTTTAGATCAACCCGAATTAAAGCATATATAAACCGAATGCCGAATTTAGATTTAGAGCATATATAAAAGGTATATTATATTGGTTTTCACTGGTCCGAACTATCATTTTTTGTCTTCTATCGGTCTCAACTATTGAATTGTTTGTCAACGGTCCCAACTTTTATCACTTTGGTAACCACTAGTCCATCGTTAAAATTTTTTTAACGTCGTTAAGTTTTTTCCAAATTCAATACCGATGTTTTAAACCTTTTGATCGGAAGAATAATACAAGTCGATTGATAGATTAGCATGTTTAGTTTATCTTTGTATTTCGTCTTTATGTATATAGTCTAGGGACATAATATGTAATTGTTTTCTAGCTAGCTTGTATTGGTCTATAAATAGTGCTTGTATCTCTTTAGAAGAAAGATTTTTCTTCACAATGGTATTTGCTATTTTGATCAATACAAAGAAAATTTATGAGTATTTTGTTGTTGTGTTAGATCAAATCATAATTGTGTGTTGTGAAATTGTCTCGTGTTGATCATAACGTTTGATACAGATTGTAGATCCAAAATCTAGCCTCTTCAATTGGTATTAGAGCGTTTGGCTCAGATCTGAACCGTGTTCATTACAACGAACAATGTTTGATCGAAAATCTACAACGAACACTAAAGTTTTACAACGAACACTGAAGTTTTTTTATAAGATTAATTGAATCGAAGCTGTGTTACATCATCATACTCAAAGATCGAAGCTCAATTGAGAAGAAATTCAAGTAGAAAGTAAGAAATCACCAGGTATAAGGTTTTTCTTGTTTATTGATAGTCACTATGTATAGGTTGGACCCACCGGCTTGTCGGTGTTACTTTTGTATGTAATTGTTTGTCTTGTAATGTTATTAGTGCTAGCGAACCTACGGGCGAATCTATAGATTCGCCCGCAGGTCATCATGTCTTTTGTATTTAGGTATCGACTGGGCGAACCTATGTGCCCAGCGAACCTGTGTTGGTTCGCTAGATAGATTCGCTAGAGCGAATCTATCAGCGAACCTAACACCTATATATTGTAACCTTATCTTCACATTTATACAACTTTTGCACATCTTTTACCAAGACGATAATTCACTGATTTGTGTTGTGTAATCGTTCTATTGAGGTGCTAGGAGCATATATCTTTCATCATTGTAGCTTATTTACCTCGATTGTGTGTTGGATCTTGTTATTGGGTTGTTTGGACTTTTTACACTTTGTTCTTCAAGTATTTGACATATTTGGGTTAAACAAGTCAACAAAGCACTGAAATCACGATCATTATGGACCAACAATATGGTATCAGAGCCTTAGTGCTCTTGATTGTTTGATTCAAGTGATTTTTGTGTTGATTTTTGAAGTTTTTGGGTCAAAACACTTTTGATTCTGTTTGAAGCTTGTTTCTTGTGTTTTGGAGTTGTATTTTGCTCAAGTTTTGTGGTATTTGGACATAGAAAGCTTTTAAAACAAACCTGTAGGCAAATGGTCAAGTTTTGAGGGTTTTCGAACTGTTTCCGTACTGTTTCAGGGTGGTTGAGCTACCAGCGAAACTGTCAGTTTATCCAGCGAACCTAATTCAAACTTCTGTCCTGTTTGGGTTGTGTTGTGGCCAGCGAATCTGATATATCATCGAACGAAAGTTCACTTGTTTGGCTGACTGTGCAAGCGAATCTGTGATTGCTTGTCAGCGAAACTGTTTGCTTGCCAGCGAATCTGTCACCAGCGAATCTACCAAGCGAATCTGCTGTGTTCTTCGAGCGAATCTTTCCATCGAAACTGTTTGTTTTCAGCGAATCTATTATCTGTTCAAAGTTATGACTTCTTCAACACTTAATATGAATGATCTAGACAGTGTTCAACCTAACAGGCCACCGAGGCTTGTTAGTGGTGAAAACTTTGAAGATTGGAAAAGATGTTTGAAAGCGTTCTTCTACTACACGGACTACAACCAATGGGAATCTATAGTAAATGGCTCGCACGTGCCAACAACTGTTGAAGGAACTGTCACCTCAGTAAACACAGACCCAACTACTTTTACTGAAACAGATATCAAGTTACTGGATCGTGACAAGAAGGCATTAGGGGCATTGATACTGTGCTTGCACCAAGATATCTTCAACCGGTTTGCAGAACACACAACTGCAAAAAGTCTGTATGATGCATTGTGTGAATTTTATGATGGGAATGAGGATCTGAAACTGGACAGAAAAGCTCAAGCCGAAAAGGAATTCAACTCTTTTGTCGGGTATTCACAAGAGAATTTGACTGATATTACAAATCGATTCCTGTCTGTGTCAAGTAATCTGAAGAAATATGATGAAAAGCTGGGTAATCACGAACAAGTAGCAAAATTGTTAGATTCACTTCCTCCCCAATGGAGCCTTCAGATCAAGCTACTGAAACAAGAAAGGAATTTTCCTGATTACAAATTGATGGACGTCATCAACAAGCTGAAGTCTTTTGACCTTGACGTGAAAAGAAGAGAGTATAATCAGTCAATGATGGTTCCAAACATTCCGTCTCAAAATGCTGCACTTATCTCATCCGCTGCAAACTCTTATGCCTATAGTGCTGCATCTAGAGGACCATCAAGTCATGTATCTGCTAAATCTGCTGGTGTACCTTCAAATGTTGGTTCAAGCTCGAATGCGTCTGTCACCACCCAGATTCCGTCAGATACTATGGCCTTATTTGGAATGTTTGTTCACAGTTATGAAGCTCTTGTTGCAGGTGAGTTGAAAGGTAAGGGTATGACAGTAGAAGATATGTATCAGGTGGACCCTGATGATCTGGAGGAAACAGATATTCAATGGCAGATGGCTATGCTCACTCTTCGTGCCAGACGATTCATGGAAAGAACTGGCAGAAGAAACTTTGGAAATCAAGGACAGAATGCTAAGCTGGGTTATGACAAGGGAAAGTTACGATGCTATAACTGCAAACAACTGGGCCACTTCAAGAGAGAATGCCCATTACCAATCGTTACTGAGCCAGTTAACTCTGCAAATCCAAGATCTGCTCCAATTCAAGAAAAGGTTGAGGAAGCAAAGTCAAAGAATGAAACTGCACTGCTCACCAACTTTGACTGGAGTGCAGAAATTGAAGAAACCAAGGAGGAGATTAACCATGCCCTTGTTGCTGAAATTACTGAGTTTGATCACAATGATATAAATCTCTTTGATCCGTTCAAAGAATTTTTTGGAAATGAAGAAGAAGAGAAAGTGGAGGATGCTGTTAAAGTTCAATCAGGTGTTATTGCTCAAGGACATCTGAATCATTCAGGGTTAGTTTGTGAAGCAACTGTTAATGAAGTAAAGAAGGAGGAGGAGTCTAAGGCTAGCTTGGAAGAAATGATTGAAAAGGCAAGGCTGGATGCAGTTGATGAATTCAAAAGAAGCACTCCCTACTGTCAATGTGATCGTGCTCTGGCCGCCGAAAAACTGGTAATCGGTCTTCCTTACGATGTTATTGAAGATATGTGTTCATCTGCTTGCAAAATTCGTTTAATTGGCATATACAAAGCAAATAAATTGTTAATGTCAAACGAAAACGAATTAAAAAGAACCATCAAAGAGCTTAAATTAAGTGAGTCAAAATATTTTGTTAAGTTAAGAGAAGCTTTAAAGGAAAATGAACACTTAAAAAGAACTCTTTTAGAAAAGAACTGTGAGATTAACTACTTGACTGAGCAAGTTACACTTGCTGAGTTTGAAGCAAGAAAGCTTAAAAACAAATTGCAGCAGTGGACCATATCTGGTATGAAAAGGGAAGAACTGTGCAAGAAACAAAGGGGGGCCAGAGTTAAGACAGGGTTGGGTCTTAGTAACAATGAAACATATGCCTATCCTCCACCGAGTACTTTCTGTTATTCTCCTACACCTATTCCTCATCCCTCAAATGAGTTAATTCAAAAGATTATGCAGAACGATACTGACAGTTCCATTGCAGGTTTAAGTGAAGTAAACCTTAAGGAAGTTAGAGAGGAGTACGCATATGGTGGGAGTGTTGGGCTCGGTTGTTCTGGCAGTAGTGATTGCAGTAGTTCTGATTCCAAGAAGTCTTTTGAAGACATTTGTTTAGATAATCCTGTTTGTAGTAATATGTCACATTCAGACAATTTCATGTTCAATAGTAATTTAGGGTGCTCCACTTCAAACCCTAATGTGTTGAATGATGCTGATTTGATTAATAATGTGTGTGTGAATGACAAAGACAAACTCTCAGGTCAAGTCTCTGAAAATCAAACCAAAACAAACTGCTTTCAAAAGTTTTTCACTCACCAAATTCCAACGTTCACACCTGTGAGAATTTCAAAACCAAAAGAGAAGGAATCATCTTTTTCATACATTCTTAAACCAAAACCTGAATCTGATACAGTTAAAGTCACAACAGGTAAGTTAAAAGAATTCTATGACACTTACAGTGACTGCAACTCACAACTGTCTGAATGTGATGAGGAGATTGAAATGGATAAAATTCCTGTTAACAGAGTTCCCAAAGCTGGTTTTAAATCTCACTGTTTTAAATGCGGAAATACTGGTCACACTGTCAAGCAATGCTCCAAATTAATCCAAAATAGTCCAAAGCAAAAATCTATCAGAAAAAGATTAAACACTTTTGTAAATAATTTCTTTTGTAATACTTCATCTGCTTCACCACCCAGGTACACAAAGACTTGGGTGCCTATTGCAAAGGTCTAACTTTTTTTTTTAATAAATGTCAGGAACATTCAAATGCCGTTGTAAATAGTCATTGGCATATTGACAGCGGATGTTCCAGACATATGACAGGATTGAAGGATCTTCTTACTAACTATAGGATCATAAATGGAGGTTATGTTGCTTTTGCGGGAGATAAGAAAGGTGGGAAGATGATTGGTCAAGGAGAAGTCTCAAATGGCTCACTTACTTTGGAAGACGTTAACTATGTTCCTGAACTGGCATTCAATCTTCTGAGTGTATCACAAATCTGTGATAAGAATATTCCTGTGATGTTTCTTCCAAATGAATGCCTGTTCTTGAAGCCAGAGTTTACCATTCCTGAAGATATGGTGATCATGCGAGCTCCGAGACGAAATGATACCTATATGCTGAATATGGGATCAACAGAATCAAACTCCACCGTGACATGTCTACTGTCTAAAGCATCATCCTTTGAATCATTTTTGTGGCATAAACGTTTAGGGCACATTAATTTTAAAATTCTGAACAAATTGGTTAAGAACAATTTGGTTAGGGGTTTACCACAGAAGGACTTTTCTGTGGTCGAGAAATGCATGGCTTGTGCTAGAGGAAAACAGCACAAAAAGCCACATAAACTCAAAATTACAAATACTATCTCAGAACCCCTCGAATTGTTACATACTGATTTATTCGGCCCTATAAGTGTCAAATCTATTGCTAAAAAGTCTTATTGCTTGGTTGTCACAAATGATTACTCTAGGTACACCTGGGTAAGATTCATGGCAAACAAGAGTGAGACAGCCGAAGAATTGATGAAGCTGATTCCTCTAATAGAGGTTCTTGGAAAGAAGAAGGTTCAAGCCATCAGAAGCGATAACGGAACTGAATTCAGAAACCACATCTTCAACTCCTTCTGTGAACAACGGGGTATTCTCAGACAGTTTAGCGCTGCCCGAACACCACAACAAAATGGTGTTGCTGAAAGAAAGAATCGAACTCTTGTTGAGGCCGCTAGAACTATGCTGATCGAGTCGAAACTTCCAATTATTTTCTGGGCTGAAGCGGTTAATTGTGCTGCTTATGTTCTTAACAGGGTACTGATAGTCAAAGAAAAGATGAAGACTTCATACCAACTGTTTCGAGGGATTAAGCCGCTGATTGATTTTCTACGCCCCTTTGGTTGTTCTTGCACTCTTTTGAATACTCAAGATCAGAAGACGAAGTTTGGTGCTGTCTCTGATGAATGCTTCTTTGTGGGATACTCGAACACACAAAAGGCGTATCGTGTTTACAACAAACGAACGCGTATTGTGCAAGAGTCCTACTATGTTGATTGGCAAGAATCTAACACTACTAGTATTGGTAGTGACCCAGCTTGGTTTTATGATTCCACCACCATTTTCAAATCATTTAATCTTCCTGACTCTGACGATGACGACATTCTTCCACACACATCGGTTTCTATTTTCAATCATACATCTACACCATCACAATCACAACCTTCCACATCCGCTACACAACTACCTCCCACTTCATTTGACATCCCATCACCTCCACCAGATATTCCACAACCTCAAACTGTTCAAACTTCTCCATCAGATGTTCCATCCACATCCACTACCATCCCATCACCTACACCTCCACAACCATCAAATCAAACACCTTCAACCGATCAAAATCCTTTACTACTCAACACTGACTTCAAAACCCTGAAAAACCACCCTCACGATTATATCATTGGATCTATTACCGATGGTGTGCGAACCCGGAGTCAGAGCGGTTTGATTAATGAATGTCTTTATGCTGCCTTTCTGTCTCAAGTCGTTCCAAAGAATTATAAACAGGCACTTGAAGATCCGAGTTGGGTGGATGCCATGCAGATGGAACTGCAGCAATTCAGGAAGCTCAAAGTTTGGGAACTAGTTGATCTTCCTCCTAACAAGTGTCCAATCGGCACTAAATGGGTTTTTCGGAACAAGCCAGATGATCGTGGTGTTGTAATTAGAAATAAAGCGAGACTGGTTGTTCAAGGATTTGCTCAAGAGGAGGGAATTGACTATACCGAAGTTTTTGCTCCAGTCGCTCGCCTGGAAGCCATCAGAATCTTTCTTGCTCATGCCGCCAACAAAAACTTTAAGGTTTATCAGATGGATGTAAAATGTGCATTTCTATACGGAGACATCGATGAGGAGATCTACGTATGTCAACCACCAGGCTTCGAGGATCCTGATTTCCCGTCAAAGGTTTACAAGCTTGACAAATCATTGTATGGGTTGCATCAAGCTCCAAGGATCTGGTATGAAACTCTGACACAGTATCTCCTCAGTAAGGGTTTCTCACGTGGGAGTATAGATATGACATTATTCAAGAAGGAGGTGGATGGCGAGCTGCTGATCGTTCAAGTGTATGTTGATGATATCATTTTTGGTTCGACTAATGAAGGGTTGTGTAGAGAATTTGAGAAGGTGATGATGGATCGTTTTGAGATGACGATAATGGGGGAGATGTGTTTCTTCTTGGGGCTGCAAGTGGAGCAAAAGCCTGATGGAATTCTAATCCACCAAGAGAAATATATCAAAGAAATCCTCACGAAGTTCGGCATGGATGATTCTTCTCCTAAATTGATTCCTTTTACTGCTCAAACATGCCTTACTTCCGATGATAATGGGAATCCTGTGGATGCTCATCGGTATCGCTCGATGATCGGATCTCTCATGTATCTGACTGCAAGTCGTCCAGATATTACATTTGCCGTGTGTTACTGTGCTCGCTTCCAAGCCAATCCAAAAGAATCACATGAAAAAGCTGTTAAACGAATTTTTCGTTACCTTAAGGGTTCCTCTCGATTGGGACTTTGGTACCCAAAAGGTGGGAATTTTGATTTACATGCTTTTTCTGATAGTGATCATGCTGGTTGCAGGATTAACAGGAAATCAGTCACTGGTGGATGTCAATACCTTGGAGAATGTCTTGTTTCATGGCAAAGCAAGAAACAAACAACTGTCTCTCTATCCACAGGAGAAGCAGAATACATTGCTGCTTCAAGTTGCTGTTGCCAAGTGCTGTGGATTCAACATCAGATGATGGATTATGGCATCAACTTCCTTCACACGCCACTCTTTTGTGACAATGAAGCTGCTGTTGGAATCGCCAAGAATCCTATTCATCACACTCGAACCAAGCACATTGAAACGAGAATTCATGCAATCAGGGATGCTCAGGAAAAGGGGTTTATTGATATTATTCCTATCGAAACTAGAAAGCAAAAAGCAGATCTTTTCACAAAAACTTTTGACAAACCACGTTTTTATGAATTGATCTCCATGCTTGGACTTATATCTTTTTGAAAAACCTTTTTTTCTGTGAGAATCCTTTTGTATATATGTATATAATCTTTTTCCTGCTTTGAAAAATCCGTGGGTCACTCGATTCATTGCTCCGTTACTTTATTTTATTTTATCTTCGTTTATTTTTTTTTTCTTTTTTCTTTCTTCTTTTTTCTTCTAATCCTATATATATATATATTTAGAAAATCTGAAAAACAAAAATTTCTTATTAGACGGCTACTATATAGAAATTTTGGGGGAGTATTGATAGTCACTATGTATAGGTTGGACCCACCGGCTTGTCGGTGTTACTTTTGTATGTAATTGTTTGTCTTGTAATGTTATTAGTGCTAGCGAACCTACGGGCGAATCTATAGATTCGCCCGCAGGTCATCATGTCTTTTGTATTTAGGTATCGACTGGGCGAACCTATGTGCCCAGCGAACCTGTGTTGGTTCGCTAGATAGATTCGCTAGAGCGAATCTATCAGCGAACCTAACACCTATATATTGTAACCTTATCTTCACATTTATACAACTTTTGCACATCTTTTACTCAAGCTATTTCTCACTGATTTGTGTTGTGTAATCGTTCTATTGAGGTGCTAGGAGCATATATCTTTCATCTTTGTAGCTTATATACCTCGATTGTGTGTTGGATCTTGTTATTGGGTTGTTTGGACTTTTTACACTTTGTTCTTCAAGTATTTGACATATTTGGGTTAAACAAGTCAACAAAGCACTGAAATCACGATCATTATGGACCAACGATTTTTTCTCACTTATTCGCTGACCACTGTACTGTAGCAGACGATTTTCAAAATTCACAGCACCAACGTTCGATTCTCACTATTTACCGGTCTTTTTCACACTTAAACTTCACAAATTGTGTCCGGTATGTAATCGATTTCAACTTAATCTGTGTTTTGAACCCTTAATCGCATCTTAAGTTTGTTAAATCTGTCGATTCTTGATTTTGTAGTGTTTAAATGACTGATTGTGTGTTAGATGTTAGGGTTTTACTTCATAATAGCCTCGTCTTGTGATTATACTACCTGTTTGTTGCCTTAAATGCCTGATAATGATGATCTGTATGTGATTTTGGCCGTTTTTCAAAAACTAGGGTTTCCAGCGAATCTAAGTGTTCGTCTGGCGAATCTGAACGAAAGTTCAAGACTTCGAGCGAACCTATGTCGTTATGCTGCCCGCGCAACAACATAGATTCGCCCGACTGTTTCTAGCGAACCTATACATTCGCTCGACAACATTGACTGATTTTTCATGTCAGCGAATTTATAGGTTCTTGTGCCAAAATCTCAGGTTCGCTATACCAGCGAACCTAATATCCAGCGAATCTATTTTCTGCTTTTCAAATCTTCATTTCTGATCAATCTCCGTTTATTTTTCAGGCAAAATGTCGACCTTATTCTTCGAGAAAAAGCACAACATGTGTGCTTTACTTGATGAAAATTTTGAAAAGGCCAGCAGCTTTAGAGACGCAATCAAATGGCTGAAGTCATCACACATACACTATGCCATCTCTCACTCACCTACCATATATGAGACGCACGTTCGGGATTTCTGGCAAACTGCTGTCATGAACGTGTCGGTACAGCCGTCACGTATCTGTGCCAATGTCTGTGGCCAAGACTTGGCGTTTACTGAAGCCGATCTGGCTAGAATTTTGAGGCTAGAGGATGATGTGGGTGAGGAGGTCCATATGTCTGCTGAAGAAGTTTACGGGGCATTCCGGACAGCGGGGTATGAGGGACCGATGCCCGGAGAAAAGAAAATGGAATTTGTGAAGTCGTACCTGATCCAGGAGTGGAGGTATATAGCACATGTGTTTATTATGTGCCTGGATCACAGAAAGGGGGGTACGGACGGGCTGAACTTGGACTGGGCTCGAGCCATGATGCTATTTTGCCGGGGGCAAAAAGCGAATCTTGCAAAGCTGATTTTCAACTACATGCTCGAGAACATCCACGCCAGCAAGGGGGCCAAATGGTTAATGTATCCCAGATTCATTCAGATGATTCTGAATGATAAACTACCAAATCTGCCGGTGGAGGGTGCAGAGTTGAAAATCTGGGATATGCATTCAAGGATCTTCAAAGATTGTAAGTCAGTGAGGCCGGAGTGTGTGGGCAGGACTACGTATTTGTGGGAGAACATGTATACGGCTGAGAGATGGGTGTATATACAGAGATTGATTGAGACTGAAAGGAAACGGGGCGGTGAAAACATTGAGGAGGTTGAGAAAAAGATTAGAAAGAGAAAGGCGTATGCAAAGGATAAAAATTATTCATTTGAACGGGAAGTGGATGAAATTCAGGCCGAGATTGATGCTGGCAGAGAACTGAGAACAAAGAAGAGGTCTGATACAAACGCTGAAGGATCAAAGAAAGCGAAGCATGATATAGGGGGTACATCTGCTGGATCTAGTAATGAGTTGAAGGTTGAGATTGAAAGCTTAAAGGCTGAGCTGGTTGAACTACAAGGTAGACATGAAGAACTGGAAAAACAGGATGCTGAAAAATCCACTGTGATATATGAGATGGGTCGAATGATGAGGGACCAGCAATGTCTGATAGTAAGGATCTTCAAAGAGTTGAACAGCTTGAAGGAAAATGCTGGGACTGAACCGGCGATGACTGAAGCGGAACTGAACTCCTTAACGGATATTACAAAATATCCGTTAATGGATGTTGATTTTGGTGATAAAGGAAAAGGAAAAGCCGTGGAGGAAGAGTTTGATGAAGAAATGGGGATTGATATGGACGTATTTGAAGGGGATGAAGTTGTAGGTGGATCTGGGGTGGATTATACATTGGTTGATGAACCGGAAGTTGATATTGATGCTGAAAGTGAGGAGGATATTGAGGATGAGCCGGAGATATACAAAGTGGAAGAAAAGGGAATGAGTTACCAATTTGAACACGCTGAGCTAGACAAATCCGAATGGTTTAAGAAGGAAGAAGCTGTGGTACCTGAAGTACCGATATTCCAACATTTAGATGAACCCAACACCAAACAGCAAGATAGACAGATCATTGCATGGAAGTACAACTGTTTGGTGGAGGCGTATATGATCAAAAGGAGGGGTGGTGACATCACGTACGTCAAGAACCGAAAGCACTTCGCCACCTTTCCTAGATGGGATTTGAGGAGACTGGCAGAGCTACCACTACTTGGGAAAGAAGATAGTGGCAGGGCTTGCGCGTTCGAAGCTGCTATTCAGGAGGCTGCTAAGTCTGATTTTGTTGAGTTTGGATATCAAAAACCGAGGAGGTTGAGGCAGAAAAAGGACAGACATTGGGTGTCATGGAAGGGGAAGATAGTGTTAAAGATTGCTGCACCGAAGGTGATGACGAGGGTCAGGGTGCCAGAAACACAGCCGCCGAGACTGCAAAATTTCCTGAAATGGTTCTACAACAACAGCTCGGGGGAGGCAATTATCAGACTTCAAGGTGAAGACCGTCCTGAAATACGCTTGTTTGATCCAATGGAGGTCTTCTCCTTCTGCGATGAAGATCTGAAGGTTTTGTGTGAGAACAGAATAAAGCACGGGGCTGGAGATGACACTGCTGCTGAAGCAAACCTGTTTGTAAAGGTTGCTAATAAAGCCCGGGGGATTCGTGCTGAGCTGAAGGCTGTGAATGAGAGGTTGAGGAGGTCGGATGATCTGAAAATGGAGATGGATGACCTGACAAGACAGCTTGATCGAACTATAGAGCAGAGGTTTGAAAAACCAGTAGAGGTGTTTGATTTGGAGATAGTTAGCGAGGAGCCAACAGCAGAGATACAGGCGGAAACGACAGTTCATCTTGAGCCTGATACAGAGGTCGCAGATACTGAGTTCGTGGATTCAATGCTAAATCTGAGTGAAGATGAGGCCGGAACTGAAGACTATACAAATCCAATGGCCGGGATCAAAGAAAGGGCAGGAGCTTTTATCGAACAACTTTGAAGCCATAAAGTCGGAGCTAATCAGAAGACTTACCCAGGTGAGGTCCAACCTAGGGGGAGTATTGATAGTCACTATGTATAGGTTGGACCCACCGGCTTGTCGGTGTTACTTTTGTATGTAATTGTTTGTCTTGTAATGTTATTAGTGCTAGCGAACCTACGGGCGAATCTATAGATTCGCCCGCAGGTCATCATGTCTTTTGTATTTAGGTATCGACTGGGCGAACCTATGTGCCCAGCGAACCTGTGTTGGTTCGCTAGATAGATTCGCTAGAGCGAATCTATCAGCGAACCTAACACCTATATATTGTAACCTTATCTTCACATTTATACAACTTTTGCACATCTTTTACCAAGACGATAATTCACTGATTTGTGTTGTGTAATCGTTCTATTGAGGTGCTAGGAGCATATATCTTTCATCATTGTAGCTTATTTACCTCGATTGTGTGTTGGATCTTGTTATTGGGTTGTTTGGACTTTTTACACTTTGTTCTTCAAGTATTTGACATATTTGGGTTAAACAAGTCAACAAAGCACTGAAATCACGATCATTATGGACCAACATTTATCAGCTATCGAGCTGAAAAATTCTGCATTAACAACAAATATGTTGAGAATTGGTAAAAATTGTGATTAAGGATCATAGATCTAATCATTGTTTAGCTATTTAGGAGAAAAATCATCAAAAACAACATAAAAATAATGAAATCAGAAATGAAAGTGGTGATGAATCTTCTGTTTTGGACCTGAGTATCTATAAAAAATTCACAAAATTTGTCTAAGTGTTCATCCGTTTGACAACTGTTCGTCCGTTTGAGAATTGTTTAACCGTTTTAGTACTGTTTGAGCGTATCTGTTAGGACCTAGTAAAAAATAGTGTTTCATACGTGTACTGTTCGTTCGTTTAATCTCTATTTGTCCGTTTCAAGTTCAAAATTTTTCTAAGTCTCTGTCTGTTTCACAATTTCTGTCCGTTTCACATATTCTATCCAATTTCTGTCTGTTTCATTCAATACATCACTCCACTAAAAATTTCTAAGTTTTTCTATTCGTTTCATACAATTTTCTGTCCGTTTTGATTTCTTCACTTGTTTGTTTTCTTTCAAAAATCAAAAATACCAAAAATATTGTTCCCATTCATACATCATGGCACTTGATGATTCTGAGAAGAGTGTTCCAAAGCTGAAAAATCGACCACATTTCAAAAACTGGACAATCATGCTAAAACTTCATTTCAACTCAATAGATTCTGATCTATGGAAATCTATATAAAAGGTCCATTCGATCCTACTCAATCCGTTGGTCCAGATACTAATGGTGTTGCGTATACTAAAGAGTCAATTACACCATATCCAGAAGATGATTTGGAAGGTGAAGACTTAAAGAAAGTAAAGAATGATGTCAAAGCACCCCTTCAAGTGTTAACTCCACTTGAAAATTATCAAACAAGAATTGCAATCATTGAAGAAGCAAAAGCTGAAAAGACAACTTGAATTATTTAAGCATATGTCAGGAGAATCTATACATCAAATGATGAACCGTTTCATGCAACTAACTCAAGAAATGTCTACAGCTGGAATCAAGAATGATTTGAAAGATTTGAATGATAGATTGTTGAATGCTTTACCATCAAGCTGGAAGCACACAGTTACACTACTGAAGCTTACTGAGAAATTTCCTACGGACATGGACATACTCATTACTGAAATCCAATCTGTAGAGATCGATGAGACTTCAAGAAACAATGGTCATGTTGTATCGTCAATTAAGTATAAATTTGTGACTTCACCAGCAAACACAAGTGACAATGCATTTGTTGTTCAAAAGGAATAAATGAGTGAAGAAGGAGATTTATTCGTAGGAGCTGGTTTCTTTGCTGACTCACTTTACTCAAATGCACAACCTACACAATAGCAACCAAATCACTGTCTCCTCAATCTATGAAATAGACCCAAAATCAGTCTGAGAATCCTACTCAAAACTCTGATAATTCTTGCAAAGTTAATGATGTTATTAACATTTTATTGTAGGATGACAAAACAAAGAATGCTTTTATTACTTTTATGGCAAGTTTTCAAGCATATCACGGTACTCATCTTACTAATCTAGAATTTATTTTGCAGGATTTATTCGAGATGGATCCGAACGATGTAGAAGAGATGGATCTCAATTGGCAAATGGTTATGTTGGCATAAAGAACACAAAAGCATGCATATGTGACAAGAATTTTAAAGCTAATGCAAACAAATTTGTTGGATTTGACAAGTCAAAATCAAGATGCTTTAACTATAATAGTTATGGTCATTTTTCAAGAGAATGCAAAGCTTGAAAACTCAATTTTTTTATTTCTTTTGACTTGAGAAAAGAATTGTCCATTTTGAACTGAGTTCTTTCGGAAATAAAAATCCGAAGTATTATAATTTTGCTCATCACAAATCGCAAAAAAATTGTTAGAATAACAATCTTCTGTTGAATGATTTTTTATCTAACATATATAACAATACCTGTTGAAATAATACTCATTCGTTCGATGATTGTACATGTCACAAATATCACATTACTTTTATGGACTTTGAAACAACATTTTGTTTACTTTTTCTTTGGATTCAGATTTTGATTCCATTTGACCATTTGATGATTTGAAATTAACCTTGTGATTTGCAGTTGACTTTCTGTTCATTACAGTTTTGTCTTTAGGTTTTAATTCTTGAAAATTAGATTTGGATAACTTCTTAGATTCAAACATTTGTTTAACAATGGATGACTTTAGACCTAAACCTGCTTTCAGATTAGAGATTGGTTTGATCTTTGAAATTTTGTTATCTTCACTTTTGTTCAAATCAAATTTACCTGCAATACAAATTTCACAGGTTTGGTAAAATCATTATTTTGATTGTTTTTTATTTGAGGATGCATTGATTTGGATTGGGAAAGCTTCGATTTCATTCTTGATTGAGAAGAACTTCCAGTGCTTTGATTTTGAATTTTAGCTTTTACTTCTTGCCTTTGCATCTGCTTTTGCCTTTACATCTATCTTCAGGACTTCCGATTTCTTCTTGAGAATCTTCTTCAACCTTGATTCATTCTCCAGTGAACGGTCATTGGTGTTGGAATTTTCAGGTAATGTATTTGAAACTTATTCAGGCATTGGTTCATGAGTGGAACCTAGACCAGTTTTGTTCATATTTCCTCTCACTCACCAACTATTGTACCATAGTTTTACAACTTTTCAGTTTTGCCAATTCAACTTGAGTTTATGCATGAGTGACTTTTTCAAATTCTAGATTCTTAGTCATTTCATTGAGTTGGTGTTTTAAGATTTCAATTTCAGTTATTGATTTCTTCCAAGAATCTTGTAGAGATAAGATCCTTTTATCCGAGATCTTATGATCTTCTTTTAATTTCTTGTGCTTTTTCTCTTCTTTATTCAATTTACACAGATTTTGAGAGTATGTTCGATAATGTTCAATTTGTTCCATGCACTCATCAGAAAATATTCTCTCTCACATCATCAGGAATGGAACATAGTTTGAATCTTCAGAAAATAATTTCAGCAATGAGAACAAGATTTGATGTATGATCCATAGTGAATTGCTCTGCATCAGCACTCTAGTCATATCAATCTATGATACTAACCACCAATGCTTTGTTTGGATCTTCAGCAAACTTGGCTTCTTCTTTCAGTTCTGACATAGGAAGACTCTGATATGGCTTTTGAAATGATCTTTGATTTTGTTGGTCCCAAAACACTAATGAATCAGTAATTTGTGAAGATTTTGGATCAAAGTGACATAAAATGGATGAATATATGATGAACACTCAAGAACATAATGAAAACCCTCAATTTGATCTATAATTTGATTGCATCAGATATTACAAAGTGAAAAACCCCAATCAATGACTCATTCAAGCCTTTTAAAACCCTAATTGCCATTTACTATTTATAGCCTAATGACACTTTGGACTAATGACAATTAGGACCATATACTTAGACTAAAACATGACAAATGAAAATTAATACAAATAAAACCCTAATGTTTAGCCTAATATATATTTTGTCATTAAGACAAAATATATATATTACATAAAATACTAAAATGACGAAAACTATTAAATATATTTGTTGACACAAAATATATTTATTAACAATAAAACTCCGTCACCTTCAACGTCTTGTCTCTAATCTTCGTCCCGAATGCGTCGTCTTGACTTTTGAGTTGACTTTGACCGTTGACGTTGACTTTTGTTGACTTTGACTGTGTTGATAATATTAGACTACAATTCAGGTCCAACAATACTCCCCCATAGTCTATTATTATCAACGTTTTGCATTGTGTTCAGCACCGATAAGTTAATACAGTTGGATCTTCAATTTGGTAAGCTTCAGTCTTAATTTCTGATCCAACAAAACTCCCCCAAGACTGATGCTTGCCAAATTTTGTTGCTGAACATCTTTTATCTCACAAGCTCCCCCATATTGTGTGCTCCCCCATTTTGTGTGCATCCTTTTGTAAAATCTAGAACTGCTTTCCAACTATCTTTTCTTGAGTGCTTCAGAAGATGTAGGAGAGGTTTCCTAGCTCGGTATCTTCTGAAAAACTTTGAGGAACAGGTTCTCTGGTCAGGTGCTTTGCTCAATTGATGATCGGCCATCATTTGCAGCAAATAACCGTAACACAACAATTACAGACAAAATCTCGAGATTTCTCATTAGACCATTTCATTAAACAAAATAAACCCGTGTTTATTTGTGTATGAAGACAAGCGAACACGTGTTCGTTTGTGTGTGCAATTTCCCGTGAAATGCATGTGAAAATGATAGCATATTAATAGCATAATATGGAAGACTTGAAAATAATTTGAAATTAAAAATCTTTTTGGATTTTTTTTAATTAAAAATTAAAAATTCGGAAATGAGAGGACGAGTCCAACAAGATCACAAATATTTTTGACAAAGAGAACACATCTCATAAGGTACACACGACCAACAAGACTCAAGAACCCAACATAAAATAAGGATAATAAAAGAAATTTTCATGAAGGATATCAGATAATGCATTTCGAGCGACCATCCGGAAAAACATAGACTTGGCTAGATTTTCAATATGTTTGTCCATTTAAACCCATGTCTTGTTCCTTTCAACAAACAACCTGTGACGATCTTATCATGTTTTGGTTCGGTTTGAAGAAACTCAGGCGACTTGGTTTCCACAGACATTTAGCAAAGTAACTTGTATTGACCTCATGACTTATTGAGTTTAGATGATTCAGCGAGATTTTTTATAATTTGGAGGAACATAGACCTAGATCAAGTGATCAAGGTGAATGTATTTTGGAGGTGGAATGGAGTTGGGATTTAATGAATGAAACATCAAACAATCAATTTTTGATGTAGAAGCATTTTTTTGAGTTAAGCTTTAAATGGGTTTACAGATGATCAACGCTCTAGGTCTATACTAACGTATAACAGAGGATATGATTATCTGTACGTGCTGATGAGAGCTTCAGGTCTATATTTACATATAACAGAGAAGATCATCACTCCAGGTCAATGCTTCCGCATAGCAGAGGAGATTAACACGAGAACAAAAAATTCTGAAGAGCTAACGAGAAGCGTCATTCAGGGCAACAGCTAAGGGTTATTAGGGAAAAATCAAGCATGAATCAAATACTCTCAGTCCCTTTTTGTCAAAACTTATCACTTTGTGCAAGCCGAATTTCTGTGAAATGATCCTTATCACCGAGCTCTTATTGAAATTTAGTTTGATCACAGATTTGCTGTTTAATTGTATTCGAGCTGAGCCTATTGACACATCATCACACAAATCAATATCCTCCTTCAGATGTTTTCCATACAAACCTGAAACCTTTAAAAGACACAAAATATTAACACAGAAAGAATTTCGGACTAATGATATTCAATAAATTTTCATTTGAGATATTACTCCCCCAAAATTTATATTTTAGCGTAAAATTGAAATTTTCAAAAGACTCAAGAATGACCACAAAGGGATGTGAAAACTTGATCAAAAATACAAGTAAAAATGTTAGACTCCCCCATTTTTAATTAATTTTTTTTTAACTATCTACAATATAAAAAATAAAAATTACCAAAGAAACGCCTTTCATATTACCCTATCAAAATATTATAAATGAGTTATCAAGAAAAATGCAGTGGCAATGAAAATCAAAGAAAGATCCAGAATGTGGATAAGATACCATAACCATAACATGTTTGTTCCGAGTCAAATTTGAATAAGTAACATTCTCCGTCAGTAAACCGGATTACTAACAGTCCTCCTGAAATGCTCCTGCACTCATCAACAGATTAGTTAGAAAGGGGAACCTAGGACATCGTAGTCCTGGGCGTTCCATTTCCATTGGTGTAAAACACTTGTTTAAGCACACAACCTGTTCTTGTATCAATTATCTTTTCCTCTTTTCTTTTAATTTGCCAAATTTGTTTAGATTCAAACATTTTCGTTTTGAAAGAATTAAATTTGGAAATCATTTTCTATTTATGTCCCGAGGAAAAAGAATTTGGTTTTGATGATTTTGTCACATTCATCTTTGAATCATGTGAAACCGGCTTCACATGAGAAGGTAGAGATGAAATATTCGTCATCCGATCATTCAAAGATGTATGATTATTAATTTGAAATTCAAATAAACAAACCTGTTTACCTTTACCATGTTGTGGCTTCTTTCTAGACTCTGATCCGGAGAAGCAATTTGTTTTGCCTTTACCGTGCAATGCATGTCCTTTTGGGCATTTCTTGAGCACATGATCACCCTTTCCACACTTGAAGCAAGCCTTGAATGGCTTTTGATGCTTGATTGGCCCGTGTGGAGCAGTTGGGGGTGGAGCTTTGTTTGAGCTTGATGCAACTTGTTGACAGATTTGTGGCTTCTTATGTTGAGTTGTGGGTGGTTGCCTGATTTTTGTTTTGCTTTGTTGGATGGGAGATGAGATCTTCATTTACTTGTTCTCAAGTCTTTTACAAACTTGAGATATGATGGATGGAGGTGAAGGCTTCTTCATTTGAGCTCTGAATCGATGACTGACTGGTCTTGCAGCTGGAAATGAGATCCTGATTTTACTTGATTCAGGTTTTGGAAGCATTTCAGATTTGACAGTTGTAGATGACATCTTGATCTTTGAGTCTCCAAGACTTTCCTTTGTCATTGATTCATCATCTGAACTTGTCCAGTCTTCAATAAGTACCTCTGCTTCCAGCGGATCTTGATTGATAGGAATTGGATGTGTTAATGTGATTGGAGCTTGATGATTAGGTGATTCCTGAACGATCTCTTCCTTCACATTCTTGACAGGCTCAAATATAAGAATTTCACCTGCTTTAAACTTGTTAAAGAAGTTAGAAGAAACAGAAGGTACAGATTTACTAACACCAGAAACTGAACAATCATTGGCTTGACTGACAGCATCTGGTTTACTATATCCAATACCATTCGGGGACTCATAATCATCTCGCACCTCTTTAAGATTCACATTCTCCAATCCTGCATACAAACTATCAGTATCTTTCTGAATTATCTCATGAACCAATTCATTGGTCGGGTGTGGAGTTGGTGTAGGAGAGTAACAGTAAGTGCTGGGAGGAGGATTCTTTATGACCCAACCCAGTCTTAATACGAGCCCCCCGTTGGCTTTTGATTAAATCCTCAAGTTTCATCCCCGAAATTGTCCATTTTTCGAGTTTCGTTTGCAACTTACTAGTTTCAAACACATCCAGTGCAACACGTTCAGTTAGCATATTGACTTCCACATTTCTTTTCATAAGACTCTTTTTCAAATGTTCATTTTCTTTCAAAGCTTCCTTAATTTGACAAAATATTTTGACTCCTTAAGTTTAAGTTCATGATTTACCCGAGTCAAATTTTTTTCATTTTCGATTAACAATTTGTTAGCTTTATAAATACCAAATAAACGAGTTCTGCAATCAGAAGAACACATATCCTAAACTGTCTCGTATGGAAGATCCATGATGATTTTTTCAGAAGCAAGAGCCTTCTCGCAGTTGCAGACTCTGGTATTTGTCTTTTGTTCCTCATCCTTCTCAGCATCACAAGCTTTATCATTTAATTCTGCTCCATCTTTACCCACCGATGTCTGCTTGATCTCCTCTTGTACCTTTTCAATTTCAGGTTTCGGTAAACCTTTGAAATTGGAGGCAGAAACTGATATCTCTTCTGGTTTCTCTTTGGAGATAAGAGATGACTTTGAATTTAGAGACATCGCTTCATCGTACTCACGTCGTTTGATATCCAACTCCATTTCTTTTAGTTTGTTCGTCACCTCCTCCAGTTTGTAATCAGTAAATCCTCTTTCTCTTTTAATCGATTTTCCATGTGAACTCCACTCTGGTGGGAGAGAATCAAGTAGTCTCTGAACCTGTTCATGATTTCCGAGTCCTGGATCATGCTTCTTCAGGTTATTTGCCACCATCACAAATCGATCGAGAAACACGCATCCTTTCTTTCTTTAAAACTGCAAAATTATCAAACCGGCTTTGTGCTATTGTGAGATCATCATATTCGAAGGATTTGAAAAGTTCTGCATAAGCCATTTTTTTAAATCGATAACCCGTTTAAAATTTGTCCTAAAAATAAATTTTAGAAAGTCCCAGCCAACTGACAAAAATATTTTCCACTCAACTGAACAAAATTTTGGCCCAAAAAAAAATAGTAACAACTAATACCCGGCCAAAAGACGTTTCTTTTGAAAAATTTAACGTCCACTCAAACGAATATGGCCCAAAAATTTTAAAAAATTAGCACTCGGCCAGAAGACGTCACTTTTTCAAATTTTAATGACGACTTTAACGAAAACGCCCATAAAAATTTTAACTTTAACACCCGGCGAAAAATAATATCAACCGTCTCCAACAAAAATGGCTCAAAATTTAAAACTCGAACTCCCGACAAAAAAAATATATTTACGATCTGGATCTTGCAACTCAAATATTGAGAATCAAATCAACGTACATCAACTTTAAACATAATTAGGGCTGTAAACGAACCGGACGGACACGAACGAGGCTTGTCCGTGTTCGTTTGTTAAGGTTTTAAGTTGTTCACGAACTGTTCGTGAACAAGTTCCGAACAGAAAAATTTGTCCGTGTTCGTTTGTTAAGGTTTTAAAGTTGTTCGCGAACGGTTCGTGAACTTTGTTCATGGACACAAATGGACACAAACGGACACAAACAAACGTTTGACTAGAAAATATTGACAAAACATTGTTAATTTTTACCATTCCACAACCAAAATAATAAATTAACATTGGCTAAATTAGACAATTATCCAAAGTTAATTAACATGACAACTAATCAATAAGTCATAATTATCCCAAAAACTATCCTTAACGACGTCAACACCCAAGAGACCAAGATCTCTAATTTACTGGGATTGTTTACAATAAAGAAAAATTAGATAAAAAATGATTTAAAACACAATTTTTTAACTAAACCTTATAACCTCAATTAATCCACTATATCAAATTAGCATCTAAATAAGCAATTTTGACTTGATTAAGCTTATTTGAATTAAAACTTCATATACAACAGCACCAAATAAGTCTTAAGAACCAAATACTACTTTTAATCACACATTCATACCCATGATGCATAACCATAATTTGCTTCAAACACAACAAAAGTAATGTTGCCATGACCATATTTGCTTCTATAAATGTAAAAGTATTCACCTAAATGATAAATATAAATTTTAAAAACATAACGACCACCGAACTTAAACGAACGGACATAAACGAACATGTTACCGAACGTTCACGAATGTAAACGAACGAACGCAGCCTTTGTTCATGTCCGTTCGTTTAGCTTAACGAACGGATTTTTTTGTCCGTGTTCGTTTGTTTATTAAACGAACGAACACAAACGAACTTCCCACCGAACGGTTCACGAACTGTTCGCTGAAAGTTCGGTTCGTTTACAGCCCTAAACATAATTGTGTTTTTTTTATTTGATTAGTTTTATTACTCAATTTGTCTTTTTCTTCCATACTCCACGTTTGTGGACTTCAATTTAAAATATTTGGACTTTAAAGAAAATTTACTTTCTCATATCTAAACCTTATCCTCTTCTCTCAGTTAAAGCAACAGCCACAATGGTCAACACCTTATCCTTTCAAGATTTCTTTTTCTCACTTTTGAATAACACAAACACAGCACCCTCTCTCACTCTTCCTGCTTCCTTTAGAATACAACGGCTTGTTTTATGTTTGTTGCTGTGATTCTGCTCGTCGTAGTCGTTTCTGTTTCAGTTTCACCAGAGTAAACAACCACAACCTCACTGATGACCATGTATCTCTATTTTGTGTAACAAAGATGGAATATATGCACGCTCAGTCTAGCTTTGCTTTCTTCTTTTAACAACGAACACAAGTGAGCAACAACCGCTACTTCATTTTTGTTTCTTCTTCCTTTTATGTTCTTTGCTCGGGTTCAGAGTAGTCAACTAAACATGTTGTAAGTGATGAAAGATGTGGTTATGGGTATGTTCAAATGATGGTGTTTGTTGGTTTTGCAGGTAAGGATGCTCGATCTCAGATCTTGAAGCGATATGATGGGTGAGGATATGAAATACGAGTATGGTTGGTGTTTAGAGCTGATGTGTTATGGTTTATAGATCCTGAAATCTGGCGAACATACAAGTAGACGGTAGAACCTATAGGTTCGCTGGCTTTCGAGCCGAACACAAAATGTCGAGCGAACTTATAGGTTCGCACAGAACCACGGGCGAATCTATGTAAAATGCTTGGTCAGCATAACAACATAGACTCGCTAAAAAATGAACTTTCGTTCAGGTTCGCAAGATGAAGATTTAAAGCCCTGAAGAACACCAAGAACACACACACAACTGTGTGTGAGAGAAACACTTCAGATCTGAAATTTTCTTATATTCTCTTGTAGATCTCAGCTTCTAGATCTGAAATATGTTGCTGAAATCAACAGATCTGAGGATTTTTTATGTAGATCTGATGATTTTTTTAAATCAGATCTGGTTTCTCTCTCTAAAAGCACACCAGATCTGTTTTCTCTCTCAAAAAACCCTTCTATTTCTAAAAATTCCTCACCAATCTCTAAAATCAACAACAAATTATTCAAAAATGGATCTCAATTAGGCTCTGATACCAATTGTTGGTCCCATAACACTAATGAATCAGTAATTTGTGAAGATTTTAGAAGAAAGTGACATAAAATGGATGAACATGGATGAATATATGATGAACACTCAAGAACACAATGAAAACCTTTAATTTGATCAATAATCTGATTGCATCAGATATTACAAAGTAAAAAACCCCAATCAATGACTCATTCAAGTCTTTTAAAACCCTAATTGACATTTACTATTTATAGCCTAATGACACTTTGGACTAATGACAACTAGGACCCTATACTTAGACTAAAACATGACAAATGGAAATTAATACAAATAAAACCCTAATGTTTAGCCTAATATATATTTTGTCATTAAGACAAAATATATATATTACATAAAATACTAAAATGACGAAAACTATTAAATATATTTTGTTGACACAAAATATATTTATTAACAATAAAACTCCGTCGCCTTCAACGTCTTGTCTCTAATATTCGTCCCGAACGCATCGTCTTGACTTTTGCGTTGACTTTGACCGTTGACGTTGACTTTTGTTAACTTTGACTGTGTTGATAATATTAGACTACAATTCAGGTCTAACAGATTTCTTGATTGAAATCCAGAATTGCTTGAACTTGATTGTTGTGTCTGATATTCGAACTTGATTGTCCATCAGTTGGACTTCTTGGAGCTTTACATTCTCCGGAGAAATTACCATAACTATTACAGTTGAAACATCAAGACATCGATTTGTCAAACCCAACTAACTTTTTTGCCCTTGGTTTATAGTTCCTGTTTACATAAGCATGCTTTTGCGTCATGTACGCAACCATAACCATTTGCCAGTTTAAGTTCATTTCCTCCACATCATGATCCATTTCAAATAAATCCTACAAAATTAACCCCAAGTTAGTAAGATGACTTCCCGAATATGCTTAAAAACTTGTCATAAAATATGTGAAAGCATTCTTGGTTTCATCCTCCTGCAAAAAAAAAAATTAATCACATCTTTAACTTTGCATGAATTTACATAATTAGAAAATTAGTTATCAGATTGAGCTTTGGTTTTGATGCAGTTTAGGAGGAGACTAAGATTGAGAAAACGTTTCCTAATGAAAACAGTGACTCAGCGAAAAATCCAGCTCCTATAAATAGATCTCCTTCTTTTTCAGACTTATCTTCTTTTTGCACAAGGAAAGCATTATTGATATAGTGTAAACTATACGTATTTCCCATGTAGATTTTGTTTATGTTTTCGAGTCTTTTTATAGTTTTTCTTTAGGTTTTATCTACTATTGATTCATGGATATTTTGTAGGTCCCAAGTTGAAGAAAACTTGAAAATTTCGTGTTAAAAGAGGAACATAGGAAAAAACGGGACGCGAAACGGAGTTACGAGTGAACCGGAGCGCGAAAACAAAAAACCAAATCAAAAAAGGGGGCCAAGACGCTACGCGGCCAGCCCCCCTTTTCTCGTCGCGTGGAGTTTGTTTTTGGTCAGATTTTGGTCACGGTATGCGGCCAGACTTCGTTTCCTCGTCACGTGACGCGACAAGGACGTTTCGGCAGAAAGTTTAAGCGTTTTTTGGCCTGTTTTGCTATATAAACATATCTTCCACTAACCCTAGCCTCTATGTTCAATTGGGGGATGAATTAGAGCTTATAATATGTGATTTGAAGGTCAAAGATTAGCAAACGGAGTCAAACAAGAGCACGAGATCAAAGATTTGCGTCTAGCCATTCCAGGTTCCTTCATTCCGTTGTTTTTCCTTTTTTTACCATGTTTCTTATAATTGAACTTGTGTTTATTTCTTTGGTTATGGTTGGCTAAGTACTTTGAACCATCTAGGCATAACTATGAAGCGTTAATTTGTGTTTAAACTCATGATTGGTTGTTTTTGGATTATGGTTTATTATGTCTTAGTAAAGTTTTGATCTTTTTATCATATGGTGCATGTTTATGTATTGGGATTTGGTTGATTAGTGTTATTATTCCGCTTTAGCCTTGATGATCATCTATGTCATAGAATAGATTACTGTTTAAATCATTGACAGTGTGTTATGTATGGTTAAACTGCAGTAAAAACCATAAGAATAATTCTATTAGTTGAACTGGTAAAAAAACATAGCTAACTTAGATATATGTGATGTGATAAGTTATCAATGAGTCTGGTTTAAATAATGCACTAGGTTGAAGTCTTTGTTAGAAGACCACCATAGTGTTATTTGTTAAACTTGTTTATTGAGTAACATGATTAGATTGAAATGGCCTAGATTGCTATACTGTGAGGTAGGTTTTCTGCTAAGGTCACTAAAATATAATTCGTTTAGGTAACTATGAAGAAGCCTAGACCCATAACTGGTAATTACATTAACCTATTATATACCCATAGGTGTCTTCTCAAAAAGGGTCGAGGGTCCTATTTAGTGGTGCATTTAGGTGAATAAATTAATATCTTAGTTCCATACCAATTACTCCAATCATGAGTGAACAACTAAAGTTAATGTGTATTCTAGGCTACATGGTTTTCCTTTAATCATATGTTTTAAGTCTCGTTCCTAAATTGTCATTTACTTTTATGCAATTAGTAATTTAGATAAAACCCCCCTTTCAAATAATCTATCATTTAAAGTTCTTTTTTCATGTGAGTCTTAATTAATTAATTTATCGTAATATATAGAGTCTGTGGGTAGACACCCGGATTTATGTTCAATGTATTACATTCGACTAGTCCACTGCCGGTTGTGTGTGAAATAGTTTTATAGTCTTGGTTTTGTAAATTTAAAACTTAGGTGTTATTTATTTTATATATATTTGCACGTGTCAATTATCAACCGCACTTGCTGGAGAAGCAACATACTTATAATGAGATGATTGAGCAATATGATCATTGTTTCTTGAACTCTAATTTACTTCAACATATTCATCTTTGTTATAAGCATGTCCAAATCCCTACGAAATTTCTCTGTATGCTTGAGAAAAGTTACAGTATGTTTCCAATTTGAAGGAAGTGCATTCAACAACCTGTCGGTCAAATCACTACCAAAAAATGAATATATTGCAACTTTTTTATAACCTTTTTGCAACCTTTTTTTTTAAAACAGCTGCATTAGACCTAATGCAACTTTTTTTTTACATATTGCAATTCTTTTTCAAAGAGTTGCATTTAAAAAAAGGTTGCATTTGAAAAAATGGTTGCGTTATGTAAAAAAATAGTTGCATTATATAACATAAATATTGCAATAGGTCTAATGAAACTTCACCTAATGCAACCAATTTTTAACCAAAAAAGGTTGCAATAGGTTCATTTTCTTATATCATTCAGATCATTCTTTATCCTGGCAGTAGACATCTCTTGAGTAAGCTGCTTGAGTCTGTTCATCATTTGATGCACTGATTCTCCTGACACATGATTAAACAACTCAAGTTGTCTTTTGAGTTTATGCTTTTTCAACGTTTGCAGCTCTTCACCTCCATTAATTACCTTTAATGTTTTGTACATCGTGTATCCAGTTTGGTAATTATCCATACAAGTCAATACTTGAAGAGGCAGTCCATTCCACATAAGAGAAAATGTTTTGATGTTGTTCTTCACCTTTTTTCAGATAATCACCTTCCAGGTCGTCTTCTAGGTAAGGTTCAATGTATTCCTTTGTGTAGACAACACCATTTCTATCAGGACCAGTAGGCTGCATAGGTATAAATGGACCTTTCTCTATTGATTTCCAAATATCAGTGTCAATGGAATTGGATGAAGCTTTAACCTTATCATCCAATTTTTGAAATCAGAACGATTCTTCAACTTTGGAACCCTATTTTCAGATTCTTCATGTGCCATCTTAATTTTGATTTGAGAAAATATTTTTTGGTATTTTTTATTTTAAAATTGAAAAACAAATGAAACCTATTTTTGGATTTTTGAAATTTTTTAAGAAAATTTGAGAAAAATTTCTAAGTTAAATTACAAAATGGCTAAATAGTTGCAATACGCTTGAAATCTGAAAAACATCTAAAAGACTTAGAAAAATTCTGAAAATATTGATGAAACGGCTGAACAGTGCTGAAACGGCTAATACTTAGAATAATTCCGAAAGTTTCTGTGTATCGGCTAAATAGAAGCAAAAAAGCTGAATAGTTGTCAAACGCCCAGATACTTAGAAAAATTATGCAAATGTTCTCCAAACGTCTAAACAGTATCCAAACGGCTAGCTTGTTCAATATAATCACTAAGTTCATATGCAAAACATCTCAAGAGTTACAAAACAACTAAATCCAAAATGCCTAAAAGTGCTCGGCGTCTGAACAGTTTCAAAACGACTAAACACAAGGAATTTTACAACAATTTTCGGATCTCATACGGCAACTTCATCAACATCAAAATTTGGGAATTCATGATTTGTTGTTTGATTTGATTAAACTCTTCTGAATTGTTGCATAATGATGCGATTAGCAATCCTCAATCACAAACTTCTTCAATTCTCTTCATCTAATCTGATTTTTGACCATTTTTTAGTCTGATCACTTTTGGATCATAAAATGACTACAAATCTGAGAATTTCTTACTTTTGATTGCATTTTGCTTTCAGTTGTGATTCAATACATGTTTACGTAGATCAAACACAGATGATATCAACAACTTATTCGATCAAACATCATTTTTGAGCATATTTGAAGATCAGTAGTGTTCATATGACGAAGAACACAAGTCTAGATCTACAACCAACAACACTCTCATACCAATTGATAAGCTGGAATTGGATCAAAACCTACAAGATGAAATAATCGAAGGAACAATTCTATGAAAACACAACACAATCGATTACTCAATAATTTCCAGATTTTTATTAAGCATAAACAAGAGGGTTACAAGATATTTGCTAGAAAATTTCACCTTCAAATGAAGTTATCTACCTCTATTTATACTAGAAACACAAATCTACTAGGAGACTTTACATGAGTAGTCTCTAGACTATACAAAACAATACAATAATGCAAAAAACAAAACGACAAGCTAGTCTATTACAAAATTCTTAACTGGTAAAATGCCTCAAAGAAGAGAAATTAACATAATTGAGCAAGATTGAAAGTTTTGATGAGATTATGCACTAAATAACTAAATTGTATCTTGTTAACTCATGCTTGAATGAATATGATTTCTGTATGAACCTAAATGGATGTTGGAAGTTATGGATACCATTTAAAGAAAGAAAACAAATGGGTCAAATTACATGGATTTTTATATATGACTGAATATGATTTCTTTGACCTAAATGGATGTTGGAAGTTATGGATACCATTTAAAGAAAGAAAACAAATGGGTCAAATTACATGGATTTTTATATATGATGTTTATTAACTCGGATGTATCTTGTCATAGGTTTGATAACTCGATGATGGCTATGGATCATGAAGACTATCAAAAGAGTTGGAACTTAGAGGTGACACACCGAGACATAAGTAGTTTATATATGAAACTACTAATGAATGTTATTGTCTTAATTGCAAGTTTTGTTGTTATCTTGGTATAATTGCTTATTGATCTAAAAGTGGCCAAAATTTAAGTAGCCAAAGGGCCGTCTAGCACAAATATATAATTGTGGTTTCAATTACCTAAAACATTATATTAGAAGGAAATTTTTTGGCTTAAAACCATGAAAAATGAGGTAACTTTAGTAATGGGTCATATGGGTTAAAAGCTGAATTTCTAAGCTTTAATCTAGTTTTCACTGGTTTTCAAAAAATTATATAAAACCGATCAGATATTAGATAAATGTGTGTAATATATCATAGGAAAGATCTGTGAGTCTAGTTTCTTTAAAGTTTTCGTTTGAAGTAAAACTCCCTTTTTAAGTGGAGGAATATGCTAGTAAGCTAGTTTAGTACAACTGCACAAAGTTGTTTCAAAATATTAATATTTTGGTTCTTATTTTCATCGTTTTATAATAAAAATAGACTTGATCAATAGAAGAGCCAAAGATGTCAAGCATTGTCGTTGTTCCAATGCTCTGAATTGCTAAGAGTGTATTCATGATTAGTTACACGACAAATTTATCATGTGAATGGAATATAAATATAATATTTACTCATGGACTCATGGTAGTTAATGAATATATGTATAACATGGTTGTGTGAGTTATCAAAAGTAAGTGAAGAAAACATCTTATGACATGACGGGTCACCGCTGATAAATGGATAACTTGAAGTTGCTTGCTGGAATTGAGAACTATAACTGCATGTCTTGACGTGTTTTCATAAAGTATTTTATTCTTAAACCATGGTATATATGTATTCGTTAAGAGTTAAACAAGTTGGAATGATTTTTAATGGGACTTAATCATTCAAAACCAAGGTATGATGCATATTTGATGATGCTAGAGTATCATATGCCTACCAAAGTATGATACACTGGAGGGTAGAGTACCGTACATAGAATGGACCATTTTTTGTATAATGTTTCCTATGCCATTGGTTTTGGTTTACATTGTTATTAACCATGTTAATCCACTGGTGTAATGTATCCTTAGGATATTCGGTAAAAATTCAAGGTTTGTTAATTATTATTGAAAATTCTAATTTATATGTGTACATGCTAAATAAGAAGTATGTGTTGCAAATAGCCCATGCACATATGCATATATACTCATACTAATAGACTTGTTAGTCTTTCGAGTTATGTGTTTGTAGCCGTGAGGCGTTTTTATATAAATTGAGCTATGCTCACTAAGTGGTTTAATATTGTTTACAATAATGGTATGTCTAATGAGCTATGCTCACTAAACTTTGATAATGATTTAATATTGTTTACTAGAGGTTTGCAAGTGCTATTGCATAATAGAAGTGCAAGGACTGAGATGTACGTTAAATATGTAGTTACGCTTTCTTCAACAGAGACCAGAATAACTAACTTAATTTGACTTCTAATTATTTGAATAAAACAAGTTAATGGTTTTATTAAGTATATTTTGTTCTAACAATGATATGTTTAGTGACAATAGTTGCAAATGGGATTGGAACATATCGACTAAACGAGGTGATTAACTTGAACCAACCATGAGGGCTAATGAGATCGCTTCAAACTTTAGCAATGAATTGTTTTTTAGGGATGCACTCCCGAATAATCTGGTATAAAGCTTATTTTAAGTTATTATCATAGCATCTTAAAGAAAGTAGAATATTTTGTATTTATGTCTAAAGTATACTGGACTGTATGTAAACAAATCCAAACGGATAAAGGCAAGTGTGATCAGGTGTTGGAATGAGTCAAGAATCTCAAATTCATAAGATTTAGTACCTTATGATTAAGGTATTTTTTTCATTTGAGTCAAGTAAATTATATGTTTTATGTTACAGAAGTTTAACATAAGTAATGAGGCTTTCTAAGTTCCATTGGACCAATATTCTGTAATAATGTAAATAATATGTTTCAAGGTCCTGAAATAAGCCAGACCGTGAGTCGGATTATGGTCCGGGTTATGGATTGGCATGGTTCAAGTCATGGGTGGGGTCATGGGTTAGAATGAGGCTCGGATTGTGAGATGGTTCATCGGTTGGGACCCGGTTCGGTTCATGGGTTGAGTCATGGTTTGAGGCGTAAGTCAGAACATAAGTATGTTCATGTGGTCTTAGGTCGGGTCAAAATTTGAAATATGGGTGGTGTCATGGTTTCAGTCATAAAATAAAAAAACTGTTCCATTCTTTGAAAAAAAATAAAAAACAAACATGTAGGTTGGTGGATTACATTTCTCTTACCAACCAAACACTATTTTTTTATTCTAACTTAAGTCCACCTCTCATTCTTATATACCAAATATCACCCGAAAATTCCTACTAACCTAAATGCTAACTATACACCCTTATACCTAGGAAATTATCATTAAGTCTTTCTTGATGGGTTGAAAATTTTTATTATATCATATCTGATTATTAATTTCGTACACCCAAAACATACTTTAATGTATTGGTTAATCAAGTTTAATCGACTATTTTATACATATTTATATACTACCTAATATGTAAGATCGGTGCTTTTGCACGGGCCATAACGCGACGTTTTAACTTTTTTTTTACTTGAACGTATTTACGGTTTTAATTCCTAACTTTTGACGTATTTATGGTTTTAATCCTTGACTCTTACTAATTGTCATTTTAACTCCTGATTAGTTTTCGACTTTGACCTCTTACTCTACTTTGACATATAGTACTACTTCAATATTGTTATCGTTTTGACATATAACTTTTGATATTTCATCGCTTTTTAATAAGTGACACATTACGGTTTTGCGCCATGACGTACGAGACATGAGACTTGTTTTATCAACGTGTGACGAAGTCACATACACAAGACCTGACTGCGTGACCCGGTCGCTGCAACGCGCGGCCTGGTCTGAAATCTAGTTAATAATAAATCTGAATCAATAATATTCATGTAGAAGTTCTTGCCATAAGAAGCACACTTAGTTGAAATTATGGTACAAGAAAAAGTGCACTAAGATGGACACACAACACTCATAACTTTAGCGTCCACCCAAAGTCGTTATTGTAACTTCGTTAACTGTACTTGAATGATCGCTTGCTGATGTATCAAACTTCTTGGTGTAACTTTCCTTACAAAATCCGGGTTGCTTAGGTTCGGTTAACTCCATGTTCTCATAGCTTAACATGTCATATATCGTAGACATTTTCGGCCTGTCTTCAGGATATTGTTGCACACATAAAAGAGCAACATGAATACATCGTATAACTTGATTCCCATAAGATAGCTCCGAAACAGTCGGGTCTAGTATCTCCAGTGGTAGTCTTCTATTCCATAGCATCCACGCCTGAGCCCAAAATTCTAGCAAAACTTAGTAAGCACAACTGAAAAGCTGATGCATATGCGTGAATGCTTTATATGGTTGAGAGAACAAATGAAATGTTAGATATAAATGCTTTCAGGGATGGAGCTATGAAGAGCCCAGGGGTACCCCGGGCTATCCCTCAATTATCGTTACGAAATGCAATTTTCACCAGTTTAAGTATCAGGATACCATTTTTTCCTTACGATTTTAAGTATCGGGATACCCCTGAAATTTTTTTTGATGCCCTTAAGCGAAAATTTCTCATAGGATACCCCTAAAATTTGGTTCTGGATCCGCCACTGAATTTATGCTTTTCTATTTATTAAAAGTGTATATAAATAAACCGCCACCTTGTTATTTTAGATCATTATATATTTTCATATATAGGAGAAAGTTGTAACGTGGTCTTTTTGTTTGGATAACATTATTATCCAAAAATAACATTTGCTTATTTTTCGTGATGTGGAAATTCACAAGCTTAAAAATTAATAACTTATGTAACCCAAATTAAGTTTGGTGTAACTTACATATATTTAGCTGGTGTAAGTGAGTGTTTACACATGTGAACATCCCCATATAATAAAAAGAACATAATTTTATATACGTGTGATAATGTTATTCCATTATAAAAATATCGATTTTGATTGATCTTGTCTAACTTTTTTACTTTCTTTAAAACATTTATAACCTCTTTTTTGTAATATTGGATCTGTATGCTCATAACATATTACATAAGTAATCTTACTTTCTAACATGTATATGATTCTAAAGAGTCACAAACTGAGCAACATAATCAAGTGCGTCTAAATACGATTTAAATATGTTAGAAGGGAATATTATCCGTATATTAAGTGATATAATAAACACGGATATCAAATTAAATAATTGTATAGACACTTGTACATGACATCAAACCCAACCCTTGTTAATTTTAATGGATGTTTTGTAGTACGAGACACAAACTTTTTGTTATTGTGATTAGTTAAGTTTTTTGTGATCACAATTTTAGTGATCACAAACTTTTTGTTATTGTGATTAGTTAAGTTTTAGATTATACAAATGCATTAAGCTAGTTATGAACTTTACTAATACTTTTGTGGGTTCAAATTCTGTTTCAGGTGAATGATTTGAATGTATTGATGTGTGTCACGGTCTGTGTTTTACTTTTATTTTGATTCAAATATTAGGGGTATCCTGTGAAAAAAATTTCGTTCAAGGGTATCATAATTTTTTTTCAGGGGTATCCCTATACTTAAAGCCATAACAAAAAATTTTATCCTAATACTTAAACCGATGAAAATTATATTTCGTAACAAAAGTTTAAGGGTAGCCTGAGATACCCTTATGCTCTTCATAGCTCCATCCCTAATTTTAAACAACAGTTTTTTTTTCTTTGTTAAGTTTCACTACTACACAAATGAATTAATAGTGCTCAACAAAAATTGACTTTGTGCGATTTATGGGATTTAATGCACCAAAAATTCAAAACCAAATCCATTCACATTCATATTCTGCACCAAATATACTCCACGCACTAAAATTGCTAAACTACTGCGGTTCTAAGAACCGCACTATGTATTGATAAACACAACCAATTTAGTGCACTTCTACGATCGCACCATCAATTTTAAAATTAAAAATCTTACCGGTCAATCTGCTCTTCTTCCTCATAAATAGCTGAACTATGCCTCATATTCTCATTTTCAAATACAAAACTTTCTCTCAAATTCTTTCATATCTTCAACTTCAAAATCTCTTTCAAATTTATCAAGTTCTTTTCATAATCTCATTTGGTTAAGGTATGTAATTTATGATCTGAAGTTACTTGTTTCTTTAACTATATTATATACATAGATTAATAGATATATGTTATTAAATGTAGGTTAAAGTTGATTTATATATATTCAAAGTATTTAAGTCTCATTCAAACCTCAACAAAATGTATGTTAAGTTTCATTTGTTAAATTTTTGGTGATTTTGTTTGTTTATATGTTGATAGTTGTTGTATATGTGTGTATATTATATGTGTATAGGTATGTCAACCAGGTCGTTTGCAATGTGAATGAAATGGAAGGCTAAGATTGTTTGTAAAAAGAATGACGTGGCGGGTTGACATCTTTGGGAAATTTTGTTGTTTTGCTTCTGAATGTTGTGTTTTGAACTTCGAAGTTTTTAGGACTAATTTTTTAGGACTAATTTTTTAGGACTAATTTTTTAGGACTAATTTATCAGTATCAAATACAAAGTATTAGAGACTAGTATATCAGTTACGAATGATATTCAGGACTGATTATTACGTGACTCGTGTTAGTGACTGATAAACAGTCTCTAATGCTCTGACAACTTATTTAATACTAAAATCCAGTCACAAATACGGGTGCCCAATAACAAGTTTTCAAGAAAAACTATTTCGTGAGTGATTTTCAGTCCCAAATAAGGGCCCTTATTGATGAAAAATGACACTATTGTATGAGTAACTAATATTCAGTCACAGATATAAATGAAACATATTAGAGAATAAAAACTAGTCATGTTTAGTCCTAAATTAGTTCGAATCAAGGACTGATGATCAGCCTTTAATATTGTTTGCATAACATGCAAAATACCATTTTCATAAAGGTATCAAAGACTGAAAATGAGTCTTAAAAACGATGTAAGTAAATTTATTCGGAACTGATATTTAGTCTATGAAGAATTTTGTAGAAAAAATAAAGTAGGGACTGATATTCTGTCTCTAACAATGAACAAACATTTTACTAGTTCGAGCGATTATACCAGTGACTAAAAACCAGTCATTACTAAGATCGAATCAGGGACTGATGATCAGTTTTGAATACCTTTTGTGTAATAAAATGATTACCAACAGACTTATAGTCACTAATAATATAGCATGTATGGTACCATTTTAATAATAGTATCAAAGACTAAAATTCAGCCTTAAAAATGTTGTAAGGGAGTTTCTTTGACGTTGATATTCAGTCTATGATGAGTTTTGTAGAATAAATAAAGTAGGAGACTCATATTCAGTCTCTAATATTGAACACACATTTTTTGTCTTTAATGATTTTTGAGTAATAAAAGAATTAATTACTTATTTTTTTCTCCCTAGTTATTTGCCGCGAACTATACCATTTGAAAAAAATGTATCAAATAATAAGAATGTGTTAAAGATGTGTATGTGACATTATCCGGAGTACGGTATTTAGCCTCTAAAGAGTTTTGGTGATGAAATAGGGTCATTATTTATTGATCAATTATAGTTAGTTGCGGTTATCATGGGTTTGAGTTATGGTCAATTAGAGAAAACATTTACCAACTATAGCTAATTACTATTTAGGTATAGTAAATTACGGTTATTAATGTTCAAGTGAGGGCAACAATGGTCACCCATGGTTAATTGAAGTCAATGATGTTCAAATACAGTCATTTATCATCGTTTTGGGCCGTTTATAGATAATTTACGCTATTGTTGGTAAAGTGGAGCCAGTTAAGATTACGGATGGCCGGTTAAAGTCAATGATGATCAACTAAAGTCGTCAATCATCGTATTAGGTCGTTTATAGGTAGTTAGGCTTAAAGTTATATATCCAATTATACATGTTAAGGAGTTTTCATAACATTATTAAAAAAAGTGAAATATTAGAGTTTATGATTTTTGTTATAAACTAAAATAACTACATAGATTTTTATTAGGAACTTTTTGTAAAACTTTTATATGTTTTAGCTATATTAAAATTAAAATTAAAAACTTCATTGTAAGTTTCGAACTCCTGACCTCTTGTTTATAGAAGAAAGCTTTACCAATGAACCAAGTTATTAATTTGCTAAAATTTCCGATTATTAGGAACATAACCATTAAATTCGATTTATGTATTGGCGCCAAAGAGAGATTTATGATGTATCATCCAAAATCAAGTCCGATTATATCTACTTTCCAACGCAAGAATCGGATGTTTTGGCAAAATCTCTTCCAAATCAATGAAATCCTTCTACTTTTACATGATTATATACAAAGCCTCAACTCAACGGTGCCCTAATTGCTACTCGCTATCCACGGCTGCCCTAATCTGCGACTAAGGTACTTACAATCAATCTATCAACTGCTGAATCATGCTTGTTTAAAGTTCTTCTATGCATTTGTTGTTGTATTGTAGTATCATCTGCTGAATCATGTTCACATATATGGTTTTGTTTATTAGGATTCTAGATTGTTAGGATGCAAGAATGCAAGAGTTAACTTGTTTAGTCATGTTTCTTGAAAAAAAAGATTTCTAAGATCAAAATATAACCAAAATAGATTGTAAGTCCAGATTTTGTGTGTGAATGATGGAATATTGTGTGTTTGGGTGTGAAAAAATAGAAGGATTTGATGTAAATGTGTGCTGCTCTTTTCTGCGCAGCAGTTGTAATTAGGGTATTTGACAGCTATACGTTTTTAATTGCCCTTTGATTATTGAATATGAAATGTAGTAGACTAATAGATCTTTCCAACCATGTATAATACGTATCCAGATGATGTTTCTACGATTTTATATGATTTTTATAGGAACAGGACAGAAACTAATTAGTCAACGTCAGATTTGATGTAAATGTGTGCAGCTATTTTCAACACAGCAGCTGTAATTGGGGCATTTGACCCATTTAACTTTTTAATTGGCCTTTGACTATTGAATATGAAATGTAGTAGACTCATAGACCTTTCCAACCATGTATAATACACATACATATGATACGTTTACGATTTTATATCATTTTTATAAAAACAGGACAGAAACTATGTTAACGTGAATAAACTTTTGTAAAGTTTCTGTATAGAGTTATTAAAATGAACTATTTTGATCACACAAAAACCAAACTAGTTTTTCATGACTAAAGATAAAATAATGAATATGTAAGAAGCTTTCCAACCATGCATGTTACTCGCTTGTTGGATTTTACTATGATCTAATACGGTTTTCATATAACGTGACTCTAACATGAAAAACATACAATATGACTTATTTTAATGATCCCAGTCCTAAACACATCAACATACCGAATTCTCATAACTTGGAACATTCTAAAGGCATTAGGAGTACTTAATACCTACTACATGTATAAGTGATGTGTGCATAAGTTGTATGGTAGTTGGACACGACAAGTATCAATTGACCCTTTTTACCCGTTTGTAATTTTATTCAGTTAGTCTAGAATTGATGTATGTGTAACACATGTGTATAGGTAACTACATGAAAGTAGGTGTATGTGGATCAAGAAAACCTTGTGTGTGTATGTGAGATATGAACAAGTATGCATGAAAGATTTGATGTAAATGTGTGCAGTTCTTTTAAGCACATCAGCTGTAATTAGGGAATTTGACCCATTTAAGTTTTTAATTGGCCTTTGACTATTGAATATGAAATGTAGTAGACTCAAAGACCTTTCCAACCATGTATAATACACATCCATAGGATACATCTATGATTTTATATGATTTTTATAAAAACAGAACTAAAACTAAGTTAAGGTCAGATTTGGATGTAAATGTGTGTAGCTATTTTCAGCACATCAGCTGTAATTAGGGAATTTGACCCCATTTAAGTTTTTAATTGGCCTTTGACTATTGAATATGAAATGTAGTAGATTCAAAGACCTTTCCAACCATGTATAATACACATCCATAGGATACTTCTATGATTTTATATGATTTTTATAAAAACAGAACAGAAACTAAGTTAGGGTCAGATTTGGATGTAAATGTGTGCAGCTATTTTCAGCACAGCAGCTGTAATTAGGGGATCTGACCTCTTTAAGTTTTTATTTGGCTTTTGACTATTGAATATGAAATGTAGGAGACTCATAGACCTTTCCAACCATGTATAATACACATCCATAGGATACTTCAATGATTTTATATGATTTTTATAAAAACAGAACTAAAACTAAGTTAAAGTCAGATTTGGATGTAAATGTGTGTAGCTATTTTCAGCACATCAGCTGTAATTAGGGAATTTGACCCATTTAAGTTTTTAATTGGCCTTTGACTATTGAATATGAAATGTAGTAGATTCAAAAACCTTTCCAACCATGTATTATACACATCCATAGGATACTTCTATGATTTTATATGATTTTTATAAAAACAGAACAGAAACTAAGTTAAGGTCATATATGATGTAAACATGTGCATCGATTTTCAGCACAACAGCTGTAGTTAGGGAATTTGACCCTTTTATGTTTTTAATTAGCCTTTGACTATTGAATATGAAATGTAGTGGACTTATAGACCTTTCCAACCATGTATTATACACATCCATAGGATACTTCTATGAGTTTATATGATTTTTATAAAAACAGAACATAAACTAAGTTAAGATTATATATGATGTAAACGTGTGCAGTGATTTTCAGCACAACAGCTGTAGTTAGGGAATTTGACCCTTTTAAGTTTTTAATTGGCCTTTGACTATTGAATATGAAAAGTAGTGGACTTATAGAGCTTTCCAACCATGTATTATACACATCCATATGATAGTTCTATGATTTTATATGTTTTTTTAAAAACAGAACAGAAACTAAGTTTAGGTCATATATGATGTAAGCGTGTGCAGCGATTTTCAGTACAGCAGCTGTAATTAGGGAATTTGACCCTTTTAAGTTTTTAATTGGCCTTTGACTATTGAATATGAAATGTAGTGGACTTATAGACCTTTCCAACCATGTATTATACACATCCATAGGATACTTCTACGATTTTATATGATTTTTATAAAAACATGACAGAAACAACTTAGAAATTTTTATACCACACATTTCTTCGCATCTAATATCCCTTACATATATATGTTGTTGACTAGAATTTTGCAATGAATTTGGATAAAAGTTGGACTAAAATTACAAATAAGGTTGTTACAAGTCGAGGAGGTTCCCAATCTATAGCCAATCTTATATTTCATATGGTAAGTTTCCATGATTTATAGTTTGAAAATGTTTATGTATCTCAAAAGTACATGGTAAGTTTTGGCACATATGTATACATTTTTATATATCATATTATAAAAATATAGATGCATGTACATAGATGGGCTATGTGGATTATTTGTGTGTGTATGTGATGTGTATAGGTTTGTATATAAAGTAGGTTCATGTGGATCATGAAAACTTGTGTGTATGCTTGACATATAAACAAGTAGGTATGAATTATTTGATGAAAATGTGTGCTGATCTTTTCTGCGCAGCTGCTGAAATTAGGTAAGTTGACCACTGTACGATTTTGTTTAGCCTTTGACTACTGAATAGAAAATGTAGCAGACTCATAGACCTTTCCAAGCATGTATGATACACATCCAGAGGATTTTTCTATGATTTTATATGATTTTTATAAGAACAGGACAGAAACTAAGGTTAGATTTGATGTAAATTTGTGCAGCTCTTTTCAGCATATCAGCTGTAGTTAGGGCATTTGACCCCTGTATGTTTTGAATTGGACTTTGACTATTGAATATGAAATCTAGTAGACTCATAGAGCTTTCTAGCCATGTATAGTACACCCGTGTTGGATTTCCCTTTGATTTTATACTATTTTCTTAAGACATGAAAACAACATAAAGAACATGATAAATGATTTGTTATTATATGATTGCGATCCTAAACACAAACACACACCGAATTGTCATAAATAGATATATGCTAAATTCATTGAGTTCCTAGTACTTACCCACATGTATAAGTGATGTGTGCATAAATTAGAAGGTTATTGGACATATCTAAGTATCAATTGATCCATTCGACCCGTTTGAAATTTTATTTAATTCATACTTTAGAAAATGTGTATGTGGTAACTGATTATTTGTTAGAATACTGAGCATGTGTTTGGAATCATATTCTAATTTTATTTATTTTGTGTCTTACTTTAATTCATTCTCGATTAATTAATGTAATTTTCAATATGGCTATTGGATTTGGTTTGCAAACTAGATGTTTAAATGATTTGATTTTAGTAGGCAATTGGCCTTTTAGTTTAGAATGAGATATATGCAGTTACCCTTGACTTTAATTAACATTTTGTTATCACAGTCCAACGAGACTCAAATACCTCCTAGCCCATTTGAAGTTTATCACAAGTTGCATTTCAATGCTCAAAAAGAAGGATGGCAAAATGATGACGCGCGTGTTGAATATGTAAGCTACATATTCTCTTCGTTCAAAGCTTATGTTTGAACTTTTTTTTTTACAACTTTTGATTTTGATTGGTGTTAAATTATTTATTTCATTTTATTCTGGTAGGAAAATATTAAACGCCATAAAGAGGATGCCATGGCTAATTTGATTTCTGAAGAAACGACTCTAACTACTACCATGGAACATGAGCTAGAGAGACAAGCGATCAAGAGTGTGTGTGCCAAGGAAAAAACAATGAAATCTGCATGGGAGGTAGGTGTAGGACCTGTTTTAAGAAAAAAAGATAAATGGATGACATTGGAAGCTGAGTCATCTCAACAACCAAGTGAGAAAGAATTAGCTCTTCAAGCTAAGGTTGCTTTAGTCCAAGAGAAACTGAAACAAAGCAAAAAGCGAAGTAAAGAGAAGTATGATAAACTTTCAATGTTCATGAGTTCAAAGTTCGCTGATTTTGAGTGTTCGATATCGAGTAACGAAGCAACCGATTCAGAACAAGATGAACTATTTGTTGAAAGCGGTGCTAATGAAGGATCAATCTAGGGTGTCTGTGAAGACTTAACGTTAAGAAGTAATCTACGTAGTATTATCTATCTGAATGTTTTATTGCTTATGGTTTTCATTTTTTGAACTCGTGTATTGGATGCTATTGGTTAAGTAATCATTTAGTATTATATTATACTGTTTTATAGACTGTTATTAGACGTACATATTAAATATATTGAATACTGAAAAAATGTACTATAAGATACTGGTTTTCAGTCTCTAAAAAGTATATTCAAGCCTGAAATAAAATATTATGATACTGATTATTAGTCTTAAAAAAACCTATCTGGGACTGAAAGTTTATGAATTTATACTAATTTTCAGTTTAAAAGGATATAATATAGACTAAATAACATGATATCTAAGACTACTTTTCAGTCTTTAAAATAAGTATATTAGGAACTAAAATGATCGGTATTTGGGACTGATTTTTAGTATTTCACAAATCTTATTAAGTATTAACTTTCAGTGGCTAATAAATAGCATCGAAGACAATTTTCAGTCCTTAATAAAATTGTATTAAATACTGACTTTTAGTCATAGAGAAATGTATCCGAGACTAAAATGATAGTTTACGGGAGAATACATTTAGAACTGAATTGATGTGTATTGAAGAATGATTTTCCGTCCTTAAAAAACATGGTATCAGGGATTGATTTTCAGTCATTAGAAAAAGGGTATCTGGGACTGAAATTACATTGCACTAGAGGAAACATTAAGAACTAAATTTGTGTGTTTTGAAGAATGATTTTCAGTCCCTAAAATTTATGGTATCAAAGATTGATTTTCAATCACGGGCAAAGTTTATTTAGGACTGAAACAATTTGGTACTGGGAGGCCGATTAAAGACTGATTTTTTGTGTTTTGGGGACTGAATGTTAATCCCAATTAGAGCCAAACAACTAGTACTGATTTTCAGTTACAGAACACACTATCTGGGACTAAGAATAGGTGACTGGCTCGTGACTGGTGTAATCAGTCCCCGATAACCATTCGGGACTGACTTATGAGAATCAAGGACTAATTTTTCAGTCTCTGATGGCCTCTTTTCTTGTAGTGATATTCTCATGTACATTTGTTTTATAAAACAGCTTTATATTTGTGATCTTGTGGGTTTTTATATATTTTGAATGTTTTTTAGAAATATTTAATATATTCTGGTTATTATAAAAACCAAAAGAATTTTGATGTCGTTTGGATCATCGTTTCGATGTAATTTTTATATCAATAGACTCGTATTCTTATTCCGATCAAAAACCATAAAACGTCGACCTGAAAATCAAAAAAAAAGGTAACACCGTTAACTTTTTTAACGGCGGGTCCATTAGTGGCGAAAATGATAAAAGTTGGGATCGCCAGCACATATTTCAAAAGTTGAGACCGGTAGCGGTCAAAAACTAATAGTTAGGTCCGTTAATATCCAATACTCCTAAAAAAAGGTTTAGTATACTTAGTCATACAGAACGTATAATATTCCGTATAATACTAACCACGCTTATTGTGAATACAATACATGAATAATTTTATATTTTTAATGCCAGATACAACTTTTCTTACTTAGGGGCTGTTTGGTTGGCTCTTAATGACATCTGAATCGTTCAAAGATTGCATGGTGTTTGGCTGGACCTTTGAACTGGTCAGAGGCCCACCTCTGAACCCTTTAGAGGCACTCGCACGGGCCCGGATTTTTGGAACTGCATTCGTGTCCGCAGGTCCCACCGGCGTCGCATTATGGCAAGGAATTCGAACCAAATTTTCACCCCCCTACGCGCGGGTAGGTGTTAGAGTAAAATGTAACATAAGAACTTAGCATGTCATCAAGGCTTGCATATATAAAGACAACTATGGTTTTATCTCCACTCCAATGTGTGAAAAAGTGAAAATAAAAATTTAGAATCTCATTCAGATGTCCAACCAAACAGCTCTTCTTAATCATTCAGCACCTAACTATTTAAACCTTTAACTATCTAATACTAATCATTCAGCACTTACGAAACAGCCCCTTAGTAAAACTTAAACCCATAACCTTAATTAAGTGGTTTAAAGGTTTTACCTTGCAACAAGTTAAATCAGCTCAGGCATGGATTGAAACCCAAGACCTCTCAGCACCTCTCAACAAAGAGGCAAAAGCCTTTAAGAAATGGGCTAGTTCCACATGGATTGACTTATGATACTTAGGTTTATTAGGTTTTCGCGTTACCCTAACAAAAAGTTCCATAGCTTTCAGCTATTATAATTTGCTTCAATATACTAAAAAAGTTCAATTCTCCTCTTCTCTAATAGGCACACACACAGCATTGACCTTTTAAAAGTATCGTAAGGATAATAAGTTTACCTAGACATCAAGAAACACGTTATTACTTATTACTTCCATAGAATATATTGTTCAACTTAGATCTTTACACATAGTATTAAAAACAGTAACCGATTAATAGTAAGCCATAATTAAGATCACCAAAAGCATTACGGGATGAGGTGAATTAATTTGAGACGGGTTGAATACGCACTACTAATTCCAGGCATTTGGTCTTTTATATAGTCGTTGTTCATGAACTTGACGACTATTTTATTTTCATTTACGAGACCATAATCTTATTTGATAAGTAACGGGTAGAAAAAGAACTTGCGAAAATGTGTGTAAATAGGGTATAGAACTTACGTGTCCTAGAAGGTTAAGATCGTGGTCAGGATGATGAAATGCCCAGTTCTTTTGGCCACTTATAATTTCCAACACTATAACACCGAAGCTGTACACATCTGATTTCACAGAATAATGACCATTCATTGCATATTCAGGGGACATATAACCACTGCAAAAAATATTAAAATAAAATAAACAAATTACGCAATGGCTATTAGAGTTGGATATACAAACGTAGTTTTATTTCTTTCCATTACTTTTTCCATGCTAACTTCTCAAAAACTTTATGTATATTGGCTTTTATCGGTCCCAGCTATCACCTTTTGGTTTTTACAGGTCTTAACTATTGAATAGGTTGTCAACGGTCCCAACTTTTATCACTTTATCAACCAATGGTCTGTCGTTAAATTTTTTTAAATGTTGTTAAGTTTTTTTTTCTAATTCAAGACCGATGTTTTAAATCTTTTAATTCGAAGGAGAATACGAGTCTATTTAAGTAAAAATTACCTCGAAACGGCGCTTCGAATGACGAAATAGTGTTTCAATCAGGTGTTTATACCTAACGGTGCTTCAATCGAATGTAATAATTTTATCGCTTGGAGCGCCGTTTCGAGATAACTTTTACATCAATCAACATATATTTCCTTTAATCAAAAGGCCTAAAACATCGGTTTTGAATTCGAAAAAAATTTAACAGCGTAAAAGATTTAACGACAGATTGTTGGTTGGCAAAATGATAAAAGTTGAAACTCTTGACAGTCAATTCAATAGTTGGTACCAGTTGAAACAAAATGTGATAGTTGAGACGGTAGAAACTAATATTAAAAAAATTTCAAATTGAAAGCTAACCAAATCCAACAGTCTACATAAACACTTCCTCGTGTTTTCTTAAACATCGGATCTTTGTTTGGTAACTTGTGTAATTATATATGATATAATAATTTGTAAAATTATACTAATAAAAAAAATTTGACCAACGATATCAGTCCTAGCTACGTACACTATCCCTTCAGACCACCTTGAAAACTTATTTGTTTAAACTTTAAATAGTGAATAAGTGTTCTATGAACTGTTAAACTGATCATGATATACATTTCTGTAAGGTAACTTACTAGGTCCCGATGATTCTTTTGGTCATTTCTTGTATTTGATCTGTCCCAAAAATACGAGCGATGCCAAAGTCTGAAATTTTTGGGTTCAAGTCACCATCTAGTAAGATGTTACTAGTTTTGAGATCTCTGTGAATGATTCTTAATCTTGAGTCTTGATGAAGATACAACAAACCTCGTGCAATACCCTTAATGATATGGTAGCGCATTCTCCATGTAAGTTGTTTTCGTGTAGGCTTATCTACACATGGAAAGAACTAAACTAAGAAATCTTGGCTATGTAATGTGCATTAACATGAACACAAAGATACAAAACTCATAAACAGTCTCACTTTACAAACTGTTAGGATATAAGAACGCTATGGAAAATTTACAAATAGTTGGTTACAATTTAACAAATTAATGAATTTAACCTTTAAAAATGTAACGTAGGAACATTATAGTATGTTAATGTTCAATCTATAGATAATAATCTCTTTCTCCGTGCATCTAGAGAAGTTACAAGCTTTTGATATATTTTATTGAATGATAATAATCAAAATTCTACCTAATAAGGATATGATAAAATATGTTCTAACCCGACCATTTGACCTATGGTATCCTCCCTATATGAGCAGGATTGTGTCGGGGCCTAACCATGGCCTTTTGTCTATGTGGCAAATTGTACATGGTGCATGATTATTGGTCGAGGACCACCAACCATATAATCAACAGTAGTTATTAAGATGGTTATACCATCGATGTAATAATAATGAAATTTTAAGAATGAGGGACTGTTATATACCATAAATGAAGTTGTTTAAGCTTTTATTTGGCAAATACTCATATACTAGCATTGTTTCTTCCCCTTCTACGCAACAACCTAAAATCTTGACAAGGTTTCGATGTTGTAACTTTGCAATCAAAATAATCTCATTCTTCAATTCTTCAACGCCTTGCATCGACTTCTCAACAAGCCTTTTCACTGCTATTTCCTGTCCGTTCGGTAATTCACCCTGTATTATGACAATAAGAGGAAAAGGTAATTATCGGACCCTCATCCAACATATTCTGTTCCATTCAAGTCATCGTACGCCTCCTAAAACACAATTTTCTACCAAGCATAAATTAAAAGCCAATCTACAATAAAGTTATAATGATGCATAAACCTGAAATATTTGTTATCGCTAAGGTGGCAAATGTGATTAGAAAAACTAGCGTACAATAAACATATTAAGCCAATTATTGCATTAAAATGTTAATAACCTCCCATATTACTATACTAATTAAAAATATGTTTTGACCACTCTAAAATAAGTGATTCATGAAGATTTACCTTATAAACAGACCCGAATCCACCCTGTCCAATTTTGTTTCTTTCAGAAAAATTGTCACATGCAAGAAGAATGGTTTCGAGGTCGTATAGAGGTAACTGAAATCCAGAGTCTTGATTATCTTCGACGTATTGAAAACTGGCACTTTGATGAGCTATTACAGATTAAGATAATAAGCATGTGTGAGTCAATTACATTTTATGTATTAAAACTACTAAATGCGAGCAAGTATAGACATGTAACAAGAGTGGATTAACATGTCGGTAAACCTTACTTGGTAGTATTTAAACTTTCTTGTAAACCTTACTTGGTAGTATTTAAACTTTCTTGTAAACCTTACTTGGTAGTATTTAAACTTTCTTGTAAACCTCACTTGGTAGTATTTAAACTAACTTGTTTCATAAAAGTCACTGAAAGTTTTTTTTAAACACACAAAACTTTCAATAAATGTTTCATCTTGTGAAATTATTTATCAAATATTACAACATTTTAAAATTAAGTTACCACTGTGAGAAAGATATGAATAATACATAGTTGCTCAATCTTGATTATTTGTTCCTCATGTTTGACTTAATTGCAAATCATAATCTTAACTTGTCTTTCTTCATTATTACCTGTTAATTCAACTTATTTAAATATAATCACTAAATTATGTTTCGATTGGATCATTGAATTTATAAAAAGTATTTAACAATTATATAAAAATATACGAGATTGAAAGCCTAATAAAATTAAAGCAAAAAACTAAGAGAATGAACAACTAGAAACTTAATTAACAATAACATCGTGTTAAGTTGTAAATAATACCTTTAAAGCTCCGACCAATTTGGTCATTCCTTCTATGCCGTATAATCCAACTGAGGTACCATATGGCACCACCGGATATAAGCAGTACAATGACAACTGTAACTGCAGTCACAATCTTTACCGTTAAATGTTTCCTCTTAGCATCAGCGATTGCTTCTGGAAGATTTAATAAACCAGATAATGAGATTTAAATACTAAAAAAGTGAAGTGGATGAATGCCAAATTCAAAGGTATACAGCAAATTGAAGGTTTATGATAATGACATACTTAACTCCGAGTGTGCCATTCGTATGTAAATCTGGTCCTCACCGTTAGGAAAATTCTTCAAATCAACCAAATCACCAACCCAACTCACACATCGACTGCCATTGCCATAAACATCAACCTTGGCATAAGCCATACAACTACAATTATTTAAGCATACGGCTTCACATTCATGATTTGTGTAATTCCCCCAAACAACCGGATTATCAGCAAATTTCAAACCACTATATTTCACAAATCCATCTCCATGACCACAGTTGAGTTCATGTCTCCTCTTGCATCCACCAGAATAACTAACTAGACCCCAATCATGCGGTGAATTCGGCACAAACCCACTCAAACATTTGCAACTACTTAGTGAATAACAACTCCCATAATGCCCACATTTTCCGTAGTTATCACAAGGATCACTATTGAATGTTACCAAAAGATTCCACTCTTCACTAATATTAACCTTCCATGTAAAATATTGAATTAAACCTGTAGGTGAAATCACAAATCTAGACAGAATCGACTCGTCCAACAACTCGTATTTAAAGTATAGCTCTACAGAATTGTAAACAAACAGAGTTTGGAACAATGGACTTGATGTCAAGGAAGTCCCGCCACTAAACGAGGTCCCGTCAAACGGACCCCACCTAAAGAGTTTTCGTGAACCACTTCTAAGAACCAGCTGTGGTGCTTCTGGGGGTTCCAGGCTAAACAAGTACTCGCCCTCGGAAGGGTCTGCACTGGTCTTCCATGAACTAATGAAACTGTGCAATCCAACATCTAATTTCCATCCCAGTTTCAAATCTGGTAAAAGTGTATCAGTTGGAAAGTCAAAGCTCTCCCACAAGATGGCTTTGTTTCTTTCATCTTGATCTCTGATTACCAGATTACCGGAGTTTAACAACTGCACAACTGGAGTGAAGTTACTCGTGACGGTTTGATCACCAGTGGACCATACAATACCCATTGAGCGATTATAAAGAATCAAATTCCCAGTTTCTTGTAAAGAAAGTTGTCCAAACGAATCACGAATTGGGTTGTTTCTGTTTGCAACCCATACAACTGTCAGAGGGAGATTGTGATACCAAATTCCGAGATATAGGTCACGCGTAGAACCGTTTCCAGGACTGAAGAAGCCCAATTCAAATCTTTGGTTTGTGGAAATTAAAGTGAAGCCAACAACAAAGCTCTGGTGTGGTGTCAAGGTGTCTGTTGAAAGGGAGGTTTGCAAGTTTAAAAAAACTAGTGAACATAGAATGAGAGGCAAATGAACATTCGAAGGCATAATCACTGATGCAGTGAATTTGATCTCTAGACAAATGAACATTCAAAGAAAGTATTACGGATAGGACTAAAGCAAACAGCGAATACACTTTCTAACAATATTATTATAAGACCATGTGCATGCATTGTTTTAAAATATGTTTCGTTCGATCACAAATCTCAACAAACACATTTTGTTCATATATAACTTTTTTTTTTTCACTTTTTAATACTATTTCAAAACCAAACTATTTATTTCAAAGACATGATATAAAATATTATAACAAATTATACATAACTTTCTTTTTTATTATAACTAGATATGAGACTAGGCCGCGCGTTGCAGCGGCCGGCTTACGTGGTCGAGCCTTGCGTATCTACGTTGATAAAAAAATTTCATATCACGTAAGACAAAAACGTAATGTGTCACAGTTAAAACGATAACCCAGTCAAATCCGAATTTTGAAGTCTTACTACATGTCAAAGTAGAGTAAGAGACTAAAGTCGAAAAGTTATCAGAGGCTAAAATGACAATTATTAAAAGTCGGGACTAAAACCGTAAATATATCAAAGTTATCAAAAATTTTACACGGCATGTGACAACACGTGGATGTGCCACGTGTCAACACATGCAAGGCCGGTGATAAACAACCTTTCATATTATAAAGTATATAAATATAAATTCTACTATTAACTTTCATATAGAAATGTAATACGCTATGACCTAATACCATACATCTATAAAAAATTTTGGAAAACAGAACTTTCTAGCGATTTAGATCTACATTATACCCACCTCTTATTTACAGAACTACAGAACCACTAATTTACATACATGTAAATTAAGCTTTGGGATATTTAAGTTGTTTTACATATGTGTATATTTGGCACAAAAAAAAAATGGTTGTGTTTCTTTTTTAAAATATTTATGTATAATCTATATCTATACTACTTTAATATTCAAATTGAAGGGATATAATGGTCATTTAACATTTTTCTTAATTTTCAACAGTATAAAAGGTGGAATTATCAAATTTAGGGTTTTCATCAACAACCCGCCTCACATCCCTTCCTCACCTCGCCTCCTCTCCATCTGGCCAGATTTCGCTTCCTCACCTTCATCTTCATATAGCCAAATCACGCTCACAATCAGCCACCATGTCCAATGCTGTCTGCTAGGGTTTTAAATCTCTAGAAATCACCGACCACCGCTAGGCTTAATCTCTAGGAATCCCCGAACAACACAAGGTATGCACACAAATCATCGGTCACAAGTCTTATTTTCTAAATTTGATTGTTGCATATTTGAAGCTTTTTTTGACAATCGATTGTTAGCTTGGTGATATCAAGCTCTTTACCCCAGTTTCTAACTGTTATGAGTTGAATTCTTTTGAAGGTGCTTTCGGATCTTTCTAATACAATCTTATTTGCCATTAGGGGGTTATTGGTGTGTTGTTTAATTTATGTTCTTGAAAGGTTTAATGATATATTTTTTGTATGGTTTTGGCTATATGATTCTTTGCTATTTTGGTTTTGTGCAGTGATTTAGGTGCACACATAGAGAATCAATGTGCATATATCTCCAACCAGCGAAATGGTTCATCATGAGCTCGTGGGAGGTTGACACAGCTCAATGAGCGGCTTTTTTAGGCGACGTAGTCTGCTGCTTTTGCTTTTGCAGTGGGAGGTTGACACACAACTCTTAGTAGTGGCTTGTTTTTATGTGAGTTTATTGAGTATCTAAAAATTTGTTGATTTATATTATGACTAATAACTCATAATCTCAGTATTTAAACTTTTTTATGATGGATTTGCAAGATAACAACAAATCAGGAAGCAAATGGGCGTTTTCTAGCATTACTTTAATTGAAGTATGTTTCTCTATAATTAAGTGGTGTTTGGGTTTGTGTCGGTGTGGTTTCATTATATTTAATAATAAGCACAACTCAAATAATTTGGCATCTAAAATTCAGTGTTGTTTGGGTTTGGGTTTGGGTAGATTCACTATCTTACTTTGACGGATAATGTGTGTTGTTTGGTGCGCTTTTGTTGCCATCTTTTGTGTCTATGTTTCTAACATCATGGAACATGTTTTGCAGTTTTTGTTGCTGATGTATGGTTACCAGCTTTGGTCAGGGCGTCTTTGGTTGATTAGTAACGTTGTTTGCAGGTTTTTTATTCGTGGCTGCTAGGTACTTTCAAATTCTACGTTTATGATTTTAAAAACATAAAACACATGGCATATATTGAAATTTTGTATCAAAACACATGGTATCAAATTCTCTATGTTGTACAATGTGTGTGACCTACTTCACTTGGACATTTTTACTTCAAATCAAGTATCAAAACACAATGATTTGACCCGTTCTTTATGTGATAGCTACACATTTAACCCATTTCCATTTAAGTCACTTCATATTTTGACGAACTTCTTATTTTAAACAACTTCAAATTTTGACATGAATGTGCTGCTTATTTTAAACGTTGGGTTTTACAACAGTTTAGGCTAATATTTGACATGAATGTACTGCTTGGTTTAGTTACAATTTATAATGAGTGTTATTTTTAGTTTGATTATATAAATTTGACATATTTCCTTTATAAAGTTCTAATATAATGGTTGTTTGTATAAATGCATTATTATTGCTCGGAGCTTGTACTTCATGTTTAACATTCTGCAGGTTATTGATCTTTCATGGAAATCATACAACGTAATGAAAGGAAATGGATTATCCTTATGATGTAAGCACACTAACTTAGTTGACGGTTGTAGTCTATGTCTATAATCAACCAGATACAGAAGTACATACCTCAAAATGTACCTTTCAGCATATTAACAACAACATGAAAGACACCAACATTGTTGCATTTTAGTTGATCACAATGCCCCGGGTTATAGGAGGATTTGAATATGATGATGGGTCAAGCAGAATATTTTGCTGGAATTCAAGGTTTCTTTCCTTTTTATGCTTTCCTTGCAATTAATAAGCCTAAAAATATGTTTCATTTACAAAACTAACCACACAATGTTGTTTCCTTGGTTGCGAGTGACCATTGTTTCATGTTTTTAAATTTACATGCAGAAATATATGCGGTATGATCAACTTCGAGATATTGTAGCCAAGAGAAAACCCGGATGGGAGTACATGCAACTTCCGCTATTGAAATCAAGGCTTTGACATTTACTAACCAAGAGTTAGTAATTGATGCGCTTTGATTTTTAACTTAAAAAGTGAGTAAGACCCATTATGATCATTTTTAAATGGTGTTTTAATATTTATAACCTTAAGAGGTGGATACGGCTCACTTTTACCCACCTGATTGTTTCATTGGTATTAGAACCTCATAAGAAGGTGTGAGTTATTTGAAGTTAGTCTGTTTATCGGCTCTGTTTTTCCTGAGTATTAGCTGGCTAGTGTTGTCTTTTTCAAATCAATAATCATTCTTAGAACATGCTTAAAACATTGTTTCTAATATAATTCCGCACATGTTTGGGGACTTATTTGGTCCAAAAAAGAGCTGTTAAAACACTACCAACATGCTTTGTTTCTGATCAAATGTTTGTTTCTATATAGTTACAACATGAAACTAAGTTGTCTGGTTATGACATTTGATATGATGATTATTCTGGTTATGACATTTGATATGATGATTATGCGTGTGTCTTTTGTTTATAATATAAGCTCTTTCTTTTATCAGGTCCCTGCTATTAAAAATCTGACATTCAGGTTCAAGAAGGTTTGTAAGTATTATTGTCTTAGGTGTAGGCTAATTCGTGCATTTCGTTACAGGTGTAATATTTATCGGACAACCTTTTAGCACTAAAACTATGGTACAAACTTGCAATTTGTATACTGTTATTATAGTGGATTCATGTTAAGACTGCTCACAAGTCGGGTTCTCGACCTGAATGTCAATTTTTTTAATCTATAAGTTGTTTTAATACTTTATAAAATTGTATTACTGTTGTTACATTTTGATATATACATCTTTTTTAATCTTTTATTTTAGACTTATAATGAAATACAGTAGTTGCTATATCTTACACGCAAAATTAGCATCTTCATTCGGATATTACAGGAAAATAGATTTTAAATGTGAGCCTTGACATGCAATCACAAACAGTGACTTTATTTCATATCATTTTGTATAATTATTGTACAAACTACTAGATGCAACAAAGTGATTTTATGGATTTTATTATATGTTCATTTGCATTTGTGCCTTTGTTGGGATCAAGCTATTTTTACCAGCATTAGTTAACTTATAGATGTTGATTCTAACAGTACAACCTCTATCAGGAGCACCCATATACAGCTATACCTGCACTTGCTGCTCTTTATGCTGGTCGATTTTGCTTTAAGGTTCTGCAGCCACAAGTGCCATAATCCCCAACCACTACTCGAATGTCTTCAAAACTCCAATGACAAAAAAAGAAGTTGCTCAGATTTTTAGAATCAGGTACGTTTCTTTGCTACTTGTAATCATAGGAATAACTTTGCATACTAGAGCAAATGTAGATAGTGAAATGGTCATAATAATGTGTATAAAAAGGCACATCATAACAGCAACAACACCTTCTCAACAATTAAAGTAGCAACAATTGTTTATTGCGTGCAGTTTTCACCCATTTATGTTCTATTACAAGGCGGCTGCTGCTGTGGTTTCTGTTCTATTACAAGGCGCATCATAGCAGTTTCACATCTCCAGTAAATTCTCTTGCACGTCTACTGCTGTTAATGTTCTATTACAGGCTGCTGCGATTTATGTTATATTACAAGGTTGCTGCGGTATCCGTTCTGTTACAAGGATGCTGATATGTAGCTGTTACATAGCAGATCAACCGATATGAATCTACTGTTTCTGTTCTGTTACAAGGCTACTTCTAATAGCCTAATATGATTATGCTATTTCTGTTCTGTTACAATGTAACGTTGCTGCAGTTTGTGCAGTTTATGACCCGTTTAGCATTATTCACCCTTTTGACCCATTTCACTATTGTTTTGAACTTGTAGTTTTTGTTGTGTGCAGTTTTTGCGGTTCACCTCAAGCTTTTCATGGTCTTCACCTTCATTTATCTTAATTTGTTTGGTTTTTTGTTCTTAACTTCGATCACAATATGTATTGATCCATGTGCACCTAGGTTTTAGTCACAACCAAAGTAGGTAATCTATCCAGGTTCCTCAAATTTATTTTGTTATCCGCATGTTTGGCTACTGAGTTTTCTAAAAGCTTCATGTGTAGGGGTAATTATTCAATAGTGAGAGAATGTATGGTTGGTACTTTTAAAATCATTTCTGATTTCGCTGGTTTCAAGTTGATAAAAACTACACTTTACTAACCTACTTTTAGGGTTCATGTGAGTGGTTACACTATATCAAAGTATGATGACAAGTGTATAAGGTTGGTATGCGTATGGACACTAAACTGTTGCAGACATCATAGAGTTTTAGTCGTGTTTTTATACATTTCAATATAATTTATCATAACAGGTTGTTTTTTTGCATCGTAACTTTTCAGTGCATGTGTACATGGTTGGTATTGGTATGCTTATGGTTATTTGCATATGAACATTGTTCCTTATATAGTTGTTGACGTAGAAGAAAAAATGGAGTATGATGCGATGCTAGAGAAGATAGAATTGTTGTAGGAAATAACGATCATACTGCTAAGTTTTCATATGCACTACAAACCCATTTCAATTTAATTTGCTTTACTTTCACTTATTAAAATTTTTATAGGTTGACCGTTGACCAATTCTATTTTGATTCGCTAAATGTGAAGTGCTATATCTTGAGGTTATAATTTAATTGGCTTCTATTTTTCATTTATTTTGTTGTATTTGTTAGTTTTTTCATATAACTTTAATGTCTTAACACTGGTAGGTATTTAATACATGAATTGTTCTTTAGATAAAAAAATTACATTCATGTTATTGTTATGATACATTTAGCATTATAGAAAGAACATAAGATAGTATATGTCACCAATATTCATCTCTTTTGGTGTTCATTTAACATAGTAGCTAATGTTTTATTTGCTTTCTTAAGTGCAATAATAGCTCATAGTATAGATAGACTATAGATCTACGAATATGAAAACTAACAAAACTATTATGCAATAGAAGCCACAAGAGTATTCATTAAATAATTAGAAAGGAGTATGACGTTGTAAATTGTTGTCGTCGTCGCATCACGCGGGTATTCTGCTAGTTTACACATATGTAAAGACAACTTAATATTACCGGACTTAATTTACATGTATGTAAATCAGTGGTTCTGTAAAGATCCTAACCCTATATATATATTTATATATATATATATATATATATATAGAGAGAGAGAGAGAGAGTGAGGTTCACCTACAAATGATTTTAATATAAGAAGCCTAAAAAGAAATAAGATATTGACATGTGGCATCTATTTAAATTAGGAGAAGTGGTATTTTAGTCATACCCATTTTTTTTAAATTTCTCTCTCCACATGCAAGGCACATGTCAATTCCCCCCATTTTTTTTAAACGTCTATAACTTTTACATACGACATTATTTTTTTAAACAAATTACACCATAAAAACGAGCAGTTTTTTCTCTTTAAAACATGTAAAATATTGATATATAAAAAACGAATTTTTTTCACATTTTTTCAGCTCATTGTGTCTTCCGTCAGGTCATTGTGTCTTCTGTCAGGTCATTGTGTCATCCGTAGGGTTTTGTGTCATTCAACGGGTCATTGTGTAATCTTATTTGACAAGGATTACACAATGATCTAACAATAACTACACAATTACACAAAAAGTATTTCGAAGATCTTGCTCCCACATCATCCTCCTTCAAAAATAAATAAACCAAACTTAAAAAAACTATTATTTTCTCATTTTGTCTTTTTTTCATTTTTTTCTTTTTTCATTGTTTCTTTTTTCATTGTGTCTAATTTAAAAAAAAACGGTAATTTTTAATTTTTTTTTAATTTTACGTTTATTTATTTCTTGAAAGAGGAATACATGAGGAATAAGGTCTCCGAATCATTTTTTTAAAAATTTGATTTATATTGGGAGTTATAGTTTTTTTAAAAGTGTCATTGTGTCTTTGTTTACCATTGTGTCATTCTCATACTTTGTAACAAAAAATGACTTTGTCTTTAAACATTTCTCAAACACATATTAACAATTTGTGTCACGGTAATAATTTCTAAACACATAAGATGACACAACAAATCTTTACAATAAGATGATATTACATAATGACTTAAGAATGAACCGATAAAAGTGATATTTCACTAGTTATAATATAACACAATCACATGATATTACATAAGGACTAGACAAGTGCCGAAATTTTTTTTTTATTTTTTATATATCAAGATTATACATGTTTTAAAGATAAAAAACGCTTGTTTTTTTGGTGTAATTTAAAAATAATAATAATATCGTATACAAAAGTTATGAACGTTTTAAAAAGTGGGGGAATTGACATGTGCCTTGTATGTAGAGAGAAAAAGTCAACAAAAGTGGTTATAAATAATGTACCCTTCCACCAAATTTGTTTCCTACAAATTGAATTCAACCTTTAGATCTACTTTTAATAGTTGAGATCAATTTGTAGGAAAAAGAATTTGGTGAAAGGGTACATTATTCATAGCCAATTTTGTTGACTTTCTCTCTCCACATGCAAGGCACATGTCAATTCCCCAACTTTTTAAAAACGTTTATAACTTTTGGATACGATATTATTTTTTATAAAAAATTACACCAAAAAAACAAGCGTTTTTTTTATCTTCGAGACGCGTATAATATTGATATATAAAAAATAATTTTTTTTTTCGGCACTTGTCTAGTCCTTGTGTAACATCATGTGATTGTGTTATATTATAACTAGTGAAATATCACTTATATCGGTTCATTCTTATGTCATTATGTAATATCATCTTATTTTAAATATTTGTTGTGTCATCTTATGTGTTTAGAAATTATCACCATGTCACAAATTGTTAATATGTGTTTGGGAAATATTCAAAGACAAAGTCATTTTTTGTTACAAAGTGTGAGAATGACACAATGGTAAACAAAGACACAATGACACTTTTAAAAAATTTCTAACTCACAATATAAATCAAATTTTAAAAAAGTGGTTCGGAGACCTTGTTCCCCATGTATTCCTCTTTCAAAAAACAAATAAACGAAAAATAAAAAAAATTAAAAAAATTACCGTTTTTTTAATTTTTTAAATTAGACACAATGTAAAAAGACACAATGAGAAAATAGTAGTTTTTTAAGTTTTGTTTATTTATTTTTGAAGGACGATGATGTGGGAGCAGGATTTTTGAAATACTTTTTGTGTTATTGTGTAATTATTATTAAATCATTGTATAATACTTGTCAAATAAGATTACACAATGACCCGATGAATGACACATCAACCCTACGGATGACACAATCACAAAATGACCTGACGGAAGACACAATGACCTGACGGAAGATACAATGAGTTGAAAAAATGTGAAAAAAATTCATTTTTTATATATCAATATTATACGCGTTTTAAAGAGAAAAAAATGCTCGTTTTTGTGGTGTAATGTGTTTAAAAAATAATGTCGTATGTAAAAGTTATAAACGTTTAAAAAAAGTGGGGGAATTGACATGTGACGTGCATGTGAAGAGAGAATATTTAAAAAAGTGGGCATGACTAAAATACCCATCTCTTAATTTTCCTAGAGGCCACATGTCAATCTCTTATTGCTTCTTAGCCTTCTTAGATTTCTAATACTTTGTAGGTGAACCTCATATATATATATATATGTATATATATATATACATATATATATATATATATATATTGTTGGTCCATCTAGATCAAGGTTTCAGTGCTATAATGATTTGTAAGACAACAAACACACTAAGATTCAACCAAACAATAGTCTAATATAACCCATTAACAATAAAAAGATCAAAACAAGATAAACGGAGGTAATCAAGCTACAATGATAATGAAAATATGCTCCTAGCACCTCCAGCCGTCACACACACAATTTAGGGTTTGATAAAATATGCAAAAGTTGTATTGCAATGAGAAAACATTACAATATATAGTTCAGCTATAGATTCGCTGATAGATTCGCTGACAGCGAATCTATCAAGCGAACTATAGCTTCGCCGGGCACAATAGGTTCGCCCGGTCGACAGAACTAAACAATAAGCAAAACTATTCTATACTTCCGGGCGAATCTATAGATTCGCCCGTAGGTTCGCTAGACAGTAAACAACAAAGTATAAAACACAACATATAACACCGACATGCCGGTGAGTCCGACCTATACATGACTATCAATACTCCCCCTAGGTTGGACCTCACCTAGGGAAGTCTTCTGTTTTAGCTCCGTCTTTTTCGGCTTCAAATTTGCTCGATAAACGCTCCTGCCCTCGATTTGATGCCGGCCAAAGGATTTGTCACGTCTTCTGATCCGGCCTCATCATCTTCACTAAAAACCAAAATCGACTCAACAAACTCTGCTTTGGTGACATCAGTAACAGGCACATCAAGATCAATAGTTTCCGCTTGTACTTCTTCAGTCTGCTCCACGCCGATCACATCCAATTCAACCACACTCGGTTTCTCAAACCTCTTCTCGATCGATTTATCTAACTCTTTCGAAAGGTCATCCATATCCATTCTCTGTTCGTCCGTCATCCTCAACCTTTCATTTACCTTCTTCAGCTCAACACGTACACCTCAGGCTTTGTTGGCAACTTTAACAAACAAGTTGGCTTCAGTTCTCGTGTCGTCTCCTGCCCCGTGCTTAATCACATTCTCACACAAAATTTTCAGATCATCATCGCATAAGGAGAAGATCTCCATAGGATCAAACAAACGAATCTCCGGACGATCTTCCCCTTTCAATCTAATCACTGCTTCACCCGTGCCATTATCATAAACCATTTGAGAAAATCCTGTAATCTGGGTGGCTGCGTATCCGGAACTCTCACCCTAGTCATAATCTTTGGAGCTTCTATCTTTAATACAACTTTCCCTTTCCAAGAAACCCAATGTTTATCCTTTTTTTGCCTCATTCTCTTTGGTTTCTGGTACCCGAAATCAGCAAAGTTATTCTTAGCAGCCCTTCTGATTGACACTTCGAAAGCACAGGCTCTACCACTATCCTCCTTGCCTAGCAGAAGGAGTTCAGCCAACCATCGCAAATCCCACCTTGGCAATGTGGCGAAATGCTTCCTGTTCTTGATATAACTGATATCACCACCCCTCCGTTTAATCATATATGCATCAACAAGAGAGTTGTATTTCCACGAAATAACCTGCCTATCCAATTGCGAGGTATTCGGTTCGTCTAGATGTTGGAAGATAGGAACTTCGGGAATGACCTCTTCATCTTTTTTAAACCACTCTGATTTGTCCAAATCAATATGCTCAAATTGATAAGATACACCCTTTTCTTCAACGTTATACTTTTCCGGCTCATTCTCCAAGTCCTCCTCACTTTCTATATCTATTTCCACATCAGGTTCGTCGATCAATTTCAAATTCACACTAGAACCTCCAGCAACCTCAGCCCCTATGAAAGCATCTAAATCAATACCCATATCTTCGTCAAACACATCTTCTGCCACCTTCTTTTCTGTTTCAGTCCTCACACCATAATCCTTTAACGGATGCGCTGCAGCATTCGTTAAGTTTATTAGTTTCTGTTCAGACATTGCCGGAAACAACCCGTCCTTTTCTTTTAAACTGTTCAGCTCCTTGAACACCCGAACCAATAAACACTGCTGATCCTTTAACATTCTGGCCATTCCCTTTATCACATCACCTTTTTCTTTGTCTCTTTTCTCCAGATCATCATATTTCACCTTCAGATTCTCCAACTCAGCCTTTAACCCAGTATCAGACTCAGCAGATGTAACAGGTACTTCGTGTTTGTGCTTCGTTCGCCTTTCAGATTCAGCAGATGCAACACCTTTCCTTTTTGATCCCCCTTTTCCTTTATCCGTATCAAGTTCAGCTTGTACCTCATCAATCTCTTTATCCAGATTATAATCCTTGTCTTTCGCATACTATTTTCGCTTTCTCACCTTTTTCTCAACTACTTCCACATTCTCACCACCCCTTTTCCTTTCGATCTCCATTAACCTCTGAATATGTACCCATCTATCAGCAGGGTACATATTTTCCCATAAGTACGATATCCTACCAACACAATCAGATCGTACTGACTTGCAATCACCAAATATCCTTGAATGCATCGACCAGATATTCAAAACGTCACCAATAACAGGTAGATTGGGAAGTTTGTCATTCAGAAGCATCTGCACAAACCGAGGATAAAGCAGCCATTTATTCCCCTTTGTAGCATGAATGTTCTCGAGCATGTAGTTGTAGATCAGCTTTGCGAGATTAGCCTTCTGCCCTCGACAAAATAGAACCATAGCCCTTGCCCAATCCAGATTCAACCCGTCAGTTCCACCCTTCCTATGATCAAGGCACATAAAGAACACATGTGCGATGTACCTCCATTCCTTAATCAGATAGGATTTAACAAATTCCATCTTTTTCTCCCCCGGCATAGGACCCTCATAACCAGCAGTCCTAAACGCCCCATAAACCTCCTCAGCAGTCATATTAACTTCATCTCCGACATCGTCCTCTATCCTTAATACCCTTCCCACATCGGCTTCAGTAAACTCTATATCATACCCATTAACCTTAGCACATATACGTGATGGCTGTACAGACACGTTCATTACTGCTGTTCTCCAGAAATCTCTGATGTGTAGCTCGTAGATGGTCGGTGAGTGAGATATAGCATGGTGAATGTGAGAGGACTTCAACCATCTAATATAGTCCTTGTAACCAGATGCCTTCTCGTGATTTTCGTCCAGCAAAGCACACATGTTGTGCTTCTTTTCGAAAAATAACGTAGACATTGTGCCTGAAATACAAACGAAAGTTGATCAGAAACGTGAAATTTCAAAAACAGTGTATAGATTCGCTGGAATAAATAGGTTCGCTGCAAGGGCGAACCTGAGATTTGGCACCAGAACCTATAAATTCGCTGACATGAAAAACTGACATAATGGTCGAGCGAATATATAGGTTCGCTAGAAACAGTCGGGCGAATCTATGCTGATGTGCGGGCAGCATGTCGGCATAGATTCGCTCGGATGTTTTGAACTTTCGTTCAGGTTCGCCAGACGAACACATAGGTTCACTGGAACCCTAGTTTTTGAAAAACGCCCAAATCTCAGTCGACTAACCATAAGCATACAATCAAAACAACAAACAAGCAATATAATCATGAGACGAGGATATTACAATGTTTAACATTTAATCAATAACACAAACCAAACATCAATCACAGATTATAACGGGTCGATTGAGTTATCAGCGATTAAGAACAGATTTAAGGAGTAAAATAAGGATTAAAATGAAAGTAAATCATACCAGAGATGATTAAAGAAAACGGTTCAAAGATAGTGAGATGTGGTGAGTGAGGATCGAACTAAAATTTTTGACAAACGACTCGGTAACAGTAATAGTGACAGCGAATGAATGAAATGGTTTCGCCTACAACACAAATATATACAGTCACAGGTTCGCTGACATGTAAACTAGCGAACTTCAGATTCGCCCGGGACCACAGGTCAAAAGAAGACACGGCAATATGAAAAAGTTCCGGGCGAACCTGTAGATTCGCTAGTAGGTTCGCTGGGATGCAGAATTAAAAAAAATAAAATATTTTTGGTTTTTCTTAAATTTTAAATCCTTTATGAATCCATGTAAACGTCCCACGATTTCAATGCTCAAAAACAAAAGTTAAAGTGAAAAATAAAGACATAAAATTAAGGTAAAACTAAAAATTAAAAAATAAAAGAAGGATATATATATATATATATTTCATGACGTTTTTCGAGCAGAATCCGGAGAATCATAGATTGGCGGGATTTCAGATATGTTTGTCCATTTAAACCCATGCCTTCAACAAGAGATCAGCAGCTTCATTTATCAGGTTTTGGTTTGATTGAAGAAGCTCAAGCAACTCGGTCCCCACAGACATCTAGGTAAAAAGAACAAGTTCTATCATCAGGGTTTATTTGAGCAATATGATTGACTTTGCTTGAGTTTCTTGGATCAAATCTTGATTATTGATCAATTCATGAGCCACTTTGACATTCTGCATTTTGCATTTTAATTTAGGGAGTGGTGCTTGTCAACAATGTTTCATTTGAACACATTGTGACTTATTATTTGGGAAACTCAACTGATTAGAGCTCCAGGTCTATACCGACGTATAACAGAGGAGATAATCATTTGAGCATGCTCGGCGAATCTTCAGGTCAATACTTCCGTATAGCAGAGAAGATCCACCAACTCCAGGTCAATACTTCCGTATAGCAGAGGAGTTAAGCACTTTGACTCAATACATTCTGAGGAGTTAACAAGTAACTCACTCAGAGGTTTTTTCTGAAGAGTAACACTAGCAGCTTTTTATTTTGTTTTGCTAACTAGAAACTCGATTCAGGGCTAGGGTGAGGGTGATTTGGGATTTTTAAGGAAATCAATGCAAAGATTTGACGCTCTCAACCCATTTTTGACAGAACCCGTATCTTTGTGCAATCCAATCATGTCAAGGGGATAATCCTTATTGCCGAGTTCTTGAACGTTATGTTTGGCTGCTCAATCACTGTTTACTTTGTTTTCGGGCTGAGCCTATCTAACATATCCCAAACACAATACTTCTGACCTCCTTCAACGTCTCTTCAATATCAATCAAAACGGGGATCCTGAAATAGCCAAATTTGAAAAACTATAAGAAGTTAATCTTTAATATCTCCCCCAAAATTTCTATATAATAGCTATCTAATAAGAAAATTTTGTTTTCCGGATTTTCTTAATATATATATATATATATATATATATATACAGAACAAAGAAGAGAAAATAAAAAGAAATAAAATAAAAGTGAAAGAGCGAAGAAATGAGTGATCCACAGATTCTCAATGAAGAAAATGAAAAAGTTCTTTACATATTTACAAAGCCATTTTTCTTAGATAAAGGTTTTCAAAATGATATCAGTCCCAGCATAGAGATCAGTTCATAAAAACGTGGTTTGTCAAAAGTTTTTGTGAAAAGATCAGCTTTTTTGCTTTCGAGTTTCAATAGGAATAATATCAATGAACCCCTTTTCCTGAGCGTCTCTGATGGCGTGAATTCTTGTTTCGATGTGCTTGGTGCGTGTGTGATGAACTGGATTCTTGGCAATTCCAACAGCTGCTTCATTGTCACAAAAGAGTGGAGTATGAAGGAAGTTGATGCCGTAATCCATCATCTGATGCTGGATCCAGAGCACTTGGCAACAGCAGCTTGAAGCAGCAATGTATTCGGCTTCTCCTGTGGACAGGGAGACGATTGTTTGCTTCTTGCTTTGCCAGGAAACAAGACATTCTCCAAGATATTGACATCCGCCAGTGACTGATTTTCGGTTTATCCTGCAACCAGCATGATCACTATCAGAAAAAGCATGTAAATCAAAGTTCCCACCTTTTGGGTACCAAAGTCCCAAACGAGAGGACCCCTTTAGGTAACGAAAAATGCGTTTAACAGCTTTCTCATGTGATTCCTTTGGATTGGCCTGGAAGCGAGCACAGTAGAACACAGCAAATGTAATATCAGGTCGGCTATCTGTCAGATACATGAGAGATCCGATCATCGAGCGGTACCGATGAGCATCCACAGGATTCCCATTATCATCAGAAGTAAGGCATGTTTGAGCGGTGAAGGGAATCAGTTCAGGAGAAGAATCATCCATGCCAAACTTTGTGAGAATTTCTTTGATATATTTCTCTTGGTGGATAAGAATTCCATCAGGCTTTTGTTCCACTTGCAGCCCCAAGAAGAAACACATCTCCCCCATAATTGTCATTTCAAAACGATCCATCATCACTTTTTCAAACTCTCTACACAGCCCCTCATTTGTCGAACCGAAGATTATATCATCAACATACACTTGAACAATCAGTAGCTCACCATTCACCTCCTTCTTGAACAATGTCATATCTATAGTCCCACGAGAGAAACCTTTGCTGAGAAGATACTGTGTCAGAGTTTCATACCAGATACGTGGAGCTTGATGCAACCCATACAAGGATTTATCAAGCTTGTACACCTTTGAAGGAAAATCTGGATCCTCAAAACCTGGTGGTTGACATACGTAGATCTCCTCATCGATATCTCCATATAGAAATGCACATTTAACGTCCATCTGATAGACTTTAAAGTCTTTGTTAGCAGCATGAGCAAGAAAGATTCTAATGGCTTCAAGGAGAGCGACTGGAGCAAAAACTTTAGTGTAGTCAATCCCCTCCTCTTGAGCAAATCATTGGACAACCAATCTCGCCTTGTTTCTGATAACAACACCGCGATCATCTGGCTTGTTTCGGAAGACCCACTTAGTGCCGATGGGGCACTTATTAGGAGAAAGATCAACAAGTTCCCAAACTTTAAGCTTCCTAAATTGTTGCAATTCCATTTGCATGGCATCAACCCAACTACGATCTTCAAGTGCTTGTTTATAATTCTTCGGAACAACTTGAGATAGGAAAGCAGCATAGAGACACTCATTAATCAAACAACTCTGACTCCGAGTTCGCACACCATCAGTAATTGATCCTATGATATAATCAATAGGATGATCTTTCAAAGTTTTGAAATTTGTTTTGAGAAGCAAAGGGTTGGTTTGGGATGAGGATGTTTGGTTAGATGGTTGTGAAGGCACTTTTGAAGTTGGAGGAATTGTATTAGTGGAAGAAGTTGGAATAGAAGTGGATGATGATGGAATATCTAATGGTGGAATTGGAACGGTTTGAGGTGGTGGAGGTGGAGGAATGTCAAATGAAATAGGAGGTAATTGTGTAGTCGAAGGTTGTGGTTGTGGAGGTGGATGGTTAATGATAGTAACCGGTGTGTGAGGAATGATGTCATCATCATTAGAGATTGGCAGATTGAATGATTTGAAAACAGTGGTAGAATCGTAAAACCATGCAGGTTCACAGCCAATGCTTGTAGAGTTCGACTCTTGCCAGTCAACATAATAGGACTCTTGCACAATCCGCGTTCGCTTGTTGTAAACACGATACGCTTTTTGTGTGTTCGAGTATCCTACAAAGAAGCATTCATCTGAAACAGCACCAAACTTTGTTTTCTGATCTTGAGTATTCAACAGACTGCAAGAACATCCAAAGGGGCGTAGAAAATTCATCAGCGGCTTAATCCCACGAAACAGCTGGTATGATGTCTTCATCTTGTCTTTGACAATCAGTACCCGATTCAGAACATAAGCAGCACAATTAACTGCCTCAGCCCAGAAGATAATTGGAAGCTTTGACTCAATCAGCATAGTTCTAGCAGCCTCCACAAGAGTTCGATTCTTCCTTTCAGCAAGACCATTTTGTTGTGGCGTTCGTGCGGCTCTAAACTGTCTAAGAATACCCCTCTGTTCACAGAAAGAATTGAAGATATGGTTTCTGAATTCAGTTCCATTGTCGCTTCTGATGGCTTGAACCTTTCGTTTTCCAAGAACCTCGATTTGAGGAATCAGCTTCATTAACTCTTCAGCAGTCTCACTCTTGTGTGCCAGAAATCTCACCCAGGTGTACCTAGAATAATCATCTGTGACAACCAAGCAATAAGATTTCTTAGCAATAGATTTGACACTTATTGGACCAAATAAATCAATATGTAACAATTCGAGGGGTTGTGAGATAGAATTTTCAATTTTAAGTTTATGTGGCTTTTTGTGCTGCTTTCCTTTAGCAGAAGCCATGCATTTCTCAACCACAGAAAAAACTTTAAGTGGTAAACCCCTGACCAAATTGTTCTTAACCAATTTATTTAGTATTTTAAAATTAAAGTGCCCTAAACGTCTATGCCATTGAAAAGATTCAAAAGATGAAGCTTTAGATAAAAGACAGGTCACAGTGGAAGTTGATTCTTTTGATCCCATATTCAGCATATATGTATCATTTCGTCTTGGAGCTCGCATGATCACCAATTCTTCAGGAATAGTAAACTCTGGCTTCAAGAACAGACATTCATTTGGAAGAAACAACACTGGAATATTCTTATCACAGATTTGTGGTACACTGAGAAGATTGAATGACAGTTCAGGAATATAGTTAACGTCTTCCAAGGTTAGTGAGCCATTCGAGACTTCTCCTTGACCAATCATTTTACCACCCTTCTTGTCTCCCGCAAAAGCAACATATCCACCATTAATGATCCGGTAATTTGTTAGTAGGTCCTTCAACCCAGTCATATGTCTGGAACATCCACTATTAATGTGCCAATGACTATTTACAACGGCGCTTGAATGTTCCTGACATATTTCAAAATAGAAATTAGAATTTTGAAATTGGGACCCAAGCCTTAGTATACTTAGGTCGTTGAACAGAAGAAGTTTGACAAAAAAAATTATTTACAAACGTATTCAATCTCTTTCCAAAAGATTTCTGCGTAGAACTGTTTTTAACTAACTCAGGGCATTGCTTAACAGTATGATCAACATTTCCACATTTAAAGCAATGCGATTTCAAACCCACTTTGGAATCTTTAGCAACAAGAATTTTATCTATTACGATTTCTTCATCACAGTCAGATAATTGAGAATTGCAATCACTGTAAGAGTCATAAGACTCTTTTGATTTACCTGCTGTGACTTTTATCTTTTCAGATTCAGATTTAGATTTATCAATGTGATTCATGGATGAGAAAGATGATTCCCTTTCTTTAGGTTTTGAAATCCTCACAGGTGTAAAAGATGGAATTTGATGAGAAAAGAACTTTTGAAAACAATTTGTTTTGGTTTGACTTTCAGAGACATGACCTGAAAGTTCATCTTTGTCATTCACACAAACATTTTCAATCACATCATCATTCAACATATTAAAGTTTGAAGTAGAGCACCCTAAATTACTATTACAAATAAAATTGTCTGAATGTAACACATTACTAGGAACAAAATTAATTAGTCTAATGTCTTCAACAGACTTCTTTGAATCAGAATTAGAACAATCAGAACTGCTAGAACAACCAAGGCCAGTACTCCCACCATAAGCATAATCCTCTCTAACCTCTTTAAGATTCACTCCACTTAAACCTGCAATAGAGCTGTTAGTATCATTCTGTATAATCTCTTGTATAAACTCATTCGAAGGATGAGGAATTGGTGTTGGAGAATAACAGAAGGTACTAGGTAGGGGATACGCATATGCATCATTGTTATAACCCAAACCTGTCTTAACTCTGGCCCCCCGTTGTTTCTTAAAGATTTCCTCTCTTTTCATACCAGAAATTGTCCATTGTTCCAGTTTGTTTTTAACTTTTCTGGTCTCAAATTCAGCAAGAGTGACTTGCTCAGTTAAATAGTTTATCTCACAATTCTTTTCCAAAAGAGATCGTTTGAAATGTTCGTTTTCTTTTAAAGCCTCTCTCAATTTAACAAAAAATTTTGATTCGTTCTCTTTTAGCTCTTTGTTAATTTTCTTCAATTCGTTTTCGTTTGACATTAATAATTTATTTGCTTTATATATGCCAATCAAACGAATTTTGCATGCAGATGAGCACATATCCTCAATAACATCGTAAGGAAGACCAATTACCAGTTTTTCGGTAGCAAGAGCGCGATCACACTGGCAATAAGGAGTGCTCCTCTTGAACTCATCCACAGCATCAAGCCTTGCCTTCTCAATCATGGCTTCCAAGTTTAACTTTGACTCTTCATCATTCTTTGTAACAGCCCAGTGTAACCGCACCATGATATTGTCCGCTTTGGCGGCCGGAACACCCTCAGGCGCCGCCCCTCACGGTTTTAAAACGCGTCATAGTAGGGAAGGTTTCCACCCCCTTATAAGGCGGGTTTTGTTCTCCCTCCCAACCGATGTGGGATGTTACATTCCACCCCCCTTAAGGAGGCCAGCGTCCCCGCTGGCACATCGGTCTGGTCCCTAGCTCTGATACCATCTGTAACAGCCCAGTGTAACCGCACCATGATATTGTCCGCTTTGGCGGCCGGAACACCCTCAGGCGCCGCCAGGCGGCGCCTGAGGGCGTTCCGGCTGCCAAAGCGGACAATATCATGGTGCGACGGGCTGGGATGTTACAGATGGTATCAGAGCCAGTCGTCGGCCGATGTGCCAGCGAGGACGCTGGTCCTCTAAGGGGGGTGGATTGTAAGATCCCACATCGGTGGGGAGGAGAACTAAGCACTGCTTTATAAGAGTGTGGTAACCTCCCCTACCATGACGCGTTTTAAAACCGTGAGGGGCGGCGCCTGAGGGCGTTCCGGCTGCCAAAGCGGACAATATCATGGTGCGACGGGCTGGGATGTTACATTCTTCATCTCATTAACAGCAGCTTCACATACTAACCCCGAATGATTCATCTTTTCATGATCCAGATGCCCTTGAACAATAACATCTGACTGATCTTCAACAACTTCCTTCGCTTTCCCTTCTTCATCTTTCTCTTCCTTCTCTTTTTCTTCATCAACCTCCCACTTTACGACCTTACTCAAACCTTTTTCTTCCTCAATCAACTCAAACTTTGACTCAGCAGCTTTATCATAATTCTCACCATTTTAACCATAAAATTCTTTGAAAGGGTCAAAGCAATGAATATAGTTATCATCATCCTCAACAATCTCAACAACCAAGGCATGATTTATTTCTTCCTTTGTTTCTTCAATCTCTGCACTCCAATCAAAATTTGTGAGTAGTGCAGTTTCTTTTCTCGGTTTCACTTCCTCAGGTCTTTCTTGAATAGGAACGGTTCTCGAATTTCCAGAATTCACAGGTTCAGTGACTATAGATAAGGACATTCCCTCTTGAAGTGACCCAATTGCTTGCAGTTGTAACATCTCAACTTCCCTTTGTCATACCCAAGCTTGTTATTCTGACCCTGATTCCTAAAACTTCTTCGATCTGTTCTTTCCATAAACCGTCTAGTACAAAGAGTGAGCATTGCCATTTGCCATTGTATGTCAGTTTCTTCGAGATCATCAGGATCCACCTGATACATATCCTCAACAGTCATGCCCTTTCCCTTCAATTCTGTGACACCTCGATCCTAAGCGACGTGCTATGACTGAGAAATAAATATAGAAATGAGTCACCTGAAGGTTCGAACCTGTAAAATGTATAAAATCTGGAAGTTTGGCGAGAGAAAACGCCTAAAACGGTTAAACGTGTTAAATACGCGATATTAACGTGAACCGAGCCAGTTTATCACCAGATACGTAATATCTGACGAAATAAATATCTCGAGAATATTTATTATGATTCTTGAATATTATCTTTGAGAAATAAAATTTAAAACGCGAAGAGAATCGAGTACGTACGCAGTGCCGGAGTGAGCATACGGCTTACCAACCCATCTATATAACATATTCTTCTTCTTTTTATCTCATTTCAACACAAAACACACACACAAAAGGTGTGAGTGGTTAGAGAGAAAAAGAGAGGGCTGGAGTAGTCCGGCCACCCTCCGAGGGTGGTCCGGTGGCGGCCGGTGGTGGCCCGACTGCGGCCGGAGATGCTGTTTTTGACCCGGAACCATTTCTCGACGTCCTGAACACCATGGTAAGCTCCTTTTAACCTGAATCTTTCGTTAAGTGTATGTAAAGGTCGGAGAGTCTTATTGTTGGTTGCATGTGGTTGTTAACAAAAACACAGCAACGTTCTAGGATGGATTCTGGGAGATCAAACCGTTGGATGCGTCTGAAATTTCGATGGGTTGTTCCTAACATATAGGTGATAACATCTACTGTTCAGTTTTGAAAGATAATACTCAGAGGTACGGTTTTTATGTTGAACAGTGTGGCTGATCGGATTTCCGTCTCTGGAAACACAGCCCCGAAGATCATCACTTTCTTGGAGATCCGACCGTTGGATTGTGATGATTTTTGGACGGTAGCTTCTTAAGACATATATGAACATATCCACCGGAGGAAATTCCGATCAGAGGTCTAGAAATATGGTTTTAGTTCTGATCAGTTTGTAACAATTTCTATGTCGAAAAACAGGAAACTAGGTTTCGTTGTTTGTTAGTTGAGATGAGAATGTACAAATGATCTGAGTCCGGATAAATGTTCGTAATAGAAAAAAGAACGTAGGATATATTGGTTTTCATTAGATGTCGGTTTTTAAGGGGTTCGGGCATGCAAACCGACCCGGTATAAACGAACGGTTAGCCTATGATGATGGTGATGATTGTAAACCCGTCACAATATTGACCATTGTGAGACGGTGTTGGATTGCTCAAGAGTTGAGCTAGGACCAGCGGGAATCAACGAGTACCGCTGGATAATTGTGAGTGGCACTATGTTGCTTAGATACGGGCTAGGCTTCGAGTTCCTAACACGCTTCACACGGGTGAGTTTCATGACCAACTTCCCTTTTTAAATATTTTGGGGTGAAATACATGCTTAAGAATGTTTTGAGTTCAAATGATTTTTGTGTATTATTAATATTACTTGTACGATGACAAATCATTAAGCACAATGGCTCGGGATATATATGCGTATAGTCGGTACCGTCTATAATTGAATGCAATCATTTGCAGTTTAACCGGTGAAACTCAGATGTGTATATATATTATGCGAAGGTTATTTGGTAGGGAAACCATTTTGAACCAGAATTGATTTGTGTACAATTGATTTAATAATACTCTTGGAAATGATTTATGTGTCATTATCATGAACTCACCAGCTTTGTAGCTGACATGTTTTAGCATGTATTTCAGGCACATTAAGGACCCCATTATTTTAGGACATGGCGTTACAAGTCATTGAAGCATCAGATGACTACTTGGCAAGGCTTAAATTTGGCATAGATAGACTTTTAGTACATAGTTGTTTATAAATTTTAGGTATGGACCTTTGATAGTCACTATGTATAGGTTGGACCCACCGGCTTGTCGGTGTTACTTTTGTATGTAATTGTTTGACTTGTAATGTTATTAGTGTTAGCGAACCTACGGGCGAATCTATAGATTCGCCCGCAGGTCATCATGTCTTTTGTATTTAGGTATCGACTGGGCGAACCTATGTGCCCAGCGAACCTGTGTTGGTTCGCTAGATAGATTCGCTAGAGCGAATCTATCAGCGAACCTAACACCTATATATTGTAACCTTATCTTCACATTTATACAACTTTTGCACATCTTTTACCAAGACTATTTCTCACTGATTTGTGTTGTGTAATCGTTCTATTGAGGTGCTAGGAGCTTATATCTTTCATCATTGTAGCTTATTTACCTCATTTCTGTGTTGGATCTTGTTATTGGGTTATTTGGACTTTATATACTTTGTTCTTCAAGTATTGGTTATATTTGTGTTAAACAAGTCAACAAAGCACTGAAATCACGATCATTATGGACCTACAATATGGTATCAGAGCCTTAGTGCTCTTGATTGTTTGATTCAAGTGATTTTTGTGTTGATTTTTGAAGTTTTTGGGTCAAAACACTTTGGATTCTGTTTGAAGCTTGTTTCTTGTGTTTTGGAGTTGTATTTTGCTCATGGTTTGTGGTATTTGGACATAGAAAGCTTTTAAAACAAACCTGTAGGCAAATGGTCAAGTTTTGAGGGTTTTCGAGCTGTTTCCGTACTGTTTCAGAGTGGTTGAGCTACCAGCGAACCTATTTGTTCAACCAGCGAAACTAATTGTTCTTCCAGCGAACCTAATTCAAATTTTGTCCTGTTTGGTTTGTGTTGTGGCCAGCGAATCTGAGATTTCATCGAACGAAAGTTCACCTGTTTGACTGACTGTGCAAGCGAAACTGCTGCCTAAATCAGGCCAGCGAATCTGTGCTTGCTCGTCAGCGAAACTGTTTGACTGTCTAGCGAATCTGTCACCAGCGAATCTATCCAGCGAATCTATTTTTGGCGAACCTAAAATCTGTTGTTTGTAATTATGTCTACATCAACAATGAACATGCTTAAACTGGATGGAAAAGCCCAGGCTGAAAATGAATTCAACTCATTCGTTGGATTAAAGCATGAAAATCTGACTGAAATAATGAATCGATTTTTACTTGTGTCAAGCAATCTCAAAACCTATGATAAACAATTGGGAAATCATGAGCAAGTGACAAAGCTGTTGGATTCTCTTCCTTCCAAATGGAGTCTTCAGATCAAGGTGCTGAAACGAGAAAGAAACTTCCTTGACTTTAAACTAATAGAAGTGATAAACAAGTTAAAGTCACTTGATCTAAATGAAAAGAGAAAAGAGTACACTCAAGCCATGATGTTCGCAACTGTCTCTCCTCATAATTCTGCACTGATTACATCCGCTGCAAACTCACCAAGTGCAGTCTCTGGAGGATTATCAAGTTATGAATCCGTTAAATCCAGTGGTGTCTTAACAAGTGTAGGTGCCAACTCAAATGCATCCAACACCACTCAGACCTTATCTGACACTGCAGCCTCATCTGGGAAGTTTGTTCAAAATCATGAAGCTTTAATTGGTGAAGTTGTTGAAGAATCTGTTCTCAACAACGATTACATTGACTGTTTTGATCCTTTTAAAAAATTTTACGGTGAAGAGGAAATAAATACTGGAAAGGTTGCTGAGGATAGTTTGATTGAAGAGATTGCGGATTATGGTTTGAGGGAAGAAGGAAAGAGTCAGGAAAAAGATGTTCATTCTAGATTGTTGTGTGAAGCCGTTACTGGAAAGAAAGAGAAGGTCACTGTCAACGTCGGTAATGGGGCAGAAAATGCTGGTACCGATGCCGACAATGTTATGGAATCAAAGCTTGACATAGAAGCCATGATTGAACAGGCAAAGCATGAAGCTGTGGATGAATACAAGAGGAACACTCCTTACTGCCAGTGTGATCGTGCTCTAGAGGCTGAAAAACTGATAGTGGGTCTTCCTTATGATGTCGTTGAGGATATGTGTTCATCCGCATGCAAAATTCGTTTGATCGGTATTTATAAGGCAAATAAACTGTTAATGACAAATGAAAACCAATTGAAAACAATTAACAAAGAGCTTAAACAGAACGAATCAAAATTTTTTGTTAAATTAAGAGAGGCTTTAAAGGAAATCGAACATTTGAAAAGATCTCTTTTGGAAAAGAATTGTCAGATAAACTATTTAACTGAGCAAGTCACTCTTGCTGAATTTGAGACCAGAAAGGTTAAAAATAAACTGGAACAATGGACAATCTCTGGTATGAAAAGGGAAGAACTCCAAAAGAAACAACGGGGGGCTAGAGTTAAGACCGGGGTGGGTCATAAAGACGATGCACAAGTATATCCTCCACCTAGTACATTCTGTTATTCTCCTACACCTATTCCTCATCCCACAAATGAGCTGATTCAAGAGATTATAAAGAATGATACTAACAACTCTAATGCAGGTTTCAGTGGAGTGAATCTTAAGGAGGTGAGAGAGGATTATGATTATGGCGAAAGCAGTGGTCTTGAAAGTTCTAGTAGCTCTAGTTTTGATTCAAACAGGGCCGTTGAAGACAGTAGTTCGAATGTCTTTATTCCTAGTCAAGTTTTAACGTCAAAGGATATTATGTGTGACAATAATTCTGGATGCTCAACTTCAAACTCAAGTAGTTTAAATGATGATCTTATTGAAAATGTTTGTGTGAACAACAAAGCAAAACTTTCAGATCAAGTCTCTGAAAGTCAAACTAAAACAAATTGTTTTCAAAAATTTCTGTCTCATCAAATTCCATCTTTCACTCCAATAAGAATTTCAAAACCGAAAGACAAAGAATCATCTTTTTCATACATTCTTAAACCTAAATCTGCACCCTCCAAGGTAAAAGTCACAACAGGTAAGTTAAAAGAGTCTTACGACTCTTGCAGTGATTGTAACTCACAGACATCTGAAAGTAGTGAAGAGACTGCTAAATTTTCAAAAAGAAGTTTAAAATCTCATTGCTTTCAGTGTGGAAATGCTGGTCACACTGTCAAACACTGCCCGGTGATTGTTGAAAATAGTTCAAAGCCGAAATCTTTTGGAAAGAGATTGAATTCTTTTGTAAATAATTTTTTCTGTAAATCATCACCTGTTCAAAGCCCTAAATACACTAAGGCTTGGGTTCCGATTTCAAAAGTCTAATTTGTCTAGAATTTTGTAAATATGTATATAATCTTTTTCCTGTTTTGAAAAATCCGTGGGTCACTCGATTCATTGCTCCGTTACTTTATTTTATTTTATCTTCGTTTATTTGTCTTTAATCCTATATATATATATTTAGAAAATCTGAAAAACAAAAATTTCTTATTAGACGGCTACTATATAGAAATTTTGGGGGAGATATAAAAAGATTAACTATTTATAGTTTTTCAAATTTTGCTATTTCAGGATCTCCGTTTTGATTGATGTTGAAAAGTCGTTGAAGGAGGTCAGAAGCATTGCGTTTGGGATACGTCAGATAGGCTCAGCCCGAAAACGAAGTAAACAGTGATTGTGCAGCCAAACATAACGCTCAAGATCTCGACAACAAGGATTATCTCCTTGACGTGATTGGATTGCACAAAGATAATGGTTCTGTCAAAAATGGGTTGAGAGTGTCAAATCTTTGTCTTGATTTTCCCTAAAAATCCCAAATCACCCTCGCCCTATCCCCGAATTGAGTTTCTAGTATGCAAAACAAATAAAAATAAAAAGCTGCTAGTGATGCTCTTCGGAAAAGCCTCTGAGTGAGTTACTCGTTAACTCCTCAGAACGTATTGAGTCAAAGTGCTTAACTCCTCTGCTATACGGAAGTATTGACCTGGAGTTGGTGGATCTTCTCTGCTATACGAAAGTATTGACCTGAAGATTCACCGAGCATGCTCAAATGTTTATCTCCTCTGTTATACGTCAGTATAGACCTGGAGCTCTAGACTATTTGAGTTTCCCAAATAATAAGTCGCATTGTGTTCAAAATGAATCAATTGCTGACAAGCTCCACTCACAAAGAAAAGATGCAAAAATTGCACAAGTGTCAAAAGAAGCTAATGCATCGGTCAACATTCAAAAGTTGATCATTGAAATTCAAGCAAAGTCAATCGTATTGCTCAGATATACCCTGATGACAGAACTTGTTCTTTTTACCTAGACGTTTGTGGGGACCGAGTTGTCTGAGTTTCTTCAATCAAACCGAAAACATGATAAAAGAAGCTGCTGATCTCTTGTTGAAAGGACTAAGGCATGGGTTTAAATGGACAAACATATCTGCAATCCCGCCAATCGATGATTCTCCGGATTCTACTCAAAACATCATGAAGAATATATATCCTTTCTAGCGCTTAAAACCGTCTCTTGTTATTCTACTTTTATTTTATCTTATTTCATTTTACTTTTTTATTTTATTTTTAAATTTTTAGGATTATATGTGTATATGTTTATTTTTGGAGCGTTGACATCGTGGGACGCATTCACGGATTAACAAAGTTTTTAAAATTTTATAAATATTTAAGAAAATCCAAAATTTTTGTTGTTTGTCCAGCGAATCTATGGCGAACCTACAGGTTCGCTTGATCCTCATGTTCGCCCGGAATGTCTTTGATTCGCTGACATGAAACATCCTTGTTTATGTGTCAGCGAACCTGCTAGCGAACCAGTCGGCTGCCTTGACTTTTGGTCTTCCGGCGAACCTAAGGTTCGCTGGTCTGTCTGCCAGCGAACCTATGTGTGTATATATAGGTTATGTCAGCGAATTTTTTTCTAACATTCGCTGTCATCTACTGTAGCACGTTTTTCAAATTTCAAAACTACCAACGTTCGATTCTCGCTATTTCCGGTCCTTTTCACAAATTAAACATCATTTAAGTCTCTGGTATGTGATCGATTTCAACTTAATCTCTGTTTAAACCCCTAATCGCACCTTTAACCTGCTTAAATCTGTTGTCGTGTGATTGTGTGTAAAAGAAATGTCTGTTTTGGTGTTAAATGTTAGGGACTATCTTCATAATAGCCTCGTTTATTGTTTATTTTGACCTGTTGTTACTTTATTTGCTTGATAATGGTCGATTGATTGTGATTCTGGCCGTTTTTCAAAAGCTAGGGTTTCCAGCGAACCTAAGTGTTCGTCTGGCGAATCTGAACGAAAGTTTAAGACTTCGAGCGAATCTATGTCGTTATGCTGCCCGCGCAACAACATAGATTCGCCCGACTGTTTCTAGCGAACCTATACATTCGCTCGACAACATTGACTGATTTTCATGTCAGCGAATTTATAGGTTCTTGTGCCAAAAATCTCAGGTTCGCTATACCAGCGAACCTAATATCCAGCGAATCTATTTTCTGCTTTTCAAATCTTTATTTCTGATCAATCTTCGGTTATGTTTCAGGCACAATGTCGACATTATTCTTCGAGAAGAAGCACAACATGTGTGCTTTACTTGACGAAAACCACGAAAAGGCCGGGAGCTATAGAGATGCAATCAAATGGCTGAAATCGTCTCATATACATTATGCTATTTCTCACTCTCCTACTATATATGAGACGTATGTTCGGGATTTTTGGGGAACTGCTGTTATGAACGTGTCGGCACAGCCGTCACGCATTTGTGCCAAAGTCGGTGGGTATGACCTGGAGTTCACAGAGGCTGATCTAGCCAGGATTCTTAGATTAGAAGAGGATGTAGGTGAGGAAGTGAGTATGACAGCAGAGGAAGTGTACGGAGCACTCCGGACTGCCGGGTATGAGGGTCCGATGCCCGGCGAAAAGAAGATGGAGTTTATCAAGTCCTACTTGATCCAGGAATGGAGGTACATCGCTCATGTGTTTATTATGTGCCTGGATCATAGGAAGGGGGGTACGGACGGGCTGAACCTTGACTGGGCAAGGGCTATGGTGCTATTTTGCCGGGGGCAAAAGGCCAATCTCGCGAAGCTAATATTCAATTATCTTCTCGAGAACATTCACGCTACCAAAGGCATTAAGTGGTTGATGTATCCCAGGTTCATTCAGATGGTACTGAATGACAAATTGCCGAATCTTCCGGTTGTTGGCGCTGAGTTGAAAGTATGGGATATGCATTCCAGGATCTTTAAGGACTGTAAATCGGTGAGATCAGATTGTGTGGGAAGGACTGCATATCTCTGGGAGAACATGTATACGGCTGAAAGGTGGGTTTACATACAGAGGCTGATGGAAACGGAAAGGAAAAGAGGCGGAGAGAATATAGAGGTGATTGAGAAAAAGATAAAAAAGAGGAAAGCTTATGCTAAGGATAAAGACTATTCGTTTGATAGGGAAGTGGATGAGATCCAAGCCGAAATAGATGCTGGAAGGGAACTGAGGAATAAAAGAAAGGCTGATACACACGCTGAAGCATCAAAGAAAGCTAAGCACGATATAGGGGGTACATCTGCTGGGTCTCGAAATGAGTTGAAGGATGTTGTTGAGAGACTGGAAGCAGAATTGGTTGAACTGAAAGGTAAACATGAAGAACTTGAAAAGCAGGATGCAGAGAAATCGACAGTGATATATGAGATGGGTCGGATGATGAAGGACCAACAATGTTTGATTGTAAGGATCTTCAAAGAACTAAACAGTCTGAAGGAAAATGCTGGAACTGAACCGGCTATGTCTGAAGCGGAACTGAACTCCTTAACGGATATTACAAAATATCCGTTAATGGATATCGATTTTGATGATAAAGGAAAGGGAAAGGCTGTTGAGGAAGAGTTTGATGAAGAGATGGGGATTAATTTGGATGTATTTGAAGGGGATGAAGTGGTAGGAGGATCGGGTGTGGACTATACTTTGATAGATGAACCAGAAACTGACATTGATGCTGATAGTGAGGAAGATATAGATGATGAGCCGGAGAATTATAAGGTTGAAGAAAAAGGGGTTAGCTACCAGTTTGAACATGCCGATTTAGACAAGTCTGAGTGGTTTGGAAAGGAAGAAGAAGTGGTTCCTGAGGTGCCGATATTCCAACATCTAGACGAACCCAACACCAAAACAGCAAGATAGACAGATCATAGCATGGAAGTACAACCGTTTGGTGGAGGCGTATATGATTAAAAGGAGGGGTGGTGACATCACGTACGTCAAGAACCGAAAGCACTTTGCCACCTTTCCTCGCTGGGATTTGCGTAGGCTGGCAGAGCTACCACTACTTGGGAAAGAAGATAGTGGCAGGGCTTGCGCGTTCGAAGCTGCTATTCAGGAGGCTGCTAAGTCTGATTTTGTTGAGTTTGGATATCAAAAACCGAGGAGGATGAGACAGAAACAGGATAAACATTGGGTGTCGTGGAAAGGGAAAATTATGTTGAAGATAGCTGCACCGAAAGTGATGACAAGGGTCAGGGTCCCAGACACTCAGCCGCCGAGACTGAAGGATTTTGTCAAATGGTTCTATGATAATAGCACTGGGGAGGCAGTTGTCAGACTGAGTGGAGATGACCGTCCAGAAATACGACTATTTGATCCGATGGAGGTCTTCTCCTTCTGTGATGAAGATCTGAAGGTTTTGTGTGAGAACAGAATAAAGCACGGGGCTGGAGATGACACTGCTGCTGAAGCGAACCTGTTTGTTAAGGTCGCAAATAAAGCCCGGGGGATTCGTGCTGAGCTGAAGGCGGTAAATGAGAGGTTGAGGAGGTCAGATGATCTGAAAATGGACATGGACGATCTATCAAGACAACTGGATTCATCCATCGAACATAGGTTTGAGAAGCCAGTTAAAGTGATTGATTTGGAGATAGTTAGCGAGGAGCCAACAGCAGAGATACAGGCGGAAACGACAGTTCAACTTGAGCCTGATACAGAGGTCGCTGATACAGAGTTTGTGGACTCAATGCTGAATCTGAGTGAAGATGAGGCCGGAAATGAAGACTCTACAAATCCAATGGCCGGGATCAAAGAAAGGGCAGGAGCTTTTATCGAACAACTTTGAAGCCATAAAGTCGGAGCTAATCAGAAGACTTCCCCAGGTGAGGTCCAACCTAGGGGGAGTATTGATAGTCACTATGTATAGGTTGGACCCACCGGCTTGTCGGTGTTACTTTTGTATGTAATTGTTTGACTTGTAATGTTATTAGTGTTAGCGAACCTACGGGCGAATCTATAGATTCGCCCGCAGGTCATCATGTCTTTTGTATTTAGGTATCGACTGGGCGAACCTATGTGCCCAGCGAACCTGTGTTGGTTCGCTAGATAGATTCGCTAGAGCGAATCTATCAGCGAACCTAACACCTATATATTGTAACCTTATCTTCACATTTATACAACTTTTGCACATCTTTTACCAAGACTATTTCTCACTGATTTGTGTTGTGTAATCGTTCTATTGAGGTGCTAGGAGCTTATATCTTTCATCATTGTAGCTTATTTACCTCATTTCTGTGTTGGATCTTGTTATTGGGTTATTTGGACTTTATATACTTTGTTCTTCAAGTATTGGTTATATTTGTGTTAAACAAGTCAACAAAGCACTGAAATCACGATCATTATGGACCTACAACCTTTATGACTTCCGCTGTATTATTTTTAAACGACTATGTATTATGAAATTCCAACTATTCTTCTAGGCCCGAAAACGGGGTCTTATAGGTTGGTATTAGAGCCGTAGTTTAAGTGAACCAGACACTAGCGATTTGTGTTTGGACTTAAACTGAATGAGAAGATTTTGCGGATTGCCAAGTTAGCCAAGTAGTCTGATGCCAAATTAGAAGAGTATAGTTAATTACATGTTGGAACATGACTGAAACACATGAGTAGCGTAAATGGCTGATCACACACGTAGCTAATGTGATTAGGGATTTACTGTTACAAAACTGTGTTCTGGTTTGTCATCTCTTATGTTGGTTTAGACACAATGAAAGTTTGTGATTTTTATCCATTAGATTATAGTAGTATAAATGAAATATTGATAATAATTAATTAGAATATAGAATTAGAGGCTTAAGAGAGTAAAGATGTAACTCTCATATCGACTCCACATTAGGATGCATGGATGTAAAAAAACTAGAATATCCATGTGAAGTAAATTGACAATTACACTTGATCAACGTAATTGTAAATTTACAGTTACATGCGTATCCTAGTAGATCCTATTATGCATATTAATGTTTTTGCCTTAGTAATGACTTGATAGTTATTTGTGTGGCTGAGTAGTTGTAGTCATATAAAATATGAATGGATGAACTAGTTGTACATCAAGATGGAATTCCAAAAAAAAATAAGTTATTAAATAGTAGGCTGTAAATGGATAAAACATTGAAGTTGTTAAGTTGGTACCGAATAATGTTAAAGAAAACTTTTGTACTTTAAAGTTTAGACCCATACTTGGAATGTGAATCCTTCAGAAGATGCGAACATCAGGAACTTTTAGAGGTCATGAGGAATAGTCGCCATAAGTATAATAGACAACCGCTTTTAACTGCTATATGTTGAGTCTTGTTTAATTTATGAACGACGTGTATTTTTTTTATATAATAGCCTTTAGTAGGGTACCTTATTGTTAGAAGACACGTTAGAGACCTTAAATTATTATATTTACATATTGAAAGGTTATGATCGTGACCTTTAATTATCCACTTGGATATTAGAAATGAAAGACAAAGATTGTAAGACAATCTCGATTGCTACTCATGATGGTTCATCATAAGGGACAAAATGAAGAACCTATTAGATTTTAAGCTTATAGATAATTTCATCTAAGTTTAGAAATCCTCCCTCTAATCTGAAAGATAAGAGAAGCTGAAAACAATGCTAAACTATGACAGAATATCACTGTCAATATTACCGCAATGATGTCAGACTTCATCAATGGTGTTGCAAAAGACGTTCAGGAGGAAGGCAGGAAATGTGAAAGAGTGAGAAGGAATTAGTCCAAGGGTCAGGACAATGTTTCGGTATAAACTGACCATCTGAAGGCAACTGTTAACTCTTTTCAGTGGATGAAAAAGATCGAGACCACTCGAGATGTTAGTGGCTATAATGATGAAGACGGCAGGATAGAAAAGTTGAAAGAAAATAGACCACTATGTTGCAAGTTTAGAAAGGTAAATTATAATGGATGATTTGATGCCCAAGAATGCAAAGATGCGGTAGAAATGGGCATTCTACCAAAAAAATCTGTTTAGCCCATGCCTGAAGGTATTACTAGTTCAGAAGAGAAGGACACGTTGATAGCAACCTGTCTTAAGTTTCGCAAAGATGAATTCTTTGGTTTTCCTGATGAGAACCAATGAGACTATAGGCCATGATAACATGGATACACTTTTATCCATTTTAATCACACTTATGTCAGTGTACTATTCATCTTAGTGTGGCTATGAGTTTTGTGACCATTACTATTATTCCATGTTTAACTAAATTAATGGTTTAGTTATTTGGGCCTTTCATTACAAAAAAAATGCTAACAAGCAAAGAATTGAAGATATAAGTTCCGTTAAACTTCTTTCTTAAGATAAAGAAGCAGAATGCTTCTCTAGAACTCTTGCCTATGAAAGAATTGACATAGTTCTAGGTATGAACTGTTGTCTAAAGCATAAGGCACCCATAAAATATATGAATGGAGGTCGTTGGAGATCGAGGTACTGAACGATCAGGAGTCGGTAATTAACTATCAATTGCCACACAAATCCAACAAAGATGATCTTCAAGATTAGAGCAAACAAGTACCTCTGACAAGGTTGCGAAGGATACCTGTTGTACTTGATGTTCGAAGGGAAAGAAAGAAAGATTGAAGATTTCTAGTGGTAGCTGAATACCCCGACATTTCCTAGAAGACTTACATGGATTAACTCTAGATCGACGATTCCAGTTGCTTACTGTCTTGGTGCCATGTACAACTCCTATTGCTAAGGCATCATATTGCTTGACGCATTCTGAGATGAAAGAACTAATTTCACAAGTACTCTAAGAGTTGTTAGATCCTCGTTAGCATTTCTAAAAGAACCGGAGGCTCAAAACGATCTTTAGCAACTCGATTCCCTCATCCATAAGGACAATGGGAAATACGAATCCCTGGAAAACCTTTATACATTTCCTTTGATCGCCGATGCCTTTAGACTATGTACTGGGTTTTAAAGGTATTTGGCCCTCAAAATGGATTGTGGTTTTAGATCCTCAGGAAATCCCTCTTCTTAATACTCATATTCCCTTGTGTAGCTCAGTGCTTCCTCTCCTTAACAGTCAAACTATTTCTTTCTTTTAAGAAGTATGAGTGGAACTACAGATGTGTACTGATTACCAAGAATTGAATGGAGTGACGATCGAGAAGAAGTATCCCTCACGATGTTTGGTAACTTGTACAATCATCTTCAAGGATCAAGTTACTTCTTTAAAAACTGATTTGCGGTCTAGCTATCACCAAGTGAAGGTTCAAGAAGCTGATGTACGGAAGACTGAATGGCCGATGTACAAAAGACTGGATGCAAATACAAGTATGACTATTTAAATTAACCAATGCAATGCATTATTTAAGGATTGGTTGAACCTAGTATGAAAACAATACTTCTAGTTTACAATAGTATCTTGGTTTATGGTGTATTCCTACACCAAGAATGAGCATTAAGGACGTTGAGGATACTCCTAGAAACGATAAAGAAAAGAAGTATTATACGCAAAATTCTCTGAAGGTGAATTTTGGTTAAGAAATTTAAGTTTTAGGTTATGTATCGATAACAAGGAAATTCAGGTAGACCCTTCTGGTATAGAAGTGGTGATGAAAAGAAACACGTCTAAGACAACTATAGAAATCAGAAGATTTCTTGGACTAGCTAGATGCTATCTGAAATTTATACATGATTTCTTTGAGTGGTAAATCACTAATACACACACATAAAAGAAAGTGGAGTATAAATAGGGTCTGAATCAAGTAGAAACGTTTCTGACATTGAACGAAAAGTTAAGCAATGTGCATGTACTTGTATTACCCAAAAGTATGGATTTGAATAAGGTGATCGCCTATGTTTGAGAAAACTAAAGGCTATGGAGTTGCACCGAGCATGACCTAAGTACATGATGCAATAGTGTTTGCTTTAAAGGGTGTGGCGACACTATCTTTATGACATAAGGTCTGTCATATAATCATACAATAAAAATTTAAAGCACACATTCGAGCAAAAGGAGCTCGATATGCACCAAAGACGATGGATGAAAATTTTAATCATCAACTATGATTTTGAACTATGACATCGTATAAGAAAGAAAAACGTGGTTGCTATGACCCTAAGTTCGAAAGAATGTATGAAGTCAATGCAAGTACACGTTATGGGAAGACACATATGTGTGGATCCGATTATTGAGTTGAATGAGCCCAAGACAGTGGCACGTCAGGGTGAAAATTTTAAGAATAAAGAAGTAGTAGGAACTGCAAGGAAGTTAACGCTAGGAAGCAAATGAATGCTTCTGTTAGGCTGTCAAGTTTCGTTTGGATGCTGAACTTCGGAAATCTACGAAAGATAATAATATTCTAAGAGGTTCATAAGAGAAGGTGCCTGGTGCATCCAAGTGTAAATGCGATGTATTATACAATGTAAGGTCATTGTTAATACCAAGAGTGAAGAAAGATATAACGACCTATGTGCAAAGATGTATGACTTATTTGCAAGCAAAAGCCAAACATTAGGAACTATTAGGTAGGTTATAACCTCTTAAAATTTCCACATGGATATGGGAAATGACCACCATGGACTTTGGTCGAAGCGAATGACCATTAAGACTTCTCAAGACATGCTCCATGCATGTGTATTTGACATCAGTAGAAGTTGAGATTTTGAATTCCTACTAATAGGTCTTTTCGTGTGAAACAGCTACCAAGAAAGTATAAAAGTTGTGCCTTTTGAGGACACACGACAGTGAGTATAGAACGATGCTTTATCGATTCAAAGCGAGCAAGGGACAATTTTCAACTTCTGGATTGGTCTTAGACATGACCAATAAAGTAATAGATACATGTGAAAGGCTACAACTCGAGATCACATGAAAGGTTAAATAGGTAGACGATGAAGGTCTTTGGAAATTACGATCCAGGACATGTTATGTTGAAGGAGTCGCCAAGGTAGGACACCACTCGAAATATATATAAAAAAAAGTTGAGTTCTCAATATATTGATCATTTGAGGTCATAATAAAAATAAGAATAATGACCTAAATGATATAACTCCCTAATGAGTTAAGATAAGTACGTCATGTACTCAATATATGTTTATCTAATGAGACATCAAGGATTCCACTAGACAAGATCTAGGTGGATATATAAATAAATATCATTAATGACCCATCGACATAAATCGATAAGAACGTTAAGGATTAAGAAATGAACGCATTCCAATCGTAGAGGATATGTGGACTGCTAAGCGTGATCCAAACTTTATGTTGGACATGAGATACGCTATGAGGAAGATGTATAATCATGATTACGACTCGATGTGATTCCGGGACGGAATCCTTTTAAGGGGGAGAAGATGTGACACCCCGATCCTAAGCGACGTGCTATGACAGAGAAATAAATGTAGAAATGAGTCACCTGAAGGTTCGAACCTGTAAAATGTATAAAATCTGGAAGTTTGGCGAGAGAAAACGCCTAAAACGGTTAAACGTGTTAAATACGCGATATTAACGTGTACCGAGCCAGTTTATCACCAGATACGTAATATCTGACGAAATAAATATCTCGAGAATATTTATTATGATTCTTGAATATTATCTTTGAGAAATAAAATTTAAAACGCGAAGAGAATCGAGTACGTACGCAGTGCCGGAGTGAGCATACGGCTTACCAACCCATCTATATAACATATTCTTCTTCTTCTTTTTTCATTTCAACACAAAACACACACACAAAAGGTGTGAGTGGTTAGAGAGAAAAAGAGAGGGCTGGAGCAGATTCCGGCCACCCTCTAAGGGTGGTTCGGTGGCGGCCGGTGGTGGCCCGACGGCGGCCGGAGATGCTGTTTTTGACCCGGAACCATTTCTCGACGTCCTGAACACCATGGTAAGCTCCGTTTAACCTGAATCTTTCGTTAAGTGTATGTAAAGGTCGGAGAGTCTTATTGTTTGTTGCATGTGGTTGTTAACAAAAACACAACAACGTTCTAGGATGGATTCTGGGAGATCAAACCGTTGGATGCGTCTGAAATTTTGATGGGTTGTTCCTAACATATAGGTGATAACATCTACCGTTCAGTTTTAAAAGATAATACTCAGAGGTACGGTTTTTATGTTGAACAGTGTGGCTGATCGGATTTCCGTCTCTGGAAACACAGCCCTGAATATCATCAGTTTCCCGGAGATCCGACCGTTGGATTGTGACGATGTTTGGACTGTAGCTTCTTAAGACATATATGAACATATCCAACGGAGGAAATTCCGATCAGAAATCTAGAAATATGGTTTTGGTTCTGATCAGTTTGTAACAATTTCTATGTCGAAAAACAGGAAACTAGGTTTCGTTGTTTGTTAGTTGAGATGAGAATGTACATATGATCTGAGTCCGGATAAATGTTCGTAATAGAAAAAAGAACGTAATGATATATTGGTTTTCATTAGATGTCGGTTTTTAAGGGGTTCGGGCATGCAAACCGACCCGGTATAAACGAACGGTTAGCTTATGATGATGGTGATGATTGTAAACCCGTCACAATATTGACCATTGTGAGACGGTGTTGGATTGCTCAAGAGTTGAGCTAGGACCAGCGGGAATCAACGAGTACCGCTGGATAATTGTGAGTGGCACTATGTTTGCTTAGATACGGGCTAGGCTTCGAGTTCCTAACACGCTTCACACGGGTGAGTTTCATGACCAACTTCCCTTTTTTAAATATTTTGGGGTGAAATACATGCTTAAGAATGTTTTTGAGTTCAAATGATTTTTGTGTATTATTAATATTACTTGTACGATGACAAATCATTAAGCACAATGGCTCGGGATATATATACGTATAGTCGGTACCGTCTATAATTGAATGCAACCATTTGCAGTGTAACAGGTGAAACTCAGATGTGTATATATATTATGCGAAGGTTATTTGGTAGGGAAACCATTTTGAACCAGAATTGATTTGTGTACAATTGATTTAATAATACTCTTGGAAATGATTTATGTGTCATTATCATGAACTCACTAGCTTTGTAGCTGACTTGTTTTAGCATGTATTTCAGGCACATTAAGGACCCCAGTATTTTAGGACATGGCGTTACAAGTCATGGAAGCATCAGATGACTATTTGGCAAGGCTTAAATTTGGCATAGATAGACTTTTAGTACATAGTTGTTTATAAATTTTAGGTATGGACCTTTATGACTTCGGTTGTATTATGTTTAAACGGCTATGTATTATGAAATTCCAACTATTCTTCTAGGCCCGAAACGGGGTCTTATAAATTATCCAGCAACAAGAGCTTCATAGATATGAACAAACATTCCAAATAAAGCCATAGTGTCAGATGGAATCTGAGTGGTGACACATGCATTCGAACCGGAACCAACACTTGTAGATGCACCAACAGATTTAACAGACCCAAGACTTGATGATCCTCCAGATGCAGCACCATAGATAGGAGAGTTTGCAGCGGATGTAATAAGTGCAGCATTCTGAGGAGGGATATTTGGAAGCATCATAGACTGATCGTATTCTCTTCTCTTCACATCAAGATCAAATGACTTCAGCTTGTTTATAACATCCATCAGTTTAAAGTCATGAAAGTTTCTCTCTTGCTTCAACAGTTTGATCTGAAGACTCCACTAAGGAGGAAGTGAATCTAACAACTTTGTGACTTGCTCATAATTTCCCAGCTTCTCATCATACTTTTTCAGATTACTTGATACAGACAGAAAGCGGTTGGTAATATCAGTCAAGCTTTCTTGTGAATACCCCACGAATGAATTGAACTCTTTCTCATCTTGAGCTTTTCTGTCCAACTTCAAATCCTCATTACCATCAAAGAACTCACACAATGCATCATACAAGCTTTTGGCAGTTGTGTGTTCAGCAAACCTGTTGTAAATATCTTGATGCAAACAAAGTATCAATGCTCCAAGGGCCTTTTTATCGCGATCAAGCAACTTGATGTCTCCCTCAGTGAAAGTACTTGGATCAGTGTTTATTGAAGTAACAGTTCCTTCAACTTTCTTTGGTACATGCGGACCATTCACAATTGACTCCCATTGGGGGAGCACACAATATGGGGGAGCTTGTGAGATTAAGGATCTTCAGCAACAAACTTTGGCTAGCCTCAGTCTTGGGGGAGTTTTGTTGGAGCTGAAATTAAGACTGAAGCTTACCAAATTGAAGATCCAACAGTATTGACTTATCGGTGCTGAACACGATGCAAGACGTTGATAATAATAGACTATGGGGGAGTATTGTTGGACCTGAATTGTAGTCTAATATTATCTGTTGGTCCATAATGATCGTGATTTCAGTGCTATAATGACTTGTTTAACAACGAAACACACTTGACTCAAACAAACAAAGTGTATTATAACCCAACAACCACTAACGAGATTAAACCACACAACCAGAGGTAAATCAGCTACAAAGATGTGTAATATATGCTCTTAGCACCTCCAGTAAACACACACACAACACACAAAGATTTGGATCAGGTTTTGTCAAAGTTGCAAAAGTTGTATTTCTTGAAGATAAGGTTACAATATATAGCAGACATAGGTTCGCTGATAGATTCGCTGCAGCGAATCTATCTAGCGAACCAAATAGGTTCGCCGGGCACAATCAGGTTCGCCCGGTCGATACCAAATCAAAAGCTAAACTGTGCTACGGGCGAATCTATAGATTCGCCCGTAGGTTCGCTAGAACAAATACATACAAAATACATACAAAATATATAACACCGACATACCGGTGAGTCCGACCTATACATGACTATCAATACTCCCCCTAGGTTGGACCTCACCTGGGGAAGTCTTCTGTTTTAGCTCCGTCTTCTGTTGGCTTCAAATATATTCAACGTATGCTCCTGCCCTTCCTTTAATTCCGGCCATCGGATTGGTAACGTCTTCAGATCCGGCCTCTTCGTCTTCACTGAATACCAGCATCGATTCCACAAACTCTGCTTCGGCGACCTCAGTATCAGGCACATCCAGAACAATTGTTTCCGCCTGAATTTCTTCTGTATGCTCCTCGCCAGTCACATCCAAATCTACAACCTCTACTGGTTTCTCGAACCTCTTCTCAATCGTTTTATCAAGCTGCTTTGACAAGTCATCCATTTCCAAGTTCTGATCATCTGTCATCCTCAGTCTCTCATTTACCTTCCTGAGTTCAGCACGAATTCCCCGGGCTTTGTTTGCGACCTTCACAAACAGGTTCGCTTCAGTTCTAGTATCATCTCCAGCCCCGTGCTTAATCCTATTCTCACACAAAACTTTCAAATCCTCATCACAAAATGAGAAGACCTCCATAGGATCAAGTAGTCGAATTTCTGGACGATCTTCCCCTTTCAGTCGGATAACCGCCTCACCCGTGCTGTTGTCATAAAACCATTTGAGGAAATCTTGCAGTCTGGGTGGCTGTGTGTCCGGAACCCTCACCCTTGTCATAATCTTTGGGGCTTCGATTTTCAAAACAACCTTTCCCTTCCACGAAACCCAATGCCTGTCTTTCTTCTGTCTCATCCGCCTTGGTTTTTGGTACCCAAAATCAACAAAATTATTCTTCGCAGCTTCTCTGATTGTCACCTCAAATGCACATGCCCTTCCACTGTCCTCCTTTCCTATCAGAGGAAGTTCCGCCAACCTTCGCAAGTCCCACCTCGGCAAGGTGGCGAAATGCTTCCTGTTTCTGATATAGCTGATATCCCCACCCCTTCGTTTAATCATATATGCGTCCACCAGACAGTTGTACTTCCACGCTATCACTTGCCAATCTAACTGAGAGGTGTTTGGCTCATCAATGTTATGAAAGATAGGTACCTCTTGAACAACCTCTTCTTCTTTTCTGAACCACTCCGATTTATCTAATTCAATATGCTCAAACTGATAACTAACCCCCTTTTCTTCAACCTTATACTTCTCTGGCTCATCCTCTAAGTCATCTTCACTGTCAGCATTTATGTCAACCTCTGGTTCATCTATCAGACTAAAGTTCACGCTTGATCCTCCAACCACCTCTGCCCCCTCAAACACATCCAAATCTATACCCATTTCTTCATCGAACGGCTCCTCAGCAGCTTTACCTTTTCCTTTGTCCTGATCCCCAAATACAACGTCCATTAACGGATACTTTGCAGCATCCGTTAAGGCTATTCAGTTCCTTGAATATCCTAACTATCAGGCATTGTTGATCCTTCATCATTCTCCCTATTTCAAATATAACAGTCGACTTTTCAGTATCCTGGGTCTCCAATTCCTCATACTTACTCTTCAGTTCCCCCAACTCAGCCTTTAAACTGTCAATCTCACCTTTCAGTCCACTAACAGATTCAGTAGATGTACCCGCAGTATCGTGCTTTGCCTTCTTTAACGCTTCAGTTGGTGCATCAGATTTCCTCTTCGTCCGTTTTTCCCTACCTGCATCAACCTCAGCCTGTATCTCATCCACTTCTCGATCAAAAGAATAATCCTTTTCTTTAGCGTACGCCTTCCTTTTCCTTATCTTCTTCTCAACAACCTCTATGTTCTCACCGCCCCGTTTCCTCTCAGTCTCCATTAATCTCTGAATTTGTACCCATCTATCAGCCGGGTACATGTTCTCCCACAAAAATGAGGTCCTACCTACGCAATCAGCACGAACTGACTTACAGTCCCCAAAAATTCTGGAATGCATCTCCCATATCTTCAAAACATCACCAACAACCGGAAGATCTGGAAGCTTGTCATTTAGAATCATTTGCACAAACCGAGGATACATCAGCCATTTGCCCGCCTTGGTTGCATGGATGTTTTCTAGCATGTAGTTGTAAATGAGCTTTGCTAGATTCGCTTTTTGCCCTCGGCAAAACAGCATCATGGCCCGAGCTCAATCCAAATTCAATCCGTCAGTACCCCCTTTCCTATGATCCAAGCACATAATGAATACGTGTGCAATATATCTCCATTCTTGGATCAGATAGGATTTAACGAATTCCATCTTCTTCTCTCCAGGCATCGGACCCTCATAACCCGCAATCCTGAATGCCCCATATACCTCCTCAGCGGTCATATTCACTTCATCTCCGACATCATCCTCTAATCTCAAAATCCTGGCCAGATCAGCCTCAGTAAACTCCAGATCAAAACCACTAACCTTGGCACATATACGAGATGGCTGTACAGACACATTCATCACTGCAGTTCTCTAGAAATCTCAAACATGCAGCTCGTATATGGTTGGTGAATGAGAAATGGCGTGATGTATGTGAGACGACTTCAGCCATCTGATACAGTCTCTATAGCCACCGACTTTTTCGTGATTCTCGTCAAGCAAAGCACACATGTTGTGCTTTCTTTCGAGAATAATGTAGACATCGTGCCTGAAAAATAAACGGAGATTGATCAGAAACGAAGATTTTGAAAAACAGTTAATAGATTCGCTGGATAATTAGGTTCGCTGAAAGAGCGAACCTGAGATTTGGCACCAGAACCTATAGATTCGCTGACATGAAAAATCAGTCATTTGGTCGAGCGAATGTATAGGTTCGCTAGAAACAGTCGGGCGAATCTATGTTGATGCACGTGCGGCATGACGACATAGGTTCGCTCGAAGTTTTGAACTTTCGTTCAGATTCGCCAGACGAACACATAGGTTCGCTGGAAACCCTAGTTTTTGAAAAAACGGCCAAAATCACAGTCAATACACCATTATCAAGCAAACAAAGCAACAAACAGGTAATATAAACATCAAACGAGGGTATTATGAAGTAAATTCCTGACTAAAAACACCAAATCAGTCATTTGATTTTCACAATGTCACAGATCGACGGATTTAAGGGGGTAAAAGTGCGATTGATGGTTTGAAAAATAGATTAAGATGAAGACGAGACATACCAGACCAAAGTAAAGGTGATTTTAGTGTGAAAAACCGGTTGTGGATAAGAATCGAACACACGGCAGTTGGAATTTGAAAAACCCAGCTACAGTAATAGTGACAGCGAAATTGTGAAATATTTCGCTGTCACTACTTATATATACAGACACAGGTTCGCTGGAAGACATACTAGCGAACTTTAGATTCGCCCGAAGACCAAAAGTCAAGTAAACCACGGCGGCGATGTAAAGAGGTTCCGGGCGAACCTGAGGTTCTGGCGAACCTGTTGGTTCGCTAGTAGATTTGCTGGCACATAAAAAAAAAATAAAATATTTTTGGTTTTTTTTTTCTCAAATTTTAAATTCTTTGAAAATTCACGAAAACGTCCCACTATTTCAACGCTCCAAAAATAAACATATTAACTTAGTTAATAATAATAACAAGGAAAAATAAGAAAAATAAAATGAAAGAAAAAGCAAGAAGTAAAAGCTAAAGAAGGATATATGTATTTTTCATGATGTTTTGAGCAGAATCCAGAGAATCATCGATTGGCGGGATTGCAGATATGTTTGTCCATTTAAACCCATGCCTTAGTCCTTTCAACAAGAGATCAGCAGCTTCTTTTATCATGTTTTTGGTTTGATTGAAGAAGCTCAAACAACTCGGTCCCCATAGACATCTAGGTAAAAAGAACAAGTTCTGTCATCAGGATATATCTGAGCAATACGATTGACTTTGCTTGAATTTCAAGGATCAAATTTTGAATATTGATCGATGCATTAGCTTCTTTTGACACTTGTGCAATTTTTGCATCTTTTTGTGAGTGGAGCTTGTCAGCAATTGATTCTTTTGAACACAATGCGACTTATTATTTGGGAAACTCAAATAGTTCAGAGCTCCAGGTCTATACCGACGTATAATAGAGGAGATAAACATTTGAGCATGCTCGGTGAATCTTCAGGTCAATACTTCCGTATAGCAGAGAAGATCCACCAACTCCAGGTCAATACTTCCGTATAGCAGAGGAGTTAAGCGCTTTTACTCAATACGTTCTGAGGAGTTAACAAGTAACTCACTCAGAGGTTTTTCCGAAGAGCATCACTAGCAGCTTTTTATTTTATTTGTTTTCCACACTAGAAACTCGATTCGGGGATAGGGCGAGGGTGATTTGGGATGTTTAGGGAAATCAAGGCAAAGATTTGACGCTTTCAACCCATTTTTGACAGAACCCTTATCTTGGTGCAATCCAATCATGTCAAGGGGATAATCCTTGTTGCCGAGATCTTGAACGTTATGTTTGGTTGCACAATCACTGTTTACTTTGTTTTCGGGCTGAGCCTATCTGACATATCCCAAACACAATGCTTCTGACCTACTTCAACGTCTCTTCAACATCAATCAAAATGGAGATCCTGAAATAGCAAAATTTGAAAAACTATAAATAGTTAATCTTTAATATTCTCCCCCAAAATTTCTATATTATAGCTATCTAATAAGAAATTTTTGTTTTTCAGATTTTCTTAATATATATATACAGAATAAAAGAAGATAAAAGGAAATAAAATAAAATAAAGGAGCCAAGAATTGAGTGACCCGCGGAATTTTCAAAGAAGGAAAAGAAATGGTTATATACATATTTACAAATTGATTCACATAGAAAAAGGTTTTCAAAAAGATATAAGTCCCAGCATAGAGATCAGTTCATAAAAACGTGGTTTGTCAAAAGTTTTTGTGAAAAGATCAGCTTTTTGCTTTCGAGTTTCAATAGGAATAATATCAATGAACCCCTTTTCCTGTGCATCTCTGATGGCATGAATTCTTGTTTCGATGTGCTTGGTGCGAGTGTGATGAATAGGATTCTTGGCAATTCCAACAGCAGCTTCATTATCACAAAAGAGTGGCGTATGAAGAAAGTTGATGCCATAATCCATCATCTGATGCTGAATCCAGAGCACTTGGCAACAGCAACTTGAAGCAGCAATGTATTCTGCTTCTCCTGTGGATAAAGAGACGGTTGTTTGCTTCTTGCTTTGCCAGGAAACAAGACATTCGCCAAGGTATTGACATCCGCCAGTGACTGATTTTCGGTTAATCCTGCAACCAGCATGATCACTATCAGAAAAAGCATGTAAATCAAAGTTCCCACCTTTTGGGTACCAAAGTCCCAAACGAGAGGAACCCTTAAGGTAACGAAAAATGCGTTTAACAGCTTTCTCATGTGATTCTTTTGGATTGGTCTGGAAACGAGCACAGTAGCACACAGGGAATGTAATGTCCGGTCGGCTTGCAGTCAGATACATGAGAGATCCGATCATCGAGCGATACCAATGAGCATCCACAAGATTCCCATTATCATCGGAAGTAAGGCATGTTTGAGCGGTGAAAGGAATCAATTCAGGAGACGAGTCATCCATGCCAAACTTCTTGAGGATCTCTTTGATATATTTCTCTTGGTGGATAAGAATTCCATCAGGGTTTTGTTCCACTTGCAGCCCCAAGAAGAAACACATCTCCCCCATTATCGTCATTTCAAAGCGATCCATCATCACTTTTTCAAATTCTCTACATAGCCCCTCATTAGTCGAACCGAAAATTAGATCATCAACATACACTTGAACGATCAGCAGCTCCCCATTCACCTCCTTCTTGAACAATGTCATATCTATAGTCCCACGAGAGAAACCTTTGCTGAGAAGATACTGTGTCAGAGTTTCATACCAGATACGTGGAGCTTGATGTAACCCATACAAGGATTTATCAAGCTTGTACACCTTTGAAGGAAAATCTGGATCCTCGAAACCCGGTGGTTGACATACGTAGATCTCCTCATCGATATCTCCATATAGAAATGCACATTTCACATCCATCTGATAAACTTTAAAGTTTTTGTTCGCAACATGAGCAAGAAAGATTCTGATGGCTTCAAGGCGAGCGACTGGAGCAAAAACTTCAGTGTAGTCAATCCCCTCCTCTTGAGCAAATCCTTGAACAACCAGTCTCGCCTTGTTTCTGATGACAACACCGCGATCATCTGGCTTGTTTCGGAAAACCCATTTAGTGCCGATGGGACACTTATTAGGAGGAAGATCAACCAGTTCCCAAACTTTAAGCTTCCTAAATTGCTGCAGTTCCGTTTGCATGGCATCAACCCAACTAGGATCTTCAAGTGCTTGTTTATAATTCTTCGGAACAACTTGAGATAGAAAGGCAGCATAGAGACATTCATTAATCAAACCACTCTGACTCCGAGTTCGTACACCATCAGTAATTGATCCTATGATATAATCATGAGGATGATTTTTCAAGGTTTTGAAGTCTGTGTTGAGGAGCAAAGGATTGGTTTCGGTTGAGGGTGTTTGATTAGATGGCTGTGAATGTATGTTTGAGGTTGGAGGAATTGTTGGAGGAATTGTATTAGTGGTAGATGTAGGAATTGAAGTGGATGATGATGGAATATCTGATGGAGAAGTTTGAACACTTTGAGGTGGTGGAGGTGGTGGGATGTCAAATGAAGTGGGAGGTAATTGTGTAGTTGAAGCTTATGGTTGTGATTGTGTAGGTGGATGGTTAAAGATAGAAACTGATGTGTGAGGAATGATGTCATCATCGTCAGAGTCTGGAAGATTGAATGATTTGAAAATAGTGGTGGAATCATAAAGCCATGCCGGTTCACTGCCAATACTTGTTGTGTTTGACTCTTGCCAGTCAACATAATAAGACTCTTGCACAATCCGCGTTCGCTTGTTGTAAACACGATACACCTTTTGTGTGTTCGAGTATCCTACAAAAAAGCATTCATCCGAAACAGCACCAAATTCGTCTTCTGATCTTGAGTATTCAAAAGAGTGCAAGAACACCCAAAGGGGCGCAGAAAATCAATCAATGGCTTAATCCGAAACAGCACCAAATTCGTCTTCTGATCTTGAGTATTCAAATTCATCTTTTCTTTGACAATCAGTACCCTGTTCAGAACATAAGCTGCACAATTAACTGCCTCCGCCCAGAAAATAATTGGAAGCTTTGACTCAATCAGCATAGTTCTAGCAGCCTCCACAAGGGTTCGATTCTTCCTTTCAGCAACACCATTTTGTTGTGGTGTTCGTGCGGCGCTAAACTGTCTGAGAATACCCCGTTGTTCACAGAAAGAGTTGAAGATATGGTTTCTGAATTCCGTTCCGTTATCGCTTCTGATGGCTTGAACCTTTCGCTTTCCAAGAACCTCGATTTGAGGTATCAACTTCATTAGCTCTTCAGCAGTCTCACTCTTGTATGCCATGAATCTCACCCAGGTGTACCTAGAGTAATCATCTGTGACAACCAAGCAATAAGATTTCTTAGCAATAGATTTGACACTTATTGGATCAAATAAATCAATATGTAACAATTCGAGGGGTTCTAAGATAGAATTTGTAATTTTAAGTTTATGTGGCTTTTTGTGTTGTTTTCCTTTAGCACAAGCCATGCATTTCTCAACCACTAAAAAATCTTTGAGTGGTAAACCCCTAACCACTGAAACGATTCAAAAGATGAAGCTTTAGACAGGAGACAGGTCACGGTGGAATTTGATTCCTTTGATCCCATATTCAGCATATATGTATCATTTCATCTCGGAGCTCGCATGATCACCAATTCTTCAGGAATAGAAAACTCTGGCTTCAAGAACAAACATTCATTTGGAAGAAACATCACTGGGATATTCTTATCACAGATTTGTGATACACTGAGAAGATTGAATGCCAGTTCAGGAACGTAGTTGACGTCTTCCAAAGTTAGTGAACCATTGGAGACTTCTCCTTGACCAATCATTTTACCACCTTTCTTGTCTCCTGCAAAAGCAACATATCCGCCATTGATGATCCGATAGTTAGTCAGTAGGTCCTTCAACCCTGTCATATGTCTGGAACATCCGCTGTCAATATGCCAATGACTATTTACAACGGCATTTGAATGTTCCTGATATTTATTTAAAAAAATTAAAAAAGTTAGACCTTCGAAATTGGCACCCAAGCCTTTGTGTACTTGGGTGGTGGAACAGATGAAGAATTACAAAAGAAATTATTTACAAATGTGTTTAATCTTTTTCCAAAAGATTTTTGCTTTGAACTATTTTTGACTAACTTGGGGCATTGCTTAACAGTATGATCAAGATTTCCACATTTAAAGCAATGGGATTTCAAACTTACTCTGGAAACTTTATTAACAAGAGTTTTATCCATTTCAATTTCCTCATCACATTCAGACGTTGAGAATTGCAATCACTGTAAGAGTCATAAGGTTCCTTTGATTTACCTGTTGTGACTTTTACCTTTTCAGATTCAGATTTAGGTTTTGAAATTCTCACGGGTGTGAAAGACGGAATTTGATGAGTGAAGAACTTTTGAAAACAGTTTGTTTTGGTTTGACTTTCAGAGACATGACCTGAAAGTTTGTCTTTGTCATTCACATACGCATTTTCAATCAAATCATCATTCAACACATTAGGGTTTGAAGTAGTGCACCCTAAATTACTATTAAACATGGAATTGTCTGAATATAACACATTACTAGAAACAGAATTAATTAAACTAATGTCTTCAAAAGACTTCTTAGAATCAGAACTAGAACATTCACTACTGCTAGAACAACCAAGCCTAGTACTCCCACCATAAGCGTAATCCTCTCTAACCTCTTTAAGATTTACTCCACTTAAACCTGCAATAGAGCTATTAGTATCATTCTGGATAATCTCTTGTATCAGCTCATTTGATGGACGAGGAATAGGTGTTGGAGAGTAACAGAAGGTACTAGGTGGGGGATATGCATATGTTTCATTATTAAGACCCAAACCTGTCTTAACTCTGGCCCCCCGTTGTTTCTTGCAGAGTTCCTCCCTTTTCATACTAGATATTGTCCACTGCTGCAGTTTATTTTTGAGTTTTCTTGTTTCAAATTCAGCAAGAGTGACTTGCTCAGTTAAGTAGTTTAATTCACAGTTCTTTTCCAAAAGAGTTATTTTTAAATGTTCATTTTCTTTCAAAGCTTCTCTTAATTTGACAAAATATTTTGATTCACTTAATTTAAGCTCTTTGTTAGTTCTCTTTAATTCGTTTTCGTTTGACATTAACAATTTATTAGCTTTGTATATGCCAATTAAACGAATTTTGCAAGCAGATGAACACATATCTTCAATAACGTCATAAGGAAGACCAATTACTAGTTTTTCGGCAGCAAGGGCACGATCACACTGGCAGTAGGGAGTGTTCCTCTTGAATTCATCAACAACATCAAGCCTCGCCTTCTCAATCATTGCTTCCAAGTTAAGCTTTGACTCCTCCTCATTCTTCATTTCATTTACCGCAGCTTCACAAACCAATCCCGAGTGATTCAGATGCCCTTGAACAATAGCATCTGATTGTTCTTCATTAACTTTCTCCACCTTCCCTTCCTCATCTTCACCATAAAATTCTTTGAAAGGATCAAAGCAATTTATATAGTTGTCATCAACCTCAACAATTTCAGCAACTAGGGCATGATTAATTTCCTCCTTTGTTTCTTCAATTTCTGCACTCCAATCAAAGTTGGTGAGTAGTGCAGTTTCATTCTTTGATTTCGCTTCCTCAAGCCTTTCTTGATTTGGAACAGATCTTGGGTTTCCAGAATTCACTGGTTCAGTAACAATTGGTAAAGGACATTCCCTTTTGAAGTGGCCTAATTGTTTGCAGTTATAATATCTCAGCTTTCCTTTGTCATACCCCAGCTTGCTGTTCTGTCCCTGATTCCCAAAATTTCTTCTACCTGTTCTTTCCATGAATCGTCTAGCACGAAGAGTAAGCATGGCCATTTGCCATTCGATGTCGGTTTCTTCAAGATCATCAGGATCCACCTGATACATGTCTTCAACAGTCATCCCCTTTCCCTTCAACTCACCAGCAACAAGAGCTTCATAGCTATGAACAAACATTCCAAACAAAGCCATAGTGTCAGATGGAATCTGAGTGGTGGCAGATGCATTTGAGCTTGAACCAACATTTGTAGATGCACCAACAGATTTAACCGACACATAACTTGATGATCCTCCAGGTGCAGTACTGTAAATGTGAGAGTTTGCAGCGGATGAAATAAGTGCAGCATTCTGAGAAGGAATATTTGGAACCATCATAGACTGATTGTATTCTCTTCTCTTCACATCAAGATCAAATGACTTCAGCTTGTTTATAACATCCATCAGCTTATAGTCATGAAAGTTTCTTTCTTGTTTCAACAATTTGATTTGTAAACTCCATTGAGGGGGAAGAGAATCTAACAGCTTTGTCACATGTTAATGATTTCCCAGCTTATCATCATACTTCTTCAGATTACTTGATACAGACAGAAATCGATTGGTAATATCAGTCAGATTTTCTTGCGAATACCCCACAAAAGAGTTAAACTCTTTCTCAGCTTGAGCTTTTCTATCCAGCTTCAAATCCTCATTACCATCATAGAACTCGCACAGCGCATCATACAAGCTTTTTGCAGTTGTGTGTTCAGCAAACCTGTTGAAAATATCTTGATGCAAACAAAGTATCAATGCCCCGAGTGCCTTTTTGTCACGATCAAGTAACTTGGTGTCTGCTTCAGTAAAAGTACTTGGATCTGTGTTTATTTAAGTTACAGTTCCTTCAACTGTCTTAGGCAGTGTAGTAGAAGAAAGCTTTCAAACACCTCTTCCAATCTTCAAAATTTTCACCACTAACAAGCCTCGGTGGCCTGTTAGGTTGAACACTATCCAGATCATTCATATTCAGTGTTGATGTAGCCATAATTTTGAACAGATTATAGATTCGCTGAAGACAAATAGATTCGCTGGATTAGATTCGCTCAAAGAACAAACAGATTCGCTGGCAGATTCGCTAGACAAACAAACAGATTCGCTGACCAGCAAGCACAGTTTCGCTCGACAGATTTTGGCAGCAGTTTCGCTTACACAATGAGCCAAACAAGTGAACTTTCGTTCGATGAAATGTCAGATTCGCTAGCCACAACCACAAAATTACAGAACACAAGATTTGACTAGATTCGCTGGATGAACAACTAGATTCGCTGGAAGAACAGATAGGTTCGCTGGGTTACGAACTAACCTGTAATAGTACGAAAACAACCCGGACAGCTTCAAAACTTGACCATTTGTAGACTCGTTTGTTTCAAAAGCTTCCTATGACCAAATATGACAACACTTGAGCAAAATACAACACCAAAACACCAAAATCAGTCTAGAAAAGAATCAAATAGTGTTTTGACACAAAAACCCCAAAATCAACACAAAAATCACTAGAATCAAACAATCAAGAGCATTAAGGCTCTAATACCATATTGTTGGTCCATAATGATCGTGATTTCAGTTCTATAATGACTTGTTTAACAACGAAACACACTTGACTCAAACAAACAAAGTGTATTATAACCCAACAACCACTAACGAGATTAAACCACACAACCAGAGGTAAATCAGCCACAAAGATGTGTAATATATGCTCCTAGCACCTCCAGTAAACACACACACAACACACAAAGATTTGGATCAGGTTTTGTCAAAGTTGCAAAAGTTGTATTTCTTGAAGATAAGGTTACAATATATAGCAGACATAGGTTCGCTGATAGATTCGCTGCAGCGAACCTATCTAGCGAACCAAATAGGTTCGCCGGGCACAATCAGGTTCGCCCGGTCGATACCAAATCAAAAGCTAAACTGTGCTACGGGCGAACAAATACAAAATATAGATTCGCCCGTAGGTTCGCTAGAACAAATACATACAAAATACATACAAAATATATAACACCGACATACCGGTGAGTCCGACCTATACATGACTATCATTATCAACACAGTCAAAGTCAACAAAAGTCAACATCCGGTCAAAGTCCACGTAAAAAGTCAAATGGCGCGTTAGAGAGAAGAACCGAGTCAAGACGTTGAAGTTGTTTTATGTCTAGGATCGTTAATGTAATAAATATATTTTGTGTCAACAAAATATATTTAATCTAGCTTTAAACATGTTTTAGTCTTTTAACTTGTTATTTTCTAATTAGTCTAAGTGTAGGGACTATTAGTGTAATTAGCATGTTAAGCACTCACTATAAATAGTAAAGTGCAAATAGGGTTTAAAGCGAGCTTGTATGAGCTAGAATTGGGGTCTTTACACATTTTGTAATATCTGATGCAATTCAATAGATCAAAGTGAGGTTTTATTGAGTGTTCTTCAATTATTCATCCATGTTCTTCATAATTTTGTCACTTTGATCCAAATCTTCACAAAATTACTTATTCAAATCTGATATTGGGACAAACAATTGGTATCAGAGCCTAAGGGGATCCATTTTTGAATCATTTGTTGAAGATAGTTGCTGATTTTAAAGAATTGTGTAGAAGTTTTAGAGAGAGAAACCAGATCTGGGTTCAAAATCATCAGATCTACATCAACAATCATCAGATCTGTTGATTTCAGCAACATATTTCAGATCTAGAAGCCGAGATCTACAAGAAACTATAAGAAAATTTCAGATCTGAAGTGTTTCTCTCACACACAGTCGTGTGTGTGTTCTTGGTGTTCTTCAAATCTGGAAGACCAGCGAATCTAGTTAATATCTGAACGAAAGTTCAAAATTTTGAGCGAATCTATACCAAGCATTTGCATAGATTCGCCCGTTGATCTTAGCGAACCTATAAGTTCGCCCGACACTTTGTAAGCCGGCGAATCTATAGGTTCTTGTATCATACCTTCGAAACCATATAGATCTGAGCGAACCTATCATTTCTTGACACTTATTTCCTGCACCAACATTCAAAAACCACAAACACTACACGGATCCAAAACAAAAACCCATTCACCATCACCATAACCAAACAGATCCATAGCCATTTCAGCTTAACCACAACCCATAACCACTACCATAACCTGACCAAAATCATTTATTTTATATTACTCCCCAGATCCTTGATGAAAATGCTACCACAGATCTGTTAATTTTTTTTAACACTCAAACCAAAACCAACCCGAAATACAAATCCCACACCCAAACCTCAGATCCATACACCAAACCCAAACCCAAACCTGTACCACATTGACACCCTAACCATACCCACTTTAACCCGCCCGCCAAAACCATTAGCCATCATCATAAACACACCATAAACAAGTTCATCAAATATGTGTTTTTAAACGAAAGTAGAAGCTGCAACAGAAGGTTATTGTTTGTGTGCGTGTATTTTTTGTGTTGTTGCAGCCCTTTTTTTTAAAACAAAACATCTGAAAGTTTCAAAATCTTTTCTCCCCACCACACAACCATCGACCAAAACACAAGCAACCAGCCTTTCAACCAGTCGTTGTTCATCATCACCAACACCAACCTACCACTTCAAATGCTTCAAGAAACAAAACAAACAAGAAGAAGTCACTGCTTGAACCGAGAAGAGAGAGTGTTGTGTGTATGTGTGTGTGCAGTTGTTACCGTCTGATAAAGAAGCAGCAATCTTTGTGTGTTCTTAACAGTGAGATAAAGAATAAACAAGAACAAACAGCAGCAGCAGATTTGTGTTGTTGTATGCCGAGCAAAACGAGAGAAAAAGAGAGTGATGTGTGTTGTTTCAGTGAAAGAGAGAGAGTTCGACGGTGAGAGATGTTGTGTTGTGGTCATATCCGGTGAAAAATTATCAGAGAAAGTTTAGTGTGTTGATTGTGTGCTAGTTGTTCGAACAGAAGAGATAGAGAGGTTGTGATTGTGTGTTTGGGTGTATGTATGTTCAACAAGAGAGAGACAGAGAGAGTTCAAAGAAGAAGAAGAGAGAAGTAGGGAGTTGAGTTGTTGTTATGATTATGTTGAAGTGTGTTATTCATGTTTAACGGCTGACTCTTTTTTTTTTTAAAAAACAAAGGTTTTTAGGGTTAGGGTTTGTTTACATATGGGCCGAGATATTTGGGTTTAGTGTTAAGGTTGTGGGTTGTGTCAAGTGGGCTGCGAAATAGGCTGCATATATGGGTTAAAAGATCTACACTATGGGCCGAATATTTTGACAAAATGGGCTATAATTGTATGATGAATCGTAAACTTTTGTATTCAGTAAGAATTAACGTTTTTAACAATTCGTCGGGTTTTTAAAGTTAAAATTTTATGGGCGTTTTCATTAAACTCGCCATTAAATTTTGAAAAGTGACGTCATTGGCCGGGAGTTAGTGTTCTAAATTTTGGACCGTGTTGGAGTTGGTTCGTTTAATGTCTGGCCGGGTGTTTATATTGTCAGTTTTTGGGCCAAAGTTTGTTTGTTGAGACGAAAGTTTTATCTATGCCCGAGACTTTCTAAAATTTATTTTTAGACCAAATTTTAAACGGGTTTTCGATTAAAAAAAATGGCTTATGCAGAACTTTTTAAATCCTTCGAATCTGATGATCTCACAATGGCACAAAGCCGGTTTGATAATTTTGCAGTTTTAAAGAAAGATAGGATGCTCGTGTTTATTGATCGATTTGTGATGGTGGCAAATAACCTGAAGAAGCATGATCCAAAACTCGGAAATCATGAACAGGTTCAGCGATTGCTTGATTCTCTCCCATTAGAGTGGAGTTCACATGGAAAATCGATTAGAAGAGAAAGAGGATTTATTGATTACAAACTGGTGGAGGTGATGAACAAACTAAAAGAAATGGAGTTTGATATCAAACGTCGTGAGTACGATGAAGCGATGTCTCTGAATTCAAAGATCACCTCAATCTCCAAAGAGAAACCAGAAGAGATATCAGTTTCTACCTCCAATTTCAAAGGTTTACCGAAACCTGAAATTGAAAAGGTACAAGGGGAGATTAAGCAGACATCAGTGGGTAAAGATGGAGCAAAATTAAATGATAAAGCTTGTGATGCTGAGAATGAGGAGGAACAAAAGACAAATACCAGAGTCTGCAACTGCGAGAAGGCTCTTGCTTCTGAACAAATCATCATGGAGCTTCCATACGAGACAGTTCAGGATATGTGTTCTTCTGATTGCAGAACTCGTTTATTTGGTATTTACAAAGCTAATAAATTGTTAATGTCAAATGAAAACGAATTAAAGAGAACTAACAAAGAGCTTAAAGTGAATGAATCAAAATATTTTGTCAAATTAAGAGAAGCTTTAAAAGAAAATGAACATTTAAAAAGAACTCTTTTTGAAAAGAACTACTGTGAAATAAATTATTTGATAGAACAAGTCACTCTTGCTGAATTTGAAACAAGAAAACTCAAAAATAAAATGGAACAATGGACTATCGCAAGCATGAAAAGGGAGGAGTTGTGGAAGAAACAAAGGGGGGCTAGAATTAAGACTGGGTTGGGTCATGAGGATAAGGCTTTTGTATATCCTCCTCCCAGCACTTACTGTTACTCTCCTACACCAACTCCACACCCGACCAATGAGTTGATTCAAGAGATTATACAGAATGAATCTAATAGTTTGCATGCAGGTTTAGAGGGAGTTAATTTGAATGAGGTGCGAGATGATTATGATTCTTCGACTGGTATGGGATATAGTAAAACGGGTACTGAGAGTCAAGCTAATGATTGCTCAGTTCCTGTTGTTTCTAATCCTGTAACGGTTGTTACTTCTAATTTCTTTGATAAGTTTAAAGCAGGTGAAATTCCTACGTTTGAGCCTGTCAGGAATGAGAAGGAAGAGTTAATTCAGGAATCACCTAATCATCAAGTTCCGATCACATCAACACACTCAATTCCTATCAATCAAGATCCGCTGGAAGAAGAAGTGCTCATTGAAGACTGGACAAGTTCGGATGATGAATCAAAGACAAAGTAGAGTCTCGGAGATTCAAAGATCAAGATGTCATCTGCAACTGTCAAATATGAAATGCTTCCAAAACCTGAATCAAAACAAATCCGGATCTCTGTCCCAGCAGCAAAACAGGCAAGTCATCCATCAAAAGCTCAAAAGAAGAAGCCTTCACCTCTGTCCATCATATCTCAAGTTTGTAAAAGACTTGAGAACAAGCAAGTGAAGATCTCATCTCCCATCCAACAAAGCAAAACAAAAATCAGGCAACCACCCACAACTCAACATAAGAAGCCACAAGCCTCTCAACAAGTTGCATCAAGTTCAAAGAAAGCTCCACCCCCAACTGCTCCACACGGGCCAATCAAGCATCAAAAGCCATTCAAGGCTTGCTTCAAGTGTGGAAAGGATGATCATGTGCTCAAGAAATGCCCAAAAGGACATGCTTCGGACAGTAAAGGCAAACAGGTTTGCTTCTCCGGATCAGTGTCTAGAAAGAATCCTCAACGTGGTAAAAGTAAACAGGTTTGTTTATTTGAATTTCAAGTTAATAATCATACATCTTTGAATGGTCGGATGACGAACTCCATCCCTACCGTCTCATGTGAAGCCGGTTTCACATGATTCAAAGATGAATGTGGCAACATCACCAAAACAAAATTCTTTCTCCTCGGGGCTTAAACAGAAAATGATTTCCAAATTTAATTCGTTCAAATCGAAAATGTTTGAACCTAAAAAAATTTGGCAAATTAAAAAAATAGAGGAAAAGATAATTGATACGAGAACAGGTTGTGTGCATAGACAAATGTCTTACACTGATGAAAACGGAACGCCCAGGACTACGATGGCCTGGGTTCCCCTTTCTAACTAATCTGTTGATGAGTGTAGGAACATTTCAGGAGGACTGTTAGTAATCCGGTTTAATGACAGAGAATGTTCCTTATTCAAATTTGAGGCGGAACAAACAGGTCATGGTTCTGGTATTTTATCCACATTCTGGATCCTTCTTTCATTTTCACAGCTACTACATTTTTCTTGATAACTCATTTATAATCTTTTTGATAGAGTAATATGGAAGGCATTTCTTTGGTAATTTCTGTTTTATATATTGTAAATAGTTAAATAAAAAATTATTAAAAAAATTAAAAAAAAGGGGGAGTCTAACATTTTTACTTGTATTTTGGATCAAGTTTTCTTATCCTTTTGAGGTCGCTCTTGTGTCTTTAAAAATTTCAATTTTATGCTGAAATAGAAATTTTGGGGGAGTAATATCAAAAATGAATATCTTTTGTCCAAAATTCGTTCTGTGTAAATATTTTGTGTCTTTTGAAGGTTTCAGGTTTGTATGGAAAGCATCTGAAGGAGGATATTGATTTGTGTTGATTTTGTGATCAAACTAAATTCAAAAAGAGCTCGGTGATGAGGAGAACTTTCACAGACATTTGGCCTGCACAAAGTAATAAGTTTTGTCAAAAATGGGTTGAGAGCGTCAAATCTTTGCATTGATTTCCCTAAAAATCCCAAATCACCCACACCCTAGCCCTGAATCGAGTTACTAGTTAGCAAAACAAAATAAAAAGCTGCTAGTGTTGCTCTTCAGAAAAACCTCTGAGTGAGTTACTTGTTAACTCCTCAGAATGTATTGAGTCAAAGTGCTTAACTCCTCTGCTATACGGAAGTATTGACCTGGAGTTGGTGGATCTTCTCTACTATATGGAAGTATTGACCTGAAGATTCACCGAGCATGCTCAAATGTTTATCTCCTCTGTTATACGTCAGTATAGACCTGGAGCTCTAACCATTTGAGTTTCCCAAATAATAAGTCGCAATGTGTTCAAAAGAATCATCGTTGACAAGCTCCACTCCCAAAAATGCAAAATGCAGAAAGTCAAATGTGGCTCATGAATCGATCAATATTCAAGATTTGATCCAAGAAATTCAAGCAAAGTCAATCATATTGCTCGATAAACCTGATGCTAGGACAAGTTACTTTGCTGAATGTCTGTGGAAACCAAGTCGCCCGAGTTTCTTCAAATCGAACTAAAACATGATAAGATCGTCACAGGTTGTTTGTTGAAAGGAACAAGGCATGGGTTTAAATGGACAAACATATTGACAATCTCGCCAAGTCTATGTTCCTCCGGATGGTTGCTCGAAACGCATTATCTGATATCCTTTCGTGAAAGTTTTTATTTTATTTTATTTTATGTTTAATTCATGAGTCTTGTTGGTCGTGTGTACCTTTTGGGATGTGTTCACTTTGTCTAAAATATTTTTGATCTTGTCGGACTCGTCCTCTTATTTCCGATTTTTTAAATTTTATTAGTTAAAAAAAATCCAAAAAAAAAAATCCAAAAAAAAAAATTTTTCATTTCAAATTATTTTCAAGTCTTCCATATTATGCTATTAATATGCTATCATTTTCACATGCATTTCACGGGAAATTGCACACACAAACGAACACGGGTTCGCTTGTCTTCATACACAAATAAACACGGGTTTATTTTGTTTAATGAAATGATCTAATGAGAAATCTCGAGATTTTGTCTGTGATTGTTGTGTTACAGATATTTGCTGCAAATGATGGCCGATCATCAGTTGAGCAAAGCACCTGACCAGAGAACCTGTTCCTCAAAGTTTTTCGGAAGATACCGAGCTAGGAAGCCTCCACCTACATCTTCTGAAGTACTTAAGAAAAGATAGTTGGAAAGCAGTTCCAGATTTTACGAAAGGATGCACGCAAAATGGGGGAGCACACAATATGGGGGAGCTTGTGAGATTAAGGATCTTCAGCAACAAACTTTGGCTAGCCTCAGTCTTGGGGGAGTTTTGTTGGAGCTGAAATTAAGACTGAAGCTTACCAAATTGAAGATCCAACAGTATTGACTTATCGGTGCTGAACACGATGCAAGACGTTGATAATAATAGACTATGGGGGAGTATTGTTGGACCTGAATTGTAGTCTAATATTATCAACACAGTCAAAGTCAACAAAAGTCAACGTCCGGTCAAAGTCCACGTAAAAAGTCAAATGGCGCATTAGAGAGAAGAACCGAGTCAAGACGTTGAAGTTGTTTTATGTCTAGGATCGTTAATGTAATAAATATATTTTGTGTCAACAAAATATATTTAATCTAGCTTTAAACATGTTTTAGTCTTTTAACTTGTTATTTTCTAATTAGTCTAAGTGTAGGGACTATTAGTGTAATTAGCATGTTAAGCACTCACTATAAATAGTAAAGTGCAAATAGGGTTTAAAGCGAGCTTGTATGAGCTAGAATTGGGGTCTTAACACATTTTGTAATATCTGATGCAATTCAATAGATCAAAGTGAGGTTTTAGTGAGTGTTCTTCAATTATTCATCCATGTTCTTCATATTTTTGTCACTTTGATCCAAATCTTCACAAAATTACTGATTCAAATCTGATATTGGGACAAACAATTGGTATCAGAGCCTAAGGGGATCCATTTTTGAATCATTTGTTGAAGATAGTTGCTGATTTTAAAGAATTGTGTAGAAGTTTTAGAGAGAGAAACCAGATCTGATGGGTTTTTAGAGAGAGAAACCAGATCTGGGTTCAAAATCATCAGATCTACATCAACAATCATCAGATCTTTTGATTTCAGCAACATATTTCAGATCTAGAAGCCGATATCTACAAGAAATTATAAGAAAATTTCAGATCTGAAGTGTTTCTCTCACACACAGTCATGTGTGTGTTCTTGGTGTTCTTTAAATCTTCAAATCTGGAAGACCAGCGAATCTAGTTAATATCTGAACGAAAGTTCAAAATTTTGAGCGAATCTATACCAAGCATTTGCATAGATTCGCCCGTTGATCTTAGCGAACCTATAAGTTCGCCCTACACTTTGTAAGCCGGCGAATCTATAGGTTCTTGTATCATACCTTCGAAACCATATAGATCTGAGCGAACCTATCATTTCTTGACACTTATTTCCTGCACCAACATTCAAAAACCACAAACACTACACGGATCCAAAACAATAACCCATTCACCATCACCATAACCAAACAGATCCATAGCCATTTCAGCTTAACCACAACCCATAAAAAACACCATGATTCAGAATACACAGATCTAAGAAACACCATGGCGTTTGAATTTTGTATTAAAAACGCACGGATCTAAGAAACACCATGGCTTTTGAATTGTGGTGTTAAATACGCACAATGACAAATCTACCCTCAAATCCATCTCACGCGTGACCAAAACATCAAAATAATTACAAAAATGCCACCGCGTCCATCTGGGCCGTAAAACACCATAATCCGACGTCTCAGATTACTTCTTAGGCTTTTTAGAGTTTTTTGACTTTTTAGAAAATCCCTCCCCTATATATATATATATATATATATATATGATGACCACATGTAGGGTGATACTTCATCTTGTCGTTATTGTATTTTGTTTACTTTGTAATAGATTAGTCGTATTTGATTTCGTTGTAATAGTTAGTTTAATCTTACTGTTTGCTTATGTTTTGTGCTTGTTTATGCGACACTGCATGCGACACTATAGTGTCGCATGCAGCTTGTCTTAGTCTAGCGAGCAGGCAGTGTCGCCTATGCGACACTGTCTGCGACACTAGCTGCTGTATAAATAGTTGTTTAGGGCTATTTTGTACACAACTCTTTGGAACTTATTGAATACAATTACACATTTGATCTAGAGTTCGAATCTGGTTATTATTTTGCAAGGAATTGTCTCTGTTATATCATTGTTGCATCCAACCAATTCATCTTCATCTAATTACCTTCTTAATTAATCATTTGTTATTGGGTTATAATGGTTTATTTGAGTTTTGGTCATTAATCACAATCAATTGTTGCTAGATCTAGTGGTATCAATTGATTGTGATCAGATCTAAATCATCATAACACGGATCTACTGATTACCTTGACCAACAATATGGTATCAGAGCCATTGTGCTCATGATTTATGGTTTTTGAGGGTTTTTAGATAATATTCACTTTTCATCAATTCTGGATTTGATCTGTTAATAATTAGTATGGAATTGGATTGAGAATTGTGTGGTTTTAGTTTTAGAATCAATCTAAATCTTTAGATCTATCATCATCATATAGATCTGAGATCTAAGAGTGATTTTGGAGTATTTTCATAAGTTTTGGACAAAAAGCATTTTCAATCAAATTGGACCTTTATTGTTGTTGTTATGGATTGAATTTGGCTTGGGATTGATCTATTTTGCATTGTGAATCAATCGGAATCATCAATTGGATCTGATTTGTGTTTTCTGTTGGGATTTTTGTGATTTCTCGTGAAGAAGGGGTTTTCTCAGATTCATCTTGCGACGCTACTGTTCTTATTGCGACACTAGAGTTGTTTGCGACACTATCTGATTATTGCTGTTGATCAAATTTTGTGGTTGGTCTACGACATTGCTTGAACGAAAGTTCATTTGTGTTCAACACTATACTCGACACTATCGTCAACATTAGCTGATTGCTTGTTCCTCGACACTACACCCGACATTACCCTGAACGAAAGTTCAAAGTGCTTTGCGATAGTGTTTGCGACCCTGACTGCGACATTAGTCTGCGACACTAGCAATTTTCCTGCGACACTAAAGTCTGAACAAAATGTCAATGTCTTTTACCCTTGCTGACTTGGAGAGTGGATCACCGAATAGACCACCTAAACTGATCAATGGAGATAACTTTGAGGACTGGAAAAGAAGGTTAAAGGCATTTTATTTGTACACCGATCACATTCAATGGGATTCAATCGAAAAAGGGCCACATATTCCTGTCGCAACTGTTGGTGAGGCAACTGTCAGAAACACAAACCCCGACACTTACAATGAAAGAGATAAGAAATTGATAGACCGTGACAACAAAGCTTTTGGTGCTTTAATTCTATGTCTGAGTTATGAGATTCACAACCGTTTTGGGGAACAGAAAAATGCCACGGACTTGTACGATTCTTTATGTGAGTTTTACAATGGAAACATTGATCTTCAGAAAGATAAAGGGATTCAAGCTCAAAAAGAGTTCAATTCATTTATGGGACTTAGAAATGAGAAAATTCAGATCTCACAAACCGTTTCCTAACTGTCACTAGCAATTTATAGAAGTATGAACAGTTGACTACGTTTGAGCAAGTGACAAAATTACTGGACTCACTCCGTTTCCTAACTGTCAAAATGCTAAGACAGGAGAAGATGTTTACTGAATATAAGCTCATGGATGTGATCAACAAACTAAAATCATTTGAGCTTGACATCAAAGGAGAGAGTACAATCAGGCCGTCTATCCTCCATTGCAAACTCAGAATGCTGCATTGCTCTCATCCACATCTGAAACATCTATGAACAACTCTGGTAATTCCGGAAAGAAATGTTTCAAGTCACATTGTTTCCGCTGCGGTAAGGACACTCATATCGTTAAAAATTGTCCGGAACTCGTTCAAAAGGGTGTAAATAATTCTAGTTTAACTAATAGATTCAATAGGTTTGTAGATAATCATTTTTATGTTAACTTTTCATTGTTTAAACCCAAGTCTTCTAAGGCATGGGTTCCTGTTTCTAATTAATTTTTATGTTTGTTTGTCTTGTCAGGAACGTCCAAGGAAGCCAAATATTCTGTGGCATGTAGATAGTGGATGTTCTCGACATTTGACTGGGTTGAAAGATTTGCTTAGTAACTTCCGTATAATAAATGGTGGGTATGTGGCTTTCGCTGGAGCTAAGAAATGAGGGAAAATGATCGGTCAAGGTGAGGTATCTAATGGATCGTTGACGTTAGAGAAAGTGAACTACGTTCCAGAGCTGCACTTCAATTTGCTGAGCGTATCACAAATCTGTGATAAGAATATTCCGGTTCTCTTCAAATCCGATGAATGCTTATTTCTAAAGCCGGATTTCTCTGTTTCTGAAGATATGATCGTGATACGCGCACCAAGGAAGAATGACACTTATTTGCTTGACATGAATTCGAAGGAGTCAACTTCTACTGTCACATGCTTATTGCCAAAAGCATCCTCTTCAGAAGCATTTTTATGGCATAGGAAACTTGGTCATGTTAATTTTGATAATATTAATAAACTTATTAAACACAATCTAGTTCGTGGCTTGCCCATAAAAGATTTTTCTGTGGTTGAGAAATGTATGGCATGTGCTAAGGGGAAACAACATAAAAAATCTCACAAATCTATGTCCCCTTGAATTATTACATGCAGATTTGTTTGGACCAAACAGTGTCAAAAGCATAGATAAGAAATCTTATTGTTTGGTTGTTACAGATGATTTTTCAAGATATTCTTGGGTAAGTTTTCTAGCTAACAAAGGGGAAACTGCAGGAGCTTTCAAGAGCCTTATTCTGAAGATTGAAACAATTAGCTTTAAGAAGGTGAAAGCAATTCGGAGCGATAACGGGACTGAGTTCAGAAATCACATTTTTGACTCATTTTGTGAAGAAAAGGGGATATTGAGACAATACAGTGCAGCAAGGACACCTCAGCAGAATGGAGTAGCGGAACACAAAAACAGAACTCTTGTGGAAGCTGCAAGGACTATGTTAATTGAGTCAAAACTTCCAATCATCTTTTGGGCCGAAGCTGTTAATTGTGCGTCTTACGTGCTTAATAGGGTGCTGATTGTGAAAGCCAAAATGAAGACGTCTTATGAATTATTCCACAAAAGAAAACCATTGATTGACTTCTTTCGACCTTATGGTTGTTCATGCACTTTGTTGAATACTCAAGCTTAAACGTCAAAATTCGGAGCTGTTTCTGATGAATGTTTCTTTGTCGGCTATTCCTCTTCTTAGAAAGCTTATCGGGTTTACAATAGACGTATCAAAATCATTCAAGAATCTTTCTATGTTGATTGGCAAGAATCAAATGTGTGTGATATTGGATCTGATCCTTCCTGGTTGTATGATGCACGACTGTGTTTAATTCTTTCAATCTACCCTTGTTTTTGGAAGAAAATGAAATTATTCCCGTGTATTCTGAAGCTCTACCAGATCCTGTTATTTTCTCACCTTCTCCGGAAATTCCACAACCGATGCCATCCACACCTGATGTTGTTATTACCGCTGATCCTCCACCATCACCATCTCATCCTACATCACCTGTTACTTCTCCTCAAGATTCTACCATCACAGACATTCCTCTTGTTTCAATTACAATACCTACGTCGGATATCTCTAAAGAAGCACATTGAAACTCGAATTCATGTCATTCGGGATGCACAGGAAAAGGGTTTTATCAATATCATATCAATCGACACCAATAATCAAAAAGATGATTTGTTCACTAAAACGTTTGATAAACCGCGTTTTTATGAATTAATTAACATGCTTGGTTTGATTTCTTTTTAATCATTTTCCTAATATGATAAAATAAAATAAAATAAAAAAAGGGAGAAAAGTGAAAGAAAAATATGTTTTTCTTACTTATATTTTCTAATATTGTCGGCCATCCTTTTGCGTATGATCCTTAACGTTCGTAAATTTGTTAAAATTTCAGATTGAAAAACTGAAAGTTTTGGGGAGTAATACTAACTACAAATTTCATAATTGTGTTTCATCTCATGTAAATTCTGTTTGTTTCTTGCATGTTTCAGATATGGGTTGAAAGCGTCTGAAGGAGGGGGAGATTTGTATACTGATGTGTCAATAGGCTCAGCTTGAATACAATTAGACAGAAACTCTGTGATTAAACTAATTTAAAAAAGAACTCAGTGATAAGGAGCATTTTCACAGACACTTAGCCTGCACAAAGTAATAAGTTTTGACAAAAAGGGGCTGAGAGTATTTGGTTGTTCCTAAATAAAGCTTGCATGATCTTTATGTGTTGTGTGGGTAATCAGATAAATTGTAAATCTGAAAAAAGTAAGCTTTCTGGTGTTAAACTAAATTCTCATATGCTAGTAGTGTTAAGACCTAACTCTGGTTTCGTGATAAGCTTTTTCTCTTCCGATAGACTTCTAGTAATAAAACTTGAACATTAGGTAATGATGCAATAAAATCAGCGTGGAGTAAAACATCTGTGAACTTCTTTGTTGTGGTGCCACATACCTGAAGTTTCACGCGAGGTCTCCTTTGTTGTAGTGAGCTACAGACCTTGAACACCTCAAGATGTACAAAAGATTCCCAATGTGGAACTTAACCAAATAATAAATTCCAAAATGGAATACAAAAGAAGATTCCCAAAGGGAACACCACCATAAGACTATCCAGAAATGGATCTTTTTAAGCCCTCTCCGCTGATTATATTGTAAGTGACCTAGTATTGAAGGGACATTGCTAGTATGTCTTGGCGAGAGTAAGGTCTACTGCGTTTCTTTGATGTGGGTCACATACCTGTCATATTTAACTCATCTAAACATGATAAAAATCACTGGATCGCTCGAAAAAGTAAGTCTGTTTAATGATCCAATGCCCACCTCCATATTGTCTATCTTTCTGAATTTCAGGTCAAACTATCTAAACTCAATAAGCCTTGAGGTCAAAACAAGTTACTTTGCCGAATGTCTGTGGAAACCAAGTTGCCAGAGTTTCTTCAAACCGAACCAAAACATGATAATATTGTCACAGATTGTTTGTTGAAAGGAACAAGGCATGAGTTTAAATGGACAAACATATTGACAATCTTTCCATAACTCATTTCATCTAGTAATTTTTTTAGTTTTACATGTAGACAACTACATAAACACATGGAAACATATATACGTGTTAATAGTTTGTAAAAAATAACTCGACTAACAATGAAATTTGTTTATTATAATGGTATATAACTAAATCTAGTGTTTGATCTGGCATAATAAAGAAGCTATTAAAAAAAGTTTCTAACTTTGTTCCACAAAACTAGAGTTATCATCAACGACGAAATTAATTTTGCATACAAGTTTCTCCATTTTATACTTATATGGCATGAAATTTATTGACCAATGAAATTGTAACGATCAAAATTTTTGTTCATTAAAACGAAAGAGTATAAAATATTTATGTCTAGGTTTAATATCTGTGTAGGTTGAAACTTTATATGAGTATATTCAAAAATAATGTGTAGGTTAAAACTCGAAAACTCAATAAAGACACCTACATATAACATTGAAAAAAAATCGAGCATAAATAGTAGTCAACTGTATTAACTATTGTTTTTACCTTGAAAAAAGCTAATAACTAAATAATCATTCTGTCTATATTATGTGACGATCGTAAAAATTAATTAATTTATTTAATTACCAAAATGTAGTTTATTTAACTACACACAAAAAATAAAAAGATTTCAGCCACCTCTTTTCATTATAAAATTTTTAACGTTAAAAAGGAAATGTGTGTTTGAATTATACGATTAAAGTTAATAAATGTGATTTGAGAGAGAGAGAGAGATTTAATTAGTTAACTAAAGTTCAATATATAGTTGACTAAAGTTCCAACACTACCCCTAATCTGATTTGATTTAATTTTTTAATAATTTATTTAATTACTAGAATGCCACTATCATTTATGACCATTGATTAGATGATTCAATGAATGAGATTTGTTCTTTTTCTTCTTTCAAATTTTTGTTCTTCTTAACTGAACCTCATTATATATATATATATATATATATATATATATATATATATATATATATATATATATATATATATATATATATATATATATATATATATATATATATATATATATATATATATATATATATGGTAGGGTTCAAGAGAAAACTCTTTTTAAGTTGAGAACTAGAGAACAACAAAAAAGACAAAGGATGAAATTTTAAAGAGAATGGGTAAAATTGGAACTTTAAATATAAAAATCTTTAAATATTTCTATCTTTTGCATACGTTAATATTATTTAAAAAAACTACACCATTGGATCAAGAATTTCCTTATCTTTCATTTGAGTATAAATAACGTTATAAAAAATAATTTTTTTCTCGTTTTTTAATTTTCATACTGCATATATGTAGTATTACGATATTGCATTTGATTATATTTTTCTTTAAACGTTAATAACTTTTTCATACGTTATTTATATTAAAAAATTTAAGAATCACATTTTGGTTTTTTTATACTACATATATGTAGTATCATTGTACTTGATGCATTTTTTGAAATGGCCAAATGGCTCAAGAGTTTAATAATTATTTAAAGTGTACATACGATCTCACATGACCAATAACAAAGTTCATAATATTCCATATTAAAAAAACTTATTACAAACAAAAACAAAACCAATACTTATACTACGTCTAAACATAAAGATAATAATAAACTAATAAAGAAACGATAAATACCATTACAAAATAAAACAAACCTGAAATTCAAACTATAAGATAACAATGCATCAATACTTCATATCTATCTAATAAATCAAACTTTTAGGGGGCAATTTTTAGAGGAAAAATTTTTTAATCTATAATAGGAAGTTTAAAAGGGAAAATATTAAGTTTCATGCAATGAGTTGATAGAGCTCCTTAAATATTAAATATTTACAAATTACAAATTTTTAAACATAATAATTCTAATTTCTTTATAAATATTATTATTTAACCCGTGTGTAACACACGGGTGTTAAACCTAGTACTGCATATATGTAGTAGTATGATACTACATATATGTACTATACGATACTACATATATGCAATACTACAAAATTTAAATGGGAATAGTGAATACGGTGATGATATGCACTTAAATTACACATAAAACCATTAAAATTACGTAGCTTTGATAAACTAACATAAATTATTCAATTTTAATGGACGACTCAGTCTTCTTCTCTTTCTCATTTACTCAATAATTATCATTCATTTTAGTAAAAGATTACTCGCCCTTTAAAAATCGATCGTAGGTCAATTTGGCTTCTCAATTCCAACTAACAGATTAATATAACATGACTCATATAATCGGTATTATGATACGCCCTTGCTGCACATATTCATACCACATCACATAACATGAACCAAGTAATTGCTAACAATGTCAATATGATCATATGAGAAAAATCCAAATTTAGAATTGAGGCATGACAGTGTTGTTTTTTTGTAATGGTATCATCGAAATCAATATCAGAGAACTTTTGTTATTTTTATCAAAGTACGTAGTTTTGATGGTTTGACATGTAATTTAAGTATATAACAACACCATATTCACTTTCCCCAATTTAAAAATCTTTAATATCGTATCTTACATATATGCAGTATTGAAATTAAAAAAACCGAGAAAACTATATTTTTTTATAACGTTATTTATATTCAAATGAAAGATACTGAAATTCTTGATCTAATGGTGCGAAATTTTTTTTTTAAAAACTTAACGTATGCAAAAGATAGAAATGTTTAAAGATTTATATATTTAAAGTTCCAATTTTGCCCCTCCTCTTTAAAATTCCATATATTGTATTTTTGGTAGTTCTCTAGTTCTCAACTTAATATGGAGTTCTCTCTTGATCCCTCCGCTATATATATATATAGATATATATATATACATATATAGGGTAGGGTTCACGAGAGAACTCATTTTAAGTTGAGAACTAGAGAACTACCAAAAAGACAAGGGATGGAATTTTAAATAGAGGAGTAAAATTGGAACTTTAAATATAAAAATCTTAAAATATTTCTATCTTTTGCATACGTTAATATTATTTTTAAAAAATTGCACCATTTGATCAAGAATTTCTTTATCTTTTATTTGAGTATAAATAACGTTATAAAAAATATTTTTTTTCTCGTTTTTTTAATTTCCATATTGCATATATGTAATATTGCGAATTTGTACTTGATTATATTTTTCTTTAAACGTTACTAACTTTTCCATACCTTATTTATATTAAAAAAATTTAAAAATCACATTTTCGTTTTTTCGATACTACATATATGTAGTATCACTGTACTTGATGTATTTTTTGAAGCGGCCAAATAGCTCGGGAGTTTAATAATTATTTAAAGTGTACATACGATCTTAAATGACCAGTAACAAAGTTCATAATATTCCATATAAAAAAACTTATTACAATTGAAAACAAAACCAATATTTATACTATGTCTAAACATAAAGATAATAATAAACTAATAAATTAAAGATAAATATAATAAAAAAATAAAATAAACCTGAAATTCAAACTATAAGATAACAATACATCAATATTGCATATACTACATATATGTAGTAGTATGATACTACATATATGCAATACTATAAACTTTAAAAGAGGATAGTCAATACGGTGATGTTATGAAATAAGTTACACGTAAAACCATTAAAACTATCTAGCTTTGATAAAATAAGTTAAATTATTTTTTATTAGAAAACTAACTCATTGATCTTTATTCTATTTAATGGACGAACCGGTCTTCTCCACTTAGATCATAATTTTCTCTTTCCCATTTACTCAATAATCGTCATTCATTTTAATAAAATATTACTTGTCCTTTAAAATTCGATTGTACACCAATTTGGCTTTCCAATTCCAACAAACATATTAACATAACATGACTCTTTTAATTGGTATTATGATATGCTCATGCTGCACATATTCATACCACATCACATAACATAGACCAAGTATTTGCTAGCAATGTGAATACAATCATATGAGAAAAATCCAAATTTAGAATTAAGGCATGACAGTGTTGTTTTTTGTTATGGTATCATCGAAATCAATATCAGAGAACTTTTGTTATTTTATCATAGTATGTAGTTTTGATGGTTTGTCATATAATTTAGATGCATAACAACACCATATTCACTTTCCCCAATTTAAAAACTTATAATATCGTATACTACATATATGAAGTATTGAAATTAAAAAAACGAGAAATTTTTATTTTTTTATAACGTTATTTATACTCAAATGAAAGATACCGAAATTCTTGATCCAATGGTGCGAAAAAAAATTTAAAAACTTAACGTATGCAAAAGATAGAAATGTTTAAAGATTTATATATTTAAAGTTCCAAATTTGCCCCTCCACTTTAAAATTCCATCCATTATCTTTTGGGAGTTCTCTAGTTCTCAACTTAATATGGAGTTCTCTCTTGATCCCTCCCCTATATATATATATATATATATATATATATATATATATATATATATATATATATATGGTAGGGTTCAAAAGAGAACTCATTTTAAGTTGAGAACTAGAGAACTACTAAAAATACAAGGGATGGAATTTTAAAGAGGAAGGGTAAAATTGGAACTTTAAATATATAAATCTTTAAACATTTCTATCTTTTGCATACGTTAATATTATTTTAAAAAAATTGCACCATTAGATCAAGAATTTCATTATCTTTCATTTGAGTATAAATAACGTCATAAAAAATATTTTTTTTCTCGTTTTTTTAAATTTCATACTACATATATATAGTATTGCGATACTGTATTTGATTATATTTTTCTTTAGACGTTACTAACTTTTTCATACGTTATTTACATTAAATAAATTTAAAAATCACATTTTGTTTTTTTTTATACTACATATATGTAGTATCAATGTACTTGATGCATTTATTAGGTGGCCAAATGACTCAAGAGTCTAATAATTATTTAAAGTGTATATATGATCTCAAATAACCAATAACAAAGTTCATAAGATTTCATATTAAAAAACTTATGGCAAATGAAAACAAAACCAATACTTATACTATCTCTAAGCATAAAGATAATAATAAACTAATAAACCAATGATAAATATCATAAAAAGGTAAAAAAAAACTTGAAATTCAAACTATAAGATAACAATACATCAATATTGCATATACTGCATATATGTAGTACTTTGATACTACATATATGTAGTATACGATACTGCATATATGCAATACTATAAAATTTAAAAGAGGATAGTGAATATGGTGATGTTATGCACCTAAGTTACACGTAAAACCATTAAAATTACGTAGCTTTGGTAAATTAACTTAAATTTTTTATTAGAAAACTTAACTCATTGATCTTTATTCAATGTTAATGGACGACTCAGTCTTCTCATCTTAGATCATAATTTTTCTCTTTCTCATTTACTCAATAATCGTCATTCATTTTAGTAAAATATTATCTGCCCTTTAAAAATCGATCGTAACTCAATTTGGCTTCTCAATTCCAACTAACAGATTAATATAACATGACTCATATAATTGGTATTATGATATGTGCATGCTGCACATATTCATACCACATCACATAACGTGAACCAAGTTATTGCTAGCAATGTCAATACGATCATATGAGAAAATTCAAATTTGGAATTGAGGCATGATGATGTTGTTTTTTTTGTGATAACGTCATCGAAATCAATGCCCTTGAACTTTTGATATTTTATCAAAGTATGTAGTTTTGATGGTTTGTTAGCTAATTTAGGTTCATAACAACACCATATTCATTTCCCCAATTTAAAAACATACGGTATCGATTTCGATGACAACACCATATTCATTTCCCCAATTTACATATATTACATATATGTAATATACGATACCGTATGTTTTTAAATTGGGGAAATGAATACGGTGTTGTTATGAACCTAAATTACCCAAGAAACCATCAAAACTACACACTTTGATAAAATATCAAAAGTTCAAGGGCATTGATTTCGATGACGTTATCATAAAAAAACAACATCATCATGCCTCAATTCCAAATTTGGATTTTCTTATATGATCGTATTGACATTGCTAGCAATAACTTGGTTCACGTTATGTGATGTGGTATGAATATGTGCAGCATGCGCATATCATAATACCAGTTATATGAGTCATGTTATATTAATCTCTTAGTTGGAATTGAGAAGCCAAATTGAGTTACGATTGATTTTTTAAGGGCGGATAATATTTTACTAAAATGAATGACGATTATTGAGTAAACGACAAAGAAAAAATTATGATCTAAGAGGAGAAGACTGAGTCGTCCATTAACATTGAATAAAGATCAATGAGTTAAGTTTTCTAATAAAAAATTTTAAGTTAATTTATCAAAGCTACGTAATTTTAATGGTTTTACGTGTAACTTAGGTGCATAACATCACCATATTCACTATCCCCTTTTAAATTTTATAGTATTGCATATATGCAGTATCGTAAACTACATATATGTAGTATCAAAGTACTACATATATGCAGTATATGCAATATTGATGCATTGTTATCTTATAGTTTGAATTTCAAGTTTTTTTTTAGTTTTTTATGATATTTATCATTGGTTTATTTGTTTATTATTATCTTTATGTTTAGACATAGTATAAGTATTAGTTTTGTTTTCATTTGCCATAAGTTTTTTAATATGAAATCTTATGAACTTTGTTATTGGTTATTTGAGATCATGAGTACACTTTAAATAATTTTTAGACTCTTGAGTCATTTAGCCACTTAATAAATGCATCAATTACATTGATACTACATATATGTAGTATCAAAAAAACCAAATTGTGATTTTTAAAGTTGTTTAATGTAAATAACGTATGAAAAAGTTAGTAACGTTTAAAGAAAAATATAATCAAATACAATATGGCAATACCACATATATGTAGTATGAAATTTAAAAAAAACGAGAAAAAAATATTTTTTATGACGTTATTTATACTCAAATGAAAGATAATGAAATTCTTGATCTAATGGTGGAATTTTTTTAAATAATATTAACGTATGCAAAAGATGCAAATGTTTAAATATTTATATATTTAAAGTTCCAATTTTACCGTTTCTCTTTAAAATTCCATCCATTGTATTTTTGGTAGTTCTCTAGTTCTCAACTTAAAATGAGTTCTCTCTTGAACCCTACCATATATATATATATATATATATATATATATAGGATTAGGTTCATTTGAGAAGACTCATATATTGCAAGAAGAAAAAGAAGAAACCTAAATCACTAAAAAACTTATTAATGGTTTAGTTTTTTTAAATAAATTTACTTCCTACATACAAATGTGTAATGTATAAACTTAAAAAATCATTAAAATATTTTTTACATATGTATTTTTAGCGTTTTAAATTTACCTTACCTAACTTACACATGACTTCCACATGTGTAGGTTTAACAAATAAACGAAATTTATTTAATTTTATTTTTTGTATGTCAAAGTTAATGAATAAATATTGCATTTGCAATCATTTTTGTGTATGTTAAAAACGTTTTTTGTTGAAAAAATGAAGAATTTAGCTATTTCTTTCACTTCTCGCAATATTTGTTCTTCTCAAATGAACCTTCCCCTATATATATATATATATATATATATATATATATATATATATATATATATATATATATGGAATGTATAAGTGAAAAACTCAATTTTAACAAGAAAACCCAAGAAACCCACATAAAAGGCTGAGATTAAGCCACATCACATTGTTTTTACTTATTTTGTCTTTTGCCATGAAGGACATAATTGTCATTTTACTTTCTCATTCTTCTAAGATCTGACAACCTCATCTCTCCCATTTATTTACTATATCATATCTCATATTTTTTTCAAATTGAATTCAAATCAAATCTAAAGTTCTTTCCAAACAATTCAAAATCAAACAAAAAAATGTCTCTTTGAATCATTCAACTTCAATAGTGGACGAATCATAGATGATGTTTTTAGTGGACGAATCATCCTCACCAACTTTCACCATCCCTCAATCTGTGTTCAAGATGTTGCCTTTTTACAATCTTCATTTGTTAAATCTACCGTTAGAGTGTTCAATTTGTAACCGGAGAAGAAGTTGTTGTTTCTAGATCTACGAAGAGACGGTACGGTTTCGGAATCGCCATCTCCTTTACCATTGCCGTCACTGTCACCATATGTTTCGGAATCGCTGTTCAACGTCGTCGTCATCATCAGATCTGGCGTCGGTGTTGTGTTCATCTTCTCAGGCAAACTCTGCTCCTTCATCCTTCAGCACCGGTAGCCGAAACTCCCTCTCTAATCGCATCTCCAGGTACCAAATCTACAAGTTTATAAACCTAGATTTGATCGATATTTGATTAAAAACTGTTAATATTCTGTTGTGTTATTTTTTAGGGTTATATGAGGGGTTGGTTGAAGTTGAAATAAACGCATTAAGTGAGATCGATAAGTGTAAAAAAAAGAATATAGAAGTGGTGAAAGGCCATGCAAAACAAAAGGGTTATATGGATTCTGTTGCGAAATCACGCAAAATAAAAGATCAAAGGTTGATTAAGTCAAATAGTGCTAAACGTACACTTACTTGATTAACAGCAATATATATATATATATATATATATATATATATATATATATAATTTCGGCCTATTATAAATAAATAACCATTAAACTTGCACTTAGAGTAACTAAACCTATAAATTAATTTATGGTTGGGTATGTAAGTCGCGGATAGAGAGAAACTGGTTTGGACCAATGTCTAAATTGGTTTGGATTTAATAAAATATGCACATTTAGGTCCTTAAGTTTTAGCTACATTATTATTTGTGTTTATGAAGTTTCAATTATAGTTTTATTATTTGCAATTTTCACCCCTTTAAGTTAGATTAGTTAGATAACCCACTAACCCAACTAACTATACTAATTAAATGGATTTTATGAAACATGATTATTTATATAAAATAAGAGTTTTTATTTTTATAAAATATGTAACACGGTGTAACATAGTACCAGTTAGTTTGCTTTATTGTGTTTATAAAATTTCAGTTATGTAACATATGTAATTTAATTTTTTTAGATCCAACTATGTAATACGATGTCATAAAATATGTAACACCATGTAACATATGTAACTTTGCTTTTATATAATTCCTTAAAACCTCATATTTTGTAGTGTAACAATATGTAACAATCTAGTTTTGTTGTAACATTTATGGACTAGCACCTTAAACCAACTAGTTTTGATTTTTTATAAGTTATGTAACACGGTGTAACTTAAGTACCCGTTAGTTTTATTTTTAATAAAATATGTAACACGATGTAACATGTCTGACTGACGCTTAACCATATTGTTTTGTTTTTAATAAAATATGTAACACAATGTAACAAATGTACAAGTTATTTTTTCAAGTATTTTTAACCATCTAGTTTTGTTTTTACTGTTCGAGTGCTTGAAATACGTACCGGTTAGTTTTCAACAGGTTGTTCAAATTTCAGTTAAATATGTAACAATATGTAACTTATATAATTTTGCTTTTTTTAAATTTAAGTTAAATATGTAACAATATGTAACTTTGATTTTTTATTAATGTATAGGATTTTATAACAACTTTCTATAAGTAAATAGTTCCAACTAAAATATGTAACACAATGTAACATATGCAATACTATGTCAGAATTGACAAGTAATGTTTTTCAGTTTTTAATAAAATATGTAACACGATGTAACATGTCTGACGGAAGCTTAACCGCCTAGTTTTGTTTTTAATAAAATATGTAACACGATGTAACACACGTACTAGTTATTTTTTCAAGTGTTTTGAACCATCTAGTTTTGTCTTTGCTGTTCGAGTGCTTGACATACGTGCTGGTTAGTTTTCAACAGGTTGTTCAAATTTCAGTTAAATGTGTAACAATATGTAACTTATGTGATTTTGCTTTATTGCTTTTTTAAATTTAAGTTAAATATGTAAAAATATGTAACTTCGTTTTTTTATTCAAATATGTATACAATGTAACATATGTAACATTGATTTTTTTAAAGATCCAAATATGTAACACGATGTAATAAAATATGTAACACGATGTAACATATGTAACTTGTCAGATTGGCACTTAATCCATCTAGTTCTTTTTTGTAGGTAAAGGAACTTTTGTATCAAAGATGAAGAGATTATCAAGAAACGAAGCATGATTGAAACTATGTAACACTATGTAACAAACGTAATCCATACAATTTTGTTTTTTAAAATATATGTAACACAATGTAACAAACGTAATCCTTCAGTTTTTAATAAATATGTATCACTTTGTAACATATGTAACACGATGTAACAAACGTAATCCAGGGAGTTTTGTTTTTATATAATATGTATCACGTTGTAACATATGTAACATGATGTAACAAACGTAACATGTCTGGAGTGACACGTAGTCCATTCATTTTTGTTAACATGTAACAGGATGTAACAAACCTATCAACTGGTGTAACAAGATGTAACAAACGTATCAGCTAGTGTCAATAAAATAAAAAAAGTAGGAGAGAGAAATTAAAAAGTATGTGAGAGAAATTATATTAAATATAAAAAGTAGAAGAGAGAAATTATATTATATTAAATAGTAGGAAAGAGAGTATGAAAAAGTGATGAAGTGATGTGGTTTGAGTACTAGAGAGAGGAAAGAGAGTGTGATAACCCTTTCCAATTTTGCCCTTCTTGTACTTTAATCACATTAAAAAAACATAGCAAGTACACTGGTATTAAAAGCATTGTACTAAACAAACCCCAACCTATATATATATATGGAAAAGTTTAATGGGGAACCCTCTTTTGGGGAACTAAGAACCACTTGTGAGCAATTGGATGATCAAAATTAAAAGGCTGCGATGAAACAAAAAAACACGCCGATAGAGAGGATCGAACACAAGAGCTAGCGATGCTCCGCTGTACAAAATTCCGTCCCACCAAACTAAACTTTTGTAAATTGTAAATAAATGTTGAACTAATACTAATAAACAATGATTGGATATATCTGCACGCATTACTGTATCATTTCTTAGAAACAATCTATTGTTTTTTTTCTTTTAAGTTCGCTAATGCAAATATATTTAGAATTTTAGGAGTGCGTTTTTTACAAAATAATCTATTTTGTTTTTTCTTTAGACGTTAAGGTTACGTGTTTCGGGTTTAGGTTTTGGGGCGGGGTGGGAGGTTTAGCGCTTTTGGGTGGTGGTGTGGGGGGTTTAGCGTTTTTGGGTGGGGGTGGTGTGGGGTTTAGCGTTTTTGGGTGGGGGTGGGGTGGGGGTTTTAGCATTTTTGGGTGGTGGCTAGGGTGGGGGGTTTTAGCGTTTTTGGGTGGGGTTTAGTTTTTTAGAATGTTTTTTTTTGTGGGGGTGGGGTGGGGGAGGCTTAGGTTTTTGGGTGAGGTATGGGTGGGTGGGGATGGTTTAGGTTTTCATTAAGGGTGATGGGTTTAGAACTGTTTAAATGAGATGCATTGGATCATGAAACACCGAAGGTGCACCATAAGTTTATATGGATGTCCCAGATCTGTCCGTTTGTTCTCCACTAAAAAAGGGGCTCCCCATTAAACCCTCTCACATATATATATATATATATATATATATATATATATATATATATATATATATATATAAATTAGACACAATGAAAACGTTAATTTTTTATTTATTTTTGTTTATTTTTCATTTAATTTTTTTATAGAAGACAACAAGGGGAACAAGGTCTCCGAGCTATTTTTTTAAAATTCCATTTAGATTTTTTTAATAAATTTTTTAAACCGTCATTGTGTCTATTTTTACTTGCATTGTGTCTTTGTAGCCTTCTTAGATCCCCAACCCTTTGTAGGATAACTCTCCCCTATATGTGTGTATATATATATATATATATACTAGTAAGATACCTGCACGATGCGGTGGCGGCGGCGATGCATCAGCGACAACAATTTACAACAAGATACTCTATTAACAAACTCCTTTCTTTTTATATGTCACGAAGCATACAAGTCCAAATTAAATTATAACAAATACACGAATAATAATATATCAGTCATAAACATGATAAAACGAATTTAAAAAATAGTCTTAACACATTTATAAAAATATGTTAGTCTGACACAAGCGAATTAAAAAAAAGTCATAGACGTAGTAATGTAAAAATAAACATACAATGTGTCAACTATTTCAATTTGATGAGATCATTTTTTGTCATAAGGCTTACAAATTTCATTGACCTCATGAGCATGTTTAGCCCACCATTCGCTGTCAAAATCAGATTCACCAGATGTTTCTTGGACAGCTTCATCTTTTATTGTTGTGGCTTCTTGAAGATGAGCTTCTTTCATTTCTTCATCATTCATCGAAGCTGGTTTGGACACTATAAAAACAATTTTCAATCTCTTACAAATGGTTTTTTCAAAACCAACAAAGTTATACATTTCTAATATTAAAGTTGATACCTAACATAGCTTCAAACATCTTTCTTGTATCCTCCATTAGAAACTTCAAATATATAAGAGAAAACTGGAAGTTAGTATCTTGTAAAGGAAGTGTTTGATAAAGAGGATCATTTCTTACCATTTATTTTCATTTGATTCAGCGCAATGAATAAGTAATAATAACATCATCAAAATATATATGCACACTATGAATAAGTAATAATAACATCAAAATATAGACGCACAGTATTTTTATATTTTGGTCAAAAAATGTATTAGTTTACCTTAATTCTCAAACAGATGTATTTCATTCATCCCTTAACACTTCCTGATAGACAACATTAGATGTGTATACCCCCTCTCTTTTAAATTTTTTGGCTTGATGTACTAATACCTTTGTATTTTCACGTGATATCCCTCTTGACAATGCAACATAAAGTTGTTCATGTGAAAATACAGAATCTGGTAGATAAACACCAACGTGCGGATTGTTTTCTTTTGAGTTTGAATGGGAACATGTCATCTTTAGAAAGACATACATGGATTCTTGGCAAAAAAATACCTTTTTCCAATATGCTGACCAACCGCTGTTTCTGCATCAATAACATTGCGCTGGAAGCCTTTACATATCAATCTTGTGGCATTACATAGTCCATGTGATGGATCGATATTCCGTAACAATATTATAGGGCAACCAATTTTAAGCCGAAGTTTATGAAGAGGCAAACCACTCATAGTTAATGAGTTCAAGAACTCCATAGGATAGAAGTTGTTGTGATAGTCTTCTACTTCATCAAAACTATAGTACATTTTTTCTTCACCTTGAAAAATGTCAATCATTTGATCATTAATTTCATCAACACTCTCGTTTCTAGTGGATAATGTTGCTCTAGAAATTATATAATCGGAAGAAAACATATTGGTTTGGATCGACTGGAAGACACTGATCAATTCTTTTATAGAGTTTTCTAGGATGGTGCATGGAATTGTCATGTCATCAGGTATGTGGATAAAGCTTCCTCCGATCGTTTCTTCAGTCCCATCACCGAATCTTAAAATAAAATCAGAAAATCACGGATCATTAAGCGCTCTCATATTTATGGTCAGCCGCATCTTCTTAGTTAAAGACCAAAGTAGCGACATTCGTAGGCTAGAGTCTACAATCTGTGCTCGAGTGCCTCATTTAATAACTGGCAAAACTTGTCTGAAATCACCTCCCATAACCATTATCTTTCTGCCAAACGAGAGATTAACACCTATGATTTCTTGCATTGTTCGATCTACCGCTTCGATCATCTGTCGTTTTGCCATCGACGCTGACCATATTAGCTCAGCAGTCCCACTTAGTTTTTTGATGGTGCACATTGAATTATTTTCAAGATTAATTGGAATCTTGAATCTAGAATGAGCTGTTCGCCCTCCTGGCATATTATTAGCAGCAGCACCTGAAGAAGCTGTTGCGAGAGTAATAAGACCACGTGAACGAACTTCAGCCAACAAAGCTCTGTACAAAAAAATTTTTTGGGTCAGCAGGGCCATCTATAAAGAACACAACTGGTAAATCATTATCCACATGCGTCATGATCTCATCAAACACAACTTTTTGATCAGACTTAAGTGAATATTTGGCACATAAGTGTTTAGGTTCTACAATTATTCCGTACTCCTCTTGTACATCACGAAAACCTACATACTGTATGTTAACATCTTGTGTTATGTTCGGAAGATCAAAATCATTGAGATTTTTACCCATAGATTGAAGAAAAATCTTAATATCGTTAAGAACCATATTTTGTACTCGTTCAACGCTTTGACATTATAAACGGTGATCTTCAGACATTGAATCAAAGTGGTCATTCCATAACTTTCTAACATCTCCAGGCTCACAATAAATCGTGATAGTTGCGAATAACCTTCTAAGAGCTTTCAGAAACTGAAATAGAGATGCTTCTGTGAGACACTTTGATAAACTTTCATCGTTCTCTATTAAGCCTATATCAAGAGCCGCTTTTCGAAATGTTGTGTACTTCACACCATTAACGGTGCAAAGATCATCAAAAGAAGTGGGCCCTTTGACATTTGACAAAAGTAGACGTAAGTAGTATCTTTCTCCTTCAGTCGTAAGTGTTTTGGAATATCTTTATACAAATATTGCCTTGCCGTTTAATCCACTCTATTTTTCTCAAAAAATGTTGTCAACATGCTTTTTTATCCTTTTCTCTATCAACAACTTTATTCATTATATCATTATCTCTAAATCTGACCATATGTTTATTAGGGAGATGAAGTTGCAATGACAAAACAACAGGATGGATGTTAGAAAGACGGAAGGAAAAAATACGCCACATAGCCTTGGGGGCGATATGTAACGTGCATCTTGAAATTTCTTTATCTCGTTAACAATAACAACTTAGTCATCTTGATCGATTTGAATAACTTGTTTGTCGTGTCCTTTGTAAACATATTTGAATAAATATTTCACAAATTTTATACTTGAACCAACCTCGACATTTATGTGGCAGTTGAACACCATCAAACGCTTTGGGTTATAGGGGACAACCCATCTGTTATCAAGAGTTTTACCTCAGACATCCACTTTTATTCCATTATCTCTCCTTTGATATAATGGATATGAATCCTCTCCTTATGTTGTCAGGTCATTAAATTGTCTAGAATAGCGAAAACGACATATTGGAGGATCACCCTACATGCAAGGACTGTTTGTTCGTAAACTTCCGCAGGGACCATGAATCATGTGCTTGACAACAAGCTCGTGCAGTTTAGGATGTCTTTGTATATCAGGAATTTTAGCACACACAACTTTATCATAATGGTCTAGATTACTAATTTTGTGTTGGGGGTACATGATAAGAAGAAAATGTGCATGTGGCAAACCACGTTTTTGAAACTCAATGACATAAATGTATGCCTTAACTTCTCCGAGGAGATGCTTCTTAAGTAGTTGTTCCTTAAGATCCTCTAATTTAGCACGAGCACTCTTGAAACAAGGTCCGGAAGATCTTGTGCAGTTTGCCCAGCTTTCAAATTATCATATATCTCTGGCCATTGAGGACTACACATCACAGTGAGGAATAAATTAGGCTTTCCATCTTCTTGTACTAAAGTCATCGCATCTAGAAACCTCTGTCGCATATCGCGAGGCCCTCCTATGAAAGACGCTGGCAATACAACCCGTTGTCCTACTCTATTTGGACTAACCTCACCAGCATTAACGCAATCAACAATACCTTGGTACAAATCTGCTCTTATTGTTGCCTGGTTACGTTCACACCATTGTAAATGTTGTATTTCAATCTTTATGTAAATGTCAACAACAAACTGTTGTAGCAATCTACCACCAAATAGAAGCACATTTTCAGTAGGTCGAATTTGAAACTTGTAACAATAGTACTCTCACATAACAACGGTAAGTCTTTTACTTTTTTTGTTAGGCCCTAAATGGTTGATTAAGTAATAAGTAGTTAAAAACATTACACGATAGGGTGTTTAATGATTCTCATTTAATAAAAGATTTGAAAATTTTGATACCTTCTGTTTCTTCGTCCATGTGGTGTGGATTGTTACGAACTCATCTATTGATACTCCTTGGGGAGGTATGCTAGGATGCCAACCTGACTCGCCATTAGGAAAAAACATAGGATACGATAACGGATCGTAACATCCAAAGTATGACTGAATATTTTGAGTATAATCAGACCTACCGTACACAACAATACTCCTTTTGTATGAAGTGATATTGTCATTACCTTCAACCCAAATACATCAACCTATACAATGGTGCTTTATAGATAAGTAAAAGAATACAGACTCATGTTCTTTTTGTTATATAAAAATTGAAATAATACTATTATTTGAACCTCAGATGTTGTTGGTCGGTTGTACACCCTTTGGTCAAGTTCCACTGAAGCATTCAAAGTGACCCTATAGTTGTCGAGAGGTCCTAGCTCCACAAGACTTCGAAATGTGTTGACGTATGGGTTTGTAGAAAGAACATGAGTCAACATCTCAATAATACCTCGATCAAGATTTGGCCATTGGAGTCTATAATCTAGCTCAGTATCAGGATCATAAAAATACAATTGTAAGTATCTAGGCTTTCCATCCCTCCAAACTAATTAGTCGATTCTATGATATATTCCTTTATGTGCACGAAACGTATACACACCTTCTCTCTTATTGTTCATTGTATCATCCAATGTCACACCCACCGAGGCCATTGAAAAATTAGTGTTATAAGCACGTATGTTATTTCTAAACATTTTTTCTAGTTTCATCTTGCGAGGTGAAAAGCGTGTACAATACATCCAAAATTTCTGAATGTGCTAGCATTGTTTGACCAATCATAGAACAAAATCTAGAAAATTCAAATCTAGATAGTTTCGCCTCACAATGTGAACATGGACTCCTCTCCTTTAGCACACGATGATCTCGAGGTATACCATCATAAACAAAATTATAAGGATCCTCTTCTATGTTCTCATCTTGTATGAATGTTTCAACGGTTACTTCACTAAATTGAGGTAATAGTGTACGCGGTTGCATTCGAGAACCTAAGAAATTGATCGTATTAAGTACGGAATATGATAAATTTTATAATACAACATTGTCAAATTAATAGAAAACTCGTGTTATTTCAGGCATGACTACGTCAACTGCTGATAGGAGTGTACTTATTGGCGTAGTATCATCGGTCGGAGTTTATGTGACTTGAATAACATCTGTAATATATTTTCCATTCTTTTTGCGTGTAGTATAGTTGATAGTCATGTATAGGTCGGACTCACCGGCATGTCGGTGTTATATGTTTTGTTTTATATATATCTTATAGTTTTTGTTATAGCGAACCTACGGGCGAATCTATAGATTCGCCCGGATGCATAGTTTAGTTTGTTTATTTGTTCCGTTTTGTCGACCGGGTGATCCTAAATGTGCCCGGCGAAGCTATCAATTCGCTTGATAGATTCGCTGTCAGCGAATCTATCAGCGAATCTAAAGCTAAACTATATATTGTAATGTATTCTCATTGCAATACAACTTTTTGCACATTTTATCAAACCCTAATTGTGTGTGTGACGGCTGAGGTGCTAGGAGCTTATATTTACCATCTTTGTAGCTTGATTACCTCTGTTGTTGTTGATTTGATCTTGTTATTGATATTGGGTTATATTGGACTATTGTTTGGTTGAATTTTAGTGTGTTTTTGCTGTTTATTAATCATTATAGCACTGAAATCTCGATCTGATGGACCAACAATATGGTATCAGAGCCTTAGTGCTCTTGATTGTTTGATCATTGAGATTTTTGTGAAGTTTTTGGGGTTTTTGTGTCAAAACACTGTTTGATTCATTTCGGGACTGATTATTGTGTTTCTGTGTTGGATTTTGCTTGGGGTTTGTCATATTTGGTAATAGGAAGCTATAGAAACAAACGGATCTTAAGTTGGTTGTGTTTTGAGGCTGTTTTCGTTGATTTTGGACTTAAACTGTTTTTCCCGTAAGTCAGCGAATCTAGTTGTTCATCCAGCGAACCTACTGTTCTTCCAGCGAATCTACTGTAACTTTGTGATTTGGAATTTACTTCTTCCGATTAGCGAACCTGTCATTTTATTGAACGAAAGTTCACCTGTTTGGCTCTTTGTGCAAGCGAACTTGCTGCCAAACTCATTTGAGCACAAGTCTCTGTTCTGTTGGGCGAAACTGTCGAGCGAAACTGTCTTTCTGATCGAGCGAATCTATTGTTGTTGAGCGAATCTGCTGAGCGAATCTGTCATCAGCGAATCTGAAATCTGTTTGTGATTATGACTACATCAACTATAAACATGATTGATCTGGAGAGTGTTCAACCAAACAGACCACCGAGGCTTGTAAGTGGTGAAAATTTTGAAGATTGGAAGAGGTGTTTGAAGGCATTTTTCTACTACACTGATTATAATCAATGGGAGTCAATTGTGAATGGTCCGCATGTGCCAAAGAAAGTTGAAGGAACTGTTACTTCACCAAACACTGATCTAAGTACTTTTACTGAGGGTGATATCAAGTTGCTTGATCGTGATAAAAAGGCCCTTGGAGCTTTGAAACTTTGTTTACATCAAGATATTTACAACAGGTTTGCTGAACACACAACTGCTAAAAGCTTGTATGATGCGTTGTGTGAGTTTTATGATGGTAATGAAGATTTGAAGTTGGACAGAAAAGCTCAAGCTGAGAAAGAGTTCAATTCGTTTGTGGGGTATAAGCAGGAAAGTTTGACTGATATAACCAACCGTTTGCTGTCAGTGTCTAGCAATATGAAAAAGTATGATGAGAAGCTGGGAAATTATGAGCAAGTCACAAAGCTGTTAGATTCACTCCCCCCTTAGTGGAGTCTACAGATCAAATTGTTGAAACAAGAAAGAAACTTTCATGACTTTAAACTGATGGATGTGATAAACAAGCTAAAGTCATTTGATCTTGATGTGAAGAGAAGAGAATACAATCAGTCCATGATGGTTCCAAACATTCCTCCTCAAAATGCTGCACATATTACATCCGCTGCAAACTCACATATTTATGGAGCTGCATCTGGAGGATTATCAAGTTTTGGGTCGGTTAAATCTGATAGTGGTTCTACTAGCGTTGGTTCTGGTTCAAATGCATCTGTTACTACTTAGATTCCATCTAACACAATGGCTTTGTTTGGGATGTTTGTTCATAGTTATGAAGCTCTGGTTGCAGGTGAATTGAAGGGAAAAGGGATGACTGTTGAGGATATGTATCAGGTGGATCCTGATGATCTTGAAGAAACTGACATCCAATGGCAATGCTCACTCTTCGTGCTAGAAGATTTAAGGAAAGAACAGGTCGAAGGAATTTTGGGAATCAGAGTCAGAACAACAAACTGGGTTATGATAAAGGAAATTCTAGAACTGTTCCAATTCAAGAGGGAATGTCCTTTACCAATCGTCACTGAACCTGTGAATTCTGGAAATTCTAGAACTGTTCCAATTCAAGACAAAGCTGAGGAAGTTAAGCCGAGAAAAGAAACTGCATTACTCACCAACTTTGATTGGAGTGCAGAAATTGAAGAAGCAAAAGAAGAAATTAACCATGCTTTGGTTGCTGAGATTGTTGAAGAAGTTGCTCTTGCTGATGATAACTATATTAACTGCTTTGATCCTTTCAAAGAATTTTATGGTGAAAATAGTGAGAACTCTGATGAAGCTATTGAGTCGAAGGTTAAAGTGACTGAAGAAGGAAAGATTGTGAATGAGGTTGCAAAGCATGAGGTTGATGAATTGAAAGTGGTACGGGATGAAAAAGGTCAAGATGGTATGGATCATGAAGCTGGTATCACAACTGAGGTTCAAACAGATGTTATTGTTCAAGGGCATCTGGATCATGAAAAGGTGAATCATTCGGGGTTAGTATGTGAAGCTGCTATTAATGAGATGAAGAATGATGAAGAGTCAAAGCTAAACTTGGAAGCTATGATCGAGAAGGCCAAGCTTGATGCTGTGGATGAGTTCAAGAGGAGCACTCCTTATTGCCAGTGTGATCGTGCTCTTGTTGCCGAAAAACTGGTAATTGGTCTTCCTTGTGATGTTGTTGAGGATATGTGCTCATCTGCATGTAAAATTCGTTTGATTGGCATATACAAAGCTAATAAATTATTAATGTTAAATGAAAACGAATTGAAGAAAATTAACAAAGAACTTAAAGAGAACGAATCAAAATATTTTTGTTAAATTGAGAGAGGCTTTAAAAGAAAACGAACATTTGAAAAGATCTCTTTTGGAAAAGAACTGTGAAATAAACTATTTAACTGAGCAAGTCACTCTTGCTGAGTTTGAGACTAGAAAAGTCAAAAACAAACTGGAACAATGGACGATTTCTGGTATGAAAAGGGAGGATCTTTGTAAGAAACAACAGGGGGCTAGAATTAAGACCGGTTTGGGTTATAACAATGATGCACAAGTGTATCCCCCACCTAGTACCTTCTGTTATTCTCCAACACCAATTCCTCATCCTTCGAATGAGTTGATACAAGAGATTATACAGAATGATACTAACAACTCTATTGCACGTTTAAGTGGAGTTAATCTTAAAGAGGTTAGAGAGGATTATGCTTATGGTGGGAGTACTGGCCTTGGTTGTTGTAGCAGTTCTGGTTGTTTTAATTCTGATTCAAAGAAGTCTGTTGAAGACAGTAGATTAATTAATTTTGTTCCTAGTCAAGTGTTACATTCAGACAATTTTATTTGTAATAGTAATCTAGGGTGCTCTACTTCAAACATTAATTTGTTGAATGATGATGTGATTAAAAATGTTTATGTGAATGACAAATATGAACTTTCAGGTCATGTCTCTGAAAGTCAAATCAAAACAAATTGTTTTCAAAAGTTCTTTTCTCATCAAATTCCATCTTTCACACCTGTGAGGATTTCAAAACCTAAAGAAAGGGAATCATCTTTCTCATCCATGAATCACATTGATAAACCTAAATCTGAATCTGAAAAGGTAAACGTCACAGCAGGTAAATCAAAAGAGCCTTATGACTCTTACAGTGATTGCAATTCCCAATTATCTGATTGTGATGAAGAGATTGAAATTGATAAAATTCTTGATCCTAAAGTTTCAAAAGAAGGTTTGAAATCTCATTGTTTTAAATGTGGAAAAGATGATCATACTGTCAAGCAATGTCCTAAGTTAGTTACAAATAGTTCGATGCATAAATCTTTTGGAAAAAGATTGAATACGTTTGTAAATAATTTCTTCTGTAAATCATCTTCTATTCCGCGACCGAAGTACACAAAGGCTTGGGTACCAATTTCAAAAGTCTAATTTCTATCTTTTAAATATGTCAAGAACATTCAAGCGCCGTTGTAAATAGTCATTGGCACATTGATAGTGGATGTTCCAGACATATGACTGGGTTGAAGGACCTGCTGACAAATTATCGAATTATTAATGGTGGATATGTTGCTTTTGCGGGAGAAAAAAAGGGTGGTAAAATGATTGGTCAAGGAGAAGTCTCGAATGGCTCACTAACCTTGGAAGATGTTAACTATGTTCCTGAATTGGCATTCAATCTTCTTAGTGTATCACAAATCTGTGATAAGAACATTCCTGTGCTGTTTCTTCCAAATGAATGTCTGTTCTTGAAGCCAGAGTTTCCTATTCCCGTAGAATCAGTGATCATGCGAGCTCCGAGACGAAATGATACATATATGTTGAATATGGGATCAAAAGAATCAACTTCCACCGTGACTTGTCTTCTATCTAAAGCTTCATCTTTTGAATCTTTTCAATGGCATAGACGTTTAGGGCACATTAATTTTAAAATACTAAATAAGTTGGTTAAGAATAATTTTGTTAGGGGTCTACCACTTAAAGACTTTTCTGTGGTAGAGAAATGCATGGCTTGTGCTAAAGGAAAGCAGCACAAAAAGCCACATAAACTCAAATTTGAAAATTCTATCTCACAACCCCTCGAATTGTTACATACTGACTTATTTGGTCAAATAAGTGTCAAATCTATTTCTAAGAAATCTTATTGCTTGGTTGCCACAGATGATTACTCTAGGTACACCTGGGTGAGATTCCTGGCAAACAAGAGTGAAACTGCTGAAGAGTTGATGAAGCTGATTCCTTTAATTGAGTTCTTGGAAAGTGAAAGGTTCAAGCCATAAGAAGCGATAATGGAACAGAATTCATAAACCATATCTTCAATTCCTTCTATGAACAGCGGGGTATTCTCAGACAGTTTAGCGCCGCACGAACGCCACAACAAAATGGTCTTGCTGAAAGGAAGAATCGTACTCTTGTGGAGGCTGCTAGAACTATGCTGATTGAGTCAAAGCTTCCGATTATCTTCTGGGCAGAGGCAGTTAATTGTGCAGCTTATGTTCTGAATCGGGTACTGACTGTCAAAGACAAGATGAAGACATCATACCAGCTGTTTCGTGGGATTAAGCCGTTGATCAATTTTCTGCGCCCCTTTGGATGCTCTTGTACTCTGTTGAATACTCAAGATTAAAAAACGAAGTTTGGTGCTGTTTCTGATGAATGCTTCTTTGTGGGATACTCAAACACACAAAAAGCGTATCGTGTTTACAACAAGCGAACGCGGATTGTGCAAGAGTCCTACTATGTTGACTGGCAAGAATCTAACTCCACGAATATTGGTTCTGAGCCCGCATGGTTTTATGATGCTACCACTGTTTTCAAATCATTCAATCTTCCTCACTTTGACGATGATGACATCATTCCTCACACTTCTTTCACAATTATTAACCATCAACCTCAACCACCATCACCACCACAACCTTCTGTTACTCAAATACCTTCAACTACATTTGACATTCCTCCACCTCCTCCACCTCCAACTGATATTCCTCTATCATCCACTTCCATTCCAACCTCTTCTACCAATGAAATTCCTCCAACTTCAAACATTCCATCCCAACCAACTAATCAAGTATTTTCATCACAATCCAACCAAATGTTTCTCAACACAAACTTCAAAACCTTAAAAGATCATCCTCATGATTACATCATAGGATCAATCACTGATGGTGTGTGAACTCGGAGTCAGAGTGGTTTGATTAATGAGTGTCTCTATGCTGCTTTCTTATCTCAAGTCGTTCCGAAGAATTATAAACAAGCACTTGAAGATCCTAGTTGGGTTGATGCCATGCAAATGGAATTGCAACAATTTAGGAAGCTTAAAGTTTGGGAACTTGTTGATCTTCCTCCTAATAAGTGCCCCATCGGCACTAAGTGGGTCTTTCGAAACAAGCCTGATGATCGTGGTGTTGTTATCAGAAACAAGGCGAGATTGATTGTTCAAGGATTTGCTCAAGAGGAGGGGATTGACTACATTGACGTTTTTGCACCAGTCGCTCGCCTTGAAGCCATTAGAATCTTTCTTGCACATGCTGCTAACAAAAACTTTAAAGTCTATCAGATGGACGTTAAATGTGCTTTTCTATATGGAGATATCGATGAGGAGATCTACGTATGTCAACCACCGGGTTTCGAGGATCCAGATTTTCCTTCAAAGGTGTACAAGCTTGATAAATCCTTGTATGGGTTGCATCAAGCTCCACGAATCTGGTATGAAACTCTGAAACTGTATCTGCTCAGCAAAGGTTTCTCTCGTGGGACTATAGATATGACATTGTTCAAGAAGGAGGTTAATGGTGAGCTGCTGATTGTTCAAGTGTATGTGGATGATATCATCTTCGGATCGACAAATGAGGGGCTGTGTAGAGAGTTTGAGAAAGTGATGATGGATCGTTTTGAAATGACTATCATGGGGGAGATGTGTTTCTTCTTGGGGCTACAAGTGGAACAAAAGCCTGATGGAATCCTTATCCACCAAGAAAAGTACATCAAAGAAATTCTCACAAAGTTTGGCATGGATGATTCTTCTCCTGAGCTGATTCCCTTTACTGCTCAAACATGCCTTACTTCTGATGATAATGGGACTCATGTGGATGCCCATCGGTACCGCTCAATGATCGGATCTCTCATGTATCTGACTGCCAGCCGACCAGATATTACATTTGCTGTGTGCTACTGTGCTCGTTTCCAGGCCAATCCAAAAGAATCATATGAGAAAGTTGTTAAACGCATTTTTCGTTACCTTAAGGGTTCCTCTCGTTTGGGACTTTGGTACCCAAAAGGTGGGAACTTTGATTTACATGCTTTTTCTGATAGGGATCATGCTGGTTGCATGATAAACCGAAAATCAGTCACTGGTGGATGTCAATATCTTGGCGAATGTCTTGTTTCATGGCAAAGCAAGAAGCAAACAACTGTCTCTCTGTCCACAGGAGAAGCTGAATACATTGCTGCTTCAAGTTGCTGTTGCTAAGTGCTCTGGATCAAGCATTAGATGATGGATTACGGCATCAACTTCCTTCATACACCACTCTTTTGTGACAATGAAGCTGCTGTTCGAATTGCCAAGATTCCAATTCATCACACACGCACCAAGCACATCGAAACAAGAATTCACGCCATCCGAGACGCTCAGGAAAAGGGGTTCATTGATATTATTCCTATTGAAACTAGAAAGCAAAAAGCTGATCTTTTCACAAAAACTTTTGACAAACCACGTTTTTATGAACTGATCTCAATGCTGGGATTGATATCTTTTTGAAAACCTCTGTCTAAGAAAAAGTGTCTTTGTAAATATGTAAATATCTTTTTCATTTTCTTCCATGAGGATCCGATTGCCACATATTTCTTCGCTCCTTCTTTTTATTCCTTATAGCTATAATATAGAAATTTTGGGGGAGATATTAAAGATTGACTACTTATAGTTTTTCAAATTTTGCTATTTCAGGATCCCCGTTTTAAATTGATGTTGAAGAGACGTTGAAGGAGGCCAGAAGTATTGTGTTTGGGATATGTTAGATAGGCTCAGCCCGAAAAACAAAGTAAGCAGTGATTGTGCAGCCAAACATAACGTTCAAGAACTCGGCAATGAGGATTATCTCCTTGACATGATTGGCCTGCACAAAGATACAAGTCCTGTCAAAAATGGGTTGAGAGCGTCAAATCTTTGCCTTGATTTCCCTAAAAATCCCAAATCACCCACACCCTAGCCTTTAATTGAGCTTCTAGTTAGCAAAACAAAATAAAAAAGCTGCTAGTGTTGCTCTTCAGAAAAGCCTCTGAGTAAGTTACTTGTTAATTCCTCAGAAAGTATTGAGTCAAAGTGCTTAACTCCTCTGCTATACGGAAGTATTGACTTGGAGTTGGTGGATCTTCTCTGCTATACGGAAGTATTGACCTGAAGATTCACCGAGCATGCTCAAATGTATATCTCCTTTGTTATATGTCGGTATAGACCTGGAGCTCTAAACCATTTGAGTTTCCCAAATAATAAGTCGCAATGTGTTCAAAAGAATCATTGTTGACAAGCTCCACTCCCAAAAATGCAAAATGCAGAAAGTCAAATGTGGTTCATGAATCGATCAATATTCAAGATTTGATCCAAGAAATTCAAGCAAAGTCAATCATATTGCTCAAATAAACCCTGATGATAGGACAAGTTCTTTTTACCTAGATGTCTGTGGGGACCGAGTTGCCTGAGCTTCTTCAATCAAACCAAAACGTGATAAATGAAGCTGCTGCTCTCTTGTTGAAATGACTAAGACATGGGTTTAAATGGACAAACATATCTGCAATCCCGCCAATCTATGATTCTCTGGATTCTGCTCGAAAAACGTCAAGAAATATATATATATATATATATATATATATATATATATATATATATATATATATATATATATATATATATATATATATATATATATATATATATATATATATCCTTCTTCAGTTTTAAATTCTAGTTTTTCTTTCATTTTATTTTTCTTTTTATATCTTTAGTTTTCATTTAATGCTTTTATTTTCGGAGCCTTGAAATCGTGGGGCGTTTTCATGGATTCGTAAAGGAATTATATCTTAAGAAAATCCAAAATTTTTTTTTTAATTTTAATTTTGCAATTTTGCATCCCAGCGAATCTATTAGCGAATCTACAGGTTCGCCCGGAACTTTTTCATGTCGCCGTGTCTTCTCTTGACCTTAAGTCCCGAGCGAATCTAAAGTTCGATAGTTTACATTTCAGCGAACCTGTGACTGTATATATTTGTTTCGTTTGCGAAACCATTTCACTAGTTCGCTGTCACTGTAACCGAGTCGTTTTCAAAAGTTTTCAAGTTCGATCCTCACCCACCGCAACTTACTATCTTTGAACCGCTTTTTTAATCATCTCTGGTATGATATACTTTCATTTTAATCCTTATTTTTCTCCTTAAAACGTGTTCTTAATCGCAACTAACTCAATCGACCCGTTTAAATCTGTGATTAATGTTTGAACTGTGTTATTGTTAAATGTTAACATATTAATAGGCTCGTCTCATGATTGTATAGCTTGATTGGTGCTTTGATTGTATGCTTAATGGTTTTTCGACTGTGATTAGGACCGATTTTCAAAAACTAGGGTCCCAGCGAACCTATGCGTTCGTCTGGCGAACCTGAATGAAAGTTCAAAACTTCTGAGCGAACTTATGCTGTTACGCCGCCCGTGCATCAACATAGATTCGCCCGATTGTTTCTAGCGAACCTATACATTCGCTCGCCATTATATCAGTTTTTCCTGAAAGCGAATCTATAGGTTCTGGGGTCTAATCACAGGTTCGCTTGGTCAGCGAACCTGGCTTGTCATCGAATCTATACACTGTTTCAAAAAAATTCACGTTTTTGATCAACTTTCGTTTGTATTTCAGGCACAATGTCTACGTTATTTTTCGAAAAGAAGCACAATATGTGTGCTTTGCTGGACGAAAATCACGAGAAGGCATCTGGTTACAAGGATTGTATTAGATGGTTGAAGTCTTCTCACATTCACCATGCTATATCTCTTTCACCAACCATTTATGAGTTACATATTCGAGATTTTTGGAGAACAACGGTGATGAATGTTTCTGTGCAGCCATCCAAGATATGTGCTAAGGTTAATGGGCATGCAATCAATTTTACTGAAGTCGATCTGGCTAGGATCTTAAAGCTAGAGGAGGATGTGGGTGATGAAGCCAAAATGACGGCATAGGAGGTTTATGGTGCCTTACGGACTGCTGGTTACGAGGGTCCAATGTCGGGGGAGACGAAAATGGAGTTTGTTAAATCCTACTTGATCGAGGAATGGAGATACATTGCACACATTTTTATTATGTGCCTTGATCATAGGAAGGGAGGGACAGATAGGCTGAATCTTGATTGGGCTCGGGCTATGGTTTTATTCTGTCGAGGGCAAAAGGCCAATCTAGCAAAGTTGACCTTCAACTATATGCTAGAAAATATTCATGCTTCTAAAAGGGATAAGTGGTTGATGTATCCAAGGTTTGTGCAGATGATTCTCAATGACAAACAGCCTGACCTGCCCGTTATTGGTGATGTTTTGACCATATGGACGATGCATTCGAGAATATTCGGGGATTGCAAGTCAGTTCGATCAGATTGTGTTGGGAGAACTTCATTTTTATGGGAAAATATGTACCCAGCAGACAGATGGGTGCATATACAGAGATTAATAGAGATTGAGAGGAAAAGAGGAGGTGAGAATGTAGAGGTTATTGAGAAGAAGTTGAGAAAAATAAAGCAATACGCCAAAGATAAGGATTATACTCTGGATCGGGAAATCGATGAAGTACAGGCTGAGATAGATGCTGGTAAGAAAAAGGGGTCAATGAGAAAAGCTGTTGCATCTACTGAATCTGTTACTGGGTTGAGATCTGAGTTAGAAGATTTGAAAAGTGATAGGTTCAATTGGATCGATATCGCTCAAATGATCAGAATGAAATAAGTACACAAACAAACAATTCAATCAGCAACACAATTCATTACTAATAATTCACTTGTATTGATGATCAAAGCAAGGTTGTAGTACAAATGCAGGAGAATGAAATCACACACACTTAATTCTCTCTCTTACGTGAATATGTGATCTAGACTCTCTCCTAAACATTCTCTCACTACATGCTTTATGCAACAATACATTTTAGGGAAAATACAAAATAAACCCTAAACTATACAAAAAGTATAAAACACAGTACAAAGTTAATCATAAACTGGAAATAGCCCTAACAGTACTCCCCCTAAGATTTATCTTTGGACATCAAAAATATCTTCAATAGTTTTCATCTTTTGCTTTTTCAGCTCAAATCTCTCACCAATCTTCAGACTCTTCTTTAACGTCCAGCAACTGCTTTCCTTTGTACTCTTCTTGTTCTTTTAGTGCTTCCTCGATGCATGACTTGAACTTCTCAGCGATCTTTGCTTGTCTTGGCTTTGACTCGTTTGTAAGGATGGCACATGCATTCATGCGTTTCAGACTATCAAGAGTCAAACCTGCAAAATCAATATTAGCATAAAATTCATATGGCATTTCTCGCCCTTTGACTTGCACTTCTAGTGTACCCTTCGCAGTCACACGCATAATTTCAATCTCCGGAATATCAACTTTCACAAGGTTAGCATTGAGTAATGCCTTCCTTAGTCGAATTTTCTCTGACGCAGCTGCAATCACCTCAATCATCACCATAAACAAATTCCGATCGGCTTCAGCAATTTTATCTTTGCACTTCTCCATTCTGTAACTTCGCAAATGATCGATGTAGGATGGATGTAACAATTTCAGCTCAAACGTACTGAATAATGTAATCATATCCTTATCCCAGTCATCCAGATTTCGTACCAGTTTCAGCTCATAAGTTTCCTGATTGTAGAAAAACTTAAGAATTGGTTTAGTTGCTTGTGTACCATCGATCACTTTCAACCCCGGATCTGTCACTTTATCGAAGTATTCATCTGAAAATTCTTCTAAATACATGTCACGCACCACCAACTTCTTTTGTTTCCTCTTTTTCTTCGATTGAACATATTCACTATCTTCTTGTTGTCCTCTAAACTCCAAATATTTCGGCAAACGGCTTATTCCAGCATCTAACAACATCGCACATTTGTCACCACGCTCAGCATGCGTGTGATTAATCAATCTAAGTTTGTGCAACTCCTTCAAATCTTGCACTTCCAACTTGAAAATGCTCGAGTAATAATGGTAAACATCGCATAAACCATTAACTCGTTTAATCAAAAATGCATCAAACACTTCGTCATATTTCCATGAGATGATCTTCACCTTCTTGGACTTTTCCGGTACGATCATAGAATCAAGCAGTTCAGCAACGGACTGTCCTTTGCTCAGCAGAGATCTAACAACATCTCCTGCTGTGGCAGATTTATGCCATGATTCACGTACATCTATAGGAATATTATATGACTTAACCTCACTTGGAAACATATCAATCAACTCTTGTCTCTTCTTGTGCGCATCTTCTGGTAAAGCCATCACCGTTATTTCTTTGGGTTCGAGCACTTTGTATCTCTTAGTCAGCTCATAATATTGCGGGTTGTTGTAATCCAGATAAAACATCCGATTGTACATCTTCTCAGTCTTCATAAAACTTATTACAATCTTCTTCAGCGATTCATGTTCCAGTTTCTTCAAAGTTCTATATGGATAGTTCCTCGAACTCAACCATTCACGCATGTTTCTGCTAGACATTTCTTCTGGATTTTGATGATAAAGCTCTTTTGGAGGTAAATCATCAATGTTCAGGCTCTCTTGGAGTGCTGTCCATTCACCCATCTCAACAACAAACTCTTTTTCATCCGCAGTTGCTTTGTCTTGAGCATTTAAGCACTTTTCATATTCTTCATTGATTTGACTCACAGTCAGCCCATTCAAATACACAGGATTATACTTCATCTTTTCAAGATAAGCAAATCGTTCAGGCAAATCAGCTGGTATTTCATCATCTGGATTAACTTCAGGTTCAGCTTCAGGTTCAGACTCTGTGAAATCAATATCATCCAGATCATCCAGTGCCTCAATCATTGGTGCAGTTTCAGTTTGAACCGGCTCAAACTGAAATGCTTCTTCAGTCACAGTTTCTGGCACATTTTCAACAACTTCAACTACTTCAGACACTTTCGCTACCAATACAGATTCAGATTGAATCGGCTCAATCTGAACTGTTTTATCAGTTTCAGCTTCTTTCACAGTTTCATCCACCTTCGCCATTTCAGTCACCTCAGTTTCAATTACAGATTCAGATTGAATCGGCTCAATCTGAACTGTTTCTTCTATTCTAGCTTTCTTTGCAACAACCTCTTCTTCAGTAATCTCAGGCACAGCATCTAACTTACGTTTTCCCTCAGCTTTGTCAGAAATGACAGTATCAGCGGCTTCATCGGGAATAGGGACAATTTCTACACTTGATTCTGTCACAGTCTTAGATCGTTGTGATCTAGTTTGATAGACTGCGACGTCCCTAGGAGTCTCAGACACTCCAACATTTTCTTCCACAGTGAAATCTTTGTCCGATTCTGAACTCTCAGCTTCCTCCTCTTTAATCCAACTTTCCAACACCTCTTTTTCAGCCCGTAAAGTATTGCATTCTGCTTGCAACTCTTCATAATCAGCCTTTAGCTGTTCATGCTCAGCCTTCAGTTTTTCATAATCCTCATCAAGTGCTTTGAAAGTTTCTAAGTTTTTCTGATGCGTAACCCGAAACTCTTTCAATCTGTTCTTCTTTCTTTCATTAGATGCCTTCATTTGCTCATTAGCATCTAGAAGTTTGGCTACCATCCTCTCCAAATGAAAAACTTTGTTTTCTTCTTCGTTTAAATCAACATCTGATGCAACCTTAGGTGAAGACTCCTTTGGTTCATCAATATGTTCAGCTGCTTTGGAGGATGTGGCAATATCCACTGGATCAGTCACAATCACACAATCTTCAGTATCATCGACTGTCTGTGCCACAGTCTCCACTTCAGCCATTACTTCTTGTGCAATCTGAACAATATCAATCTGTTCAGGCACATCTACATTTTCAATTTCATCCGGCTCCTCAACTAACACAGGCTCAATCACAGTTTTAGATCTTCGAGATCTAGTATATTGAACTGCAATATTCCTAGGAGCTTCAGCAACAATTTCTTCTGTAACACTAACAACCTCAACAGGTTCCTTAATCAGAACTGATTCAATAACTTCGACATTTTCTGTTTCAATTTCCACTGGTTCATCAACCTCAACATTCTCTGCCTCCTCAGAAACTGATTCAGCACCATCATTACCATTTTCATCATCATTATCATCTTCTTCATTATCACTATTCTCATTCTCATCTTCTTCTTCTGGATGTCGAGCAAAATACTCATCATCACCCAGGAGATTATCAGGCACCTCATCAACTAGGTCCTGTGGATTTACTATCTCTCCATGTGATATGTGATGGTATACTACCTCAATATCTTCCACATTATTTGCTATATCTCGCATATAGACAAATAATTCAACACTTGCAACATTCCCTATACTCATCTTTCGATATGATAGATCATTCATATCCTCAGTATATAATATCCCTCCAGCAAAACCTTCTTCTCTGATGATTGGATATGCAACATTGATCATCATTTGCAAGAATCTCGGATACATGAGAAACTTGAATCTTTTGCCCTTTACTAAATTGAATACAAAACCATTCATAATCCACTTTGACATATTGAACGGTTTGTTCTCTGCAATAGCTACGATGGGGGATGCAATGTCAGAAGGAAAATTGTCAAAACCAGCACTCCTTCTGGACATGCACTGCTGAATCACATAACATAGCAGCTTTCACTTCTTCCCCAATCTAGCTCTAAGAAACTGTGACTTTGGAAATACGTGAGGATGACCCATATTCACAAAACAAGCTTGACATTCAGCATTTGTCAACTCATCATTGGCTCCTATCTCATCATCATCAATTCTCAATGTTGTTCTGATAGCTTCCTCAGACACAGTCAACTGTAAATCTCTTGTGATGTTTCCTCTAACAACTATCACACCATCTTCATTTGTAATAACCTCAGCCGTTCTCCAAAAGCTTTTGATGAGTCTAGCATAAATCACAGGCTTAGCACACATAGCATACACATACTTTGTTCTTCTGATGAATCTGATCATGTCTCTATAACCCTCTGTTTCTGGTATAGATTCATCCAGACAAGCAACTAGATTGTGCTTAGGCTCAAACTTCAAATTCTCCATCTGTTTAAAACAAAAACAAGACAAGTGTGTTAAATTCTTCATTAATAAATTTCAAATTTACATAAGTGTTTGAACAAAAAGTTATAAAAGTAAAACATTCACATAATCATTTTAACTCCTAAATTGATCTAACAATCTGATTTTCATCATTTTGATCAAAACAACTTTGGATTTTAATGATCATACAACCTTTCACAATTAAACAGTTTACACACTTAAGAACATGAATCTGAAATTTGTATAATGAAGTTGTTTAACATGTTAAGCTCAGTTTTAACAATGATTTGTCAATGTTTAACACACATTTTATCATTTTGAAGTTAACACTTAAGAACATTCAATCAGGTCATCAATGGCGGTTCGACAATTATGAACAATTTTGGTTGATTCTGTTGATTTTGAGGAATTTTCATGCAAATTAATGACAAATTGTTGATAATCGACAGTTTTTACACATAAAACAACATTCGATTTCAGTTTTAACACGCAAAATCAAAGTGTCGATTCAGTGATCAAAGTACTGTTCATCATCATTTTTCGTTTTAACAATCGATTTGCAGGTTATCAAGGTCGAATCACTTAAAATATACCTTATTCAATCAATCAAACTTGTTACAGATCAAAAGATTGAATATGATAATCAACGACTTATGTGCAGGGGATTTGCTTGAAAGTGTGAGTGAAAAAATGATAAGTGTTGTGAAGAGGCGGGTTTTTATATTGTTGAAAAATTAGGTCAAAAATTGGACGGGTAAACAATTGGGACGGGTAAGCATAAAAAGCCCAATAAGCCTAGACGGGTCATGCACTGTTGAGCCGTGTCAACCATTGTTGGGACAGGTCAAGTACTTGAGACAGGTCACAACATGGACGGGTCAACATAAAAACATGTAAAACACTTGGACTGGTCATTCACTGTAGAGACGGGTAAAGCACTGTAGAGACGGGTAAGTCACTTTAGAGACGGGTAAAGGTTAGGAACAACTACACCTGTTGTGGTTTTACTCATCACCCGGCTATATAGTGATCTTCTTTATCACCCGGCTTGCTTTCTTCATCACCCGGCAACACAGTGATCTTCTTCATCACCCGGCTTGCCTTTCTTCATCACCCGGCAACACAGTTGTTATACTTTCACCCGGCTACACCAAGTTCTTCACTTACACGGCAAGATAAAAGACTTCTTTCTTTTACCCGGCTGTACAGTGTCAACACTTCATTACCCGGCTGTATAGTAACACAACTTGTCACCCGGCAGATATCGATGACTCCTTCACCCGGCTGTATAATAACTTGTTCATTACCCGGCAGCACAGTAGCCATAATATATTTGCCCGGCTTCACTTCTTTTCACCCAATCACCCGGCTCATATCAGACACAACAACTTTACCCGGCTAAATAGTGTCTTCATTACCCGGCTAAACAGTTGTTTCTGATATCTTCACCCGGCGATAACACTTGATCAATTTTTTCTCAATTTCTCGTCTGTTGACTTTTCAACTGCATTTATTGCACCTGCAAACATTCTCGATATATTAATTAGACAAGACATCCTTATTAGGGTTTGTCACATTAAATATCAAAAATCTACTACAAGTCAACAAATATTAATTCTCATTAATTCCCTTTTTCTTTTTCTTTTTTTTGTAAAAATGTTTTTGCACAACCAAAATTTCTATATCCCGAAGCAATTTCTTAAAAACATATCACAAGACCTTGGGTTTGTTTTTAACACATCCAATACTTTTGCTTTTCATACCACATAATCTTGTTCATTCAAAACACACTTATTTGAAAATATTTTTGGATTTTTTGTAAATAATTTTCTTCTTCACTTATTCTCCCCCTAAACTTGAAATTTCTTGAAATTTTTAAGTTTAACAAAGATGTCGATGTGTCAATAATGATTCCATATGCCTGCACACACAAAGCACACACATTAAAATAAAGACATATGCAATGCAATGAATCAAAATATCGCAGTGAGATCATACCACACATTATCTGAACATGTTTTGCAAGTTTTGAATAGACATTTGACTTATGTTTGATTGAGTGATGATATGAAAACATACCAATTAGCTCGAGTTGACACACTTACTTTTTCAGTATCATGATGAGATTAATGTTCGATTAAAATGACTTATGTGACCCACATGTGTACATATGTCAACATATTTCCTTATCAACCTCTACCTGAATGCATATTGCACAAAACCTGGTCACTTACAATTATAAACAGTGTGGAATCTGGGTTCTATTCGGATTTGGTCCACTTTGGGACTTCTTTTAATTCCATTTTGGAATTTTAATTTCCTATCGTTCCCCTTGGGAATCTTCTGAATTCCTTTTTGGAATTTTTGTTTGGTGATGGTCCACATTTAGGACTCTTTTTGTTCCAACTTTGGGAATCTTTTGCTGCACCTTGAAGCTCAAAAGAGACTTCGTGTGAGACTTCAGGTCTGTGGGTACCACAACAAAGAAGCTCACGATGCGGTTCATCACACTGAATAGACTGCATCGTTACCCGATCATGCACAACTATCATCACAAGCAATGCATCAAAAGATATATATCTAGACATGTATAGCAATGGAACTTAACACAAAGATCATTAAGTTTAGATTTGTCAACAATGAACTTACTTTTTCAGTCTAATTGCCTGAGCTGTCTCGCACATCAATTAACATTCGTCAGTCTTTATTAAAAATGATGTAACAAATAATGTCTAGTGTAACTATCATTTCTCACTTTTTGCAATATAGATTCTTATGATATGATATTTTCTTTTTCTTTTTGCTTTTATATTTTGTTTTAGCTTTTCTTTTTCATGCACACACACAATGCAAAACAATAAAATAAAAGACAAAGGAATCAATACTTTACATCGACTTATTATATTTTTGACTTTTTATATTTTCTGATTTTTGTTTAATTTTCAAAAATTAGAATTAATCATGGTTGATTAACCCTATGGATTGAATTAAGAATTCAAACCGTCCTGACAAGAAAGATTTTGTGAAAAGATCTGCCAGTTGTTTGTCGGTATGAACTTTAATCAAACTTATTAAACCTTTTTCAGAGTTGTCTCTGAGAAAGTGATATCGAATTTCGATATGTTTGGTTTTTGAGTGTTGAACAGGATTAGCAGTAATGAACATAGCAGCAGTATTGTCTATGTAAATAGGAGTTTTGAGAAAGTTAAACCCGTAGTCAAGCAATTGGTTTTGTAACCACAAAACTTGAGAACATCCTGCAGATGCAGCGATATACTCTGCTTCAGCTGTAGATACAGAAACGTTGGTCTGCTTTTTGCATTGCCAAGAAACAAGTCTAGGACCCAGAAATTGACATCCACCCGTAGTCGATTTCCTGTCAAGAGCACACCCACCAAAGTCACTATCAGAATAACTATATAATTCAAAATTGCCTTCATAATGATACCATAACCCGAGATTCGGTTTCCCTTTAAGGTATCTGAAAATACGTTTAACAGCAACCAGGTGCGACTCTTTTGGATCAGACTGATATCTTACGCACACACATACAGCATACATAATGTCTGGCCTTGATGCAGTAAGGTACATCAGTGAACCAATCATTGATCTGTACAGTGTTTGATCAACGGATTTGCCTTTCGGATCCGGCTGTATCTTGCAATTCACATCAGATGGCGTTCGAATAGTCTGACAATCCTGCATCTTGAACTTTTTCAGCAACTTTTCAACAAACTTTGATTGGTTGATAAAAATTCCGTCTGCTGATTGTTTTACTTGCAATCCGAGAAAAAAATTAATCTCCCCCATCGAACTCATCTGAAATCTTGACTTCATGATTTCTTCAAACTCTTTACACATGGACGCACTGGTTGATCCAAAGATGATATCATCCACATACACTTGAACACATAAAAGATCTTTATTTTCCCGCTTCATAAACAAAGTTGGATCAATCTGACCTCTTGTAAACCCATGTTCTAGCAAATGTTTAGATAACGTCTCGTACCAAATCCTTGGAGCTTGATGTAGACCATATAAAGCTTTGCTCAATTTGTATACACGATGTGGATAATCAGGATCTTCAAAACCCGGAGGTTGTCTGACATATACATCATCGGTAATTGGTCCATACCGAAAAGCGCCTTTAACGTCCATTTGGAACACTTTGAACTTCATGAAAGAGGCATACGCTAGAAAAACGCGAATAGCTTCAAGTCGATCGACCGGAGCAAACACTTCTTCATAGTCAATACCTTCTTCTTGAGTGTAACCTTGTGCAATAAGTCTTGCTTTGTTTCTCACAACAATACCACGTTCATCTGGCTTGTTCTTGTACAACCATCTTGTACCAATCGCATTTTCTCCTTCAGGTAAGTCCACTAATTTCCAAACCTCTTGTTTGCGAAATTGAAGTAACTCCTCTTGCATGGCTTCAATCCAACTATTATCTTGTAATGCCTCTGAAATGTTCTTTGGAACCACTTGCGAAAGAAAACATGAATAAAGACAAACGTTTGCTTGCTCAGTTTGACTTCTTGTAGTTCTCTGATTCAACGGCCCAATAATCTGAGAGACAGGGTGTTTCTTATGAATTCGATGAATTGGTATAACTTCACCTTGCACTTGACTCTCCAGATTAGACTGATTCAGATTCGGTAGATCTTGTAGAATTGTAGAAACATGCGGAGTGAAATTAGGAACTTGTTCCGATGAATTGATGAAGTAGTCAAACGATTCTGGAATAACTTCAACATTCGGATCTGATGATGGTTGATTTTGAACAGATCCACCATCATTAGGAGAACTTTGCGGATTAACATCCCCACCAAGAATATTTGATTCTTGATCTTCTTGAGAACCAGAAGGACCCGGAGCTTGACTGGATACTCCTTGATCAGGATTATGAAATGACATGAACGGATACTTAGAATTGAGATTGCTATCATCGTCATTGTCAGAATCATCACTGAAACATCCCAAGTCTCCTGATTCTTTTCTCGAGTTTCCTGAAAATCAAAAAAGTTAGAATTGAAAGATTTTGATAACGAATCTAAATCAAACAACCATTCGGGACCATGTGCCACTAATGGAAATGAATTTTCTAAAAACTTTACGTTAATAGTTTCAATAACAGTATTTGTTTTGCTATTAAAAACTCGATAAGCTTTAGAAACAGACGAGTAACCAAGGAAAAATCCATCGTCAGATTTTGACTCAAATTTCCCGAGATGATCACTTAAATTTAGAATCGATACAGGACAACCAAATGCTTTCAAGTAAGAAATATTTGGTTTTCTTGCAAACAATAACTCATAAGATGTTTTATTTTTATCCTGAACCAATAATGTCCTGTTTTGTACAAAACACGCAGTAGCAATAGCTTCGTCCCAGAATGTGATAGGGATTTTGGCATCTGCGAGCATGGATCTTGCTGCTTCAATTAGTGTCCGATTTTTCCGTTCTGCAACCCCGTTTTGTTGAGGCGTTCTTGGAGCACTAAATTGTCTCGCAATTCCTTTTTCTGCACAAAACAAATCAACATTAGTGTTCTTAAATTCAGTTCCATTATCACTTCTCAAGATTTTCACTTTACAATCCAACTGATTTTCAACTTTTACAATAAATTCTTTTAACAACTCAGCAGTTTCAGATTATAAACCCAAGAAAATCTAGTAAAATCATCAATGATGACAAAACAATAAGACTTCTTTCCGATGCTTTGAACATTTGTTGGTCCGAAAAGATCCATATGTAGCATCTGTAATGTGACACCCCGCCCGGTGGCGGAAAACACCGGGTTGTCAAGTGGATTGGATATCAATAGTACAAAGCACATGGCACACTAAAAGCATATTTTAATATTTAATTAAGCATCAATGTCATGACAAAGAAAAAGTAAATAGTCTTAAATACTGAAGCAAAAACCCATAATTAAAGCTATTTAATTAACTTTTAATCTAGGTCCAAAAGCAATCCTACGTGTCTTGTAAAGCATAAACGAAACAAACGTCACCTGAAACATGTGTAAAATAAGTTAGCTAAAGAATTAGCTAGTGAGTAAAAACACAATTGATAATACGTAATATGAAATCCGAGATCAATATGAATATGTCACGCAAGTTTATGTGTATAGCAATATCATTATATCATTCAACCATGACCATAGAATCAACATAGAATCAACATAGAATCAACCGTGTTACATTTATTGATAACATTTATTGAACCGTCAAGTAACCGTCATTGAACCATCTCGTTGTATAAGTTATCAATAAATATTTTTAGCATCTCAAGGGACATAGCAACGTAGTAACAAGCATCTCGTTTAGCAACATAATCTAACCTATAGAATCAACAAAAGAATCGCCGGGTCTAATCACCTATCAGGCCAATAGTGTAGGTGGACTTGTCAAGCCATTAGCGCTAATATCGTACTGGTGGAAATTACAAATAATACAATTTCTATTCCTAACACATAAAGTTGCATCAAGTGGCCAAACTAGATTAACATATTATATGATCTCATTTTTGAAAAAGAAACAAGAAACAAAAAGAACCATAGCATCGTAATTAAGCACATGTTTCAGCCCCAAAAAGTAAAACAGAAAAAGGGGAAAGTGAGTTTACTCACCTTAATAAGTAAAGATAACCAGAAACGAAACGTCTATGACGAACCGAGAATCTCCCAAATATTGGTATCACCTATTTAATTGGGAAAAACCCTAACTTAGACAAGAACAAATAGAAACAAGAATCACAAATCCGAGATCTAGGGTTTCGGATTTGGGATTTGAAATTTAGGGTTTTAGATTAAAATTGGAAATCAGGATTTTGAATTATAATTTAGGAATTAGGGTTTTTGAATTAAAATTTAGGGTTTAGGGTTTTGAATTACGAATTGTGATTTTTGATACGAAACGTAGTCGTATTTTCGTATTTGGATAAATATATATATTTCGTAAGTATTTTTGTATTTTACTTTAAATATTTGTATAAATCAAATACTTATAACAAGATATATTATTATTTGAATTTAGAATTTATAAGTTTTATAAATGTTAAAATGTATTTAATATAAAGAATATCACATATTAGTTGCTTTGTCATTAAAGTTTAATATGATCCAATTTGTAAAAGAACAAAAATAAAATAAAAATAACCAGAAGGCAAGGGGACTCGAACCCCCGGCCATCACCAGAAACCAACATGCACTAACCGCTGGACCAGAAGTATTTTTTATAACTAATCTGCTTTTTAATTATTTTATTCGGTTATGAAAATCAATACCCATTCCCCATGAACCCTAGAACAAAGATTAATCCAATTCGCGTTGATCAGATAACCTAACCCAACATAACCATAGGGCTTTTAATCTACATCAACCGACGATCATTTTGATATATAGAACATACCTGTTGGTGAATGTTTGATATGGATTCGGGTTGGAGAAAAAGTCGACGGTTTTTAAGATCAAAACTGAGAATCTGTGATGAAACGAGATGAAATTGATGATATAGGTAGATGTAGATGATTAGTAGGAGTAGAACGAATGTAAATTTTACCTGGTTTGATGACCGGAATGTTGAAAACGACTCAAGTCGCCGGAGTTGCGGTTTTGGTATTTGATTTATGGTTTTGGTGATTTGTGGTGAATAATTGAGATGATTTGGTAATTGTGTTATGTTAGTCGAGCGTTTTGGAATGATATAGGTTAAATAAATCGTTGATTTACGGGTTTAATCTTGGTAATGAGATTTTGAATCAAAACCCAAAATAGATTTTGTGCTAAACCGGATCTATACGCGTTTTTTGGTTGATTATGGGTTCGATTCGGACGATTAGGTGATTTGGAAAGGTTTGATTGAGTTAAAATTGGTTAAGATTCGCGAATAAAGCTTCGCCGGAAAATTCTGTGCTGGCCGGAAACCATGGCCGGATTTGCGTGGGGAGGGGGAGGAGAAGGTTTGGGTTTAAAACAATTTACATTAACAGCCCCCGTGCTTTGTATCTTGTTAAATTTTGGTTTCATAACTTTAAGTTAAAGTTTTAAAAGTTACATTTTAGGCACAAAGTTAGTTTTAAACTTATTTTAACCATCAAACTTAACTAAATTGGAACGTAACATTTATTTAAGTGACGTTTTCATAGTATTAGTTTGTTTAAGTCATTAAGAGACTATTTCGAGATTTTGAGGTGATTTTCGTTGACGTTTTCAAAAGTTTTCTTTTTACGAACTATATACATATATATTAATGTATATTTTGAATTATAAATAATAATTGTTTGTCACACTTGAGTATTTTGCGACATAAATATATTTATTTAATTGAGACGGAAGTAACGTAAAATTCCTCATATTTATTCCTAATAATAATGAACGTTACATTTGAAGAAATAAATATGATTACATATAAAAGAGATAAAACTTCAGGTTCGAGTCGGGCATTCGGGTTCGGGTTTGGGGCAGATGTCACATGTAAGGGTTTTGAAATGGAGTTTTCTGGCTTGGACTTAAAAGACATTCTGTGCTGTTTTCCTTTCAAACATGCTGGACAGAGATCAGTTGTAGAAAACTTCTTTGATGGTATTCCTACAGCATGATTTCCAGTCACTAAACGATTCATGTTTCTGAAGTTTGAATGGCCCAGCCGTCTATGCCAAAGCTGACTCTCATCATTTGAAGCATGTGCAATGAGACAAGTAGTTTCGGTTTCAGCATCAATCTGCGACATATCAAGCTTGTATACATCACGATCTCTTGGAGCTTTAACCACTACCCATTCATTAACAATCTTGAAACCTGGTTTGAGTATATAACAGAAAGAATCATCAAATAAAGTTGAATAAGATTTGTCACAAATTTGAGATACACTTAGCAAATTAAAGTTCAACTGTGCACAGTAGTTGACTTTATCAAAGCTAATGACCCCATTTGACACGGTTCCTTCTCCAGTTACTTTACCACCAGCATCTCCTCCAAATGCAACATGAGTACCATTCTTCAGCTTAAAGTCTTGAAGCAAGGCATGGTTGCCTGTCATATGCCGGCTGCACCCACTATCAACAAACCATGAGTTGATAGGTCTTCGAGGGCGTACCTGCATTTCAACAATCACTTAGTTAGTTTGGTCAACCCAGGCCCACATGGTCTTGGGTTTTTCGAATCTATCTGTAACAGTAACTTGTTGATAATGAAGATTTTGAAAATTTGTTTCATTCGAGAGATTTGGTAGAAAACTGTTTCGCCCATTGGCTTGAATCGATTTCTTTCTTCTCAAAGCAATAAACCTTTCCTCTAACTTAGGATCAAGGTTATTTTCAAATTTCTGATTTCTTACCATCAAAGCTCTCGGTTTAAAACTGTTAACCTGCACATTCCTTGATGAAAAGTTATTAAAACCAGAATTGTTTCGATTGAAATTTCTCAACACAGGAGAATGACTTTGATTAACATTTTGAAAACCAAACGATTGATTTCTTTGAAAATTTGGAAACGGAGTCATTTCTCTTGATGAGTTTTTCCGAAAGAAACAATCCTTTGTGTCATGGTTTCTTCTGTCACAGATATCACAAAATTTGTTATAAAAACATTCCTCTGAAGAATGATTTCTTTTCTCACAGTAACTGCAGTACCTGTTAAAGAAACATTCAGCAGTAACATGATTATAACGATCACAAATCTCACAATGTTTCTTGCTAATCCTAAAGAGCCGATTATTAACTTTTGATGTGGAACCCACTCGTGATTCATTATCAGTTTTGTTCGGTTTTAGATTAACTTGATTCTTTTGTGGAGATTTTGATTGTAATTTTGCTTGCTTGGAAACTTGGTTCGATTTTAACACATCTTGTTTGGTTACCTTCTTTGGTTCAATTCTTTTATCATTGACAGCGGAAGACTTAGGACCTAAACCTGTTTTCAGACCAGAGTTAGATTTGATTGGAGAATTGATTGGTTTACCATAAGATCCGTTCAAATCAAAAGTTCCTGCAGACACAAACTTAATTGTTTTAACTTTTGACACTTTCTGCTTGACAGGTTTGACTTTGTCAGTTTTGACAATTTGAGCTTTGGTGTTGTCATTCGATTTTATGACACTTTTACCTTTCGAAGGTTTTGTTTCAGATTGATTGACTTTCGATTTTAATTTATGCATTTTTGCATTCGAAACTTCAGTCTTTTTCACTTCTTGCTTCTTGATCAGTTGATCAGCAACCTTTGCTTTCTGTTCATTCTTCCACCTGATGTATTCAGGATCATTGTATCCTGAAAATTCAGCTTCATCCTTCACGTTCTCTTCCTGCTTGGGATTCAGTTCAGGATATTCAACAAGTTGAATCAGAACAGGCTCTGATTTGTTGCTTGCTTCATCATCAGCTTCAGTCGTCACGGCATCATCATCTTTCAAACTCTCAATCAACACTTCAGATCCTTCGGATTCGGATTTACTTCTTTGAATTTCTTTGAATTTACGTTCATTTTCAGGTGAATGATCAAATTCATTGAAGTTTTCAGGTAAAGTTTGTGTTATTGAATTAGGCATTGGTTCATGAGTGAAACCCAATCCTAGTTTGGTTTTGTTACCTCTTTCACTTATAAGTTGTTTAACCATAGTTTTACAACTTTTCACCTTTGTTAATTCCACTTGCGTGACAGCATGAGCAACTTTTTCTTGTTCAAAGTTCTTTGTCATTTCTTCTAGTTGTTTGGTCACAAGTTCCAATTCCTTTAAGGTTTTGTTCCATGATTCTTTAAGTGACAATATCTTCTCATCAGCAATTTTGTGATCAATTTTAATTTGTTCATGAATTTTCTCATGTTTGCTTAATTTATCACCAATTTTAAATGAATGAGTACGATAAGTTCTACTTGTTGAATGCACTGTTCAGAACATAACCTACCTCTAACATCATCAGGCAAAGGAACATAGTTAGGGGGTAAATCAGTACTAACCTTTGGTTGTTCGGTAGATGATGAAGACTCACTGGATGTAGCCATCAGCGCAATTTCAGATTCAGCTTCTTCAACAGGATCTGACTTTGCACTCCAGTCATATTCCTCAGAATCTTCACTCAATGTATCAATCAGTTTACCATCCCCTTCTTCAGACCAATCTTCCTCAATTTCACAAACTAATGCCAGACTGGATGTAAGATCAGATGTAAACTGTTCTGCATACGCACTCCAATCGTATCCATCTTTTACACTCACTACCAGTGCTTTAGTCTGATCTTCTGGTTTCTTGCCTTCATCTTCCAGTTTTGGCATGGGAAGACTTTGATATGGCTTCTGTATGAAACGTTGATTCCTCTGTTGATAGCTTGAAGACGGTTGCGAGCTTTGACCTTGACCTTGATTCTGTCCACTTGAATTCGCTTGATCATTGTAGTTCTGATTCTTAGGAGCTTTGCATTCCCGAGAAAAATGACCATAACAGTTACAGTTGAAACATCTGGCCTTCGATTTGTCAAAACCAACGGTCTTGTTTGCATGAGGCTTAAAGCTTCGGTTAACATATGCATGTTTCTGTGTTCGATATGCAACCATCACCATTTGCCAATTCAAATCCATTTCCTCAACGTCATCAGGATCCATTTCAAAAAGATCTTGAAGAACGACATCCATCTGAGACAAATGACTTCCTTGATAAGCTTGAAAGCTTGCCATGAAAGCAGTAAAAGTAGTCTTCGTCTCATCATCTTGTAACAAGATGTTCATCACATCTTTTACTTTTGTTTGAACATTTGAACTTTGATTTTCTGCTTGATTCTTCAGATTCTGACTTTGAACTTGAGCTCTTGGTGGAGATTGAGGTTGAGAATAAGTTGGTGAATTTGGAATGTATGATGAATCAGTGTAAAAACTTGCACCAACAAATAAATCACCCTCATCTTCAAACTTAGTTGCATCTTGTGTAAGAAAGGCATTCTCCACAGTATTAGCAGGATTCACAATATATTTGTATTGTGCATGTGAACCAGTTCTATCAGTGTTTCTAGAACTTTCATCAATCTCTACCTCTTCAATCTTTGCAATGAGCAGATCCAAATCCATCGGAAACTTTTCAGTATGTTTCAGTAGTGTCACAGTCTGTTTCCACGATGATGGAAGAGCACATAATAATCTGTCATTCAGGTCTTGAAGATCTGTCTTTGCACCAACATTGGTCATTTCAGTAGTCAGATGAACAAACCTATTCATCATCTGGTGCACAGATTCTCCAGCAATGTGTTCAAATAACTCCAATTGTCTCTTCAACTTTTGTTTCTTGAGACTTCTGAGTTGTTCACCTCCTTCACATATTGACTTCAAGGCTTTGAACAATGTATAACCCGTTTGATAAGTATCCAACCTCGATAATACTTGTAGTGGCAACCCTTTACACATCAAAGAATAAGCTTTGCTATCATTCTTCACCTTCCTTAAATCTTCTGCTGAAAGATTATCTTCTGGATAAGGTTCAGTAGAGTCTTTGGTGTAGGTACTTGCACTATCCGGAGCTGTCTGTGTAGGGATGTGAGGACCCTTATCAATTGACTTCCAAAGATCATTGTCTATTGAGCAAAGATGATGCTTCAGTCTAATAGTCCAATTCTTGAAATCTGCACGATTGACAAGTCTAGGAACACGGTTATCAGAATCATCATTAGGTGCCATTTTAACAATTTTTTAAAGAAAATATTTTTGTGTTTTTAAAGATTTTTGAAAAGAAATAGTTAAAATACTGAAATAAAGACAAGTAAATAATGACAAGATAAGAAAACAAGGTTTGAAACAACTAAAATTGAGTCACACGGCTGAACAATGAAAAATTCTTCTTCACCCGGCTGAACAGTGATTTTTCTTCTTCACCCGGCTGAGAAAAGTCTTCACACGTCTAAACAGTTGACCCGGCTGAACAGTTGTAACCTTGATAATCTTCACCCGGCAGAACAGTTACCCGGCTGAACAGTTACACGGCTAACAGAAATAACTTGACACGACAAACAACTTGACCCGGCAAGAAGAAAATATTCACCCGGTTGAACAGTTATCAACACTTCACCCGACAGACCTTGACACGGCTTGAAAGTGTTAATCACCCGGCTAAGTAGTAACAAGTTGATCTGTTATGTTGATCACCCGGCTGAACAGTACTTTACCCGTCTGAAAAGTTCTTCACACGGCTAAACAGTATATCACCCGGCACAACAGTACACAGAATTTTACTTGCAATTCTTCACCCGTCTAGCACAAAATCCTTTACACGGCTGCACAAGACCTAATTTTGTTCACAAATCTAAGTCCAAAGGAAATTGTCTAAGTCAATTTTATCACCCGGCTAGTTAATCTTCAACCAGTTCATCCTGTTCATCATCTTCATCATGAGAAATTTTATGGGTTTATCAAAAACTTGTCAAATTCTTTCAAAATTCACACACAAGCAGCGAAATACACCGATTATCAATCCCTAATCTCAATCAATCCAAAACATGATCAAATTTTGATGAATTTGAGCAAAATTTTGATCGAACAGTAACTTTTTCTTTCTTCTTAACTCCTCATATCTGATGATAATCTGATGGAATTTGCACAATCGTTGTGAATTAGAAGTGATTGCGATGATCAATCACAGCTAAAAACAGCAACCGATCATTCAGATCATGATTTTTGAGCAATATTGTAGTGTTTTGCTTGATGAATAGCGAAGAACACAATACCAACAGCTCTGATACCAATTGATAGGTTCAATTGGATCGATATCTCTCAAATGATCAGAATGAAATAAGTACACAAACAAACAATTCAATCAGCAACACAATTCATTACTAATAATTCACTTGTATTGATGATCAAAGCAAGGTTGTAGTACAAATGCAGGAGAATGAAATCACACACACTTAATTCTCTCTCTTACGTGAATATGTGATCTAGACTCTCTCCTAAACATTCTCTCACTACATGCTTTATGCAACAATACATTTTAGGGAAAATACAAAATAAACCCTAAACTATACAAAAAGTATAAAACACAGTACAAAGTAAATCTTAAACTAGAAATAGCCCTAACAAAAAGAAAATATGATGATTTGGAGAAGAGAGATAAAGAAAAGGGAGATGTGATAAAGGGGATGGACAGAATGATAAAGGATCAGCAGTGTTTATTGGTTCGGGTATTCAAGGAGCTGAATAGCTTAAAAGAAAAGGATGGGTCATATCCAGTAATGTCTGAACAAGAGCTAATGAACTTAACGAATGCTGCAACGCATCCGTTGAAGGATTATGGTGTGAGGACTGAAACAGAAAAGTAGGTGGCCGAAGAGGTTTTTGACGAAGATATGGGTATTGATTTGGATGCTTTCACAGGAGCTGAGATTGCTGGAGGTTCTAATGGGAATTTCAGTTTGATCGACGAACCGGATGTAGATGTGGATATTGAAAGCGAAGAGGATTTGGATGATGAACCAGAAAGGTATAATGTTGAAGAAAAGGGTGTGTCTTATCAGTTTGAGCATATTGATTTGGATAAATCAGAGTGGTTTAAAAGGGATGAAGAGGTCATTCCCGAAGTTCCCATCTTCCAACATCTAGACGAACCGAATACCTCGCAATTGGATAGGCAAGTAATTGCGTGGAAATACAACTCTCAAGTGGACGCTTATATGATTAAAAGGAGAGGTGGGGATATAAGTTACATCAGAAATCGAAAGCATTTTGCTACCTTGCCACGATGGGATTTGCGTAGGTTGGCTGAACTCCCTCTGCTGGGCAAGGAGGATAGTGGGAGAGCGTGTGCTTTTGAAGTTACGATCAGAAAAGCTGCTGAGAACAATTTTATTGATTTTGGGTATCAAAAGCCTAAAAGGATGAGGCAGAAAAAGGATAAACATTGGGTTTCTTGGAAGGGGAAGATTGTATTGAAGATAGATGCTCCAAAGATTATGACTCGGGTCAAAGTTCCTGATACTCAGCCACCCAGATTACAAGACTTTCTCAAATGGTTTTATGACAATAGCACGGGTGAAGCTGTGATTAGACTGAAAGGAGAAGATCGTCCGGAGATCCGATTGTTTGACCCTATGGAGATCTTCTCCTTTTGTGACGAAGATTTGAAGATACTATGTGAGAACGATATAAACCACGGGGCAGGAGACGACACGAGAACTGAAGCCAACTTGTTTGTGAAAGTTGCCAACAAAGCCCGAGGTGTACGTGCTGAGTTAAGGAAGGTGAATGAAAAGTTGAGAATGACGGATGAACAGAACTTGGATATGGATGACTTGTCTAAACAATTAGATAAATCAATTGTGAAAAGGTTTGAGAAACCTGTTGAGGTTGTAGAGAATGTGCTCGGTGAGGATCTGACTGAAGAAGTTCAGGCAGCAACTACTGTTATTGATGTGCCTGATACAGAAGTCACCGAAGCTGAGTTTGTTGATTTGATTGAAGATTTGGAGGATGTTGATGAGGCCGGATCTGAAGACGTAACTAATCCATTGGCCGGGATCGAATCAAGGGCCGGTTCTTTCATTGAGCATTTTTGAAGCCGACAAAAGACGGAGCTAAAGCAGAAGACTTCCCCGGGTGAGGTCCAACCTAGGGGGAGTATTGATAGTCATGTATAGGTCGGACTCACCAGCATGTCGGTGTTTTATGTTTTGTTTTATATCTTATAGTTTTTGTTATAGCGAACCTACGGGCGAATCTATAGATTCGCCCGGATGCATAGTTTAGTTTGTTTATTTGTTCCGTTTTGTCGACCGGGCGAACCTAAATGTGCCCGGCGAAGCTATCAGTTCGCTTGATAGATTCGCTGTTAGAGTATCTATCAGCGAATCTATAGCTGAACTATATATTGTAATGTTTTCTCATTGCAATACAACTTTTTGCACATTTTATCAAACCCTAATTGTGTGTGTGTGACGGCTGAGGTGCTAGGAGCTTATATTTACCATCTTTGTAGCTTGATTACCTCTGTTGTTGTTGATTTGATCTTGTTATTGATATTGGGTTAAATTGGACTATTGTTTGGTTGAATCTTAGTGTGTTTTTGCTGTTTATTAATCATTATAGCACTGAAATCTCGATCTGATGGACCAACAATAGTATTGTCTATTGTACTCCTTTCTGTATTGAGCCGAAGGAGGTGACACATTCCATTTTAACATTTGTGTCATATGACACACATTTTTATGTAAAGATCTTAAAAGGTATCCTTTCTATTGATTCATCACGAATCGGAGAAATCGCCAGTTCTAACTTTTGAATTTTGATACTTTGTTATTCTCTTTCCGTGAAGCATAATATTGTCTCTGATACTCTTTTCGTTTTACAGCTGGCGTAGATGCATTGGATGTAGAAACGTCATTACCATCTTTTGGTTGCCAACTATTCATTGTAAATTGGTAATTACCTTGTAAATGAAATGAAAGAGACTTATCACAGACAATAATTTTCTTAAAGCATTACTATTGGAGAATAAAATCCAAGTTCATAAAACATTAAAATAGATAATGAAAACACTAATTAAAAGTCAAACTAAAGACTTGGTGAAACAATAGTCCCAAAAACATTGCACAACTAAAATTCCGAAAGTGAGAAACATGATAAAAATGTTCAAAGGGCTCTTCATCAGTTTCGATTTCGTAAAGCTTCCCCCATAAATTCATTAAAAACCAATTACCATTCGTCATAAAATGATTTATGTTGCACCATACTTATAGTGATATTGGGGGGACTGGGGACATCAGAAGACTTTGTTCCAACGTTCATTTTCTAGAATCCACAAGCCAACCAAGATCTCATTTTTCTCGGTGCTAAGAAACATGTGAAGCTTATTTTTTACATTTATTAATTCCCTGTAATAAAAACTTGTGGAAGGAACCGGTGGAAAGCCGATCTCCTTAAACTGTTCCGAATTAACATCAAAACAAATCACTACATTTTTACCTCCAACATAGCACTCGCAAACAATGAAATATAGAGTATCGCAGCATAAAGTACCATTTGACCAAGAGAAAGTGGGGTTTCCGAACTCTGGTTTTGTAATGAAATCAATATTTCTCCGGTAGTCTATTTTCCTAGAATATATTGAGACAACAAATGCACGACACCTACGCTTGACATGCAAGACCTTGTAATCATTGCATGCGTAAATGTACAAACCAATATTATCAGAGTTATGTTCAAAGAAGCCATGGCAATCAGCTTTTGACAAATGCTTGTAAGCGCGAGTGACTGGATTCCATAGGAGCAATTCGGATGTATTATTCAAGTGAACACACAACGACCCATTCAAATTTGAATGGATCGAGATATCATTAAATGGAAAAGAAACGACGGTGCTCGGCCCATAAACACCGGATTGAACGTTGATCGGCTGAACAGAGTTGGATTGGTCTCCAACAAATTGAATTCTTTGATTAGATGAAATTAATAAGCGGTTTGTATGTACCCTTACAAATTCTTGCGTTGATAATAATGCACATCATTCTTTACAAACACACTTAGAATGACCTAAACCTTCGATGGCTCTCTTGTTAATATCTCAGACACGATTATTTCAATAGAAAGATCAACCATGGTGATTCCTTCGTGTGGCACAAATAATGAGTAATTAGTTTTATTACAAAACATGGTGCTTAAAAAATAAGATCTCCTATTCTCTAAAGACTTAGCGACATATTAGTGATCTAGAAAGGGTATTATTCGAATACCTATATTTTCATTATTATTAACCTTCGTAATTTTCCATATTTATATATCAATAATATTTGAAATAATAATAAGGAAGTTGCACATGTGAATTAATAATAAAAAAATATAAATGTTGTAAATTATTTTTTTCAGTTGAATTCAACACACACAAATTACACAAAACGCATACACACTTCACAACACACACATAACACAAAACAAACACATACTTCGCACAATTTTTTCCCAATAAGTTTTTTAGGTTTTTTTAACCTCTGAAAGTTTTAAGGATGGTACCATATGAAATATAAGAAAACCAACTAATAAGCGTTACACAAGTCAAATAAACTAAAAAGAACACAATATTTAAATTAAACAGAATTGTGAAATATGAGAACAATCAAACGATTAAATAATAATGTGAGCCTCAGGCATGTTTGGTTCAATGACAATGGTAGTTAAGTCAGTGGATCGCAAAATATTCTCTATAAGTGAAAAAAATGCATATGTTTTAAAAAAGGACATGATTCGTTTTATTTAATTAAGTTCCAAAAAATATTTGTATAGTATAACATATTGTCTGGCAAACGAACTAACTTGACCCGAGATACATAGACAATAGATTTTGTTATCATTGCACGAAAAGTTAGCACCAAAGGAACCCCCGGCGGGTCGTATAAGAATAGCTCTATAACGTGTCCGATGCCATATATTTTTTATTAGAAATAACGTTGTATATATTAGGCAATTATAAATATAATATTAACTTTTTATACAAATAGTGCCTTACGTATAAGCGTGTAGAAACATAAGAGAATATCCACATAAGCCCTCGCCCTTGATAATCCTACCAACGACATCTATAATACATAAATGACTATTGTAAATATTGTTTTTTAAAATTTCAAGATGTATTATATTATAAAAGTGCATACATCAAAACATTTTATACATACCGGTAATTCATTTTAGAGATATAATGTCTTGGGCCAACTATTGTATAGAAGGCATTAATGGATACACATCTAATCCTCTTGGAACATGATTTGTAAATTGAACAAGTTTAGTTTGTTCATTAAACAGAATCTTGAATTCACTCGAAGCTAAGATGTAGTTTTCATGTTTTGGCCAATCTTTGTAATCAAATTTATCATGTTGGAAACGGTTTAGTACAAACATATTACCCGCCGAATCCATAGTATTGTAAAACTGCATGAAAGGGGCTAGGACGGAACCTACCACTTTTTTTCTCTAAAAAACAAAAATAAATCTTGTGATATAAATACCACTAAGACTTTTTTATTTAAAAAGGATGAAAAATGATCTTATGTGTTGGTCCAGAAAAACAATCAAAGTTTTGTTTTCGCGTACGAGAGGCAAAACAAAGTCGACCCAGACGAAACACATAGTATACCAAACACAGTTTTGTGTGACTGATGAAAAAGAGTTAACAATGTAATGCAAATCCATGATAGAGTATACCTTCAATTTAAGACAAATCAAAATTTGTAGATTTTGATATTAAAACAACACAAAACGATTTCGCTAAGTTATACATGACTTTGATGTGCATTTTGGAAGGTGGATAATGAAGATAAAGGTATTCAAATAATATATTGTCTAGATCACTAATATGTCTCTAAGTCTTAAGTTAGGACTATTATGTACTAAAATTGACACTAATAGAGGACTATTCTATACTACAATTGGACTATTATACATATAATGAAAGGAAACTTATGTTGGACTATTCTATACTAAAATTGGCACTTATAGAGTATTTGATAACTTGTGTTCTAATCCAAGAAAAAACAACGGTTTCAACAAAAAATTTCACGAAAACCGATGAAACAATCGTTTCTACAACTGAACTTTAAATTGCACAAAAATGACCAAACATGACATGTTTCAACCAAGTTAATGAAGGTTGATGTGCAGCAGCAACAACAACTGCTTTTAGTATTTTTTGAAAATCTTTATCAATCACTTAACAAACAAATATTAACCCCCCATCCCACATTCATATCCTCCAATGAAATCATAAATCACATTTATTAATGAAATCAGCAACAGCTTCTACTATTGTTATGAATGTGCAGCTTTTAAAAAGATGATCTTATCCAACACGATGTGTTGCTGCTGTTATATTTAAGACAATTTGGTAGAATACATTGCTTAAAGAACATACATGACTTTTAGCCGACCTAAAATCACCAACAGCTGCAAGTAATAAGAACCATAAGCAACAAAATCACACATCGCCGCTGCCGCAACATCGCGCGGGTAAAAATCAGGTATGTTCATAAATGGGTTTGGATGGCAAGTTTTGTATATCAAAGGAAGTGAATTAGCATATCTATACATTGTACGAGATAAACCATGCATACATCTATACATTGTATAGAAACAGAAATGATATGATCATTCACGCACCACACACAGTCATACATACACATTAATACATTCATACAACACACACATTCATACATTCATAAACTTTTTATAACTCTAAATCAACAATCTAAACATGTTTGGACAGCAACTACAAAACATATTATAAATACCAATTAGTATAACTATACATAGTTGTAATGATGCCAACTACAAAACATATTAAGTCCCCCCAATCAAATCATAAAACAAATTATTTAACATCTAAGCGGTTGTTGTTATTATTGTTGTGAATCTGTTGCTACTGCTATATTCCCAGTATATTTAGAAGATACGCATTCATACATACATTCATACAAAACACAAATTCAAACAACTTTTGCCCAATCCAATTAAGTTAACAGCATGTGATGTGCAGCAGCAAGTTTAACCCTCCTACTCAACACTACATTCTGATTAAAACGCATTTGATGTGCAGCAGCAGGTTTAAACACCCCCCCCCTTTTACTTTAGTTTTCAAACTTGCAATTTGTTGCTTATTTAAACACATTGTTTTCATAAACATTCAGTTAAACATATTTCTAGAAAGTGAGCATACAGTATTTTTAGCAATACTAAACTCAACAACAGCCGCAAATACAAATCACACATAACAGTAAAAGTTAGAAATGATATATTTACCTGTTTTAGAACAATGTGAGTTGTATATGTGTGTTGCTGCACGTTGATGTTGTTGCACAAGATGTTTATGAACAACAGCACACCACAACTGTTTTTTTAACATTTTCAAGTATTTATCACTCACAACTGTTTTTGAAGTCTTTATCATGCATTCATACATTCTTACATTGATACAACCATACAACACGCACATTCATACAACACACACATTCATACACACACACACAACAAATTCAAACACACATTCAGTTTCAGCTGTTTAGAAGACACACAACAAATTCAAACACACATTCAGTTTCAAACTGACTTTCAAAAACAGTTGGTTAACAGCTTGTTAACCCACCCCCCGTGCCCACATTCAGAATAGTATGCTGATGGGTCAACCTGGTTAACAGCACGCGATGTGTAGCAGCAGCAGAAACAACAGTTATTTTTGAGATCTTTTGTCATTTACAACACACACAAGACAAACACATAACAGCAACAGTATGTCATATGCAGTATTGCAGGAAGACGTGCGAGGGAATTTACTAGAGACGTGCAATGTGTGCGAGAGAATTTACTGAAGACGTGGAGTTAAATGATTATGTTGAGTATTTTGTATAGTGTGTTTTGTGTATTTTGTTAAGGCTTTTATCTCAAGAAACTTTTTATAACTGCCATCACAAGGTATTTGTTAAGTAAATTGTCGTAAAAATGCATCCAAATGATAAGAACATTCTTATCAAAATGGACCCTAAAGTCATGTAAACGGGTCAAATACATGACATTTTCTTTAGGCCAGGAACAAGCGTGCAGCTTGTTATTAATTATAACAGCAGGTAATCAAGTTTTCTTTATAAAGTTGTATAGATATATGGCAGACTTTCATAACACACACATAGATTAAAATTCTAAATTCTCATTGCAGGTTTGATCAGTTATAGATACATATATTTGGTGTTTGGATATGAACTTTCGTTGATTTTGTTATTAAACATTTAAGACATGGCACACAAAATATATACAGCAGCATGTTTAACCACCACCGCCCCCCTTTTTACTTTAGTTTTCAAACTTGCAATTTGTTGCTTATTTAAACACATTCTTTTCATAAACATTCAGTTAAACATATTCATACACACCCATTCAGGCAAAAATTGCCCAAAAAAGAATATCTTTTAGAACAAGGTGTGCTGTTGTTGTTGTTATAACAGTTGCTGTTGTATATGTGTGCTGCTGCACATTGATGTTGATGCAAAAGAGTTTTATAAACAGCAGCACACAGCATCTGTTTTTTTTTTTTTTTACTTTTTAAAGTATTTATCACTCACAACTGTTTTTTGAAGTCTTTATCATGCATTCATACATACAAATTCATACATTCATACATTCTTACATTGATACAAACATACAACACACACATTCATACAACACACACATTCATAAAAAACATTCATACACACACACAACAAATTCAAACACACATTTAATTTCAACTGTATAGAAGACACACAACAAATTCAAACACACATTCAATTTCAAACTGAATTTCAAAAACAGTTGGTTAACAGCTGGTTAACCCACCCCCCACGCCACATTCAGAATAGTATGTTGATGGGTCAACCTGGTTAACAACACACAATGTGTAGTAGCAGCAACAACAACCTTTATTTTCAGATTTTTTGAGATCTTTTATCATTTACAACACACATAACACAAACACATAACAACAACAGCGTGACATGTGCAGTATTGATGTTATCTGTTTTCAACTGCTTTTAAACATTTAGTTTCAAATTCATACTAACATACAGTTTCAACAGTTTTTAAACAACATCAACTGTTTTTAAATATTTTTAAGTCTTTATGTGTGTTGCTGCTGTATATCATACCAACATACAAAAAAGCCATACAACACATTCAGGACAGTATGCTGCGGCTGTTATCTATTTTCAATGCGTTGTATATCATATCGTTTGTTCAACAAACACATTCAACACCTTTGTTGTGAATTAGAAACGATTAGAGTGATGAATCAAATCAAATTTCAGCAACAGATCGTGAAAATCACCATTAGAGCAGTTTTTGAGTGTTTTTGCTTGGTGAATAGCGAAGAACACACAAAATCAACAACTCTGATACCAATTGACAGGTTCAATTGGATAGAAACTGCATCTAATATGATTAACTATCACAGATCTAAGTAAACCAATAACCAAATCAACACAAGATATACTGATAATTCTCTTTGTATTGATGATAGAAGATTGTAGTACAATGGTGTAGAGAAAAGTAATAACAATTGTCACGCCCCGGCCAAACGGGTCGGGTCATGACGGACTGATATCATAATTAAGCAGCGGAAATAATAAACTACATATTCATTAAAATATAATAAAGGTTGTCCACGGGGGCATATTTCATCCCCATTAATGTTTAAACAAAAGACTTAAAAGTTAAATTGTCTAGTGCGTGAATATCAGTCTTAAAAACATAACATAATGTCTAGTGGGTTATCTCCAATACGATCTAAGTCAAAACTTCAATCAACTTGCTACTTAAATTCCAATCCATTGCCTGAATATAGACCCAAAAATACGTCAACATAAAGTTGGTGAGCTCATGGTTTAATAAAATTTATGACGCAAAAACATTATATTTTTATGGTGTACTGATAATGTGCAAATTATACATAATTCCCTTTTTGCATTTATTTACGTTTCGTGTCGTTTCGTACCGGTTTTTATCGTGTTTTACATGAAACTAATGTTTTTATGTTTCTTAGGTCTCATGTTGATAAATAAATGGAAAGATCGCGGAAAATCGAATCCGTAGGTGAAAACGGGGCGCGAAACGGAGTTACGAGCGAGCCGGTAAGTGAAAACGAAGAAATTTTGGGTTTTTCTTGGCCCAGTTCACTATATAAGCATATGTTATGAAACCCTAGCCTCCTAAGAAACCCTTGGGGACGGTTTTGGACGAAATTTAGGGTTTTTGAGGTGATTTGGAGGCCAAGAACACAAAATCAAGGCGACGGAAGCACGTGGGTTCAAGGATTGCTTCTTGCATCTTCCGGGTTTCTCTAATCCTTTGTTTCTCGTTCTTTCTATCATGTTTTGCAACTTTCATTTTGTCTTTATTTTTGTTACAAACATGCTAGGCTAAGCTTTTAAAGCCGCCTAGACTTTGATGAATCTGTGTTAACGTTTGAACTTGGATTTGAATTGTTTTGATTATGGTTATTATGATTAAGTAAAAAGTTTATTGCTTTAATTTAATTGATGCTATTAAGTGTGTTGGAATTGGGTTGATTATTATTAATGTTTCCATTAAATGCTTGGTGATGGTCTATGTCATAGAATAGTGTTTGATTCACGTCATTGACTGTGTTATGATAAGTGTTATGGTGATTGCATGTTTAAAACCATAGGAGACAATAATAGAATTAACCTAATTAAAATGTGCTAGCTTATCTAAGATATCCGTGAGGTGATTAGATTAATTGTTAAGTCTTGTTTGTTGATTGCTAGAATAGATATTGGTGAGAATTTAATCTAGGTTTCATTTAGCAAACACGTTTAACAAATCAATTAAATGCTTTAAACTGGCTTTGGGTTGTAAACTGTGAGGTTGGAATTCGCATAAGGTCACTTAATTATAATTAGGATAGACAACCGTGAGGGCGTTTAACTGTTAAACTAGTGTTCGTAATAACTTGCTAGAAATCGTAAGTTTCTTCTCGAAAAGGGTCGAGGGTCTTATTTTGGTAATTTTCAAGTGAATATCTTTGTTACTAGTTCCATAATCAAAACATCCGTTTTCAAGTGAAAATTGCAACATAGAGGAGTCGGGTCTAGGTGGTTCATTTCAATCACTGTTTTCGTACTTCGTCTTTCATACTTGTTTCTATTTTTAGTAACTTTCCATTTTTAGTAAGTTTTTATTTTTAGCAAAAACCCCCTTCTTAAATAATCTTTTAATTAAAGTTCATGTCTAGTTTAGTTAAGTCTTGTCAAGTAAATTTAACGTAGTATATAGAGTCTGTGGGTCGACACCCGGACTTACTTTAGCTATATTACATTCGACCGGTCCACTGCCGGTTGTGTGTAAGTTAGTTAGTTTGTCTAGGTTTTATAAATTTAAAGCTTAGGTATTTTTAGTGTTTATTTTTATGTATAGTATTGCACGCATCATGTACGGTCGACAATATACGTAGCCAAACCTGTTCAGATTATACCCAACCCGAATACAATAAATAATAATCACTTTCATTGAACATGCGGCATAACGGTTATCAACCTTAGTGGGGGTATGTCACTGTACGCGGGAGATTCCCAAATAGTACTATTCACATTTCAAAGGGCTCCTGCAAGAAGTTAATGGCTACCGAAAGTTGTACCAACGTTCGAGGACAAGTAGCAGATATATTACACCAGGAAAAATTAGTTTATATAAACAAGTTTAGTAGGTATGTTTCAACCCCAAAAGTATTACGTAAAAAGGGGGTTCATGAACTCCCAAAAGTATTGCTTAAGATTTCTAAGATATTGTTTAGTGTGAGAGTCTTACCTCCTAGCAAGCTTCCAATGTTTAGTTTAGTCAAGTTAGATTCTAAAATATATAAGTCTACGCACGTTGTATTACGGGTTCGTTCGTCTTTCGGTTGTATAGTCGTTTTAGTGTTCTCGTTGGTTTGTTCTCGTTCTCACACTTAAATCCATATTGTTTCAGTTTATTCAAGTAGGTAACCTTATTTTTCTATAAAAATCAAAAAGTTTACGTGTTGTCGCTTTTGGTCCCTCGACTTTGTTATATTGGCACCTTTAGCCCTAAAGTTAGGTTTTTGGTTATAACTTCCCATCTATAGGTGTGTTAGTGATGTGTATTGGTCTCACGCATATTTTAAGGTTAACATACTGGTCTTAAAGTGTTTATTAAGTTCGGGGTAAATTTTGAGTTTGCCGGTTTCTCCGGTGGCGGAAAATCGCTACGTGTCAGGTTATGATTTAGGTTTTTTGAGCTTATTTGATATTGGGCTTATATATTAAGTTAAGGGGTCTTAGTTTACTGTAATATAAGGTGTCTCATGGTTTTTAGGTGTTTCAACTATTTTCTACAAATTATTTTAGTAGTTGTCGGTTTACGTTTTTTAATCTTAAATAATTTGTATAGAATAAATGGTACTTCCTACATTGTTGAAATTTTAACTATAGCTTATTTAATCTGTAAATAAGTCCATTATAGTTCAAAAGTTGAGTTTAATGGTCCGTTGGACGTTTTCGTATTTTAACGCGTGTGTAACCGACGTATGAACGATTTATTTACAAAACATCCTTTTAACTATTTTTATTCCTCAATATCTTTTAAGGCCATAAAGTACTGTATAAAAAGTGGTCTTTTAATTTAAAAGGTATTTTTCTAATTTTGGTGCTTTTTATTATTTGTTTAGTCTTTTATATTAAAAAATTCATAATAAATAGGTTAAGTTAATAAAAAGTATGAAACTCGATGAGATACTTAATATCTATGAATAAAAGCCTCTAGGCTTATAAAATCTCAGGTTTTTCTTGTTTTGATAAGTTTCGTCTTTTTATCGTGTTCGGTTCGGCTAAGATTACGTTTTATTCTTTGAGAGTCCTTGGTACTATTTTAGGCTATTCTATAGTTGTAGAGTTTAGGTTCTGTAAGTTTGGTTCTAAGTGTCTCTAGTTATTTTATATGTATTTTTGTATTTTAATCCTATTAAACATTCAAAAATTCATAGTAATTGCATTTTTTAGGAAAATTATGAATTTTATTTTATAACTTATTTTTAACATATTTAAGCTACTGAGATCATACAAATTTGGTGTTTTTATATTTTTAGTATTTTCGTGTTTTCATACGTATAGTTTCGGTTATTGTTCGATTCTTATGTTCACCCATCAACAATCAAATATATTCAGTCCTATCTACCTATTTACATATATATAACAGTAAAATAACATATTTTTTGTATTTTTATAGCTCCCATACGTTTTTATGAATATATGTGAATATATCCATTTTTAATATTAAAAAATACATAATAAATAATGTACAACTCCAAAAATTATGAAATTTATTTTGTAACCATATGTTGTCGTAAAGAAGCTTTAGAAAATATAAAATCGTATTTCAAGGTTGTAAGTTGAGTGTTGTTGTTTTTCTTAAAACAAATGCTTAGTTTGACTAGTTTTAGTCAAACTTACATATTTTCTTTTAGAAAATGGTTTTATGGTTTTTAATAGTTCTGTTACTGAAAATAAGTGCTTTGGAGGTGTTTGAATGATATGGGAAGTCTTGGTACTCATTGTGTGTGAAAATGGACGTTTTTTGTACGTATAATGTGTTTTCGGGTGTTTTTTTGTTACCTTAGGATTGACACTTGGGATGGTATGAGGGTCACAAGAAGGGCTGGAACCTGACTAGAACAAGGCTGGAAGTATCTGGTCTTCGACGTGCTTTTTCGTGGGACGAACGGTTCGTGCTTCGGTTTCTCGGTTGTGGGTTTCTTTGGACTCGTAGCTTCTCTTGGCTCTTGATTTGGTGTTGTTGGTCAACTAAGATGCGTGTGGAGGCTGTGTTATTGTGTTCTTAAGGTGGAGAGTTGCTTGGGTGTTGAGAGAAATTCTAGGGAGAGTTTGTTTGTGAGTTGTGGGTTTGTGTTGTGAAAATGAAGTGGAGGTATGTGTGTGTGTGTGTGTGTATTATGTTCTTAAGATTTTAGTTTGATTTTCAAGCATTGTTGTGGTCTTCATGTTATCTTTGTATTGGTGGTGTAGGGTGGTGTGTGGGTGTATAAGGGGACAAGGATTTAATAGGGTGGCTAGGTATTAGATAGGTATCTTTGCAAGTACTATGTATTTATTTTATTTATTTTGTATTTTATAGAGATGTTAGTTTGTATATTAATTGTGTTGTTAATATAAAGATGACAAATAGATTTTATAAAAATATATATACATATATATATATATATATATATGTGCGTACGTATGGATGTATGTATTTATTTATATTTGAGTGTTTATTATGTAGTGTAAATAATAATAATAGTTGTATGGTGGTAAATATTCGGTGGTATTTGTGTAGATATGTGTAGGTGTTTACATGATGGATTTGTTAATATTTATAAACATATGCATGTATGTGTATTTATGCATGTATGGATGTATATAGTGAATGGGTTGATCTTTATATAATGTGGGTGTTGGTTTTATTTTTGGTGTCATGTTTTTATAAGTTTAGTTATCTGTGTGCAAGTATTATATTTATGAACTTGCATGGGATTTTATTGGTTTGTTAGTTAAGTAGGTTTTGTGTGTTAAATATATATATGGGAGGGTTCATTTGAGAAGAGCAAATATTGCGAGAAGTGAAAGAAATAGCTAAATTCTTCATTTTTTCAACCAAAAACGTTTTTAACATACAAAAAATGAAAGAAATGCAATATTTATTCATTAACTTTGACATACAAAAAATAAAATTGAATAAATTTCGTTTATTTGTTAAACCTACACATGTGAAAGTCATGTGTAAGGTTACTTACACATGTGTAGGTAAATTTAAAACGCTAAAAATACATACGTAAAAAATATTTTAATGATTTTTTTTAGTTTATACATTACACATTTGTATGTAGGAAGTGAATTTATTTAAAAAAACTAAACCATTGATAAGTTTTTTTAATGATTTGGTTTCTTCTTTTTCTTCTTGCAATATATGAGTCTTCTCATTTGATCCTAATCCTATATATATATATATATGTATATATTTATACCGGTGCATATACGTATATATGTGCATGGTTGTGTAGTGGCCATTAGATTTATAGAATCGGTATTTTATTATTTTGTTATCTAATATAAGTTACAAGTGTAACTTAATTAAACACCCTTACAATCGGTAATGCTAAAATATTAGTGGGGAAACTCTTATCTAACTCAAGGTAGTACAAGTAAATTTCTACGCGCATCCGGGTATTTAATATGACGGGTGTCGTCATTTCAAATAAGCCTAAATTTATATGGGCCAAGCCCATAATTTAAGTTGGGCCGGATCCAATAATGGTTAGGCCAAGCCTAATGGGTTTTAAAAAAAAATTTCAGTCTCAAAAACCGGGATTGTTACATCCTCCCCTACTTATAAGAATTTCATCCTCGAAATTAAATTAAGGTTGCTTGTTTAAGGTCATGGAGTCATCCTAGGATTATACTAGCAAGTAAGAACACATACACATAAAAGCACATAATCAACTTATACTGATTCATGATTTGGTATGCGCTGTCTTGTAGCAGTGACTAGTTTATAGCCACTTGGGGTTCCCTATTGTTTTCCTCCGCGTCGTTGTTTTGTACGAACAAGTGTGGGTATTTTCGCTTCATTTCGTCTTCCCTTTCCCAAGTAAACTCGTGTCCATGATAGGAGTTCCACCTAATTTTAACAATAGGAATCCTACTTCTTTTAAGTCGTTTCTCTTTCATGTCCATTACTTCGATGGGTTCCTCAACGAAGTACATTTTGTCGTCTATGCGGATTTCTTCTAGTGGTACGGCTAAACTCTCCTCGGATAGGCACTTTTTGAGATTTGACACATGGAATGTGTTCGTCGGGAATTAGATCGATTGTAAGTTTATAGTCATCTAGTTCTATGTGCATCCCTGAATGATTTCGTCTACTCTCATGATCGTGTCGTTCGTTATTGCTATCGGGTATGGATGTTCTATCCTAGATGGTCTTATTTCTATTTATGGGTTAAAGGATTTTGACATGAAGCTTTTGCTAGCGCATGTATGAAATATAACATATGCATAATGGTTGTTTACTAGGGACATACCGGTCACGATGTCTGGCTCCTCGCACGCCTCCTCGACATTCATCACGAAAGCTCTACCCCTTGGTTGTCCAACACGAGGTTTATTATTCTTGAGTTTTGGGCAATTAGGCCTGATATGACCGGGAACTCCACACTCATGGCATTTGACTGTGGTGGTAGTGGTAGGCTTGCATTCCCTTGCAAAATGTCCTGTCTGGTTGCATTTGTAACACACATTCCCTTTGGCGGTTTCCTCCTGTGGTCGGTTGTTGTTTCTTGTCTTGCATTCTCCATACGTTGACACTTGGCATACCATGGGGCGTTACCTAGGTAGTGTTTTGGTTCAGTCGTGGGTATCTTAGTCGGGTTGTTCCCTATTCCTACCATGTTATCTCCAATGCCTCCATAGGTAGATCGGTTGTCTTCCCACTTCCTCTTCACGCCTGCACTCTCAAACTTCCTCATTCCTTCGCACCTAATGGTTTCATCGTTCAATGCCACTGACATCTCCACAGTCTCTTGGAATGTCATATGCTTCGCAGCCCTAGTCATTCCCCTAATCTTAGGTGATAAGCCCCAAACATACCTTCCCATCCTTTTTGACTCTGGGGTCACCAAGTGGGGCACTAGACATGCCAACTCGTTGAAACGCTTGGTGTACTCCAGGTGGTCATTCCCTTTCATTTCGAGTTTCAGAAACTCGGCTTCCATCTTCTGAATATCGTTGATGGGGCAATATCGCTCGGTCATCAGTGTTTTCAACTCTTCCCATTTCATCCTAGTCACATCATCTCGTCCACGGGTTTGGAGCAAAGTGTTCCACCAAGCCAAGGTTCCCTTTTTCAGTGAGTGGGTTGCAAATTGTACCTTATTTTTCTCTAAATAGTCACTCATGTCAAGCACAGCTTCCATTTCTTCTAACCACCTTATGGTTCCAGTCGCTCCTTCATCTCCATAATACTCAGTGGGCTTACAGGGCCTTATAAGCACTGCTAGTTCGCTCCTCGCATTTTTCCCTCTTCTCGGTGTCATCCTTACCATTCCTTTGGCTTTCCTCAACTTCGTCGTTTTCTTCATCTTTATCTTTGTTTCATTCGGCGTTAACGTGTGCAGTGATGGTGGATATGGCTTTTGTAATAGCATCAGCGATAAGTTGTTGGATTCTTGCTTCCTCGTTGTCGTTGTCTTCGGTTTCGTTTTCGTGGTTGCTACTGTTGTCCTGTGTTTAGGATTGGTTATCAGCATCATTTTGTTGGTTAACGTCGCGCTTGCGTCCTGCTCCTCTTGCCATTGCTATACAGGAAAAGCGTATAAGCATGATTATAGGCCATGCACATAGAGTTTATGCATGCTCATGTAGGCTTGTAAATAGGTTCATGGGTGTGTAATTCATGCGTCCGCATGTATGTATATGCGTATATATATGTATACGTATACATGTATGTATATGCTATCGTTCAAGAGGGTATATGTATAAATATAGGTCATTCGTACGAGCACGGTTGCTTCAAAGATATATCTATGCATTATTTAAGCATGTATTACTTATATGCGTATGACTATTAGTACATGTATTCCACATATTTTGTTATAAATTTAGCAATTATTTATCAAAACTTGGACCTTAGAAGGCCCCCATATTCGTAGTAAACGTGGAAAAAGAAAATGAGCATTTATAATAAGCATGTAAGGTGAGTATATAAGATAAGCATGTAAAATAAGCATATAAAATAGGAATTTAGAATATATATATATGTGTATAGTTGTGTAGTGGCCATTAGATTTATAGAATCGGTATTTTATTATTTTGTTATCTAATATAAGGTACAAGTGTAACTTAATTATACACCCTTACAATCGGTAATGCTAAAAATATTAGTGGGGAAACTCTTATATAACTCATGGTAGTATAAGTAAATTCCTACGCGCATCTGGGTATTTATCGAGCTTTTTCCATATAAAAAACATACCAGAAACGCACTCAAACAGTCTTAACCTGGTCACTTACAACATAACAAGTGTGGAATGTGTTTTCTATCTAATTGGATTTGATCCACTTTGGGATTCTTTTTGAATTCCTTTTTGGAATTATCTTTTTCTTGCGTTCCCTTTGGGAATCTTCTGAAATTCCATTTGGAATTTTTGGTAATGGTCCACTTTGGGACTCTTTTCTAATCCACATTGGGGATCTTTTGTTGCACCTTGAAGTGTTCCAGGTCTGTAGCTTACTACAATAAAGGAGACTTCATGTGAGACTTCAGGTCTGTGGTCACCACAACAAAGAAGCTCACAGATGCGGTTCGTCACACTTAATCAAATTGCATCGTTACCCGGTGTTGTAAAGTAACATTTCAAGCAGTTCATCAAAAGATATATCTAAAGACATCCATAACAATGGAACTTAACACAAAGCACATTAGTATTTAGATTTGTCAACAATGAACCTACCTTTTCAGTTTAATTGCCTGAGCTGTCTAGCACATTGCTTAACACGTATCACTCTTTATTATTGAAAATAATGTATCAGACAATAATTAGTGTAACTATCATTTTCATAATGCAAGTCAGATTCTTATGAAATGATGTTTTTCTTTTATGTTTTTCTTTTTCTTTTTCCATGCAAGCACTCAAACACACATAACATAAGCAAAAAGACATGGGTATCAAAAATGAAATCGACTTATTATGTTTTTGGATTTTCAATTTCTGATTTTATATTTTGTTTAGTTTGAGAAAAAGAATAAATCATGATTGATTAATCCTATGGATTGGACTAAGAATTCAAACCGTCCTGACAAGAAGGATTTTGTAAACAAATCTGCTAGTTATTTGTCGGTATGAACTTTAATCAAAATTATTACACCTTTTGCAGAGTTGTCTCTGAGAAAATGGTAATGAATTTCAATATGTTTTGTTTTTTAGTGTTGGATAGGATTAGCAGTTATGAACATTGCAGCAGTATTGTCTATGTAAATAGGAGTTTTAAGAAAATTAAAGTTGTAGTCAAGTAAGTGGTTTTGAAGCCATAAAACTTGAGAAAATCCTGCCGATGCAGCAATGTACTTTGATTCTGCAGTGGATACTGAAACATTGGTCTGCTTTTTGCATTGCCAAGAGACTAGTCGAGGACCCAGAAACTAACATCCACCTGTGGTTGATTTCCTATCAAGATCAAAACCACCATAATCACTATCAGAATAACTATATAATTCAAAATTGCCATCATAAGATACCATAAATCGAGATTAGTTTTCCCTTTGAGATATCTGAATATCTGTTTGATGGCGATCAGGTGCGACTCTTTAGGATCTGATTGATATCGGGCACACACACATACAACATACATGATGTCTGGCCTTGATGTAGTAAGATACATCAGCGAATCGATCATTGATCTGTATAGTGTCTTTTCAACATATTTGCCTTTTGGATCAAGTTGGATTTTTCAGTTCGCATCAGATGGAGTTCTAATAGTCTGACAATCGTGCAACTTGAACTTCTTCAACAATTTTTCAACGAAGTTTTATTGGTTGATGAAGATTCCATCTACAGACTATTGAACTTGCAATCCAAGGAAGAAATTGATTTCCCCCATAGAACTCATCTGAAATCTGGATTTCATGATTTTCTCGAACTCTTTGCACATGGATGGGCTTGTTGATCCAAAGATGATATCATCCACGTACACTGGAACACATAATCGATCTTCATTTTCGAGCTTCATGAATAAAGTTGGATCAATCTGACCTCTGGTGAAACCATGTTCTAGTAGTTGTTTTTGTAACGTCTCGTACCAAATCCTTGGAGCTTGATGTAGACCGTACAATGCTTTTCTAAGTTTGTATACGCGATGTGGATACGCATGGTCTTCAAATCCTGGAGGTTGCCTGACGTACACAACATCGGTAATCGGTCCATACAAAAATGCGCCTTTGACATCCATTTGATACACTTTGAAATTCATAAAGGATGCATATGCAAGAAAAACGCGAATTGCTTCTGGTCGAGCCACAAGAGCAAACACTTCTTCATAGTCTATGCCTTCCTCTTGAGTGTATCCCTGTGCAACCAGTCTTGCTTTGTTTTTGACAACAACGTCACGTTCATCTGGCTTGTTCTTGTACAACCATCTTGTGCCAATAGCATTTTCTCCTTCAAGCAAATCTACTAACTTCCATACTTCATGTTTTCTTAACTGAAGTAACTCCTATTGCATAGCTTATGTCCAGCTGTTGTCTTGCAGCACCTCTGAAATGTTCTTCAGTACCACTTGAGAAAAAAAAAACATGAGTAGAGACAGATATTTGCTTGTTCAGTCTGACTTCTCATCGTTCTTTGGTTCAATGGACCTATGATCTGAGATATAGGATGATTCCTGTGAATCCGTGAAGTTAGGATATCTTCACCTTGAATCTATATCTCTAGGTTTGACTCATTCAGATTGGGTAGATCTTGCATGATTGTAGAAGTGTGTGGAGTGATGTTAGGGACATGTTCTAGTGAATTGATGAAGTAGTCAAAAGATTCAGGATACGTTCACCATTTGGATCTGATGATGGTTGTGAGTTGGTATGAACAGATCCACCATCATTAGGAGAATGTTGCGGACTTTGAGTACTCGCTTGATTGTTTGATTCTTGGTCTTCTTGAGAAGCTGAATGACCTTGTGATTGGTTGGAGGATTCAACATGCGGATCGTGAAAAGACATGAATGGATACTCTGGATTGAGATCGTCATCATCTTCGTCTGATTCATCGCTGAATGATCCTAAATCTCCTGATAGCTTCTTTGATTTTCCTGAGAAATCAAACAAGTTAGAATTAAAGGATTTGGATAACGAATCTAAATCAAATAACCAATCGGGACCACGAGCCACTGATGGAAAAGTATTTTCCAAAAATTGAACGTTTAAAGTTTCAAGGACAACATTTGTTCGTCTATTGTAAACCCGATAGGCTTTAGAAATCGATGAATATCCGAGAAAGAAACCGTCATCAGATTTGGACTCAAATATACCAAGTTGGTCACTTAGATTTAAAATCGAAATAGGACAACCAAAAGCTTTCAAATAAGAAATATTTGATTTCCTTCCAAATAATAACTCGTAAGGAGTTTTATGTTTATCCTGAACCAATAATGTCATGTTTTGTACAAAGCAGGCGGTAGCAATGGCTTCGTCCTAGAATGTGATAGGGATTTTGGCATCTGCTATCGTGGATCTTGCAGCTTCAATTAGTGTCCGATTTTCTGTTCAGCAACTTCATCTTGCTGAGGAATTCGTGGTGCACTATACTGATGCGCAATCCCATTTTCTGCACAAAGCGTGTTAACATTAGCATTTTTAAACTCGGTTCCATTATCACTTCTCAAGAATTTAACTTTTAAATCCAATAACGTTCAATTTTAATGATGATTTCTTTTAACAACTCAGCAGTTTCTGATTTGGCATGAAGAAAGTAAACCCAAGAAAATCTAGTAAAACCATCAATGATGACTAAATAGTAAGATTTCTTTCCAACACTCTAAACATTTGACGGTCCGAATAGATCCATGTGTAGCATCTGTAGAGGTTTGGAAATTGAGTTTTGGAGCTTGGACTTAAAAAACATTCTGTGTTGTTTTCCTTTCAGACATGCAGAGCGGTGATCAGTTGTAGAGAACTTCTTTGATGGGAATTCCAACAGCATGATTTCCTGACACCAGTTTGTTCATGCTCCTGAAGTTGGAATGACCCAGCCGTCTATGCCATTTCTAACTTTCATCATTCGATGCATGTGCAATGATTCAAGTTGTTTCAGTTTCCCATCGACTTGAGACATATCCGATTTGTATACATCTCGATCTCGATGAGATTTATTCACAACCCACTCACTTGCAATATTGAAACCTGGTTTGAGTATGTAGCAAAAAGAATCATCAAATAAAGTTGAATAAGATGTATCACAAATTTGGGAAACACTTAGCAAATTAAAGTTCAACTGAGCACAGTAGTTGACTTTATCAAAGCTAATGACCCTATTGGTTACAGTTCCTTCTCCCGTTATTTTTCCACCGTCATCTCCCCCAAACACAACATGTGTACCGTTTTTATACTTGAGCTCTTGAAGCAAGGCATGATTGCCTGTCATATGCTGGCTACACCCACTGTCAACGAACCATAAGTTGACAGGTCTTTTTGGCGTACCTACATGTTCAACAATCATCAGTTAGTGCGGTCAACCCAGGCCGAAAATGGTCTTGGGTTTTCCAAATTTATCCACAATGGTAAATTTTTGAAGATGTAATTTATTCAGATCGGTTCAGTTAAGAGATTGGGTTGAAAGTTGTTTCTACCACTGGATTGTTTTGATTGCTTTTTGTTTAAAGCATGATACCTCTCCTCTAAAATAAGATCGAGGTTGTTGTTATTTTTCCTTGAACCACCCACCATCACAGCTCTTGGCAGAAATCTGTTTGCCTGACACTGCCTCATTGGCACATTAGAAAATTGATTTTGTTCATGATTGATTCTTCTAAAAGGTTTCGAACCGAAAGAATAAATGTTAGTTACATTATGTAAACCGAAAGATTGATTTCGTTGAAAATTTGGGTAACTAGTCATTTCTCGTGTGAGCTTTTTCGGAAGAAACAATCAGACGTATCATGATTACGTCTTTCACAGATATCATAGAACTTGTTATACTAACATTCCTCCGATGAATGATTCCTTTTGTTGTAGTAATGAAAATACCTGCTAAAGAAACACTCAGCAGTTTCATGGTTATAACGATCACATATCTCACAGTATCTTTTGCTTATTTTGAACAACTGATTATTAACTTTAGATGGCGAACCAACTTGTGCGATTGAAAGTTAATTTGGTTCTTCTTTGGAGATTGTGTTTGTGATTTCTGTTTGATTGGTAAATTGTTTTTGAAACAGTTTTTGATTCTAAAACATCTTTCTTAGTTACCCAACGGAAGTCTTAGGACTTGAACCTATTTTCAGATCAGAGAGAGATCTGATCTTAGAATTTGTATGGTTACTTTGAGATGAGTTCATATCAAATGTTCCAGAAGACACAAACTTCAGCAGGTTTGTAAGATTTGACACAGTTTTTGACACATATTTGTTTGATTGAGCTTGATTGGTTGTGGATTTGTCATTTGTGGACATGACATATTTACCTTTTTCTTGCTTTAATTTTGATCATTTAATCATAAGAATTCGCCTTGTGCCTTTGCTATTATCAGTTTTTCTGGCTTTAGTTCTTGATAATCAACAACTTGCTCTAGAATAGGGCTTGACTTTTACAAGCACTACTTCTTCTTCCTTCACATTCTCAGTCAAAACTTTTCCATCATCCTTTTCTTCGGAGCTTCCAGATTCGGATTTAATTCTTTGAATTTCATTTAATTTTTCTTGATTTTCAGGTGAATGATCAAATTTATTAAAGTTCTCAGGTAAAGTGTTTGGTATTGATTCAGGCATAGGTTCATGAGTTGCTGCATGAGCAATCTTTTCAGTTTCAAGTGCTTTTGTCATTTATTCAAGTTGTTTTGTGACAATTTCAAGTTCTTTTAAAGTTGTATTCCAAGATTTTTGAAGTGAGTTTATCTTATCATCCGAAATATTATGATCATTTTTAAGTTTTTCATGAATCTTTTCATGTTTGCTCAGTTTATCACAGATTTTAAACGAATGTGTTCGATAATGTTCAACCTGAGCAATGCATTCTTTGGAACACAAACTGTTTCTAACATCATTAGGTAATTCAACATAATTAGGAGGAAGTTCAGAATTTACCTTTGGTTGTTCAGATTCAGCAGATGAGAAAGATTCTTCTAATGTAGCCATAAGTGCAATTTCAGCTTCTGATTCTTCAGACAGATCAGACTTTGCACTCCAATCATAGGCTTCAGATTCTTGATTGTCATCATCAAAAGCTTTAACATCACCTTCTTCAGACCAGTCTTCACTTTTGATTTCACACACCAAAGCCAAATTAGAAGTGAGATCAGCAGTAAACTGTTCTGCATAAGCACTCCAGTCATAGCCATCTTTAACACTGACCACAAGTGCCTTGATCTGCTCTTTTGGCTGTTTACCTTCATCCTTTAATTCTGGCATGGGAAGACTTTGATACGGCTTCTGATGAAAACGTTGATTTCGATTCTGATAACTTGAAGATTGTTGTATGTTCTGACTTGTACCTTGAGTTTATTCTGACTACTTAAACTTGCCTGACCATTGTGAGTTTGATTCTTTGGTGCTTTACATTCCCTAGAAAAATGACCATAGCAGTTGCAGTTGAAGCATTTCGCCTTTGATTTGTCAAAACCAATAGTCTTGTTAGCACTTAGCTTGAAATTACGATTGACATAAGCATGTTTCTGTGTTCTGTATGCAACCATAACCATCTGCCAATTCAGATCCATTTCTTCAACATCATCAGGATCCATTTCAAAAAGGTCTTGAAGAACAACATCTAGCTGAGTTAGATAACTCCCTTAATACGCTTGAACGCTTGCCATGAATGCAGTGAAAGCATCCTTTGTTTCATCATCTTGCAAAAGAATGTTCATCATCCTTAACTTTGCACAGCACTGCAGAACTTGAACTTTGATTATCAGATTGAGCTTTAACTGGTTGAGATTGTGCTTTTGGTGGAGAAGTAGAATTTGTATAAAAACTAGCACAAACGAATAAATCACCCTCATCTTCTAGTTTCTGAACATCTTGAAGAAGAAAAGCATTCACAACTGTGTTAGAGGGATTAACAACAAACTTCTTCTATCTTACAATAAGAAGATCTAAGTCATTGGGAATTTATCAGTATGCTTCAGCAAAGTAACTGTCTGTTTCCATGAAGATGGAAGAGCACCCAATAATCTGTTATTTAAATCTTGAGGTTATGTCTTCACCCCAGATTTGTCATCTCAGTAGTTAAATGAACAAATCTATTCATCATTTGGTGAACAGTCTCTCCATATATATGCTCAAATAGTTACAACTGTCTTTTCAATTTTTGATTCTGGAGACTTCTTATCTGTTCTCCTTCTTCACAAATCACTTTCAGTGCCTTGTACAATGTATATCCAGTCTGATAAGCATCCAATCTTGACAACACTTGAAGTGGTAGACCTTTGCACACCAAAAAATAAGCCTTACTATCATTTTTGACCTTTCGTAAGTCTTCTCCCTGTAAATCATATTCTGGATAAGGTACTGTGGACTCTTTGGTGTAGGTACTAGCAGCATCAGGTGCAAGAACAAGAATATATGGACCTTTTTCAATCGACTTCCATAAGTCACTGTCAATAGGACACAAATGATGCTTCAATCTGATTGTCCAATTCTTGAAATCTACATGGTTAACTAACCTTGGTACACGATTATTTGAATCATCACTAGGAGCCTTTTTAAAATTGATTTAGAAAAGATTTTTGGTATTTTTGTTAATTTAGAAAAAGCCAAGTAAAATGGAAATTAAAATAAAATATAAATAAAGTGAATAAAATTGATATGACTGAACAATGATTTGAATAATGATGTTTAAAGATGACACGGCTAAACAGTCACGCGGCTGAACAGTGATACGTCTGAATAGTCACACGTCTGAAAGTCACTGTGACACCCGACAAATTTCGGGTCAATATTCGTACTAGCTTAAAACGTGCTTATTGTTTTGTGATGCATCATTAAACTTTTTTTATATAAATTAAGGTGATATTAAAGCTAGATAAGCCCATTTTTGTGCGTGATTTTGCATTTTGTGATCTTACAAAATTACAGTATTGCGTGGCGATAAAATACCCGGTAATGAACGTTGGTGATAACCTGATTAATTCTAAAAGTCCAGTAACTGATATAATGCTCGAGGTAGCATCAAATAATATATTATGGGTGTTTTTAAGTGAAAACGTAATAAAAACTAAAAGCGATGCATTTTATCCGAAGTTTTTCCGGTTATCGCGTGTGTTTCAGTTTTTGTCTTGTTTCACTTCCAGTACACTACCCGGAGTAAAGTAAAATAATTATTAATATACTTTTACTATTTGAGTGGGGAATAATAATACTTGAAGTATTATAGTATCAAGGTTAAAATTTAAACACAACTTGAAAACTATATGGGATTAAGTAATGTGGTGTTTTTATAAATTTTACGGGGAATACCTACTCAACTAATTACCAAAAACGTCAAAGTAAACCCCCCAACATAAAATCCATCTTGATTATGGTGTTGCTTGAGAATATTAACAAAATCTCTCATTAAGATCTTGTGATCTTCCTAAGTCCAAGAAAGGATACACTAGAGATTTTATTTGCTTAAACACTCCAGCTCTCTCCTCTTCTCTCCAAAATTTTAGCCAACATCACACACAAACACTCTCCATCTTCTATCCTCAGTTATTGCAACATCTATTGTTCTACAAGCATTTTGGAGCTATCTAAGCAAGAAAATCGGTTCCAAGAGTTGTCTAAGAGCCAACTCCATCTTATAACATCTCTTTTTCTTCTTGTTCATCAAGGGTATGAACCCAACTTTGTTGTTGTATTTTGTGTTATTCAAAATCTTATTCTTGAAAGGTTTTTCACCAAATCTAAAACAAACAAAATGAAAATGATTTTTAAGATGAAAATGGGTTTTTGAAAATGAAAATGGTATGTGTGTGTAAATCAATGTGTGTATGTGTGTGTCCGTATGTATATGTGTGTAAAAAATGTGTAATTCATGTAAAAGGATTACACATGTGTAAAGAAGTGGTTATTTAATGTTTTGTATGGAGGAAATGGGTTGAAGTAAGGTATGTGGTACATGTATTCATGAAAAGTATGATTTATGTGTGTATGTATGCTTAACCGTATGTATGTATGTATATGGGTATCTTTTGGTTAAAATCATATAAAGATTGTTATCTGTTTGCATTAGAAATGGCTAGATCTAAAAATGCAAAGTGGTTTTTAATGGAAACAAGTTTATAAAATCATTAGATGAATATTTCACCATGATAAAATGTTTAAAAAATGGTTTTGAAAATAGATCTATGTAGTAGGATAATCAAGACATCATTTTGAAAACTTGTTGCATGAAGTGTTGAAAGCACTATATCTAGAAAATTTAAAAAGTATTATGATTATAAGTATTGTAATAAGTTCAAAGGTGTGTTTTCAAAAAGTATAAATTTGCTTTTACAAGACATTGGAACTAGTTACAAGACATGAATATTGAAAAAGTCTTAAAAAGACATTAATTCTGATTTTTATACATTTTTATAAAGAATTAAAAACTATTTTAAATTGTGGAATAAAACATGTTTTAAGGATCTATGAACTTCATAAAATAAGTATTTTATACAAAATATAAGGCAAAAATGATTAAACCTTGCAAATAACGGGTTTTGATACAAAAATACGCATAAAACGCATCAACTTTTACTTAAAAACTCAAGATATGTATATTTAGATTTAAAGTTTGGAATAAAACATGTTTTAAGGATCTATGAACTTCATAAAATAAGTATTTTATACAAAGTATAAGACAAAAATGATTAAACCTTGCAAATAACGGGTTTTGATACAAAAATACGCATAAAACGCATCAACTTTTACTTAAAAACTCAAGATATGTCAAAATATCATTTCAACAGATTATAATGTATATTTAGATTTAAAGTTTGATACAAAAACTTAGAGTTTTAAACCCAAAAACGAGCAAACTATGTACCCGGAAAAACCAAACACGACGATTTTCGACTCTAAAACATAATATTTTTGTAAACTGATTTGGATCAGAATCTTTGGACTTATTTTTAAGGTAACCTACTGATATAAAAGTATTTATAAAAATAATGACGAAAATACGAGTATTGGGTTGCTTTTCGTGACCCGAAACGTTTCCGGATTCACTAATTGACATGTTTAACTAATGTTATGACTTGTGTGTAAAAGATACAAGTTATGATTTATAATGTGTAATGTTTTGTTAGAAGTTTACATAAGATTAATAAGTTACTTGTGAAAAACAAGGTTAAATATTTCGTTAAGTGTTAACCGTCATGTTTGAAAAACGAATGCTAGTTAACTAGGAAAAATATATATTTTTCTAAGTGTTATGAGACAGAATTATGACATAGGGATATTAAATATATTTTCCTAAGTGTACGAATAAAATTGTCTAAGTGAAAGTATTTAATTACTTAGGTAAGTTAAAGGACGAAATATGATTTTTATGTGTCATTACATGTGTGTTATATGTGTTTATGTGATTAGTAGGGTGAAAGTTAATCAAAGACATAACAAAATAACAAGGTGTTTATTATATATATGTAACATTAATCGAAGGTTAAAGATCACCAACGAGTCATTAAAGTAAAGGTTTTTCATAAAATGAAACGTTTTTATAAGTCTAAGTAGGCTGGGTTAACAACCTACATTGTTTTTACACTTGATATGTGTGCATCTATTGAATGGGTCCTTCGTGTTTAGGACGTTAATAGGTGGTGTTTCATTTGGGCATATTATTTCTAGCATTTGGGGTATCCACTGTGAGTTTGTCGGCCCCTTTTTAAATAACGTTTTATTTAAATGCTTTCGGGGGAAAAATACGTATTTTGTTTATTTCATTTTGATAAGAAATGGGAGACGGGTAATATTGTTGAGCAAAATTATGGCATGAGTGTTTGTTGTTAAAGTGTACACATTTCCATCTCATAATCATTACTCTCTTGGAGAGACCACATGTTATATTAGTAGATCTATCGGGTTTGATCAGTCGCTCTGATCGTATTGAAATACGGGGGAATATAAATTAAATTGTTATGAGGGAACCTTGTTTCTTGGTTTGATTATCGACTCATGGTCTGGTAAATCATTTGTTGTTGGGCCTAGCTAGCCCTTGACGGTCTTGTTGACGTCTCAAAGCCATCATATATGTTGTAAATGAAAAGTGATTTACTTTTGATTAAACCCGAAAACTCACCAATTTATGTTGACTCAGTTTTTACATGTTTTTCAGGTACAAAGTGATGGGCATGGGAATTTGTGGAAGGGTAGTTTTTGGAACTAAAAACTCCACATTTGGATTTCGTGTTTGGCACCAACTTATAATAAAAACTTCATCGGGTTTTTATTAACGAATAATTTATATTTACAAGACTATGTAATGTTTTATTTTAAACATGTGTGGGTTGTCGACGTATCGACGTTAACACTTTTATCTATCTTTTAATATAATGTGGATGTTTGTTTATAACTAATGGGCGCCAACTTCGCTCCTCGCACCACTCTTTCGTGTCTTCCGCTGCAACGATTTTTTGGGTGTGACAGTCACACGTTTGAAAGTCATACGTCTTAACAGTTGATCACACGACTGAGTAGAAAAAACTTGACCCGGCTGAAAAACTTCACACGGCTGAACAGTATTCACCCGACTGAATTAACTTGGCACGGCTGAATAGTGACACACCCGTCTGAAACTTGATGCAACGATAGAATAGTAACCCGGCAAACACTGAAAAATCCTTGACACGGCTTGAAAAACTCTGACCCGACTGAACAGTAACACGGCTGAACAGTGTCACACGGCTCAACAGTAACTTCAAATTTTAAGAATTTTTACGGTTTTGACCAGATTAACACTACTCGAATCCTTCACATGTCTAACAAGAACATATTTTTTGTCCAAATTCTATGTCCTGACACGTCTAGATCATCAATGACAGCCTTGACATGAAAAGAACATCTTAATCACACAATATGAACATCATCATCAAATTTTCACTAATTCTAAAAACTTGTTGAATTTGTCCAAAATTTCACACACAAGCTGTATAGTCACTCGATTATCAACTCTATGTATCAATCAATCTCAAACAATATCCTTAGATTATGAATTTGGTCAATTTATTTGATCGAACAGTTTTGGATCTAATTTTACTTAATTCTTCTGATTTGATCTTTTCCGAGTGAAATCAACACCTATGTTGTGAATTAGAATCGATTAGGATGATAAATCGAAGCTAATTTCAAAAACATATCGTGAAAATCTCAATTGAGCAGTTTTTGAGTGTTTTTTCTTGATGAACAACAAAGAACACTTCAAAATCAACCTGGCTCTGATACCAATTGACAGGTTCAATTGGATCGAAACTGCTACAAAATGAGATAACAATCACAGATCTAAGTAAAGTAACAATAATCAACACACGAATACTGAAAATTCTCTTTGTATTGATGATTAGAAGGTTACAGTACAATAGGTGCAGAAAATGGTGAATACAACAGTACTTGTTCACTCACACTTATGACCTAGCAACCTATAACTTTCTATTTATATCACCAACACACTTTACGGATATAACAATTTACACCCTAGACAAAAACAACTATACATATAAAGAAAAAGAAAATCTTTCTAGACAAGAGCCCTAACACATACCCATTTTTTTATTTTCTCTCCACATGCAAGGCACATGTCAATTCCTCTACTTTTTTTTAAACGTTTATAACTTCTACATACGACATTATTTTTAAACAAATACGCCATAAAAAAGAGTATTATTTTCTCTTTAAAAGCGTATAATGTTGATATATAAAAAATGAAAGAATCTTTTAGACACAATGCAAGTAAAAAAGACAGAATGTCAGGATAAAAAATTTAATAAGAAAATCTAAATCGAATTTAAAAGTGGTTCAAAGACCTTGTTTCTCTCGCCTTCTTCCTTAAAAAAATTAAATGAAAAGGCAAAAAAAAAATTAATGTTTTCATTGTGTCGTTTATAAATTTATGACACAATGAATATAAATTTAGACACAAGAAAAAAAATAATTTTATTTATTAGTTTAATTTTTAAAGTTGGAAGTTGTGAGAAACAAGGTCTTCGAGCCACTTTTTGTAAATTCGATGTAGATTTTTTTTATGGCATTATGTCTAAAAGATCCTTCTTATCCCTTTTTAGATTCTCAATCTTTTGTAGGAGAACCTCCATATATATATATATATATATATGGTTAAGATCATTAAAGAACCACGTTAATTATAGATACAGAACCATTAATTTACATAAATGTAAATTAAGAAACCATTGATTCACATACATGTAAATTAAGGAATCATTGATTTTCATATATGTAAATTAGTGATATTAGAATACTAAATAACCATTGATTCATATATAGGGGATGGATCAAGAGAGAACTCCATATTAAGTTGAGAACTAGAGAACTATCAAAAAGACATGGGATGGAATTTTAAAAAGGAATGGCAAAATTGGAACTTTAAATATATAAATCTTTAAACATTTCTATCTTTTGCATACGTTAAGTTTTTAAAATTTTTTTCTCACCATTAGATCAAGAATTTCAGTATCTTTCGTTTGAGTATAAATAACGTTATAAAAAAATAAAATTTTCTCGGTTTTTTTAATTTCATTACTGCATATATGTAATATACGATATTAAAGATTTTTAAATTGGGGAAAGTGAATATGGTGTTGTTATATACTTAAATTACATGTCAAACCATCAAAACTACGTACTTTGATAAAATAACAAAAGTTCCCTGATATTGATTTCGATGATACCATCACAAAAAAACAACACCGTCATGCCTTAATTCTAAATTTGGATTTTTCTCATATGATCGTATTGACATTGCTAGCAATTACTTGGTCCACGTTATGTGATGTGGTATGAATATGTGCAGCAAGGGCGTATCACAATACCGATTATATGTGTCATGTTATATTATCTGTTAGTTGGAATTGAGAAGCCAAATTGACCTACGATCGATTTTTAAAGGGCGAGTAATCTTTTACTAAAATTAATGACGATTATTGAGTAAATGGAAAAGAGAAGAATTATGATCTAAGAGAAGAAGATTGAGTCGTCCATTAAAATTGAATAAATACCAATGAGTTAAGTTTTCTAATAAAAAATAATTTAAGTTAGTTTATCAAAGCTACGTAATTTTAAATGTTTTACGTGTAACTTAGGTGCATAACATCACTGTATTCACTATTCCCTTTTAAATTTTATAGTATTGCATATATGTAGTATTGTATACTACATATATGTAGTATCACACAACTACAAATATGCAGTATATGCAGTATTGATGCATTGTTATCTTATAGTTTGAATTTCAGGTTTGTTTTATTTTGTTATGGTATTTATCATTTGTTTATTACTTTATTATTATCTTTATGTTTAGACATAGTATAAGTATTGGTTTTGTTTTTATTTGTATTAAGTTTTTTTAATATGAAATATTATGAACTTTGTTATTGGTCATTTGAGATCGTATGTACACTTTAAATGATTATTAGACTCTTGAGCCATTTGGCCGCTTCAAAAAATGCATCAAGTACAATGATACTACATATATGTAGTATCAAAAAAACAAAACGTGATTTTTAAATTCTTTAATATAAATAACGCATGAAAAAGTTATTAACGTTTAAAGAAAAATATAATCAAATGCAATATTGCAATACTACATATATGCAGTATGAAAATTAAAAAAACGAGAAAAAAATATATTTTTTATAACGTTATTTATACTGAAATGAAAGGTAAGGAAATTCTTGATCCAATGGTGCATTTCTTTTTAAATAATATTAACGTATGCAAAAGATAGAAATATTTAAAGTTCCAATTTTACCCCTCATCTTTAAAATTCCATCCCTTGTATGTTTGGTAGTTCTTTAGTTCTCAACTTAAAATGAATTCTCTCTTGAACCCTATCCTATATATATATGTGTGTGTGTGTGTGTGTGTGTGTGTGTGTGTGTGTGTGTGTGTGTGTGTGTGTGTGTGTGTGTGTGTGTGTGTGTGTGTGTGTGTGTGTGTGTGTGTGTGTGTGTGTGTGTGTGTGTGTGTGTGTGTGTGTGTGTGTGTGTGTGTGTGTGTGTGTGTGTGTGTGTGTGTGTGTGTGTGTGTGTGTGTGTGTGTGTGTGTGTGTGTGTGTGTGTGTGTGTGTGTGTGTGTGTGTGTGTGTGTGTGTGTGTGTGTGTGTGTGTGTGTGTGTGTGTGTGTGTGTGTGTGTGTGTGTGTGTGTGTGTGTGTGTGTGTGTGTGTGTGTGTGTGTGTGTGTGTGTGTGTGTGTGTGTGTGTGTGTGTGTGTGTGTGTGTGTGTGTGTGTGTGTGTGTGTGTGTGTGTGTGTGTGTGTGTGTGTGTGTGTGTGTGTGTGTGTGTGTGTGTGTGTGTGTGTGTGTGTGTGTGTGTGTGTGTGTGTGTGTGTGTGTGTGTGTGTGTGTGTGTGTGTGTGTGTGTGTGTGTGTGTGTGTGTGTGTGTGTGTGTGTGTGTGTGTGTGTGTGTGTGTGTGTGTGTGTGTGTGTGTGTGTGTGTGTGTGTGTGTGTGTGTGTGTGTGTGTGTGTGTGTGTGTGTGTGTGTGTGTGTGTGTGTGTGTGTGTGTGTGTGTGTGTGTGTGTGTGTGTGTGTGTGTGTGTGTGTGTGTGTGTGTGTGTGTGTGTGTGTGTGTGTGTGTGTGTGTGTGTGTGTGTGTGTGTGTGTGTGTGTGTGTGTGTGTGTGTGTGTGTGTGTGTGTGTGTGTGTGTGTGTGTGTGTGTGTGTGTGTGTGTGTGTGTGTGTGTGTGTGTGTGTGTGTGTGTGTGTGTGTGTGTGTGTGTGTGTGTGTGTGTGTGTGTGTGTGTGTGTGTGTGTGTGTGTGTGTGTGTGTGTGTGTGTGTGTGTGTGTGTGTGTGTGTGTGTGTGTGTGTGTGTGTGTGTGTGTGTGTGTGTGTGTGTGTGTGTGTGTGTGTGTGTGTGTGTGTGTGTGTGTGTGTGTGTGTGTGTGTGTGTGTGTGTGTGTGTGTGTGTGTGTGTGTGTGTGTGTGTGTGTGTGTGTGTGTGTGTGTGTGTGTGTGTGTGTGTGTGTGTGTGTGTGTGTGTGTGTGTGTGTGTGTGTGTGTGTGTGTGTGTGTGTGTGTGTGTGTGTGTGTGTGTGTGTGTGTGTGTGTGTGTGTGTGTGTGTGTGTGTGTGTGTGTGTGTGTGTGTGTGTGTGTGTGTGTGTGTGTGTGTGTGTGTGTGTGTGTGTGTGTGTGTGTGTGTGTGTGTGTGTGTGTGTGTGTGTGTGTGTGTGTGTGTGTGTGTGTGTGTGTGTGTGTGTGTGTGTGTGTGTGTGTGTGTGTGTGTGTGTGTGTGTGTGTGTGTGTGTGTGTGTGTGTGTGTGTGTGTGTGTGTGTGTGTGTGTGTGTGTGTGTGTGTGTGTGTGTGTGTGTGTGTGTGTGTGTGTGTGTGTGTGTGTGTGTGTGTGTGTGTGTGTGTGTGTGTGTGTGTGTGTGTGTGTGTGTGTGTGTGTGTGTGTGTGTGTGTGTGTGTGTGTGTGTGTGTGTGTGTGTGTGTGTGTGTGTGTGTGTGTGTGTGTGTGTGTGTGTGTGTGTGTGTGTGTGTGTGTGTGTGTGTGTGTGTGTGTGTGTGTGTGTGTGTGTGTGTGTGTGTGTGTGTGTGTGTGTGTGTGTGTGTGTGTGTGTGTGTGTGTGTGTGTGTGTGTGTGTGTGTGTGTGTGTGTGTGTGTGTGTGTGTGTGTGTGTGTGTGTGTGTGTGTGTGTGTGTGTGTGTGTGTGTGTGTGTGTGTGTGTGTGTGTGTGTGTGTGTGTGTGTGTGTGTGTGTGTGTGTGTGTGTGTGTGTGTGTGTGTGTGTGTGTGTGTGTGTGTGTGTGTGTGTGTGTGTGTGTGTGTGTGTGTGTGTGTGTGTGTGTGTGTGTGTGTGTGTGTGTGTGTGTGTGTGTGTGTGTGTGTGTGTGTGTGTGTGTGTGTGTGTGTGTGTGTGTGTGTGTGTGTGTGTGTGTGTGTGTGTGTGTGTGTGTGTGTGTGTGTGTGTGTGTGTGTGTGTGTGTGTGTGTGTGTGTGTGTGTGTGTGTGTGTGTGTGTGTGTGTGTGTGTGTGTGTGTGTGTGTGTGTGTGTGTGTGTGTGTGTGTGTGTGTGTGTGTGTGTGTGTGTGTGTGTGTGTGTGTGTGTGTGTGTGTGTGTGTGTGTGTGTGTGTGTGTGTGTGTGTGTGTGTGTGTGTGTGTGTGTGTGTGTGTGTGTGTGTGTGTGTGTGTGTGTGTGTGTGTGTGTGTGTGTGTGTGTGTGTGTGTGTGTGTGTGTGTGTGTGTGTGTGTGTGTGTGTGTGTGTGTGTGTGTGTGTGTGTGTGTGTGTGTGTGTGTGTGTGTGTGTGTGTGTGTGTGTGTGTGTGTGTGTGTGTGTGTGTGTGTGTGTGTGTGTGTGTGTGTGTGTGTGTGTGTGTGTGTGTGTGTGTGTGTGTGTGTGTGTGTGTGTGTGTGTGTGTGTGTGTGTGTGTGTGTGTGTGTGTGTGTGTGTGTGTGTGTGTGTGTGTGTGTGTGTGTGTGTGTGTGTGTGTGTGTGTGTGTGTGTGTGTGTGTGTGTGTGTGTGTGTGTGTGTGTGTGTGTGTGTGTGTGTGTGTGTGTGTGTGTGTGTGTGTGTGTGTGTGTGTGTGTGTGTGTGTGTGTGTGTGTGTGTGTGTGTGTGTGTGTGTGTGTGTGTGTGTGTGTGTGTGTGTGTGTGTGTGTGTGTGTGTGTGTGTGTGTGTGTGTGTGTGTGTGTGTGTGTGTGTGTGTGTGTGTGTGTGTGTGTGTGTGTGTGTGTGTGTGTGTGTGTGTGTGTGTGTGTGTGTGTGTGTGTGTGTGTGTGTGTGTGTGTGTGTGTGTGTGTGTGTGTGTGTGTGTGTGTGTGTGTGTGTGTGTGTGTGTGTGTGTGTGTGTGTGTGTGTGTGTGTGTGTGTGTGTGTGTGTGTGTGTGTGTGTGTGTGTGTGTGTGTGTGTGTGTGTGTGTGTGTGTGTGTGTGTGTGTGTGTGTGTGTGTGTGTGTGTGTGTGTGTGTGTGTGTGTGTGTGTGTGTGTGTGTGTGTGTGTGTGTGTGTGTGTGTGTGTGTGTGTGTGTGTGTGTGTAGGGATCCAAGTTTACTTGAGAACAAAAAGTACGCATTCTCAACCAATCAATTTATTTCTTTTCTTTTTGAGTTTTTAAAAATAATGTACTTATATAATTTTTGAGATGATAACCACCCAAAATAATAAAAACCGTATATATATATATATATATTATATGTATATTGTTATAAGACAACTCATCTTATATTTAGATGTATAATCTATTTGTTATACAAGTAAAGAAATGTATAAGATTTTTTATTGTTTTTATGACTCTAAGTTTGGTCTAAATGGGTCTTAAATGCCCAAACAGCAAAACCAAACTGGACAAAACCATTCGTAATTGCACCATACAAGAATGCACCAGAACAACTCGTATTGTAATTGCGAGAGAACTGGAACGCCAAAACCAAGCAACCAGAACACATCATCTGTAATTGCACCATACAAGAATGCACCCTTGACATCCATCTGATACATTTTGAATTTCATGAAAGATGCATAAGCCAGAAAAACTCGTATTGCTTCTAGTCGTGCTACAGGAGCAAATACTTGTTCATAGTCAATGCCTTCTTCCTGTGTGTACCCTTGTGCGACGAGTCAAGCTTTATTTCTGATGACTATTCCTCTTTCATTTGGTTTGTTTTTAAACATCCATTTATTTCCGATTGCCGGTTCTCCATCCAGTAATGCCACTAACTTCCATACCTCTTGCTTTTGAAATTGTAACAATTCTTCCTTCATAGCTTCAATCCAACTATTGTCTTTCAATGCTTCGGCAACATTCTTTGGAACTGCTTTAGAATGTGTCGTGTAGGAATTGCATCACTTTGAATATTCACTTCGAGATTCGAATGATTCAGCTCTGATTGATCTTGCAACAGTGAAGCTGTATGAGGTTGAAAGTTCGGAACTTGGGATGGTGAGTTTATGTGACACCCGAAAAATTCAAGTTAACCTCGTTAGCCAAACTATGTTAATCACGTTAACACAATTATACATTTCATTTAATTTGATGAATTAAATGTACAAACTGTTACACAAACGTACACACGAAACGACCACACGAGTTAATACCCGGACGTTGGTTAATTTAAATTGATACAAATACAAAAAATATACGTCTTAAGTAACATGTGTGCTTAATTGTTGAACTTTCGAGTAGTTACGCATTTTACTAGTTTTAACCGTCTGCGGAATTCGATAAATTTTAAGAAACGAAAAATTTATGTTAAAGAAAGATTTTCATTGTGTTTACAAACCGTAGCAAAAACATAGCCCATGGATCATCCATGTGACCCATGGATGGCCCAAGGCCCATCATTTAACCTAAACTAATAATTCTAACTAAACCTAAAAACCCTAAACCTAATTTCTATTAAAAAAACGGCCACACACACACACCCTTCTCCTAAAACCTACGGCCATTACACAACACTTCTAAATCCTTGATTTCTTGTGATTTTGGTTCAATTGTTAGTGTTATTGCTTGCCAACTAGAGTTATAAACACGATACAAGTAAGCTTCGTTCTTGAAATCATTATATATGTTACAAATTTTGTTGGAGTGAAACCCTAATTCATTCAAAATGGTCAATTGATGATTGTGTTGTGGAAATGGGTTATTGGTTATGAGTTATTTGTTGTCTTGATGATTAAATAATGAAATGAATCCATGTTAGTATTGTTTTAAAATTAGGGTTTATAGGATGTCATTGAAACATGAAGTTGCATGCACAATTTTGATGAAATATGATGGAATATGTGTTTAGATGATGAATTGGATGAAGTTTGATCAATTGGTTTTGAAATTGCATGATAGTTTGGCCATATTACTAAAAATAGTAACTTTTTCTCTAGGACTCATGTGAAATTGCACGTTGTTGACATCTACGAGTTGTTATGAGGTTACTAGCACGTTGGTATAATGTATTTGATGAATTTCAGTTATTTGAACGCGGAAATCCGACTTGATTTGCTATGACTTCCCAAATGTGAAAACTTTTTTTCATGAACATTCACTAGGGTGCATGTTTAGTAACTTAAATTGCATATGAAAGATTGTAGGCAACTTGGTGTATGATAAATTAACTTTTGACATGGAAATGATATGTACAAGTGCTAAGTGGGTAATACACCGGTGGCATGAAATTGTTTGTTGGAATCTAAAATGTGTGCTCTAGTTAACTAGGATTCCATGATGAAAGTGTTATTATGTTTCATGAAACAAAACACGTGGACTAGGTAATGTGCCTTGAAATGTGTACACATGCCACCTTGTCTTGTACTGGAAACTGTAAGCGTTGGTGTGTGCTATTGTGTTGTGCATCATAATATGGTTATTACGTAGTAGTGGCTATGCATGATGATGTTTGGAAGCCTTTAGGGTGTTGCATTGGGCAAACGTGTTATAAAGTCCGACTTTCTTTTAAAGGAAACTTTTGTGGAAATAGAAATTTAACTTGTTGAATACTTGTCGTGTGATGTGGTTTGGGAATGAAATATGAACAAGTACATCAAAAGTAACATACTTACACTTAATAAATCACCAACGGGTCGTGGGTCAACTCGGCTCAACGAAAGTCCAAAAAAGTCAACTTTGGTCAAACTTTGTCAACGAGTCAAACTTTCGAAATCTCGGACAAACGTTGTGACTAATTGGATGCATAGGGTTCTATGATCTTACATGAACACACATTAATTGACCTACTATTTTTTAGGTTGTTATATTACATTATGTGCTATAAAACCGATTTGCTGTGCAACCTAAGGTGAGTTTACTGAACCGTATTAACTACTATATTACCCTGTTATGGGATGGAAACATCAACAATTACTTTTACGGATTTACAAATTTGGTATGTCGCATGTCTGGATTAGAGTTATTTTTACTGTTCATGAAAGACCTCATGAATACCTAGTTGACCGTTAGTATTGGTGAAATAGCTGGGGGATTTTGAATAGTATTACTGTGTTTGACAAACCCCACCCGGGCTAGTCGCGCTAACACGACAGATGGACTTGTCGAAAGGGTGTTTAATTGACCTAGCATACATACATGTGCATCCTGATGGGATGTACCACAGGCAAAATGCACTTAATGTGTACATACGTCAGCTTCGGTCAGATACATACGACTCTAAGGACATGTACTGTAGACTAGCTACCTAAACTGACATATTTAATTTGTATTTCTGCTTGCAAATGAACTTACTTGATTTCGTACTTACTATATGAACTCACCAACCGTCGTGTTGACACTTGTTAGGCTTTCACTTTTACAGGTCAAGAGGTATGATGCACGTAGGACATGGCATGGCGTTTCAGAATTACATCTAAACATTTTCTTGCATTTAACACTATTTTTTGGGATTTGAAAAATATTAAACAATGTGTCTTGTGTTGGGCACGTGTTGTTTTGTGCAATTTCATACTGCATGGTTTGGGTTGCATTTACTATTTTACTTATACGCTTCCGCATTAACTAAAAACCATTTACTCTGATATGACGTTTTCAATTACCACATTTAATGGGTTAACATTTGGTTGTCAAAACTCATATAGAGTCGTTCGGTGTAATTAATGAATAGATCATGGTTTGTCATGCCCTTAACGGTAAAACTCCGTTAGTGGGTTTGGGGATGTGACAGATTGGTATCAGAGCCATTGGTTATAGCGAACTAGGTTGCATTGCATTGCATTCTATACAATAATTGTACACTACATTAGTTGCACCGAGTAAATTACTTATGATTGCATTATTTGGTAGATACTTGTACACATACTTGATTTAAGGAATGGCATCATCTTTCAAAACACCTTCTAGTTCTTCACGTAAGAGACCACTACCCGACTCACTTCCTTCCCCTGATCGTGAATGGCCTTGAATCCCGATTGAGAAGGTTAATTGGGATCAACCGTTTGATCTTCTCCGCACCTCGTACGATTGGAACTACTATCTGGCTCACATGAAAAGCCTAAGGCAAGAGGAGTGAGTACCACAAACGCCTTCCACTTCTATTCGTGAACTTCCCGCACTCGACTTCTCCAACGAGAGGTCAATAGCCACTCTCACAGCAGCCTTGTGTTCTGTTGGGCGCGAGATGACGATGCTGAGGGAGGAGCTGCAACAAGCAAGGCAAGATCTGCAGCAATCGAACGAGAGGATCGCGAAGTTAGAGGCAAGAGGTGCGGATGATCGACACCCCATATTGAACATTGTGGAACATCTGGACACGCAGATAGCACAGGCGGCGGAACCACCAGTGGAGCCTGAGGTGGAACCACCAGTGGTCCCCGACAGTGATGAAGAAGGCAGTGTAGGATCGGTGGTCTCACCTTAGTTATGCTATCTAGTTATCTGTTCTTTTCTTATTGTACTCTAATTTTATATCATGACTTAGTGGGTAGGGTTGTTTCCCACAAAAACTGAAAACTTTGGATTATGATGTTTTACTAGTATTTTGTGAGAAATTGCAAATTATTTATCAAGTATTGTTATTTGAATTTGGATGTTTGGTTGTGTTAATTTTCTTATTTACTTATACATGGATGATAGTAACTTGTTGGGTACTTATTCATTGTTGTATCTTGTGAATTTGAAGAATGGCTGGAAGCATTAACATGACACCTGCTGAGCTGGCAGCTTTGATCAAACAGCATGTGGTCGCGGCAATGGCCAACCAGGCCCGGGCCCATGTCTAGGCCCAGGCCCAACCAGCACCTGGTAAATCCAGAAAAACCATGAATTTTTTTTTTATTTTCATTGTATCCATTTTAGCCTATCATTTCTTTCTTAACTCCCAAGTATGTTTTAATCTCGTTGAATATGGGTGTTCTAATTCATGTTTCAAAATTCTTTTGTACCAGCACCACCAGTCTGTACCTTTAAGACATTTTTGGATTGTAAGCCACACCACTTCAATGGAACTAAAGGGGCGGTGGGATTAATATGGTGGATTGAAAAGGTTGAAGAAGTGTTTGCTAAGAGTGGGTGCGCTCCTGAAAATAATGTAAATTTTGCCACCGGGACCCTAAGTAGGCCATCTTTAACTTGGTGGAACCGGGAGACACAACATATGTGGTTGGAGGCTGCTAATGCCTTAACATGGGAACAGTTCAAACAGTTAATTAAGCGTGAGTACTGTCCATGGGATGAAATTCAAAAACTTGAGATGGAATTATATCATTTGAAAATGGAAGGGTCAAAGGTGGAGGCTTATACCACCAGGTCCCACGAACTTGCTACATTGTGTCCGAATATGGTGGATCAAGATTACAAGAGGATAGATTTGTACATTTCAGGTTTGACCCCGCAGGTTCAAGGGAGGGTACTACATCAAGACCCGCCACCATTCAGGATGGTATTCCTATCACGCACCAACTGGTCGAACAGGCTATTGAACAAGGAACGTTACCTAAAAAGAAAGGGTCTACGTCTTCTGGGTCGGATGGAAAGAGGAAATGGAATGACAATAATAATAACAAATCGGCAACGAACTCCAGTTACTCACCATACCAACAAAATAGAAAATTTGATAAGACAAGGAGTTATCAACCCTCCTCATCAACTGTGAGTCCGAGTAAGGGGGGATATGTGGGGGACTTGCCTAAGTTCAACAAGTGTAATCGGCATCATACCGGGGTGGGTTTGTAACATGAATACTTGTCTGCGTTGTGGGAAGCCTGGTCATGAGGCAAAGGACTGTAGGGGGAAATTAATGGCTCGGGGAGCTCCAAAGAACAACGGAAACATGATTGCTTGTTTTGAATGTCGGCAAAATGGGCATTATGGGACTGAATGTCCGACACTGAAAACGGGTGGTAATGGTGGGGACAAGGATAAGGTTGAGGGTAGTGGTGCTGGTGCAAAGGGTCGTGCGTTCACCATTGGTAAAAGTCAGGCTATCAATGACTTAAATGTTGTTTCTGGAAAATTTCCTATACATGATTGCTTTGCTAATGTTCTTTTTTATTCTGGAGCTAATAAAAGCTTCGTTTCCCATGAATTTAGTAAACTGCTAGAGGTCGTCCGATTGAACTCGATCACAATTATACTGTTGAACTAGTGAATGGCAAGAAAATCGAGGTTACTCATGTTTTACAGCGTTGTAAGCTAGGCCTGTCGGGTCACGTGCTAGATATCGATCTTATTCCAATTTCACTTGGTAGTTTCGATGCCGTCATCGGCCTGGATTGGTTATCCAAGAACCAAGCAGAGATCATATGTAGCGAAAAATTTATACGAATTCCTCTCCCTAGTGGAGAAACTCTGTCTGTTCAGGGTGAGAAAAGTGGCGCTGTTGTTGGCATCATTTCTCTCATGAAAGCCCAAAAGTGTCTACGTTAGGGTCATTTTGCGTTCTTGGCTCATATCACCGAAACTTCACCTGAACCGAAAAAATGGAAGAAATTTCAGTCGTTTGTGACTATCCGGACGTATTCCCTGAAGATTTACGCGGTTTACCTCCTCAACGTCAAGTTGAATTCCAAATCGAATCGACTTCAGGAGCGGCACCGATCGCCAGAGCTCTGTACCGTCTCGCTCCGGCCGAGTTGCAAGAGCTGTCCAAGCAGCTTCAAGAACTGCTTGAGAAGGGTTTCATTAGACCCAGTTCATCTCCTTGGGAAGCTCCTGTTCTTTTTGTCAAAAAGAAGGATGGGACTTTCCGCATGTGCATCGATTACCGGGAACTGAACAAAGTTACCGTAAAAAATCGATATCCTTTACCTCGTATTGACGACCTGTTTGACCAGTTGCAAGGGTCAAGTTATTATTTCAAAATCGATCTCAATTCTGGTTATCATCAGTTGAGAGTCCGTGAAGAGGACATCCCAAAAACAGCTTTCCGAACTCGTTACGGTCACTATGAATTTGCTGTAATTCCAATTGGCTTAACGAATGCACCAACAGTCTTTATGGATCTCATGAATCGTGTCTGTAAAGCTTATCTCGATCAATTCGTAATCGTCTTCATAGATGACATCTTGATATACTCTAAAAGCAAGGAGGACCACGTGGAACACTTGCGATTAATTCTTGAACTCCTGAAAAAGGAACAACTTTATGCAAAACTTTCTAAGTGTGATTTTTAGATTCGAGAAGTACAATTCCTTGGTCACATAGTTAATGAAAGTGGCATCCATGTCGATCCTTGAAAAATCAAGTCTATTAAAAATTGGGCAACTCCGAAAACTCCTACGGAAATTCGTCAATTTCTTGGTCTTGCGGGTTATTATCGTGGTTTCATCGAAGGGTTTTCAAAAATCGCACAACCACTGACCGCATTAACCCATAAGGGTACGGTGTATTAGTGGGGTGACCAGCAAGAAGCTGCTTTCCAGTTACTCAAAGAAAAACTCTGCAGTGCACCTATTTTGTCTCTACCTGAAGGGACAAAAGACTTCATAGTGTATTGTGATGCTTCAGTTCAAGGCCTTGGTTGCATTTTGATGCAACGTGGAAAGGTCATCGCGTATGCCTCACGCCAATTGAAAATCCTTGAGAAAAACTATTCGACTCACGATCTTGAGTTAAGAGCTGTAATTTTTGCTCTGGAAATTTGGAGGCACTATCTGTATGGCACCAGGTGTACGATATACACTGACCATAAAAGTTTACATTAACACATTTTTTACCAGAAGGAGTTGAACATGCGTCAACACCGATGGGTCGAACTCTTAAATGATTATGACTGCGCCATAAAATATCATTCGAGCAAGGCTAACGTGGTAGCCGACGGCCTCAGTCATAAATAAACCATTAAACCTCGACGGGTCCGAGCCATTCAGCTCACAATTCATGCTAATCTACCTGACCAAGTCCGTAATGCCCAACTTGAGGCATTCAAGGAGGAACATCTGAAATCCAAGTCTCTTCGAGGGATGGAAAAACTATTTGAAACGAAGCCTGATGGCATTTGATGTATGGAAAATCGGATGTCGATTCTATTTGGCGACCTAAGAGAACTCATCATGGATGAAGCTCATAAATCTCGATATTCCGTACATCTTGTTTCTGACAAGATGTATCATGATCTGAAACAATTATACTGGTGGCCGAATATGAAGGCCGACATAGCCACATACGTGAGCAAGTGTCTCACATGCTCTAAGGTTAAGGTGGAATACCAGAAACCAAAGGGTATGCTTCAACAACCCGAAATTCCTGTGTGGAAATGGGAACAAGTTGCCATGGACTTTGTAACTAAGTTACCTCGAACACCTTCAGGTTGCGATGCCATTTGGGTAATCGTTGACCGCTTAACAAAATCTGCTCATTTCCTTCAGTATAAGGAATCTGACAAAATGGAAAAACTTGCTCGAATTTATATCAAGGAAATTGTTGCCAGGCACGGGGTGCCGGTGACTATTATTTCCGACCGTGGGGCTCAATTCACATCTAAGTTTTGGGGGTCCTTGCAGAAGGCCTTCAGTATACGTCTTGATCTGAGTACAGCTTACCATCCCCAAACGGACGGTCAAAGCGAACGTACAATTCAAACTCTCGAGGACATGCTAAGAGCTTGTGTGATAGATTTTGGTGATAGTTGGGAGAATCATTTACCATTGGTAGAGTTCTCATACAATAATAGTTATCACACTAGCATCAAGGCAGCACCATTTGAAGCCTTGTATGGGCGAAAATGTCGATCTTCGATCTGTTGGGCCAAAGTTGGCGATAGCCAATTATTTGTGCCCGATCTTATACGCGAAACCACTAAGAAAATTGTGTAGATCCGAAATCGCATGGCAGCTGCTCGTGATAGGCAAAAAAGTTATGCGGATTTGCACAGACAGGCGGTAGAATTCAATGTTAGTGATAAAGTTTACTTAAAGTCTCGCCTTGGAAGGGTGTGGTCCGTTTTGGAAAGCGGGGAAAACAAAACCCTCGTTATGTCGGGCCATTCGAGATTACTAAACGAATCGGGCCGGTAGCTTACGAATTGGACTTACCCGAGTCACTAAAAAACGTACATAATGTTTTCCATGTCTCAAATCTCAAGAAGTGTTTATCTGATGAAACACTCATTGTACCCTTGGAGGAACTAGAAATCGATGAAAAGTTACAGTTCATTGAGGAACTAATCGAAATCATGGATAGAGAGGTCAAAACTTTGACACATAGTAAAATTCCTATCGTTAAAGTAAAATGGAATTCCATGCATGGGCCAGATTTCACTTGGGAACGAGAAGACCAAATGAAACAGAAGTACCCGCATCTATTCGAATAAATCTTTCCTACCACTCAAGGTATTATTTAAAATTTCAAGACGAAATTTTCTACAACAAGGGGATGATGTGACAACTCGGAATTCTAAACTCTAAATTCTTTCATTTTCAGACCTATTTTAACGACCGTATCCAATTTTCGGGACGAAAATTCCTTCAACTAGGGGATGATGTGACACCCGACAAATTTAGGTTAATCTCGTTAGCCAAACTATGTTAATCACGTTAACACAATTATACCTTTCATTTAATTTGAAGAATTAAATGTACAAACTGTTACACAAACGTACACACGAAACAGCCACACGAGTTAATACCCGGGCGTTGGTGAATTTAAATTGATACAAATACAATAAATATACGTCTTAAGTAACATGTGTGCTTAATTGTTGAACTTTCGAGTAGTTACGCATTTTACCAGTTTTAACCGTCTGCGAAATTCGATAAGTTTTACGTAACGAAAAATTTATGTTAAAGAAAGATTTTCATTGTGTTTACAAACCGTAGCAAAAACGTAGCCCATGGATCATCCATGTGACCCATGGATGGCCCAAGGCCCATCATTTAACCTAAACTAATAATTCTAACTAAACCTAAAAACCCTAAACCTAATTTCTAATAAAAAACGGCCACACACACACACACCCTTCTCCTAAAACCAACGGCCATTACACAACACTTCTAAATCCTTGATTTCTTGTGATTTCGGTTCAATTGTTAGTGTTATTGCTTGCCAACTAGAGTTATAAACACAATACAAGTAAGCTTCGTTCTTGAAATCACTATATATGTTACGAATTTTGTGGAGTGAAACCCTAGTTCATCCAAAATGGTCAATTGATGGTTGTGTTGTGGAAATGGGTTATTGGTTATGAGTTATTTGTTGTCTTGATGATTAAATAATGAAATCAATCCATGTTAGTATTGTTGTGAAATTAGGGTTTATAGGATGTCATTGAAACATGAAGTTTTATGAAATATGATGGAATATGTGTTTAGATGATGAATTGGATGAAGTTTGATCAATTGGTTTTGAAATTGCATGATCGTTTGGCCATATTACTAAAAATAGTAACTTTTTCTCTAGGACTCATGTGAAATTGCACGTTGTTGACATATAAGAGTTGTTATGAGGTTACTAACACGTTGGTATAATGCATTAGATGAATTTTAGTTATTTGAACGTGGAAATCCGACTTGATATGATATGACTTGCTAAATGTGGAATGTTTTTGTCACGAGCATTCACTAGGGTGCATGTTTAGTAACATAAATTGCATATGAAAGATTGCAGGCAACTTGGTGTATGGTAAATTAACTATTGACATGGAAATGGTATGTAAAAGTGCTAAGTGGGTAATACACCGATGACATGAAATTGTTTGTTGGAATCTAATATGTGTGTTCTAGTTTACTAGGATGTCATGATGAAAGTGCTATTATGTTACTTGAAACAACATGTGGACTAGGTTATTTGCCTTGAAATGTGTCCACATGCCACCTTGTCTTGTACTGAAAACTGTAAGCGTTGGCGTGTGCTATTATGTTGTGCATAGTAATATGGTTATTATGTAGTAGTGGTTATGCATGATGATGTTTGGAAGCCTTTAGGGTGTTGAATTGTGCAAACGTGTTCTAAAAGTCCAACTTTCCTAAAAAGAAAACTTTTGTGGAAATAGAAATTAACATGTTGAATACTTTTCGTGTGATGTGGTTTGGGAATGAAATATGAACAAGTACATCAAAAGTAACATACTTACACTTAATTAATCACCAACGGGTCATGGGTCAACTCGGGTCAACGGAAGTCAAAAAAGGTCAACTTTGTTCAAACTTGGTCAACAAGCCAAACTTTCTAAATCTCGCACAAACGTTGTTACTAATTGGATGCATAGGGTTCTATGACCTTACATGAACACACATTAATATACCTACTATTATTTAGGTTGATGTATTACATTGTGTGCTATAAAACTGATTTGTTGTGCAACCTAAGGTGAGTTCACTGAAACGTATTAACTACTATTCTACCCTGTTATGGGATGGAAACATGAACAATTACTTTTACGGATTTACAAATTTGGTATGTCGCATGTCTGGATTAGAGTTTCTTTTACTGTTCATGAAAGACCTCATGAATACCTAGTTGACCGTTAGTATTTGTGAAATAGCTGGGGGATTTTGAGTCGTACTACTAGGTTTGACAAACCCCACCTGGGCTAGTCGCGCTAGCACGAAAGATGGACTTGTCAAACGGGTGTTTAATTGACCTAACATACATACATGTGCATCCTGATGGGATGTACCACAGGCAAAATGCACTTAATGTGTACATACGTCAGCTTAGGTCAGATACATACGACTCTAAGGACATGTACTGTAGACTAGCTACCTACACTGACATACTTAATTTATATTTCTGCTTGCAAATGAACTTACTTGATTTCGTACTTACTATGTGAACTCACCAACCGTCGTGTTGACACTTGTTAGCCTTTCACTTTTACAAGTCACTGAGGTATTATGCACGTAGGACAGGGCATGGTGTTTCACCATTACATCTAAACATTTTCTTGCATTTAACACTATGTTTTGGGATTTGAAAAATATTAAACTGTGTGTATTGTGTTAGGCGCGTGTTGTTTTGCGCAATTTCATACTGCATGGTTTGGGTTGCATTTACTATTTTACTTATACGCTTCCGCATTAACTAAAAACCATTTACTCTGATATGACGTTTTCAATTATCACATTTAATGGGTTAACGTTTGGTTTTCAAAACTCATATAGAGTCGTTCGGTGTAATTAATGACTAGATCCTGGTTTGTCACGCCCCTAACGGTAAAACTCCGTTAGTAGATTTGGGGGTGTGACAGTTTATGAAATAATCTAGACTATCATTGATTTCTTTACTATCATAATCTGATGAAGAGTCAAATTTATCTTGGATAATCTCCGAGCCATCATTAGGAGATTGAGTTTGAACTTTCGGAACTTGATCTTCATGCTGATTACGATTATCAGGAACTTGTGGTTGATGATGATCATTTCTAAAATCATCAAATGATAAGAACGGATTAAATTGATTTGAATCATCCGGGTCATAATCTGAATTATCACTAAATGATCCTAGCTCTCCAACTTGCTTTAATTATGTACTTGTAGTTTGAAACAAGTTAGAAACCAATGAGTATGACAATGAGTCTATATCAAATAACCATTCAAGACCTTGTGCAACAGATGAAAAAGAATTTTCAAGAAATTTTACATTAGATGTTTCAATCAAAATATAAGTTTTTGAATTATAAACTCGAAAAGCTTATGATTTGCTGTGCAACCTAAGGTGAGTTCACTGAAACGTATTAACTACTATTCTACCATGTTATGGGATGGAAACATGAACAATTAATTTTACGGATTTACAAATTTGGTATGTCGCATGTCTGGATTAGAGTTACTTTTACTGTTTATGAAAGACCTCATGAATACCTAGTTGACCGTTAGTATTTGTGAAATAGCTGGGGAATTTTGAGTTGTACTACTGGGTTTGACAAACCCCACCCGGGCTAGTCGCGCTAGCAAGACAGATGGACTTGTCGAACGGGTGTGGAATTGACCTAACATACATACATGTGCATCCTGATGGGATGTACCACAGGCAAAATGCACTTAATGTACATGTACATAACGTCAGCTTCGGTCAGATACATACGACTCTAAGGACATGTATTGTAGAGTAGCTACCTACACTAACATACTTAATTTATATTTCTGCTTGCAAATGAACTTACTTGATTTCGTACTTACTGTGTGAACTCACCAACCATCGTGTTGACACTTGTTAGCCTTTCACTTTTACAAGTCACTGAGGTATGATGCACGTAGGACATGGCATGGCGTTTCAGCATTACATCTAAAAATTTTCTTGCATTTAACACTATGTTTTGGGATTTGAAAAATATTAAACTGTGTGTCTTGTGTTGGGCACATGTTGTTTTGCACAATTTCATACTGCATGGTTTGGGTTGCATTTACTATTTTACTTATACGCTTCCGCATTAACTAAAAACCATTTACTCTGATATGACGTTTTCAATTACCACATTTAATGGGTTAACGTTTGGTTTTCAAAACTCATATAGAGTCGTTCGGTGTAATTAATGACTAGATCCTGGTTTGTCACGCCCCTAACGGTAAAACTCCGTTAGTAGATTTGGGGGTGTGACAGTTTATGAAATACTCCAGACTATCATTGATTTCTTCACCATCATAATCTGATGAAGAGTCAAATTTATCTTGGATAATCTCCGAGCCATCATTAGGAGATTGAGTTTGAACTTCCGGAACTTGATCTTCATGTTGATTACGATTATCAGGAACTTGTGGTTGATCATGATCATTTCTAAAACCGTCAAATGATAAGAACGGATTAAATTGATTTGAATCATTCGGGTCATAATCTGAATTATCACTAAATGATCCTAGCTCTCCAACTTGCTTTGATTATGTACTTGTAGTTTGAAACAAGTTAGAAACCAATGAGTATGACAATGAGTCTAGATCAAATAACCATTCAGGACCTTGTGCAACAGATGGAAAAGAATTTTGAAGAAATTTTACATTAGATGTTTAAATCAAAATATTAGTTTTTGAATTATAAACTCGAAAAGCTTATGAAAGTGATGAATATCCAAGAAAAAATCTGTCATATGCATTTTCATCAAATTTTCCTAAATAATCACTTGAATTTAATATAGACACTTGATAACCAAAAGATCTTAAAAATTCAAATTAACTCATATGGAGTCTTATTTTGTCATTTACAAGTAGAGTTCTATTTTGTACAAAACACACTGTCGTAATAGCTTCATCCCAAAAAGTAATTGGAATTTTAGCATCATCAAGCATTGATCTGGCAGCTTCAATTACAGTGCGATTTGTCCTTTCAGCTACTCCATTCTGTTGTGGAGTTCTAGCTGCACTAAGTAGCCTTGCAATGCCTTTATCTACACAAAAAGAATCAACATTAGATATCTTAAACTTTGTCCCATTATCACTTTTGATAATTTTTACTTTGCTTTCCAATTGATTTCAATTCGAATGATAGTCTTTTAAGATTTCACTGGTTTCAGATTTCGAATGAAGAAAGAAAACCCAAGTAAATCTTGTAAAATCATCCATGCTGACAAAACTGTATGACTTCTTTCCGATACTTTGCACATTTTTTGGACCAAACAAATCCATATGCAACATTTTTTAAGGCTTGAAGTTTGAGTTTATCAACTTGGACTTATAAGACGCTCGATGTTGTTTTCCTTTTAAACATGCAGAGTAATAATCAGTGGTAGCAAATTTACTTGAAGCAATTCCCATCACATAATACCCTGCTGCTAGCTTTTTAATGTTTTTGAAATTATGTATACCCGAGATGCATATGCGAGAGTTGGCTTTCGTCATTGGATGCTATAGCAATCAGACATGTTGTTTCTACATTTTGATCAATTTGAGACATGTCGAGCTTGTAAACATCTTGATCTCGATTTGCTTTAACAACAGTCCAATCTTCACTAAACTGAAATCCTGGTTTTAAAATATAACAATGAGAGTCATCAAACAATGCTAAAAATGATTTATCACAGATTTGCGAAACACTTAGTAAGTTAAAGTTCAACTGGGCACAGTAATTAACTCTATCAAAACTAATTATTCCATTGGATATTATTCCTTCGAATGTGATTTTTCTACCTGCATCTCCTCCAAACGCAACATGTGTTCCATCCGGCTACACCCACTATATCCGGCTACACCCACTATCAACATACCATGTGTTAGTAGGTCTTCTTGGGCGTACCTGCATTTTTTTTTTGCACAGTTAGTTTGAGAGATCAACCCAAGCCGAGATGGTTTTGGGCTTGCAATACTTATTAACAATAGTAAATTGTTTGTAATGCAATTTACCCATATTACATTGTTTATTCCTTAAACCACGATATCATTTTTCCAACTTAGAATCAAGATTGTTACAAGTGATGTGTTTCACTCGTTTTTGCAAGTTAACTCACCTTGGAATGACACGATCATTGTGAATACTTGTTCGGTATTTAACATGAATCATTAACTGCAAAATTGTTCTTTCTGGAAGATCTCAATTCTATTGACGGTAAAGTTTTTAAGTTTTGAAATCCGACTTGTTGATTTCTTTGAAATTGACCGTATTTCGGAGAGGTGTTTCGGAAATAACAATCTGATGTGTTATGATTTCTTTCATCATAAATTGTACACAATATTTGTTAAAATAACATTCTTCGGTTGAATGATTCCTCATATCACATATATGACAATACTTGTTAAAGAAACAATCCTCCGTTTGTTGATTTTACATGTCACAAATGTCACAATACGTTTGCTCTTATATCCAACTGGAACTCGAGTGAGGCGTTTGTTATACTGGCAAGTACCATTCAACTCAAACACCCTATCCCTCTTGCTTGGAGGTGGAACAACATACTGTAGTTCATCAGACTTATTCTTTTATGCTTTATCATACTCCTTGTAAAGAGAAAACGCCTTTAGATCATGGTAAAGACGACTCAAATTGTACTCTTGAGCAGAGAAAATCTCACGTATCGCAGATTGATTACGATCGTACTTATCTATATAAAATCCAAGATGACTTGTCTGCCTATATAAAATGTTTCGAACCGCTTTCCTTGTCCTTAGTTTAAGAATGTACCTTCTTGGAAACTCCTAGATATCATACAACTTCAAAACATAAAATATGTGTCTGCAATGCAAACTAAGTTTAAAAGGTTCAATCGGATCGATACTGCCACAAATCAGAACGATCTAAGTACGAAAACAACAACTCAATCAACAACACAATTCATTACTAAATAATTCTCTTGTATTGATGATCAAAGCAAAATCGTTGCAGTACAAAGTGCAGGAGAATACAATCACACACACTTGCTTTCTCTCTCTTTAGTGTATTGGTGATCTAGACTCTCTTTTTAACACACACTAGCAACATGCTTTATACATCACTACTTAGGGAAAATACAAAATTAACCCTAAACTGTACAAACTAGTACCAAATAAGAACAAAGTAAACCTTAAACACAGTACTCCCCCTAAGATTTATCTTTGGTCTTCATTCAAAATCTTTTAGCTTTAATCTTTTCTCTTTATCTCTCTCGAATCAAAATTCTTCATTCGAACTCTTCTGGTTCATCTTTAACTTTCAGCAACTGCTTCCCGGCAAATTCCTCTTGTTCTTTAATTGCTTCTTCAATGCACGACTTGAACTTTTCGGCTATCTTTTGTGAGAATGTCACATGCAGCCATTTGTTTAAGCATATCCAAGGTAATATCTGCAAAATCAATATTAGCATAGAATTCATATGGCTTCTTCATTCCTTTTGCATGCACTTCTAAGGTTCCCTTGGATGTAATCCGCATAAACTCGATATCAGCAATGTCAATCTTCACAAGGTTGGCATTATGTAATGCTTTCCTTAATCGTATCTTTTCAGTCGCATCTCTGATTACTTCAATCATAATCTCAAATAATTTTTTGTCAGCCTCTGCCATCGGATTCTTCATCTTCTCCATATTGTGACATCTCATATGATCAATATATGATGGGTGTAACAGTTTCAGCTCAAACGTACTAAATAATGTGATCATGTCACGATCCCAATCATCTAAGTCACTAGCCAATTTTAACTCGAAGGTTTCTTCGTGATAGAAAAACTTCAGTATTGGTCTCGTCTTTTGTGAACCATCGAACATTTTTATCCCTGGATCAGTTACTTTGTCAAAGAACTCATCAGAAAATTCTTCTAAGTACATGTCTCGAAGTATCAACTTTTTCTGTTTCTTCTTCTTGTTATCCAAATTTATTTTATCTACTTGTTGGCCACGAAATTCCAAAAACTTGGGCATTCTACTAATCCCAGCATCCGAAAACATAGCACATTTTTCACCTCTCTCGGCCCTCGTGTGATTAATAAGTCTCAGTTTGTGTAACTCTTTGAGATCTTGAACTGGAAGTTTAAATATGCTCGAGTAATAATGGTAGACGTCACACAAACCGTTCATACGCTTTATCAAGAATGCATCAAATACTTCATTGTATTTCCATGCAATGATCTTCACGTCCTTGGATTTTTCCTGCACGATCATTGAATCAAGCAGGTTTGCAACAGATTGACCTTTGCTCAGCAGTGATCTCACAATATCACCTACTGTGGCTGCTTTATGCCATGATTCTCGTACTTCCATCGGCACGTGGTAAGCTTTAACTTCACTCGGAAACATATCTATCAGATCCTTCCTCTTCCTGTGAGCATCTTCTGGTAAATCCATCAGCGGTATTTCTATAGGTTCCAATACTTTGAACTTTTTGGTTAGTTCGTAGTACTGCGGATTATTGTAATCTAAGAAGAGCATTCTATTCTGTATCTTCTCTGACTCTTGAGAACTTTTGACAATTTTCTTCAATGATTCTTTCTTCGGCCTCTTCAGAGTCTTATACGGGTAATTTCTTGACTGTAACCATTGACGCATATCAACAGTAGTCATCTCCTCTGGATTATGATGATACAACTCTTTAGGTGGAAGATCGTCAATGGTTAGACTCTCTTGTAACGGAGTCCATTCACCTGGTTCTACAATGAACTCTTTATCATCACCATTAATTCGATCTTGAGCATTTATACACTTCTCATATTCCTCTTTTATCTGACTGACAGTGAGTCCATTCAGATAGACATGATTATATTTCATCTATTCCAAATAAGCGAATCGTGCATCTAGATCAACTTGAGTATCTTCAGTTATAGCCCCTTCAGATTCGAAATGTGATGGACCAGTCTCACCTGAGATATCAATCATCTTAACTTCTTTTACAACCTCAGCTTGAACCGGCTTAACCCGAGCAACCTCTTCGGTTCTTGCTTTCTTGACATTAATATCTTCATCTACGATTTCAGGAACTTCATCCAACTTACGTTTTCCCTCCGCTTTGTCAAATGAAACAATAGCAGCAGCATCATCGGGAATAGGGACTGATTAAACAATCGGTTCTGTCACAGTTTTAGATCTTCGTGATCTAGTATAGTAAACTGTGACATCCCTAGGAGTTTCAGACACTCCAACGTGTTCATCAGTAATAAATTCTTTATCTGTTTCAGAGCTTTCAGTTTCCTTTTTCTTTCAGCCATTTTTCTAACACTTCCTTTTCAGCTCGTAGCGTGTTACATTCTGCATGCAACTGTTCATAGTCAACTTTCAAACTTACATACTCCTCATCTAACTTCTTGAAAGTTTCAGAATTTTTTTGATGCGTAGCCCAGAACTCAGCGAGTCATTTCTTCTTCCTTTCATTTGACGCTTTCAACTGAGCATTCTCATCCAATAACTTGGCTATCATCCTCTTTAAATGAAAGATTTCATTCTCTTCTTCATTCATGTCAAAATCTGAATCAACCTTAGGTGAAGACCCGATGGGTTGTTCAGTATGTTCAGTTGCTGGAGTAGAGGTTGTGGCAATATCAACAGGTTCAGAAACAAGCACAATAACTTCAACTTCATCATCTGCATGTGCCACAGACTCAGCTTCAGCTATCACTTCTTGTGCAATCTGAATCACATCTATATATTCAGGCACAATCACATCTTCAATTGGATTTATCTCAGTAACATCCTCTATAATAACAGGTTCCATTTCAAACACATTCACAACCATTTTTTCTTCTTCTATTTCATCACTAACAATACCATCATCTGCATCATCACTATTTGACATAGTATGATCAGATTCAGTTTTATCTCCCTCATTATCACCATCATTACCATCATCAACATTATCATCATCATTATCATCATCTGAACTGTCATCACTTACATCATTATCCCCTTCTTCTTCTTCTGGATGTCTCTCCAAATACTCATCATCATCCAACAGATTATCTGGAATCTCATCCACAAGGTCGGATGGATTGATCAGTTCACCTTGGGTGATATGATGATATTCAAGTGCAATGTCTTCTTCATTATTTGCTATATCTCGTATATAGTCAAATAATTGCACATTCTCAACATTCCCAATGCTCATCTTTCGATAAGATAAAGCATTCATGTCTTCAGTATACAACATTCCTCCTTCAAATCCTTCTTTTCTAATCTCAGGATAAGCATCATTTATCATCAATTGCAAAAACCTTGGGTACATGAGGAATTTGAATCTCTACCCTTTCACAAGGTTAAAGATAAATCCCTTCATAATCCATCTTGCCATATGAAATGGTCGATTTGTGGCAATTGCAACTATTGGTGATGCAATATCTAATGGAAAGTTCTCGAATCCAGCACTTCTTCTAGATAAGCAGTGTTGTATGACATAACAGAGCAATTTCCATTGCTTGCTTAATCTAGCTCTGACACACTGTTGTTTGGGATATACAGGAGGATGTCCCATATTTACAAAACAATCTTGAACCTCAGCAGTTGTCAATTCATCAAGTGCACCAGCTTCATTATCATCAAGATGTAAGGCTGTTCTGATTGCTTCTTCAGAGACAGTCAGTTTTAATTCCCTGGTGATATTTCCTCGAATCACAGACACACCAGCTTCATTAGTAATCACTTCAGCAGTTCTCCAGAAAGACTTAATCAGACGTGCATACACAATGGGTTTGACACACATTGCATACACATACTTTGTTCTTCTGAGAAAATGAATCATCTCTTGATTTCCATCTGTTGCAGGAATAGAATCATCCAACAAAGCCATAATGTTTTGTTTGGCTCAAATTTGAGGATATTCATCTGAAAACAGAGACATACGTGTTGGACATAAAAATGATAAGTAATCAATATTTGTGTAGAGTAACAAGTGTAATGAATCAAGATAATAAACAACAGAACATTTAACATATTGATTTAAAAACAGTTTGATGATATCATTTTGTTCAAAAATCATGTACATCAATGTCCTTTTAGCTGTTATATCCAATTTCAAGCATATTACCACTTAGTCACAATAAACACAAACTTTTTATTGATGAGAAAAGTCGATTTGATAGGCTAAACACATGATCTAGTATCAGATTATCATTTGAGTTTCATTCCATTTTGATCAAGCAAAAACATTTGATTCATGGTCATCATTAGCGGTTTCGACCCTGTTTTGAACATTTTCTTTGATTCTGTTGATTTTAAGTGTTATGACATGATTTAATGAATGTGTATTGATGATTAGCAGTCAACTACACCTAAAGCAACATTTGATTTCAGTTTTTACACAATTAATCAAAGTGTCGATTCAATTGTCAGTTACTGTTCATCAACGATATTTCATTTTTTAGATAAAAAAGGGTGTCAGATGATGTCAATGGTGTTTGATTATGATAATTATACCTTATTCAATCTCAACAACTTGATATAGAATCGAAGATTGAACATAGTATAAAATGACGATTTGAAATCAGAGAGTTTTGGTGAAATGTGTTTGTGAAAAATGATAAGTGTTGTGGATGAATGAGTGTTTATATGATGTTGAGTCGGCTGAAATTAGGTCAGAAATTTAGGACGGGTCAACATTTCAAACGAGTAAAAAATTAGGCCCAATAGCCTTAGTCGGGTCATGTACTGTAGGGAAGGGTCAAGCCTTTGAGACGGGTCATCAGATGAACAGTCACTTTACTATGTAAAGCACTTAGTTGGGTCACACACTGTTGAGACCGGTCAAAAATTATTGAGCTGTGTCAACATTGTTGGGACGGGTCAAAGTGTCTATACACATTAAATTTCTTCGTGTGAATGCTTGGTCGGGTCAGACAACTGTTGGGACGTGTCAACATCAGTTGAGACGTGTCAACACTTGTTTAAGACAAGTTCATCATGTAGACATGAGTCGCATCATAACATAGCCGTGTTCTGTTTTGATACACACAAAATTTGGAACGTCTACACCTTGGTTTTGATTTACCCATCACCCGGCTTCACAGTAGCATAAATCTTCTTTACCCAGCTATAAAGTGACATGTGATTTCATCACCCGGCTGCATAGTGACAACAATTTCATTACCCGGCTACATAGTGACTTCAAAATTTTGTCACCCGGCATCATAACATTCTATCACCCGACTAGTTAAAAAACATCATCACCCGGCAACATAGTAACATGAAAATTCTATCATCCGGCTACATAGTAGCTTCAAAATCTTCACACGGCTACATAAGTTTCTATCACTCGGCTAGTTAAAGCTATATGCGGCTGCAGTAACATATTTTTCTTCAACACTTAAGACAATTTTCATCACTTCTTCGACTGTTGACTTTTTCAACTGCATTTATTGCACCTGCAATCATTCTTGACACATTAATTAGACACGACATCCTTATTAGGGTTTGTGCAATTAATTTTCAAACATGATTAGGGCAACAAAATTTAAACACAATTAAATTCTTCGATCAATTTAACAAAAATTTAATGTTCATTTTTTTTATTAATTTCCACAAAATGACATGTTTTGCACATTTTGCACCACCAATATTTCTATATCCCGAAGCATTTTCATTAAAAATAATCGCAAGACTATAGGTTCATTTTTATCATAAACAACACATTTGCTTGCATTAGACACTTGATCCTTACATTCAACACATGATTTTTTCGATTTTTTGATTTTTTTTTCTTTTCTTTTTATAACAAAACATGTTTTCAACTTATTTCTTGATATTTTTGATAAATTTTTGCACTTTTTCTTCATTTATTTCTCCCCCTAAACTTGAAATTTCTTGAAATTTTAAGTTTAAAAGGAATGTCGACGTGTCATTAAAGAATCCACATGCCTGCACACACATTAAAATAAATACATATGCAATGCATTGAATCAATATATTGCAGCGAGATCATACCATACATCATCTGAACATGTTTTGCAAGTTTTAAATAGACATTTGACTTATGTTTGATTGAGTGATGATATGAAAGCATACCAATTAGCTCGAGTTGGCACACTTACTTTTTCAGTATCATGATGAGATTAAGGTTCGATTAATATGACTTATGTGACCCACATGTATACATATGTCAACATATTTCCTTATCAAAAACAACCCGAATGCATGTTGTACAAAAACCTGGTCACTTACAAGCATAGACAGTGTGGAATTTGGGTTCTAATTGGATTTGGTCCTCTTTGGGACTTCTTTTGATTTCCTTTTGGAATTTTTCTTTTTCCTATTGTTCCCCTTAGGAATCTTCTGGATTCCATTTGGGAATTTGATTGGTGACGGTCCACATTTGGGACTCTTTTTGTTCCATCTTTGGGAATATTTTGCTGCACCTTGAAACACAAAAAGAGACTTCGTGTGAGACTTCAGGTCTGTAGGTACCACAACAAAGAAGCTCACGATGCGGTTCATCACACTGAATAGGTTGCATCGTTACCCGATTATGTTCAAATATCATCACAAGAAGTTCATCAAAAGATATATATTTAGACATCTATGACAATGGAACTTAACACAAAGATCATTAAGTTTAGGTTTGTCAATCAATGAACTTACTTTTTCAGTCTAATTGCCTGAGCCGTCTCGCACTTCAATTTACACTTATCAGTCTTTATTATTAAAAATGATGTAACATATAATGTCTAGTATATCTATCATTTCACACTTTTTGCAATTCAGATTCTTATGACATGATTTTTCTTTCTTTTTGTTTTCTTTTTCTTTTTCATGCACACTCACAATGCAAGAATAAAAAGGCATAGGAAACAATAATTGACATCGACTTATTATATATTTGGATTTTATGTTTTCTGATTTTGTATTTTGATTTTCATAAAAATAGAATTAAACATGGTTGATTAACCATATGGATTGAATTAAGAATTCAACCGTCCTGACAAAAATGGTATTGTGAAAAGATCTGCCAGTTGTTTGTCGGTATGAACTTTAATCAAAATTATTAAACCTTTTCAGAGTTGTCTCTGAGAAAGTGATATCGAATTTCGATATGTTTTGTTTTTGAGTGTTGAACAGGATTAGCAGTAATAAACATAGCAACAGTATTGTCTATGTAAATAGGAGTTTTGAGAAAGTTAAACCCGTAGTCAAGCAATTGATTTTGTAACCACAAAACTTGAGAACATCCCGCAGATGCAACGATGTACTCTGCTTCAGTAGTGGATACGAAAACATTGGTCTGCTTTTTGCATTGCCATAAGACTAGGCGAGGACCTAGAAACTGACATCCACCTGTAGTTGATTTCCTGTCAAGAGCACAACCACCAAAGTCACTATCAGAATAACTGTATAATTCAAAATTTCCTTCATAAGGATACCATAACCCGAGATTACGATTCCCTTTGATATATCTGAATATACGTTTGACAGCAATCAGGTGCGATTCTTCAGGATTAGACTGAAATCTGGCACATACACATACAACATACACGATGTCTGGTCTTGATGCAGTGAGATTCAGCAGTGAACCGATCATTGATCTGTAAAGTGTTTGATCAGCAGATTTTCCTTTTGGATCAGGTTGGATTTTGCAGTTGACATCAAAAGGAGTTCTAATAGTCTGACAATCTTGCATCTTGAACTTCTTCAGCAACTTTCCAACAAACTTTGATTGGTTGATAAAGATTCCGTCTGCTGACTATTTTACTTGCAATCTGAGAAAGAAATTAATCTCCCCCATAGAACTCATCTGAAATCTGGACTTCATAATTTCCTCGAACTCTTTGCACATGGATGAACTTGTTGATCCAAAGATGATATCATCAACATACACTTGAACACAGAAATGATCTTCATTATCCCGCTTCATGAATATAGTTGGATCAATCTGACCTCTTGAAAAACCATGTTCCAGCAAATGTTTAGATAACGTCTCGTACCAAATTCTTGGAGCTTGATGTAGACCATATAAAGCTTTGCTCAATTTGTATACACGATGTGGATATCAGGATCTTCGAATCCTGGAGGTTGCTTGACGTACACATCATCGGTAATCGTCCATACAAAAATGCACCTTTAACATCCATTTGATACACTTTGAACTTCATGAATGAGGCATAAGCTAGAAAAACGCGAATAGCTTCAAGTCGACCGACCGGAGCAAACACTTCTTCATAGTCAATACATTCTTCTTGAGTGTAACCTTATGCAACTAGTCTAGCTTTATTTCTGACCACAATGCCACGTTCGTCTGGCTTGTTCTTGTACAACCATCTTGTACCAATAGCATTTTCTCCTTCAGGTAAGTCCACTAATTTCCAAACTTCTTGCTTTCTGAACTGAAGTAACTCCTCTTGCATGGCTTCATTCCAACTGTTATCTTGCAACACCTCTGAAATGTTCTTCAGTACCACTTGAGAAAGAAAATATGAATAAAGACAAACATTTGCATGTTTAGTCTGACTTCTCATGGTTCTTTGATTCAAAGGACCTATAATCTGTGAGATAGGATGATTCCTATGAACACGGTGAGTTGGAATTTCTTCACCTTGTACTTGTGTCTCCAGATTAGACTGATTCAAATTCGGTAGATCTTGTAGAATTGTAGAAGTATGCGAAGTAAAATTAGGAACTTGTTCAGGTGAATTGATGAAGTAATCAAATGTTTCTAGAACGACTTCAACATTCGGATCTGATGATGGCTGAGTATGAACAGATCTACCATCATTATGAGAATTTTGCTGATTCAGAACATCTTCATGATTGTTCGGTTCCTGATCTTCTTGAGAAGCTGATGAACCTTGGTCTTGGTTTGGAGATACAATATTAGGATTGTGAAATGACATGAAAGGATACTCAGAATTGAGATCATTATCGTCGTCATTGTCTGATTCATCACTGAAACATCCTAAGTCTCCTGATTCCTTCTTCTATTTTCCTGAAAAATCAAATTAGTTAGAGTTGAAAGATTTGGATAGCGAATTTAAATAAAATAACCATTCGGGACCATGAGCCACTGACGGAAAAGAATTTTCTAAAAACTTAACGTTGAAAGTTTCAAGAACAACATTTCTTTTGCTGTTAAAAACCCGATAAGCTTTTGAAACGGACGAGTATCCTAAGAAGAAACCATCATCAGATTTTGACTCAAATTTACCGAGATGATCACTTAAATTTAAAATCGACACAGGACAACCAAATGCTTTTAAATATGAAATATTCGGTTTTCTTCCAAACAATAACTCATAAGACGTTTTATGTTTATCCTGAACCAATAAAGTCCTGTTTTGTACAAAGTAGGTAGTAGCAATAGCTTCGTCCCAGAATGTTATAGGGATTTTGGCATCTGCGAGCATGGATCTTGCTGCTTCAATTAGTGTTCGATTTTTCCGTTCTGCAACTCCATTCTGTTGAGTTCTTGGAGCACTAAATTGGCGCGCAATACCTTTTTCTGCACAAAACGAGTCCACATTAGCATTTTTAAACTCGGTTCCGTTATCACTTCTCAAGATTTTTACTAGATTCTAACTGATTTTCAACTTTGATAATGAATTCTTTTAACAACTCAGCAGTTTCAGATTTAACATGCAAGAATTAAACCCAAGAAAATCTAGTAAAATCATCGATGATGACTAAACAATAAGATTTATTTCCGATGCTTTGAACATATGTTGGTCCAAAAAGATCCATATGTAGCATATGTAAGGGTTTTGAAATGGAGTTTTCTAGCTTGGACTTATAAGACATTCGGTGTTGTTTTGCTTTCAAACATACTGGACAGAGATCAGTTGTTGAGAATTTCTTTGAAGGTATTCCCACAGCATGATTTCCAGTCACCAGTTCGTTCATGTTTCTGAAGTTTGAATGGCCCAACCGTCTATGCCATAGCTGAATCTCATCATTTGATGCATGAGCAATAAAACATGTGGTTTCAGTTTCAGCATCAACTGAGACATATCAAGTTTGTACACGTCTCGATCTCTTGGAGCTTTAACTACAACCCACTCATTGTCAATCTTAAAACCTGGTTTGAGTATGTAACAAAAAGAATCATCAAATAATGTTGAATATGATTTGTCACAAATTTGAGATACACTTAGCAAATTAAAGTTCAACTGGGCACAGTAGTTGACTTTAACAAAGCTAATAATCACATTTGACACGGTTCCTTCACTAGTGATTTTTCCACCAGCGTCTCCTCCAAATGCAACATGAGTACCATTCTTTTTCTTAAAATCATGAAGCAAGGCATGATTGCCTGTCATATGTCGGCTGCACCCACTATCAACAAACCACGAGTTGACAGGTCTTCGAGGGCGCACCTGCATTTTAACAATTACTTAGTTAGTTTGGTCAGCCCAGGCCCACATGGTCTTGGGTTTTCCGAATCTATCTGTAACAGTAACTTGCTGATAATGTAAGTTATTAAAATTTGATTCATTTGAGAGATTTGGTTGAAAACTGTTTCTGCCACTGGCTTGGTTAATTTGCTTTCCTTTTAAAGCTGAAAACCTTTCCTCTAACTTAGGATCATGGTTGTTTTCAGCTCTCTGATTTCGAACCATCAAAGCTCTTGGTGTGAATCTGTTAACCTGAAAGTTTCTTGATGAAATCTCATCAAAACCAGAATTTGTTCTTTTAAAAGGTCTCGAATAAAGAGAATTACTTTGATTTGTTTTTGTTGGTCCCAATATCATATTTGAATCAGTAATTTTGTGAAGATTTGGATCAAAGTGACAAAAATATGAAGAACATGGATGAATAATTGAAGAACACTCATAAAAACATCACTTTGATCTCTTTGAATTGCATCAGATATTACAAAAGTGTAAAGACCCCAATTCTAGCTCATATAAGCTTAACAAAACCCTAATTGCACTTTACTATTTATAGCCTAATGACACTTTGGACTAATGACACTTAGGACCCTAGACTATAAAATAAAACATGACAATTAGGTAAATACAATTAAAACTCATAAAAGACTAAAATTAATTAAATATATTTTGTTGACACAAAATATATTTATTAACTATTAAACCCGTAATCTTTTACGTCTTCAACGTCTTGTCTCTAATCTTCATCCCGAACGCGTCGTCTTGACTTTTGCGTTGACTTTGACCATTGACGTTGACTTTGTTGACTTTGACTGTGTTGATAATATTAGACTACAATTCAGGTCCAATAATACTCCTCTATAGTCTATTATTATCAACGTCTTGCATCTTGTTCAGCACCGATAAGTCAATATTGTTGAATCTTCAATTTGGTAAGCTTCAGTCTTAACTTTAGCTTCAACAAAACTCCCCCAAGACTGATGCATGCCAAATTTTGTTGCTGAAGATCTGTTATCTCACAAGCTCCCCCATATTGTATGCTCCTTCATGTTGCGTGCTCCCCCATTTTCTGTGCATCCTTTCGTAAAATCTGGAACGGCTTTCCAACAATCTTTTCTTGAGTGCTTCAGAAGATGTAGGAGGAAGATTCCTAGCTCGGTATCTTCTGCAAACTTTGAGGAACAGGTTCTCTGGACAGGTGCTTTGCTCAATTGATGATCGGCCATCATTTGCAGCAAATATCTGTAACACAATCACAAACAATATCTCGAGATTTCTCATTAGATCATTTCATTAAACAAAATAAACCCGTGTTTATTTGTGTATGAAAACAAGCGAACCCGTGTTCGTTTTGTGTGTGCAATTTCCCGTGAAATGCATGAGAAAATGATAACATTCTAATAGCATAATATGGAAGACTTGAAAATAATTTGAAATGAAAATCTTTTTGGATTTTTGGATTTTTTTAAGTAATAAAATCTAAAGAACATATGTATATATATATATATTTTTTTGTTTTGAAATTAAAAAATCGAAAATGAGAGGACGAGTCCGACAAGATTACAAATATTTTAGACAAAGAGAACACATCCCAAAAGGTACACCCGACCAACAAGACTCAAGAACCCAAACATAAAATAAAATAAAAATAAATCTTCACGAAAGGATATCAGATAATGCGTTTCGAGCAACCATCCAGAGAAACATAGACTTGGTGAGATTGTCAATATGTTTGTCCATTTAAACCCATGCCTTGTTCCTTTCAACAAACAACCTGTGACGATCTTATCATTTTTTGGTTCGTTTTGAAGAAGCTCGTGCAACTTGGTTTCCACAGACATTCAGCAAAGTAACTTGTTTTAACCTCAGGACATATTGAGTTTAGATGATTCAGCAAGATTTTTGTAATTATAAAGGAACATAGACCCAGATCAAGTGAACAAGGTGAATGTATTTCGGAGGTGAAGTGGAGTCTAGGTTTGATAAAAGACACATCAAACAATGAGCATGATGTATAAACATTTTGAGCTTTGCTTTATATGGGTTTTACAGATGATCAGAGCTCTAGGTCTATACTGACGTATAACAGAGGAGATGATTATCTGTACGTGCTGATGAGAGCTTCAGGTCTATATTTACATATAAAAGAGAAGATCATCACTCCAGGTCAATGCTTCCGCATCGCAGAGGAGATTAACACGAGAACAAAAAATTCTGAAGAGCTAACGAGAAGGGTCATTCAGGGCTGCGGCTAATGGTGATTTGGGAAAAAATCAAGCAAGAAACAAATACTCTCAGTCCATTTTTGTCAAAACTTATCTCTTTGTGCACGCCAAGTGTCTGTGAAAATGCTCATCATCACCGAGTTCTTTGTGAATTTAGTTTGATCACAGAGTTGCTGTTTACTTGTATTTCAGTTGAGCCTATTGACATATCGTCACACAAATCAATGTCCTCCTTCAGATGCTTTCCATACAAACCTGAAACTTTCAAAGGACACAAAATGTTTACACAAAAAGAAATTTTACACTAATAATATTCAGTTCCTTTTCATTTGAGATATTACTCCCCCAAAATTTCTATTTTAGCGTAAAATTGAAATTTTCAAAAGATACAAGAACGACCTCAAAGGGATGTGAAAACTTGATCAAAAATACAAGTAAAGATGTTCGGCTCCCCTAATTTTTTTTTAACATTTTTTAAAAAAAATTTAAAAAAAAACTATCTACAATATATAAAATAGAAATTACCATAGAAACGCCTTCCATATTACCCTATCAAAAGATTATAAATGAGTTATCAAGAAAAATGCAGTGGCTGTGAAAATAGATATGTGAAAATCAGAGAAAAATCCAAACTGTGGATAAGATACCAGAACCATAACCTGTTTGTTCCGCCTCAAATTTGAATAAGGAACATTTTCTGTCGGTAAACCGGATTACTAACAGTCACCCTGAAATATTCCTGCACTCATCAACAGATTAGTTAGAAAGGGGAACCCAGGCCATCGTAGACCTGGGCGTTCCATTTTCATCAGTGTAAGACACCTGTCTATGCACACAACCTGTTCTTGTATCACTTATCTTTTTCTCTTTCTTTTTAATTTGCCAAATTTGTTTAGGTTCAAACATGTTCGATTTGAAAGAATTAAATTTGGAAATCATTTTCTGTTTAAGTTCCGAGGAAAAAGATTTTAGTTTTGGTTCTTTTGTCACATTCATCTTTGAGTCATGTGAAACCGACTTCACATGAGAAGGTAAGGATAGAATGTTCGTCATCCGAGCACTCAAAGATGTATGATTATTAACTTGAAAATCAAAGAAACAAACCTGTTTACCTTTACCATGTGGAGGATTCTTTATAGACTCTGATCCGGAGAAGCAATTTGTTTTGCCTTTACCGTCCAAAGCATGTCCTTTTGGGCATTTCTTGAGCACATGATCACCCTTTCCACACTTGAAGCAAGCCTTGAATGGCTTTTGAAGCTTGACTTGCTCGTGTGAAGCAGCTGGGGGTGGAGCTTTCTTTGAACACGATGCGACTTGTTGGAAGACTTGTGGCTTCTTTTGTTGAGTTGTGGTTTGTCGGATGGGAGATTAGATCTTCACTAGCTTGTTCTCAAGTCTTTTACAAACTTGAGATAGGATGGACAGAGGTGAAGGCTTCTTCTTTTGAGCTTTTGAAAGATGACCGACTTGTTTTGCAGCTGGGACTGAGATCCGGATTTGACTTGATTCAGGTTTTGGAAGCATTTCAGATTTGACAGTTGCAGATGACATCTTGATCTTTGAATCTCCGAGACTCTCCTTTGTCTTTGATTCATCATCTGAACTTGTCCAGTCTTCAATAAGTACCTCTGCTTCCAACGGATCTTGATTGATGGGAATTGAGTGTGTTGATGTAGTTGCAGCTTGATGATGAGATGATTCTTGAATTATCTCTTCCTTCTCACTCCTGACAGGCTCAAAGGTAGGAATTTCACCTGCTTTAAACTTATCAAAGAAATTAGAAGTAACAACCGTTACAGGATTAGAAACAACAGGGACTGAGCAATCATTAGCTTGACTGTGAGTACCCGTTTTACTATAACCCATACCAGTCGAAGAATCATAATCATCTCGCACCTCCTTCAGATTAACTCCCTCTAAACCTGCATGCAAACTGTTAGATTCTTGTTCAAACAAATCATTTTTAGGATGGGGTTTTGGTGTAGGTGAATAACACAAAGTGAATGGAGGCGGAAAAACCGTCTGAGCATCTGTGTCATACCCAACCCCATCTTTTACCCTAGCACCCCTTTGTTTTGAAGCAAGTTCATTCATTTTCATATTAGCAACAGACCACTTGTCAAGTTTGGTTTGAAGTTTTGTGGATTCAAATTGTGCTAATATGAGTCTTTCACTTATCAGATTTATTTCGACATTTCTTTCATAAAGATTTCTTTTCAAAAGATCAATTTCTGCTAAAGCTTCATTGAGTTTTATCGAAAAAGAAACTTCATTCTTTTTAAGTTCGGTATTTATTGTGGTTAATTCAGCTTGATTTATTAACAAAAGTCTATTAGCTTTATACACACCAAAAAGACGAACTCTGCATGCAGATGAACACATGTCTTGAACTGTCTCATAAGGAAGTCCCATAATGACTTTTTCAACAGCAAGGGCTTTATCGTAGTTGCATACCCTTGTGTTTCTTTTGCATTCCTCTTCCTTTTCCTTCAGCGTCTATTCATCCTCAGCTTTCTTCTTTCCTTCATCATCTTTCAGACTTTCTTCACATTCCTCTTCACATTTACTCTTCCCTTTTTGAACATCCACAATCTTTGTCATTAAAGCATAGTTGATTTGACTCTGAACCTCTCCAATCTCAATCTTATCCTCAGTACAAACATTTCTCCCAGTTCTCTCTATAAACCGACGTGCTCTCACAGTTAATGATTTTATTTGCCATATTAAATCCTCTTCTGCCATATCATCATCATAACTAACCTTCAACTTATTTTCTTTCACAGTCTCCTCGATTTCAGCAGGCGAATCGGAATCGGTTACCATCGATTTCAATTTTTCCATCATCTTAAACGGTTTGTAATCAGATTTGCTAATCATAGATGAAATGAGAGCAACATTCGGTGTGTTGGTTTGTGGTTGGATCATTGCTTCAAAAAATTCCTTTCTTTTAATTTCCAACTCAAAAGATTTCAACTTGTCGATCACATCCAACAGCTTGTAATCTGAAAACATTTTCTCTTTCTTAAGATTTTTAACATGAAGACTCCTTTCTGGTGGAAGAGATTCAAGAAGCCTTTGAATTTGTTCATAATTTGTTAGTTCAGGATCATGCTTCTTCAGGTTACTTGCCACCATCATAAATCGATCGAGAATCACGGGCATCCTTTCATTTTTTAAACTGTAAAATTATCAAACCGGCTTTGTGCCATTGTGAGATCATCAGATTTAAAGGAGTTAAATAGTTCTGCATAAGCCATTTTTAAAAAAAAAATTTAAAAATTTTGCAATTAAATCCAGCTCTTGAAAAATAACATTTTTTCAAATAAAAGATTAATTTTCCCAAAAATAATTTTCCCAAAAACTAAGAATATTTCTCCCCCGGAAAAATTACTTTTTCGTTTCACTAAAACACCCCAAAGAAACTTTCAGTTCAAACAACTCGGCCCAAAGAAAAAATTTGAAATTACCCGGCCAACAAACAAAAATATTTTCCTCTCAACTAACCAAAATTAAGCCCAAAGAATAAGAATAATAATAATACCAGGCCATTTTGACAAAAATATTTTGGTCTCAACTGACAAAAATTTGGCCCAAAGATTAACAATAATAATACCCGGCCATAAGACGTCAATAAAATTTAATGACGACTTTAACGAAAACGCCCATAAAATTTTAACATTAACACCCGGCGACTTATGTAGTCCTTTTAATTAACATGACTAGTTCAAACTCACAGCCCACACCCATAACCTAAATTCTTAGCCTAAAAACCGCAGCCCATTTCAAATATCAACCCAACAATTTTCGGCCCACCAGAACAAAACCAACTCAATTTAAATGACTCAAGTCCCAAACCCTAACCCTAATTTTTTTTTTTAAAAATCAGCCGTTAAAGAAAAGAAAAAAAAGTTCCTCAACAACAATATCATCCACAAACACAATATCTAGTTCACTTACACACACAACTCTCACTCTCTCTCTACACAATCTCTCTCTTCTCAATCTAAAATCACACACACTCACATCATGAACAACCATCTCAAATCTCTCTCTACTCTATCCTAACACATGAACACAAACAACAAATACACTCTCGTCTATTTCAGCAGCAGCTAACAATACAACTAGAACACAACAGAACAAAACAATCATCAACAACATGCTTTCATACTCGTCTTTTTCAGCAGTTCAAACAACAAACACATCTTTAAATCATCATTACAGCAGCTGCGTCTTCTTTGTTACCCAAACAACCAACTGTTTCAACAAACACACACAAACAACAAGAACTCGATCTCTCTCCCTGGTTCGAAATCTATCTCTCTAGTTGAACATACACACACAAACAACTCTCAAACATAAACACACATCAAGAACCTTGCTGCTTTTTCTTCTTCGGTCTGAAGAACACAAATGCTCAAAAATAACCAGATCTGCTTCTTCTTCACTTACTTCATGTTCTCTCTTTGAATGAGCTGGTTAACAGCACACAGTCACAACAAACACATAGTTCTTTCTTTTTCTGCTCCACGTTCAAGACATCAACACGCAATAGTTTAAACAACAATGGCTGCAGCTGAACCAGGGTATGGTGATGTTTTGGATGTCGATTTGAAAACAGATCAGTGATGTTGGATGGTAGATCTTTTGGTGGTGAACGATTTGTTATGGATATGGTGGGGGTATGAGTTTAGGTGATTTAATTTTTGGTGGGGTTTGGTTATAAATATGGTTCGGTTGTTTTAATTTTTTTTAGGTGATTTTGCACAGATCTGTAGTAATGTCGCACATATCTGGTCTCGGTCAATGATTTTGGGTTTGTTTGGTTGATTGTTGGTGCAGGAACGATGTCAAGAAAGGTAGTGTCGTATAGATCTGATCTAGTGTCGCAAATACGCGAAGCTGTACTTTTGACACTATGTCGAAGCAGTACTGTCGCATGGGATTTTGAACTTTCGTTCAGTATGTGGTCTAGTGTCGCAAATTGAAGATTTCAAGCCCCAAGAACACCAAGAACACACACACAACTGTGTGTAAGAGAAAATCTCAGATCTGAGATTTTTCTTTTGATTTCTGGTAAAATTTGTTGTGGAAATGACGATTTTGATCACAATTGTAGATCTACAACAGATTGTTGTAGATCTAAAGATTTGTTGATGATTTAAACTTTCAGATCTGGTTTCTCTCTCTAGAAACACACCAGATCTGTTTTCTCTCTCTAAATCTTCTACTCATTTTTCAAAAACAGTAATAATCTTCAACAAATGATTCAAAAACGGATCTCAGTTAGGCTCTGATTCCACTTGTTGGTCCCAATATCATATTTGAATCAGTAATTTTGTGAAGATTTGGATCAAAGTGACAAAAGTATGAAGAACATGAATGAATAATTGAAGAACACTCATAAAAACATCACTTTGATCTCTTTGAATTGCATCAGATATTACAAAAGTGTTAAGACCCCAATTCTAGCTCATATAAGCTTAACAAAACCCAAATTGCACTTTACTATTTATAGCTTAATGACACTTTAGACTAATGACACTTAGGACCCTAGACTATAAAATAAAACATGACAATTAGGAAAATACAATTAAAATTCATAAAAGACTAAAATTAATTAAATATATTTTGTTGACACATAATATATTTATTAACTATTAAACCGGTAATCTTTTACGTCTTCAACGTCTTGTCTCTAATCTTCATCCCGAATGTGTCGTCTTGACTTTTGCGTTGACTTTGACCGTTGATGTTGACTTTTGTTGACTTTGACTGTGTTGATAATATTTGACTACAATTCAGGTCCAACAGTTTTTTGAAAACCAACAGATTGATTTCTTGAAAAATTTGGAAAACGAGTCATTTCTCTTAATGAGGTTTTTCGAAAGAAACAAACTGCAGTATCATGATTTCTCCTTTCACAAATGTCACAGAACTTGTTATAAAAACATTCTTCTGAAGAGTGATTTCTTTTATCAGAGTAATCGCAGTAGCATGGTTATAACGATCACAAATCTCACAATGTTTCTTACTAATCTTAAAGAGCCTATTGTTAACTTTTGATGTTGAACCAACATGTGATTCATTAACAAACTTGTTCGTTTTAAAGTTAACTTGGTTCTTTTGTGGAGATTGTGTTTGTGACTTTGGGTTCTTGTTATCAGATTGTGTTTTTGCTTTGGGAACATGATTTGATTTTGAAACATCCTGCTTAGTTACCTTCTTGGATTCAAATCTTTTATCATTGACAGCGGAAGTCTTAGGACCTGAACCTGATTTCAGACCTGAGTTAGAGATTTGATCTTTGAATTTGTTTGGTTACCATGAGATGAATTCATATCAAAAGTTCCTGCTGACACAAACTTGATTGGTTTGATTTTTGACACTTTCTTTGTCACAGGTTTTACTGATTCAGCTTTGACAACTTGAGCTTTGGTATTGTCATTTGATATTATGACCTTTTAACCTTTTGATTGTTTTATTTCAGATTGATTGTTTAACAGTTTCGGTTTCTGCATTTTTTTTTTCGAAACTTCATTCTTCTTCACTGTTTCCTTTTGAAGCAATTGGTCAGCAACACGAATTTTCTGCTCCTTTTTCCACTTGATGTATTCTGGATCGTTGTATCCCGAGAATTCTGCTTCATCCTTCACCGTTTCTGCTTGTTTCGGATTCAGTTTCAGATATTCAACAACTTGCACCAGAATAGGATCAGATTTGTCACTGGCCTCGCCATCAGCTTCAACAGTCACACTTTCATCTTCTTTCAAACTTTCAATCAACACTTCAGATCCTTCGGATTCAGATTTACTTCTTTGAATTTCTTTGAATCTTTGTTAATTTTCAGGTGAAGGATCAAATTCATTGAAGTTTTCTGGAAAAGTGTTTGTGATTGATTTAGGCATTGGTTCATGTGTAAAACCCAACCCAACCCTGTTTTGTTTTTGTTTCCTCTTTCACTTACCAGTTGTTGTACCATTGTTTTACAACTTTTCACTTTTGACAATTCAACTTGTGTTACAGCATGTGCAACTTTTTATTGTTCAAAGTTCTTTGTCATTTTTTCAAGTTGTTTGATTACAAGTTCCAGTTCTTTCAAGGTTTTGTTCCATGAATCTTTAAGTGACAATATCTTATCATCAGAAATTTTGTGATCAATTTTAAGTTGTTCATGAAGTTTTTCATGTTTACTTAATTTATCAAGAATTTTAAATGAATGATTTCAATAATGTTCTACCTGTTTGATACATTCCTCAGAACATAACCTATTTTTACATCATCTGGCATAGGAACATAGTTAGAAGGTAATTCGATACTAACCTTTGGTTGATTTGACTCAGCAGATAAGAAAGACTCTTCCGATGTAGCCATAAGAGCTATCTCTGATTCAGATTCTTCAGTTGGATCTGACTTTGCACTCAAATCATACTCTTCTGAATCTTGACTGACATCAGTAACCACTTGAAAATCCCCTTCTTCGACCAGTCTTCTACCTTAATTTCACAGACAAGTGCAAAACTTGAAGTAAGATCAGTTGTAAACTGTTCCGCATAAGCACTCCAGTCGTATCTGTCTTTGATACTAACCACTAGCGCTTTGTTCTGATCTTCAGGCTGTTTACCTTCATCTTTCAGTTCTGGCATTGGAAGGCTTTGATATGGCTTCTGAAAGAATCGTTGATTTCTGTTCTGATAGCTTGAAGACTGTTGTGAATTCTGCCTTTGACCTTGATGCTGATTCTGTCCACTTGAACTCGCTTGACCATTATAATTCTGATTCTTAGGAGCTTTACATTCCCTCGAAAAATGACCATAGCAGTTACAATTGAAACATCTAGCATCTAACTTGTCAAAACCAACTGTCTTGTTTGCATTTCTCTTGTAACTACGGTTAACATACGCATGTTTCTGAGTTCGGTATGCAACCATAACCATTTGCCAGTTTAAGTCCATCTCTTCAACGTCATCAGGATCCATTTCAAATAGGTCTTGAAGAACAACATCTAATTAAGTCAAATGACTTCCTTGATAAGCCTGAAAGCTTGCCATGAATGCAATGAAAGCATTCTTAGTCTCATCATCTTGTAACAAGATGTTCAAGACATCTTTTACTTTTTCTTGAACTGTTGAACTTAAACTTTGATTTTCTGCTTGAGATTTCATTGGTTGAACTTGAACTCTTGGTGGAGATTGAGGTTGAGAGTAAATTGGTGAACTTGATTGATACGACGAATCAGTGTAAAAGCTAGCACCAACAAACAAATAACCATCATCATCAGATTTAATAGCATCTTGAGCAAGAAATGCATTCTCAACTATATTTGAAGGATTCAACACAAACTTATACTGAGCATGAGAACTTGATCTATCAGTATTTTTTGAACTTTCATCGATTTCAACTTCTTCAATCTTTGCTATAAGAAGATCTAAGTCCATTGGAAACTTTTCTGTATGCTTCAGCAAAGTCACTATTTGTTTCCATGAGGATGGAAGAGCACACAATAATCTATCATTCAAGTCTTGAATATCTGTCTTGACACCAACATTTGTCATCTCAGTTGTTAGATGCACAAATCTATTCATCATTTGGTGTACAGATTCTCCAGAAATATGCTAAACAGTTCTAATTGTCTCTTTAGTTTCTGCTTCTTGAGACTTCTTAACTGTTCTCCTCCTTCATAAATTGATTTCAATGCTTTTAATAATGTGTAGCCAGTTTGATAAGCATACAGTCTTGACAACAATTGAAGTGGTAGCCCTTTACACATTAAGGAATAAGCCTTACTGTCATTCTTGACCTTTCGTAAGTCTTCACCTTGTAGATTATCTTCAGGATACGGTTTAATTGAATCTTTTATCTAAGTGCTTGCACTATCAGGAGTAATCTTAGTAGGAATATAAGGACCTTTATCAATCGACTTCCATAAATCATTATCAATTGAGCACAAATGGTGTTTCAACCTGATTGTCCAATTCTTGAAATCTGCACGGTTAACTAACCTCGGTACACATTATCTGAATCATCAATAGGTGTCATTTTAGATTTAAAAGTAAATATTTTTGTGTTTTTATTAATTTTTAGAAAGAAACAGTTAAAGTTTTAAAATGAAAACTAATTGTTAAGTAAAAAAAAAAAAAGATTTGATGTGACTAAACAGTTCAAATTAAGACAATAAAGTTTGAAGCAACAAAACAAATCACACGGCTGAACAATGAACACTTCACACGGCTGAATCAGTGATTTTTCTTCTTCACCCGGCTGAACAGTACAAATACGTAGTCGCACATCTGAACAGTTGCAAGTCTTCAAACAATACAAATCTTCACATGGCGGAACAATGTCACCCGGCTAAATAGTCACATGGTTGAACAATGATAACGTTGATACGGCTAATCTTGACACGGCTAAATAGTAATCACTTGACTGAACAGTATCAATTTTCACCCGGCAAGAACTTGACACGGCAGAAAAAATGATGATCCGGTTGAACAGTAACAAGATGACCCGGCTGTATAGAAAATTGATCACCCGGCTGAATAATTACAACACAGGTAAAATGTTTCACCCGGTTGTACAGTTGTTCACCCAACACAACAGTACAAAGTTTTACTTGAAAATTCTTCACCCGTCTAGACAAATTACTTCACACGGCAACACAGGAACCTAATTTGTTCAAAAACTAAGTCCAGAGATTTGTGTAAGTCAAAATTAATCGCTCGTCTAGTACATCTTCATCCTGTTCATCATGTTCATCAACATCTTCATATAAATTTTACTGAATTTTAACAAAACTTTTCCAAATCGTCCAAAAATCACACACATCTTCATATAAACTTTATACCGATTATCAATCCTCAATATCAATCAATCTCAAACATGATCAATTTTCTATGAATTTTGCAAAAAATCGATCGAACAATATTTTTCACTTTTCTTCTTAATTCCTCGGACCTGATGGAATCTGATGGAATATGCACAATTGTTGTGAATTAAAATTATTACGATGATGAATCATATCTAAAAACAGCAACAGATCATTCAGATCATGATTTGAGCAGTATTGATGTGTTTTTGCTTGATGAATAGCGAAGAACACACAGTACCAAAAGCTCTGATACCATTTGATAGGTTCAATTGGATCGATACTTCCAAAAATTAGAACGATCTAAGTACGAAAACAACAACTCAATCAACAACACAATTCATTACTAAATAATTCTCTGTATTGATGATCAAAGCAAAATCTTTGTAGTACAAAGTGCAGGAGAATACAATCACACACACTTGCTTTCTCTCTCTTTAGTGTATTGGTGATCTAGACTCTCTCTCTAACACACACTAGCAACATGCTTTATAAATCACTACTTAGGGAAAATACAAAATTAACCCTAAACTGTACAAACTAGTACCAAATAAGAACAAACTAAATCTTAAACACGGAACGGGCCCTAACAAAGTTGTTAAAAACGTTGATATGTATAGAAATATACATATTTATTCTTCACATTTAACCCGAATTTGGTTATTAATTGTTTGTAATTTCATTAGTTTAAGTACTAAATTGTGGTTTTTGTGATTTTACAGCCAAGACAAACCACCGAAGAAAAGTACAGAGAAAAGACGCGTTTTCAAGAGAAATTGACGAAAAACAGGTCACAAGCACAACCGTGCTCAGACCAAACACGATTGTGCTTCAGATGTACCTCGGGAGCACAGGCTGTGCACAAGGGCGTGCCTGTGAAAGTTGGCCAGCGCACGACCGTGCGCAAGCCAGGCACGACCGTGCTCAAGTCATTTCCGAGATCGTCTTCAGACAATGCCCTTCATCGTCAACTCGTGCCCGTGATTTTGACTTAAGCACGACCGTGCTTGGTCTATGCACGGTCGTGCTCCTTCCACCTCGAGACGGGAATCGAGATTTTGCTGAAAATGGAAACTGCGAAATGCCTGAGAGAAAAAGAAAACACTGTAGCTGCCAGCACTACCTCGACCACGACCGTGCTCCAGGTAATGCACATCTACAGATTTCTATAAAAGGCTTTATTCTCATTCATTACGGGTTGTTGAGTTTTTAGAGCAAAATTATACTAATAATTACTGATTTTGAGTGTTTTTGAACCCATTGGAAGCCATTGGAAGCCTTAGAAGACTCAAGAATCATCAACCAACCATCTTACCTTCTCCTTGCTTCTTTTCGGTTTGAACTTTTAGTTAGTTTAATCAAGTTTTTAGCTAGTTTAATCATGTTTGTTGTAGTTTTTGTAAGCCTTATGGGCTAAACACTCATATTATCTAGATTAGGATGATACTTAAGCCTTGATGATGAATGAAACTTGAATATTTTGGTGATGTTTTATGTTAAGATCAATGTTGAAATTATGGTGATGTTTCAATGATGTTGTATGCTTGTCCAATTTTATTGTCATGTGATGTTGATGAATATTAGGAAGTTGATATGTTGAAAAACCCATCTTGTTGATCTTTGTTTATAAATCTTATAAATAAACTTTGTAGGATTTATGCCATGAGATTAAAAATGATAATTGGAATGTTAGATGACATGAAATTAGACAAGTATGCTTTCCTTCACATGATATTTGAAAAGATGATTGTGATGTTGTGATTTCTTAAACATATTAGATGTGTAGGTTTGGAATTGTGGTCACAATGTCTAGATTTACATGACTTAGTTTGAGAATTACATGTTGGAATATTTCATTATTTTGTCTACTTTATGTAATTATTTGTAATTAGGATGTGATTACTGTTCTAGTTTTCCTTTAATTATGAAACTAGGACATTTTAGCGGATGACTAGTTTACCTTTAGTTCTTGACATAAAAGACATCAATTGGGCTTAATTGCATGATTTTTGGTGATTAGGATGTATCTATCGTTCTAGTTTTCCAAAGAATCATTTTAGTTAGATATCCTTAATCAGAGTCTAGTTATTCCTATAAGAAAATTGATTTCACCATTAATAGTTTTCATCATCAAGGTTAAGTGGATTCTTAGTCTAGATAATATCTTATTTCCATAGTTTTATTAGCTTAGTTAAAATTCTCTTAGTTTAATATTTTCATCATATGTTAGTTTAATTCAAAGAAAAACCCAAATTCGTTTTTTGATCGGACAAACATTAACAAACATTTAGTATCGAGAGCTACTGTGTCCACGGATTGATATTCGGTTTTTAACATTTTTACTATATTACTAACCGATAGGTACACTTGCGTTTCTGTGTGTGATTTAGTATTTTTAGGTGAAAACCTTTTTAAAACTAAATTTGTGTGAAAAATATTTATTGAAAATATATATATACTTTCACGCACATCAAGTTTTTGGCGCCGTTGCCGGGGACATGGTGATTTCGAGAACGATTTGAGTTAGTGATTTGACCATTGTTGATACCTTGTGTGTATTTTTTTTCTTGACTTAATTTTTATTTTTCTCTTATTTTTATTTTGTAGGAATAGTTTCGTCATCGTCATCGTCTTTTCTTTTATTTTTATTCTTGTATGTCCACAACTCCGGTCGCCTCGTAGCCGCTGCAATCAAGGGCGACACCTTAGAAGACAACACATCCGGTGAGGAGGAAAAACAAATGGCGGAACCCGACGATCAAAGAACTATCGCAGATTTTGGTAAACCATCTCTCAATGATCTGGCCTGGAGTATCGAGAGGCCTACTGTCGAAGCGAACAATTTTGAAATCAAATCCAGTAACATTCAAATGGTCCAGAATACGTGTCAATTCGACGGTAAGGATCACGAGGATCCTAGCGTCCATCTCAATAGTTTTCTTGAAAATTGCGCTACTTTTAAAATCAATGGCGCTTCTGATGATGCTATCCCGCTTAGGCTGTTTCCGTTTTCCTTACGGGACCGAGCCAAAGCCTGGTTGGTTTCACTTCCCTCCGGATCCATTACTTCTTGGACTCAAATGGCCGAGAAGTTTCTGGAGAACTATTTTTCTGCTGAGAAAACCGCAAAGCTTAGGGATAGACTTCACGCGTTTGAGCAGGATGATGGCGAGTCCATTCACGATGCATGGGAGCGATTCAAGGACCTTGCTCGAAAGGTTCCACACCATGGTTTAGAGTTATGGAAATTTTGTGACACGTTTTACAATGCTTTAGAACCGCAGAGTCAGTTGCTTCTTGACATGCACGCTAATGGGGACTTCGGCAAAAAGAGACCGCAAGAAGCATACGATATGCTCGAAAGGGTAGCCGCAAAGAGCTATTCTAGTAACGCGCCACGATCTAGGACATCTCGTCATGGAGTTCACCACGTTGACTCCTACATCACTTTGACTGCTTAGTTGGAAGCTCTCTCCTGAAAATTTGATCAAATGCAGCCAAATCGTGTTCAAACATGCTGTCAGTTATGGGGGGGCGCATCCAGGTAGTGATTGTCAGATGGGGGAAATGCACGAGCAGGTTGATTTCATTGGTAACCAGACTCGTCCCCAAAACAATCCCTTTAATAATACTTATAATCCTGGGTGGAGGAATCACCCAAATTTCAGTTGGAGGTATCGTTCCCTGAACCAGCAACCACCTGGATTCAATCAGCGTCCCCCATTTCAGCAGACTCAAACTCAATCCTTCCAGTCCCGTCCTCCACAAGCCTCACTCCATAATCAGGGACCTAGTAGTTGCTCACTACCCCCACCAGAAAGGAAGGCTACTATGGAAGACATGATGGCTAGACTGTTAGCCAATTCTGAGAAACAAAATCGATATAATGAAGATCGCTTCCTAAAAATGAAACTAAACTGAAGAATCAGAAAGCTTCTTTGCAAAACATTGAAAACCAAGTCGGGCAAATTGCCAAACTTCTTTCTGAGAGACCTCAGGGTGGCCTTCCAGGCAACACTGAGACGAATCCAAAAGTTCATGTCAAGGGCATCAAGACAAGAAGTGGCAAGACCACTGAGCCTGTTCCATCACCTTCTTCACAGCCGGTTGTTGAAGAAGAAGAGATTGAGTCTACAGATGAGGTGCAACTGAGGCGAAGCCTAGCAAGTACAGCACGGTCCAAGGAGCCAATCAAACCATACATCCTCCCATTCCATATCCGGGCAGACTTAAAAAGCAGAAAATGGAGGAGCATTATGGAAAATTCCTCGAGATTTTTAAGAAACTTCACATCAATTAACCATTCATTGAATCCCTTGCTCAAATGCCAAGTATGCTAAATTCTTGAAAGACCTCCTCACAAACAAAAAGAAGCTCGAGGAGTTGTCACATGTTACTTTGAATGACGAGTGTTCAGCTATTCTCCAAAACAAACTACCAAAGAAGATGAATGATCCAGGGAGTTTTACTATCCCTTGTTTGATTGGTAATTTGTCTGTCAGCAATGCTTTGGCTGACCTAGGTGCTAGCAAAACCTAATTCCATACGCGGTTTTTGCTAAGCTTGACCTTGGAGAACCAAAGCCAACACGTATGAGTATCCAGCTTGCTGATCGATCAGTGAAATACCCGCGAGGTATAGTTGAGAATATGCTGGTGAAAATTGACAGGTTCGTATTTCCAGTCGACTTTGTTATTCTTGATATGGATGAGGATAAGAATGTACCCCTTATCTTAGGTTGCCCATTCCTAGCCACGGCTAGAGCCTTGATTGATGTTTGCACGGGCTGACTTACTCTTTGGGTTGATGATGAAGAGGTGACTTTTGATATTGGGAGATCTATGCAGCATCCACAAAGTCAGGATGACTCACTGTACTTCATTGACACTATTGACACATGTGTGAGTAATCAGTTACATGACACGTTCGATGAAAAGGCCATGGACACACAGTTAAGTCCTAATCAAACATGGGATTCAGTTCGTCATGACACCTACATTGAGTAGATGATATTTCTTGTTGACCATGATTCCTTCTCATGTCCAGAGGTCTTTGAGGTTATTGATTGCAATGCTGAACCCAAGTCACGCCCTTCTGTTGAGGACCCCCCACCAGTTGAACTTAAAGAGCTACCTATCCATTTAGAGTATGCTTTCTTAGATGGTGAGTCCAGTCTACCCGTCATCATTTCTTCTGAATTAACAAGTGACGAGAAGGCGAGATTACTTGAGGTTTTGAAACTGCATAAAAAGGCAATCGCGTGGAAGATTATGGATATAAAGGGATTAATCCATCCTTGTGTACCCATAAAATCTTGATGGAGGAGGACTTCAAACCTGTTGTACAGCATCAGAGACGCCTCAACCCTAATATGCAAGAGGTCGTGAAGAAAGTGGTGATCAAACTACTTGATGCTGGATTGATTTACCCGATTTCTGATTCCGCATGGGTGAGTCCGGTACAAGTTGTCCCGAAAAAAGGAGGGATGACGGTGGTCACTAACGAGAGGAATGAGTTGATTCCTACTCGCACCGTCACTGGTTGGAGAGTTTGCATTGATTATCGCAAACTAAATAATGCCACGAGAAAAGATCATTTCCCCCTCCCTTTCACTGATCGGATGCTTGAACGCTTATCTGGTAGGATGTTTTAGTGTTTCCTTGATGGTTTCTCGAGGTACTTTCAAATCCCCATTTCTTCTCCTGATCAGGAGAAGACGACATTCACATGTCCCTATGGCACATTCGGCTACCGACGGATGCCCTTTGGACTGTGCAATGCCCTAGCTACCTTCTAGCGCTGCATGGTAGCCATTTTCCATGACATGATCGAGGACTCCATGGAGGTTTTCGTGGATGATTTTTCTGTATATGGAAGCTCCTTTGATCATTGTCTCACAAATCTGAAGAAAATGTTAACGAGGTGTGAGGAAACCAATCTTGTGCTTAATTGGGAAAAATGCCACTTCATGGTGAAGGAGGGCATTGTTTTAGGGCACAAGATCTCACAGGAGGGTCTTGAGGTTGATCGAGCCAAAATTGATACCATTTCTAGGCTACCACCTCCTACCTCAGTGAAAGCCATTCGGAGCTTTTTAGGCCATGTTGGTTTCTACGGGAGATTCATTAAGGATTTTTCTAAAATCGCCAGGCCTATGACACAGGTCCTTGAGAAAGACGCCCCTTTTGTCATCTCCAATGAATGCTTAAAAGCATTTCAGTTTCTGAAAGAAAAACTCGTCAATGCTCCTATCATAGTAGCCACCGATTGGTCTTTACCATTCGAGTTGATGTGTGATGCGAGTGATTTTGCAGTTGGGGCAATCTTGGGGCAAAGGAAACATAAGCATTTCCATCCGATTTATTATGCGAGCAAGACCCTAAATGACACACAAGAGCATTACACCACCATTGAGAAAGAGCTCCTGGCTTTGGTCTTTGCATTCGATAAATTCCGATCTTATCTTGTCCTTTCCAAAACCATTGTGTTCACGGATCATGCTGCCCTTCGTTATCTTTTCAGCAAACAAGATGCTAAACCACGTTTGATATGCTGAATCTTGTTGCTGCAATAATTTGATATTGAGATCTGTGACAAAAAGGATGCTGAAAATGTTACAATAGATCATCTTTCCCGTCTTGAGTGCCCAGCTTCAGAGGAACACATGGGGTTACACATAAATGACAATTTTCCCCACGTGTCCCTCATGCCCATCCAGACGCAGGAAGAGATGAGCATCCTTGGTTCGCCGACTTTGCCAATGATTTGGCAAGTGGCATTGTGTTGAAAGGTTTGACTCACCAGCAAAAGAGATAATTCTTTGCTAACGTGAAGCACTACTTGTGGGAGGATCCTTATCTGTTCAGAGTCGGAGAAGATCAGATTGTACGCAGATGTGTGTATGGCGAAGAGGCTTCTAAAATCTTACACCACTGCCATGAAGGACCCACAAGAGGACATCATGGAGCGAATCTCACTGCGAAGAAGGTTTTTGATGTTGTTTTCTTCTGGCCCACCATCTTCCGTGATGCTCATGATATGATCCGTGCTTGTGATGATTGCCAAAGGGCAAGACACATTTCTTCTCGAAATGTGATGCCCCAGAACAGTATCCAAGTTTGTGAAATTTTTTATGTCTGGGTATTGACTTCATGGGGCCTTTCCCAACATCTTATGGCAACAAATATATCCTGGTGGCGGTTGATTATGTTTCCAAGTGGGCGGAGGCTCAAGCCTTGCCCACCAATGATGCCAGGGTAGTTGTCAAATTTCTGAAGAAGTTGTTTTCTCGTTTTGGTGCTCCCAAATCACTCATTAGTGACCGTGGGACGCATTTATGCAATTCCGAATTAGAAAGGGCGTTGTCACGCTATGGAGTGAACCATAGATTTTCAACGCCATATCATCCACAAACTAGTGGATAGGTTGAGGTCACTAATCGGGGCATCAAACGAATTCTTGAGAAAACGGTTGGTCAAAACCCCAAGAACAAATAAATTCGGGGATCATGAGTCTAGCTAAGCCCTGCCGGGAGGGAGCCCAGATGTTCGTGTGTTTGTTTACTTTGTTATTTTTTATTGTTGTTTTTGTTCGAGTTTTTTGAAATCTTTGTTTGTGTGACACCCCGCCCGGTGGCGGAAAACACCGGGCTGTCATAGAATTGGATATCCGTAGTAAACGAAGCACATGGTATTACTTTTATTAAAGTCTAATAATTATTGTCATAAATTTGGCAAAACCCAAGTCTTAAATGCGAAACAACAAATTCATAACAGCAGTAATAGTCATGTTTAGTATTATTTCTAGGTCCAAGTCCCTATGTCTTGAATAGCAATAAAACAAGCCAAAATCACGCGCCACCTGAAATACGCGAAAATAAAGTTAGCTACACAAGCTAGTGAGTAAAACCCAATTGAATAGTAATAGTATTGAAATCCGAGATCAACAAGATATGCTGCGCAATCCCATATGTATAGTAATTTCGTAATATCACCCTACCAGGACCCCTAGAATAGAATAGCACACCAACCACAATAGAAACCATAGTATCTCGTTTAGCCATTTGTCATGAGAACCACTCATGTAAGAAATAATGATGACTTTTAATAACCGTCGTTTACCGTCTCGATATATAAGTCATCATTTAGCAATTTAGGGACATGGCATAGTATAGCATCATAGCATAGCAACATAGTATAGCAACATAGTATAGCAACATAGCATCTCGACATAGTAAACATGGAATTAGAAAGGCCGGGTTTAAATCACCTATCGATGTTGTACAAGCAGGTGGGTTTGTCAAACCATTAGCGCTAACATTGTACCGGTGGGATTACAAAGCAATAAAACTACTTTTAACTAACACATAAGATTGCATCAAGTCGCGTACTAGATTAACATATTTGTATGATCTCTTTTAGAAAACGAATAGAAACCGCAATATAGTAAAAGACATATTTCAGCCCCAAAATAGTAAAATGGAAAAAGGGGAGTGAGTTTACTCACCTCAAATACGAGTCTGAAATAGTATAGCAAATACTTAGATAGAACCGAGGACTTCCCAAATACTAGATTTACCTAAGTAATGAGAATCCTACTTAGCAACAAATAGTATAGAAAACCGGAATGGAAAATAATAGATAAGACATTAGATAATTTGGATTCTAGGTTTCGGTTTGGGATTTGGGGTTTTCGGTAAAACGATTTCGAAAATATATAGTTTATTTATTTGTAACGTCGTGATAGATAATAATATTTCTAACAATATGTATTTGAAATTCATACAATATATATATAAACTATTTCATCGTATCGTCATGATATATATAATAGCAATTCGAAATATATATATTTTTAACAATAAATATTTTGATGTTAAGGAAATATACAATTCCTAAGAAAATACTTTTAACCTTAAAAACATTGACATTTGCATATTGAAATTTACAAGTTTTTAGTTATTATTATATATTTAACTTATGTTTAAAATGTGTAAAAATAAGAAAGTTAAAAAGAAGGTGGCAGTGGGACTCGAACTCGAGGCCACACGCACACAACCAAGTCAACAACCCGCTGAACCAGAAGCTTTTTTTGTTACATATCTCGTTTTCAAATTGTTTTATCCTTTCAAACACAACAAAACCCATTTCCCATTCCAAGCCCTAGAACAAAGATCATCCAAATTCGATTTTAATCTGCTAATTCAATCCAGTAAACCATAGGGCTTTTGATCTACACATGATAAGAAGAATTTTGACATAAAGAACTTACTGAATTGAAGGCGAATTGGATCAGTGGAACCGAAGAACAATACGCGACGGGTCGGTAAATCAAACACGGTGTTCTTGGTGATTTTTGTTGAAATTAGAATAGCAGATAGTGAATTCGAGTTTAGGAGAGTGTATTGGTTAATTTAATTGTATTGTTTTGATCAGAAACCAGTCTAATGGTTTCGAGTACGGTTACGAATTTGTTGGTGTTAATTGGGTGTTAAATCATCGGTTACAGCTCAATTAAGTGTTATTAACACACTCTATTCACTACAAGAATCGTTTTGGATAGTTTAATTTTGACCAAAGTTAGCGTTTTGATTGATTTGGTATTAGTGGGTATTAAAAGACGACGCCGGTTACCAAAACTTGATTAAACAAGCTCCTTGATGCGTTATAATTCAATTAAACGTGTTTGTGGGTTCGAGTATTGCTCAAGGATCATTTTAATTGATAGGTTCAATTGGATCGATAATATCACTCAAATGATCAGAACAAAGCGTACAAACAAACGATTCAATCACACACACAATTCATACTCATAAATTCTCTTGTATATTGATGATCAAAGCAATTCGCAGTACAAAATGTGCAGGAGAAAACAATTACACACAGTTAATTCTCTCTCTAACAGTGCAAAAAGTCTCTCTCCTAACACACGCACTCTACATGCTTTATAACAAACAAAATGCAAGTTTAAGGAAAATACACAATAAACTCTAAACTATACAAACATATAAACAAAGATACAAAGTAAATTCTTAACAGGAAATAACCCTAGCAGTACTCCCCCTAAGATTTATCTTTGGATCTTCAAAAACTTCAATCTTGTTCTTCGTTTATCAGCATCAATCTTCAATCTTTTTCTACCATTCTTCAGGTTCTTCTTTCACATTCAGCAACTCTCGGCCTTTGTACTCTTCTTTTTCTTTCAGCGCTTCTTCAATACAAGATTTGAACTTTTCGGCAATCTTCGCTTGTCGAGGCTTGGATTCATTTGTCAGAATTGGCAAGGCATTCATGCGTCTAAGCGAATCCAGATTCAAACCTGCAAAATCGATATTAGCATAAAACTCATACGGCATCTCTTGGCCTTGAACCTTCACATGCAAAGTACCCTTCCTGCTGATCCGCATGTATTCTATCTCTGGTAAATCAACCATCACGAGATTAGAATTGAGTAGAGCTTTTCTCACTCGAATCTTTTCCGAAGCAGCTGCAATCACTTCAATCATTACAACAAATAATTTTCGATCAGCTTCAGCCAACGCATCTTTACACTTCTCCATTCGATAGCTCCTCAAAAATTCTATATATGAAGGATGCAACAACTTCAATTCAAACGTACTGAAAAGCGTAATCATGTCTTCATCCCAATTCTCTAAGTTTCGGACAAGCTTCAGTTCAAATGTTTCCTGATTGTAGAACACTCTGAGTATCGGCTTTGTTGTTTGACTTCCATCTATAACCTTCAATCCAGGATCAGTTATCTTGTCAAAATATTCGTCCGAAAATTCTTCTAAGTACATATCCTCGGTCACTACCAATCTCTTCTTCTTTCTCTGTTTCTTTGCTTGCACATATGCAGTGTCTTCTTGTTGACCTCTGAAGTCAAGAAATTTGGCAGTTCTACTCATACCAGCATCAAGAAGTATCACGCATTTTTCACCACGCTCAGCACGCGTGTGATTAATTAACCTCAACTTGTGCAATTCTTTCAAATCCTGTACTTCCAACTTGAATATACTTGAGTAATAATGGTAAACGTCACACAAACCATTTACTCTCTTAATCATGAATGCATCAAATACTTCATCATATTTCCACGCGATTATCTTTACCTTCTTATTTTTCTCAGGCACAATCATTGAATCCAACAATTCAGCAATTGATTGTCCTTTACTCATCAACGATCTCACCACATCACCTGGTGTTGCAGCCTTATGCCAAGTCTCACGCACCTCCATTGGAATGTTGTAAGATTTGACTTCGCTAGGAAACATATCCATTAATTCGTGTCTTTTCTTGTGAGCGTCTTCAGGTAAAGCCATAACTGGAATTTCCTTTGGTCCTAACACCTTGAATCTTTTGGTCAACTCGAAGTACTGTGGATTGTTATAATCCAAGTAAAACATTCTGTTGTACATCTTTTCTGTTTTCATGAAGCTGACCACTATCCTCCTCAAAGATTCAGACTTCAACCTCTGCAAAGTTTTATACGGATAGTTCCTCGAACTCAACCAACTTCGCATCTCATAAGCCGTCATTTCATCTGGATTTTGGTGATAAAGTTCAGTCGGAGGTAAGTCATCTATATTCAAACTTTCTTGCAATGGATTCCATTCGCCCATTTCAGTCACAATCTCCTTCTTATCTGCTTCAACTTTATCTTGATGAATCATACACTTCTCGTATTCTTCATTAATCTGAGTCACCGTCAACCCATTCAAAAACACCGAATTGTACTTCATTCTTTCAAGATAGGCAAACCTCTCAGCCAAATCATTAGGTAACTCTTCAACTGTGTTCTGTACTGGCTCCGGCTCAGCTTCATCCTCAGATTCAGTCCAATCAATGTCCAAATCATCTAACGCTTCAATCATGGGTGCTTCGTCAGTTTGAATCGGCTCAAATTGACTAGCAACTTCAGATACTATTTCAGGCCCACTTTCTACTTCAACAGCTTCAGCTTGAATCGGCTCAAACTGAACTGTGTCTTCTGAACCAGCTTCTTTTTCACTTTCAGTAGCAACAAACTCTTCAGTTTTAGCAACAGAACCAGATTGAATCGGCTCAATCTGTCCTGACTTTGTAATCTCATCTCCAGTTGTTTTTTCAGTCTCAATCACAGCTACAGATTGAATCGGCTCAATCTGCACTGGTTCATCAACTTTCGCCCTTTTAGAACTTTCTTCATCACCAAATATTTCTGGAATAGCATCGATCTTTCTCTTTCCCTCAGCTTTGTCCATCTTGACAGTTTCAGCTTCAGCTTCATTGGGAATGACTATTGGTGCTTCTACCAAAATACCAACATTTGAGGTTCCTCTAGCTCTAGTCAGATAAACCTTAGGCACATTTGATTCAGTCTGCATAATTTCATCAGAAAAATCTTTGTCCGAAGATGATCCAGCCTTCTTAGGTTTCAAATCCTCCAACTCTTTTTCCAACATCTCTTTTTCAGCATCTAAAGTATTACATTCAGCTTGTAATTCTTTGTAATCAAACTTCAAATTCTCATGCTCTTCCTTCAGTTTATCATACTTATCCCTTAACTTTACATGCTCATCAACCAGTTTCACATGATCTTCATCCAACTTTTTGAAAATCTTCAAGTTCTGATTGTGAATATCCCAATATTCATCAAATCTCTTCTTTTTACGATCATTTGAGGCCTTCATCAACTCATTTGCTTTAATTAGCTTTTCAACCATCTCCTCCAGTTCTGCAATACGTTTTTCTTTCTCCTCATAGATCTCATCAACACTTGGCCCAACATTTGGTGAAGACTCCAAACCTTGTCCAATGTTTTCATCAATAATGAGATCAGTAACGCCAGCATCCACTTCCTCTATCTGTGCAATAGATTCAGCTTCGGCCATTACTGTCTGAGCAATCTCAATCACATCCACCTCTTCAGGCTTTTCTACTACTTTCTTCTTCTTTCTAACATATTGTACTGACACATCTTTCTCAACAACAACAGAAGCAACCTCAACAGGTTCTTCTACAACCATAGGTTCAACAACCTCTAACTCAGTCTCTATTGGTTCAGCCTCCTCTGAATTAGATTCAGATTCAGCATCATTACCATCATCATCATCACTATCATCATCATTGTCATCATTACCTTCATCTTCTTCATTCTCTGGATGACGAGCAAAGTACTCGTCATCATCCAATAAATTGTCCGGCACCTCATCCACTAAATCCAGTGGATTCACAATCTCACCATGAGATATGTGATAATAAACTCCATCTACTTCTTCTTCATTGTTGACAATATCTCGCATATAGTCAAACAAACCAATGTCAGGCACATTTCCGATACTCATCTTTTTGTAAGAGAGATCGTTCATGTCCTCAGTATACAACATGCCTCCAGCATAACCTTCACTCCTGATTATTGGATAGGCAATGTTTATCATCAATTGCAGAAACCTTGGATACATCAAAAATTTGAACCTCTTGCCCTTCACCAAGTTAAATACAAACCCATTCATTATCCATCTCGACATGTTAAATGGTTTGTTTTCTGCAATTGCCACTATCGGGGATGCAATGTCAGAGGGAAAATTATCAAAACCTGCACTTCTCCTTGACATGCATTGCTGTATCACATAACACAGCAATTTATACTTCTTCCCCAATTTAGCTCTGAAAAACTGTGACTTTGGAAACACAGGTGGATGTCCCATGTTCACAAAGCAAGTTTTGCATTCTTCCATAGTCAGCTCATCTAGCATACCAACCTCGTCTTCATCTATCCTCAGAGCTTGCCTAATAGCTTCTTCAGTCACATTCAGTACCCAATCCCTGGTAATATGTCCTCTAACAATAGCACTACCATCCTCATTCCTCAGAACCTCTGCTGTTCTCCAAAAGCTTTTAATCAGCCTAGCATATATGACCGGTTTGGCACATATAGCATATACATACTTAGTCCTCTTGATGAACTGAATCATGTCTCTATAACCTTCTGTCTCAGGCAGTGATTCATCTAAACATGCTACAAGATTATGTTTAGGCTCAAATTTGAGAGTCTCCATCTGTTAACATAAACAAAAACACAAAACAAGGCAAATGTATTAGATTCTTCATTAAACATATCAAATTTTAACAAGTGTTTAACTAAAAGTTAGAAAGCAAAAACATTAACATAATCATTTTAAATCCTAATTGTTCTAATAACCTGATTTTCATCATTTTAATCAAACAATATTGAATTTTAAAGATTATACATCATGTTTAGGCTTTTAACAGTTACTCACTTAGGCAAAATTTTTGATAAATTTTATGATGAAAAATTTAACATGTTTTGGTTCAGTTTTAGCAAGTTTAATCACTTTTAAAACAAACATTTCATCGTTTTGATGTTTAACTTTTAAAAGCTTCAAAGTTCATCAATGGCGATTTTAACAGTTAAGTCCATTTCACTTGTTCAGTTGGTTTTAAGGTGTTTTAGTGCAAATGAATGATTGAATGTTGATGATCGACAAATTTTAACCCTAAAACAACATTCAATTTAAGTTTTTATGCTCAAAATCAAAGTGTCGATTCAAGTTCAAAACACTGTTCATCAACGTTTTTCCTTTTAACAGTTGAGTTTCAGGTCGATTTAGGTCAAAAACACAGAAACACTACCTTAATCAATCTATTAATCTTGTTATAGAGCAACAGATTGACTATGATAACAATGGCGATTTTGAAGTTCAGAGTGTTTGGTGAAAGTGAAAATGTGTGAAATGATAAGTGTTTTGTGAAGAGGCGGTATTTGTATCGTCAAAAATTTTAGGTCAAACTTTAAGTGCCGGGTCAACACAAGCAAATTAGGCCCAATAACCTTGCCGGGTCAAGTACTGTAGTGACGGGTCATATACTGTAGATACGGGTCAAGTACATAAAACAAGTCACCAACAGAGTGAAAAACACTTGACGTGTCAAGTACTGTAGATACGGGTAAGTCACTGTAGTGACGGGTAAAGGTTAAGGAACAACTACACCTGATGGATTTTATTCATCACCCGGCAGAATAGTTGTATCAAAACATCACCCGGCAACTTTTCTTCATCACCCGGCAACACAGTTGCTTTCCTTCTTCATCCGGCTTGCTTTCTTCTTTACACGGCAACCTTTGACAACCTTTTTCACATGCCAACAACACACTTCTTCATTACCCGGCAACATAGTGTCATACCTTTACACGGCAACAAAACTTCTTCATTACCCGGCTGTATAGTACACACTTGTCACCCGGCAAGATATCTATGACCTTCACCCGGCTGTATTTGACATGATCATTTGCCCGGCTGTACAGTGGTCATAACATCTTCACCTTTTTCCTTAATCACCCGGCAAGTATCAGGCTTACAACTTTACCCGGCTGAACAGTTCTTTGCCCGGCTGCACAGTTGTATCTGATATCTTTACCCGGCAATAACACTTGTTATTTTTCTTCACTTTTCTCGTCTGTTGACTTTTTCAACGATCATTTATTGCCCCTGCAACATTCTTCGACATATTAATTAGACAAGATATCCTTAAAGAATGTTTGTCATATTAATTATCAAACAACATTAACATAGCAACAAATTAATTTCTTCAATTAAAATACATTTTTCTTTTTCTTTTCAAAAATGTTTTTGCACAACCAATTTTTCTATATCCCGAAGCAATTTCTTAAAAACAAATTACAAGACCTTGGGTTTGTTTTTAACACTTCCAATACCTCTGCTTTTTCATACTACATAATCTTGTTCATTCAAAACACACTTATTCAAAACAAAATATTTTTGGATTTTTGTAGAATATTTTTCTTCAAATTTATTCTCCCCCTAAACTTGAAATTTCTTGAAATTTTTAAGTTTAACAAGGATGTTGATGTGTCAATAAAGATTCCATATGCCTGCACACACAAAGCATACACATTAAAATAAAGACATATGCAATGCAATGAATCAAAATATCGCAGTGAGATCATACCACACATTATCTGAACATGTTTTGCTAGTTTTGAATAGACATTTGACTTATGCTTGATTGAGTGATGATATGAAAACATACCAATTAGCTCGATTTGACACACTTACTTTTTCAGTATCATGATGATAATTAAGATTCGATTAGAATGTCTTATGTGACCCACATGTATACATATGTCAACATATTTCCTTATCAACCACTACCTGAATGCATATTGCACACAATCTGGTCACTTACAGTCATACACAGTGTGGAATATGGGTTCTATTCGGATTTGGTCCACTTTGGGACTTCTTTTTATTCCATCTTTGGGAATTTTTCTTTCCTATTGTTCCCCTTGGGAATCTTCTGAATTCCTTTTTGGAATTTTTGTTTGGTGTTGGTCCACATTTGGGACTCTTTATGTTCCATTTTGGAATCTTTTGCTGCACCTTGAAGCTCAAAAGAGACTTCGTGTGAGACTTCAGGTCTGTGGGTACCACAACAAAGAAGCTCACGATGCGGTTCATCACACTGAATATACTGCATCGTTACTCTATCATGCACAACTATCATCACAAGCAATGTATCAAAAGATATATATCAAGACATGTATAGCAATGGAACTTAACACAAAGATCATTAAGTTTATGTTTGTCAATCAATCAACTTACTTGTTCAGTCTAATTGCCTGAGCCGTCTCGCACATCAAATAACATTCATCAGTCTTTATTTAAAAATGATGTAACAAAAAATGTCTAGTGTAACTATCATTTCTCACTTTTTGCAATATAGATTCTTATGACATGATATTTTCTTTTCTTTTTGATTTTATATTTTGTTTTTGCTTTTCTATTTTCTTTTTCATGCACACACACAATGCAAAACATAAAATAAAAGACAAAGGAATCAATACTTAATATCAACTTATTATATTTTTGGATTTTATAATTTTCTGATTTTTCTTTTTGTTTTTTTTTTAAAAAATAGAATCAATCATGATTGATTAATCCTATGGATTGAATTAAAAACTCAAACCGGCCTGACAAAAATGATTTTGTGAAAAGATCTGCCAGTTGTTTGTCGGTATGAACTTTAATCAAAATTATTAAACCTTTTTCAGAGTTGTCTCTTAAAAAGTGATATCTAATTTCGATGTGTTTAGTTTTAGAATGTTGAACAGGATTAGCAGTAATAAACATAGCAGCAGTATTGTCTATGTAAATAGGAGTTTTCAGAAAGTTAAACCCGTAGTCCAGCAACTGATTTTGTAACCATAAAACCTGAGAACATCCTGCAGATGCAGCGATATACTCTGCTTCAGCTGTGAATACAGAAACATTGGTTTGCTTCTTGCATTGCCAAGAGACAAGCCTTGGACCCAAAAATTGACAGCCACCAGTTGTCGATTTCCTGTCAAGAGCACAACCACCAAAATCACTGTCAGAATAGCTATATAGTTCAAAATTTCCTTCATAAGGATACCATAACCCAAGATTTGGTTTCCCTTTGAGATATCTGAATATACGCTTCACAGCAACAAGATGCGACTCTTTCGGATCTGACTGGTATCTTGCGCATACACATACAGCATACATGATGTCTGGCCTTGATGCAGTAAGATACATCAGCGAACCGATCATTGACCTGTATAGTGTTTGATCCACGGATTTGCCTTTCGGATCCGGTTGTATCTTGCAGTTCACATCAGATGGAGTTCGAATAGTCTGACAATCTTGCATCTTGAATTTCTTCAACAACTTCTCAACGAACTTTGATTGATTGATGAAAATTCCGTCAGCTGATTGTTTCACTTGTAATCCAAGAAAGAAATTAATCTCCCCCATAGAACTCATCTGGAATCTGCACTTCATGATTTCTTCAAATTCTTTGCACATTGACTCACTAGTTGATCCGAAGATAATATCGTCCACATAAACTTGAACACACAATAAGTCATCATTCTCCCTCTTCATAAATAAAGTTGGATCAATCTGACCTCTTGTAAATCCATTTTCTAGTAAATGCTTAGATAATGTCTCGTACCAAATTCTAGGAGCTTGATGTAGACCGTAAAGAGCTTTACTTAACTTGTATACCCGATGAGGATAGTCTGGATCTTCGAAACCCGGAGGTTGTCTAACATACACGTCATCCGTAATCGGTCCATACAGAAAAGCACCTTTAACGTCCATTTGGAATACCTTAAACTTCATGAAAGAAGCATATGCAAGAAAAACGCGTATGGCTTCAAGTCTTGCGACCGGAGCAAACACCTCTTCATAATCTATGCCTTCTTCTTGAGTGTATCCCTGTGCAATTAGTCTTGCTTTGTTTCTCACAACAATGCCACGTTCGTCTGGCTTGTTTTTGTACAACCATCTTGTACCAATCGCATTCTCTCCTTCAGGTAAGTCCACAAGTTTCCAAACTTCCTGTTTGCGAAACTGAAGCAATTCCTCTTGCATGGCTTCAATCCAACTGTTGTCTTGTAACGCCTCTGAAATGTTCTTCGGTACCACTTGAGATAGAAAACACGAATAAAGACAAACATTTGCTTGCTCTGTCTGACTTCTTGTAGTTCTCTGATTCAACGGCCCAATAATCTGAGAGACAGGATGTTTCTTGTGAATTCGATGAATAGGAATATCACCTCCTTGCACTTGAGTCTCTAGATTAGACGAATTCAGATTCGGTAGATCTTGTAGTATGGAAGAAGTATGCGGTGTGAAATTCGGGACTTGATCCGGTGAATTGATGAAGTAATCGAATGATTCAGGAATTTCTTCAACATTCGGATCCGATGATGGTTGATTTTGAACGGATCCACCATCATTAGGAGTCATTTGCGAATTCACATTTTCTTCATGATTGTTTGATTCTTGATCTTCATTCGAACCAGAAGGACCCGGAGCTTGACTAGATTTGACATGATCAGGATTGTGAAACGACATAAATGGATATTCAGAGTTGAGATTTCCATCTTCGTCATTATCAGAATCGTCACTGAAGCTTCCTAAGTCACCTGATTCTTTCCTTGCGTTTCCTGAAAAATCAAATAAGTTAGAATTGAAGGATTTCGATAATGAATCTAAATCAAATAACCATTCGGGACCATGAGCCACTAAAGGAAACGAATTTTCTAAAAACTTGACGTTGATAGTTTCAATAACAGTATTTGATTTGCTATTAAAAACTCGATAAGCTTTAGAAACAGACGAATATCCTAGGAAAAATCCATCGTCGGATTTTGACTCAAATTTCCCGAGATGTTCATTTAGATTTAGAATCGAAACTGGACAACCAAATGCTTTCAAGTAAGAAATATTTGGTTTCCTTCCAAACAACAACTCATAAGAAGTTTTCTTTTTATCATTCACTAATAAAGTTCTATTTTGTACAAAACACGCAGTAGCAATAGCTTCGTCCCAAAAAGTGATAGGGATTTTGGCATCTGCGAGCATGGATCTTGCTGCTTCAATTAGTGTCCTGTTTTTCCGTTCCGCAACCCCATTCTGTTGAGGCGTTCTAGGCGCACTGAATTGTCGAGCAATCCCTTTTTCTGCACAAAATAAATCAACATTAGCATTCTTAAATTCAGTTCCATTATCACTTCTTAACACTTTAACTTTGCATTCCAATTGATTTTCAACTTTAATGATAAATTCTTTTAATAATTCAGCCGTTTCAGATTTTACATGCAGAAAATAAACCCATGAAAATCTCGTAAAGTCATCTATGATCACTAAACAATATGATTTTCTCCCGATGCTTTGAACGTTGGTCGGTCCAAAAAGATCCATATGTAGCATCTGCAAGGGTTTTGAAATGGAGTTTTCGAGCTTGGACTTAAAAGGCATCCGATGCTGTTTGCCTTTCAGACATGCAGGACAGAGATCAGTTGTGGAGAATTTCTTCGATGGGATTCCCACAGCGTGATTTCCGGTTACCAAACGGTTCATGTTTCTGAAGTTGGAGTGGCCCAGCCGTCTATGCCATAGCTGACTCTCATCATTTGATGCATGAGCAATAAGACAGGTAGTTTCGGTTTCAGCGTCAATCTGCGACATATCCAGTTTGTATACATCACGATCTCTAGGAGCTTTCACCACGACCCACTCATTGTCAATCTTGAAACCTGGTTTCAAAATATAGCAAAAAGAATCATCAAAAAGAGTTGAATAAGATTTATCACAGATTTGAGATACACTAAGTAAGTTAAAGTTCAACTGTGCACAGTAGTTGACTTTATCAAAACTTATAATCCCATTCGAAACAGTTCCTTCGCCTGTGATTTTACCACCTGCATCACCTCCAAACGCAACATGTGTACCATTTTTAGACTTAAAGTCTTGAAGTAAGGCATGGTTGCCTGTCATGTGCCGGCTACACCCACTATCAACGAACCACGAGTTGATAGGTCTTCTTGGGCGTACCTGCAATTCAACAAAAACTTTCAGTTAGTTTGGTCAACCCAGGCCCACACGGTCTTGGGTTTTCCGAATCTATCTGCAATAGTAACTTGTTGGTATTGAACATTTTGAAAATTTGTTTCATTCAAAAGATTTTGATGCTGATAACTTCGCCCATTGGCGTTCAAAGATTGCTTTCTTCTCAAAGCACTAAACCTCTCCTCTAGCTTAGGATCAAGGTTGTTTTCAAACTTTTGATTTCTTACCATTAAAGCTCTTGGTTTAAAATCATTAACCTGCACATTCTTTGAAAAGTTAGAAACAGAATTGTTTCGATTAAACTTTCTCAAAACCGGAGAATGACTTTGACTCATATTTTGAAAACCATATGAATTATTCCTTTGAAAGTTTGAGTATGGAGTCATTTCTCTAGTCGAGTTCGATCGAAAGAAACAATCCTTTGTGTCATGGTTTCTCCTCTCACAAATATCACAAAATTTGTTAAAATAACATTCTTCTGAAGAATGATTTCTTTTATCACAGTAACTGCAGTACCTGTTAAAGAAACATTCAGCAGTTGCATGATTATATCTATTACAAATTTCACAATGTTTCTTGCTAATCCTAAAGAGCCGATTGTTAACTCTAGATGTTGAACCAAAACGTGATTCATTATCATAGTTGTTCGGTTTTAGATTAACATTCTTTTGTGGAGTCACTGTTTGTGCTTTTGATTGCATGGGACTTTGGTTCGATTTTAAATTGTTCTGTTTGGTCACCTTTTTGTTTTCAATTCTCTTTTCATTTACAGCGGAAGACTTAGGACCTGAACCTGTTTTCAGACCAGAGTTAGATTTAATTGGAGAATTGATTGGTTTACCATAAGATCCATTTAAATCAAACGTTCCTGCAGACACAAACTTGATTTTCTTTCCATTTGTCACTTTCTTTGCAGGTTTGTCAGTTTTAACACTTTGAACTTTGGTGTTAACATTCGATTTTAAGACACTTTTGCCTTTTGACAATTTCGTTTCAGATTGATTGTTCATTAATTTCGATTTTTGTTTCTTAACATTCGAAACTTCCACTTTCTTCACTTCTTGCTTCTTGATCAACTGAACAGCAACTTGCGCCTTTTGTTCCTTCTTCCACTTGATATATTCAGGATCATTGTATCCTGAAAATTCACCTTCTTCCTTCACCGGTGTTTCTGGTTCGGGATTAAGCTTTGGATACTCAACAAGTTGGATCAGAACAGGCTCTAATTTGGTTTCAGATTTGTTGCTTGCTTCATCATCGGCTTCAGTTGTCATACCATCTTCTTCTCTCAAGCTTTCAATCAACACCTCCGATCCTTCCGATTCAGATTTGCTTCTTTGAATTTCTTTGAACTTACGTTCATTTTCCGGTGAATGATCAAATTCATTAAAGTTTTTCGGTAAGGTTTGAGTGATTGAATTTGGCATCGGTTCATGTGTAAAACCCAACCCGGTTTTGTTTTTGTTACCTCTTTCATTAATAAGTTGTTCAACCATGGTTTTACAACTTTTAACCTTTTTCAGTTCAACTTGAGTGACAGCATGTTCAACTTTTTCTTATTCAAAGTTCTTTGTCATTTCTTCAAGTTGTTTGGTAACAAGTTCCAATTCTTTTAAGGTTTTGTTCCATGATTCGGTTAGAGACAATATCTTCTCATCAGCAATTTTATGATCGATTTTAAGTTGTTCATGAATTTTCTCATGTTTGCTTAATTTGTCACCGATTTTAAATGAATGAGTCCGATAATGTTCTACTTGTTGAATGCACTGTTCAGAACATAGCCTTTCTTTGACATCCAAGGGCAATGGAACATAGTTAGGTGGGAGTTCAGAATTAACCTTTGGTTGCTCAGTGGATGATGAAGACTCATTGGCAGTAGCCATTAATGCAATTTCAGATTCAGATTCTTCAGTAGGATCTGCTTTTGCGCTCCAGTCATAATCTTCCGAATCTTCACAGTCATCATCAACCATCTTTCCATCCCCTTCTTCAGACCAGTCTTCTTCAATTTCACATACCAAAGCCAGATTTGATGTAAGATCAGATGTAAACTGTTCTGCGTATGCACTCCAGTCATATCCGTCTTGCACACTTACAACCAATGCTTTATTCTGATCTTCTGGCTTCTTTTCATTTTCCTTCAATTCAGGCATAGGAAGACTTTGGTATGGTTTCTGAAAGAAACGCTGATTTCTGCCTTGATAACTCGTTGATTGTTGAGAGCTTTGACCTTGACCTTGATTGCTTGAACTAGCTTGGTCATTGAAATTCTTTGGAGCTTTACATTCTCTTGAGAAATGACCGTACTGGTTACAGTTAAAGCATCTGGCCTTAGATTTGTCAAATCCAACCGTCTTGTTAGCATGAGGTTTGTAACTTCTGTTAACGTATGCATGCTTTTGAGTACGATACGCTACCATAACCATCTGCCAATTCAGATCCATTTCTTCAACATCTACTGGATCCATTTCGAATAAGTCTTGAAGGACAACGTCCATTTGACTTAGATGACTACCTTGGTATGCTTGGAAACTTGCCATAAAAGCAGTAAAGGCAGTTTTAGTTTCATCATCTTGAAGCAAAATATTCATGACGTCTTTCACCTTGGCTTGAACATTTGGAATTTGATTTTCTAATTGATTCTTCACATTCTGACTTGGAACTTGAATTTGAGCTCTTGGTGGAGATTGAGGTTGAGAATAAGTTGGTGAGTTTGGAAAATATGCTGAATCAGTAAAGAAACTTGCACCAACAAATAAGTCACCCTCATCTTCAAACTTTGTTACATCTTGAGCAAGAAAAGCGTTATCAACAGTATTGGCAGGATTTACCACATACTTATACTGAGTTTGTGAGCTTGATCTATCAGTATTTCTTGATCCTTCATCAATCTCAACTTCTTCGATTTTTCCAATAAGCAAATCAAGTTCCATTGGAAATTTCTCAGTATGTTTCAACAAAGTAACAGTTTGTTTCCAGGATGATGGTAAGGCACATAATAATCGATCATTCAAGTCTTGAAGTTCAGTCTTCACTCCGAGATTTGTCATCTCAGTAGTTAAGTGAACAAACCTGTTCATCATCTGGTGTACTGTTTCTCCATTAATATGTTCAAAAAGTTCCAGTTGCCTCTTCAACTTTGATTTCTTCAAGCTTCTCAATTGTTCTCCTCCTTCACATATCGACTTCAATGCTTTGAAGCATGTATAACCAGTCTGATATCCATCCAATCTTGACAAAACCTGAAGTGGCAGTCCCTTGCACATTAAAGAATATGCCTTGCTATCATTTTTTACCTTCCTCAAATCTTCAGCTGACAAATTATCTTCTGGATAAGGTTCAGTAGAGTCTTTGGTGTAGGTACTAGCACTGTCTGGTTGTGTCTGAGTTGGAATGTGAGGACCCTTCTCAATTGATTTCCACAAGTCATTGTCAATAGAACACAAGTGATGTCTCAACCTGATGGTCCAGTTCTTGAAATCTGCACGATTCAAAAGTCTAGGAACACGGTTATCAGAGTCATCATTAGGAGCCATTTTAACAATTTGTTTTTAAAGAAAAATATTTTTGTTTGTTTTTTTTTTTTTTTAAAAAAAAGAAGTGATTAAAATACTAAATTAAGACAAGAAATTAAAGATAAGACAAGAAACAAGTATTAAAAACAACTAAAATAAGTCAGACGGCAACACAGTGAAAATCCTTCTTCAGCCGGCCAAACAATGGATTTGTTCTTCACCCGGCAGAAATAAGTCTTCACCCGGCAAAACAGTTACCCGGCTAAACAGTTGCACAATACTTTGTTCTTCACCCGGATGAACAGTTACCCGGCTATAAGAAAACTTCACACGGCAATAAGTCTTTGACCCGGCAGAATCTTGACACAAAAAGCTTCCCCGGCTGAACAGTACTCGTTCACACGGCAGATTGTTGATTACCCGGCTACACAGTTTGTTTACCCGGCTGTATTTTCTCTATCACCCGGCGTAACAGTATATTACCCGGCACAACAGTATCACTTTTATAAGTCAAATTCTTCACACGGCAAGCACAAATTCCTTTCCACGGCAGCACAGGACCTAATTTCTTCTTAAAATCTAAGTCCAAGGAAAATGTCTAAGTCAAATATATCACCCGGCAAGTTAATCTTCAACCAAACTCAACTGTTCATCATCTTCTTCGTGAAGATTTTCTGGGTTTTGTCTAAAATTTGTCCAATTAGTCCAAAATTCACACACAAGCTGTGAATCGATGCGATTAACAAACCCTTGTATCAATCAATCCAAAACATCTTCATTCTTCGATGAATTTTAGCAAAAAATTGATCGAACAGTACTTTTTCTATTCTTCTTAATTCTTCAGATCTGATGATGATCTGATAGAATCTACACAATCGTTGCGAATTAGAGTGATTATGATGATAAATCACACCTAAAAACACCAACAATTCGTTCAGATCATGATATTTTGAGCAATATTGATGTGTTTTGCTTAGAAACAGCGAAGAACACAAACCGAAAGCTCTGATACCAATTGATAGGTTCAATTGGATCGATAATATCACTCAAATGATCAGAACAAAGCGTACAAACAAACGATTCAATCACACACACAATTCATACTCATAAATTCTCTTGTATATTGATGATCAAAGCAATTCGCAGTACAAAATGTGCAGGAGAAAACAATTACACACAGTTAATTCTCTCTCTAACAGTGCAAAAAGTCTCTCTCCTAACACACGCACTCTACATGCTTTATAACAAACAAAATGCAAGTTTAAGGAAAATACACAATAAACCCTAAACTATACAAACATATAAACAAAGATACAAAGTAAATTCTTAACAGGAAATAACCCTAACATTAACGTTTTAAATTCGAGTCGAAACGTTGAAAAACAATGGTTTTTGGGTCTGCCGGAGTTTTGCCGGAATCCGGCGAAGTGGCCGGATATGTACTGCCGGAAATACGGGATGGGGCTGGGGGGTTGGGTGATTTAATGTATTATTTACAAAATGGCCCTTCAAGTTTGTCTTGTTTTATTAATTGTGTTTCAAGCTTTAATATAGTTTTTGAATTTGACAGTTTTAACACAAAGTTAATTAAATCTTTATTTTAACAAAATAATTTAACCACGTTAACACGTAACGTTTATAAAATTGACGTTTTTGAATGTTAAAGTCACAGTTGATGTTAAAGGTTCGTTTTCTTGACTTTAAAGTATTCTTCTTTAGTAATATTTACAAATCTCTTAAAAAAAATATGTTTCATATACTTTTGAGATTTAATTATTATATTTAGTAATTAATTAGTAACCGTTAGATATAGTACGACAAAATACGATCGATTATTTAAGACGAGAGTAACGTAAAATCCAACATATTTATTCGCATTAATAATGACGGAATGTTACATTTTTACGAAAAATAAATACGACTACAATAAAGAGATATAATTTCGGGTTCGAGTCGGGCATTCAGCTTCGGGTTTGGGGCAGATGTCACAGTCTCCCCTCCTTATAGAAATTTCGTCCCGAAATTTGCTCAAACCGAAGCAGAAGATGAGACAGAAAGACGCGATTATTTAGCTTTCCATTATAAATGTAGTTACGTTATTTAGTTCTCCCGATTTGAACAAGAATTACGTTAGTCTCGAGGAGTAATTAGAATACCCCCGCTTAAGCACTGGATAATAAAAAAGACAATGGAAATCTGCGCAAACACTTGCTCTCAAACACGTGACAAAACTTGCTATGGTTTCCATGCACCAACTTTCATAATTCCGTGTGCACCCGTAATTACTTTAGTTTTTGCATGGACCACATAGTTCATTCGATCACGTGCGAGTCAAATGTGCATAAAATTTCTAAGTTAAGATAATGGTACAAGTAGGTTCCGAAAGTATATTCGATAGCATTTAGTTCTTGTGAAGTATAGTTTAAGATGATACGTAATTGATGAGTTGAGAGAATTGAGTTTATTAGGAAATCGTTGCCCATGATAATAGTTTTATTCATAGATACAAATAGTTAAGTTCGAGTACTGAAATTGTAACAACATAAGTTTTTGAAAACCAACTTTATGAGTGTATGATGTAGATATCAAAGGTTCATGGTATTGCAAAGTTCATAAGCGTTAGTTCATGGTGTGCATGTAATATTCTGGTTTATTAGAATTATAGAAAGATTAGTTTCATAAAAAAAATTTGATGATGGGGATAATCTCATTTATAGTTCAAATGTATAGATCACCCAGTTCCTATTGAATTCGATTTTTAGGACATTTGAGTTCATATAACAAAAGCGTTAGGTGAACCTTTTAAACAAATTAATTAAATAATGAATTTATAAAATAAATTGAAAGTTTTTAATCTTTACCATAGAATAAGGGATTGATTTGAAAATACATAATGACACAGTCTAAGTTTTAAGTATCCGGTATTAGAAAATATATACATGGTGCTTGTGGCAAGACTTTATATCATAATTGAGAAGGCGTGATAATATTGTGAAATCGTTAAAATAACCAATCCTTTTTAAAGAAATCATTTATCATAATTCTTTTGTTTATTAAAACATATATATTATTTTATTATGTATATATATATGTATCTTCCTTGAGAAGATATTAACTATTGGTTGGTAGTTTTACAAAAACCGTAGATAAAACATGGTATTTTATGTAGAAAGTTTATACGTAAGACAAGTTGGGTTTGAATGAGTTTATAAAAACAAGATTTATAGAATTTCATTAGTGATCATATATACAATTGAAATGTTTTAGTTCAATGAGCTTAGGAATAGTTGTGCAATGAGTTCACATTAAGTTTGGAAAACGAATATATGAATAGCAATATAGAATCATTTAGTAGGGGATTAGAATTTGAATTAGAATCTTATGATAACCTTAAACAATATTTGAGTATTTGAAATCAAGTTGAGATACTTTGGAGGTAAACGTTCGATTCGTAAATCAAACGAATGCGTTGACATGTCAAAATAGTAAATCTGTTACGAGATTTTCAAGAATCATGAATTAAGTTTTAATTTGGGATTCGATAATTGAATTGAGATTAGAACCTTAAATTTGGTATTTGGTATTTGTTTTGAAGTTTTGATAGTTTGGTTGAGGTTATCCAATATGTCTTAGTTTTGATTCAGAACATTTGAGACGCGATGGTATTAGCGAGTCATTCAGTCTTGTTGTTCTTCTATGAGATAGGATAGAAAAGATTTTCATGGAACATAAGAAAATGTTGGATAATACAAGTTGTAATGGAACTTTTGGATTGGATAGAACGAAAAATTGTACTTCGAATTTTCATAGAATTTTAGAACACATAACGTAGTAGACACTTGGAAATCATTGAAATGTAAATAAGCAAAACTTGGAATAACATTTGAAATGATATAGAAACTCATTGAAATAATTTGAAATCACAGAAAATGATAATCATAGAATCCATAAATAAATAGAACTTGAAGGCTTAGGAATGTGTCTTGGTTTTGGACACTTAAGACTTATCAAAGTGTTAAGTTCGTTTTCAACGTATTCAAGAAAGCATGCTTTAGCCTATAGGGTCACACTCATCTCGTCCATCCCCAGGTAAGCATACTGGTCTCTTAAAGAGATTTATACGAAATGCTTTGCCTTAGACAGGATGTCCGTGATACAGGCGTTCCCCCTTCCGGATTGCACACGTTCCTACGTTTCAAACTTACTCAAGACGATGACGAGATTCCACAAAGAGAAAGATCCTAATCACACAGACGAGTCTCTTGTAGCTCCTTCGCGAAATCGGATAAGAAGTGAGATAAAGAAAATACATAGAAAGGTTCATAAAAATGGATAAGGGAATAAGTTCTAGAAGAGTTTTCTAAGCACAAACTATTTGCACTAAGGACTCTTAGGTTATAGTCTAGGACGGTGTGTTTCTAATACCCTATCCTAGTTCCCTATAACCATGGCTCTGATACCAACTGTGACACCCCGCCCGGTGGCGGAAAACACCGGGCTGTCATAGAATTGGATATCCGTAGTAAACGAAGCACATGGTATTACTTTTATTAAAGTCTAATAATTATTGTCATAAATTTGGCAAAACCCAAGTCTTAAATGCGAAACAACAAATTCATAACAGCAGTAATAGTCATGTTTAGTATTATTTCTAGGTCCAAGTCCCTATGTCTTGAATAGCAATAAAACAAGCCAAAATCACGCGCCACCTGAAATACGCGAAAATAAAGTTAGCTACACAAGCTAGTGAGTAAAACCCAATTGAATAGTAATAGTATTGAAATCCGAGATCAACAAGATATGCTGCGCAATCCCATATGTATAGTAATTTCGTAATATCACCCTACCAGGACCCCTAGAATAGAATAGCACACCAACCACAATAGAAACCATAGTATCTTGTTTAGCCATTTGTCATGAGAACCACTCATGTAAGAAATAATGATGACTTTTAATAACCGTCGTTTACCGTCTCGATATATAAGTCATCATTTAGCAATTTAGGGACATGGCATAGTATAGCATCATAGCATAGCAACATAGTATAGCAACATAGTATAGCAACATAGCATCTCGACATAGTAAACATGGAATTAGAAAGGCCGGGTTTAAATCACCTATCGATGTTGTACAAGCAGGTGGGTTTGTCAAACCATTAGCGCTAACATTGTACCGGTGGGATTACAAAGCAATAAAACTACTTTTAACTAACACATAAGATTGCATCAAGTCGCGTACTAGATTAACATATTTGTATGATCTCTTTTAGAAAACGAATAGAAACCGCAATATAGTAAAAGACATATTTCAGCCCCAAAATAGTAAAATGGAAAAAGGGGAGTGAGTTTACTCACCTCAAATACGAGTCTGAAATAGTATAGCAAATACTTAGATAGAACCGAGGACTTCCCAAATACTAGATTTACCTAAGTAATGAGAATCCTACTTAGCAACAAATAGTATAGAAAACCGGAATGGAAAATAATAGATAAGACATTAGATAATTTGGATTCTAGGTTTCGGTTTGGGATTTGGGATTTTCGGTAAAACGATTTCGAAAATATATAGTTTATTTATTTGTAACGTCGTGATAGATAATAATATTTCTAACAATATGTATTTGAAATTCATACAATATATATATAAACTATTTCATCGTATCGTCATGATATATATAATAGCAATTCGAAATATATATATTTTTAACAATAAATATTTTGATGTTAAGGAAATATACAATTCCTAAGAAAATACTTTTAACCTTAAAAACATTGACATTTGCATATTGAAATTTACAAGTTTTTAGTTATTATTATATATTTAACTTATGTTTAAAATGTGTAAAAATAAGAAAGTTAAAAAGAAGGTGGCAGTGGGACTCGAACTCGAGGCCACACGCACACAACCAAGTCAACAACCCGCTGAACCAGAAGCTTTTTTTGTTACATATCTCGTTTTCAAATTGTTTTATCCTTTCAAACACAACAAAACCCATTTCCCATTCCAAGCCCTAGAACAAAGATCATCCAAATTCGATTTTAATCTGCTAATTCAATCCAGTAAACCATAGGGCTTTTGATCTACACATGATAAGAAGAATTTTGACATAAAGAACTTACTGAATTGAAGGCGAATTGGATCAGTGGAACCGAAGAACAATACGCGACGGGTCGGTAAATCAAACACGGTGTTCTTGGTGATTTTTGTTGAAATTAGAATAGCAGATAGTGAATTCGAGTTTAGGAGAGTGTATTGGTTAATTTAATTGTATTGTTTTGATCAGAAACCAGTCTAATGGTTTCGAGTACGGTTACGAATTTGTTGGTGTTAATTGGGTGTTAAATCATCGGTTACAGCTCAATTAAGTGTTATTAACACACTCTATTCACTACAAGAATCGTTTTGGATAGTTTAATTTTGACCAAAGTTAGCGTTTTGATTGATTTGGTATTAGTGGGTATTAAAAGACGACGCCGGTTACCAAAACTTGATTAAACAAGCTCCTTGATGCGTTATAATTCAATTAAACGTGTTTGTGGGTTCGAGTATTGCTCAAGGATCATTTTAACGTTTTAAATTCGAGTCGAAACGTTGAAAAACAATGGTTTTTGGGTCTGCCGGAGTTTTGCCGGAATCCGGCGAAGTGGCCGGATATGTACTGCCGGAAATACGGGATGGGGCTGGGGGGTTGGGTGATTTAATGTATTATTTACAAAATGGCCCTTCAAGTTTGTCTTGTTTTATTAATTGTGTTTCAAGCTTTAATATAGTTTTTGAATTTGACAGTTTTAACACAAAGTTAATTAAATCTTTATTTTAACAAAATAATTTAACCACGTTAACACGTAACGTTTATAAAATTGACGTTTTTGAATGTTAAAGTCACAGTTGATGTTAAAGGTTCGTTTTCTTGACTTTAAAGTATTCTTCTTTAGTAATATTTACAAATCTCTTAAAAAAAATATGTTTCATATACTTTTGAGATTTAATTATTATATTTAGTAATTAATTAGTAACCGTTAGATATAGTACGACAAAATACGATCGATTATTTAAGACGAGAGTAACGTAAAATCCAACATATTTATTCGCATTAATAATGACGGAATGTTACATTTTTACGAAAAATAAATACGACTACAATAAAGAGATATAATTTCGGGTTCGAGTCGGGCATTCAGCTTCGGGTTTGGGGCAGATGTCACAGTTTGCGTCTCGAAGGAGAGAGGGTAACACGTGAAGATCCGGAACATCCTTTGGTTTGTTTCAGTTTTTTTTTGCGAGTGTATAATCGAAGGGAATTGACGTTTTTGTTGCCCAAATGAGTAAAAACGACGAAAAATGTAAAACCTGACGAGGTGCACGACCGTGCTTCACTAAGCACGCCCGTGCTTGGCTCATGGAGCACGACCATGCTTCATAAGGCACGACCGTGCATTTTAACCGGAATTCAGTTTTTTTACTCTTATCTTCTTCTCCACAATTCACTTTCACATTTCCCTAACCTCTATTACAGCCACCCACTCGATCTACAGTACCAACTCGCGATTTCACCCCATTCCACTGGTTTCTTCCAAATTCCTTCTCAATCTCGGTATGTAACTTCGATCCATCTACTCTTTTTGTGTTTAATTCATAGTTTTTAGGTTTTTAGGGCTTGAATGGAGATGAACACCATTCTTGTCCCTGTTTTTAGGGTTGTTTATCTTGTTATTGTCTTCTAGATCCTTTCCCCTTTGTTAGATTTTGATTTTTGTGGCAATTAGTGGTGATTTTTTTGAGTTTTTTGGGATTGTTCTTCGTCATTACTGTAGCAGGTAAAGAGTACGACCGTGCACCTCAGACGCACGATCGTGCTCAAGTCAGGGGAGGTAGTGTTGTTGGCGCACTGCCTGTGCTTCCGAGCTCCTTGGCTCAAGCACGACCGTGCTTGACCTGCGCACGCCCGTGCTCCTCTCTAAACGGACAGGTCATGCTGTTAGCGCACAGCCTGTGTTCCCGAGAACTTTAACCTAAGCACGACCGTGCCTGGTCTATGCATGGTCATGCATCACTTCTTTTTGCCCAATTTTCATGTTTTTCTTTTTCATTTTCCCGTTATTTTTTCTGAATTTTTAGTTATGTTTGTAAAGATGGATCACGAGTGGCTACAGTTTGATTCTCGAGACAAATATGACCGACAATGCATGGCATCTCTTAATTCATTATGGGAACGCCGAAATCAGATCGAGTGTGCTCGTTACTTGGACTAGGAATTGGTCCAGAGCTTGAACCAAGACAGTTGAATGCAGCCCATGAAGACACCCCCCCTGGACGAGACTCTTTTCAATTCAGCATCCAAAATATACTAAGTTGATCATCGAGTTCTGATAGTTCGAGACTCTTTTCAATTCAGCATCCACAATATACTGAGTTAATCTTCGCGACATTCCAATTCAGTTATCCATCACGTGACATTTACAGGAAATGTCACGTGGTGCCTTTTCTGATAGTTCGAGACGAACCGAGCTTGGATCTAGATTTGAGATTGTTTGGGGATGTTGTTTGCGATCAGTGATGCGGAAACTCACTAATCACGTATTGATGCTTGAATGTTCATGAAGATCAATGCAAAGTATGATGAAGATGATGATAATATGAATAGGCTAAGTGTATTAGATCAATGGAGGTTACAAGAATATATGGAAAGAAATGCAAGCAACTCCTTTAACAAATGACCTAGGTGATTGTATTTATAGTCCATACCATTCACCTTACATTTCAACCTAAACACATGCAATTAAGCACAAACACGCATTTAAGCATGAAACGATTACACATATATATTCTAACGTCAAATATAAATAATGAACGTTTTCACCCGTGCTTGCTCGTGATGATGCTCGATATCTTCACTCGCTTATATTTGGAAAGTGACATCTTCAAATAACCCCAACATTTTCGTTTGGGGGGAACATGGAGAAAGATGTCTGTAGCTGAATTTTCACAGCGAATGGGACTATACACTGAGTCAGAGCTACAGACAGAACTTTTTGATGGACTGCACGATTTCATGAATGATTTCGAGAAGGCTGGGTTCTGGGAGGAGGTTTCTTCGGGTCCTTATGCGGCGAGAACCGCTAAGGCAACAAAGTTGAAGGATCCGCTGCATCGGTTCATTCACCGAATCCTTGTCGGAACCATCTGCTTGGGTGGCAATAGCGTAAGGAATGTCTCCACCCGAGATTTATTCTTCCTGTTCTACTTCATTCGCAGGGAGAATATCAATCTCGGTCATTGTCTGGCAAACTACTTGGTCACGTCTTCTGGCAAGCAGCAGAACAGCCAGATTTGCGGTGGGGTATACGTTACTCAGATGGCACAGCCTTTGGGGTTGTTAACCCGAGAGAATGTTGCTAGCCTCACACAATTTTATGATACACCGGCCCTCGACCTGAGGACTCTTCGCTACATGACCCTTATTGTTCAAACTCCAGCAAGCTGGTGTTAGGGCTCGTTCCTATTTAGAAGATTTACTTTGTACTTTGTTTATACAAGTTTGTATAGCTTAGGGTTAATTTTGTATTTTCGCTAAAGTGTTGATGCATAAAGCATGTTGCTAGAGAATGTTAGAGAGAGAGTCTAGATCACATATTTACACGTTAGAGAGAGAATTGTGTGTGTGATTGTATTCTCCTGCACCATTGTACTGCAACTATTTGCTTTGATCATCAATAGAAGAGAATTATTTAGTAATGGATTGTGTTGTTGATTGAATTGTTGTGTTTGTACTTAGATCATTCTGATTTGCAGCAATATCGATCCAATTGAACCTATCAATTGGTATCAGAGCTGTTGGTATTGTGTGTGTTCTTCGCTATTCATCAAGCAAAAACACATCAATATTGCTAAAATCATGATCTGAATGATCTGTTGTTGTTTATGGATTTGATTCACCATCAGAATCATTTCTAATTCACAACGATTGTGCATATTCCATCAGATTATCATCAGATCTGAGGAATTAAGAAGAAATTGAAGTTACTGTTCGATCGAATTTTCACTCAAATTCATCGAAAATTGACCATGTTTTGGATTAATTGATATAGGAGATTGTTTATCGATATCAAACACTGATTGGGTGTGAATTTTGAACAAATTGGACAAGTTTTGTTAAAATTCTGAAAAATCTTTATGACGAAGATGATGAACAGGATGAACTGGTTGAAGATTAACTAGCCGGGTGATAAAATTTGACTTAGACAATATTTTTGGACTTAGATTTGTGAACAAATAGGTCCTGTGCAGCCGTGTAAAGGAAAATTTGTCTAGACCGGTGAAGATTTGCAAGTAAAAGTTGTGTACTGTTGTGCCGGGTGACGTTACTGTTTAGCTGTGTGAAGTTACTATTCAGACGGGTAAAGCAACTGTTTAGCCGGGTGATCAACATTACAGCCGGATCAACTTGTTACTGTTCAGCCGGGTCATTATCTCTTTCAGCCGTGTCAAGTACAGCCGGGTGAAAGTGTTGATAACTGTGAAGCCGGGTGATAGTGTTTCAGCCGTGTCAAGTTTCTTTGCCATGTCAAGTTATATCTGTTCAGCCGGGTAACACTGTTTGCCGGGTGAAGATATCATGTATTGAAATTTACAACTGTTTAGCCGTGTGACTATTCAGACGGGTGAAGAAATTTCTCAGCCGGGTGAAGAAGAAAGTTTTCTGTTCAGCCAGGTGAAGAACAAAAATTCATTGTTCAGCCGCGTGACTTATTTTTAGTTGTTTAAACCTTGTTATCTTATCTTGTCATTACTTAGTCGCATTTAGTTTAAAATTTTAACTGTTTCTTTTCAAAAATCAACAAAAACACAAAAATATTTTCTTTAAAATCTTTAAAATGGCACCTAATGATGATTCTGATAACCGTGTTCCTAGATTGGTTAATCGTGCCGATTTCAAGAACTGGACAATCAGATTGAAACATCATCTATGCTCTATTGACAATGATCTATGGACGTCAATTGATAAAGGTCCTCACATTCCTACTCAGACTGCTCCTGACAGTGTAAGCACCTACACCAAAGATTCAACTGAACCTTATCCTGAAGATATTCTATCAGCAGAAGACTTACGAAACGTCAAGAATGACAGTAAGGCTTACTCTTTGATGTGTAAAGGGCTGCCACTTCAAGTGTTGTCAAGATTGGATGCTTATCAAACTGGCTACACATTGTTCAAGGCATTAAAATCAACCTGTGAAGGAGGAGAACAGTTTAGAAGTCTCAAGAAGCAGAAATTGAAGAGACAACTGGAATTGTTTGAGCATATTGCTGGAGAATCTGTGCACCAGATGATGAACAGATTTGTGCATCTAACTACTGAGATGACAAATGTTGGTGCAAAGACAGATCTTCAAGACCTGAATGACAGATTATTGTGTGCTCTTCCATCTTCATGGAAACAAACAGTGACTCTACTGAAGCATACAGAAAAGTTTCCAATGGACTTAGATCTTCTTATTGCAAAGATTGAAGAAGTGGAAATTGATGAAAGTTCAAGAAACTCTGACAGATTAGGTTCACATGCTCAGTATAAGTTTGTGGTAAATCCTTCTAACACAGTGGAGAATGCATTTCTTGCTCAAGATGCTGCTAAGACTGATGATGAGAGTGATCTGTTTGTTTGTGCTAGCTTTTACACTGATTCATCATATCTACCAAGCTCACCAATTTACTCTCAACCTCAATCTCCACCAAGAGCTCAAGTTCAAAGCCAGTCAATGAAATCTCAATCAGAAAACCAAAGTTCAAGTTCCACAGTTCAAGCCAAAGTAAAAGATGTGATGAATATCTTGTTACAAGATGATGAGACAAAGAATGCGTTCACTGCATTCATGGCAAGCTTTTAAGCTTATCAAGAAAGGCATTTGACTCAGTTGGATGTTGTGCTTCAAGATCTGTTTGAAATGGATCCTGATGACGTTGAAGAAATGGACTTAAACAGGCAAATGGTTATGGTCGCATATCGAACTCAGAAACATGCATATGTGAACCGAAGCTACAAGCCTAATGCAAACAAGACAGTTGGTTTTGACAAGTCAAAGGCCAGATGTTTCAACTGCAACTGCTATGGTCACTTTTCAAGGGAATGCAAAGCTCCTAAGAATCAGAATTATAATGATCAAGCTAGTTCAAGTGGACAGAATCATGGTCAAAGTCAGAACTCGCAACACTCTTCAAGCTATCAGAACAGGAATCAACGTTTCATGCAAAAGCCATATCAAAGTCTTCCCATTCCAGAACTGAAAGATGAAGGCAAAAAACCTGAAGATCAGAACAAAGCACTTGTGGTGACTGTGAAGGATGGATATGACTGGAGTGCTTATGCGGAACAGTTTACATCTGATCTTACATTGATAACACCAAATGATAACACCAAAGCTCAAGTGGTTAAAACTGAAAATGTCAAATCTAAGACAAAGAAAGTGTCTAAAATCAAACCAATCAAGTTTGTGTCAGCAGGAACGTTTGATATGAACTCATCTCATGGTAACCAATTAAATTCTAAGATCAAATCAAACTCTGGTCTGAAAACAGGTTCAGGTCCTAAGACTTCCGCTGTCAATGATAAAAGATTTGAATCAAAGAAGGTCACTAAGCAAGATGTTTCAAAATTGAACCAAGTTCCCAAACAATCAAAACTTGAAAACAAACAATCAAAGTCACAACCAAAATCTCCACAATAGAAACAAGTTAACTTCAAACCGAAAAAAATTGTGAATGAATCACGAGTGGGTTCAATATCTCGAGTTAACAATCGGCTCTTTAAGATTAGCAAGAAACATTGTGAGATTTGTGATCGTTATAATCATGTTACTGCTGAATGTTTCTTTAACAGGTACTGCGATTACTGTGACAAAAGAAATCATTCTTCAGAGGAATGTTTTTATAACAAGTTTTGTGATATTTGTGAAAGGAGAAATCAAGACACTACAGATTGTTTCTTTCGGAAAAACTCATTAAGAGAAATGACTCCTTTTCCGAATTTTCAAGGAAATCAATCCTTTGGTTTTAAAAAATTTAACCAAAGTCATTCTCCTGATTTGAGACCTTTCAAACGAATCAATTCTGGTTTTAATGAATATTCATCCAGAAATGTGCAGGTTAACAGTTTTAAGCCAAGAGCTTTGATGGTGAGAACTCAAAATTTTGAAAATAACCTTGATCCTAAGTTAGAGGAAAGGTTTTCAACTTTAAGAAGAAAGCAAACAAATCAAGCCAGTGGCAGAAACAGTTTTCAACCAAATCTCTCAAATGAATCAAATTTTCAAAATCTACATTATCAACAAGTTACTGTTACAGATAGATTCGGAAAACCCAAGACCATGTGGGCCTGGGTTGACCAAACTAACTAAGTAAATGTTTAAATGCAGGTACGCCCTCGAAGACCTATCAACTCATGGTTTGTTGATAGTGGGTGTAGCCGGCATATGACAGGCAACCATGCCTTGCTTCAAGATTTTAAGCTAAATTAAGAATGGTACGCATGTTGCATTTGGAGGAGATGCTGGTGGAAAAATCACTGGAGAAGGAACTGTGTCAAATGGGGTTATTAGCTTTGATAAAGTCAACTACTGTGCACAGTTGAACTTTAATTTGCTAAGTGTATCTCAAATTTGTGACAAATCCTATTCAACATTGTTTGATGATTCTTTTTGTTACATACTCAAACCAGGTTTCAAGATTGACAATGAATGGGTGGTGGTTAAAGCTCCAAGAGATCGAGACGTATACAAGCTTGATATGTCTCAGATTGATGGTGAAACCGAAACCACATGTCTCATTGCGCATGCATCAAATGATGAGAGTCAGCTTTGGCATAGACGGCTGGGCCATTCAAACTTCAGAAACATGAATCGACTGGTGACTGGAAATCATGCTGTAGGAATACTGTCAATGAAATTCTCAACAACTGATCTCTGTCCAGCATGTTTGAAAAGGAAAACAGCACCGAATGTCTTTTAAGTCCAAGCAAGAAAACTCCATTTCAAAACCCTTACAGATGCTACACATGGATCTTTTCGGACCAACAAATGTTCAAAGCATCGGAAAGAAGTCTTATTGTTTTGTCATCATTGATGATTTTACTTCTAGGGTTTATTTCTTGCATGTTAAATCTGAAACTGCTGAGTTGTTAAAAGAATTCATTATCAAAGTTGAAAATCAGTTGTATTGTAAAGTAAAAATCTTGAGAAGTGATAATGGAACCGAGTTTAAAAATTCTGATGTGGACTCGTTTTGTGCAGAAAAAGGAATTGCGTGTCAATTTAGTGCTCCAAGAACTCCTCAACAGAATGGAGTTGCAGAAAGGAAAAAATCGGACCACTAACCGAAGCTGCAAGATCCATGCTCGCAGATGCCAAAATCCTTATCACATTCTGGGACGAAGCTATTGCTACTGCCTGCTTTGTACATAACAGGACATTATTGGTTCAGGATAAACATAAAACGTCTTATGAGTTATTATTTGGAAGGAAACTGAATATTTCATACTTGAAAGCGTTTGGTTGTTGAAGTTGTTGTGAATCAGCAAAATTCTCCTAATGATGGTGGATCTTTTCATACTCAACCATCATCAGATCCGAATGTTGAAGTTGTTCCAGAAAAAATTGATTTACTTCATCAATTCACCAGAACAAGTTCCTAATTTCACTCCGCATACTTCTACAATTTTACAAGATCTACCGAATATGAATAAGTCTAATTTGGAGACTCAAGTACAAGGTGACGAAATTCAAACTCACTGAGTTCATTGGAATCATCCTATCTCTCAGATTATAGGTCCTTTGAATCAAAGAACCATGAGAAGTCGGACTGAGCATGCAAACGTTTGTCTTTATTCATGTTTTCTTTCTCAAGTGGTACCGAAGAACATTTTAGAAGTGTTGCAAGATAATAATTGGATTGAAGCCATGCATGAGGAGTTACTTCAGTTCAGAAAACAAGAAGTTTGAAAATTAGTGGACTTACCTCAAGGAGAAAATACTATTGGTACAAGATGGTTGTACAAGAACAAGCCAGATGAACGTGACATTGTGGTAAGAAATAAAGCCAGACTAATTGCACAAGGTTACACTCAAGAAGAAGGTATGGACTACGAAGAAGTGTTTGCTCCGGTCGCTCGACTTGAAGCTATTCGCGTTTGTCTAGCTCTTGCCTCTTCCATGAAGTTCAAAGTGTTTCAAATGGATGTCAAAGGCGCATTTTTGTATGGACCAATTACCGATGATGTATACGTCAGACAACCTCCAGGTTTCGAAGACCCTGAGTATCCACATCGTGTATACAAATTGAGCAAAGCTTTATATGGTCTACATCAAGCCCCAAGAATTTGGTACGAGACGTTATCTAAACATTTGCTAGAACATGGTTTTTCAACAGGTCAGATTGATCCTACTTTATTCATGAAGCGGGAAAATGAAGATCTTTTATGTGTTCAAGTGTATGTTGATGATATCATCTTTGGATCAACAAGTCCATCCATGTGCAAAGAGTTTGAAGAGATTAAGAAATCCAGATTTCAGATGAGTTCTATGGGGGAGATTAAATTCTTTCTCGGATTACAAGTAAAACAGTCAGCAGACGGAATTTTTATCAACCAATCAAAGTTTGTTGAAAAGTTGCTGAAGAAGTTCAAGATGCAAGATTGTCAAACTATTCGAACTCCATCTGATGTTAACTGCAAAATCCAACCTGATCCAAAGGGCAAATCTGTTGATCAAACACTTTACAGATCAATGATCGGTTCACTGATGTATCTTACTACATCAAGACCAGACATCATGTATGTTGTATGTGTGTGTGCCAGATATCAGTCCGATATTAAAGAGTCGCACCTGATTGCTGTCAAACGTATATTCAGATACCTTAAAGGGAAACCTAATCTCGGGTTATGGTATCCTTATGAAGGAAATTTTGAATTATATAGTTATTCTGATAGTGACTTTGGTGGTTGTGTTCTTGACAGGAAATCGACCACAGGTGGATGTCAGTTACTGGGACCTCGCCAAGTCTCATGGCAATGCAAAAAGTAGACTAATGTTTCCGTATCCACTGCTGAAGCAGAGTACATCGCTGCATCTGCGGGATGTTCTCAAGTTTTGCGGTTACAAAATCAATTGCTTGACTGCGGGTTCAACTTTCTCAAAACTCCTATTTACATTGACAATATTGCTGCTATGTTCATTACTGTTAATCCTGTTCAACACTCAAAAACAATACATATCGAAATTCGATATCACTTTCTCAGAGACAACTCTGAAAAAGGTTTAATAATTTTGATTAAAGTTAATACAGCCAAACAACTAGCAGATCTTTTCACAAAACCATTTTTGTCAGGACGGTTTGAATTCTTAATTCAATCCATAGGGTTAATCAACCATGATTAATTCTATTTTATGAAAATCAAAAAACAAAATCAGAAAATATAAAATCCAAAAATATAATAAGTCGATGTCGATTATTGATTCCTATGTCTTTTTATTCTTGCATTGTGAGTGTGCATGACAAAGAAAAAGGAAACAAAACAAAAAGAAAGAAAAAGCAAAAAGAAAGAAAAAGCATGTCATAAGAATCTACATTGCAAAACGTGAGAACGATAGTTACACTAGACATTATCTGTTACATCATTTTTAATAATAAAGACTTAATGATCTTTGTGTTAAGTTCCTTTGTTATACATGTCTAAATATATATCTTTTGATGAACTTCTTGTAATGTTATTTGAACATAATCGGGTAACGATGCAATCTATTCAGTGTGATGAACCGCATCATGAGCTTCTTTGTTGTGGTATCCACAGACCTGAAGTCTCACATGAAGTCTCTTTTGAACTTCAAGGAGCAGCAAAAGATTCCCAAAGTTGGAACAAAAAGAGTCCCAAATGTGGACCATCACCAAACAAATTCCAAAAAGGAATTCAGAAGATTCCCAAGGGGAACAATAGGAAATGAAAAATTCCAAAATGGAATTCAAAAGAAGTCCCAAAGTGGACCAAATTCAAGTAGAACCCAAATTCTACACTGTTTATGTTTGTAAGTGACCAGGTTTTTGTGCAACATGCATTCGAGTTGTTGTTGATGAGGAAATATGTTGACATATGTATGCATGTGGGTCACATAAGGCATTTTAATCGATCCTTAAGCTCAGCATGATACTGAAAAAGTAAGTGTGTCAATTCGAGCTAATTGGTATGTTTTCATATCATCACTCAATCAAACATAAGTCAAATGTCTATTCAAAACTTGTAAAACATGTTCAGATAATGTATGGTATGATCTCACTACGATATATTGATTCATTGCATAGTATATGTATTTACTTTAATGTGTGTGCTTTGTGTGTGCATGCATATGAATTCTTTATTGACACATCGACATCCTATTTAAACTTATAAATTTCAAAGAAATTTCAAGTTTAGGGGGAGAAATAAAGAAAAAGTGCAAAAATTTATCAAAAATCAAAATAGTAAGAAATAAGTGTGTTGAATGTAAGGATCAAGTGGCTAATGAAAGCAAAAGTGTTGGTTATGTTAAAAATGAACCTATAGTCTTGTGATTATTTTTAATTAAAAATGCTTCGGGATATAGAAATTTTGGTGATGTAAAAATGTTTGCAAAATGTCATCTTTTGGAAATTAAAGAAAAATGAAGAAGGAAATTTTTGGGAATGAATTTAATGTGTTTATTTTGTTGTCCTAAATCATGTTTGGTAATTAATTACAAAACCCTAATAAGGATGTCTTGTCTAATTAATGTGTCAAGAATGATTGCAGGTGCAATAAATGCAGTTAAAAAAGTCAAAAGTCGAAGAAATGAAAATAGTTAAGTGTTGAAGAAAATCTGTTACTGTGCAGCCGGGTGATCAAGTTTTAACTAGCCGGGTGATGATATGTTTATCTAGCCGGGTGAAGTTTTGATTATCTTGACGTGTGAAGAGTTTGAAGTCATTATACAGCCGTGTGATAGATTGTTATGCAGCCGGAAGTGTTTTTAAACTGGCCGGTCCGATCGGTCGGACCGCTTTTTTTAATAATCCCGGTTTAATTAGACACGGTTTGATTGATGTTTCTGGACCGCTTCGAACCGTACCAACAGGTCCGGTCGGACCGGAACCGGAGCGCTATTAAACCGGGTTAGTAAAAATATATATTTTTATGTTTTGATTTTCATGGATTTTATGTATACATCTATTTATATTTGTGTTTTTTGTAATGAAAGTCAATATGTTGATTTTTTAAGTGATGAAAATGATGAACTCGTTTTACTTTGGCGTTAAAACTTGTTTAAATTATGATTTTTATGGTGATTCTTGGCGTGAGAACTTGTTTGGATTATTACTTATATTGTATAATTTAATATTATTGAACTTATATTGTGTCTAAATTGAAAATCTTATGGTATTGCTTTGATAAATATACAAATATCCTACCCCGGTCCAACCCCGGTCTGACCATTAAAATTAAAATAACTCTTCAGTGTCCGGTCCGGTTTTCAAAACATTGGCAGACGGGTAACAAAAGTCTGAAGTCACTATACAGCCGGGTGATGAAAGAAGACAATGCTACTGTACAGCCGGGTAATGAGTAAAACAAAACCAAGGTGTAGTCGTTCCAAACTTTGTGTATCAAACATGACACGACTATGTCATGACCCGACTCATGTTTACATATTGACACGTTCCAACAGTTGTCTGACTCGACCAAGCCTTTACACGAGGAAATTTAATGTGTATGAACACTCTGACCCGTCCCAACAATGTTGACACGGCTCAACAGTCATTGACCCGTCTCAATAGTGTGTGACCCGACTAAGTGTTTCTACATGTTAAAGGTGTATGTTCACATGTTGACCCGTCTCAAGGTGTGACCCTTCCCAACAGTAACATGACCCGTCTAAGGTTATTGGGCCTAAAATTTTTTACCCATCTGAATTGTTGACCCGGCCCAAATTTTTGACCTAATTTTGAGTCGTCTCATCTACATATAAATACTCGTTTCTTCACAAACACTTATCAATTTTCACAATCAATTTCAAAGAAAATACTTTGTGTTCAAATCATTTTATATCATATTCAATCAACGATTCTATAACAAGTATTAGAGATTCAATAAGGTATAAGCATCATGATCAAACATTCTCGACATCACTATTGTTCTTAAAATCGAAATATTGATGATGAACTGTAACTGAACTTGAATCGACACTTTGATCATTTGTGTAAAAACTGAAATCGATTGTTGTAATAGGTTAAAGTAACTGTTAATCACCAATATTCATCCATTAATCAACATTAAAACATCTGAAATCGACTGAATCAAAGAAAAATTTCAAAATTGAGTCGAAACCGCCTTTGATGAACATTGAATCATGTTCATGGTCTTGATCACAAATGATATGTAATCTTGTTTTAATTGATCAATTGATGCTGAAAATGATCTGAATCATGTGATACAACTTCATTAAACAAATGACAAATTTGTGGTTAAGTGACTAAGAGTTAAGACTGTTAACAGTTGATAATGAATATTGTCTCACAAGGTTTTTGAACAAGATGATATTCTCAAACTTTTGATTAACTTATGTGATAAATGTTAATGTTGAATTGTTACACTATGTCTTTATGCTTGTCTCTTGCACAAATGTTGCTTGTTTATCAATTTTTTTATAACTAACACACATGTCTTTATTTGTTATCAGATGAATGTCCTCAAGTATGAACCAAAGCACAATCTTGTGAATTTGTTGGATGAATCTATACCAGAAGCAGATGGATATAGAGATATGATTCGTTTTATGAGAAGAACCAAGTATGTATATGCAATGTGTGCCAAACCCATGGTATATGCAAATTTGATCAAATCTTTCTGGAGAACAGAAGAGGTGATTACAAATGAGGCTGGTGTATCTATGGTGAGGGGATATATTACCAGACAGTTACAAATAACTGTTTCTGAAGAGTCAATCAGGACTGCACTAAGATTAGATGAAGATGAAGTAGCTGCTCTTGATGAATATACGACTGCTGAATGCCAAGAGTGCTTTATCAATATGGGATACCCTCCTGTATTTCCTAACCAGCAGTTCGTAAGAGCTAGACTGGGCAAGCAATGAAAGTTATTATGCTATGTGATTCAACAGTGTTTATCCAGAAGAAGTGCCGGGTTTGAAAACTTTCCATCAGACATTGCATCTCCAATTGTTGCAATAGCTACAAATAGACCTTTCAACATGTCAAGATGGATCATGAAGGGGTTTATTTTCAATCTGGTGAAAGGGAAGAGATTTAAGTTCTTGATGTATCCTAGATTTTTTACAGTTACTGATCAACATTGCACATCCTGTGATTCATGAAGAAGGTGTGAATGGCGATTTGCTAATGACTGAAGATATGAATGCTTCATCTTATCGAAAGATGAGCATTGGAAATGTTGCTGAAGTGCAAATGTTTGACTATATGCGAGATATAGCAAACAATGTGGAAGATATTAGTGCTATATCATAATATTTCTCAAGGTGAAGTGGTTAATCCTCTAGATCTTGTTGATGATATCCCAGATGCACTTAAGTCTGATACTAGTGATGCTGATGAGAATGAGTCTGAGAATGAAGAATCAAGTAGCACTAAAACAGAAAATGATGATGATAAGAACATTGAAGCTGAATCGAATTCTGATCAAGTTGAAGAAGATATTGAAACAGATGTTCCTGAGAGTTCTAGGGACATCACAGTCTGTTACACCAGATCACGACAATCTAAGACTTTGACTGAACCAATAATTGTAGAGGATGCTATTGTGATTGAAGAAGTGAGTGTGACTGAACAGATAGATGTGGTTCAGATTGCACAAGATGTTGTTGCTGAAGTAGAGGCTGTGGCACAGACAGTTGATGAAACTGAAGCTGATTCTGTTCCTGATCCGATTGATATTGCCACATCATCTTCTCCTGCAACTGAACAAGTTGAAAAATTCTTGGAGTCTTCACCAAAAGTTGTTTCAATTGATGTGTTGATAGAGAAAGATAAGGAAATTGATAGATTGAAGAAGTTGGTAGAAGATTTGAGGATTGAGAATGAGTTGTTGAAGTCTTCGAATGAACGTAAAAAGAAGAGATTGACTTAGTTTTGGGAAACCAATCAGAAGAATATGAAGATCTTCAATGAGCTAGATGCAGAGTATGAAAAACTCAAAGATGATTACAAAGAGCTTTATGCTGCTGGAGAAATGGCTTGAAGAGAAACAACCAAAATAATCCGGACCTGCATCTGACAAAGATTTCTCTGATGAAGTGGTAGGAGTGTCTGATACTCCAAGAGAAATTAAAGTTTACTATACTAGATCACGAGGATCTAAGGCTGTGGCAGAACAGATTGATAGATCAGTTCCTATTCCCAATGATGCTGCTGCTAGTGTTTCATATGACAAAGCGGAGGGAAAACATAAACTTGATAAAGTTCCTGAGATCATTGTAGAAGATGTGTCGTTCAAGAAAGCTAGAACCGAGGAAGCAGTTCAAGTTGAGCCGGTTCAAGTTGAAGTTGTTAAAGAATTTGAAGTGATTGACATATCTGGTGAAGTTGGCACATCAAAGACTGATACTGAAATGGATATATCTGAAGAGATTCCAGTCGATCTAGATGCACGGTTTGCTTATTTGGAAAGAATGAAGTACAATCCTGTCTATTTGAATGGACTTACAGTCAGTCAAATAAACGAGGAGTACGAAAAGTGTGTCAATGCCCAAGATCGAGTAGATGGAGATAACAGAGAATTTGTTGTAGAACCGGGTGAATGGACTCCATTGCAAGAAAGTCTAAATATTGACGATCTTCCACCTGAAGAACTGTATCATCAGAACCCGGAGGAGATGACTTCTGTTGATATGCGTCAATGGCTACAATCAAGAAATTATCCGTACAATACTCTAAAGAGGTTGAAGAAAGAGTCGTTGAAAAAGATTGTTGTTAGTTTTCAGGCCCCGGAAAAGATGCATAACCGTATGCTCTTTTTGGATTACAATAATCCACAGTACTTCGAACTAACCAAAAGGTTCTAAGTATTGAAACCAAAGGAGATACAATTGATGGTCTTACCAGAAGATGCTCATAAAAAAAGGAAAGACTTGATAGATATGTTTCCTAGTGAGGTGAAAGCTTACCACATTCCTATGGATGTACGAGAGTCATGGCATAAAGCTGCCACAGCAGGTGATATTGTGAGATTACTGCTGAGCAAAGGTCAATCTGTTTCCGACCTGCTTGATTCGATGATCGTGCCGGAAAAATCCAAGGATGTGTAGATCATAGCCTGGAAGTATGATGAAGTCTTTGATGCATTTATGATCAAGCGAGTAAATGGTTTATGTGATGTTTATCACTACTACTCAAGCATCTTCAAACTTCCTATTCAAGATCTCAAGGAGTTAAATAAGTTGCGCCTGATAAATCATACAAGGGCTGAGCGTGGTGAAAAGTGTGCGATACTTTTGGACGGTGGAATTAGCCGAATGCCTAAGTTTCTGGAGTTTCGTGGCCAACAAGAAGATAAAGTATATTTGGATAATAAGAAGAAGAAGCAGAAAAAGTTGATACTCCATGACATGTACTTAGAAGAATTTTCAGACGAATACTTTGATAAAGTAACTGATTCAGGATTGAAAGTGTTTGATGGTTCGCAGAAGACGAAGCCGATTCTGAAATTTTTCTATCATGAAGAAACATTTGAACTCAAGATAGTTCGTGACTTAGAAGATTGGGATCATGATATGATCACCTTGTTTAGCACTTTCGAGCTCAAATTGCTTCATCCATCCTGCATTGATCACTTGCAAAATCATAAGATGGAGAAGATGAAGAATCCAGTGGCAGAGGCAGACATAAAATTATTTGAAGTCATGACTGAAGTTATCGGAGCTGCCACAGAAAAGATTCGATTAAGGAAAGCATTACTCAATGCTGACCTTGTGAAGATCAACATTCCAGAGATTGAATTTATGTGGATTACGTCCAAGGGTACTTTAGAAGTGCGAGCCAAAGGAAGGAAAAGGTCGTACGAATTTTATGCTAATATTGATTTTGCAGGTATCACCTTGGATACACTTAAACAGATGGCTGCCTGTGATATACTCACCAATGAGTCCAAGCCGGGACAAGCCATGATAGCAGAATAGTTCAAGTCGTGTATTGAAGAAGCTATAAAAGAACAAGAAGAATTTGTTGGAAAACAGTTGTTGAAAGTGAAAGATGAACCAGAAGATTTTGAATGAGAATTTTTGATTCGAGAGAGATTGAAGATTAAAGAGAAAAAGATTAAAGCTGAAGATTTTTTATTAGAAGACAAAAGATAAATCTTAGGGGGAGTACTATTAGAGCTCGTTCCTGTTAGAAGATTTACTTTGTTCTTAGTTTATACAAGTTTGTATAGTTTAGGGTTAATTTTGTATTATCCCTAAGTGTTAATGCATAAAGCATGTTGCTAGTGAATGTTAGAGAGAGAGAGTCTAGATCACCAATACACGTTAGAGAGAGAAACTGTGTGTGATTGTATTCTACTGCACCTTTGTACTGCAAGTATTGCTTTGATCATCAATACAAGAGAATTATTTAGTAATGGATTGTGTTGTTGATTGAATTGTTGTTATTGTACTTTGATCGTTCTGATTTGTAGCAGTATCGATCCAATTGAACCTATCAGGGACTTCGGCAAAAAGAGACAACAAGAAGCATACGATATGCTCGAAAGGGTAGCCGCGAAGAGCTATTCTAGTCACGCGCCACGATCTAGGACATCTCATCATGGAGTTCACCAAGTTGACTCCTACATCGCTTTGACTACTTAGTTGGAGGCTCTCTCCACAAAATTTGATCAAATGCAGGCAAATCGTGTTTAAACATGCTGTGAGTTATGTGGGGGGCCACATCCAGGTAGTGATTGCCAAATGGGGGAATTGATGCACGAGCAGGTTGATTTCATGGGTAACCAGACTCGTCCCCAGAACAATCCCTACAGTAATACTTATAATCCTCGGTGGAGGAATCACCCAAATTTCAGTTGGAGGTCTAGTTCCCTAAACCAACAACCACCCGGATTCAATCAGCGTCCCCCATTTCAGCAGACTCAAACTCAATCCTTCCAGTCCCGTCCTCCACAAGCCTCACTCCATAATCAGGGACCCAGTAGTAGCTCACAACCCCCACCAGAAGGGAAGGCTACTATTGAAGACATGATGACCTTGAAGTAGTACGCATCAACGCATACATAGTCTCATTCCTATAATATGTTGGTATCCATGATTCCCTCAACTCAAAAATATCAGCCAAGCAGTTGTTGTTAGATTGATCAAAATCTTCAATAACAGAATGCCAACCAATCTCAAATTCATTAGGACTAAGAGAATCAATCAAAACAATATCATATATACGTTGTTTTCAATCAGTAGTATTACAAAGCGTTATGCCAAACTAAAAACACCAAATTAAAAAACACCATAATAAAGAACTCCATTATATGCTGACCACCATATAAAAAAATGTTATATTGATTTCACACCTTGTTTGGCAGTTTATGCATCACATGCGACATTCATAGCTGATGACGACTGCCAGTAAAAACCTCCTAAATAGCCTTTTTCATGGTTGGGTCTTGATCGGTAACAACTACATTCGGTTGTTTACCAAAAGATTTAAAAAAACATCTAAGCAACTATTAGTTAGTTTCAGCCGTCTCTGATGCCAATAATGCAGCACCAAAAGACCCGTTATTGTTATTGTAATCAATGCCATTAAATGGAACAAACACCAATGAGTACCTACAAAAAATTAAAAAATGTGCACATGAGTTTAGACCAAAGTATAACATTATATACATGTTTGAGCAATACGTAGCGCCAAATGACATAATATCACCAAAAACTTTATAGTTCCTCTAAGATTCTTAACCAGACCAAAACAACCCGACCAAATTATTGTCATTATTAGTAATATACTCACAAGAAAATTAATTTCCCTCTTGTAATTCTTACAATCACACACCAACCTCCTCGAAACCATCAAATATAGTTCTCATTACATTAAAAGCCCTGACAAGCCCAATGTTTTTTTTACCATACATTAAATCATATGCTTATACAACTTGCTCAAATTTTTGATGAAGCAAGAAAGTGCATGTCTTCATCCTCAACAAAAGGATGATTATGTTCCTTAGCGCGCGCGCACACACACATATATATATATATATAGAAATGAGATATTTTGAGAACACATTGGTATGACGTTTTCGTATTGATTATGGTGTTATATTACCTGAATAATTACGAACCTTGTTTGTTGTATGATTTTGAAGATAGCTTCATCTTATATAAGTTATGGTGTTTTCATAACTATGTAATCATTATAGGTAATCTCTTATATAATCATTGTTATGACGTTTTTATAGTTGCTCGACTAAAATAAGTTATGAATTTTACGAAAGTTTGATCTTATTTATCCTATGGTGTTTTTATTGAATATATTTTTATATGAATGTCGTTTCTTGGGTTTATTTGAAAATGTCACTTTACAGGCAAGCACGAGCAAGCACAAGTTTTTTTGAAGATGTCACTTTACAAGCAAGCGAGTGAAGACCCCCCCCCCCCCAAAAAAAAACCTAACCCTTAAAACAAAACCAAAAAAACCAACTCTTAAAACTAAACACAAAAACCTAAATCTAAAAAATGAAAACAAAATACTAATCTAAAAAATATAAATAAAAAATTTAAAAGATGAAAGAGTTAAAAAGAATCAGTTAATTAGTTGTTATATATTTAATGTTTGAAAAGACTTAAATAATGTAAGAAGAAAAAAAACTCATTTATTTATGTAAAGTTAAAACACATGCTTATATTTATGATTGGATTTACATTTTAAAAAAATTAAATCTTATTTAAATATTTTAACAGGATTGATGAGTGAAAATGTATGTACTTGTTTCATGTTTTATTTAAAACATTAATATAAAAATCATCTATATATTAAACTGATATTAAAAAGTTATCTACTATGAACTTTGAATATATTTGAGTGAAAGGTATCTACTAGTAGAAATATTGCATTTAGAAAAACCAAATATCATATTTCTTTAGAATTGAATGTTTCGAATAATTCACCCAATAATTTATTTTGTGCAAAAAATACTCCATCATGTGTAAGTGGTTACGTATTTCTTAAATACAGAGGTACACATGCTTATTTATATCCTAAATATGTAGGTACATTTTGTATTTATGTAAGGAAATATTGTTATGTGTCGAACAATATTGCATCATGTGTACGTGTGTAAGTCTATCCTAAATGCGTAGGAAGAACTTATTTTTATGTACGTAGGAAAAATGTTATTATGTATCAAACAATAGTATATCATGCGTAGATGTGTAAGTCTATCCTACATGTGTAGGTAGAGTTTATTTTTATTCAGGAAAAATATTATTAAGTGAGACTTAATATTTAGAAAAAGTATTATTATATATGAGATTAACTACATATAATAATGAATTATAGTCATAGAGAGAAAGATTTTTCTTACGTAAGTTTAAAATAATCTTAGACGTCGAGTCCAAAATATAAAAGTTATTTCATTAATTTTTATTTAAACTATAAACTTTATTTATTAAAAAAATATTAATATAGTTGTTTAGTTTTGAAAACTATCTAAATGTAATCCTTTATTGGATATACTTTTTAAATATATGAAGTGCTTAAAGTTTTCTCCTTGTGAATAATGCATGATTATTTTAAAGTTTTTTTTGTTTTAGATGCATTTAATGGTTAATTATCACTAAAGTTCCTATTTAACTTTTTAGTGCATTTAATGTCACTATTAGTTCTCAAATGTAAACCAATGCTTAGCCATCTATTATTTTTCTTGAATATTTTATTGATAAAAGGTAAAGAAGTAATTATCTTATATTGAATTAGAAATGTTCTGAATGGTTTTGTGTGAGTGTTTTTGACATTATGATACTATTGGTTGCTGTTTTATGTTAGTATTTTGCTATCAACTGTTGTTTTGTGTTTGTATTTTTCTATTGGTTGGGTCTTATGGATTGTATTTATGTTTTGTTATGTTTGGTGTGTGTTATATTCTTGGTGTTGGTTTAGTGGTTTTGTGTTTTTGTTAAGGTCGTGGGGTCTCATTTGTTGTTTTTAATTAGTTTTTTTTTTGGACGAGTGTGTTGTTTGTTTGGTTGTAGCTGCGTGTTTTTTTAGCCAAGGTGTGTTTTGTTGGTGTTTTTATATAAAAGTTGTTTTCTTTGTTGTCGTTGTTTTCTTTTGGAGTTGCAGTTTATTCTTGCTCTCTGGATTGTGGATTCTTGCTCTTTTCTTTTCTTTCTTCTGGCTAATTTTGATCTTGCCTCAATGGTTTTTTGTAAAGTAATTGTGTGACAACCCGTAATTCCAGGCTAACACCGTCAACTATTCTTTAATTATCTCGTTAAGTTTTTATAAAAGTTAGGGTCCGTTTCGTAATTAAGTAAATTCATTTAATAACTTTAAAACTTAAATAAATAAACCATCAAAATAGGAGGGTGCAAAGTGTAAAGTTTAAATTAATACCCAACCCTAATTAACCCACCCCACCCGTGTTGGTACGCATGTAGATCCATGAACAATCAGCGCTCCTATGTATGTATGTGTATATATGAACATAGTGCAGTACGTTAGTAATGAATACGGGTGTGTAGATGACAAGTTAATTGTACGTATGAATCTTTGAATAACGCAGCATGAACAAATGGATGAATTGTCAAGGTATATATGTATCTATGCAAATTAAAACAACAACAATAAGTGGATGGGTGATTATATGCATGTTAATGGATAACCGGGTAAATATATGGCTGTAAGTAGGTATATGTACAGCCGCCAAAACTGAGGAGGTATATGTATGTGAATCGGTGTATGCAAGACAATATTTAAGACAATATATATATATATATATATATATATATATATATATATATATATATACGTGTGTGTGTGTAGATCAACAATAATATGTGCTTGTATGAACTATATGTATGTGTGGCGAGCATGAAAGCAGCAGCCGTAACTGCATATATATAAATAGCTTGAATGCTTTGATTTCATGTGTGAAGAAAGTATGGATGGTTGGGTATGAATGACATGTATTGTGTGTATTGTATGCAATTAAGTGTAACGAAATTAGAGAATGTTAAAGGCATATAAGAATCTGTATGAATATGTATGTAGCGAGGGTATGCTTTTATGTGCTGTTCAAATTTATTATGCCTACTAACGTGAGAAGCTAATGTATGCAATAGGCGTAAGGGTAGAGATGCCATGATAAAGAACGTATATTGTGATGTATGAATGTGAGTAAATGTACTTATATGTGGGACTATGTAAAAATGTGTGCTAGTGTGGATAGATATATGTAATTTCTCTATCTATCAATAAAAGTGAGTTGTAGTTGTTAATTAGAGATTAATTAATTAAGCAGGTTGTAGGGCGACCTAATAGCTCTGCTGCATTTTTGCTGTTTATTTGTTGTGCGCTTCAAAGGTGAGTTCACTGAATCGTACTTTTACTATTTCACCCTTTTATGGGCTGAGAACGCGAACAATTACTTTTACGGATTTACAAATTCTGTATGTCGCATGTCTGGATTAGAGCAACTTTGATATTGTTCATGAATGACCTCATGGATACCTAGTTGACTGTTAGTATTTGTGAAATAGCGGGGAAATTTTGAGTAGTACTACTAAGTTTGACAAACCCCACCCGGGCTAGTCGCGCTAGCACGACAGAAGGACTTGTCGAACGGGTGTTTAATGACCTAACATACTTACAGTGCATCCTGCTGGGATGTAGGAACGGGCAAATTCACTTAATGTGTACATACATTAGCTTTGGTCAGATACATACGACTCTAAGGACATGTACTGTAGACTAGCTACCTACACTGACATACTTAATTTATATTTCTGCTTTCAAATGAACCTACTTGTTTTTATACTGATTATGTGAACTCACCAACCGTCGTGTTGACACTTGTTAGCCTTTCACTTTTACAGGTCACTAAGGTATGATGCATGTAGGACATGGCATGGAGTCACGGCTTTTCACCTAAACATTTTCTTGCATTAGAAACCCTGTTTGAGTTTAACAACGATTTGAACCGTGTTCTTGTATTGGGCGTGTGTTTTGCGCATTCAGTTTCTAATTAATATTTTTGCCATTACATTTCGATTACGCTTCCGCAAACTTTTAAAAGTTAACTCTGTATTAAATTTTTTTTAGTGGCTTGGTATGCTAGTGAAGCTTGAACTAGGTAATGTAATTACTAGCTTCTGAATTGTTCAAAAGATATTATGTTTTTAGGCCAAATTTTTTTTTAGGGCCTTTAGTTGAGATATGTCTATATTTTATTATAAACTGAAGCCTGTAATACTATGGCAACAAACTGGTGTTGTACTAGCCTAAACAACACACTTTTGAATTATCTACCTCATTATGGCAACCAACCGGCTGAGACCGACGCCTAATGTATAGGGGTACATGAACATCGAGACTGTTAGTTATGTGACTTACTATGCGACCTACTATGACACATTCATATGCAATAACATGTCCCTTGATATGAGACATATGGTTAGTTGTAACATGTCACTTATTGTGTGATCCACAACGTGCTATCTACTTGATTTGATATTACTGTTGCTTATGCACATCGTACACTCAGATTGTGTTTAGACTAGTAGTCTTACACTTAGTATGAACTTACACCATACCTGATACATGCGACCCCTTTGATACGTCACACTAATAATCACTTAGTGCCATACACATGTAGTATAGTTGTCTCACACCTATAGGTTTATCATACACTTATACACATTCAATACTTGACATAGAATAGCAATACCATAGGGATGAATGTAAATCAAAGAACAAAATAAAACGTACGATTAATGTACCCGATGGGAGACAAACTAGTGTGGTTGTGTAAGGTAAATTGACGATTACTGGTGCGCAACGTAATGGTGAATTTACATGTACACGATGATCCTGGAAAAATCTGGTATGTGGGTGATACCCAAAAAGAAACACAAAAGTGAAGCACCAATCAATACAAATTCATTGGAAACAAACATACATCTCCTGATAACACACCAACATCAAGTCTATCCTTGACTAAACTCATAAAATCCATCTATGGATGGTGGACAATTACAATACAACCTTCCATGGCATATCAAGAATTTATCTTTAAACCGAATACAGTTTATGTTATACAACTGAGTAACAAATAACTCAAATCTTCCCGTGATGATACACAAATAAGAACAACGACCTGTGTTGAAAAACTTGATAATGCTCCGTTGCTACTATATGTGACCCCAAATGATGGTGATTCATTCTGCATATAAATAATCTAGATCGTCCAAATTGAAAACACTTACCTTACCCAACTCACAAAGTTATAAATTCCGACCTTTGGACTACAAGTTTCTAGCACCCCAGTAATATCTTAACTTCATTGTTTCTGCAAATGATTGTTAAACAAACCCCATGATTCTTAGGATTCCATGGAGGAGTCTCATAAAGCTAACAACCTATTTGAAAATAACCTCCTGTTGATATGACGAACCAACTGCATAATATTTCCCATTCAAAATCACTTCTTGTGAAGTAAATCTGTATCACTTAAACATTCCTGTGAATACCTCGTAACATACCAGGCTCGTCCTAAAAGTACTTCACCTAATTGTACTCTATTCTCAATTCTCCAAGATAAATAGAACTTTAAGTTATTTATGATAATAAGTTGCCTAGAAATAATTCTGACTCATGATGTTTCAATTGTTAACAATGCACTGGCGAACCACACGTGTAGTATGTATATGTTTCGATCTAGTTGGATGACTTGCCTCGATCTAGCGCTATTGTAAACATTAACTAATACACCCAATCCGCATCCCCATTATTATAAAACACGTTCTGGATTTAATTTATTGACTTATCATTATTATTATTTTGATTATTTTATCTTTAAAGAATATATATTTAATTTAAAAAAAACATTATTTACCTTCGGTAATCTTAATATATATTCAAACTCATGTAGCTGCTTAGTAGAACAGAACCCAAGTTAAGCGTTCCTAAAGTTTCAAGTCTGTGATAATTCATGTTCGAACCGCATAAAATTTTAGTAATAACTAACGTACAATATATGCTACAACATTACCATTTTACTTAACATATATTCCTTTTCCCCGACCCCTTTGAATGACTTAGTAAAGTAGGCAAGAAACGCCTTCAAGGTGCTAGTGGTGTGGTGGGTTAGCTGCGGTACACCCTATATATATAAGCTCTAACGGTACGTTGAAGATGGACTTGAAACCAAACCAAAAATTAACCTGGGAAACTCTAATATAAAAACACATAATTTCTTATAAAGCTGTTTGATCTATCACTTATAGGGTAACCTACTATGTACTCAGATAAATTATAACTTTCATACATCCTTTATTCACAGTAACAACAAAAACCAAATGTTCCGTAACTGACTCACGCATATAAATTATGATTTTGAATACATTTCACGACTCTAAGAATTCTGGTGATGATTACCACCGTCAACAATAAATCAACACTATCAGTTGATGTTCTAAGCGAGCTTTACTCATTACGATCCAGGGTAACCACTTTCTATTTTGTTTCATTCCCGATACACCTTTGTATTTGCCAAGAAACATAATATTGATACTCTGATTATCATTTGGCACTTTGAACGTCTGACGTCCCTTCTTAGAAGCTCTATTATTCAACAATTTCCATATTAAACCTAATTAGCTTCCTTAATAAAAATTGTTTTAGCCGCCATGTAAGAAACTTTAACCTAGCTATTCTAACCTGTGAATGTCCTAGTAGAGGAAACCATATAAGCTATGATGATACTGAAACCACCCGACAATTGTAATGATATAACATGAGATCCTTTCTATTCCGTTAATGAACTTGGAACCCTAGACTTTAAATCGAACGGTTATACCTCATCGTCTTCTATATACCCAAATGGTGAATCTAAATACTACCGTATGACGAATCTTGTTATAAAATGCACGGCTAGAATATTACTATTTGAATTTGGAACCCTTACCTAGTATGTTAGGGAGCTAAAACCACCAATAATAAACTGGATTAAAACTATATTTCCATAAAGAATACCCGAAAAGTGAATCAAATCTCCACCAAATATCGGCTTACTAATCTCATGGAACATGTCTTTATGAGAAAATGGTTTGTTTATCGTATACTCCCTCACACCCTTGTAAACACTACCCTGGAGTTCAATTAAAATATGTGCCCGTAAGAACACCTGTTTTCGGCTAATGTTGTAGGAATTAAAACCTAAAGATACAACGGAAATCACGTAACAACAAGAGCTTGATAACACATTAACACAACCATAAACTATCTAGGTTAAAACACTAAACAACAAATTAAGAACTTTGTAATGAGCTGATCAGCATGAAACTGTGGTCATACGCAAGAAGTGGAATGAAATACTGAGATATTGTAGTTGTAACAAACTATGGAAACAAATGTATGGTGGAGTCTAAGATAACATTCTTGAAAACCTTCTCTGTGAGAAAATGCTTGGCGTATCATATACCACCCCCCCCCCCCCCGGGCACATTTCTAACTGTAACACTCATATTCTATCAAAGAGAAAATCGATTGTACTCCAAAAGGATTAGGAACACCACATGTAACCTGGACACTTTCATTTTAATACTACTTCTGTAAGCAAACATTAATAACATTTTATCCTACGCCATCCAACCACTTTTTCTATCGACCACAACGAATCATGAATACTTATTAAATTCCTTGATCATTCTTGCTAAATTCAACATATAGATAGTATCAATATTCATTCCTCATCTATTTTTAGAATGTCCATGACATTCGTGAGACCGCGTTTTGAAAACGCTTCTTTAATAAAGTCAAGTACCTACACATGGTTTACCTTGTACACAAGTTGTCTTAGTTTAACAATCTATACCAACAAATGAACTCTTTAGTTAGGACTCGGTCCTCGGGTAGCTAAATAACAACGTGTAACTCCTTACTCTAAATCCGTGAAACATACAGTATAGAAATCGCTAGTTATAAATTCCGTCTAAAAAAAAACTTTAGAATCCCAATTAAAACTATGGTACACAAGCTCTCACCTGATGGAATACCCGTCGTCCCGATCGATGAATAACAACGATTCACGGAAAATCGGTTCAATTATAGGCAACGAATTCAAAACACTAAAACACTGTAGGATCACTATAATCTAAGTTGCTAGAACATAGAAGCATGGACCAGAGTTTACGTAGGAGTGTGAAAAACCAAATAATGTACAAGCGTCCTTAACGATTTCAAAGGGAACATCTAATACTAATACTATTGGTTAAATTTTCGGGACGAAAATTCTTTCAACAAGGGGATGATGTGACACCCTAAAATTTCATATTAATTCCGTTAACTAAATCCCGTTATTTCTGTTAATGAAATTATACCCCACATTTAATTAGTTGAAGTAAATGTTCTACTTGTTACACAAATAGTTACATGTAACAACAATCCAAGGAGTTACCAGATCACGTGAGCTAATACACGAATGTTGGCGAATTAATAAAATAATAATCCCGAACAACTAAATAAATATAAATTTAGTGAATTTATACGTTATGTGACTGACCTGTTTTTGGGAGCATGGAGGTGGTAACTCAAAACTCTAAACTCTAAATTCGTTCATTTTCAGACCTATTTTAACGACCGTATCCAATTTTCGGGACGAAAATTCTTTTAACAATGGGATGATGTGACAACCCGTAATTCCAGGCTAACATCGTCAACTATTCTTTAATTATCTCGTTAAGTTTTTATAAAAGTTAGAGTCCGTTTCGTAATTAAGTAAATTCATTTATTAACTTTAAAACTTAAATAAATAAACCATCAAAATAGGAGGGTGCAAAGTGTAAAGTTTAAATTAATACCCAACCCTAATTAACCCATCCCACCCGTCTTTGTCTTTCTTCTTCTCTGCGGCTGGTTCAAGAAAAACACACACACACACAGCAAATAAACACTCACTTTCGCCCATGTCCTTATCGTTAAGTGCAGTCGCCAGAGAAATCGGAAACCAGCAGCAACATGTACGAACATTAAATCCTCTGGTCACCAGCTTGCTCGCTCTCTCCCTCTTTCGGATCAACAACCATTGTCAGTCGCGAAGCAATAGTCGCAACCCTCGTCCCCGATCATCTCCTTCGTCATTTTCCGGTGTGTTTTTGCAAACCGTAAAATGTTATATGTGAATATGTAGTGTATATATATATAGTTCGATCATATATTGAACCATGTGTGTGTATCTGCGATGAAACATATATGTGTATATGATATGAAGTGCAAGGTGCAATGCGTGTCTGTATGTATATCGTAGAATAGCGTGGATAGAACGCAGTTCAGATGTATGTACGTGAAGATAGGAATCATCTGTTGAGTGTTGAATTGTAATATGCAGCATATTAGTTTATAAAATGATGGTATGTATTGTATACGTATACCTGTTTATGAAAGCGGGCAGCAGCGAGATGATCTCGGCTAAGTATATACGAACCATAAGTTGCGTGTGAAGTATATTGTATATAAACATGATCCGTAAATACGTAGTAGTATGTATATATGTATCGATGTTGGTACGCACGTAGATCCATGAACAATCAACGCTCCTATGTATGTATGTGTATATATGAACATAGTGCAGTACGTTAGTAATGAATACGGGTGTGTAGATGACAAGTTAATTGTATGTGTGAATAGTTGAAAAACGCAACATGAACAAATGGATGAATTGTCAAGGTATATATGTATCTATGCAAATTAAAACAACAACAATAAGTGGATGGGTGATTATATGTACTAATGCATGTTAATGGATAACCGGGTAAATATATGGCTGTAAGTAGGTATATGTACAGCCGCCAAAACTGAGGAGGTATATGTATGTGAATCGGTGTATGCAGGACAATATTTAGGACAATATATATATATATATATATATATATATATATATATATATATATGTGTGTGTGTGTGTGTGTGTGTGTAGATCAACAATAATATGTGTTTGTATGAACTATATGTATGTGTGGCGAACATGAAAGCAGCAGCCGCAACTGCATATATATAAATAGCTTGAATGCTTTATGTTCATGTGTGAAGAAAGTATGGATGGTTGGGTATGAATGACATGTATTGTGTGTATTGTATGCAATTAAGTGTAACGAAATTAGAGAATGTTAAAGGCATATAAGAATCTGTATGAATCTGTATGTAGCGAGGGTATGCTTTTATATGTTGTTCAAATTTATTATGCGTACTAACGTGAGAAGCTAATGTATGCAATAGGCGTAAGGGTAGATATGTCATGATAAAGAACGTATATTGTGATGTATGAATGTGAGTAAATGTACTTATATGTGGGACTATGAAAAAATGTGTGCTAGTGTGGATAGATATATGTAATTTCTCTATCTATCAATAAACGTGAGTTGTAGTTGTTAACTAGAGATTAATTAATTAAGCAGGTTGTAGGGTGACCTAATAGCTCTGCTGGATTTTAGCTGTTTATTTGCTGTGCGATTCAAAGGTGAGTTCACTGAACCGTACTTTTACTATTTCACCCTTTTATGTGCTGAGAACGCGAACGATTACTTTTACGGATTTACAAATTCTGTATGTCGCATGTCTAGATTAGAGCAACTTTTATTTTGTTCATGAATGACCTCATGGATACCTAGTTGACCGTTAGTATTTGTGAAATAGCGGGGAAATTTTGAGTAGTACTACTGGGTTTGACAAACCCCACCCGGGCTAGTCGCGCTAGCACGACAGAAGGACCTGTCGAACGGGTGTTGAACGACCTAACATACTTACAGTGCATCCTGTTGGGATGTACGAACGGGCAAAATGCACTTAATGTGTACATACGTCAGCTTCGGTCAGATACATACGACTCTAAGGACATGTACTGTAGACTAGCTACCTACACTGACATACTTAATTTATATTTCTGCTTGCAAATGAACCTACTTGTTTTTATACTGATTATGTGAACTCACCAACCGTCATGTTGACACTTGTTAGCCTTTCACTTTTACAGGTCACTAAGGTATGATGCATGTAGGACATGGCATGGAGTCACGGATTTTCACCTAAACATTTTCTTGCATTAGAAACCCTGTTTGAGTTTAACAACGATTTGAACCGTGTTCTTGTATTGGGCGTGTGTTTTGCGCATTCAGTTTCTAATTAATATTTTTGGCATTACATTTCGATTACGCTTTCGCAAACTTTTAAACGTTAACTCTGTATTAAATTTCCTCATTTAATGAGACACATATGTTTTACATTCATATAGTGTCGTTTGGTGTAACTAATGACTAAGATCCTGGTTTGTCACACACTTAATGGTAAAACTCCGTTAGTGGATTTTGAGGGTGTGACAAATTGTTTGTATCCTCTTTTGTTATTGCATTTTATGTTTTTAGCCTTTATGTTTCTTTTTGTTTTGTTGTTGCATGTCACCGATTCTTTTTTGTCTGCTATTGCATACCATTGATTTTGTATAATCTTTGTATGGATTGTGTCTTAGTATCGTTGTGTTTTTTTTATATTGTTTACATTGTTTGTAGTTTCTTCCTTAATGTTGGTAAGTGTTTTCTAGTGTTGTTTCCTGCTGTGTTATTTGTTGTAATTGATCGGTTGATAGTGGATTATGTTGCGTTTACTAGTAGAGGAAGGTTAAGGGTGTGTGTAGGGCTGATTCCGATTTAGGAGTTGGTACTTCTTCTTCGGGTGAGAAACGTAAACGTAGTTCTAGGAAGGATTCTAATGTTGTAGCTGGAACTTCATCTTATGGTCAAATGCAAACGTGTTTCTAGGAAGTCATTGAGAATTCATTTGGAGAGGTCACCTATTTTGATTCTGAATGTTATGTTCAATATAAATGGTCTTTGAATTGTAATTCGTATGTTAAGAATGGTATTCCAATTCATAATGGATTCGTTGTTCCATACAATAAAGACATGTTGTTGCATTTTGATGCACATATAAATGTTAAGTATTTTGGTTGGAGCACGATTATAAAGTCTCTAGTTAAATATGTATCAAAAGAAGCAACTAGAATTAGATTTACTAATGTTCAAGGAGGCGAGTGTGTTGGTTCTTCAAGTTCTGTTGGATACATTGTTGTTGATGAGATCACTAAATTGATGGTAGGTATGTTTGTCCTTATGAGGAAGCATGGAGAACATTTGGTTTTTCTATTCAACATCGAAAACCGTATGTACAGTTACTTGCAGTCCATTTAGAGGGTATGCAGAATATTACATTTACAGATGATGAGCATTTGGTAGAACATGCAGTAAATGAAAACAAGGGTACAATAACACTAACTGAATGGTTAGCTAATAATTTTGAAGAATCAGTTGCTGGTTTTGAAGGTCCAATCCATGGTCTTCTTTTAAGGAATGTGACTATTTAAGTAAATATCGTTGGGATTTAGCTACTAAAAAATCGATACGTTTAGAAAGCCTTCTAGAATACCAAGCGTTATTGCTTGCCAATATACACCCATCATGTGGTGAGGTGTTTTACTTAAGGTTGTTTTTAAATCACCAGGGTGGATGTTGTACGTTTGAGGACATTGGTACGGTTAATGGTGTTATGTTACCTACATATCGGGCTGCTTGTGAAAAATTAGGATTGGTTGGAGATGACTTTGAATGGTCTATAACTCTAGAAGAAGCTTCAAACTAGGGATATGCTAAGGAACTTCAAGTGTTATTTGCACATATGCTTTTATTTTGTGATATTGCTTATCCTTTAATGTTGTTGAAGGATCATTGGCGTATAATGAGGGATGATGTTTCTTACAGTTTTAAGGTTGTTCTTACATATCATTAAGTGTTTGTTTCGGACTATAATCTGCAGTGTGTCTTTTTAGAGCTTGAGAATTTATTTAATTCATGTACTACATCAAGATCACTAAAAGATTTCAATCTTCCTTTACCTGATATGTCGGTAGTGGCAACAATAAGTAACTTGTTTATTTTAGAAGAAAGATCTTATTATCTCCATCGATTAGCTGCATACCATGTTGCATTATATGTTGTCTTAAATGAAATCAATCTCACACAAGTACAACATACTCATAAAATTTACTTGTATTGATCAATAGCAAATTACAATAATTGAAATGGAAAAGCTGTCTTCTAAAGCGATGCAACAAGCTATTTATAGATCAACAACAACTAGCTAGAAAATATTTACACAATAAGCTAGAAAAGCTAGAAAAGTTGAAATATGAAGTAGCAGATGCAGACAGAAAACTATTTGAAATAATGATTGAAGTGATCGGTGCTGTTTATATGCCAACTTAGTGAAGATTGAGATCACATATATAGACTTCATGAGGATAACTTCCAAAGGAACACTTGAAGTACGTGCAAAAGGTGTCAAGAAACCTTATTACTTTTATGCAAATGTTGATCTTGCAGATGTATCCTTAGAAACTTTGAAGAGAATGGCAGCTGGTAACATACTGACAAATGAATCAAAACCAAAACAGGCAAAAATTGCTGAAAATTTCAAATAATGCATCTCTAAAGTCATAAAAGATCAAGAAGATCATGCCTCAAAGCCTATGTTTGATGTTAAAGAAGAACCAAAAGACTATTAAAGCTGAATCCAAATGCAAATCTTAAAGGGGAGTATTGTTAGATACAAAATAGATTAGCATTTAGATTTATCTTTGTAACTGTCTTTTGTTATAGCTTAGGGACTTATTGTGTAAATAGTTTCTAGCTAGTTTGTGTTGATCTAAAAAAAGCACATTGTATCTCATTATGAGAGAGCTTTTCCATTGTGTTCATTGTAATTGTGCTTTTGATCAATACAACCAAATTTTATGAGTATTCCTCTTTGTTATTGATTTATTGCATATTATGTGGAGTTGTCTCTGATGCATGCAATATATATATAAACTAAACACTCAAAAACACCTAGTTTTAATATTTATAAAAACCTAGACGTACTACTAAACTACACACAACCGGCAGTGGACCGGTTGAATGCAGTATAGTGAAACGTAAGTCCGGGTGTCGACCCACAGACTCTATATACTACGCTAAATTAACTAATAGAGATTCGACTAGCTAGACACGAACTTTAAAATAAAAGATTTTGTAAAAGGGGGGTTTTATTGCTAAAAATAGTAACCTACTAAAAATAGAAAGTTACTAAAACTGGAAACTTACTAAAAATGGAAAGTTACTAAAAATGGAAACTAGAACAAAAGACGAATTAGAAACCAGATGAGAAGATATAAACCACCTAGACCTGACTCACTAATGCTAAGTTATTAGTTTGGTAGCTATCAGGTTGACTATGGACTGGGATCGTAAAATATTTACTTGACTCAAACACGAATAAGACCCTCGACCCTTTTCGAGAAGACACTTATGGCTTTATATCAAGTTATTAAATTAACCAGTTAATTAGACTCTTTCACAATCGTCTAATAGTTATGATTTAGCACCTATTTTGATTACCTACCTCATAGTACGGAAATCTATGGTAGTTTGAAAACACCAATTGACATTAGCAAACAAGACCGATTAAACCAAACCTAATTTAGACTCTTCACAGATATCCAAACTAGAGACCTAACCAACGAGACTTGCCAATTAACCTATCACCTCACAGTTACTAGGCTAGCATGCATATTAATATCGACTTGCATTAGATTACAATTCCTATGAAAAGTATATATCCAATTCATAAACTAGTCAAAGAACACACATCTTAGTTGACCTAACGAAACCCTATTATATGATATAGACACTCACCAAGGATTTCATGAAATTTATAATCATCAACAAGTCAAACAAAACATACACAATTGCATCAATTAAATGAAAACAAACGTTTACTAAATCATAAGCAACCCATAGTTCAAACCGAAATCACCAAACATTCAAAACGTTAACATTAGTTTATCATTAGCCTAGGTGGTCTAACGAAGCTTAGCCAACAATCATATCAACAAAAATAAACGCAAGTTTAAAAGTGTTAAACATGATAAAAAGAATTAGAATTAAAGGAACAATGAAACCCGAGAGAGCCGCGATGCAATCGTCGATCCTACACGTTTCCGTTTGTGACACCCGACAAATTCAGGTTAACCTCGTTAGCCAAACTATGTTAATCACGTTAACACAATTATACTTTTCATTTAATGTGATGAAATAAATGTACAAACTGTTATACGAACGAACACACGAAACGACCGCACGAGTTAATACCCGGGCGTTGGTGAACTTAATTGATAAAAAAATAATAAATATATATCGTAGGTAACATGTGTGCTTATTTGTTGAACTTCCGAGTAATTACGTATTTTACCGGTGAAATTCGGTAAACTTTGTGAGACGAAAAACTATGTTTAAGAAAGAACTTCATGGTGTTTACAAACCGAAACAAAACGTAGCCCATGGATCATCCATGTAATCCATGGATGGCCCAAGGCCCACTATTTTAACCTAACTAAATATTTTAACAAAAACCTAAACATCCTAAACCTAATTTTGACAAAAAAAAATGGCACCTAGCCTTCTTCCTCCTTCAAACCTACGGCTACACACACACATGTACAATCCATGATTTTCTTGCAATTTTGATTCAATTGGTGGTGTCATTTCTTGTTAATTGAAGTTATAAACATATTGCAAGTAAGTTTCATTTCAAAATTCATCATATGTATTACGAATTTTATGGAAATAAAACCCTAGTTCATCCAAATTTGTCAATTGGTGATTTTGTTGTGGAATTGGTTATTGATTTTGGGTTTAATTGATGTTTTGGTGATCAAATAGTGAATAGAATCCATGTTTGTGTTTTGTGAAACTAGGGTGATTATGAAGGCATGAGAACATGAGATTTTATGCATGATCATGATTGAATATAGTTAGTTATGAGCTTGTATGATGATTAGAATGAAATTTGGATACCAATCATATTGCTTTAATCAAGTTTTTGACAAAACCGGAGATGATATAATTTTGACAGATTCGTAACCTGATTTTACATGGACTATAACTTGTTGAAAACAGAACCAAAATGGGTCATTATTGAGCCTAGATTGTAGTTTAAGGAGTCTAGTTTCCGGAAAACTAAATCAATGAATTTTTAGAGAAGAATAAGTTAGACTTTTTGATTTTACAAAAACAGATGTCAAATCTGAAAAATCTGAGCAGAAAATGGGTCAATTTCAAAACGGCATAACTTTTTACTTACAACGTATTCTTGGATGATTCTTATACCAAATTAAACCTTGATGTCTTAGATTTCTATATTGATAAAAGTTGTATTTTTATTCCACTGTATGGTTGTTCAAATGTTATATATCTTCATAGTGTGCAATCAGGTGTCTTTTCTGACCTTGATGTAAAGAGGTATTTTTAATAAATAGTTGATTTAGGTTTCAAGTAAAGTATATAAAATAAGAAATGAACTTAAGACAGTATTTAATCTATAGTTGAAATTTGGGACTTGTATATGTTAGTTTATGTTGGTTTCTGTACAAAATAAAAAGGGTCAACAAAGCTGAAAAATCTGAATATGGACTTGCGATGTGTTTCACTTGTGTTTTGTGTGTAACTTGTCAATTAGACATATGATGACTTTGTGATGATGCTTTCATGCTATTAGGTTCATAAGTAAGTAATATGAATGTTTCAAATATGCATAGTCATAGGTGGACAACCTGATGATTTTGAATGTGATCAGTTAATCTTGTTAAAGTTAGTAGCATTATTGAAACGAGTGTTGAGAACTTTCATAAGGAGCATGATAGACACTATATGTGAGTTATGTGATGTTTATATGGTTACTTATGGTAGAGTTGGATTTGCTTAAAATGTATTCTCAAATCTAACTTCTAGAAATAGTAACTTTACTAAAAACAAAGTTTGATTCTTTAACATATGTACTATGTGCTAGAATTCGATTGCTCTCATTGTCTAAATGAACATAAACAAACATGAATACATTTAAAAACTCACCCACGGGTTGTTGGGTCAACAAAAGTCAAAATTGATCAAAAGTCAAACTTTTCAAATCGCAAGTAAACAATTGAACTGTTTGGATGCATAGGGTTTTACATACCTGCACAAACACACACTTATAGACTTATCATGTAGTAGGAATGCTGTGTTTGCTTTTACCTTGCTGATGCTTGTAGCTGTGCACCCGAAGGTGAGTTCACTGAACTGTACTTTTACTGTTTCACCCTTTTATGGGCTGAGAACGCGAACGATTACTTTTACGGATTTACAAATTCTGTATGTCGCATGTCTGGATTAGAGCAATTTTTATTTTGTTCATGAAAGACCTCATAGATACCTAGTTGACCGTTAGTATTTGTGAAATAGCGGGGAAATTTTGAGTAGTACTACTGGGTTTGACAAACCCCACCCGGGCTAATCGCGTTAGCACGACAGAAGGACCTGTCGAACGGGTGTTGAATGACCTAACATACTTACAGTGCATCCTGCTGGGATGTACGAACGGGCAAAATGCACTTAATGTGTACATACGTCAGCTTCGGTCAGATACATACGCCTCTAAGGACATGTGCTGTAGACTAGCTACCTACAATGACATACTTAATTTATATTTCTGCTTGCAACTGAACTTACTGGGTTTTATACTTACTATGTGAACTCACCAACCGTCGTGTTGACACTTGTTAGCCTTTCACTTTTACAGGTCTTTGGGGTACCACGCACTTAGGACATGGCATGGAGTCACGGCTTTTCATTTAAACACTTTCTTGTATTAAAAATCATGTTTTGAGTTTAATGACTATTTAGACTTTGTATTTCCTGTTGGGCGCGTGTTCTACGCATTTAGTTTACATTTAATATTTTGTCATTACATTTCAATTACGCTTCCGCAAACCTTTAAACGTTAACTCTGTATTAAATTTTCTCATTTAATGAGACACGTATGTTTTAAATTCATATAGTGTCGTTTGGTGTAACTAATGACTGAGATCCTGAATTGTCACACACTTAACGGTAAAACTCTGTTAGTGGATTTTGGGGGTGTGACACCGTTGCTTCAATTCCGTGTTCTTGGCCTTCAAAAAACCTTTCTCCAGCCTCTTTTCGTCCCCAAAATCATCTCCAAAGTTTCATGAGAGGCTAGGGTTGGAGAATATGAGTTTATATAGCGAACCGGGCCAAAAATCGTCAAAACAATATGCCGAAAACACGTCACCGCGTCACACGGTGACGAAAGGAGTTTCTGGCCGCGTAGCAGCCCTTACCACGCCACCACAGATTGTCCACGCCGCGTCACGCGGCCATGGAGGTCCATGGTGGTCGCGTGGCGTGGCCACAACCCCCCGTGTGCTCGGTTTTGTCTCGTTTCTTCGGTTTCGCGTTCCGGCTCGCTCGTAACTCCGTTTCGCGCCCCGTTTTCGCCTACGGATTCGATTTTCCGCGAACTTTTCAATTCTTTATCAACATGGGGCCTACGAAACATAAAAACATTAGTTGTGCCAAAAATGATATATAAACCGTACCGAAATGACACAAAATGTAATTAAACGCTGTTGGGGTTATTTGAAGATGTCACTTTCCAAATATAAGCGAGTGAAGATATCGAGCATCATCACGAGCAAGCACGGGTGAAGACGTTAATAATTTGTATTTGTCTTAGAATATTTGTGTAATCGTTTTGTGCTTAATTGCACGTCTTTTAGGTTACTTTGTAAGGTGAATGGTATGGACTATAAATACCATCACCTAGGTCATTTGTTAAGGGAGTTGCCTATTCTTGTTTGTCATATTCTCTTGTAACATCCATTGATCTAATACAATTCACCTATTCATATTATCATCATCTTCATCATACTTTGCATTGATCTTCATGAACATTCAAGCATCAATACGTGATTAGTGAGATTCCGCATCACTGATTGCAAACAACATCCCCAAACAATCTCAGATCTAGATCCTAGCTCGCTCCATCCCGAACTATCAATTGGTATCAGAGCTGTTGGGTGATCTTTGATTGTTGTTGTTATTGATGGAATTTTAGCTACCATTAGCTTTGATTCATGTTTGTGTAAAGAACTGCAAAGTTTGAGATCAATTGGTGAAGATTTGATTGAGTTTTTGAAGAATTTGTTCAAGTTCGTCATATTCACTGCTCAAATTTGAGATCTGAAATTTGTTGATGATATTGAGAAATTGATGATTGAAATATGTTAGAAATCACTATCCTAAGCTTCGTTCATGATCAAACATCACTGATTTGTTGATTTCAATCCATATTTTGTCAATTTTGTCAAAACCCACTAGTTGTGTTCATCACAAAAAACCCAGATCTGAGTGAGTTTTAGCTTGATTCAAGGTAGGAAAACTTTGAAGGAGTGTTAGAAACATCATTCCTAAGCTAATACTAGCATTGAATTGAGCAAAAACAACAAAAATTGAAGAATTGATCTTGTGTTCATCACAATTTTGACTTTGAAAAGTCAATCTGATATGAAGATTTGAAGAAGTTTTCAGCCGGGTAAAGAAGAAATCACTGTTCAGACGGGTGAAAAGGAAGAAAAAAACACTGTTCAGCCGTGTAAGCACTGTTCAGCCGGGTGAAACACTGTTCAGCCGGGTGAAGGCACTATTCAGCAGTGTGAAACACTGTTCAGCCGTGTGAAGGCACTATTCAGCAGGTTAAAGACACTGTTCAGCTGGGTGAAACACTGTTCAGCCGGGTGAAAACACTGTTCAGCCGGGTAAAGACACTGTTCAGCCGGGTGAAGCACTGTTCAGCCGGGTGAAGGAACTGTTCAGCCGGGTGAAGTTACTGTTCAGCCGGGTGAAGAAGAAAAATTCACTTTATAGCCGGGTGATAGAAGGAAATCACTGTTCAGCCGGGTGAAGCACTGTTCAGCCGGGTGAAGCACTGTTCAGCCGGGTGAAGCACTTATCAGCTGGGTGAAGCACTGTTCAGCCGGGTGAAGCAATGTTCAGCCGTTCCAAGTTGTTTCCAAAATTTCAAATTAGTCATTTTTAGTCACCATGACTTCCCAGAAAAATTATCAAGATGACTTTGAAAATTCAAGAAAAATGTCAACGGGCATGTTAACCGTGATCCGAGAAGAAAATAAAAGAGAAGATATCAATGAATTTATTACAGAATTCAATCATATGTTTGAAACAACATATCTTCAAGTTGCAAAAGCCTATGAGCAAAAGAGAAGAGACTTTCTTGAACACACAAAACTCGCTCTTGTGAGTCAAACAAATTCTCATGACAATCAGAAAGATGAAGAAGAATATGATTGGAGTGAAAACAATGATGTTGTTTCCATCCAAGAGATTGAAAAGAAAGATGAAGAAATTAGCAACTTGTCAGAAACCATTGCAAAGCAAGATGAGACAATTGCTCAATTGAAATCAGAAATGGAGAAATTGATGTCTGAAAAGGAATCCGAGAAAGTTGTTCAGAGTTCATTTGTTGAAATGCCTGTCAATGTAAGAGAAAAGATGTGCACCAAAGAATGTTTTCAACAATGTGAACACTACAGAACATATTCTTACAGGATTTGGGATAAATTCCAGGATGAAGAGAAAAGGCACAAGAATCTCCAAGAACAACACAAGACATCAGATCAAAGAATCACATCTCTTGAAGAGTCACTCAAGAAAAGTGAAAGAGAAGCAATGAATGTCAAGAATGAAGCTGCAAAATCAAATGAACACTCATCCAGTGTGATTAAAGATTTGCAAGAAGAGATTCTAAAGTTGAAGAAGTTGTCTGAGATGTTCAATTCAGAGAACAACACTCTGAAAAACAAACTGCAAGAAGAACAAGAGAAGCATGCAAGTCTACAAAAAGATCACCAATTGTGTGAAGATAGACTCAAGTCTCTTACACTGAATGTTGATTCAATGCTTGCCGAAAAGCATACTGTGAATGTTCAACTCATGGAGCTCACTGATAAACTCAACAGATCACAATCTGATCTTGTGCTTATCAAAGAAGAAGTCGAAAAAGGAAAGTCTGTTGAAAAGAAAGATGAGGGATTAGTGCCAACCGGAATTGTTGAATCACTATCTTCTCAAGAAGAAGAAGAAAAGACAAAAGAGTTTCAGTCAAAGAAGAAAAAGAAGGTTAGAAGAAAGAAGAGCAAAGCCAAGAAGAACAAGACAAAGGGCGCTTCATCTGATTCTACACCACAGACTCCTTCTACTTCAAAGTCTCAAGATTCCGAATCCCCGAGTGATTCAAACAGTGACGTATACTGTTTAATCTGTGACTCTGAAACTCATCATATCTCAGATTGTATTTACAGTCAAGGTGTCTTTCCTTTTGGGTCAAAAGGTGACAAGTTCAAGACTCCTGCTCCTTCAAGAAAGATTCAACAAGATTCAGAGGTCAAAGCTTCTCAGAAACAACAATCTTCAACAGCAAAGACTTCTCAGAAGAAAGGAAAGAAGTCTCCCTTCAAGGATCATCAGAAGTACTGCGAGATATGTGAGATGTACAATCACATGACATCCGAATGCTACTACAACAAGTATTGCACCAACTGTCAGATGTACAACCACGACACAATGGAATGTTACTACAACAAGTATTGCTCTATTTGTGACATGGTGAATCACAACACATCCGAGTGCTACTACAAGCCGAGAAGGTCAGTCCAAAGAAGTTCATCACGTGCATACCCTTCCAGGTACGTTTCTAACTTTCAAAGATCTAATCATAGACATTCGTTTGATGAAAATCAACATGTCAATGATTCATGGACACCAAAGTTTGTCAAAAACAAAAAGAGAAATCATGATTTAAATGATAAAATGATTCCAATAGTGAATCAATCTTTGAATAAGAAATATAGCCAACAAAACCTGTTTTTAAATGAAATTAACAATTTGTTTGAAAATGACTATAATTACTCTTTTGACAAACAATCCATGAAAGAAGATGAAGGTACAAATTACATTGTATCATCAGAACCACCACCTGAAGGTATTCCTTGCACTTATGAGAATATCTCTTATGTTGATGAATTTGGACGACCCAAAACCGAAATGGTTTGGGTCATTACCTCTAACTAATTTGTTAGTGTGTTTAGGGACAGTTATGGAGGCCGGTCAAACAAAGAAAAGAAGACCGTGGCTGATCCCTTACCATGACAAGATACCGAATCTTGTTCATGATGTTTTCGATGCAACTGACACCAAATGGAGTTGGAAACAAAAAGGAATCCTTGCAGGAATTTTAAAAACATTTTCAAAAATATCAAACAATGATGGCAGTGCAAGAAACAACCGATGTTTCATTTCGTCTGTTTAGATTAAGTATATTGCATGCACACTTCATACGTTGATAACATATCTGCCATTTTCTTTTCATTAAACTTTCAATTTTCTTAGAAATTTAAAAGTTTAGGGGGAGAAATCATTATTAAAAAATTTAAAAAAAAAAAAAATGATAAAATCAGAAAAATCCAAAAATATATTGAATCTACTTGCACGTACATGAGAAATGATAGTACACTAGAGTTATTCAACGCATCATTTTAAACAATAAAGACTGAAGCGTGAAAATTGATGTGCGAGACGACTCAGACAATTATACTGAACAAGTATATTCTTTGATGATTTAACTAAATTCTAATGAGTTTTTGTGGTTGAAACGTCTTAGTGCATGTGAAACGTTTATACAAATCAAATAGATACCTTGTGACGCAACGATATACATCGGGTAATGATGTAATCTATTCAGTGTGATGAACCGCATCGTGAGCTTCTTTGTTGTGGTACCCACAGACCTGAAGTCTCACACGAAGTCTCTTTAGAGCTTCAAGGTGCAGCAAAAGATTCCCAAAGATGGAACAAAAAGAGTCCCAAATGTGGACCATCACCAAACAAAAATTCCAAAAAGGAATTCAGAAGATTCCCAAGGGGAACAATAGGAAATGAAAAATTCCAAAAAGGAATTCAAAAGAAGTCCCAAAGTGGACCAAATCCAAATAGAACCCAAATTCCACACTGTTTATGATTGTAAGTGACTTGACGTGTTGAGTTGTTCTCAGGATATTTAGAAGAGGTGTATAACTTTCTAATGTGCAAGGTATGGGTCACTCGAAACTTATTCTTAATCAACCTAATTGATCATCAAGAATAGAAAAAGTAAGTGTGTCATTTCGAGCTAATTGATTTGTTCAACAATTCATCACTCAATTATTTCACAATTCAAATGTCTATTCTCAAAACTGCAAAACATGTGTTGGATAAATTGCTGGTATGATCTCATTGCAGGTTAAAGATTCAGAATGTAAAGAGAAAATTCCAAAAATATCAAAAACATTGAAAAATTCAAAAAGAACAAAAAGATTTTCTTTTTAATCTTTTTCTTTTATGTTGGCAGATTAACATATGTTATTGATGTAGGAGTTGTTCATCAAGCAATATCTCATCCGATTGAGAACTTAATCTTTACATTTGATGATAAATGCACATTATTGCCTGAGTTTTAATGTTTTTTTTTGAGTTGCAGGAACAGTTTCCATTGCAGAACAAGCTTCCACGCGACTTGAAGATGTTCCTGTTCAAGCCTGATTCCAGTCCAAAGATTTCCAAGTCAGATTGCTGAGTGTTAAGAATCCTCCTCTTAATATCTCATACACAGATCCTATTAACCTCTAAAGAAAAAGTTGAGGGGGAGTATTCTAAGTCAAAGAAGTCTTCGCATTCTACTTCAACCGTTGAAAAAGATCCCGTTGCTGATATATAGATTCACCGGAATCTACTCTCTGCTTATTTCTTTCCATAGTCTCTGATGTTACTCAAAAGGAAGAGAAGGATGCAGATTGCTTGTTGAAAGACAGAGTTTCGATAGCATCATCTTAGGGGAAGTACTGTTGGGTCCTCTTGAAGATAGTGCATACCAAAACTTTAAGTTGCTCTCTATGCTCGCCACATGAAGATTTAAGCTGATATGTCGGATTTGTAAAGTGTCATCTTAGGGGGAGTACTGTTGGGGTTATTTGAAGATGTCACTTTCCAAATATAAGCGAGTGAAGATATCGAGCATCATCACGAGCAAGCACGGGTGAAGACGTTAATAATTTGTATTTGTCTTAGAATATTTGTGTAATCGTTTTGTGCTTAATTGCACGTCTTTTAGGTTACTTTGTAAGGTGAATGGTATGGACTATAAATACCATCACCTAGGTCATTTGTTAAGGGAGTTCCCTATTCTTGTTTGTCATATTCTCTTGTAACATCCATTGATCTAATACAATTCACATATTCATATTATCATCATCTTCATCATACTTTGCATTGATCTTCATGAACATTCAAGCATCAATACGTGATTAGTGAGATTCCGCATCACTGATTGCAAACAACATCCCCAAACAATCTCAGATCTAGATCCTAGCTCGCTCCATCCCGAACTATCACTGATTTAAAGAACTGTTCAGCCGGGTAATGTTGTATGTTTGATAACATGCCGGGTGATTGAGGAAAAGGTGAAGATGTTATGACCACTGTACAGCCGGACAATGATCATGTTAAATACAGCCGGGTGAAGGTCATAGATATCAAGCCGGATGACAAGTATCTACTATATTGCCGGGTAATGAAGAGGAAAGGTTGCCGGGTGATAAAGAAGATATCTATGTTGCCGTGTAAAGAAGAATGATGCCGTGTGAAGAAGGAAAGCAACTATGTTGCCGGGTGATGAAGAAAGCAAGCCGTGTGAAGAAGTAAAGCAACTATGTTGCCGGGTGATGAAGAAAGCAAGCCGTGTGAAGAAGTAAAGCAACTATGTTGCCGGATGATGAGGATAGCAATGGTGATGATGAACATGATGTTGGTGGTGATGAAGCTGAATCTGAATCTAATTCAGAGGAGGCTGAACCAATGGAGACTGAGACAGAGGAAACTGAGAATGTTGAGGTTATTGAACCTATTGTGGTAGAAGAACCTGTTGAGGTTGCTTTGGTTGAAAAAGAAGTAGTGGCTGATATTCCAAAGGAGATCAATGTTCAGTATGTTAGACGAAAGAGATCAAAATCAGTGGTAGAAACTGAAGAGATTGATGTACTTCAGATTGCACAGGAGGTAGTGACCGAAGCTGAAACTATGGCACAGATAGTTAAGGAAGCTGATGCTGGCGCTACTGATCCTATTACTGTTGACATTCCCACCACATCACCACAAATTGCTGAAAATATTGAGCAAGGTTTGGAGTCTTCACCAAACTTTGTGTCAAAAGTAGATGAGAATGAGAAGGAGAAAAGAATAGCTGAGTTAGAGGATATGGTGGCAAAACTGATTGAAGCGAATGATTTATTGAAAGCTTCAAATGAACGAAAAAAGAAAAGGTTTGATGAGTATTGGGACATTCATAATCAGAATTTGAAAACCTTCAAGAAGTTAGATGAGGATCATGTGAAGCTTGTTGATGAACATGTGAAGTTGAAGGATGATTATGATAAACTGAAAGAGGAATATGAGAACCTAAAGTATGATTATACTGAGGTTAAAGCTGAATGCAATACGTTGGAGGCCGAGAAAGAAATGCTGGAAAAGGAGTTGGAGGAGACTAAACCGAAGAAAGCTGGCTCATCATCAGATAAAGATTTTTCTGATGAAGTAATGGAAGTGACTGAATCGCAAGTACCTAAAGTTTACTTGACTAGAGCAAGAGGTACTTCGAATGTTGGTATAATGGTAGAATCACCAATCATCATTCCCGATGAAGCTGCTGCTGAAATTGTCACCTCTGACAAAGCTGAGGGAAAAAGGAAGATAGATGCGATACCTGAGATTTTCGGTGATGAAGGAAGTTCAAAAAGGGCGAAGATTGATGAAACAGTGCAGATTGAGCCGATTCAATCTGTAGCTGTGGTTGAGACTTAGAGTGTGACTGAAGCTGAGATTGCTAAATCAGGTCAGATTGAGCCGATTCAATCTGATTCTGTAGCTGAAACTGAAGTATTTGCAGTGACTGATAGTGAGAAAGAAGTTGGCTCTGAGGAAACAGTTCAGATTGAGCCGATTCAATCTGAAGCTGTGGATATGCCTGAAACTGAAACTGAAGTTGCAAGTCAGTTTGAGCCGATTCAAACTGACAATGCACCTATGATTGAAGCGTTGGATGACTTAGATGATATAGACTTTACAGAATCTGAAGATGAAGCTGAGCCAGTACAAAATGTTGTTGAAGAAATTCCTGATGATTTGGATCAAAGGTTTGCATATCTTGAAAGAATGAAGTACAACTCTGTGTATTTGAATGGATTGACTGTGAGTCAGATAAATGAAGAGTATGAGAAATGCTTGATTGCCCAAGACAAAGCTGAAGCTGATCAGAAAGAGTTTGTAATTGAGATGGGTGAATGGACTCCGATGCAAGAGAGTTTGAATATCGAAGACTTACCTCCGACTGAACTTTATCACCAAAATCCAGATGAAATGACTGCTTCTGATATGCGAAGTTGGTTGAGTTCGAGAAACTATCCGTACAAGACTTTGCAGAGGTTAAAGTCTGAGTCACTAAGGAAGATTGTGATTAGCTTTATGAAGACTGAAAAGTTGTACAATCGGATGTTTTACTTGGATTATAACAATCCTCAGTACTTCGAGCTGACAAAGAGATTCAAAGTGCTTGGACCAAAGGAGATTCCGGTGATGGTTCTTCCTGAAGATGCTCACAAGAAACGACATGAATTGATTGATATGTTTCCCAGCGAAGTTAAATCTTACAACATTCCAATGAATGTTAGGGAATCTTGGCATAAGTCAGCAACAGCAGGTGACGTGGTGAGGTCACTGCTAAGTAAAGGTCAGTCGATTGCTGAGTTGCTTGACTCGATGATTGTGCCGGAGAAGAATAAGAAGGTGAAGATAATAGCATGGAAATACGATGAAGTCTTTGATGCGTTTATGATAAAGAGAGTAAATGGTTTATGTGACGTATATCATTACTACTCAAGCATTTTTAAACTGGAGGTTCAGGATTTGAAAGAGCGTGGTGATAAATGTGTGATGCTGCTTGATGCCGGGATTGGTAGATCACCAAAGTTTCTGGATTTTAGAGGCCAACAAGAAGATTCTGCGTATGTGCAAGCTAAGAAAGAAAGGAAGAAAAAGAGATTGGTTGTGACTGAAGATATGTATTTAGAAGAGTTTTCGGACGAATACTTTGACAAAGTGACGGATCCTGGACTGAAAGTGATTGATGGAACTCAAATGACAAAGCCGATACTTAGAGTTTTCTATAATCAAGAAACCTTTGAGTTGAAGCTTGTTCGGAATTTGGATGATTGGGACAAGGATATGATTACTCTTTTCAGTACTTTTGAGTTGAAGCTGTTACATCCGTCCTATATAAACTTTTTGAGAAGCTACAGAATGGAAAAGTGTAAGGATGCGCTTGCTGAAGCTGATAGGAAGTTGTTTGTAGTGATGATTGAAGTGATAGCAGCGGCAACTGAAAAGATACGAGTAAGGAAGGCATTGCTGAACTCTAATCTCGTGAGGGTTGATTTACCAGAGATAGAGTACATGAGGATATCTAGGAAAGGAACCTTGGAGGTGAAAGTCAAAGGCCAGGAGATGCCATTTGAGTTTTATGCTAATATTGACTTTGCAGGTTTAAATCTGGATTCGCTCAGACGTATGAATGCTTGCTCAATACTGACAAATGAGTCCAAGCCAAGACAAGCCAAAATCGCTGAAAAGTTCAAGTCCTGTATTGAAGAAGCTTTGAAGGAACAAGAAGAGTATAAAGGACGAGAGTTGCTGAATGTCAAAGATGAACCGGAAGATTGGTAGAAAAAGATTGATGCTGATCAAAGATGAAAAAGATTGAAGATTTTGCTGAAGATCCAAAGATAAATCTTAGGGGGAGTACTGTTAGGGCTATTTCCTTGTTAAGATTTACTTTGTATTTTGTTTATTGTTTATATGTTTGTAAATAGTTTAGGGTCTATTTTGTTATATTCCTTAAACTTGTATTTTGTTGCTATAAGCATGTAGTGTGTGTGTGTGAGGAGAGAGGCTAGATCACTTTTACACTGTTAGAGAGAGAATTAACTGTGTGTGATTTTGTTTCTCCTGCACTTGTACTACGAATTGCTTTGATCATCAATATACAAAGAGAATTATTAGTATGAATTGTGTTTGTGATTGAACTGATTGTTTGTGCGTGTTATTCTGATCATTTGAGTGATATTAACGATCCAATTGAACCTATCAAACGCAACTAGGGATATATGTATAATTTGTACTCTATCAATCTCGTGTGATTGTGCTCAATTTTTACAGATTTATAGATCTAAATCTTGCTTTATCAGTAACCCAAACTGAGCCGTAACGAACCGAAACAATGACATGAGTCACCAAAACATACCGGAAGGTTACACGAATCTTCGTAGGAGTTCGCGGAAGTCGCCGGAGGTAGTGGAGAGCTCGCCGAAGATGAAGAGGGTGACCGGAAGGTGGACTGCAGTTTGCAACGGTGGTTCAACATCAACGTTCGACAACGATAGGTGACAGAGAACAATTGAGATGGTGAACAATCACAGAATCTATGGTTGTGGTGGTGTTCTACGGTGATTGCGGTGGCATATGGTGGCTACGATTGCTTCTGGTCAGAGGGGAGGGAGAGGAGAGCGAGCAGTGAGTGAGAGAGATATGGGTGGTGCTTGTGTGCGTGCAGTTGTTTCTGAAGAAGACAAAGACGAAGATGGGGTGGGGGTGTTCAACTAGGGTTTGGGTTTAAAACAATATGTTACACTTTTAGGTTATTAAATTAGGTATTAAAGTTAATAGTTTAGTTTACTTAATTACAAGTCGAACCCGAAACATTAGAAAAACATAACTGAATAAATGAAAGATAGTTAACGGTGTTAACCTAGATTTGCCATCCGGCCCTTCATACCACCAATATTGTTCTCTTTGCCACATTAGAACTCACGGATTTGCTTTTGGTTGCCCGGGTGAAACCTTCTCAGGATGGTCACCCATCTTTAGATTGCCGTCATCCGGGCACGCTTAACTGTGGAGTTCTCATCTCATCCACTAACATTAAGTCCCAAAACGCGTTGTTGGTATTTGAGGTCGAACATTCCTTATAAATCTCAGATCTCTCCTACCCACGTTCGATTTGAGATTTGCCTAGGGTGTTATATGATGAGCCGCAAATTTGATTTTTTTTATTAGGGATGGTTATTTGGTATGATATTTTGCATGCTATTAATATATTAATATGGTTAGTAAGAGCATACAAGCAAAAACACATGAGTAATGATGATGATATAAACCAACTAGATGGACTTGTATCTTTTTTTCTAAAGTATAGATGAAGGATGTAAAATGGCTATGATTGCAGCTAGAGAGATGAATGTTGAATCTAGCTTTCGTGAAAAAGATATTGTTAGTAGAAATAGAAAATTTGATGAAAATGTTGATAATGCAACCTTAAAACTCCTTGAATGCTTTAGAAGTTATTACTTTATAAACATTATGCCGAGCTATTTCTTCACTTAAAATTAGATTTTAGCAATTTAAAAAGTTTGAAAATATTTTTTTTTGTTCAGTAGTATAAAAAAGTTGAAATTTGTCTATGAAGAAAGTTTAAAACAAAGTATATGAATCTTTAATAGAGATTAAATTTTAATGATAAAGTAGATATTGATGGCTTAGATCTATTTCAAGAACTAAAAATGTTAAGAGATATGATTGGTTTAGAATCCGCCACACTTATTAATATTCTATATTACATTAAAAGCTTTAATTGTTTTACCAATGCTTATATTGCAATTAGAATTCTATTAACTGTTTCTGTAACTATTGCTTCTATAGAACGTAGCTTTTACAAATAAAAGTTATAAAATCTTACTTAAGATCTACATTGCAACAAAAAATATTAAACGGTATAGATATTATCGCAATTGAAAAGGATTTCATAAAAGAAAATATGGCATAATGATAAATAGTTGAAGTTTTAAATGGTAAGCCAATGTTATATTAATCTTTGCCCCAATTTCAAATTCAACCATTTTTTTAAATGTCCATAACTTTTACATACGATATTATGTTTTAATAAAAACTACACCAAAAAACCGGCGCCTTTTTATCTTCAAAACCCATATAGTGTTAATTTATTAAAAAATGAACGTTTTCTTTTTCATATTTCAGCTCATTGTGTTATTCGTCAGGTTATTGGGTTAGTTAGTCAAATTATTGTGTTATATTATGCCATTGTCTTATATCATAAATTGTTTTCGAATACAAACTAACACATACTTAATCTTATAACTTTTTTCATTGTTGACATAACAATATACCATAACATAACATCTCAAATCCATTAATTGTTTAATTTGTATAACATCTCAAATATATTATAATTTGTTTCTCAAGTTTCAACTCATTGTGTTGTTCGTCATATAATTGTGTTATTTCGTCCGGTCATTAAGTTATTTGGTCAGATCTTAGTATTATTTCATCAGGTCACTATGTTATTTCATCACGTTATTGTATTATATTATAACTTGTTTTCAAATGTAAACTAAACTTACATAATAACACAATATGACAAATCTTATAGCTTGTTTTCACTTTTGACATAACTATATGTCAGAACATAACATGTCAAATCTATTTCTTGTTTTTACTTGTTTTATTTGTGCAATCCTTATCAGGTCATTGTATAATCCTCTTTTTTACAGAAGATTACACATTGACCTGATAAAATAACACAATAACCTGATAAAATAACACAATGAGCTGAAAAAATAAAAACATTTTGTTTTTTATATATAAATATTATACACATTTTAAAGATAAAAAATGTTCGTTTTTATGGTGTAATTTAAAAAAAAAATATCGTATGTATAATTTTAGACTTAAAATTATGGTGAGACTTAAAATATTAAGATATTACCAATATTATGATTCTTTCTATTTTTAAAGGAGTGTCACTTGTCATTGTATCATTGCTTTACTCATATATTTATGACTTTGTGTGATCCTAGATGTAATTTTAATATTATTTTTACTTTTCTTGCATTCCACTTTTCAAACACACAGCAAGATTTTCTAGAAGTTCTTCGTGATAGATATGCAAAATATGTAGCATGAGTTGAAGGCTTTCTGTTACCGGTGAATAAACAAGTACTAAAAGTTGAAGCCATTCACAACATTTCAGTTATTAACTTATTATATATGACCAAAGAGATGGAACTGCACCAAATAGCCCAGCGGAGTGGACTTATAATAAAATTTCAATACAAAAAGGTTTAAGATAATGGACATACGTCACTTTCTTAGAATTAAAAGAAACGATAATATATATTGGTAATATCTCCACATAGAGAGGTTTATATACAAGAATTAGGTTCAAATAAAAAGTTTAAATTTTATAAAAAGTCTAACAAGACATATGGACCATTATATATAATATTAAATAAAGGTCAATAGCCTAAAACATACAAGATGACATAATGGTAAATAGTTCAAATGGTAGGCCAATGGTATATTAGTCTTTGCCCTATTTTCAAATTCCACCATTTTTTAATTGTCCACAACTTTTACATACAACATTATTTTTTAATAAAAATTAGACCAAAAAACGAGCTTTTTTTAATCTTCCAAACAAAAATAGTATTGATCAACAAAAAACAAAAAAAAAATTCACTTTTCAACTCATTGTATTATTTCGTGAGGTCATTGTGTTAATTGTCAAATCATTGTGTTATTTTTCAAGTCATTGTATTGTATTGTAACTTGTTTATTAATACAAATAAAACATACATATTAACACAATATGTCAAATCTTATTACTTGTTTCCTTGTTGACAAAACCATATGCCATAACATAATATCTCAAATTCATTACTTCTTGTCTTTGTGTCATATTTCAAATATATTATAACTTCTTTTTTCTTGTTTTAGCTCATTGTGTTATTTGTTAGGTCATTGTGTTATTTCATCAACTCATTGTATTATTAATTTCATCAGGTTCTTGTGTTATAATTAATTTCATCAGGTTCTTGTGTTATAAAATAACTTGTTTTCAAATACAAACTAAAACATGCATAATAACACAACGTGCCAAATCTTATAAGTTGTTTTTATTGTTGACATAGTCATATATCGTAACGTTACATCTCAAATCCATTACTTGTTTTATTTGTGTAACTTTTCAAACATATTATTCACCTCATTGTGTTATTCTTCAGGTCATTGTGCTATTTAGTTAGTTTATTTTGTTATTTGTCAGGTCATTGTGTTATATTATAACTAGTTTTTGAATATAAATAAAACATTCATAATAACACAATATATATAAAATCTTATAACTTGTTTTCATTTCTGAGAGTCATATGCAATTACATAACATCTCAAATCATTACTTGTTTTATTTGTTTCAACTCATTGTATATTCGTCAGTTTATTGTGTTATTTCGTCAGGTCAATATGTTATTTAGTCCGCTCATTGTGTTATTCGTCAGATCATTGTGTTATATTATGTCATTGTGTTATATTATAACTTGTTTTCGAATACAAATAAAATATACATAATAACACAATATTAAAAATCTTATAACTTGTTTCGTTGTTGATATAGTCTATGACATACCATAACATATCAAATCCGTTACTTGTTTTATTTGTGTAACATCTCAAATATATCATAACTTGTTCTTTATTGTATTATTCGACATGTCATTATTTGTCAGGTCATTGTGTTATTTCAGATCATTGTGTTATTTCATCAGGTTATTGTGTTATATATAACACAGTGACATATTATAACACAATAATCTGTCAAATAACACAATGACCAAACAAATAACCCAATGACCTGACGAAATAACATATGACCTGACAAATAACACAATGAGCTGAAAAATGTGAATTTTTTTATATATGAATATTATACGCGTTTTAAGATAAGAAAAATCCTCTTATGGTGCAGTTTTTTAGAAAAAATAATGTCATATGTAAATGTTATGGACGTTTATAAAAATGGGATGAAACTTGAAATATAGTAAATTACTTTTTGTATACCTGAGTTTGTTAAAAAAATAACGGTTTGAAGCCTAAAGTTGAAATCCATCTATTTGAATCTTGAGTTTTCAATTTTACTTTCGATTTGTGCACCAGGGCGAACACCGTCTATATTCTCTGTTAACTATGAAGTCACATGAGGGGTATCTAGGTCAATTTCATATTATTATTAAATAAAAACAAAACACTTACTTTACCAAACCTCTAACTTCTACAACTATTACCTGGTAAAGCCATCATCGTTATCTCCTTGGGTTCGAGTACTTTGTATCTCTTTGTCAGCTCATAGTATTGCGGGTTGTTGTAATCCAAGAAAAACATTCTATTGTGCATCTTTTCCGTCTTCATAAAACTTATCACAATCTTCTTTAGTGATTCATGCTTCAGTCTTTTCAACGTCATGTATGGATAGTTCCTCGAACTAAGCCATTCACGCATGTTTCTCGACGACATTTCTTCTGGATTTTGATGATAAAGCTCTTTAGGAGGTAAATCATCAATGTTCGGGCTCTCTTGGAGTGGTGTCCATTCACCCATCTCAACAACAAACTCTTTTTCATCAGCAGTTGCTTTGTCTTGAGCATTTAAGCACTTCTCATACTCTTCATTGATTTGACTCACAGTCAGTCCATTCAAATACACAGGATTATACTTCATCTTTTCTAGATAAGCAAAATGTTCAGGCAGATCAGCTGGTATCTCATCATCTGGATTAGCTTCAGGTTCAGACTCAGTGAAATCTATGTCATCCAAATCATCCAGTGCCTCTATCATCGGTGCAGTTTCAGTTTGAACCGGCTCAAACTGAAATGCTTCTTCAGTCACAGTTTCTGGCACATTCTCAACAACTTCAACTATCTTTGGCACTTCAGCTACCAATACAGATTCAGATTGAATCGGCTCAATCTGAACTGCTTTCTCAGTTTCACTTTCCTTTATCACCTCAGCCACCTTTACCACCTCAGATTCTTCAGTTTCAGTTACAGATTCAGATTGAATCGGCTCAATCCGAACTGTTTCTTCTATTCTTGCTTTCTTTGCAACAACCTCTTCCTCAGTAATTTCAGGTACAACATCCAATTTGCGTTTTCCCTCAGCTTTGTCAAGATTGACCATATCAACAGCTTCATCGGGAATAGGGACAGATTCTACAATTGGTTCTGTCACAGTCTTTGATCTTTGTGATCTAGTTTGATAGACTGCAACGTCCCTAGGAGTCTCAGACACTCCAACATTTTCTTCCACAGTAAAATCCTTGTCCGATTCTGAACTCACAGCCTCCTCCTCTTTAATCCATTTTTCCAACACCTCTTTTTCAGCACGTAGAGTGTTGCATTCTGCTTGCAACTCTTCATAATCAGATTTCAACTGTTCATGATCAGCCTTCAGTTGTTCATAATCCGCATCTAATGCTTTAAAAGTTTCTAAGTTTTTCTGATGCGTAGCCCAAAACTCTTCCAATCTTTTCTTCTTTCTTTCATTAGACGCTTTCATCTGCTCATTAGCATCTAAGAGTTTGGCTACCATCCTTTCTAAATGAAAAACTTTATTTTCTTCTTCGTTCAGATCAACATCTGATGCAACCTTAGGTGAAGACTCCTTTGGTTCATCAATGTGTTCAGCTGCTCTGGAGGATGTGGCAATATCTACTGGATCAGAAACAATCATACACTCCTCAGCATCATCGATTGTCTGTGCCACAATCTCCACTTCAGCAGCAACTTCTTTAGCAATCTGTACAATGTCCACTATCTCTGGCACATTTACATCTTCAATAACATCCGGTTTCTCCACAGTGATAGGATCAATCACATGTTTCGATCTTCGTGATCTAACATACTGTACAGTGATATCCTTTGGAACATTAGCAACAATTTCTTCAACTGCTTTCTCCACTTCAACTGGTTCATCAGTCACTATCTCAACATTTTCTGCCTCCTCTGGAACAGATTCAGCATCTTCTTCTTCTATAATATCATCATTTCCATCATTCCCACTATCATCATCACTATCATCCTCACTTTCACTATCACCACCATCACTTTCATCATCCTCAGACTCATCTTCGTTCTCATTCCCATCTTCTTCTTCTGGATGTCGAGCAAAATACTCATCATCATCCAACAGATTATCAGGCACCTCATCAACTAGGTCCTGTGGATTCACAATCTCTCCATTTGATATGTGATGATACACAATCTCAATATCCTCCTCACTGTTTGCTATATCCCGCATATAGTCAAACATTTCCACATTTGCAACATTCCCTATACTCATTTTCCTGTATGATAAGTCATTCATGTCCTCAGTATATAAAATCCCTCCAGCAAAACCTTCTTCTCTGATGATTGGATAGGCAATGTTAATCATCAGTTGCAAGAATCTCGGATACATGAGAAACTTGAATCTTTTGCCCTTTACTAAATTGAACACAAATCCCTTCATTATCCACTTTGACATGTTGAACGGCTTGTTCTCAGCAATAGCAACAATGGGGGATGCAATGTCAGAAGGAAAATTGTCAAAACCAGCACTCCTTCTTGACATGCATTGTTGTATTACATAGCAAAGTAACTTCCACTTCTTTCCCAAACGAGCTCTAACAAACTGCGATTTTGGAAATATGGGAGGATGACCCATATTCACAAAACATGCCTGACACTCAGCAGTTGTCAGCTCATCATTTGCATCAGCTTCATCATCATCAATCCTTAGAGCTGTTCTGATAGATTCCTCAGAAACAATCAACTCTAAATCTCTTGTGATGTTTCCTCTAACAACAGAAACTCCTGCCTCATCAGTTACAACCTCAGCTGTTCTCCAAAAACTCTTGATGAGTCTAGCATAGATAACAGGCTTCGCACACATAGTATACACATACTTGGTTCTTTTGATGAATCTAATCATATCTCTATAACCTTCAGTCTCTGGAATGGATTCATCCAAACATGCCACTAGATTGTGATTAGGCTCAAACTTCAAATTCTCCATCTGTTTGACAAAAACAAGACAAGTGAGTTAAATTCTTCATTAATAAATTTCAAATTTACATAAGTGTTTGAAGAAAAAGTTACAATGTAAAACAATTACATAATCATTTTAACACCTAAGTTGATCTAACAAATTGATTTTCATCATTTTGTTTAATAAAAACCTTTGTGAATCAATGATCATACAACACATTACACTTAACAGTTTATTCACTTAAGAAGATAAATCTGAAATTTGTAAAATGAAGTTGTTTAACATGTTTAAGCTCAGTTTTAACAATGATTTGTCAGTTTTAACACACATTTTATCATTTTGAAGTTACCACTTATGAACTTTCAACAGGTCGTCAATGGCGGTTCGACAGTTATGAACAAATTTGAGTTGATTTAGTTGATTTTAAGCAATTTGATGCAAATTAATGGATGAAAGTTGATAATCGACAGTTTTTACACTTAAAACAACATTCGATTTCAGTTTTAACACCAAAAATCAAAGTGTCGATTCAGTGATCAAAGTACTGTTCATCATCATTTTTCGTTTTAACGATCGATTTGCAGGTTTATCAAGGTTGAATCACTTAAAATATACCTTATTCAATCAATCAAACTTGTTACAGATCAAACGATTGAAATAAAGTATGAACGATTTGAGGTACAGGGGATTTTGCTTGAAACTTTGGTGGAAAAATGACAAGTGTTGTGAAGAGGCGGGTTTTTATATGGTTGAAAAATTAGGTCAAACAAATTGGACGGGTAAACAATTGGGATGGGTAAGCATAAAAAGCCCAATAAGCCTAGACGGGTCATGCACTGTTGAGCCGCATCAAACACTGTTGGGACGGGTCAAGTACTTGGAACAGGTCACAACATGGGACGGGTCAACATAAAAACATGTAAAAACACTTGGACGGGTCATTCACTGTAGAGACGGGTAAGTCACTGTAGAGACGGGTAAAGGTTAGGAACAACTACACCTGTTTTGGTTTTACTCATCACCCGGCTACATAGTGATCTTCTTCATCACCCGGCTTGCTTTTCTTCATCACCCGGCAACACAGTGATCTTCTTTATCACCCGGCTTGCTTTTCTTCATCACCCGACAACACAGTGATCTTCTTTATCACTCGGCTTGCTTTTCTTCATCACCCAGCAACACAGTTGTTATACTTTCACCCGGCTACACAAAGTTCTTTACACGGCAAGATAAAGACTTCTTTCTTTTACCCGGCTGTATAGTTATCACAACTTGTCACCCGGCAAATATCGATGACTCCTTCACCCGGCTGTATAATGACTTGTTCATTACCCGGCAGCACAGTAGCCATAATATCTTTGCCCGGCTTCACTTCTTTTCACCCGGCAAATTACATCTTTACCCGGCTAAATAGTTAACTTCATTACCCGGCTAAACAATCTTCTGATATCTTTGCCCGACTACAACACTTGAGCAATTTTTCTCAATTTTCTCGTCTGTTGACTTTTCAATTGCATTTATTGCACATGCAAACATTCTCGACATATTAATTAGACAAGACATCCTTATTAGGGTTTGTCACATTAAATATCAAAAATCTAATACAAGTCAACAAATATTAATTCTCATTAAATCCCTTTTTCTTTTTCTTTGATTTTTCTTGTAAAAATGTTTTTGCATAACCAAAATTTCTATATCCCGAAGCAATTTCTTAAAAACATATCACAAGACCTTGGGTTTGTTTTTAACACATCCAATACTTTTGCTTTTCATACCACATAATCTTGTTCATTCAAAACACACTTATTTGAAAGTATTTTTGGATTTTTGTAAATAATTTTCTTCTTCACTTATTCTCCCCCTAAACTTTGAAATTTTTAAGTTTAACAAGGATGTCGATATGTCAATAAAGATTCCATATGCCTGCACACACAAAGCACACACATTAAAATAAAGACATATGCAATGCAATGAATCAAAATATCGCAGTGAGATCATACCACACATTATCTGAACATGTTTTGCAAATTTTGAATAGACATTTGACTTATGTTTGATTGAGTGATGATATGAAAACATACCAATTATCTCGAGTTGACACACTTACTTTTTCAGTATCATGATGAGATTAAGGTTCGATTAAAATGACTTATGTGACCCACATGTATACATATGTTAACATATTTCCTTATCAATCACTACCTGAATGCATATTGCACAAAACCTAGTCACTTACAATCATAAACAATGTGGAATCTGGGTTCTATTCGGATTTGGTCCACTTTGGAACTTCTTTTAATTCCATTTTGGAATTTTCATTTCCTATCGTTCCCCTTGGTAATCTTCTGAATTCCTTTTTGGAATTTTTGTTTGGTGATGGTCCACATTTGAGACTCTTTTTGTTCCAACTTTGGGAATCTTTTGCTGCACCTTAAAGCTCAAAAGAGACTTAGTGTGAGACTTCAGGTCTGTGGATACCACAACAAAGAAGCTCACGATGCGGTTCATCACACTAAATAGATTGCATCGTTACCCGATCATGCACAACTATCATCACAAGCAATGAATCAAAAGATATATATCTAGACATGTATAGCAATGGAACTTAACACAAAGATCATAGAATTTAGATTTGTCAACAATGAACTTACTTTTTCAGTCTAATTGCCTGAGCTGTCTCGCACATCAATTAACATTCATCAGTCTTTATTAAAAATGATGAAACAAATAATGTCTAGTGTACTATCATTTCTCACTTTTTGCAATATAGATTCTTTTGACATGATATTTTCTTTTTCTTTTTGCTTTTATATTTTGTTTTTTGCTTTTCTTTTTCATGCACACACACAATGCAAAACGATAAACTAAAAGACAAAGGAACAAATACTTGACATCGACTTATTATATTTTTGACTTTTATATTTTCTGATTTTTGTTTGATTTTCAAAAATTAGAATGAATCATGGTTGATTAACCCTATGGATTGAATTAAGAATTCAAACCGTCCTGACAAAAACGATTTTGTGAAAAGATCTGCCAGTTGTTTTTCGGTATGAACTTTAATCAAAATTATTAAACCTTTTTCAGAGTTGTCTCTGAGAAAGTGATATCGAATTTCGATATGTTTGGTTTTTGAGTGTTGAACAGGATTAGCAGTAATGAACATAGCAGCAGTATTATCTAAGTAAATAGGAGTTTTGAGAAAGTTAAACCCGTAGTCAAGCAATTGGTTTTGTAACCACAAAACTTGAGAACATCCTGCAGATGCAGCGATATACTCTGCTTCAGCTGTGGATACAGAAACGTTGGTCTGCTTTTTGCATTGCCAAGAAACAAGTCTAGGACCCAGAAATTGACATCACCCGTAGTCGATTTCCTGTCAAGAGCACACCCACCAAAGTCACTATCAGAATAACTATATAATTCAAAATTGCCTTCATAAGGATACCATAACCTGAGATTCGGTTTCCCTTTAAGGTATCTGAAAATACGTTTAACAGCAACCAGGTGCGACTCTTTTGGATCAGACTGATATCTTGCGCACACACATACAGCATACATAATGTCTGGCCTTGATGCAGTAAGATACATCAGTGAACCAATCATTGATCTGTACAGTGTTTGATCAACGGATTTGCCTTTTGGATCCGGCTGTATCTTGCAATTCACATCAGATGGCGTTCGAATAGTTTGACAATCCTGCATCTTGAACTTTTTCAGCAACTTTTCAACAAACTTTGATTGGTTGATAAAAATTTCGTTTGCTGATTGTTTTACTTGCAATCCGAGAAAGAAATTAATCTCCCCCATCGAACTCATCTGAAATCTTGACTTCATGATTTCTTCAAACTCTTTGCACATGGACGCACTGGTTGATCCAAAGATGATATCATTCACATACACTTGAACACATAAAAGATCTTCATTATCCCGCTTCATAAACAAAGTTGGATCAATCTGACCTCTTGTAAACCCATGTTCTAGCAAATGTTTAGATAACGTCTCGTACCAAATCCTTGGAGCTTGATGTAGACCATATAAAGCTTTGCTTAATTTGTATACACGATGTGGATAATCAGGATCTTCAAAACCCGGAGGTTGTCTGACATATACATCATCGGTAATTGGTCCATACAGAAACGCGCCTTTTGATAGGTTCAATTGGATCGATATTACTCACAAGATCAGAATGATTCGTACAAACAAAAACAATTCAATCACAAACACAATTCATTACTAAATAATTCTCTTGTATTTGATGATCATAGCAAATCTGCAGTACAAATGTAGGAGAAAATAAATCACACACACTTAGTTCTTTCTCTAAAGTGAATATGTGAATCAGACTCTCTCCTCACACTCTCTCACTACATGATTTAAGCAACAAAATACATTTTAGGGAAAATAACAAAATAAACCCTAAACTATACACAAAGTATAAAATAAGTACAAAGTAAATCTTAACTGGAAATAACCCTAACAGTACTCCCCCTAAGATTTATCTTTGGACTTTATCAAAATCTTCACAGTTTTCATCTCTAGTTTTTTTAGCTCCAATCTCTCACCAATCTTCAGGTTCATCTTTAACATTCAGCAACTCTTTTCCTTTATATTCTTCTTGCTCTTTCAATGCTTCCTCGATGCATGACTTGAACTTTTCTGCGATCTTTGCTTGTCTTGGCTTTGATTCGTTTGTAAGAATTGAGCAGGCATTCATACGTCTCAGAGAATCAAGAGTTAAACCTGCAAAATCAATGTTAGCGTAAAATTCATAAGGCAATTCTCGTCCTTTGACTTGCACCTCCAGTGTACCCTTTGCAGTAACTCTCATGAACTCTATCTCTGGAATATCGACTTTCACAAGGTTAGCATTGAGTAATGCCTTCCTTAGCCGAATCTTCTCTGACGCAGCAGCAATCACTTCAACCATTACCATAAACAGATTTCGATCAGCTTCAGCAAATTTGTCTTTACATTTCTCCATTTTGTAAGTTCTTAGATGATCGATGTATGATGGATGCAGCAACTTCAGCTCAAACGTACTGAATAAGGTAATCATGTCCTTATCCCAGCCATCTAAATTTCGTACAAGTTTCAACTCAAAAGTTTCCTGATTGTAGAAAAACTTAAGAATTGGCTTTGTCGCTTGAGTGCCATCTATTACTTTCAACCCCGGATCAGTTACCTTGTCAAAATATTCGTCAGAAAATTCTTCCAAATACATATCTTCACTAACCACCAACTTCTTTTGTTTTCTCTGTTTCTTCGATTGAACATAGGCAATATCCTCCTGTTGACCTCTGAACTCTAAGTATTTCGGTAACCGGCTTATCCCAGCATCAAGCAGCATTGCACATTTATCACCACGCTCAGCATGCGTGTGATTTATCAGTCTTAGCTTGTGCAACTCTTTCAAATCTTGAACTTCTAACTTGAAAATGCTAGAGTAGTACTGGTATACATCGCATAAACCATTTACTCTTTTGATCAAAAACGCATCGAACACCTCGTCATATTTCCATGCAATGATTTTTACCTTTTTGGACTTTTCCGGTACGATCATGGAGTTATGAAGTTCAGCAACAGACTGACCCTTGCTCAGCAGTGATCTCACAATATCACCTGATGTGGTTGATTTATGCCATGATTCTCGTACGTCCATAGGCACATTGTATGATTTGACTTCACTCGGAAACATATCGATCAACTCTTTCCTCTTTTTGTGCGCATCCTCTGGTAAAGCCATTACCGGTATCTCTTTTGGTCCGAGAACTTTGTATCTCTTAGTCAGCTCATAGTATTGAGGGTTGTTGTAATCCAGATAAAACATACGATTATACATCTTCTCCGTTTTCATAAAACTTTCCACAATCTTCTTTAGTGATTCACGTTTCAGCCTCTGCAATGTTTTGTATGGATAATGTCTCGAACTCAACCATTCTCACATATTTCTGGTAGACATTTCTTCTGGATTTTGATGATAAAGCTCTTGTGGAGGTAAATCATCGATATTCAGGCTCTCTTGTAACGGTGTCCACTCACCCATCTCAACAACAAATTCTTTCTTATCAGCATCAGCTTTATCTTGAGCTATCAAACATTTCTCATACTCTTCGTTGATTTGACTCACAGTTAGCCCATTCAGATACACTGGATTGTACTTCATCTTCTCAAGATAAGCAAATTGTTCAGGCAAGTCAGCTGGAATCTCATGATCAGGATTGGCTTCAGGCTCAGCTTCTGGTTCAGACTCAGTAAAATCAATGTCGTCTAAGTCATCTAGTGCCTCTATCATAGGTGCATTATCAGTTTGAACCGGCTCAAACTGACTTACTTCTTCTGTCATAGTTTCAGGCACATTCTCAACCGTTTCAACTACTTTAGGCACTTCTTTAATCAATACAGATTCAGATTGAATCGGCTCAATCTGAATTGTTTCTCCAGTTTCAGCTACTTTCACAGTATCATCAACCTTTGCCATTTCTACCACCTCAGTTTCAGCTACAGTCACAGATTGAATCGGCTCAATCTGCACTGTCTCATCAGTTTTTGCTTTCTTTGAAACAGATGCTTCTTCAGTAATCTCTGGCACAGCATCTAACTTTCTTTTTCCCTCAGCTTTGTCAGTAATGACAATATCAGTGGCTTCATCGGGAATAACAATTGGAGACTCAACCCTTATGCCCACATTTTTCGTGCCATGTGCTCTAGTGTAATAAACTTTTGCTTCTTGAGTTTGCTCAGTCACTTCCATTTCTTCATCTGAAAAATCTTTATCTGACACAGAACCTGACTTTTTCGATTTGGTTTCTTCTAACCATTTCTCCAACATTTCTTTCTCAGCATCAAGAGTATTGCATTCAGCCTTCAACTCTTTATAATCATACTTCAGATTTTCATGTTCATCCTTCAAAGTTTCATAATCAACCTTTAACTTTCCATAATCAACCTTCATTTTCAGATAATCAGCATCTAAAGCTTTGAAAGTTTCAAGATTCTGATTGTGAGTAGCCCAAAACTCTTCTAACCTTTTCTTCTTTCGTTCATTCGATGCTTTCAACTGTTCATTCGCATCTACGAGTTTTGCTACTAATTCTTCTAACTCAGCATTTTTCTTTTTATCCTCATTCATATCAACACTTGAAGCAATTCTTGGTGAAGACTCCAAAGATTGTTCAATGCTTTCAACTGCTGGAGATGATGTGGTGGGTATATCAACTGGAACAGAAACAGTAATGCCAGCATCAGTGTCATCAACTATCTGTGCAATAGTCTCTACATCGGCCATTACTTCTTGAGCAATTTGAACAACATCTATCATCTGTTCAGACACATTCATATCTTCAATCTCAATCGGTTCCTCTACTAACACAGGCTCTATCACTGGTTTCGATCTTCATGATCTAACATACTGCACTGTGATAGCCTTAGGAACTTCAGTAACAACTTCTTCAACATCAACAGCCTCAACTGATTCTTCAATCGCAGCTGATTCAATAACTTGGACAATTTCTGTTTCAAATCCCACTGTTCTATCAACTTCCACATTTTCTACCTCCTCATGAACTGATTTGGTACTATCATCACTATTTTCATTATCTCCATTATCATCACTATTATCATCATCTTGACCATCATCACTATCATCATCATTGCCATCATCATTGTCACTTTCACTCTCATCTTCATCAATCTCTTTATCAACAAGATCTAATGGATTCACAATCTCTCCATTAGATATGTGATGATATACTACTCCTATCTCCTCCTCATGATTTGCAATATTCCGCATATAATCAAACAAATCAACACTTGGAACATTCCCTATACTCATCTTTCTGTAAGATAAGTCATTCATATCTTCTGTATATAAAATTCCTCCAGGATAACCTTCTGTTCTGATGATAGGATAGGCAACATTAATCATCAACTGCAAGAATCTCGGATACATGAGAAACTTGAATCTTTTGCCTTTAACCAAATTGAACACAAACCCATTCATAATCCATTTTGAAATGTTAAATGGTTTGTTCTCTGCTATGGCAACTATTGGGGATGCAATGTCAGAGGGAAAATTGTCGAAACCAGCACTCCTTCTTGACATGCACTGCTGAATCACATAGCACAGTAACTTCCACTTCTTCCCCAATCTTGCCCTTACAAATTGTGACTTTGGAAATACAGGAGGATGACCCATATTCACAAAGCACGCTTGACATTCAGCATTTGTCAACTCATCATTTGCACCTATCTCATCCTCATCAATCCTCAATGCTGTTCTGATAGCTTCTTTAGATACAGTCAATATCAACTCTCTTGTGATATTCCCTCTAACAATAGTCACTCCAGCATCATTTCTAACCACCTCAGCCGTCCTCCAAAACCTTTTGATCAATCTTGCATATATGACCGGCTTAGCACACATAGCATAGACATACTTTGTCTTCTTGATAAATCTCATCATGTCTCTATATCCTTCAGTCTCAGGAATAGACTCATCCAAACAGGCAACTAAATTGTGCTTGGGCTCAAACTTCAAATTCTCCATCTGTTAAAACAAAAACAAAACACAAACAAGACAAATGTGTTAGATTCTTCATTAATAAATTTCAAATTTTCATAAGTGTTTGAACAAAAAGTTATAAAAGTAAAACATTCACATAATTATTTTTAACTCCTAAATTGATCTAACAAAATGATTTTCATCATTTTGATCAAAACAACTTTGAATTTTAATGATCATACAACATTTTGCAATTTAACAGGTTAACACTTAAGAACAAAAATTTGACATTTGTATGATGAAGTTGTTTAACATGTTTTAGTTCAGTTTTAACAAGGATTTGTCACTTTTAACATATATTTTATCATTTTGAAGTTAACATTTGAGAGCATTCAACAGGTCATCAATGGCGGTTTAACAATTTTGGGTGATTCTGTTGATTTTAAGGACATTTGATGCAAATTGATGATTGATTGTTGATAATCGACAGTTTTTACACCTAAAGTAACATTCGATTTCAGTTTTAACACGTAAAATCAAAGTGTCGATTCAGTGATAAAAAAAACACTGTTCATCATTGTTTTTCGTTTTACCGATCGATTTGCAGGTTTATCAAGATCAAATCACTTAAACAATACCTTATTCAATCGATCAGACTTGTTACAGAACAAACGATTGAATATGATAATTAAACGATTTAAGTGCAGAGGATTTGCTTGAAATTGTGAGTGAAAAATGATAAGTGTTTGTGAAGAGGCGGGTTTTTATATGGTTGAAAAATTAGGTCAAACATGAGGTGCCGGATCAACACTTTGGGACGGGTAAGCATAAAAGCCCAATAAGCCTTGACGGGTCAAGCACTGTTGAGTCGTGTCAGTCACTGTTGGGACGGGTCAAGTACTTAGGACGGGTCACAACATGAGACAGGTCAACACAACACCATGTAAAAACACTTGACGGGTCAATCACTGTAGAGACGGGTAAGTCACTGTAGAGACGGGTAAAGGTTAGGAACAACTACACCTGTTTGGTTTTACTCATCACCCGGCAGCATAGTAATCTTCACAACATCACCCGGCTTGCACAATAACTTGTTTGTTCATTACCCGGCTGCATAGTGATACCTTCATCACCCGGCTTACTTTTCTTCATTACCCGGCAACACAGTTGCTTTCACTATTACCCGGCAACACAGTATTATGCACTTACACGGCAAGATAAGACTTCTTTCTTTTACTCGGCTGTATAGTGATAACATTTCTTCACCCGGCTGTATAGCAACACAACTTGTCACCCGGCAGATATCTATGACTTCTTCACCCGGCATAAATTTGACATGTTCATTGCCCGGCCAAACAGTAGTCATAATTATCTTCACCCGACTTCACTTCTTTTTCTCAATCACCCGGCTCATATCAGACACAATAACTTTACCCGGCTGAACAGTCTCTTCATTACCCGGCTAAATAGTTGTTTCTGATATCTTTGCCCGGCTTCAACACTTGAACGATTTTTCTCGTCTGTTGACTTTTTCAACGGCATTTATTGCACCTGCAAACATTCTCGACATATTAATTAGACAAGACATCCTTAATAGACTTTGTCACATTAAATATCAACAACATAAGACAAGTCAATAAAATTAATTCTAATTAATTCCTTTTTTTTTCTTTTTTTCAAAAATGTTTTTGTTTTTGCACAACCAACATTTTTATATCACGAAGCAATTTCTTAAAAACACATCACAAGACCTTGGGTTTGTTTTTAACACATCCAATACCTTTGCTTTTCATACCACATAATCTTGTTCATTCAAAACACACTTATTCAAAATATTTTTGGATTTTTGCAAATATTTTTCTTCTTCAATTTATTCTCCCCCTAAACTTGAAATTTCTTGAAATTTTTAAGTTTAACAAGGATGTCGATGTGTCAATAAAGATTCCAAATGCCTGCACACACAAAGCACACACATTAAAATAAAGACATATGCAATGCAATGAATCAAAATATCGCAGTGAGATCATACCACACATTATCTGAACATGTTTTGCAAGTTTTGAATAGACATTTGACTTATGTTTGATTGAGTGATGATATGAAAACATACCAATTAGCTCGAGTTGACACACTTACTTTTTCAGTATCATGATGAGATTAAGGTTCGATTAAAATGACTTATGTGACCCACATGTATACATATGTCAACATATTTCCTTATCAACCACTACCTGAATGCATATTGCACAAAAACCCGGTCACTTACAATCATAAACAGTGTGGAAACTGGGTTCTATTCGGATTTGGTCCACTTTGGGACTTCTTTTGATTCCATTTTGGAATTTAATTTCCTATCGTTCCCCTTGGGAATCTTCTGAATTCCTTTTTGGAATTTTTGTTTGGTGATGGTCCACATTTGGGACTCTTTTTGTTCCAACTTTGGGAATCTTTTGCTGCACCTTGAAGTTCAAAAGAGACTTCGTGTGAGACTTCAGGTCTGTGGGTACCACAACAAAGAAGCTCACGATGCGGTTCATCACACTGAATAGACTGCATCGTTACCCGATCATGCACAACTATCATCACAAGTAATGCATCAAAAGATATATATCTAGACATGTATAGCCATGGAACTTAACACAAAGATTATTGAATTTAGATTTGTTAACAATGAAACTTACTTTTTCAGTCTAATTGTCTGAGCTGTCTAGCACGTCAATTAACATTTATCAGTCTTTATTAAAAATGATGTAACATATAATGTCTAGTGTAACTATCATTTCTCACTTTTTGCAATAAAGATTCTTATGACATGATATTTTCTTTTTCTTTTTGCTTTTATATTTTGTTTTTGCTTTTCTTTTTCTTTTTCATGCACACAATCAATATGTGACAACGACTTATTATATTTTTGGCTTTTATATTTTCTGATTTTTGTAGATTTTTTAAAAATTAGAATTAATCATGATTGATTAACCCTATGGATTGAATTAAGAATTCAAACCGGCCTGACAAAAAAGATTTTGTGAAAAGATCTGCCAGTTGTTTGTCGGTATGAACTTTAATCAAAATTATTAAACCTTTTTCAGAGTTGTCTCTTAAAAAGTGATATCGAATTTCGATATGTTTGGTTTTTGAGTGTTGAACAGGATTAGCAGTAATGAACATAGCAGCAGTATTGTCTATGTAAATAGGAGTTTTGAGAAAGTTAAACCCGTAGTCAAGCAATTGGTTTTGTAACCACAAAACTTGAGAACATCCTGCAGATGCAGCGATATACTCTGCTTCAGCTGTGGATACAGAAACGTTGGTCTGCTTTTTGCATTGCCAAGAAACAAGTCTAGGACCCAGAAATTGACATCCACCAGTAGTCGATTTCCTGTCAAGAGCACACCCACCAAAGTCACTATCAGAATAACTATATAGTTCAAAATTGCCTTCATAAGGATACCATAACCCGAGATTCGGTTTCCCTTTAAGGTATCTGGAAATACGTTTAACAGCAACCAGGTGCGACTCTTTTGGATCAGACTGATATCTTGCGCAGACACATACAGCATACATAATGTCTGGCCTTGATTCAGTAAGATACATTAGTGAACCAATCATTGATCTGTACAGTGTTTGATCAACCGATTTGCCTTTCGGATCCGGCTGTATCTTGCAGTTCACATCAGATGGCGTTCGAATAGTCTGACAATCCTGCATCTTGAACTTTTTCAGCAACTTCTCAACAAACTTTGATTGGTTGATAAAAATTCCATCTGCTGATTGTTTAACTTGCAATCCAAGAAAGAAATTAATCTCCCCCATCGAACTCATCTGAAATCTTGACTTCATTATTTCTTCAAACTCTTTGCACATGGACGCACTAGTTGATCCAAAGATGATATCATCCACATACACTTGAACACATAAAAGATCTTCATTTTCCCGCTTCATAAACAAAGTCGGATCAATCTGACCTCTTGTAAATCCATGTTCTAGCAAATGTTTAGATAACGTCTCGTACCAATTCCTTGGAGCTTGATGTAGACCATATAAAGCTTTGCTTAATTTGTATACACGATGTGGATAATCAGGATCTTCAAAACCCGGAGGTTGTCTGACATATACATCATCGGTAATTGGTCCATACAGAAAAGCGCCTTTGACGTCCATTTGAAACACTTTAAACTTCATGAAAGAGGCATATGCTAGAAAAACGTGAATAGCTTCAAGTCGAGCAACCGGAGCAAACACTTCTTCATAGTCAATACCTTCTTCTTGAGTGTAACCTTGTGCAATAAGTCTTGCTTTGTTTCTCACAACAATGCCACGTTCATCTGGCTTGTTCTTGTACAACCATCTTGTACCAATCGCATTTTCTCCTTCAGGTAAGTCCACTAATTTCCAAACTTCTTGTTTGCGAAATTGAAGTAACTCCTCTTGCATGGCTTCAATCCAACTATTATCTTGCAACGCTTCTGAAATGTTCTTTGGCACCACTTGAGAAAGAAAACATGAATAAAGACAAACGTTTGTTTGCTCAGTTTGACTTCTTGTAGTTCTCTGATTCAATGGCCCGATAATCTGAGAGACAGGATGTTTCTTGTGAATTCGATGAGTTGGTATGTCTTCACCTTGCACTTGACTCTCCAGATTAGATTGATTAATATTCGGTAGATCTTGCAAAATTGTAGATTCATGCGGAGTGAAATTAGGAACTTGTTCCGGCGAATTGATGAAGTAGTCAAACGATTCTGGAATAACTTCAACATCCGGATCTGATGATGGTTGATTTTGAACAGATACACCATCATTAGGAGAACTTTGCGGATTAGCGTCATCACCAAGAATATTTGATTCTTGATCTTCTTGAGAACCAGAAGGATCCGGAGCTTGACTGGATTTGACATGATCAGGATTATGAAATGACATGAACAGATACTCAGAATTGAGATTGCTATCATCGTCATTATCAGAACCATCGCTAAAGCATCCCAAGTCGCCTGATTCTTTCCTTGCTTTTCCTGAAAAATCAAACAAGTTATAATTGAAAGATTTTGATAACGAATCTAAATCAAACAACCATTCGGGACCATGAGCCACTAACGGAAACGAATTTTCTAAAAACTTTACGTTGATAGTTTCAATAACAGTGTTTGTCTTGCTATTAAAAACTCGATAAGCTTTAGAAACAGACGAATAACCAAGGAAAAATCCATCGTCAGATTTTGACTCAAATTTCCCGAGATGATCACTTAAATTTAGAATCGATACAGGACAACCAAATGCTTTCAAGTAAGAAATATTTGGTTTTCTTCCAAACAATAACTCATAAGATGTTTTATTTTTATCCTGAACCAATAATGTCCTGTTTTGTACAAAACACGCAGTAGCAATAGCTTCGTCCCAGAATGTGATAGGGATTTTGGCATCTCCGAGCATGGATCTTGCTGCTTCAATTAGTGTCCGATTTTTCCGTTCTGCAACCCCATTTTGTTGAGGCGTTCTTGGAGCACTAAATTGTCTAGCAATTCCTTTTTCTGCACAAAACAAATCAACATTAGCGTTCTTAAATTCTGTTCCATTATCACTTCTCAAAGTTTTTACTTTACAATCCAACTGATTTTCTACTTTGACGATAAATTCTTTTAACAACTCAGCAGTTTCAGATTTAACATGTAGAAAATAAACCCAAGAAAATCTAGTGAAATCGTCAATGATGACAAAACAATAAGACTTCTTTCCGATGCTTTGAACATTTATTGGTCCAAAAAGATCCATATGTAGCATCTGCAAGGGTTTTGAAATGGAGTGTTCTTGCTTGGACTTAAAAGACATTCGGTGCTGTTTTCCTTTCAAACATGCTGGACAGAGATCAGTTGTAGAGAACTTCTTCGATGGTATTCCAACAGCGTGATTTGCAGTCACCAGTCGATTCATGTTTCTGAAGTTTGAATGGCCCAGCCGTCTATGCCAAAGCTGACTCTCATCATTTGAAGCATGTGCAATGAGACAAGTAGTTTCGGTTTCAGCATCAATCTGCGACATATCAAGCTTGTATACATCACGATCTCTTGGAGCTTTAACCACTACCCATTCATTGTCAATCTTGAAACCTGGTTTGAGTATATAACAGAAAGAATCATCAAATAAAGTTGAATATGATTTGTCACAAATTTGAGATACACTTAGCAAATTAAAGTTCAACTGTGCACAATAGTTGACTTTATCAAAGCTAATGATCCCATTTGATACCGTTCCTTCTCCAGTTATTTTACCACCAGCATCTCCTCCAAATGCAACATGTGTACCATTCTTTAGCTTAAAGTCTTGAAGCAAGGCATGGTTGCCTGTCATATGCCGGCTACACCCACTATCAACAAACCATGAGTTAATAGGTCTTCTTGGGCGTACCTGCATTTCAACAATCACTTAGTTAGTTTGGTCAACCCAGGCCCACATGGTCTTGGGTTTTCCGAATCTATCTGTAACAGTAACTTGTTGATAATGAAGATTTTGAAAACTTGTTTCATTTGAGAGTTTTGGCTGAAAACTGTTTCGCCCATTAGCGTGAATTGATTGCTTTCTTCTCAAAGCAATAAACCTCTCCTCTAACTTAGGATCAAGGTTATTTTCAAATTTCTGATTTCTTACCATCAAAGCTCTCGGTTTAAAACTGTTAACCTGCACATTTCTTGATGCAAAGTTATTAGAAATTGAATTGTTTCGATTGAAATTTCTCAAAACAGGAGAATGACTTTGATTAACATTTTGAAAACCAAAAGACTGATTTCTTTGAAAATTTGGAAATCGAGTCATTTCTCGTAATGAGTTTGTTCGAAAGAAACAATCCTTTGTGTCATGATTTCGTCTTTCACAAATATCACAAAATTTGTTATAAAAACATTCTTCTGAAGAATGGTTTCTTTTGTCACAGTAACTGCAGTACCTGTTAAAGAAACATTCAGCAGTTGCATGATTATAACGATCACATATCTCACAATGTTTCTTGCTAATCCTAAAGAGCCGATTGTTAACTTTTGATGTCGAACCCACTCGTGATTCATTATCAGTTTTGCTCGGTTTTAGATTAACTTGATTCTTTTGTGTAGATTTTGATTGTGAATTTGCTTGCTTGGAAATTTGGTTCGATTTTAACACACCTTGTTTGGTTAACCTTTTTGATTCAATTCTTTCATCATTGACAGAGGAAGACTTAGGACCTGAACCTGTTTTCAGACCAGAGTTAGATTTGATTGGAGAATTGATTGGTTTACCATAAGATCCATTTAAATCAAAAGTTCCTGCAGACACAAACTTAATTTTTTTATCCTTTGTCACTTTCTTCTTGACAGGTTTAACATTTTCAGTTTTAACAATTTGAGCTTTGGTGTTGTCATTCGATTTTATGACACTTTTACCTTTTGACTGTTTCGTTTCAGATTGATTGATTTTCGATTTTAATTTCTGCAATTTTGCATTCGAAACTTCAGTCTTTTTCACTTCTTGCTTCTTGATCAGTTGATCAGCAACTTGCGCCTTCTGTTCCTTCTTCCACTTAATGTATTCAGGATCATTGTATCCCGAAAATTCACCTTCATCCTTCACATTTTCTTCCTTCTTGGGATTCAGTTCAGGATACTCAACAAGTTGAATCAGAACAGGCTCTGATTTGTTGCTAGCTTCATCATCAGCTTCAGTCGTCACACCATCTTCTTCTTTCAAACTTTCAATCAACACTTCAGATCCTTTGGATTCAGATTTACTTCTTTGAATTTCTTTGAATTTTCGCTCATTTTCAGGTGAATGATCAAATTCATTGAAGTTTTCAGGTAAAGTTTGTGTGATTGAATTAGGCATTGGTTCATGAGTGAAACCCAACCCTGTTTTGGTTTTGTTACCTCTTTCACTTATAAGTTGTTTAACCATTGTTTTACAACTTTTCACTTTTGTTAATTCAACTTGTGTGACAGCATGAGCAACTTTTTCTTGTTCAAAGTTCTTTGTTACCAGTTCCAGTTCCTTTAAGGTCTTGTTCCATGATTCTTTAAGTGACAAAATTTTCTCATCAGAAATTTTGTGATCAATTTTAAGTTGTTCATGAATTTTCTCATGTTTGCTTAATTTATCACCAATTTTAAATGAATGAGTACGATAATGTTCTACTTGTTGAATGCATTGTTCTGAACATAACCTTTCTTTCACATCAGCAGGCAATGGAACATAATTAGGGGGTAAATCAGTACTAACCTTTGGTTGTTCGGTAGATGATGAAGACTCACTGGATGTAGCCATCAGCGCAATTTCTGACTCAGATTCTTCAACAGGATCAGACTTTGCACTCAAGTCGTATTCCTCTGAATCTTCACTAACAGTATCAATCATCTTGATATCTCCTTCTTCTGACCAATCCTCTTCGATTTCACATACCAGTGCCAAACTCGATGTAAGATCAGATGTGAATTGTTTTGCATATGCACTCCAGTCATAACCATCTTTCACACTAACCACCAGTGCTTTAGTTTGATCTTCTGGTTTCTTTCCTTCATCTTTCAGTTCTGGCATGGGAAGACTTTGGTATGGTTTCTGAAAGAAACGTTGATTTCTTTGTTGATAACTTGAAGACTGTTGCGAGCTTTGACCTTGACCTTGATTCTGTCCACTTGAACTCGCTTGATCATTGTAGTTCTGATTCTTAGGAGCTTTGCATTCCCTTGAAAAATGACCATAGCAATTACAATTGAAACATCTGGCCTTTGATTTGTCAAATCCAACCGTCTTGTTTGCATGAGGCTTGTAACTTCGGTTAACATATGCATGCTTTTGCGTTCTATATGCAACCATCACCATTTGCCAATTTAAATCCATTTCCTCAACGTCATCAGGATCCATCTCAAATATATCTTGAAGGACAACGTCCATTTGACTCAAGTGACTTCCTTAGTATGCTTGAAAACTTGCCATAAAAGCTGTAAAGGCAGTTTTGGTCTCGTCATCTTGTAACAAAATGTTCATCACATCTTTTACCTTGGCTTGAACAGTAGAACTTTGATTTTCTGTTTGCGGTTTCACACTGTGACTTTGAACTTGAGTTCTTGATGGAGATTGAGGTTGAGAATAAGTTGGTGAACTTGGAAAGTATGATGAATCAGTATAAAAACTTGCGCCAACAAATAAATCACCCTCATCTTCATACTTAGTTGCATCTTGTGCAAGAAAGGCATTCTCCACAGTATTAGCAGGATTCACAATATATTTGTATTGTGCATGTGAACCAGTTCTATCAGTGTTTCTAGAACCTTCATCAATTTCTACTTCTTCAATCTTTGCAATGAGCAAATCCAAATCCATCGGAAACTTTTCAGTATGTTTCAGTAGAGTCACAGTCTGTTTCCATGATGATGGAAGTGCACATAACAATCTGTCATTTAGATCTTGGAGATCTGTCTTTGCACCCGCATTGGTCATTTCAGTAGTTAGATGAACAAACCTATTCATCATCTGGTGCACTGATTCTCCAGCAATGTGTTCAAATAACTCCAACTGTCTCTTCAGCTTTTGTTTCTTGAGACTTCTGAGTTGTTCACCTCCTTCACAAATGGATTTCAAAGCTTTGAACAATGTATAACCTGTTTGATAGGTATCCAACCTTGACAGTACTTGTAGTGGCAATCCCTTTCACATCAGAGAATATGCTTTGCTATCATTCTTCACTTTCCTCAAATCTTCTGCTGACAAATTATCCTCTGGATAAGGTTAAGTAGAGTCCTTGGTGTAGGTACTTGCACTATCTGGAGCTGTCTGTGTAGGTATGTGAGCACCCTTGTCAATTGACTTCCAAAGATCGTTGTCTATTGAGCAGAGATGATGCTTCAGTCTAATCGTCCATTAATTCTTGAAATCTGCACGATTGACAAGTCTAGGAACACGGTTATCAGAATCATCATTAGGTGCCATTTTAAAAGATTTTAAAGAAAATATTTTTGGTTTTTGTTAATTTTTGAAAAGAAATAGTTAAACTACTAAAATAAAGATAAGAAATTAATGACAAGATAAGAAAACAAGGATTGAAACAACTAAAAATGAGTCACACGGCTGAACAGTGAAAAATCCTTCTTCACCCGGCTGAACAGTAGCTTTTGTTCTTTACCCGGCAGAGAGAAAAACTTCACCCGTCTAAACAGTCACACGGCTCAACAGTTGTAAGTCTTGGATTCTTTACCCGGCAGAACAGTTACCCGGCAGAATAGTATTAACTTCACACGGCAATAACACTTGACCCGGCTTGAATCTTGACACGGCAGAAAGGCTTTACCCGACTGAACAGTTGACGATCACACGGCAGCACAGTTGTTTACCCGGCAACACAGTTTTCGATCACCCGGCTGAAATTGTTAATCACCCGGCGTAACAGTGTATCACCCGGCACAACAGTACTTGATCCGGCTGAACAGTAACACCTTTTCCTCGTCAAATTCTTTACCCGTCTAGCACAAAATCCTTTACACGGCTGCACAGGACCTAATTGTTCACAAATCTAAGTCCAAAGGAAATTGTCTAAGTCAATTTTATCACCCGGCAAGTTAATCTTCAACCAAGTTCTTACTATTCATCATCTTCATCATGAGAATTTTTCTGGGTTTGTCAAAAACTTGTCCAATTTCTTCAAAAATCACACACAAGCAGTGAAATAGTCCGATTAACAATCCCTAATCTCAATCAATCCAAAACATGATCAAATTTTGATAAATTTGAGCAAAATTCGATCGAACAGTAACTTTTTCAATCTTCTTAATTCCTCAGATCTGATGATAATCTGATCGAATTTGCACAATCGTTGTGAATTAGGAGTGATTTCGATGATAAATCACAACTAAAAACAGCAACAATTCATTCAGATCATGATTTTTGAGCAATATTGTAGTGTTTTGCTTGATGAATAGCGAAGAACACAATACCAACAGCTCTGATACCAATTGATAGGTTCAATTGGATCGATATTACTCACAAGATCAGAATGATTCGTACAAACAAAAACAATTCAATCACAAGCACAATTCATTACTAAATAATTCTCTTGTATTTGATGATCAAAGCAAATATGCAGTACAAATGTAGGAGAAAATAAATCACACACACTTAGTTCTCTCTCTAAAGTGAATATGTGAATCAGACTCTCTCCTCACACTCTCTCACTACATGCTTTAAGCAACAAAATACATTTTAGGGAAAATAACAAAATAAACCCTAAACTATACACAAAGTATAAAATAAGTACAAAGTAAATCTTAACTGGAAATAACCCTAACACCTTTCACGTCCATTTGGTACACTTTGAACTTCATGAAAGAGGCATACGCTAGAAAAACGCGAATAGCTTCAAGTCGAGCGACCGGAGCAACCACTTCTTCATAATCAATACCTTCTTCTTGAGTGTAACCTTGTGCAATAAGTTTGGCTTTGTTTCTCACAACAATACCACGTTCATCTGGCTTGTTTTTGTACAACCATCTTGTACCAATCGCATTTTCTCCTTCAGGTAAGTCCACTAATTTCCAAACCTCTTGTTTGCGAAATTGAAGTAACTCCTCTTGCATGGCTTCAATCCAACTATTATCTTGTAACGCCTCTGAAATGTTCTTTGGTACCATTTGAGAAAGAAAACATGAATAAAGACAAACATTTGCTTGCTCAGTTTGACTTCTCGTAGTTCTCTGATTCAACGGCCCAATAATCTGAGAGACAGGGTGTTTCTTATGAATTCGATGAGTTGGTATAACATCACCTTGCACTTGACTCTCCAGATTAGACTGATTCAGATTCGGTAGATCTTGTAGAATTGTAGAAACATGCGGAGTGAAATTAGGAACTTGTTCCGGTGAATTGATGAAGTAGTCAAACGATTCTGGAATAACTTCAACATTCGGATCTGTTGATGGTTGATTTTGAACAGATCCACCATCATTAGGAGAATTTTGTGGATTAACATCATCACCAAGAATATTTTGATTCTTGATCTTCTTGAGAACCAGAAGGACCCGGAGCTTGACTGGATACTCCTTCATCAGGATTATGAAATGACATGAACAGATACTCAGAATTGAGATTGCTATCATCGTCATTGTCAGAATCATCACTGAAACATCCCAAGTCTCCTGATTCTTTTCTCGAGTTTCCTGAAAAATCAAACAAGTTAGAATTGAAAGATTTTGATAACGAATCTAAATCAAACAACCATTCGGGACCATGCGCCACTAACGGAAACGAATTTTCTAAAAACTTTACGTTATTAGTTTCAATAACAGTATTTGTTTTGCTATTAAAAACCCGATAAGCTTTAGAAACAGACGAGTAACCAAGGAAAAATCCATCGTCAGATTTTGACTCAAATTTCCCGAGATGATCACTTGAATTTAGAATCGATACAGGACAACCAAATGCTTTCAAGTAAGAAATATTTGGTTTTCTTCCAAAGAATAACTCATAAGATGTTTTATTTTTATCCTGAACCAATAATGTCCTGTTTTGTACAAAACACGCAGTAGCAATAGCTTAGTCCCAGAATGTGATAGGGATTTTGGCATCTGCGAGCATGGATCTTGCTGCTTCAATCAGTGTCCGATTTTTCCGTTCCGCAACCCCGTTTTGTTGAGGCGTTCTTGGAGCACTAAATTGTCTCGCAGTTCCTTTTTCTGCACAAAACAAATCAACATTAGCGTTCTTAAATTCGGTTCCATTATCACTTCTCAAGATTTTCACTTTACAATCCAACTGATTTTCAACTTTGACAATAAATTCTTTTAACAACTCAGCAATTTCAGATTTAACATGCAAGAAATAAACCCAAGAAAATCTAGTAAAATCATCAATGATGAGAAAAAAATAAGACTTCTTTCCGATGCTTTGAACATTTGTTGGTCCGAAAAGATCCATATGTAGCATCTGCAAGGGTTTTGAAATGGAGTTTTCTGGCTTGGACTTAAAAGACATTCTGTGCTGTTTTCCTTTCAAACATGCTGGACAAAGATCAGTTGTAGAAAACTTCTTTGATGGTATTCCCACAGCATGATTTCCAGTCACTAAACGATTCATGTTTCTGAAGTTTGAATGGCCCAGCCGTCTATGCCAAAGCTGACTCTCATCATTTGAAGCATGTGCAATGAGACAAGTAGTTTCGGTTTCAGCATCAATCTGCGACATATCAAGCTTGTATACATCACGATCTCTTGGAGCTTTAACCACCACCCATTCATTGTCAATCTTGAAACCTGGTTTGAGTATATAACAGAAAGAATCATCAAATAAAGTTGAATAAGATTTGTCACAAATTTGAGATACACTTAGCAAATTAAAGTTCAACTGTGCACAGTAGTTGACTTTATCAAAGCTAATGACCCCATTTGACACGGTTCCTTCTCCAGTTATTTTACCACCAGCGTCTCCTCCAAATGCAACATGTGTACCATTCTTCAGCTTAAAGTCTTGAAGCAAGGCATGGTTGCCTGTCATATGCCGGCTACACCCACTATCAACAAACCATGAGTTAATAGGTCTTCGAGGGCGTACCTGCATTTCAACAATCACTTAGTTAGTTTGGTCAACCCAGGCCCACATGGTCTTGGCTTTTCCGAATCTATCTGTAACAGTAACTTGTTGATAATGAAGATTTTGAAAATTTGTTTCATTCGAGAGATTTGGTTGAAAACTGTTTCGCCCATTGGCTTGAATCGATTGCTTTCTTCTCAAAGAAATAAACCTTTCCTCTAAGTTAGGATCAAGGTTATTTTCAAATTTCTGATTTCTTACCATCAAAGCTCTCGGTTTAAAACTGTTAACCTGCACATTTCTTGATGAAAAGTTATTAGAACCAGAATTGTTTCGGTGGAAATTTCGCAAAACAGGAGAATGACTCTGATTAACATTTTGAAAACCAAATGATTGATTTCTTTGAAAATTTGGAAACGGAGTCATTTCTCTTGATGAGTTTTTCCGAAAGAAACAATCCTTTGTGTCATGGTTTCTTCTTTCACAGATATCACAAAATTTGTTATAAAAACATTCCTCTGAAGAATGATTTCTTTTGTCACAGTAACTGCAATACCTATTAAAGAAACATTCAGCAGTAGCATGATTATAACGATCACAAATCTCACAATGTTTCTTGCTAATCCTAAAGAGCCGATTGTTAACTTTTGATGTGGAACCCACTCATGATTCATTATCAGTTTTGTTCGGTTTTAGATTAACTTGATTCTTTTGTGGAGATTTTGATTGTGATTTTGCTTGCTTAGGAACTTGGTTCGATTTTAAAACATCTTGTTTGGTTACCTTCTTTGGTTCAATTCTTTTATCATTGACAGCGGAAGACTTAGGACCTGAACCTTTTGACACTTTCTGCTTGACAGGTTTGACTTTGTCAGTTTTGACAATTTGAGCTTTGGTGTTGTAATTCGATTTTATGACACTTTTACCCTTCGAAGATTTTGTTTCAGATTGATTGACTGTTAAATTCGATTTCTGCACCTTCACTTTTGAAACTTCAGCCTGTTTCACTTCTTTCTTCTTGATCAGTTGATCAGCAGCTTTCGCTTTCTGTTCATTCTTCCACCTGATGTATTCAGGATCATTGTATCCTGAAAATTCAGCTTCTCCTTCACTTTTTCTTCCTGCTTGGGATTCAGTTCAGGATATTCAACAAGTTGAATCAGAACAGGCTCTGATTTGTTGCTAGCTTCATCATCAGCTTCAGTCGTCACAACATCGTCATCTTTCAAACTCTCAATCAACACTTCAGATCCTTCGGATTCGGATTTACTTCTTTGAATTTCTTTGAATTTTCGTTCATTTTCAGGTGAATGATCAAATTCATTGAAGTTTTCAGGTAAAGTTTGTGTGATTGAATTAGGCATTGGTTCATGAGTGAAACCCAATCCTAGTTTGGTTTTGTTACCTCTTTCACTTATAAGTGGTTTTACCATAGTTTTACAACTTTTCACCTTTGTTAATTCCACTTGCGTGACAGCATGAGCAACTTTTTCTTGTTCAAAGTTCTTTGTCATTTCTTCAAGTTGTTTTGTTACCAGTTCCAAATCTTTTAAGGTTTTGTTCCATGATTCTTTAAGTGACAATATCTTCTCATCAGAAATTTTGTGATCAATTTTAAGTTGTTCATGAATTTTCTCATGTTTGCTTAATTTATCACCAATTTTAAACGAATGAGTACGATAATGTTCTACTTGTTGAATGCATTGTTTAGAACATAACCTACCTCTAACATCATCAGGCAAAGGAACATAGTTAGGGGGTAAATCAGTACTAACCTTTGGTTGTTCGGTAGATGATGAAGACTCACTGGATGTAGCCATCAGCGCAATTTCTGATTCAGATTCTTCAACAGGATCTGACTTTGCACTCCAGTCATATTCCTCAGAATCTTCACTCACAGTATCAATCAGTTTACCATCCCCTTCTTCAGACCAATCTTCCTCAATTTCACACACTAATGCCAGACTGGATGTAAGATCAGATGTAAACTGTTCTGCATAAGCACTCCAATCATATCCATCTTTTACACTCACTACCAGTGCTTTAGTCTGATCTTCTGGCTTCTTGCCTTCATCTTCCATTTTTGGCATGGGAAGACTTTGATATGGCTTCGGTAGGAAACGTTGATTCCTCTGTTGATAGCTTGAAGACTGTTGCGAGCTTTGACGTTGACCTTGATTCTGTCCATTTGAACTGGCTTGATCATTGTAGTTCTGATTCTTAGGAGCCTTGCATTCCCTAGAAAAATGACCATAGCAGTTACAGTTGAAACATCTGGCCTTCGATTTGTCAAAACCAACGGTCTTGTTTGCATGAGGCTTGTAGCTTCGGTTAACATATGCATGTTTCTGTGTTCGATATGCAACCATCACCATTTGCAAATTCAAATCCATTTCCTCAACACCATCAGGATCCATTTCAAATAAATCTTGAAGAACGAAATCCATTTGAGTCAGATGACTTCCTTGATATGCTTGAAAACTTGCCATGAACGCAGTAAATGCATTCTTTGTTTCATCATCTTGTAACAAGATGTTCATCACATCCTTTACTTTTGCTTGAACAGTCAAGTTTTGATTTTCTGATTGATTTTTCACATTCTGACTTTGAATTTGAGCTCTTGGTGGAGATTGAGGTTGAGAATAAGTTGGTGAATTTGGAATGTATGATGAATCAGTATAAAAGCTTGCACCAACAAATAGATCACCCTCATCATCAATCTTCGCAGATTCTTGAGCCAGAAAGGCATTCTCCACAGTATTAGCAGGATTCACAATATATTTGTATTGTGCATGTGAACCAGTTCTATCAGTGTTTCTAGAACTTTCATCAATCTCTACTTCTTCAATCTTTGCAATGAGCAGATCCAAATCCATCGGAAACTTTTCAGTATGTTTCAGTAGTGTCACAGTCTGTTTCCACGATGATGGAAGAGCACATAGTAATCTGTCATTCAGGTCTTGAAGATCTGTCTTCGCACCAACATTGGTCATTTCAGTAGTCAGATGAACAAACCTATTCATCATTTGGTGCACAAATTCTCCAGCAATGTGTTCAAATAACTCCAATTGTCTCTTCAGCTTTTGTTTCTTGAGACTTCTAAGTTGTTCACCTCCTTCACATATTGACTTCAAGGCTTTGAACAATGTATAACCCGTCTGATAAGCATCCAACCTTGACAGTACTTGTAGTGGCAGTCCTTTACACATCAAAGAATAGGCTTTGCTATCATTCTTCACTTTCCTTAAATCTTCTGCTGATAGATTATCCTCTGGATAAGGTTCAGTAGAGTCTTTGGTGTAGGTACTTGCACTATCCGGAGCTGTCTGTGTAGGTATGTGAGGACCCTTATCAATTGACTTCCAAAGATCATTGTCTTTTGAGCAAAGATGATGCTTCAGTCTAATAGTCCAATTCTTGAAATCTGCACGGTTAACAAGTCTAGGAACACGATTATCAGAATCATCATTAGGTGCCATTTAACAATTTTTAAAGAAAATATTTTTGAGATAGGAAATGAATCAGATGTGAATGAAGAAGAAGTTATTGTTGAGAATGTTTCTGTTGATGAACTGTTTTATGATGTTTTTATTGAAGATGTGATTATGCAAGAACCTATGATTGAAGAAGAAGTATAACCAATTGATGTCCTACAGTTGCACAAGAAATTGTTACAGTCAGATAATGAAGTTAATGTTGATTTACCTGTTCTTAAACCTGTCGAAGTTTCTACTGCATCAATTCCTGTTGCAACTCAACAGTCTGAACAACCCAAGGAGTCTTCGCCAAAGGTTGGTCCAGAAGTTGATATAGATTTGAATGAACAGGAGAATGAAGTTTTTCATTTGAAAAGGATGATAGCTAAGTCGTTGGATGAAAATGACAAGCTTAAGGCGTCTAATGAACGGAAAAAGAAGAGACTGTCTGAGTACTGGGAAACTCATTTGAGAAACACTGAAGTCTTTAACAAACTAGATGCTGAATATGAGAAGCTCAAGGAGGATTATGAAGAGCTTCAAGCAGAATGCAATACTCTCAAAGCTGAAAAAGAGGTATTGGAAAAGTGGTTAGCAGAGAAAGAAACTGAGTCTTCTGAATCAGACAAAGATTTTCGTGAAGAAGAGGATGTTGGAGTGTCTTAGACTCCTAGGGACATTTCAGTGTACTATACTCGATCAAGAAGATCATCTGAAGTGACTGAACCAACTGACATATCTGTCCCTATTTCCAATGATGCTACTATTATTGTTATATCTGACAAAGCAAAGGGAAAACGTAAATTGGATGATGTGGCAGAAATTACTGAGGAAAATACTTTTTAAAAGAAGGCAAGAATCGAGGAGATTTCTCAGATTGAGCCGATTCGAACTGAAACAGTTAAGGAGATTGAAACTGTTGCTACTTCTACTGAAGTCGGTTCTTCTTTTATTGAAACTGAAGCTGTATTAGTGGATGATATTCTAAGAGATCTAGATGCCAGATTTTCATTTCTTGAGCGAATGAAGTATAATCCCGTTTATTTGAATGGATAATTGTTAGTCAAATAAACAAAGGAATATGAAAAATGCATAACTGCTCAAGACTGTGTGGAAGGAGATGTGAAGGAATTTATAGTGGACCCAGGGGAGGGGATACCTTTACAAGAAAATTTAAATGTTGATGATCTTCCACCTGAAGAACTTTATCATCAAAATTCGGAAGATATGACTACTAGTGGTATGAGGTCATGGTTGCAGTCAAGAAATTATCTGTACAAAAGCTTAAAGAGATTGAAGTCAGAATCGTTGAGGAAACTTGTTAAAAGCTTCCAAGCTTCGGAGAAGATGCAGAACCGAATGTTTTTTCTTGACTATAACAATCCACAATACTATGAACTTACCAAGAAGTTTAGAGAATTAGAACCTAAGGAAATCCCTCTCATGTCATTACCAATGGATGCACACAAGAAGCATAAAGATCTAATTGACATGTTCCCGAGCGAAGTAAAGGCATATAATGTTCCGATGGAAAATCGAGAATCATGGCATAAGGCAGCTACAGCAGGTGATATTGTCATATCACTGCTAAGTAAAAGATGTCAAGATAATTGCATGGAAATATGACGAAGTGTTTAACGCCTTTTTGATCAAGAGAGTCAATGGATTATGTGATGTATACCATTACTACTGTAGCATTTTCAAGCTGCCGGTTCAAGACCTAAAAGAGTTGCATAAACTAAGATTGATTAATCATACAAGGGCTGAAAGGGGAGAAAAGTTGGTTATGTTGCTTGATGCGGGCATAAGTCGGATGCCACAATATCTACAAGTTCGTGGACAACAAGAAGATAGTTTGTATCTTGATAAGAAGAAGAAGAAACAGAAAAAGATTATTGTGCGAGATATGTATCTGGAAGAGTTCTATGACAAGTATTTTGATAAAGTAACGGATCCAGGCTTAAAGGTGTTTGATGGCTCACAGAAAATCAAGCCAATTCTTAAATTCTTTTATCATGAGAAGACTTTTGAATTGAAGCTGGTTCATGACTTGGATGATTGGGATCATGATATGATTACCATTTTCTGCACTTTCGAGCTGAAATTGTTACATCCATCCTATATTGATCATTTGAGAAGTCACAAGATGGAGAAACTGAAGAATGAGGTTACTGAGGCTGACATAAAGCTTTTTGAGATTATGATCGAAGTTATTGGTGCTGCTACTAAGAAAATTCGACTGAGGAAAGTGTTGAACTATGCCAATCTCGTGAAGATTGAAATCAATGAGACAGAGTTTATGCGAATAACATCCAGAGGAACGCTGGACGTACGTGCAAAAGGTGTGAAGAGACTTTATCAATTTTATGCTAACATTGATCTTACAGGTGTTTCTTTGGATACGCTAAAACGGATGGCAGCCTGTGATATCCTCACCAACGAGTCTAAGCCGAAGAAAGCCAAGATAGCAGAAAATTTTAAAGATTGCTTAGCAGAAGCTATCAAAGAACAAGAAAAATATGCTGAGAAGCCGTGCTAGATGTCAAGCAAGAACCAGAAGATTTTTGAATGACCAAGTTTGATTCACGACAAGAAAAGATAAAGATACTTTTGATTGAAGACCAAAGTTAAATCTTAGGGGGAGTACTGTTAAGGCTCGTTCCTAGTGAAGATTTAATTTGTTCTTAGTTTGTACATATTGTTTGTTTAGGGTAAATTTTGTATTTCCCTAAAAGTGTTGATGTATAAATAGAATGTTGCTTGTGTGAGTGCAAAGAGAGAGAGATAGACGAATCATAGAGTGTGTGTGTATTGATTGTACTCTTTCTCCTGCACAATTTGTACTGCAACTATTTCATCATCAATACAAGAGAATTATTCAGTATGAATTCAGTGTTGATTGATTGTTGTACTACATAGATCCGTGTTGATTTGTAGTAGTAAACGATCCGATTGAACCCATCAGATTTCCTTTTAGATAATGAGTGTTGAATACAATGAATAAGGAACCTCCATCTTGAACTAATTTGTCCTTTGAGCATTTGTTTCCTAATAGGCCCTCCTCATATTCAATATCTTCAAAACATTGTAAGATTTCATCTTCATTGTATTCAATTGAATATTCTCCACCTTCTCCAAATCTGAACAAGTCCTAATACTTACTTCTGTAATGATAAGTTCTCTATTATTGGCAAATTATCCTCTGATTCGAGTGATACCATCAACTCCTTCAACCTGAGCTGTTCTCCAGAATCTTTTGATAAATCTTGAAGATATCACTGGATCAACACATAAAGCATAAGCCAGTCTAGTCCTTGATAAAAGTTGGATAACTTCAAGAAAATTGTTCTTTGCCTTCAGGAACTTCAGTACGTAGATAAGATACAACATTATGTTCCTTAACAAACTTTAATTCTTCCATTTACTAGTAATAAGAAATCAAATTATCAGAATCATTGTTCAGTTTAAGTTTTCATCAAGTTTTGACTTATTAGGTCAAAATTGATCAAATTTTGACTTAAGTTTCTTAGATGTTAGCGATGGTAATCAGATAATGATCGCATTAAAACACTTAATGATTATTAATATTCAAGTTTAACTCAAACTTCACTCTTATTTTTATCGTCGATTAGAATGTTTTACGGTGAACAGTCAATTTTTAAACACATTGATTGATTCTTACCCAAAACGATGCACTTGTTGTTTTGATATCGATTTGGTATGATTATGATGTTTTTGATGTTTGATTACACTATTTGTTAAGCACTGTGTGAAAATCGCCTTGAACTATGCTGAGTGTTTGAAATGAACTGTTTAATAATTTTGAAGGGTTTATATACTGTTCCCACACTTGTTAAAATTTTGAACAATTTTAAAGATATGCGGAAAACAGTTTGTTCGCACATCAGTCAAATTTTCATTAGCTTAATAAGTAAATGTGAGTTTTTGATAATTTTCTTTTAATACACACACATTTAGATGAAATTCATATTTCTTTGATTTCAAAAGTTCAAAAATTATTAAAACAATTTTGTGATCTGCGGATAACAGTATTTGATATGCGGATAACAGTACCTGATCATTTTTGTACTGTTGTTCGCACATCCTTCAAAATTCATTAATGTCTTTTAAGATTTTCATACTAAGATATAAATCAAGCATTTATAATTTATGATCTAATACTTAAATCTTCATTTTGTTCGATATGCGGACAATAGTGTCATTCGCACATCACAAAGATATGCTTGCTACAGTATCATTAGCACATTTTTCAAACACTTAGACATTTTAAGCTAATTTTCATCTTTGATATTGTATGATGAACAATACTCATAAATCATCAATTGATCTATGGGTAACAGTTCTTTGTACTTGTTACAATTTTCCTCAAATCTTATTTGATCTTTCCTTGCACATCTGCACAAAAAAAATTCACAACATTAGTTCATATGATTAGTAACAATATGACAAAATGTCTGAACATTAATGACAGTGATTTCAGCTATTAATGACAGTGATTTCAGCTGATTTTGCGAATGACAGTTTCAGCTGATATGCGAATGACAGTGTTCGCATATCTTGATCTGCGAATAACAATGTTCGCAAATCTTGATATTTTGTGATCCAAATATTTTATTACATGTGATCAAAACTCCTAATTGTTTATTTTAAAAAACCTCTTTGACACACATAATTTGGTCACTTGGTCATTTCCTGACATGTATAATTGTACACTGCAAGAAATCAAATTTTCAAACACGAATTGAATTGAACAAATTCAATCTATATTCATAATACCACTCATTGTCAAAACTTCTTTATTGTATTCTTTGATTATGACAATATTCTCCCCTAAAGATATAATTTTCTTTGACAAGAAAATTGAAACTTTATATATGAACTATCATGAACCAATCACAAATATGAATCAAATCGACCTTTATTATAGCTACATTTACTCAAATGTACTTTTAGAAACAAATGTAGATTAGCAAAGAGATCATATCATATCAATTGTCTTCACATAATATAAAAGAAAGTTTTGAATAGACATGGACAATTTTTCAATATGTAAGATGGGCATAAAGCTTATAACAAACTTACTTTTCAACACTTAGTGATACTTTATCATGTTTTAGTTTGATTAAGTATGTCAAGTATGTGATCCACACTCAGAAACATCTTAGGAATTTGCATTCTCTTCAAAACATGCAAGCAAGCACTCTAACATGCAGGTAGTTTACAATGTAATCCGTGGAGCTTTGGGTTATAAATTATTTGGTGGTGTTCCCTTTGGGAATCTTCTTTACTTTCCAATTTTTGAATTGACTCTTGACTCTTGGTATTGTTCCACTTTGGGAATCTTTTGTACATCTTGAGGTGTTCCAGGTCTATAGATCACTACAAAAAAGGAGACCTCGTGTGAAACTTCAGGTCTGTGGGCACCACAACAAAGAAGTTCACAGATGTTTGCTCAACACGTATTCTATTGCGTCATTACCTTATATGTGTAAGTAACTTTACAAGCAGTCTATCAGAAAAGTGAATACTCCACAAATGCTCTAAGATGGAACTTAACACAACTAGACATAAAGAACTTTTCAGATTGACAGTTTTTCAGCTTACCCACACTTAACATTATGACCAGTCAGTCTTTATTAAATTTGAAAACTATGTAAAAGAGAAGATGTGATTTAAAATAATTTCTCTTATGTTGCAAGTTCAAACATTTATCTCTATTTGTACATCTGACCCTTTTTTTTAGATGGCAATGACATATGATCAAGGTTCATAATTTATCATACCAATGGCTTGAACCAGATGTTCAAATCTACCTTGATCAAAGGCCTTAGTAAAAAGATCAACCAATTGGTTTTCAGTACTTACCTGTACTAACACAATTAAACCTTTTTCAGAATTATTACGTAAAAAATGATATCTGATTTCTATGTGTTTGGTTTTAGAGTGTTGTACAGGATTGCTTGTGATAAAAATTGCAGAAGTATTATAAATATGGATTGGGGTTTTCAAGAAGTTAAACCCATAGTCCAGCAGTTGACTTTGACACTAAAGGACTTGTTAACAACATGCTGATGCAGCAATGTATTCAGCCTCTGTAGTTGATACAGAAACATTGGTTTGTTTCTTACACTGCCATGAAATTAACTTTGGTCCCAAAAATTGACATCCCCCAGATGTTGATTTTCTGTTTAGATTACATCCCCCATAATCACTTTCAGTGTAAGCATGTAATTCAAAATTTCCCTCTTTAGGATACCATAAACCTAGTGCAGTTTTTCCTTTGAGATATCTGAATATACGCTTGACAGCTTGAAGGTGGGATTCTTTGGGATTTGCTTGATATCGTGCACAAAAACAAACAGCAAACATGATATCATGTCTACTTGCAGTCAAGTATATCAAAGAGCCAATTAATGATCGATAGTATGTTTGATCCACATATTTTCGAACTTGTGAGCTTTGTCAAGTGGGGTTCTTATGAATTGAACATCTTCGAAAGAGAATTTTTTAAGAATCTTCTTGATATACTTCTCTTGATTTATAAAAATTCCTTCTTTTGCTTGAGTAACTTGTAATCAAAGAAAGAAATTCATTTCACACATTGAGCTCATTTGAAATTTTGACTGCATGATCAAAATACCATCACCTAGGTCATTTGTGAAAGAGAGTTGCATGCATTTCATTCCATATCCTTTGTAACCTTCATTAATCAATACAACTCACCTATTCATATTATCATCATCTTCATCATTCCTTGCATTGATCTACATGAACATTCAAGCATCAATACGTGATTAGTGAGTTTCCGCATCACTGATTGCAAACAACATCCCCAAACAATCTCTAATCTAGATCCAAGCTCGGTTCGTCTCGAACTATCAGAAAAGTAAAAAAAAATGATAAAATCAAAAAAATCCAAAAATATGTTGAATCTACTTGCACGTACATGAGAAATGATAGTACACTAGGTTTATTCAATGCATCATTTTAAACAATAAAGACTGAAGCGTGAAAATTGATGTGCGAGACAGCTCAGACAAGTATACTTAACAAGTACATTCCATGATGATTTAACTAAATTCCAATGAGTTTTTGTGGTTGAAACATATCAAGTGCATATGTATTGTCTATACAAATCTTTTAGATATCTAGTGAATCATCCAATTTACATCGGGTAACTATGCAATCTATTCAGTGTGATGAACTGCATCTGTGAGCTTCTTTGTTGTGGTATCCACAGACCTGAAGTCTTACTTGAAGTCTCTTTTGAGCTTCAAGGTGTAGCAAAAGATTCTCAAATGGAACAAAAAAGAGTCCCAAAGTTGGACCGTCACCAATCAAATTCCAAAAGGATTTCAGAAGATTCCCAAAGGGAACATAAGCAAAAGATAATTCCAAAAAGGAATTCCAAAAAGAAGTCCCAAAGTGGACCAAATCCAAATAGATAAGAACCCTATTCCACACCGAGTATGATTGTAAGTGACCTGACGTGTTGAGGTGTTCTCGGGATATTTAGATGAAGTGCATAACTTTCTAATGTGCAAGGTATGGGTCACTCAAAACTTATTCTTAATCAACCTAATTGATCATCAAGAATAGAAAAAGTAAGTGTGTCACTTCGAGCTAATTGATTTGTTCAACAATTCATCACTCAATTACTTCACAATTCAAATGTCTATTCTCAAGAACGACAAAACATGTGTTGGATAAATTGTTGGTATAATCTCATTGCAGGTTAAAGATTCATATATGTAAAAAGAAAATTCCAAAAATATCAAAAACATTGAAATATTCAAAAACCCCAAAAAGATTGTCATTTTAATCTTTTTCTTTTGTTTTGGCAGTTTAACATGTGTTATTGATAGGTTCAATTGGATCGATATCGCTCAATGATCAGAATGATTAGTACACAAACACAGTTCAATCAACAACACAATTCATTACTTAATAATTCTCTTTGTATTGATGATCAAAGCAAATATTGTAGTACAAAATGCAGGAGAATGTAAAATCACACACAGTTAACTCTCTCTCTAACGTGTAATTGTGATCTAGACTCTCTCTCTAACATTCTCTTACTACATGCTTTATGCAACAATACATTAGGGAAAATAACAAAATTAACCCTAAACTATACAAAATGTATAAAACAAAGTACAAAGTAAATCTTAAACAGAAATAGACCCTAACAGTACTCCCCCTAAGATTTATCTTTGGACTTCAACAAATTCTTCAGTTTTCAACACTTGCTCTTTCAGCATCAATCTCTCACCAATCTTCTGGTTCGTCTTTAACATCCAACAACTGCTTTCTTTTATAATCTTCTTGTTCTTTTAAAGCCTCCTCAATGCAAGACTTGAACTTTTCAGCAATCTTGGCTTGTATTGGCTTTGATTCATTCGTCAGAATGTCACAATCCTTCATTCTTTTCAGCGACTCCAAGTTAATACCTGCAAAGTGAATGTTAGCATAAAACACATGCGGTTTCGTCCTTCCTTTGACCTTCACCTCTAATGTACCCTTGGATGTCACTCTCATATACTCGATCTCCGGTATATCAATCTTCTCAAGGTTAGCATTAAGCAATGCCTTCCTTAATCGGATTTTCTCAGTCGCAGCACAATCACTTCGATCATAATCACAAACAATCTTCGATCTTCTTCAGCTACAGCATCTTTCAGTTTTCCATCTTGTAGTTTCGAAGAAAGTCAATGTAAGATGGATGTAGTAGTTTGAGTTCAAACGTACTAAATAAAGTGATCATGCCCTGATCCCAGTCATCCAAATTACGCACCAGTTTCAGCTCAAAAGTCTCTTGGTTGTAAAACACCTTCAAAATAGGCTTTGTCGCTTGAGAACCTTCAATCACTTTCAACCCTGGATCTGTGACTTTATCAAAGTATTCGTCTGAGAACTCTTCCAAATACATGTCTCGCATAATCAACTTCTTTGCTTTCTTTGTTTTCTTCATCTTTACATATTCACTGTCTTCTTGTTGTCCTCTAAACTCCAAAAATTTAGGCAAACGGCTCATTCCAGCATCTAGCAGCATTGCACATTTGTCACCACGCTCAGCATGCGTGTGATTAATCAATCTCAATTTGTGCAGCTCCTTCAAATCTTGCACTTGTAGTTTGAAAATGCTCGAGTAATAATGATAAACATCGCACATACCATTTACTCTCTTAATCAGAAAAGCATCAAACACTTCATCATATTTCCAAGCGATAATCTTCACATTTTTGGACTTGGCCGGCACGATCATCGAATCAAGAAGTTCAGCAACTGACTGACCCTTACTGAGCAGTGATCTCACAACATCACCTGATGTGGCCGACTTGTGCCATGATTTTCGTACATCCACTGAAATGTTATATGCTTTCTTCTCACTCGGAAACATGTCTATCAACTCTTTTCTCTTCTTGTGTGCATCTTCTGGTAAAGCCATCACAGTAATCTCTTTGGGTTCGAGTACTTTATATCTCTTTGTCAGCTCATAATATTGCGGATTGTTGTAATCTAAGAAAAACATCCGATTATGCATCTTCTCCGTCTTCATAAAACTCACCACAATCTTTTTTAGCGATTCATGTTTCAGTCTCTTCAATGTTTTGTATGGATAGTTTCTCGAACTTAACCATTCACGCATGTTTCTAGACGTCATTTCTTCTGGATTTTGATGATAAAGTTCTTCTGGAGGTAAATCATCAATATTCAGACTCTCTTGCAGAGGCGTCCATTCACCCATTTCTACGACAAATTCTTTCTCATCAGCAGTCACCTTATCCTGTGCATTCAAACACTTCTCATACTCTTCATTAATTTGACTCACAGTAAGTCCATTCAAGTAAACTGGATTATACTTCATTTTCTCTAGATAAGCAAATCGTTCTGGAAGATCAACAGGTATCTCATCATCTGGATTAGCTTCAGGCTCAGAGTCTGTAAAGTCTATATCATCCAAATCATCCAGTGCTTCTATCATCGGTGCAATTTCAGTTTTAACCGGCTCAAACTGAAATGCTTATTCAATAACAGTTTGCACATTCTCAGCACATTCAATCACCTCTGGCACTTCACTTGCAACTACAGATTCAGATTGAATTGGCTCAATCTGAACTGTTTTATCAACTTCAGCTTCTGAGATGTACTTTCAATATAAACTGAAGGTAATTCGGATGAGTATGGCCAAGGAAATGAAGGAAATCAAGATGAGTATGGCCAAGTGTGAGTACTGTCGAGGTAACCATTGATAGTCACTATGTATAGGTTGGACTCACCGGCTTGTCGGTGTTACTTTTGTATGTAATTGTTAAACTTGTATTTGTATTAGTGCTAGCGAACCTACGGGCGAATCTATAGATTCGCCCGCAGGTCTTTCTGTCTTTTGTATTTAGGTGTCGACTGGGCGAACCTATGTGCCCAGCGAACCTGTGTTGGTTCGCTGGATAGATTCGCTAGAGCGAATCTATCAGCGAACCTAACACCACTATATATTGTAACCTTATCTTCACATTTATACAACTTTTGCACATCTTTTACCAAGACTATTTCTCACTGATTTGTGTTGTGTAATCGTTCCATTGAGGTGCTAGGAGCTTATTCTACTTATCATTGTAGCTTATTAACCTCGATTGTGTGTTAGATCTTGATATTGGGTTGTTTGAACTTTCTACACTTTGTTCTTCAAGTATTGGTTATATTTGTGTTAAACAAGTCAAGAAAGCACTGAAATCACGATCATTATGGACCAACAATATGGTATCAGAGCCTTAGTGCTCTTGATTGTTTGATTCAAGTGATTTTTGTGTTGATTTTTGAAGTTTTTGGGTCAAAAACACTTTTGATTCTGTTTGAAGCTTGTTTCTTGTGTTTTGGAGTTGTATTTTGCTCAGGGGTTGTGTTATTTGAACGTAGAAAGCTTTTAAAACAAACCTGTAGGCAAATGGTCAAGTTTTGAGGGTTTTCGAGCTGTTTCCGTACTATTTCAGAGTGGTTGAGCTACCAGCGAAACTATTTGTTCAACCAGCGAAACTGCAGTTCTTCCAGCGAATCTAAATTCAAATTTTGTCCTGTTTGGGTTGTGTTGTGGCCAGCGAATCTAACATATCATCGAACGAAAGTTCATCTATTTGACTGACTGTGCAAGCGAAACTGCTGCCCAAATCAGGCCAGCGAATCTGTGCTTGCTCGTCAGCGAATCTGTTTGACTGTATAGCGAATCTGTGTCAGCGAATCTACCAGCGAATCTGTTTTGTTCTTTGGGCGAATCTAATCCAGCGAATCTATTTTTGGCGAACCTAAAATCTGTTGTTTGTAATTATGTCTACATCAACAATGAACATGCTTAAACTGGATGGAAAAGCCCAGGCTGAAAATGAATTCAACTCATTCGTTGGATTAAAGCATGAAAATCTGACTGAAATAACGAATCGATTTTTACTTGTGTCAAGCAATCTCAAAACCTATGATAAACAATTGGGAAATCATGAGCAAGTGACAAAGCTGTTGGATTCTCTTCCTTCCAAATGGAGTCTTCAGATCAAGGTGCTGAAACGAGAAAGAAACTTTCTTGACTTTAAACTAATAGAAGTGATAAACAAGTTAAAGTCACTTGATCTAAATGAAAAGAGAAAAGAGTACACTCAAGCCATGATGTTCGCAACTGTCTCTCCTCAGAACTCTGCACTGATTACATCCGCTGCAAACTCATCTAGTGCAGTCTCTGGAGGATTATCAAGTTATGAATCCGTTAAATCGAGTGGTGGTTCAACAAGTGTAGATGTCAATTCAAATTCATCCAACACCACTCAGACCTTATCTGACACTGCAACCTCATCTGAGAAGCCTGTTCAAGATCATGAAGCTTTGATTGCTGAAGCTGCTAAAGAATCTGTTCTCAATGACAATTACGTTGATTGTTTTGATCCATTTAAAGAGTTTTATGGTGAAGAGGTTGCTGATTATGGTTTGACGGAAGAAGGAAAGAATCAAGAAAAGGTTGCTCATTCTGGATTGCTGTGTGAAGCCGTTACCGGAAAGAAAGAGAAGGTCACTGTCAACGTCAGTAATGGGGTAGAAAAAGCTGGTACCGATGCTGACAATGTTATGGAATTAAAGCTTGACATAGAAGCCATGATTGAACAGGCAAAGCATGAAGCTGTGGATGAATACAAGAGGAACACTCCTTACTGCCAGTGTGATCGTGCTCTAGAGGCTGAAAAACTGATAGTGGGTCTTCCTTATGATGTCGTTGAGGATATGTGTTCATCCGCATGCAAAATTCGTTTGATCGGTATTTATAAGGCAAATAAACTGTTAATGACAAATGAAAATCAATTGAAAACAATTAACAAAGAGCTTAAACAGAACGAATCAAAATTTTTTGTTAAATTAAGAGAGGCTTTAAAGGAAAACGAACATTTGAAAAGATCTCTTTTGGAAAAGAATTGTCAGATAAACTATTTAACTGAGCAAGTCACTCTTGCTGAATTTGAGACCAGAAAGGTTAAAAATAAACTGGAACAATGGACAATCGCTGGTATGAAGAGGGAAGAACTCCAAAAGAAACAACGGGGGGCTAGAGTTAAGACCGGGGTGGGTCATAAAGATGATGCACAAGTGTATCCTCCACCTAGTACATTCTGTTATTCTCCTATACCTATTCCTCATTCCACAAATGAGCTAATTCAAGAGATTATAAAGAATGATACTAACAACTCTAATGCAGGATTCAGTGGAGTGAATCTTAAGGAGGTGAGAGAGGATTATGATTATGGCGAAAGCAGTGGTCTTGGAAGTTCTAGTAACTCTAGTTTTGATTCAAACAGGGCTGTTGAAGACAGTAGTTCGAATGTCTTTATTTCTAGTCAATTTTTAACGTCAAAGGATATTATGTGTGACAATAATTCTGGATGCTCAACTTCAAACTCAAGTAGTTTAAATGATGATTTTATTGAAAATGTTTGTGTGAACAACAAAGCAAAACTCTCAGATCAAGCCTCTAAAAGTCAAACCAAAACAAACTATTTTCAAAAATTTTTGTCTCATCAAATTCCATCTTTCACACCAATAAGAATTTCAAAACCAAAAGACGAGGAATCATCTTTTTCATACATTCTTAAACCTAAATCTGCACCCTCCAAGGTAAAAATCACAACAGGTAAGTTAAAAGAGTCTTACGACTCTAGCAGTGATCGTAACTCACAGACATCTGAAAGTAGTGAGGAGACTGCTAAATTTTCAAAAAGAAGTTTCAAATCTCATTGCTTTCAGTGTGGAAATGTTGGTCATACTGTCAAACACTGTTCTGTGACTGTTGAAAACAGTTCTAAGCACAAATCTTTTGGAAAGAAATTAAATACTTTTGTAAATAATTTTTTCTGTAAATCATCACCTGTTCAAAGCCCTAAATACACTAAGGCTTGGGTCCCTGTTTCAAAAGTCTAATTTGTTTTACTTTTGTAAATATGTAAATATGTATATAATCTGGTCTTTATCTTCTTTGAAAAATCCGTGGGTCACTCGATTCTTTGCTCCGTTACTTTATTTCATTTTATTTCATCTTCTTTTATTTTTCTTTTAAGTTTGTATATATATATATATATATTAAGAAAATCTGAAAAACAAAAATTTCTTTTAGACGGCTATTATTTAGAAATTTTGGGGGAGATATAAAAGATTAACTATTTATAGTTTTTCAAATTTTGCTATTTCAGGATCTCCGTTTTGATTGATGTTGAAGAGTCGTTGAAGGAGGTCAGAAGCATTGCGTTTGGGATATGTCAGATAGGCTCAGCCCGAAAACGAAGTAAACAGTGATTGTGCAGCCAAACATAACGCTCAAGATCTCGACAGCAAGGATTATCCCCTTGACGTGATTGGATTGCACAAAGATAATGGTTCTGTCAAAAATGGGTTGAGAGTGTCAAATCTTTGTCTTGATTTCCCCAAACATCCCAAATCACCCTCGCCCTATCCCCGAATCGAGTTTCTAGTATGCAAAACAAATAAAATAAAAAGCTGCTAGGGATGCTCTTCGGAAAAGCCTCTGAGTGAGTTACTCGTTAACTCCTCAGAACGTATTGTGTCAAGTGCTTAACTCCTCTGCTATACGGAAGTATTGACCTGGAGTTGGTGGATCTTCTCTGCTATACGAAAGTATTGACCTGAAGATTCACCGAGCATGCTCAAATGTTTTTCTCCTCTGTTATACGTCAGTATAGACCTGGAGCTCTAGACTATTTGAGTTTCCCAAATAATAAGTCGCATTGTGTTCAAAAAGAATCAATTGCTGACACAGCTCCACTCTCAAAAGAAAAGATGCAGAAACTGCACAAGTGTCAAAAGAAGCTTATGCATCGATCAACATTCAAAAGTTGATCTTTAAAACTCAAGCAAAGTAAATCGTATTGCTCAGATATACCCTGATGACAGAACTTGTTCTTTTTACCTAGACGTCTGTGGGGACCAAGTTGTCAGAGACTCTTCAATCAAACCGAAAACATGATAAAAGAAGCTGCTGATCTCTTGTTAAAAGGACTAAGGCATGGGTTTAAATGGACAAACATATCTGCAATCCCGCCAATCGATGACTCTCCGGATTCTACTCAAAACATCATGAAGAATATATATCCTTTCTAGCGTTTAAAACCGTCTCCTGTTATTTTATTTTATTTTATTTCATTTTACTTCATTTTATTTTTTTTATATTTTAGGATTATATGTATATATGTTTATTTTTGGGGCGTTGATATCGTGGGACGCATTCACGGATTTACAAAGATTTTAAAATTTTTAAGAAAATCCAAAAAATATTTTTTTGTTGTTTGTCTAGCGAATCTATGGCGAACCTACAGATTCGCTCGGTCTCTAAAGTTCGCCAGGAATCTCTTTGATTCGCTGACATGAAACATCCTTGTTTATGTGTCAGCGAACCTGCTAGCGAACCAGTCGGAGGCTTTGTCTTTTGGTCTTCCGGCGAACCTCAGGTTCGCTGTTCTGTCAACCAGCGAATCTATGGATGTATATATATACAGTGACAGCGGATATTTCATATATTCGCTGTACAATCCACTGTAGCACTTTTTCAAAAATCTTCCACCAACGTTCGATTCTCACCTATTTACGGCTTTTTCATACATTAAACAACTTCTTAGTGTTTGGTATGTCATCGTTTTCATCTTAATCTGTGTTTTATACCCTTAATCGTTCATTTGACATGTTAAATCTGTCGATTCTTAATTATGTAGTGTTTAAAAGACTGATTGTATGTTAAATGTTAGGGTTTTACTTCATAATAGCTTCGTCTTGTGATTATACTACCTGTTTGCCGCTTTATATGCCTGTTAATGATGAACTGTGCTTGATTCTGGCCGTTTTTCAAAAACTAGGGTTTCCAGCGAACCTAAGTGTTCTTCTGGCGAACCTGAACGAAAGTTCAAGACATCGAGCGAACCTATGTCGTTATGCTGCCCGCGCAACAACATAGATTCGCCCGACTGTTTCTAGCGAACCTATACATTCGCTCGACTACAATGACTGATCTTTCATGTCAGCGAATCTATAGGTTCTGGTGCCAAAATCTCAGGTTCGCTATACCAGCGAACCTAATATCCAGCGAATCTATTTTCTGTTTTTCAAATCTTCATTTCTAATAAATCTCCGTTTATTTTTCAGGCAAAATGTCGACCTTATTCTTCGAGAAAAAGCACAACATGTGTGCTTTACTTGATGAAAATTTTGAAAAAGCCAGCAGCTACAGAGACGCAATCAAATGGCTGAAGTCATCACACATACACTATGCCATCTCTCACTCACCTACCATATATGAGACGCACGTTCGGGACTTCTGGCGAACTGCTGTCATGAACGTGTCGGTACAGCCGTCACGTATCTGTGCCAATGTCTGTGGCCAAGACTTGGCGTTTACTGAAGCCGATCTGGCTAGAATTTTGAGGCTGGAGGATGATGTGGGTGAGGAGGTACATATGTCAGCTGAAGAAGTTTACGGGGCATTTCGGACAGCGGGGTATGAGGGTCCGATGCCAGGAGAAAAGAAAATGGAGTTTGTGAAGTCGTACCTGATCCAGGAATGGAGGTATATAGCACATGTGTTCATTATGTGCCTGGATCACAGAAAGGGGGGTACGGACGGGCTGAACTTGGACTGGGCTCGAGCCATGATGCTGTTTTGCCGAGGGCAAAAAGCAAATCTTGCTAAGTTGATTTACACCTACATGCTCGAGAACATCCATGCCAGCAAGGGGGCAAAATGGCTAATGTATCCCAGATTCATTCAGATGATTCTGAATGATAAACTACCAAATCTGCCTGTGGAGGGTGCTGAACTGAAGGTCTGGGATATGCACTCACGAATCTTCAAGGATTGTAAATCTGTGAGGCCGGATTGTGTTGGAAGGATTACGCATTTGTGGGAAAACATGTATACGGCTGAAAGATGGGCCTATATTCAGAGGTTGATTGAGTCAGAGAAGAAACGTGGCGGAGAGAATATAGAAGTGATAGAGAAAAAGATAAAGAAGAGGAAAGCCTATGCAAAGGATAAGGATTATTCATTTGATAGGGAGGTGGATGAGATACAAGCTGAAATTGATGCGGGCAGAGAACTGAGGACGAAGAGAAAGTCTGATACTCAACCTGAAGGTTCAAAGAAGGCTAGGCATGATACTGGGGGTACATCGGGTGCATCAGCTGATAACTTAAAGGGTGTTGTTGAGAAACTGGAAGCTGATCTGGCTGAGCTGAAATATAAACATGAAGAACTGGAGAAACAGGATGCCGAAAAATCAACGGTGATATATGAGATGGGTCGGATGATGAAAGATCAGCAATGTTTGTTAGTAAGGATCTTCAAAGAGCTGAATGATTTGAAAGAAAATGCTGGAACTGAACCAGCTATGACTGAGGCGGAACTGAACTCCTTGACGGATATTACAAAATATCCGTTAATGGATGTTGACTTTGGAGATAAAGGTAAAGCTGCCGAGGAGGTATTTGATGAAGAAATGGGGATTGATATGGACGTATTTGAAGGAGATGAAGTTGTAGGTGGATCTGGGGTGGATTATACATTGGTTGATGAACCTGATTCTGATATTGATGCTGACAGCGAGGAAGATTTGGATGAGGAGCCGGAAATATATAAAGTGGAGGAAAAGGGGATGAGCTACCAGTTTGAACACGCTGAGCTTGACAAATCCGAATGGTTCAGGAAAGAAGAAGCTGTGGTGCCTGAGGTGCCAATATTCCAACATCTTGACGAACCCAACACCAAACAGCAAGATAGACAGATCATAGCATGGAAATACAACTGTTTGGTGGAGGCGTACATGATTAAACGAAGGGGTGGTGACATCACATACGTCAAGAACCGAAAGCACTTTGCCACCTTTCCTAGATGGGATTTGCGTAGACTGGCAGAGCTGCCACTACTTGGGAAGGAAGAAAGCGGCAGGGCTTGTGCGTTTGAAGCTGCAATTCAGGAGGCCGCTAAGTCAAATTTTGTTGAGTACGGATACCAAAAGCCTAGGAGGATGAGGCAGAAGGTGGATAAACATTGGGTGTCATGGAAGGGCAAGATCGTGCTGAAAATAGATGCTCCGAAAGTGATGACAAGGGTCAGGGTCCCAGACACACAGCCACCCCGACTGAAGGAGTTTCTTAAATGGTTTTACGATAACAGTACGGGTGAGGCTGTTATCAGACTAAAAGGGGAAGACCGTCCTGAAATACGTTTGTTTGATCCAATGGAGGTCTTCTCCTTCTGTGACGAAGATTTGAAGGTGTTATGTGAGAACAGAATTAAGCACGGGGCTGGAGATGACACTGCTGCTGAAGCGAACCTGTTCGTAAAGGTCGCAAATAAAGCCCGGGGGATTCGTGCTGAGCTGAAAGTTATGAATGAAAGATTGAGGAGAACGGATGATCTGAAAATGGAGATGGATGACTTGACAAGACAACTTGATCAAACTATAGAGCAGAGGTTTGAGAAACCTGTTGAAGTGATTGATTTGGAAGTGGTAAGCGAGGAGCCAACTGCAGAGATTCAGGCGGAAACGACAGTTCATCTTGAGCCTGATACAGAGGTCGCTGATACAGAGTTTGTGGATTCAATGCTAAATCTAAGTGAAGATGAGGCCGGAACTGAAGATTATACAAACCCAATGGCCGGGATCAACGAAAGGGCAGGAGCGTTCATCGAACATCTTTGAAGCCAATGAAGACGGAGCTAATCAGAAGACTTCCCCAGGTGAGGTCCAACCTAGGGGGAGTATTGATAGTCACTATGTATAGGTTGGACTCACCGGCTTGTCGGTGTTACTTTTGTATGTAATTGTTAAACTTGTATTTGTATTAGTGCTAGCGAACCTACGGGCGAATCTATAGATTCGCCCGCAGGTCTTTCTGTCTTTTGTATTTAGGTGTCGACTGGGCGAACCTATGTGCCCAGCGAACCTGTGTTGGTTCGCTGGATAGATTCGCTAGAGCGAATCTATCAGCGAACCTAACACCACTATATATTGTAACCTTATCTTCACATTTATACAACTTTTGCACATCTTTTACCAAGACTATTTCTCACTGATTTGTGTTGTGTAATCGTTCCATTGAGGTGCTAGGAGCTTATTCTACTTATCATTGTAGCTTATTAACCTCGATTGTGTGTTAGATCTTGATATTGGGTTGTTTGAACTTTCTACACTTTGTTCTTCAAGTATTGGTTATATTTGTGTTAAACAAGTCAAGAAAGCACTGAAATCACGATCATTATGGACCAACAACCATGATACATCAGTTTGTCCGACCATGGAACATGAGCAGGTTGACTTTGTGGGTAATATGAATCAGAATCGAAACTCTAACTCTGGTTATGGTAACACTTATAATCAGAACTAGAAGAACCACCCGAACTTCGGGTGGAGATCGGGCGGAAATGGTAACCCATCTGGTTTCCAACCTCGAGCCGAACAGAATCAGGGTCAATCTTCAGGGAGTGGTAATGATACCAAGGAAATCAAGGATATCTTGGCAAATCAAACTCAATTGTTGACTCAACTTATCTCTAAGGATCAAGAGACACAGAATCGGTTGAGGGAGCATGACACTATTTTGAAAAATCAACAGTCTGCTTTTCTGGATCTTCAAAGAGTGGTAGGTGATATGGCAAGGAGGATGGAAGAAAGACCTATGGGGTCGTTTTCGGGTGGTACTGAGATGAACCCTAAAGCTACACTTAAGGCTGTGACGACTAGAAGTGGTAAGGGGGGAGAGAAAGAACGACCACCGGTAGAAGAGGAAGAACCGGTGGAAGAGGAAATTGAAATGGAATCACCGGGAAAGGTTGAAGAAAAGAAAGATCCTACTACTGAGATTCCGGGTGAGAAAGTGCAAGGTAAGAAGGACGGAGAGACAAAGAAAGCTCCAGTTGATCTTAGACACGTTCCATATCCTGCTCGTCTTATGCAAGACAAGTATGTTAAGGAGTTCGGGTCTTTTCTAGAGATGTTCAAGCAGTTAAAGATAAACCTTCCATTCATAGAGGCGATTCAGCACATGCCTAAGTACGCCAAGTTTTTGAAGGATCTTTTGTCAAATAGGAATAGGCTTGAATCTTTGTCTAATGTGGAGTTGAATGAAAGATGCTCGGCAGTGGTCCAGAATAACTTGCCGGAAAAGCTTGAAGACCCCGGTATTTTCACTATCCCGTGCTTATTTGGTGGGTCTTCGGTAAAACATGCTTTAGCCGATCTTGGTGCAAGTATAAATTTTATGCCATACTCCATGTTTGTGCGACTTGGGTTGAAGGAGATGAGTCCGACCCGTATGAGTATATCTTTAGCGGATAGGTCAATTAAATACCCGGTGGGCATAGTTGAGAATGTTTTGGTAAAGGTTGATAAGTTCGTGTTCCCGGCCGATTTTGTGATTCTTGATATGGAAGCGGATGAGAGGGTGCCGCTAATTCTGGGTCGGTCGTTCCTAAGGACGGCAAAGACTATTATTCATGTGTTTGAAGGGCGGATTACACTTCGTGTCGAGGATGAGAGTGTCACGTTTGATGTGATGAAGTCAATGAAGAATTCAAATGGTCAAGATGATGCGGTCTACTTCATCGACACCATTTTCTCTCAGATGGATCGTTGCATCAATTATGTTTGTGGAACGGATTTACTAAATGAGCCGGGAATGATTGAAGAGGATCCCGAAGATGCACTTGAGGGAGAAGTCAAGATGGTAAATGAAAGCGTGGAACCGCAGGTATTAGGTAAGGAACGGGTTGACCCGTTCCCAAATTTTTTAACTACTAATATTCCGGAAATTCCGGAAATTTCTGATGCTTGCATGTTTGTTGAAGAGGAAAAACCATCCATTGAAGAACCACCGGTCTTGGAGCTCAAGGAATTACCATCTCATCTAGAATATGCTTTTCTAGATGGGGTGGCAGGTTTGCCGGTTATTATTTCTTCTAAATTATCCCTTAGTGAAAAGACTAAATTGATTTCTGTTTTGATGGAGAATAAACAGGCAATAGCATGGAAGCTAAGTGATATCAAAGGAATAAGTCCGTCGTTTTGCACACATCGGATTCTCATGGAAGAAGATCACAAGACGGTGGTGCAACCGCAAAGGAGAGTAAATCCGAATGTGGCGGAAGTTGTGAAGAAGGAGGTGCTTAAGCTTCTAGATGCGGGTTTGATCTACCCGATTTCGGATTTACCATGGGTGAGCCCGATCCAAGTAGTTCCGAAGAAAGGAGGGATGACGGTGGTGAAGAACGAGAATGACGAGTTGATTCCTACTCGACCGGTAATAGGGTGGCGTGTATGCATAGATTATCGGAGATTAAATGACGCCACCCGAAAAGACCACTTCCCTTTACCTTTTATCGATCAAATGCTTGAAAGGTTATCCGGGCAACAATTTTACTGTTTTCTTGATGGTTTTTCAGGTTATTTTCAAATACCCATTGCACCGGAAGATCAAGAGAAGACGACGTTTACCTGTTCATAAGGAACATTTGCCTATCGGAGGATGCCATTTGGTTTATGCAATGCACCGGCCACATTCCAAAGATGTATGGTCGCAATATTTCAAGACATGATGGAGAGATCAATGGAGGTATTCATGGACGATTTTTCCGTGTTCGGGAATTCGTTTGATCATTGTTTGGGGAATTTGGATAGGATGATGAAGAGGTGTGATAGGTTCAATTGGATCGATAATATCGCTCAATGATCAGAATAATTCATACACAAACACAGTTCAATCATAAACACAATTCATACTAATAATTCTCTTTTGTATATTGATGATCAAAGCAGATTTGTAGTACAAGTGCAGGAGAAAATAAATCACACACACTTAGTTCTCTCTCTAACGTGAATAGTGATCTAGCCTCTCTCCTCACACTCTCTCACTACATGCTTTTAAGCAACAATTACAATATTAGGGAAAATAACAAAATAGACCCTAAACTATACATAAATGTATAAATAAATACAAAGTAAATCTTAACTAGGAAATAGCCCTAACAGTACTCCCCCTAAGATTTATCTTTGAATCTTCAGCAAAATCTTCAAACAATTTTCATCTTTTTCAGCTTCAATCTCTCTCACCAATCTTCTGATTCTTCTTTGACATCCAGCTACTCTTTCCCCTTGTATTCTTCTTGTTCTTTCAATGCTTCCTCTATGCACGACTTGAACTTTTCTGCTATTTTTGCTTGTCTTGGTTTGGACTCGTTTGTAAGGATTGGGCAGGCATTCATTCGTCTTAGTGAATCAAGAGTTAAACTTGCAAAATCAATGTTAGCGTAAAATTCATAGGGCATTTCTTTCCCTTTGACTTGCACCTCCAATGTACCCTTCGCAGTCACTCTCATAAACTCTATCTCCGGTATGTCAACTTTCACAAGATTAGAGTTAAGTAATGCCTTCCTTACTCGGATCTTCTCTGATGCAGCTGCTATCACCTCGATCATCACCACAAACAAATTTCTATCAGCTTCAGCAACTTTGTCTTTACATCTTTCCATTCTGTAACTTCTCAGGAAATCAATGTAGGATGGATGCAGCAATTTCAGCTCAAAACTACTGAATAAGGTAATCATGTCCTTATCCCAATCATCTAAATTTCGTACAATTTTCAACTCAAAAGTTTCCTGATTGTAAAAAACTTTAAAAATTGGCTTAGTCGCTTGAGAACCATCAAACACTTTCAGCCCTGGATCAGTAACTTTGTCAAAGTATTCATCAGAAAATTCTTCCAAATACATATCTTCACTTACCACCAACTTTTTCTGTTTCCTTGTTTTCTTCGCTTGAACATAAGCACTGTCCTCCTGTTGACCTCTAAATTCCAAATACTTCGGTAATCGGCTTATCCCGGCATCAAGCAGCATTGCACATTTATCACCACGCTCAGCATGCATGTGATTTATCAGTCTAAGCTTGTGCAACTCTTTCAAATCTTGAACTTCTAACTTGAAAATGCTAGAGTAGTAATGGTATACATCGCATAAACCATTAACTCTTTTAATCATGAAAGCATCAAATACTTCGTCATATTTCCACGCTATGATTTTTACCTTCTTGGATTTTTCCGGTACGATCATTGAATCAAGAAGTTCAACAATCGACTGACCCTTGCTCAGCAGTGATCTCACAACATCACCTGCTGTGGCTGATTTGTGCCATGATTCACGTACATCCATAGGTATATTGTATGCTTTAACTTCACTTGGAAACATATCCATCAACTCGTGCCTTTTTTTGTGTGCATTCTCTGGTAAAGCCATCACCGGTATTTCTTTAGGTCCGAGAACTTTGTATCTCTTGGTCAGCTCATAGTATTGAGGGTTGTTGTAATCTAGATAAAACATACGATTGTACATTTTCTCCGTCTTCATGAAACTTACAACAATTTTCCTCAGTGATTCTTGTTTCAATCTTTTCAAAGTCCTATAAGGATAATTCCTTGAGCTCAGCCAGTCTCGCATATTTCTGCTTGACATTTCTTCAGGATTTTGGTGATAAAGCTCAGTTGGAGGTAAATCTTCAATGTTCAAACTCTCTTGAAGTGGTGTCCATTCTCCCATTTCAACAATAAACTCCTTCTCATCAGCAGCAACTTTATCTTGAGCTACCAAACACTTTTCATACTCTTCGTTGATTTGACTCACAGTCAGCCCATTCAAATACACTGGATTGTACTTCATCTTCTCAAGATAAGCAAATCTTTCAGGTAGGTCATCTGGAATCTCATGATCAGGATTGGCTTCAGGCTCAGCTTCTGGTTCAGATTCTGTGAAATCTATGTCATCAAGATCATCTAGTGCCTCAATCATTTGTGCATTAACAGTTTGAACCGGCTCAAACTGACTTGCTTCTTCTGTTATAGTTTCAGATACATTCTCAATCACTTTAACAACATCTGGCACTTCTTCAATCAATACAGATTCAGATTGAATCGGCTCAATCTGAACTGTTTTATCAACTTCAGCTTCTATCACAGTTTCATCAACTTTTGCTATTTCTACCACCTCAGTTTCAGCTACAGTTACAGATTGAATCGGCTCAATCTGCACTGTCTCATCAATCCTTGCCTTTTTCATACTACCTTCATCACCAGTAATCTCCGGTATTGCATCTAACTTCCTTTTTCCCTCAGCCTTGTCAGAAATGACAGTATTAGCAGCATCTTCATCGGGAATAACAATTGGAGATTCCACTCTTATGCCCACATTTATCGTGCCTCGTGCTCGAGTATAATAGACTCTTGCTTCTTGAGAAGGTTCAGTCACTTCCATCACCTCATCAGAAAAATCTTTGTCTGATGTTGACCCTGACTTCTTCGATCGAGTTTCTTCCAACCATTTCTCCAACATTTCTTTCTCAGCATCCAGAGTATTACATTCTGCCTTCAATTCCTTATAATCATACTTCAAGTTTTCATGTTCCTCCTTCAGCTTTTCATACTCAGCCTTCAACTCTTCATGTTCAATCTTCAACTTAACATGATCAGCATCCAACTCTTTGAAGGTTTTCAGATTCTGATTGTGAATAGTCCAAAACTCTTCAAATCTTTTCTTCTTTCTATCATTTGAAGCTTTCAACTGTTCATTCGCATCTAAAAGCTTTGCCACCATTTCTTCCAATTCAGCAATCTTCTTCTTATCCTCATTTTCATCAACACTTGAAACAATTTTTGGTGAAGACTCCAAAACTTGTTCAATGTTTTCAGCAACTAGAGATGATGTGGTGGGTATATCAACAGGAATTGGATCAGTAATGCCAGCATCAGCTTCATCGACTATCTGTGCAATAGACTCAACATCGGCCATTACTTCCTGAGCTATCTGAACAACATCTATCTGTTCAGGTTCAATCAACACTTCCTCAACAACAGATTTAGATCTTCGAGATCTAACATACTGTTTTGTGATAGGCTTAGCAACTTCAACTACCACTTCTTTTTCAACACAAGAAACCTCAACAGGTTCTTCAATCAAAGCAAGTTCAATTACTTGGACAGTTTATGTTTCAAGACCCACTGTTCTATCAACTTCCACATTTTCTATCTCCAATTCCACTGGTTCATTAATTTCAATATTTTCTGCCTCCTCTGAAATAGATTCAGCATCATTACCACCATCATTTTCACTATCATCATTTCCATTATCATCACTTTCTTCACCATCACTGTCATTATCATCATTTTCATCATCCTCAGATTCATCTTCTTCATCCTCTGCATGACGAGCAGCATACTCATCATCATTCAGTAAATTGTCAGGCACCTCATCAACAAGGTCCTCTGGATTTACTATCTCTCCATGTGAAATATGATGATAAACAACCTCAACATCTTCCTTATTATTCGCTATATCTCTCATATAGTCAAATAAATCCACACTTGGCACATTCCCGATACTCATCTTTCTATAAGATAGATCGTTCATGTCCTCAGTATACAATATCCCTCCAACAACTCCTTCATTTCTGATAATGGGATAGGCAACATTTATCATCAACTGCAAGAATCTCGGGTACATGAGAAACTTGAATCTTTTGCCTTTAACCAAATTGAAAACAAACCCATTCATAATCCACTTCGACATATTAAATGGTTTGTTTTCAGCAATTGCTACAATGGGGGATGCTATGTCCGATGGGAAGTTGTCAAAACCTGCACTCCTCCTAGACATGCATTGTTGAACAACATAACACAGTAACTTCCATTTCTTCCCCAACCTTGCTCGATAAAATTGTGACTTTGGAAATGCAGGAGGATGTCCCATATTTACAAAGCACGCTTGACATTCAGCATTGGTCAACTCATCATTTGCCCCTACTTCATCATCATCTATCCTCAAAGTTGTTCTGATGGCATCTTCAGAGACAGTCAACACTAACTCTCTTGTAATGTTTCCTCTGACAATAGTTTCTCCATCTTCATTTCTAATCACCTCAGCTGTCCTCCAAAAACTCTTTATCAATCTTGCATATATGACCGGCTTGGCACACATAGCATACACATATTTTGTCCTCTTGATAAACCTCATCATGTCTCTATATCCTTCAGTCTCAGGAATAGATTCATCCAAACAAGCAACTAAGTTGTGCTTGGGCTCAAACTTCAAATTCTCCATCTGTTAAAACAAAACAAACCACAAACAAGACAAATGTGTTAGATTCTTCTTAATAAATTTCAAATTTTCATAAGTGTTTGAACTAAAAGTTATAAAAGTAAAACATTTACATAATCATTTTAACCTCTAAATTGATTTAACAAACTGATTTTCATCATTTGGATCAAAACAACTTTGAATTTAAGTGATCATGAAACATTTTGCATTTTAACAGTTTAACACTTAAGAACATAAATTTGACATTCATAAGATGAAGTTGTTTAACATGTTTTAGTCCAGTTTTAACAAGGATTTGTCACTTTAAACACATATTTCATCATTTTGAAGTTAATATTTAAGAGCATTTAAACAGGTCATCAATGGCGGTTGACAGTTATGAGATAATTTGGTTGATTCAGTTGATTTTAAGGAATTTTGGTGCAAATGAGTGATTGATTGTTAATGATCGACAGTTTTTACACCTAAACAAACATTCGATTTCAGTTTTAACACATAAAATCAAAGTGTCGATTCAGTGATAAAAAACACTGTTCATCATCGTTTTTCATTTTATCGGTCGATTAGCAGGTTTATCAGGATCAAATCACTTAAACAATACCTTATTCAATCGATCAGACTTGTTACAAAACAAACGATTGAATATGATAATCAAACGATTTATGTGCAGAGGATTTGCTTGAAATTGTGAGTAAAAAATGATTAGTGTTTATGAAGAGGCGGGTTTTTATATGGTTAAAAATTAGGTCAAACATGAGGTGCCGGGTCAACACTTTGGGACGGACAAGCATAAAAGCCCAATAAGCCTTGACGGGTCAAGCACTGTTGAGACGGGTCATGTACTGTTGGGACGGGTCAAGTACTTGAGACAAGTCACAACATATGACGGGTCAACATATAACATGTGCAAAACAATTGACAGGTCAAACACTGTAGAGACGGGTAAGTCACTGTAGTGACGGGTAAAGGTTAGGAACAACTACACCTGATTGGTTTTATTCATCACCCGGCAGTATAGTAATCTTCACATCATCACCCGGCATCCTTTCTTCATCACCCGGCAACACAGTTGTTTTCACTTTTACCCGGCAACACAGTGTTATACACTTACACGGCAAGATAAGACTTCTTTCTTTTACCCGGCTGTATAGTGATAACATTTCTTCACCCGGCTGTATAGTGACACAGCTTGTCACCCGGCAGATATCTATGACCTTCACCCGGCATAAATTTGACATGTTCATTGCCCGGCCAAACAGTAGTCATAATATCTTCACCCGGCTGCACTTCTTTTTCTCAATCACCCGGCTCATATCAGACTCACAACTTTACCCGGCTGAACAGTGTCTTCATTACCCGGCAGAACAGTTGTTTCTGATATCTTTGCCCGGCTACAACACTTGAGCAATTTTCTTAACTTTTCTCGTCTGTTGACTTTTTCAACTGCATTTATTGCACCTGCAAACATTCTCGACATATTAATTAGACAAGACATCCTTAAAAGAATTTGTCGCATTAAATATCAACAACATAAGACAAGTCAATAACATTAATTCCTATTAAATTCCCTTTTCTTTTTCTTTGATTTTCAAAACAATGTTTTTGCACAACCAATTTTTCTATATCCCGAAGCAATTTCTGAAAAACACATCACAAGACCTTGGGTTTGTTTTTAACACATCCAATACCTTTGCTTTTCATACCACATAATCTTGTTCATTCAAAACACTTATTCAAATTTTGGATTTTTGTAGATATTTTTCTTCAATTTATTCTCCCCCTAAACTTGAAATTTCTTGAAATTTTTAAGTTTAACAAGGATGTCGATGTGTCAATAAAGATTCCATATGCCTGCACACACAAAGCACACACATTAACATAAAGACATATGCAATGCAATGAATCAAAATATCGCAGTGAGATCATACCACTCATTATCTGAACATGTTTTGCAAGTTTTGAATAGACATTTGACTTATGTTTGATTGAGTGATGATATGAAAACATATCAATTAGCTCGAGTTGACACACTTACTTTTTCAGTATCATGATGATATTTAAGGTTCGATTAAAATGACTTATGTGACCCATATGTATACATATGTCAACATATTTCCTTATCAAACACTACTTGAATGCTTATTGCCCAATAACCTGGTCACTTACAATCATAAACAGTGTGGAATCTGGGTTCTATTCGGATTTGGTCCACTTTGGGACTTCTTTTGATTCCATTTTGGAATTTTTTCTTTTTGCCTATGTTCCCCTTGGGAATCTTCTGAATTCCTTTTTGGAATTTGATTGGTGACGGTCCACATTTGGGACTCTTTTTGTTCCATCTTTGGGAATCTTTTGCTGCATCTTGAAGCTCAAAAGAGACTTCGTGCGAGACTTCAGGTCTGTGGGTACCACAACAAAGAAGCTCACGATGCGGTTCATCACACTGAATATACTGCATCGTTACCCGATCATGTACAACTATCATCACAAGCAATGTATCAAAAGATATATATCTAGACATGTATAACAATAGAACTTAACACAAAGATCATTAAGTTTAGATTTGTCAACAATCAACTTACTTTTTCAGTCTAATTGCCTGAGCTGTCTAGCACATCAATTAACATTCATCAGTCTTTATTAAAAATGATGTAACAAATAATGTCTAGTGTAACTATCATTTCTCACTTTTTGCAATATAGATTCTTATGACATGATATCTTCTTTTCTTTTTGCTTTTATATTTTGTTTTTGCTTTTCTTTTTCATGCACACACACAATGCAAAACATAAAATAAAAGACAAAGGAATCAATACTTAACATCAACTTATTATATTTTTGACTTTTATATTTTCTGATTTTTGTTTGGTTTTTTTTTTAAAAAAAAAAAATAGAATTAATCATGATTGATTAATCCTATGGATTGAATTAAGAATTCAAACCGGCCTGACAAGAAAGATTTTGTGAAAAGATCTGCCAGTTGTTTGTCGGTATGAACTTTAATCAAAATTATTAAACCTTTTTCAGAGTTGTCTCTTAAAAAGTGATATCGAATTTCGATATGTTTGGTTTTTGAGTGTTGAACAGGATTAGCAGTAATGAACATAGCAGCAGTATTGTCTATGTAAATAGAAGTTTTGAGAAAGTTAAACCCGTAGTCAAGCAATTGGTTTTGTAGCCACAAAACTTGAGAACATCCTGCAGATGCAGCGATATACTCTGCTTCAGCTGTGGATACAGAAACGTTGGTCTGCTTCTTGCATTGCCAAGAAACAAGTCTAGGACCCAGAAATTGACATCCACCAGTAGTCGATTTCCTGTCAAGAGCACACCCACCAAAATCACTATCAGAATAACTATATAATTCAAAATTGCCTTCATAAGGATACCATAACCCAAGATTCGGTTTCCCTTTAAGGTATCTGAAAATACGTTTAACAGCAACCAGGTGCGACTCTTTCGGATCAGACTGATATCTTGCGCACACACATACAGCATACATAATATCTGGCCTTGATGCAGTAAGATACATCAGTGAACCAATCATTGATCTGTATAGTGTTTGATCCACGGATTTGCCTTTTGGATCCGGCTGTATCTTGCAGTTCACATCAGATGGAGTTCGAATAGTCTGACAATCTTGCATCTTGAACTTTTTCAGCAACTTCTCAACAAATTTCGATTGGTTGATGAAAATTCCGTCAGCTGATTGTTTCACTTGTAATCCAAGAAAGAAGTTAATCTCCCCCATTGAACTCATCTGGAATCTGGACTTCATGATTTCCTCAAATTCTTTGCACATTGACGCACTGGTCGATCCGAAGATAATATCGTCTACATAAACTTGAACACAAAAGAGTTTTTCATTCTCCCTCTTCATAAACAAAGTTGGATGAATCTGTCCTCTTATGAATCCATGTTCTAGTAAATGTTTATATAGTGTCTCATACCAGATTCTTGGAGCTTGGTGTAGACCATATAGAGGTTTACTCAACTTGTATACACGATGAGGATAGTCAGGATCTTCAAAACCCGGAGGTTGTCTGACATAAACATCATCTGTAATCGGTCCATACAGAAAAGCGCCTTTAACGCCCATTTGGAATACTTTAAATTTCATAAAGGAAGCATATGCAAGAAAGACGCGTATAGCTTCAAGTCTTGCGACCAGAGCGAACACCTCTTCATAATCAATGCCTTCTTCCTGAGTATATCCCTGTGCAATAAGTCTCGCTTTGTTTCTCACAACAATACCACGTTCGTCTGGCTTGTTCTTGTACAACCATCTTGTACCAATCGCATTTTCTCCTTCAGGTAAGTCCACTAATTTCCAAACCTCTTGTTTGCGAAATTGAAGTAACTCCTCTTGCATAGCTTCAATCCAACTATTATCTTGCAACGCTTCTGAAATATTCTTTGGCACCACTTGAGAAAGAAAACATGAATAAAGACAAACGTTTGCTTGCTCAGTTTGACTTCTTGTAGTTCTCTGATTCAACGGCCCAATAATCTGAGAGACCGGATGTTTCTTGTGAATTCGATGAGTTGGTATGACATCTCCTTGCACTTGACTCTCCAGATTAGACTGATTCAGATTCGGTAGATCTTGTAGAATGGTAGAAGTATGCGGAGTGAAATTAGGAACTTGATCCGGTGAATTGATGAAGTAATCAAATGATTCTGGAATAACTTCAACATTTGGATCTGATGATGGTTGATTCTGAACAGATCCACCATCATTAGGAGAATTTTGCGGATTCACCTCATCTTCAAGATTGTTTGATTCTTGATCGTCTTGAGAACCAAAAGGACCCGGAGCTTGACTGGATTTGACATGATCAGGATTATGAAATGACATGAACGGATACTCAGAGTTGAGATTGCTATCATCGTCATTATCAGAATCATCGCTAAAGCATCCCAAATCACCTGATTCTTTTCTCGCTTTTCCTGAAAAATCAAACAAGTTAGAATTGAAAGATTTTGATAACGAATCTAAATCAAATAACCATTCGGGGCCATGCGCCACTGACGGAAACAAATTTTCTAAAAACTTTACGTTAATAGTTTCAATAACAGTATTTGTTTTGCTATTAAAAACCCGATAAGCTTTAGAAACAGACGAGTAACCAAGGAAAAATCCATCGTCAGATTTTGACTCAAATTTCCCGAGATGATCATTTAAATTTAGAATCGATACAGGACAACCAAATGCTTTCAAGTATGAAATATTTGGTTTTCTTCCAAATAACAACTCATAAGATGTTTTTTGTTTATCCTAAACCAATAATGTCCTGTTTTGTACAAAACATGCAGTAGCAATAGCTTCATCCCAGAATGTGATAGGGATTTTGGCATCTGCGAGCATGGATCTTGCTGCTTCAATCAGTGTCCGGTTTTTCCGTTCCGCAACCCCATTTTGTTTAGGCGTTCTTGGAGCACTAAATTGTCTTGCAATTCCTTTTTCTGCACAAAACAAATCAACATTAGCGTTCTTAAATTCTGTTCCATTATCACTTCTTAAAGTTTTCACTTTACAATCCAACTGATTTTCAACTTTGACAATAAATTCTTTTAACAACTCAGCAGTTTCAGATTTAACATGCAGAAAATAAACCCAAGAAAATCTAGTGAAATCGTCAATAATGACAAAACAGTAAGACTTCTTTCCGATGCTTTGAACATTTGTTGGTCCGAAAAGATCCATATGTAGCATCTGCAAGGGTTTTGAAATGGAGTTTTCTGGCTTGGACTTAAAAGACATTCGGTGCTGTTTTCCTTCAAAACATGCTGGACAGAGATCAGTTGTAGAGAACTTCTTTGAAGGTATTCCCACAGCATGATTTCCAGTCACTAAACGATTCATGTTTCTGAAGTTTGAATGGCCCAGCCGTCTATGCCAAAGCTGACTCTCATCATTTGAAGCATGTGCAATGAGACAAGTAGTTTCGGTTTCAGCATCAATCTGTGACATATCAAGTTTGTATACATCACGATCTCTTGGAGCTTTAACCACTACCCATTCATTGTCAATCTTGAAACCTGGTTTGAGTATATAACAGAAAGAATCATCAAATAAAGTTGAATAAGATTTATCACAAATTTGAGATACACTTAGTAAATTAAAGTTCAACTGTGCACAGTAGTTGACTTTATCAAAACTAATGACCCCATTTGATACGGTTCCTTCTCCTGTTATTTTACCACTGGCATCACCTCCAAATGCAACGTGTGTACCATTCTTCAGCTTAAAGTCTTGAAGCAAGGCATGGTTGCCTGTCATATGCCGGCTACACCCACTATCAACGAACCATGAGTTGATAGGTCTTTTTGGGCGTACCTTTGGTTGTTCGGTAGATGATGAAGACTCACTGGATGTAGCCATCAACGCAATTTCTGACTCAGATTCTTCAACAGGATCAGACTTTGCACTCCAGTCATATTCCTCTGAATCTTCACTAACAGTATCAATCACCTTGATATCTCCTTCTTCTGACCAATCCTCTTCGATTTCACATACCAGTGCCAGACTCGATGTAAGATCAGATGTGAATTGTTCTGCATACGCACTCCAATCATATCCGTCTTTTACACTGACAACCAGAGCCTTAGTTTGATCTTCTGGTTTCTTGCCTTCATCCTTTAGTTCTGGCATGGGAAGACTTTGGTATGGTTACTGAAAGAAACGTTGATTTCTTTGTTGATAACTTGAAGACTGTTGCGAGCTTTGACCTTGACCTTGATTCTGTCCACTTGAACTCGCTTGATCATTGTAGTTCTGATTCTTAGGAGCTTTGCATTCCCTTGAAAAATGACCATAGCAATTACATTTGAAACATCTGGCCTTTGATTTGTCAAAACCAACCGTCTTGTTTGCATGTGGCTTGAAACTTCGGTTAACATATGCATGCTTTTGCGTATTATATGCAACCATCACCATTTGCCAATTTAAATCCATTTCCTCAACGTCATCAGGATCCATCTCAAATATATCTTGAAGGACAACGTCCATTTGACTCAAGCTTCCACCACCTACAAGCGCAAGTCGGTACGTAGTTTCTTGGATCATGCGGGTTTCTATCGGAGGTTTATCAAAGATTTTTCAAAAATAACCCGACCCATGACCCGTTTGCTTGAAAAAGATATAGTTTTTGAATTTGATGAGGAGTGTTTGAAATCATTTGAGTTTCTTAAAAATGAGTTGGTTGAGGCCCCCATTTTAGTTGCTCCGGATTGGAACCTACCGTTTGAACTTATGTGTGATGCAAGCGATTACGCGGTAGGGGCCGTTTTGGGTCAAAGGAAAGATAAGCACTTTCACCCGATCTACTATGCAAGTAAAATGTTGAATGATGCTCAAGAGAATTACACAACAACGGAGAAGGAACTTCTAGCGGTGGTTTATGCATCCAAAAAATTCCGATCTTATTTGGTTTTATCTAAAACCGTTGTTTTCACGGATCACTCGGCTTTGAAATATTTGTTTGCGAAGAAGGATGCAAAGCCGAGGTTGATTAGATGGATTTTACTCCTTTCCGAATTTGACATTGAAATAAAGGATAAGAAAGGAGCGAAAAATCTAGCGGCGGATCACTTGTCTCGTTTAGAAGATCCGGATAGAGAAACGATGAATGAGGATACCATTGGTGATACATTTCCTCATGAATCGTTGTTGCGGATTGAAGTTGAATCCGATGGGGAGTTTGTGAACTATATGAAAGCCGTAGAACAAGGTTTGCCTTGGTTTTCGGACATTGCAAACTATCTAGCTAGTGGTGTTGTTGCAAAAGGAATGACGAGTCAACAACGAAAGAGGTTCTTCGCGGAAGTGAGCTACTATATATGGGATTCGCCTTATCTATTTCGGGTTGGGGCGGATCAAATCTTGAGAAGATGTGTTAGTCGAGAAGAAGGGGTTGAGATTCTTAGGCATTGTCATGAGGGGTTAACGGGAGGCCAGCATGGATCATCTTACACGGCCAAGAAGGTATTTGATTCGGGTTTTTATTGGCCTACGATCTTTAAAGATGCTCATGATTTCGTAAGAAGGTGTGATGCGTGCCAAAGGACGGGTAATATTTCGGCAAAGAATGAAATGCTTCAAAATCCCATCCAAGTGTGTGAGGTGTTTGATGTGTGGGGGATCGACTTTATGGGACCTTTTCCTTCATCTAAGGGAAACCGATATATCTTGATGGCAATAGATTATGTGTCGAAGTGGGTCGAAGCACAAGTGTTAGCAACAAATGATGCAAGAGTGGTGGTCGCATTTCTAAAGAAGTTATTTTCTCGTTTTGAAATGCCTAAGGCGTTGATTAGTGATCGGGGGACACACTTTTGCAACTCACAAATGGAAAAATCTATGGCAAAGTATGGTGTGAATCACCGGCTTTCAACCGCATATCACCCACAAACAAATGGTCAAGTGGAAAATGCAAATCGTGGGGTGAAGCGGATTTTGGAGAAGACCGTGGGTAAGAATAGGAAGGATTGGTCGTATAAATTGGATGATGCATTGTGGGCGTTTCGGACGGCCTACAAAACTCCTATAGGCACAACTCCGTTCCGGATGGTATATGGTAAAGCTTGTCATTTGCCGGTGGAGTTGGAACACAAAGCGTTTTGGGCATTGAAGACGGTTCATCTTGATTTGCCCAAAGCAACAAGAAACCGTTTTCATCAATTGCATGAATTGGAAGAGTTGAGGGATGAAGCGTATGCAAGGTCATGGAGCTACAAGGAGCGGACAAAAGCTTTACATGATAGCCGATTGAGAAACGTGAAAGAGTTCAAGTGTGGGGATAAGGTATTTAAACTTAATTCACGTTTAAAATTGTTTGCAGGAAAGTTAAAATCCAAATGGAGTGGCCCCTACACGGTGAAAGAGGTGTTCCCCTTTGGTACAGTTGAAATCGAGAATTAAAACGGGGAATCATGGAAGGTTAATGGCCATCGGTTGAAGATCTACATCGGAGGACCGACGAATGCCACGGAGGAGGAAGAGGAGCTCCTCGAACCCACCAAAACGGACTAACTTGGGTGGAACATCGGGTTGCTACCCGTTTGTAGAGTTTGTACAAAATTACGAGTCGTTTCAGGTATGTTTAATTGCTTTTGAGTCATTTTCTTATTCTACGTTTTTGTTTTCTTTTGTGAGTTTTGCAGGTTTCAAAGCGAGAACAACATCGATTAACAAGCATCCAGGTAAGTTTTAAGTTTTCGGGTAATAGGGGTGGAAAAATTTGACTAAGTGTGAGTATTTTAACCAAAATAATAAGTTTCCAACACTTAGAAAAATTTCCAGCCCATAACAAACGTAGAGCTTCTGTTAAAAATAGTAGGTGGCAGTACCGCCACCTTATCTCATCCACGCCGCGGTACCGCGAGGTAGGAGGCGGTACCGCTGTCTTTAGTTGTTCAGGTCGCGGCGCCGCAAGGTACTTAGCCGACAGGTTTTATTGTTTGTCTTCTCATTCCAAGCCCTAAATCAAACGCATACCCACTTCTCTTGCAGCCGAAAAAGCTACAAATCCACCTCCAAATCCACCATTATTTCCCAATTTCTTCACATTTTCTTGCAATCTATCCATCCTACAACCACATTCCATCAATTCTTTCATCTTTCTTCACATTTAACCACCAAACCCAACCCACATTCACCCAACCCGACCCATTTGCGAATTGAGGTATAAAATTTGGGGGTTTTGCTTAATTTTGCTTAGTTTCCACTTTTTGTTAGTTGCAATCTCGTTTAGAAGCTTCAAAGGTATGATCTTTTAACTTTTGTCTTTTAATTTAAAGTTCTAATTTTTATGCAAGTGTTCTAGTTGTTTGGTGATTATGATAGGTTTAAGAGTTGATTTGGTTTCCCTACTAGCAATTAGGTTGATGTTTGATGTGAGGTATAATGTTAGTTGATTTTTGGATGTTGAGTGTCATGTTTTATATGCATTGTTGAATGGACTTTTAGTATGGAAAAGGAATGGCATATCCCACTGGTTCAGGGAGGAGTTTTTTCTGGGATGGTTAGAGGAATTAAGAGCTAAGAAAGGTGAATGGGATCTAAGTTAGCATCTTGAATTGTCGTAATTGCCAAATGAGTAACTTTGAGTCTTAGTTTAAGATAAGGGTCGTTTTAGTTTTAAGTCCTAGGATTTTTTTTGTTTTCTTTTTACTTTCAAAGTTTGCTTTGGGAGATGTTTAGTTTAAACTTAAGTTTTCAATCAACCCCATCCGTACTCAATCTCCATTCGGACGAGGTTTGATAAAGATGCATTTTAGTTTAAGCTCAACATTCTCAGGTTTTATCAATTTTTACTTTTAGTTTTAAGGGTCAAACGCGAATGAAATGCTATACGTTTGTCACCATTTAGTTTTCCTTTTTCAATTTCTTTTCTGAAATTCTTTTTATTATTTGTTTATTTTGTTTACCATTTTGTACTCTTCTCTCGTTCATCCGTTCTAATTATCATATAAATTGTTTCTGCAGAATGTTCGGAAGGCCCAGAGCAATAAGAGCCTGTCCCCGACGACAAATTGACAGAGAACCGGTTATTTTTCCTCACGAAGATGATATTCCAGTACCCCTTGAGGACCGTGATATTAGTACCCACACTCTCCTTCAATTTGCTGAAGACACCGAGGAGAGAAATCTTTTCGATAAACTAGTGGGCACGCGACTCCTAACTCCCCGAAACATTGACTTTGAATTATTTGGGGGTATGGGAGAGGAAGGACACTTGCGAGACTATCTCCCAAACAAATGGTTAGCCATCCTCACACCGGATGAGGATCAATACGAGGAGTTTGTTCTCGAGTTCTTATGCACATTCCGATATTCACCAAAGGACTATGATAACAGTCATGCTGTATCGTTTTCCTTGGGTGGTCAGGTTTGTACGATGAGTGTCCCCGAGCTCGGGGTAGCATTGGGTTTTTATACCCAAGAGGAGATTGCCACTGATTGGTTCAATAATTTCACTAGGGGTTTTCACAAGAAGGCATATTTGGCAAGCTTGGTTGAAGGGCAAGTTAAATCAGCATGGCCGGGTATTGGGGCAGGGGATTACGACACAGATTGTCAGGCTAAGAATATTCGTGATCCATGCCTACGATACCTTCAAAGGATTTTAGCATCAACTCTTATTGGTCGCGGCGAAGGAGCCGACAAATGTAATCTGCAAGACATTTTTTTGTCTTTATCACATGTCCAATAAAGATTTGGTAAATTTTGCTTCTGTTTTCTGTATATCTGCTAAGCGTCCCCGCCGTGGGGGTAGAGACGCTCGGTTGGACTTAGGCCCGTACATCACACGGATAGCGAGGCATGTAGGTGCTTTTGACCGCTTTCCTGAATGGTTTTTGACACAGGGACCTAGGGCCGGGTGGCTCAGTTTGGAGGACTTAATGAAGGGGAAGATTTTAATATCAACTAATCCCCCACGGTTGAAGTATAGCGTTGGGGATGGAGACGCGGGTGCGTCTAGTTCAGCTGGGCCGTCTAATAGGAGGAGGCGACGACAATCACCGGTTCAGGAACCCGAACCGAATCCTATCCCTCCGTATCAGTCAGCTGGCCCCGTCACTATGGATATGCTTCAGCACCAGATGGCGAACAGGTTCTCAATGATTGATCAAACTTTCGCCACATTCAGTAACAATTTGGACAGGAACTTTGCTGGGTTGAATGACCGAATAAACCAGGGATTTACTGCGATGAACCAACAGTTTACTCAGCAGATGGATTCGAGGTTCACAACCATGGGTCAACAGGTTAATGAAAACATCAACCAGCGATTTTGGACTTACGAGTCGAATGAGCGAGAGAATAGGAGGGCCATGAGGGCGATGATGGAAAGTATGGGGGTGCCGATACCTCCATACTACATGGATCAGAATGATTGACAGATGATGGTGGCAGCAGGAACGAGAGAAGTGCAGCACTGGTTCTTTTTCTTTTTCTTTTTCTTTTTCATCTTATTTTACTTTATTTTATTTTGTCATTTATTTTATTTTGCTGCTGGTCTGTAATTTAACTCTGTAATGTGAAACACTTGTCGGTACAATTTCTTGCTTATTTTGTTAGTTGAATGTTGGTTGGAGTGTTACCACGTGCTATGAAATTGTTGGATGGTTGTATGGTACATTTGGGCGCAAACGAGTTATATCCGTTGGTTGTTGTTGAAGAAGAATGAGTGGGCAAGGTTCGCAAGGAAAGCTTTAATTCAGAGGTGAAAGTACCTGGAAACATCATCATTACCAGACGAGTTTGTTCTAATTACATTCCCTTGTTTAGTTTTTCTCTTTCTTTATTATTTTCTTTTATCTTGATTAGTTTGTTTTTTTTTATTTGTGTCCTTTAGTTTATTTCTCAAAGCCACATTGAGGACAATGTGTGTTTTAAGTGTGGGGATGGGGAATGTTATTTTTATTTATTGTGTGTCATTTTAAGTCTAAAAAAAAAATTTTAAAAAAATTTTAAAAAAAATGTCTTAGAATTTTCTGTGTTAAATGGGAAATGATGAGTAAACGCTAAATTTTTGGGTTTTTCAAATTACTATATGTATAACACTTTAAATGGGTAGAAAGCGTATTCAATTTGGGATGTGTTGGTAGGCCCAGCCGGCTATAAGGTTTTCAAAATTGTCTTAAATGTACTTAGATAATTACGGTTTTATGGGTCCTCATCTTTGGAAAATGTTGAAACTTGAAGAGACAAGTGTTGAAAAAGTTAGGTTTTAGCGTTTAACCGTATGAGTATTAGAATGTTAATTTACTTAATAGCACACTATTGTCTAGTTTACTGAGTAAATGTCGATTTCAGTGGCGCTCCATCAATCCATCACCCATGTATATTATCAAGAGCATTCAATGTATAAATTGGACAAAATTCCAATAATCCAATAAAATATATGGATGAGGATGAATAAATCACTTTAAGAGCAAAGCTCAACTTACTGTATAAATCTGGATCAAAAGAAGCCAATGAGCTCAATCATTAATTAAGTATGCTCGAAATTGACCAGACCATCATTCCATTAAATTCATCTGTAGATTGATGTTTTAACATTCATACGGTTAGGCTAGAATTTTACTTTGAAGTGCATGAGTTGAATCGGGTGGATGTATGAGTACTAAGTGTGAGACCTTTAGACTAGTGATTCTGAAAAATCTAAGGAAACAACTAACTTGGCAAGAGCTATCACTTTGAAGCTGAACTTAATTGCATGATTTTATTGAAACTTGAAAAGTCGGTGGTTGGGTTTAACTGGATAAGAATACCGTCAATCGTTTGTTGAATACGTGATTATACTTTAATAAGATAACCATTATTATTTGTTGGCCCAAGGATTTAGTTCTGATTCCATTGCAGATTTTTCGAGGACGAAAAAGTGTCAAGTGTAGGGATGTTTGATGTGTTGTAAAACACATCTCGTTTTCACTTTGTTTTAAGTCGTTTTTGTTTTTGTTTGAGTCGGTTTTAATTGTTTTTAGTTGTTTTTAGTTTGATTTTGTTTAAATGTTTTTTAGAACAAGCTTGGCACTTAATTTTGAATGTTTTTCAGGTAAAAACACCAATACGTGAAAGACGGATCGAAAATCGGAGAAACGACGCGACAAAGGAGCAAGAAACACAAGGTTTCTGTTAAATAGGGGAGGTGGCGGTACCGCCACCTGCTTCCCACCACGCCGTGGTACCGCCACCTAGTCGAGTTACGGCTAGGGTTTGGTTAACCTAATTGAACGAGTTTAAAAGGTGACGCAATGGACGGTTTTTGATATACGATTTTGGAGGCTGCTAAAGGACGAAGTTGGAGCAAGGAAGTTGAAGTTTTGAGCACGGAATCAAGTCTTGGAGGTCGTGATCGGGTAGTTTTCATCCGACCTAGTTGTGTTTTGCATGCGTTATCTTGATTTCTCATCGTTATTACTCATGAATACATTTATAAAAGTTTGATTTTTATATTCTATGATGTGTTTTGAATGAATGAATGGATTGTGTTATTTGTTAAACCGCCTTACGTAGCTTTGCAAATGTCTTTTGTGTATGGTTGCGTATCAATATCGTTAACTCTTGTTTTCGTGTTTTGAATGGTTGTCTAGACGTAGGAACCATAGGAGGTTAATTAATAATCCAATAAATTTATTTGTCCTACTAAGTCCAATACCCGAGAAGTGAGGATTTATCAACGTGTCTTGTTTGTCTAGTCGTTAGAAATAGGGTACGAGAGGAACTTTTCTAATAACGAAATAAACTTGTACGTTTGAGTCATAGAATTAATTATTAAACCACCCCTTGTGTCTTAGGATATATTGGATCGGTGAAACTGAGAGGGGAGTCGATCATAGGGTATTTAATTACTGTTAAAGGAACCGAGAGGCGATTTAACTAACTAGTGGGCTTTAGTAACACTTCGGATAACCAAAAGGTCACACCCGGATAATGGTCTAGGATCCTTAGGAAGTTCGTAGAGTTGCAGTTTATGATCCTAGTTTCGTTTTAACAACCAAGTCTAAAGTTTAATCAATAATCGTTCACCATTAGTAACAACCTAGGTAACGTTTTTCTCTAATCTGAATCAAGTCTTACTTGTGTTTTCAATTCGTTAATTTAATTAAAGTCTTTAGATTTAATTTTCATTTACTTTATTTGCTTACAAACAAAACCCCAATCTTTTCAATCAAATTATTTAATTAGTTAATTTTGTTATTCAGTTGTGTCTCTAGGGTTCGATACCTGTTTTACCATTAACTATACTATCTCACGTCAGGTATACTTGCCTTGTGTGGTCTAGTTTAGGGTAATTAGGATTAAATTAGAGTGTTTAAATTAGGTTTTATTTGTTAATTTTTATAGACCATTTTAGCACATCAACGCTTAAGAACATTCAACAGGTCATCAATGGCGGTTCGACAGTTATGAGCAAATTTGAGTTGATTTAGTTGATTTTAAACAATTTGATGCAAATTAATGCTTGATTGTTGATGATCGACAGTTATTACACCTAGTACAACATTCGGTTTCAGTTTTAACACACAAAATCAAAGTGTCGATTCAGTGATCAAGTACTGTTCATCATCGTTTTTCGTTTTAACCAACGATTTACAGGTTTATCAAGGTCGAAACATGTAAATTATACCTTATTCAATCAATCAAACTTGTTACAGAACAATCGATTGAACAAAAATATGAACGATTTGAGGTACAGGGGATTTTGCTTGAAAACTTTGGTGAAAAATGATAAGTGTTGTGAAGAGGCGGGTATTTATATGGTTGAAAAATTAGGTCAAACAAATTGGGACGGGTCAACAATTTGGGACGGGTAAGCATTAAAGCCCAAAAAAGCCTGGACGGGTCATGCACTGTTGAGCCGCGTCAAACTCTGTTGAGACGGGTCAAGTACTTTGGGACGGGTCACAACATGAGACGGGTCAACATAAAACATGAAAACACTTGGATGGGTCAATCACTGTAGAGACGGGTAAGGTACTGCAGAGACGAGTAAAGGTTAGGAACAACTACACCTGTTTTGGTTTTACCCATCACCCAGCTGCATAGTAGTCTTCTTTATCACCCGGCTTGCACAATGACCTTTGTTCATTACCCGGCTGCATAGTGATCTTCTTCATCACCCGGCTTGCTTTTCTTCATCACCCGGCAACACAGTTGTAATACTTACCCGGCTGCATAGTGTTCTTCACTTACACGGCTAGATAAAGACTTCATTCATTTACCCGGCTGTACAGTGTTAACACTTCTTCACCCGACTGTATAGTAACATACAACTTGTCATCCGGCTTCATTTGTTCTTTCACCCGGGTACCTTCTTTCACACAATCACCCGGCTCATATCAGACACCACTACTTTACCCGGCAGAACAGTGTCTTCATTACCCGGCTAAACAGTTGTTTCTGATATTTTCACCCGGCGACAACACTTTGTCAATTTTTTTCAATTTTCTCGTCTGTTGACTTTTCAACTGCATTTATTGCACCTGCAAACATTCTCGACATATTAATTAGACAAGACATCCTTATTAGGGTTTGTCACATTAATAATCAACAACATTAAACATGCAACAAATTTAATTCTCATAAATTCTTTTTTTTTCTTTGATTTTTCTCACAAAAATGTTTTTGCACAACCAAAATTTCTATATCCCGAAGCAATTTCTTAAAAACACATCACAAGACCTTGGGTTTGTTTTTAACACATCCAATACATTTGCTTTTCATACCACATAATCTTGTTCATTCAAAACACACTTATTCAAAATATTTTTGGATATTTGTAAATATTGTTCTTCTTCAATTATTCTCCCCCTAAACTTGAAATTTCTTGAAATTTTTAAGTTTAACAAGGATGTCGATGTGTCAATAAAGATTCCATATGCCTGCACACACAAAGCACACACATTAACATAAAGACATATGCAATGCAATGAATCAAAGTATCGCAGTGAGATCATACCACACATTATCTGAACATGTTTTGCAAGTTTTGAATAGACATTTGACTTATGTTTGATTGAGTGATGATATGAAAACATACCAATTAGCTCGAGTTGACACACTTACTTTTTCAGTATCATGATGAGATTAAGGTTCGATTAAAATGACTTATGTGACCCACATGTATACATATGTCAACATATTTCCTTATCAAACACTACTTGAATGCATATTACACAAAAACCTGGTCACTTACAATCATAAACAGTGTGGAATCTGGGTTCTATTCGGATTTGGTCCACTTTGGGACTTCTTTTGATTCCATTTTGGAATTTTAATTTCATATCGTTCCCCTTGGGAATCTTCTGAATTTCTTTTTGGAATTTTGTTTGGTGATGGTCCACATTTGGGACTCTTTTTGTTCCAACTTTGGGAATCTTTTGCTACATCTTGAAGCTCAAAAGAGACTTCGTGTGAGACTTCAGGTCTGTGGGTACCACAACAAAGAAGCTCACGATGCGGTTCATCACACTGAATAGATTGCATCGTTACCCGATCATGCACAACTATCATCACAAGCACTGCATCAAAAGATATATATCTAGACATGTATAGCAAAGGAACTTAACACAAAGATCATTAAGTTTAGATTTGTCAACAATGAACTTACTTTTTCAGTCTAATTGCCTGAGCTGTCTCGCACATCAATTAACATTCATCAGTCTTTATTATATAAAATGATGAAACAAATAATGTCTAGTGTAACTATCATTTCTCACTTTTTGCAATATAGATTCTTATGACATGATATTTTCTTTTCTTTTTGCTTTTATATTCTTTTTTTTGTTTTCTTTTCTTTTTCACGCACACACACAATGTAGAACAAAAAATAAAAGACAAAGGAATCAATACCTGACATCGACTTATTATATTTTTTACTTTTATATTTTTTTGATTTTTGTTGATTTTTCAAAAATTAGAAGTAATCATGATTGATTAATCCTATGGGTTGAATTAAGAATTCAAAACGCCCTGACAAAAAAGATTTTGTGAAAAGATCTGCCAGTTGTTTGTCGGTATGAACTTTAATCAAACTTATTAAACCTTTTTCAGAGTTGTCTCTGAGAAAGTGATATCGAATTTCGATATGTTTGGTTTTTGAGTGTTGAACAAGATTAGCAGTAATGAACATAGCAGCAGTATTGTCTATGTAAATAGGAGTTTTGAGAAAGTTAAACCCGTAGTCAAGCAATTGGTTTTGTAACCACAAAACCTGAGAACATCCTGCAGATGCAGCGATATACTCTGCTTCAGCTGTAGATACAGAAACATTGGTCTGCTTTTTGCATTGCCAAGAAACAAGTCTAGGACCCAAAAATTGACATCCACCAGTAGTCGATTTCCTGTCAAGAGCACACCCACCAAAGTCACTATCAGAATAACTATATAATTCAAAATTGCCTTCATAAGGATACCATAACCCGAGATTCGGTTTCCCTTTAAGGTATCTGAAAATACGTTTAACAGCAACCAGATGCGACTCTTTCGGATCAGACTGATATCTTGCACATACACATACAGCATACATAATGTCTGGCCTTGATGCAGTAAGATACATCAGTGAACCAATCATTGATCTGTACAGTGTTTGATCAACAGATTTGCCTTTTGGATCCGGTTGTATCTTGCAATTCACATCAGATGGCGTTCGAATAGTCTGACAATCTTGCATCTTGAACTTTTTCAGCAACTTCTCAACAAACTTTGATTGGTTGATAAAAATCCCGTCTGCTGACTGTTTTACTTGCAATCCGAGAAAGAAATTAATCTCCCCCATCGAACTCATCTGAAATCTTGACTTCATGATTTCTTCAAACTCTTTGCACATGGACGAACTTGTTGATCCAAAGATGATATCATCCACATACACTTGAACACATAAAAGATCTTCATTTTCCCGCTTCATAAACAATGATGGATCAATCTGACCTCTTGTAAAACCATGTTCCAGCAAATGTTTAGATAACGTCTCGTACCAAATCCTTGGAGCTTGATGTAGACCATATAAAGCTTTGCTCAATTTGTATACACGATGTGGATAATCAGGATCTTCAAAACCAGGAGGTTGTTTGACATATACATCATCGGTAATTGGTCCATACAGAAAAGCACCTTTAACGTCCATTTGAAACACTTTAAACTTCATGAAAGAGGCATAAGCTAAAAAGACACGAATAGCTTCAAGTCGAGCGACCGGAGCAAACACTTCTTCATAGTCAATACCTTCTTCTTGAGTGTAACCTTGTGCAATAAGTCTGGCTTTATTTTTCACGACAATGCCACGTTCATCTGGCTTGTTCTTGTACAACCATCTTGTACCAATCGCATTTTCTCCTTCAGGTAAGTCCACTAATTTCCAAACCTCTTGTTTGCGAAATTGAAGTAACTCCTTTTGCATGGCTTCAATCCAACTGTTATCTTGTAAAGCTTCTGAAATGTTCTTCGGCACCACTTGAGAAAGAAAACATGAATAAAGACAAACGTTTGCATGTTCAGTCTGACTTCTCATAGTTCTCTGATTCAACGGCCCAATAATCTAAGATAAAGGATGATTCCTGTGTACTCGATGAGTTGGAATTGAATCTCCTTGAACTTGCGTCTCCAGATTAGATTGATTCAGATTCGGTAAGTCTTGCAGAATTGTAGACTCATGCGGAGTGAAATTAGGAACTTGTTCTGGTGAATTGATGAAGTAGTCAAATGATTCTGGAATAACTTCAACATTTGGATCTGATGATGGTTGATTTTGAACAGATCCACCATCATTAAGAGAATTTTGCAGATTCACATCATCATCAAGAATATTTGATTCTTGATCTTCTTGAGAACCAGATGGACCCGGAGCTTGACTTGATACTCCATGATCAGGATTATAAAATGACATAAACGGATACTCAGAGTTGAGATTACTATCATCGTCATTATCAGAATCATCACTGAAACATCCCAAGTCTCCTGATTCTTTCCTTGATTTTCCTGAAAAATCAAACAAGTTAGAATTGACAGATTTTGATAACGAATCTAAATCAAATAACCATTCGGGACCATGAGCCACTGACGGAAATGAATTTTCTAAAAACTTTACGTTAATAGTTTCAATAACAGTATTTGTTTTGCTATTAAAAACCCGATAAGCTTTAGAGACAGACGAGTAACCAAGGAAAAATCCATCGTCAGATTTTGACTCAAATTTACCGAGATGATCACTTAAATTTAGAATCGATACAGGACAACTAAATGCTTTCAAGTATGAAATATTCAGTTTTCTTCCAAACAATAACTCATAAGATGTTTTATTTTTATCCTGAACCAATAATGTCCTGTTTTGTACAAAACACGCAGTAGCAATAGCTTCGTCCCAGAATGTGATAGGGATTTTGGCATCTGCGAGCATGGATCTTGCTGCTTCAATCAGTGTCCGATTTTTCCGTTCCGCAACCCCGTTTTGTTGAGGCGTTCTTGGAGCACTAAATTGTCGAGCAATTCCTTTTTCTGCACAAAACAAATCAACATTAACGTTCTTAAACTCGGTTGCATTATCACTTCTCAAGATTTTTACTTTACAATCCAACTGATTTTCAACTTTGATGATAAATTCTTTCAACAACTCAGCAGTTTCAGATTTAACATGCAAAAAATAAACCCAAGAAAATCTAGTGAAATCGTCAATGATGACAAAACAATAAGACTTCTTTCCGATGCTTTGAACATTTGTTGGTCTGAAAAGATCCATATGTAGCATCTGCACGAGTTTTGAAATGGAGTGTTCTAGCTTGGACTTAAAAGACATTCGGTGTTGTTTTCCTTTCAAACATGCTGGACAGAGATCAGTTGTTGAGAATTTCTTTGTCGGTATTCCAACAGCATGATTTCCAGTTACCAGTCGGTTCATGTTTCTAAAGTTTGAATGGCCCAGCCGTCTATGCCAAAGCTGACTCTCATCATTTGAAGCATGTGCAATGAGACAAGTAGTTTCGGTTTCAGCATCAATCTGCGACATATCAAGCTTGTATACATCACGATCTCTTGGAGCTTTAACCACCACCCATTCATTGTCAATCTTGAAACCTGGTTTAAGTATGTAACAGAAAGAATCATCAAATAAAGTTGAATAAGATTTGTCACAAATTTAAGATACACTTAGCAAATTAAAATTCAACTGTGCACAGTAGTTGACTTTATCAAAGCTAATGACCCCATTTGACATGGTTCCTTCTCCAGTAATTTTACCACCAGCATCTCCTCCAAATGCAACATGTGTACCATTCTTCAGCTTAAAATCTTGAAGCAAGGCATGGTTGCCTGTCATATGCCGGCTACACCCACTATCAACAAACCATGAGTTGATAGGTCTTCGAGGGCGTACCTGCATTTCAACAATTACATAGTTAGTTTGGTCAACCCAGGCCCACATGGTCTTGGGTTTTCCGAATCTATCTGTAACAGTAACTTGTTGATAATGAAGATTTTGAAAATTTGTTTCATTTGAGAGATTTGGTTGAAAACTGTTTCGCCCAACGGCTTGATTTGATTGCTTTCTTCTCAAAGCAATGAACCTTTCCTCTAACTTAGGATCAAGGTTATTTTCAAATTTTTGATTTCTCACCATCAAAGCTCTCGGTTTAAAACTGTTAACCTGCACATTTCTTGATGAAAAATTATTAAAACCAAAATTGTTTCGATTGAAATTTCTCAAAACAGGAGAATGACTTTGATTAACATTTTGAAAACCAAATGATTGATTTCTTTGAAAATTTGAAAACGGAGTCATTTCTCTTGATGAGTTTTTCCGAAAGAAACAATCTTTTGTGTCATGGTTCTTTCTTTCACAGATATCACAAAATTTGTTATAAAAACATTCCTCTGAAGAATGATTTCTTTTGTCACAGTAACTGCAGTATGTGACAACCCGCAAATTCAGGTTAATACCGTTAACTACTTTTAACAATTCCGTTAAGTATTAGGTAAGTTTAGGGTTCTTTTGGTAAATAATTAAACTAGTTTATAACTCACTAAACCAATTAAACAAATTTCTAAAGTTCAAGGGCCTTTTGTGGAAATACAAAAACTATAAACCCAACCCCCACCCCTTAAACCGTTGATCTCTCTCTCTCGTCTCCCACCTTGCGCACACTACAAACATCAAACCCTAAAGCTGCCGCATCCTCACCGTGAACCATCGCCATCGTTACGCTGTGTCGGTTTCATTCCCGCATCGCAGCAGACCCGTTTCGCCTCACCGCACGCATCATCGCCGCTGTTCGGAACATCAAACGGAACCGGAAAAACCTACAACTCCGGCGAACTACCAACTCCGACCACCCATCTTCGTACCCGCAACCTTCGTTTACCCGTTCGATTATCGGTACGTGTTTATCGTATACTTTCGTCAATTATCGCGTTATGGGTTCCGATTTTGGTTTTCTTTTACTGTTCGATCCTTGTTCGGTTCAACTAAATGGCTATATGTATGTTTGCGGTATGTAGGTAGATAATAAAGTATGCATATGTATGTTTATATGAAAACCAGTGTGTTGCAGCGTAAGTATATACATAACAGTATGTGTGTATGTGAAGTCATATGAATTTATATATGTATATAATTTAGTAGCAGCAGTAGTTGAAGCGCATATTTGTTATATATTGCAATGTGGGTATGTCATGTACATATATGAATGATAGTGGCATGGTAGCTTGTATGTTCGGTAATGTTCCATCGGTATGTATGCGATGTAGATATATAAGTAATGTATGTATATATGCTAGGTGCGTAGATGTACAGTATGTGAGCATGTATGGATAATCAAAGAATAGTACGAATATATATATCAACGTCATGTATGTGTAAATGGTATGTGTGTATTTTATACCAAAGGGTATGTATGAGCGTATTGGGTGTATAGCAGGTAAATAATGTAGCGAGCGTACGCGTCTATGTGTTTTTATAATTGTACGGATGGGTATAATGAAACTAAACGTGTATTCAAAAGTGAGTTGGATGCATGCTAGTATTATTCAGGCAATAATGACTTTGCATGAGTACATGGCATAGGACACTAGTATGAAGATTTTACGAGTCACGCAATGATAATGTGAGTTGGGTCGGAACTAGTTACAGGATGCATGAATTATGTTGACTGGATATGTGTATATATGTGATTGTATAAATATAAGTAGCTAATAATTAGTATCCAATCAATAAGCAGGTCGTTCAGTGAAATACACGTGTAGCTTTAGCTTGCTGTTTATTTGTTGTGCGCTTCAAAGGTGAGTTCTTTGCCCGCTTTTAAATCTTTTTTTCGGGGAGAAAACATACAAATGATTATTACTGCGCCTACGGGCAACTATTTTAATGCCTTCTGGCGGACTACATTTTTATGCCTTCGGGCAGGGCCTTCGGGCAAAACTTTATGCCTTCGGGCGGGGCCAACTAAGGCTACTTTTTATACCTTCGGGTAATGCCTATGGGCAGGTTTCGGTAAAAGTATAAAAGCCTACGGGCAGGTTTCGGTAAAAGTATAAATGCCTACGGGCAGTTTTGGTAAAAGTATAAATGCCTACGGGCAGGATTTTATTAGGGCTTATAGTGCTTTACACGAATTGGAACCACATTCAAGTCCTTATAAAAGTTCGAGGTTGATTAATATATGATAGCGGGGAAATTTGAGTAGTACTACCGGGTTGCGACGGCACCCCACCCTTGACTGGGCGTCATGTGGTGCAAATTGTCCTTAAAGGTTATGGGTCATCCTGGTTAGATGGCGACAAGGCAAAAGTAACGTTTAGCTTTCATCTCGACGTGTTGACAAGCAATAAGCATTCGGTCTTGCAAACCGCCTAATAAAAAAAAGAAATATATTTTTGGTTATCTGTGTTATGAACGGTATCTTTTATTTATAAACAAATCTCATTGAACTCACCAACATTATGTGTTGACCGTTTTTAGTATGTTTTCTCAGGTAACTAAGGAGCTGAGCACGTAGGGCATGCATGCATTGGGTCGTCCTTTGGACTATTTCAAAAACTACATTTAATGCTTACTTTAATTTATTAACCTGGTTTATTACTTTGTGCGCGGGATTTTGCGTACTAGATTTATTTATGCTTCCGCTAAACGTTGGTTTTAACATTTAAACTCTGAATTTTGGTTTATTTATAAAATTAAATATTTCATTAAACGTTGAGTCAGTGTTAACTGTAACTAATGGCTTGAGATCCTGGTATGTCACACGCCTAACAGATACCCCGTTTGTGGAAAAATTTTGGGTGTGACAGATTGGTATCAGAGACATATGTTATAGGGAACTAGCATTTCATTGCATATAGTCTATAACTTTAAACATTGCATTAGTTACACTCACACTGCACAGTAGAATCATAGTTAGAAGGTAGAGTTTGGTTGCCTATACGTGTTACATTTTTACGTGCTTGCTTGATATAGGATCTTTGTAGTCTAAGGATCGTTATACGAAATAGTCTGTCCTTATCCCAAACTTGAATTTAAATTTTCCGCTTAAATCTGATTCTTCTTCGCGGAATGTGGCTGAGACATCTTCTCAAGGCGCAAAGAGGCCAAGAGTATGAGCCTGACGATTACAATCGTTTTGACCCGTTTGAGTATCCCTTTAGCAGTTCATTCCTTCTTTTCAAAATACGTTAAATTTTGTAAGCCCAGAAAACCAATTTTTATTTAGAAATTTTTTTTTCTCTCACTCTGTTGAAAGCGTGGTAACAACAAAAGCGCGTAAGTATAAAACACTCAAATTATAAAGAATAAGACGTTGAAGTTATCCATAGTGATTTTCTTTCGTTAAGTATTTTGTTCTATTCTTTTAAACCTTCTCCATATTGTTACACTTATCTTATTTCATCAAGTTGGTGCTTGTTACTCTCGTGAAAACTATTGACTCGAAGTGGCATCTCGTGGAGATGACTACCGGTGGTATTCTCGTTCTACACAAAGACTGCGTCTGAATACTAACACAAACACAACCTACAGTTTATAAATAAGCAAGTATTATATGAATACCACACCTCTCTTATACATCATATATTCGGAAATAATATAAGTTACCTTATAAATAAGCACAAAACAATAAGCATGATAAAACTTAAGATTAAAACCCATGATGGGAGACAAACTAGGGTGATTGTGTAAGGTAAATTGACGACTACGGGTGCGCAACGTAATGGTGAATTTACAGGTACACGATGATCCTAGAAAAAACCTGTCATGTGGGTTACGACCAAAAACCCAAAAGTGAAGAACCAAACAACATAGATTCACCTGAAACAGAACTCCATCTCTAAGTAACATACTGGTATCAAGTTTATCCTTTATAGTAAAACAATTATAATACCACCTTCCAATATGAACTTCTACCATACTAATGCCACAAACTCGTGATACGTTGGAATGCTTTAAATTTTGGTTAGTGTGTTATGACCTTTTACCCAACGCGATAACAACTTAATATCATGGTTTGCTCAATCGAGCACTAAACAAATCTTATAATAGTAAGGGTTACTAGGAGGAGCCCTATAAATCTACGACGTATTTGGAAACTCATTCCTGTCAGAATTAACCAGCCACATAATATCTCACATACATGATCGCTCCTCATGAATGGTATTGCAATCACTAGTTGTATCTCCACTGTTGTAAAACACACAGTGGACCTAAAGCTTTATTTATCCATCAAGAATATTTAAATTCATAAACATCATCTACATCCACTACATCAGAAAAAAAATTATATTCTAATATTTTTACCAGATTATTCGCGTAATAGTAACACAGCTTAAGTGATATCTATGTTGCGAGCCTAAAAGCGATCACCCTTGAATTTTGTTTTACGAACAACCCTATTCTATCTATCATTCATATGGCTAGACACTTATAACTTTCAGGTATCCATTTCCCACAGTGATAATGAAAAGCTAAGTGAATTTTATAACTGACCCCCCCTACTGGTATATAACTCTGAACATTGAATATGTTTGGTGACTCATTTGATGAGCAGTATAGGCCACACGAAACCATTGGTACCAACTAGCGTTTTGTGTGTATCCATTGTTGTTCAGGATAACCTCTCATTTCGTCTCACACCAATACATCTTTGTATCTGCTAAGGAATATAATAATCGATTCACTCACAATCAGTTGACACTCAAAACATGCAAGAGATTCTACCTTATACGTAATCAATTTCCATGATCAAAACTTTTTGAAGCGCAATGAAAGCAAATGTCACATAGTCATTCTAAACCATAAAAAAAACCCTAAAAGAAGAAACCACAAGCTTAAGGAAGTGGGTGAAACTACCCGACCCGAGTAATGAAATAACATGATATTCTATCTTATATGCTAAACTGTAAGCCTCAACCGGACTATTATCTCGCACCATTTTTTTTTAACAACCTAGCGATGAATTCAAACACTCACCCCCAAATAATCTTGAGATCAAAATCCTTGTTGACATTTTGTTGTTTTGAACCCTTATCAAATCCATTCGTAAATCTAAAACCTACATCATAGAATGAATACTGACAGATTAACCCAAAGGACCTACATAATTAAACTGATCTTCTATTGGAGTAGAAGGACAAAATTCCTGAAAACCGATCTTCTCGGCATATTGTATACCCCTACGGCCCATTATGATTGTAACACTCAGATTCCATCAAAGAGAAAACCGATTGTACTCCAAAGGATCAGGAACACCTCATGTAACACAGACACTTTTGTTTTAACACTACTTCAGTAAGTAAACATTAATAGCATTTTACCCTATGTCATTCAACCACTTGTTCTATCGATCACAAAGAATCATAAATACTTATTAAATTCCTTGATCATTCTTGCCTAAAACAAGTACTCCTGAACACATAAATAGTATCAAAAATTCATTCTTCATGTGTTCTAGAATGTCTATGACATCCTTGCTGACCGCGTTTTGACAACGCTTCTTTAATAAAATAGAGTACCTACACAAGATTGAGTAAATTTATTGATCTATTGCTTCTTTAATATAGAATCTTTAGTTAGAACTCGATCTTTGAAAATCTAAATAACAACTCGAAGCTCCGTAATCTAAAATTTATAAAACATTCTGCATACAAATCGGTGGTTATAAATCTTAAGAGTGGATCCTAAAGAAACTTTTGAATCTCTGATACATCAGACCAGTTGAAATCCTGCAAATGATTACTCTAGATGGTTTACACCTAATGAAGTGGCTAGTGGCTACCTAATGAAACACAAATACAATCATTCTTAGCTATTAAAGTAACAACGTGTAACACCAAAGGTACGATTTAATTTTCGGGACGAAAATTCTTTTAACAAGGGGATGATATGACAACCTGAAAAATTTTCTTTTCTTCTGTTCTATTTCGTTGCCACCGTCAACCAATGACGCGTCGCAATTTTCGGGACGAAAATTCTTTTAACAAAGGGATGATGTGACAACCCGCAAATTCAGGTTAATACCGTTAACTACTTTTAACAATTCCGTTAAGTATTAGGTAAGTTTAGGGTTCTTTTGGTAAATAATTAAACTAGTTTATAACTCACTAAACCAATTAAACAAATTTCTAAAGTTCAAGGGCCTTTTGTGGAAATACAAAAACTATAAACCCAACCCCCACCCCTTAAACCGTTGATCTCTCTCTCTCGTCTCCCACCTTGCGCACACTACAAACATCAAACCCTAAAGCTGCCGCATCCTCACCGTGAACCATCGCCATCGTTACGCTGTGTCGGTTTCATTCCCGCATCGCAGCAGACCCGTTTCGCCTCACCGCACGCATCATCGCCGCTGTTCGGAACATCAAACGGAACCGGAAAAACCTACAACTCCGGCGAACTACCAACTCCGACCACCCATCTTCGTACCCGCAACCTTCGTTTACCCGTTCGATTATCGGTACGTGTTTATCGTATACTTTCGTCAATTATCGCGTTATGGGTTCCGATTTTGGTTTTCTTTTACTGTTCGATCCTTGTTCGGTTCAACTAAATGGCTATATGTATGTTTGCGGTATGTAGGTAGATAATAAAGTATGCATATGTATGTTTATATGAAAACCAGTGTGTTGCAGCGTAAGTATATACATAACAGTATGTGTGTATGTGAAGTCATATGAATTTATATATGTATATAATTTAGTAGCAGCAGTAGTTGAAGCGCATATTTGTTATATATTGCAATGTGGGTATGTCATGTACATATATGAATGATAGTGGCATGGTAGCTTGTATGTTCGGTAATGTTCCATCGGTATGTATGCGATGTAGATATATAAGTAATGTATGTATATATGCTAGGTGCGTAGATGTACAGTATGTGAGCATGTATGGATAATCAAAGAATAGTACGAATATATATATCAACGTCATGTATGTGTAAATGGTATGTGTGTATTTTATACCAAAGGGTATGTATGAGCGTATTGGGTGTATAGCAGGTAAATAATGTAGCGAGCGTACGCGTCTATGTGTTTTTATAATTGTACGGATGGGTATAATGAAACTAAACGTGTATTCAAAAGTGAGTTGGATGCATGCTAGTATTATTCAGGCAATAATGACTTTGCATGAGTACATGGCATAGGACACTAGTATGAAGATTTTACGAGTCACGCAATGATAATGTGAGTTGGGTCGGAACTAGTTACAGGATGCATGAATTATGTTGACTGGATATGTGTATATATGTGATTGTATAAATATAAGTAGCTAATAATTAGTATCCAATCAATAAGCAGGTCGTTCAGTGAAATACACGTGTAGCTTTAGCTTGCTGTTTATTTGTTGTGCGCTTCAAAGGTGAGTTCTTTGCCCGCTTTTAAATCTTTTTTTCGGGGAGAAAACATACAAATGATTATTACTGCGCCTACGGGCAACTATTTTGATGCCTTCTGGCGGACTACATTTTTATGCCTTCGGGCAGGGCCTTCGGGCAAAACTTTATGCCTTCGGGCGGGGCCAACTAAGGCTACTTTTTATACCTTCGGGTAATGCCTATGGGCAGGTTTCGGTAAAAGTATAAAAGCCTACGGGCAGGTTTCGGTAAAAGTATAAATGCCTACGGGCAGTTTTGGTAAAAGTATAAATGCCTACGGGCAGGATTTTATTAGGGCTTATAGTGCTTTACACGAATTGGAACCACATTCAAGTCCTTATAAAAGTTCGAGGTTGATTAATATATGATAGCGGGGAAATTTGAGTAGTACTACCGGGTTGCGACGGCACCCCACCCTTGACTGGGCGTCATGTGGTGCAAATTGTCCTTAAAGGTTATGGGTCATCCTGGTTAGATGGCGACAAGGCAAAAGTAACGTTTAGCTTTCATCTCGACGTGTTGACAAGCAATAAGCATTCGGTCTTGCAAACCGCCTAATAAAAAAAAAGAAATATATTTTTGGTTATCTGTGTTATGAACGGTATCTTTTATTTATAAACAAATCTCATTGAACTCACCAACATTATGTGTTGACCGTTTTTAGTATGTTTTCTCAGGTAACTAAGGAGCTGAGCACGTAGGGCATGCATGCATTGGGTCGTCCTTTGGACTATTTCAAAAACTACATTTAATGCTTACTTTAATTTATTAACCTGGTTTATTACTTTGTGCGCGGGATTTTGCGTACTAGATTTATTTATGCTTCCGCTAAACGTTGGTTTTAACATTTAAACTCTGAATTTTGGTTTATTTATAAAATTAAATATTTCATTAAACGTTGAGTCAGTGTTAACTGTAACTAATGGCTTGAGATCCTGGTATGTCACACGCCTAACAGATACCCCGTTTGTGGAAAAATTTAGGGTGTGAAACAGTACCTGTTAAATAAACATTCAGCAGTAATATGATTATAACGATCACAAATCTCACAATGTTTCTTGCTAATCCTAAAGAGCCGATTGTTAACTTTTGATGTTGAACCCACTCGTGATTCATTATCAGTTTTGTTCGGTTTTAAGTTAACTTGATTCTTTTGTTGTGATTTTGCTTGCTTGGGAACTTGGTTCGATTTTAAACCATCTTGTTTGGTTACCTTCTTTGGTTCAATTCTTTTATCATTGACAGCGGAAGACTTAGGACATGAACCTGTTTTCAGACCAAAGTTAGATTTGATTGAAGAATTGATTGGTTTACCATAAGATCCGTTCATATCGAAAGTTCCTGCAGACACAAACTGAATTGTTTTACCTTTTGAATTTTCGTTCATTTTCAGGTGAATGATCAAATTCATTGAAGTTTTCAGGTAAAGTTTGTGTGATTGATTTAGGTATTGGTTCATGAGTGAAACCCAATCCTAGTTTGTTTTTGTTACCTCTTTCACTTATAAGTTGTTTAACCATAGTCTTACAACTTTTCACCTTTGTTAATTCAACTATGTGTGACAGCATGAGCAACTTTTTCTTGTTCAAAGTTCTTTGTCATTTCTTCAAGTTGTTTTGTTACCAGTTCCAAATCCTTTAAGGTTTTGTTCCATGATTCTTTAAGTGACAAAATCTTCTCATCAGAAATTTTGTGATCAATTTTAAGTTGTTCATGAATTTTTTCATGTTTGCTTAATTTATCACCAATTTTAAATGAATGAGTACGATAATGTTCTACTTGTTGAATGCATTGTTCAGAACATAACCTACCTCTAACATCATCAGGCAAAGGAACATAGTTAGGGGGTAAATCAGTACTAACCTTTGGTTGTTCAGCAGATGATGAAGACTCATTGGATGTAGCCATCAGCGCAATTTCTGGTTCAGATTCTTCAACAGCATCTGATTTTGCACTCCAATCATATTCCTCAGAATCTTCACTCATAGTATCAGACACTTTACCATCCCCTTCTTCAGACCAATCTTCCTCAATTTCACATACTAACGCCAAACTTGAAGTGAGATCAGATGTAAACTGTTCCGCATAAGCACTCCAGTCGTATCCATCTTTCACAGTAACCACCAGTGCTTTTGTCTGATCTTCTGGCTTCTTGCCTTCATCTTCCAGTTTTGGCATTGGAAGACTTTGATATGGTTTCTGTAAGAAACGTTGATTCCTATGTTGATAGCTTGAAGACTGTTGTGAGCTTTGACCTTGACCTTGATTCTGTCCGTTTGAACTTGCTTGATCGTTATAGTTCTGATTCTTAGGAGCTTTGCATTCCCTAGAAAAATGACCATAGCAGTTACAGTTGAAACATCTGGCCTTTGACTTGTCAAAACCAACTGTCTTGTTTGCATATGGCTTGAAACTTCGGTTAACATATGCATGTTTCTGAGTTCGATATGCAACCATCACCATTTGCCAATTCAAATCCAATTCCTCAACGTCATCAGGATCCATTTCAAAAGGATCTTGAAGTACGACATCCATCTGAGACAAATGACTTCCTTGATAAGCTTGAAAGCTTGCCATGAAAGCAGTAAATGCAGTCTTGGTCTCTTCATCTTGTAACAAGATGTTCATTACGTCTTTTACATTGGCTTGCACAGTATTACTCTGTTTTTCTGATTGATTTTTCACATTCTGATTTTGACTTTGAACTCTTGGTGGAGATTGAGGTTGAGAATAAGTTGGTGAATTTGGAATGTATGACGAATCAGTATAAAAACTTGCACCAACAAATAGATCACCCTCATCATCAATCTTTGCAGATTCTTGAGCCAGAATGGCATTCTCCACAGTGTTAGCAGGATTCACAATGTACTTGTACTGAGCATGTGAACCAGTTCTATCAGTATTTCTAGAACTTTCATCAATCTCTACTTCCTCTATCTTTGCAATGAGCAGATCCAAATCCATCGGAAACTTTTCAGTATGTTTCAGTAAAGTCACAGTCTGTTTCCATGATGATGGAAGAGCACATAATAATCTGTCATTCAAATCTTGAAGATCGGTTTTTGCACCGACATTTGTCATCTCAGTAGTTAGATGAACAAATCTATTCATCATCTGGTGCACAGATTCTCCAGCAATATGTTCAAATAACTCCAATTGTCTCTTCAGCTTTTGCTTCTTGAGACTTCTCAACTGTTCTCCTCCTTCACAGATTGATTTCAATGCTTTGAACAACGTGTAGCCAGTTTGATAAGCATCCAATCTTGATAATACTTGAAGTGGCAGTCCCTTACACATCAAAGAGTAAGCCTTACTGTCATTCTTGACCTTTCGTAAGTCTTCAGCTGATAGATTATCTTCTGGATAAGGTTCAGTAGAGTCTTTGGTGTAGGTACTTGCACTATCAGGAGCAGTTTGAGTTGGAATGTGAGTACCTTTGTCAATTGACTTCCAGAGATCATTGTCAATAGAGCATAGATGATGCTTCAATCTGATCGTCCAATTCTTGAAATCTGCACGATTAACCAATCTAGGAACACGGTTATCAGAATCATCATTAGGTGCCATTTTAATTTTTTTTTTTTTTAAAGAAAATATTTTTGTGTTTTTAACTATTTTTGAAAAGAAATAGTTAAAATACTAAAATAAAGACAAGTAAATAATGACAAGATAAGATAACAAGGATTAAAACAACTAAAATTGAGTCACACGGCTGAACAGTGAAAAATTCTTCTTCACCCGGCTGAACAGTAACTTTTCTTCTTCACCCGGCTGAGAAAAGTCTTCACCCGTCTAAACAGTCACACGGCTCAACAGTTGTAATTCTTCAATGCTTGTAATCTTCACCCGGCAGAACAGTTACCCTGCTGAACAGTTAAACTTCACACGGCTGAAATCTTGACCCGGCTAGAACTTGACACGGCAACAAGGTTTACACGGCTGAACGTAGTTGATCACACGACAGCAAAGTTCTTTACCCGGCTGAATAGTTGATCACCCGGCTGAACAGTTGTCTTTACCCGTCTGACAGGTTCTTCACACGGCTAAACAGTACTCTCACCCGGCTGAAATATCTATCACCCGTCTGAACAGTACAACCTTTTTCAATCAAATTCTTCACCCGTCTAGACTAAAATCCTTTACACGGCTGCACAGGACCTAATTTGTTCACAAATCTAAGTCCAAAGGAATTTGTCTAAGTCAAAATTATCACCCGGCTAGTTAATCTTCAACCTGTTCATCCTGTTCATCATCTTTGTCAAGTGAATTTTTCTGATTCTAACAAAAACTTGTCCAATTTCTTCAAAAATCACACCCAATCAGTGAAATGGTCTGATTATCAATCCCTAATCTCAATCCAAAACATGATCAAATTTTGATGAATTTGAGCAAAATTTTGATCGAACAGTAACTTTCTATTTCTTCTTAATTCCTCAGATCTGATGATAATCTGATGGAATTTGCACAATTGTTGTGATTTAGAAGTGATTGGGATGATAAATCACAACTAAAAACAGCAAAAACTCATTCAGATCATGATTTTGAGCAATATTGTAGTGTTTTTGCTTGATGAATAGCGAAGAACACAATACCAACAACTCTGATACCAATTGATAGGTTCAATTGGATCGATATCGCTCAATGATCAGAATGATTAGTACACAAACACAGTTCAATCAACAACACAATTCATTACTTAATAATTCTCTTTGTATTGATGATCAAAGCAAATATTGTAGTACAAAATGCAGGAGAATGTAAAATCACACACAGGTAACTCTCTCTCTAACGTGTAATTGTGATCTAGACTCTCTCTCTAACATTTTCTTAATACATGCTTTATGCAACAATACATTAGGGAAAATAGCAAAATTAACCCTAAACTATAGAAAATGTATAAAACAAAGTACAAAGTAAATCTTAAACAGAAATAGACCCTAACAGTTATTGATGTAGGAGTTGTTCATCAAGCAATTTCTCATCTGATTGAGAACTTAATTTTTACATTGATGACAAATGCACATTATTGCTTGAGTTTTAATGTTTTTCTTTGAGTTGCAGGAACAATTTCCATTGCAGAACAAGCTTCCACAAGACTTGAAGATCAGAACAATTTCTCATCTGATAGATATTGCTGCAAATCAGAACAATCTAAGTACAAACACACGAATCAATCAACAACATAATTCATTACTAATAATTCTCTTGTATTGATGATCAAAGCATAAAAGTTGCAGTACAAATGTGCAGGAGAATGTAAGAACACACACACTAATTCTCTCTCTAGCGTGTAACTGTGATCTAGACTCTCTCTCTAACATTCTCTCACAACATGCTTTATGCATCAACACATTTAGGGAAAATACAAAATTAACCCTAAACTATACAAACATGTATAAACAAAGTACAAAGTAAATCTTAACTAGAAACGAGCCCTAACAGTACCCCCCCTAAGATTTAACTTTGGACTTTCAAAAGATCTTCAGTTTTCAACTCTTGCTGTTCAGCTTCAATCTCTCACCAATCTTCAGGTTCGTCTTTGACCTCTAGCAATGGCTTTCCTTTGTATTCTTCTTGTTCTTTCAAAGCTTCCTCAATACACGATTTGAACTTCTCAGCAATCTTTGCTTGTCTCGGCTTTGATTCATTTGTAAGAATGTCACAATCCTTCATTCTTCTCAGAGTATCCAAAGAAATACCTGCAAAGTCAATGCTAGCATAAAATTCGTACGGTTTCTTCCTTCCTTTGACTTTAACTTCCAAGGTACCCTTTGAAGTCACCCTCATATACTCGATCTCGGGCATATCAATCTTCACAAGGTTAGCATTAAGTAATGCCTTCCTTAATCTGATTTTCTCAGTAGCAGCCCCGATCACCTCTATCATAATCACAAATAATCTTCTATCTTCTTCAGCAACAGGATCTTTCAGCTTCTCCATCTTGTGGTTTCGAAGATAATCAATGTAGGATGGGTGTAACAACTTCAACTCAAACGTGCTAAACAATGTGATCATGTCTTGATCCCAATCATCCAGATTTCGAACTAACTTCAACTCATAAGTCTCTTGATTGTAGAAACACTTCAGTATGGGCTTTGTTGCTTGAGAACCATCTATTACCTTCAAACCCGGATCTGTCACCTTATCAAAGTACTCATCAAAAAATTCTTCTAAGTACATATCCCGAAGTATCAGCTTCTTCTGTTTCCTCTTCTTTGTCTTCAAATATTCACTATCTTCTTGTTGTTCTCTTTTTTTTTTTTGAACAACAACAATGAATATAATATATTCAAAGAAAACACCAGAATTTACATACACCAATGAGAAAGAAAAAATAAAACAAGGGATTATACCCATACACCAGTCTACACTATTCTAAACCCGGGATATGCCGTGTTTAGGATTAATGAGCCAGTTCTCCCAATTACAATGAATCTTTCCTCCCCTATGTTGCGCCCAAGAGAAGGCCACTCCTTTTATGTCATCTTCTAGTTGATCTAGTGATTTGCGCGTTTTATGGAAGACCATTTCGTTACGATTCAGCCAAAGATGCCATATAGTGCAATATGTGATCAAGGTTGAAATCTTAAAATCAAAAGACTGTCCGAACCAGTTTCCTGGCGCATTAATAATTTCTGTTATGTGGTTCAGCTCATTGAATTTAGATCCAGTCCAGAATGAGATTCTATTCCATATCTCTTTCGCCACAGTGCAGTTTCTAAATAGGTGATCTCCATCTTCATCTCCTTGATTGCATAGTTGACAAGTTTTTGATTCTAATGCTACGCCTCGGAATGCTAAGTTTGTCGCAACCTGTGCACGATCAAGTAGTAGTTTCCAAATAAAACAATTTACCTTAGGGGGAGTCCATTTGAGCCACGTAACTTTGACCGAAGGGGATACGGGGTGACAATCATCAATCCACTTTCTGCAGGATTTTGTAGAGAATTTTTTTGAGTTATCTCCATGCCAAACCCACAGGTCCGAACCAGCTTTAAATTCATAACAGTTAATCAGTTCTTGTAATGCTTCAATTTCCTCCCTTACTTCATAATTTAGTCGTACCCTGTTCCATTCCCAAGAAAATTCAATTGGATCATCTGGATTCCGGAACACCCGTTGGGAGATTTTGCAGTTCTTGTTGGATTCAATAGCAAAGAGGATTGGGAAAATGTTCTTGAGAGGAGTTAGTCCGAACCAGGGATGTTTCCAGAATAGTGTATCATCTCCATTACCAACTATTTTTCTCATTAGCATTGGGATCTGTTTGCCAACCGCACCGAAATCATGGCCAACAGAGATTATGGAGGACCATGCACCACTAAGTGACTTTTTACCCAAGTTGTTGATATTATCAAAGGAAACATTGTGAATTGTTGTGACACATCTTGCCCATAACTGATGAGGTTCATTTAGAGCTCTCCACCACCATTTCGAGATGAGTGCTAAATTGATTGTACACAAGCGACCCACTCCTAAACCACCACTGCTTTTATTCATTGTGATGGTTTCCCATGCGACCCAATGAATTCGTTTTCGATTGCAACTCCCTCCCCATAAAAATTTTTTCCGTATAGATTCAAGATCCTGAATTACCTTTTTTGGAGCTTTGAACATGGAAAAATAATATAGAGGTAGGCTACCTAAAACTGCTTTCACAAGTGTGAGTCTACCGGCGAAGGAGAGGTTTTTCGCCTTCCAAGAGTATAATTTTTCTTTGAATTTGTTTATGATAGGAGTACAGTGTTTTACTAACCTCATGTTGGCGCCAATTGGAAGACCCAGGTGGATGGTTGGAAGTGATGCAGATATGCAACCCAATCTATTAGCCATTAATTCACATTCTTCTAAGCTTATTCCAACACCAAATAACCTGCTTTTATGATAATTGATGCGTAAACCGGAAACCAAGTTGAAACATCTAAGCAGTCTTTTTAGATTTGTTGCATTACTAACATTCCATTCACCGCAAATAAACAAGTCATCAGCGTACATCGAATGAGTGAAGTATGGGCCATTGTTGGGTAAGGCGATGCCGTGAAATAGAGATTTGTCTATAGCAGATTTCAAAATGGCCGAAAGTCCCTCCATAGCTATGATAAAAAGAAACGGAGATAAAGGGTCACCCTGTCGAACACCCCGTGTAATGGGGAATTCATCAGTTGGAGAACCATTTACCAGAACCGATGTCCTACCCGATGAGAGATACCCTTTAATCCACATTCTCCATTTTTCTCCGAATCTCATTTTTTCCATTATGTCAAGTAAAAATACCCAATTAACTGAATCAAAAGCCTTGGCAAAGTCAATTTTGAGAAGGAGCATTTTTTTGCCGCTCTTTTTTATCCATTGTTGAACTTCGTTTATAAGAACTAAAAACTTTTTTATCCAATTAACTAAAAACTTTGGCATGCGGCTGATCCCGGCATCCAATAGCATAGCACATTTATCACCACGCTCTGCTCGTGAGTGATTAATCAGTCTCAACTTATGCAATTCTTTCAGATCTTGAACTTGCAACTTGAAGATACTCGAATAGTAGTGATAGACATCACATAGTCCATTAACCCTCTTGATTAGAAAAGCATCAAAAACCTCATCATATTCCAAGCAATAATCTTCACATTTTTGGATTTTTCCGGCACGATCATTGAATCAAGCAATTCAGCAACCGACTGACCCTTACTCAGTAGTGATCTGAAAATATCACCTGCTGTGGCAGACTTGTGCCATGATTCTCGTACTTCCATTGGAATGTTATAAGACTTCATCTCACTTGGAAACATGTCAATAAGCTCCTTCGTTTTCTTATGCGCATCAACGGGCAATGCTATCACCGGTATCTCTTTAGGTTCAAGCACTCTATATCTTTTGGTCAACTCATAATACTGTGGATTATTGTAATCCAAGAAAAACATCCGGTTATGCATCTTTTCAGTCTTCATAAAGCTTACCACAATCTTTTTCAGCGATTCTCGCTTCAGTCTTTTCAGAGTCTTGTATGGATAATTCCTCGAACTTAGCCATTGGCGCATGCTTGTAGTTGACATCTCTTCCGGATTTTGATGATAAAGTTCTTCCGGGGGAAGATCATCAATGTTTAAACTTTCTTGGAGCGGCGTCCACTCACCCATTTCAACTACAAACTCCTTTTCATCAGCCACCACTTTATCTTGCGCATTCACACACTTTTCATATTCCTCGTTTATTTGACTGACTGTAAGTCCATTCAAATAAACAGGATTGTACTTCATCTTCTCCAAGTATTCAAATCGCTCATCAAGATCAACAGGTATCTCATCATCAGGATTAGCTTCCGGTTCAGATTCAGTAAAGTCTACTTCATCCAAATCAATAATGCTTCGATTGTGGGTGCATGTTCAGTTTGAACCGGCTCAAACTGAGATGCTTCTTCAATAACAGCTTCCTCCACAAGTTCAGCCACTTTAACCACCTCAGGCACTTCAGCTGCCAGTACAGACTCAGATTGAATCGGCTCAATCTGAACTGTTTCTTCAGTTCTAGCCTTCTTTGTTATTTCATCTTCTTTCACAATTTCCGGGACAGCATCCAGTTTACGTTTTCCCTCGGCTTTGTCGAGATTAACAAGATCAGCAGCTTCATCGGGAATAGGGACAGATTCTACAATTGGTTCTGTCACAGTCTTAGATCGTTGTGATCTAGTTTGATAAACTGTGACGTCCCTAGGAGTCTCAGACACTCCAACGTCCTCATCCGCAACAAATTCTTTATCAGACTCTGAACTTTCTGTCTCATTTTCTTTCATCCATTTTTCTAACACTTCATTTTCAGCACGTAAAGTGTTACACTATGCTTGCAACTCTTCATAATCGGCTTTCAGCTTTTCATGATCAGCATCTAATGCTTTAAATGTTTCCAAATTCTTCTGATGAATAGCCCAAAACTCCTCCAATCTCTTCTTCTTCCTTTCATTAGATGCTTTTAACAACGCATTCGCATCTAAAAGTTTGGCTATCATCCTTTCTAAGTGCAAAACTTTATCTTCTTCTTCATTCAGATTAACACTTGAACCAACTTTAGGTGAAGACTCCTTTGGTTGATCAACGTGTTCAGTCGCTTTGGAAGAAGTGGCAATTTCAGCTGGTACAGGAGCAATAAATCCAGCATCAGTATCATCGACCGTCTGTGCCACAGTCTCCACTTCCGCAACTACTTCTTGTGCAATTTGAACTATATCGATCTATTCAGGCACATACACATCTTCAAGAACTTGCTGCTCCTCAACAATTATAGGCTCAATCACAGTTGTGGATCTTCGAGATCTGGAATAATGAACTGTGATATCCCTAGGAGCTTCCATAACAACATCTTGTACTGCTTTTACAACCTCAACAGGTTCATTAACCTCAACATTTTCAGTCACAACTGGTTCAACAACCTCAACATCCATTTCTACATCTTCTTTTTCTGCTTCCTCAGACACTGATTCAACACTTTCTTCTTGAACAACATCATCATCATTTCCATCATCACTATTACCATCACTTTCATTATCATCATCATCATCACTATCTTCCTCATCACCACCAGATTCATCATCTTCTTCATCTTCTGGGCAACGAGCAAGATACTCATCATCATCTAGCAAATTGTCTGGAATCTCATCAACGAGATCCAATGGATTTACAATTTCACCATGTGATATATGATGATACACTGCTTCGATATCGTCATCATTGTTTGCTATATCTCTCATATAGTCAAACATTTCAACACTTTCAACACCTCCAATGCTCATCTTTCGATATGATAGTTTATTCATATCTTCAGTATATAATATTCCTCCTTCAAAGCCTTCTTCTCGAATAATTGGATGAGCAATATTGATCATTAGTTGCAAGAATCTTGGATACATAAGAAACTTGAACCTCTTGCCTTTCACCAAATTGAACACAAAACCTTTCATGATCCACTTCGACATATTGAAGGGTCTGTTCTCAGCAATAGCAACAATAGGTGATGCAATGTCTGAAGGGAAATTGTCAAATCCAGCACTCCTCCTAGACATGCTCCGCTGGATGACATAACACAACAGTTTCCACTTCTTTCCCAATCGAGCTCTAATAAACTGCTGCTTTGGAAATATGGGAGGATGACCCATATTGATAAAACTTGCCTGACACTCAACAGTTGTTAACTCATCAGTAGCACCAATCTCGTCATCATCTATCCTCAAAGCAGTTCTGATAGACTCTTCAGATACAGTTAATTGTAACTGTCTGATGATGTTTCCTCTTACCACAGTCACACCAGCTTCATTAGTCAATACCTCAGCAGTCCTCCAGAAACTTTTTATAAGTCTAGCATACACAATTGGCTTGGCACACATTGCATAGACATACTTTGTTCTTCTAATAAATCTGATCATGTCTCTGTATCCTTCTGTTTCTGGAATGGATTCATCCAACCAAGCAACAAGATTGTGCTTGGGCTCAAACTTAAGATTCTCCATCTGTTTGACAAAGACAAGACATATGTGTTAGACTTTTCATTCATAAATAACAACATTTGCATAAGAATTTAAACATAAAGTTACAATGTAAAACCATCACATAATCATTTAATCACCTAAGTTAATCTAACAAACTGATATTCATCATTTTGTTCAACAAAACTTTTGAGAATTAATGATCATACAATATTTTACACTCAACAGTTTAAACACTTAAACACAAATCTGAAATTTTGTATGATGAACTTGAATAACATGTTTAGTTCAATTTTAGCATCGAGTTGTTACTCAATAACAGATGATTCATCAGTTTGATGTCAAAACTTAAGAACATTCAAAAGTTCATCAATGGCGGTTCGACAGTAATATGAAAATTTCAGTTGATTCAGTTGATTTTAAGCAATTTGATGCAAATTAATGGATGAAAATTGATGATCAACAGTAATTACACCTAATACAACACTCGATTTAAGTTTTAACACTCAAAATCAAAATGTCGATTCAATGTCCAGTTACTATTCATCACAACATTTCGTTTTTACGATCAATCAGCAGGTTTATCAAGATCAAATCATGTTAAGTATACCTTATTCAATCAATATAACTTGTTACAAAACAATCGATTGAATATGATAAGAGCGATTTGAGGTACAGGGGATTTGCTTGATAATGTTGGTGAAAAATGATAAGTGTTAGTGAAGAGGCGGGTATTTATATGACTTGTTCAACAGATTGAAAATTAGGTCAAACTTAATGGGATGGGTCAACAATTTGGGACGGGTAAACAATTTAGCCCAATAAGCCTGGACGAGTCATGCACTGTTGGGACGCGTCAAGTACTGTTAGGACGGGTCATGTACTTGGGACGAGTCACAACCTTGGGACGGGTCAGCATAAAACATGTAAAACACTTGGACGGATCAATCACTGTAGAGACGGGTAAAGCACTGTAGGGACGGGTCAGAGTTAGGAACAACTACACCTGTTTTGGTTTTACCCATCACCCGGCTGCATAGTAGTCTTCTAAACATCACCCGGCTTGCACAATAACTTCATGTTCATTACCCGGCTGCATAGTGATATTCTTTCATCGCCCGGCTTTATAGAGACAACTTCTCTTCATCACCCGGCTTCACAGTTGTCATACTTACCCGGCTGCTTAGTGTTCTTCACTTTACACGGCTCTATAAAATATTCATTCCATTACCCGGCTGTACAGTGTCAACGCTTAATCACCCGGCTGTATAGTAACATACAACTTGTCACCCGACATCATTTCTTCTTTTACCCGGCTACCTTCTCATTCAATCACCCGGCAGATATCGATCAAGACTACTTTACCCGGCTGAATAGTGACTTCATTACCCGGCTAAATAGTGACTTCTGATATCTTTACCCGGCACCATCACTTAGACGATTTTCTCTTTTCTTCGTCTGTTGACTTTTTCAACTGCATTTATTGCACCTGCAAACATTCTCGACATATTAATTAGACAAGACATCCTTATTAGGGTTTGTCACATTAAATAATCAATAATATTAATTAGGGCAACAAATTTAATTCACATAAAATCCCTTTTTCATTTTCTTTGATTTTTCTTTCAAAAATGTTTTTGCACAACCAAAATTTCTATATCCCGAAGCAATTTTCAAAAATAAATCACAAGACTTTAGGTTTGTGTTTAACATATCCAATTCATTTGCTTTCCATACCACATAATCTTGTTCATTCAACAAACATATTTCAAAAATATTTTTGGCTTTTTGTAACTATTTTTCTTCTTCACTTATTCTCCCCCTAAACTTGAAATTTCTAGAAATTTTTAAGTTTATCAAGGATGTCGATGTGTCAATAAAGAATCCATATGCCTGCACACACAAAGCACACACATTAAAATAAAGACATATGCAATGCAATGAATCAAAATATCGCAGTGAGATCATACCACACATTATCTGAACATGTTTTGCAAGTTTTGAATAGACATTTGACTTATGTTTGATTGAGTGATGATATGAAAACATACCAATTAGCTCGAATTGACACACTTACTTTTTCAGTATCATGATGAGATTAAGATTCGATTAATATGACTTATGTGACCCTCATGCATACATATGTCAACATATTTCCTCATCAAACACTACCTGAATGCATATTGCACAATAACCTGGTCACTTATAGTCATAAACAATGTGGAATATGGGTTCTATTCGGATTTGGTCCACTTTGGGACTTCTTTTGAATTCCTTTTTGGAATTTTTCATTTCCTATCGTTCCCCTTGGGAATCTTCTGAATTCCTTTTTGGAATTTGTTTGGTGACGGTCCACATTTGGGACTCTTTTTGTTCCAACTTTGGGAATCTGTTGCTGCACCTTGAAACTCAAACGAGACATCATGTGAGACTTCAGGTCTGTGGAAACCACAACAAAGAAGCTCACGATGCGGTTCATCACACTGAATAGACTGCATCGTTACCCGATTATGAACAATTATCATCACAAGCAATGCATCCAAAGATATATATTTCGACATGTATAGCAAAGGAACTTAACACAAAGATCATTAAGTTTAGATTTGTCAACAATGAACTTACTTTTTTAGTCTAATTGCCTGAGCTGTCTCGCACATCAATTAACATTCATCAGTCTTTATTTAAAAATGATGAAAGAAATAATGTCTAGTGTAACTATCATTTCTCACTTTTTGCAATATAGATTCTTATGACATGATATTTTCTTTTCTTTTTGCTTTTTATATTCTTTTTGTTTGCTTTTCTTTTTCATGCACACACACAATGCAAAAACAATAAAATAAAAGGCAAAGGAAACAATATTTGACATCGACTTATTATATTTTTGACTTTTATATTTTCTGATTTTTGTTTGATTTTTCAAAAATTAGAATTAATCATGGTTGATTAATCCTATGGATTGAATTAAGAATTCAAACCGTCCTGACAAAAAAGATTTTGTGAAAAGATCTGCTAGTTGTTTGTCGGTATGAACTTTAATCAAAATTATTAAACCTTTTTCAGAGTTGTCTCTGAGAAAGTGATATCAAATTTCGATATGTTTGGTTTTTGAGTGTTGAACAGGATTAGCAGTAATGAACATAGCAGCAGTATTGTCTATGTAAATAGGAGTTTTGAGAAAGTTAAACCCGTAGTCAAGTAATTGATTTTGTAGCCACAAAACTTGAGAACATCCTGCAGATGCAGCGATATACTCTGCTTCAGCTGTGGATACAGAAACGTTGGTCTGTTTTTTCATTGCCAAGAAACAAGTCTAAGACCCAGAAATTGACATCCACCCGTAGTCGATTTCCTGTCAAGAGCACACCCACCAAAGTCACTATCAGAATAACTATATAATTCAAAATTGCCTTCATAAGGATACCATAACCCAAGATTCGGTTTTCCTTTAAGGTATCTGAAAATGCGTTTAACAGCAACCAGGTGCGACTCTTTCGGATCAGACTGATATCTGGCACACACACATACAGCATACATAATGTCTGGTCTTGATGCAGTAAGATACATCAGTGAACCAATCATTGATCTGTACGGTGTTTGATCAACGGATTTGCCTTTTGGATCCGGCTGTATCTTGCAATTCACATCAGATGGCGTTCGAATAGTCTGACAGTCTTGCATCTTGAACTTTTTCAACAACTTCTCAACAAACTTTGATTGGTTGATAAAAATCCCATCTGCTGACTGTTTCACTTGCAATCCGAGAAAGAAATTAATCTCCCCCATCAAACTCATCTGAAATCTTGATTTCATAATTTCTTCAAACTCTTTGCACATGGATGGACTTGTTGATTCAAAGATGATATCATCCACATACACTTGAACACATAAAAGATCTTCATTTTCCAGCTTCATAAATAAAGTTGGATCAATCTGACCTCTTGTAAAACCATGTTCCAGCAAATGTTTAGATAACGTCTCGTACCAAATCCTTGGAGCTTGATGTAGACCATACAAAGCTTTGCTCAATTTGTATACACGATGTGGATACTCAGGATCTTCAAAACCTGGAGGTTGCCTGACGTACACATCATCGGTAATTGGTCCATACAGAAAAGCGCCTTTTACATCCATTTGAAACACTTTTAACTTCATGAAAGAGGCATAAACTAGAAAAACACGCATAGCTTCAAGTCTAGCGACCGGAGCAAACACTTCTTCATAGTCAATACCTTCTTCTTGAGTGTAACCTTGTGCAATAAGTCTGGCTTTATTTCTGACCACAATGCCACGTTCGTCTAGCTTGTTCTTGTACAACCATCTTGTACCAATCGCATTTTCTCCTTCAGGTAAGTCCACTAATTTCCAAACCTCTTGTTTGAGAAATTGAAGTAACTCCTCTTGCATGGCTTCAATCCAACTGTTATCTTGTAATGCTTCTGAAATGTTCTTCGGAACCACTTGAGAAAGAAAACATGAATAAAGACAAACGTTTGCTTGTTCAGTCTGACTTCTCATAGTTCTCTGATTCAAAGACCCAATAATCTGAGAAAGAGGATGATTCCTGTGAACTCGATGAGTTGGAATTGAATCTCCTTGAACTTGCGTCTCCAGATTAGACTGATTCAGATTCGGTAGATCTTGTAGAATTGTAGAAACATGCGGAGTGAAATTAGGAACTTGTTCTGGTGAATTGATGAAGTAGTCAAATGATTCTGGAACAGCTTCAACATTCGGATCTGGTGATGGTTGATTTTGAACAGATCCACCATCATTAGGAGAATTTTGCGGATTCACATCATCACCAAAATTGTTTGATTCTTGATCTTCTTGAGAACCAGATGGACCCGGAGCTTGATTGGACACACCATGATCAGGATTATGAAATGACATGAACGAATACTCAGAATTGAAATTGCTATCATCGTCATTATCAGAATCATCACTGAAACATCCCAAGTCTCCTGATTCTTTTTCTCGCTTTTCCTGAAAAATCAAACAAGTTAGAATTGAAAGATTTTGATAACGAATCTAAATCAAACAACCATTCGGGACCATGAGCCACTGACGGAAACGAATTTTCTAAAAACTTTACGTTAATAGTTTCAATAACAGTGTTTGTTTTGCTATTAAAAACCTGATAAGCTTTTGAAACAGAAGAGTAACCAAGAAAAAATCCATCGTCAGATTTTGATTCAAATTTACCGAGATGATCACTTGAATTTAGAATCGATACAGGACAACCAAATGCTTTCAAGTATGAAATATTTGGTTTTCTTCCAAAAAGTAACTCATAAGACGTTTTATGTTTATCCTGAACCAATAATGTCCTGTTCTGTACAAAGCAAGCAGTAGCAATAGCTTCGTCCCAGAATGTGATAGGGATTTTGGCATCTGCGAGCATGGATCTTGCTGCTTCAATTAGTGTTCGATTTTTCCGTTCAGCAACACCGTTTTGTTGAGGCGTTCTTGGAGCACTAAATTGTCGTGAAATTCCTTTTTCTGCACAAAACAAATCGACATTAGAGGTTTTAAACTCAGTTCCATTGTCATTTCTTAAGATTTTTACTTTACAATCCAATTGATTATCAACTTTGATAATGAATTCTTTTAACAACTCAGCAGTTTCAGATTTAACATGCAAGAAATAAACCCAAGAAAATCTAGTAAAATCATCAATGATGACTAAGCAATAAGACTTCTTACCGATGCTTTGAACATTTGTTGGTCCGAAAAGATCCATGTGTAGCATCTGTAAGGGTTTTGAAATGGAGTTTTCTTGCTTGGACTTAAAAGACATTCGATGTTGTTTTCCTTTCAAACATGCTGGACAGAGATCAGTTGTTGAGAATTTCTTTGACGGTATTCCCACAGCATGATTTCCAGTCACCAGTCGGTTCATGTTTCTGAAGTTTGAATGACCCAGCCGTCTATGCCAAAGCTGACTCTCATCAATTGAAGCATGCGTAATGAGGCATGTGGTTTCGGTTTCAGCATCAATTTGTGACATATTAAGCTTGTAAACATCACGATCTCTTGGAGCTTTAACCATCACCCATTCATTGTCTATCTTGAAACCTGGTTTGAGTATGTAACAAAAAGAATCATCAAACAATGTTGAATAAAATTTATCACAAATTTGAGATACACTTAGCAAATTAAAGTTCAACTGTGCACAGTAGTTGACTTTATCAAAGCTAATGACCCCATTTGACACGGTTCCTTCTCCAGTTATTTTACCACCAGCATCTCCTTCAAATGCAACGTGTGTACCATTCTTTAGCTTAAAATCTTGAAGCAAGGCATGATTGCCTGTCATATGCCGGCTACACCCACTATCAACAAACCATGAGTTGATAGGTCTTCGAGGGCGTACCTGCATTTCAACATTTACCTAGTTAGTTTGGTCAACCAAGGCCCACATGGTCTTGGGTTTTCCGAATCTATCAGTAACAGTAACTTGTTGATAATGTAGATTTTGAAAATTTGTTTCATTTGAGAGATTTGGTTGAAAACTGTTTCGCTCAACGACTTGATTCGATTGCTTTCTTCTTATAGCAGTAAACCTTTCCTCTAACTTAGGATCAAGGTTATTTTCGAATTTCTGATTTCTCACCATCAAAGCTCTCGGCTTAAAACTGTTAACCTGCACATTTCTAGATGAAAAATCATTAAAACCAGAATTGTTTCGTTTGAAGTTTCTCAAATCAGGAGATTGACTTTGGTTAACTTTTTGAAAACCAAAAGATTGACTTCTTTGAAAATTTGGGAAAGGTGTCATTTCTCTTGATGAGTTTTTCCGAAAGAAACAATCTGCAGTATCATGATTTCTCCTTTCACAAATATCACAAAATTTGTTATAAAAGCATTCTTCTTAAGAATGATTTCTTTTGTCACAGTAATTGCAATACATGTAAAAGAAACATTCAGCAGTAACATGGTTATAACGATCACAAATCTCACAATGCCTCTTGCTAATCCTAAGAGCCGATTATTAACTTTTGATGTTGAACCCACTCGTTATTCATTATCAGTTTTGTTCGGTTTTAAGTTAACTTGATTCTTTTGTGGAGATTTTGATTGTGACTTTGATTGTTTGTGATCAAGTTTAGATTGTTTTGGAACTTGGTTCGATTTTGAAACATCTTGCTTAGTGACCTTCTTTGATTCAAATCTTTTATCATTGACAGCGGAAGTCTTAGGACCTGAACCTGTTTTCAGACCAGAGTTAGATTTGATCTTAGAATTGAGTTGGTTACCATGAGATGAGTTCATATCAAACGTTCATGCAGATACAAACTTGATTGTTTTAACTTTTGACACTTTCTTTTTCACAGGTTTGACATTGTCTGTTTTAACAGTTTGAGCTTTGGTGTTGTCATTTGATGTTATGACACTTTTACCTTTTGACTGTTTTGTTTCAGATTGCTTGGTTTTCTGCCCTTTTTCATTCGAAACTTCAGTCTTCTTCACTGCTTTCTTCTTGATCAGTTGATCAGCAACCTTCGCCTTCTGTTCATTCTTCCATTTGATGTATTCTGGATCATTGTATCCTGAAACTTCAGCTTCATCCATCACCTTTTCTGCTGGTTTGGGATTCAGTTCCGGATATTCAACAAGTTGAACCAGAATGGGATCAGATTTGTTGCTAGCTTCATCATCAGCTTCAACTGTTACAGCATCATCTTCTTTCAAGCTTTCCAGTAACACTTAAGATCCTTCGGATTCAGATTTACTTCTTTGAATCTTTGTTCATTTTCAGGTGAATGATCAAATTCATTGAAGTTTTCAGGTAAAGTTTGTGTGATTGATTTAGGCATTGGTTCATGAGTAAAACCCAACCCTGTTTTGTTTTTGTTACCTCTTTCACTTATAAGTTGTCTCACCATTGTTTTACAACTTTTTACCTTTGTTAATTCAACTTGTGTGACTGCATGAGCAACTTTTTCTTGTTCAACATTCTTTGTCATTTCTTCAAGTTGTTTTGTCACTAGTTCCAATTCCTTTAAGGTTTTGTTCCATGATTCCTTAAGTGACAATATCTTCTCATCAGCAATTTTGTGATCAATTTTAAGTTGTTCATGAATTTTTTCATGTTTGCTTAATTTGTCACCAATTTTAAACGAATGAGTTCGATAATGTTCCACTTGTTTTATGCATTGTTCAGAACATAACCTACCTTTAACATCATCAGGCAAAGGAACATAGTTAGTTGGTAGTTCGGTACTAACCTTTGGTTGCTCAACAGATGATGATGACTCGTCAGATGTAGCCATAAGCGCAACTTCTGGTTCAGATTCTTCGACAGGATTTGACTTTGCACTCCAATCATAATCTTCAGAATCTTCACTCACAGCTTTAATCAGTTGATCATCCCCTTCTTCAGACCAATCTTCTTCAATTTCACATACCAGTGCTAAACTTGATGTAAGATCAAATGTAAACTGTTCCGCATAAGCACTCCAGTCATATCCGTCTTTCACACTAACCACCAGTGCTTTAGTCTGATCTTCTGGTTTCGTTCCTTCATCTTTCAGTTCTGGCATGGGAAATCTTTGATATGGTTTCTGCATGAAACGTTGATTCCTGTTTTGATAACTTGAAGACTGTTGCGAGTTCTGACTTTGACCTTGATTCTGTCCACTTGAACCAGCTTGATCATTGTAGTTCTGATTCTTAGGAGCCTTGCATTCCCTAGAAAAATGACCATAGCAGTTACAGTTGAAACATCTGGCCTTTGACTTGTCAAAACCAACTGTCTTGTTTGCATGTGGCTTGTAGCTTCGGTTTACATATGCATGTTTCTGAGTTCGATATGCAACCATCATCATTTGCCAATTTAAATCCATTTCCTCAACGTCATCAGGATCCATTTCAAATAGATCTTGAAGCACAACATCCATCTGAGTCAAATGATTTCCTTGAAAGCAGTAAATGCATTCTTTGTCTCATCATCTTGTAACAAGATGTTCATCACATCTTTTACTTTGGCTTGAACTGTAGAACTTTGAATTTCTGATTGAGTTTTCACATTCTGACTTTGAACTTGAGCTCTTGGTGGAGATTGAGGTTGAGAATATGTTGGTGAGTCTGGGATGTATGACGAATCTGTATAAAAGCTTGCACCAACAAATAAATCACCCTCATCATCAGTTTTAGCAACATCTTGTGCTAGAAAAGCATTCTCCACTGTGTTAGAAGGATTCACATCGAACTTGTACTGAGCATGTGAACCTGATCTGTCAGTATTCTAGAACTTTCATCAATCTCAACTTCTTCTATCTTTGCAATGAGAAGATCTAAATCCATTGGAAACTTTTCTGTATGCTTCAGTAGAGTCACAGTCTGTTTCCATGATGATGGAAGAGCACACAACAATCTATCATTAAGATCTTGAAGATCTGTCTTTGCACCAACATTTGTCATTTCAGTAGTTAGATTAACAAATCTATTCATCATCTGGTGCACAGATTCTCCAGCAATATGTTCAAATAATTCCAGTTGTCTCTTCAATTTTTGCTTCTTGAGACTTTTCAACTGTTCTCCTCCTTCACAGATTGATTTCAATGCTTTGAACAATGTGTAGCCAGTTTGATAAGCATCCAACCTTTACAATACTTGAAGTGGCAATCCCTTGCACATCAAAGAATAAGCCTTACTGTCATTCTTGACCTTTCGTAAGTCTTCTGCTGATAGATTATCTTCAGGATAAGGTTTAGTTGAATCTTTTGTGTAGGTACTTGCACTGTCAGGAGCAGTTTGAGTAGGTATGTGAGGACCTTTATCAATTGACTTCCAAAGATCATTGTCAATCGAGCATAGATGATGCTTTAATCTAATCGTCCAGTTCTTGAAATCTGCACGATTAACCAACCTAGGAACACGGTTATCAGAATCATCATTAGGTGCCATGTTAACAATTTTTAAAGAAAATATTTTTGTGTTTATGATGATTTTTGAAAAGAAAACAATTAAAATTTAAACTAAAGACAAGTAAGTAATAACAAAATAAGATAACAAGGTTTGAAACAACTGAAATTGAGTCACACGACTGAACAGTGAATTTTTGTTCTTCACCCGGCTGAACAGTAACTTTTCTTCTTCACCCGGCTGAGAAAACGTTCACCCGTCTGAACAGTCACACGGCTAAACAGTTGTCAATCTTCAACACTTGAAATCTTCACCCGACAAGTATGTTACCCGGCCGGCTAAACAGTAAGTGAATCACCCGACTGAAATGTTAATCACCCGGCTGAACAGTTGATTACTGATAGAGTACAAATTATACATATATCCCGTGTTAAGTTTAATCACATTTTGTGTCGTTTCGGTAACGTTTATATATCAATTTTGTCACAACTAATGTTTTTATATTTCGTAGGTCCCATGTTGATAAAGAATTGAAAAGCTCGCGGAAAATCGAATCCGTAGGCGAAAACGGGACGCGAAACGGAGTTACGAGCGGACCGGAACGCGAAACCGAAGAAAACGACGAAACCGAGCATCCGGGGTGGCTCACCACGCCACGCGACCACCACACAGCCCCATGGCCGCGTGACGCGGCGTGTGTGGTTGGGTTGCTGGTGCTGGTCATCACGGTACGCGTCCAGAAACTCCTTTCGTCACCGCGTGACGCGGTGACGCGTTTTCGGCAGATTGTTTTGACGATTTTTGGCCCGGTTCGCTATATAAACTCATATTCTCTAACCCTAGCCTCATAGACTTTTCTTGGGATGAATTGGAGGCGATTTCCAGCAGATTGAGGTGGGTTTTGACGTGAAGAAGACGGAACGAAGGCATTGGATTCGTGCGGGTTCAAGGAATCACTTCCTAGGCTTCTCGGGTTCATTCGTTCTTCGTTTTTTCTTTCTTTTGATCATGTTTATTATTATTAAACTTGTGTTTTTCATTAAGAACATGCTTGGCTAAACTCGTTAAAACTACCTAGGCGTTATGTTGATTCGTTAACTTTGTTTGAACTCATGTTTGGATTGATTGGTTATGGTTTATGTTTGATTAAAGTTTGAACCTTTGTGATTGTTTAATGCGTTTTATATGTTTGAATTGGTTGATTTGATATTATTAATCCATGTTTTCTTGGTGATCGTCTATGTCACATAATAGGATTCATTTAGTCATTAACGTGAGTTGTGATTATTATGGTTTAACTGCAGTACAACCATAGGATTAATAGTATTAATGAAATCGGTAATAACGTGTAGCCAACCTAGATATCTGTGAGGTGATAGGTTGTTAACAAGTCTTGTTAGTCAATTTGCTAAGTTTAGGTTTTTGTGAAAATTCCGGCTTAGTGTTAATTATTAATCTTGCTTGTTAAATTAAATGATTAGATTCAAATGGCTTTAAGGGTCGTATCGTGAGATAGATCTTTAGCGTGGGTCAATTAGGCATAATTTGATTAGATAACCGTGAGGAAGTTTAATCCCGTAACCGGTGTGCTAATAACTTAATAGTTATCCTTTAGGTTTCTTCTCGAGAAGGGTCGAGAGTCTTAATTAGGAAAGCTTTTAAGTGAAGAAATTTAGATCCCGGTTCCATAACCATTAGTCCAACGTGAGCAATAATTAAAGTTAACGATGATTCTAGCCTAGGTGGTTTGTTTTCCCTAATCTGTTTTAAATCCGTTTTTAAATCGTAGCTTTCTATTTTTAGTAACTTTCTATTTTTAGCAAAAAAAACCCCTTTCTAAATAAATCTTTTATTTAAGTCGTGTTTAGTTTAGTTGAGTCTTTTCTAGTTATTTAACGTAGTATATAGAGTCTGTGGGTCGACACCCGGACTTACTTAAGCTGTATTACATTCGACCGGTCCACTGCCGGTTGTGTGTGATTTAGTTAGTCTGTCTAGGTTTTTATAAATTTAAAGCTTAGGTGTTTTTAGTGTTTATTTTTATATATATATTACACGCATCAAGTTTTTGGCGCCGTTGCCGGGGACTCTTGGTAACTGCGTTAATTAACTTTTATAGTCTTTATTGCTTTTCACGTGCTTTTCGTTTTGTTTGTTTGAGTCGTAGGGGTCTAGTTTTTATTGTCCTTATTTCCTTTTTTTTTCGTGTCTAGTTTGTCTTCTTGTTTGTTTAGTTTTTGTCTGAATTTGTTTCGTTGGTTTCGTGCAGGTTTATGCCACACTTGAGATCGCACGGACCAGTGAGGCAATCATTCGAGGAGGTTGATCCGGAGCTAGAGACTGTTGCTGACTCGTCTGCGGAGGTCAAGGTAAGTAATCTAAAGTTTGATTTTACCCCGCATCCCACACCACACAACACACCACCTAGCAGTCCTAGGATTTCGATGGTAGCGAACCGTACTGTCCATCAACAGGCGTTCGACGGTTTCACCGGGAACCGTTCGTCTATCACAACGCTTGCGATCACGAATCCAAATTCGTGGCAGATCCCGTCATACATCATGACCGCCATCGCTAACGATAAATTTCATGGGCGGGATGATGAAGATGCACCGGCTCACCTTTCGCGCCTCGCGCGAATCGTGAGCACTTTTAAACTTCAGGGTGCATCGGATGACGCGATCTACTTGCATATGTTTCCGTTCTCACTTGCGGATCGGGCGATCATCTGGCTCGATTCGCAAGCAGAGGGGACGTTCACGACGTGGGAAGCACTTCGTTCAGCCTTTCTGAAGAAGTACTTTCCACCTGCTAAGGCCTCCCGCCTCCGTGACCAGATCCACTCGTTTAGAATGGAAGCAGATGAGCCCTACTATCTTGCTTGGGAGCGTTTTCAAAATTTGTTATCTCGCTGCTCCCAACATGGGCTTACTCCTTGGGCTTTGGTTGAGAAATTTTATAATGGGCTTACGTATGAAACTAGGGCCCGCTTTGATACATCTGCGGGGGGTCATTTGATGGGTAAAATGAATGTTGACCAATGCAATGAACTGTTTGAGAGTTTTGCCCAAGCTGAACACGAACAGCGGTCCACTCACAGGAATACCACTCCTGTCACTGGCATACCTTCTACTTCCACTAGAGGGTTGCACCATGTTAGCATGGAAACGAGTGTGGCCGCTGCTTTAGAAAACCTAACCCGTGAGATGAGGGACCTAAAAGCTAAAGTGGATAAGTGTGAGAGGTGTCGTGGAGGGCACAGCACTCTAGATTGTCCGTTGTTGTCTAGGGAGGAGCAGGTTGAGTTCGTAGCTAATCAGAATAGGTTCCCAAATTCTAATAGTGGTAATTCTAACTGGAACAGGAACTCGAATTTTAATAATAACTCAACTTGGCGTTCCTCAGGTGCCCCACCTGGTTATCAATCTAACTATAATAACAATAATAATCAGGGGGCGGGTAATTCTTTTAATGGTAGTGGCAGTGAGCAGGCTAGTGGACAGGGGTCTAGTGATAGCATACATAGGATTGAACATATGCTAGTTCAATTAGTCGCTAGGGATAAGGTTACAGAGGAAACCCTAGCGAAACATGAGCTTCAATTAAAGAACCAACATGCTATCATCTTAGATATCCAGAGAGCTGTAGGAGCGTTAATTAAGCAGTCACCTGCCCAGAGGCCACAGGGCCAATTCTCTGGATCCACTCAAACGAACCCATCGGCTCAGTTGAATGCAATCTCAACCCGTAGTGGTAGAGTCTTAGAGCCCGTTAGGAAGAAGGTTACGTTTAGTGAGCCTGTGGTGAGTGAGAAAGTTGTAGTTGAGGAAGGTGATGATGAGTTAGTTGATGAGGAGATAGTGTTAGAGGGTCCGGGTAGTGATCAGGCTGAGTTTAGTAATCCAAAACCCGTGGGAGACCCTGAGTCAGGTTTAAGTGTGGGGAGGAAGCCGGTGGATGTTAGGCCCTCCCCTCTGATTGATCATGCTCGTGTCCCATATCCCGCTCGTCTTAAGCAACAGAAGTATACGCGGGAGTATGGGCACTTTTTGGATATGTTTAAGCAGATCAAGATCAATCTGCCGTTTATAGAGGTTCTCCAGCAGATGCCTAAGTATGCTAAGTTCTTGAAGGACATCCTCAAGAACAAATGCAAGCTGGGAGAACTATCTTCAGTTCCATTAAGTGGTGAGTGCTCAGCAGTTGTAACGAATACACTACCGGAAAAGCTTTCTGATCCAGGAGTCTTTACGATTCCTTGCTTATTCGGTAGTATTCTAGAAGCCCGAGCTTTAGCTGATCTAGGTGCTAGCATTAATCTGATGCCTTATTCATTGTACGAGAAGCTAGGTCTAGGTGAGTTAACTCCCACGAATATGTCGTTGTCCTTAGCCGACAAGTCAATTAAGTATCCACGGGGGATTGTGGAAAATCTGTTAGTTAAAGTGGATAAGTTTGTTTTCCCCGTGGATTTTGTCGTGCTAGATATGGAGGCTGATGCGAAAGTCCCCATTATCCTTGGTCGTCCTTTCCTTCGCACTGCTCATGCGAATATAGATGTCTTTAAGGGACAGATTAGCTTGCAGGTAGGAGAGGAGATAGCTGTGTTTAAGATTCCTGATCCGATAGAAAAGGTTAAACGTTGGGATAGTCGGGTTCAGGTGATAAACGCCGAGGATAGGTGGGTGGAGGGCTATGAGAGCGGTAGTGTGTTTTTCACGAAGGAATGGGCTGAAGTGAAACAGTTGCTAAGAGCTAAGTGTGGGGATCCTAGTAGGTTTGAGGATCCCCCAGATGATGCAGGCTGATCTTGGTTATGAAGGTGGGTTTGTAGAGTTTGTATACTTAATCGGTATCGAGTCAGTTTTTCTTTTATTTCATTTCATTTTATTTATTTTTATTTTATTTTATTTTTGTCGAGTCAGTGTTACGCTCGGGTATTTTTTGTTTGTTTTTGCAGGTTTAAATCATTCTCACCCGTACTCAATCTCCATTCGGGTGAGTTTGTATTTGTGAAGACGAAGATGGAGCTCGAGAGTGTCGGTGAAGCTCGATCGTGACCGAAATGCTATACGATCGAACTGAAGATTGGAATGAAGACTAGGAGCATACGCGTTCTGCATATTACCAGCTAAGTCTTTTCCAATTCACCTTCTATCTTTTTAATTTTTGCATTTTTGTTTTTAGATGTTTTCTATCTCTACATTGAGGACAATGTAGAACTTAAGTGTGGGGATGAGAAATAGTCATTTCTAGTTTTTTTTAGTTGTTTGTTTTGAGTCATATAGAGTCTTAGAAATACAAAAAAAATTTGAAAAAAAAATGAAAATTGTCTTTGTTTAAGTTGTGCACTTTAATAGAAAATGATAGTAAACTGATTTTGGTTTTCAAATGAGTTGTGGTTTTTAAAACAAAGATGAATTAGGATAAACTTTTGGTAACCCAATTAGCTGAGATGGTTTCCCTAAGTGTTTTTAATTGAAAAGTAATTGTCATGAATCTCGTGGGTGTTCATCTTAGGAGGAATAGGAAGGCCTTAACTAAATAACAATTAGGCACCATTTTAGGCTTTAGAACTTAAATAAGTTAAGGGGTAGTGCCATTTTAGGATTTATAACACACTTCTTGTGAAAGAAGTGGCGCATCCGCAAATAAAATGTCCACCGGGTATAGTACTGAAAAGCGCTCAAAGTAGCTGCTAAATAAAAGAGCTCAAAGAAGCCAAATCTAAAAAAAAAAATTAAAAAATAAAAAATAAAAAAAACCGAAAAATATAAGGCAAGTGATCCAAGACCTCATGTGCTCTACCTCCGGGATAGCGACTTGGATACGACACCCCTGGGTGAGGTGATCTTGTTTTATGAAAAAAAAAAGAATAACAGTCTATACCCACAAAATTCATCCATCAAAATCCACCCTAATATGGCACTAGTCTTTAGCTTAGTTAAGTTCTTTAGGTTATTTTGGTAGGAAAACCTTTTTGGTTTATCCGGTGCCTCGTCAAGCAACAATAATCGGGCTGACTTATTTTTCCTCTGTGTGAGACCTTATAGATAAATGATTTAATTAAATTTAGATTAAACATAAGGGGAAACTTAATTGGCTAGTGTTAGGGTGTTTATTTAAACGCACCGTTGTTTATCTGAATTCGGTTCTTGTTTGAAAACTGTGATGATATTTGAAACCTTAATTAGTTGTGATTCTATGTGCATGCTTTTTCAGGGACGAAAAAGGTTAAGTGTGGGGATGTTTGATAGAGTACAAATTATACATATATCCCGTGTTAAGTTTAATCACATTTTGTGTCGTTTCGGTAACGTTTATATATCAATTTTGGCACAACTAATGTTTTTATGTTTCGTAGGTCCCATGTTGATAAAGAATTGAAAATCTCGCGGAAAATCGAATCCGTAGGCGAAAACAGGACGCGAAAAGGAGTTACGAGCGGACCGGAACGCGAAACCGAAGAAAACGACGAAACCGAGCATCCGGGGTGGCTCACCACGCCACGTGACCACCACACAGCTCCATGGCCGCGTGACGCGGCGTGTGTGGTTGGGTTGCTGGTGCTGGTCATCACGGTACGCGTCCAGAAACTCCTTTCGTCACCGCGTGACGCGGTGACGCGTTTTCGGCAGATTGTTTTGACGATTTTTGGCCCGATTCGCTATATAAACTCATATTCTCTAACCCTAGCCTCATAGACTTTTCTTGGGACGAATTGGAGGCGATTTCCAGCAGATTGAGGCGGGTTTTGACGTGAAGAAGACGGAACGAAGGCATCGGATTCGTGCGGGTTCAAGGAATCACTTCCTTGGCTTCTCGGGTTCATTCGTTCTTCGTTTTTTCTTTCTTTTGATCATGTTTATTATTATTAAACTTGTGTTTTTCATTAAGAACATGCTTGGCTAAACTCGTTAAAACTACCTAGGCGTTATGTTGATTCGTTAACTTTGTTTGAACTCATGTTTGGACTGATTGGTTATGGTTTATGTTTGATTAAAGTTTGAACCTTTGTGATTGTTTAATGCGTTTTATATGTTTGAATTGGTTGATTTGATATTATTAATCCATGTTTTCTTGGTGATCGTCTATGTCACATAATAGGATTCATTTAGTCATTAACGTGAGTTGTGATTATTATGGTTTAACTGCAGTACAACCATAGGATTAATAGTATTAATGAAATCGGTAATAACGTGTAGCCAACCTAGATATCCGTGAGGTGATAGGTTGTTAACAAGTCTTGTTAGTCAATTTGCTAAGTTTAGGTTTTTGTGAAAATTCCGGCTTAGTGTTAATTATTAATCTTGCTTGTTAAATTAAATGATTAGATTCAAATGGCTTTAAGGGTCGTATCGTGAGATAGATCTTTAGCGTGGGTCAATTAGGCATAATTTGATTAGATAACCGTGAGGAAGTTTAATCCCGTAACCGGTGTGCTAATAACTTAATAGTTATCCTTTAGGTTTCTTCTCGAGAAGGGTCGAGAGTCTTAATTAGGAAAGCTTTTAAGTGAAGAAATTTAGATCCCGGTTCCATAACCATTAGTCCAACGTGAGCAATAATTAAAGTTAACGATGATTCTAGCCTAGGTGGTTTGTTTTCCCTAATCTGTTTTAAATCCGTTTTTAAATCGTAACTTTCTATTTTTAGTGACTTTCTATTTTTAGCAAAAACCCCCCTTTCTAAATAAATCTTTTATTTAAGTCGTGTTTAGTTTAGTTGAGTCTTTTCTAGTTATTTAACGTAGTATATAGAGTCTGTGGGTCGACACCCGGACTTACTTAAGCTGTATTACATTCGACCGGTCCACTGCCGGTTGTGTGTGATTTAGTTAGTCTGTCTAGGTTTTTATAAATTTAAAGCTTAGGTGTTTTTAGTGTTTATTTTTATATATATATTACACGCATCAATTACCCGGCACAACAGTTCTTTGATCCGGCTGAACAGTACAACCTTTTTCTTGCAACTTCTTCACCCGTCTAGACAAAAAATCCTTTACACGGCTGCACAGGACCTAATTTGTTCACAATTCTAAGTCCAAAAATATTTTTCTAAGTCAAATTTATCACCCGGCTAGTTAATCTTCAACCAGTTCATCCTGTTCATCATTTTGTTCAATCGAATTTTTCAGGGTTTAACAAAAACTTGTACAATTTCTTAAAAAATCACACCCAATCAGTGAAATATACCGATTATCAATCTTCAATCTCAATCAATCCAAAACATGATCAAATTTTGATGAATTTGAGCAAAATATTGATCGAACAGTAAACTTCTCTTCCTTCCTAATTCCTCAGATCTGATGATAATCTGATGGAATTTGCACAATTGTTGTGAATTAGAAGTGATTGCGATGATGAATCACAACTAAAACCAGCAACAGATCATTCAGATCATGATTTGAGCAATATTGATGTGTTTTTGCTTGATGAATACGAAGAACACACACAATACCAACAGCTCTGATACCAATTGATAGGTTCAATTGGATCGATATTGCTGCAAATCAGAACAATCTAAGTACAAACACACGAATCAATCAACAACACAATTCATTACTAATAATTCTGTTGTATTGATGATCAAAGCATAAAATTTGCAGTACAAATGTGCAGGAGAATGTAAGAACACACACACTAATTCTCTCTCTAACGTGTAATTGTGATCTAGACTCTCTCTCTAACATTCTCTCACAACATGCTTTATGCATCAACACATTTAGGGAAAATACAAAATTAACCCTAAACTATACAAACATGTATAAACAAAGTACAAAGTAAATCTTAACTAGAAACGAGCCCTAACAGATCCCGTTAACCTCTAAAGCAAAAGTTGAGGGGGAGTATTCTAAGTCAAAGAAGTCTTCTCATTCTACTACAACTGTTGAAGAAGATCCCGTTGCTGATATATAGATTCACCTGAATCTACTCTCTGCTTATTTCTTTCCATAGCCTCTGATGTTATTCAAAAGGGAGAGAAGGATGCAGATTGTTTGTTGAAAGATAGAGTGTTGATAGCATCATCTTAGGGGGAGTACTGTTAGGTCCTCTAGAAGATAATGCATACCAAAACTTTAAGTTGCTCTCTATGCTTGTCACATGAAGATTTAAGCTGATATGTCGGATTTGTAAAGTGTCATCTTAGGGGTAGTACTGTTGGGGTTATTTGAAGATGTCACTTTCCAAATATAAGCGAGTGAAGATATCGGGCATCATCACGAGCAAGCACGGGTGAAGACGTTCATTAATCGTATTTGTCTTAAAATATTTGTGTAATCGATTCATGATTAAATGCGCGTTTGTGCTTAAGTGCACGTGTTTAGGTAAAATGTAAGGTGAATGGTATGGACTATAAATACCATCACCTAGGTCATTTGTGAAAGAGAGTTGCCTGCATTTCATTCCATATCCTTTGTAACCTTCATTGATCAATACAACTCACCTATTCATATTATCATCATCTTCATCATACCTTGCATTGATCTTCATGAACATTCAAGCATCAATACATGATTAGTGAGTTTCCGCATCACTGACTGCAAACAACATCCCAAAACAATCTAAGATCTAGATCCAAGCTCGGTTCGTCTTGAACTATCAAATTCCTTGTCTTCAAAACCAGGAGGCTGTTGAACATACACTTCTTCATTAATGACACCATATAGGAAAGCACACTTGACATCCATTTGGTACACTGTAGAATTCATGTATGCAGAATATGCAAGAAATAATCTGATAGCTTCAAGTCTTGCCACATGTGCAAATACATCTTCATAATCAATCCATCATCTTGAGTGTATCCTTGAGCTATTAATCTAGCTTTGTTTCTGATGACAATGCCACACTCATCTGATTTGTTTCGATATAACCAACGGGTACCAATGGCATATTGTCCATTAGGTAAGTCAACCAATGACCAAGCATTCTGAATTTGAAATTGAAGAAGCTCTTCTTGCATAGCTTCAATCCAACTTGAGTCTTTAAGTGCTTTAAAAATGTTATTTGGTACAATTTTAGATAAGAAGCATGAGAATAGACAAACATTAGCATGCTCACTCTTCCTTCTTGTGATCTGTTCGTTCACACCTCCAATTATATTTGATTGAGAATGGTATTTATGAATCCTTGAAGTAGGAACAGATTCAACAACCACCTCATCTTCCAAATTTGTCTAATTGAAGTCTTGAATGGTTGTGGTTTGAATGGATGTATCAGATTCATGAGGTTAATTATGAAAATAGTTGTATCCTTCATCAGCTATCAATTCCTTATTTTCAATAAAATCTTCAATTCCTTATTTTAAACACCAATTCGTATGGTGTTTGTTATGATCTTTGACAATGAGACTTCTGTTTTGAACAAAACAAGCAGTTGACACAGCTTCTGCCCAAAAAGTAATAGACAATTTTGAATCAGCTAGCATTGTTCTTGCAGCTTCAATCAATGTCCTTTTCTTGCGTTCTACAACTCCGTTTTGTTGTGGAGTTCTAGCAGCACTGAACTGTCTATCAATTCCTTTACCTGCATAGAAAGACTCAAACACTTCATTTTTTAATTCTGTACCATTGTCACTTCTCATTACTTTGACTTTTAAATCAAATTGATTTTCAATATTAGTAATGAGAGTTTTTAAGATCTCTGCAGTTTCACTCTTTTTGTGCATAAAAAATACCTAAGTGAATTTGGAAAAATCATCAATCACCACAAGAGAAAATTCTTTCTTAGAGTGACTCAAAACATTTGTTGGGCCAAAGAGGTCCATGTGCAAAAGTTTAAGAGGTGTATTATTTGAATTGACCAATTTTGACTTGTGTGATTTTTGATGTTGTTTTCCTTTTAAGCATGTAGGACATATATCAATGACAGAAAACATCTTGTGTGGAATTCCCACTACATGTTCATGTTTAACCACGTTATTCATATTATTGTAGTGAGTGTGTCCAAGACGTCGGTGCCAAAGAACTGATTCGTCCTTAGACGCTTTTGAAAGCAGACATGTTTCTTGATTGCTATCTGACAAAGTGCTCATATCCATCATGTAGATATTATCATGTCTTGGAGCTTTCATTTGGATCCACTCTTCAGGTATTTGAAATCCAGGTTTCAAAATGTAACAAAAACTGTCATCAAACATTATTTTGTATGAATTGTCACAAATTTGTGTAACACTTGGTAGATTGTACTTTAGTTGTTCATAGTAATTGACATTGTCAAAACTCAGTGATCCATTGCTGACAGTTCCTTCACCAGTGATCCAACCTCCACCATCACCAAATGCAACATAAGATCCTTTCTTTTTTGTATTTATCGAGCAACTGTTGATTTCATGTCATATGTCTTGAGCAACCACTATCCACAATCCATAAACTATCTTTAGCTCTAGGTGGATGTGCCTGCACAATCAAGAAAATAAGTTAGAACGATCAACCCAAACCATAGTGGTTTTGGGTTTTCCAAATTCATCAATAATAGTTCGTTGTGCACATTGTAAACCAAATGTAGTCAACATATCAGATTTGAGTTTAGCATACTGATTCATTAACACTTCAAACCTATCATTCAATTCTCTTGGAAGCTCATTAGATTTAGATTTGTGAACATAAGGTTTTCAAAGTTGTTTTGTTGAATCATATGTTGACTACATTTATTTTGACACAACATGAGAAGGAACAGCATGAGAATGTCCAGGTTCATCAAGAAATTGTTTGATCAAATTCCTTTTAACACTATTTTGTGAATGAGGATGAGATGCAATTCTAGAAATCATGTTCATTTTAGAATTTGCAAATTGTTTATTAGGAAATTGTAATGAACCACTCATTCTCATGTTCCTTGGAGTCCATGTATCATAGAAACCCTCATCATTTTCAGATGACACTGATTTTTTAGATATCACCTTCTTGTGAAATTTAGATCTCTCTTTATAGTAACACTCATCAGTGTTCTGATTCACTCTACCACAAACTTCACACCACTTATTGAAGTAACATTCATCAATGGAGTGATTTGTCATATTACAAAGTTGACAATACTTTTAAAAATAACACTCTTTGGTATTATGATTTGTCAATTTGCACTTTTCACACCAAAGTTTTGTTTCTTTTCAAAAAATTCAGTTTTCAAACTTTGTGATTGCTTTGATTCTTGAGATGATTTCATTGTGGTTTTTGGTTTGAAAACTTATTTGAGTTTCAAATTGACATTTGAAGAACTTTGACCAACAGAATCAACTTTGTTAGAATCAAAAACAACAGTAGCATTAAAGGTTGGCTTTTTTTCTTCTTTTGTTTCTTTTTGTTTTTCTTCTTAAGTTCAGATTGAGCAGCGGAATTTTCAGGATCATGACCTGTTGCAGATCAGAGACAGATTTGAACTTAATTGAGGATTTCTTTGATTCTTGTTGTTTCAAATATCTTTTAAAATGTGGATTATCAAACCCAAACCCTTCACATACATCACCTTGTTGGGCATTATAAATCATTTTAAGTTGACATTTGTTTCTTAGTTCTGCTTTCTCTTTCACTTCCTCAACAAAGAAGTTTGAGTATTCATTGATTGAATTATCTTCAGATTTCACAAATCCACTGAAAATTTTGGTTTGAAGGTACACCTTTTTTGGTTTTGGTTCATATTGAGTGATTTTAACAGGGTGACCTTCTTTCAGTTTCTCGGTATCATGTTCAATGTATACTTCTTTGTTAAGTTTTGAACTTTCATAATCATCAGAAGAATCTGAATTTTGATGCAGTGATTTCAGTTTAGATTGAGCTTAAGTTGAGTAATCATGAGGATTGTAAAAGTCATTTGGTAATGTGTTGGTCATTACACTTGGAAATTTCTCATAGTTCACAGGAGGAGGTGTGGTTTTGTATGCCATTTGAGAAAATCCCAACCCATTACCATTTTTTCCTTCCTTTTGACTAGAAATCCACTTTTCCATTTGTTCTTTGCTTGACATCAACTGTTCATATTTCAGTTTATATGTAGATGCTTCTAACTGACTTTTAACAATTGATTCTTCAAGAATTTTCAAAGAGTTTTTTAAGATTGATTCTTGATTTTTTGATTCTTTAAGATCTTCTGTTAAAGATTTGATTTTCTTTTCAAATTCCTTTTGATCTTCTTTGGTTTTCTTATGAATTTTAATTTCAGCCTGTAACCTGTCATTAACAACAAAAGAATGGGTTCTGTAATGAGTTACCTCGTTCAGGCATGCTTTGGAATACACATTTTCCTTGACATCATCAGGAAGTGCTGGATACTTGCTTGCATCAATTTCATCTTCTTGTATTTTGTCATCATTTTCACTTTGAGCCATCAATGCAAATTCCTTTTCTATTTCCGCACCATATGCACTCCAGTCAACTTCTCCATCATCAATGCAAACTCCTTGTATATTTCACTTTGGACCATCAATGCAAACTCTTTTTCTATTTTCCTCAGCTTTGCTATTAGAAGTAGAAGCATGATTTGAAGTCAAAGTGTTCTGAGTAATCTTGGCAGCAGGATTATTACATTCTCTGGAGAAATGACCATAAAGATTACACTTGAAACACCTCACTTTAGATATATCAAAACCAATCTTCTTATTCAAACTTGGCTTGTTGAAATTTTTGTTAGACTTCATCTGCCTCTGAGTTCTGTAAGCCATCATGACCATATTCCATTGAATTTCCATTTCTTCCACATCATCAGGATGTATATCATTCAAATCTTGGACCATCAGTTCATTGGAGTTAATTGACTACCAAGATAAGCTTGAAACCTTGTAGTAAAAGCAGCATATGCAGCTATGTGTACTTCTGATTTTAGCACAATATTAACAACATCCTGAGATTTCTCAACATTCATTGTTTTGACTCTTTCTTTTGAAGTTTCAGCAGCTTCTTCACAGAAATCATTCAAACTGACTGTTTCAGTAGAACTTGCAAAGAAACAATCTCCTTGACAATGTTCATCAACTGTGTCAACATCTGTAGACACAAATTCATGAGCTTGTGGTCCTGGTTTTTCTCCTTTGAACACATATTGTTCCATTTCTTTCTTAGACATCAAGTTTCTAGATTGTTCATCCATTGCCAATGATTCAATTTTAGTAACAATGTAATCCAGATCTTGAACATCCAATGAAAGAGTTTGCTTAAGAGTAGTAACTGTGTGTTTCCAGCTTTCAGGCAGTGAATGCAACAACCTTAGATTTATATCTTCAGTATTTTTAGGAATTTCCATTGCTTCCATTTCAGTCACTAGTTGTATAAATCTATTCATGTGTGAGTTGATGGATTCACCAGGTAATGCAGAAAACATATCCAGTTGTCTTGTGAGTCTTTGTTTCTTCATACTCTGAATTTCGGTTCCTCCTTCACACATTTTTTTGTAAGATTTTATATATTGAGTTTCCAGTAACATACATCTTAGTTCTTGTCAAGAAAGCCAGTAGGACTGCCATGGTTACAAATGAATATGCCTTCAAATCAATTGCATATTTTCTCAAGTCCTCTTTGAATTCATCTCCTTTTAATTCTTCCATAGGAATCACCTTCATTCCATCTCTGTATGCATTATCCTTATACTTTTCAGGATTAGATGATGGTTTTGGAATGTGAGGACCATTAGCTATTGATCTCCACAAGTTGTGATCAACTGTGTTCAAATGATTTTTAAAACGTATTTCCCAGCCTTTGAAATCAGCTCTGGTTTTGAGCAAAGGAACGTTGGATGCATAATCAGAATTGATAGGTTCAATTGGATCGATAATATCGCTCAATGATCAGAATAATTCATACACAAACACAGTTTAATCATTAACACAATCCATACTAATAATTCTCTTTTGTATATTGATGATCAAAGCAGATTTGTAGTACAAGTGCAGGAGAAAATAAATCACACACACTTAGTTCTCTCTCTAACGTGAATAGTGATCTAGCCTCTGTCCTCACACTCTCTCACTACATGCTTTTAAGCAACAATTACAATATTAGGGAAAATAACAAAATAGACCCTAAACTATACATAAAAGTATAAACAAATACAAAGTAAATCTTAACTAGGAAATAGCCCTAACAATACTCCCCCTAAGATTTATCTTTGAATCTTCAGCAAAATCTTCAACAGTTTTCATCTTTTTCAGCTTCAGTCTCTCTCACCAATCTTCTGGTTCTTCTTTGATATCCAGCAACTCTTTTCCTTTGAATTCTTCCTATTCTTTCAATGCTTCTTCTATGCATGACTTGAACTTTTCTGCAATCTTAGCTTGTCTTGGTCTGGACTCGTTAGTAAGGATTGGGCAGGCATTCATACGTCTCAGAGAATCAAGATTTAAACCTGCAATATCAATGTTAGCGTAAAATTCATAGGGCATTTCCTTCCCTTTGACTTGCACTTCCAAAGTTCCCTTTGCAGTTACTCTCATAAACTCTATCTCTGGAATGTCCACCTTCACAAGATTAGAGTTGAGTAATGCCTTCCTTAGTCGTATCTTCTCTGATGCAGCTGCTATCACTTCTATCATCACAACAAACAGTTTTCGATCAGCTTCAGCAAGTTTATCTTTGCATTTTTCCATTCTGTAACTTCTCAGGAAATCAATGTATGATGGATGAAGTAATTTCAGCTCAAAAGTACTGAATAAAGTGATCATGTCTTTATCCCAGTCATCCATATTTCGCACAATCTTCAACTCAAAAGTTTCCTGATTGTAGAAAACTTAAGTATTGTCTTCGTCACTTGAGTACCATCAATCACTTTCAACCCCGGATTAGTTATCTTGTCAAAGTATTCATCAGAAAATTCCTCTAAGTACATATCCTCACTAACCACCAACTTCTTTTTCTTTCTTTGTTTCTTCGCTTGCACATAAGCACTGTCCTCCTGTTGACCTCTGAAGTCTAAGTATTTCGGTGATCGGCTAATTCCGGCATCCAGTAGCATTGCACATTTATCACCACGCTCAGCATGCGTGTGATTTATCAGTCTTAGTTTGTGCAGCTCTTTCAAGTCTTGAACTTCTAATTTGAAAATGCTAGAGTAATAATGGTATACATCCCATAAACCATTAACTCTTTTAATCATAAAAGCATCAAATACTTCATCATACTTCCATGCTATAATCTTTACCTTCTTGGACTTTTCCGGTACGATCATTGAATCAAGAAGTTCAGCAATTGACTGACCCTTACTCAGCAGTGATCTCACAACATCACCTGCTGTGGCTGATTTGTGCCATGATTCAAGTACATCCATAGGTATATTATATGCCTTGACTTCACTTGGAAACATGTCCATCAACTCATGTCTCTTTTTATGCGCATTCTCAGGTAATGCCATCACCGGTATCTCCTTTGGTCCGAGAAACTGGAGGAGCTTGCCAGGATGGCTTGGTAAGCAAGCAAGCAGTTATGTAGGCGCCAACTCCCAGTTCTTTCTCTTCTTTCTTTTTTCTCATCAAAAGAAGATTGCTGGAAGAATAGAGATCCGGTCTTTCGTTCGCAACAAGGTAGCCATAGGGAGAACACTTTGTATCTTTTGGTCAGCTCGTAGTATTGAGGGTTGTTGTAGTCCCGATAAAACATACGATTGTACATTTTCTCCGTCTTCATGAAACTAACAACAATTTTCCTCAGTGACTCTTGTTTCAATCTCTTCAAAGTCCTATATGGGTAACTCCTTGAGCTCAACCAGTCACGCATATTTCTGCTAGACATCTCTTCAGGATTTTGGTGATATAGCTCAGTTGGAGGTAAATCTTCAATGTTTAAACTTTCTTGTAACGGTGTCCACTCACCCATCTCAATGATAAACTCTTTCTCATCAGCAGCAGCTTTATCTTGAGCTACCAAACACTTTTCATATTCTTCGTTTATTTGACTCACAGTCAGCCCATTCAGATAAACTGCATTGTACTTTATCTTCTCAAGGTAAGCAAATCTTTCAGGTAAGTCTTCTGGAATCTCGTGATCAGGATTGACTTCAGGCTCAGCTTCTGGTTCAGATTCAGTAAAATCAATATCATCCAAGTCATCTAATGCCTCAATCATTGGTGCATTGTCAGTTTGAACCGGCTCAAACTGACTTGCTTCTTCAGTTACAATTTCAGGTACATTCTCAACTATTTCAACAGCTTTAGGCACTTCTTCAACTATAACAGTTTCAGATTGAATCGGCTCAATCTGAACTGATTTATCAATTCCAGCATCAGTCATAGTCTCATCAACAACCTTTGCTATCTCAGCCACTTCAGTTTCAGTCACAGATTGAATCGGCTCAATCTGACTTTCTTCAATCCTTGCCTTTTTCGAACTACCTTCATGACCAGTAATTTCCGGTACTGCATCTAACTTCCTTTTTCCCTCAGCCTTGTCAGAAATGACAGAATCAGCAACAGCTTCATCGGGAATAACAATTGGAGATTCCACCCTTATACCCACATTTGTTGTACCACGTGCTCGAGTATAATAGACTTTTGCTACATGAGAAGGTTCAGACACTTCCATCACTTCGTCTGAAAAATCTTTATCAGATGTGGACCCGGATTTCTTTGATCGAGTTTCTTCCAACCATTTCTCCAACATTTCTTTCTCAGCATCCAAAGTATTACATTCAGCCTTCAATTCCTTGTAATCATACTTCAGGTTTTCATGTTCCTCCTTCAGCTTTTCATACTCATCCTTCAACTTGTCATGTTCAATCTTCAAATTAACATGATCCGCATCCAGCTCTTTGAAGGTTTTCAGATTCTGATTGTGAGTAGCCCAAAACTCTTCAAGTCTTTTCTTCTTTCTATCATTTGAAGCCTTCAACTGTTCATTCGCAGCTACAAGCTTTTCCACCATCTCTTTTAATTCAACAGTCTTCTTCTTATCCTCATTCTCATCAACACTTGACACAATTTTTGGCGAAGACTCCAAAACTTGTTCAATGTTTTCAGCAACAGGGGATGATGTGGTGGGTATATCAACAGGAACAGGATCAGTAATGCCAGCATCAGCTTCATCAACTATCTGGGCAATAGTCTCAACCTCGGCCATTACTTCGTGAGCTATCTGAACAACATCTATCTGTTCAGGCTCAATCAACACTTTCTCAACAACAGATTTAGATCTTCGAGATCTAACATATTGCTTTGTGATAGGCTTAGCAACTTCAACTACCACTTCTTTTTCAACACAAGCAACCTCAACAGGTTCTTCAATCAAGGCAGGTTCAATGACTTCAACATTTTCTGTCTCCAAATCTAGTGGTTCAGCAATCTCAATATTTTCGGCCTCCTCTGAAACAAATTCAGCACCATCATTACCATCATCATCATCACCGTCATTTCCATTATCATCACTTTCTTCACCATCACTATTATTATCATCATTTTCATCATTCTCAGATTCATCTTCCTCATCTTCTGCATGACGAGCAGCATACTCATCATCATCCAATAGATTATCAGGAACCTCATCAACCAGGTCCTGAGGATTTACAATCTCTCCGTGTGAAATATGATGATAAACTCCTTCAAATCTTCTTCATTATTTGCTATATCTCTCATATAGTCAAATAGATCAACACTTGGCACATTCCCGATACTCATCTTTCTATAAGATAGATCGTTCATGTCCTCAGTATACAAAATTCCTCCAACAACTCCTTCATCTCTGATAATGGTATAGGCAACATTGATCATCAATTGCAAGAATCTCGGGTACATGAGAAACTTGAATCTTTTGCCCTTTACCAGATTAAACACAAACCCATTCATAATCCACTTCGACATGTTGAATGGTTTGTTTTCAGCAATTGCTACAATAGGAGATGCTATATCTGATGGGAAGTTGTCAAAACCTGCACTCCTTCTTGACAAGCACTGTTGGATGACATAACACAACAGCTTCCATTTCTTTCCCAACCTTGCTCTATAAAATTGTGACTTAGGAAATGCAGGAGGATGTCCCATATTTACAAAGCACGCTTGACATTCAGCCATAGTCAACTCATCATTCGCTCCTACTTCATCCTCATCAATCCTCAAAGCTGTCCTGATTGTTTCTTCAGAGACAGTCAAAACTAATTCTTTAGTAATGTTTCCTCTAACAACAGCTACTCCATCATCATTTCTGATCACCTCAGCTGTTCTCCAAAAACTTTTAATCAACCTTGCATATATGACCGGCTTGGCACACATAGCATATACATACTTTGTCCTCTTTATAAACTTCATCATGTCTCTATATCCTTCAGTCTCAGGAATAGATTCATCCAAACATGCAACTAAATTGTGCTTGGGCTCAAACTTCAAATTCTCCATCTGTTAAAACAAAAACAAAACATAAACAAGACAAATGTGTTAGATTCTTCATTAATAAACTTCAAATTTTCATAAGTGTTTGAACAACAGTTAAAAAGTAAAACATTCACATAATCATTTTAACTCCTAAATTGATCTAACAAACTGATTTTCATCATTTTGATCAAAACAACTTTGAATTTTAATGATTATACAACATTTTTCAATTTAACAGTTTAACACTTAAGACATAAATTTGACATTTGTATGATGAAGTTGTTTAACATGTTAATCTTAGTTTTAACACTGATTTGTTAATGCTCAACACATATTTTGTCAGTTTGAAGTTAACATTTAAGAATTTTTTAAAGTTCATCAATGGCGGTTGACAGTTATGAATGATTTTCATTGATTCTGTTGATTTTAAGGATTTTTGGTGCAAATGAGTGTTTGATTTTTAATGATCGACAGATTCTACACTTAAAACAACATTCGATTTTGGTTTTAACACACACAATCAAAGTGTCGATTCAGTGATCAAAAACACTGTTCATCATCGTTTTTCATTTTATCGGTCGATTTGCAGGTTTATCAAGAACAAATCACTTAGTCAATACCTTATTCAATCGATCAGACTTGTTACAGAACAAACGATTAAATATGATAAACAACGATTTAAGTGCAGAGGATTTGCTTGAAATTGTGAGTGAAAAATGATAAGTGTTTGTGAAGAGGCGGGTTTTATATGGTTAAAAATTAGGTCAAACTTTGAGGTGCCGGGTCAACAATTTGGGACGGGCAAGCACAAAGAGCCCACTAAGCCTTGACGGGTCAAGCACTGTTGAGACGGGTCATGTACGTGAGACAAGTCACAACATATGACGGGTCAACATATAACATGTGAAAAACACTTGACGGGTCAAACACTGTAGAGACGGGTAAGTCACTGTAGTGACTGGTAAAGGTTAGGAACAACTACACCTGATTGGTTTTATTCATCACCCGGCAGTATAGTAGTCTTCAAAACATCACCCGGCATCCTTTCTTCATCACCCGGCAACACAGTTGTCTTCTTTTTCACCCGGCATGCTTTCTTCTTCACACGGCATGCTTTCTTCTTCACACGGCAACATAATTGTCTTCTATATCACCCGACATGCTTTTCTTCATCACACGGCAACATAGTTGCTTCCACTATTACCCGGCAACACAGTGTTATACACTTACACGGCAAGATAAGACTTTTCTTTTACCCGGCTGTATAGTGACAACATTTCTTCACCCGGCTGTATAGTGACACAACTTGTCACCCGGCAGATATCTATGACCTTCACCCGGCATGTATTTGACATGTTCATTGCCCGGCTGTACAGTAGTCATAATATCTTCACCCGGCTTCACTTCTTTTTCTCAATCACCCGGCTTGTATCAAACTCACAACTTTTACCCGGCTGAACAGTGTGTTCATTACCCGGCAGAACAGTTGTTTCTGATATCTTTGCCCGGCTACAACACTTGAGCAATTTTCTTCACTTTTTCTCGTCTGTTGACTTTTTCAACTGCATTTATTGCACCTGCAAACATTCTCGACATATTAATTAGACAAGATATCCTTAAAAGAATTTGTCACATTAATTATCAACAACATAAGACAAGTTAATAAAATTAATTCAAATTAAATTCCTTTTTCTTTTTCTTTTTCAAAAAATGTTTTTGCACAACCAAACTTTTTATATCCCGAAGCAATTTCTGAAAAACACATCACAGGACCTTGGGTTTGTTTTTAACACATCCAATACTTTTGCTTTTCATACCACATAATCTTGTTCATTCAAAACACACTTATTCAAAATAAAATATTTTTGGATTTTTGCAAATATTTTTCTTCTTTAATTTATTCTCCCCCTAAACTTGAAATTTCTTGAAATTTTTAAGTTTAACAAGGATGTCGATGTGTCAATAATGATTCCAAATGCCTGCACACACAAAGCAGACACATTAAAATAAAGACATATGCAATGCAATGAATCAAAATATCGCAGTGAGATCATACCACACATTATCTGAACATATTTTGCAAGTTTTGAATAGACATTTGACTTATGTTTGATTGAGTGATGATATGAACACATACCAATTAGCTCGATTTGACACACTTACTTTTTCAGTATCATGATGATATTAAGGTTCAATTAGAATGACTTATGTGACCCACATGTATACATATGTCAACATATTTCCTTATCAACCACTACCTGAATGCATATTGCACACAAACCTGGTCACTTACAATCATAAACAGTGTGGAAACAGGGTTCTATTCGGATCTGGTCCACTTTGGGACTTCTTTTTAATTCCATTTTGGAATTTTTTATTTCCTATCGTTCCCCTTGGGAATCTTCTGAATTCCTTTTGGAATTTTGTTTGGTGCTGGTCCACATTTGGGACTCTTTTTGTTCCATCTTTGGGAATCTTTTGCTGCACCTTGAAGCTCAAAAGAGACTTCGTGTGAGACTTCAGGTCTGTGGGTACCACAACAAAGAAGCTCACGATGCGGTTCATCACACTGAATAGACTGCATCGTTACCCGATCATGCACAACTATCATCACAAGCAATGTATTAAAAGATATATATCTAGACATGTATAACAATGGAACTTAACACAAAGATCATTAAGTTTATGTTTGTCAACAATCAACTTACTTGTTCAGTCTAATTGCCTGAGCTGTCTAGCACATCAATTAACATTCATCAGTCTTTATTTAAAAATGATGTAAAAAATAATGTCTAGTGTAACTATCATTTCTCACTTTTTGCAATATAGATTCTTATGACATGATATTTTCTTTTCTTTTTGCTTTTATATTTTGTTTTTGCTTTTCTATTTTCTTTTTCATGCAAGCACACAATGCAAAACAATAAAATAAAAGACAAAGAATCAATACGTGACATCAACTTATTATATTTTTGTATTTTATATTTTTCTGATTTTTGTTATGTTTTCGAAAAATAGAATCAATCATGATTGATTAATCCTATGGATTGAATTAAAAATTCAAACCGGCCTGACAAAAAAGATTTTGTGAAAAGATCTGCCAGTTGTTTGTCGGTATGAACTTTAATCAAAATTATTAAACCTTTTTCAGAGTTGTCTCTTAAAAAGTGATATCGAATTTCGATATGTTTGGTTTTTGAGTGTTGAACAGGATTAGCAGTAATGAACATAGCAGCAGTATTGTCTATGTAAATAGGGGTTTTGAGAAAGTTAAACCCGTAGTCAAGCAAATGGTTTTGTAACCACAAAACTTGAGAACATCCTGCAGATGCAGCGATATACTCTGCTTCAGCTGTGGATACAGAAACGTTGGTCTGCTTCTTGCATTGCCAAGAAACAAGTCTAGGTCCCAGAAATTGACATCCACCAGTAGTCGATTTCCTGTCAAGAGCACACCCACCAAAGTCACTATCAGAATAACTATATAATTCAAAATTGCCTTCATAAGGATACCATAACCCAAGATTCGGTTTCCCTTTAAGGTATCTGAAAATACGTTTAACAGCAACCAGGTGCGACTCTTTTGGATCAGACTGATATCTTGCGCACACACATACAGCATACATAATGTCTGGCCTTGATGCAGTCAAATACATCAGTAACCAATCATTGATCTGTATAGTGTTTGATCCACGGATTTGCCTTTCGGATCCGGCTGTATCTTGCAGTTCACATCAGATGGAGTTCGAATAGTCTGACAATCTTGCATCTTGAACTTTTTCAGCAACTTCTCAACAAACTTTGATTGGTTGATAAAAATTCCATCAGCTGATTGTTTAACTTGCAATCCAAGAAAGAAATTAATCTCCCCCATCGAACTCATCTGAAATCGTGACTTCATGATTTCTTCAAATTCTTTGCACATGGACGCACTGGTTGATCCAAAGATGATATCATCCACATACACTTGAACACATAAAAGATCTTCATTCTCCCTCTTCATAAACAAAGTTGGATCAATCTGACCTCTTGTAAATCCATGTTCTAGTAAATGCTTAGATAACGTCTCGTACCAGATCCTTGGAGCTTGATGTAGACCATATAGAGCTTTACTCAACTTGTATACACGATGAGGATAATCAGGATCTTCAAAACCCGGAGGTTGTCTGACATATACATCATCTGTAATTGGTCCATATAGAAAAGCACCTTTGACATCCATTTGATACACTTTAAACTTCATGAAAGAGGCATAAGCTAGAAAAACGCGAATAGCTTCAAGTCGAGCGACCGGAGCAAACACTTCTTCATAATCAATACCTTCTTCCTGAGTGTAACCTTGTGCAATAAGTCTTGCTTTGTTTCTCACAACAATGCCACGTTCATCTGGCTTGTTCTTGCACAACCATCTTGTACCAATCGCATTTTCTCCTTCAGGTAAGTCCACTAATTTCCAAACTTCTTGTTTGCGAAATTGAAGTAACTCCTCTTGCATGGCTTCAATCCAACTATTATCTTGTAACGCCTCTGAAATGTTCTTTGGCACCACTTGAGATAGAAAACACGAATAAAGACAAACATTTGCTTGCTCAGTCTGACTTCTTGTAGTTCTCTGATTCAATGGCCCAATAATCTGAGAGACAGGATGTTTCTTGTGAATTCGATGAGTTGGTATGACATCTCCTTGCACTTGACTCTCCAGATTAGACGGATTCAGATTCGGTAGATCTTGTAGAATGGTAGAAGTATGCGGAGTGAAATTAGGAACTTGATCCGGTGAATTGATGAAATAATCAAACGATTCTGGAATTTCTTCAACATTTGGATCTGATGATGGTTGATTTTGAACAGATCCACCATTATTAGGAGAATTTTGCGGATTAACATCATCTTCAAGATTATTTGATTCTTGATCTTCTTGAGAACCAGAAGGACCCGGATCTTGACTGGATTTGACATGATCAGGATTATGAAATGACATGAATGGATACTCAGAATTAAGATTGTCATCATCGTTATTATCAGAATCGTCACTAAAGCATCCCAAGTCGCCTGATTCTTTGTTCGTTTTTCCTGAAAAATCAAATAAGTTAGAATTGAAAGATTTTGATAACGAATCTAAATCAAATAACCATTCGGGACCATGAGCCACTAACGGAAACGAATTTTCTAAAAACTTTACGTTAATAGTTTCAACAACAGTGTTTGTTTTGCTATTAAAAACTCGATAAGCTTTAGAAACAGACGAATAACCAAGGAAAAATCCATCGTCAGATTTTGACTCAAATTTCCCGAGATGATCACTTAGATTTAGAATCGATACAGGACAACCAAATGCTTTCAAGTAAGAAATATTCGGTTTTCTTCTAAATAACAACTCATAAGATGTTTTCTGTTTATCCTGAACCAATAGTGTTCTGTTCTGTACAAAACACGCAGTAGCAATAGCTTCGTCCCAGAATGTGATAGGGATTTTGGCATCTGCGAGCATGGAACTTGCAGCTTCAATCAGTGTCCGGTTTTTCCGTTCCGCAACCCCGTTTTGTTGAGGCGTTCTTGGAGCACTAAATTGTCTAGCAATTCCTTTTTCTGCATAAAACAAATCAACATTAGCGTTCTTAAATTCAGTTCCATTATCACTTCTCAAAGTTTTTACTTTACAATCCAACTGATTTTCAACTTTGAAAATAAATTCTTTTAACAACTCAGCAGTTTCAGATTTAACATGCAAGAAATAAACCCAAGAAAATCTAGTGAAATCGTCAATGATGACAAAACAATAAGACTTCTTTCCGATGCTTTGAACATTTGTTGGTCCGAAAAGATCCATATGTAGCATCTGTAAGGGTTTTGAAATGGAGTTTTCTGGCTTGGACTTAAAAGACATTCGGTGTTGTTTTCCTTTCAAACATGCTGGACAGAGATCAGTTGTAGAGAACTTCTTTGATGGTATTCCTACAGCGTGATTTCCAGTCACCAGTCGATTCATGTTTCTGAAGTTTGAGTGGCCCAGCCGTCTATGCCAAAGCTGACTCTCATCATTTGATGCATGAGCAATGAGACAAGTAGTTTCGGTTTCAGCATCAATCTGTGACATATCCAGCTTGTATACATCACGATCTCTTGGAGCTTTAACCACCACCCATTCATTGTCAATCTTGAAACCTGGTTTAAGAATGTAACAGAAAGAATCATCAAATAGAGTTGAATAAGATTTATCACAGATTTGAGATACACTTAGTAAATTAAAGTTCAACTGTGCACAGTAGTTGACTTTATCAAAACTAATGACCCCATTTGATACAGTTCCCTCTCCTGTTATTTTACCACCGGCATCACCTCCAAATGCAACGTGTGTACTATTCTTCAGCTTAAAGTCTTGAAGCAAGGCATGGTTGCCTGTCATATGCCGGCTACACCCACTATCAACAAACCATGAGTTGATAGGTCTTCTTGGGCGTACCTGCATTTCAACAATCACTTAGTTAGTTTGGTCAACCCAGGCCCACATGGTCTTGGGTTTTCCGAATCTATCTGTAACAGTAACTTGTTGATAATGAAGATTTTGAAAATTTGTTTCATTTGAGAGATTTTGAAAACTGTTTCGCCCATTGGCGTGCATTGATTGCTTTCTTCTCAAAGCAATAAACCTTTCCTCTAACTTAGGATCAAGATTATTTTCAAACTTTTGATTTCTTACCATCAAAGCTCTTGGTTTAAAACTGTTAACCTGCAAATCAGAAACTGAATTGTTTCGATTAAACTTTCTCAAAACAGGAGAATGACTTTGATTAACATTTTGAAAACCAATTGATTCATTTCTTTGAAAATTTGTAAATGGCGTCATTTCTCTTGATGAGTTTGTTCGAAAGAAACAATCCTTTGTGTCATGATTTCTCCTTTCACAAATTTCACAAAATTTGTTATAAAAACATTCTTCTGAAGAATGATTTCTTTTGTCACAGTAACTGCAGTACCTGTTAAAGAAACATTCAGCAGTTGCATGGTTATAACGATCACATATCTCACAATGTTTCTTGCTAATCCTAAAGAGCCGATTGTTAACTTTTGATGTTGAACCCACTCGTGATTCATTATCAGTTTTGTTCGGTTTTAGATTAATTTGATTCTTTTGTGGAGATTTTGATTGTGAATTTGGTTGCTTGGAAATTTGGTTCGATTTTAACACACCTTGATTGGTTAACCTTTTTTATTCAATTCTTTTATCATTAACAGCGGAAGACTTAGGACCTGAACCTGTTTTCAGACCAGAGTTAGATTTGATTGGAGAATTGATTTGTTTACCATAAGATCCATTTAAATCGAACGTTCCTGCAGACACAAACTTAATTGTTTTTCCTTTTGACACTTTCTTTTTGACAGGTTTGACTTTGTCAGTTTTAACAATTTGAGCTTTGGTGTTGTCATTCGATTTTATGACACTTTTACCTTTTGACTGTTTCGTTTCAGATTGATTGACTTTCGATTTTAATTTCTGCATTTTTGCATTCGAAACTTCAGTCTGCTTCACCTCTTGCTTCTTGATCAGTTGATCAGCAACTTGCGCCTTCTGTTCCTTCTTCCACTTGATGTATTCAGGATCATTGTATCCTGAAAATTCACCTTCATCCTTCACTTTTTCTTCCGACTTCGGATTCAGTTCCGGATATTCAACAAGTTGGATCAGAACAGGTTCTGATTTGTTGCTAGCTTCATCATCAGCTTCAGTGATCACACCATCTTCTTCTTTCAAACTTTCAATCAACACTTCAGATCCTTCGGATTCAGATTTACTTCTTTGAATTTCTTTGAATTTTCGTTCATTTTCAGGTGAATGATCAAATTCATTGAAGTTTTCAGGTAGAGTTTGTGTGATTGAATTAGGCATTGGTTCATGAGTGAAACCCAACCCTGTTTTGGTTTTGTTACCTCTTTCACTCACAAGTTGTCTCACCATTGTTTTACAACTTTTAACCTTTGTTAATTCAACTTGTGTGACAGCATGAGCAACTTTCTCTTGTTCAAAGTTCTTTGTCATTTCTTAAAGTTGTTTTGTTACCAGTTCCAATTCCTTTAAGGTTTTGTTCCATGATTCTTTAAGTGACAAAATCTTCTCATCAGAAATTTTGTGATCAATTTTAAGTTGTTCATGAATTTTCTCATGTTTGCTTAATTTATCACCAATTTTAAATGAATGAGTTCGATAATGTTCTACTTGTTGAATACATTGTTCTGAACATAACCTTTCTTTCACATCAATAGGCAAAGGAACATAGTTAGGGGTAAATCAGTACTAACCTTTGGTTGTTCGGTAGATGATGAAGACTCACAGGATGTAGCCATTAGCGCAATTTCTGACTCAGATTCATCAACAGGATCAGACTTTGCACTCCAGTCATATTCCTCTGAATCTTCACTAGCAGTATCAATCACCTTGATATCTCCTTCTTCTGACCAATCCTCTTCGATTTCACATACCAGTGCCAAATTCGATGTAAGATCAGATGTGAATTGTTCTGCATATGCGCTCCAATCATAACCATCTTTCACACTAACTACCAGTGCCTTAGTTTGATCTTCTGGTTTCTTTGCTTCATTTTTCAGTTCTGGCATGGGAAGACTTTGATATGGTTTCTGAAAGAAACGTTGATTTCTGCTTTGGTAGCTCGAAGACTGTTGTGAGCTTTGACCTTGACCTTGATTAGTTGAACTAGCTTGGTCGTTGTAATTCTGATTCTTAGGAGCTTTACATTCCCTTGAAAAATGACCATAGCAGTTACAGTTGAAACATCTGGTCTTTGATTTGTCAAATCCAACCGTCTTGTTTGCATGAGGCTTGTAGCTTCGGTTAACATATGCATGCTTCTGCGTTCTATATGCAACCATCACCATCTGCCAGTTTAAATCCATTTCCTCAACGTCATCAGGATCCATCTCAAATAAGTCTTGAAGAACAACGTCCATTTGACTTAAGTGACTTCCTTGGTATGCTTGAAAACTTGCCATAAAAGCTGTAAAGGCAGTTTTGGTCTCGTCATCTTGTAACAAGATGTTCATCACATCTTTTAACTTTGCTTGAACATTCGAACTTTGACTTTCTGCTTGATTCTTCAGATTCTGACTTTGAACTTGAGCTCTTGGTGGAGATTGAGGTTGAGAATAAGTTGGCGAGCTTGGAAAGTATGATGAATTAGTATAAAAACTTGCGCCCACAAATAAATCACCCTCTTCTTCAAACTTCGTTGCATCTTGTGCAAGAAAAGCATTCTCCACAGTATTAGCAGGATTCACAATATATTTGTATTGTGCATGTGAACCAGTTCTATCATTGTTTCTAGAACCTTTATCAATCTCTACTTCCTCTATCTTTGCAATGAGCAAATCTAGATCCATCGGAAACTTCTCAGTATGTTTCAGTAAAGTCACAGTCTGTTTCCATGATGATGGAAGTGCACATAACAATCTGTCATTCAGATCTTGGAGATCTGTCTTTGCACCCGCATTGGTCATTTCAGTAGTTAGATGAACAAACCTATTCATCATTTGGTGCACTGATTCTCCAGCAATATGTTCAAATAACTCCAACTGTCTCTTCAACTTTTGTTTCTTGAGACTCCTGAGTTGTTCACCTCCTTCACAAATAGACTTCAAAGCCTTGAACAATGTATAACCTGTTTGATAGGTGTCCAACCTTGACAGTACTTGTAGTGGCAATCCCTTACACATCAAAGAATATGCTTTGCAATCATTCTTCACTTTCCTCAAATCTTCTGCTGACAAATTATCCTCTGGATAAGGTTCAGTAGAATCCTTGGTGTAGGTACTTGCACTATCTGGAGTTGTCTGTGTAGGTATGTGAGGACCCTTTTCAATTGACTTCCACAGATCATTGTCTATTGAGCAAAGATGATGCTTTAGTCCAAGCGTCCAATTCTTGAAATCTGCACGATTGACAAGTCTAGGAACACGGTTATCAGAATCATCATTAGGTGCCATTTTTTTTTAAAAAATTTTAAAGAAAATATTTTTGGTTTTTGTTAATTTTGAAAAGAAATAGTTAAACTACTAAAATAAAGACAAGTAATTAATGACAAGATAAGACAACAAGGATTAAAACAACTAAAAATGAGTCGCACGGCTGAACAGTGAAAATCCTTCTTCACCCGGCTAAACAGTAGCTTTGTTCTTCACCCGGCAGAGAAAAGTCTTCACCCGTCTAAACAGTCACACGGCTCAACAGTTGTAAGTCTTGGAATCTTTACCCGGCAGAACAGTTACCCGGCAACAAGAAATAACTTCACACGGCAGATAACTTGACCCGGCTTGAATCTTGACACGGCAAAAAGCTTTACCCGGCTGAACAGTTCTCGATCACACGGCAGAGTTGTTTACCCGGCTACACAGTTGTTGATCACCCGGCTGGAAATGTTAATCACCCGGCGTAACAGTGTATTACCCGGCACAACAGTAGTTGATCCGGCTGAACAGTAACACTTTTTCCTCGTCAAATTCTTACCCGTCTAGCACAAAATCCTTTACACGGCAGCACAGGACCTAATTGTTCTTCAATCTAAGTCCAAAGGAAATTGTCTAAGTCAAATTTATCACCCGGCAAGTTAATCTTCAACCAAGTTCATACTGTTCATCATCTTCATCATGAGAATTTTTCTGGATTTGTCAAAAACTTGTCCAATTCTTTCAAAATTCACACACAAGTAGTGAAATGGTCCGATTATCAATCCCTAATCTCAATCAATCCAAAACATGATCAAATTTTGATGAATTTGAGCAAAATTCGATCGAACAGTAACTTTTTCAATCTTCTTAATTCCTCAGATCTGATGATAATCTGATGGAATTTGCACAATCGTTGTGAATTAGAAGTGATTGCGATGATAAATCACAACTAAAAACAGCAACAATTCATTCAGATCATGATTTTGAGCAATATTGTAGTGTTTTGCTTGATGAATAGCGAAGAACACAATACCAACAGCTCTGATACCAATTGATAGGTTCAATTGGATCGATAATATCGCTCAATGATCAGAATAATTCATACACAAACACAGTTTAATCATTAACACAATCCATACTAATAATTCTCTTTTGTATATTGATGATCAAAGCAGATTTGTAGTACAAGTGCAGGAGAAAATAAATCACACACACTTAGTTCTCTCTCTAACGTGAATAGTGATCTAGCCTCTGTCCTCACACTCTCTCACTACATGCTTTTAAGCAACAATTACAATATTAGGGAAAATAACAAAATAGACCCTAAACTATACATAAAAGTATAAACAAATACAAAGTAAATCTTAACTAGGAAATAGCCCTAACAAGAATTATTGTTATTATTTGCCATTTTTGATTCTTAGAAACTTGATATGCGGATTACAGTATCGATCTGCGGACTACAGTGTCGATCTGCAGATGACAGTGCTGATCTGTGTGCTACAGTATTGATCTGCGAATGGTTTGAAAATTAAACTTTTCCACAGAGATGAAATTCAAAGATATTATCTCAATATCTATATCAGTTTTCTTCAACTTAATTGATTGATTAATGAGATCTACGCACGATAGTAATCTTCAAATTGATTTACGGACAGTAGTTTTGAGTAATTTTGAAGAGAACTTAATCCAACAGATTAACATAAGCTTGAATGCAGATGATTATGAAGAAGATGAATGAAAATTGAACAGCAATTTGATTGACTTCAATGAACATCATCATTTTCTCCAACAACAGTGAAATCATAATTTCGATGATTTGATTCTGAATTTGATTGAAATCAAACGTAAAAGATGTATGAATTCATTAGGAAAGTTCGTTGAATCTCAATTTTATCAAAACAGAATTGAATTGAAGAAATTTGTTGAATATTCGATGAACAGTTCGTAATATCACCAATACTCTCTTTGATCATTCAAATCCATAATTCGAGTAATTTTCACGTTGAATTTGATTCAAATGTTGAAAGGATTTAGCAATAGAACAATTACAACAGATTTAATCGATTCGAAGATCCAAAATGTTGTTGAAATAACAGATTCAAGCAGATTCAAACGAAGTTCGAACACTACTCAACCAACAGATTTCATACCAATTGTGGATCAGGTCTAGAGCTTGTTAATTTGTTAATCTATTCAACAATCATGATTACAATCACAAGTATAATCCACGAAACAAACAATTCAACACAGGAAATTACTGATAAATGCAAGTTGAATTGATCGAGAGAATACGCGTGTACAAAAGGTGTATTAATGTAGAAGTTGTTCAAAGTCTCCTAAAACATACATAAGAACACCTATTTATACTACTCAAGACAGTAGAAATGTTTACAATAAAAAAGAACAAAACTTAAGGTGATGTGCGGATAATAGTCTGTCCGCAAATCACTAAGTAACTTTCTGTCCGCATATCTATCCAAGTGTTGTCCGCACATCTTTTCTTTTTCTAAAATCTTCAAGTGTGATGATTAAATATATCAACATATAATGTTGATATAGTTTTGAATGGTAATAGTCGATTTGTACTTCAAGTAAAAATCATGAGAATCATCTTAAATCAAACTTTTCTAAAACGTTTTCTCTCAACCTATTCCCACATTCACACTTACTTGCATCACTAAACCCAAAGAGAGAACATTTACAAATGATTGTCAAATCAAAGCAACAATTGATAAAATCCAAATTGAAAGAAAGCCCATAAAAATTGATAAACCAAAGGTCTCTAAATTAAAATCAAAGGAAATGTATGTCATTTACACTTGAAAAGGGAGGTAAGATGATTGGCCAAGGTGAGGTTTCAAATGGTTCTTTAACACTTGAAAAGGTAAAATATGTTCCTGAACATCAGTTAAATCTTTTATGTGTATCTCAAAGTTTTTTTATAAGAATATTCATGTGCTTTTTAAATCTAATGAATGTGTGTTTCCTAAGCCTGAATTTTTAGTTCCAGATGTTTTGGTGATTATGCGAGCTCCAAGGAAAAACGACACATATCTGCTCGATAAGAACTCAAGAGAATCAACTTCCACTAGGACTTGTATCCTGTCAAAAGCTTCTTTATCTAAATCCTTTTTTTGGCGTAGTAGATTAGAACATGTTAACTTTAAACATAGCAAACAATTGGTTAAAAACAATCTTGTCAGAGGATTGCCTCTAAAGTATCTCTTTGTGGTAGAGAAATGCATGGTTTGTACTAAAAGAAAAACCATAAGCTCAAACTTGAAAACTCTATTTCAAATCCTCTTGATTTGTTCGGTCCTATAAGTTTTAAAAGTATTGCTAAGAAATCTTATTGTCTTGCCGTAACAGATCACATAAAGGGGAAACATCGAAGGCTCTACTAAACTTTATTTTAACGATTTAAACCATCAGCAACAAGAAGGTTAAAGATATCGGAACGACAACGGAATATAATTCAGAAATAAGATCTTTGACTCATTTTCTGCAAACAAAGGGATTCTTAGATAACTCAATGCTTTAAGAACTCCACAACAAAACAGTGTAGCAGAAAGGATGAATTGTACTCTTGTTGAAGTAGTTGGAACCATGCTCATAGAATCAAAACTTCCAATCATTTTCTGGGAATAAGCTGTAAACTGTGCAACTTATGTTCTGAATCAGGTTCTAATTGTGAAGGATAAGATGAAGACTCCGTATGAACTCTATCATAAGCAAAAACTGCTGATTGATTTCTTTTGTCCTGTTGGTTGTTCTTGCACACCATTAAATACTCAAGATCAGAATTCAAAGTTTGGTGAGGTTCTGATGAATGTTATTTTTTGGGATGATCTTCTTCACCGAAAGCATACAGTGTGTACAACAAAAGAAAAAGATATGTTGATTAGCAAGAGTCTAACATTCTGAATATAGGTTCTATTCCGTCTTTGTTCTAAGAACCTAACACTATTTTCAATTCTTTCAATCTTCCATCATTGATAATGACGTACATCCATCAAACGTCTAGATCTTTCATGATGACAACACTCCTACTTCTATGCATCCCTATCACAGCCATCTCCATCGACTCCTTTTCAATCACAACCATCATATCCCTCTCTTGTTCCATCCACACTCTCTCCACGTCTCCTACCATTCAATCACAAGATGCATCTTCCACACATCCATCTTCTTCTAACTCTCCACTAACAATTCAATCACTGCTCTTCCAATCTTAAACACTGATTTCAAAACATTGAAAAATCATCCTCACCACTATGTAATCGGATCTATATCTGACAGTTTTAGAACCCGACATCAATTTGGATTAATCAATGAATGTCTCTTTGCATGTTTTCTATCTCAAATCATTCGAAAAAAATATCACAATCGCTCTTTCAGATTAAGTTGGGTGGACTCTATGTAGATGGAGCTTCAATAGTTTTGAAAAATGAATGTTTGGGAGCTAGTGAATCTTCCTCCAAATAAGCTTCCAATCGGTACCCAATGAGTTTATAAGAATAAACCAGATGATCATAGTATTGTAGTAAAGAACCAAAAAGGACTACTTGTTCATGGACTTGCTAGGGAGGAAGGGATTTATTCTACCAATGTTTTTGTCTTTATGACAAAATATATATTAGACTAAACATTAGGGTTTTATTTGTATTATTTCTTACTTGTCATGTTTTAGTCTAAGTTTAGGGTCCTAATTGTCATTAGTCCAAAGTGTCATTAGGCTATAAATAGTAAATGGCAATTAGGGTTTTAAGGGCTTGAATGAGCTAGTAAATTGGGGTTTCCATGTAAACAACATCTTATGCAATTCCATATAGATCAAATCTTACTTTTTGTTAGTGTTCTTCATTTGTTCTTCATGCTTTATGTCATGTGATCCAAATCTTCATCAAATTACTGATTCAAATCTGATTGGGACCAACAATATGGTATCAAAGCCTAATAGAGATCCATCTGAATCATGTTTATTGAAGATTAACTACTGATTTGAAGTTTTGGTGAAGAATTTTTTGAAATAGAAGAAGGTTTTTAGAGAGAGAAAATGGATCTAGTGTGCTTTTAGAAAGAGAAACCAGATCTGATTTAAAAAATCATCAGATCTACAACAATAATCATCAGATCTGTTGATTACTACAACACATTTGAAATCTACAAACTCAGATCTGCAAGAAAATAGAAGAAAATTTCAGATCCGAAAGCTTTTGTCTCACACACAGTTGTGTGTATGTTCTTTGTGTTCTTGGGGCTTCAAATCTCGATCTTGCGACACTAGACCACACCTGAACAAAAGATCAAAAATCAGTGCGAAACTACAGTTTCGGAAATTTCTGCGACACTAGATCTTGGACTTTACGACACTACCTTGCGAAACCATCCAGATCTTTGCGAATCTACCACTTGTTACACCTTTGTACCTGAAAACAAAACCTATTTCCAACAACCAAAACCATATCAGATCTGTATAACCCAACCATACACCATTTCACCCATTTTATCATAGATCCATCATCATTAACCATTCTAAACGCAAAACCTTCAACATTTCAAACAAATCATTTTTAAAAATCATTTCGAACATGTCAAACATCAAAAAAAAAACCAAAACCATACCACTTCAAAATCTATAACCAAATCAAAAACCGAAACCGATTATTCAACACATTACCATAACAACACATTACCAAACATCTAACCATGAACCATAACCCTTGACATCAACAGATCTACAATCATTACCACATCAAATAAACAAATCTATAACCATTTCAGTTTTCTTTAACCAAACCCATACCCCACCATATCCATAACAGATCCGTCTACCACCGCCATAACCACCTCCATACTTGCAACAAAAACAAGAGACAACAGATCGTTCATGCTTATGTGTGTGTTCGTTTAACAAAACAAAAGAGGGAAGAAGGAGAGAGAAGCTGAAGTGTTGTGTTGATGTTATGTTTTCGCGATATTGTTGTTGGTTGTGTTGAACGTGAACATGAACAAATTGTAGTAGCAGATCAATCGTTTTCTGTGTGCATAAAATCAGAAACAAAGAAGAAGATTGAAGATCTTGTGTGTTTATGTGTGTGTGTTTGGTTTAGAAAGACCGAGCAACAATGGTTTTTGTTTGTGTGTGCGTTTCAAACAGGTTGTGTGTGTTTAATCTGTGAAAGAAGGAGCAGCAGCTGGTATATTTATGTGTGTGTGTTTGTTCGAAAAAGATGAAGCATGTGGTGTTGTAGAAGAAGAAGCAACAAATTGTGTGTGAGTGTTTGCTGATGCTATGTGTGATTCCGTAAGTGCAAGAAGAGACCAAAGAAGAAGAAGCAGCATGTTTCTTGTTGTGTGAGTGTGTGAGTTTAGAGAGAGAGATTGTTGTTTATGTGTTTATGTGAAATTTAAAGAAAAAAAATGAAGATGTGTGTGTTTGTACGTAAGTGAGAGAGAGAGAAGTGATTGTGTTGTTGAAGTATTTGTGTTGTTGTTGACTAGTTGTTTAACTAGATTGAGAAAGAGATAAAAGCGGCTGATATGTTTTTTTAAATTTAAATGTAGGGTTAGGGTTAAGTTGTTGAGTTAGTGAGCTTTTGTCAATTGGGCTGAGATTTAGGCTATGAAAATGGACTGTGGGTTTTGGCCTGCAAAATTGGACTGCACACTTTGGTGGGCTGCAACATTTTTTTTTATTGTTTGGCCGGGAGTTAAAGTTTTAAATATTGGGCCAAATTTGTTGGAGACGGTTCATTTCGTCATTGGCCGGGTTGTTATTATTGTTATCTTTTGGGCCTAAATTTGATTAAATGAGTGGAAAATATTTTTGTCAATTGGCCGGGTATTACTAGTGTCACTTTTTGGGTCAAAGTTTTGTCAGTTTAGACCTAAAAATTTGCCCGTTGAAACCAAAGTTTTTTGTCAATGGCCGGGAGTTAGTGTTTTAAATTTTGGGTCTTGTTGGACCTGAATTGTAGTCTAATATTATCAACACGGTCAAATTTAACAAATTCAACGTCAACGGTCAAAGTCAACGCAAAAGTCAAGACAAAGTGTTCCGGACGAAGATTAGGGAAAAGACGTTGAAGACGACAATGTTTGATAGTTAATAAATATATTTTGTGTCAACAAAATATATTTAATCATTTTCGTTTTTGTTAGGGCTCGTTCCTGTTAGAAGATTTACTTTGTTCTTTGTTTATACAAGTTTGTATAGTGTAGGGTTAATTTTGTATTATCCCTAAGTAGTGATGCATAAAGCATGTTGCTAGTGAATGTTAGAGAGAGAGTCTAGATCACAAATACACGTTAGAGAGAGAAACCGTGTGTGTGATTGTATTCTCCTGCACCATTGTACTGCAACTATTGCTTTGATCATCAATACAAGAGAATTATTAAGTAATGAATTGTGTTGCTGATTGAATTGTTGTCTGTGTACGTTGATCATTCTGATTTGGAGCAGTATCGATCCAATTGAATCTATCAATTGGTATCAGAGGTGTTGGTACTGTGTGTTCTTCGCTATTCATTAAACAAAAACATAGCAATATTGCTCAAATCATGATCTGAATGATCCGTTGATGTTTTTAGATCTGATTCATCATCGGAATCATTTCTAATTCACAACAATTGTGAAAAATTCCATCAGATCTAAGGAACTAAGAAGAAATTGAAATTTACTGTTCGATCGATTTTTGCTCAAATTCATCAAAAATGGATCATGTTTTGGATTGATTGATATAGGAGATTGATAATCGATACAAATCACTGCTTGTGTGTGATTTTTGGACAAATTGGGCAAGTTTTGTTAAAAGCCGGGTGAAGAACAAAATTCACTATTCAGCCGCGTGACTTATTTTAGTTGTTTCAAACTTTGTTAGCTTACTTTGTTATTGTTTAGTCGTTTTTATTTTTTTTTTATTTTAACTGTTTCTTTCTAAAATATCAACAAAAACACAAAAATATTTTCTTTAAGTTTTAAAATGGCACCTATTGATGATTCTGATAATCGTGTACCTAGATTGGTTAATCGTGCAGATTTCAAGAACTGGTCAATCAGATTGAAACACCATCTATGCTCAATTAATAATGATTTGTGGAAGCCTATTGATAAAGGACGTCATATTCCTACTCAGACTGCTCCTGACAGTGCAAGCACTTACACAAAAGATTCAACTTAACCTTATCCTGAAGATAATTTACAAGGTGAAGACTTATGAAAGGTCAAGAATGACAGTAAGGCTAATTCCTTAATGTGTAAAGGGCTGCCACTTCAAGTGTTGTCGAGACTGGATGCTTATCAAACTGGCTACACATTATTCAAGGCATTAAAATCAATTTGTGAAGGAGGAGAACAATTAAGAAGTCTCAAGAAGCAGAAACTGAAGAGACAATTAGAATTGTTTGAGCATATTGCTGGAGAATCTGTACACCAGATGATGAACAGATTTGTGCATCTAACAACTGAGATGACAAATGTTGGTGCAAAGACAGATCTTCAAGACCTGAATGATAGACTATTGTGTGCTCTTCCATCTTCATGGAAACAAACAGTGACTTTGTTGAAGCATACAGAGAAGTTTCTAATGGACTTAGATCTTCTTATCGCAAAGATTGAAGAAGTTGAAATCGATGAAAGTTCAAGAAACACTGACAGATCAGGTTCTCATGCTTTGTATAAGTTTGTAGTGAATCCTTTTAATACAGTTGAGAATGTTTTTCTTGCTCAAGATGCTGTTAAAACTGATGATGAGGGTGATTTGTTTGTTGGTGCTAGCTTTTACACTGATTCATCATATCAACCAAGTTCACCAATTTACTCTCAACCTCAATCTCCACCAAGAGTTCAAGTTCAGTCTGTGAAACCTCAAGTAGAAAATCAATGTTCAAGTTCAACAGTTCAAGCTAAAGTAAAAGATGTCATGAACATCTTGTTACAAGATGATGAGACTAAGAATGCATTTACTGCATTCATGGCAAGCTTCCAAGCTTATCAGGGAAGTCATTTGACTCAATTAGATGTTGTTCTTCAAGACCTATTTGAAATGGATCCTGATGACGTTGAAGAGATGGACTTAAACTGGCAAATGGTTATGGTTGCATACCGAACTCAGAAACATGCGTATGTGAACCGTACTTACAGGCCAAATGCAGACAAGACAGTTGGTTATGACAAGTCAAAGGCCAGATGTTTCAACTGTAACTGCTATGGTCATTTTTCAAGGGAATGTAAAGCTCCTAAGAATCAGAATTATAATGGTCAAGCTAGTTCAAGTGGACAGAATCAGTATCAAGGTCAAAGTCAGAACTCACAGTAGTCCTCGAGCTATCAGAACAGAAATCAACGTTTCATCCAAAAGTCATATCAAAGTCTTCCAATGCCAGAACTGAAAGATGAAGGTAAAAAACCTGAAGATCAGAACAAAGCGCTAGTGGTGAGTGTCAAAGATGGATATGACTGGAGTGCTTATGCGGAACAGTTACTTCTAATTTGGCACTTGTCTGTGAAATTGAGGAAGAAGACTGGTCAGAAGAAGGAGACTACCAAATGGTTAATGATGTTAGTGAAGATTCAAAAGAGTAAGATTGGAGTGCAAAGTCAGATCCAACTGAAGAATCTGAATCTGAATCATCCACATAGCGTGGCTATCATCCTTTTTAAGTGAAAGACTTCACCTTCTTCTTCGTTCATATTCACATCTAAATCAACCTTAGGTGAAGACCCATTTGGTTGTTCAGCATGTTTAGTTGCAGGAGTAGATGATGTGGCAATATCAATAGGATCAGAAACAGACTTAACAGCTTCAGTTTCATCCACGCTATTGATTTAGAACCATGCTATTGTTGACCCGTCTGATGCAAAGCTTTTGACCTAATTTTTGAGCCGGCTCATCCACATATAAATACCCGCCTATTCTCAAACTCTTATCATTTTTCACAATCAATTTCAAGCAAATACCATGTATATCAAATCGTTTTATATCATATTCAATCACCAATTCTGTAACAAGTTTTAGAGATTGAATAAGGTATAATCATCATGATCAAACTTCATCGACACTACTATTGTTCTTAAAATCGAAATGTTGATGATGAACAGTAACTGGACTTGAATCGACACTTTGATTTTTAGTGTAAAAACTGAAATCGATTGTTACAACAGGTTGTAGTAACTATTAATCACCAATATTCATCCACTGATCAAAATCAAAACACCTAAAATCGACTGAATCAAAGAAAATTTTAAAATTTATGTCGAAACCGCCATTGATGAACATTGAACTTGTTCATGATTTTGATCATAAATGATGCATAATCTAAACTGAATTGATCAATTGATGCTAAAATTGATCTGAATCATGTAATAAACCTTCATCAAACAAATGACAAATTTGGGATTTAAGTGTCTAATAAGATTAAGACTTTTAAACAATGAACATTAATATTGTGTCACAAAAGTTTTTGAACAAGATGATATTCTCAAACGGTTGATTAACTTAGGTGATAAATGTTAATTTTGATTTGTTATATTATGTCTTTAGTCTTGACTCTTGTTACTTGTTTGATAGATTGTGATAACTAACACACATGTCTTTGTTTGTTATCAGATGAATGATCTCAAGTTTGAACCAAAGCATAATCTTGTGGCTTTATTGGATGAATCTATACCAGAAGCTGATGGCTATAGAGATATGATTCGATTTCTGAGAAGAACCAAGTATGTATATGCAATGTGTGTCAAACCTATTGTATATGCAAGATTGATCAAATGTTTCTGGAGAACAACAGAGGTTGTTACAGATGAGGCAGGTGTATCTGTTGTAAGAGGGAATATTACCAGACAGTTACACATAACTGTGTCTGAAGAGTCTATCAGGACTGCCCTAAGATTGGATGAAGAAGAAGTGGGTGCTCTTGATGAATACACAACTGCTGAATGTCAAGAATGTTTTAAGAATATGGGACATCCTCCTATATTTCCTAAGCAGCAGTTCGTAAGAGCAAGATTGGGCAAACAATGGAAGTTATTGTGTTATGTGATTCAGCAATGTTTATCAACAAGAAAAGCTGGATTCGATAACTTTCATCAGACATTGCATCCCCAATAGTTGCAATTGCCACAAACAGACCTTTCAACATGTCATGATGGATTATGAAGGGGTTTATTTTCAACTTGGTGAAAGGGAAAAGATTCAAATTCTTGATGTATCCTAGATTCTTGTAGTTGCTGATCAACCTTGCACATCCTGTGATTCGTGAAGAAGGTGTGAATGGTGACTTACTCATGACTGAAGACATGAATGCTTTATCTTATCGAAAGATGAGCATTGGAAATGTTGGAGGGATATATCATCATATCTCTCAAGGTGAAGTGATTAATCCTAAAGATCTTGTAGATGATATTCTTGATGCCCTAAAGACTGATTCGAGTGAAGATGATGAGAATGTGTCTGAGAATGAAGAGTCGAGTAGCACTGAAACAGAGAAAGGTAATGATGATGAGAACATTGAAGTTGATACAGAATCTAATCAAGAAGAAGAAGAAGAAGAAGAATTGGTTGTTCCTGAAGTGGAATCAACAAATGTAGAAAATGTTTTTTTGATTGAAGAAGTGAGTGTGCCTGAACATATTGATGTGGTTCAGATTGCACAAGAGATTGTTGCTGAAGTAGAGACTGTGGCACAGGCAGTTGATTAAACTGAAGCTGTTAAGTCTGTTTCTGATCCTATTGATATTGCCACATCATCTACTCCTGCAACTAAACATACTGAACAACCAAAGGGGTCTTCACCTAAGGTTTATTTAGATGTGAATATGAACGAAGAAGAAGGTGAAGTCTTTCACTTAAAAAGGATGATAGCCACGCTATTGGATGAAAATGCTGAGTTAAAGGCATCCAATGAGCGAAAGAAGAGGAGATTAGCAGAATTCTGGGCTATGCATCAAAAGAACTCAAAGATTTTCAAAGAATTAGATGCTGAATATGAAAATCTAAAGATTGATTATGAAGAATTACATGCAGAATGTAATACTTTGCGAGCTGAAAAAGAAGTTCTTGAAAAGTGGTTGAAAGAAGAGGAAACTGAAAATACTGAATCAGATAAAGAATTTGTAGCGGATGAAGACGTTGGAGTATCTGAGAATCCTAGGGACGCCACAGTTTATTACACCAGATCACGACGATCTAAAACTGTGACAGAACTGATTGTTGAATCAGCCCCTATTCCCGATGATGCTGCTGCTATTGTTACATATGACAAAGCGGAGGGAAAACGTAAACATGATGAAGTCCCTGAAATTGTTGAAGAAGATTTATCCATCAAGAAAGCTAGAACCAAGGAAGCAGTTCAGGTTGAGCTGGTTCAAGCTGAAACTGTACAAGCAACTGAAGTGATGGACATATCGGAAGAAGCTGGTCTCTCTGGGTTTGAAACTGAAGTGAATGTCTGTGAAGATATTCCAATCGATCTAGATGCACGATTTGCATATCTGGAAAGGATGAAGTACAATCCTGTTTATTTGAATGGACTTAAAGTTAGTCAAATAAACGAGGAGTATGAAAAGTGTGTTAACACTCAAGATCGAGTAGATGGTGATGACAAAGAGTTCGTTGTTGAACTGGGTGAATGGAGATGACATCGGTTGATATGCGTCAATGGTTACAATCAAGGAATTATCCGTACAAAACTCTGAAGAGATTGAAGGAGTCGCTGAAAAAGGTTGTTGTTAGTTTTCAATCGTCAGAAAAGATGCATAACCGTATGCTCTTTTTGGATTACAATAATCCACAATATTTTGAACTAACCAAAAGGTTCAAAGTATTGGAACCGAAGGATATACCATTGATGGCTCTACCTGAAGACGCACATTCCTATTGGAACCGAAGGATATACCATTGATGGCTCTACCGAAGGATATACCATTGAAGGAAAGATCTGATCGACATGTTTCCTAGTGAGGTGAAAGCGTACCACATTCCTATGGATGTACGTAAGTCATGGCATAAAGCTGCCACAGCAGGTGATATTGTGAGATCACTGCTGAGTAAAGGTCAATCCGTTGCCGACCTACTTGACTCAATGATCGTGCCGGAAAAGTCCAAGGATGTGAAGATCATTGCATGGAAGTATGATAAAGTGTTTGATACGTTTTTTATCAAACGGGTTAATATTTATGTGATGTTAATCACTATTATTCAAGCATCTTCAAACTTCCGGTTCAAGACTTGAAAGAGTTACACAAGCTAAGATTGATAAATCATACAAAGGCTGAGCTTGGTGACAAGTGTGCAATGCTTTTGGATGCAGGAATTAGCCGAATGCCTAAATTTCTGGAATTTCGTGGCCAACAAGAGGATAAAGTTTATTTGGATAATAAGAAGAAGAAGCAGAAAAAGTTGATTCTTCGTGATATGTACTTAGAAGAATTTTCAGATGAATACTTTGATAAAGTAACCGATCCAGGATTGAAAGTGTTCGATGGTTCGCAAAAGACGAAGCCGATACTGAAATTCTTCTATCATGAAGAAACTTTTGAACTCAAGATTTTTTGTGACTTAGAAGATTGGGATCACAATATGATCACATTTTTTAGTAAGTTTGAGCTTAAATTGCTTCATCCATCTTATATTGATCATTTGAGAAGTCACAAGATGGAAAAGATGAAGAATCCGATTGCTGAAGCTCATAGAAAGTTATTTGAAATAATGATTGAAGTTATCGGAGCTGCAACAGAAAAGATCCGATTAAGGAAATTATTACTCAATGCTGACCTTGTGAAGATCAACATTCCAGAGATTGAATTTATGAGGATTACGTCCAAGGATACCTTAGAAGTGCGTGCCAAAGGAAAGAAAAGGCCGTACGAATTTTATGCTAATATTGATTTTGCAGGTATCACTTTAGAAACGCTGAAACAGATGGCTGCTTGTGATATACTCACCAATGAGTCAAAGCCGAGACAAGCCATGATAGCTGAAAAGTTCAAGTCATGTATTGACGAAGCTATTAAAGAGCAAGAAGAATATGCTGGAAAACAGTTGCTGAATGTGAAAGATGAACCTGAAGAGATTGAACGAAGAACTATGATTCAAGAGAGATTGGAGATTGACGAAAAGAAAAGATTAAAGCTGAATATTTTTTATTTTGAAGACCAAAGATAAATCTTAAGGGGAGTATTGTTAGGGCTCGTTCCTGTTAGAAGATTACTTTGTTCTTTGTTTATACAAGTTTGTATAGTGTAGGGTTAATTTTGTATTATCCCTAAGTAGTGATGCATAAAGCATGTTGCTAGTGAATGTTAGAGAGAGAGAGTCTAGATCACAAATACACGTTAGAGAGAGAAACTGTGTGTGTGATTGTATTCTCCTGCACCATTGTACTGCAACTATTGCTTTGATCATCAATACAAGAGTATTATTAAGTAATGAATTGTGTTGCTGATTGAATTGTTGTCTGTGTACGTTGATCATTCTGATTTGGAGCAGTATCGATCCAATTGAACCTATCAGTCTTTTTAGTATTTTATGTAATATATATATTTTGTCATTATTAGACTAAACATTAGGGTTTTATTTGTATTATTTCAAATTGTCATGTCTTAGTCTAAGTATAGGGTCCTAATTGTCATTAGTCCAAAGTGTCATTAGGCTATAAATAGTAAATGGCAATTAGGGTTTAAATTAAGGGTTTTCATTGTAATATCTGATGCAATCAAAATATAGATCAAATTAAGGGTTTTCATTGTGTTCTTTATGTTACTATTTTATCTTTTTGATCCAAATCTTCATCATAAATCTAGTGTTTAAAGGCTTATTGGGACTAACAATTGGTATCAGAGCCTATGGGATCCAAATTTGAATCAAATTTCATTAGATTTGTTGAAAATTGATGGTTGTTCATCAAATTCGTAGAGAGAGAAAGTTGGGTTTTAGAGAGAGAAAGTAAATTTGAGTTTAAAATTTGCTCAGATCTTCATTCAAATCATCAGATTTGTTTAGATCTTCATCATATTTATCATCTCATATCAGATCTATACAAGAAAAGTAGATAAAATCATCAGGTCTGAGATTTTCTCTCACACACAGTTGTGTGTGTGTTCTTGGTGTTCTTTAAATCTGCAAGATTGGCGAAACTAGTTAATACCTGAACGAAAGTTCAAAATTTTGAACGAATCTATGCTGTTATGCTGCCCGAGCATTTGCATAGCTTCGCCCGTTTTTCTTAGCGAACCTATAAGTTCGCCGACACTTTGTAAGCCGGCGAACCTATAGGTTCTTGCGACACTACCTTGCGAAACCATCCAGATCTGAGCGAACCTACCATTTGTTGTCATACTTCCTGCACCAACGATCAATCAAACAAACACATTTAACATATTACCAACCCTACTTTAACCCCTACCCAAAACCAAACACAATCATGCATACATGTTCATAATACCTCTTCATCACGGATCTACAATCAAACCCAAACAAAACCAACCTAAAACCAACAAACTTGACTGCTTTTTGTAGATCTAAGCTAAACAAGTGTAGATCTAAGATTTACACCTTAAATCAAAACCATATCCACTTTAACCCGCCCGCCAAAACCATTACTCCTTCCCAAACCTGTTTTCAAATCAAAACACCAAACTCGAAACCATTACCATTTTCACCCTTCACCATACCCATCCCCCATCATCTTCACAACCACCATTGAACCCACATCACTCTCACATCATCACCACCTCTAACCAAACCATACAACCGCACTGTTTCACCTTTAAAATCACTTAAAACAAACAAAAAGAAAAGGGTAGAAGAAGAAGCAACAGATCTATTGATCTTGTTTGTGGTGTTGCTGCCAAAAAGAAGAAAAAGAAACGAAGCTTGTATGTGTTTTGTTGGTTGTCGGATGTTGATGTTGTGTTTGTGTTGAAGATCTTGTGAGTTTGCTGTGTGTGTTCGAACAAGACGAAGAAGTAAAGACATGGTACATGTGTGTGTGTTGTTTCTGCTGACAACAGCTACATGAAGTGAGAACTGGTGTTTGTGTGTGTTTGTGTTTTGTTTGAAAGAAACCAAACTTCAGAGCAACTTGGTTGAGAAAGAGACGAAGAGCAGTAGCAGATCTAGCGTGTGTGTATTGTTGCAGTTGAACGAACAAAGAAGATGCCGTAGAATTTTGTTGATGTTGTGTGTTGGTTAACAAGAGAGTGTGAAATTTCGTTTTTTGAGTTCAAACAAAAGGCAGCAATTTTTGTGTGTGTGTTCTTGCCAACTTAGAGAGAGAGACCAACAGATTTCGAAGTGTTTTGTGTGTGTAGTTGTCTGCGAATTTGAAGAAAAAGGGAGAGTAGGTTGAGAGTGTTTGGTGTTTGAGTTCAAAGAAGATAAAGGAGCCTCTGGCTTCGGTTGACGACCCAGGATAAAATAGAGTAGAGTGAAGCCTGCATACCCAAAGGGGGCGCTGGTTAAATTTTTAGATAAGGTTTTGAAGACTTTGCATTTAAAATGGAGACATTGAATTTACGGCTTATTGTTTTTATATTAGAGTTTTTGTTGAGTTTATAAAGGGTGTTAACATGGGCTGATCTTGTAACAATTGAATTGGGCCGAAAATTGACATAAATATTAAAAAAATTAATTAACGTTTGTTCTCTTTCAGAGAACCTTATTTTGAAAGATCATTTGAAAGAAACATTTGAAATCTCGTATTCCGGACAAACTTATATACGAAGGATCCATTGTTTATGTTGGAAGGATGTGGATTGAAAACATGAGAACTTGTTTAAAAAAGGTCGGGTGTTAACTTCTTAAATTTTGGGCCATTTTTGATAAAGTTTGTTGGTATTACTTTTGGCTGGGAGTTAGTGTTTTAAATATTGGGTCGTGTTGGATTCGGTTCGTTTTATGATCACCGGGTGTTAAACTTAAAATTTTATCGGCGCTTTCGTTAAAGTCGTCATTAAATTTTGAAAGGTGACGTCTTTTGGCCGGGTTATTATTTTGTCAATCTTTGGGCCTATAAAAAATTTGTTCGCTGAGACAAAAACATTTTTGACATTGGCCGGGTATTATTATTGTTAATCTTTGGACCAAAATTTTGTCATATAAGTTGAAATATTTTTGTCATTGGCCGGGACTTTCTAAAATTTATTTTTAGGCCAAATTTTAAACGGATTATCGATTAAAAAAATGGCTTATGAAGAACTTTTTAAATCCTTCGAATCTGATGATCTCACAATGGCACAAAGCCGGTTTGATAATTTTGCAGATTTAAAGAATGAAAGGATGCCATGTTTCTCAATCGATTTGTGATGGTGGCAAGTGACCTGAAGAAGCATGATCCAGAACTCGGAAATCATGAACAGGTTCAGAGACTGCTTGATTCTCTCCCACCAGAGTGGAGTTCACATGGAAAATCTATTAGAAGAGAAAGAGGATTTACTGATTACAAACTGGTGGAGGTGATGAACAAACTAAAAGAAATGGAGTTGGATATCAAACGTCGTGAGTACGATGAAGCGATGTCTCTGAATTCAAAGATCACCTCAATCTCCAAAGAGAAACCAGAAGAGATATCAATTTCTGCCTCCAATTTCAAAGGTTTACCGAAACCTGAAATTGAAAAGGTACAAAGGGAGATTAAGCACACATCAGTGGGTAAAGATGGAGCAGAATTAAATGATAAAGCTTGTGATGATGAGAAGGAGGAGGAACAAAAGACAAATATCAGAGTCTGCAACTGCGAGAATGATCTTGCTTCTGAAAAAATCATCATGTATCTTCCATACGAGACAGTTCAGGATATGTGTTCTTCTGATTGCGTAACTCGTTTATTTGGTATTTATAAAGCTAACAGATTTGTTAATCGAAAATGAAAAATATTTGACTCGGGTAAATAATGAACTTAAACTTAACGAGTCAAAATATTTTGTCAAATTAAGAGAAGCTTTGAAAGAAAATGAACATTTGAAAACGAGTCTTTTGAAAAGAAATGTGGAAGTCAATATGCTAACTGAACGTCTCGCCCTGGCTGAGTTTGAAAGTTGTAAGTTGCAAACGAAACTCGAAAAATGGACATTTTCGGGGATGAAACTTGAGGATTTAATCAAAAGCCAGCGGGGGGCTCATATTAAGACGGGGTTGGGTCATGAAGATAAGGCTTTTGTATATCCTCCTCCCAGCACTTACTGTTACTCTCCTACACCAACCCCACACCCGACCAATGAGTTGGTTCATGAGATAATTAAGAAAGATACTGATAGTTTGCATGCAGGATTGGAGGATGTGAATCTTAAAGTGATGCGAGATGATTATGAGTCCCTGACTGGTATTGGATATAGTAAACCGGATGCTGTCAGTCAAGCAAATGATTGTTCAGTTTCTGGCGTTAGTAAATTTTGTACCTTCTGTTTCTTCTAATTTCTTTGATAAGTTTAAAGCAGGTGAAATTCCTACGTTTGAGCCTGACAGGAGTGAGAAGGATGAGTTAAATCATGAATCATCTAATCATCAAGCTGCAACTACATCAACATACTCAGTTCCTGTCAATCAAGATCTGCTGGAAGCACAAGTGATCATTGAAGACTGGACAAGTTCAGATGATGAATCAAATACAAAGGAGGGTCTCGGGGATTCAAAGATCAAGATGTCATCTGAAACTGTCAAATCTGAAATGCCTCCAAATTCTGAATCAAGACAAATCCGGATCTCAGTTTCAACTACAAAACAAGTTAGTCAGCCATCAAAAGCTCAAAAGAAGAAGCCTTCACCTCTGTCCATCATATCTCAAGTTTGTAAAAGACTTGAGAACAAGCAAGTGAAAATCTCATCTCCCGTTCGACAAACCACAACTCAACAAAAGAATCCACAAGTTTGTTTCTCTATCACTACTCGACAAAAGACGCCACAAGCCTCTCAACAAGTTGCATCAAGCTCGAAGAAAGCCCTACCCCTACTGCTCCACACGGGCCAGTCAAGCATCAAAAGCCATTCAAGGCTTGCTTCAAGTGTGGAAAGGATGATCATGTGCTCAAGAAATGCCCAAAAGGACATGCTTCGGACGGTAAATGTTGGTCCATCATGATCGTGATTTCAGTGCTATATTGACTTGTTTAACAACAAAATACCCAAGATTTGAACAACAAAGTATATAATAACCAAACAAACCCAATAACAAGATTACACAACATAAATGAGGTATATAAGCTACAAAGATAAGAAGAATATGCTCCTAGCACCTCAAATGAACGATTACACAACACAATCAGTGAATAAAAGTCTTGGTTTAAAGATGTGCAAAAAGTTCTATAAAGATGAGGATAAGGTTACAATATATAGCAGTGTTAGGTTCGCTGATAGATTCGCTATAGCGAATCTATCTAGCGAACCAACACAGGTTCGCTGGGCACAATTAGATTCGCCCAGTCGATACCTAATACAAAAGATAACATGAACTGCGGGCGAATCTATAGATTCGCCCGTAGGTTCTCTAGAACAACTACAAATACAAGTCATACAAATACATACAAAAGTAACACCGACAAGCCGGTGAGTCCAACCTATACATAGTGACTATCAATACTTCCCCTAGGTTGGACCTCACCTGGGGAAGTCTTCTAATTTAGCTCCGTCTTGATCTTGGCTTCAAAGATATTCAACGTACGCTCCTGCCCTGTCTTCAATTCCGGCCAAAGGATTTGTAACGTCTTCTGATCTGGCCTCATCTTCACTAAACACTAACATAGATTCCACAAACTCTGCATCTGTGACCTCAGTATCAGGCATTTGTTGAACTGTCGTTTCCGCCTGAGTTTCTACAGTTTGCTCCTCGCCAAAAACCTCCAAGTCTATCACCTGCACCGGTTTCTCAAATCTCCTTTCAATGGTTTGATCCAGCTGTCTTGATAGGTCATCCATCTCCAATTGCTGATCATCAGTTTTCCTCAATCTGTCATTCACCAATCTCAATTCTGCACGGATTCCTCGGGCTTTGTTTGCGACCTTCACAAACAGGTTCGCTTCAGTAGCAGTATCATCTCCAGCCCCGTGCTTTATCCTGTTCTCGCACAACACTCTCAGATCTTCATCACAGAAAGAAAAGATCTCCATTGGGTCAAACAATCTGATTTCAGGACGATCTTCTCCTTTTAATCTGATAATAGCTTCACCCGTGCTGTTATCGTAAAACCATTTAAAGAAATCCTGCAGTCTGGGTGGCTGAGTGTCAGGAACCCGAACCCTGGTCATTATCTTTGGTGCAGCAATCTTTAACACAATCTTTCCCTTCCACGAGATCCAATGCCTATCTTTCTTCTGTCTCATCCTCCTAGGCTTTTGGTACCCAAAGTCAACAAAATTAGTCTTTGCAGCCTCCTGGATTGTAGCTTCGAACGCACAAGCCCTTCCGCTTTCTTCTTTCCCCAACAATGGTAGCTCTGCCAGCCTACGCAAGTCCCATCTTGGTAAGGTAGCTAAGTGCTTCCTGTTCTTGATGTAACTGATGTCACCGCCCCTTCTTTTGACCATATAAGCATCCACCAAACAATTATACTTCCACGCTATGACCTGCCTATCTAGCTGTTTGGTGTTGGGTTCATCTAGGTGTTGAAATATCGGCACTTCGGGTACAGCTTCTTCTTCCTTTCGGAACCATTCAGATTTGTCTAGTTCTACATGCTCGAACTGGTAACTCACTCCCTTTTCTTCCACCTTATATGTTTCCGGCTCATCATCAAGATCTTCCTCACTTTCTGCATCTACGTCCAATTCTGGTTCATCTATCAATGTGTAGTCCTTACCAGATCCTCCGACCACTTCTTCTCCTTCGAAAACATCCAAATCAATCCCCATTTCCTCGTCAAACTCTTCATCGACGGCTTTCCCTTTTCCTTTGTCTCCAAAATCAACATCCATTAACGGATACTTTGCAGCATCCGTTAAGGAGTTCAGTTCGGCTTCAGTTATAGCGGGTTCAGTCCCTACTTTTTCCTTCAAACTGTTTAACTCCTTGAAAATTCTCACCATCAAACATTGCTGATCCTTCATCATTCTACCCATCTCATATATAACCGTTGATTTCTCAGCGTCCTGTTTTTCCAGTTCTTCATACCTACCTTTCAGCTCCACCAGTTCTCCCCTCAAACTCTCAATTTGACCCTTTAATTCACCCATTGATTCACCCGATGTACCGCCAGTCTCGTGCCTTGCTTTCTTTGATGTTTCAGTTTGAGCATCCGACTTCCTCTTCGTTCGCTGTTCCCTACCAGCATCGATCTCAGCCTGAATTTCATCAATCTCTCGATCGAATGAATAATCTTTTTCTTTGGCATACGCTTTCCGTTTCTTCATCTTCTTCTCTACAATCTCTATATCCTCTCCACCCCTTTTCCTTTCAGTCTCAATCAGCCTTTGAATTTGTACCCATCTTTCAGCCGGATACATATTTTCCCATAAAAACGACATCCTACCAACGCAATCTGATCTCACCGCCTTACAGTCCTTGAAGATTCTCGAATGCATTTCCCATATCTTCAGTTCATTACCTACAACTGGCAGATTAGGCAACTTGTCATTCAGAATCATTTGGATGAACCTCGGATACATCAACCACTTAGCGGCTTTGGTAGCATGGATGTTCTCGAGAATGTAGTTGAAGATCAGCTTCGCAAGATTGGCTTTTTGTCCCCGACAAAACAGCATCATTGCCCGTGCCCAATCCAAATTCAGACCGTCGGTTCCCCCTTTCCTATGATCCAGGCACATGATAAACACGTGTGCAATGTACCTCCAGTCCTGGATCAAATAGGACTTCACAAATTCCATTTTCTTCTCACCAGGCATCGGACCCTCATACCCAGCGGTCCTAAAAGCTCCATAAACTTCTTCAGCAGTCATACTGACCTCCTCACCCACATCCTCTTCTAACCTCAAGATTCTAGCCAGATCGGCTTCAGTAAACTCCAAATCATATCCGCCGACTTTGGCACAAATACGTGATGGCTGTACCGACACGTTCAACACCGCAGTTCGCCAGAAATCCCGAACATGCAGCTCATATATAGTGGGTGAGTGAGATATGGCGTAATGTATGTGAGAGGATTTCAGCCATTTGATAGAATCTCTATAGCTGCCGGCCTTTTCATGATTCTCGTCAAGTAAAGCACACATGTTGTGCTTTCTTTCGAAGAATAAAGTCGACATTGTGCCTGAAAAATAAACGGAGATTGATCAGAAACGAAGATTTGAAAAACAGTTAATAGATTCGCTGGAAATTAGGTTCGCTGAAAGAGCGAACCTGAGATTTTGGCACCAGAACCTATAGATTCGCTGACATGAAAAATCAGTCATCTTGGTCGAGCGAATGTATAGGTTCGCTAGAAACAGTCGGGCGAATCTATGTTGTTGCGCGGGCAGCATAACGACATAGGTTCGCTCGAAGTTTTGAACTTTCGTTCAGATTCGCCAGACGAACACATAGGTTCGCTGGAAACCCTAGTTTTTGAAAAACGGCCAGAATCACAAACAATACATCATTATCAAGCATACAAAGCAACAAAAGATCAAAATAGACATCAAATGAGGCTGTTATGAAGTAAATTACTAACTATAAACACCAAATCAGTCATTTAATCAACACACAATCATAGATCGACAGATAAAAACAAGATAATGGTGCGATTAAGGGTTTAAACAGAGATTAAGATGAAATCGATCACATACCAGACAATAAAGTGATGTTTAATGTGTGAAAAAGCCGGTTGAAGTGAGAATCGAACGTTTGTGAGTGAGTTTTTGAAAAGCGTGCTACAGTACAGATGACAGCGAATGTGTGAGATATTTCGCTGTCACTGTATATATATACAGGCACAGGTTCGCTGGAAGACAGACCAGCGAACTTTAGATTCGCCAGAAGACCAAGAGTCAAAACGGCCTTCGGCGCGGTGCAAAAAGGTTGCGGGCGAACCTGAGATTCGGGCGAACCTGTAGATTCGCTAGCAGGTTCGCTCGCACACAAATTAAAATATTTTGGATTTTCTTAAAATCTTTGAAACTCCATGAAACCGTCCCACGAATTCAACGCTCCAAAAATAAACATATACATATTTAATCCTAAAAATACTAACATAACAAGATAGGAGTTAGAAAAATAAAATAAAATAAAATAGAATAAAATAACAGAAAGGAATTTAAACGATAATAAGGATATATATTTTTCATGATGTTTTGAGCAGAATCCGGAGAATCATCGATTGGCGGGATTGCAGATATGTTTGTCCATTTAAACCCATGCCTTAGTCCTTTCAACAAGAGATCAGCAGCTTCTTTTATCATGTTTATGGTTTGATTGAAGAAGCTCAGACAACTCGGTCCCCACAGACATCTAGGTAAAAAGAACAAGTTCTATCATCATAGTATATCTGAGCAATACGATTGACTTTGCTTGAATTTCAATGATCAACTTTTGAATGTTGATCGATGCATTTGCTTCTTTTGACACTTGTGCAATTTTTTGCATCTTTTCTTTGTGAGTGGAGCTTGTCAGCAATTGATTCATTTGAACCCAATGCGACTTATTATTTGGGAAACTCAAATAGTTCAGAGCTCCAGGTCTATACCGATGTATAACAGTGGAGATAAACATTTGAGCATGCTCGGTGAATCTTCAGGTCAATACTTCCGTATAGCAGAGAAGATTCACCAACTCCAGGTCAATACTTCCGTATAGCAGAGGAGTTAAGCACTTGACTCAATACGTTCTGAGGAGTTAACGAGTAACTCACACAGAGGCTTTTCCGAAGAGCATCACTAGCAGCTTTTTATTTTATTTGTTTTGCATACTAGAAACTCGATTCGGGGATAGGGCGAGGGTGATTTGGGATGTTTAGGGAAATCAAGGCAAAGATTTGACGCTCTCAACCCATTTTTGACAGAACCCTTATCTTTGTGCAATCCAATCATGTCAAGGAGATAATCCTTGTTGTTGAGATCTTGAACGTTATGTTTGGCTGCACAATCACTGTTTACTTTGTTTTTCAAGCTGAGCCTATCTGACATATCCCAAACGCAATGCTTCTGACCTCCTTCAACGACTCTTCAACAACAATCAAAATGGAGATCCTGAAATAGCAAAATTTGAAAAACTATAATTAGTTAATCTTTTATATCTTTTATATCTCCCCTAAAATTTCTATATAATAGCTATCTAATAAGAAATTTTTGTTTTTCAGATTTTTCTTAATATATATATACAGAATAAAAGAAAGATAAAAGGAAATAAAATAAAAGAAAGATAAAATAAAGTAACGGAGCTATGAATCGAGTGACCCACGGAAATTTCAAAGAAGAAGAAGAAAAGATTATTTACATATTTACAAATGTATTCTCACAGGAAAAGGTTTTTCAAAAAGATATAAGTCCCAGCATGGAGATCAGTTCATAAAAACGTGGTTTGTCAAAAGTTTTTGTGAAAAGATCAGCTTTTTGCTTTCGCGTTTCAATAGGAATAATATCAATAAACCCCTTTTCCTGTGCATCCCGGATTGCATGAATTCTTGTTTCAATGTGCTTGGTGCGAGTTTGATGAATAGGATTCTTGGCAATTCCAACAGCTGCTTCATTATCACAAAAAAGTGGCGTACGAAGAAAGTTGATGCCATAATCCATCATCTGATGTTGAATCCACAGCACTTGGCAACAGCAACTTGACGCAGCTATGTATTCTGCTTCTCCTGTGGACAGGGAGACGGTTGTTTGCTTCTTGCTTTGCCATGAAACAAGACATTCTCCAAGGTATTGACATCCGCCAGTGACTGATTTTCTGTTAATCCTGCAACCAGCATGATCACTATCAGAAAAGGCATGTAAATCAAAGTTCCCACCTTTTGGGTACCAAAGTCCCAAACGAGAGGAACCCTTAAGGTATCGGAAAATTCGTTTAACAGCTTTTTCATGTGATTCTTTTGGATTGGCTTGGAAACGAGCACAGTAACACACGGCAAATGTTATATCTGGTCGGCTGGCAGTCAGATAAATGAGAGATCCGATCATCGAGCGGTACCGATGAGCATCCACAGGATTCCCATTATCATCGGAAGTAAGGCATGTTTGAGCTGTAAAAGGAATCAATTCAGGAGAAGAGTCATCCATGCCAAACTTCGTGAGGATTTCTTTGATATATTTCTCTTGGTGGATAAGAATGCCATCAGGCTTTTGTTCCACTTGTAGCCCCAAGAAGAAACACATCTCCCCCATTATAGTCATCTCAAAACGATCCATCATCACCTTCTCAAATTCTCTACACAACCCTTCATTAGTCGAACCAAAAATGATATCATCAACATACACTTGAACGATCAGCAGCTCGCCATTAACCTCCTTCTTGAACAATGTCATATCTATAGTCCCACGAGAGAAACCTTTGCTGAGAAGATACTGTGTCAGAGTTTCATACCAGATCCGTGGAGCTTGATGCAACCCATACAAGGATTTATCAAGCTTGTAAACCTTTGACGGGAAATCGGGATCCTCGAAACCTGGTGGTTGACATACATAGATCTCCTCATCGATATCTCCATATAGAAATGCACATTTCACATCCATCTGATAAACTTTAAAGTTTTTGTTCGCAGCATGAGCAAGAAAGATTCTGATGGCTTCCAGGCGAGCGACTGGAGCAAAAACTTCGGTGTAGTCAATCCCCTCCTCTTGAGCAAATCCTTGAACAACCAGTCTCGCCTTGTTTCTGATTACAACACCACGATCATCTGGCTTGTTTCGGAAAACCCATTTAGTGCCGATTGGACACTTATTAGGAGGAAGATCAACCAGTTCCCAAACTTTAAGCTTCCTAAATTGCTGTAGCTCCATTTGCATGGCATCCACCCAACTTGGATGTTCAAGTGCTTGTTTATAATTCTTTGGAACAACTTGAGACAGAAAGGCAGCATAAAGACATTCATTAATCAAACCACTCTGACTCCGAGTTCGCACACCATCAGTAATAGATCCAATGATATAATCGTGAGGATGGTTTTTCAAGGTTTTGAAGTCAGTGTTGAGGAGTAAAGGATTTGGTTCGGTTGATGATGGTGTTTGATTAGATGGTTGTGAGGGTGTAGGAATTGTATTAGCAGTATTAGTGGCAGAGGATTGAATGGTAGTAGATGTGGATGGAATATCTGATGGAGAAGTTTGAACAGTTTGAGGTGATGGAGGTGATGGAATGTCAAATGAAGTGGGAGGTAGTTGTGTAGCTGATGTCGAAGGTTGTGGTTGTGATGGTGTAGATGGATGATTGGAAATAGAAACTGATGTGTGTGGAATGATGTCATCATCGTTAGAGTCAGGAAGATTAAATGATTTGAAAATGGTGGTTGAATCATAAAACCATGCCGGTTCACTACCAATACTGGTAGTGTTTGACTCTTGCCAGTCAACATAGTAGGACTCTTGCACAATCCGCGTTCGCTTGTTGTAAACACGATACGCCTTTTGTGTGGTCGAGTATCCCACAAAGAAGCATTCATCAGAGACAGCCCCAAACTTCGTCTTCTGATCTTGAGTATTCAAAAGAGTGCAAGAACATCCAAAGGGGCGTAGAAAATCAATCAGCGGCTTAATCCCTCGAAACAGTTGGTATGAAGTCTTCATCTTTTCCTTGACAATCAGTACCCTGTTAAGAACATAAGCTGCACAATTAACTGCCTCATCCCAGAAAATAATTGGAAGCTTTGACTCAATCAGCATAGTTCTAGCGGCCTCCACAAGGGTTCGATTCTTCCTTTCAGCAACACCATTTTGTTGTGGTGTTCGGGCGGCGCTAAACTGTCTGAGAATACCCCGTTGTTCACAGAAAGAGTTGAAGATATGGTTTCTGAATTCAGTTCCGTTATCGCTTCTGATGGCTTAAACCTTTTTCTTTCCAAGAACCTCGATTAGAGGAATCAGCTTCATCAATTCTTCGGCAGTCTCACTCTTGTTTGCCATGAATCTCACCCAGGTGTACCTAGAGTAATCATCTGTGACAACCAAGCAATAAGACTTTTTAGCAATAGATTTTACACTTATTGGACCAAATAAATCAGTATGTAACAATTCGAGGGGTTCTAAGATGGTATTTGTAATTTTAAGTTTATGTGGCTTTTTGTGCTGTTTTCCTTTAGCACAAGCCATACATTTCTCAACCACTGAAAAGTCTTTGAGTGGTAAACCCCTAACCAAATTGTTCTTAACCAATTTATTCAGAATTTTAAAATTAATGTGCCCTAAACGTTTATGCCACAAAAATGATTCAAAAGATGAAGCTTTAGACAGAAGACATGTCACGGTGGAGTTTGATTCTTTTGATCCCATATTCAGCATATAGGTATCATTTCGTCTCGGAGCTCGCATGATCACCATATCTTCAGGAATAGTAAACTCTGGCTTCAAGAATAGGCATTCATTTGGAAGAAACATCACGGGAATATTCTTATCACAGATTTGTGATACACTGAGAAGATTAAATGCCAGTTTAGGGACATAGTTGACGTCTTCCAAAGTAAGTGAGCCATTTGAGACTTCTCCTTGACCAATCATCTTGCCACATTTCTTGTCTCCCGCAAAAGCAACATAACCGCCATTTATGATCCTATAGTTAGTCAGAAGGTCCTTCAACCCTGTCATATGTCTGGAACATCCGCTGTCAATATGCCAATGACTATTTACAACGGCATTAGAATGTTCCTGACAATTATTAAAAGAAATGAAAAGTTAGACCTTTGAAATTGGCACCCAAGCCTTTGTGTACTTGGGTGGTTGAGCAGATGAAGAATTACAAAAGAAATTATTTACAAATGTGTTTAATCTTTTTCCGAAAGATTTTTGCTTTGAACTATTTTGGATTAACTTAGGGCATTGCTTGACAGTATGACCAGTATTTCCACATTTAAAACAATGAGACTTCAAACCAGTTTTGGAAATTCTGTTAACAGGAATTTTATCCATTTCAATTTCCTCATCACATTCAGACAGTTGAGAGTTGCAGTCAGTGTAAGTGTCATAGAATTCTTTTAACTTAACTGTTGTGACTTTAACTTTATCAGATTCAGGTTTTGGTTTAAGAATGTATGAAAAAGATGATTCCTTGTCTTTTGGTTTTGAAATTCTCACAGGTGTGAAAGATGGAATTTGATGAGTGAAGAACTTTTGAAAACAGTTTGTTTTGGTTTGACTTTCAGAGACATGACCTGAAAGTTTGTCTTTGTCATTCACACACACATTGTGAATCAAATCAACATTCAACACATTAGGGTTTGAAGTAGAGCACCCTAGATTACTATTAAACATGGAATTGTCTGAATGTGACACATTACTACAAACAGAATTAATTAAACTAATGTCTTCAAAAGACTTCTTGGAATCAGAACTACTGCAATCACTACTGCTAGAACAACCGAGCCCAACACTCCCACCATATGCGTAGTCCTCTCTAACTTCCTTAAGATTTACTTCACTTAAACCTGCAATGGAACTGTCAGTATCATTCTGTATAATCGCTTGAATTAACTCATTTGAGGGATGAGGAATAGGTGTAGGAGAGTAACAGAAAGTACTAGGTGGAGGATATGCATATGTTTCATTGTTACTAAGACCCAAACCTGTCTTAACTCTGGCCCCCCTTTGTTTCTTGCAAAGTTCCTCCCTTTTCATACCAGATATCGTCCACTGCTGCAATTTGTTTTTAAGTTTTCTTGTTTCAAATTCAGCAAGTGTAACTTGCTCAGTCAAGTAGTTTATTTCACAGTTCTTTTCCAAAAGAGTTCTTTTTAAGTGTTCATTTTCCTTTAAAGCTTCTCTTAACTTAACAAAATATTTTGATTCACTTAATTTAAGCTCTTTGATGGTTCTTTTTAATTCGTTTTCGTTTGACATTAACAGTTTGTTAGCTTTGTATATGCCAATTAAACGAATTTTGCAAGCAGATGAACACATATCTTCAATAACATCGTAAGGAAGACCAATTACCAGTTTTTCGGCAGCAAGAGCACGATCACACTGGCAGTAGGGAGTGCTTCTTTTGAATTCATCAACTGCATCTAGCCTTGCCTTCTCAATCATTTCTTCCAAAGTAAGCTTTGACTCCTCCTCATGCTTCACTTCATTAATAGCAGCTTCACAAACCAACCCTGAATGATTCAGATGTCCTTGAACAATAACATCTGATTGATCTTTATCAGCATTCTCCACTTTCTCTTCCTCATCTTTTCCATAAAATTCTTTGAATGGATCAAAGCAATTTATATCGTTGTCATCAATCTCAGCAATCTCAGCAACAAGGGCATGATTTATCTCCTCCTTGGTTTCTTCAATTTCTGCACTCCAATCAAAGTTGGTGAGTAGTGCAGTTTCATTCTTTGACTTTGCTTCCTCAACCCTTTCTTGATTTGGAGCAGATCTTGGATTTGCAGAGTTTACTGGCTCAGTAACAATTGGTAAAGGGCATTCCCTTTTGAAGTGGCCCAATTGTTTGCAGTTATAGCATCTTAACTTTCCCTTGTCATACCCCAGCTTACTATTCTGTCCCTGAGTTCCAAAGTTTCTTCTACCGGTTCTTTCCATGAATCGTCTGGCACGAAAAGTGAGCATAGCCATCTGCCATTGGATGTCTGTTTCCTCCAGATCATCAGGATCCACCTGATACATATCTTCTACAGTCATACCCTTCCCTTTTAACTCACCAGCAACAAGAGCTTCATAACTGTGCACAAACATTCCAAATAAAGCCATGGTGTCAGATGGAATCTGAGTGGTGACAGATGCATTTGAGCTTGAACCAACATTTGAAGGTGCACCAGCAGATTTAGTAGACACATGACTTGATGATCCTCTAGATGCAGCACTGTATATATATGAGTTTGCAGCAGATGAAATAAGTGCAGCATTTTGAGAAGGAATGTTTGGAACCATCATTGACTGATTATATTCTCTTCTCTTCACATCAAGGTCGAAAGACTTCAGCTTGTTTATAACGTCCATCAGTTTGTAGTCAGGAAAGTTTCTTTCTTGTTTCAACAGCTTGATTTGAAGACTCCACTGAGGAGGAAGAGAATCTAACAGTTTTGCAACTTGTTCATGATTGCCCAGCTTATCATCATATTTCTTCAGATTACTTGACACAGATAGGAATCGATTTGTAATATCAGTCAAGTTCTCTTGTGAGTACCCCACGAAAGAGTTGAATTCTTTTTCAGCTTGCGCTTTTCTATCCAGTTTCAGATCCTCATTGCCATCATAAAACTCACACAATGCATCATACAAGCTTTTTGCAGTTGTGTGTTCAGCAAACCTGTTGAAGATGTCCTGATGCAAGCAAAGTATCAATGCCCCTAGTGCCTTCTTGTCACGGTCAAGTAACTTGATATCTGTTTCAGTAAAAGTACTTGAATCTGTGTTTATTGAAGTGACGGTTCCTTCAACTGTTGTTGGCACGTGCGGACCATTTACTATAGATTCCCATTGGTTGTAGTCCGTGTAGTAGAAAAATGCTTTCAAACATCTTTTCCAATCTTCAAAGTTTTCACCACTAACAAGCCTCGGTGGCCTGTTAGGTTGAACGCTATCCAGATCATTCATATTTAGTGTTGATGAAGTCATAACTTTGAACAGATTATAGATTCGCTGAAGACAAACAGATTCGCTGGCAAGATTCGCTCAAAGAACACAGCAGATTCGCTGATAGATTCGCTGATGACAGATTCGCTAGACAAGCAAACAGAATCGCTGACAAGCAAGCACAGTTTCGCTCGCCTGATTTTGCAGCAGTTTCGCTTGCACAGTCAGCCAAACAAGTGAACTTTCGTTCAATGATATGTCAGATTCGCTGGCCACAACACAAACCAACAGAATAAAAATTTGAATTAGGTTCGCTGGATGAACAGCTAGTTTCGCTGGATGAGCAGATAGATTCGCTGGATAACGAACCAGGCTGTAACAGTATGAAAACAACCCGAACACCTTCAAAACTTGACCATTTGCATACACGTTTGTTTTAAAAGCTTCCCATGACCAAAGAACACAATACTTGAGCAAAATACAACTCCAAAACACCAAAACAAGCTTAGAACAGAATCAAGTAGTGTTTCAACTCAAAAACCCCAAAATCAACATAAAAATCACTAGAATCAAACAATCAAGAGCACTAAGGCTCTGATACCATATTGTTGGTCCATCATGATCGTGATTTCAGTGCTATATTGACTTGTTTAACAACAAAATACCCAAGATTTGAACAACAAAGTATATAATAACCAAACAAACCCAATAACAAGATTACACAACATAAATGAGGTATATAAGCTACAAAGATAAGTAGAATATGCTCCTAGCAACTCAAATGAACGATTACAGCAGTGTTAGGTTCGCTGATAGATTCGCTGTAGCGAATCTATCTAGCGAACCAACACAGGTTCGCTGGGCACAATTAGATTCGCCCAGTCGATACCTAATACAAAAGATAACATGAACTGCGGGCGAATCTATAGATTCGCCCGTAGGTTCGCTAGAACAACTACAAATACAAGTCATACAAATACATACAAAAGTAACACCGACAAGCCGGTGAGTCCAACCTATACATAGTGACTATCAGTAAAGGCAAACAGGTTTGCTTCTCCGAATCAGTGTCTAGAAAGAATCCTCCACGTGGAAAAGGTAAACAGGTTTGTTTATTTGAATTTCAAGTTAATAATCATACATCTTTGAATGGTCGGATGACGAACATTCCATCCCTACCTTCTCATGTGAAGCCGGATTCACATGATTCAAAGATGAATGTGACCACATCATCAAAATCAAAATCTTTTTCCTCGGGGATTAAACAGAAAATGATTTCCAAATTTAACTCTTTCAAATCGAAAATGTTTGAACCTACACAAATTTCGAAAATTAAAAAGAAAGATGAAAAGATAAGTGATACAAAAACTCGTTGTGTGTTTAAATAGTTGTACTACGCTGATGAAAACAGAACGCCCAGGACTACGATGTCCTGGGTTCCCCTTTTTAACTAATCTGTTGATGAGTGCAGGAACATTTCAGGAGGACTATTAGTAATCCGGTTTACTGACAGAGAATGTTCCTTATTCAAATTTGAGGCGGAACAAACATGTTATGGTTCTGGTATCTTATCCACATTCTAGATCTTTCTTTGATTTTCACAGCCACTGCATTTTTCTTGATTACTCATTTATAATCTTTTGATAGGGTAATATGGAAGGCGTTTCTTTGGTAATTTCTATTTTATATATAGTTGATAGTATAAAAAATAAATATATATATATATATCAAATAGAAATTTTGGGGGAGCCTAACATTTTTACTCGTATTTTTGATCAAGTTTTCACATACCTTTGTGATCGCTTTTGTGTCTTTAAAAATAAAAAAATAAAAAATTTCAATTTTGTGCTGAAATAGAAATTTTGGGGGAGTAATATCGCAAATGAATATCATTAGTCCAAAATTCTTTTTGTATAAATATTTTGTGTCCTTTTACAGGTTTCAGATATGTGTGGAAAGCACCTAAAGGAGGACGTTGATTTGTGTTATGATGTGTCAATAGGCTCAGCCCGAATACAATTAGACAACAATTATGTGATCAAACTAAATTCAATAAGAGCTCGGTGATGAGGAGTACTTTTACAGAAATTTGGCCTGCATAAAGTAATAAGTTTTGACAAAAAATGGGCTGAGAGTATTTGATTCAAGCTTGACTTTTCCCAAATCCAAATCCCCTTAGCCGTAGCCCTGAATGACGCTTCTAGTTAGCTCTTCAGAATTTTATTTTCGTGCTTATCTCCTCTGCTATACGGAAGTATTGACCTGGAGTGATGATCTACTCTGTTATATGTAAATATAGACCTGAATTTCTCATCATCACGCTCAGATGATCATCTCCTCTGTTATACGTCGGTATAGACCTGGAGCGCTCATCATCTGCAACCCTCATGTAAAGCTAAGCTCACAATGTTTCTACATCAAGTTCATTGTTTGAGTTTCATACATTAGAATATGCTCACATGTAAAGCTAAGCTCACAATGTTTCTACATCAAGATCATTGTTTGACGCTTCATACATAAGAATATGCTCACAATGTTTCTACATCAAGATCGTTGTTGATGCTCAAAGCCCAACTCCAGCTCAATCCCAAATACATTCACCTTGATCATTAATTGATCTTGGTCTATGTTGATAGGTTCAATTGGATCGATATCGCTCAATGATCAGAATGATTCAAGTACAGAAAACAATTCAATCAGCAACACAATTCATTACTAATAATTCTCTTTGTATTGATGATCAAAGCATAAAAGTTGTACAAATGTGCAGGAGAATGTAAGAACATTAGGGAAAATACAAAATAACCCTAAACTATACAAAATGTATAAACAAAGTACAAAGTAAATCTTAAACAGAAATAAGCCCTAACAGTACTCCCCCTAAGATTTATCTTTGGACTTCAAAAATCTTCAGTTTTCAACTTTGGCTTTTCAGCATCAATCTTTCAAAAATCTTTTTGTTCGTCTTTAACATCCAGCAACGACTTTCCTTTGTATTCTTCTTGTTCTTTCAAAGCCTCCTCAATACATGACTTGAACTTCTTAGCAATCTTGGCTTGTCTCGGCTTTGATTCATTTGTCACAATATCACAGTCCTTCATGCGTCTGAGAGTGTCTAAAGAAATACCTGCAAAATCAATGTTAGCATAAAAATCGTACGGTTTCTTCCTTCCTTTGACTTTAACTTCCAAGGTACCCTTTGACGTCACTCTCATGTAGTCGATCTCAGGCATATCAATCTTCACAAGTTTAGCAGTAAGTAATGCCTTCCTTAATCGGATTTTCACAGTAGCAGCCCCAATCACCTCAATCATAATAACAAACAATCTTCTATCTTCTTCGGCAACAGGATCTTTCAACTTTTCCATCTTGATGTTTCGAAGATAGTCAATGTAAGATGGATGTAGTAGTTTGAGCTCAAACGTACTAAACAGAGTGATCATGTCTTGATCCCAATCATCCAAATTACGAACTAGTTTCAGCTCATAAGTCTCCTGATTGTAAAACACCTTCAAAATAGGCTTAGTTGCCTGTGAGCCATCTATTACCTTCAACCCCGGATCTGTGATTTTGTCAAAATATTCATCTAAAAATTCTGCCAAATACATATCTCGCAAAATCGACTTCTTTTCTTTCCTCTTCTTTGTATCCAAATACACTTTGTCTTCTTGCTGACCTCTAAACTCTAAATACTTTGGCATGCGGCTGATCCCGGCATCTAGTAACATCGCACATTTATTACCACGCTCAGCTCGCGTGTGATTAATCAATCTCAACTTGTGCAGCTCTTTCAGATCTTTCACTGGCAGCTTAAAGATACTAGAATAATAGTGATAAACATCACATAGCCCATTTACTCTCTTGATCAGGAATGCGTCAAAAATCTCATCATATTTCCATGCGATAATCTTAACATCTTTGGACTTGGCCGGCACGATCATTGAATCAAGTAGTTCAGCAACAGACTGACCCTTACTCAGCAGTGATCTGACGATATCACCTGCTGTGGCAGACTTGTGCCATGATTCTCGTACTTCCATCGGAATGTTATACGATTTCATTTCACTAGGAAACATGTCTATAAGCTCCTTTCTCTTCTTATGTGCATCAATTGGTAATGCCATCACAGGTATCTCTTTAGGTTCAAGCACTCGGTATCGTTTTGTCAGCTCATAATACTGGGGATTGTTGTAATCCAAGAAAAACATCCGATTATGCATCTTCCGTCTTCATAAAGCTTACCACAATCTTTTTCAATGATTCACGTTTTAACCTCTTCAAAGTTTTGTATGGATAGTTCCTTGAACTAAGCCATTGACGCATGTTTGCAGCTGACATCTCTTCCGGATTTTGATGATAAAGTTCTTCCGGAGGAAGATCATCAATGTTTAAGCTTTCTTGCATAGGCGTCCATTCTCCCATTTCTACCACAAACTCTTTCTCATCAGCCACCACTTTATCTTGCGCATTCACACATTTCTCATATTCCTCGTTTATTTGGCTGACTGTAAGTCCATTCATAAAAACAAGATTATACTTCATCTTCTCTAAATATGCAAATCGTTCAGGAAGATCAACAGGTATCTCATCGTCAGGATTAGCCTCTGGTTCAGAATCAGTAAAGTCAATATCATCTAAATCATCAAGTGCTTCTATCATCGGTGCAGTTTCAGTTTGAACCGGCTCTAACTGAAATGCTTCTTTTTCAACTTCTTTCACATTCTCAGCCACTTTGACTACTTCAGACACTTCAGTTGCCAATACAGACTCAGATTGAATCGGCTCAATCTGAACTGTTTCTTTAGTTTAGGCTTTCTTAGCAAGTTCATCTTCTCTGACAATTTCAGGCACAACATCCAATTTGCGTTTTCCCTTGGCTTTGTCAAGATTGACAAGATCAGCAGCTTCATCAGGAATTGAAATTGGTGATTCAATCCTTTCACCCACATTCTTCGTTCCTCGAGCTCTAGTATAATAAACTTTCACCTCTTGTGAAGGCTCGGCAACTTCCACCACATCATCTGAAAAGTCTTTATCAGATGTTGAACTTGACTTCTTCGGTTTGGCTTCTTCTAACCACTTTTCTAACATCTCCTTTTCCGCATTCAGAGTATTGCATTCAGCATATAACTCTTTGTAATCTTCCTTCAACTTTTCATATTCTGAATCAAGCTCATCAAAAATCTTCTTATTCTTCACATTGGTTTCTCTGAATTCGTTCAGTCTAACCTTCTTTCTCTCATTCGAAGCCTTTAATAATTCATTCTCCTTCATCAAATCTTCTATCACTTTGGTTAGCCGTGCTATTTCATCATCTTTTTCTTTCAACAAATCTTTTGACACAACTTTTGGTGAAGACTCCAAAGGTTGTTCAATATGTTCAGCTGCTTTGGAGGATGTGGTAACATCTACTGGTTCAGAACCAATCATACGATCATCAGTATCATCGACTATTTCTGCTGCAACTTCTTGTGCAATCTGAACTATGTCAATCTATTCAGGCACATACACATCTTCAACAACACTCGGCTCCTCAACAATCATAGGTTCAACCACAGGTTTGGATCTTCGTGATCTAACATAGTGTACTGTGATATCCCTAGGAGCATTAACAACAATCTCTTCTACAGCTTTCACAACCTCAACAGGTTCATTAGTCACAATTGGTTCTATAACCTCAACAGTTTCAGTCTCAACAGGTTCAATGTCTTCAACATTCATTTCTTCATCTCCTTTTCCTGCTTCCTCAGACACAGATTCATCACTTTCATTTTCAATAACATCCTCATTTCCATCATCATCACCATCATCATTACTCTCATCAGATTCATCATCCTCTTCTTCATTCTCATCCTCATCATTCTCAGACTCATTTTCATCCTTATCATGTTCTTCATCTTCTGGATGACGAGCAAAGTACTCATCATCATCTAATAGATTATCCGGAATCTCATCAACAAGGTCCAGTGGATTCACAATCTCACCTTGTGATATATGATGATATACAACTTCAATATCCTCATCGTTGTTTGCTATATCTCGCATATAGTCAAACATTTCCACACTTTCAACACCTCCAATGCTCATCTTTTTATATAATAGCTCATTCATATCCTCAGTATATAATATTCCTCCTACAAAACCTTCTTCACGAATGATTGGATAGGCAACATTGATCATAAGTTGCAAGAATCTCGGATACATGAGAAACTTGAACCTCTTGCCTTTCATTATCCACTTTGACATGTTAAAAGGTTTATTTTCAGCAATAGCAACGATAGGGGATGCAATGTCAGAAGGAAAGTTATCAAACCCAGCACTTCTTCTGGACATGCATTGTTGTATCACATAACATAGCAACTTCCATTTCTTCCCCAATCGAGCTCTAACAAACTGCTGTTTTGGGAATATGGGAGGATGACCCATATTGACAAAACATGCCGGCACTCAGCAGTTGTCAGCTCATCAGTGGCACCAACCTAATCATCATCTATCCTTAGAGCAGTTCTGATAGATTCTTCAGACACAGTCAATTGTAATTGTCTTGTGATGTTTCCTCTCACCACTGTCACACCAGCTTCATAAGGCACAACCTCAGTAGTTCTCCAGAAACTCTTTATAAGTCTTGCATATATGATTGGCTTTGCACACATTGTATAAACATACTTCGTTCTTCTGATAAATCTGATCATATCTCTATACCCTTCAGTTTCAGGTATAGATTCATCCAAACAAGCAACCAGATTATGTTTGGGCTCAAACTTAAGATTCTCCATCTGTTTTGACAAAGACAAGGCATATGAGTTAGACTTCTCATTCATAAATAACAAATTTGCATAAGAATTTAAACATGAAATTACAATGTAAAACAATTCATATAATCATTTAATCACCTAAGTTAATCTACCAAACTGATATTCATCATTTTGTTCAACAAACTTTTGAAATCAAAGATCATACAATATTTTTACACTTAACAGTTTAAACACTTAAACTCAAATCTGAAATTTTGTAAAATGAACTTGAATAGCATGTTTTAGTCTGGTTTTAACATCGATTTGTCACTCAAAAACAGATAATTCATCAGTTTGATGTTAACACTTAAGAACATTCAAAGGTTCATCAATGGCGGTTCGACAGTCACTTGAAATTTTCAGTTGATTCAGTTGATCTTAAGCAATTTGATGCAAATTAATGGATGAAAGTTGATGATCGACAGTAATTACATCTATTACAACACTCGATTTAAGTTTTAACACTCAAAATAAAAAATGTCGATTCAATGACCAATTACTGTTCATCATCATTTTTCGTTTTTACGATCAAACATCAGGTTTATCAAGGTCGAATCATGTTAAGTATACCTTATTCAATCAATTTAACTTGTTACAAAACAATCGATTGAATATGATAATGACGAATTGAGGTACAGGGGATTTTTGCTTGAAAACGTTGGTGAAAAATGATAAGTATTGTGAAGAGGCGGGTATTTATATGATTGAAAATTAGGTCAAACTTAATGGGACGGGTCAACAATTTGGGACGGGTAAACATTTAAGCCCAAAAAGTCTGGACGGGTCATGCACTGTTGAGCCGCGTCAGGTACTGTTGAGACGGGTCACAGTCATGGGACGGGTCACAACATTTAACATAAAAACACTTTGACGGGTCAATCACTGTAGAGACGGGTAAAGCACTGTAGAGACGGGTCAGAGTTAGGAACAACTACACCTGTTTTGGTTTTACCCATCACCCGGCTGCATAGTAGTCCTCTAAACATCACCCGGCTTGCACAATAACTCTTGTTCATTACCCGGCTGCATAGTGATACTCTTTCATCACCCGGCTGTGTGATAATAGTTTCTCTTCATTACCCGGCAACACAGTTGTTATACTTACCCGGCTACACAGTGTTCTTCACTTACACGGCTACATAGAATCTTCATTCTATTACCCGGCTGTACAGTGTCAACACTTCTTCACCCGGCTGTATAGTGACATACAACTTGTCACCCGGCAGATATCAACATGACTTCTTTACCCGGCAAAATAGTGACTTGTTCATTACCCGGCTGGTAACATATCACTTCATTACCCGGCAACACAGTGAAGTCTAATATCTTCACCCGGCTATCTTCTCTTCCAATCACCCGGCTGATATCAACAATCACTACCTCACCCGGCTAAATAGTGACTTCACCCGGCTAAACAGTAACTTCTTATATCTTCACCCGGCTGATGCCTTCATCCGGCTGAAACACTTGAACGATTTTTCACTTTTCTTTGTTGACTTTTTCAACTGCATTTATTGCACCTGCAAACATTCTCGATATATTAATTAGACAAGACATCCTTATTAGGGTTTGTAACATTAAATATCAAAAATATAAACTAGGCAACAAAATTTAATTCTCATAAAATCCCTTTTTCTTTTTCTTTGATTTTTCTCATAAAAATGTTTTTTTGCACAACCAATATTTCTATATCCCGAAGCAATTTCTTAAAAACACATCACAAGACCTTGGGTTTGTTTTTAACACATCCAATACATTTGCTTTTCATACCACATAATCTTGTTCAATCAAAACACACTTATTCAAAAATATTTTTGGATTTTTGTAAATATTTTTCTTCTTCCATTATTCTCCCCCTAAACTTGAAATTTCTTGAAATTTTTAAGTTTTTTAAAAAAGGATGTCGATGTGTCAATAAAGATTCCATATGCCTGCACACACAAAACACACACATTAAAATAAAGGCATATGCAATGCAATGAATCAAAATATCGCAGTGAGATCATACCACACATTATCTGAACATGTTTTGCAAGTTTTGAATAGACATTTGACTTATGTTTGATTGAGTGATGATATGAAAACATACCAATTAGCTCGAGTTGACACACTTACTTTTTCAGTATCATGATGAGATTAAGGTTCAATTAAAATGACTTATGTGACCCACATGTATACATATGTCAACATATTTCCTTATCAACCACTACCTGAATGCATATTGCACAAAGACCTGGTCACTTACAATTATAAACAGTGTGGAATCTGGGTTCTATTTGGATTTGGTCCACTTTGGGACTTCTTTTGATTACATTTTGGAATTTTAATTTCCTGTCGTTCCCCTTGGGAATCTTCTGAATTCCTTTTTGGAATTTTTGTTTGGTGATGGTCCACATTTGGGACTCTTTTTTGTTCCAACTTTGGGAATCTTTTGCTGCACCTTGAAGCTCAAAAAAGACTTCGTGTGAGACTTCAGGTCTGTGGGTACCACAACAAAGAAGCTCACGATGCGGTTCATCACACTGAATAGACTGCATCGTTACCCGATCATGAACAACTATCATCACAAGCAATGCATCAAAAGATATATATATAGACATGTATAACAAAGGAACTTAACACAAAGATCATTGAATTTAGATTTGTCAACAATGAACTTACTTTTTCAGTCTAATTGCCTGAGCTGTCTCGCACATCAATTAACATTCATCAGTCTTTATTATATAAAATGATGAAACAAATAATGTCTAGTGTACTATCATTTCTCACTTTTTGCAATATAGATTCTTATGACATGATATTTTCTTTTCTTTTTGCTTTTATATTCTTTTTGTTTGCTTTTCTTTTTCATGCACACTCATAATGCAAAACAATAAAATAAAAGACAAAGGAATCAATACTTGACATCGACTTATTATATTTTTTACTTTTATATTTTCTGATTTTTGTTTGATTTTTCAAAAATTAGAATTAATCATGGTTGATTAACCCTATGGATTGAATTAAGAATTCAAACCGCTCTGACAAGAAAGATTTTGTGAAAAGATCTGCCAGTTGTTTGTCGGTATGAACTTTAATCAAAATTATTAAACCTTTTTCAGAATTGTCTCTAAGAAAGTGATATCGAATTTCGATATGTTTGGTTTTTGAGTGTTGAACAGGATTAACAGTAATGAACATAGCAGCAGTATTGTCTATGTAAATAGGAGTTTTGAGAAAGTTAAACCCGTAGTCAAGCAATTGGTTTTGTAGCCACAAAACTTGAGAACATCCTGCAGATGTAGCGATATATTCTGCTTCAGCTGTGGATACAGAAACGTTGGTCTGCTTTTTGCATTGCCAAGAAACAAGTCTAGGACCCAGAAATTGACATCCACCCGTAGTCGATTTCCTGTCAAGAGCACACCCACCAAAGTCACTATCAGAATAACTATATAATTCAAAATTGCCTTCACAAGGATACCATAACCCGAGATTCGATTTCCCTTTAAAGAATCTGAAAATACGTTTAACAGCAACCAGGTGCGACTCTTTTGGATCAGACTGATATCTTGCACACACACATACAGCATACATAATGTCTGGTCTTGATGTAGTAAGAAACATCAGCGAACCAATCATCGATCTGTACAGTGTTTGATCAACGGATTTGCCTTTTGGATCTGGCTGTATCTTGCAGTTCACATGATAGTCATGTATAGGTCGGACTCACCGGCATGTCGGTGTTATATCTTTTGTATGTATTTTATATAGTTTTTGGTATTAGCGAACCTACGGGCGAATCTATAATTGAGAAGGCGAGGCTTGATGCTGTGGATGAATTCAAGAGGAACACTCCTTACTGCCAGTGCGATCGTGCACTTGCTGCAGAAAAACTGGTAATTGGTCTTCCTTATGAAGTTATTGAAGATATGTGTTCATCTTCATGCAAAATTCGTTTAATTGGCATATACAAAGCTAATAAATTGTTGATGTCAAATGAAAACGAATTAAAGAGAACTAACAAAGATCTTAAAGTGAGTGAATCAAAATATTTTGTCAAATTAAGAGAAGCTTTGAAAGAAAATGAACATTTAAAAAGATCTCTTTTGGAAAAGAATTGTGAAATAAATTACTTAACTGAGCAAGTTACTCTTGCTGAATTTGAGACCAGAAAACTTAAAAACAAATTGGAACAATGGACAATATCTAGTATGAAAAGGGAGGAACTCTGCAAGAAACAAAGGGGGGCCAGAGTTAAGACAGGTTTGGGTATTACCAATGAAACATATGCATATCCCCCACCTAGTACCTTCTGTTACTCTCCAACACCTATTCCTCATCCTTTGAATGAGTTGATACAAGAGATTATACAGAATGATACTAACAGCTCTATTGTAGGTTTAAGTGGAGTAAATCTTAAAGAGGTTAGAGAGGATTACGCTTATGGTGGGAGTACTGGGCTTGGTTGTTCTAGCAGTAATGATTGTTCTAATTCTGATTCCAAGAAGTCTGTTGAAGACATTAGATTAATTAATTCTGTTTCTAGTAATGTGTTACATCCAGACAATTTTATTTTTAATAGTAATTTAGGGTGCACTACTTCAAATTCTGATGTGTTGAATGATGATGTGTTTGAAAATAAGTGTGTGAATGATAAAGATGAACTTTCAGGTCATGTCTCTGAAAGTCAAACCAAAACAAATTGCTTTCAAAAATTCTTTACTCATCAAATTCCATCTTTCACACCTGTGAGGATTTCAAAACCTAAAGAAAAGGAACCATCTTTCGCATCCGTGAATCACATTGATAAACCTAAACTTGAATCTGAAAAGGTAAAAGTCACAGCAGGTAAATCAAAAGAGCCTTATGGCTCTTACAGTGATTGCAATTCTCAATTGTCTGAATGTGATGAGGAAATTGAAATGGATAAAGTTCTTGTTGATAAAGTTTCCAAAGTGGGTTTGAAATCTCATTGCTTTAAATGTGGAAATATTGATCACACTGTTAAGCAATTCCCTAAGTTAGTCACAAACAGTTCAAAGCAAAAATCTTTTGGAAAAAGATTAAACACGTTTGTAAATAATTTCTTTTGTAATTCTTCTTCTGTTGCACGGCCCAAGTACACAAAGGCTTGGGTGCCAATTTCAAAAGTCTAACTTCTATATTTAAATAAATGTCAGAAACATTCAAGTGTCGTTGTAAATAGTCATTGGCATATTGACAGCGGATGTTCCAGACATATGACTGGGTTGAAGGACCTGCTGACTAACTATCGGATTATCAATGGTGGATACGTTGCTTTTGCGGGAGACAAGAAAGGTGGTAAAATGATTGGTCAAGGAGAAGTCTCAAATGGTTCCATAACCTTGGAAGACGTCAACTATGTTCCTGAACTGGCATTCAAACTTCTCAGTGTATCACAAATCTGTGATAAGAATATCCCAGTGTTGTTTCTTCCAAATGAATGTTTGTTCTTGAAGCCAGAGTTTTCTATTCCTGAAGAATTGGTGATCATGCGCGCTCCACGACGAAATGATACATATATGCTGAATATGGGATCAAAAGAATCAACTTCCACCGTGACCTGTCTCCTATCTAAAGCTTCATCTTTTGAATCTTTTCAATGGCATAGACGTTTAGGGCATATTAATTTTAAAATTCTAAATAAATTGGTTAAGAACAATTTGGTCAGGGGTTTACCACTTAAGGACTTTTCTGTGGTTGAGACAATGCATGGCTTGTGCTAAAGGAAAGCAGCACAAAAAGCCAAATAAACTGAAAATTGAAAATAAAATCTCAGAACCCCTCGAATTGTTACATACTGATTTATTTGGTCCAATAAGTGTCAAATATATTGCTAAGAAATCTTATTGCTTGGTTGTCACAGATGATTACTCTAGGTACACCTGGGTGAGATTCCTGGCATACAAGAGTGAGACTGCTGAAGAGCTAATGAAGCTGATTCCTCAAATCGAGGTTCTTGGAAAGCGGAAGGTTCAAGCCATTAGAAGCGACAATGGAACCGAATTCAGAAACCATATCTTCAATTCTTTTTGTGAACAACGGGGTATTCTCAGACAGTTTAGCGCCGCACGAACGCCACAACAAAATGGTCTTGCTGAAAGGAAGAATCGAACTCTTGTGGAGGCTGCTAGAACTATGCTGATTGAGTCAAAGCTTCCGATTATTTTCTGGGCAGAGGCAGTCAATTGTGCAGCTTATGTTCTAAATCGGGTACTGATTGTCAAAGAAAAGATGAAGACATCATACCAGCTGTTTCGTGGAATTAAGCCGTTGATCGATTTTCTGCGCCCCTTTCGATGTTCTTGCACTCTGTTGAATACTCAAGATCAGAAAACGAAGTTTGGTGCTGTTTCGGATGAATGCTTCTTTGTAGGATACTCGAACACACAAAAAGCGTATCGTGTTTACAACAAGCGAACGCGGATTGTGCAAGAGTCCTATTATGTTGACTGGCAAGAGTCAAACACTACAAGCATTGGCAGTGAACCTGCATGGTTTTACGATTCCACCACTATTTTCAAATCATTCAATCTTCCTGACTCTGACGATGATGACATCATTCCTCACACATCAGTTTCTATTATTAACCATCCACCTAGACAATCACAACCACAACCTTCAACTACACAATTACCTCCCACTTCATTTGACATTCCTCCGCCTCCACCATCTCAAACCGTTCAAATCTCTCTAGTAGATACTCCATCATCATACACTTCCATTCCAACATCTACCACTAATACAATTCCTCCAACTTCAAATATACCTTCACAACCATCTCATCAAACATCCTCATCCCAAACCAACCATTTTGCTCCTCAACACAGACTTCAAAACTTTGAAAAATCATCCTCATGATTATATCATAAGATCAATTACTGATGGTGTGTGAACTCGGAGTCAGAGTGGTTTGATTAATGAATGTCTCTATGCAGCCTTTCTGTCTCAAGTTGTTCCGAAAAATTATAAACAAGCACTTGAAGATCCTAGTTGGGTTGATGCCATGCAAATGGAACTGCAGCAATTTAGGAAGCTTAATGTTTAGGAACTTGTTGATCTTCCTCCTAATAAGTGTCCCATCGGCACTAAGTGGGTTTTCCGAAACAAACCAGATGATCGCGGTGTTGTTATCAGAAACAAGGCGAGATTGGTTGTTCAAGGATTTGCTCAAGAGGAGGGGATTGACTACACTGAAGTTTTTGCTCCAGTCGCTCGCCTTGAAGCCATTAGAATCTTTCTTGCTCATGCTGCTAACAAAAACTTTAAAGTCTATCAGATGGATGTTAAATGTGCATTTCTATATGGAGATATCGATGAGGAGATCTACGTATGTCAACCACCGGGTTTCGAGGATCCAGATTTTCCTTCAAAGGTGTACAAGCTTGATAAATCCTTGTATAGATTGCATCAAGCTCCACGTATCTGGTATGAAACTCTGACACAGTATCTTCTCAGCAAAGGTTTCTCTCGTGGGACTATAGATATGACATTGTTCAAGAAAGAGGTGAATGGTGAGCTGCTGATTGTTCAAGTGTATGTTGATGATATAATTTTCGGTTCGACAAATGAGGGGTTGTGTAGAGAGTTTGAAAAAGTGATGATGGATCGGTTTGAAATGACAATTATGAGGGAGATGTGTTTCTTCTTGGGGCTGCAAGTGGAACAAAAGCCAGATGGAATTCTTATTCACCAAGAGAATATATCAAAGAGATCCTCACAAAGTTTGGCATGGATGATTCTTCTCCGGAATTGATTCCATTCACCGCTCAGACATGCCTTACTTCTGATGATAATGGGAATCCTATGGATGCTCATCGGTACCGTTCGATGATCCGATATCTCATGTATCTGACTGCCAGCCGACCTGATATTACATTTGCTGTGTGCTACTGTGCTCGTTTCCAGGCCAATCCAAAAGAATCACATGAGAAAGCTGTTAAACGCATTTTTCGTTACCTTAAGGGTTCCTCTCGTTTGGGACTTTGGTACCTAAAAGGTGGGAACTTTGATTTACATGTTTTTTCTGATAGTGATCATGCTGGTTGCAGGATTAACCGAAAATCAGTCACTGGTGGATGTCAATATCTTGGCGAATGTCTTGTTTCCTGGCAAAGCAAGAAGCAAACAACCGTCTCTCTGTCCACAGGAGAAGCAGAATTGATAGTCACATGTATAGGTTGGACTCACCGGCTTGTCAGTGTTATATATTTTGTATGTAATTTGTATGACTTTTGTTTGTATTAGTTCTAGCGAACCTACGGGCGAATCTATAGATTCGCCCGTAGCTCAGATTAGTTTTTGACTAAGGTGTCGACTGGGCGAACCTGTATGTGCCCAGTGAACCTATGTGGTTCGCTAGATAGATTCGCTACAGCGAATCTATCAGCGAACCTAAGCCTGGTATATATTGTAACCTTATCTTCAAGATAATACAACTTTTGCACATCTTTAACCAAAACCTGATCTTACTGATTGTGTTGTGTAATTGTTCTCTGGAGGTGCTAGGAACTTATATCATTCATCTTTGTAGCTTTTACACCTCCGGTTGTGTGATTTTATCTCATTATTTGGTTTGTTGTTATTATACACTTTGTTTGTTCAAGTCAAGAGTGTTTGTTGTTAAACAAGTCAATATAGCACTGAAATCACGATCATTATGGACCAACAATATGGTATCAGAGCCTTAGTGCTCTTGATTGTTTGATTCAAGTGATTTTTGTGTTGATTTTGGGGTTTTTGTGTCAAAACACTATTTGATTCTTTTCTGGACTGATTTTGGTGTTTTGGTGTTGTATTTTGCTCAAGTATTGTCATATTTGGTCATAGGAAGCTTTTAAAACAAACGTGTCTACAAATGGTCAAGTTTTGAAGCTGTCCGGGTTGTTTTCGTACTGTTACTGGTTTGTTCGTAACCCAGCGAACCTATCTGTTCTTCCAGCGAATCTAGGTGTTCACAAGCGAACCTAATTCAAATTCTTGTGCTCTGTTGGTTTGTGTTGTGGCTAGCGAATCTGACATTTTATCGAACGAAAGTTCACTTGTTTGGCTCATTGTGCAAGCGAAACTGCTGCCAAAATCAGGCGAGCGAAACTGTGCTTGCTGGTCAGCGAATCTGTTTTGTTTGTCTAGCGAATTTGTCTTCAGCGAATCTACCAGCGAATCTGCTGTGTTCTTTGAGCGAATCTAGCCAGCGAATCTATTTGTCTTCAGCGAATCTATAATCTGTTCAAAATTATGTCTACATCAACACTGAATATGAATGATCTGGATAGTGTTCAACCTAACAGGCCACCGAGGCTTGTTAGTGGTGAAAATTTTGAAGACTGGAAAAGATGTTTGAAAGCCTTCTTCTACTACACTGACTATAACCAATGGGAATCCATAGTAAATGGTCCGCACGTGCCAAAGACAGTTGAAGGAACTGTCACTTCAATAAACACAGATCCAAGTACTTTTACTGAAGCAGATACCAAGTTACTTGATCGTGACAAAAAGGCACTCGGGGCATTGATACTTTGTTTGCATCAGGATATCTTCAACAGGTTTGCTGAACACACAACTGCAAAAAGCTTGTATGATGCATTGTGCGAGTTCTATGATGGTAATGAGGATCTGAAACTGGATAGAAAAGCTCAAGCTGAAAAAGAGTTCAACTCTTTTGTAGGGTATTCGCAAGAGAACTTGACTGATATTACAAATCGATTCCTATCTGTATCAAGTAATCTGAAGAAGTATGATGATAAGCTGGGCAATCATGAACAAGTCACAAAACTGTTAGATTCTCTCCCCCCTCAGTGGAGTCTTCAAATCAAGCTGTTGAAACAAGAAAGAAACTTCCCTTACTACAAACTGATGGATGTTATAAACAAGCTGAAGTCATTTGATCTTGATGTGAAGAGAAGAGAATACAATCAGTCTATGATGGTCCCAAATATTCCTTCTCAGAATGCTGCACTTATTTCATCCGCTGCAAACTCTTATATCTACAGTGCTGCACCTGGAGGATCATCGAGTCATGTGTCCGCTAAATCTGTGGGTGCTTCACAAATGCTGGTTCAAGCTCAAATGCATCTGTCACCAATCAGATTCCATCTGACACTATGGCTTTATTTGGAATGTTTGTTCATAGCTATGAAGCTCTTGTTGCTGGTGAGTTAAAGGGAAAGGGGATGACTGTAGAAGATATGTATCAGGTGGATCCTGATGATCTGGAAGAAACTGACATCCAATGGCAAATGGCCATGCTTACTCTTCGTGCCAGACGATTTATGGAAAGAACAGGTAGAAGAAACTTTGGGAATCAGGGGCAGAATAGCAAGCTGGGGTATGATAAGGGAAAGTTGAGATGTTATAACTGCAAACAATTGGGTTACTTCAAAAGGGAATGTCCTTTACCAATTGTTACTGAACCCGTAAACTCTGCAAATCCAAGATCTGTTCCAAATCAAGAAAGGCTTGAGGAAGCAAAGTCCAAGAATGAAACTGCACTGCTCACCAACTTTGATTGGAGTGCAGAAATTGAAGAAACCAAGTTGGAAATTAACCATGCCCTTGTTGCTGAGATTGTTGAGAATGATGACAACTATATAAATTGCTTTGATCCTTTCAAAGAATTTTATGGTAAAGATGAGGAAGAGAAAGTGGAGAATGTTGATAAAGATCAATCAGATGCTATTGTTCAAGGGCATCTGAATCACTCAGGATTGGTTTGTGAAGCTGCTGTTAATGAAGTGAAGAATGAGGAGGAGTCAAAGCTTAACTTGGAAGCAATGATTGAGAAGGCGAGGCTTGATGCTGTCGATGAATTCAAAAGAAACACTCCCTACTGCCAGTGTGATCGTGCTCTTGCTGCCGAAAAACTGGTAGTTGGTCTTCCTTATGATGTTATTGAAGATATGTGTTCATCTGCTTGCAAAATTCGTTTAATTAGCATATACAAAGCTAATAAATTGTTAATGTCAAACGAAAACGAATTAAAAAGAACCAACAAAGAGCTTAAATTAAGTGAATCAAAATATTTTGTCAAATTAAGAGAAGCTTTGAAAGAAAATGAACATTTAAAAAGAACTCTTTTGGAAAAGAACTGTGAAATAAACTACTTGACTGAGCAAGTTACTCTTGCTGAATTTGAAGCAAGAAAACTTAAAAACAAACTGCAGCAATGGACAATATCTAGTATGAAAAGGGAGGAACTCTTCAAGAAACAAAGGGGGGCCAGAGTTAAGACAGGTTTGGGTCTTAGTAACAATGAAACATATGCTTATCCCCCACCTAGTACCTTCTGTTACTCTCCTACACCTATTCCTCATCCCTCAAATGAGTTGATACAAGAGATTATACAGAATGATGCTAACAGTTCCATTGCAGGTTTAAGTGGAGTGAATCTTAAAGAGGTTAGAGAAGATTACGCCTATGGTGGGAGTATTGGGCTTGGTTGTTCTAGCAATAGTGAATGTTCTAGTTCTGATTCCAAGAAGTCTTTTGAAGACATTAGTTTAATTAATTCTGTTTCTAGTAATGTGTTATATTCATACAATTCCATGTTTAATAGTAATTTAGGGTGCACTACTTCAAACCCTAATGTGTTGAATGATGATTTGATTGAAAATGCGTGTGTGAATGACAAAGACAAACTTTCAGGTCATGTCTCTGAAAGTCAAACCAAAACAAACTGTTTTCAAAAGTTCTTCACTCATCAAATTCCATCTTTCACACCAGTGAGAATTTCAAAACCAAAAGACAAGGAATCATCTTTTTCATACATTCTTAAACCTAAATCTGAATCTGAAAAAGTAAAAGTCACAACAGTTAAGTCAAAAGAACCTTATGACTCTTACAGTGACTGCAACTCTCAACTGTCTGAATGTGATGAGGAAATTGAAATGGATAAAATTCATGTTAACAAAGTTTCCAAAACTGGTTTGAAGTCTCATTGCTTTAAATGTGGGAATACTGGTCATACTGTTAAGCAATGCCCTAAGTTAATCCAAAACAGCTCAAAGCAAAAATCTTTCGGAAAAAGATTAAACACATTTGTAAATAATTTCTTTTGTAATCCTTCATCTGTTCCACCACCCAAGTACACAAAGGCTTGGGTGCCAATTTCAAAGGTCTAACTTTTCATTTTTCTTTAATAAATGTCAGGAACATTCTAATGCCGTTGTAAATAGTCATTGGCATATTGACAGCGGATGTTCCAGACATATGACAGGGTTGAAGGACCTTCTGACTAACTATCGGATCATCAATGGCGGATATGTTGCTTTTGCGGGAGACAAGAAAGGTGGTAAAATAATTGGTCAAGGAGAAGTCTCAAATGGTTCACTAACTTTGGAAGACGTCAACTATGTTCCTGAACTAGCATTCAATCTTCTCAGTGTATCACAAATCTGTGATAAGAATATTCCAGTGATGTTTCTTCCAAATGAATGTCTGTTCTTGAAGCCAGAGTTCTCTATTCCTGAAGAATTGGTGATCATGCGAGCTCCGAGACGAAATGATACATATATGTTGAATATGGGATCAAAGGAATCAAACTCCACCGTGACCTGTCTCCTGTCTAAAGCTTCATCTTTTGAATCGTTTCAGTGGCATAGACGTTTAGGGCACATTAATTTTAAAATTCTGAATAAATTGGTTAAAAACAATTTGGTTAGGGGTTTACCACTCAAAGATTTTTCAGTGGTTGAGAAATGCATGGCTTGTGCTAAAGGAAAACAGCACAAAAAGCCACATAAACTTAAAATTACAAATACCATCTCAGAACCCCTCGAATTGTTACATACTGATTTATTTGGTCCAATAAGTGTCAAATCTATTGCTAAGAAATCTTATTGCTTGGTTGTCACAGATGATTACTCTAGGTACACCTGGGTGAGATTCATGGCACACAAGAGTGAGACTGCTGAAGAGTTGATGAAGCTGATTCCTCAAATCGAGGTTCTTGGAAAGAGAAAGGTTCAAGCCATCAAAAGCGATAACGGAACTGAATTCAGAAACCATATCTTCAACTCTTTCTGTGAACAACGGGGTATTCTCAGACAGTTTAGCGCCGCACGAACACCACAACAAAATGGTGTTGCTGAAAGGAAGAATCGAACCCTTGTGGAGGCTGCTAGAACTATGCTGATTGAGTCAAAGCTTCCAATTATTTTCTGGGTGGAGGCAGTTAATTGTGCAGCTTATGTTCTAAACAGGGTACTGATTGTCAAAGAAAAGATGAAGACTTCATACCAGCTGTTTCGAGGGATTAAGCCGTTGATTGATTTTCTGCGCCCCTTTGGATGTTCTTGTACTCTTTTGAATACTCAAGATCAGAAGACGAAGTTTGGTGCTGTTTCGGATGAATGCTTCTTTGTAGGATACTCGAACACACAAAAGGCGTATCGTGTTTACAACAAGCGAACGCGGATTGTGCAAGAGTCCTACTATGTTGACTGGCAAGAGTCAAACACAACAAGTATTGGCAGTGAACCAGCATGGTTTTATGATTCCACCACTATTTTCAAATCATTTAATCTTCCTGACTCTGACGATGATGACATCATTCCACACACATCAGTTTCTATTTTCAACCATCCACCTACACAATCACAACCACAACCTTCAACTACACAACTACCCCCCACTTCATTTGACATTCCACCACCTCAAACTGTTCCAACTTCTCCATCAGATATTCCATCCTCATCCACTACCATTCAATCATCTACCACTAATACAATTTCTCCAACATCACACACACCTTCACAACCATCTAATCAAACACCCTCAACCGAAACCAATCCTTTACTCCTCAACACTGACTTCAAAACCTTGAAAAACCACCCTCATGATTATATCATAGGATCAATTACGGATGGTGTGCGAACTCGGAGTCAGAGTGGTTTGATTAATGAATGTCTCTATGTTGCCTTTCTGTCTCAAGTTGTTCCAAAGAATTATAAACAAGCACTTGAAGATCCAAGTTGGGTGGATGCCATGCAAATGGAACTACAACAATTTAGGAAGCTTAAAGTTTGGGAACTGGTTGATCTTCCTCCAAATAAGTGTCCAATCGGCACTAAATGGGTTTTCCGAAACAAGCCAGATGATCGCGGTGTTGTTATCAGAAACAAGGCGAGATTGATTGTTCAAGGATTTGCTCAAGTGGAGGGGATTGACTACACTGAAGTTTTTGCTCCAGTCGCTCGTCTGGAAGCCATCAGAATCTTTCTTGCTCATGCTGCGAACAAAAACTTTAAGGTTTATCAGATGGATGTGAAATGTGCATTTCTATATGGAGATATAGATGAGGAGATCTACGTATGTCAACCACCGGGTTTCGAGGATCCAGATTTCCCGTCAAAGGTTTACAAGCTTGATAAATCCTTGTATGGGTTGCATCAAGCTCCACGTATCTGGTATGAAACTCTGACACAGTATCTTCTCAGCAAAGGTTTCTCTCGTGGGACTATAGATATGACATTGTTCAAGAAGGAGGTGAATGGTGAGCTGCTGATCGTTCAAGTGTATGTTGATGACATTATCTTCGGTTCGACTAATGAGGGGCTGTGTAGAGAATTTGAAAAGGTGATGATGGATCGCTTTGAAATGACAATAATGGGGGAGATGTGTTTCTTCTTGGGGCTGCAAGTGGAACAAAAGCCTGATGGAATTCTGATCCACCAAGAGAAATATATCAAGTAGATCCTCACGAAGTTTGGCATGGATGATTCTTCTCCTGAATTGATTCCTTTCACCGCTTAAACATGCCTTACTTCCGATGATAATGGGAATCCTGTGGATGCTCATCGGTACCGCTCGATGATCGGATCTCTCATGTATCTGACTGTAAGCCGACCGGACATCACATTCGCTGTGTGCTACTGTGCTCGTTTCCAGGCCAATCCAAAAGAATCACATGAGAAAGCTGTTAAACGAGTTTTTCGTTACCTTAAGGGTTCCTCTCGTTTGGGACTTTGGTACCCAAAGGGCGGGAACTTTGATTTACATGCTTTTTCTGATAGTGATCATGCTGGTTGCAGGATTAACAGAAAATCAGTCACTGGCGGATGCCAATACCTTGGAGAATGTCTTGTTTCCTGGCAAAGCAAGAAGCAAACAACCGTCTCTCTGTCCACAGGAGAAGCAGAATATATTGCTGCTTCAAGTTGCTGTTGCCAAGTGCTCTGGATTCAGCATCAGATGATGGATTATGGCATCAACTTTCTTCATACGCCACTCTTTTGTGATAATGAGGCTGCTGTTGGAATTGCCAAGAATCCTATTCATCACACTCGCACCAAGCACATTGAAACAAGAATTCATGCTATCCGAGATGCACAGGAAAAGGGGTTCATTGATATTATTCCTATTGAAACTCGAAAGCAAAAAGCTGATCTTTTCACAAAAACTTTTGACAAACCACGTTTTTATGAACTGATCTCCATGCTGGGACTCATATCTTTTTGAAAAACCTTTTCTGTGAGAATCAATCTGTAAATATGTAAATAACTTTTTCTTTTTCTTCTTCTTTGAAAATTCCGTGGGTCACTCGTTTTCGTCGCTCCTTTATTATATTTTATCTTTTTTATTTTCTCTTTTATTCTGTATTTATATTAAGAAAATCTGAAAAACTAAAATTTCCTATTAGATAGCTATAATATAGAAATTTTGGGGGAGATATTAAAGATTAACTATTTATAGTTTTTCAAATTTTGCTATTTCAGGATCTCCGTTTTGATTGATGTTGAAGAGTCGTTGAAGGAGGTCAGAAGCATTGCGTTTGGGATATGTCAGATAGGCTCAGCCCGAAAACAAAGTAAACAGTGATTGTGCAGCCAAACATAACGTTCAAGATCTCGACAACAAGGATTATCTCCTTGACATGATTGGATTGCACAAAGATACGGGTTCTGTCAAAAATGGGTTGAGAGCGTCAAATCTTTGCCTTGATTTCCTTAAACATCCCAAATCACCCTCGCCCTATCCCCGAATCGAGTTTCTAGTTTGCAAAAAGCTGCTAGTGATGCTCTTCGGAAAAGCCTCTGAGTGAGTTACTTGTTAACTCCTCAGAACATATTGAGTCAAAGTGCTTAACTCCTCTGCTATACGGAAGTATTGACCTGGAGTTGGTGAATCTTCTCTGCTATACCGAAGTATTGACCTGAAGATTCACCGAGCATGCTCAAATGTTTATATCCTCTGTTATACGTTAGTATAGACCTGGAGCTCTGAACTATTTGAGTTTCCAAATAATAAGTCGCATTGTGTTCAAAAGAATCAATTGCTGACAAGCTCCACTCACAATGAAAAGATGCAAAAATTGCACAAGTGTCAAAAGAAGCAAATGCATCGATCAATATTCAAAATTTGATCCTTGAAATTCAAGCAAAGTCAATCGTATTGCTCAGATATACCCTGATGACAGAACTTGTTCTTTTTACCTAGATGTCTGTGGGGACCGAGTTGTCTGAGCTTCTTCAATCAAACCAAAAACATGATAAACGAAGCTGCTGATCTCTTGTTGAAATGACTAAGGCATGGGTTTAAATGGACAAACATTTCTGCAATCCCGCCAATCGATGATTCTCCGGATTCTGCTCAAAACATCATGAAAAATATATATATCCTTCTTTAGCGTTTAAAATTCTTGTCTCTTTCTTTCATTTTATTTTATCTTTTTTAATTTCTATCTTGTTATTATTAGTATTTTTAGAATAATATGTTTATTTTTGGAGCGTTGAAATCGTGGGACGGTTTCATGGTTTTTTCAAAGAATTTAAAATTTGAGAAAAACCAAAAAAATATTTTATTTTTGTGCTAGCGAACCTGCTAGCGAACCTACAGGTTCGCCAGGAACCTCTTTGTTTCGCCGCCATGGTTTACTTGACTTTTGGTCTTCTGGCAAATCTAAAGTTCGCTAGTATGTCTGCCAGCGAACCTATGTCTGTATATATATGCAGTGACAGCGAAGCATTTCACACATTCGCTGTCACTATTACTGTAGCAAGTTTTTCAAAATCCAACTAACGAAAGTTCGATTCTCACTATTCAACCGGTTTTTCACACTTAATCATCTGTAATTTGGTCTGGTATGTCATCGTTTCCATCTTAATCTCCGTTTTAAACTCTTAATCGCACTATTAAACCCTTAAATTTGTCGATCTGTGATTGTGTGTAAATTAAATGACTGATTTGGTGTTTGTTGTTAGGAATTTACTTCATAAATCCTCGTTTGATGTTTATATTACTTGATTGTTGCCTTATTTGCTTGTTAATGATGTATTGTATGTGATTCTGGCCGTTTTTCAGAAACTAGGGTTTCCAGCGAACCTATGTGTTCGTCTGGCGAATCTGAACGAAAGTTCAAAACTTCGAGCGAACCTATGTCGTTATGCTGCCCGCGCATCAACATAGATTCGCCCGGCTGTTTCTAGCGAACCTATACATTCGCTCGACCAAATGACTGATTTTTCATGACAGCGAATCTATAGGTTCTGGTGCCAAATGTCACACCCTCAAAATCCACTAACGGAATTTTACCATTAAGTGTGTGACAAACCATGATCTCAGTCATTAGTTACACCAAACGACACTATATGAATTTAAAACATACATGTCTCATTAAATGAGAATATTTAATACAGAGTTAACGTTTAATAATTTGCGGAAGCGTAATCGAAATGTAATGTCAATATTATTAAATGGAACTAAATGCGCAAGCACGCGCCCAACATAAGAAACATAGTTTAAATATTTGTTAAAACCAAACATAGTTTTTAAATGCAAGAAAGTGTTTAAATGCAAAGTTGTGACTCCATGCCATGTCCTAAGTGCGTTGAACCTAAGTGACCTATAAAATGAAAGACTAACAAGTGTCAACACGACGGTTGGTGAGTTCACATAGTAAGTATGAAATCAAGTATGTTCAGTTGCAAGCAGAAATATAAATTAAGTATGTCATTGTAGGTAGCTAGTCTACAGCACATGTCCTAGAGGCGTATGTATCTGACCGAAGCTGACGTATGTACACATTAAGTGCATTTTGCCCGTTCGTACATCCCAGCAGGATGCACTGTAAGTATGTTAGGTCATTCAACACCCGTTCGACAGGTCCTTCTGTCGTGCTAGCGCGACTAGCCCGGGTGGGGTTTGTCAAACCCAGTAGTACTACTCAAAATTTCCCCGCTATTTCACAAGTACTAACGATCAACTAGGTATCCATGAGGTCTTTCATGAACAAAATAAAAGTTGCTCTATCCAGACATGCGACATACAAAATTTGTAAATCCGTAAAAGTAATCGTCCGTGTTCAGCCCATAAAAGGGTAGAATAGTAAAAGTACGGTTTAGTGAACTCACCTTTGAAGCGCACAGCAAATAAACAGCAAAATTTCAACAAGAGTCTCTAGATTGCCCTACAACCTGTTTAACAATTACTCACTAGTTATTAACTAGGAACACGTAAGTCATACATATAAGATGGTATTCGGTAGGGTTTCGCGTGTTCGGTTCGTTTGCCCCGCAATAGTTTATCACAAAATTGTTAAACATATATCACGTATTTCGATTGCACACTTTCATTCATATAAATTTCCATGCCATGGAATTCATGTATCTTATCATTAAATTGATCCGACCCACATCATCATCGTGTAATCATAATATTACTTACTCACATATGACCACATATGTAACTCTAATTCACGTATACTCATGTAATCACCTACTCATCATTTCATACACATTGCATACATCTCAATTAGACTATCCATGCAATACCCATACCATGCTTACGTACTACATACACATTATCAACACATATTGCATACACATAATTTATTACTGCTGTTTAATATGAAATCGTACATTTTACACATGTCCCTGTATTGACAACTTTCACTAACTAAACATCACATATACATGATCAAACTAGTACATTCATTCACTTATGTAACTGAAAATATATGCATACATGTTCGCACATACATACATTCACACGGTTCACATGTATTTTCATATATTCTACGTTCACGCTGCTGCCAACCATATACATACGCACATACAGTATACAATTTCTCATACGTACATCTATATATATCTATATATATATGTACTTCCATCTCTATTGCTCAACGTACACATATACACACTACCATTCAGGTTACCTACAAACACATTAATATATATAGAACTATATACATACGGAACTGCATCCAGATACTAAAGTCGTACCAATACACGAACACACATACGTATATAACGCATATACATACCTATAATTACATACACACAACATTCATATGTAATTCATATACATTCATACAATTCATACACAATCATATACACATAAAATAATCACATACAATACACATACAATTTATACTGCTGCTTTTGTTTTTATGTTTACATACATACGGTACATACACATACGCATATGCTTGAAACAAACCGACTAATCTATATACTTACATGACATATATACATTCAAAATCAATTCGCCATATCACAGTTACATAACCACATACATATAAACACCGAACACGCACCGAATCAAACCGAAAACGAAACCCGGAACGACCCGAAAACGACCTCGTAACGCGATGGATCGTAAAACTAATACGCCGAACACGTACCGATTGACGAGCGCGATTGACGAGCGAGGTGAGGGGGCTGCTGGTACTCGTCGACAAAGGCGGTCGTAGGTGAATAGTGGTGACGAATGGTGGTCCAATAGAGCTGCTGCTTTAGCTTTTTCGCTTCTACGGTGGTGTACGATGGTTAGAGTGTGTTATGGTGGCGATTTCAGAAGATAAGGCGGTGGTTCACAGCGGCTGGCGACTAGGAAGAAGATGGTTATGGCTGCTAGGGTTGTGATGTTAATTGTGAAGATGACGAGGTGAATGGGGGATCGGATGGGTAATTAATTTAAATTTTACACTTTGCACCCTCATAGTTTGATGGTTTATTTATTTAAGTTTTAAAGGTTATAAATGAGTTTACTTAATAACGGAACGGACCCTAACTTTTATAAAAACTTAACGGAATAATTAAAGAATAGTTGACGGTGTTAGCCTGGAATTACGGGTTGTCACATCATCCCCTTGTTAAAAGAATTTTCGTCCCGAAAATTACGCCGTGTCTTCGGTTAACTTGTAACGAATTAGCACAAAAGAAAAGAAAAATTTTAAGTTATCACATCATCCCCTTGTTAAAAGAAATTTCGTCCCGAAATTTATCCAATAGTGTTACTGTTAGACATTATCACTTGAAATAGTTAAGGATGTTTGTATATTATTAGATTTTTTTTTACACTCCTACGCAAACTTTGGTCCATTCTTCTAAGTTCTAGCAACTTTTATTATAGTGATCTTAGTGTGTTTGAGTGTTTTGCGTTCTTTGTCTATAATTTCAAACGATTTTTCCATAAATTGTTGCTGTTTATCGATTTGAGCATTGTTAAGTGGGACGACGAGTGTTCCATCAGGTAAGAGCTTAATTAGTTTGAGGATGTTGGAAATGTTGTGTACCATGTTTATCTCTTAAACTGACCCAGTCAATGATCTAGAAGTCCAGTACTCTAGGATTTCAAAGGGTCTAATGTATCATGGGTTTGATGGGATTCCAAGGTTTTTGGGTGGGATTTATAAATAGCGATTTCTATACCGTATGTTTCGGGGATTAGATTAATGAGTTTCACGTTGTTATTTAGTTACCTGAGAACTGAGTTCTAACTGAAGAGTTCATTTATTGGTATAGATCGTTAAATCGAGACAACTTGTGTACAAGGTAAAAAGGAAATAAACTATCCACCGTGTATAGGTATTTTGCTTTATTGAAAAGAGTGTTATCGAAACACGAACATTAGGGACGTCATAGAAATCGTATGAGTAGATGGGAAAGGATGAACAATAACACTAATGTGTATCGAAAGTACATGTTTCAGGCAAAAAAAATGATAAAGAAATTGAATAGGTATTTTTTCTTTGATACTTACTGAATTTTCTGTGTTAAGAACAAGTGATTATACGACATAGGGTAATAGGTTGTTAAATTTTACGTACGGAAGTAGTGTTAAACCAAAAGAGTTGATGTTACATGAGTAGTTCCTAGTCATGGGAGTACAATAAGTTTTAATGTTGATGAAATCTGAGTGTTACGGTAAGAAGTGTGCGCGGGAGGGGGGGGGTATATGATACGTCCGTAAATTTTTTTCATACAGAAAGTTTTCAAGAATCTTATCTTTCTATTCGAATAGAAGATTAGTTCAATGGTGTCATTCATCTAGGGTGATCTAACAATATTCCGTTTAAATACGGGTCTTAGTTTACGCATGGATTAGATAAGAGTTCAACTAATAAGATGTTAGCAAAGATTTTGACATCAAGCCTCACCGAGTGATAGTGTTTGAGTTCATCATCAGGATGTTTAAGGGATGGTGGGAGATAGTAGTCTGGTTTGCTAACGAGTCAGGTATGGATGTCATGTTATTTCATTACTCGGGTTGTGTAGCTTACCCAATTTCTTTAAACATGATGTTTCCTCTATTAGGGTTTTTCATGGTTTGGAACGATTAGGTGATAATTGCTTACATTGCGCCTCAAATAGTTTGATCAAAAGGTAAATTACATACAAGGTAGAATTACTTGCATAAACTGGAGCTTCTAAAGAAAGAAATTGCCCGATTAAAGTGTCAAATGACAACGAGAGCATCAATTATAATGTTTCTTAGCAGATACAAATGTGTATTAGTATAAATGAAATACAAAGTCATTAGTCTGAACAGTAATGGGTGAGGCATTAGTTGTTTATTGTGGATTGTTCTAATTATCATGTGAATCTTTAGCATCATGGAACGTATTTGATATCATATTTATATATGGGGGGGTAAGTCATTAACATTGATGTCAATGTATAGTAGTGTAATCTTATTAAATTGTCAAAGTAACTCATAAATCTTGTGATCGGGTCATTATGGATCGACTTCAACAGTAGAATGTGTACGGCAAGTTAGATGTGGGGAAGTTTGTACACATCTAAGTTTGTATTATTTCCCATCTGTAATGGTATTGTAAGTTTTTGTCATTCATGGATGGGTTTCAACGAATGTAATCTAGGATAACCTTGATATTAGTGCGTTACTTAAGAATAAATTTTCGTTCCAGATAGACTTTTGTTCAGATGGATTTGTGTTGAGTCATTCTACACTTTTGTGCTTCTGGGTATAACCTACATGAAAGGTGTTACCAGGAATGAAACATAATAGAAGGTGGTTATCCTGGACCGTAATGGGCAAAGCTTTCTCAAAACATCAACTGATAGTGTCGGTTCATTGTTGACGGTGGTAAACATCACGAGAATTCTTAGAGCCGTGAAGTGTATTCAATATCATAATTTATATGCGTGAGTCAGTTATGGAACATTTGGTTTCTGTTGTTACTGTGAATAAAAGATGTATGAAAGTTATAATTTATCTGAGTACATAGTAAGTCGCCCTATAAGTGATAGATTGAACAACATCATTAAAAATTATGTGTCTATATATTAGAGTTTCCCAGGTTAATTATTGGTTTGGTTTCAAGTCCCACTTCTAATGTACTGTTAATGTTTATATATAGGAGGTACCGCAACTAACCCACCACACCACCAGCAATTTGAAGGCGTACTTGTCACCTACTAACATTCTTGCCTACTTTACTAAGTCATTAAAAGGGTTGGGGTAAAGGATTGTATGTTTAAGTGAAATGGTATCGTTATAGTATATGCTGTAACATTGGTTACTTAGTAGAATTTTATGTGGTTTGAATCTGAATGATCACTGACCTATGGCTTTGAGAACGCTTAACTTGTCTTTGTTACGCGAATAATCAGGTAGAGGAGTTTGAATATATAATAAATGGACAAGATGTATAAAATGTCCTAAAAAAAATTTTAGACCCAAGACGTGCTTTACAACAGTAGAGGTGTAGGTTGGGTGTGAGAATCAACATTTACAAGAGTGTTGGATTAAGACGAGTCATCCAACTAGCTCGAAACGTATGCATACCACACATGTGGTTCATTGGGGCATCGTTAACAATAGAAACATCATGAGTTAGGATTATTTGTTTTTTTTTTTCTGGGTAACTTATCATCAGAAGCAACTTCAAGTTCTGTTTACCTTGAAGAATTGAGAAAATATGTTTGAGGATAAAGTATGATTAAGTGAAGTACTTCTATGACGAGCCTGGTAGGTTACGAGGTATTCGCATGAATGTTTTAGCGATACAGATTTACTTCATAAGAATTGATTTTGAATGGGCAATATTACACAGTTGGTTTATCGTCAACAAGGGTTTTATGATTATATATATATATACATATATTCTTTTTTTATAAGTTGTTAGCTTTATTAGACTCCGCTATGGAGCCCTAAAAATTATAGTGTTTGTTTAACATTCATTTGAAGAACCAATGATGTTAGGATGTTACCGACTTTGGCAAGAGTTCATAGTACACAGCCATAAACTAAAGCATTTCATTATGTATCATAAGGTTGTGACTTCAGGAAGGTAACTGTTTCAATTGGTGGGTTCAGACTGATTATATGTGGGATGAGTCATATCATTAAGAGGCAAATGTAGTAGCAAAACTTTATCGGGTTTTTCAACATAGATCTTTGTTCTTATTTGTGTGTCACCAAAGAAAGATTTCAATTATATTTAATTTAGGTGTATAAGGTAAAATGTATGTAGTTTAAGGATAAACTTATCATATGCCATCGAAGGTTGTATTGTAATTGTATACCATCCGTATATGGATTTTATAGGTTCAGTCAAGCATAGACTTGGTATCGGTGCGTTATTTAAAGATGGATGTTTGTGTCAGATGAATTTGTATTGATTCGTTCATCACTGTTGTTTGTCTTTTTGGGTATCATCGACATGGCAGATTTTGCCAGAATCATCGTGTACCTGTAAATTCACCATTACGTTGCGCACCCGTAATCGTCAATTTACCTTACACAATCACCCCAGTTTGTCTCCCACCTTATACATTAATCTTACGTTTAGTTATGTTCTTGGATTTACATTCATCCGCGTGGCATTGCTATCCCATATCTATTGAAGGGGTATAAGTGTATGATAAACCTATAAGTAGGAGATAACTACACTAGATGTATAAGACACTAACAGACTATCAGTGTGCTATATCAATGGGTAGAATGTATCAGGTATTGTGTAAGTTCATAATAAGTGTAAGACTACTAGTCTAAACACAATCTGAGTGTATAATGTGCATAAGCGGTGGTACTATCAAATCAAGTAGATAGCACGTAGTGGATCACACAATAAGTGACATGTTACAACTAACAATATGTCTCGTATTAAGGGACATGTTATAACTTACGAAGGTGTCAGATAATAAGTGACGTGTAATAGCACATAGTAGGTCGCATAACTAACAAGTCAAGACCTCTGTATGAATGAGTTTCTGGACAAAAATCCATTATTGTTGTTCATGTACCTTTATACCTTAGGCATCGGTCTCTGCCGGTTGGTTGCCATACTGAGGTGGGTAATTCAAAACTGAATTGTCTAGGCTTCATACGAAACCAGTTTGTTGCCATAATCTTGTGAGTTTCAAGTTATAACGAAATGTAAACATTTCCAGCTAAGGCCCCTAAAAAAAATTTGGCCTAAAAAGCGGGATAACTTTTGGACAAGGTCATTGTTAAATATTTCTCATGCATACTTCATTGAACAATTCAAAAACTAGCAGATACACACCTAGTTCAAGCTTCACTAGCAGAGCAAGTCACTAAAAAAAATTTGCCCTAAAGTGTCACATAATACAAGCTGGTCACTTCTTGTAATGCTAGTGTAGGCGTGTGTATGTGCAATTAACATGTATATGGGTCACAAATAAATTCACATACGTGCAACTAATGCAGTGTACAGTTATAGTCTAGAATGCAATGCAATGCAAACCTAGTTCGCTATAACCAATGGCTCTGATACCAATCTGTCACACCCTCAAAATCCACTAACGGAATTTTACCGTTAAGTGTGTGACAAACCAGGATCTCAGTCATTAGTTACACCAAACGACACTATATGAATTTAAAACATACATGTCTCATTAAATGAGAATATTTAATACAGAGTTAACGTTTAATAATTTGCGGAAGCGTAATCGAAATGTAATGTCAATATTATTAAATGGAACTAAATGCGCAAACACGCGCCCAACATAAGAAACATAGTTTAAATATTTGTTAAAACCAAACATAGTTTTTAAATGCAAGAAAGTGTTTAAATGCAAGAAAGTGTTTAAATGCAAAGTTGTGACTCCATGCCATGTCCTAAGTGCGTTGAACCTCAGTGACCTGTAAAATGAAAGACTAACAAGTGTCAACACGACGGTTGGTGAGTTCACATAGTAAGTATGAAATCAAGTATGTTCAGTTGCAAGCAGAAATATAAATTAAGTATGTCATTGTAGGTAGCTAGTCTACTGTCACACCCTCAATTTTCCACAAACGGGGTATCCGTTAGACGTGTGACATACCAGGATCTCAAGCCATTAGTTACAGCAAACACTGACTCAACGTTTTAAACGAAAGTTCCTTATTTAAGTATTAAACCAAAACCCAGGGTTTAAAATGAAAAGTTTCAAAGTTTAGCGGAAGCATTTGTAAAACAATCCCGTACTCAAAATCCAAGTACGTAATAGTAAAGGTTAGACCAACCTAAGTTATGAAAACCCGTGCATAAAGTTTGCACAATCAAACTACTGTTTCAAAAACCAACAATAGTTTAAATAATAGTAATTTAATAAATGATGACCAATGCATGCAAGTGTCCTACTCGTGCGCCTTCCTAGATCCCTGAGAAAAACATACTAAAACGAGTCAACAAATAATGTTGGTGAGTTCAATGAGTTTAAGTAACAAGAGTATATAAAAATACTGAAACCGTTTAACCGATAAACATCATTACTATTGCTGGTTAGCTAGACCACCTCGTTTACTACATGAGCACGTCGAGATTAAACTGAACGATACGATAAGGTTGCCTTGTTACCACCACGACGGGTGACCAAAAGTTAAAGGACAATTTGCACCACCTGGAAACCAATCCAGCATGATGGGGTCTGCCGAACCCGTAGTACTACTCAAATTTCCCCGTTATACCCACTGTATATTAATAATCTCGACAAAAAGGAAAGGACTTTAGGGTTGGGTGGAATCATGCTCAGTAAAATAAACAGTTAGACAATAGAACTTTGTTTTATCAAAACCGTTGCCCGAAGGCCCTGCCCGAAGGCGTAAACCTCAGCCCAAGGCTGTTTAAAATCTTGCCCGAAGGCCCTACCCGAAGGTATAAAACGTAACCATAGTTGGCCCCGCCCGAAGGCATAAAGTTTTGCCCGAAGGCCCTGTAAAATCATTTGTATGTTTTCTCCCCGAAAAATGTTTAAAAGCGGGCAAAGAACTCACCTTTGAAGCGCACAACAAATAATTCCGCAAAATGCATCTAAAGACCTAGATCGTCATACCACCTGCTTTAGTAAGTATTTACTAGTTAATAACTAGGAACATATAAGTAAAATAGATAACATGGTTTCGCTAGGGTTTCGGGTATTCGGTTCATCTTTGAACATTGATGATCTTGTATACATAATTACATATATATATCTCATGCCAACTATTTAAACATCACGTATAAGTTCCTATGCCAACACATGCTATACTTTCGTTTTTCAATGATTTTCATACATCTTATACTCATGCATATTAATACACACCATGTATTCAACTATGCACGTAACACTTATATAATGCAGCTGTTTCTTCAATATACATACTTCACGCAATGCACATAACCAAAAAGCCCTACGCATGACTACACCATACATATACATATCTTCATACGCCTACTTCTACCACTACAAGCATGCATCATATATTACATCGCATGTTCCTAAATATGTGTTCAATTTACATCATGCTTTCATATGTAATTAAAACAGTATGCACTCATCAAATACATATACAAAACATGCGATACACATATATTATCATTCCTAGAAATCAAACCTACAACGCATCTATATACGCATACACAGCTGCTACGCGTCAAGGTATCTTACTCATATACATACATTATCATATCATGAAGTTGTTCCTATACACACATATAAGCACCTATATTCTATTGTACTTAATCCATAATAACATACATACATCACATCGACACACATGTTGTTAGGCTTCCATACCTACACATATACCACTCTTCCATTTGTTTTATATGCTCATAGTTCTCATACAGTAACCGTATACCCATATACTTAGTTCATACAATAGTCACATACCTATAATCCCATTATCATGCATCCATATATTTATACATACTTTGACAGTAGCAAACATACACATGACCTACTGTTCTATATATATACATACAATACATGCTTGTTGTCTATCCTTATTATATATCGCATACACACGTTTATACATATAACACACATACACGCGCATATACATCTACATACAATACAGCATACATACACGATCATTGCACCTTCCACCAATTACATACATACCTACTGTTTAAATATCATAATTCATACACATATATATATGGACATATATGCTGCTGGTTCACACCTTTTATACATCCATTCATTCACTACATACTGCTGAACACACACACATATACATACATACATATATATATATATATATATATATATACACATTACATACACTTGGTTTGTACTTATACACAACCCATGATCCATCCCGATACAACCAACACAGCTATATATACATTCATTATACAATCCGAATTGAACCGAAACCAAACCGATCACGTAACGAAACCAAACGAAACCCGGAACTAGATTGTTGGATTAACGAATTATAGAGTAGTTGTTGCTTACCGTTATGATGAGTGTGATAAACAGTAGTGATCGGAGATGATGAACGGTGGTCCGACGATGCCGGAACAATGCTCGAAGATGGTTGATGGTGACGAACGAGGGATAGGAGATGATGGCGTGCGACTGTAGGCTGCGGCTGCTATGCTTCTGTTTTCAGGCAGCGGCAAAGAAGAGGGACGAGAGCGAGATGCAGCCGGAAGTTTGTGTGTGTGCGTCGATGGAGAAACAGGAACAGAAGACGAAAACGTTGATGGGTCGGGTGGTTATGTAGGGTTGGGTGATTTTGTTAAAAGTTACCGTTTTGGCCCTCGCAAAATGAAAAGTTAGTTATTCTAGGTTTTGTAGTTAATATCTAGTTTAATTAATTACAAAACGAACCCTAAACTTGTATAAAACTTAACGGGACAGTTAAAGAATAGTTAACGGTGTTAACCAGAATTTACGGGGTGTCACATCATCTCCTTGTTAAAAGAATTTTCGTCCCGAAAATTACACCGTGTCATTTTTTTTTGTCTGCAACGGAATAGAATAGAATAGAAGAAAGAAAATTTTCAGGTTGTCACATCATCCCCTTGTTAAAAGAATTTTCGTCCCGAAAATTAAATCGTTCCTTTGGTGTTTGACGTTGTTACTTTAATAGCTAAGAATGCTTGTATTTGTGTTTCATTAGGTGTAGACCATCTGGAGTAAACACTTGCAAGATTTCAGCTGGTCTAATGTATCGCGGGTTTGAAGAGATTCAAAAGTTTCTTTGAGATCAACTCTTAAGATTTATTAACACCGATTTGTATGCAGTTTGTTTCAGAAACTTTAGACAATGGAGCTTCGAGTTGTTATTTAGATTCTCAAGGATCAAGTCTTATTAAAGAAAATTGTTATTCGAGTTGTTAGAGATCATTAAATTGACTCAACTGCGTGTACGTGCTCGACTTTATTAAAGATGCGATGTCAAAACGTGGTCATCAAGGATGTCATAGACGTTCTAAAAACAGATGAAGAATGAATTTTGATACAATTTCTATGTTCGGAAGTACGTGTTTTGAGCAAAAATGATCAAGAAATTTAATAAGTATTTCTATCTTCAATAACTATATGATTTGTTGTGATCGAGAGGACAAGTGGTTGTACAACGTAGTATAATATGTTATTAAAGTTTACGTACGGAAGTAGTGTACAACAAAAGAGTCAATGTCACATGAGTTGTTTCTAGTCATTGGAGTACAATAAGTTTTATTGTCGATGAATTCTGAATGTTACGGTTAGAAGTGTGCACCGGGGGGGGGGGGGTATATGATACGCCCAACATTTTCTCAATAATAAAGTTTTCAATAATTTTATCTTTCTGTTTGAATAACAGATTCGTTTCAACCGTGTAGCTCTTTTAGGGTGGCCTAACCATATTTCTTTTAAAATGCGGGTTTTAGTACGCATGGATTATATAAGACTTCAATCAGTAAGATGCTAACAAGAATTTAGATATTAAGCTTCATTGGGTGATAGTGTTTAAACCTTTAGAGTGTTTAAGATCTCGAGTTCTAAGTTTACTAATAGGTCAAATAATGATGTCATGTTAATCCATTACTTGGGTCGTGTAACATCAATAGTTTCATTAAGCATTTAATTTATTCTATTGGTATTTTCATGTTTTAGAACGATTAGCTGACTATTGCTTACATTGCGGATCAAATAGTTGTGACCAAGGAAGTTAATTTTCACACAAGGTAGGATCTCTTGAATAAACCGGATCTTTGAAAGAAATATATTGCACGATTAGAGTGTCAAATGACAATGAAAGCATCAATTAGTATCTTTCTTAGCAAATACAATGTGTATTGGGATGAACGAAATAAAAGTTTGTTATTCTGAACTTTAATGGATGAAGTTCAAGCAGAACGCTAGTTGGTATCAATTGTTTATTGTGGACTATACTTTTCATCAAATGAATCCTTAGAGTCACAGAACATATTCAATGTTCAGAGTTCTATACCCGCGGGGGGGGGGGGGGGTCAGTTATAAAATTCACTTAGCTTTTCATTATCACCATGGGCAATAAATACCTGAAAGTTATAAGTGTCTAGATATATAGCGAATTGCCATATGAATGATAGATGAAATAGGGTTCATAGGAAACACGCGTTCGTTAGAAGTTTGAAGGTAATCGATTATAGACTCGCAACATTAATAACCCTGAAGCTGAGTTACTGTTACGCAAACTATTTGGTAGGGAAATTTGAATATATTTTTCGATGTACCGAATATAGATAATGTTTATGAATTTAAATGTTCTTGATGGATAAATAAATTGGTTTTGATCCAAAGCATTTTATGTGGTGGGTTTATTCTGACATGAACGAGTTTATCAAATAAGTCGTAGTTATATGGGGCTCTTCCAAGAAACTCTTACAATTAAAAGGATTGTTTAATGTTCGATTGGGAAAACCATGATATTAAGTTATTACCGTTGTTGAGTAAGAGGTCATAACACACTGACCATAATTTAAGGCATTCTATTGTATCATGAGTTTGTGGCATTAGCATGGTAGAAGTTTATATTGGAAGTTGGTATTATAATTGTTTACTACACAAGGATAAACTTGGTACTAGTATGTTACTTAGAGATGGAGTTTTGTTTCAAGTGAATCTGTGTTGTTTAGTTCTTCACTTTTGGGTTTTGGTTGTAACTCACATGACAGGTTTTGCCAGGATCATCGTGCACCTGTAAATTCACCATTACGTTGCGCACCCGTAATCGTCAATTTACCTTACACAATCACCCTAATTTGTCTCCCATCATGGGCTTTAGTATTAAGTTTTATCATGCTTATTGTTTTGTGCTTATTTATACGATAATTTATATTATTCCGAATATAGGAAGTATAAGAGAGGTATGGTATACTTAGAAGCATCTTTGTCAAAAATTTCTGCAATAATGCATGTGACAATCTGATCCAACCAGCCTTAATGTAAAAACAAGAATACCATACGTATTCAACTTCAAGACACGCCTCTTCGAGTCACAAGTTTTCACGAGTGCAACAAGCACCAACTTGATGAAAATAAGATAAGTGTGACAATATGGAGAAGGTTTAAAAGAATAGAACAAAATACTTAATGAAAGAAAATCACTACGGATAACTTCAATGTCTTATTCTTTGTGATTTGAGTGTTTCATACTTAATGCGTTTTTGTTGTCACTACGCTTTCAACAGAGTGAGAAAAAATAATCTGATTAAAAATCGGTTTTCTGGGCTTACAAAATTTAACGTATTTTGAAAAGAAGGAATGAACTGCTGAATAACTTATGCTCCACTTCACAAACTCTAGAAGGGATACTCAAACGGTTCAAAACGGTTGTAATCGCCAGGCTCATACTCTCGGCCTCTTTGCGCCTTGAGAAGATGTCTCAGCCACATTCCGCGAAGAAGAATCAGATTTAAGCGGAAAATTTAAATTCATGCTTGGGATAAGGACAGAGTATTTCGTATAAGGATTCTTAGACTACAAAGATCATATATCAGGCAAGCACATAAATTGTAACACGTATAGGCAAACAAACTCTAATTTCTAACTATGATTCTACTATGCAGTGTGAGTGTAACTAATGCAAATGCTTAAAGTTATAGACTATATGCAATGAAATGCTAGTTCCCTATAACTTATGGCTCTGATACCAATCTGTCACACCCTCAATTTTCCACAAACGGGGTATCCGTTAGACGTGTGACATACCAGGATCTCAAGCCATTAGTTACAGCAAACACTGACTCAACGTTTTAAACGAAAGTTCCTTATTTAAGTATTAAACCAAAACCCAGGGTTTAAAATGAAAAGTTTCAAAGTTTAGCGGAAGCATTTGTAAAACAATCCCGTACTCAAAATCCAAGTACGTAATAGTAAAGGTTAGACCAACCTAAGTTATGAAAACCCGTGCATAAAGTTTGCACAATCAAACTACTGTTTCAAAAACCAACAATAGTTTAAATAATAGTAATTTAATAAATGATGACCAATGCATGCAAGTGTCCTACTCGTGCGCCTTCCTAGATCCCTGAGAAAAACATACTAAAACGAGTCAACAAATAATGTTGGTGAGTTCAATGAGTTTAAGTAACAAGAGTATATAAAAATACTGAAACCGTTTAACCGATAAACATCATTACTATTGCTGGTTAGCTAGACCACCTCGTTTACTACATGAGCACGTCGAGATTAAACTGAACGATACGATAAGGTTGCCTTGTTACCACCACGACGGGTGACCAAAAGTTAAAGGACAATTTGCACCACCTGGAAACCAATCCAGCATGATGGGGTCTGCCGAACCCGTAGTACTACTCAAATTTCCCCGTTATACCCACTGTATATTAATAATCTCGACAAAAAGGAAAGGACTTTAGGGTTGGGTGGAATCATGCTCAGTAAAATAAACAGTTAGACAATAGAACTTTGTTTTATCAAAACCGTTGCCCGAAGGCCCTGCCCGAAGGCGTAAACCTCAGCCCAAGGCTGTTTAAAATCTTGCCCGAAGGCCCTACCCGAAGGTATAAAACGTAACCATAGTTGGCCCCGCCCGAAGGCATAAAGTTTTGCCCGAAGGCCCTGTAAAATCATTTGTATGTTTTCTCCCCGAAAAATGTTTAAAAGCGGGCAAAGAACTCACCTTTGAAGCGCACAACAAATAATTCCGCAAAATGCATCTAAAGACCTAGATCGTCATACCACCTGCTTTAGTAAGTATTTACTAGTTAATAACTAGGAACATATAAGTAAAATAGATAACATGGTTTCGCTAGGGTTTCGGGTATTCGGTTCATCTTTGAACATTGATGATCTTGTATACATAATTACATATATATATCTCATGCCAACTATTTAAACATCACGTATAAGTTCCTATGCCAACACATGCTATACTTTCGTTTTTCAATGATTTTCATACATCTTATACTCATGCATATTAATACACACCATGTATTCAACTATGCACGTAACACTTATATAATGCAGCTGTTTCTTCAATATACATACTTCACGCAATGCACATAACCAAAAAGCCCTACGCATGACTACACCATACATATACATATCTTCATACGCCTACTTCTACCACTACAAGCATGCATCATATATTACATCGCATGTTCCTAAATATGTGTTCAATTTACATCATGCTTTCATATGTAATTAAAACAGTATGCACTCATCAAATACATATACAAAACATGCGATACACATATATTATCATTCCTAGAAATCAAACCTACAACGCATCTATATACGCATACACAGCTGCTACGCGTCAAGGTATCTTACTCATATACATACATTATCATATCATGAAGTTGTTCCTATACACACATATAAGCACCTATATTCTATTGTACTTAATCCATAATAACATACATACATCACATCGACACACATGTTGTTAGGCTTCCATACCTACACATATACCACTCTTCCATTTGTTTTATATGCTCATAGTTCTCATACAGTAACTGTATACCCATATACTTAGTTCATACAATAGTCACATACCTATAATCCCATTATCATGCATCCATATATTTATACATACTTTGACAGTAGCAAACATACACATGACCTACTGTTCTATATATATACATACAATACATGCTTGTTGTCTATCCTTATTATATATCGCATACACACGTTTATACATATAACACACATACACGCGCATATACATCTACATACAATACAGCATACATACACGATCATTGCACCTTCCACCAATTACATACATACCTACTGTTTAAATATCATAATTCATACACATATATATATGGACATATATGCTGCTGGTTCACACCTTTTATACATCCATTCATTCACTACATACTGCTGAACACACACACATATACATACATACATATATATATATATATATGGGAAAAGTGAATACGAGGCTGTAACACGTGTAACTTATACGCGAATCCTCTCAAAACTACGTAGTTTTGATTTAAACAAACTTAAATAGAACAACTCAATTAAAATATGTTCTAAATTGTTTTCATTCTGGTTTTCATCTTGAAATCGGTCTGCTCATGGTAGATTTGATAGGTCCATCATGTTGACATCAGTTTTGATTATTGATCGTTCGGTTTAATTTATTGTTATTTCAGGTTGGATCCAAATCACTCGCAAAGAGGGTTTAATTTGTTTTCCCCCAAATCTATGCACCGTATAGTTTATCTTTATGTTCATTTGTTTTTATATATTTTTTTGAACTAATATTTCCGTTCATCTAAAAAACAAAGTTAATTGTTTGAAGTGATTCCCTATAAAAATTATTGTATTGTTGTGTTTCGCATGAATCAGAAAGTGAGAGTTAAAGGATTTATATTTATTTTAAGTTTGTTCAACTCAAAACTACGTAGTTTTAAGAAGTTTCGCGTATAAGTTGCACGCTTAACAGCCTCGTATTCACTTTCCCCTATATATATATATACACATTACATACACTTGGTTTGTACTTATACACAACCCATGATCCATCCCGATACAACCAACACAGCTATATATACATTCATTATACAATCCGAATTGAACCGAAACCAAACCGATCACGTAACGAAACCAAACGAAACCCGGAACTAGATTGTTGGATTAACGAATTATAGAGTAGTTGTTGCTTACCGTTATGATGAGTGTGATAAACAGTAGTGATCGGAGATGATGAACGGTGGTCCGACGATGCCGGAACAATGCTCGAAGATGGTTGATGGTGACGAACGAGGGATAGGAGATGATGGCGTGCGACTGTAGGCTGCGGCTGCTATGCTTCTGTTTTCAGGCAGCGGCAAAGAAGAGGGACGAGAGCGAGATGCAGCCGGAAGTTTGTGTGTGTGCGTCGATGGAGAAACAGGAACAGAAGACGAAAACGTTGATGGGTCGGGTGGTTATGTAGGGTTGGGTGATTTTGTTAAAAGTTACCGTTTTGGCCCTCGCAAAATGAAAAGTTAGTTATTCTAGGTTTTGTAGTTAATATCTAGTTTAATTAATTACAAAACGAACCCTAAACTTGTATAAAACTTAACGGGACAGTTAAAGAATAGTTAACGGTGTTAACCAGAATTTACGGGGTGTCACATCTACAGCACATGTCCTAGAGGCGTATGTATCTGACCGAAGCTAACGTATGTACACATTAAGTGCATTTTGCCCGTTCGTACATCCCAGCAGGATGCACTGTAAGTATGTTAGGTCATTCAACACCCGTTCGACAGGTCCTTCTGTCGTGCTAGCGCGACTAGCCCGGGTGGGGTTTGTCAAACCCAGTAGTACTACTCAAAATTTCCCCGCTATTTCACAAGTACTAACGATCAACTAGGTATCCATGAGGTCTTTCATGAACAAAATAAAAGTTGCTCTATCCAGACATGCGACATACAAAATTTGTAAATCCGTAAAAGTAATCGTCCGTGTTCAGCCCATAAAAGGGTAGAATAGTAAAAGTACGGTTTAGTGAACTCACCTTTGAAGCGCACAGCAAATAAACAGCAAAATTTCAACAAGAGTATCTAGATTGCCCTACAACCTGTTTAACAATTACTCACTAGTTATTAACTAGGAACACGTAAGTCATACATATAAGATGGTATTCGGTAGGGTTTCGCGTGTTCGGTTGGTTTGCCCCGCAATAGTTTATCACAAAATTGTTAAACATATATCACGTATTTCGATTGCACACTTTCATTCATATAAATTTCCATGCCATGGAATTCATGTATCTTATCATTAAATTGATCCGACCCACATCATCATCGTGTAATCATAATATTACTTACTCACATATGACCACATATGTAACTCTAATTCACGTATACTCATGTAATCACCTACTCATCATTTCATACACATTGCATACATCTCAATTAGACTATCCATGCAATACCCATACCATGCTTACGTACTACATACACATTATCAACACATATTGCATACACATAATTTATTACTGCTGTTTAATATGAAATCGTACATTTTACACATGTCCCTGTATTGACAACTTTCACTAACTAAACATCACATATACATGATCAAACTAGTACATTCATTCACTTATGTAACTGAAAATATATACATACATGTTCGCACATCCATACATTCACACGGTTCACATGTATTTTCATATATTCTACGTTCACGCTGCTGCCAACCATATACATACGCACATACAGTATACAATTTCTCATACGTACATCTATATATATCTATATATATATGTACTTCCATCTCTATTGCTCAACGTACACATATACACACTACCATTCAGGTTACCTACAAACACATTAATATATATAGAACTATATACATACGGAACTGCATCCAGATACTAAAGTCGTACCAATACACGAACACACATACATATATAACGCATATACATACCTATAATTACATACACACAACATTCATATGTAATTCATATACATTCATACAATTCATACACAATCATATACACATAAAATAATCACATACAATACACATACAATTTATACTGCTGCTTTTGTTTTTATGTTTACATACATACGGTACATACACATACGCATATGCTTGAAACAAACCGACTAATCTATATACTTACATGACATATATACATTCAAAATCAATTCGCCATATCACAATTACATAACCACATACATATAAACACCGAACACGCACCGAATCAAACCGAAAACGAAACTCGGAACGACCCGAAAACGAACTCGTAACGCGATGGATCGTAAAACTAATACGCCGAACACGTACCGATTGACGAGCGCGATTGACGAGCGAGGTGAGGGGGCTGCTGGTACTCGTCGACAAAGGCGGTCGTAGGTGAATAGTGGTGACGAATGGTGGTCCAATAGAGCTGCTGCTTTAGCTTTTTCGCTTCTACGGTGGTGTACGATGGTTAGAGTGTGTTATGGTGGCGATTTCAGAAGATAAGGCGGTGGTTCACAGCGGCTGGCGACGAGGAAGAAGATGGTTATGGCTGCTAGGGTTGTGATGTTAATTGTGAAGACGAGGTGAATGGGGGGATCGGATGGGTAATTAATTTAAATTTTACACTTTGCACCCTCATAGTTTGATGGTTTATTTATTTAAGTTTTAAAGGTTATAAATGAGTTTACTTAATAACGGAACGGACCCTAACTTTTATAAAAACTTAACGGAATAATTAAAGAATAGTTGACGGTGTTAGCCTGGAATTACGGGTTGTCACACCAAATCTCAGGTTCGCTCTTTAAGCGAACCTAATTTCCAGCGAACCTATTAACCGTTTTTTTAAAATCTTCGTTTCTGATCAATCTCCATTTATTTTTCAGGTACAATGTCGACATTATTCTTCGAAAGAAAGCACAATATGTGTGCTTTGCTTGACGAGAATCACGAAAAGGCCGGCGGCTATAGAGATTGTATCAAATGGCTGAAGTCGTCTCATATACATCACGCCATTTCTCATTCTCCAACCATATACGAGCTGCATGTTCGAGATTTCTGGAGAACTGCAGTGATGAATGTGTCTACACAGCCATCTCGTATATGTGCCAAGCTTAGCGGTTTCGATCTGGAGTTTACTGAGGCTGATCTGGCCAGGATTCTGAGACTAGAGGAGGGTGTCGGAGATGAAGTTAGTATGACTGCTGAAGAGGTATATGGGGCATTTAGGACTGCGGGTTATGAGGGTCCGATGCCTGGTGAGAAAAAGATGGAGTTTGTGAAGTCCTATCTGATCCAAGAGTGGAGGTATATTGCACATGTATTCATAATGTGCTTGGATCATAGGAAAGGGGGCACAGATGGGCTGAACTTAGACTGGGCTCGGGCAATGATGCTGTTTTGTCGGGGACAAAAGGCCAATCTTGCAAAGCTTATCTTCAATTACATTCTAGAGAACATTCATGCAACTAAAGCCGCGAAATGGTTGATGTACCCCAGGTTCATTCAGATGGTGCTGAATGACAAATTGCCGAATCTGCCGGTAGTTGGAGATGTCCTGAAGATATGGGAGATGCATTCCAGGATTTTTGGGGATTGTAAGTCTGTTCGAGCTGACTGTGTTGGAAGGACAACATTTTTATGGGAGAACATGTACCCGGCTGATCGATGGGTACAAATTCAGAGATTGATGGAGACTGAGAGAAAAAGGGGTGGCGAGAATATTGAGGTAGTCGAGAAAAGGGTGAGAAAAAGGAAGCCGTATGCCAAGGAAAAGGATTATTCATTGGATCGGGATATAGATGAAATTCAGGCTGAAATAGATGCTGGTAGGGAAATGAGAACAAAGAGAAAATCTGATACACCAACTGAAGCATCAAAGAAGGCAAGGCATGATACTGGGGGTACATCTGCCGAATCTGGTAACGAATTGAAGGGTGAGATTGAAAGTTTGAGGGCAGAATTAGTGGAACTGAAAGGTAAGTATGAGGAACTAGTAACACAGGATGCTGAGAAATCGACAGTTATATATGAAATGGGAAGAATGATGAAGGATCAGCAGTGTTTGATGGTTAGAATTTTCAAGGAACTGAACAGTTTGAAGGAAAAGAAGGGGACTGAACCTGCTATGATTGAAGCTGAATTGAATTCCTTAACGGATGTTGCAAGGTATCCGTTAATGGACGTTGTATTTGGAGATCAGGATAAGGGAAAAGGTAAAGCTGCTGACGAGCCGTTCGATGAAGAAATGGGTATTGATTTGGATGTGTTTGAGGGAGCAGAGGTGGTTGGTGGATCTAGCATGAACTTCAGTCTGATAGATGAACCAGAGGTTGATATAGATGCTGATAGTGAGGAGGATCTAGATGATGAGCCGGAGACGTATAAGGTTGAAGAAAAAGGGGTTAGCTATCAGTTTGAGCACGTTGAGTTAGATAAATCAGAGTGGTTCCGAAAAGAAGAAGAAGTTGTCCCAGAGGTACCCATATTTCAGAATATTGATGAACCAAACACCTCCCAGCTAGATAGACAGGTGATCGCATGGAAATACAACTCTGCTGCTGACGCTTATATGGTTAAACGAAGGGGTGGGGACATCAGTTATATCAAGAATAGGAAGCATTTCGCCACCTTGCCTCGGTGGGATTTGCGGAGGTTGGCTGAACTCCCTTTGCTTGGTAAAGAAGATAGCGGCAGGGCTTGTGCGTTCGAGGTAACAATCAGGGAGGCTGCAAAGACAAATTTTGTGGATTTTGGGTACCAGAAGCCAAGGAGGATGAGGCAAAAAAAGGATAAGCATTGGGTATCGTGGAAGGGAAAGATAGTTTTGAAGATTGAAGCGCCAAAAGTTATGACAAGGGTCAGGGTTCCGGATACACAGCCACCGAGACTGAATGATTTCCTCAAATGGTTTTATGATAACAGTATGGGTGAAGCTGTTATCAGACTGAAAGGGGAAGACCGTCCAGAGCTTCGCTTGTTTGACCCAATGGAGGTTTTCTCTTTTTGTGACGAGGATCTAAGGGTGTTGTGTGAGAATAGGATTAAGCACGGGGCTGGAGATGATACAAGGATCGAAGCGAACCTGTTTGTGAAGGTCGCAAACAAAGCCCGAGGAATACGTGCTGAACTGAGGTCGGTGAATGAGAGACTTAGAATGACTGATGATCAGCAATTGGATATGGATGATTTATCTAGACAGCTGGATCAAACTATTGAAAGGAGGTTCGAGAAACCAGTGGAGGTTATAGATTTGGATGTGACTGGCGAGGAGCATGCGGAAGATATGCAGGCGGAAACGATTGTTCAACAAATGCCTGATACTGATGTCGCTGATGCTGAGTTTGTCGAGTCGATGCTGATTTTTAGTGAAGATGAGGCCGGATCTGAAGACGTTACCAATCCGTTGGCCGGAATTGAAGATAGGGCAGGAGCATTCATTGAGAACCTTTGAAGCCGAGAAAAAGACGGAGCTTAATTAGAAGACTTCCCCAGGTGAGGTCCAACCTAGGGGGAGTATTGATAGTCACATGTATAGGTTGGACTCACCGGCTTGTCGGTGTTATATATTTTGTATGTAATTTGTATGACTTTTGTTTGTATTAGTTCTAGCGAACCTACGGGCGAATCTATAGATTCGCCCGTAGCTCAGATTAGTTTTTGACTAAGGTGTCGACTGGGCGAACCTGTATGTGCCCAGCGAACCTATGTGGTTCGCTAGATAGATTAGCTACAGCGAATCTATCAGCGAACCTAAGACTGATATATATTGTAACCTTATCTTCAAGATAATACAACTTTTGCACATCTTTAACCAAAACCTGATCTTACTGATTGTGTTGTGTAATTGTTCTCTGGAGGTGCTAGGAACTTATATCATTCATCTTTGTAGCTTTTATACCTCCGGTTGTGTGATTTTATCTCATTATTTGGTTTGTTGTTATTATACACTTTGTTTGTTCAAGTCAAGAGTGTTCGTTGTTAAACAAGTCAATATAGCACTGAAATCACGATCATTATGGACCAACAAGAATACATTGCTGCTTCAAGCTGCTGTTGCCAAGTGCTCTGGATCCAGCATCAGATGATGGATTACGGCATCAACTTCCTTCATACACCACTCCTTTGTGATAATGAAGCTGTTGTTGGAATTGCCAAGAATCCTATTCATCACACTCACACCAAGCACATCGAAACAAGAATTCATGCCATCAGAGACGCACAGGAAAAGGGGTTCATTGATATTATTCCTATTGAAACTCGAAAGCAAAAACTAATCTTTTCACAAAAACTTTTGACAAACCACGTTTTTATGAACTGATCTCTATGATGGGACTGATATCTTTTTGAAAACCTTTACCTATGTGAATCGGCTTAGTAAATATGTAAATAACTATTTCATTTTTCTACTTTGAACATCTGTGGGTGACTCATTTCTTCGCTCCATTACTTCTATTTTATTTTCTTTTATTTTCTCTTTTATCTTGTATATATATATATTAAGAAAATCTGAAAAACAAAAATTTCTTATTAGATAGCTATAATATAGAAATTTTGGGGGAGATATTAAAGATTAACTACTTATAGTTTTTCAAATTTTGCTATTTTCAGGATCCCCGTTTTGATTGATGTTGAAGAGACGTTGAAGGAGGTCAGAAGTATTGTGTTTGGGATATGTTAGATAGGCTCAGCCCGAAAACAAAGTAAACAGTGATTGTGCAGCCAAACATAACGTTCAAGATCTCGGCTATAAGGATTATCCCCTTGACATGTTTGGATTGCACAAAGTTACGGGTTCTGTCAAAAATGGGTTGAGAGCGTCAAATCTTTGCTTTGATTTCCCTAAACATCCCAAATCACCCTCACCCTAGCCCCGAATTGAGTTTCTAGTTAGCAAAACAAATAAAAAGCTGCTAGTGTTGCTCTTCGGAAAAACCTCTGAGTGAGTTACTTGTTAACTCCTCAGAATGTATTGAGTCAAGTGCTTAACTCCTCTGCTATACGGAAGTATTGACCTGGAGTTGGTGGATCTTCTCTGCTATACGGAAGTATTGACCTGAAGATTCACCGAGCATGCTCAAATGTTTATCTCCTCTGTTATATGTCGGTATAGACCTGGAGCTCTAAACTATTTGAGTTTCCCAAATAATAAGTCGCAATGTGTGTTGGGGTTATTTGAAGATGTCACTTTCCAAATATAAGCGAGTGAAGATATCGAGCATCATCACGAGCAAGCACGGGTGAAGACGTTCATTAATTGTATTTGTCTTAGAATATTTGTGTAATCGTTTTGTGCTTAATTGCACGTTTTTAGGTTACATTGTAAGGTGAATGGTATGGACTATAAATACCATCACCTAGGTCATTTGTTATTGTGAGTTGCATACATTTCATTGAATATCCATTGTAACCTCTCTATTGATCTAATACAATTCTCCTATTCATATTATCATCATCTTCATCATACTTTGCATTGATCTTCATGAACATTCAAGCATCAATACGTGATCAGTGAGTTTCCGCATCACTGATTGCAAACAACATCACCAAACAATCTCAAATCTAGATCCAAGCTCGGTTCTCTCGAACACTATCAATTGGTACCAGAGCTGTTGGGTGATCTTTGATTGTTGTTGTTATTGATGGAATTTTAGCTACCATTAGCTTTGATTCATGTTTGTGTAAAGAACTGCAAAGTTTGAGATCAATTGGTGAAGATTTGACTGAGTTTTTGAAGAAATTGTTAATGTTCGTCATATTCACTGCTCAAATTTGAGATCCGAAATTTTGTTGATGTTTTGAGAAATTGATGATTGAGATATGTTAGAAATGATAATCCTAAGCCTCGTTCATAATCAAACCAATCAGATTTGTTGATTTCATTCCATATTTTGTCATTTTTGTCAAAACCCACTAGTTGTGTTCATCACAAAAAACCCAGATTTGAGTGAGATTTAGCTTGATTCAAGGTAGAAAAACTTTGAAGGAGTGTTAGAAACATCATTCCTAATCTAATACAAGTATTGAATTGAATAAAAACAACAAATATTGAAAAATTGATCTTGTGTTCATCATAATTTTGACTTTGAAAAGTCAATCTGATATGAAGATTTGAAGAATTGACTGATATTTGCCCAGAAACGTATCATAATCTGAAGAAGAATTGAAGAATTAAGTGTTAGGTTGAAGGAAATTTTTCCTAAGTGTTGAAACATCCAAAAATTGCTGAAAAATACAAGTTTACCCGTCTAGGAGGGGCTGAAACGAACAGGGGGGGCGAAATCTGTCAGTCTGGGGGGCAGACACGTCCAAACAGTCCCTTACCCGGCTAGGGGGGGCAGACACGTCCAAACAGTCCCTTACCCGGCTAGGGGGGGCAGACACATCCAAACAGTCCCCTTGACCCGTCTGGGGGGGCAGACGCGTCCAAACAGTACCTCTGACCCGGCTGGGGGGGCGAAACGCAAAAAATTGCCAAAAAAAACACCCAAAATTCATTTCTAAGTGTTTTAAGTGCTGAATATTCATCCCCAAAACATTATGGGCTGAAATTTTTGTCCAAACCGAGCACTTTTAACAACATATTAGCTCTCATAACCCAAATCATCTTCACAAACACCAAATCTCCCAAAATCAAACATGAAAACATGATCCAAGAAGAAAATAAAAGAGAAAAGATGTGCACCAAAGAATATTTTGAACAAGTTGAAGAGTGCAAATTATATTCACTTTGGATTTGTGATAAACTAAAGAAAGAAGAAACCATGCACAAGAATCTGAAAGAACAACACGAAATATCTGATCAAAGAATCACATCTCTCGAAGAGTCACTCAAGAAAAGTGAACAAGAAGTTACAAATATAAAGAATGAAGTTGCAAAATCAAATGAACACTCATCCAGTGTGATCAAAGATTTGCAAGAAGAGATTCTAAAGTTGAAGAAGTTGTCTGAGATGTTCAATTCAGAGAACAACACTCTGAAAAACAAACTGCAAGAAGAACAAGAGAAGCATGCAAGTCTACAAAAAGATCACCAATTGTGTGAAGATAGACTCAAATCTCTTACACATAATGTTGATTCAATGCTTACCGAAAAGCATAATCTGAATGTTCAACTCATGGAGCTCACTGATAAACTCAACAGATCACAATCAGATCTTGTGTTTATCAAAGAAGAAGTCGAAAAAGAAAAGTCTGTTGAAAAGAAAGATGAGAGATTAGTGCCAACCGGAATTGTTGGATCACTATCTTCTCAAGAAGAAGAAGAAAAGACACAAGAGTTTCAGTCGAAGAAGAAGAAGAAGGTTAGAAGAAAGAAGAGCAAAGCCAAGAAGAACAAGACAAAGGGCGCTTCATCTGATTCTACACCACAGACTCCTTCTACTTCAAAGTCTCAAGATTCCGAATCCCCGAGTGATTCAAACAGTGACGTATACTGTTTAATCTGTGACTCTGAAACTCATCATATCTCAGATTGTATTTACAGTCAAGGTGTCTTTCCTTTTGGGTCAAAAGGTGACAAGTGCAAGACTCCAGCTCCTTCAAGAAAGATTCAACAAGATTCAGAGGTCAAAGTTTCTCAGAAACAACAATCTTCAACTGCAAAGACTTCTCCAAAGCAAAGAAAGAAGTCTCCCTCCAAGGCTCATCAGAAGTACTACGAGATATGTGAAATGTACAATCACATGACAACGGAATGCTACTACAACAAGTATTGCACCAACTGTCAGATGTACAACCACGACACAATGGAATGTTACTACAACAAGTATTGCTCCATTTGTGACATGGTCAATCACAACACTCAAGATTGCTTCTACAACAAAAGATCAACGATGAAGCCGAGAAGGTATGTCCAAAGAAATTCATCATCTGCAAATTCTGCCGGGTATGTTTCTGATTCTAAATTTTCTGATGGTGATCATTCAAGTGATTCTTGGAAACCAAGATCTGTAAGAAAACAAAATCAAACAAATCCATTTTTGCATAAGCAAAATAGTCTACAAAATCGATTTTTGAAAAATAGGTTTAGAAATGACTATGACAGATCTTCCATGAATGATTCTAGATGGGTGTCCAAACCAAAGCATTCCTTTGGTCCCACACAAAAACAGTTGTGGAGAAAAACACCTGTTAAGAATCAAGATGAGCAACGTGCTTCATCAATCGATGGTCCACCAGAAGATGCAATTTATCAAAAAGTTACATATATTGATGATTTCGGACAATCCAAGACCACAATGGCTTGGATTTCACACTCTAACTAATTTGTTAGTGTGTTAGGGACAGTTATGGAGGCCGGTCAAACAAAGAAAAGAAGACCGTGGCTGATCCCTTATCATGACAAGATACCGAATCTTGTTCATGATGTTTTCGATGCAACTGACGCCAAATGGAGTTGGAAACAAAAAGGAATCATTGCAGGAATTTTTTTTTTTTTAAAAACATTTTCAAAAATCAAACAATGATGGCAGTGCAAGAAACAACCGATGTTTCATTTCGTCTGTTTAGATTAAGTATATTGCATGCACTCTTCATACGTTGATAACATATCTGCCATTTTCTTTTCATTAAACTTTCAATTTTCTTAGAAATTTAAAAGTTTAGGGGGAGAAATCATTATTAAAAAAAAATGATAAAATCAGAAAAATCCAAAAATATGTTGAATCTACTTGCACGTACATGAGAAATGATAGTACACTAGAGTTATTCGACACATCATTTTTAAACAATAAAGACTGAAGCGTGAAAATTGATGTGCGAGACGGCTCATACAATTAGACTGAAAAAGTATATTCTTTGGTGATTTAACTAAATTCTAATGAGTTTTTGTGGTTGAAACGTCTTAGTGCATGTGAAACGTTTATACAAATCAAATAGATATCTTGTGACGCAACGATATACATCGGGTAATGATGCAATCAATTCAGTGTGATGAACCGCATCGTGAGCTTCTTTGTTGTGGTACCCACAGACCTGAAGTCTCACACGAAGTCTCTTTTGAGCTTCAAGATGCAGCAAAAGATTCCAAAATGGAACAAAAAGAGTCCCAAATGTGGACCGTCACCAATCAAATTCCAAAATGGAATTCAGAAGATTCCCAAGGGGAACATAGGCAAAAAGAAAAATTCCAAAAAGGAATTCAAAAGAAGTCCTAAAGTGGACCAAATCCAAATAGAACCCAAATTCCACACTGTTTATGATTGTAAGTGACCTGACGTGTTGAGTTGTTCTCATGATATTTAGATGAGGTGTATAACTTTCTAATGTACAAAGTATGGGTCACTCAAAACTTATTCTTAATCAACCTAATTGATCATCAAGAATAGAAAAAGTAAGTGTGTCACTTCGAGCTAATTGATTTGTTCAACAATTCATCACTCAATTACTTCACAATTCAAATGTCTATTTTAAAAACTGCAAAACATGTGTTGGATTAATTGCTGGTATGATCTCACTGCAGGTTAAAGATTCAGAATGTAAAGAGAAAATTCCAAAAATAACAAAAACATTGAAAAATTCAAAACACCAAAAAGATTGTCATTTTAATATTTTTCTTTTGTGTTGGCAGTGAAACATATGTTATTGATGTAGAAGTTGTTCATTAAGCAATATCTCATCCGATTGAGAACTTGATCTTTACATTGATGATAAATGCACATTATTGCCTGAGTTTTAATGTTTTTCTTTAAGTTGCAGGAACAGTTTCCATTGCAGAACAAGCTTCCACGCGACTTGAAGATGTTCATGTTCAAGCCTGATTCTAGTTCAAAGATCTCCAAGTCAGATTGCTGAGTGTTAAGAATCCTCCTCTTAATATCTCATTCACATATCCCGTTAACCTCTAAAGCAAAAGTTGAGGGGGAGTATTCTAAGTCAAAGAAGTCTTCGCATTCTACTTCAACCGTTGAAGAAGATCCCGTTGCTGATATATAGATTCACCGGAATCTACTCTCTGCTTATTTCTTTCCATAACCTCTGATGTTACTCAAAAGGGAGAGAAGGATGCAGATTGCTTGTTGAAAGACAGATTTTTGGCAGCATCATCTTAGGGGGAGTACTGTTGGGTCCTCTTGAAGATAATGCATATCAAAACTTTAAGTTGCTCTCTATACTCGCCACATGAAGATTTAAGCTGATATGTCGGATTTGTAAAGTGTCATCTTAGGGGGAGTACTGTTGGGGTTATTTGAAGATGTCACTTTCCAAATATAAGCGAGTGAAGATATCGAGCATCATCACGAGCAAGCACGGGTGAAGACGTTCATTAATTGTATTTGTCTTAGAATATTTGTGTAATCGTTTTGTGCTTAATTGCACGTTTTTAGGTTACATTGTAAGGTGAATGGTATGGACTATAAATACCATCACCTAGGTCATTTGTTATTGTGAGTTGCATACATTTCATTGAATATCCATTGTAACCTCTCTATTGATCTAATACAATTCTCCTATTCATATTATCATCATCTTCATCATACTTTGCATTGATCTTCATGAACATTCAAGCATCAATACGTGATCAGTGAGTTTCCGCATCACTGATTGCAAACAACATCACCAAACAATCTCAGATCTAGATCCTAGCTCGGTGCATCTCTCGTACTATCAATAATTGATAGGTTCAATTGGATCGTGAAAATCGCTCAATGATCAGAGTAACACAAACACAAACACAGTTTAATCATTAACACAATTCATACTAATAATTCTCTTTGTATATTGATGATCAAAGCAATTCGTAGTACAAGTGCAGGAGAAACAAAATCACACACAGTTAATTCTCTCTCTAACTTGTAAAAGTGATCTAGCCTCTTCTCACACTCTCTCACTACATGCTTATAGCAACAAAATACAAGTTTAAGGAATATAACAAAATAGACCCTAAACTATTTACAAACATATAAACAAAATACAAAGTAAATCTTAACATGGAAATAACCCTAACAGTACTCCCCCTAAGATTTATCTTTGAATCTTCAGCAAAATCTTCTATCTTTTTCTTCTTAATTCAGTATCAATCTCTATCTACCAATCTTCTGGTTCGTCTTTGACATTCAGCATCTCTTTTCCTTTATACTCTTCTTGTTCCTTCAAAGCTTCTTCAATACATGATTTGAACTTTTCGGCAATCTTGGCTTGTCTCGGCTTGGACTCGTTTGTCAGAATTGGGCAGGCATTCATACGTCTAAGTGAATCCAGATTTAAACCTGCAAAGTCAATATTAGCATAAAATTCAAATGGCATCTCCTGTCCTTTAACTTGCACCTCCAAAGTTCCTCTCCTGGATATTCTCATATACTCTATCTCTGGTAAATCAACCCTCACGAGATTAGAGTTCAGCAATGCCTTTCTCACACGTATCTTTTCTGTTGCAGCAGCTATTACTTCAATCATCACTACAAACAACTTCCTATCTGCTTCAGCAAGTGCATCTTTACACTTCTCCATTTTGTAGCTCCTCAAAAAGTCTATATAGGACGGATGTAACAGCTTCAACTAAAAAGTACTGAACAGAGTAATCATGTCTTTGTCCCAATCTTCCAAGTTTCGAACAAGCTTCAATTCAAAAGTTTCTTGATTATAAAACACTCTGAGTATAGGCTTTGTCATTTGCGAGCCATCTATCACCTTCAATCCAGGATTTGTCACTTTGTCAAAGTACTCATCCGAAAACTCTTCCAAATACATATCTTCTGTTACAACCAAACGCTTCTTCTTTCTTTCTTTCTTTGCTTGCACATACGCAGTATCTTCCTGTTGGCCTCTAAAATCAAGATACTTTGGTGGTCTAGCAATCCCGGCATCTAACATCATAACACATTTATCACCACGCTCAGCATGCGTGTGATTTATCAACCTTAGTTTGTGCAATTCTTTCAAGTCCTGAACTTCCAACTTAAAAATGCTCGAGTAGTAATGATATACGTCACATAAACCATTTACTCTCTTTATCATAAACGCATCAAATACTTCATCGTATTTCCATGCTATAATCTTCACTTTCTTATTCTTTTCTGGCACAATCATGGAATCAAGTAACTCAGCAATTGACTGTCCTTTACTCAGCAGTGACCTAACAACATCACCTGTTGTTGCTGATTTATGCCAAGACTCACGCACCTCCATTGGTATGTTGTAAGATTTAACTTCACTTGGAAACATATCCATTAATTCATGTCATTTCTTGTGAGCATCTTCAGGTAGGGCCATCACTGGAATATCCTTCGGTCCAAGGACTTTGAATCTTTTTGTCAGCTCGAAGTACTGAGGATTGTTGTAGTCCAAGTAAAACATACGATTGTACATTTTTTCAGTCTTCATAAAGCTAACAACAATTTTCCTCAAAGATTCAGATTTCAACCTCTGCAAAGTCTTGTACGGATAGTTTCTCGAACTCAACCAACTACGCATATCTGAAGCTGACATTTCTTCTGGGTTTTGGTGATACAGTTCTGTTGGAGGTAAATCTTCTATATTCAAACTCTCTTGCATTGGAGTCCATTCACCCATCTCAGTAACAAACTCCTTTTTATCGGCATCAGCTTTGTCTTGATGAATCATACACTTTTCATATTCTTCGTTTATCTGGCTCACAGTCAATCCATTCAAAAACACAGCATTGTATTTCATTTTCTCAAGATATGCAAATCTTTGATCCAAATCATCCGGAATATCTTCAACAATGTTAGTTTCTGGCCCAGCTTCATCTTCAGATTCAGTGAAATCTATCTCATCCAAATCATCCAACGCCTCAATCATAGGTGCATCGTCAGTTTGAACCGGCTCAAATTGACTTGCAACTTCAGCTTCAGTTTTAGGCATATCCACAGCTTCAGATTGAATCGGCTCAATCTGAACTGTTTCTTCAGAACCAACTTCTTTCTCACTATCTGTGACTGCAAATACTTCAGTTTCAGCTCCAGATTCTGTCACAGTTTCATCAATTTTCTCAGTCTCAACTACAGCTACAGATTGAATCGGCTCAATCTGCACTGTTTCATCAATCTTAGCCTTTTTCGAACTTTCTTCATCACCAAAAATCTCTGGAATAGCATCTAACTTTCTTTTTCCCTCAGCTTTGTCAGAGATGACAGTTTCAGCAACAGCTTCATCGGGAACAATGATTGGTGATTCCACCCTAATGCCAACATTCGTAGTACCTCGTGCTCTAGTCAAATAAACTTTCTGTACTTGAGATTCAGTCACTTCAACTACTTCATCAGAAAAATCTTTGTCAGATGATGAGCCAGCTTTCTTCGGTTTCGTTTCCTCCAACTCTTTTTCTAGCATTTCTTTCTCGGCCTCCAACGTATTGCATTCAGCTTTCAGTTCTGTATAATCATATTTCAGATTCTCATGCTCCTCCCTCAGTTTTTCATAATCATCCTTCAATTTCACATGTTCATCAACAAGTTTGACATGATCCTCATCCAACTTCTTGAAGGTTTTCAAATTCTGATTATGAATATCCCAATACTCATCAAATCTTTTCTTTTTACGTTCATTTGAAGCTTTCAACAAGTCATTTGCTTCTATCAGTTTTGCCACCATATCCTCTAACTCAGCAATTCTTTTCTCCTTCTCATTCTCTTTTTCATCAACCTTTGACACAAAGTTTGGTGAAGACTCCAAACCTTGTTCAATATTTTCAGCAAAATGGGATGATGTGGTGGGAATATCAACAGCAGTAGGATCAGCAACGCCAGCATCAGCTTCTTCAACTATCTGTGCAATAGTCTCAACTTCGGCCATTGCCTCCTGAGCAATCTGAAGTACATCAATCTCTTCAGGCTCAACAATCACAGGCTCTTTAACTTGTTTCGATCTCTTTCTTCTGACATACTGAACAGAGATGTCCTTTGGAACTTCAGCAACTTCTTCTTCAGCAGCAGAAGCAACCTCAACAGGTTCTTCTATTACAACATTCTCAATCTCTACTTCCATAGGTTCGGCCATTTCAACAATCTCTGCCTCCTCTGAATTAGATTCAGATTCAGCACCTTCATTACCACCATCATCTTCACTATCATCATGATCATCATCCTCATTATTATCACCATCACCATTCTCACCTTCTTCTTCATCTTCTGGATGACGAGCAAAGTACTCGTCATCATCCAACAGGTTATCAGGCACCTCATCCACTAGGTCCTGTGGATCAACAATCTCACCGTGAGAAATGTGGTAATACACACCTTCAACATCTTCTTCATTGTTGGCTATATCTCTCATATAGTCAAACAACTCTATATTAGGCACATTCCCGATACTCATCTTTCGGTAAGATAGATCGTTCATGTCCTCAGTGTATAGCATACCTCCAGCATAACCTTCGGATCTGATGATAGGATAGGCAATGTTGATCATCAGTTGTAAGAATCTTGGATACATAAGAAACTTAAACCTCTTGCCTTTCACCAAGTTAAATACAAAACCATTCATAATCCATCTCGACATGTTGAATGGCTTATTCTCTGCTATGGCAACAATCGGTGATGCAATGTCTGATGGGAAATTATCAAATCCTGCACTCCTCCTGGACATGCACTGCTGTACAACATAACACAGCAACTTATACTTCTTTCCCAACTTCGCCCTATAAAACTGTGATTTTGGAAATATAGGTGGATGACCCATATTAACAAAACACGATTTGCATTCATCCATGGTCAGCTCATCATTCATACCAACCTCATCTTCATCTATTCTCAGGGCATGTCTAATGGCTTCTTCAGAAACTGTCAGAACCATATCTCTGGTAATATTCCCTCTGACCACAGAAACACCATTATCATCTCTAATGACTTCTGCTGTCCTCCAAAAGCTCTTAATCAACCTTGCATATATGACCGGCTTGGCACACATAGCATACACATATTTGGTCCTTTTGATAAACTTGATCATATCTCTGTAACCTTCTGTTTCAGGGATAGATTCATCTAGAACTGCCACCAAATTGTGTTTAGGCTCAAACTTGAGATTCTCCATCTGTTAAAACACAAACAAACACAAAACAAGACAAATGTGTTAGATTCTTCATTAAAATATATCAAAATTTTCATAAGTGTTTGAATAAAAGTTAGAAAGCAAGACATTCACATAATCATTTTAAATTCTAAATTGTTCTAATAACCTGATTTTCATCATTTTAATCAAACAATATTGAATCTTAAAGATTATACTTCATGTTTCAAGTTTAACAGTTAATCACTTAAGACACAATTTTGACATTTTTATGATGAAATTGTTTATCATGTTTTGGTTCAGTTTTAACAAGTATTTATCACTTTTAAACAGATATTTCATCATTTTGATGTTTAACTTTTAAGAGCTTCAAAGTTCATCAATGGCGATTTTAACAGTTATGACAATTTCAATTGATTCAGTTGGTTTTAAGTTGTTTTGGTGCAAATGAGTGATTGATTGTTGATGATCGACAGATTTTAACCTTAAAACAACATTCGATTTAGGTTTTAACACACAAAACACTGTTCATCATCGTTTTTCTTTTTAACGGTTGATTTGCAGGTCTATTTAGGTCAAAAACACTAAATCACTACCTTATCCAATCGATCAACCTTGTTACAGAGCAAACGATTGAATATGATAACAAGGCGATTTAAGCACAGAGTGTTTGTTTGAAAGTGAATGTGTGAAATGATAAGTGTTTGTGAAGAGGCGGTCTTTTGTATCGTCAAAAATTTAGGTCAAAATTTAAGTGCCGGGTCAACAAAAGGGACGGGTAAACAAAATAGGCCCAATAAGCTTTGCCGGGTCAAGTACTGTAGTGATGGGTCAAGTACATAAAACAAGTCACAAACATATGAAAAACACTTGACGGGTCAAACACTGTAGAGACGGGTAAGTCACTGTAGTGACGGGTAAAGGTTAGGAACAACTACACCTGATGGGTTTTATTAATCACCCGGCAGAATAGTAGTCTTCAAACATCACCCGGCAACCTTTCTTCATTACCCGGCAACACAGTTGCTTTCCTTCTTCATCCGGCTTGCTTTCTTCATCACCCGGCAACATAGTTGCTTTCCATCTTCACACGGCATGCTTTTCTTTTTCACACGGCAACATAGTGTTATACCTTTACACGGCAAGAAGATTTCTCTTTTACCCGGCTGTATAGTAAACACTTGTCACCCGGCTTGATATCTATGACCTTCACCCGGCTGTATTTGACATGATCATTGCCCGGCTGTACAGTGGTCATAATATCTTCTTTTTCTCAATCACCCGGCTGTATCAACACACAACATTACCCGGCTGAATAGTTGCATCTGATATCTTTGCCCGGCTACAACCTTTGAACGATTTCTTTACTTTTTCTCGTCTGTTGACTTTTTCAACATCATTTATTGCACCTGCAAACATTCTCCGACATATTAATTAGACAAGATATCCTTAAAAAGAATGTTTGTCATATTAATTATCAAACAACATTAAACAAGACAATAACATTTATTCCAATTAAATTCATTTTTCTTTTTCTTTTTCAAAAATGTTTTTGCACAACCAATTTTTCTATATCCCGAAGCAATTTCATAAAAACAATTTACAAGACCTTGGGTTTGTTTTTAACACATCCAATACTTTTGCTTTTCATACCACATAATCTTGTTCATTCAAAACACACTTATTCAAAACAAATATTTTTGGATTTTTGTAGATATTTTTCTTCAATTTTATTCTCCCCCTAAACTTGAAATTTCTTGAAATTTTTAAGTTTAACAAGGATGTCGATGTGTCAATAAAGATTCCATATGCCTGCACACACAAAGCACACACATTAAAGTAAAGACATATGCAATGCAATGAATCATAATATCGCAGTGAGATCATACCACACATTATCTGAACATGTTTTGCAAGTTTTGAATAGACATTTGAATTGTAAAGTAATTGAGTGATGAATTGTTGAACAAATCAATTAGCTCGAAGTGACACACTTACTTTTTCTATTCTTGATGATCAATTAGGTTGATTAGGAATAAGTTTTGAGTGACCCATACTTTGTACATTAGAAAGTTATACACCTCATCTAAATAACCTGAGAACAACTCAACACGTCAGGTCACTTACAATCATAAACAGTGTGGAATTTGGGTTCTATTTGGATTTGGTCCACTTTGGGACTTCTTTTGAATTCCTTTTTGGAATTTTTCTTTTTGCCTATGTTCCCTTTGGGAATCTTCTGAATTCCTTTTTGGAATTTGTTTGGTGACGGTCCACATTTGAGACTCTTTTTGTTCCATTTGGAATCTTTTGCTGCATCTTGAAGCTCAAAACAGACTTCGTGTGAGACTTCAGGTCTGTGGGTACCACAACAAAGAAGCTCACGATGCGGTTCATCACACTGAATAGATTGCATCATTACCCGATGTATATCGTTGTGTCACAAGATATCTATTTGATTTGTATAAACGTTTCACATGCACTAAGACGTTTCAACCACAAAAACTCATTAGAATTTAGTTAAATCATCAAAGAATATACTTGTTCAGTATAATTGTCTGAGCCATCTCGCACATCAATTTTCATTCATCAGTCTTTATTAAAAATGATGTGTCGAATAACTCTAGTGTAGCTATCATTTCTCATGTACGTGCAAGTAGATTCAACATATTTTTGGATTTTTTCTGATTTTATCATTTTTTTTTAATAATGAGTTCTCCCCCTAAACTTTTAAATTTCTTGGAAAATTGAAAGTTTAATGAAAAGAAAATGGCAGATATGTTATCAACGTATGAAGAGTGCATGCAATATACTTAATCTAAACAGACGAAATGAAACATCGGTTGTTTCTTGCACTGCCATCATTGTTTGATTTTTGAAAATGTTTTAAAAGTTCCTTCAATGATTCCTTTTTTGTTTCCAACTCCATTTGGTGTCAGTTGCATCGAAGACATCATGAACAAGATTCGGTATCTTGTCATGATACGGGATCAGCCACGGTCTTCTTTTCTTTGTTTGACCGGCCTCCATAACTGTCCCTAACACACTAACAAATCAGTTAGAGGCAATGACCCAAACCATTTCGGTTTTGGGTCGTCCAAAATCATCAACATAAGAGATATTCTCATAAGTGCAAGGAATACCTTCAGGTGGTGGTTCTGATGATACAATGTAATTTGTACCTTCATCTTCTTTCATGGATTGTTTGTCAAAAGAGTAATTATAGTCATTTTCAAACAAATTGTGAATTTCATTTAAAAACAGGTTTTGTTGACTATATTTCTTATTCAAAGATTGATTCACTATTGGAATCATTTTATCATTTAAATCATGATTTCTCTTTTTGTTTTTGACAAACTTTGGTTTCCATGAATCATTGACATGTTGATTTTCATCAAACGAATGTCTATGATTAGATCTTTTAAAGTTAGAAAAATACCTGGAAGGGTATGCACGCGATGAACTTCTTTGGACAGACCTTCTCGGCTTGTAGTAGCACTCGGATGTGTTGTGATTGACCATGTCACAAATAGAGCAATACTTGTTGTAGTAACATTCCATTGTGTCATGGTTGTACATCTGACAGTTGGTGCAGTACTTGTTGTAGTAGCATTCCGTTGTCGTGTGATTGTACATTTCACATATCTCGCAGTACTTCTGATGAGCCTTGAAGGGAGACTTCTTTCCTTTCTTTTGAGAAGTCTTTGCAGTTGAAGCTTTGACCTCTGAATCTTGTTGAAGCTTGATTGAAGAAGCTGGAGTCTTGAACTTGTTGGCTTTTGAACCAAAAGGAAAGACACCTTGACTGAAAATACAATCTGAGATATGATGAGTTTCAGAGTCACAGATTAAACAGTATACGTCACTGTTTGAATCACTCGGGGATTCGGAATCTTGAGACTTTGGAATAGAAGTCTGTGGTGTAGAATCAGATGAAGCGGCCTTTGTCTTGTTCTTCTTGGCTTTGCTCTTCTTTCTTCTAACCTTCTTTTTCTTCTTCTTCGACTGAAACTCTTGTGTCTTTAATTCTTCAGACGATAGTGATCCAACAATTCCGGTTGGCACTAATCTCTCTTTTTCTTGTTCGGATGACTTTGCTTTTTCAGCTTCTTTGATTTTCACAAGATCAGATTGTGATTTGTTCAGTTTGTCAGTAAGCTCCATGAGTTGAACATTCAGATGATGCTTTTCAGTAAGCATTGAATCAACATTCTGTGTAAGAGATTTGAGTCTATCTTCACACAGTTGGTGACAAGCTCCACTCACAAAAAGATGCAAAAAATTGCACAAGTGTCAAAAGAAGCTAATGCATCGATCAATATTCAAGATTTGATCCCAAGAAATTCAAGCAAAGTCAATCATATTGCTCAGATATATCCTGATGACAGAACTTGTTCCTTTTTACCTAGATGTCTGTGGGGACCGAGTTGTCTGAGCTTCTTTAATCAAACCAAAAAACATGCTAAAAGAAGCTGCTGATCTCTTGTTGAAAGGACTAAGGCATGGGTTTAAATGGACAAACATATCTATAATCCCGCCAATCTATGATTTTCCGGATTCTGCTCAAAACATCATGAAAAATATATATCCTCCTTTAGTTTTATTTCCTAGCTTTTACTTTATTTTATTTTTATTCTAATTTTCTTTCTATATATTTATATTTCAGGGTTTTGTTTTTTTTCGGAGCGTTGAAATCGTGGGGCGTTTTCATGGATTTGCAAAGGATTTAAAATTTGAGAAAAACCTAAAATATTTTAATTTTTTTCTTGTTTTGAGTCCCAGCGAATCTACTAGCGAACCTACAGGTTCGCCAGAACCTACAGGTTCGCCCGGAACCTCTTCACGTTGCCGTGTCCTCTCTTGACCTTTGGTCTCGGGCGAATCTGAAGTTCGCTAGTGTTTTTGTCAGCGAACCTGTGACTGTATATATATGTGGTGTCAGCGAAACCTTTCACAAGTTCGCTGTCACTATTACTGTAGCCGTTTCGTTTTCTCAAAACAGTCGCACGTTCGATTCTCACTCACGACCGTTCTTATTCATATTAAATCGTCTTGTTTGTGTCTGGTATGTAATACTTCCTGTTTTAACATCATTCTTACCCTTTAATCTGTTCTTAATCACTGATTAACCCAATCGGCCCATCATGATTCTGCGTTAATGTTTTAACAATTGTTTATATGCTTTGATGTCTATCAAAACTTGCTCGTTTCATGCTTATATTACTTGATCGTTGCTATGATTGTTTGATTATGGTCTTTAGACTGAGATTTGGGAGTTTTTCAAAAACTAGGGTTTCCAGCGAACCTATGTGTTCGTCTGGCGAACCTGAACGAAAGTTCAAAACTTCGAGTGAACTTATGCCGTTATGCCACGCGTGCATCAGCATAGATTCCCCCGATTGTTTCTAGTGAACCTATACATTCGCTCGACCAAATGACTGATTTTTCATGTCAGCGAATTTATAGGTTCTGATGCCAAATCTCAGGTTCGCTCGTGCAGCGAACCTGTTTATCCCAGCGAATCTATCAACTGTTTTCAAAACTTACGTTTCTGATCAATTTCCATTTATTTTCCAGGCACAATATGTGTGCTTTACTGGACGAGAATCATGAAAAGGCGGGTGGCTACAAATATTGTATTAGATGGTTGAAGTCGTCCCACATTCATCACGCTATATCTCATTCACCAACCATCTATGAGCTGCACATAAGAGACTTCTGGAGAACTGTTGTGATGAATGTGTCTGTGCAGCCATCACGAATCTGTGCTAAGATTAATGGATTTGATTTGGAATTTACTGAAGCTGATGTGGCAAGGGTTTTGAGGTTAGAGGATGATGTTGGTGATGAAGTAAAAATGACGGCAGAAGAAGTATATGGTGCTCGTCGGACCGCTGGTTATGAGGGTCCAATGCCCGGTGAGAAGAAGATGGAGTTTGTGAAATCCTACTTGATCAAGGAATGGAGATATATTGCACATGTTTTTATTATGTGCCTTGATCATAGGAAAGGTGGAACCGATGGGTTGAATTTAGACTGGGCTCGGGCCATGGTTTTGTTTTGTCGAGGGCAGAAGGCAAATCTAGCCAAACTGGTCTACAATTACATGCTAGAAAACATCCATGCCACTAAGGGGAACAAGTGGCTGATGTATCCCAGATTCTTGCAGATGATTCTGAATGACAAGCTGCCCAATCTACCTGTTGTTGGTGATGTGCTGAAGATCTGGGATATGCATTCAAGAATTTTTGGGGACTGTAAATCGGCACGTTCAGATTGCGTTGGAAGAATTTCGTATCTGTGGGAAAATATGTACCCAGTTGACAGATGGGTGCATATTTAGAGGTTAATGGACAATGAGAGGAAACGGGGTGGTGAGAATATAGAGGTTGTCGAGAAAAGGTTAAAGAAAAGGAAGCCGTATGCTAAAGACACGGACTATTCTTTTGATCGGGAAATAGACGAGATTCAGGCTGAGATTGATGCAGGTAGGGAGAATAGAACGAAGAGAAAATCTGATGCACCCACTGAAGCCGCAAAGAAAGCAAAGCATGATGATTCGGGTAGATCTGCTGAGACTGTTAGCGAGTTAAGGGGTGAAATAGTAAGTCTGAAGGCTGAATTGGTGGATTTGAAAGATAGATATGCTGATTTGGAGACGAAGGATGCTGAGAAATTAACAGTGATTACTGAAATGGGTAGGATGATGAGGGATCAACAGTGTCTGATAGTTAGAATATTCAAGGAGCTGAACAGCCTGAAAGAGAAAGATGGGTTAGATCCGGATATGTCTGAATTGGAACTGAAAAGCTTAACGGATGCTGCAAAGTATCCGTTAATGCAATCTGAGTTTGGGGATAAGGATAAAGGTAAAACTGCTGAAGAATTGTTTGATGAAGATATGGGGATAAATCTAGATGTGTTTACTGGGCCCGAAGTCGTTGTTAGTACTGAACCGGAGGTTGATGTAAATGCTGATAGTGAGGAAGATTTGGAGAATGAACCTGAGAGGTATAAAGTTGAAGAAAAGGGTGTGAGCTATCAGTTTGAACATATTGAGCTAGACAAATCTGAGTGGTTCAAGAAAGATGTAGAGGCTGTTCCAGAAGTTCCCATCTTCAACATCTCGATGAGCCAAACACTTCTGAATTGGATAGGCAGGTGATTGCATGGAAGTATAACAGTCTTGTAGATGCGTACATGATTAAAAGAAGGGGAGGAGATATTTGTTATATCAGAAACAGGAAGCATTTTGCCACCTTGCCTCGGTGGGATCTGCGAAGGTTAGCTGAACTACCTCTGTTGGGAAAAGAGGACAGTGGGAGAGCCTGTGCCTTTTAGGTTACGATTAGAGAGGCTGCTCAGAATAATTTCATTGATTTTGGGTACCAGAAACCAAAGAGGATGAGGCAAAAGAAGGAAAGGCATTGGGTTTCTTGGAAGGGTAAAGTTGTATTGAAGATTGAAGCGCCAAAGATTATGACTCGGGTCAGGGTTCCGGATACACAGCCACCGAGACTGCAAGAATTTCTGAAATGGTTCTATGATAATGGTACGGGTGAAGCGGTGATTAGACATAAAGGGGAAGATCATCCAGAGATTCGTCTGTTTGACCCTATGGAAATCTTTTCTTTTTGTGACGAAGACTTGAAGATTTTGTGTGAGAACCGTATTAAGCACGGGGCTGGAGATGACACGAGGATTGAAGCTAACTTGTTTGTGAAGGTTGCAAACAAAGCCCGAGGTATACGTGCTGAGTTGAGGAAGGTAAACGAAAGGTTGAGGATGACAGATGATCAAAACATGGATATAGATGACCTGTCCAAACAGCTTGATAGAACTATTGAGAAGAGGTTTGAGAAACCGGTTGAGGTTGTTGATTTGGATGTGGGCGGCGAGGAGCATACTGAAGAAGTTCAGGCGGAAACGATTGTTCTTGATATGCCTGATACTGATGTCGCCGAAGCTGAGTTTGTGGAGTCAATGTTGGTGTTTAGTGAAGATGAAGAGGCCGTTTCCGAAGATGTGACAAATCCGCTAGCCGGGATTGAAACGAGGGCAGGAGCGTACATTGAGAATCTTTGAAGCCGAAAAAGATGGAGCTTAAACAGAAGACATCCCCAGGTGAGGTCCAACCTAGGGGGAGTATTGATAGTCATGTATAGGTCGGACTCACCGACATGTCGGTGTTATATCTTTTGTATGTATTTTATATAGTTTTTGCTATTAGCGAACCTACGGTATAGCTTTTCTGTTTTTGTTGACCGGGCGAACCTGATTGTGCCCGGCGAAGCTATATGGTTCGCTTGATAGATTCGCTGTCAGCGAATCTATCAGCGAACCTACAGCTGATATATATTGTAATCTTATCTCATGGCAATGGAACTTTTGGCAAAATCTTATCCAAACTCTTGAATCGTGTGTGTGTTATCTGGAGGTGCTAGGAGCATATATTATCTATCTTTGTAGCGTATCTTACCTCTTGTTGTGTGGTTTTGATCATGTTATTGTGTATTGGGTTATATTGGACTTTTGTTTCTCTTAATCAAAGTGTGTTTTGTTGTTACAAATCATTATAGCACTGAAATCTCGATCAAGATGGACCAACATCACATCAGATGGCATTCGAATAGTCTGACAATCTTGCATCTTGAACTTTTTCAGCAACTTTTCAACAAACTTTGATTGGTTGATAAAAATTCCGTCTGCTAACTGTTTTACTTGCAATCCGAGAAAGAAATTAATCTCCCCCATCGAACTCATCTGAAATCTTGATTTCATGATTTCTTCAAACTCTTTGCACATGGACGAACTTGTTGATCCAAAGATGATATCATCTACATACACTTGAACACATAAAAGATCTTCATTTTCCCGCTTCATAAATAAAGTTGGATCAATCTGACCTCTTGTAAATCCATGTTCTAGCAAATGTTTAGATAACGTCTCGTACCAAATCCTTGGAGCTTGATGTAGACCATATAATGCTTTGCTCAGTTTGTATACACGATGCGGATACTCAGGATCTTCAAAACCTGGAGGTTGCCTGACGTACACATCATCGGTAATTGGTCCATACAGAAAAGCGCCTTTAACGTCCATTTGAAACACTTTGAACTTCATGAAAGAGGCATACGCTAGAAAAACGCGAATAGCTTAAAGTCGAGCGACCGGAGCAAACACTTCTTCATAGTCAATACCTTCTTCTTGAGTGTAACCTTGTGCAATAAGTCTGGCTTTATTTCTGACCACAATGCCACGTTCATCTGGCTTTCTTGTACAACCATCTTGTACCAATCACATTTTCTCCTTCAGGTAAGTCCACTAATTTCCAAACCTCTTGTTTGCGAAATTGAAGTAACTCTTCTTGCATGGCTTCAATCCAACTGTTATCTTGTAACGCTTCTGAAATGTTCTTCGGCACCACTTGAGAAAGAAAACATGAATAAAGACAAACGTTTGCATGTTCAGTCTGACTTCTCATAGTTCTCTGATTCAAAGGCCCAATAATCTGAGAAAGAGGATGATTCCTGTGAACTCGATGAGTTGGAATTGAATCTCCTTGAACTTGCGTCTCCAGATTAGACTGATTCAGATTCGGTAAATCTTGCAGAATTGTAGACACATGCGGAGTGAAATTAGGAACTTGTTCTGGTGAATTGATGAAGTAGTCAAATGATTCTGGAATAACTTCAACATTCGGATCTGATGATGGTTGATTTTGAATAGATCCACCATCATTAGGAGAATTTTGCGGATTCACATCATCACCAAGAATGATTGATTCTTGATCTTCTTGAGAACCAGATGGACCCGGAGCTTGATTAGATACGCCATTATCAGGATTATGAAATGACATGACCGGATACTCAGAATTGAGATTGCTATCATCGTCATTATCAGAATCATCACTGAAAAATCAAATAAGTTAGAATTGAAAGATTTTGATAACGAATCTAAATCAAACAACCATTCGGGACCATGAGCCACTGACGGAAATGAGTTTTCTAAAAACTTTACGTTAATAGTTTCAATAACAGTGTTTGTTTTGCTATTAAAAACCCGATAAGCTTTTGAAACAGACGAGTAACCAAGGAATAATCCATCGTCAGATTTTGACTCAAATTTTCCGAGATGATCATTCAGATTTATAATCGATACAGGACAACCAAATGCTTTCAAGTAAGAAATATTCGGTTTTCTTCCAAAAAGTAACTCATAAGATGTTTTATTTTTATCTTGAACCAATAATGTCCTGTTTTGTACAAAACACGCAGTAGCAATAGCTTCGTCCCAGAATGTGATAGGGATTTTGGCATCTGCGAGCATGGATCTTGCTGCTTCAATCAGTGTCCGATTTTCCGTTCTGCAACTCCGTTCTGTTATGGAGTTCTTGGAGCACTAAATTGTCGCGCAATTCCTTTTTCTGCACAAAACAAATCGACATTACAGTTTTTAAACTCGGTTCCATTATCACTTCTCAAGATTTTTACTTTACAATCCAACTGATTTTCAACTTTGATAATAAATTCTTTTAACAACTTAGCAGTTTCAGATTTAACATGCAAGAAATAAACCCAAGAAAATCTAGTAAAATCATCAATGATGACAAAACAATAAGACTTCTTTCCGATGCTTTGAACATTTGTTGGTCCGGAAAGATTCATGTGTAGCATCTGCAAGGGTTTCGAAATGGAGTGTTCTTGCTTGGACTTAAAAGACATTTTGTGCTATTTTCCTTTCAAACATGCTGGACAGAGATCAGTTGTTGAGAATTTCTTTGATGGTATTCCCACAGCGTGATTTTCAGTCACCAGTCGGTTCATGTTTCTGAAGTTTGAGTGGCCCAGCCGTCTATGCCAAAGCTGAGTCTCATCATTTGCAGCATGCACAATGAGACATGTGGTTTCGGTTTCAGCATCAATCTGCGACATATCAAGCTTGTATACATCACGATCTCTTGGAGCTTTAACCACCACCCATTCATTGTCAATCTTGAAACCTGGTTTGAGAATATAACAGAAAGAATCATCAAATAAAGTTAAATAAGATTTGTCACAAATTTGAAATACACTTAGCAAATTAAAGTTCAACTGTGCACAGTAGTTGACTTTATCAAAGCTAATGACCCCATTTGACACGGTTCCTTCTCCAGTAATTTTACCACCAGCATCTCCTCCAAATGCAACATGTGTACCATTCTTTAGCTTAAAATCTTGAAGCAAGGCATGGTTGCATGTCATATGCCGGCTACACCCACTATCAACAAACCATGAGTTGATAGGTCTTCGAGGGCGTACCTACATTTCAACAATTACCTAGTTAGTTTGGTCAACCCAGGCCCACATGGTCTTGGGTTTTCCGAATCTATCTGTAACAGTAACTTGTTGATAATGAAGATTTTGAAAATTTGTTTCATTCGAGAGATTTGGTTGAAAACTGTTTCACCCAACGGCTTGATTTGTTTGCTTTCTTCTCAAAGCAATGAACCTTTCCTCTAACTTAGGATCAAGGTTATTTTCAAATTTCTGATTTCTTACCCTCAAAGCTCTCGGCTTAAAACTGTTAACCTGCACATTTCTTGATGAAAAGTCATTAAAACCAGAATTGTTTCGTTTGAAAGTTCTCAAATCAGGAGAATGACTTTGGTTAAATTTTTGAAAACCAAAAGATTGATTTCTTTGAAAATTTGGAAACGGAGTCATTTCTCTTGATGAGTTTTTCCGAAATAAACAATCTGCTGTGTCATGATTTCTCCTTTCATAAATAGCACAAAATTTGTTATAAAAACATTCCTCTGAAGAATGATTTCTTTTGTCACAGTAACTGCAGTACCTGTTAAAGAAACATTCAGAAGTGACATGATTATAACGATCACAAATCTCACAATGTTTCTTGCTAATCCTAAAGAGCCGATTGTTAACTTTTGATGTTGAACCCACTCGTGATTCATTATCAGTTTTGTTCGGATTTAAGTTAACTTGATTCTTTTGTGGAGATTTTGATTGTGACTGTGACTGTGACTGTTTGTGATCAAGTTTCGATTTCTTGGGAACTTGGTTCGATTTTAAACCATCTTGTTTGGTTACCTTCTTTGGTTCAATTCTTTTATCATTGACAGCGGAAGACTTAGGACCTGAACCTGTTTTCAGACCAGAGTTAGATTTGATTGAAGAATTGATTTGGTTACCATAAGATCCGTTCATATCAAAAGTTCCTGCAGATACAAACTTGATTGTTTTACCTTTTGACACTTTCTTCTTGACAGGTTTGACATTGTCAGTTTTAACAGTTTGAGCTTTGGTGTTGTCATTCGATTTTATGACACTTTTACCTTTTGACTATTTTGTTTCAGATTGATTGGCTATTAATTTCGATTTCTGCACCTTTCCATTTGAAATTTTAGCCTTTTTCACTTCTTTCTTCTTGATCAGTTGATCAGCGACTTTCGCCTTCTGTTCATTCTTCCACCTGATGTATTCAGGATCATTGTATCCTGAAAATTCAGCTTCATCCTTCACCTTTTCTGCTGGTTTGGGATTCAGTTCAGGATATTCAACAAGTTGTATTAGAACAGGCTCAGATTTGTTTCTAGCTTCATCATCAGCTTCAACTGTCGCGTCATCATCGTCTTTCAAACTTTCAATCAACACTTCAGATCCTTCGGATTCGGATTTACTTCTTTGAATTTCTTTGAATTTTCGTTCATTTTCAGGTGAGTGATCAAATTCATTGAAGTTTTCATGTAAAGTTTGTGTGATTGATTTAGGCATTGGTTCATGAGTAAAACCCAATCCTAGTTTGCTTTTGTTACCTCTTTCACTTATAAGTTGTCTCACCATTGTTTTACAACTATTTACCTTTGTTAATTCAACTTTTGTGACTGCATGAGCAACTTTTTCTTGTTCAAAATTCTTTGTCATTTCTTCAAGTTGTTTGGTCACAAGTTCCAATTCTTTCAAGGTTTTGTTCCAAGATTCTTTAAGTGACAATATCTTCTCATCAGCAATTTTGTGATCAATTTTAAGTTGTTCATGAATTTTTTCATGTTTGCTTAATTTGTCACCAATTTTAAAAGAATGAGTTCGATAATGTTCCACTTGTTTAATGAATTGTTCAGAACATAACCTAACTTTTACATCATCAGGCAAAGGAACATAATTATGGGGTAATTCAGTACTAACCTTAGGTTGTTCAGCAGCTGATGAAGACTCATTTGATGTAGCCATAAGCGCAACTTCTGGTTCAGATTCTTCAACAGGATCTGCCTTTGCACTCCAATCATAATCTTCAGAATCTTCACTCACAGCTTCAATCAGTTGAGCATCCTCTTCTTCAGACCAATCTTCTTCAATTTCACATACCAGTGCTAGGCTTGATGTAAGATCAGATGTAAACTGTTCCGCATAAACACTCCAGTCATATCCGTCTTTCACACTAACCACCAGTGCTTTAGTCTGATCTTCTGGTTTTGTTCCTTCATATTTCAGTTCTGGCATGGGAAGACTTTGATATGGTTTCTGCATGAAACGTTGATTCCTGTTTTGATAACTTGAAGACTGTTGCGAGTTCTGACTTTGACCTTGATTCTGTCCACTTGAACCAGCTTGAGCATTGTAGTTCTGATTCTTAGGAGCCTTGCATTCCCTAGAAAAATGACCATAGCAGTTACAGTTGAAACATCTGGCCTTTGACTTGTCAAAACCAACTGTCTTGTTAGCATGTGGCTTGTAGCTTCGGTTTACATATGCATGTTTCTGAGTTCGATATGCAACCATCATCATTTGCCAATTTAAATCCATTTCCTCAACGTCATCAGGATCCATTTCAAATAGATCTTGAAGCACAACATCCATCTGAGTCAAATGACTTCCTTGATATGCTTGAAATCTTGCCATGAAAGCAGTAAATTCATTCTTTGTCTCATCATCTTGTAACAAGATGTTCATCACATCTTTTACTTTGGCTTGAACTATAGAACATTGAATTTCTGATTGAGTTTTCACATTCTGACTTTGAACTTGAGCTCTTGGTGGAGATTGAGGTTAAGAATATGTTGGTGAGTTTGGGATGTATGACGAATCAGTATAAAAGCTTGCACCAACAAATAAATCACCCTCATCATCAGTTTTAGCAACATCTTGTGCTAGAAAAAGCATTCTCCACTGTGTTAGAAGGATTCACAACGAACTTGTACTGAGCATGTGAACCTGATCTGTCAGTATTCTAGAACTTTCATCAATCTCAACTTCTTCTATCTTTGCAATGAGAAGATCTAAATCCATTGGAAACTTTTCTGTATGCTTCAGTAGAGTAACAGTCTGTTTCCATGAAGATGGAAGAGCACACAACAATCTGTCATTCAAATCTTAAAGATCTGTCTTTGCACCGACATTTGTCATTTCAGTAGTCAGATGAACAAATCTATTCATCATCTGGTGCACAGATTCTCCAGCAATATGTTCAAATAACTCCAATTGTCTCTTTAATTTCTGCTTCTTGAGACTTCTCAACTGTTCTCCTCCTTAACAGATTGATTTCAATGCTTTGAACAATGTGTAGCCAGTTTGATAAGCATCCAATCTTGACAACACTTGAAGTGGCAGACCTTTGCACATCAAAGAATAAGCCTTACTATCATTCTTGACCTTTCGTAAGTCTTCAGCTGATAGATTATCTTCTGGATAAGGTTCAGTAGAGTCTTTGGTGTAGGTACTTGCACTATCAGGAGCAGTCTGAGTTGGAATGTGAGGACCTTTATCAATTGACTTCCAGAGATCATTGTCAATAGAGCATAGATGATGCTTCAATCTGATTGTCCAGTTCTTGAAATCTGCATGATTAACCAATCTAGGAACACGATTATCAGAATCATCATTAGGTGCCATTTTAACAAGTTTTTAAAGAAAATATTTTTGTGTTTTTAATGATTTTTGAAAAGAAATAGTTAAAAAACTAAAATAAAGACAAGTAAATAATGACAAGATAGATAACAAGGTTTGAAACAACTGAAAATGAGTCACACGGCTGAACAGTGAAAATTTCTTCTTCACCCGGCTGAACAGTGACTTTTCTTTTTCACCCGGCTGAGAATGTTCTTCACCCGTCTAAACAGTGACACGGCTCAACAGTTGTCAATCTTCAATACTTGTAATCTTCACCCGACAGATATGTTACCCGGCTGAACAGTTACACGGCTGAATAGTAACACTTCACACGGCTGAAACTTGACCCGGCTTGGAACTTGACACGGCAAAAAGGTTTACCCGGCTGAACAGTTGTCCAATATATCACCCGACTGACTTGACACGGCTGAAATATAATGACCCGGCTGAACAGTAGTTGATCACACGGCAGAATAGCTGTTACCCGGCTAAACAGTAAATGAATCACCCGGCTGAAATGTCTCTCACCCGGCTGAACAGTTTATCACCCGGCACAACAGTTCTTGATCCGGCTGAACAGTACAACCTTTTTCTTGCAAATTCTTCACCCGTCTAGACAAAATTGCCTTCACACGACTGCACAGGACCTAATTGTTCACAAATCTAAGTCTCATCCTGTTCATCATCTTTGTCATGCGAATTTTCTGAGTTTTAACAAAAACTTGTCCAATTACTTCAAAAATCACACCCAATCAGTGAAATATACCGATTATCAATCTTCAATCTCAATCAATCCAAAACATGATCAAATTTTGATGAATTTGAGCAAAATTTTGATCGAACAGTAAACTTCTCTTCCTTCCTAATTCCTCAGATCTGATGATAATCTGATGGAATTTGCACAATTGTTGTGAATTAGAAGTGATTGCGATGATGAATCACAACTAAAAACAGCAACAATTCATTCAGATCATGATTTTGAGCAATATTGATGTGTTTTTGCTTGATGAATAGCGAAGAACACAATACCAACAGCTCTGATACCAATTGATAGGTTTAATTGGATCGATATCGCTCAATGATCAGAATGATTCAAGTACAGAAAACAATTCAATCAGCAACACAATTCATTACTAATAATTCTCTTTGTATTGATGATCAAAGCATAAAAGTTGTACAAATGTGCAGGAGAGTGTAAGAACACACACACTAATTCTCTCTCTAAGCGTGTAATTGTGATCTAGACTCCCTCTCTAACATTCTCTCACAACATGCTTTATGCATCAACACATTAGGGAAAATACAAAATAACCCTAAACTATACAAAATGTATAAACAAAGTACAAAGTAAATCTTAAACAGAAATAAGCCCTAGCATATGTCCATCAAATAATAAAATCTTGCTGAATCATCTAAACTCAAAAAGCAATGATGTCAAAACAAGTTACTTTGCAGAATGTCTGTGGAAACCAAGTCGCCCGAGTTTCTTCAAATCGAACCAAAAAACATGATAAGATCGTCACAGGTTTTTTAGTGAAAGGAACAAGGCATGGGCTTAAATGGACCAACATATTGACAATCTTGCCAAGTCTTTGTTTCTCCGGATGGTCGCTCGAAACGTATTATCTGATATCCTTCATGAAAATTTCGTCTATTATCCTTATTTTATGTTTGGGTTCTTAGTCGTGTTGGTCTTGCGTGTCTCAAGGGATGTGTTCTCTTTGTCTAAAATATTTGTGATCTTGTCGGACTCGTCCTATTATTTTCGAATTTTTAATTTTTAATTTAAAAAAAACAAAACAAAAAAAATGTGTTTGTTAGATTTTAGTAGTTTATAAAAATAATAAAAAACAAATAAAAAAAATCCAAAAAAGATTTTCATTTCAAATTATCTTCAAGTCTTCCATATTATGCTATTAAAATGTTATCATTTTCACATGCATTTCACGGGAAATTGCACACACAAACGAACACGGGTTCGCTTGTTTTCATACACAAATAAACACTGGTTTATTTTGTTTAATGAAATGATCTAATGAGATATCTCGAGATTGTGTTTGTGATTGTGTTACAGATATTTGCTGCAAGTGATGGCCGATCATCAGTTGAGCAAAGCACCTGACCAGAGAACCAGTTCGTCAAATTTTGCAGAAGATACCTAGCTAGGAATCCTCCTCCTACATCTTCTAAAGCACTCAAGAAAAGTAGTTTGGAAAACCATTGTAGATTTTACGAAAGGATGCACAGAAAATGGGGGAGCATACAATATGGGAGAGCTTGTGAGATAAAGGATCTTCAGGAACAAAATTTGGCAAGCATCAGTCTTGGGGGAGTTTTGTTGGATCTGAAATTAAGACTGAAGCTTACCAAATTGAAGATCTAACAGTATTGACTTATCGATGCTAAATACGATGCAAGACATTAATAATAATGGACTATGGGGAAGTATTGTTGGACCTGAAGTTTAGTCTAATATTATCAACACAGACAAAGTCAACAAAATTCAATGTCAACGGTCAAAGTCAACGCAAAAGTCAAGATGACGCGTTCGGGATGAAGATTAGAGACAAGACGTTGAAGACAACGGAGTTTGATAGTTATTAAATATACTTTGTGTCAACAAAATATATTTAATCGTTTTCGTCTTTTTAGTATTTTATGTAATATATATTTTGTCTTTATGACAAAATATATATTAGACTAAACATTAGGGTTTTATTTGTATTATTTCTTACTTGTTAGTCTAAGTCTAGGGTCCTAATTGTCACTAGTCCAAAGTTTCATTAGGCTATAAATAGTATATGGCAATTAGGGTTTTAAGGGCTTGAATGAGCTAGTGAATTAGGGTTTCCATGTAAACAACATCTTATGCAATTTCATATAGATCAAATCTGACATTTTTTTAGTGTTCTTCATTTGTTCTTCATGTTTTATGTCATTTGATCCAAATCTTCACCAAATTACTAATTCAAATCTGAATGGGACCAACATGGATTGCATCAAGCCCCACGAATTTGGTACAAAATCTTGTAAAAAATATTTACTTGGAAAAGGATTCACTTGTGGCAAAATCGACATGACATTGTTAAAATCGGTGGTTGAAAAGGATGTTTTGATGGATCAAGTTTATTTTGACGATATTATATTTGGTTCTACAAATGCGAAGTTATGCTGAGACTTTGAAGAAGTGATGAAGGAAAGATTTAAAATGAGCATGATGGGGAGATGTGTTTCTTTTTTGGATTGCATGTTGTTCAAAAGCCTGATGGCATTTTGATTCATCAACATAAGTATATTCAAGAGATCTTGAAGATATAAAAGGTGGATGACTCTTCCTCAGAACTCTCTCCATTTACAGCTAAAACATGTCTTACTCCAGATGAAACATGAAAATATATGAATGCTCACTGATATTGCTCAATGATTGGATCTCTGATGTATTTCATTGCAAGTCAACCAGACATTACCTTTGTCGTATCTTGTTGTTCTAGATATCAAATCCGTTATATGTATCTTCCGCTACTTGAAGGGATCTCCTCGACTTCGTATCTGGTACCCAAAAGGAGGAAGTTTTGATCTACATTCTTACTCTAATAGTGATCATGGGGATTGCAAGCTTGATAGGAAGTTTGTTACTGGTAGATGTCAATATTTAGGAGACTATATTGTTTCATGGAAAATCAAGAAACAAACAACTCTTTCTTTATCCACATAAGAAGCTGAGTATATTGTTGCATTAAGCTTTTGTTGTCAACTACTCTGGATTCGGCATCAAATGGTGAGCTATGAGATTAACTTTCCTCACATAGCATTGTTTTGTGATAATAAAGCTGCTATCGGGATTGCCAAAAATCATGTCCATCATACCCGTACCAAGCACTTCAAAACAAGGATCCATGCAATCCGAGATGCACAGGAGAAGGATTTTATTGATATCGGAATTGACACAAAGTATTAAAAGGCTTATTTTTTCACAAAAAAAAATTTGATAAACGTCGTTTTTATGAGTTGATTAAAATGTTGGGTTTAATATCTATTTGAAAAGTGGTATTTGATTGTACATATTTCAAATATTAATTAAAAATAATAAAAAATTATTGCAATAAAATAAAGTGTAATTGTGCTAAAGGATTTCAAGACCCATATTCCTTCATGTTTTTAATACTTGTTAGATTCTTTTCAAATCAAAAGAGAAATTTCTTTTCGTTGCCTCTAAAAAGAAATTTCGGGGGAGAATAAACTTATAAAAATAATATTAATCTTGTTTTTGTAAATATATCATCATCATAATCATATGTTTTTATTTGGAAAGTGTAACAATTATCGTGTTTTCCATCTCTTTGTATATATATCATCAATTGTTTCTAATAATGTCTATTGTTGTGTCTTTCAGGAAGCACGATATTGTCTGAATGAGGTTTGGGGCTTGTGCTAGGATGTGTTGGTAAGCTCAACCCGAAAACGATGTAATCACTGACTTTATAGCCTAACTAAAGCTTTAGAACTCAGTGATTAGGATCACTTTCATGAAATCTCGGCATGAACAAAGCTACAAGTCTTGTCAAACAAGGTTTGAGTGTATCTGACTTTTGTTTTGCTTCTGAATCCAAACCATTAACATTATGCCTTCAATGACACTTCTCGTTAGCTCTTTAGAATTTCCCCCATGATTATCTCCTCTACTAGGCATTGACCTGCAGTGATGATCTTCTATATTATATGGAAATATAGACCTGAAGCTCTCATCAGCACGCTTAGATGATCATGTCCTCAGATATATGAAAATACTGACATGGAGTGCTCATCATCTGTAACCCAAATTACATTCACAATGTATCTTAATTAAGATAATTGTCGATGATAAACTCCCCAATATAATCAACAAGTTTTATATTCACAATGGTTCTCAAATGATCATTGTCAATGTCTCTATGAAAGAAACAAGCTGAGTCATCTAAACTCAAAAAATCATTATGACGAGATAAGTACTTTGTTGGATCTCCGTGGAAACGAATTTACCTGTGCTTCTTTAATCGAACCCAAAAGCATGGTAGAATAAGTTGCAGGTAACTTGTTGAAAAGAATAATGCATGGGCTAAGAGGACAAACATATCGGCAATCCTGCCTAACCTTAATTCTCTGGATGATTTCTTGAAATGCTTGTATGATATCTTTTTCATTATCGTGTTATTTTATATTTTATATTATATGTGTATAATGGTACTTATGGAGGTCTTGTGGGAAAGAGTTTCGTTTTGCACATTACATTTGTTTAGATTCTCTTTATATTTTAGTGTTTAAAATTTTTGTATGTTTTTGTTAAATTTTTGGTTTTGTGCGAAAATACAGTTTTGCTCTAGTATCACACGTATTGATTTCAAATTAGTCTGTGTGCAAAACTACAGTTTCGCGTTGTGCAAAACTAGGATCATATATATACATATTACCAGATCAGTTTCGTCACTTTATCTCAAAACCTATTTCAGACGCCAAAACAAACCCCGGTTTCACCCCAATCAAATACCATTGTGTTTTGTTTGTTTGTGAAAACGAATCGGTAAGCATTGTTTTATTACATGTTTCGAGCACTCTTCTGGGTGCTTAACTGATATTCATCATTCCATATGTCCTCTATGATTGTTGTGTCCTTTGGTTTCTGGTTCTTTGTGCGAAACTAGATTTTAATACGAAATTGAACAAAATTTACTCTTTCGTGTGAAACAGCTAAGTTATGCTATCCATATGCACAAGACAGTTTCACACTGACTAATCTATGCGGCACTGCAATTTCTCTATGCGCGAAAATAAATTTTCTACACATTTTTTATTATTAATTATCTTTTATACTTCTTTACGTTATTATTTTATCTTAATATTTTATTCAATCTTTTATTAACTACTTCTAACTAATTTCAGTTTTCATACTCAGATAATATGGCAAGCTTAAATTCGATCCAATGTCGAATGTGATAGCATACTTTAACGATCAAGATCCAAAGTTCCTAGGATTTCAAGATGCCATATCTTGGCTCAAAAGCTCAAATAATCTATGCCATATCTCACCTCCCGGTTATTGATGAAGAAAATTTAGGACTTTTGGCAAACTGCAGAATATGACTTGATCCAGAAGCTAGCAGTGATCAAAGCAATAATTCAGGGGGAGGATATAGTGATCTTAGTTGATACTATTGCAAAAGCACTAAAGTTAGAAATTGATATTGGGGATCTGGTTTTGTTGAATGATGTTGTGGTTCTTGATGGGTTTAAAGGTATTGGCTACGAGGATACAAATTTTGCTAAACGAGGGGAAATATAGAAGTCATACTTGTTGAATTAAAGGAGGTTGTCGCACACGTCTTCAAATCCTCTATTGATCATACAAAAGGATGTTTAGACGGTTTGAACTTTGATTGGTCCAGGGCTTTAATTACCTTCTGTTTGGGTAAGAAGGAATATTCCTAAAATCATTTTTAAATGTATGTTGGAAAACATACAAGAAGCTAAAAGAGATAAGTGGTTGTTGTATCCCAGGTTGATAAAGATAACCATGGATTACTTTATGTTGAACATGCCAAAGTTGGGAGATCAACTAAGGTTAACCCCAATGAATGTCAGGATTCTTGCTGATTGTTCTGCCACAAGGCATGATTTCTCTGGAAAGATTACTTATCTGTTGAAAATCATGTACATGTATAAAAGATAGGATTACATTAAAACATTGATTGATAGTGAGGACCGTATATCCATTGAGCAAAGGGAAGCCAAGATAAAGAAGACAAAGAAGTATGTGAAAGAAAAATCGATGACTTAAGAAGAAGAGATTGGTTAAATAGAGAAATGGTGGATTAACATTGGATGTGTGTTGTGATTATTTTCTGTTTTAGTTGCAGTAAAACCATATGAATAATTCAATTAATTGAATTAGTGAAAATGCATAGCTAACTTAGATATCTGTGAGATGATAAGTTATCAATGAGTCTGGTTTATATAATGTGCTAGGTTTAAGTCTTTGTGAAAAGACCTTCTTAGTGTTAATTGTTAAACCTTCTTATTGAGTCACATGATTAGATTGAAATGGCCAAGATTGCTAAACTGTGAGGTAGGTTATCTGCTAAGGTCACTAAAACATAATTCACTTAGGTAACTGTGAAGAAGCCTAAACCTATAACTAGTATTTATACTAACCTAATATAAACTCATCCTATTTAGTGGTGTATTTAGGTAAATAAATCAAGATCCCAGTTTAATCATCTGTTTTAAGTCTCGTTCCTAAATCGTCATTACTATTATGCAATTAATTCCTTAATCAAAACCCCTTTTTAATTATTCTTTTAATTAAAGTCGTGTCTAGTTAAGTTGATAATCGTCTAGTGATTTTAACGTAATCTATAGCGTCTGAGAGTCCACACCCGGACTTACATTCACTATATTACATTCGACCGGTCCATTGCCGGTTGTGTGTGAAATAGTCTTCTAGTCTTGATTTTATAAATTTAAAACTTAAGCGTTTAAATACTAGTTATTATATATATATATAAAGAAACTATTGTTTGAGATAAATGAGGTGAAAAGGGCGACGAACACTTCCACACCACTAATAGAGCATAAGATTAATGAAATGATGGATACTTTAAAGTATGCCACTATAGCTGAGAATTATCATGGATATGGTTCTAGTAGAAGTGGATTGGTTAAACATGGTGCATGAACTAGTGGTGTTGGTGATGCTAGTGAAGGATCTAGTGGTGCTAGTACTGAAAAAGTATTTGTGGCACAGTTTGTTGAAAATTTATGCCTAGACGTGGATGTGGATCTAGTAGGTGCTAAGGTAGTGGTTTGAGCTGTTACATGTGCTAATAAAACGAATATAGAGATGAGATTGGTTGACGAAGAGGATGATGAACAACTAGTTGATTATGATCCCGAGCTTGAATATTACGAAAGAAAAGAATAGCCGATGACATATGTGGCTTAAAGCAGTTCCGTTGATAGAGATGTGATGGAGTTGGACAAAGTAGAAAGGTTTAAGAAAGCTGAAGAACTAGAGAAGCTAACCCCATTGTTTCAAAACATGCAGTAACCATCAAAGACAGAATTTGATAAGAATATATTCAGTTGCAAATATAATTTGGAGCTCAAAATGTTTATGATAAAGAGACATGGGGGAGCGATAAACTACTTGTTGGACCTGAATTGTAGTCTAATATTATCAACACAGTCAAAGTCAACAAAAGTCAACGTCCGGTCAAAGTCCACGTAAAAAGTCAAATGGCGCGTTAGAGACGAAGAACCGAGTCAAGACGTTGAAGTTGTTTTATGTTTAGGATCGTTAATGTAATAAATATATTTTGTGTCAACAAAATATATTTAATCTAGCTTTAGACATGTTTTAGCCTTTTAACTTGTTATTTTCTAATTAGTCTAAGTGTAGGGACTATTAGTGTAATTAGCATGTTAAGCACTCACTATAAATAGTAAGTGCTATTAGGGTTTGAAGGGGGCTTGAATGAGCAAGTGAATTGGGGTTTACATGTAAACAACATTTTATGCAATTCCATATAGATCAAATCTGAGTTTATTGGGTGTTCTTGAGTGTTCATCATATATTCATCCATTTTATGTCCATTTGATCCAAAATCTTCACAAATTACTGATTCAAAGGTGTTATTGGGACTAACACTACTTGAGCAATCGAAAGCATTTCAAAACACTGCCTCGATGGGATTTAAGAGGGTTGGCTAAACTACCATTGATAAATTCATATCTGAATGATCGTGCAAAGCTCGTAGAAGCAGATATTCATTCTGGCTCAAGACAATTTCGTGACATTTGGCTTCATGAAGGCAGAAAGGAGGTCTGATGTGAAAAAAGTAGTTATGTTTTAAATAAACAAAAGCAAACTAATCTAGACACTTATTAATAAATCTGGACTCTAACTAACTAAAATTGGCAACTATACCGATCGACTCTATTAAAGCTAAGTAAGTCCGATTTTTGAAACCACGAGACTCTTTTAATTACGTTAAGTAGCAAAACAAGACTCAATTAAAGACACGAATTTTAGGAATTATAATGTCACAAAGGGGGGTTTAACTAAACTAAACTGAAATTAAAGTTAATTATAAAATTTACGTAATTTGAGTGAAAGACTGGAAATGATTATTCAGATGATGACGGGTAAAACCACCTAGGCTAGAATCCCCAAAAGTTCGATTATTAGTTAAATGAAACTTGTAAGTTATGAAACAAGGATCTTATGATAATCACTTATTAGAAACTCGACTAGGACCCTCGACCTTTTCGAGAAGACACCTTTAAATTCCTAACAAAGTTAAACTCCTTCATAGTCGCTAACAAATTATGATAAAGTACCAAACTTTACATCATACCTCACATTTTGGACATCAACGACAGTTTCAAGACCTCAATTGACTTTATAAACAAACTTGACCAATAAACTCTAAACGGACTCCTCACGAAGAACTAAGTTTAGCTAAGTTATCAAATAATACTTACAATATCCCTATCACCTCATTCCTACTAGAAAAGCTACACGCTTTTATTTGTTTAGGTTAAAGCATTTGTTTTTATGACCTTATTGCAAATAAATCACAAGAGGCAAACATGATAAAACATTTGACTCAACTAAACTCTATTATTTGAAAGACATTCACCAAGATATAAAAAAAATCAATAAACCAAACCAACCCAAGCATATAGAATGCATCAATTGAAAGAAACAATAAACGGTTACTTTAACATAAACTAACGGTTCATCATTCAACTTAGGTGATTCTAGTTAGTTTAGCCTAACATAAAGAAAATAAACAAAGAACAATCAGAATAGTTCATAATTGTAAAGTAAGAAAACAAAGATAGAGAGATCCTGATGATAGAACCCGCAAACTGTTCTAACCGATTGAGTACTTTCCTTCAGAAACGTGATCCCGTGCTCTCGAACACTGCAAAAATCTCGTCTTTAGCTTAGAAAATCACATAAAACTACTCTATGTTCGTTCTCCTCTAGGGTTTCAAAGTTTTATACCAAATTCCCAAACAAACGCTCGAAACTTTCTGTCAAAATGGCGTCACTCGGCTACGTGGTGAGGTGGGGTCTTCTGGCCGCGTAGCGCGGTGTGTCTTATAGGACACGTGCCCACTTTAGCTTACCGCGTTACGCAGTGAGGAAGATCTTCTTGGTGTGACATCTGCCGCAAATCCAAACCCGAATGCCTGACTCGAACCCGAATTTGTCTATCATTTATTTATTTGTATTTTTTTTATAAAAAATGTAATGCTCATTATCTAAAGTTAGCCGATCAAAATTACTATGACTTATTATCTAAAGTTACTATTTAATTACTATTTACAATAATTAAATCTCAAAAATATATAAATTGTGAGTTATAAAAGAGATCTTATTAATATGATCAAAGTTAACTATTATTAGGTCAAAAAATAACTATTCAACGTCAAAAACGAAGTAAATACATAAAAGCGTCAGTTTTATAAACGTTACGAGTTAACTCGGTTAAGTTAGTGAGTTAGAATAGAGATTTAATTAAGTTTGTGTTACAATCGCCAACTTTTGAACTTGAATTAAAACTATTTATAGCCAATTAATAAGTAATCCAAACCTAAGAGGCCATAACTGTAAATACCCAAACCAAACTGTCACACCCCAAAAATCGTCGTAGCGGAAGTCACGAATATTTGGTGCGAGGAGTGAAGTTGGTGCCCATTAGTTATAAATAAACATCCACATTAATTTGAAAGATAGTTAAATGTGCTAATGTTGATACATCAACTCGCACAATTTTCATAAATAAAATACGAAATTTTCTACCAGAGATTATTGATTATGAGAGGGCATATGATCACTTCGACAGTAAACACCCATGACAACATTTTGGTTAACTATAATACCCGTCTCCCACTTCATATCAAAACGTAATAAACAAAGTACATGCCCCCCCGAAAGCATTTAAATAAAAACGATATTTAAAAAGCGGCCGAAAAACTCACAGTGGATACGTCAAATGCTAGAAATACATATGCCCAAATGAAATACTACCTATTAACGTCCGAAACACGAAGGACCCGTTCAATAGATGCACACACATATCAAGCCTAATAACCATGTAGGTTGTTCACCCAACCTACTTAACTTATATATAAAAAGGTTTTCATTTTATGAAAAACCCTTAACTTTAATGACCCGTTTGTGACACCCCACCCGGCGGCAGAACATGAGTCATAAATGAAAACGACAAAAGAAATAAAACTGAAACAGTAAATGCAGTTGTCTTATTTATTTTAACTAGATCCAAGGCAATCTTATGTCTTGGCAAAAGCAGCAATAAAATATCAAAGCATCACTTGAAATATGTGAAAATAAAGTTAGCTATTTAAAGCTAGTGAGCAAACCACATTTGATAAATAATAATATAGAAATCCGAGATCATCATAATATGTTGCGCAGTCTTATATGTATTGCTATTTTATATCATTCTCGACCATGACACCTTGAACACACATTGAAAACATTGTAATATGACTTGTAGTCATTTATCATGAGGAACCAACTCATGTATTAATTAACGATAACTTTTCAAGCAACTGTCATCTAACCGTCTCAATATTTAAGTTATCCATAATTATTTAGCAACTTAGGGACATGGCATAGCAACATAGTATAGCAACTTGTAACATAGTAACTTGTAACCTTAAAATTGAATGGCCGAGTTTAAATCACCTATTTTGAAATACATGTAGGTGGGTTTGTCAAACCATTAGCGCTAACATTATACCGGTGGATTACTAAGTAACAATACTACTTTAAACTACCACATAAGGATTGCATCTTGCCGCGGAACAAGACTAACACATTTTATGATCTCTATTTGAAAACGAATAAAAATTAGAAAAACATTGTATAGTATTTGAACACATTTCAGCCCCAAAACGTAAAAGTAAAAAAGGGAGTGAATTTACTCACCTTGAAACTCGGGCTCGAAACAAATACCAAATAGATTAAATAGAACCTAATAAATGAGAATCTTAACTTAGAAAACATATCGTATAGAAAACTGAAATTGAAACAATATGAGCCAAATGAAATTGGAATTCCAGGGTTTCGAATTGGGATTTGAAAGTTTCTCGTTAATCGACTAAAACATACAAACTCGTTTAATCATAACGATGGAAAATTATAGTAATGGTACTAATAATATTTTGTAACGATGGATATTCTAATAATATATACTTTCAACAATAAACTATTTGATGTCAAAAATATATCATTTTCTAGAATTTCTTTAAAACTTCTATCATCATTTTTTAAAGTATAAAAAGTCCATATATAAATCTTATTTTTTTATAGTATTTTTAAGATGTTGAAGATATTTGTAACAATTAAGTTTATAAAATTAAATTTATATAAAATAAATAAAAACGTAAAAATATAAGGTGCATCCAAGTTTTGAACCGGGGACCTTTTAGTTCAGACAAACACATACAAACCAATGAACCAAATTCATTTAGTGATAAAATTGCAAGATTCAATTTCAATAAAAATCCCCAAATCACGAAAACCCTAGAAAATAAATCAATACAATTGGCCTAGAATTCGATAGATAGGAGACGATTACCCATAGGGCTTTTGATATACACATGATAATGAGTATTTTAACATATTTTACTTACTTGATTGATGACGATTTAGATCAAAGAGATGATGAACAAGGAACACGACAGGTGAAGAATCAAAGGTTGAGACTTTGATGATTTTGATTGCAATTGGGTTAATAGAGGGTAAAAACGAGTATAGCAGATTGGTAACGTCAAATGAATTTGATTAGTTTGGTCTAGAACATTACGAACGGCTAAGAGATGAATGACGAGTGAAGAGTGATTAATTAGGTGTTAATTAGTTGATTAAAAATCAATTAATTGGTACCAATGGATTCAAATTGTTAAGATCATCATTTTGGTTTAAGCAATTTACTATTTTAGAGCGTTTTTGTTGATTTGGTTAAAATGGGTTTAATGTTCGGTTTTAGAACACTAACTTAGGCAACCAAGAGGTATTTAAAGACCAATAAGACGCTACTAACGAGTTCGAAACTTGACAGTGAACATTTTATATAGGTTCGTTTTGGTTAAAAGTGTTAAAAAAGTGTTTTATGTCCTCGCGGAAAAAAAGATTTTGGCCGGAAAATGCTCCGGCGACCTGCAGCTGGAATTTTGGGGGCTTAAGGGGGTTGGGGCTGGTTAATATTAAATGTAACATAAATGGTCCTTTTAGTTAATTTATTATTTCTTAGATAGTGTAAACTTTATTAAAAATTTGAATGTTGACACTTTTGGCACAAAGTTAATTAATCCTTTAATTTAACTAACCAACTTAACTGAGTTGAAGCGTAACGATCACATAATGACGTTTTTATGTTTTATTTCGTTCTTGACGTTAGATGGCTATTTTGAGACTTAGATAGAATTTATTTTTTATAACTTTTATAAAATACACTTATATATATATATATATATATATATATATATATATATATACTTTGGAGATTTAATAACTATATTTAGTAATTAATTTAGTAAACGTTGGATAGTAACTAAGTCGATAATATTAAAGACGAGAAATAGCGTGAAGCTCGACATATATATATATATATATATAATAACGAAGTGTTACCTTTAAAAAAAATAAATACGAATACACTAAAAGATAGATAACTCCGGGTTCAAGTCGGGCATTCTGGTTCGGGTTTGGGGCAGATGTCACAGTCTCCACTCCTTATAGAAATTTCGTCCCGAAATTTACTCACACCGAAGAAGAAGATGGAAAGGAAAGATACGGATATTTAGTTTTCCATTATAAATGACTTATGTTATTTAGCTCTTTGATTTGAAGGATATGTTAGCCTCGAGGATTTGAATTAGAATACACAAACTTGAGCACAAGGTGATGACAATGACAAATTGCAACTTGCGATAATAATTGTTAAATTTTGATCTATATATATTTCTTGATAAAAAAAAAATCTATATATGATAAGAAATGATTTATGATTTCTGCATTGGTTCAAATGGTAATAGGTGTAGGAACCGTTCGTACAAAAACATAAAATTCTTCTATAAATTCATTTACAATACAAAGAAATGAATAAAACAAGTATATTACAATATGATTATACAATATGATTACAACCAAAATAAAACAAGATACAAGAAATGAGTAGAAACATAAGGATAATTGTGGCTGAGGATTCGTGTTCAACACGGGTCCCTTAAAACAAATTCCGAGTCTCCCAAGAGAACTCGTTTGTTTCCCAGGGTACAACAGCCGAAGCAGTATGTACTGCCGGGATTGACTCACAACCCAAATTATATTTAAAGAAAAGAGATGAAGAAGATCAACTACATGTTGAAATGATTAGAAGAGAAAGAATGAGAGAATGTATTCATAGTTGGAGTTCTTTGGTGTTGTATTTGGTGTTTGTTAAACCAAGGTTCACCTTGGTATTTATAGGTGAAATGAGTCAAATATCTCATTCAATACCCATAACCAATGAGTTGAAACACCCCATTAAACATGAATAATGAGATGAAACATCTCATGTAATAAAACTATCATATTAACTAAAAAGTTAAAACACCAATTAACATATTACTTTGTATTTTTCACAAGTTATTATATTTGTTTTACAAAGTATTCCAACAATCCACCACATGGGAAAAAGACAAAATCTCATTTTCTCAAATGAAAAACCTATTTTCTCATGTGAAAAACTCATTTTCACATATTACTCCAACAATCCAAATTGATCGTTACATACAAATTTCTTAGATATAATTCAGCGGTTGAGTATTGCCGAATAGGTAGGTGTTACCTTTGAACCTTCCGTTGTGATGCATACTTAGTCTCCTAGTGGTTCGGTAGACGTGATGTCCTTGAACCAACCACCATTTATGGAGACGACAATACACTTCACACATCACTCTCCCTGGTTCGGTCAAACCCTCATTGTCGTGTCCGTTATGGTCATGGAACACTAGCCTGGTTCTGCGAAAGCTCTAGGAATTGCGCACCCCACAATTTCATTCGAAGCGACCACACTTCTCTTTCACATAGGTGATTTATCTAAAAAATCATTAAAAGCATTAAGGTTACTATGATTACGCAAATCATTAACCATACGGTATGCTTAGCCTCACAACGTGTCACTGTTGTTATAGGAATGGACTAGGAAGTATTTAAGCTCCCTTTATAATTTAGGAGGACATATATAAACATTTATACATATTAGCTTATATATCGACTGATATATTAATTATGCCCTCATAGTGACCACCCTTAGATATATGAGTAGGTTGTCCTATTGAACTTAGATCTTGGGATCTCCAGTCAACTAAGTTAGGTTTTCCTTCATATACCATCTTTCATGGGCTTTAGTCTCATTCCACAACTCCATCTCTCATCAACTCACAATTGTTGGATCCAACACTATTATCTATGACTTCGTCAAGTCAATACAGATAATTGCAGTGAGATGAGTTGTTACAATCTGTTATTAACTCACAAGTTAATCTTGTCTTTTTACATTTGTAAGACTATAACCCCAAGTATCAACCGAACTGGGATACTTTTGCCTATAAAAATACATTTCAAGGCTAACATATCCATGCCATTAGTGGTTGGATGTCAAATATAACTAATTGATTTTCGAGTCTAACTAGTAGATTTGGTCACATATTTGCATTATATTTGGCTCAACAAAAGGTTCCCTTTGATATGGGTTTGAGAAAATTTCTCAAATACCATTTCTCAAATGGCTTCCCCCCCACATTTGTTGCATTTAGATAGAATATGTTTAAATATAGTATTAGACATCTATGATTTGAACAAGATCAACGTCTTGTATCAAAGATGTCGTCAATGCTTGTTTGCCGACTAAAGCAACGCATGCCTTGTCATAAGTTGTTATCAACCATCTCAAACTTAAATACTTTTAAGTTATCATCTAGGTTAAATCTAGAAAATTGAGTTCTCCATAAGTTATATGACTTTTCTTAGATTGAATGACAACCGTCATTCACATTGTCTTATAGACAACTTTACTTTTATATTGTATATGAGTTGAATGTTTCACATTAATAGTCTCCTCAGAGCACCATAATTAACAAGTACTAGTCTAGCATGGTTTAGACTACAATACTCTAGCATGTGAACAGAAGATGCATCATTCTGATTCTTCACAGCTTTTAAGGAATATCTCAATATTCGTTCAAAACACTCATAGTTTAAACAAACAATGAGAGTTGTTCAACATCCCAAAATCTCAATATTTAGGAACGTCTAATATGTATGTTACGTAAACGTACATAGACCGTCATTCAATCTAGGATCATAAACTTTTTTTTCCTTCCTTTTTCTCAAAAGGTTTCATCATTGACTCATATGGACTTTGAAGAATCACAAATTGATCTCCCATAGTGGTACTCCCACTTTGAACAATCACAAAATTGATATAAAACATCATGTTGTTTATATGGTAAATTGTTCACATGTATTAGTATTTGAACAATTATATATGTTCATAGCAACAAATATTTATCTTTCCATCAAATAGTCAACTTGAATCTATTATTCCTTTATGACATGTTACTTTCACAAGAGTAACAAACTATGTTAACACTTTATGTAAACTTTTGGTTTATTTCATTCTAAACCAAATCTTAGTTTTGCCAAAACATGTACTTAGCAGTTTCGAAATAAACTATTTTAATTTTATGTTTTGATTACGGAAATCAATACCCAAAATTGTAAATAGTTTTATTGAATAAAATACTTCTAACGCACACGTTAAAGATAAGATGTTTACATAAAACACTCTTATTTAAATTTATCATTAACACACATGTTAAGAATAAACGCCTACATAAGACGCTTTTAGACCATAAAATTAAGGTCATATCTAACACATATGCTAGATAAGTAAATGGGTTCTAACACGCACATTAGTCAACAAGAAGTCTACATCAAACGTTCTAAGCATATGGTTTCATGTAATGAAAGGTTCCAACAAAACGTTTGCAAAATGTTTTGAAACGAAAAGTTTTATAAAATAGTCATTTGTAAAGCACGCATAATTAATGATAATGATTGTCAACGTTTTGAGTGAGTAATGATTTTATCATTTGTTTCTAACAAAAAAAAAACGATTTTAATTAAATTTAAAAGATTAATACTAAATCCATACAAAATTGATTATATTATAAAGAATCTCTTCTAATACTTAATTAGAATATCAATAGGTTTTAACACACATGTTAAAACACAAGTTTCACTTTCACATATGAAAGATTTCTTACTCGCAAATAAGAAATACAAGTTTTCATAAGATGCGTACACAAGCATAACCAATCTTAAGACCATATGAAAACTAATCTTGAAACCGACAAACGGTTAATTCAAAGTTTTAATCTTGAAACCATATAAGGTTTCGAAAACTTTGATTTAAAACAAAATTGGATTTTCAACCTTTTTGCTTTAACACATTGAACCATTCAGCAAAATGGTTGTAATGAAAATAAACCCACTTTTGAATGCAAAAGAAACTCATAAGAATTTAAACTTCCCAAAGTAATTGATACAAGTTTTATGAAAAACTACAAAAGCTTTTAAACATAAGCAAAAATTACACTAAATCAAAACCAACGAATGGTAAAAAAAAATGAACCATTTTCTTTGTAAATGAAATCCGATTCTAGAAAAAAGTCAAGTGTAAGTTCTCTAAGTCCAACTTTGAGAGACGAACAATGACTATATACTTTTTTTTAAATACGAACGGTGATTTAAAAAAAATTTGTTTTAAGATTGTAGGAACCGTTCGTACAAAAACATAAAATTCTTCTATAAATTCATTTACAATACAAAGAAATGAATAAAACAAGTACATTACAATATGATTACAACCGAAATAAAACAAGATACAAGAAATGAGTAGAAACATAAGGATAATTGTGGCTGAGGATTCGTGTTCAACACGGGTCCCTTAAAACAAATTCCGAGTCTCCCAAGAGAACTCGTTTGTTTCCCAGGGTACAACAGCCGAAGCAGTATGTACTGCCGGGATTGACTCACAACCCAAATTATATTTAAAGAAAAGAGATGAAGAAGATCAACTACATGTTGAAATGATTAGAAGAGAAAGAATGAGAGAATGTATTCATAGTTGGAGTTCTTTGGTGTTGTATTTGGTGTTTGTTAAACCAAGGTTCACCTTGGTATTTATAGGTGAAATGAGTCAAATATCTCATTCAATACCCATAACCAATGAGTTGAAACACCCCATTAAACATGAATAATGAGATGAAACATCTCATGTAATAAAACTATCATATTAACTAAAAAGTTAAAACACCAATTACCATATTACTTTGTATTTTTCACAAGTTATTATATTTGTTTTACAAAGTATTCCAACAATAGGTTTGTTATTTTAGATCAACTTATAATATATATAGTTTATCTTACTCGATGATGTACGATAGGTTTTATTATATGAATAGGATACTTATAACAACATGAAAATTCACCGATCGAAACAACGCTTCATTTGACAGTATGACAGAAGCTTTTATATATAGGAAGTACCAGCGGCGTATCCACCATGCTCTTGTCATACCACATTTGTCGCATTGCCCTCAAACACATGACAAAACTTGCTATGGTTTCCATGCACCAACTTTCATAATTCCGTGTGCACCCGTAATTACTTTAGTTTTTGCATGGACCACACAGTTCATTCGATCATGTGCGAGTCAGATGTACACAAAAATTTCTAAGTCAAGATAATGATAGACATAGGTTGTAAAGTCATACTCAATAGCATTTAGTTCTTGTGAAATATAGTTTAAGATGACACGTAAAATGATGATTTGAGATGATTGAGTTTATTAGATAGTCATTACCAACAATAATAGTTTTGTTCATAGATACAAATAGTCAAGTTCGAGTACTAAAATTGTAACAACATAGTTTTTTTTTAAACCAACTTCAGGTGTGAAAGATGTAGATGTCCATTGTTAATAATATTGCCAAGTTCATAATCATTAAAGGGTGGTGTACATGAATAATCTAGTTTATAAGGATTTTTAGAAAAATTAGTTTCCTGAAGATTTGATGCTATGGATAATCCAATTTATAGCTCCAATTTATAGATTACTCCATTCCTATTCTTTTCGATTTTTGAAACGTTTGAGTTCATATAACAAAAGCTTTTAGGTAAACCAAGTGTATTGATTATGGAGTAAACAGTGTTATAAGAATTGATGTTATTTGTCTATGATGAGCTTTTAAAAAGAAGAATAATTAATTATGTAATAAGTTTATAAGAGGTTGAAGGTTATAATCTTTACCCTAATTAGGAGGGATTGATTTGAAAATAAAAGACACAAACTAAGTTTCAAATACCCGGTATTAGAAATTATATAGCATTGTGTTTTGTTGCAAGTCTTTATATCGTATTTGAGATACGTGAAAATGTTGTGTAATCGTTAAAATAACCAATCCTTTTTTTAAAAGAAATCATTTGTCATAAATTTTTTTATTTTTTTATAATATATATAGTTTTTTTATTTGGGAAAATAAGGAAATCATTTTAATAGAATCAATTATTAGTAGTTTTTCACGAAAACCTCAGATAAAACATGGTCTTTTAAGTAGAGAGTTTATACATAAGACATGTTGTGTTTGAATGAGTTTATAGAAACGAGATGTATAGAATTTCACTAGTGATCATATATACAAATGGAATATTTTAGTTTAATGAGTTTAGGATTTGTTGTGTAGTGAGTTCACATTAAGTTTTGGAAAACGTATTTATGAATAGTATCATTTAGTATGGATTAGAAGTTGGTTTAGAATCTTACGGTTAGATGAGTAGTTTAGACAATATTTGAGTGTTAAGGTCAAGTGAAGATACTTTGGGGGGTAAACGTTCGATTTGTAAACCAAACAAATGCGTTGACATAACAAAATAGTAAATCCGTTACGAGATTTTAGGAATCATGAAATAAGTCTTTAATTTGGGATTCGATAATTAAGATTAGAAATATGCCTTAGATTTGGTGTTTGGTATTTGTTTTGAAGTTTGAAAATTTGATTGAGGTTAGTCAATATATCTTGGTTTTGATTTAGAATATTTGGGTCGCGATGGTATTAGCGAGTCACTCACGTCTTGTTGTTATTCTATAAGATAAAGTAGAAAAAGAATTTCATAGGACATTAGAAAATTTGGATAATATAAGTTGTAATGGAATTTTGGATTGAATAGAATTTTTAGAACACATAACATAGTAATCATTTGGAAGTCATTGAAATGTAAAAAAGCAAACTTGGGATAACATTTGAAATAATATAGAAACTCATTGAAATAATTTGAAATTATAGAAAATGATGATCATAGAATCCATAAATAAATAGAATTTGAAGGCTTAGGAATGTGTCTTGGCTTTGGACACTTAAGACTTATCAAATTGTTAAGTTTGTTTTCAACGTATTCAAGAAGGCGTGCTTTAGCCTATAGGGTCACACTCTTCTCGTCCATCCCCAGGTAAGCATACAGATCTCTTAAAGAGATTTATACGAAATGTTTTGCCTTAAACCGTGATACAGGCGTTCCCTCTTCCGGATTGCACACGTTCCCACGTTTCAAACTTACTCAAGTTGATGATGATATTCCACAAAGAGAAAGATCCAATCACACAGACGAGTCTCTGTAGCTCCTATGCGAAATCGGATAAGAAATAAGATCAGGAAAAGGCATAGAAAGGTTCGTAAACAGGAATAAAGAAATAAATTTTATAAGAGTTTTCTAAGCACAAACTATTTGCACTAAGGACTCTTAAGTTATTGTCTAAGTCGGTGTGTTTCTAATACCCTATCCTAATTTCCTATAACCATGGCTCTGATACCAAACTATGACACCCCACCCGGCGGCAGAAACACCGGATTGTCATAGATATCGGATATCAATAGTAAACAAAGCACATGGTAATTATTTATTAGGTCTAATACTGATTTAATAAGTTTGGAACATGAGTCTTAAATGGAAACGACAAAAGTAATAAAACCGAAACAGTAAATGCAATTGTCTTATTTATTTTAACTAGGTCCAAGGCAATCCTATCTCTTGACAAAAGCAGCAATACAATATCAAAGCATCACCTGAAATATGTGAAAATAAAGTTAGTTATTTAAAGCTAGTGAGCAAACCATATTTGATAAATAATAATATAGAAATCCGTGATCATCATAATATGTTGCGGAATCTTATATGTATTGCTATTTCATATCATTCTCGACCATGACACCTTGAACACACATTGAAAACATTGTAATATGACTTGTAGTCATTTATCATGAGGAACCAACTCATGTATTAATTAAGGATAACTTTTCAAGCAACCGTCATCTAACCGTCTCGATATTTAAGTTATCCATAATTATTTAGCAACTTAGGGACATGGCATAGCAACATAGTATAGCAACTTGTAACATTGAATAGCAACTTGTAACATAGTAACTTGTAACCTTGAAATTGAATGGCCGGGTTTAAATCACCTATTTTAAAATACATGTAGGTGGGTTTGTCAAATCATTAACGCTAACATTGTACTGGTGAGATTACTAAGTAACAATACTAGTTTAAACTACCACATAAGGATTGCATCTTGCCGTAGAACAAGATTAACACATTTTATGATCTCTATTTGAAAACGAATAAAAATTGGAAAAACATTGTATAGTATTAGAACACATTTCAGCCCCAAAACGTAAAAGTAAAAAAGGGGAGTGAATTTACTCACCTTGAAACTCGGGCTCGAAACAAATAGCAAATAGATTAAATTGAACCGAGGATTTCCCAAATACTAGAATCATCTAAGTAAATGACAATCCTAACTTAGAAAACATATTGTATATAAAACTGGAATTGAAACAATAGGAGCCAAATGAAATTAGAAGTCTAGGGTTTCAAATTGAGATTTGGGAGTTTCTCGTTAATCGACTAAAACATACAAACTCGTTTAATCATAACGATGGAAAATTATAGTAATGGTACTAATAATATTTTGATAACAATGGATATTCTAATAATATATACTTTTAACAATAAACTATTTGATGTCAAAAATATATTATTTTCTAGAAATTCTTTAAAACTTCTATCACCATTTTTAAAGTATAAAAGGTCCATATATAAATCTTATGTTTTTTATAGTATTTTTAAAGTGTTGGAGATATTTGTAATAATAAGTTTTTTATAAAATTAAGTTTATATAAAATAAATAAAAACGTAAAAATGTAAGGTGCATCCAAGTTTTGAACCGGGGACCTTTTAGTTCAAACAAACACATTTAAACCAATGAACCAAATTCATTTGGTGATAAAATTGCAAGATTCAACTGTGCTAACACATTTTTAATAAAATTTCCCAAATCACATAAACCCTAGAAACTAAATCAATACAATTGGCCTTGAATTCGATATGTAGGAGACGATTACCCATAGGGCTTTTGATATACACAGAGTATTTTAACATATTTTACTTACTTGATTGATGACGATTTGGATCAAAGAGATGATGAACAAGGAACACGACAGGTGAAGAATCAAAGGTTGAGATTTTGATGATTTTGATTGCAATTGGGTTAACAGAGGGTGAAAACGAGTATAGCAGATTGGTAAGGTCGAATGAATTTGATTAGTTTGGTCTAGAACATTACGAACGGCTAAGAGACGAATGACGAGTAAAGAGTGATTAATTAGGTGTTAATTAGTTGATTAAAATTCAATTAATTTGTACCAACGGATTCTAATTGTTAAGATCATCGTTTTGGTTTAAGCAATTTACTGTTTTAGAGCGTTTTGTTGATTTGGTTAAAATGGGTTTAATGTTAGGTTTTCGAACACTAATTTACGCAACCAAGAGGCATTTAAAGACCAATTAGACGCTACTAACGAGTTCGAAACTTGACAGTGAACATTTTATATAGGTTCGTTTTGGTTAAAAGTGTTAAAAACGTGTTTTAGGTCCTCGCCCGAAAAACAATTTTGGCCGGAAAATTCTTCGGCGACCTGCAGCCGGAATTGTGGGGGCTTGAGGGGGGTTAGGGCTGGTTAAAATTAAATGTTACATAAATGGTTCTTTTAGTTAATTTATTATTTCTTAGATGGTGTAAATTTTATTAGAAGTTTGAAAGTTGACACTTTTTGTACAAAGTTAATTAGTCATTCATTTTAACTAACCAACTTAACCGAGTTGAAGCGTAACGATTATATAATGACGTTTTTATGTTTTATTTCGTTCTTGACGTTAGATGGCTATTTTGAGACTTAGATAGATTTTATTTTTAATAACTTTTACAAAATACACTTTTATATATATTTTGGAGATTTAATAACTGTATTTAGTAATTAATTTAGTAAACGTTGGATAGTAACTCGGTCGATAATATTAAAGACGAGAAATAGCATGAAGCTCGACATATTTATATATATATTTTTAATAACGAAGTGTTACCTTTAAAGAAAAATAAATACGAATACATCAAAAGATAGATAACTCCGGGTTCAAGCTGGGCATTCGGGTTCGGGTTTGGGGCAGATGTCACACCGTTGGTGATCTTTAATCTTTGGTTAACGTTATGTATATAATAACACACTTTGTTATTTCGTTATGTCTCCGACTAGTTATCCCACTACTAATCACATAAGCACATATAACACACATGTAATGACACATAAAAGTCATTTTAGTCCTTTAACTTACCTAAGTAAATAAATATACTTTCACTTACACAATTTTATTCATATACTTAGGAAAATATATTTAATATCCTTATGTCATAATTAAGTCTCATAACACTAAGAAAAATATACATTTTTCCTAGTTAACTAACATGCGTTTTTCAAACATGACAGTTAACACTTAACGGAATATTTAACCTCGTTTTTCACAAGTCAATTATTAATTATATGTGAATCTCTAAAAAAAATATATTGCTACACAATATAAATCGTATCTTATATATTTTACACACAAGTCATAATATTAGTTAAACATATCAATTTCTAGTGAATCCGGAAATGTTTCGGGTCACGAAAACCAACCCAATACTCGTATTTTCGTCATTAGTTTTATATATACTTTTAGATCAGTAGGTTACCTTAAAAATAAGTCCAAAGATTCTGATCTAAATCAGTTTAGAAAATATTATGTTTTATAGGCGAAAATCGTCGTTTTCAGGTTTTCCGGGTACATAGTTTACTCGGTTTTTAGTTTAAAACTCTAGTTTTTGTACCAAACTTTAAATCTCATATTTTTACATAAAAATATACTTGATAATCTGTAAAAATATTATTTTGACATATCTCGTATTTTAAGCAAAAATCGATGCGATTTACGCGTATTGTTGTATCAAAAACCATGATTGGTAAGGTTTAATCATTTCCGTATTTTATTTTGTATAAAATACTTATTTTATGAAGTTCATAAATCTTAAAAAACATGATTTTATCCAGAATATATATTAGTTTTTAAATCTTAATAAAAATGTATAAAAATCACATTTAATGTCTTTTTAAAACTTTTCTAATATCCATGTCATGTAATTAGTTCCAAAGTCTTTAATAAAAACAAATTTAAACTTTTTGAAAAAACACATTTTAACTTATTACAATCATTATAATCATAACACTTTTAGTTTTCTAGCTCTAGTATTTTTAAATCCATATGCAACTGGTCTTCCATTAATATACCATATGAACATATTTTCAAAACTATTTTTCTAATGCTTTATCACGGTAAACATATTCATCTAAAGGTATTATTAACTTATTTTCATTAAAACAACATTACATGTTTAGATCTAACCATTTCAAATGCAAACACCTAACAAACTACGCATGATTTTAACAAAAACATACATACATACATACATACATACATACATACATACATACATACATACATACATACATACATACATACATACATACATACATACATACATACATACATACATACATACATACACGACTATACATTCATATACACAATATGTGGAAGTATAGAGAAAAAACCAATATTTACTGAAAAAACCTTGAAAACTTTATATGTGGCTTACAATGTGCCACATGCACACTTTTCTCATTGTTTGTCTTTTACCCTTGAGGGCATTTTTGACATTTTGTTTATAACCATCTCCCACCATCTGACAAGACTATATTTCACTCACACCTGAATATTTGATATATAAAATATCTCAAATCCTCAAACACACACTCTATCTCTTTACAAAATTTCCCAGATCTGTTCAAAGAAGACAAATGAATCCTTGACCCTGAACAACAAAACGGTGGTGGGGCCGCAGATCTCGAAGGCGACCTTAAGTGGATGTAACTCGACATTGTAAGTCGACTGAACAACAACAAAACGATGATGAGATCGCAGCGGCAGTTAATCCGGCAACCACTAACGCGACAAATTTGGATCTTGACTTCGATGAAGACGAAGAGGACGATTAAATCGAGGTTGGAGGAAATGGATTGTTGGCAAAATAAATGGTTAGCTGTGATCGACGTGTTGAAGAAGGAGAAGAAGACGATTAAAGAAGTCTAAGAAGACAATTAAATTGTGCTTGGGGTACGTATTAGAATATACAATATCAACTAGCTTTTTCATTCGGATTACAACCAGCTTTTGAATATATTTGCTACTTAAATAATCTTCTTAATTAGAACTTCCAGATCAATTTTGTATTTGATAAATGTTTAGAGTTCAATGAAATTACTATTGAATATGAACACTTTTCTTATTTTAGGTTTGGATCTGAATCTATTACTTTAAATTATATTATATGTTGACATAAATATTTGATAATTAAGTGATTTTAAAAGTTCACATATCCAATGTTTGAAAACATAACCATATTTTGATGTGTGGGATTTTTTTTAAACTGTTTGTAGCATTTAAGTGGTTTTTATTTCTTTGTGTTGTTTTTCTAAGCTTGTCACACAATGAACACCCCTAGTATGTCTATCAATTTTTAACGAGATAATAATATTATCCCACAAGTCCTATGTGTTAAGCAAATCTAACGGGTTTTAATAATGTCACTAGGGGTGTTCAAAAATATCCGCATCCGAAAACCCGATCCGAAAATCCGATATTCCGAACCCGAAATACCCAAAATTTCGGATTCGGGTTCGGATAGTAATTTTGAACTAATTCGGATATTCGGATTATCCGAAAACCAAATTTTTTTATTTTTTATCTTTAGATTATGTATTTAATATATTTATAAAACTATGTTTGTTAACTCTAAAGTTAACATATATTTAGTATTCCAATTACATTTACACCCTCAACCCTTCGGCCTCAGACCGGTGCACGCTCCGACGACCCACTGTCGCACGCTCCGACAAGTCGACAACCCACCGATGCACGCCTCCGATCACGTTTTTACCTTGTAAACGCATTTGTACATTTTTTATGCTATTCTTTATAGTCTTTTTTTATATTATTTTTTAGAATAACCAAGACATAACTTATATTTGATTTCATTATTTGTTTTTCAAAAGTGTGAGAAATTTCAAAAAAGCTTCATAATCATGCATTCATGTTTACGAAAATTCAAATATTTGATTTTTAGTTAGTTTTTTTGGTTGTCGACTTATAAGTCATGGTCATGAGACAAGTAGCGGACTTGTCATATGTGTAAAGTGGAGGATTATTTGAATTTCTTGAAACGTTTGGAGTTGATGTTTGATTAAAACAACTTGTTATTTAAATATTTGTACTTTGTATTTAATTGTCTTAAGACTTTTTTGGTTAGTTGCTTAACATTAAGGCTAATTTTAGATTGAATGAAATGCAAAAAAAAAATCAAAATTTTCGGATAATTGGATACTATCCGAATCCGTATCCGAACTTTCGGGTATCCGAAATCCGGATATCCGAAACTTCGGATTCGGATACGGATAGTGAAACTCACTATCCGAAATTTTCGGATACCCGACTTTGAACACCCCTAAATGTCACACAAGTCCCAGTAGGTCTCCATCAAACTTAATGGTTTTAAAAATGTATATTAGAGCATTCACACACTATGTTACATATGTAACACGATGTAGCATACGTAACATGTCTGGGCTGACACTTAATCCTTCTAGTTTTGATTTTAATAAAATATGTAACACGACGTAATACGATGTAACCAACGTAATGCATTGAGTTTTGTTTTTAGAAAAACGTGTAACACGATGTAACAAACGTAATGCATTGAGTTTTGTATTTATAAATACGTAACACGATGTAACAAATGTAATGCATTCAGTTTTATTTTTTCAAAAAATCTGTAACATGATGTAAAAACGTACCAGCTAATGTAAAAAGTATGAGAGATAAACTATATTAAAAATATAAATTATGAGAGATAAATTATATTAAATACAAAAAGTATGAGAGATCTATCCATATTTAAATTCATTAAGATGAAACGTTTAGTTTAACAATATATGTTAATCGAGTTCGCGGCTTGATGTAACCTAATGTGGTATTTTAAAGTAGGAGAGATCTATCCATATTTACTTATGTTTCCAAAACTTATGTTAAGACATTATTAGACTTTAATAAAATGTGTATCATGTGCTTGCTACTATTGATATCCATATTCATGACAATACGCGATGATTCCACCATCGGGTGGGTTATCACAGTTTTCAGAATGTTGTTTAATTTTTACTCTTTTATATGTAACTTATGTAACATGTTTTCTTTATAGGTAAATGAACTTTTGTGTCAAAGTCGAAGATATTATATGTAATTTTTTTCAGTTATTAATAATATAAGTAATACGATGTAACACTACGGCTTAACTAACATGTAGTTTTTTTTATTGTTAATAAAATATGCTACGTGATATAACATATGTAACACTGTCTGAACTAATATGTATTTTTTATGTTTTAATAAAATATGTAACACAATATAACATATGTAACCTATGTAACTACGTTTGAACTGGCATGTAATTTTGTTTTTTTAGTTTTTAATAAAATATGTACCACAATATAACATATGTAACATTACGTCTGATATGACATATATTAAAAACTGAGGAAAAAAGCTGCATGTCAGTTCAGACGTAGTGTTACATATGTCACATCGTTTTACATATTTGGATGTACAAAAATCAAATTTCTTTAAAAAAACATCTAAGCTTTGTTACATATTTAACTGATATTTAAAAAAACCAATAAAGCAAAGTTGCATATTATTACATATTTAATTGAAATTAAAAAAATAATAAAGCAAAGTTACATATTGTTACATATTTAAATTTTCATCACACAAGTTTAAATAACAAATCAATTTGTACCGGTGGTAGTTAACGAGCATAAATAATAAATTTATATAAAAACTGTTATTCTCCATTGAAATAACAAATTAACAATAAAAGGGGTGGATGATAATTTAGTTATAAGTAAATCTAGGGACTACCGTGCCAAATCTTCCATATATTAAACTCTTCCTAAACTCATTTCAATAAAAACAATGTTTCATTTCAATCCGAATAAAAACAAATCTAGAATTAAAAACCTATAATCAAATCTATTTAGATTCTTTCATCTCTCTTTCTTAATTCTATTCCCTAATACTTCAAATTTAACAATGTCATATAAGAACATATTATCTTGTTTATTCAAAAAAGTTTTTTTAACAATGTCGTATAAGAACCTATTAACTTGTTTATTCAAGAAAAAAAAGTGTTTTCTTCAAGAACAAAAAACAATGTTTTTGATGAAAAATATTTCGAACAAAACAATCTATAGTAAAGCAAACGATGGAAGGTCATCTAAACACAAAATTTAAGGAAAACTTACTTGAATCGGTAGAATTGTTGCCTTGTGAACTAAGCTGAATGCCCTATTTCCATGAATATGTGTTTGCAAACATTTATGGGCAGTATATCAAGATCAGCTACTTCATTTTGACCCAATCTTAGAGCAGATCTGATTGAAGCTTCAGATACTTCAATCATCCTCTCAGCTGAAATGAATCCTCTTATCACTTCTTTTCCATCTTCATTTAGTTCAATAGTAGCAATCCTCCAAAATTTTCTGATCAACCTCTTGTAAATGATTGGCTTATAGCAGATGGCATAGACATATTTGGTTCTCAACAAAAATCTGATTGAATTCTCGTATCCTGAAGCTTCTTGACAAGCTTCATTGAGATAACCAACAATATTATGTCTTGGTTTAAGTTTTAGATCAGCCATTATACCTACACATAGATACAGATGTGTGAGATAACCTGTTAAAATAGTAAACAAATGAAATTTTCAAGTTCAATCTTGTCATGATTTGATGATATATGAATGATTATGTGACATTTTTTATGGAACATTTCAAGATTTAATGATTAATTTTAACTTTAACCGGTTAATTAGTCTCATTTTAAGCATCGACTTTGGGTTTAGTCGCATTTTGAAATTCAGATTTTAACAAATCTTAAGCTGAAATTATTCAGATTAGACCTTGAATCTAGTATACAACATGAATTGTCTGTCTGGACACTGTTTGTCCATCTGGACACTATTTGTCCATTTTGAGTGTATACTTACAAATTTTAATAGTTAAGACAATTTGTTCGTTTGATTAACACAATACAAACACTTAGATGGAATCTAAGGGTTTAGTCATATGACGACTGTTTTTCCGTTTTGTGTTATAAATCGACCAACACTTATAATCGTTTTCATAAATCAGTGAGACGGATACAACTTCACTTTAATCATGTTTGTCCGTTTGATGAGGACATTTTCCACACTTATCATTTTCCACATGAACACTGTTTGTCCATCTTAAGAACATCAATATTTAAGACTTAGAAAACTTCATCAACAATCTGATGAATGCATTGTTTATCCGTCTGGACACTGTTTGTCCGTTTTGACACATAGATCATACTTAGATAACCTTGACGAATAAACTTGAGACATCTGAACGTTGACATTATTTTCCAGTGATGTGACATGAGATCTTCCTTGAATGTTAATTGATGATGTGACACCTGTCATGATTCATTACTAAACAAGTTATTATTAATTCATCAATTAATTCTGGATTTTGTTATTAAAAATTAATGATTTGTCATATTTTCACAAATTTTGGCCAATTCAAGACATAGACAAATGTATGTTATATCGGTAAGCACGAAACCTTTCCAAATTGATTTTCAATCAATATTTTAGATATTTTCAACACTTTTTCTAGCATTTTAAACAATTGTGCTAGATCATTTCAGCAAATTCCGATTCATCTTTTCACCCTTCATCGATCATGTTAATCATTTCTCAAGACATCTGAAATAATTATTCGAAATCTATTTGTTCTTTTTGATAATTTTTCAATGTTTTTGACATTTTCGTATAATTTCTCCCCTAAACTTATGCCCTCGAAGAAGTTATAAGTTTCAAAAGAGTAAGAAATTCATCAATGAAATCACATGCCTGCACACACGAAACACACAGATAAGTATAGATATTATAGTATATATGATATGCATAGAATAAATTGATAATGCAATGGGATCATACTCAAATCATTTGAACACATGTTTTGCAAGTTTGGAATATACATATGAATTGTGAAGAAGTTGAATGATGAATTCTTGAACAAATCAATTAGCTCGAGGTGACACACGTACTTTTTCTATTCTTGATGATCAATTAAGTTGATTAGGAATAAGTTTTGAGTGACCCATACCTTGCACATTAGAAAGTTATACACTTCATCTAAATATCCTGAGAACAATTCAATAAGTTTTGAGTGACCCATACCTTGCACATTAGAAAGTTATACACTTCATCTAAATATCCTGAGAACAATTCAACACGTCAGGTCACTTAAAATCATAAACAGTGTGAAATATGGTTCTATCTATTTGGATTTGGTCCACTTTAGGACTTCTTTTAGAAGTCCTTTTTGGACTTATCTTTTGCTTTTGTTCCCTTTGGGAACCTTCTGAATTCCTTTTTGGAATTTTATTGGAGATGGTCCAACTTTGGGACTCTTTTCTGTTCCACTTTGGGAATCTTTTGCTGCACCTTGAAGCTCGAAGGAGACTTCATGTAAGACTTCAGGTCTGTGGATACAACAACAAAGAAGCTCACGATGCGGTTCATCACACTGAATAGATTGCATCATTACCCGATGTAAATTGGATGCTTCACAAGATATCTATTAGATTTGTATTGACAATACATATGCACTTGATATGTTTCAACCACAAAAACTCATTTGAATTTAGTTAAATCATCATTGAATAAACTTGTACAGTATAATTGTCTGAGCTGTCTCGCACATCAATTTTCACGCTTTAGTCTTTATTGTTAAAAATGAGAGTAAATTCCCATTTGCATCCATGTGGTTTGTTTATTTTAACCATTTGCATCCCTATGGTTTCAAAATCTCATATTCACCCCTGACGTTTGCATTTTATTCCCATTTGCATCCAAAAAACTAACTCTGTTAGATTTTCCAGTTAACCTTTTCAATAATGACTAAAATACCCTCAGGGATGCAAATGGTCAAAACAGAAACTTCAGGGATGCAAATGGTAAAAACTACTTGAAATTTTAACATATATTTATATGTATATGTGTGTGTGCATATATATATATATATATATATATTAATTTTCAATTAGTTTTTACCATTTGCATCCCTGAAGTTTTTCTTTTGACCATTTGCATCCCTGGGGGTATTTTGGTCATTAATGAAAAAGTTAACTGGAAAATCTAACAAAGTTAGTTTTTTGGATGTAAATGGGAATAAAATGCAAACGTTAGGGGTGAATATGAGATTTTGAAACCATAGGGATGCAAATGGTCAAAATCAACAAACCATAGGGATGCAAATGGGAATTTACTCTAAAAATGATGTGTCAAATAACTCTAGTGTACTATCATTTCCCTATTTGTACATATTAGATTCTTTATTCTATTTTTGGATTTTATCATGATGAACACACACATGCAGCAATAGATATAAGTAGGGCATACAAATCATATAATGATTTTGCTTATTCTAATAAAACTCAATAATATTTTCATAATCATATGTTTGAGAAAAAAAATTATTTAAAAAGATGATTTAATCATGGTTGATTAAACCGATGGATTGAATTAAAAATTCCAACCAACTAGGTAGGAAAGATTTGGTAAACCAATCTGCCAATTGATTGTTAGTGTGAACTTTTATCAATATGATTAATCCCTTTTCAGAATTCTCTCGGAGAAAATGATATCGAATCTCGATATGTATGGTTTTAGAATGTTGAACGGGATTAGCTGTTATGAACATCGCAGTAGTGTTGTCGATGTAGATAGGTGTTTTTAGAAAATTTAAACCATAGTCCAAAAGTTGATTTTACAACCACAGGACTTGAGAACATCCTGCTGAAGCTGCAATGTACTCAGCTTCTGCTGTTGATACCGATATGTTAGGGCTCGTCTTGTGTGAAGATTTAGTTTGTTCTTTATTTGTACAAAAATTTTGTTTAGGGTAAATGTGTTATTTCCCTAAAATGTATTGATATAATTAGAAATTTGTAGGTGAAGTATGTGTGGCTGTGAGAAAAGTGTGTGTGATTGCACTCGTTTTCTCTCTGAACCATTGTACTACAACTCTCTGATCATCAATACAAGTGAATTATTTAGTATGATTTTCTGTGTTGATTGATTGTTGTTTTATTTAGATTCGTGATCTATAATCATGTTAGTTGCAGTATCGATCCAATTGAACCTATCAATTGATATCAGAGTTATTGGTATTGTGTGTTCTTCGCTGTTCATCAAACAAAAACACTCAAAACTGCTCTAATCATGATTTTTCACGATCTGTTGTTGAATCCTGATTCGTTTTCTCCATCAAGACGTTTTTTATTCACAACATCGGTGTTAATTTCAATCAGAATAGATCAGATCTGAAGAATTGAGAAAATTAAGTAAAACATTGTTCGATCAAAAATTTCACTAAATTCATAATCAAAAGATGTTGTTTGAGATTGATTGATACATAGGGTTGTTAATCGAATGATTATACAGCTTGTGTTTGATTTTTGGACAAATTGAACAAGTTTTTAAGAATTATTGAAAATTTTGATGATGATGTTCATGAATCTGTTGAAGATGTTCTTGTCGTGTGACTTGTGACTTAGTCACTTCAGGACTTAGTTTTGGACAAAGAATTAAGGGTACTGTTTAGTCGGTTTAAGGCTTGTAGTTGCAGTCGGGTGAAATCTGAAAATTCTTAAAAATTGAAGTTTACTTTTGAGCCGTGTGAAACACTGTTTAGTCGGGTTACTATTCAGTCGGGTCAATATACTTCGGCTGTTTCAAGTTTTATTCAGTGTTTGCCGTGTGAACTATTCAGCCAAGTCATCAAGATTAAACTTGGGTTGTTACTATTCAACCGTGTCAAGATCATTAGACGGGTGAATATTTTTTCAGTCGTGTAACTGTTCACCCGGGTGAAGTTACTATTCAGCCGTGTCAAGAATTTATCTACTATTCAGTCATGTGATATTTCACTGTTCAGTCGTTCGACTTCAAATTTTTCTACTGTTCAGCCGTGTGACTGTTTAGCCAGGTCATCTTCAAACATCATTGTCTGATCACTGTTTCGTCGTTCAACTTTTTAATCACTTAGATTTATTTTCATTTTTAATTTTTAAATAAATTCTCTTTTTAAAAATTAACAAAAATACAAAAATATTTCCTTTAACAAATATAAAAAAAATGGCACCTATTGATGATTATGATAATCGTGTCCCAAGGTTAATTAACCGTGCAGATTTCAAGAATTAGACAATCAGGTTGAAACACCATTTGTGCTCCATTGACAATGATATGTGAAAGTCGATTGATAAAGGTCCACATATTCCTGTTCAGACTGTTCCTGATAGTGCAAGCACTTACACAAAAGATTCAACTGAACCTGATCCAGAGGTAGATTTGCAAGGTGAAGACTTACGAAAAGTGAAAAATGACAGTAAGGATTATTCCTTAATATGTAAAGGGCTGCCACTTCAAGTGTTGTCAAGATTGGATGCTTATCAGACTGGCTACACATTGTTCAAAGCACTGAAATCAATCTGTCAAGGAGGAGAACAAATTAGAAGTCTGAAGAAGTAGAAATTGAAAAGATAGTTGGAACTGTTTGAGCATATATCTGGAGAGACTGTCCATCAGATGATGAATAGATTTGTGCATCTAACTACTGAGATGACAAATGTTGGAGTTAAGACAGATATACAAGATTTGAACGACAGATTATTGTGTACTCTTCCATCTTCATGGAAACAAACAGTAATGCTCTTGAAACATACTGAGAAGTTTCCTATGGACCTAGATCTCCTCATTGCAAAAATAGAAGATGTTGAAATTGATGAAAGTTCAAGGAACACTGATCGATTTGGTTCTCATGCTCGGTATAAATTTATGGTAAATCTTTCAAATACTGTTGAGAATGCCTTTCTTGTTCAAATGGTATTAAATCAGAAGATGAGGGTGATTTGTTCGTCGGTGCTAGCTTTTATACTAATTCTTCATACAAAACAAGCTCACTAATTTACATGAAACCTCAATCTCAACCAAAAGCTCAACCTCAATCAATGGAGTCTCAATCTGAATCACAAAGTTCAAGTTCTACAGTTCAAGGAAAAGTTAAAGATGTGATGAATATTTTGTTGCAAGATGATAAAACAAAGAATGCTTTCACTACATTAATGGCAAGTTTCCAAGCATATCAAGGAAGTCATCTAACTCAGCTAGATGTTGTACTTCAAGACCTATTTGAAATGGATCCTGATGACGTTGAAGAAATGGATCTAAATTGGGAAATGGTTATGGTTGCATACCGAACACAAAATCATGTGTATGTTAATCGTGAATTCAAGCCAAGTGCAAACAAGACAGTTGGTTTTGACAAATCAAAGGCCAGATGTTTCAAGTGCAACTACTATGGTCATTTTTCTAGGGAATGTAAAGCTCCAAAGAATCAAAACTAAAATGGTCAAGCAAGTTCGAGCAATCAGAATCAAGGTCAAAGTCAGAATTATCAACAGTCTTCAAGCTACCAGAACAGAAATCAACGTTTTCATCAGAAACCGTATTAAATTCCCATGCCAGAACTCAAAGATGAAGGTAAACAGCCAGAAGATCAAAACAAAGCTCTTGTGGTCAGTGTCAAGGACGGATATGACTGGAGTGCTTATGCAGATTAGTTTACTGCTGATCTCACTTCTAGTTTGGCTTTGGTTTGTGAAATTGAAGAAGAAGACTGGTCTGAAGAAGGTGATATCAAAGTTCTTAGTGATGACAGTCACGAATCGGATGAATATGATTGGAGTGCAAAAGCTGATCCAATAGAAGAAACAGAAGCTGAAATTGCACTTATGGCTACATCTGAAGAGTCTTTCTCATCTGTTGAATCTGAACTAACCAAAGGTTAGTTCTGAATTACCCCCAAATTACATTCCAATTCCAGATGATGTTAAAGACCGGTTGTGTTCTAAAGAATGCATTAAACAAGTGGAACATTATAGAAATCATTCATTTAGGATTGGTGATAAATTAAGTAAACATGAAAAACTTCATGAATAACTTAAAAAAGATCACAAAATTTTAGATGATAAGATATTGCACTTAAAAATTCATAGAACAAAACACTCAAATAACTTGAAATTGTCATTAAACAACCTGAAGAAATGACAAAAGCACTCGAATTGGAAAAAATTACTCATGCAGCTACTCAGGTTGATTTAACCAAAATGAAAAGTTCAAAAGCAATCTTGGCTAAACTGGTAAGTGAAAGAAAAGATAATAAAGCAGGGTTGGGTTTCACACCTGAACCAATGCCTAAATCAATAACAAACACTTTACCTGAGAACTTTAATCAATTTGATCACTCACCTGAAAATGAAGAAAAATTCAAAGAAATTCAAAGAAGTAAATCTGAATCTGAAAATTCTGAATTATTAACTGAGAGTGTGAAAGAAGGAGAAGTTATGCTTGTCGAGGCCGATGATGAGGCAAGTGAAGAAACAAGCCCTGTCCTTGAGCAAGTTGTTGAATATCCAGCATTGATTTCAGAAACAGCAAAGACTGTGAAGAATGATTGCGAATTTTAAGGATATAATGACCCTGAATATTTGAAATGGAAGCAAGAACAGAAAGAACTTGCTGCTGTCAAAGTTCATCAACGTGCAAATGTGAGAAATGATGGTGCTTCTACTTCAAAATCACATAAATCAAAGAAGTTAATCAATCAATCTAAAACAAATCAAGACAAAGGTAAAAAGGTCATGTCAACAAATGACAATTCCAACATCACTAGAGCTTAATTTGACAAATTTGTACCAAAGAATGTGTCAAAGTTGAAACCAGTAAAGTTTGTGTCAGCTGGAACATTTGATATGAACTCATCTCAAAGTAACCAAACAAATTCGAAGATCAAATCTCTCTCTGATCTGAAAAGAGGTTCAGGTCCTAAGACTTCCGCTGTTAAACGATTTGAATCTAAGAAGGGAACTAAGAAAGATGTTTCAGAATCAAAATCTGCTTCAAAACCAAAACTTCAAACTGGTAATAACAAGCCAAAGTCACAAACACAATCTCCAAAGAAGAACCAAGTTAACTTGAAAACAAACAAAGCTGTGAATGAATCACATGTTGGTACAACATCAAAAGTTAACAATTGCTTGTTCAAAATCAGCAAAAGATACTGTGAGATTTGTGATCGTTATAATCATGCAACTATTGAATGTTTCTTAAGGTATTGCGATTAATACAACAAAAGAAATCATTCATCAGAGGAATGTTTTTATAACAAGTTTTGTGAAATTTGTGAGAGACGTAATCATGACACGTCTGATTGTTTCTTCCAGAAAACCTCATAAAGAGAAATGACTATATTTCCAAACTTTCAACGAACTCAATCTTTTTGCTTTCAAAATGCAATTAATAGTCTCTCTCTTGATTCAAGACCTTTCAGAAGAATCAATTCTGAATTGCATGATTTGCACCGAGAGCTCTGATGGTTGATCCTCAATGAAATGAAAACAACCTCGATCCTAAGTTAGAGGAGAGGTATCATGCTTAAGAAGAAAGCAATCGAACCAAACCAGTGGTAGAATTAATTTTCAAGCTAATCATTTGAATGAACCAAATTTGAATAATTTACAATATCAACAAGTTACCATTGTAGATAGATTTGGAAAACCCAATACAGTGTGGGCCTTGGGTTGACCGAACTAACTAAGTGATTATTGAAATGCAGGTTCGCCCAAGAAGACCTGTTAACTCATGGTTTGTTGACAGTGGGTGCAGCAGGCATATGGCATGCAATCATGTCTTGCTTCAAGATTTTAAGCATAAAAATGGTACTCATGTAGCATTTGGAGGCGATGCTGGAGGAAAAATCACTAGAGAAGGAACTGTATCCAATGGGATTATTAGCTTTGATAAAGTCAACTATTGTGCCCAGTTAAACTCTAACTTGCTAGGTGTTTCCCAAATTTGTGATAAATCATATTCAACTTTATTTGATGATTCTTTCTGTTATATACTCAAACCAGGTTTTTAAGTTTGTTAATGAGTGGGTTGTGGTTTGATAGTTCGAGACGAACCGAGCTTGGATCTAGATCTGAGATTGTTTGGTGATGTTGTTTGCAATCAGTGATGCGGAAACTCACTGATCACGTATTGATGCTTGAATGTTCATGAAGATCAATGCAAGGTATGATGAAGATTGATGATAATATGAATAGGTGAATTGTGTCACACCCTCAAAATCCACTAACGGAGTTTTACCGTTAAGTGTGTGACAAACCAGGATCTCAGTCATTAGTTACACCAAACGACACTATATGAATTTAAAACATACGTGTCATTAAATGAGAAATTTAATACAGAGTTGACGTTTGAAAGTTTGCGGAAGCGTAATCGAAATGTAATTGTTAAATCATTTAAATGGAAACTAAATACGCAAAACACGCGCCCAATACGAGGTACACAATTTAAATAGTTGTTAAACTCAAAACATGATTTTTAATGCAAGAAAATGTTTAAATGAAAAGCTGTGACTCCATGCCATGTCCTAAGTGCGTCGTACATCAATGACCTGAAAAAGTGAAAGGCTAACAAGTGTCAACACGACGGTTGGTGAGTTCACATAGTAAGTATGAAATCAAGTATGTCCAGTTGCAAGCAGAAATATAAATTAAGTATGTCATTGTAGGTAGCTAGTCTACAGCACATGTCCTAGAGGCGTATGTATCTGACCGAAGCTGACGTATGTACACATTAAGTGCATTTTGCCCGTTCGTACATCCCAGCAGGATGCACTGTAAGTATGTTAGGTCATTCAACACCCGTTCGACAGGTCCTTCTGTCGTGCTAGCGCGACTAGCCCGGGTGGGGTTTGTCAAACCCAGTAGTACTACTCAAAATTTCCCCGCTATTTCACAAATACTAACGGTCAACTAGGTATTCATGAGGTCTTTCATGAACAAAATAAAAGTTGCTCTATCCAGACATGCGACATACAAAATTTGTAAATCCGTAAAAGTAATCGTCCGTGTTCAGCCCATAAAAGGGTAGAATAGTAAAAGTACGGTTTAGTGAACTCACCTTAGATTGCACAGCTACAATGAATTAGCAAGTAAAAGGCTTAGGTAGTCGCACTACCTGTTTATAATTACTGAATTAATTGCAATTGGATTTTAAAGGAGATTTGTACGGTTTCTTGTTTCCGACTCGGTTTCGTACCCAAAACCCTTTTATAGTTTGTCATGTATTAAATTGAATTTTGACAAGTGGCCTAAGATATTGGAATTGTTAGTTTAACGCCCCATTTTAACTAATTCACACAATGCATGCCCATATATAGTTCTTATATTTATACAATTATGATCATTTAATCATCTTTTTCAATTATCTCATATTAACACTACAACCCATGTGTATGACATAATATTATCTAATCATCACCCTTATCAAAACTTCATTGTCTATCACTATATCATTAAGATTAACATCAGAATACCATTTCCTAATTATTATACCATCAAGATTATCATCCATAAACATCACATTTAATTAGCCATCTATCATAGACCTTGATCTTCATGCAATACACCAACACTCATCTTCACAACATCCATGCATATACTTTTGTACAAACATACACACATATAGTAGACCTGAAAACAATTAATGTGATATATGCACACTCATTTAAGCATGCAATTCCTGTACGTACTCACACCATTAAAACATCTTCATTCACATACATAGAACGTCTTCATACACATACATGCATAATTTGTATATACACACACCCATATACATATGATTTTCATCATCATCCGACACATATAAAAAAAACATATATCCATATATATATAATTATACATCAACGAATAGGCACAAACTCATGGTCATACACCTTAGAAACACACTTTAACCTTACAACACCCTTTAAACATCCATATCTAGTCACAATATCGCATACACACAAACACACAATTGAAACTGTATGCATATTTCATACACACAATATTCTATGCATACACATATCATGCAATCCTTTTCACATGCCTATCATCCTGTATATGTATATATGCGTCCGAAACACACACATATATATATACATACACGCAAACACCTAAGCTTGACCCAACACATATTCACAGTTGCACACACGCCGTGTACGCATATATATATACAGACCAAATGATATTTAACCCAAACCATATCCCGAGTCGAACCGTAACAAACCGAAACATGATACGAGTTGACGAAAATTACCGGAACGAGTACGCGAAGCTTCGCCGCGTGATATGGTCATCGTACTGGATTATGGTGGGGTGCGATGATAGATACAATTGATAGGGGCGATACCAAAGAACAATTCGGAGATGGCGAAGCGGGTTAATTAACGTACGGCGGTTGGGGGAAGTGAGGAACTTGTTAGGGTTGGCTGAGTTTTATGATATTCAACTTTTTAGAATTTGCACCGTGGTACTTTATTTTTTTGTTATAATATTTATTTCTAGACCAATTTTAAATAATTTGACCTTTACTTAATTACCAATTCCATTCCGGATTGCGTAACAAATGATGGAATTAGAACTCTAGATTTTCACGACATTATTAGTTAGTTACTTATTTATTCAATGAGACATGCGCTAATAAACGCACACAATTTAACATAATTAAATGATGAAATGTAGGTTTACATTTAAATAACAGAGTTTGAGTTAACCAGGTTAATTTGAAAATAGCGGGTGTCACATCATCCCCTTGTTGAAGGAATTTTCGTCCCGAAAATTGGATACGGTCGTTAAAACATGTCTGAAATGAAAGAGTTTAGAGTTTAGAGATTTGAGTTGCCACATTCATGTTCCCTAAAACATGTCGGTCACATAACATATAATTTCGCTAAATTTATATTTATTTAGTTGTTCGAAATTATTATTTTATTAATTCGCCAACATTCGTGTATTAACTCACGTGATCTGGTAACTCCTTGGATTGCCGTTACATGTAACTGTTTGTGCAACAAGTAGCACGTTTAATTCAACTAATTAAATGTGGAGTATAATTTTATTAACAGAAATAACGGGATTTAGTTAACGGAGTTAATATGAAATTCTGGGGTGTCACAGCATCCCCTTGTTGAAAGAATTTTTGTCCCGAAAATTATGCCACGTCATTGGTTGTCTGCAACTAATGGAACAAACGAAAAGAAAATTAAAAAATTAAAAAATTTCCAGGTTGTCACATCATCCCCTTGTAAAAGAATTTTCGTCTCGAAAATCAAATCGGGCCATTTATTGCCTGCAGCGATTCAGAATAGATGCCTGACCCAGCCTTGAAGCTGGTCGAGAAAGTTGTTTGAATAGCTCTTGTAGTTTAACTGGAGATAGTCGATACGGTGCTCAAGCTATATATAGAAGATATGCCTGGCACCCATTTTTATTTTTAAATTCAGTCTGGCGATGAGGGGAGGGGGTCGGTGAACTTTCGATGTTTGGGGAATTCTCCATTTATAAAGGATGTCTTATGTTTAGAATGTTTCAAAATACTTATATCAATGAGCTTGAATTGTTATTTGGACATCCAAGGATTGTTTCTTAACTAAAGAATTATATATCCTTATAGATCATTAAATAGACTCAACCGTGTGTAGGTACTCTAATTTATTAAAAGGAGCGTTGTCAACATGCGGACATAATGAATGTCATAAAATTTCTAAGAATAGATGGAGAAGGATGAATAATAACACTATTTATATGTTTCGAAAGTATATGTTTAGGCAAAAATGATAAAGAAATTTAATAAGTACTTTTTTTTCTTTGATAGTCACTGGATTTTCTGTGTTGGAGAGAACAAGTAATTATACGGCATATGATAATAGGTTGTTAAATTTTACGTACGGTGTTACATGAGTTGTTCCTAGCCAGGGGAGTACAATAAGTTTTATTGTTGATGAAATCTGAGTGTTAATGTAAGAAGTGTGCCAGGGGGGGGGGGGTATATGATACGCCCAACATTTTCTCATATAGAAAGTTTTCAAGACAATTATTTTTCTATTAGAATAGCATATTAGTTCAATCGTGTAGGTCATCTAGGGTGATCTAACAATTTTCTCTTTAAAATACAGGTTTTAGTTTACCCATGGATTAGATAAGAATTCAAATAATATGATGTTAGCAAAGATTTTGACATCAAGCCTCACTGAGTGACAGCGTTTGTATTCGTCATTAGGGTGTTTAAGAGATGGTGAGAGATAATAGTCTGGTTTGCTAACGGGTTAGGTAAGGATGTCATGTTTATTCATTACTTGGGTCGTGTAACATCAATAGTTTCTTTAAGCATGTAGTTTATTCTAATGGAATTTTCATGGTTTAAAATGATTAGTTGACTATTGCTTATGTTGCGCCTCAAATAGTTTAATCAGGAAGTAAATTACATACAAGGTAGAATTTCTTGCATAAACTGGAGCTACTAAAGAAACATATTGCACGATTGGAGTGTCAAATGACAATGAGAGCACCAATTATTTTAATATATATGTATTATTATTATTTTTTACAAAACACAAACTGTATCGAGATGAAACGAAAGGAGAAGTTGTTATCCGAAACAACAATGGTTATGGCTCACATAGAATGCTAGTTGGTATTAGTTGTTTATTGTGGATTGTTTTATTCATCATGTGAATCTTTAGCGTCATGATACGTATTCGATATTCATATTTATATAAGGGGGGATAATTCATTAAAATTGGTGTCAATGTATAGTAATGCAATCTTATTAAGTTGTCAACATAATTCGTAAGTCTTGTGATCGGGTCATTATAGATGGACTTCAACAGTAGGATGTGTACAGTAATTTAGATGTGGGGAAGTTTGTACATATCTAAGTTTGTATTATTTCCCATCTGTGGTAGCATTGTGAGTTTTTTTTTTTATCATCCATGGATGGGTTTAAATGAATATCATCGACGATAAACTTGATATAGGTGTGTTACTGAAGAATAAATTTCTTTTCCAGATAGACTTTTGTTCAGATGGATTTGTGTTGAGTTATTCTACACTTTTGTGCTTCTGGGTATAACCCACATGAAAGGTGTTACAAGGAATGAAACATAATAGAAAGTGGTTATCCTGGACCGTAATGACAAAGCTTTCTCAAAACATTAGTTGGTATTAGCGGTTCGTTGTTGACGATGGTATTTATCACGTGATTCCGTAGAGTTGTGAAATATATTCGAAATCATAATTTGTATACGTGAGTCAGTTACGTAACATGTGGTTTTTGTTAATACTGTGAATAAGAGATACAAGGAAATTTAAAGTGTTTATGTACATAGTAGTTAACCTTATGAGTGTTGGGCTAACTAGAGTTCCTAAGGATTAGGTGTTTTGTAACAGTTTAAGAGTGATATTTTTGAGTTTCTCGGGTTAATTACTGCTTTGGTTTCAGGTCCACATCCAACGTACTGTTAGTGTTTATATATAGGGTTTACCGCAGCTAACCCACCACACCACCAGCACCTTGACGGTGTACCTGTCACCTACTAACATTCTTGCCTACTTTACAAGTCATTCAAACGGTTGGGGTAAAAGAATATATGTTAAGTGAAATGGTAACATTATAATATAAACTCTAACATCGGTTATGTATTAGAATTTTATGTGGTTCGAATCTGCTTGATCACTGATCTGAGACTTTGAGAACGTTTAACTTGTGTTTGTTACGCGAATAATCAGGTAGAAAAGTTTGAATGTATATTAAGATGGACAAAATATAGAAAATGTTTTCAAACTCAATGTTCATGAGAGAAAAAAAAAATCAGACCCTAAACGTGTTTTACAACAGTGGAGATGTAGATTGGGTGTGAGAATTAACAGTTACGAGAGTGTTGGATCAAGACGAGTCATCCAACTACATCGAAACGTATACTTACCACACACGTGGTTCATTGGTGCATCGTTAGTAGTAGAAACCAAAATAAGTCAGAATTATTTTTGGGTAACTTATCATCAGAAGCAACTTCAAGTTCTGTTTACCTTGAAGAATTGAGAAAATATAATTGAGGATAAAGTACAATTAAGTGAAGTACTTCTAGGACGAGCCTGGTATGTTACAAGGTATTCGCATGAATGTTTAAGCGATACAGATTTACTTCACAAGAAGTGATTTTGAATGAGCAATATTACGCGGTTGGTTTGTCATATCAACAAGAGTTTTATTATATATACATATATATATATATATATATATTTTTATAAGTTGTTAGCTTTATTTGACTCCTCCATGAAATTCTACAATTTATAGGGTTTGTTTGACATTTATTTGCAGAACCAATGATGTTAAGATGTTACCGACTGTTGGTAGGAGGTCATAGTACACCGACCATAAATTAAAGCATCTCCTTACGTATCATAAGGTTGTGACTTCAGTGAGGTAAATGTTTCAACTGGTGGATTCGGATAGATTGTATGTGAAATGAGTCATATCCTTAAGGGACAAATATAGTAGTAGCAAGACATTATCAGGGTTTTCAACATAGATCTTGGTTCTTATTGGTGTGCCACCAAGGAAAGATTTCAATTACCTTTAATTTAGGTGTATAAGGTAAAACGTATGTAGTTTAAAGATAAACTTATCATATGCCATCAAGGTTGTATTGTAATTGTATACCTTCCGTATATGGATTTTATGGGTTCAGTCAAGCATAGACCTGATACCGGTGCGTTATTTAGAGATGGATGTTTGTTTCAGATGAATTTGTATTGATTGGTTCATCACTTTTGTGTTTCGTCTTAAGTATCACTCACATGGCAGATTTCGCCAGGATAATCATGTACGTGTAAATTCACCATTACGTTGCGCACCCGTAATCGTCAATTTACCTTACACCATCACCCAAGTTTGTCTCCCACCGGGTACATTAAGCTTACGTTTAGTTATGTTCTTTGATTTACATTCATCCATATGGTATTGTAATCCAATGTCAGGTATGGAATGTGTATAAGTGTATGATAAACTTATAAGTAGGAGACGATAGATGTATAGGACACTAACAGACTACTAGTGTAATGTATCAGTGGATCGCATGTATCAGGCATGATGTAAGTTCATACTAAGTGTAAGACTACTAGTCTAAACACAATCTGTGTGTACAAGGTGCATAAGCAGCGGTAATATCAAATCAAATAGATAGCACGTTGTGGATCACGCAATAAGTGACATGTTACAGCTAACAATATGTCTCGTATTAAGGGACATGTTATAGCATACGAATGTGTCATATAATAAGTGACGTGTAATAGCACATAGTAGGTCGCATAACTAACAAGTCAAGACCTCTGTATGAATGAGTTTTTGGATAAAAAAAAATCCATTATTGTTGTTCATGTACCTCTGTACCTTAAGCATCGGTCACTGCCGGTTGGTTGCTATAATGAGGTAGATAAATGTCAAAAGTGAATTGTTTAGGCTTCATACGAAACCAGTTTGTTGCCATAATGTTGTAAATTTCAAGTTATAATGAAATGTAAACATTTCCCAACTAAGGCCCAAAAAAAAAATTGGCCTAAAGAGCGAGATAACTTTTGAACAAGGTTATTGTCAAATATTTCTCATGGATACTTCAGTGAAAAATTCAAAAACTAGCAGATACACACCTAGTTCGAACTTCAAAAAAAAATTTGCCCAAAAGTGTCACATAATACAAGCCGGTCACATTATGTAGTGCTAGTGTAGCGTGTGTATGTGTAAATCACATGTATATGGGTCACAAATATATTCACACAGGTGCAACTAATGCAGTGTACAGTTATAGTCTAGAATGCAATGCAATGCAAACCTAGTTCGCTATAAACAATGGCTCTGATACCAATCTGTCACACCCTCAAAATCCACTAACGGAGTTTTACCGTTAAGTGTGTGACAAACCAGGATCTCAGTCATTAGTTACACCAAACGACACTATATGAATTTAAAACATACGTGTCATTAAATGAGAAATTTAATACAGAGTTGACGTTTGAAAGTTTGCGGAAGCGTAATCGAAATGTAATTGTTAAATCATTTAAATGGAAACTAAATACGCAAAACACGCGCCCAATACGAGGTACACAATTTAAATAGTTGTTAAACTCAAAACATGATTTTTAATGCAAGAAAATGTTTAAATGAAAAGCTGTGACTCCATGCCATGTCCTAAGTGCGTCGTACATCAATGACCTGAAAAAGTGAAAGGCTAACAAGTGTCAACACGACGGTTGGTGAGTTCACATAGTAAGTATGAAATCAAGTATGTCCAGTTGCAAGCAGAAATATAAATTAAGTATGTCATTGTAGGTAGCTAGTCTACAGCACATGTCCTAGAGGCGTATGTATCTGACCGAAGCTGACGTATGTACACATTAAGTGCATTTTGCCCGTTCGTACATCCCAGCAGGATGCACTGTAAGTATGTTAGGTCATTCAACACCCGTTCGACAGGTCCTTCTGTCGTGCTAGCGCGACTAGCCCGGGTGGGGTTTGTCAAACCCAGTAGTACTACTCAAAATTTCCCCGCTATTTCACAAATACTAACGGTCAACTAGGTATTCATGAGGTCTTTCATGAACAAAATAAAAGTTGCTCTATCCAGACATGCGACATACAAAATTTGTAAATCCGTAAAAGTAATCGTCCGTGTTCAGCCCATAAAAGGGTAGAATAGTAAAAGTACGGTTTAGTGAACTCACCTTAGATTGCACAGCTACAATGAATTAGCAAGTAAAAGGCTTAGGTAGTCGCACTACCTGTTTATAATTACTGAATTAATTGCAATTGGATTTTAAAGGAGATTTGTACGGTTTCTTGTTTCCGACTCGGTTTCGTACCCAAAACCCTTTTATAGTTTGTCATGTATTAAATTGAATTTTGACAAGTGGCCTAAGATATTGGAATTGTTAGTTTAACGCCCCATTTTAACTAATTCACACAATGCATGCCCATATATAGTTCTTATATTTATACAATTATGATCATTTAATCATCTTTTTCAATTATCTCATATTAACACTACAACCCATGTGTATGACATAATATTATCTAATCATCACCCTTATCAAAACTTCATTGTCTATCACTATATCATTAAGATTAACATCAGAATACCATTTCCTAATTATTATACCATCAAGATTATCATCCATAAACATCACATTTAATTAGCCATCTATCATAGACCTTGATCTTCATGCAATACACCAACACTCATCTTCACAACATCCATGCATATACTTTTGTACAAACATACACACATATAGTAGACCTGAAAACAATTAATGTGATATATGCACACTCATTTAAGCATGCAATTCCTGTACGTACTCACACCATTAAAACATCTTCATTCACATACATAGAACGTCTTCATACACATACATGCATAATTTGTATATACACACACCCATATACATATGATTTTCATCATCATCCGACACATATAAAAAAAACATATATCCATATATATATAATTATACATCAACGAATAGGCACAAACTCATGGTCATACACCTTAGAAACACACTTTAACCTTACAACACCCTTTAAACATCCATATCTAGTCACAATATCGCATACACACAAACACACAATTGAAACTGTATGCATATTTCATACACACAATATTCTATGCATACACATATCATGCAATCCTTTTCACATGCCTATCATCCTGTATATGTATATATGCGTCCGAAACACACACATATATATATACATACACGCAAACACCTAAGCTTGACCCAACACATATTCACAGTTGCACACACGCCGTGTACGCATATATATATACAGACCAAATGATATTTAACCCAAACCATATCCCGAGTCGAACCGTAACAAACCGAAACATGATACGAGTTGACGAAAATTACCGGAACGAGTACGCGAAGCTTCGCCGCGTGATATGGTCATCGTACTGGATTATGGTGGGGTGCGATGATAGATACAATTGATAGGGGCGATACCAAAGAACAATTCGGAGATGGCGAAGCGGGTTAATTAACGTACGGCGGTTGGGGGAAGTGAGGAACTTGTTAGGGTTGGCTGAGTTTTATGATATTCAACTTTTTAGAATTTGCACCGTGGTACTTTATTTTTTTGTTATAATATTTATTTCTAGACCAATTTTAAATAATTTGACCTTTACTTAATTACCAATTCCATTCCGGATTGCGTAACAAATGATGGAATTAGAACTCTAGATTTTCACGACATTATTAGTTAGTTACTTATTTATTCAATGAGACATGCGCTAATAAACGCACACAATTTAACATAATTAAATGATGAAATGTAGGTTTACATTTAAATAACAGAGTTTGAGTTAACCAGGTTAATTTGAAAATAGCGGGTGTCACAAATTGTATTAGATCAATGGAGACGTTACAAGGGATATGGAATGAAATGTAGGCAACTCCTTAAACAAATGACCTAGGTGATGGTATTTATAGTCCATACCATTCACCTTACATTTCAACCTAACCACGTGCAGTTCAGCACAAACGCGCATTTAAGCACGAAACGATTACACAAATATTCTAAGACAAATACAAATAATGAACGTCTTCACCCGTGCTTGCTCGTGATGATGCTCGATATCTTCACTCGCTTATATTTGGAAAGTGACATCTTCAAATAACCCCAACAGTACTCCCCCTAAGATGACACTTTACAAATCTGACATATCAGCTTAAATCTTCATGTGGCGAGTATAGAGAGCAACTTAAAGTTTTGGTATGCATTATCTTCAAGGGGACCCAACAGTACTCCCCCTAAGATGATGCTGCCAAAACTCTGTCTTTCAACAAGCAATCTACATCCTTCTCTCCCTTTTGAGTAACATCAGAGGCTATGGAAAGAAATACGCAGAGAGTAGATTCCAGTGAATCTATATATCAGCGACGGGATCTTCTTCAACGGTTGAAGTAGAATGAGAAGACTTCTTTGACTTAGAATACACCCCTCAACTTTTGCTTTAGAGGTTAACGGAATCTGTGTATGAGATATTAAGAGGAGGATTCTTAACACTCAGCAATCTGACTTGGAGATCTTTGGACTGGAATCAGGCTTGAATAGGAACATCTTCAAGTCGCGTGGAAGCTTGTTCTGCAATGGAAACTATTCCTACAACTCAAAGAAAAACATTAAAACTCAAGCAATAATGTGCATTTATCATCAATGTAAAGATTAAGTTCTCAACCGGATGAGATATTGCTCGATGAACAACTCCTACATCAATAACACATGTGTTAGGGTTATTTCCTTGTTAAGATTTACTTTGTATTTTGTTTATTGTTTACATGTTTGTAAATAGTTTAGGGTTTATTGTGTATTTTCCTTAAACTTGTATTTTGTGATATAAGCATGTAGTGTGTGTGTGTGAGGTGAGAGGCTAGATCACTTTTACACTGTTAGAGAGAGAATTAACTGTGTGTGATTTTGTTTCTCCTGCACTTGTACTACGAATTGCTTTGATCATCAATATACATCGAGAATTATTAGTATGAATTGTGTTTGTGATTGAATCGTTTGTTTGTACTTGTTATTCTGATCATTTGAGTGATATTAACGATCCAATTGAACCTATCAATTGGTATCAGAGCTAGATTACCGTGTTTCTTCGCTGTTCTTAAGCAAAACACATCAATATTGCTCAGAATATCATGATCTGAATGAATTGTTGGTGTTTTTAGTTGTGATTCATCATCATAATCACTCCTATACACAACGATTGTGCAGATTCCATCAGATTATCATCAGATCTGAGGAATTAAGAAGAATAGAAGAAGTTACTGTTCGATCAAATTTTTGCTCAATTTCATCAGATTTGATCATGTTTTGGATTGATTGATATAAGGGGTTGATAATCGGACTATTTTACAGCTTTTGTGTGAATTTTGGACAAATTGGACAAGTTTTAGACAAAACCCTGAAAATTCTCATGGAGAAAATGATGAACATTAAGAACTTGGTTGAAGATTAACTTGCCGGGTGATATATTTGACTTAGACAATTTCCTTGGACTTAGATTTGAGAAGAAATTAGGTCCTGTGCTGCCGTGTAAGGGAATTTGTTCTAGACGGGTGAAGAATTTGACTTAGAAAAAGTGCTTCTGTTCAGTCGGGTGATACACTGTAGTGCCGGGTAAAACACTGTTACGCCGTCTGAAGAACAAAAATCAGCCGGGTAATCATCCACTGTGTTGCCGGGTAAACAACTCTGCCGTGTGATCGAGTACTGTTCAGCCGGGGAAGCTTTTTGCCGTGTCAAGATTCTGCCGGGTCAAAGACTATTGCCGTGTGAAGTTTCTCTTGTTGCCGGGTAACTGTTCATCCGGGTGAAGAACAAAAAGTTTACAACTGTTGAGCCGGGTAACTATTCAGCCGTGTAAAGACTTTTTCCTGCCGGGTGAAGAACAAAGACACTGTTTAGCCGGTTGAAGAAGGATTTTCACTGTTTTGCCGTGTGACTCATTTTAGTTGTTTTTAATACTTGTTTCTTATCTTGTCTTTAATTTCTTGTCTTTAATTTAGTATTTTAATCATTACTTTTCAAAAATTAACAAAAACCAAAAAAATATTTTTCTTAAAAAAAAAAATTGTTAAAACAAAAATGGCTCCTAATGATGATTCTGATAACCGTGTTCCTAGACTTTTAAATCGTGCAGATTTCAAGAACTGGACTATCAGGTTGAGACATCACTTGTGTTCTATTGACAATGACTTATGGAAATCCATTGAGAAGGGTCCTCACATTCCAACTCAGACTGCTCCAGACAGTGCTAGTACCTACACCAAAGACTCTACTGAACCTTATCCAGAAGATAATTTGTCAGCAGAAGATTTGAGAAAAGTAAAGAATGATAGCAAGGCTTATTCTTTAATGTGCAAGGGACTGCCACTTCAGGTTTTATCGAGATTGGATGGATATCAGACTGGTTATACATGCTTCAAAGCATTAAAGTCGATATGTGAAGGAGGAGAACAATTGAGAAGCTTGAAGAAATCAAAGCTGAAGAGACAATTGGAACTGTTTGAGCACATTAATGGAGAGACAGTACACCAGATGATGAACAGGTTTGTTCACTTAACTACTGAGATGTCAAATCTCGGAGTGAAGACTGAACTTCAAGACTTGAATGATAGATTGTTATGTGCTTTACCATCATCCTGGAAACAAACTGTTACTTTGTTGAAACATACTGAGAAATTTCCAATGGAACTTGATTTGCTTATTGGAAAAATTGAAGAAGTTGAGATTGATGAAGGATCAAGAAATACTGATAGATCAAGCTCACAAACTCAGTATAAGTATGTGGTAAATCCTGCCAATACTGTGGATAATGCTTTTCTTGTACAAAATACAACAAAGTTTGAAGATGAGGATGATTTATTTGTTGGTGCAAGTTTCTATACTGATTCAGCATACTTTCCAAATTCACCAACTTATTCTCAACCTCAATCTCCACCAAGAACTCAAGTTCAAGTTCCAAGTCAGAATCTGAAGAATCAGTCAGAAAATCAGAGTTCAAATGTTCAAGCCAAAGTGAAAGACGTTATGAATATTCTGCTTCAAGATGACGAGACAAAAACTGCCTTTACTGCTTTTATGGCAAGTTTTCAAGCGTATCAAGGAAGTCATTTAAGTCAAATGGACGTGGTCCTTCAAGACTTATTTGAAATGGATCCAGTTGATGTTGAAGAAATGGATCTTAATTGGCAAATGGTTATGGTTGCATATCGAACACAAAAACATGCATATGTTAACCGAAGTTACAAACCTCATGCTAACAAGACCGTTGGATTTGACAAATCAAAGGCCAGATGTTTTAACTGTAACCAGTACGGTCATTTCTCAAGAGAATGCAAAGCTCCAAAGAATTTCAATGACCAAGCTAGTTCAAGCAATCAAGGTCAAGGTCAAAATTCTCAACAATCTTCGAATTATCAAGGCAGAAATCAACGTTTCTTTCAGAAACCATACCAAAGTCTTCCCATGCCTGAATTGAAAGATGAAGGAAAGAAGCCAGAAGACCAAACAAAGGCGTTGGTAGTAAGTGTTAAAGATGGTTATGATTGGAGCGCATATGCAGAACAATTCACGTCTGATCTTACATCAAATCTGGCATTGGTATGTGAAATGGAAGAAGATTGGTCAGAAGAAGGGGATGGAAAAATGGTTGATGATGATAGTGAAGATACTGAAGATTATGACTGGAGTGCAAAGTCTGATCCTACTGAAGAAACTGAATCTGAAGTTGCGTTAATGGCTACATCTAATGAGTCTTCATCATCTGCCGAACAACCAAAGGTTAGTAATGACTTACCCCCTAACTATGTTCCATTGCCCTTAGATGTGAAAGAAAGGTTATGTTCTGAACAGTGCATTCAACAAGTAGAACATTATCGAACTCGTTCTTTTAAAATTGGTGACAAATTAAGTAAACATGAAAAACTTCATGAACAACTTAAAATTGATCATAAAATTTCTGATGAGAAGATTCTGTCACTTAAAGAATCATGGAACAAAACCTTAAAGGAATTGGAATTGATAACCAAACAACTTGAAGAAATGACAAAGAACTTTGAACAAGAAAAAGTCGCACATGTTGTCACTCAAGTTGAATTAACAAAGGTTAAAAGCTGTAAAACCATGGTTAAACAACTCATCAAAGAAAGAGGTAACAAAACCAAAACCGGGTTGGGTTTTACTCATGAACCGATGCCAAATTCAATAACTCAAACCTTACCGGAAAACTTTAATGAATTTGATCATTCACCTGAAAATGAAAGAAAATTCAAAGAAATTCAAAGAAGTAAATCCGAGTCCGAAGGATCTGAGGTGTTGATTGAAAGTTTGAGAGAAGAAGATGGTTTGACAACTGAAGCTGATGATGAAGCAAGCAACAAATCTGACAACAAATTAGAGCCTGTTCTAATTCAACTTGTTGAGTATCCAAAACTTAATCCAGAACCAGAATCGGTAAAGGAAGAAGGTGAGTTTTCAGGTTTTAATGATCCTGAATACATCAAATGGAAGAAAGAACAAAAGGCGCAAGTTGCTGCTCAGTTGGTCAAGAAGCCAGAAGTGAAACAGGTTGAAGTTTCAACTGCAAAGAAGCAGAAATCGAAAACAATGAACAATCAATCTGAATTGAAACAGTCAAAAGGCAAAAGTGTCTTAAAATCGAATGTTAACACCAAAGTTCAAAAAGTTAAAACTGACAAACCTGCCAAGAAAGTGTCAAAAGGTAAAAACATCAAGTTTGTGTCTGCAGGAACGTTTGATTTGAACGGATCTTATGGTAAACCAATCAATTCTCCAATCAAATCTAACTCTGGTCTGAAAACAGGTTCAGGTCCTAAGTCTTCCGCTGTCAATGATAAGAGAATTGAAAACAAAAAGGTGACCAAACAGAACAGTTTAAAATCGAACCAAAGTCCCATGCAATCAAAATCACAAACAATGACTTCACAGAAAAATGTTAATCTAAAACCGAACAACTATGATAATGAATCACGTTTTGGTTCAACATCAAGAGTTAACAATCGGCTCTTTAGGATTAGCAAGAAACATTGTGAGAACTGTGATCGTTATAACCATACTACTGCTGAATGTTTCTTTAACAGGTACTGCAGTTACTGTGACAAACGAAACCATTCTTCAGAAGAATGTTATTATAACAAGTTTTGTGATATTTGTGAGAGAAGAAATCATGACACAAAGGATTGTTTCTTTCGATCAAACTCAACTAGAGAAATGACTCCATTTCAAAGAAATAATTCATTTCGTTTTCAAAATATGAGTCAAAGTTTTTCTCCAGTTTTGAGAAATTTCAATCGAAACAATTCTGTTTCTAATTTTTCAAGAAATGTGCAGGTTAATGATTTTAAGCCAAGAGCTTTAATGGTAAGAAATCAAAAGTTTGAAAATAACCTTGATCCTAAGCTAGAGGAAAGGTTTAGTGCTTTGAGGAGAAAGCAATTCAAAAACGCCAATGGGCGAAACAACAGTTATCAGCATCAAAATCTCATGAATGAAACAAATTTTCAAAATATTCAATATAAGCAAGTTACAATTGCAGATAAATTCGGTAAACCCAAGACCGTGTGGGCCTGGGTTGACCAAACTAACTAGAAAATGTTTGAATTGCAGGTACGCCCAAGAAGACCTATCAACTCGTGGTTCGTTGATAGTGGGTGTAGCCGGCATATGACAGGCAACCATGCCTTGCTTCAGGATTTCAAGCTGAAAAATGGTACACACGTTGCATTTGGAGGTGATGCGGGTGGTAAAATCACAGGAGAAGGAACAGTTTCGAATGGAGTCATTAGTTTTGATAAAGTCAACTACTGTGCACAGTTGAACTTTAACTTACTAAGTGTATCTCAAATTTGTGATAAATCTTATTCAACTCTTTTTGATGATTCTTTTTGTTATATTCTTAAACCAGGTTTCAAGATTGACAATGAATGGGTTGTGGTGAAAGCTCCAAGAGATCGTGATGTATACAAGTTGGATATGTCGCAGATTGACGCTGAAACCGAAACTACCTGTCTCATTGCCCATGCTTCAAATGATGAGAGTCAGCTTTGGCATAGACGGCTGGGCCATTCAAACTTCAGAAACATGAATCGGTTGGTTACTGGAAAACACGCTGTGGGAATCCCATCGAAGAAATTCTCCACAACTGATCTCTGTCCAGCGTGTTTGAAGGGAAAACAGCATCGCATGTCTTTTAAGTCCAAGCAAGAAAACTCCATTTCAAAACCCTTGCAGATGCTACATATGGATCTTTTCGGACCAACAAATGTGCAAAGCATTGGAAAGAAGTCTTACTGTTTTGTCATTATTGACGATTTCACTAGATTTTCTTGGGTTTATTTTTTGCATGCTAAATCTGAAACAGCTGAATTGTTAAAAGAATTTATCATCAAAGTGGAAAATCAATTGGAATGCAAAGTTAAAGTGTTAAGAAGTGATAATGGAACTGAATTTAAGAATACTAATGTTGATTTATTTTGTGCAGAAAAGGGGATTGCTAGACAATTTAGTGCTCCAAGAACGCCTCAACAGAATGGGGTTGCGGAACGGAAAAACCGGACACTAATTGAAGCTGCAAGATCCATGCTCGCAGATGCCAAAATCCCTATCACTTTTTGGGACGAAGCTATTGCTACTGCGTGTTTTGTACAAAATAGAACATTATTGGTTCAAGATAAACAGAAAACTTCTTATGAGTTGTTATTTGGAAGAAAACCGAATATTTCTTATTTGAAAGCATTTGGTTGTCCCGTAACGGTTCTAAATTTAAATGATCATCTCGGGAAATTTGAGTCAAAATTTGACGATGGATTTTTCCTAGGTTATTCGTCTGTTTCTAAAGCTTATCGAGTTTTTAATAGCAAAACAAATACTGTTATTGAAACTATTAACGTGAAGTTTTTAGAAAATTCGTTTCCGTCAGTGGCGCATGGTCCCGAATGGTTATTTGATTTAGATGCGTTATCAAAATCTTTCGATTCTAACTTATTTGATTTTTCAGGAAAAACAAGGAAGGAATCCGGTGACTTAGGAAGCTTTAGTGACGATTCTGATAATGACGAAGATGGAAATGTCAACTCTGAATATCCATTTATGTCTTTTCACAATCCTGATCATGTCAAATCTAGTCAAGCTCCGGGTCCTTCTGGTTCTCATGAAGATCAAGAATCAACCAATCATGAAGAAGATGTGATTTCTCCTAATGATGGTGGATCTGTTCAGAATCAACCATCATCTGATCCGAATGTTGAAGTTATTCCAGAATCGTTTGATTACTTCATTAATTCACCGGATCAAGTCCCGAATTTCACACCGCATACTTCGACCATACTACAAGATCTACCAAATCTGAATATTTCTAATCTAGAGACTCACGTGCAAGGAGGTGATATTCCTATTCATCGAATTCACAAGAAACATCCTGTCTCTCAGATTATTGGGCCGTTGAATCAGAGAACTACAAGAAGTCAGACAGAGCAAGCAAATGTTTGTCTTTACTCATGTTTTCTATCTCAAGTGGTGCCAAAGAATATTTCAGAGGCGTTGAAAGACAACAGTTGGATTGAAGCCATGCAAGAGGAATTGCTGCAGTTTCGAAAACAAGAAGTGTGGAAACTTGTGGACTTACCTGAAGGAGAGAACGCAATTGGTACAAGATGGTTGTACAAAAACAAGCCAGACGAACGTGGCATTGTTGTGAGAAACAAAGCAAGACTCATTGCACAGGGATACACTCAGGAAGAAGGCATTGATTATGAAGAAGTGTTTGCTCCGGTCGCAAGACTTGAAGCCATACGCGTTTTTCTTGCATATGCTTCCTTCATGAAGTTTAATGTATTCCAAATGGACGTGAAAGGTGCTTTCTTGTATGGACCAATTACAGATGACGTATATGTCAGACAACCTCCGGGTTTTGAAGATCCTGACTATCCTCATCGTGTATACAAGTTGAGTAAAGCTCTTTACGGTCTACATCAAGCTCCTAGAATCTGGTATGAGACATTATCCAAGCATTTACTAGAACATGGATTTACAAGAGGTCAGATTGATCCAACTTTGTTTATGAAGAGGGAGAATAATGACTTGTTGTGCGTTCAAGTTTATGTGGACGATATTATCTTCGGATCAACCAGTGAGTCCATGTGCAAAGAATTTGAAGAAATCATGAAAAGCAGATTCCAGATGAGTTCTATGGGGGAGATTAATTTCTTTCTTGGATTACAAGTGAAACAATCAGCTGACGGAATTTTCATCAATCAATCGAAGTTCGTTGAGAAGTTGTTGAAGAAGTTCAAGATGCAAGATTGTCAAACAATTCGAACTCCATCTGATGTAAATTGCAAGATTCAACCGGATCCAAAGGGCAAAGCAGTTGATCAAACACTATACAGATCAATGATCGGTTCGCTGATGTATCTTACTGCATCAAGACCAGACATCATGTACGCTGTTTGTGTGTGCGCCAGATATCAGTCTGATCCGAGAGAGTCGCATCTTGTTGCTGTGAAGCGTATATTCAGATATCTCAAAGGGAAACCTAATCTTGGGTTATGGTATCCTTACGAAGGAAATTTTGAATTATATAGCTATTCTGACAGTGATTTTGGTGGTTGTGCTCTTGACAGGAAATCGACTACTGGTGGTTGTCAATTTCTGGGTCCTAGGCTTGTCTCTTGGCAATGCAAGAAGCAGACCAATGTTTCTGTATCCACAGCTGAAGCAGAGTATATCGCTGCATCTGCAGGATGTTCTCAGGTTTTATGGTTACAAAATCAGTTGCTGGACTACGGGTTTAACTTTCTAAAAACCCCTATTTACATAGACAATACTGCTGCTATGTTCATAACTGCTAATCCTGTTCAACATTCTAAAACCAAACACATCGAAATTAGATACCATTTTTTAAGAGATAACTCTGAAAAGGGTTTAATAATTTTGATTAAGGTTCATACCGACAAACAACTGGCAGATCTTTTCACAAAATCATTTTTGTCAGGCCGGTTTGAATTCTTAATTCAATCCATAGGATTAATCAATCATGATTGATTCTATTTTTCAAAAACAAAAACAAAAATCAGAAAAATATAAAAGCCAAAAATATAATAAGTTGATGTCAAGTATTGATTCCTTTGTTTTTTATTTTATGTTTTGCATTGTGTGTGTGTGCATGAAAAAGAAAATAGAAAACTAAAAAAAAAATATAAAATCAAAAAGAAAAAGAAAATATCATGTCATAAGAATCTATATTGCAAAAAGTGAGAAATGATAGTTACACTAGACATTATTTGTTACATCATTTTTAATAAAGACTGATAAATGTTAATTGATGTGCTAGACAGCTCAGGCAATTAGACTGAAAAAGTAAGTTGATTGTTGACAAACATAAACTTAATGATCTTTGTGTTAAGTTCCATTGTTATACATGTCTAGATATATATCTTTTGATACATTGCTTGTGATGATAGTTGTGCATGATCGGGTAACGATGTAGTCTATTCAGTGTGATGAACCGCATCGTGAGCTTCTTTGTTGTGGTACCCACAGACCTGAAGTCTCACACGAAGTCTCTTTTGAGCTTCAAGGTGCAGCAAAAGATTCCAAAATGAAACGAAAAGTCCCAAATGTGGACCAACACCAAACAAAATTCCAAAATGGAATTCAGAAGATTCCCAAGGGGAACGATAGGAAAGAAAAATTCCCAAAGATGGAATTAAAAAGAAGTCCCAAAGTGGACCAAATCCGAATAGAACCCAGATTCCACACTGTGTATGACTGTAAGTGACCAGGTTTTGTGCAATATGCATTCGGGTAGTGTTTGATAAGGAAATATGTTGACATATGTATACATGTGGGTCACATAAGTCATTCTAATCGAACCTTAAATATCATCATGATACTGAAAAAGTAAGTGTGTCAATTCGAGCTAATTGGTATGTTTTCATATCATCACTCAATCAAGCATAAGTCAAATGTCTATTCAAAACTTGCAAAACATGTTCAGATAATGTATGGTATGATCTCACTGCGATATTTTGTTTCATTGCATTGCATATGTATTTATTTTAATGTGTGTGCTTTGTGTGTGCAGGCATTTGGAATCATTATTGACACATAACATCCTTGTTAAACTTAAAAATTTCAAGAAATTTCAAGTTTAGGGGGAGAATAAATTTGAAGAAAAATATCTACAAAAATCCAAAAATATTTTGTTTTGAATAAGTGTGTTTTGAATGAACAAGATTATGTGGTATGAAAAGCAAAGGTATTGGATGTGTTAAAAACAAACCCAAGGTCTTGTGAATTGTTTTTATGAAATTGCTTCGGGATATAGAAAAAATTGGTTATGCAAAAACAATTTTGAAAAAGAAAAAGAAAAATGAATTTAATTGGAATAAATGATTATTGAGTTGTTTTAATGTTGTTTGATAATTAATATGACAAACATTCTTTTTAAGGATATCTTGTCTAATTAATGTATCGGAGAATGTTTGCAGGTGCAATAAATGACGTTGAAAAAGTCAACAGACGAGAAAAGTGAAGAAATCGTTCAAGGGTTGTAGCCGGGCAAAGATATCAGATACAACTATACAGCCGGGTTAAGAACTGTTCAGCCGGGTAAAGTTGTATGTCTGACACATGCCGGGTGATTGAGGAAAGGTGAAGATATTTTGACCACTGTACAGCCGGGCAATGATCATGTCAAATACAGCCGGGTGAAGGTCATAGATATCTTGCCGGGTGACAAGTGTGTACTATACAGCCGGGTGAAAGAGAAGTCTTGTTGCCGTGTAAAGGTATGACACTATGTTGCTGGGTAATGAAGAAGAAAGCATGCCGGGTGATATAGAAGACAACTATGTTGCCGTGTAATGAACAAATGCATGCCGTGTGAAGAAGGTTGCCGTGTAATGAAGAAGGAATGCAACTATGTTGCCGGTTGATGAAGAAAGCAAGCCGGATGAAGAAGGAAAGCAACTGTGTTGCCGGGTGATGAAGAAACATTGCCGGGTGATGTTTTGAAGATAACTATCTGCCGGGTGATGAGTAAAACCCATCAGGTGTAGTTGTTCCTTAACCTTTACCCGTCACTACAGTGACTTACCCGTCTCTATAGTGCTTGACCCGTCAAGTGTGTTTCACATATTGATGACTTGTCTGATGTACTTGACCCGTCACTACAGTACATGACCCGTCACTACAGTACTTGACCCGGCAAGGCTTATTGGGCTTATTTTATTTACCCGTCACTTGTGTTGACCCGGCACTTAAAATTTGACCTAAATTTTTGACGATACAAAATACCGCCTCTTCACAAACACTTATCATTTCACACATTCACTTTCACACAAACCCTCTGTGCTTAAATCGTCATTGTTATCATATTCAATCGTTTTGCTCTATAACAAGATTGATCGATTGGATAAGGTAGTGATTAAGTGTTTTTGACCTAAATAGACCTGCAAATCAACTGTTAAAAGGAAAAACGATGATGAACAGTGTTTTGGACTTTGAATCGACACTTTGATTTTGTGTGTTAAAACTTAAATCGAATGTTGTTTTAGGGTTAAAATCTGTCGATCATCTACATTCAACCACTCATTTGCATCAAAACACCTTAAAATCAACTGAATCACTCAAAATGTTCTTAACTGAAAAAATCGCCATTGATGAACTTTGAAGCTTTTAAAAGTTAGACATCAAAAACGATGAAATATCTGTTTTAAAGTGATCAAACTTGTTAAAACTGAACCAAAACATGTTAAACATTTTCATCATAAAATTGTCAAAATTCTGCCTAAGTGATTAACTATTGAAATTGAAACATGAAGTATAATTTTTAAAATTCAAAGTTGTTTGATTAAAATGATGAAAATCAGGTTATTAGAACAATTTAGGATTTAAAATGATTATGTGAATGTTTTGTTTTCTAATTGTTATTCAAACACTTATGAAAATTTGATATGTTTTAATGAAGAATCTAACACATTTGTCTTGTTTTGTGTTTGTTTGTGTTTTAACAGATGGAGAATCTCAAGTTTGAACCTAAACATAATCCAGTGGCATGTTTAGATGAATCAATTCCTGAGACAGATGGTTATAGGGATATGATCAAGTCTATCAAGAGGACTAAATATGTATATGTTATATGTGCCAAACCGGTCATATATGCAAGGTTGATCAAAAGTTTTTGGAGGACAGCAGAGGTTGTCAGAGATGAAAATGGTGTTGCTGTGGTTAGAGGGCATATTACTAGAGATTGGGTACTGACTGTTTCTGAAGAAGCCATTAGACAAGCCCTGAGGATTGATGAAGACGAAGTGGGTATGATGGATGAGTTGACAATGGAGGAATGTAAATCGTGTTTTGTGAACATGGGACATCCACCTGTGTTTCCAAAGTCACAGTTTTACAGGGCAAAGTTGGGAAGGAAATATAAGCTGCTATGTTATGTTGTTCAGCAATGCATGTCCAGGAGGAGTGCAGGGTTTGACAACTTCCCATCTGATATTGCATCACCAATTTCTGCCATAGCAGAGAACAAGCCATTCAACATGTCGAGATGGATTATGAATGGTTTTGTGTTCAATTTGGTGAAGGGCAAAAGGTTTAAGTTCCTTATGTACCCAAGGTTTTTGCAGCTGATGATCAACATTGCATATCCTATCATCAGAACTGAAGGTTATGCTGGAGGCATGTTATATACTGAGGACATGAACGATCTATCTTACCGAAAGATGAGTATCGGGAATGTGCCTGATGTTGAATTGTTTGATTATATGAGAGATATAGTCAACAATGAAGAAGATGTAGAAGGTATATATTATCACATATCTCATGGTGAGATTGTTGATCCACAGGACCTTGTGGATGAGGTGCCTGACAACTTGTTGGATGATGACGAGTACTTTGCTCGTCATCCAGAAGATGATAGTAATGATGATGGTAATGATGATGGTGGTGATGATGCTGAATCTGAATCTAATTCAGAGGAGGTTGAACCAATGGAGACTGAGAATGTTGAGTTGATTGAACCTATGGTTATAGAAGAACCTGTTGAGGTTGCTTCAGGTGTTGAACTAGTTACTGCTGAAATTCCAAAGGACGTTAGTGTTCAGTATGCCAGAAGAAAGAAGTCAAAACTAGTAGAAAAGCCTGTGATTGTTGAACCTGAAGAGATTAATGTTATAGAGATTGCTCAGACAGTAATGGCCGAAGCTGAATCTATTGCACAGATAGATGAAGTGGATGCTGGCATTACTGATTCTATTGTTGTTGATATACCCACCACATCGCCACAAGTTGCACAAATTGTTGAACAAGGTTTGGAGTCTTCACCAAACGTTGTGTCAAAGATTGAGGATGAGAAAGAGAAAAGAATAGCTGAGTTAGAGGAAATGGTGGCTAAGCTGATAGAAGCGAATGATTCGTTGAAAGCATCTAATGAACGTAAAAAGAAAAGGTTTGATGAATATTGGGATATTCACAATCAGAATTTGAAAACCTTCAAGAAGTTAGATGAGGATCATGTTAAGCTAGTGGATGATCATGTGAAGTTAAGAAATGATTATGATAAACTCAAGGAGGAGTATGAGAACCTAAAGTATGATTATACTGAGGTTAGAGCTGAATGCAATACATTGGAGGCCGAGAAAGAGATGTTAGAAAAAGAGTTGGAGGAAATGAAACCGAAGAAATCTGGTTCATCTTCAGATAAAGATTTTTCTGATGAAGTAGTCGAAGTGACTGAAGCTGAAGTGCCAAAAGTTTATTTGACTAGAGCTCGAGGTATTGCGAATGCTGGTATTTTGGTTGAATCACCAATTATCATTCCCGATGAAGCTGCTGCTGAAACTGTCAATATGGACAAAGCTGAGGGAAAGAGGAAAATAGATGCGATACCTGAGATATTTGGTGATGAAGAAAGCTCGAAAAAGGCTAAGTTTGATGAAACAGTGCAGATTGAGCCGATTCAATCTGTAGCTGTGGCTGAGACGGAGAAAGTTGATGAAACTAAGATTGTGTCTGAAGCTGAAACTGAGATTGTATCTGAAGCTGAAACTGAAATTGTGTCTGACGCTGAAACTGAAGTATTTATTGCCACAGAAAGTGAGAAGGAGGTTGGTTCTGAAGATACAGTTCAGGTTGAGCCGATTCAATCTGAAGCTGTTGATGTGCCTGAAACAGAAGCTGAAGTTGCTAGTCAGTTTGAGCCGGTTCAAACTGATGATGCACCTATGATTGAGGCATTAGATGATTTAGATGACATAGATTGGACTGAGTCTGAAGATGAAGCTGAGCCAGTACAGAATACTGTTGAAGAGTTACCAGATGATTTGGATCAGAGGTTTGCGTATCTTGAGAGAATGAAGTACAACTCTGTGTTTTTGAATGGTTTGACGGTGAGTCAGATAAATGAAGAGTATGAGAAGTGCATGATTGCCCAAGATAAAGCTGAAGCTGATCAGAAAGAGTTTGTGATTGAGATGGGTGAATGGACTCCGATGCAAGAGAGCTTGAATATCGAAGACTTACCTCCGACTGAGCTTTATCATCAAAATCCAGATGAAATGACTGCTTCTGATATGCGAAGTTGGTTAAGTTCGAGGAACTATCCGTATAAGACTTTGCAGAGGTTGAAATCAGAATCTTTGAGGAAGATTGTGGTCAGTTTCATGAAAACGGAGAAGATGTACAAGAGGATGTTTTACTTGGATTACAATAATCCTCAGTATTTTGAGCTGACAAAGAGATTCAAAGTGCTTGGACCAAAGGAGATTCCTGTGATGGCATTACCTGAAAATGCTCACAAAAAGAGGCATGAACTGATGGATATGTTTCCAAGCGAAGCTAAATCTTACAACATACCAATGGAGGTGCGTGAGACTTGGCATAAATCAGCAACAGCAGGTGACGTTGTTAGGTCGCTGCTGAGTAAAGGGCAATCGATTGCTGAATTACTTGACTCTATGATTGTACCAGAAAAGAATAAGAAGGTGAAGATAATAGCTTGGAAATATGATGAAGTGTTTGACGCTTTTATGATTAAGAGAGTAAATGGTTTGTGTGATGTATACCATTACTACTCAAGCATTTTTAAACTGGAGGTTCAGGACTTGAAAGAATTACACAAACTGAGATTGATAAATCACACGCATGTTGAGCGTGGTGATAAGTGTGTAATACTGCTTGATGCCGGGATTGGTAGATCGCCGAAGTTTCTGGATTTTCGAGGCCAACAGGAAGACACTGCATATGTACAAGCTAAGAAAGAAAGAAAGAAGAAAAGATTGGTGGTGACTGAAGATATGTACCTTGAGGAATTTTCGGACGAATATTTTGACAAGGTGACAGATCCGGGATTGAAGGTGATAGATGGTTCGCAACTGACGAAGCCAATACTCAGAGTGTTCTATAATCAAGAAACTTTTGAACTGAAGCTTGTTCGGAATTTGGAGGATTGGGACAAGGATATGATTACACTTTTCAGTACCTTTGAGTTGAAATTGCTGCATCCTTCTTATATTGAGTTTTTGCGAAGTTACAAGATTGAAAAATGTAAAGACAAACTTGCTGAAGCTGATAGAAAGTTGTTCACTGTGATGATAGAAGTGATTGCTGCTGCTTCGGAGAAGATTCGGGTGAGAAAAGCATTACTCAATTCTAATCTCATGAGGGTTGATATACCAGAGATAGAATATATGTGGATCAGTAGAAAGGGTACTTTGGAGGTGAAAGTTCAAGGCCAGGAGATGCCATTCGAGTTTTATGCTAATATTGATTTTGCAGGATTGAATCTGGACTCGCTCAGACGTATGAATGCCTTACCAATTCTGACGAATGAATCAAAGCCTCGACAAGCCAAGATTGCCGAAAAGTTCAAATCCTGCATTGAAGAAGCCTTAAAGGAACAAGAAGAGTATAAAGGTCGAGAGTTGCTGAACGTGAAAGATGAACCAGAAGAATGGTAAAAGAGATGATGCTGATCAAAGAAGAAGAAAAAGATAGAAGATTTTGCTGAAGATCCAAAGATAAATCTTAGGGGGAGTACTGTTAGGGTTATTTCCTTGTTAAGATTTACTTTGTATTTTGTTTATTGTTTACATGTTTGTAAATAGTTTAGGGTTTATTGTGTATTTTCCTTAAACTTGTATTTTGTGATATAAGCATGTAGTGTGTGTGTGTGAGGTGAGAGGCTAGATCACTTTTACACTGTTAGAGAGAGAATTAACTGTGTGTGATTTTGTTTCTCCTGCACTTGTACTACGAATTGCTTTGATCATCAATATACATCGAGAATTATTAGTATGAATTGTGTTTGTGATTGAATCGTTTGTTTGTACTTGTTATTCTGATCATTTGAGTGATATTAACGATCCAATTGAACCTATCAACATGTTAAACTGCCAACACAAAAGAAAAATATTAAAATGACAATCTTTTTGGTGTTTTTGGTGTTTTTGATATTTTTGGAATTTCTCTTTACATTCTGAATCTTTAACCTGCAATGAGATCATACCAGCAATTTATCCAACACATGTTTTGCAGTATTGAGAATAGACATTTGAATTGTGAAGTAATTGAGTGATGAATTATTGAACAAATCAATTAGCTCGAAGTGACACACTTACTTTTTCTATTCTTGATGATCAATTAGGTTGATTAAGAATAAGTTTTGAGTGACCCACACCTTGCACATTAGAAAGTTATACACTTCATCTAAATAACCCGAGAACAACTCAACACGTCAGATCACTTACAATCATAAACAGTGTGGAATTTGGGTTCTATTTGGATTTGGTCCACTTTGGGACTTCTTTTGAATTCCTTTTTTGGAATTTTTCTTTTTGCCTATGTTCCCCTTGGGAATCTTCTGAATTCCATTTTGGAATTTGTTTGGTGACGGTCCACATTTGGGACTCTTTTTGTTCCATTTTGGAATCTTTTGCTGCACCTTGAAGCTCAAAAGAGACTTCGTGTGAGACTTCAGGTCTGTGGATACCACAACAAAGAAGCTCACGATGCGGTTCATCACACTGAATAGATTGCATCATTACCCGATGTATATCGTTGCGTCACAAGACATCTATTTGATTTGTATAAACGTTTCACATGAACTAAGATGTTTCAACCACAAAAACTCATTAGAATTTAGTTAATCATCAAAGAATATACTTTTTCAGTCTAATTGTCTGAGCCGTCTCGCACATCAATTTTCACGCTTCAGTCTTTATTGTTTAAAAATGATGTGTCGAATAACTCTAGTGTATCTATCATTTCTCATGTACGTGCAAGTAGATTCAACATATTTTTGGATTTTTCTGATTTTATCATTTTTTTTTACTTTTTTTTTAATAATGATTTCTCCCCCTAAACTTTTAAATTTCTAAGAAAATTGAAAGTTTAATGAAAAGAAAATGGCAGATATGTTATCAACGTATGAAGAGTGCATGCAATATACTTAATCTAAGCAGACGAAATGAAACATCGGATGTTTCTTGCATTGCCATCATTGTTTGATTTTTGAAAATGTTTTTAAAAAATTCCTGCAATGATTCCTTTTTGTTTCCAACTCCATTTGGCGTCAGTTGCATCGAAGGCATCATGAACAAGATTTGGTATCTTGTCATGATAAGGGATCAGCCACGGTCTTCTTTTCTTTGTTTGACCGGCCTCCATAACTGTCCCTAACACACTAACAAATTAGTTAGAGTGTGAAATCCAAGCCATTGCGGTCTTGGATTGTCCGAAATCATCAATATATGTAACTTCTTGATAAATTGCATCTTCTGGTGGACCATCGATTGATGAAGCACGTTGCTCATCTTGATTCTTAACAGGTGTTTTTCTCCACAACTATTTTTGTGTGGGACCAAAGGAATGCTTTGGTTTGGACACCCATCTAGAATCATTCATGGAAGATCTGTCATAGTCATTTCTAAACCTATTTTTCAAAAATCGGTTTGTAGACTATTTTGCTTATGCAAAAATGGATTTGTTTGATTTTGTTTTCTTACAGATCTTGGTTTCCATGAATCACTTGAATGATCACCATTAGAGAATTTAAAATTAGAAACATACCTGGCAGAATGTGCCGATGATGAATTTCTTTGGACATACCTTCTCGGCTTCATCGTTGATCTTTTGTTGTAGAAGCAATCTTGAGTGTTGTAATTGACCATGTCACAAATGGAGCAATACTTGTTGTAGTAACATTCCATTGTGTCGTGGTTGTACATTTGACAGTTAGTGCAATACTTGTTGTAGTAGCATTCCGTTGTTGTGTGATTGTACATCTCACATATCTCGCAGTACTTCTGATGAGCCTTGAAGGGAGACTTCTTTCTTTGCTTTTGAGAAGCCTTTGCAGTTGAAGCTTTGAAGAAGTTGGAGTCTTGAACTTGTTGCTTTTCGAACTATATGGAAAGACACCTTGACTGTAAATACAATCTGAGATATGATGAGTTTCAGAGTCACAGATTAAACAGTATACGTCACTGTTTGAATCACTCGGGGATTCGGAATCTTGAGACTTTGGAGTAGGAGTCTGTGGTGTAGAATCAGATGAAGCGGCCTTTGTCTTGTTCTTCTTGGCTTTGCTCTTCTTTCTTCTAACCTTCTTCTTCTTCTTCGACTGAAACTCTTGTGTCTTTTCTTCTTCTTCTTGAGAAGATAGTGATCCAACAATTCCGGTTGGCACTAATCTCTCATCTTTCTTTTCAACAGACTTTCCTTTTTCGACTTCTTCTTTGATAAACACAAGATCAGATTGTGATCTGTTGAGTTTATCAGTGAGCTCCATGAGTTGAACATTCAGATTATGCTTTTCGGTAAGCATTGAATCAACATTCTGTGTAAGAGATTTGAGTCGATCTTCACACAGTTTGTGATCTTCTTGAAGACTTTTGAATTTCTCTTGTTCTTCTTGAAGCTTGGTTTTCAGACTGCTGTTTCTGAATTAACCATTTCAGAGAGTTTCTTCAACATAGTAATCTCTTCTTGCAAATCTTTGATCACACTGGATGAGTGTTCATTTGATTTTGCAGCTTCATTCTTTATATTTGTAACTTCTTGTTCACTTTTCTTGAGTGACTCTTGGAGAGATGTGATTCTGTGCTCCGATGCCTTGTGTTGTTCTTGGAGATTCTTGTGCATGGTTTCTTCCTTCTTGAGTTTATCACAAATCTTGAAAGAGTATATTCTGTAGTGTTCAACTTGTTGAAAACATTCTTTGGTGCACATCTTTTCTCTGACTTCAATTGGCATTTCAACATAAGAACTGTTCTCATCTTTCTTGATTTCCTTTTCAGACATCAATTTCTCCATTTCTGATTTCAATTAAGCAATTGTCTCATCTTGCTTTGCAATGGTTTCTGACAAGTTGCTAATTTCTTTATCTTTCTTTTCAATCTCTTGAATGGAAACAACGTCATTGTTTTCACTCCAATCATATTCTTCTTCATCTTCTTGATTGTCATGCGAATTTGCTTGACTCACAAGAGCAAGTTTTGTGTGTTCATGAAAGTCTCTTCTCTTTTGATCACAAGCTTTGGCTACTTGAAGATATGTTGTTTCAAACATATGATTGAATTCTGTAATAAATTTATTGATATCTTCTCTTTTATTTTCTTCTCGGATCACGGTTAACATGCCCGTTGACATTTTTCTTGAATTTTCAAAGTCATCTTGATACTTTTTCTGGGAAGTCATGGTGGCTAAAAATGACTAACTTGAAATTTTGGAAAAATGAAATTTTCGAATTTCCAGACTTTTTTTTTTTTAGAGACGGGTCACTGTTGGGACGGGTAACTGTTTGGACGGGTAACTGTTGGGACGGGTCAACAATTGAGACGGCTGAACAGTGATCTCCTTCTATCACTCGGCTGAACAGTGATTTCCTTCTATCACCCGGCTGAAAAGTGATTTCCTTCTATCACCCGGCTGAACAGTGTTTTCACCCAGCTGAATAGTGTTTTTCTTCTTTCACCCGGCTGAACTGTGTCAAGAACTGTGGAGACGGGTCATGCACTGTAGAGACGTTTCAGCCTTTGTTGTAGCAACACTTAGGAAAATTTCCTTAAATCAACCACTCAATTCTTCAATTCTTTTCCAAATTATGATAAGTTTCTGGGCAAATATCAATCAATTCTTCAAATCTTCATATCAGATTGACTTTTCAAAGTCAAAATTGTGATGAACATAAGATCAATTCTTCAATATTTGTTGTTTTTGTTCAATTCAATACTCGTATTAGCTAAGGAATGATGTTTCTAACAATCCTTCAAAGTATTACACCTTGAAACAAGCTAAATCTCATTCAGATCCAGATTTTTGATGAAGAACACAACAAGTGGGTTTTGACAAAATTGACAAAATATGGATTGAAATCAACAAATCAGTGATGTTTGATCATGAACGAAGCTTAGGATTATGATTTCTAGCATATCTCAATCAACAATTTCTCAATATCAACAACAAATTCCGGATTTCAAATTTGAGCAGTGAAATGACGAACATGAACAATTTCTTCAAAAACTCAGTCAAATCTTCACCAATTGATCTCAAACTTTGCAGTTCTTTACACAAACATGAATCAAAGCTAATTGTAGCTAAAATTCCATCAATAACAACAACAATCAAAGATCACCCAACAGCTCTGATACCATTTGATAGTTCGAGACGAACCGAGCTTGGATCTAGATCTGAGATTGATTGGTGATGTTGTTTGCAATCAGTGATGCGGAAACTCACTGATCACGTATTGATGCTTGAATGTTCATGAAGATCAATGCAAGGTATGATGAAGATTGATGATACTATGAATAGGTGAATTGTACTAGATCAATGGAGACGTTACAAGGGATATGGAATGAAATGTAGGCAACTCCTTAAACAAATGACCTAGGTGATGGTATTTATAGTCCATACCTGATATGTGAATAAATATACATGTTAAAGATGCATATTATCCCTCATTTTAAACGTTTTTGGTTGCAAATTTATCCGGATACTCACTTAATTGTGTTTTATTTGGATTTTATAGTTTTTGATGACAACTTGGTGATTTTTGTGGAAAACTCAAGAAACAAGTGAAGGTTTTCAAGTTCTCAAGTTTCGTACATGGCTGTGTACTTTTCTACATGCCTGTGTAGCTTTTACACATGCGTGTGTAGCTACACACCCGGAAGACTGATCTACACGGCCGTGTACGCATCAGATACAGCCTTTTTAACCTAAATTAACCCTCATTTTTGGGGAGATCACTTGGAACGAAAAACCCTAATTCCTCCCCACCATTGAGGTCGTTTTGAAGGTGATTTCACGAGACAAGTAGCAAGGATTGAAGATCAAGCATCTCAAGGGAAGATTCATCACTACACAACCCACCTCTACTCATTTTGGTTTGAAAATCTCTAGATCTAGTATGTTTTCTTCCATTTCTATGAGTGTGGTTGTGGTTTTTGTAAGCTCCATGAGCTAAATACTCTATATCACTTAGATTAGATGAAGTTTAGCATACTTTGACAACTCGTATGCAACATTTGGTGATGATTATGTTAATGTTTATTACAAAGCTATGAAAATTCTTCAATGACTATGTGTGCTTGTTTGGCTTGATGAAATATTGAATCTTGTGGGTGTTGTAACCATATTATGTTGGAAAACCGTATGTGTTATGACATTTATTCATGAATTGCATATGCTAGTATGTAATTTATGGCATTTGACTAGGAATGGTGAATGAGGGTTGAATGTTTAGGAAAGGTGAACAAGTGTGCATCCTTATACATATGTTTGGAAAAACCATTGTGTTTGTTATGGATATCTCCTAATTTTGTGTATGTGTAACTATTGATAATGCGCAAATCTATGGTTTATGTATTCGGGTTAGGACATTCATAAGTTGAAGAAGTTGAATAGCTATTGTTATATTACGTGGATTGAGGTGGTTATCATGTGTTCATCGTGTTAACTTTCCAAAGATTTATGGGTTTGGATAGCCTTGACGGGAGTTCAAACCACCTTTCACATTGACTTAATAGTATCATTAGTTCTTCATGACATAACTTTAGGTGGCTATTGTGTGTTTATCGTTCTAGCTTTCCGAATGGTTATATGATTAGATAACCTTGACAGGAGTCTAATTTACTTCCATGTATCATGTGTAGAAAATGATCTCACCAAAGGTTCGTACATGTTGTCATTGTTTTGCTAAACGGATTCGAAATCTAAGTGATACCTTCCTTTGATTGATTATCTTCATTTGTGTTAACTTGCCTCAATTAGATTAATTATTAGCTAATTTAGTTAATTAAAATATTTACAACTCATCCTTATTTGACCGGTTAAATAGTAATGAAGGTTTAGTATTGGGAGACATTGTGTCCACGGATCGATATTCGGTTCTTGCCTAAAGCTATACTACTATACGATAGGTACACTTGCCTATTGTGTGTAGTTAGTCTTAAAGTAATTGTCGTCTTTTATAAATTTAAAACCCAATTGTGTGAAAAATCATTGTTAAAAATCTACACACTTTACACACATCAAGTTTTTGGCGTCGTTGCCGGGGACACGGTGATTTCAAGAATGATCTAAGTTACTACTTTAACCATTTGTATATATTGTTTATATGTGTTTCTTTTGTTTTTATTTTGTTTGTTAGTATATTCTTCGATCTATCTCGTGCCCGTGATCGTTTTGTTTGAGGGTTCTTTGTAGTGATTTTCATGGATAGCAGCTATGGGAGTTACTATGTAGGATACCAAGTTGATCAAGGGGATTACCATAAGGAATTTTGGTGCGAGATCTGTGGAGGACCTCACTACACACCCAATTGTTATCATTTTCATGGGTCCCCCGCATATTGTTATGAAGAGCCACATCTTTATTCACAACCATTTGATGAGTATACGACAACAACATTCCAAACTGAGCCTCATCCATCATTATATGAGTTGCTGCAACAGGGAATTAATATGTTTTCACAACCAAATACATGTTATAATCAAGATAAGGTTGAGCAACAAGAACCATATGTTCAAGAACTCGCAGAAAACCATAGTAGGATTGAGGCATTGAGTGTTGAAGTCAATAAGCTTTATGTCCAACTTCTAGGGGAAAGTTCATCTTGCAACACAAACCTAAGCATTGATTTGGGGCAAAAGAATGGAGGTGAAGCCGAATGTACTCTGTCATTTGATGTGTTAAATCAAGAACTAGAACCGGAGGTAATAATGGATGAAACACAAGTCCCACCTCCTGTTCAGAGCGAATTCGAGTTTCATGAGCCACAATTACTTTCCCCATTTCTGTTCACCAATGAGGAGCAAAATGTTGAGGTGGAGCATCCATCTAACCTTCAATCAGGTAAGTGTTTCACCACTAGCTCGAATTATTACAAGTATGATACTCACATACCATTGTTTTCATCTTGTACCATTCATGATTCTTTATATCCATACTGTACTTCACACTTGTCTTGTGAGGATGATATTATGCAGGAATCACAATGGAATGAACAATGGGAGGATGAGTTCATGGATGAGATGGAAGTGGTTCTCCCGAGTCTCAGTGTTGGGGAAACCACAAACTACATTGCTCCATCTTGGGAGGACGAGTTTGGAGACGAATTGTTGAATATACCTCTTATGGAAGAGAAAGGAAGGCGGTTTAACCGGGTTAGTGACCTTGAAGAGTTAGAAGCATTGCTTTATGGCAAGCCAACAGAGGTGACCAAGGAAGAATCGCACCGTGAGGAAGACATGCAAGCGAATGAGTTCACCAATGAACCAATAACCATGGTGACACCTGATCCTCAACGTTGCACCAAAGATAGTTGGCCTGCGATTAAGAATTGTTATAATTCGCCACATGAATCAAACAAATCACGGGAAAGAGCAAACTATTTCATGGACCAACCAACTTTGAAAGCGCGATATCGGTGTATCAAGCATTGCAAGTCAACAACATATTATCGGAATGATCACCTCCTCCACTACATATCTTATATCATGTTTGGTCCAGGGAAATACAAGTGTTGGTGGCATGATCTGTTTGCATTGAGTTTGTGTTTATAATTGGATTCCTCACTAATCGACGGCCATCTTGATTACATGAATTTTGAGACTGCTTTGAGCTATTTGGGAATCTGACATCGCGTGTCGAGAAAACTTTGATCAGGGGAGTTTTCCATTCTCTTGCATACCTACATTTCTTTGCATTGCATCCATTTGTATTGCATTTACATATGTCAACACATTGGGGGCAATGTGTCATTCAAGTGTGGGGATGAGCTTCTTTTTGTTTAACTTCACCAATGGCATTTTTTTTTGTATATCTCTGCATGTGAAAACTCATCTTATTGGCAAATATAAAATAAAGATAACATCTATCACATCTATTTTAGATCCTTAAGCATGATTGTATTTTCAGACTTGCATGAATTAGAGAAGCCATCAAGTTTTTTTTTAAATTGTGCTGAAATATCAGTTTAGCATGGCATGTTAAAAGAATGATGATTATGTATATATTTTCACTTATACCCATCACCCCATTTCTGTGAGCTTAATTCTGTGCCTTTCGAGCATTCATTCTTCATGATTCATCATGCTCATTTTTGCTACATTTTGAGTGTGCCAAGTGTTGCTTTCATTTTAGAACTTGCTTAGACAATGCATTTCAAGATCATGAACTAAGTTATTGCATAAACATGATAGAGGCACTAGGATAAACCACTTTGTTTACCTTTCCTTTTCATTTCTTTTACCACACCCGATCATCTCCCCTAGTTGCCCATGTTAAGCCCTCTTCCTTTTTATTGTTTAACCCTCATCTTGAGCCTACATAGCCTAAAAGCCTTTTTTTGTAATGTTTAAACCCATGTGTCAAAAAACCGGCTTATGCTAGTTGTTTAGATTGTTTCTAGTTACTTTTATAGGAATTTTTTGTATTTATGAATGTATCGACATTAGTAGCGGTTATTGTTCAAAAAAAAAAGAAAAGAAAAAAAAGAAGAAAAAAAAAGAAAAGAAAAAAAAAAGAAAGAAGGAAAAGAAAAAAAACAGAAAGAACTATCATTTTAGTGTTTAATTCGGTTTATGTAAGGTAGAAGCAATTAACAATGAGCTATTTTGTGTACAAGAATGAAAAAAAAAAAGTATAGTAGAGGCTCATTATTAGTATACATGTGTTAGTTTGTTCTTAGTTTGTATATTTTCTTCATATCTTTGTAGTCGATCACAAAACATCTAGCTAGTCTGGATTTTGACCATTTAGCCACTTTATATCCTAAACTTCACACCTTTAACCCAAGCCCCGTTACAACCCTTCAAAGACCTCTTGATTTATGCAGTTTCTTATGTTATTTGGTGGAGAATTGATTTCTAAGCAAGCTTATGATAATGTTGCTTCATTGTTGGGTATTGAGTGATTCACATATATAAAGCCGAGTGTTGAGTGAATCATTGTGAGAGGTGAAATTATACATAATGAAAATTCTATATACATGCAATGCTTAATTGTATATGTTCATGCTTTAAAAAAATATTTGTGGTTCCACCTTGTTTGGTTCTCTGTTGTTCGTTATTGAAATTCTTGAAAATCATTTATGCATTCGGATCTTTAATTCTTCGTGGATTGCCCATCTTTAGTAGTAAAAAAAAAGCCAATAAGTTGATGTTGAAACATTGTATGAGATTTTGCTTGAGGACAAGCAACGTTTAAGTGTGGGGATGTTTGATATGTGAATAAATATACATGTTAAAGATGCATATTATCCCTCATTTTAAACGTTTTTGGTTGCAAATTTATCCGGATACTCACTTAATTGTGTTTTATTTGGATTTTATAGTTTTTGATGACAACTTGGTGATTTTTGTGGAAAACTCAAGAAACAAGTGAAGGTTTTCAAGTTCTCAAGTTTCGTACATGGCTGTGTACTTTTCTACATGCCTGTGTAGCTTTTACACATGCGTGTGTAGCTACACACCCGGAAGACTGATCTACACGGCCGTGTACGCATCAGATACAGCCTTTTTAACCTAAATTAACCCTCATTTTTGGGGAGATCACTTGGAACGAAAAACCCTAATTCCTCCCCACCATTGAGGTCGTTTTGAAGGTGATTTCACGAGACAAGTAGCAAGGATTGAAGATCAAGCATCTCAAGGGAAGATTCATCACTACACAACCCACCTCTACTCATTTTGGTTTGAAAATCTCTAGATCTAGTATGTTTTCTTCCATTTCTATGAGTGTGGTTGTCGTTTTTGTAAGCTCCATGAGCTAAATACTCTATATCACTTAGATTAGATGAAGTTTAGCATACTTTGACAACTCGTATGCAACATTTGGTGATGATTATGTTAATGTTTATTACAAAGCTATGAAAATTCTTCAATGACTATGTGTGCTTGTTTGGCTTGATGAAATATTGAATCTTGTGGGTGTTGTAACCATATTATGTTGGAAAACCGTATGTGTTATGACATTTATTCATGAATTGCATATGCTAGTATGTAATTTATGGCATTTGACTAGGAATGGTGAATGAGGGTTGAATGTTTAGGAAAGGTGAACAAGTGTGCATCCTTATACATATGTTTGGAAAAACCATTGTGTTTGTTATGGATATCTCCTAATTTTGTGTATGTGTAACTATTGATAATGCGCAAATCTATGGTTTATGTATTCGGGTTAGGACATTCATAAGTTGAAGAAGTTGAATAGCTATTGTTATATTACGTGGATTGAGGTGGTTATCATGTGTTCATCGTGTTAACTTTCCAAAGATTTATGGGTTTGGATAGCCTTGACGGGAGTTCAAACCACCTTTCACATTGACTTAATAGTATCATTAGTTCTTCATGACATAACTTTAGGTGGCTATTGTGTGTTTATCGTTCTAGCTTTCCGAATGGTTATATGATTAGATAACCTTGACAGGAGTCTAATTTACTTCCATGTATCATGTGTAGAAAATGATCTCACCAAAGGTTCGTACATGTTGTCATTGTTTTGCTAAACGGATTCGAAATCTAAGTGATACATTCCTTTGATTGATTATCTTCTTTTGTGTTAACTTGCCTCAATTAGATTAATTATTAGCTAATTTAGTTAATTAAAATATTTACAACTCATCCTTATTTGACCGGTTAAATAGTAATGAAGGTTTAGTATTGGGAGACATTGTGTCCACGGATCGATATTCGGTTCTTTCCTAAAGCTATACTACTATACGATAGGTACACTTGCCTATTGTGTGTAGTTAGTCTTAAAGTAATTGTCGTCTTTTATAAATTTAAAACCCAATTGTGTGAAAAATCATTGTTAAAAATCTACACACTTTACACACATCAATACCATTCACCTTACATTTCAACCTAACCATGTGCAGTTCAGCACAAACGCGCATTTAAGCACGAAACGATTACACAGATATTCTAAGACAAATACAAATAATGAACGTCTTCACCCGTGCTTGCTCGTGATGATGCTCGATATCTTCACTCGCTTATATTTGGAAAGTGACATCTTCAAATAACCCCAACATGGTTAAAGCTCCAAGAGATCGAGATGTATACAAGCTTGATATGTCTCAGATTGATGCTGAAACCGAAACAACTTGTCTCATTGCACATGCATCAAATGATGAAAGTCAGCTTTGGCATAGACGGCTGGGCCATTCAAATTTCAGAAACATGAACAAAATGGTGCCAGGAAATCACGTTGTGAAATTCTCTACAACTGATCATTGTTCAGCATGTTTGAAAGGAAAACAGCATAGAATGTCTTTTAAGTCCAAGCTCGAAAACTCAATTTCCAAACCTCTACAGATGCTTCATATGGATCTACTCGGACCAACAAATGTCCAGAGTATTGGAAAGAAATCTTACTGTTTAGTCATCATTGATGATTTTTCAAGATTTACTTGGGTTTATTTCTTGCATGCAAAATCTGAAACTGCTGAGTTGTTAACATATTTTATTATTAAAGTTGAAAACCAATTGGAATCAAAAGTAAAAATTTTGAGAAGTGATAATGGAACCGAATTTAAAAATGTTAATGTGGATTCGTTTTGTGCAGTAAAGGGGATTGCGCGCCAGTATAGTGCTCCACGAACTCCTCAGCAAAAGGGAGTTGCGGAACGGAAAAATCGGACACTAATTGAAGCAGCAAGATCCATGCTAGCAAATGCTAAACTTCCTATAACATTTTGGGACGAAGCAATTGCAACTGCCTGCTTTGTACAAAACAGAACACTATTGGTTCAGGATGAACATAAAACTCCTTACGAGTTATTATTCGGGAGGAAACCAAATATTTCTTACTTAAAAGCTTCTTGTTGTCCTGTTACGATTCTTAATTTAAGTGACCATCTCGGCAAATTTGAGTCAAAATCTGATGACGGTTTCTTTCATGGATATTCATCAATGTATAAAGCATATCTTGTGTTTAATAGACGTACTAATGTTGTCCTTGAATTTGTAAATGTACAGTTTTTAGAAAACTCCTTTCCATCAGTGGCTCATGGTCCCAACTGGTTATTTGATTTAGATTCGTTATCCAAATCTTTAAACTCTAACTTGTTTGATTTTTCAGGAAAATCAAAGAAGGAACCAGGAGATTTAGGATCTTTCAGTGACAATTCAGACAATGATGATGATGATAATCTCAATTCAGAGTATCCGTTCATGTCTTTTCGTGATCCGCATGTTGAATCCTCCAATCATTCACAAGGTCCATCCGTTTCTCAAGAAGCTCGGGAATCCAACAATGAAGCAGATCTTTCAAATCAGCAAAATTCTCCTAATGATGGTGGATCTGTTCACAATCAACCATCATCAGATCCGAATGGTGAAGTTACTCCGGAATCTCTCGATTACTTCATCAATTCACCAGAACAAGTTCCTAATTTTACTCCGCACACTTCTCGAAGAACATTTCAGAAGCTTTGCAAGATAATAGCTAGATAGAAGCTATGCAAGAGGAGGTGCTTCAGTTCAGAAAGCAAGAAGTATGGAAATTAGTGGACTTACCTGAAGGAGAAAATGCTATTGGCACAAGATGGTTGCATAAGAACAAGCCAGATGAATGTGGCATTGTTGTTAGAAATAAAGCGAGACTAGTTGCGCAGGGATACACTCAAGAAGAAGGTATTGATTATGAAGAAGTGTTTGCTCCAGTCGCTCGACTTGAAGCAATTCGCGTTTTTCTTGCATATGCCTTATTCATGAAGTTCAAAGTGTATCAAATGGATGTTAAAGGTGCATTTTTGTATGGACCAATTACCGATGATGTGTACGTTAGGCAGCCTCCAGGATTTGAAGACCCTGAGTATCGGCATTGTGTATACAAATTGAGCAAATCCTTATATGGTCTATATCAAGCTCCAAGGATTTAGTGTGAGACGTTATCAAAACATCTACTAGGACATGGTTTTACAAGAGGACAGATTGATCCAACTTTATTCATGAAGCGGGAAAATGAAGACTACTATGTGTTCAAGTATATGTGGATGATATCAACTTTGGATCAACAAGTCTATCCATGTGCAAAGAGTTCGAGGAAATAATGAAGTCCAGATTTCAGATGAGTTCGATGAGGGAAATCCATTTCTTCCTTGGATTGCAAGTAAAACAGTCAGCCGATGGAATTTTCATCAATCAATCAAAGTTTGTGGACAATCTGTTGAAGAAATTCAAGTTGCAAGACTGTCAGACTATTAGAACTCCTTCTGATGTCAACTGCAAAATCAAACCTGATCCAAAAGGCAAATCTATTGATCAAACACTGTACAAATCAATGATCGGTACGCTGATGTATCTTACTGCATCAAGACCAGACATCATGTATGATGTATGTGTATGTGCCAGATACCATTCTATTCCTAAAGAGTAGCACCTGATCGCCGTCAAACGTATATTCAGATATCTCAAAGGGAAACCTAATCTCGGTTTATGGTATCCTTATGAAGGCAATTTTGAATTATATAGTTATTCTGATAGTGATTATGGTGGTTGTGCTCTTGAGAAGAAATCAACCACATGTGGATGTCAGTTTCTAGGTCCTCGTCTAGTCTCTTGGCAATGCAAAAAAGCAGACCAATGTTTCCGTATCCACTGCTGAAGCAGAATACATTGCTGCATCTGCAGGATGTTCTCAAGTTTTATGGTTACAGAATCAATTGCTTGACTGCGGGTTTAATTTTCTCAAAACTCCTATTTACATAGACAATACTGCTGCAATGTTAATTACTGCTAATCCAGATTCTCAAAGGGAAACCTAATCTCGGTTTATGGTATCCTTATGAAGGAAATTTTGAATTATATAGTTATTCTGATAGTGATTATAGTGGTTGTGCTCTTGACAAGAAATCAACCACAGGTGGATATCAGTTTCTAGGTCCTCATCTAGTCTCTTGGCAATGCAAAAAGCAGACCAATGTTTCCGTATCCACTGCTGAAGCGGAATGCATTGCTGCATCTGCGGGTTGTTCTCAGGTTTTGTGGTTACAAAATCAATTGCTTGACTACGGGTTTAATTTTCTCAAAACTCCTATTTACATAGACAATACTGCTGTAATGTTCATTGTTGCTAATCCTGTTCAACACTAAAAAAACAAAACATATCGAAATTCGATATCATTTTCTCAGAGACAACTCTGAAAAAGGCTTAATAATTTTGATTAAAGTTCATACCGACAAACAACTGGCAGATCTTTTCACAAAATCCTTTTTCTCAGGACGGTGTGAATATTTAATTCAATCCATATGATTAATCAATCATGATTAATTCTCTTTTGAAGAAAACAAAATATAAAATCAGAAAAAATAAAATCCAAAAATATAATATGTCGTTGTCATTTATTGTTTCCCATTTCTTTTTGTTTATGCATTGTGTGCTTGCATGAAAAAGAAAAAGAAAAATAAAAAAGAAACATCATGTCATAAGAATCTGATTTGCATAAGTGAGAAATGATAGATATACTAAGTCTTATCTGCTACATCATTTTCAATAATAAAGACTTATAAGTGTTAATTGATGTGCGAGATGGCTCATGCAATTAAACTGAAAAAGTAGGTTCATTGTTGACAAATACAAAGCTTAATGATAGTTGTGTTAAGTTCCATTGTCATACATGTTTAATTATATCTCTTTTGATGAACTGCTAGTGATGCTCATCGAACATCATCGGGTAATGATGCAATATAATTCAGTGTGATGAACCGCATCTGTGAGCTTCTTTGTTGTGGTATCCACAGACCTGAAGTCTTACATGAAGTCTCTTTTGAGCTTCAAGGTGCAACAAAAGATGTTTTCCCGGCCAAACTCTCCGGCCACCGTTTCCGGCAGCTCCGGCGACTCTGGCGACAACCCAAACCAACAAATTTACACCGTTTGATCCGATTAGACCATTTTTCCACCTTTATGCATAGGATTCGAAATTAAAACTGCCATATAATTCGGTTTATCGCGATTTATATTCAAACAAATCAAAACCCGTTTCCCTCAGCGTTAAAAAAAATCAATTCAGATTAATCTTGAACTGAACTCAAATTAATGATATCCAAATCGTTCCTTCACTCAACCAGGACATGAAACTCGGATAAATATAACAAACACTTCGAGAATCACTGTGAACTATGGCTATCTGTAATCACAAACAACTCGAAATCTATTTACCCTATTCGCCAACAAATTTATGTTAAATATGTCGTTTAAAACAATCGCACACATCCATCGAACCTTTCTTCAACATTAGTAACTCCATAGCACCTCAAACACATTCATTGATCTCAATTTATCTTCGTCTCTGCTCATTGCTCGTTCATCATCATTTAGGTATTATCATCATCGATTAACATGGGGCTTTTGATATTCGATTATGATCCACTGTTTCTGAGTCATAAATTTTATTGCATCACCTCATCTGAATTATTATCAAATCGGTCAAACAGTCGCATACTCTTCCTCTTATCTTCATATTAATCTTGCATCAATTCAGGTAACAAAATACCTCCTTCTACTCGTGATCTCATGATGAATATCATGGTATATGTGATTTCAATTACGGATTAGATCTAGTGTTCAATTTTGGTGATGTTGATTTTAGGGTTCATATAGGAAGTTGGGTTTAATGAACTAACCGTTTATAATAATTTTGTTTCTGATTATATCAACAGAAGTCAAGTTAGCCTGATGGTTTAAGTTTGTTTGTATATAACAAAAGGTCTGGGGTTCGAGTCCTAGGGCCTGTTCTTCATTATTTTTAAGTTTTCATTAAATTCTTAATTACTAATTACCATTAAATCTAGGGGTGTTCAAAAAAACCGAAATCCGAAAAAATCCGAAAACCGAATCGTATCCAAAACCGAAAGCAACCGATCCGATTCCTTATTCGGTTATTCGGTTCGGTTTCAACCGTATCCGAATTCCTTATTCGGATTTTCGGTTCGGATTCGGATGTTAAAAATTAAAAAAGTCGGGTTATTCGGTTTATTCGGTTAACCGTTTAAATCGAATAAAAATTAACCCATTATACAACTAATGAACCAATCCCTTGTGTTTAGAGCCCACTTAAGTTGAGCCCACTTATAGTCTTATAATCCTAAACCACTTTACAATTTACCAATTACCAGTACATGACTAGTTCACTTTATCAAACCCTAGATTACTTTAAGGCTCTAATCGAGCAGCCGCACACCAGGGAAGAAGAGCAACAATCTTTGAATTGAGGAGCAGACAACCATCAGTTCATCACGTGAACATTAGTTATACACCGAAAAAAGTATGCTTTTGAAAATACTCGGCTATTATTGTTCGTTGTTTGTATACGTTTTTTGGATTTTGTTGTGAATGGTTCCTTGTAAAGTGTGAATTTAACAAATAGATGAGTAGATTTAGCTTAAACTTTGAAGTTTGAAGTATTGATTATTGAACACTGCACAAATGGTGTAGCATAATGTCAAAAAGAAGTTGGTTTGATAAAAAAATTGGTAGAAAGTAGAAACACACTATGTTTAAAAAATGAATAATTACTGGTAGAAACAATGATCATATATTAACTTGTTATTATTTTGGTTTTACTTGGTTGTTAATCATGGTTTGATAGTTATTACAGATTGCTAAGAAATGTCTATGGAAGGTGATTCAGATGCAAGTAACTTAAGATTCGGGTTATTCGGTTAATTTCGGTTAGACCCGAATCTCATCCGAATTGAATTCGGTTGAGATTCGGTTCGGTTAAGAATATGACCAATTCGGTTCGGTTCGGATTTGGATATAAAACTGCAAATTTCAAATCCGAATAAAGCGATCCGAATAACCCGAATAAACCGTAAACCGAACCGATGAACAGCCCTAATTAAATACTTTTGTTAACTAAAAATTAAATTCTTTAATTTATGAAATACACTATACACGACTAAATATATATAAATATAAATTAATATGTATAAGATTATTTTTTTTAAATTTGGATTTTTAGATTTTTTCGTGCCGAGTTCTTGCGTTTTTAAACGTTGATAACGTGCAAAATATACATAAACCCCATGTTGCATTTATTTACGTTTCGTGTCGTTTCGGTTCAGTTTTTATATCATTTTCGACACAACTGATATTTTTATGTTTCGTAGGTCCCATGTTGATAAAGAAACGGATAGATCGTGAAAAATCGAATTCATAGGCGAAAATGGGGCGCGAAACGGAGTTACGAGCGAGCCGGTACGCGAAAACGAAGAAAGTTTGGGCTTTTCTTGGCCCGGTTCGCGATATAAACACTTCTTATGAAACTCTAGCCTCCTAGAAACCCTAGGGGACGAAATTGGAGACAAAAAAAGGCTGCAAAAAGGGTTCGGACGGCTAAGAAGACGAAACGAAGTGAACGGGAACGCGTAGGATCAAAGGCTTCATCGTGATTCTTCCGGGTTTCATCTTTCTTTCGTTTTTCTCTTTAATTCTATCATGTCATACACTTTGAATCTTGTTTTTTGATTATGAACATGCGTGGCTAGATACTTTAAAACTACCTAGGTGTTTGATGATTCATTAACTTGGTTTGATTTCATGTTTGGTGATTCTTGGTTTTGGATTATTATGATTATTTAAAGTTTCAATCTTTTTACTAACTAATGCGTTATACATGTTTATATTTGTTTGATTGGTTTTGTTAATCCGTGTTCCCTTGGTAATTGTCTATGTTACGGAATAGGGTTCGTTATAGTCATTTACTTGCGTTGTGGTTGTTTATGGTTAACCTGCAGTAAAACCATATGATTAACAATATTAGTCTAATTAATAATAAATGTGTTAGCCAACTTAGAAATCCGTGAGGTAATAGGTTGTTAAATTAATTGGTTTGTTTGAAATGGCTTTAGAGTCCGTATCGTGAGATAGGTTTCTAATGTAGGTCAATTAATCATAATCAGATTAGATAACCGTGAGGAAATTTAATCCCGTAATCGGTGTGATAATAATTTAATCGTGACACTCTAGGTTTCTTCTCGAGAAGGGTCGAGGGTATTAGTTAGCGTCACCTTTAAATGAATATTTTTAGATCTCGGTTCCATAATCATTAATCCAAACATGAATGATAACTAAAGTTAACGATGATTCTAGCCTAGGTGGTTTGTTTTCTCTAATCTGTTTTAAACCTGTCTTTAAATCGTCAGTTTCCATTTTTAGTAAGTTTTCTAATTTAGAAAGTTTCTATTTTTAGTAAGTTTCTATTTTCAGTAAAAAACCCCCTTCTTAAATAATCTTTTAATTAAAGTTCGTGTCTAGTTTAGTTAAGTCTTGTCTAGTTAATTAACGTAGTATATAGAGTCTGTGGGAAGACACCCAGACTTACTTAAGCTATATTACATTCGACCGGTCCACTGCCGGTTATGTGTAAGTTAGTTAGTTTGTCTAGGTTTTATAAATTTAAAGTTTAGGTGTTTTTAGTGTTTATTTTTATATATAGTATTGCACGCATCAAACGTTAATCACAAAAAGTCAAAATTTTATACTATGAAAGTCTAAATAAATTAATTTATGTTTGAATTTTAAAGTTTGATAGTCTCGAGATTTATTTAACCATGCTTAGTTATATTTTTATCTATGACTATGGTAATGATATTATTTAAAGGATTAAATTTTGTAAGATTAGTTTTTATAAATAAATATCTAGATATCGTATCGGTCATGTCATTTGATGGAATAATAATTTTAATAATTTCATAAGGAGTTCAACTTTATATACAAATTCACTTGGTGTTTTACATATTTAAATCATTGTTATCAAATTTATTATTATTTAACTCTTTTATTTAAATCAATAAATTTACTTAAACCCAGATTTCCGATTAGAACCTTAGATTCCTGGATCATTTTAGTTATCAATCAAACATAAGATGGCATCCTTTAGGTGGTCCTTAAGGAGTTTTCCTGGTCCCTCTATTCAAGTCTTATTTCATTTTGTTTTCATCAAATCAGTTATCAGGTGAGTATTCATAGCCTCTTTTCTTGTTTTCAATTTGGGGTGATATCATGTAACCTATTTAATCAGATTTCGGTTATTAGACTTCAATTTATCAGTTATATCATGTTATCATTGAAACAATTCATGTTATGGCTTTGCTTGCAAATTATGTGTTCATAGCCTGATAGCAGTTTTTGTGCAAAGCGTAATCATTAATTTGTAGAAACCGACAATTACTAATAGTAGATCTATTGGTCAAAGGACTCACCCCTTGATTCTTGGGTGATTATAACTGAGTATCATTATCATGTGGACCCCCCTTTATCATTCCTTCAAGGTTTGATTATGCGTTATTATCTTGTATGTACATATTTGCATTTATAAGTTTTGACATAACAACCTGAATTGAATTTTTATCATTGTACTTATATGTACTTCAAACCTATGTTTACTCACCAACTAATTCGTTAGCTGATCAATTATCTTCACATGATTTCAGGAGAAGCAAGTTAGGAGACTTTGAGATGCCACACGACTAGGGATTTGAACCTAGTTAATTAAATAAAATAAAGTAGGTTATTTCAGTTGTTTCTGTTTGAATTATTTGTTTGTTTCATTTGGATTATTTGTTTAATCCTGTTTGGATAATTGAATTTTAATAATATTTAAACTATTTTAAGTACCATGAGCTAGAACAATCATCCACTTTCGTCCGCCTCGATGATTCCGCCATAGGTCGGGATGTGACATGGGGATCCTTGGATACATTGGGGAATGGCGGCTACCGCCGGTCGTTTAGGAATTGGGGTTTGTCGTTTTCTATAAAACATAATAAGGTTTAGGGTTTTTAAAATATTTTTTTAATTTATAAAAATCAATAATATAAATGTAAAATATCGGTAGTTCGAATATCCAAAGTATAAAAAATTTTGAAAATCAGTATCTGAATCCGAAAATTCAGATATTAATTTTAGGTATTTCTATTTTGGATAATTTGGTTTCATATTAAGATATTTTTGTGACCCCTAGTGGTGGATGGTGGTGGTTGGCAATGTTTGCCTCATGTGGCATGTGATTGGTGTTAGTGGTAGGTGTTGGTTGACGTTTTAGGGTTAAGGGGAGTTTATTAGGACAATTGTAAATATATGTCTTAACCATTCAACAACATCTTATTATCTAATCATTAATAGGTCAACTTAACTATTAAAAAAAATATTTTTGTGAACCAAGCACCTTACCTCTCAGGGAACCCGAAGTGCATCGTGAGCTCCTCCATGAGATTCACGAGCTCGCGAGCTCTGCGGCATGGGTCATGTGAGCTCAATCCATAAGGAAATCCACGAGCTACCTAGCTCGTTTCCAAGCTCGCGAGATAGCATTAAATGCGAGGATGTTATTTTTTGTTGGAAAATAGGATTCTAAAATTTGAAGCATTGTTTCGTCATTTGGAGCACCTGTTTGAGGTAACTTTTACATTAATCGGTTCGTATCCTCCTCTCGATCAAAAGCCCTAAAACATTAGTTTGAATTTCGAAAAATAATTAACGACGTTAAGTGTTTTTTAACTAGTGCTCTTTAAAAAAATATTTTTAAAGTTTGGATCTCTACCGAGAATTTTCTCAGTTGGGATTTACCGGCCAATAGATGAAAGTTCGTATTTTTAAAATCCAAAATTCATTTTTTGTTTGATTTAACTTTTTGTTTAATATGAAAAAGGTTGAAGGGTTTAATCTTGTGTGTGTCCATCTCCCAAGAGCTTATAAGAGTCGAAAAGTGGTAAAGTGACATGACACATCTCCATTAGAAGGGGTTTAAGAATTGAAGAGCTCACTCATGGGCACTCCTAGCACCCTTAGAGCACTCACAGCTGATTCCCTATACTAATGTGAGTGTGTTTTGCATGCTTTAGAGAATTGTTGTGAGTTGAAAAGAGACAAAATATTTATCGAAATCACTGTTCATCAGTATATTTGAGAAATCCATTATTCTCTCATATAATTTTTAGTATTTTTTTAAAGTGGTTGTGAATGGAGGAAGAAAAAATTTAATGATATAATAGCATAGAAAGTTAATTGAAAAAATATGTAATAATTTTTAGTGTAATTATACGAATGGAATAAGAAATTAGATGTGAATGCTCTTAATAATCTAGAAGCAGCCTAATTTAATCATACTAATAAGGAGTAGTTGCATTTATCCTCCTCTAAACTTGCATAATAGCATATTCACTAACGTATGAGTTTTTAATGGAGAATATATAATGCTTTATTACTTTTGAAACATTATTTGAGGAGGTATGAAATTATGCAACTTTAGGGCATTCACTAAGGAAATCAAATCTTATGAGCGAGGTCTTTATGTTTTATAGAAAATGGTGTTGAGAGGTTGTGAATGGATGAGAGATAAAATGTTACCGTTAAAATTCATATTTGAAAATCTACGTGAAATTATATGGACTAGGAAAGTTCACGTGAATGTCGTAAGAGCAGCCTACAAGCTCCCAGGGCTCAGGATTTCCTTGTCTTCAACCCTATTAGGATTGGGCCATCATATGTCAATATTGGAATTCCGTGCTATCCTTAAGTACCGACTAACGATCCCCTTATTTCTAGATGATGAGCCTTGCCCTGTTTGTCACAAGGTTAATTTGAATTCTTTTAGAGATCAAGTGGTCCATTGCAAGGAGCTACCTAGGTTTAAATAAATACATATTTTGGTTAGGGATGTTCTATGCAATGTTCTTAAACAGGCTGATATTTATGTTAAAAAGAGGATCATGTGAACTTTTTGACGGATCCACTTAAGGGGAGGTCTACTCTATGACCATCTTATATTCTCGTGTTTAGGTGGGTAGATGGAAAAACGCTTGCGTGGACCTTACGAGTGTCTCTCCTCTTGTTGGACTAATAAACAATGGATTTATTATAGGTCAGGCTAAGTTGAAAGCGAAATTAAACAAAGTTGGTAAACACAAGAAAACTTGTTTAGACAATCAAAATGTGTTTATCCCCTTTGTTTTTTATACTTTTGGTATCTTATCCCTGGAGACAGTGGTTTTCTTGAACAGGGTTCACTGGTCGTGCTTAGTAATTTATTGACCTCCAAGGCCCAAAGCTTTGTTTTTAGTATGATAGGTTTTTTTATCCAAAAGGGGTTACGAAGCAACTTGTTGCTCATTTACCCGTCATTTTATTGTAAAAGCATAGTTGATGTTACATAAAGTCATTACATTACATTAAAAAAGGTTATTGGATTTTAATACTTCCAATAATGAGATATTGACTGTTGTCACTCTCAACTAAAACTCTCACACTCAACTTAATATTTCAATTATTGTGTCTATCCGTTTTTATCCATGTTAATTTTTTTTTATTTTACGTGACATGTTTACGTGACAATAAATGATAGTGACACACCAAATGTAATGTTAAACGGGAGTGAAAGTGGCGAAAAAAATATGAAGAGAGGGTTTGACGTTGTGTCGCTTTTAGAATAGATTGACTGTCTGTCACGCCAAATCAAACTCTCCAACATTTTGATATCATGACTTGTATCGCAATCTTAAACTTGAAACGTTGCTTTTGAATCTTGATAATATATATATGATGAACAAGAAGGGTCTCGCCATTTTGTTGCGTTCTAAAATGAGGCCGCTCTCCCCTGTTTCTGTAAGCACTTACCTTCCTTTTCTTTTCTTTTCTATGCAATTTCAATTCTTCAAGCCCATTTTTAACTACTTGTTACATGGAAATTGCAATTAATGAAATTGGCGATTAAAGTGTCGTTGATCAAAAGCAATTAGGTTTTAATATTTTCTAACTATCTGAGCCAACATTGTTGCTTGAATTCAACTTCTTTTTTCTTGAACAAACAATTTGATATAGCTGTAACTTTTAGGTTTCACTTAATGTCTTGAAACTTTATATTGCCTACCTAGTTATTTATTGTGTGGTTTTAGACCATGTGTAGTGGGGCGTTTTTGGGCGTTTTATCACTCAAAAACGCCCCATTACAGCCCAAAAACGCCTCATTCCCACTACACAGGAGCGCTTTGGGGCGCTTTGAGGGCTAAAATCCTTCTTGGCGCCGTGTAGAAGGCGCCCAAATCTGATGTGGACCTGCATGGGGGCTCTTTGAGAGCTCACCACTACACATGGTCTTATAAATAAACTAGAAATATATGTATTTTACCTGATGTCGATCTGCATTTATTTATTTTTTTGTTTCTGGGTAGAAGAAAGTTACTCAACTGCAACATGCTCCTTTGGATGGGAAAATACCTGCCGATCAAAATGCCGCGGTTAAGACCCCAAGGTTTTGTTATTGCATTCAAGAAATAGAAATTATTTTTCCTGTTTTAATGCAATTCTAATCCCTTTAAAATACTTTCAGAGATTTTGGGCAAGTAAGAGAATCAATGCATTCAGTCATATCGATGAACAAAAAAGAGATATTAGATACTGCGCTAAATGACTTCTCGGAGGTTAAAAATACATTCCGTCTGTTTTCGTTTCAAATTTCATGTAGGTTGCTGTTTCATAACGGTATGACTGTGGTGAAACAGGGTTATTTTAGTCTTTCGCAAGAGAACCGTCACAAATTACTACTCATTCTTGCTCGAGAGTATGATCTGAATAGGACTAAAGTTCGGGATTTGATGAAGCAGTATGTTGGTCTTGAGATCCCTAGTGGTGAGTCTTCTTTTGTTACAACTATTAATTTTGGTTTACATTCTTTGGCTGTAAAATGAGTAACTATCAGGTGATGAAACTGATGAGCATGGGCATGAAATAGAAAGTCAACTCTCTGCTTTCTATAGAATTGAAAGAAATCTGAGACACGCCCTTAAGCCAATGTATGAGACTCTCTTCGAAAGGCTCAACACACATCCTGGTGGTTTGAAGTTTTTGGCTACTGTTCGTGCTGATATTTTATCAATTATCGCGTAAGGTTATGCCCAAAACTGTTGTTATTTGACCTCTGAATTCTTATAAGCTGTGGCCTATAATAAGGTTGAATGATCATGAGGCCTTTGATTGCTATATATAGTTTCATAACAGCTTTTTACATTTGAAATATCATCAAGTGCGGTTATTTTATTTGCTCAAGTTGAGTTGCTTATGTTAACTATTTAGGGATGAAAACATTGCATCAGTACGAGCTCTTGACTCTTATTTGAAAGAAAAGCTTATTACATGGCTAAGTCCTGCCAACCTGGAGCTTTACCAAATTACTTGGGATGATCCTGCTTCTTTGTTAGAGAAGATTGTAGCTTACGAGGTTTACATCTGTTACTGCATTTCAATTTAGTTATTTTGATTTACTTGATATTTTAATCTTTGTGACTTTAATAATATTCACAGGCTGTGCATCCTATCAGTAATCTTATAGACTTAAAGAGGAGACTGGGGCTAGGGCGCCGTTGTTTTGGATACATTCATCCATCTATACCTGGTCAGTCTTCTCGTATCAAGATTTAAAGAAAATAATGAGTAGTTTTATTATATAAAAAAAGGGAGCATACCCTTTTATGGCATATTTCTCATATTTCATATAATTCTAAATTCAAAGGTCGGTGACACCCCGACACGTGTCACCGACCGATTCGCCGTCTTATTTTCTTATTTTAAACTTTTACGTATTTACGATTTTGACCTCCCGACTTTTATATGTTTACGGTTTTAACCTCCGACCTTGACATATTTACGTTTTTGACCATCGTCTTTGATTTGTCACTTTACAACTTTGAACCGTTACTTTACTTTGACATATTTACGGTTTTGCTTCCGACTTTGACATTTAAGTCTAGGTATTTTTCCGTCTTTTAATATGCGACTTTACATTGTAACGTACGAGACATGAATTTTTTTACGTGTTTACAACTTTGACCATACTATTCTACTTTAACAAATTTCTGACATTACAATGCCATTTTGACTTAGTTTAATTTTGACATTTACGTTTGTTATATACACGTCTTTTAATATGTTACGAATTATGACTTTGCACCGTAACGTGCGAGACATGAAATTTTTTTATCAACGCGTATGACGAAGTCACATACGCGAGACCTGGCCGCCGCAACGCGCGGCCCGGCGTAGAAAGCTAGTTTCTTTTGTATTTGATTCATTAAACCCCCTTTGTAGGACAAAATGTCTTTATAGTAGGAACACTCTGAACCTGAAAATTGTAGTCGTCTTTGAGTTAATAACATGACTAGTATCTAATCTTGTTGTCAGGTGAACCACTTATATTTATTGAAGTTGCACTTATGAAGAATATAGCTTCTAGTATACAAGTAAATGTTTCTTCTTAATCATTTTATATCTTACTATTTTCTTTAGTAACCGGTTCTTGCTGAATTCCAGGAAGTCTTGTGGCATGATCCTCCAACACCTGAAGGTGAAGCAACTACTGCATTATTCTACTCCATTTCATCAACTCAGGTAACACTCATTTTTGTTTCACAATATTGGTATTTATAGTTGTTCCGGTTAGTTAACTTCATTTCTACGCAGTTAGACAACGATAATGATTTCTTTCAATTGACCAATATGGATAACTTTTGATATTGGCAGCCTGGCTTAGCAGGAATCAACTTAGGAAAATTCCTCATCAAACGAGTGATATATCTTGTGAAGAAAGACATGCCAAATATATATGTAAGTTGTCTAAATCAATATATAGCCTTCATTGCAAAACTAATTTTAGTGCTTATTATCCGTCAAAGGTGCTGCAGCTTTAAAGTGTTTGTTTAGAAACTATCCCTTGATTTCTGACACTACACATATTCTTTATAGAATTTTGCAACATTAAGCCCTATACCAGGCTTCATGCAGTGGCTCCTATCTAAGTTGGCATCATCTGAGAGATCTGGCCCCATTTTCTGTGAGAACATCCTTAAACCTGAGGAAGAAAGAGCACTGATGGATGCATGCATGTAAGTTGAATTTACATGCTGTCTTATTATTACTATTTCTATCATCGCCTTTTCTAATGTGAGAAGAAATGAAAACATGGTTGTGGGCTCTGCTTGTTGTTTTTCTTGTAACACTTTTTTGATCCTTTCATTTTAGACTAAAAAATAAGATATGTTCTAGGGACTCCACGACAGGGAAGAATGGGATGGAAGTGTTGTTGCTCTTGTTGACATCAACAAACCATGAGTGGACTCAATCTGATAGACTGACAACTTTATTAGAACCAATTCTACTAAGACTCTGTGCCAGGTATGTTCTATTGTCTTTTATCAAGTCGTGATAGTTTATAAAAAGGATAAAACCTACATTAATTTGATGAGTTATGTTAATTCACTTTGTTAAACATGGCAGGTACCTTACACTTGAGAAGAAGAGAGGGAAAGCTTTAGATTCAGTTGCCAATTTCCACTTGCAAAATGGAGCTGTATGTTGAAAAGAATGAACGATTTAGGATCTATTGTATTCTCCTTTATATATATATTTAATCAGCCATTGCTGATAATCATTTACAGATGATTGGAAGATTAAACTGGATGGCCGATCGATCAGAAAAGGGTTTAAGTCAAAGTGGAGGAATTATGGTAAACTACATTTACAGGTAACTAAAATATTTAAACTCTTGTATGAGTTTATAAAAAACTGGGATAAGTAAGACCAACCATACCTTTAGTTTGGCCGATTTCAAATAGTTTTTTCATAGTTGTCAATGGCGCTAGGCGCACTCAAGGCACAAAGGTATCCTTTGTGGCCTAGGCGCAAAAAGAGCACGAGTCAAAAAGGTGCACAAATAGGAGACACTAAAAACTATTTGTAATAGACATAAAAAGTATTAAAAATATAAATTTTCATAAATACTATTTCCCTGTGATGCACCTCACCTGATGAGCGCCTAGCTTTTTATTTTTTCTTTTCCATTGTCAAATCAAGAATTCAAAGAATTGTGCAGAACTTTTAAACGTGGAGCAAAATAATCTCACTTGTAAAAACATATTTGCAGTCTAGACAATATTGAAGATTATGCTCAAGGATATTTCAGCACAGGCCATATCCAAGTTTCTTCTGATTTCCATCACCATATTGAGGTAATATCTTACATATCATAAAAACCGCGACCTCTTTCTTTCACTCTATACGCGCGCGCACACACACACATAAATGTTTTAAAGGTATGTCATCAACATATTACATATTTCCGGTTTGTATCTACCAGAGAGAAATAAAGATCCAATAAGTAAGGCACTAATTGGTGATGGAGAAGAATATGTTTGTCTCCTCATACAGCCATACAGGTACTTACTATGTACCCAACTTCTGTAAATACTGTAATATTTGCCTTATATTTGAATAAAGTTTGACTTGATGCTAATGTTGTGCATTACATAAAATGTATAGACATAATTGTATGCCACTTAATGGAAACCAAAAAAGCGTATTATCCATCAGATGGAAACTTTATTTTTCATTTTCTAAATGACTTGTTTCCAACACATAATCCCTCATAATTTTTGTGTTAGAGTCATCAGCCATCTGAAAACAACAAAAATAAGAATGTCAAATTGAAGCAAAATAACTAACATATAACAGATGACAAATTTTACCTTTCTAGCTAATTTTTCTAAATTGTCCCACTCGAAATCTCTTTTGCAGTATGCAGAGCGAACCTAAGTAAAATTTAAGTATTTTATTAAATAGGCATAAATTTAGTGCATTTAGCAGAAGAATTAACTTAAATACTTACCTCCAATATTCTCATAGCTATAAAGGGGGAAGCATCATGTGAATCCAATCAATCAAAAGATAAGAAAATTTCCAATAGTTAGAACTCTTATACAACAATATAAGAATGAAATTAACTCTAAATAGTAATAGTTGACTTTTTTAAAGTCAAACATACTACTCTTTAACGAAACATAACTGATAATAGAACAATATTATAGTAGTGTACCAAACATAAGGAAAGCAAAATAGACGGTGCTTATAAACCAAAAGATAGGAAATCATATATCGATTTCGAGTTCTAATAATTCTCCCCCTATTCCAATGTATTTTTTTTTACTTTTCCATAATTATAGTTAATCTAGGAATTATCAAATAATGTTTCTCCTTAAGCACCCCTCATCTACTTTGTTTCTCCAAGCAGTTAGTTCAAAGGTTGCATAACTTACAAAGGTTTATGAAGGATAAAATCTATGCTGTGTAGCAACTAGGAATTGACTATACTAGTTTCTAAAGATGGAAATATAGGCTCATAGTATGATGCCTCTAATGGGTTGAACATGTAATATTCAGCTAAAGTTGTAGTTCAGAAATGAGGAAATACCCAGGGTTTTATGTCTTGATGATTCGCGCATTAACGCTGCGCAAAATTTGTCACCATCGTTCACCGAGTGTCTATCCAGAAATTCCATCAACTCTTTATAGGCCTCTAGATTGTAACTCTGTTCTGTCAAACTATATGTCAAACCAAATGTTGCATTTCTTTTCGTACGTTAATGTTTCATTTTGACATTGAAAAGTTGTCATTATTTCTGAACTTCTAAAATCATAGCAATAAAAAAGTCAGTTATGTGTGAATATTTCTAGGAGGAAGAACACACCTCAAGCTGTGCAGTGACAACCCTGATTGCAACATATGTAAAGAAATTGTGAAGGTTTTTTGCTGCTTTGGCTTCTGGTGATTCTTCTCCAAATCCTATCATAAGTCAACATAAAAAAAAACCATAATTTAAAAAAATATATGTAATGTAATAAACTTTTCTACCCATCAAAAGTTAATATTCAAGCCAAGCCGAACCCAGTTGTGATTCGCTAAGACTCTTAACTCCTTTGGCTGGGTTACATTACATTGACAATGACCACAACTAAAATGAAAACAGGTGTCATACGGTTGCATGATATTAATCGATTAATCACTCATGAGATAGTAAAACAACAAGAAATTAACATGTCAACGCAACCAACATGTTCTCATCCACTGACCCTCAAATTTGTAATTTCAACTTGAATATGTTGTACTGCTTGTTTTTTCGTTGTGTTTATGTAATGCATATAACAAAAACAGACAGATTGAAAAGTTGCTTGCTTACCTGAGACATGCATCTTTTGACAATTTGAAAGCGTGATTTTAGATGTTTTGTTCCATTGTTTAAAAGTGAAAGGTAAAGCTCCAATGGTTATTGAATGGGGTTTATAAAAGAAAATAGAAAGGTGAAATGATGATGAAAGAATGGTTGAGGATTTCATAGTCAACAACAACAAGAGAAGGAATTGGTGATTGATTATATGAAAGTGGTTTGTTTTTGTGTTTTTTTTAATCAAGACTGATTGGATATCAGGATATGACGCAAAATATCTATTGTCTTAAATATCTATTGTTTCGCTTCCAACGGTCCACAAAAATTCTTCATACATTTTGGTCCCTATGATCCATGGGTCATGTCGGGCGCTCTCTCCTTTTCGAATGTAGTTTATTATTTTAGGTAGTGGTGCAAACAAAGAAAAACAAACCAGAACCGGATCCGTAGGTTTTACACTTTTACCCTAAACCGGGTTTTTTTTTAAATGATTTTTTACGCCTGAACCAAGAACCGGTCCTACCTGCAGGGTCTGGAATCTAGACCATAAACCGGTTTTTAAAAAGCACGGAACTTATTCTAAAAAGTCTAGAACATGTTTAAAAAAAGCTCGGAGCCGGTTTGTATTAAAGAAAATATGATTCTACTTTTGACTCTCGAGACTTGTATTTTTTACCATTTCATAGAGGTGGTATAATAATATGGACGTTTAAGCTTAATTCTAGTGGTGGATGTCCAAGTTTAGTTTTCACACTTGAATGTTTTCACACTTGAAAACGTTCAATGTATAGTTTTAAATTTTGTTTATTTTGAAAGATTTTACGTTTTTAATGTTATTGTGCTCTTTAGGTTAGTTACTAGTGTTTTAAAAACCGGTTCAAACCAGATGGTTAAACCGGTTGAAACGGTGGTTGTGAACATCAGTACAATTTAAGGCGGTGTAATGGGTGACCGACATGTATATTGAACCATCAAAATGTTCTTGTTGAACCGTTATACCAGTTTTATTTATCCCTTCTTTTAAAAACACCCCTAGTATTACAGGAATAGCCCCATCTATTGGTCACCAATCACCTCATCTATTAGTCACCAATCACCTCGTTTCTTGCTAGTTGTTACGTGACCAACCATCGATTAGTTTTAATATACAATATCGTATTGCTGGTTTTAGTTGTGACTCAACTAATTCTGAGTTCCCTCATAAAAAGTTTCTCCATTGAAGTTATTTGTTTTTTTAGTTTTCTCCGAATATCGTATTTGCATATATCAACATGAAATAAACAAAATGGTAAACTTTTTTAATAAAAAACTTTGTTGGAAAATCAACTACTTTTGATATTTTTGGGATTATTTTTCATTATGGGTTTACCTTTGGGTTATTTTTATTATTAAATCATGTATTTTTTTAAACATTTTTTTAGTTAAAGCTATATTTTTATATAACAATATGATAAATTAGTGATTCCAAGTCAACTGTCCGGTATAACCCGGTATTACCGACTGAACCATTTCTGAGCCCAATCAGGTATGATTAAAAAACCGGTTTTTAACACATTTGTTATTACTTATTTTTAAGTTTGAATACCATGAAACTTGGTTTTTCCCATACTTGTTTTGAATATTAGATTACTAGTTGCTAAATACCCGAAATCAGAACCGGTTTACAATACTCAGAACCGATTTTAGAATATCTTAAAGCGATTACACATGGTATGATTTTCTCCTAAGAACCGAAAGTGAAACCGGAACCAATTTGAAAATATCCTATTTTTTTGTACCCGCTAAGACCCAAAATCGATTCCATACCAGTAACTAGTAATTATAAAATAGTTTTGTTCACTTCTAATTTTAGGCAAATTAATTATTGATAATCCAAACTATAATTCATTACCAATAATAATCCATACTACTAAATTGGCCAATAATAATAATATCTTCTCATATTTATGCTTGATTTTCACTCGATTTTATTTATAATGATTATAAAAAACGAAATAAGGAGAACATACGAGTGAAGTTAAGTGGGAATCAAGTGTAATTTTAATATAAATTTATGAAGGTTATATGCTCCTAGGGTGAAATTATTATCGGCCAAACTTTTTTTTAACAATATTTAAAACTATCCCAATAAGAAGGAAAACCTACCATTTGGAAAACCATCTTTAGTTAGGATTTGAACCTCAAATATCTAGGATCTCAAACTCTTATCTATTACCCCATGCCAATGAAATAGAAGGCCAATTGCTATTGTCGGCCAAACTAATCTATGAATTATTATCGGCTCGTGGGTCAGACTTTGGATTCTTAAAATTAGTATGTTAAATTTTGGGACATTATAGTTAATTTAGATTTTAATGAGTAAACAAAAAATCCAACCCCTCTCATTGCTACGTATTTACGATAATAATAAGACTAAATCAGGAATATCGTCATTTAAAGTTTTTTTTAATAGCCACACGAGGCTCTGATCCCGATAAACCCCTAACTTGATTAATCGAGTACGGATAACCTCGCCAATAATGGGGTGTCTCTCTACGAGGTCAAACCCAAAGTTAGGCCCCACTAGTCCAGAGGAAACCTGCCGCCCAAAGACCCACTGCAAGAAAACCCTCTAGAATTCATACTCGAACTCATGACCTATGTCCACTTTGTCCAAGTCCTTCACATCCCCCATACCGTTGAGCTGTTGTGAAATTTATAAAACAGAAACTTTAAAAAAACGGCTTTCATTCATGTTTTTTTTTCAAAACATTTAACAGAATGAAATGGGTCTTGATAACGTAGGTCATTTGACCACATAGTTGAGGAGCCAGGAGCAGGAGCCGGAAGCCAAGTATAGCTATAGTACTGCTACAGTGATATGACAAAACTATGTTAACAAGTTATCCTAACATATCATGTCAAATATCTCATAAGATATTGCTTGCGAATACAAAATATATAAAGCATAAAGTAAGAAAAAGAACTTTCACCAAAGCTGCAAAAGCCTTTTACTGCATATTTCTGAGGTGCTGCAACTAGCCAGAATTAGAAGGTGCGACTGCCAAGACTCATGAGCTCCTGAGAATTTTAATATTGCTTTAGACAAAGAGTTGACAATACTCTCATGCTTTATCTATATAATTAACAAATCTTTGCTCCTACAATCACACAATTACAATTGGTGCCTACACTCCACTCTCATAAACCACAACACACTTATACCCCATTTCATACTTGAGGATCCATAACATCTTCACCACACTAGTTCATAATATCAAACCATGGACCATAGAACATCGTCACTACCATCATTGTCGTATTCTTGTTGTAGCAACAAGTGGCGCCCACCATGGGGCTTCGCTACTTAGAACAGATTCATGGTAGTTTCAGTCCCTGTTCCTAAGTTATCTCTTTTTATGGTCAAGGAAGACGGTCCTCTAGAGTCCAAGCCATATCCAAATCTCAACTAGTCGGTTTCTAGCCATACATTGGCTGAAGGGGTTGGTTGTATTGCTCCACCAACAGACGAAACTCTGGTCGAGCCGTCATTACAAGATCTACAATCCTTAAGATCTCCATCTCCTACGAGGGCAACAAGGTCTTTCACCAAAGAAAAATGTTTTGTACTTTTATTCTCCGTGGACACTGTAGACATACCTCCTGAAGGAACTAGATAACCCCCACAACTTCTACGCCTTCTAACACACTACGGTAACTAGGTACGTGTTTTGTGTAGAAAAAAGTTCAGATTTACTCAAGCATGTTAAGTATTTGTAAAATTCTCTCGATTATCTTCATTTTAGTAGTACATGTTAAATACTTGCAAAAACAAATCCATATAGCGGATATCCTCAACAAAACTCATTTTATGATTAAAAAAACATAAAAGGTATATTTTTTATTATTGTTACATGTGGTCACATTTTTACATGTACAAAACATAGGTAGTGTTCATTAGATTACGAAGTTATAATTTTGATCAGCTATGTACAAATTGTTAAACATAGTGTACCATATAAATCTGCATGATTCATGTTTCTAAACTTCAACTACTGACAAATCCATGAAGTTTTGTTAAAAGAAAATAAGTATACAAAATTTAAAAAGAGACATCACTTTTATGTTACTTTACTACACACTTTCAAAAGTAGAAAAGTATGTCTTCAGAAAAAAGAAAATATGATAGTTACAGGCAGAAAGTTACTCAACGTGGGTATACGAGCTTACTGTTCACAATAAATTTACAGCTACTCAACCTAGGTACATGAGCTTACTGTTCACCACAGCTTTACAGCTACTCAACCTGGGTACATGAGCTTACTGTTCACCACAACTTTATAGCTATTCAGCATGGATCAACGATCCTACAGCTCACTCCAGCCTTGCACTTTCTTAGCACGGGTAAACAAGCTTATTTGTTTATTGCACCTATACAAGCTTCATATTCAACTTTAGATATTTCATGCTCATTACAACTTTACAAGCTTCCTATTCACTACAACTTTAAAGATGTACAAGCTTCATGTTTATTGCAGCCTTAACACATCTTCAGCAAGTATATATGAAGCATTAAACTCACTGGCAAGGTAACAAAGTAAAACACCATATTCAACCGACATCTATAAATACGGTCGCGAGACATGAACTATAACATCGTTGATAGGCGGCCTCCCTACTTAGAAGCGAAACATTTAGCGACCTAAATATTTTCAGTCAGATGCACAATAAACACCGTTAACAGGAAACCACTAATGTAAGTAGGTGTTCTATCTATGTCAAAACACATATGACAATTTCTTGCTTCCATCTAACAGCTTCCAGCTAACAGTTTCTTGCTTCCAGCTGGCAGCTTCTTGTTTCCAGCTGACAGCTCCTTGCTTCTAGCCGACAACTTATTGCTCCCAACTTCTTGGTAATCTAGTAGTCAACAAGCCGAGAAGCAAAGAAGCTTCAACAACCAAATGTTATAAAAATTCATTTCTAACGTGAAAATACAAGGATTAATATCTATGATGGCCAAATACTAACATGGTAATAAGCTTACCCAGAAAGCAACAATATAAAAACATCCAAATAGGAAAGAAAAAAGCGAGAAGCCCGGAAGCTACACACATTAGCTTCTCAGCTCATAAACTCATAAGCGTCTTGCTACAGTATCCAAATATGCAACTCTTTGAAAACCACCATACATTGCCAAAACATCGATTCCTTGAAAAGATCAGCAGAGAAGAAAAACTCTCTTCAAATGTGTGATGTTAACCTACATAATAAAGGTAAATGTATGAGTTACACTAGCTAAAAGCAAACAAATGAGTGACCCAAAATAGACATGAAGTGTATAACTAAGCCATATTTAGATAACAACTACAAACAACGTGTCTTTGGTATCTTAAACATACTTGTGTTACACAAACAAAGCCATAATTTTTTTTGAACATTTTTACAAAAGCGACACATGTCTTAAGCTATAAATCAACTCATATCAACACGTGGCATACGAAACTTCTTGATGAAACAAAGAAAGTTGATAAAAACCATGTACATGAGTAATGCTACAAAGAAGTGAGTCGTGCTTGTTCGTGACAAAGACTTAAACGAGTAACCTCACGCGTGCAAGTTAGGGTCTATATCAAGCTTTCCTCACCCGATAGCAAACCTTATATTCCTTACGATAACCACGGTGTCAAGGAACGACATGATACAAATCACCAGCGAACATGGAAGGCTCTGTCTAAGACACTTCCCACTTTTGTTCAAATCAAATATCACCATATGCTCTTCCGGAAAAGTCCAAAGATAGGTGGAAAAATCCTTAAACGTGATGGACAAATCAGAATCAAGATTTTTGTCAAACGATCCTTTTTCTCTTAAAACATCACCGAACTTCCTTTAAAGGGAAGTAAGTGAAGATAATAACTTAGAAGACTACATGCACATGTTTACAAGAGCATTTGGGACCTAGAAATGAACCAATGTCGAACATTGCCAAACGTGCTTGTCATGAGAAAATGGTTATCAAGCTTTGCCAGTTTCATGATTGCACATGCTCAGCACAACTCTGGTTCAAGTACGCATAAAATCCCTTGGTAATCTAAACATAAGCTTTTTAACGAACTTCACTCAAAAGAAGCTACACGACATCTTACACCAAGATACGAATATAAAAGACCTTTGAAGCTTCACAAAAATATTAAAGAGTTGTCCTACAACGGAATAACTGAAAGGATAAATATACACGGCTCCAAAAACGTTGTCTAAAGGAGAAGACTGGTCTAGGGTGTAAATGATTCAAGCTGGCTCGCAAGATACTCGAGATCGACTCGTTAAAAATATCGAACGAGCCGAACCTAAACGAGCTTGAGCCCGAGCTTGAGCCTGAAATATGACTTGTTTAATTATCGAGCTCGAGCTTGAGCCTTCGATCCAAAGCTCGCGAGCCTTCACGAGCCCACTAGTATTTTACTTGATTTTTCATATGTTCAACAATTAATATATTTTCAGGTCATCCCTAACCCTTCAAACTATCTTGTTCATGTTTTCCCTCTTTTCAAAAGGTCCACTTTCAAGATTCATATTAAACCTAATTCCTTTCAATCATGTTTGTCGCAACCATCAAGTTTCACATGCCATACGGTCATTCAGTCGTCGTCCTTTCTGTTATCAGGTCATCATCGTTCATCACTCATTGATTCGGCTTTGTTTGTAAATTTTTAGTTTCATACTTCATATATTCATCTATCTCTTTAATAAATTGGTTTTAATTATTTAAATATTTTTGTTCTCGTTGTATTGTTTAAAATTTAGACGCCCATCGAAGGCAATAGAACATTTGCTTGCTCAATTTCTAGTTTTTGTTATACAAAATCGAAGCCTTGTTGAGATTTTAACGACCTTTTTATTAATTTAACGAGCCGAGCTCGATCATAAAAATATAGCTCGAACCGAGCTCGAGCTCGAGCTTTAGGTTATTTTAGTGAGCCAAGCTCAATTAGGGTCAGGCTCGGGCTCGGCTCAGCTCGTTTACACCCCTAGAGTGGTCGAAGACTTCAACAGAAGCATCACTGTAACAAGTAAAAAGCTTCCAAATGAGCCGACGAGTTCCCAATAAAGCAAACAGCTCAGAAGCCATGGTCGGACCTAATACAATTGGTGCCTTGTGTGAAGCGTAAAAAAAATGCCCCTTATTGTTTTTTGGTTAGGGTTCAGGGAAAACCTCATTGGAATTGATTTCTGAAAATTAAATAGGCCTCTACACGTTTAGGCTTATAGTATAAGTTCAAATGTTGTTTACTATTTTTTTTTTAAATAAATGACAAATGAGCTTTTTTTTCCTTTCAACTATTCTCCATAAATAGTGTCAAAACCAAAACATTTCAACCGGAGGATATAATAAAAACCAGCATATTTTTAACCACGTCAACTAACCTTTTTATAAGTTGTTATACATGAGTTATAAATGACTCTAAATGTACCATTTGAACTCTCATATTATAAATCCGTTATATATATAAATGTTATTTATTACTTTTTCAAAAACATATTACTCAGTATAAAACACGAGTTCATCTATTTGAACATAGCAAAGTATTATTAAATAAATCAGTTGTAATAAACTTCATTTTATGCATAACTTCTTTGACAAGAAAATTATAATTAGGGGAGTCTTCTGTGAATAATAATATGTATATTGCTTATATAAATTTTAGCAGTAAAAACAATAATAAAATTATTAGAAATGTAATAGAGTATAATAGAGTTACATTACAATAATAAGATTTATTTATTATGAGGTAATAAAGAACTAAATTATAAACGTTATCTGGTTTCCAATGTGTGTCAGTTATCCGGTTTATTACAATTCATATTTTTTTCTTTCTTTAATTTTCTTCTCTGGAAAGCTTTATAAATCTAGCAGCTCTCAAATTTATCTTCTTCTTATTCTTTTCTTTTTCTAACTACAAAACAATTTAAAGTTCAAGCTAATGAAATGATGCCAAGTTATAAAATTTATTTTCATAGGTATATGTCATTTTTTTTAAAAGAGCTTGGTGCCCCTTAGCGACGGTGCCCTGGTCGGTCACCCATGCCGCCCCTGTCAGAAGCCATCAAGAAAAATCCACAAACGCTTCTATTCTCATCATTGATGACTCGTGAGGCAAAGAAACAAACATGGCTTACACCTTAGGGAAGCTAAGATGTAAAGAAGCCTTAAATAGAATCACGACCAAAATAGCAAACATGGTTTACACCTATGCATGAAACTGACGCATCAATGATCATGTATAAACAATATATGCTTCTCACATCTTTAAAAAAGGAGCAAGTACATATGCACAAAAGTTAGTCATACTTCGAAAACAAAAGGAGCAAGTACATATACTTCGAAAAACAGTAGTGCCTAGACAATAAGACAAAATTTCTCAGTAATACTTTTCAAGCTTCTAGCTTCGAGCTCATAGCTATAAGCTTTCAGCTTCAAGCTTCTCGAGACGGTATGACCTTCAAGCCAGCCATATTCTTAAAGCAAAATGGCATCTTATCTTCATAAATATGTGATTCTTTCTCACGATCACGTTAAAGCATATGTAGATACCACCGAGACAGTATGTAACAACTCAGGAAAATTTTCTTTCCACTTCAGACCCTTTTACCAACCGTTTCCAATTTTCGGGACGATAATTCTTTCAACAAGGGGATAATGTGACACCCGAGAATTTCGTATTAACTCCGTTAACTAAATCACGTTAATTCCATTAATGCAACTATACTCTACATTTAATTAGTTGAACTAAATGTGCTAGTTGTTACGCAAACAGTTACATGTAACGACAATCCAGGGATCACGCGAGTTAATACTCGAATGTTGGTAAATTAATAAAATAATAATACCAAACAACTAAATAAATATAAATTTAGTGAATTTATACATTATGTGACTTACATGTTTAATTTCATAAACTTTCAAGAAATCACATATTTTACCAGTTTTAATGTTTTATCGTATTCGACAAATTTTATAAAACAAAAGGTTTTATAACATATCTAGAGAATGACTTTTCTTGTATTTCTACAAACTTCAATTAAAAGGTGGTTCATGGATTATCGAAATGATCCATGGGTGACCCAAAACCCATCTTTAATCAAATTAGAACATATTAAAACAAAAATTAATACTCCAACTCTTGAACAACAACAAAAAAAACGTGCATCAATTCTTCCCTAGACTCTAGGGGCGGCTCCATACATGCACACACAAAATTTTGTCATTGATCGATGTCGAAGTGACGATCAAATAAGATGTAAATTAAATATAGCTTATTCACCTTAACTAATTAGCTAGGGTAAGTAAGGATGTCGAACCACGTGGAATTAGTGGATGGTATGATTAACTTGATTATAAAATAAAAGACTTTATTAACTATTATTACTCTATTGCCTCTTGGCTGTGAAAAATGGTTTTGATTAAACTAGAAACTACTAAAGAAAACAATTGCAATTAATTAGAATGGTTGTGATTATAATGGGAAAATGGATCACCTCCGGGTTTAGATTTTGGAAAGATATGCAACTAGGTTTAACATACTAGAATCTACATAGACATAGATAGTTGTGATCATAGGTTAAAGCGTGCTAATAACTAGACTCACGGGTAGTTAAATTAGATGATTCCACGACCAATTTTCATTGTGTTGGTCGGGTCCAAACCAATGCCGGACCTGGTGGTTTCGTTCAGAAGGACAAGTTATAGCCATGTAGGAAAACGACTCGAATGTTGATTACTAGTTAGCTTGGCTAGTGAATGACATACAAGTTTCTCAAACAAAATGTTATAACCATTAATTAACCTATTGATCACAAACTCACAAGTTATCCAAACATTCAAATGCATTCAAATACTAAATTCATAGACAAATCAAATACTCAAATAACATTCAAACATTAAACTTGTGTCTAGCACATTAAAACCCTAGATTACATATTATCTAACACTAACCATCCACCCGGAGATGATCACGGGTGGTTTAGCCGCTCATGACTTTGGATTGATCTTCAAAATTGATGTTGGATTGCATCTTGTATGATTAGATGATGATGGAATGAAGAAGAATTGGTCCAAAATCGTCCAAAATCGTCTTTGGGGGCTGGAGAATGAGTTAGGGTTTCAACACATGATTCAAACCCTTAAATAAGGAAAATTCCCGAAATAGTTCAGCAGGGGGCGCAGGCTGCGCACCCCATCAGCATTTTTGGAGAAACTACACTGCATTGCGGGGGAGGTTGCGTGGGTGTTTGGTCAGATGGGGCGCAGGCTGCGCACCTACCCTGCGCAGGTTGCGCAGGTCACCAGTAAGTCACCATTTTTCGTTGTTTCTTGATCTCCATCAATCCACATGCTAACCAATGTTCGTTAGAAGCTCAATTATCTCCATTTAAGCTTCCAAGGCCTAAAAAACAAACATGCACAAAGTAAATGCGTTCGATAGCATAATTAAGTTAAAAACATAAAGTTAACAACTTAAAACATATAAAAATCACGAACGCATCACATCCCCACACTTATCAATTGCTTGCCCCCAAGCAAAACTCGCTTGTAACACTTCCACCTTCTTAAGACAAACACGATCATGTTATATTTTCACAAGTACTAGCTAAGGTTCAAAGTCATACCAAGTTCACTGTTTATAAAAGTTAATGCACTACAACCATGCAAGCAAAAATGCCAAACAATGAATTAAGAATCATCTACCCGGGCCTAACAAACTTTCAAATCTTCCATATACATGCTTTCACACCTCTCACAATGAACTCTCTTCTCAGTTGTATCTGGACTTAGTAAAAGATGTACTAGTTTATAAAACCTAACACTCAACCATGAACGAAACATCATTACCATAAGCTTGCATAAAAATCAAAGCTCCACCAACTTACACAAAACATGTACACAAATCATAAGGTCTTTAAAAGGGTTGTAATGTTGGGCAAGGGTTAAGGTGTGGAAAAGGCATTTAAAGTGGCTAAGGTGATGAAATCTAAATAAGTATATGTTAGAACTTGACAAATAATGAAATAACTAAGAAACAACGAACTTGACTACCACGATGACCATTTTGATCATTTATTTCACATTCTTCATTGCTTTTTTTTTCTTTTCATATTCTCCTTTTTTTTCTTTTCATATTCTCCTTTTTTTTCTTTTTTTTTTCATAAGAGCGATAGAATCAAAAAAATTCAACTACTACTAACAATAAATACTACACCAAAAATTCAAACATAACTTACTGGATTTCATCACATGGTTTAATATCAAATAGGCTTAAAAAGAGGTATGACGGTTAAAATGAGGGTTCAGAAATAGAAAAGGTTTAGGCTCAGAGGGGCATCTAGGGGATAATGTTAGGGTAGGAATAAGAAAAGAAATGGTTAACAAACGAGGGGCTAATCCTACTGCCTTAATCACCTTTGTGTACAAATTTGCCTGGTCTCGTAATGAATTGTTATGCAAGTTCTAGAATGAATGCAACATTATGGTATCACACAAGAGAAGAAATTGAGCAATCAATTCTAAAAATATGTCCTAATGCTCATAACAAGGGCTCAGATTCTAACACTAAGATTGAAGGGAAAAGGTTGCCGACATGAAAGCATGCATAAAGTTGACTATCTAGTATGTTACCCCCGGTCAGACACTTCTACCAATTCACATTTTTTCTATCATTTTTTTATGTGAACCAACCATGATTAGGAACCTCTACTTATGCACAAGTTACTTTAACAATCTCGATTTACATTGAAAATTTCCGGTTTTCATGTACAAGTGAGGCTTGAGGGGCATTTTTAACTGTTTATCAATTTTTTCTTTTAACCCCCATATCCCCACACTTAAACCTTACATTGTCCCCAATGTAACTTTTCATTTCAGATGCAAGGTTTTTCCAACTATTACAATCAAACCAACCTTATGAACAACTGTTATCCAAACCGACTCACCCATAGACATAACTCAATCCTAACACATAACACTATCACACCACCAAAACACAAAACAAAACCAAATAAGCGAAACGATAGATAAGGAAATACTACATGCACCTGATTGTAGACAGTCAAAGAGTGTTCCACCAATAAGACATCCAGGTGTATCCCCACACTTGAGTATTTGTATCTGATGGTTAGAACTGAAAAACAATAAAAGAAAACAAAGAACACGAAAAATAGAATAAACTACTAAAACACACTTTCGTAGAAATCACGGTTGCATTTAGCGCATGCAACAAGCCTTTTAAACCCCTCAGTAAACCCGAGTGGACGAGTGAAGTCTCGTGAGGGTTTCTAGGGAACACACCCACAAAGTTCTCAAAACAAGGTAAAAGGAAATAACAAAAATAAATAAATAGATAATACTATAAAACACATTGGGTTGCCTCCCACTAAGCGCTAAGTTTAAGGTCTTCAGCCAGACCGTACCTGCGACCAATCAAGGTGGTCGAATCGATTTCTTTCCTTCACGTTTCCCTTTAGAGAACTGCTTCCTATGTTTTGATAGATCTTCATGTTCAGTAAAACTTGTTCCGAACATCACTTCTTTTGATCTTGATTGCATAATATCAGGTGGATCGCCCATCTTCACCTTTGGTTTTGGTTTATCATTCTTTGTTGACTCTTCCTTCATCTTCTCGAACTCAAACCTGTTAGACTCAAAACCGATCTCGGTGGTGATTTCCTCATTTACATGTTTATTGTAAATAGGAACACACTCGTTAGTAGCATCTATTGAAAAACAATCATTATAAACAATCATTACAACGTATTCTTGGATGATTCTTACACCAAATTAAACCTTAATGTTTTAGCTTTCTATATTGGAAAAAAAATGTATTTTTATTCCACTGTATGGGCGTCCAAATTGTATAAAACTTTATAGTATAGAATCATGTGTTTTTCTGACCTTTATGTAAAAATGTATTTTTGATAAATAGTTAATTTGGGTTTCAAGTAAAGTCCATAAAATAAGAAATGAACTTATGACAGTATTACAACTGTATTTGAAATTTGGGACTTGTACATGTTAGTTTTGGTTGGTTTTTGTACAATATAAAAACGGTTAACAAAGCTGAAAAATCTAAAAAAATGGACTTGCAATGTGTTTCACCTATATCATGTATGCAACTTGTAAATTGGATGTCATGATGACTTGAGAGTAATACTAACGTGCTTGTTTATATGTATTGTTATGATTATTGACTTGAATCATGATTATTAAGACTTGGTTTGGTTAGTTACTATCAATACTAACTTTTGTACATGAGAATTGCTAGATAAATGTTTTAAACATGATCATGGGTACATAAGGTTGCAAGTATGTTTATATAGTTTCTATGATGACATATTGATGGTTCAAACGTGGGATGTATGCTTATGCTAGTGAGTTGATATTAATACTAACTTTGATTACAAAGATGTTGAAGATTTATACATGGGTCATGGTAGATGAGTTTTATGCATGTCAAAACTAATTGTTGAGTTAGTGTATGTGCTTTACATGTGTGGTTTGGTAGTAATATATTTTAACTATGCATGTTTCCATTAAAGGAAACTTTATTGAAACCATGATTTGTGTTTTGAGTTTAGACGACTAGGATGCCTTGAGATGATGTTACTATGTCATTAGAGATGCAATAACATGTAATGAACTATGCTTATTTTGAAATTTGCCATGTATGATATGTTTTCCTCAAAGTAGAAAGCTTATGTGCAAATATATATACATGCTTGATTAAGACATGTAAGAAGTTATGTGTGGGCCTAAAACGTGTGTAGTTAAGATGTACATCCATTAACGAGTGTGTGTACTGAGGACATGCCTTAGAACACATATTTCCTGTAAAGGAAACTTTAATAAAAATCGAATTTGGTTTCATTACATATGTGTCTTGTAATGTGATTTGTGAGCTTATGGTGAACAAGTGAACCTAAATGAACATAACTACACTTAATAAATCACTGTGTGATCGTTGGGTCAACTCGGGTCAATAAGAGTCAACTTTGGTCAAGGTTAGTCAAAAGTCAAACTTTGAAATCACAATTAAACAATTGAATTGTTTGGATGCTTAGGGTTTTACATAGCTGCACAAACCCACACTTATAGACTTATCATGTAGTAGGAATACTGTGTTTGCTTTTACCTTGTTGATGCTTGTAGCTGTGCACCCGAAGGTGAGTTCACTGAACCTTTTTCTATTGCTCATACCCCTTTATGGGAAAGAAGCGCGTACAACTATTCTTTACAGATTTGGAAATATTGTATGTCGCATGTCTAGTTAGAGTTTTTTTTCTTGTTCATGAAAGTCCTCATGGATACCTAGTTGACCGTTAATATCTGGGAAATTTTGAGTAGTACTAATGGGTTTGACAAACCCCACCCGGGCTAGTCGCTCTAGCACGACACATGGACTTGTCGAACGGGTGTTGAATTGGCCTAACAGACTTAAACGTGCATCCTGCAGGGATGTAGCGCAGGCAAACTATACACTAATGTGCACACACGTCAGCTTCGGTCAGATACATTTGACTCTAAGGACATGCACTGTAGACTAGCTACTTACACCGACATACTTTATTGATATTTCTGCCTGAAAACATAATTGCTAGTTTTATATCTATTATGTGAACTCACCAACCGTCGTGTTGATACTTGTTAGTATATTTTTTCTCAGGTTTATATGGTACACATCATGCTAGGGCATGGCATGACATGACATGACATGGTTATTTGATTTTGATTTCATAGCATTTCATTCTTTTTAAAATATGTAATTAACGTTTGAGCTCGTGTTTGCGCATTTAGTTTCCATTTAATATGTTGACATTACATTTCGATTACGCTTCCGCAAACTTTTAAACATTAACCCTGTATTAAATTTTCTTATTTAATGAGACACATATGTTTTAAATTCATATTATGTAATTTGGTGTAACTAATGACTTAACGGTAAAACTCCGTTAGTGGATTTTGAGTGTGTGACACAGTATAGTTTACAACACGAGTAACACACGAACCTTCCAGATTACCAAGCTACATACTGACCACTGGTATACAGGCGAAATGGTACTCCGTTACAAATGAAGCAATGAAGCTGTTGGACCTGAATTGTAGTCTAATATTATCAACACAGTCAAAGTCAACAAAAGTCAACGTCTACGGTCAAAGTCAACGCAAAAGTCAAGACGACGCGTTCGGGACGAAGATTAGAGACAAGACGTTGCAGGCGACGGAGTTTTATTGTTAATAAATATATTTTGTGTCAACAAAATATATTTAATCAGTTTCGTCATTTTAAGTATTTTATGTAATACATATATTTTGTCTTAATGACAAAATATATATTAGACTAAACGTTAGGGTTTTATTTGTATTATTTACATTTGTCATGTTTTAGTCTAAGTTTAGAGTCCTAATTGTCATTAGTCCAAAATGTCATTAGGCTATAAATAGTAAATGGCAATTAGGGTTTTGGAAGCTTGAATGAGCTAGTGATTTGGGGTCTTCCATGTAAACAACATTTTATGCAAATCAAATGGATCAAATCTGAGTTTTATTGTTTGTTCTTATCATTGTTCATCTTGTTCATCATATTTTACCATTTTGATCCAAATCTTCAACATATTACTGATTCAATAGTGTAATAGGACCAACAATATGGTATCAGAGCCATAGTGCTCTTGATTGTTTGATTCTAGAGATTTTTGTAATGTTTTTGGAGTTTTTGTGTCAAAACACTATTTGATTCATTTCTGAACTGGTTTGTGTGTTTCCGTGTTGTATTTTGCTTGGGATTTGTCATATTTGGTCATAGGAAGCTTTTGAAACAAACGGATCTACAACTGGTTATGTTTTGAAGCTGTTCTGATCGTTTTTGAACTGAAACTGTTTTGTTCGTAACCCAGCGAACCTATCTGTTCTTCCAGCGAATCTGGGTGTTCATCCAGCGAATCTAACACAATCTTGTGTTCTGTGTTTCTGCGTTTCTGTGTAGTGAATCTGGCTTTTTATCGAACGAAAGTTCACTTGTTTGGCTCATTGTGCAAGCGAAACTGCTGCCAAAATCATTTGAGCGAATCTGACAGCAAATCTGTCGGGCGAAACTGTGCCTGCTGTCCAGCGAATTTGTTTGTTTGTTGAGCGAATCTGCGAGCGAATCTGTCTGTTCTTTGAGCGAATCTAATCCAGCGAATCTATTTGTGTTTGGCGAAACTACAATCTGTTTAAAATTATGACTACATCAACCCTGAATATTAATGATCTGGATAGTGTTCAACCTAACAGGCCACCGAGGCTTGTTAGTGGTGAAAATTTTGAAGATTGGAAGAGGTGTTTGAAAGCCTTTTTCTACTACACTGACTATAATCAATGGGAGTCAATTGTAAATGGTCCACATGTGCCAAAGAAAGTTGAAGGAACTGTTACTTCAATAAACACTGATCCGAGTACTTTTACTGAAGGAGACACCAAGTTGCTTGATCGTGACAAAAAGGCACTCGGAGCATTGATACTTTGTTTGCATCAGGATATTTACAACAGGTTTGCTGAACACACAACTGCAAAAAGCTTGTATGATGCGTTGTGCGAGTTCTATGATGGTAATGAGGATTTGAAGTTGGATAGAAAGGCTCAAGCTGAAAAAGAGTTCAATTCGTTTATGTGGTATTCGCAAGAAAGTTTGACTGATATTACCAATCGATTTCTGTCTGTATCAAGTAACCTGAAAAAGTATGATGAGAAGCTGGGAAATCATGAACAAGTCACAAAGCTGTTAGATTCACTTCCTCCTCAGTGGAGTCTTCAGATCAAATTGTTGAAACAAGAGAGAAACTTTCATGACTATAAGCTGATGGATGTTATAAACAAGCTAAAGTCATTTGATCTTGATGTGAAGAGAAGGGAATACAATCAGTCTATGATGGTTCCAAATATTCCTTCTCAGAACGCTGCACTTATTACATCCGCTGCAAACTCTCATATCTACAATGCTGCACCTGGAGGATCATCAAGTCTTGGGTCTGTTAAATCTGTTGGTGCATCTACAAGTGTTGGTTCAAGTTCAAATGCATCTGTCACCACTCAGATTCCATCTAACACTATGGCTTTGTTTGGAATATTTGTTCATAGCTATGAAGCTCTTGTTGCTGGTGGATTAAAGGGAAAGGGGATGACTGTTGAGGATATGTATCAGGTGGATCCTAATGATCTTCAAGAAACCGATATCCAATGGCAAATGGCCATGCTTACCCTTCGTGCTAGACGGTTTATGGAACGAACAGGTAGAAGAAGTTTTGGGAATCAGGGACAGAACAACAAGCTCGGGTATGACAAAGGAAAGCTGAGATGTTACAACTGCAAACAATTGGGTCACTTCAAAAGGGAATGTCCTTTACCAATTGTTACTGAACCCGTGAATTCTGGAAATTCAAGAACCACCCCTATTCAAGAACGACTTGAGGAAGTGAAACCAAGAAATGAAACTGCACTGCTCACCAATTTTGATTGGAGTGCGGAAATTGAAGAAACAAAGGAAGAAATTAATCATGCCTTGGTTGCTGAGATTGTTGAGAATGATGATAACTATATAAATTGCTTTGATCCTTTTCAAGAATTTTATGGTGAAAAAGATGAAGAAGGGAAAGTGGAGAAATTTGATAAAGATCAGTCAGATGCTATTGTTCAAGGGCATCTGAATCACTCGGGATTGGTATGTGAAGCTGCGGTAAATGAGATGAAGAATGATGAAGAGTCAAAGCTTAACTTGGAAGCCATAATTGAGAAGGCGAGGCTTGATATAACACCAAAAACTATAGATTCGCCCGTAGATTCGCTAATACCAAAACTATATAAAATACATACAAAAGATATAACACAGACATGCCGGTGAGTCCGACCTATACATGACTATCAATACTCCCCCTAGGTTGGACCTCACCCGGGGAAGTCTTCTGTTTTAGCTCCGTCTTTTTCGGCTTCATAAATTCTCAATGTACGCTCCTGCCCTTGCTTCAATCTCGGCCAATGGATTTGTTACATCTTCAGATCCGGCCTCATCATCTTCACTAAAAACCAACAACGACTCCACAAACTCAGCTTCGGTGTCAACTGTATCAGGTACATCCAGAACAATCGTTTCCGCCTGAACTTCTTCAGTATGCTCCTCACCAATCACATCCAATTCAATAACCTCAACCGATTTCTCGAACCTCTTCTCAATAGTTTGATCAAGCTGTTTAGATAAGTCGTCTATATCCATGTTTTGATCATCAGTCATCCGCAACCTTTCGTTTACCTTCCTTAACTCAGCACGTATACCTCGGGCTTTGTTTGCGACTTTCACGAACAAGTTCGCTTCAGTCCTTGTATCATCTCCTGCCCCGTGCTTGATACGGTTCTCGCATAATACCTTCAAATCCTCATCGCAGAATGAGAAGACCTCCATAGGATCAAACAGACGTATTTCTGGACGGTCTTCTCCTTTAAGTCTAATAACTGCCTCACCCGTACTGTTGTCATAAAACCACTTGAGGAAATCTTGTAGTCTGGGTGGCTGCGAATCCGGAACTCTAACCCGTGTCATGATCTTTGGAGCTTCAATCTTCAGTACAACCTTTCCCTTCCAAGAAACCTAGTGCCTATCCTTATTCCGTCTCATTCGCTTCGGCTTTTGATAACCAAAGTCAACAAAATTGTTCTCAGCAGCCTTTCTAATTGTAACCTCAAAAGCACACGCCCTTCCACTATCCTCCTTTCCCAACAGAGGTAGTTCAGCTAACCTTCGCAGATCCCACCGAGGCAAGGTGGCAAAATGTTTCCTGTTCTTTATATAGCAGATATCCCCACCCCTTCTCTTAATCATGTACGCATCAACGAGACTGTTATATTTCCATGCAATCACTTGCCTATCCAACTGAGAGGTGTTAGGCTCATTGATATTCTGAAAGATAGGTACCTCTAGAACAACCTCTTCATCCCTTTTAAACCATTCAGATTTGTCCAAATCAATGTGATCAACCTGATAACTCACCCCTTTTTCTTCAACTTCATACCTCTCCGGCTCATCCTCCAAATCTTCCTCACTTTCAGCATTCACATCAACTTCCGGTTCAGTACTAACAACGACTTCAGGCCCAGTAAACACATCCAGATTGATTCCCATATCTTCATCAAATAATTCTTCAGCAGTTTTATCTCTATCCTTATCCCCAAACTCACATTGCATTAACGGATACTTTGCAGCATCCGTTAAGCTTTTCAGTTCTAACTCAGACATAGCCGGATCTGACCCATCCTTTTCCTTCAAACTATTCAGCTCCTTGAATATTCTGACTATCAAGCACTGTTGATCCCTCATCATCCGACCCATTTCAAAGATAACCGTTGATTTCTCAGCATCCTTCGTCTCCAAATCAGCATATTTATTCTTCAGATCCACTATCTCAGATTTCAGACTTTCAATTTCACCCCTTAACTCGCTAACAGTCTCAGTAGATTTACCCGATTCATCATGCTTCACTTTCTTTGCAGCTTCAGTCGGAGCATCTGATTTTCTTTTCGTTCTTTTCTCTCTACCCGCATCAATTTCAGCCTGAATCTCATCTATTTCCCGATCTAAGTCATAATCCTTGTCCTTAGCATACGACTTCCTTTTCTTTAGCCTCTTCTCAACAACCTCTACATTTTCACCACCCTGTTTCCTCTCATTCTCCATTAACCTCTGTATATGTACCCATCTATCAGCAGGGTACATATTCTCCCACAAGTATGAAGTCCTACCAACACAATCAGAACGTACCGATTTGCAGTCCCCAAAAATTCTCGAATGCATCTCCCATATTTTCAGCACATCACCAACAACCGGCAGATTGGGCAGCTTGTCATTCAAAATCATCTGCAAAAATCTGGGATACATCAGCCATTTGTTCCCCTTAGTGGCATGAATGTTTTCGAGCATGTAATTGTATATGAGCTTTGCAAGATTTTCCTTCTTCCCTCGGCAAAACAACATCATAGCCCGAGCCCAATCCAAATTTAATCCATCAGTACCTCCTTTCCTATGATCCAAGCACATAATAAATACGTGTGCAATATATCTCCATTCTTGGATCAGATAGGATTTCACAAACTCCATTTTCTTCTCCCCCGGCATAGGACCCTCATAACCAGCAGTCCTAAACGCCCCGTAAACCTCTTCAGCAGTCATAGAAACCTCCTCACCTACATCGTCCTCTAATCTCAAAATCCTTGTCACATCAGCTTCGGTAAACTCTAAATCAAAACCATTAATCTTGGCACAGATTCGTGATGGCTGCACAGACACATTCATAACCGCAGTCCTCCAAAAATCTCTAATATGTAGCTCATAGATGGTTGGTGAATGGGAGATAGCGTGATGAATATGGGACGATTTCAACCATCTAATACAATCTCTGTAGCCACCCGCCTTTTCATGATTCTCGTCCAGTAAAGCACACATATTGTGCTTTCTTTCAAAAAATAACGTGGACATCGTGCCTGAAAAATAAACGGAAATTGATCAGACACAAAAATTTTTGAAACAGTCAATAGATTCGCTAGCATAATTAGGTTCGCTGCACGGGCGAACTTGAGATTTGGCACCAGAACCTATAAATTCGCTGACATGAAAAATCAGTCATTTGGTCGAGCGAATGTATAGGTTCGCTAGAAACAGTCGGGCGAATCTATGCTGTTGCACGGACGGTATGACAGCATAGGTTCGCTCGAAGTTTTGAACTTTCGTTCAGGTTCGCCAGACGAACACATAGGTTCGCTGAAACCCTAGTTTTTGAAAAACGCCCAAATTGCAGTCGAAAAACCATTAATCACACAATCAAGGCAAGAATTAAGCAGTATGACCATAAGACGAGTCTATTAAACAGTTACCATTTAACAATAACACAAATCAAACATCAATCACAGATTACATGACGGTTCGATAGATTTAAGGTGATTAAAAGCGCAGTTGATGAGATGAAACATTGATTAAGATGAAGACGATGACATACCAGATAAAAACAAAGACGATTTCGTATGAAAAAGTCGGTAGTGAGTGAAAATCGAACGTGCGAAAAAATTTGAAAGTGATACGGCTACAGTAATAGTGACAGCGAACTTGTGAAAGATTTCGCTGACAATACATATATATACAGTCACAGGTTCGCTGACAAAAACACTAGCGAACTTCAGATTCGCCCGAGACCAAAGGTCAAGAGAAGACACAGCGACAAAAAGAAGGTCCGGGCGAACCAGTAGATTCGCTGGTAATGTGAACTAGCGAACTTCAGATTCGCTTGAGACTAATGGTCAAGAGAAGACACGGCGACGTGAAGATATTCCGGGCGAACCTGTAGGTTCGCTAGTAGATTCGCTGGGACTCAAAACAAGAAAAATTAAAATATTTTTGGTTTTACACAAATTATAAATCCTTTGTAAATCCATGAAAACGCCCCACGATTTCAATGCTCCGAAAAGAAAAACAATATCCTGAAATATAAATATATAGAAAGAAAATTAGAATAAAAATAAAAATAAAATAAAGTGAAAGAAAAGGCTAGGAATTAAAACTAAAGAAGAATATGTATTTTTTCATGATGTTTTGAGCAGAATCCAGAAAATCATAGATTGACGGGATTGCAGATATGTTTGTTCATTTAAACCCATGCCTTAGTCCTTTCAACAAGAGATCAACAGCTTCTTTTATCATGTTTTTGGTTTGATTGAAGAAGCTCAGACAACTCGGTCCCCACAGACATCTAGGTAAAAAGAACAAGTTCTGTCATCAGGATATATCTGAGCAATATGATTGACTTTGCTTGAATTTCAAGGATCAAATCTTGAATATTGATCAAAGCTTGAGCTTCATTTGACACTTGTGCATTTTTGCATCTTTTTTTTTTGTGAGTGGAGCTTGTCAGCAATGATTCTTTTGAACACATTGCGACTTATTATTTGGGAAACTCAAATAGTTTAGAGCTCCAGGTCTATACCGACGTATAACAGAGGAGATAAACATTTGAGCATGCTCGGTGAATCTTCAGGTCAATACTTCCGTATAGCAGAGAAGATCCACCAACTCCAGGTCAATACTTCCGTATAGCAGAGGAGTTAAGCACTTGACTCAATACATTCTGAGGAGTTAACAAGTAACTCACTCAGAGGTTTTTCCGAAGAGCAACACTAGCAGCTTTTTTATTGTTTTGCTAACTAGAAACTCAATTCGGGGCGAGGGTGAGGGTGAGGGTGATTTGGGATATTTAGGGAAATCAAGGCAAAGATTTGACGCTCTCAACCCATTTTTGACAGAACCCGTATCTTAGTGCAAACCAATCATGTCAAAGGGATAATCCTTGTTGCCTGGTTCTTGAACATTATGTTTGGCTGCACAATCGTTGTTTACTTTGTTTTCGGGCTGAGCCTATCTAACATATCCCGAACACAATGCTTCTGACTTCCTTCAACGTCTCTTCAACATCAATCAAAACGGAGATCCTGAAATAGCAAAATTTGAAAAACTATAAGTAGTTAATCTTTAAGAGAAGCTTTGAAAGAAAATGAACATTTAAAAAGATCTCTTTTGGAAAAGAATTGTGAAATAAATTACTTAACTGAGCAAGTTACTCTTGCTGAATTTGAAACCAGAAAACTTAAAAACAAATTGGAACAATGGACAATATCTAGTATGAAAAGGGAGGAACTCTGCATGAAACAACAGGGGGCCAGAGTTAAGACAGGTTTGGGTATTACCAATGAAACATATGCATATCCCCCACCTAGTACTTTCTGTTACTCTCCAACACCTATTCCTCATCCTTCGAATGAGTTGATACAAGAGATTATACAGAATGATACTAACAGCTCTATTGCAGGTTTAAGTGGAGTAAATCTTAAAGAGGTTAGAGAGGATTATGCTTATGGTGGAAGTACTGGGCTTGGTTGTTCTAGCAGTAATGATTGTTGTAATTCTGATTCCAAGAAGTCTTTTGAAGACATTAAATTAATTAATTCTGTTTCTAGTAATGTGTTACATTCAGACAATTTCATTTTTAACAGTAATTTAGGGTGCACTACTTCAAATTCTAATGTGTTGAATGATGATGTGTTTGAAAATAAGTGTGTGAATGACAAAGATGAACTTTCAGGTCATGTCTCTGAAAGTCAAACCAAAACAAATTGCTTTCAAAAGTTCTTTACTCATAAAATTCCATCTTTCACACCTGTGAGGATTTCAAAACCTAAAGAAAAGGAATCATCTTTCGCATCCATGAATCACATTGATAAACCTAAATCTGAATCTGAAAAGGTAAAAGTCACAGCAGGTAAATCAAAAGAGCCTTATGACTCTTACAGTGATTGCAATTCTCAATTGTTTGAATGTGATGAGGAAATTGAAATGGATAAAGTTTTTGTTGATAAAGTTTCCAAAGTGGGTTTGAAATCTCATTGCTTTAAATGTGGAAATATTGATCATACTGTTAAGCAATGCCCTAAGTTAGTCACAAACAGTTCAAAGAAAAAATCTTTTGGAAAAAGATTAAACACGTTTGTAAATAATTTCTTTTGTAATTCTTCTTCTGTTCCACGGCCCAAGTACATAAAGGCTTGGGTGCCAATTTCAAAAGTCTAACTTCTATATTTAAATAAATGTCAAGAACATTCAAGTGCCGTTGTAAATAGTCATTGGCATATTGACAGCGTATGTTCCAGACATATGACTGGGTTGAAGGACATGCTGACTAACTATCGGATTATCAATGGTGGATACGTTGCTTTTGCGGGAGACAAGAAAGGTGGTAAAATGATTGGTCAAGGAGAAGTCTCGAATGGTTCTCTAACCTTGGAAGACGTCAACTATATTCCTGAACTGGCATTCAATCTTCTCAGTGTATCACAAATCTGTGATAAGAATATCCCAGTGCTGTTTCTTCCAAATGAATGTTTGTTCTTGAAGCCAGAGTTCTCTATTCCTGAAGAATTGGTGATCATGCGAGCTCCAAGACGAAATGATACATATATGCTGAATATGGGATCAAAAGAATCAACTTCCACCGTGACCTGTCTCCTATTTAAAGCTTCATCTTTTGAATCTTTTCAATGGCATAGACGTTTAGGGCACATTAATTTTAAAATTCTAAATAAATTGGTTAAGAACAATTTGGTCAGGGGTTTACCACTTAAAGATTTTTCTGTGGTTGAGAAATGCATGGCTTGTGCTAAAGGAAAGCAGCACAAAAAGCCACATAAACTTAAAATTGAAAATTCAATTCAGAACCCCTCGAATTGTTACATGCTGATTTATTTAGTCCAATTAGTGTCAAATCTATTGCTAAGAAATCTTATTGCTTGGTTGTCACAGATGATTACTCTAGGTACACCTGGGTGAGATTCCTGGCAAACAAGAGTGAGACTGCTGCAGAGCTAATGAAGCTGATTCCTCAAATCGAGGTTCTTGGAAAGCGAAAGGTTCAAGCCATCAGAAGCGATAACGGAACGGAATTCAGAAACCATATCTTCAACTCTTTCTGTGAACAACGGGGTATTCTCAGACAGTTTAGTGCCGCACGAACGCCACAACAAAATGGTCTTGCTGAAAGGAAGAATCGAACTCTTGTGGAGGCCGCTAGAACTATGCTGATTGTGTCAAAGCTTCCAATTATTTTCTGGGCAGAGGCAGTTAATTGTGCAGCTTATGTTCTGAATCGGGTACTGATTGTCAAAGATAAGATGAAGACATTATACCAGCTGTTTCGTGGGATTAAGCTGCTGATCGATTTTCTGCGCCCTTTTGGATGTTCTTGTACTCTGTTGAATACTCAAGATCAGAAAACGAAGTTTGGTGCTGTTTCGGATGAATGCTTCTTTGTAGGATACTCGAACACACAAAAAGCGTATCGTGTTTACAACAAGCGAACGCGGATTGTGCAAGAGTCCTATTATGTTGACTGGCAAGAGTCAAACACTACAAGCATTGGCAGTGAACCTGCATGGTTTTATGATTCCACCACTATTTTCAAATCATTCAATCTTCCTGACTCTGACGATGATGACATCATTCCTCACACATCAGTTTCTATTATTAACCATCCACCTACACAATCACAATCACAACCACAACCTTCAACTACACAATTACCTCCCACTTCATTTGACATTCCTCCACCTCCACCACCTCTAACCGTTCAAATCTCTCCAGTAGATACTCCATCATCATCCACTTCCATTCCAACATCTACCACTAATACAATTCCTCCAACTTCAAATATACCTTCATAACCATCTAATCAAACATCCTCATCCCAAACCAACCCTTTGCTCCTCAACACAGACTTCAAAACTTTGAAAAACCATCCTCATGATTATATCATAGGATCAATTACTGATGGTGTGCGAACTCGGAGTCAGAGTGGTTTGATTAATGAGTGTCTCTATGCTGCCTTTCTATCTCAAGTTGTTCCGAAGAATTATAAACAAGCACTTGAAGATCCTAGTTGGGTTGATGCCATGCAAATGGAACTGCAGCAATTTAGGAAGCTTAAAGTTTGGGAACTTGTTGATCTTCCTCCTAATAAGTGTCCCATCGGCACTAAGTGGGTTTTCCGAAACAAGCCAGATGATCGCGGTGTTGTTATCAGAAACAAGGCGAGATTGGTTGTTCAAGGATTTGCTCAAGAGGAGGGGATTGACTACACTAAAGTTTTTGCTCCAGTCGCTCGCCTTGAAGCCATTAGAATCTTTCTTGCTCATGCTGCTAACAAAAACTTTAAAGTTTTATCAGATGGATGTTAAATGTGCATTTCTAGATGGAGACATCGATGAGGAGATCTACGTATGTCAACCACCGGGTTTCGAGGATCCAGATTTTCCTTCAAAAGTGTACAAGCTTGATAAATCCTTGTATGGGTTGCATCAAGCTCCACGTATCTGGTATGAAACTCTGACACAGTATCTTCTTAGCAAAGGTTTCTCTCGTGGGACTATAGATATGACATTGTTCAAGAAGGAGGTGAATGGTGAGCTGCTGATTGTCCAAGTGTATGTTGATGATATAATCTTTGGTTCGACAAATGAGGGGCTGTGTAGAGAGTTTGAAAAAGTGATGATGGATCGCTTTGAAATGACAATTATGGGGGAGATGTGTTTCTTCTTGGGGCTGCAAGTGGAACAAAAGCCTGATGGAATTCTCATCCACCAAAAGAAGTATATCAAAGAGATCCTCACAAAGTTTGGCATGGATGATTCTTCTCCGGAACTGATTCCATTCACCGCTCAAACATGCCTTACTTCTGATGATAATGGGAATCCTGTGGATGCTCATCGGTACCGCTCGATGATCGGATCTCTCATGTATCTGACTGCCAGCCGACCTGATATTACATTTGCTGTGTGCTACTGTGCTCGTTTCCAGGCCAATCCAAAAGAATCACATGAGAAAGCTGTTAAACACATTTTTCGTTACCTTAAGGGTTCCTCTCGTTTGGGACTTTGGTACCCAAAAGGTGGGAACTTTGATTTACATGCTTTTTCTGATAGTGATCATGCTGGTTGCAGGATAAACTGAAAATCAGTCACTGGTGGATGTCAATATCTTGGCGAATGTCTTGTTTCCTGGCAAAGCAAGAAGCAAACAACCGTCTCTTTGTCCACAGGAGAAGCCGAATATATTGCTGCTTCAAGCTGCTGTTGCCAAGTGCTCTAGATCCAACATCAGATGATGGATTATGGCATCAACTTTTTTCATACGCCACTCTTTTGTGATAATGAAGCTGCTGTTGGAATTGCCAAGAATCCTATTCATCACACTCACACCAAGCATATCGAAACAAGAATTCACGCCATCAGAGACGCACAGGAAAAGGGGTTCATTGATATTATTCCTATTGAAACTCGAAAGCAAAAAGCTGATCTTTTCACAAAACCTTTGACAAACCACGTTTTTATGAACTGATCTCTATGCTGGGACTGATATCTTTTTGAAAACCTTTATCTATGTGTATTGACTTTGTAATTATGTAAATAACTTTTTCATTTTCTTCCTTGAAAATCCGTGGGTCACTCATTTCTTCGCTCCTTTACTTTACTTTTATTTTATTTTACTTTATTCCTTTTATTTTCTCCTTTATTTTGTATATATATTTTAAGAAAATCCGAAAAACAAAAATTTCTTATTAAGATAGCTATAATATAGAAATTTTGGGGGAGTAATATCAAAAATGAATATCTTTTGTCCAAAATTCGTTCTGTGTAAGTATTTTGTGTCTTTTGAAGGTTTCAGGTTTGTATGGAAAGCATCTGAAGGAGGATATTGATTTGTGTAATGATGTGTCAATAGGCTCAGCCCGAATACAATTAGACAGCAATTCTGTGATCAAACTAAGTTCAAGAACTCGGCAATAAGGATTATCTCCTTGACATGATTGGCCTGCACAAAGTTACAAGTCCTTGTCAAAAATGGGTTGAGAGTGTCAAATCTTTGCTTTGATTTTCCCAAAACATCCCAAATCACCCACACCCTAGCCCTGAATTGAGTTTCTAGTTAGCAAAACAAATAAAAAGCTGCTAGTGTTACTCTTCAGAAAAACCTCTGAGTGAGTTACTTGTTAACTCCTCAGAATGTATTGAGTCAAAAGTGCTTAACTCCTCTGCTATACGGAAGTATTGACCTGGTGTTGGTGGATCTTCTCTGCTATATGGAAGTATTGACCTGAAGATTCACCGAGCATGCTCAAATGATTATCTCCTCTGTTATACGTCGGTATAGACCTGGAGCTCTAATCATTTGAGTTTCCCAAATAATAAGTCGCAATGTGTTCAAAAGAATCATTGTTGACAAGCTCCACTCCCAAATATGCAAAATGCAGAATGTCAAAAGAGGCTCATAAATTGATCAATATTCAAAATTTGATTCATGAAATTCAAGCAAAGTCAACCATATTGCTCAATAAACCCTGACGATAGGACAAGTTTCTTTACCAAGATGTCTGTGAAAACCAAGTCGATTGAGTTTCTTCAAATCGAACCAAAACATGATAAGATCGTCACAGGTTGCTTGTTGAAAGGAACAAGGCATGGGTTTAAATGGACAAACATATTGACAATCTTGCCAAATCTATGTTTCTCTGGATGGTTGCTCGAAACGCATTATCTGATATCCTTTCATGAAGTTTTTATTTTATTTTATTTTATGTTTGGGTTCTTGAGTCTTGTTGGTCGTGTGTACCTTATTGGATGTGTTCTCTTTGTCAAAAATATTTGTGATCTTGTCGGACTCGTTCTCTCATTTTCGAATTTTTAATTTCTAATTTAAAAAAAAATCCAAAAAAGATTTTTAATTTCAAATTATTTTCAAGTCTTCCATATTATGCTATTAATATGCTATCATTTTCACATGCATTTCACGGGAAATTGCACACACAAACGAACACGGGTTCGCTTGTCTTCATACACAAATAAACACGGGTTTATTTTGTTTATGAAATGATCTAATGAGAAATCTCGAGATTTTGTTTGTGACTGTGTTACAGATATTTGCTGCAACTGATGGCCGATCATCAATTGAGCAAAGCACCTGACCAGAGAACCTGTTCCTCAAAGTTTTTCAGAAGATAACGAGCTAGGAAGCCTCTTCCTACATCTTCTGAAGCACTCAAGAAAAGATAGTTGGAAAGCCGTCCCGTTCCAGATTTTAAGAAAGGATGCACGCAAAATGGGGGAGCACATTAAATGGGGGAGCTTGTGAGATAAAAGATCTTCAGCAACATAATTTGGCAAGCATCAGTCTTGGGGGAGTTTTGTTGGAGCTGAAATTAAGACTAAAGAACGTGTTGACCAAAGCTTGGCACCTCAGCCATACTTCACCATGCGAACCAAATTAACATTTTCTAAGGATGGACAGACCTATGGTCAAATCATCCCTATGAGACTAACCTCTTTTCTACACACCATGATCCTAGGCAGATGCTCATTTTCCACTAAAAATATAAGCAACTCCAAAAAGAGGAAACATGCCTTTTTAGGTTGAGGTGGCTACGAAATAGCTATACGCATGAAATACACTTCAAATGAATGAAGGTCGTTCCATACCTTCTTAAGTTAGCTTCAACTCAGATCCAATGAGGAAGTAAGCTTCACAAGCCTTTACCTATGGTGACATGGGAGCTCAAATCTTCCTTATCATTAAGCACTTGTTACAACTCTAACTCATTTAAGAAGCTCACAAACCAGAAGTCGAAGAACGAAGAAAAATGTATTGAGTTACAAACACTCACAACTACGTCATGTCTACTTATGACTAGGGGCTGATGACATAGCTATACTAGTAATCTAGGCTTTTGTTCAAAAACTGAAACAACCATAAGCATCTCAGGTATAGGCCTTTGTTCAAAAACTAAAACGACCACAAGCATTTCAGGTCTAGGCTTTTGTTCAAAAACTAAAACGACCACAGGGGGCTTTGCCACATATGTAACATCAAATAAACCCGAGCAAGACCGTAGTCAGAATAAGGCACATGCCTCTCTATGGCACGAACATTGCTTCTTTTAATCAAAGTCAAAGGAAGAAACTATGGAGTAAAAGAGAAGGTATCGAGCTAACTAAACTGATAATATTATTACATCAAACAAAGCTATGTCTTTGACTCACGCGGTTTAAAGTTCTTAATAATAAATAAGGCTTCTCTTGTCTCAAGAAATTTTTAATTACTTTCCCCGATAAACTAGCACACAAAGACGATTGATCGAGTATTGCCGCCTAATCTTTTATAATAGCTATGGGGTGAAGTTAACTTTGTGTGAATAATGACAAAGTCAACAGATATATTCTCACACTTGACATTACTTAGAAATGTCATAAGGTACTTTGTATACACGACCTCTGACAATACACCAAAGGTACATGCCTCAATGTGAGCATGACACGCAAGAAAATTCCATTTTCTTGTAAAAAGATGGCATAAAATACCTACATTAGTATATTACTAGAATCCCCAAGAAACTTATTCACGACCTTAAAACACTAAACAGGACATGATTCCTAAAAGAGAGTTCTATAAAGTGTTAACTCATAAATGGTAACCTTACAAGATGGACACAATATTCATAAGGCAGCCAATGTTAGGTAAACTTGATAAAGTCTCTTTGTCTGACGACGTTTCAAGTCATTTAAGACTCATGGTTTTACATACACAATTGATTCATCTTAAACCTTATCCATTATCGTATCGAAGGGTGAGCCCCTTCTAACTAGGCTCCATGCATCCGGAACTAAACCTCTCCATATATTGGCATGAGATCCTAGGCCAGATCGATCAACAGGAAAACAGTCGTTGTACCTTCCTATATACAAGGTGAATTCCTAAAACAACATAATTCCATGGATACAAAAAAATCAATCCATGAAAGAGAGTGATCACCTCACACAAAATCGGCTCCATACATGCAAGAAAGAAAAATACTCTAACTTATGAAACAAATCCGAGAAGAAAAAACTTCTTGGGACATAACAGATAGGATAAGGTGCATCAACTTTCGTTGTTAAATCAGGTAAGGTGAACTGCAGCACCGTACCTCGCCAAGACTCCAAAAATGATACCCCAAAAACGACAAATACAAGATAAGTTATCTCCTCTAAGACTAAAAGGTCACATGAGCAAATCTCATGCATAAAGTGCCTTCAAGGCCAAACAATTGCATAAAAAGTTCATGTATTACCCGTATAGGCTAACATGACATCTAACGGAACCTTAAAAGGTATCTGAAATTCCACAATGAGCATAAAAAAGCTCGTTAGGAAAACAATTAATTAACCCTCGAAGTCTACCAACTCTGTTGCTTGCATAAAAGCACGAGTTACAAAATAATCTGAAGTATCTTGCCAACTAAAATGTCATCGGGTAGTGACAGTGAAAGGCATAGTCAAAGACACTTCACTCAAGCAAAGCTAGACCTTTTAATGTAACATAACTTCAAAGGCATAAGCTCCCTAGACAACAAACTTGTCCACATATTTTAGCAACCCAATTCTAGCCATATGTTACTAAACAAAATCAAAAGGGACAAAAACTTAGCAACCCAATTCTAACCTCTTAATTGAGCTTTAAAAAAATCCCCTCTATGCGTTAAAGAATCTTATAGCATGGCAAAAGAAGCTTACTAGCATACATGATAAGCTAACCTTTAAAGCTTACTGGTACATGCAATACACTAGTAATCATACAAAAGAATCTTACCACCACGATAGATAAGCTCACATTTAAAGCTTAATCATATGCGCAATAAGTTCGCTAACACGTGCGATAAGTTCATTTTAATACGAAATGATATTGCCATTAGGTGCAAAAAAACTCGCTTTCATGCAAAAGAAACTCACAAGCATGTACCACAAACACGTCTCAGCAGGCAAGAGCTGAAAATCTCACTGCTTTACCTCGTTTGATTCTACATGTTGGCTTCCATCGCTTGTGTCATAAAAGGAAATCTACACGTCAACTTGAAGACCCAAAACATTTGGATAAGCAAGTTGCTCTGTCTGGTTAGCAAAATCCACAAGCTCTTAAAAAGACAAGTGGCTAAAACAAAGCTCCAAAAGACACCCGGGCGTATACATACACAAATGTGACGGCCTCATGAATAGATATCCCCAAGCAGACTATTGATGTGCTAAAAATGGTCTATAAAAATAACTAACCTAAGACTCTATCTAGACACTCGAGTTAAAAACCAATTAATCCTAAACTAGACCTAGGCACCTAGCAGACAGGCAAGTGTACCTATCGACTAGAGTATAGTCTACGGAAGACCGGATATCGAACCCAAAGACAATTTGAATAATGAAACTAAACTTAATGAAAAGGAATATTAAATGATTGGGGTTTTCTAATAACCTAAGGACAAGAAAATAAATTTTAAGTAATAAATTTAAATGGAAATAAATAACTAAGGACGAGACTAACGAAGACTTGGATTAAAAAGCAAAATTTGGAAGAATACCACATAGATGAATCCCGATTGTGACTTATGGATTTGGTTCTAGTTGTTTTGAATGTGATGGAACCGAGCTTCTAAATATGCAAACCCTAAGAAACCTAATGTATCCTGGATCATTCTCCGGGTGTGACCAAGACGAATCCTAAAGGCACGTAATGAACTATCGGTTAAGTCAAATTACCTTTCGGTCTCTCCAACAATACTAGCATACCCTAATGATAATTAATCTCTCGATCTAATTGACACAATACATAATCATGTAAGGGGTAACATGTAGATGAAATGTTGAACACAAATAACACGATAATCATCTAATTAGGTAAACTTCCTCTCGGACCGTTCAATTCCTAAATATTTAACTATCGAGATTAATTGTCTAACTCTTCTTTTTCAAGCTTAAGTTAGGTAGATTGTTGAAGTTCCAATTCACGGTTTTACCAATCCTAATGATTACTACGTCTAGCAAATCATTACACCAATCAAGAACACAAAGTAATTGAATGAGATACGAGAACTAAAAAGATATTAAATCAACAATTCACGTAAGAACAAGATAAAACATGTAAAATCAGCACTTCAACGATCATCTACATTCAACAATCATCATCATAAAAACAACCAAACCAATTCCAAAATCGTCAATCGTTCAACATCTAGGTAGTACTACTAGTTTAGCTACTCACAATCAAGAGTGAAATCAATAAATAAACCAAAGACATCAAATAAAACATGAGATCAAAGTATAAAAACCCGGATTGAAGATGAAAGCATAAACTGAGCAACGTTAGTAACTTGATCAACGATCCAATCTTCAATCCTTGCTTCTTCTTGGCTTCTCCGATCCTTCAAACCTCCAAAAGTTGTGTTTTTTATGCTATGGGATGGCTAGAAGTCGAACTACTCAACTAGGATTTATAATGTTATTTAAATAGCAAAAACTAAACCCGAAAAACCACCCGGCGCGATACGCGCACGAGGAGGATTATCCCGCGCATATCTCGTAGGAGGCATCCGACCAGAAACTTTATTTTTTGCTTCTTGGCTTCCAACTCCAAGTCTTATCTTGTGCTCCACTTCATTTGTTTAACTCATTTGCACTTCTTTAAGCACCAAAACACCTTCATAACAAACATGTAATTAAGATTCATCTCTCATTCAATAGACATTATAAAAACTACGCAAAACACATGCATTAAACCCGAAAATTAGACGAAAACTATTAACTAAAACATGATATGTTAGCCACACATCAACTATTAAACTCTACAATATAATAAAAATGCCTATATTGAACTTATAAAACTAAGGACATCGCTTGTATCAAAGGCTCACGACACAACGCCTCCATTCACGCTCGAACTATTAAGCTCTCCTAGATACGAGTGATAAGCTCACATATTATCTTCTGACAGTAAAAAAATCATTGATGAATACCTTCAAATTTTCGATAATAAAAAAACTTGAACAAATATTACCAAGTCATGATGATTTAACCAAAAGCAGCATAGTCTATTTTGATGTGCAAGAAGTTCTCCTTCTACCACATAGAGCTCACATACAACGCTTAGTACAAAAACATGGCATGCCTAACAAGTATAACAACACGCAACAGATTCAACCAAGTAAACATATCAACTTGATAAATATCTCTCAGTATAAAAACATGACTTGCTAAAAATCTTCATTGAGCCATAAAGCCAAAATTTTTCGATGAAAATTGACGCCTCTAATGGTGCACTTAAGTATTATTATCCGAAGGACTAAGCTTCCCTCTAAAGCTTTCACACGAGCTAAATACATTATCAGTGAAATATTGTACCATCTCGTTATTCGATCTGTCACAGTCTTGGAAATACAACAAAGAAGCCTAGTAAACTAGAGCTCACACATGCAAAAGTCTAACAAGTCAAAAGCAAATGCGCTGAAGCTCGTAAAAGCTAACGAAGCTAAAGGCCAGCTGGCTATAATCCAATCACCACCTTCTGACCTAGTTGTCTTATCACGTTAAATCAGGCATACGATAACCTTTCAACTCCCAAACACTAGAACGATCTAAGAAGCCTGCAACTAGGAGCCATAGGCTAAAAAACCAAAACCATCAAAAGTTACTCTAAGTCACAAGCATTCACGATTAATATCACAAATACTTATGACTGGGGAGTTGATATGTAGAAAAATATACATATTTGTTCTTCACATTTAACCCAAAAAAATGTTATTAATCGGTTGTAAATTCATTAGTATAAGTACTTATTTGTGGTTTTTGTGATTTTATAGCCACTGTAACATACCGATGAAAAGAATGAAGAAAAAACGAGTTTCGGTGCAAAAATTGACAAAGTTCAAATTTGAGCATGGTCATGCTCATACCAAGCACGGTCATTGTAACATTTGGCCCGATCCACACCCGATCCAAATTCAAACCCAAACTCAATCGGATATCCATGAAATTTTTCCGTTGTATCATAAAATAAAAGTAATTATATCTTGTTGATTTATTAAATTATTACATTTAATTATATAATTTAATCATTAAATAAGTTCATCAAACACTTTGGAGGCTTCGTGAATACATTTAACATTCTTATCCTGACCTTCTTATCATCCATGCTTCAATATATAATCATTAGGATATTGTGTTTTGAAAAGCTTAGATAGCAAGTAAGAAGCTTTACATGTTGGATTCTTAGTTACGGCATAAGGTGACTTTCGGGTGACATTCTTGCCAACCTTTCTTCATTCTTGGGCTATCACTTTAGATCATCCAAAGCTCTTAGATATACTTGGTATACTAAGGAGTAAGTAGGTTCAATTGGCAAATCAATCCGAGCCCAAACGAAGCAGAAATCACAAACAAAAGTTTGAGAACGTAACCCTTGACCCGCACCAAGATCCAAGGTTTAAATTTAATTTTCGACATCATGAATGCTGTATTATTCTCTTCTATATGATAGTACTCTGAAAAATATGAACGTAGGCGAAAACCGCGTGAGAAACGGAGTTATAACGAAGCGGGAATCAAGAAAACAAGTTTACCGTTTACTGTTAATTTACAAGACGCGATTTTTCCTACTTTGAAACCGTCCCACATCGCCCCAAACCTAAATTTTTGCTCATTTTCACACCTATAAATACCATTGCTTAGTTCCTTATAGCCTACAACTCTTAGTTTGAGTCTAAACAAGTAGAATAGCCAAATTTTGGTGGTTCTGCAAGTGCAATACCTTTTTGGTCGTTGTGTTTAGTTTCTTATTTATTCTTTCGACGAGGAAGTGCCGCCCTACGAACTCGTCTCGTTTGTAAGGCTTCTTCGAGGTAATCTTCTTCTTTTTATTTCTAGAGTCATTCATTTATCTTTTTCTTAGTTTTGTTAGTTTAATTTAGGTTGTTAGTTAAGGAAAAATGCCTTTAGGCTTGGTGTAACTTTGTAGAAGCTCAACGAGCACAACCTATCATGTCTATTCATTTGACTATTCCTTAAGATGTTTACCTATCCATGTTGCCTTCGTTTGATTAGGTTGAGTCACGCTTGCATTCGAATCGTAAACCTATTCATTTGAGTTGCTGTCTGATCATATACGTTCCAATCCCAAGACATCCAGCGTGATACGACTGTTCATCTTGAAGTTTCTTTCATCATACACTAGTTTGTTTGAGCACCATTGAGGTGAGTATTCATAGCCCCTTTTTTAGTTTTCTTTATTTCTTTTTGGGGTGAAATCACGTGACTTATACTATAAATCATTTCTTATTCATTTTTATTCATTAATGTTCATTTTATTCATTATACTTATTTTATTCAATTCAATTCAATTCAAATTCATGTTTGTGTTATTACTTGCATTTATGTGTTCATAGCTTGATAGACACTTATAGCACAATCATCAATTTATTCAAACCGACGGTTATCAATAATAGATCTATTTGTCTGACAAACACACCCCAATTAATCATGCTTTTGCTCAGAGGGTGATTGTAAACCGGATTCATATGCATTTGCTCATTTGTGACTTGATCTGTGTGATTTTAAGTCTGTTTAATCATGTCAGTAGGTTTGATTGTGAAATCGCTTTATCTTGTATGATACACTTTGCATTATGGGTATTAACATCACATGAGAATTGAATTTCTTTATTTATTTTATTCATTTTAGTCATTCCAATCATTTTAAATCAATATATTCATATGTACTCAACCCTATGTTACTCACCAGCTAAATTAATTAGCTGACAGATATTTTTCACATGATTTCAGGTTATGCAGCTTAAGTGTTTACTTCAAGTGCTTCACATATAGGACATGCTTGGACTTAGTTAATATTTAAATCATTTAAATGTATTATTTATTTATTTGGAGATTCTGTGTCTTGTAATAAATGCAAAATTTGATTTAATAATATTTAAACTATTTTAGTTCCATGAGCTATGAACAATCTATTCACTATCGTCTGCCCCGAGGTTTCCGCCATCGGTCGGGGTGTGACAGATTGGTATCAGAGCCATGGTTATAGGGAATTAGGTTATTAGAAGACCTAGTCTATAACTAAGGACCCAAAACATGAGTCATCTCATGTCATTAGTTGTTAATTCATGTTATTTGATTACATGTTTACTTGTTTTCACACATGTTATGTTTTATATATGCCTATTGTTTATCTCTTATCACAACTAATACAACTCTTATTATCAATCATATGAACTTCAAAACTCTAGGGTTTACGCCTAATCCGAATTGATTTCCTAATCGATTCTCAAATTAAAATCAAGACTTTATTCATTATTTTCAAATTACCCCTCAATTTTCAAATACAATATTTTTATGTATGGTTTTCAAATCTCGTCAAAGTGTAAGTCTCGTAACTGAACATGTGCAATACTGGAAGAGTGGGTGCCTGTACCTCGAGTGTTCTGTCTAGGAAAAGGTATTCATACAAATCCAAATCAACTGATGGATCCGTTACCTTACCTGGGAACCCTCGGGGTGAGTGTCCGCTTATAGGTACGCATGTCTTCATTAGAGTTATCGTGGACCTACTACTTTGATAGGTCAACGTATTCGTGCGGTTTGTGAACTAAACGTCTACACTCGGAATATCTCAAGATGATTTCAATATCTCGTATTTTCAATAATTTCTCAAATTATTTCTAAACTCATTGTTTTAGTACAAACTCATTATTAAATTTCAATACTTATCATTTATACATAAATTTATCATCAAGCCCTCTTATAATTCAACTAATCACAACATTACCATCAAATACACATATAATACATAAATCATAACTTCATCATTCAAATTTTCTTATAGTTCATAAACTCATTATCAAACTCTCATATAATCTATTTAATCATAAATTATCGTCAAATTAACATATGATTCATTTAACCCATAAAAAACAATTCTCATATAATTATATATATTATGCAAATTCAAATTCTAATGTATTTCATTTCCAGAATTTTTCTATTTACTTGAATCATCTATACTATTTATAAAACGCATTTATTTAAACTTGATTAAAAAAAATTACCATCAAATTCACATATAAGACATAAATCATAACTTTATCATTCAAATTTTCTTATAGTTCATAAACTCATTATCAAATTCTCATATAATCTATTTAATCATAAAGTATCGTCAAATTCACATATAATTAATTTAACCCATAAAAACTATTCTCATATAATTATATATAATTATGCAAATTCAAATTCTAATGTATTTCATTTTCCTGAATTTTTCTATTTACTTGAATTATTTATACTATTTATAACACGTATTTATTTAAACTTGACAAAAAAAAAATTATTACCATCAAATTCACATATAAGACATAAATCATAACTTCATCATTCAAATTTTCTTATAATTCATAAACTCATTATCAAATTTTCATATAATCTATTTAATTAAAAATTATCGTCAAATTCACATATGATTCATTTAACCCATAAAAACTATTCTCATATAATTATGCAAATTCAAATTCCAATGTATTTGATTTTCTAAAAATTTTCTATTTACTTGAATCGTCTATACTATTTATAACACGCATTTATCCAAAGTTGACAAAAAAAAATTTTCCATCAAATTCACATATAATACATAAATCATAACTTCATCATTCAAATTTTCTTATAGTTCATAAACTCATTATCAAATTTTCATATAATATATTTAATCATAAATTATCGTCAAATTCACATATGATTCATTTAACCCATAAAAAAAACTACTCTCATATAATTCTGCAAATTCAAATTCCAATGTATTTCATTTTCCAGAATTTTTCTATCATTTATACTATTTATAACACGCATTTATCTAAACTTGATCATACATGAATTTGACTTCCTATGATGCTATCGAAGTTTATTTTACATATACCTAATTATCTTAATGCTTATGAACTCGACTTACCATGAACTTGGTTATCTGATATATAGGAAACTTAGATTCTTCATAAACATGAATTTCTATAAATTTGTTTAACTACAAACTCGATAATTCATGGATATGAATAATATTAAATCTATTAAATTGGCCACCTAAATTAATGAACATTGATCTTTCCATCATCTAAGAATTTAATTTCAAATGAACTTGAATATTAATGATTTTTCTCAAACATTAAATCAGAACCTACGTACATTATTATATGCGTATTTAGAAGTTTTGTGGCCCTTCACCCACGCATGACATAATGAATTATGAGAATCATGCAAAAGCTTGTGTGATTACGGGTGCACACGGAATTACAAAAGTTGGTGCATGGAACTCATAGTAAGTTTTGTCGTGTACTTTTGGGCAATGCGACAAATGTGATGTGATAAGAGCATGGTGGATACGCCGTTGGTACTTCCTATATATAAGTGGTCTTGTCACATCGTCAAATGAAGTGTTGCCTACGTCTAGTGAAGTTTGTGTAGCTTCTGGACCATGACCCATTGCAATTTAATCTTAAGAGTATTTTTATTCCATCTTTCATTGATCATTATTCATCATCATCTAGTGCTCAAGTTGGTGATTCAACTTCTCGAGGTTGACATATTGTTGTTCAACTCGAGGGAGCTAGATAACGTTAGTACATATATTATGGAAAGCGCATCAACATGGACATCTTTTGAAGATGTGCCACATTTTATTCATATTATTCATTTTGATCATTTATTCACTTTATTAATCATGTTATTCATTTATTCATTCATTTTATCAATCACATTTATTCACTTTAATCATTTATTGTTTTTTTTACCACATTTATTCATTTTTATCATTCATTCATTTTGTCAATCACATTTAGTTATTCTAAACATTTAGTAACGTTTATTCATTTTACTCGTTTAATCATTTTACTCTTGATCACACAAGCGAAACTTTTACAACATTTATCGATCATCTTAAACCCTATTCCATCATTATCTTGAGTAGCAATGAATCACTATCCTAACCCTTCGTTCAATTACGTTCATCTAAACACATTATAATTCGAACAATATTATAAACGACACTTGATGATATTAAATGAATTAAAGAAAATAATTCTTATCATATTATCTCAATTAAATCCTTAGACAGCGCATGTGAGACATGATTATGTTTCGAACACGATCGTGATACACTATTAATTCTTTCATCAAAATTAACGTTAATCAAATTTCGGGACGAAATTTCTTAAAGGAGGGGTGACTGTAACATTTGGCCCGATCCACACCCGATCCAAATTCAAACCCAAACTCAATCGGATATCCATGAAATTTTTCCGTTGTATCATAAAATAAAAGTAATTATATCTTGTTGATTTATTAAATTATTACATTTAATTATATAATTTAATCATTAAATAAGTTGATCAAACACTTTGGAGGCTTCGTGAATACATTTAACATTCTTATCCTGACCTTCTTATCATCCATGCTTCAATATATAATCATTAGGATATTGTGTTTTGAAAAGCTTAGATAGCAAGTAAGAAGCTTTACATGTTGGATTCTTAGTTACGGCATAAGGTGACTTTCGGGTGACTTTCTTGCCAACCTTTCTTCATTCTTGGGCTATCACTTTAGATCATCCAAAGCTCTTAGATATACTTGGTATACTAAGGAGTAAGTAGGTTCAATTGGCAAATCAATCCGAGCCCAAACGAAGCAGAAATCACAAACAAAAGTTTGAGAACGTAACCCTTGACCCGCACCAAGATCCAAGGTTTAAATTTAATTTTCGACATCATGAATGCTGTATTATTCTCTTCTATATGATAGTACTCTGAAAAATATGAACGTAGGCTAAAACCGCGTGAGAAACGGAGTTATAACGAAGCGGGAATCAAGAAAACAAGTTTAGCGTTTACTGTTAATTTACAAGACGCGATTTTTCCTACTTTGAAACCGTCCCACATCGCCCCAAACCTAAATTTTTGCTCATTTTCACACCTATAAATACCATTGCTTAGTTCCTTATAGCCTACAACTCTTAGTTTGAGTCTAAACAAGTAGAATAGCCAAATTTTGGTGGTTCTGCAAGTGCAATACCTTTTTGGGCGTTGTGTTTAGTTTCTTATTTATTCTTTCGACGAGGAAGTGCCGCCCTACGAACTCGTCTCGTTTGTAAGGCTTCTTCGAGGTAATCTTCTTCTTTTTATTTCTAGAGTCATTCATTTATCTTTTTCTTAGTTTTGTTAGTTTAATTTAGGTTGTTAGTTAAGGAAAAATGCCTTTAAGCTTGGTGTAACTTTGTAGAAGCTTAACGAGCACAACCTATCATGTCTATTCATTTGACTATTCCTTAAGATGTTTACCTATCCATGTTGCCTTCGTTTGATTAGGTTGAGTCACGCTTGCATTCGAATCGTAAACCTATTCATTTGAGTTGCTGTCTGATCATATACGTTCCAATCCCAAGACATCCAGCGTGATACGACTGTTCATCTTGAAGTTTCTTTCATCATACACTAGTTTGTTTGAGCACCATTGAGGTGAGTATTGATAGCCCCTTTTTTAGTTTTCTTTATTTCTTTTTAGGGTGAAATCACGTGACTTATACTATAAATCATTTCTTATTCATTTTTATTCATTAATGTTCATTTTATTCATTATACTTATTTTATTCAATTCAATTCAATTCAAATTCATGTTTGTGTTATTACTTGCATTTATGTGTTCATAGCTTGATAGACACTTATAGCACAATCATCAATTTATTCAAACCGACGGTTATCAATAATAGATCTATTTGTCTGACAAACACACCCCAATTAATCATGCTTTTGCTCAGAGGGTGATTGTAAACCGGATTCATATGCATTTGCTCATTTGTGACTTGATCTGTGTGATTTTAAGTCTGTTTAATCATGTCAGTAGGTTTGATTGTGAAATCGCTTTATCTTGTATGATACACTTTGCATTATGGGTATTAACATCACATGAGAATTGAATTTCTTTATTTATTTTATTCATTTTAGTCATTCCAATCATTTTAAATCAATATATTCATATGTACTCAACCCTATGTTACTCACCAGCTAAATTAATTAGCTGACAGATATTTTTCACATGATTTCAGGTTATGCAGCTTAAGTGTTTACTTCAAGTGCTTCACATATAGGACATGCTTGGACTTAGTTAATATTTAAATCATTTAAATGTATTATTTATTTATTTGGAGATTCTGTGTCTTGTAATAAATGCAAAATTTGATTTAATAATATTTAAACTATTTTAGTTCCATGAGCTATGAACAATCTATTCACTATCGTCTGCCCCGAGGTTTTCGCCATCGGTCGGGGTGTGACAGTCATGCTCAGACCAAGCACAGGCAGTGCACAAGGTAGTGCTGCACATTTTGGTCTGAGCATGGTCATGCTCAGACCAGGCACTAGCCGTGCTCAGACCAAGCACGGTCGTGCTCAGATCTTCGAGCCCGGAAGCACAGGCAGTGCACCAGGTAGTGCTGCACATTTTGGTCTGAGCACGGTCGTGCTCAGACCATGCACATGCAGTGCTAAGACCAAGCACAAGTAGTGCACCAGGTAGTGCTGCATATTTTGACCCAAGCACTACCGTGCTTGGTCTAAGCACGACCATGTTCTTCCAACCTCGAGACGGGAATCAAGATTTAGCTAAAAAAGGAAGCTGTAAAGTGTCTGGGCAAGAAAGTAAGTATTGTAGCTACGAGCACTACCTGGAGCACGATCGTGCTCCAGGTAGTGCACATCTGTATAATTCTATAAAGAGCCTCATTTGCAACAATTTTGGGTTGTGGAGAGTGAGGAGCCATTTTCACTCAAAACCAACCATTTTTAAGTGTTTTTGGAGTCCTTGGAAGCCATAGAAGATTCAAGAATCATCTATCTTTCTCCTTGCTTGCTAGTGGTTTTGTTGGACCTGAATTGTAGTCTAATATTATCAACACAGTCAAAGTCAACAAAAGTCAACGTCCGGTCAAAGTCCATGTAAAAAGTCAAATGGCGCGTTAGAGACGAAGAACCGAGTCAAGACGTTGAAGTTGTTTTATGTCTAGGATCGTTAATGTAATAAATATATTTTGTGTCAACAAAATATATTTAATCTAGCTTTAGACATGTTTTAGCCTTTTAACTTGTTATTTTCTAATTAGTCTAAGTGTAGGGATTATTAGTGTAATTAACATGTTAAGCACTCACTATAAATAGTAAAGTGCAAATAGGGTTTGAGAAGGCTTGAATGAGCTAGTGATTTGGGGATCTTCCATGTAAACAACATTTTATGCAAATCAAAATGGATCAAATCTGAGTTTTATTGATTGTTCTTATCATTGTTCATCTCGTTCATCATATTTTATCCTTTTTGATCCAAATCTTCAACAAATTTCTGATTCACTAGTGTTTTGGGACCAACAATTGGTATCAGAGCCTAAGAGAGATCCAATTCAGTCATATTTTTTGAAGATTTGTTACTGATTATTGAAGATTGTTGAAGAATGTTAGTGAGAGAAAGTTGGGTTTTAAGAGAGAGAAAGTAGATCTGAGTTTGAATCTTCATATTTTCATCAGATCTACTTCTACAATCATCAGATCTATTGTTTTTAGCAACATATTTGTGATCTACAAGCTGAGATCTACAAGAAAAGAATAAGAAATCATCAGATCTGAGATTTTCTCTCACACACAGTGTGTGTGTTCTTGGTGTTCTTCAAATCTTCAAATCTGCAAGATCAGCGAATCTAGTTAATATCTGAACGAAAGTTCAAAATTTTGAGCGAATCTATACCAAGCATTTGCATAGATTCGCCCGTTGTTCTTAGCGAACCTATAAGTTCGCTCGGCACTTTGTAAGCCAGCGAATCTATAGGTTCTTGCACACTACCTTGTGAAAAAGATCTGAGCGAACCTACCACTTTTGACATCTTTCCTACACTAACAATCAACCAAACAAACCCTAATTTCGCTACTTGAACACAAAAACCACAAATCAAAATCCATTTCACTATCACATCATAGATCCGGTTTAGAAACTTGGTTTTATAACCAGATCTAAACTTGAATCAACCGGATCTGATCATTTGATCATTTCTTTCAAAAAAAAAACACCCAAATCTCAGATCCATAAACCAAAACCCAAACCCGGACCACATTCACACCCCTAAGCTTAACCCGACCCATAACCATTTAAAAAAAAAAAAAAAAAACCTCACCCGTTTTCTTTTTCAAACCATCGTATCTACAAACAAACCCACACTCATTCCATCTTGTCTACATCTTCAACAAAACCATAACCTTCACCAGATCCAACAACATCTTCACAGATCTGTCACAGATCGACCATAACCATAACTCAAACCCGACGCAACACATAACCATCATTACGTCGTTCCATCTTTATAAACAAAAAAAAGAAGAAAGATCGAAACAGATTTGTTGTCGTCTGTCGAGTAAACAAAAAGGAAGAAAAATACAAGCAAAGAAGCAGCAGATTTGTGTTGTTATGTTGTTGTTGTTGTGGTTGTGAACTCGAGAGACTGAACAAGAAAGAATCAGCAGTCTGTGTGTTTGTTCGCGTATGAACCGAAAGAGAGAGAAGAAAGAGATCGAGTTGTTCTTGTGTGTGGCTGTTGTTGTTTCGAACTAGGAAGAAAAAGAAGCAGTAGCAGGTCGAACAAAGAAGCAGCAAGATCGATGATGTTGTGTGTTGTTTGTTGTGATGTTGCTGCTGTTGCGGCTGAAAGAGCAGAAGAAGAGATTGTGTTGTTGACTTGTGTTTTGTGTTATGGATCTGTTATATGTGGAGAGAAGAAATGGTGGTAAATGGTCTTCTTGAACATTGGAGAGAGAGTAAGACAAAGATACTTGTTTGTGTGTTTAAAAGATAAGATAGTGAAGATGGAATCTAGTTTGAGCGGCTGATTTAAAAATATTAGGGTTGGGTTTCTTTTAAAGTGTTTTAACGTAAACAAAAGGAAAAGAAGAAACGGGCTGGATAGGTTTTGTGGGCTTGAGTATTTGTAGTGGGATGAGATTTTAAAAGAAAAGGAATTTGATGTATTTCATTATTATTGTTATTTTTTCGGTCGGTTCGTTTTAATATTCGCCGGGTTTTTAAAGTTAAAGTTTTATGGGGATTTTTGTTAAACTCGTTATTAAATTTTGAAAAGTGACTTTTGTGGCCGGGAGATAGCGTTTTAAAATTTTTGGGCCGTGTTTTTAATTGGTTCGTCTTTGTGGCCGGGTTTTTTATATTGTCAGTTTTTGGGCCAAAGTTTGTTAGTTGAGACGAAAGTTTTATCTGTGGCCGGGACTTTCTAAAATTTATTTTTAGGCCAAACTTTAAACGGGTTTTCGATTAAAAAAAATGGCTTATGCAAAACTTTTTAAATCCTTCGAATCTGATGATCTCACAATGGCACAAAGCCGGTTTGATAATTTTGCAGTTTTAAAGAAAGAAAGGATGCCCGTGTTTCTTGATCGATTTGTGATGGTGGCAAATAACCTGAAGAAGCATGATCTAAAACTCGGAAATCATGAACAGGTTCAGCGATTGCTTGATTCTCTCCCACCAGAGTGGAGTTCACATGGAAAATCGATTAGAAGAGAAAGAGGATTTATTGATTACAAACTGGTGGAGGTGATGAACAAACTAAAAGAAATGGAGTTGGATATCAAACGTCGTGAGTACGATGAAGCGATGTCTCTGAATTCAAAGATCACCTCAATCTCCAAAGAGAAACCAGAAGAGATATCAGTTTCTACCTCCAATTTCAAAGGTTTACCGAAACCTGAAATTGAAAAGGTACAAGGGGAGATTAAGCAGACATCAGTGGGTAAAAATGGAGCAGAATTAAATGATAAAGCTTGTGATGCTAAGAAGGAGGAGGAACAAAAGACAAATACCAGAGTCTGCAACTGCGAGAAGGCTCTTGCTTCTGAACAAATCATCATGGAGCTTCCATACGAGACAGTTCAGGATATATGTTCTTCTGATTGCAGAACTCGTTTATTTGGTATTTATGAAGCTAACAAATTGTTAATAGAAAATGAAAAATATTTGACTCAGGTAAATAAAGAACTTAAACTTAACGAGTCAAAATATTTTGTCAAATTAAGAGAAGCTTTGAAAGAAAATGAACATTTGAAAACAAATCTTTTGAAAAGTAATGTGGAAGTCAATATGCTAACTGAACGTGTCGCCCTGGCTGAGTTTGAAACCAGTAAGTTGCAAACGAAACTCGAAAAATGGACAATTTCGGGGATGAAACTTGAGGATTTAATCAAAAGCCAACGGGGGGCTTGTATTAAGACTGGGTTGGGTCATGAAGATAAGGCTTTTGTATATCCTCCTCCCAGCACTTACTGTTACTCTCCTACACCAACTCCACACCCGACCAATGAGTTGATTCATGAAATAATTCAGAAAGATACTGATAGTTTGTATGCAGGATTGGAGAATGTGAATCTTAAAGAGGTGCGAGATGATTATGAGTCCCCGACTGGTATTGGATACAGTAAACTGGATGTTGTCAGTCAAACCAATGATTGTTCAGTTTCCGGTGTTAGTAAATCTGTACAATCTGTTTCTTCTAACTTCTTTGACAAGTTTAAAACAGGTGAAATTCCTACTTTTGAGCCTGTCCTGATTGCGAAGAAAGAGATAAAGTCGGATTCACGTAATCATCAAGCCATCAATCAAGATCCGTTGGAAGCAGAGGTACTTATTGAAGATTGGACAAGCTCAGATGATGAACCAAAGACAAAGGAAAGTCACGGAGATTCAAAGATCAAGATGTCATCTACAACTGTCAAATCTGAAATGCTTCCAAAACCTGAATCAAGTCAAGTCAGGATCTCATTTCCAGCTGCAAGACAAGTCAGTCGTCCATCAAAAGCTCAAAAGAAGAAGTCTTCACCTCTATCCATCATATCTCAAGTTTGTAAAAGACTTGAGAACAAGCAAGTGAAGATCTCATCTCCCATCCAACAAAGCAAAACAAAAATCAAGCAACCACCCACAACTCGACAAAGCCAAAAGCTTCTCAACAAGTTGCATCAAGCTCGAAGAAAGCCCCACCCCCAGCTGCTCCACACGGGCCAATCAAGCATCAAAAGCCATTCAAGGCTTGCTTCAAGTGTGGAAAGGATGATCATGTGCTTAAGAAATGCCCCAAAGGACATGCTTCGGACGGTAAAGGCAAACAGGTTTGCTTCTCCGGATCAGAGTCTAGAAAGAATCCTCCACTTGGTAAAGGTAAACAGGTTTGTTTATTTGAACTTCAAGATAAGAATCATACATCTTTGAAAGGTCGGATGACGAACATTCCATCCCTACCGTATCATGTGAAGCCGGTTTCACATGATTCAAAGATGAATATGACAACATCATCAAACCCAAATACCTGTTCCTAGGGACTTAAACAGAAAATGATTTCCAAATTTAATTCTTTCAAATCGAAAATGTTTGAAACTAAACAAATTTGGCAAATTAAAAAGAAAGAGGAAAAGATAAGTGATACAAAAACTCGTTGTGTGTTTAAACATGTGTCTTACACTGATGAAAATGGAACGCCCAGGACTACGATGGCCTGGGTTCCCCTTTCTAACTAATCTGTTAATGAGTGTAGGAACATTTCAGGAGGATTGTTAGTAATCAGGTTTACTGACAAAGAATGTTCCTTATTTAAATTTGAGGCGGAACAAACAGGTCACGGTTCTGGTATTTTATCCACATTCTGGATCCTGCTTTCATTTTCACAGCCACTATATTTTTCTTGATAACTCATTTATCATCTTTTGATAGAGTAATATGGAAGACGTTTCTTTCGTAATTTCTATTTTATATATTGTAAATAGTTAAAAAAAAAAAGGGAGTCTAACATTTTTACTTGTATTTTTGATCAAGTTTTCACATCTCTTTGAGGTCACTCTTGTGTCTTTTGAAAATTTCAATTTTGTGCTGAAATAGAAATTTTGGGGGAGTAATATCAAAAATGAATATCATTAGTCCTTTTCTGTGTAAATATTTTGTGTCTTTTGAAGGTTTCAGATATGTGTGGAAAGCACCTAAAGGAGGACGTTGATTTGTGTAACGATGTGTCAATAGGCTCAGCCCGAATACAATTAGACAGCAATTCTGTGATCAAACTAAATTCAAAAAGAGCTCGGTGATGAGGAGTACTTTCACAGACATTTGGCCTGTACAAAGTAATAAGTTTTGACAAAAATGGGTTGTGAGCGTCAAATCTTTGCCTTGATTTCCCCAAATATCCCAAATCACCCTCACCCTAGCCCTGAATTGAGTTTCTAGTTAGCAAAACAAAATAAAAAGCTGCTAGTGTTGCTCTTCAGAATAGCCTCTGAGTGAGTTACTTGTTAACTCCTCAGAATGTATTGAGTCAAAAGTGCTTAACTCCTCTGCCATACGGAACTATTGACCTGGAGTTGGTGGATCTTCTCTGCTATACGGAAGTATTGACCTGAAGATTCACCGAGCATGCTCAAATGTTTATCTCCTCTGTTATACGTCGGTATAGACCTGGAGCTCTAAACTATTTGAGTTTCCCAAATAATAAGTCGCAATGTGTTCAAAAGAATCATTGCTGACAAGCTCCACTCACAAAAAGATGCAAAATTGCACAAATGTCAAAAGAAGCTCATGCATTGATCAATATTCAAGATTTGATCCTAGAATTTCAAGCAAAGTCAATCATATTGCTCAATAAACCTTGATGATAGGACAAGTTACTTTGCTAAATGTCTGTGAAAACCAAGTCGCTTGAGTTTCTTCAAATCGAACCAAAACATGATAAGATCGTCACAGGTTGTTTGTTGAAAGGAACAAGGCATGGGTTTAAATGGACAAACATATTGACAATCTCGCCAAGTCTTTGTTTCTCTGGATGGTCGCTAGAAACGCATTATCTGATATCCTTCATGAAAATTTCGTTTATTATCCTTTTATTTTATGTTTGGGTTCTTGAGTCTTGTTGGTCGTGCGTACCTTTTGGGATATGTTCTCTTTGTCTAAAATATTTGTGATCTTGTCGGACTCGTCCTCTCATTTTTGAATTTTTTAATTTTAATTAAAAAAATCCAAAAAGATTTTCATTCCAAATTATTTTCAAGTCTTCCGTATTATGCTATTAAAATTTTATCATTTTCACATGCATTTCACGGGAAATTGCACACACAAACGGACACGGGTTCGCTTGTTTTCATACGCAGATATACACGGGTTTATTTTGTTTAATGAAATTATCTAATGAGAAATCTCGAGATTTTGTTTGTGACTGTGTTACAAATATTTGCTGCAAGTGATGGCCGATCATCAGTTGAGCAAAGCACCTGACCAGAGAACCTGTTCCTCAAAGTTTGTAGAAGATACCGAGCTAGAATTCCTCCTCCTACATCTTCTGAAGCACTCAAGAAAAGATTGTTGGAAAACCGTTCCAGATTTTACGAAAGGAAGCACAAAAAATGGGGGAGCATACACAATGGGGGAGATTGTGAGATAAAGATCTTCAGCAACATAATTTGGCAAGCATAAGTCTTGGGGGAGTTTTGTTGGATCAAAAATTAAGACTGAAGCTTACCAAATTGAAGATCCAACAGTATTGACTTATCGGTGCTGAACACGATGCAAGACGTTGATAATAATAGACTATGGGGGAGTATTGTTGGACCTGAATTGTAGTCTAATATTATCAACACAGTCAAAGTCAACAAAAGTCAACGTCCGGTCAAAGTCCACGTAAAAAGTCAAATGGCGCGTTAGAGACGAAGAACCGAGTCAAGACGTTGAAGTTGTTTTATGTCTAGGATCGTTAATGTAATAAATATATTTTGTGTCAACAAAATATATTTAATCTAGCTTTAGACATGTTTTAGCCTTTTAACTTGTTATTTTCTAATTAGTCTAAGTGTAGGGACTATTAGTGTAATTAGCATGTTAAGCACTCACTATAAATAGTAAAGTGCAAATAGGGTTTGAGAAGGCTTGAATGAGCTAGTGATTTGGGGGTCTTCCATGTAAACAACATATTATGCAAATCAAAATGGATCAAATCTGAGTTTTATTGATTGTTCTTATCATTGTTCATCTCGTTCATCATATTTTATCCTTTTTGATCCAAATCTTCAACAAATTTCTGATTCACTAGTGTTTTGGGACCAACAGGTTTGTATATAAGTAGTTTTTAATTATGTTTTTAGGTAATTTTGTCATCTTTGTTGTAGTTTTTGTAAACCTTTTGCATGAAAGGATATATATTTTTTATAAAGATTTTTCACACAAATTTAGTTTCAAAAAGGGTTTTCACCAAAAAATACTAAATCATACACAAAAGGCAAGTATACCTATCGATTAGTAATATAGTAAAAGGTAAGAACCGAAAATTAAAGACACGACTTTTATAAGTTATAATGTGACAAACTGGGGTTTAACTAAACTAAACGAAAATTAAACTTAATTATGAAAATAAAGTGATATGAACGAAAGCAGTTTTGAATTGAGTTGAAATCAGACAATGAAGATTAAAACCACCTAAGGTAGAATCCCCGAAGGTTTAGTTATTAGTTAAATGGAAGTTGTAAAAGTCATGATACTGGGATCTTAAAATAAACACTCATTAGAAGCTTAACTAGGATCCTCAACCCTTTTCGAGAAGCCACCTATTAATTTCTAACAAATTATTAATGAAAACCAGTTTGAAAGGTTAGAATCCCTCACAGTCATCTAACTAGTTATGATAAAGTAACATAATTGACACCCTACTTCACAGTTTAGACATCATCGGTAATTCAAGGAATTCAATTGGTTTTAACACACTGATTTGCGTCATCGGGTTTAACGATTTCTTTTCTCTTCTACATCTTTTGATCATGTTTACTTTTCTTAAACTTGTGTTTATTTCAAGTACGATTATGCTAGGCTAGGTTTTGTTGAACCACCTATACCGATGATGAATTAATGTTGATTGTTTGAATGTTTGGTGATTCGGTTTTGAACTATGGTTTTATTATGATTTAGTAAACGTTTTGTTTTCGTTTAATTGATGCAATGGTGTATGTTTGGTTTGGCTTGTTGATGATTACTAATTCCATAAATAGGATTTTATTAGGTTAAATTATTATGTTTTTTGATTAGTTTATGAATTGGATATATAATTTTCATAGGAATTATGATTTGATGCAAGTTGATATAAATGTGCATGGTAGCTTAGTAACTGCGAGGTGATAGGTTAATTGGTAAGTCTTGTTGGTTAAGTCTCTAGTTTGTATATCTGTGAGTCTAAGTTAGGTTCGATTTAATCAATCTTGTTTAGTAATGTCAATTGGTGTTTTCAAACTACCTTAGATTCTCGTGTTGTGAGGTAGGTAATCATATTAGGTACTAAATCATAATCATTACATAATTGTGAAAGAGTCTAATTAGTTGGTTTGTTGAATAACTTGATAGAAACCTATAGGTGTCTTCTCGAAAAGGATCGAGGGTCTTATTGGTGTTTAGGTCAAGTGAATATATTCAGATCCTACTCCATATTCAAAACCATCTTCACCAAACTAATAACTTGAGCATTAGTGAGTCGGATCTAGGTGGTTACCTCTTCTCATCTGTTTTAAATCTTTAATCGTGCTAATCTTTATTTTTATGCCATTTACAATTTTAATTAAAGCAAAACTCCCCCGTCAAATAATCTTTTCATTTAAAGTTCGTGTCTTTTTAGTGAGTCTTAATTAGTTAATTTAGCGTAGTATATAGAGTATGCGGGTCAACACCCGTACTTACCTTAGCTATATTACATCCGACCGATCTACTGCCGGTAGTGTATGAAATAGTCTGTTTGTCTTGGTTTTATAAATTTAAAACTTAGGTGTTTTTAGTTATTTATTTTATATATATACTTCACACATCAAAAAGCAATTAAAATACGGACAAACTCTACACAGGAAACATATATATTTACTATGTTCACAAGTTATCTCAACATATCATGTCAAATATCTCATAAGATATTGTTTGGGAAGACAAAAGATATAAAGCATAAAATAAGGAAAAAAACTTTCATCAAAATAGCAAAAACATTTGACTGCACATTTCTGAGGTGCTTACATTTTTCAAATTTCAAATTGCTTTAGACAAAGAGTTGACAATGTTCTCATGCTTTATCTATATAAACAACAACTCTTAGCTTTTACAATCACACAATTTCAACTTATGTCTACACTCCACTCTAAAAAACCACAACACCCCTATAACCCATTTCATACTTAAGGATCCATAACATCTTGACCACACCAGTTCATAATATCAAACAATTGAACATAAAACATCGTTACTACCATCCTCGTCATATTATTGTTGTAGCAACATGTCCTTGCAAAAATGGGTCTTTTAGTTATAAACGAAAAAAGTAAAAGATATGATAGTATAAAAAAGTAAAAGATATTATGGTATAGCGAGCACGTCTCTTCCCTGTCTCTCACTTATGGGAGGACGTAGGGGTGTAAACGAACCAAGCAGAGCCCTAGCTTGACATTAATTGAGATTGGTTCGTTTCAATATCCTAAAGCTCGAGCTCGGCTCAAAAAGACTCTTTGTTATTAAAAAGCCAATGTTTGGGTCGAGGTTTGATGTGATATAAATTATATATATTTGTATACAAACATTCTCTACACTTGCAGGTTACTTTAGGTTGATTTCTAGTCCTAATTGGTTCACATTTATATTTTGATAATTTTAAGAAACCGTTAGTGAAATTGATATATTTTGACTAAACTTTAGACCAACGGTTGTTTAAAACCTATTTTTATAAATCTAGTTTATAATTTGAAATGATTATCTCTAATATAATATACAAAAATCGTTTTTTCCTATGTGTCAGTTTTTTAAAGCATCATGTCCTACGTGTCAGTTTCTAGAGCATCATAGTTTCTTTGCGTTTCTTGAAGATCACAAAAGTCTATCCATCTCCGTTTTTAAATTTTCAAAACCAGTTAAGTTATATCTTTCAACTCAGACTTTAATTGATGTTTTCCAATTAAGGTTTTTGATTTTTTGCACTCTTCACTAAGACCTTCAATGCCTGCTTCGATCATCTATTGAATCTCCTTCTTCAAATCCTAATTTCAACTAAATTTTGAAGAAAAAACCTTGGAATTGGCTTCATCCTTGATTCGAGTTCGATAATGAATCCATAGATTTATCATCTCTCTCTGTGAAGCTTGGATTGAAGATCAAACACACACCTTGATCGACAATTGAACAAATCGGATTTAAGCCCAGATCTGTTTTTCTCTGGTTAAAGAAGGAACATGTGTGATCTTTATATGAATGTTTTCAAGGGTTTGATTTGGTTTAATAGTTCTTCATACCAATCAGCTCTATTTTCAAGCCTTGAAATCATGGGTATGCTTATTTTTATTTATTTATTTGCTAAGTGCTTGTGTTTGACTATTGTGTAAACACAATTCAGAACCTTCATTCCACCTACCATTGTTAAAGTAGTAGTAGAAAGTTTCTTGCTTAGATCTGTGGGTTAATTATATGGTTTGAAGTTAAAATCAGATTGTTGTTGATTAAAGATTGAAGGGAACTAAACTTACCACATGAATGGCTAAAAGTGTACTACTACATTATTTGAATGTGAATACGAATATGTTACCAAATGTTTCATCTTTTTGTGTTTTAGATGTTCATTGTATGCCTTCATTGACTCATACTGGTTTGAAGATAACTAAGTGGTGATTCAAAGGATTTTAATCAATATGCACCTGTTGAATCTTAGTCTGCAGTTAGAAGGACGCGAGCTTGAATGTTGGGATTAAGGGTTCTGAAGGTAGAGTGTCATTGTCTAAGATGATGGATAGTCCTGTGATGAAAAAAGGTCTCGTGGTTAATGGTTTGATGCAATAACTACCACATACAAATAAATCTATCAAAGTCAAAGGGCTTTCTTATGTGTTATTAATTTAGGTTTGGTTTTGAGCAGCTTACATCAAGGCCCTCCCGACAATAACTTAAATTCTTAGGAACGATACCACCAACGCCATGTTCCCTTGGTACACATGTTTTTTTGTTGTCTTTCAAAATCCTTAAATGAAGTGAAATTGTTTTAACTGCTTCATGATTGGAAGGTCATGGTTGATTCATGAAAACTATATATGTTATTGAATTTGTTTGATTAATACATATTGACCAAAGTATATGTAAAAAATGCAGCCTGCTGCCTGTGCAAACTCCTAAAATGTAATACTCATTATTCTTCACCCCGGATGGTTCAAAATCCATATATAAAACTTGTAACCGTTTAATATATAATACATACAGTAAGTATTAGAGGAATGGAAAATTTTGCTAACTAAATCTATTGGATTAATTAAGATAACATAATAAAATATATGCTTGATACGTATCATTCAGAAATTAGTTAGTTATAGTTTAACATTGTTGAAAGACTATTACCAAGATGTAGTTAATCTTGGTTTTGTTTCTAATTTGTATACTCCTCCGTCTCATTTTAAATGTCCATCTTTCCTTTTTTATTGTCCCAATTTAAATGTTCATTCCATAAATAAAATTATAATTTCCAATTTTACCCCTAACTATTTAACACAAAATCTATTTTATGACTAAAAAACAAAAGACTTTAATGACGTTATTGTCATTTTATAGGTTGAAAATATATAATAATTTTTTTTTTCTTAAACTTTGTGTTGTGGTTTCATGACACTTAAAATGAGACACAGGAAATATTATTCTTTGAGCTTTTCACGTGGTTCTCCTTACATATTTCATTTTTCTTGATAGATTTTGATACCGTAGCCGAAATATGGTGCTGAGTTAATAATGTTCATGCTGCTAGCGGTGCGATATATATGTTGTGACTTCTCAAGGACTAACAGATACAATACTCATGCTGTTGGCGGAGATGTTGCCTTCATTAACAAGGCGATGCAGGCATGTTGCTGCTAATCTGCTATTGGTAGGTTAGTTTAATTTATGGTAGCGTAAGTGTAGGTAAGACCTGGTCCTACATTTTAAAATCTACCTTGTAATTCATTATTGGTTAATAACCGTGTTAGACATAGTAATTTGTTTGTATGAATATTTATTATATAACAAAATGTGCTATATTATTTCTTTCTTGATTTTCCATTGTCTAATGATTTTTATTTGTATGCTTCTTTAACGACATCTTGTACACAAGAGCAGACAATGGTGTTTACGAGGTGGTAATTAATCCACTATTTTAAGTTAGTTTTCTTCCACGTTATCAGTAGCCAAATGTAAACTTTGAGCTTTATGGATAATAGATGCATCCATGGAGTGCAGGTCTGTTTCATTTTCCGTAGTTTAATGATAACAATGCTACTAAAGTGTACACAGTACACGTACATTGTTTAAATCATAACTTGTATATGCGGCTCTTTGACGCATTTACTTATAGTTTGGTCGATTTGGATAATGTTACTTGAATCAACATAGTATATCTTCGATATTCGCTTTTAGCATTGTGCGGAAATATCTTCTTGGAGACATCCTTGGTTCTACGAATTGCTACATGAACATATATCTCGCCCGTAAAGTATATTCAGATACATTTCTATACCTCGTCCATAAAGTGTAATTGGATTCATTCTACACATGAGTGATCGTGTTCACATTTTAATCACATGATTAGTAACAAAGGGACATGAGTAGAAACTATTATCTACATTGTTATAATATGAAATTATGGATTTTTTTAGAGTTATGTTAACTTTCTAATGACCTAAAATCCTCCGTATAGCAATGGTACATGTGGACGTAGTAATAAGTTTATTTTTTGTCTTATTTTGGTAGCTTGATGATAAGATTAATGTGCTCTTCTTTAGAAATACTTATCTTATTTACCGTGTGTTCAAGAACCAACTAAAGGGTGTATTAGAATATTGTTACTTGAATAACAAGTGTTGTAAATTTCATGATTAGTTGGATAAAAACTTACAAGTAACTTAAAAATATTGTGTCCATCTGTAGTAAAAACATGCTCATATGTTTTTTTTTCCTTTTGGGTTTATTTATTATCGTTAATGGAATAATAGTTCCAGTTGTAGCATTTCAATTGCGAATTACTTTGCATTGCTAATGTGCAAATTGTAAAACAATAAAAACACATGTTGAATAAGATATTAAATTGAAGATTTATGAATTACAGCTAGACTTTTCATTTTACCTATTATTACATGTCAAAAGATCAAATGAAACTAAGTTTATAATTGAAACCTCTTAAAACCACATGATTTACATTATATTTCTTTCTTAAAGATGCACTATAAGTGGTACATTATAGATATACATATTTTTAATGGTTTTCAGGGTTTTCAATTATATATAAAATTTCATTTGAACTCATGTGATTATTATATTTAATGCAAATAAGAAGTATACAAAGATTTCACCATAATAAATATATGAAATTTTTATCTTCTATTGTATTTATATTCATTAACATGTTTTATAATTAATTTTTTCAGTCTGTCCGTGTGTCACACGGGCATATAACCTAGTATTATTAATATATCAACAATTTGATTTTATATTTTGTACTTGTAATTCAAGTTCATATTGATTTAAATTAACCGGAAAACTTAAGCAGCAAGTTCTAACTTCTAAGTATATTAAACTAGGCCCACGTGTGAAGTTATTTAATAATCCAAAGTCCATATATTGTGATTTAATCTTTAAATAGATACGGGCCTAAGTTTAATACATGAAGAAAACCTACACTAACTTGAAAAAAAAAGAGATTGAAAAAATAATAATAAGTTTGCTGTCAAAAGCTACGAAGAAAAGGAAAAAGAAGTCGGTCGTTGTTCGAAAAAAGAAGTAAAGGAAAAGAAAACCTACACTAAGTTGAAAAAAAAAGAGATTGAAAAAATAATAATAAGTTTGCTGTCAAAAGCTACGAAGAAAAGGAAAAAGAAGTCGGTGGTTGTTCGAAAAAAGAAGTAAAGGAAAAGAAAACCTACACTAAGTTGAAAAAAAAAGAGATTGAAAAAAATAATAATAAGTTTGCTGTCAAAAGCTACGAAGAAAAGGAAAAAGAAGTCGGTCGTTGTTCGAAAAAAGAAGTAAAGGAAAAAAATAATAATAAGTTTGCTGTCAAATACACTCGATTCATGCATCTTTTAGTCCCACGGGTCAAAATGACATGAACCCCCAATAATAACTTAACACATCCAACTTTTAGTATATTATCTACGTATGATTCCCGGGCCACGCGTTGCGGCGGCCAGGTCACTTTGTTGTTTGTGTGGATAATTTACTATACTATTCTGAATCTGTATGAGATTTTTGTATTAACAAACATGTGATAGGCAATCTCTTTCTGCATAATTTGATCTCACATATTAGTGACAACTTTTAGACATTTTTGCATCAACTATTTTGACTTCACATATCTGTTGTAACTAATAAACAATGTTGCTTTAACATTAGGCATATACTTGTGGTAGAGAACACATTACATGTACTTACATTGTTTGACATTCGTCATGTCGCGATGTCTAGTGGTCATCAAAAGCTTCTTGCATTTTTTTATGTCTAGTGGTCACTTTTGTTCTGCAAAAGATGATTCAATGGTTAGTTGCATATCAAACACATTTGCTTGTAGTGGTCATAAAAAGCTTCGCGTGTTCTGGAGTTGAATCAGGGAGTCAAAGTGCTATTCAAACTTGATATCAATAGTCGCTTTAACTGCATCTCCCTACAAATAACAAAAAATTAAAAAAACTGCAATCTTATGTATTACTCACTATTCCACATGGACTAATTTTGAATTTTAGTCCGGATGGTCTGTTGGTTTGATGTCGGAGACGCATTTGACAAGACATTGTAATTGTTGAAGGAACTGTAATAGCATTCATTTGTAAAGCCCACAACACCAATAGATCACACTTACGTAGCATACTTGGCAAACGAATGATCCCAAACAAAACAACGGTGACAATGAAAAAACTTGGAAGGGAATAGTCCAAGAAGTAAATACGGAAGGAAACAGCAAATACGGAAGAAAGCAACAATCGATCCACATCAAGAACAATCAAACGTTGTACTTCCTGTGCAGCAGCTGTTCTCGCCCCCCTTTCACCCCTGTACAATCTAAATTAGTTAAACATGTTCAAATATAAAACTTAGTAGACTTTGATAGCTTTCTAACCATATATTGTATGCCTTAAACCGAGCTACGGTTGATTTTATACGAATTTTTCAAAAACAGGCCAGCAGCATAACTTCTTTCAATCAGCATTGCTGAAAATTCTGAGTTGCTGCAAAAAAACATTAATTTTGGACAGTTTAACAATCAAACCAACTCTTTATGTTAAAACATTAAGTAAACTAGACTCAAAGGGTTTTCTAATCATGTAAGGCTCTTCTTCATAGGATGTTTCTGTGATTTTAAATGAATATTCTAAAATAGACCTGCAACTAATTCAACTTTAACATAGTAACATTCTTTGAGGCATTTTCACAAACACTTGGTGTGCATCCTAGTAAAGGATCTACTTAATTCCATCAATTGATAGTACCTAATCAATTGATAAAGAAAGTAAACAATAACCCTTATGTTAAACGAGCAAGAAAACAAACCATCATCATCATCGCCATGAATTGCCACACCCTCACCATTGTTACTGCACACTCGCTGCTGCTGTTGCTTTTGTACTACACCCGCACCAGTCACCATCAAGCACCATAATCCACCATCAACCACCAGCAGCAACCACCCGCTGCTGCCTTTGCTGCTGCACCAACCCGTTAATGCCGCCGGAAAACAAGAAAGAAGATGGTAAAGCCCTAGCCGCCCCTATATTTTGCTGCCACAAACTCCACCATTGCTGACTTTCAAGATCGAAAATTACCAACAGTGGAACCAGGAAGAAAAGAGGAAAGAGAAGGTCTATAGGATGCGTCAAGGATCGTTTGGTTTCGCCGGAAATCGGCCAGAAACTTGCCGGATAGAGAAGGGGCGGCGGCTATATGTGTGTGTGTTTAGGGTTTATAGAAATGAGAAAGTTTGAAGAATGATATATATTTATAGGTAGGGTATTTAAGTGAGTTTAATTAAGATAAAATCCACATATAACGCATCACGTCTCGTGTCGTTTTTCATCCTGAATCTTTGTCAAGACTTACGTTTCTCTCATGATATTCCAAATAGTGTCCGAATATTATCTTGTTTAATAAAGAAAACAAAGTTAGTTCATAAAACGTATTTGATCACACACGCATTTATATCGTGTGTCTAACGGAATTAATCTGAAACTGCTAGGTGTCACACATGTCATACATACATACATACATACATACATACATACATACATACATACATACATACATACATACATACATTGTACATTATACATGTGTTACGTACATAATATGTATGTATGTATGTATGTGTGTGTGTGTGTATGTATGTATGTATGTATGTATGTATGTATGTATGTATGTATGTATGTATGTACGTACGTACGTAAGTATGACACGTATGTACATACATATATAACTATGGTTATACTATGTATGTGTGTATATATCACATGTATAATGTACCATGTATGTATTAATAAGTATGTATGTAGATAAGTATGATATGTATGTATGTATGTACGTTACGTATGACACGTATGATGTAACATGTATTTATCTATGTACGGATATACTGCGTATGTCTTTACGTATCACATGTATAATGTACAATGTGTTATGTATGTATCACATGTATAAGGTATATTATCTTGTTTAATAAAGAAAACAAAGTTAGTTCATAAAACGTATTTGATCACACACGCATTTATATCGTGTGTCTAACGGAATTAATCTGAAACTGCTAGGTGTCACACATGTCATACATACATACATACATACATACATACATACATACATACATACATACATACATACATACATACATACATACATTGTACATTATACATGTGTTACGTACATAAATACATTGTACCTTATACATGTGATACATACATAACACATTGTACATTATACATGTGATACGTAAAGACATACGCAGTATATCCGTACATAGATAAATACATGTTACATCATACGTGTCATACGTAACGTACATACATACATACATATCATACTTATCTACATACATACTTATTAATACATACATGGTACATTATACATGTGATATATACACACATACATAGTATAACCATAGTTATATATGTATGTACATACGTGTCATACTTACGTACGTACGTACATACATACATACATACATACATACATACATACATACATACATACATACACACACACACACATACATACATACATACATATACATATACATACATACATTGTACATTATACATGTGTTAGTACATACATACATTGTACCTTAAACATGTGATACATACATACACACATTGTACACTGTGTATGTGATACGTACATCATACATGTCATACATACATAGTATATCCGTATATAGATACATACATTGTACATCATACATATCATGTGTACGTACGTATATACATACCTAGTACGATTATATGTGTGATACATGCATACATACATACACGTAATACATACATGTAATAAATACATGTCATGCATATACACATACAAAAATACACGACATAAATATTTATACATATATTTTTTCTATTGTAATTCTGTGCAAATTTTTTTTCATTTATAGAAACTGGAAATAATTTAAATACAACATTCATATTTAAAATTAAAAATATAATTTTAAAAATACATTTAGCAAGGACAACGTCCTTGCAATATTTGACGCGGTATTTTGTTTGTTTCGGATGGAACCGAAAATACGTATTTACCCCGTATTTTTTAATTTTGGTGGGAATTGCATATTAAAAAAAATTTATATAAACTTACTGCAATGACATTGTTCTTGCTATAGGTCTGGCCAAAAAATGGTCCCACACGTTTATATGTTTTCTATTTTATTAAATAAAAGTAATCAGGAAAAAAAGCTGAAAATTTTGATGCAAGGACATTATCCTTGCTAAAAGTCTGGTCAAACTAGAATAGCAACTGGTCCCACTTTTTTGTCTTTTAGTGATCTATAGCAAGGACATGATGTCCTTGCTATAGAATTTCCTTGCTAAATGTTCTTTTTCTTGTAGTGAACAAGCACACAGACACGTCAAAAGTCTTCCATCGATTGATTAACTAAAGAAGACTAGCAGGTTGTTGAATTAATTTAAGTTAGCAAACAGACTGTTGAATTATATTTATTATTTTTCAGTAAACAGTAACTCTGTTTATGTTACGAATTAATAAAAGTATGTATCTAAACTAAATATTAGTGAAATGATAGTTTAATTGGTAGGTCTAGGTGGACAAATTTGCTAGATTAAATATATGTGAAGTGTTTATCTAGGTTCGGTTGGTTTAGCTTGTCTATTAATGTCACATGAGTTAACTAAATTACCTTTGTGCATGGTGTGTGTTGCTACAACAAGAATATGGTAAGGAGGGTAGTGACGATGTTCTAAGGTCCATGGTTTGGTAATATGAACTATGAATGTTCAAGATTAGAGAATGTTAAGAGAAAGAGAGGAGTGAGGGTGTGTGTGTTTTTAGAGTGGAGTGCAAGAGCCAAGTTGTGTATGAATGAATGTGTCTTCTACTTTAGATTGTTGCAATATATATACACAAGATATTGTGTATTGCCCAAGCAAATCTGAAGCAATCTGAAATGTACAGGGGCTCCTGGCTCGAGCCTGCCCCTCGACCAACGTACCTTCCATACTTGGCAACCTGAAGCACCTCAGGTTTGAATAGTAGAATATGTTTTTAGCCATTTTCGTGTAAGGTCTTTTCCCTTGCATTAATTGTGCTCAATTTGCTTTTCTCATGTTATCCTTTGAAGATATTATGGGATATGCTTGAATGCTTGTTGAGGAAGCAAATGTCAGAGTACTGTAGCGCCACTGTTCATGTACCAGGCTTCTGGCTCCGGGCTCCTGGCTTCTCAACCATGTGGTCATATGACCTACGTCATCAGTGTAGAAGGATTACAAGTAGAGGTACTATATCATAATAGATTAGACGATACTGAGGAAGTCTAATCTCATAAACTGGTTTTCTTAATAAACTTAATAGAAACCCGTATGTGTCTTCTCAAAAAGGGCCGGGGGTCTTGTTTGAGTTTCATTTAAGTGAACATTTCAAGTTCTCAGTTCCATAACTAGAACATGTCCATAAACTGATAACCAAAACAATAGAGATTCTGGCCTAGGTGGTTTACTTCTATTTCTTGATTTCAAGTTTCGTCTTGTCTAGTTAACTTTATTATCTTTATTTTCGTATTTAGTTTATTAGTAAAAACCCCTTTCCAACACAATATTCAATTAAAAGTCGTGTCTAGTTAAATCAAGTCTTAGTAAGTTAAATTAGCGTAATATATAGAGTCTATGGGTTTGACACTCAGACTTTAGCTGTATTACACTCGATTGGTCCACTGCCGGTTGTGTTTTTAGGTTTAAATGAGTCTTAGTTTTATAAATTTAAAGCTTAGGTGTTTATTATTTATATATATTATTAGCATGCATCAAGGTCGATAAAAAAAACTTGATAACAAAGCCTATTAAGCTTTTGTTAAAAAATTTGAAATAGTTATTAAATACATTAAATAAAAAAAAAGAGAGAGAATCATACTAGGTTCGCTAAGGCCCGTGAGCCTAGACGAGTATTAAATGCAACACTCGAGCTCGATAACAAAACAAACATTATTTTAGGCTCGAGATAGGGCTCGAATGAGCTTTTTACCGAGCTGATCTCAAGTAATTTATGAGACGGCTTAGTCATTTACAATCCCTTACAAGACCATCTTGTGACTTCATGTATGCATATCCACACTTGTTACTTTGTTAGTATCCCTCATATCTATAATTTGAGTCTTTGACAGTTAGATTTTCACAAGGTTATACAAGCTTGGGATGCCAACAAAAAAGAAATTCGTGGTATTTTTCTAATTATCGGTTGATTTATTTGGATGACTACAGTAGTTAGGTTTCAATAATTTGTAATATGCAAATGTTCCTGTTTCTTCTTCCTTCCTCTCTAGCAGTTGCTAGGTGTGCTCCTTAATAAATTTTAATTTGCCTTGGCGACTAAAAAAAGTGATGTTACCTTTCTAAATAGTTATTGGTTCTTATTTATTTATTTAACTAATAAAATATAATAAAAATACGTATTCCTTTCTTATTGCAGGTAACGTCAAAACTCATAAACAAATAATAAAAACAAGAAATAATACACATTATTTGTACTTGTTCATGATTCCTTCATAATTCCTTATGCTATCAAACAAAAAAAACAAACATTTATGCAATCAACTTCATTATCTACCTCACCCTCCATCTTTTAAGTTTTAGTACTTCATCTTCTCATGATGCTTAATAATGTATCAAATACAAAGAGACATATACTACAATTGTGGCTTTGGGTTGTTTTGTTCATTGTCAAAGTTGAATCTAGGTGTAGCAATGGTTGTGATCTCGCATTTGCATCATATTATGTAGCAAAAGGATCAAATCTAACATACATAAGCAAGATTTTTAGCCAATCAATACCTCTAATCCTCAAGTACAACCTTCAAATCCTAAGTAGCGACATTATCGAAAGTGGGACACGAATTAATGTTCCATTTTCATGTTTATGCTTGAATGGTGATTTTTTAGGTCACACATTCAAATACCAAACGCAAATTGGTGATACGTATGGTAAGATTGCCTCAGAGGTTTTCGCGAATCTTACAGATGAGTATTGGGTGCAACGCGTCAACTTGTTTAAACCTGTTCAGATACCCGATTTTGCTTATATAAATGTTACTGTGAATTGTACATGTGGAAACAGGCATGTGTCAAAAGATTATGGGTTGTTTGCAACATACCCTCTTCGACCCGGTGAAGATTTGAAGTCCTTAGCTCTAAACTCGGGTGTACCGATCATGTTGTTGGAGCAGTTTAACCCAGGATCCAATTTCAGTGCTGGTTCTGGACTAGTGTTTGTGCCGGCCAAAGGTTAGCCAACTTTCCAACTTGTTTTAGTAAAGATTTCTGTTAAATAATTGTTTTAGTGAATTAATTGTGTAACGGGGTGAAATTATACGTTCTTGACGATTTCAAACGGACTCAAATGAAACCTACATCAATTGATCACTATATATTTTGATGATTTCAACCATCATTTAGGAGCTTTATGTGACATATTTAAGTTATAACTTATATGTAACTAGATTAAAAACCGGGCCACGCGTTGCAGCGGCTAGGTCACGCAGTCGGGTCTTACGTAAGTGAACTCGTAATATGCGTTAAAAAAGTATCATGTCCCGTATGTCACGGCGCAAAACCATAACGTGTGTCACGTATTAAAAACGTCAAAATATAAAAAATTAGAGGTCAAAACGTTAACCAAGTCAAATCCAAAATGTTCATGTCGTACTACATGTCAAAGTAGAGTAAAAGATCAAAAATCAGGTGCTAAAATGATAATTAGTAAAAGTCGGGGATTAAAACCTTAGATGTGTAAAAAGTCGGGGATTAAAACCATAAATACGTTAAAGTAGAAAATAATTGAAACATCACATGGTAGCCCGGTGCAAAGCACCGACAAAAATGCTTGTAAACTTACCAATTATGAGATAACTGTTATATTTTTTATTTAAAAAAACATGATTTGCATCGTTTTTTGTTGAAATGCATATATGCACCCACATTATATATGCAAATATGCACACGCTTTAGTTTCTAAAAAAAACCGAGGATGGAGGTGATAAAATTCAAAAATTAATGAACAATAGTAATAAAAAATACCTTTTTACTTTACCATTGTTATTGAAACAATAAGTACATGGCTTCTATGGTTCTCACTAGTTCTTTTGAAATATTTGGTTCTCATTTGAAGGTAACACTATATATATATATATATATATATATATATATATATATATATATATATATATATATATATATATATATATATATATATATATATATATATATATGTTAGGAATGAGTTGAATAAATCTTATATATAATATAACAAAATCATATTTGCTTAGTTGGCATCATTTAAGATCCATTTGCTTAGTTGTCATTATTTAAGAGATTCTCTCAAAATTAATAATATTGTTATATTTAAAAAATATATATCTCTCTATAATAATTTATTACAATAATATTAATTTTCATTTGATCCCCTAATATTTAGCAAAGTATTTAAAAAATTAAGACTATTTATATTTTCAACCCTCTCCTACTAAGGGTGTGTTTGGGCCAGGTTATATTTACTATGGTATAAAAATAAACTTAGAGAAAAAATTATTAATAACATACAGTTAAATACATAATTATTTTTTAAATATACACAACTTTTTATACGACATTGTTTTAACAAAAACTCACCATAAAACTAAACGTCTAATTCTCTTTAATTTGATTATAATATTGTTATATCAAATAACAAAATTTTAAATAAATTTTGTGTTTCAGTTTTACCACAGTTTTATCTCAAAACTGATTGGAACCGTTCTTGTCCATGAATATCCTTAAAATCATCACATGAGTGTTATGTTTTCGAGCGTAGCACGGGCACTAACCTAGTACAATATATGTTAAAATTATTAGCTAAGCTTGTATGAAAATTTTGTATATCGAATGTCATCAAGCAATGACTGATTTAAGAAATTTTTGTATATGAATGATTTATAAATCTTTATTAAGATCAGATATAGTTAAAATCTTGTATGTTTTAATAAATTATTAGAATTGAAAGATTGATATTTTGAATAAATTGCTGTTATAGTTCATGTGTTTTGACATATTTAACAGGTTCACTTTTACTGTAACAGTTTACGTCCCTGTGATTTTTATTTTTAACACAAACGGTTTCGATTACTAACCCCATTCAGTTTTAGGAAATTGGATTTTTTTTAATCCCAACTTTCACTTATTGGCCATTATTAATCCTAACTTTACTATTGGGCATTATGAATCCCAAGTTTCACTTAAGTAGCCACCATTAAGCCTTCTTTTACCCTTAACTAAGTCTGTCTAAAATTGCTGACGTGACACTGATGTGGCAGCTGACATGCCTTTTTTATTTTTAAAGAAATTGGATTCTATTAATCTCAACTTTAATCAATTAGCCATTATTAATCACAACTTTATATATTAGTAGCCATTATTAATCATAACACAAACACAAACACAAATAATTCTTAATTAAGATATGATCCACCATCAATTACACATCATTGAAACATATACTATACTAAAAAATAAAAGTAGGAAGTGTATAAATTGTTTAAAGTTTAGAATTCACTCGAAGTCACCATGCGATCGCATATTGATTTACTAGAGAAACCCGGGTTAAATCTTGTATCTTTAACATAATAAACCAATACCAAATTTGATCTGAAATTTTTTGATGTTTTTCGCTATGTGGCAGCCTTTGAGAGTTTCTCTCACAAATGATTTTTATTTAAAATATGTATATAAAATATATTATAATAACACTAATTACATTTTAGTCACTTGATATTTAGGAAAATTGTGAAAAATTTAAGAGTAGTTACATTTTTAAACCTCTTTTACTAGGGATGTATATGGGTCGGTTTGTTTTTAATAGAGTATAAAAATAAAACTTAGAGATAAACTTGGTAATAATATACAATTAAAGACTTCAGTATTTTTTAAGAATACATAATTTTTTTATACGAATATTTTTTTTAAAAACTACAACATAAACCAAGCATTTAATTCTCTTTAATTTAAGTATAATATTGTTATACTAAAAAAACATTTGTTTAAAAATAAATCTTATGTTCCGGTTTTATAATAGTTTTGTTTCAAAACTAATTGGAACCGTCTGTACCCCTATGAATATCTTTAAAATCACAACTTAGATGTTGTGCCGAGCTTAACGCAGGCAATTAACTAATATGAGTATATGACAAAAACTACAGCATTCACAAAGCCCATCATGTAACTTTTTTTAGTTAGTAGTCTTTCTTTAACCATGCATCATTACCAAAAGACGCACAATAAAAGTTTTAACAATATAAACGTTGCCGGAGAATCGATCTTTTGCCATTTAAACTTGGGGGAGCTTACCCACACACATTAGAATACATTAAAATTTAACGAATACTTTTATAGAACCATAATTAATTTTTAATTTTGTTTAGAATTAATTATACAAATGGGGCCTATGATTTACACAAAATAACAAGTTTAGATACTAAGGTTTTTTTGTTACAAGTTTGGGTATTGGTATTTTAAATTGTAACGAATTTGGGTACTAACACTAACAAATGCTAGTTTTTCTGTTAACTTTAAGGGCTTTTCAATCTTTTGATATTAGGACTATTTATTAAATTTATAATTCTTGATGAAACCATTTTGTAATTTAAATAAAATATTAAAAGATAAAAAAATAAAAACAAAATTTTATTTTTATTACCATATTTCTTTCACGTATCACTAGTTAGTAATAGAGTTTATGGTATCAAAAGTGATTGCCTCTCATTGATGTCAATACCCTTTAAATAGGGAGATTGGAGATTACAATAATAAAGGAATAGATAGACTCTAATCTAATACTAATATAAATCTAACACAAATACTAAATAATAATAATATATCAATCGTATCTTCTAATACTCCACCGTAGTTACAGCGTCGATGGAACAGACGCGTAAACTAGACCGAAATTCTTGAAAAAGTGGACGTGGCAGACCCTTAGTGAAGATATCAGCATACTGAGCAGAGGACGGGACATGTAGAACACGAATGTGACCCAATTGAACTTTTTCTCGGACAAAATGAATGTCGATCTCCACATGCTTGGTACGCTGATGCTGAACCGGATTGTGAGATAGATACACAGCTGATACGTTGTCACAATAAATGACTGTTGCCTTGACTACTGGAACGTGTAGTTCACATAACAAGTTCCGTAGCCAGGTAGTCTCGGCTACGGCGTTTGCAACTCCCCTATATTCGGCCTCTGCACTCGAACGAGAAATCGTAGGTTGTCGTTTAGACGACCACGATATCAAATTATCCCCCAAAAATACACATTATCCGGACGTGGAGCGTCTGGAATCTGGACACCCACCCCAATCTGCATCCGAGTATGCAGTAAGGGAATGCAACGACGACGGCACCAACCACATACCAAGATCAATAGTGCCACTTAGATACCGTAGTATCCGTTTCATGAACGCAAAGTGAGGCTCACGAGGGGCGTGCATGAATAAGCATACCTGCTGAACAGCATACGTGATATCTGGACGAGTAAAAGTAAGGTATTGCAATGCACCTGCCAAAGTTCCGTATAACGTACCGTCTGGTAAAAGAGCCCCATCAGTTGCGCTTAGTTTAGCTGAGGTATCGACAGGAGTAGCACAAGGTTTGCAACCTGTCATGTTAGCCCGATGCAAAATATCACGAACGTAGGACGATTGTGATAAAAATAAACCTTTGTTGTTACGAGTGGCAGTAATCCCCAAAAAGTGGTGAAGAAGACCCAAGTCTGTCATTGCAAATTCTCTCGAAAGGGTGTCGATAATAGACCTAAAAAATTGTGTGCTTGAAGCTGTAAGAACTATATCATCAACATATAATAACAAATAAGCGCGTTGTGAACCATGGTTATAGATAAACAACGAGTTATCCGAGGAGCTACGTTGAAACCCATGAGCTGTAATATAGTTATAAAATCGCATATACCAAGCTCGCGGAGCCTGTTTGAGGCCATAAAGAGATTTCTTAAGTCGACAAACATGTGATGAGTGATGCGGATCAGTGAACCCCGGGGGTTGGTGCATGTACACGGTTTCCTTAAGGTCCTCATGCAAGAAAGCATTCTTAATATCCAACTGGTGAACAGGCCAGTTTTGAGAGACTGCAATACTCAAAACTGTGCGAATGGTAGCCGGTTTTACCACTGGGCTAAACGTATCATCACAGTCAATCCCCACGGTTTGTGATTTCTCATTTACAACTAATCTAGCTTTGTACCGTTCAAGAGAGCCATCAGAGTTGAATTTATGTTTGAACAACCACATGCATCTAATAATCGGTTGGTTATTCGGTCGTGGAACTAATTCCCAAGTATCATTTACCTGCAAAGCTCTAAATTCATTAGTCATAGCATCCAACCAATTCGGGTCCGACCGGGCTTTGATGTAAGATGCGGGAATGGGAGAGATTGCGGTGGTGTGAAGGTTGAGGCGATGGATAGGTTTCGAGATCCCGGCACGAGATCGAGTTGTCATTGGGTGTGGGGGAGCGGTGTTTGTTGTGGAGGATGCATTAGACGGTGTTGAGGGTAGCGGAGTTGGAATGGGACACGGATTGGTTGGGGAGGTGTTAGGGGTTTGGTGTGTTGATAGATGTGGTGTTGCGGTGGTGTGGGGCTGTTGTGGGGGTGGATCAGAGTGGGCAGAAGGAGGTGTGGGCATTGGTGGTGTAGTTTGAGCGATTGGTGTAGGTGGCTGTTGTGGAGAGGGATCGGAGTGGGCAGAAGGAGGTGTGGGCATGTGTGGTGGAGTTTGGGCGATTGGGGTAGTGGGTGTTGTAGTAAGTGGAAAGTTTGTGAACGGGTAGGTGGTCGGGTCATCAAGAAAGTTGTACGAGTCAATTGAGGGCGGTGCGCCGTAAGGAAAAGATGTTTCATAAAAAACGACACGGAGGGATAAGTGCACGGTTCCCGTGGATGGGTCGTAGCAACGGTAGCCTCGATGGTCGGGTGGATAACCAAGGAAGATGCATCGCATGGAGCGAGGATGAAGTTTATGAGGTGTGGTTGCGGAGATGTTTGGGTAGCACGCACACCCAAAGACTCGTAAATGATCGTATGTTGGGTGGCATTTGTAAAGGGCGAAGTGGGGGGTGGATAGGTTTAGGCGTTTGGTGGGTAGGATGTTGTGAAGGTAAGTTGCATGTGTGGAGGGCTTCTACCCAAAAGTCGGGTGGTAGGTGAGCGTGAAGAAGAAGAGTACGGGTGATGTCGTTGAGACGACGGAGCATACGCTCAGCTCTACCGTTTTGTTGAGAGGTCTGGGGACACGAGAAACGGAAGGTGAGGCCATTAGTGGAGGCAAAAGAACGGAAGATATTGTTATCGAATTCACCGCCCATGTCACATTGAAACGTTTTGATTTTACAATTAAATTGGGTTTCAATGAATCGGTGGAATTTTGCAAAGTTTGGAAAAGTATCTGATTTAAATTTTAGGGGGTATATCCAAACAAAGTGGATGAAATTGTCTATTAACACCATATAATATTTGTATCCGGATTTGCTTTTAATTGGTGATGTCCACTGATCACAGTGAATTATGTCAAATGGTTTATGTGTAATAGACGTTGAATCATAAAATGGCAAACGTTTATTTTTGGCAATTTGGCAAGAATGACATAAAGAAGAAACATGTCTTTTATTACATGGAATAGTAAATCTAGTACGTAAAAGTTGCAAAATAGATTCCCCGGGATGTCCTAGACGGTCGTGCCAGGGATCGGAAACAGTTGAAACAAAGGCGGATGGAACAGTCGCTGGTGTGAAGGGATAGAGATCGCCCGAGCTATCGTGGCGGGAAATGTGGGCCCCAGTCTTGAGATCCTTCACAGTAAAACCAAAGGGGTCAAATTCAACGGTGGTTAGATTATCAATGGTAAATTACGGACGGATAATAAATTTTTGATTATTTCAGGGGTGTATAGGATATTATTTAGAGTGTAGGACCAGTTAGGCGTTTGGTGGTATGTATGGCCGGACTTTTGAATTAGTAGTGGATGACCATTACCAACAAATATAGATCTTACAAGAATAAATGACGACGGAATGGAAATTTTACCTGGGTCATAGGTGAGGTGGGAAGATGCCCGCGTGTCCATGTACCAGCTGTTGTCGTTGGATGTAAGGTTCACTTGTTGCATTGCCTGGGCCAGATCATTGTTGTTGAGACTAGCAGTGTAGCCCGAGAACCCAGATGCTTGCCCTGTCGGTCCAATAGGAGTACCTTGTTGGGGCTGTCCATTCTGAAATTGGCCCATTGGCCCAGCAGCACCAAACCGACCAGCTGCCCAGTGCGAAAAATGGGCCTGTGGGCCATTGTATTGTTGCTGTTGGGGCTGGTGAGTCCATCGTGAAGGCTGCCCATAGGGTGCAGATGGGTATGGTGAGGGTGGCGGCGTCCACGTATTGTTGCCGTTTGGTTGCCATGGATTTTGTGACCAGTTATTGCCCGAGTGTGGACCATCCTGATTCGACCCGCGACCCCGACCTCGCTGATTCTGGTTTCTACCTCTTCCACGACCGTTTTGATTCCGACCCCGGTTAGCATAGTAATTCGGGTCATAGTTTTTACCTTGGTAACCGGTGGTTCGATTTGCACTGTTGTTTGGACGCTCCGATTGGGCTGCTAAAACCGAACTTTTTGCTCTTGATGTGGCCTATTGTCGTTGGGTCTCTAAGTGTAGCATATCCCTAGCTGTCTACCATGACGGATTCTGTTGATTAATCATAGCACCGACTAGTTCATATTCTTTTGGGAGTCCTCGGACCAGCTGCAAGACCCGACTAGATTCACTGACGGGGTGATCAACGTCTCCAAGTTGATTAGCAAGATCTTGTAACCTTTGGCAGTAAGCATCCATAGATGCACACGAACTCAACACAAGATTATTGAACTCATACTGCAACGCTGCAGCCCTAGCGTTCTTATTGTTCATAAAAATAGCTTTAACCTTGTTCCATGCGTCGAGAGCCGTAGTTGAGTCTGGAAGAATTCGTGCCAGGAGATCGTCAGACAAAGTGTTGACGATCCACTGCAGGATGAGCGAGTCCAGTCTTGCCCAATCAGCGAAGGTATCATCTGTTTCTGCAGGTGGCGGAGTTTCGTCAATGTGATCCATGACTTCAAACGCCTTCGCTTGGATTTCAAATAGCTTAACCCATGACGAATAGGTAACTTTGTTTCCGTCTAGTGTTCTAACCTTTGTTTGAATATTGGTGACCGAGTATGCAGGGTGAAGTTGTTGTTGTTTGTTGACTGTGTCGTTTACATTTATGCTCTCTGCTTTATCTTCTTTGCCAGCCATGGCTTTGTGATCGTGATCACGTAATTGACGGCTACACGACTAGTTTTGATTTGTTTTAGGGTTTTTGAGAATTATGGCTCTGATACCATAATAGAGTTTATGGTATCAAAAGTGATTGCCTCTCATTGATGTCAATACCCTTTAAATAGGGAGATTGGAGATTACAATAATAAAGGAATAGATAGACTCTAATCTAATACTAATATAAATCTAACACAAATACTAAATAATAATAATATATCAATCGTATCTTCTAATAGTTAGCACCACTGATATGCTCTAGATTATATACATGTGGTATAAAATATTTACTATACACTTTTGATAGTTTTTGGGTTACTTTTTATTGGATTTTACTCGTAATTGGTTCATATCTGAATTTTAATGATCTGAAAAAGACTATGAGCTAAAATTGTGTATACTTGAGATTAAGAGTACACTTTAAGTAGGTTTCACATTATTGTTATGAATTGTCCTTAAAGGTTTGAGTATTTATCATGATTATTTGCAAATTTAAAATGTTAAATAAAGATAAAAAAAAGAGTCAAATTTGAATGCTAAATTGAAGCTCACGTGAAAATTTTCATTTCAATAATGTATTACTTGCTGTTTATTTTCTTAACATATTTTCTTTCAAGAACCACTAACATTATTCATAAGCCACCAATTAGCGCCGCCTTAACCACTTAGTTAGAGTTGGATGGTGTCGATTAGGGTAACACGAGGTGTGGTGGTGCAATAAATGGTGAAGAAGTCGTGAAATTTGGGCGATGAAGGTTTTCAACGGTGGCGATTGGGAGTTGATTGAGGTTGGAGCTTGGTGAATCTGGTGGTGATGGTAATTCGGGTTGTGATGGATGACGGAAGTTCGGTGAATCGGTGTGGATGGTAAGGTTAGAGGGTTTTGAGTGGTGAGGGAACTAATACAAGGTTGTCGATGGTGGTAGACGACGGATTATAGACTAGTTTTCCAACGATGATAGAGTGGTGAGGATGGGTAGGGTTTTACTTTTAAGTTAGTAAAATATTCACATAAATGGCCTCTAGGTAATATAACTCCAAATAGCCCCTCACCTAATTAAGTTACTTATGCCAAAGAGCTTCTGAAAGAAAATATGTATATTATTTTAAACGGTCCCACCTTTTATCTTTTGGCTTCTACGAGTCCTAACTATCGAATTGGCTGATAACGGTCCCAACTTTTATCACTTTGACAACCAACAGTCCGTCGGTAAATTTTTTTAACACCGGTAAGTTTTTTTCGGCTTCAAGACCGATGTTTTCAGACTTTTGATCGGAAGGAGAATACGAGTCGACTGATGTAAAAATTATCACGAAACGACTCCGATTGAACTTTTTTTACATCCGATTGATGCACGGTTAGGTTTAAACACCCATTGAAGCACCGTCTTCAAAGCGTCGTTACGAGATAACTTTTACATCAAACGACTCATATTCTCCTTCCGATCAAAAGCCCTAAAATATCGGTCTTGGATTCGAAAAAAAACTTAATGGTGTTAAAAAAATTTAACGACGACTTGTTGGCAGCCAAAGTAATAAAAGTTGGGGCCGTTACTAGCCAATTCGATAGTTGAGACCGGTAGAAACCAAAAGGTGAAAGCTGGGATTGCTTAAAACCAATATACCAAGAAAATAAGTTGGTGCTAACCAATGTCTTATGAATATGTTAGTGGTGCTAACTAGTGGTTCATGAAAGAAACCATAATTTAAAAATGAGTGTTTTGTTTTTCACTTTTTTATCTATAATTTTTAATGTAATTTACAAAAAGGATCATCAAGAATCATAAATTTCATAAAAAGCCATTCTAATGTGAAAAGATTAAAATGTCCTTTATGTTAACAGACAAACTACCATTTGTTAGTGTTAATTTCCAATCTTGTTACAAGTTAAGAGAGTAGTACTCAATCTTGTAACAAAAAAATTAGTACCAAACTTGTTACTTTGGATAAACCACAAACACCATTTGTGTAATTAACTCATTTGTTTAAGTTAGATCACTAAAACTTTGTTTTGCTTTAATTAGATAATATAGCTTTCAAAATGTGTCCTAATCTTATGTAATTGACTTGTATAATAGTTAAACATTCATTTTTAATAGTCCCTTAAAAAAAGATTTACGAAACTTATTAAAAATTGAAAAAAATGCCATATTTTTATAATTTTGTAAAAAATCTCGAACACTGCCGAATGTTTTTAGAAGTAGCAAAAAATTAATTAAAAATGAAAAAAAAACTTGTGAATTGTTTAAAAACTGTAAAAGTATTTAGTTGAAGGCAAAAAAAACACAAAACACCCAACCCGGTCTAAAAATCACCTAAAACGTCTAAACGAGTCCCAAGTTTACCTAAAATCAGTTTTTACCTATTATACAAGTTATTTACCTAGGATTATAAAACTTTTATAAAGTGAAGTTATCTAACTAAATCAAAACAAAGTTTGAGTGACTCAGTTGAAACAAAAACAAAAGTTAGTTGTTTCTATGACATTTTCCATAAAATTTATTTGCACGTAAGTTGTAAGTAGCACAAACAACGAAAAGCACCAGACATTAGATTATATAAAAAACTACAAAAAATTTCCTCTACCCAGTGTGTTATACATGGGTGGCGAATGATACACCCGCACCTTGTTTTGCCGTATCTCTTGATGTAATCCAGTAGGTTAATGATATAGATATTAGGGAACCAGTCAGGGCCAACTTAAACTTTTTGAAGATGTAAGACGCAATAAAATAGTTAATGGGAACATTTTTAAACTCCATTGCTAAAAACTCTTATAGCTTTATTAGACAACAACTTCATTCTTTGTAAAAGGGGTAATTTTATAAAAACATAACCAAGTTTTGATTTTGTTCCAATTAAGTCACTCAAACTTTGTTTTGTTCCAATTAGATAACTCATTTTTAAGTTTTGTTCCAATTAAGTAATTCAAACTTTGTTTTGTTTCAATTAGATAACTTATTTTTAAATTTTGTTTCAATTAAGTCACTAAAACTTTGTTTTGGTTTAATTAGATAACTTAAATTTAGTTTAATGTTTCAATCATATATACGTGAATATTATTTTTTTTTAATTGTGAAACATTTTTAATAAATGAAAATTTATAAGAAATCCAAAAAAATTTTAAAAAATAACAAAAAAATTGTTTTTTAATAATAATTTAATTTGAAACAAAACGTAAAGATAAGTTACCAATTTGAAACAAAACAAAATTCAAGTGACTTAATTGGAACAAAACTTAAGAATAAGTTACATAATTTCAACAAAACAAAGTTTGACTGACATAATGAAACAAAATCGAAAGTTGGTTATGTTTCTGTGATATTTTCCCATAAAATTACTTAAACAAATGAATAATTTAGCGGGGCCTCATAGTTATGAGGCCCAAGACGGTTGTCCAACTTTTATACATGTAAAGTCGGCCTCAGAACTAAACATAAGACTTTACTTGCACTCAAGAACCTGTTTTATGTGGTAAATTTCACACTATTAAATATTAGTGACTTTTTTTCTAGTTTTTGTTACTCTAACTTTTTTTTATTAGATTTTAAGCCCGACCCTTGATTTTAAGCTTATTAAGATAAACGAGTCAGCTAAGCTCAGCTCAACTCGACTTAGTTAACCTCTTAGGCCGGGCTTTTAAGAGCAATCTTAGGCCTGTATCATCTGTGTATGTGTCACATGAGATTAAACCTTTTTGCACGTAAAGAAACATGTGTCAAAGACTCATTCAAACAAGAATAATCAATATCACGGACTCATTCGTCAACCTAATTTATTCTTTCTGGACCCAGTTTCTACTTGGAATTTACCAAGTCATTTCCTTAAAATGCTATTTGATTGTTGTGTTTCCTTCGTTATTCATTTGAGTGTTCCAAATCATGAGCAAAATCAAATTTTTACTTCACTTTTGTTAGTGTTTGTAACTGTTTATAAAGCTGAATCAAGTTGTAAACAGAAATGTGTTGCTTTGGCTTCTTACCCGATGTGGGACAAATCAAACATAACATTTGTAACACAAATCTTTTCCACTACACTCCCACAAATTCGAAGTTACAACCCATAAATCATAAATCTAGACATAGTTGCTGTTGGGTCAAGAATAATTGTCCCATTTTCATGTGACTGTAATAATCAAGATCAGAATTTGTCCACACTTGCTAATGAAACCGGGTTACACGAAAATCTTTTTGAGGGATTATAATCCGCGATTGAGTTTCTTGAACAATGATTTGGTGTTTATTCCTGGAAGAGGTAGTAAAGACCAAAGAGTAATAACCTATAATCTCGGGTCAAGATCCGACCCGAGATATCCATCTTATAAAGAGAATAAAAGTTTGTTTCATCTTTTTGGACACTTGGCATAATATAATAGGATAGTACAAAATGTAAGAAACACATGATGAATAGAAGGCTTCCATAAGGACACTTTTTCCAAGACATCACATCACAAACATTCCATATAAATACCCACATAATTCTCCTGGTTCAGGTATGCTCTCATAATCACAAACTCTTTCACCAATAACACACACTTACACTTTTCTCCACTTGATCAGAAACTGATTTTCACGCCAAGGGTTAATACAAGGAACCCCCCATTTTTGTTCATTGTATTGCCTTAATGGTGCTTTATTTGTGCAGAGTACATCGGAAGCTGAAATAATAAGTAAATTAGAAGAAGCCGGTTTGGATTCACTTGTGGAGCTCTCTTGATTCAATATTTATTTGGGTCACGAAGCTACATTGGTGCCATCCGTCAGACCTGATTACATCAGGCATGCAATTTCTTCAGATTTAAACCATTTTAGTTTCTTTTGCTACAACAATGGCAGCTTCCACGCCACTCCATTCTTCCAATTCTATTCCCCCATATATCATAGATGTTACCGCCACTTCCTCTAGCGTCGTACCATCCATTTTCACCAGTCAGCCAGTACTAGTCTCTTTACCAGAAATTTATCCTACATTCACATCCATGCCCCCGCCACTATACTCCATGGCAGATCCCCATATCTCATGTCAGTTCCTCGATCCCGCTATAATGTTTTCCGCCACACCCGTCAGCTATGTAACAGATCTTATCGTTACTAGTCAAGCTGGGGGATCCGTTATGACAACATCTACCTTTATAACAGCTCCCATATCCCTCGCTCCGGCAAGCCAACCTATGTTTTCTACACCTTTATAGCAAACAGGCATCCAACAACCTATCTTCAATAACCCTTACGCCCTGTAGCCTTTTGGCTATTGTCCTATGCGTCCACCTCATACCTCCCAACACTTTTCCCAAAACCGAGCTTTGGCTCCAATTGATTGGTGGGCTTGGCAGCAGCAGCAGTAACAATTCCGCATGTATGAACAAGCACGGCGTTAAGCTCATCTAGCTGGTCTGCGCACTCGTTTGTCTTACAATGAAACAACTTTTCAAACACCACCCGCGGCAGCAGCACCCACTTCTATTCCGATGTCTAATATTTTCGCGGGTCCGGGCCAAGTTCCCTCACATGATCCACCACCGGTTCCAATTGTTACTTCCGCTCAAGACTCTACATCTGGCGACACTATGACAAAACTGTACCGTTCCGCCGCTTTAATCGCACAATCAAAGTTCACGCGTCGAATCGCATAGGCAGAATTCCCGGCTAAACTTAAAATGCCATTAATTATCACCAAATATGATGGTTTATCTGACCCAGACGATCATTTCAACACTTTTCTAACCGCGAGGAGTATTGAAAGCTGGTCTATTTCCGTTTGGTGTCACAAGTTCATTCAGACTTTAATTGGGGTAGCCAGGGTATGGTTCGATAGTTTACCCATTGGGAGTATATACAGTTTTAAGATTGGTGAAGAAATTTTATCAACAGTTCAGCCAACAGAAGCGACACACCAAAGACATCACAAAGATCCTTCACATTCGTAGACGTGATGGAGAATTCGTAGCGGATTTCATCACTCGCTACAATGTTGTAAGCTTACAAATTAGGGGAGCGACTAAAGATCTGATGGTTGCAGGATTTGTTAATGGAGTTCGCAATGATCATTTAATAAGAAAATTACATGGCCCGAAAGGTATGCCGCGAAGTATGGAAACACTAATGCATGTGGCAAAGGTTTATGTCATGCAGAAAACTCAGTGGCATTAAGCAGAGCCTATGAGAAAGATAGAGATCATTGGAAGGGTTCGGACGATAGACGCCAGAAAGAGCCCTTCAAGAAGCAGCGTTTTTTCTCAGCCAGTAGTGGCCGATCAGCACCCACAAGTATTTTTTTTCTTCTAGTCACTCTGATAACAATCGCTCATTTCAATACCCGTTGCGGTGAGAAGTCTCTATGGTTGCCCAGAAATCTAAATTCCCACCGTTTATATACCCTACACTAACCAAAGCCCGTTGTGCAATTATTTCAAATGAGAGGGTAAAGTTTGAGGCCCTAAGACCCATGAGAGAGGGAGCCAAGCGCGACCCATCAATATTTTGTGATTTTCACAAATCCACGGGTCACACTATAGATAGTTGTTGGCAGTTGAAGAGGCAAATCGAGTCGCATGTCACCAATGGGCGACTGCAACATTTGATAAAAAAAACAAGGGTAAAGATCCCGCGGAAAAAGTAGAAGACAAGCAAAAGGTGGATGAGGCAAATTTAACAGATCTTTTCATGGTTAATCAAGCACCAATAAGCAGTGAAACCACAAAGAAACGCCATGGAACTACATTAGAATCATGGATTCAACAACCAATGATGGTTCCACCTACCACTGGTGCACTGAACAAAGAGCCTTTGGTCCTCACAGCACGTGTAGGCCCTTATCGAATCCACCGAATATTCGTGGACACTGGCAGCAACGCAGATATCATGTACGAGAAATGCTTCCAATCATTGACATGGGAATACCAACAAGGGCTTGAAGAGGTACACACAACTATCACGGGTTTCTCGGGTGAAACGATGAGCCCGTTAGGAAAGTTGTCTTTCCCTGTCACTGTGGGGGATGGGGTTCATGAGCGGACGGTAACGCTGAATTTCTTGGTCGTTCCTGCACCATCCATTTACAACATCATTATGGGGAGAACTGGTATCGATGCGCTCGACGCTGTTATCTACGCATCTCAAAATCTAACGATGTTCCGGACACCCAAAGGAATCGCAATGATCAGCCCGCAAATTTCTTGTTCTACAGCGGAATATCCTCGAACTCCCCCTTTGCTAGAAGCTGTGGGTGCACTAGAGCAATGGCCCATCAGTCCAGCATTTCTCGAGCAGCGAATAACTTTGGGCGGAACCTTGTCACCTTTTATTAGGAATCATCTTAAACAACTTCTCACATCTTTCATAGACGTTTTTGCATTCCAGCTATCTGATATGCAAGGTGTTCTGCGGGACATCGCAGAGCACAAGCTATTGATCTTAGAAAACACAAGACCAGTGGTCCAAAAGAGGCGGGTCATGGGTGATGAATGACAGCATGCTTGCACACAGGAGGTAAAAAAATTGGTTGGGGCGGGAATACTTCGAGAAGTCACAAAAGAATCTTGAATCGCTAATCCAGTAATGGTTAAAAAACACGATGGCTCTTGGCGTTTATGTATCGACTTCAAGGATCTCAACACAACCTGCACCAAAGATTCTTGCAGGTTACCGGATATTGACGCTAAGATTGATTCATTAGCTCCATTCAAATACAAGTGTTTCTTGGTCGCGTATATAGGATGCCACCAATTGAAGATGGCGCGATCAGATGAAGAAAAAATAGCTTTTCACACAGACATCGGCATTTTCTGCTACACAAAAATGCCGTTTGGTTTGAAAAATGCGGGTGCGTCTTATCAGAAACTCATGGATAAGGTTTTTGTGAAACAATTGGGAAAAACTTGGAAGTCTATGTTGATGATGTGGTTATAAAAAGCAAGACAGAAAAAAGTAATATTATCTGACATCGCGGAAACATTGATCAATCTTAGAAAAAATCATATCAAGCTCAATCCGTACAAGTGTTCATTCGGGATGGAGGAAGGAAAAATTTTGGGGGTAATAGTTACCACAAACGGGATCAAAGTAAATTAAAAAATGATGGTCGCGATTTTGGAAATGCCATCTCCCTCATCCATAAAAGACGTGCAAATTTTGAATGGTCGATTGGTTGCTCTGAGTCGCTTTCTTGCGTGCCATGTAGAGAGGGCTTTACCTTTTTTGAATGTGTTGAAGCAGTGTTTGCCAAAAAAACAAGTTCATCTAGAACAATGAGGTAGAAGAGGCTTTCCAAGAACTCAAAACACACTTAACTGAACTACCAACCCTAACTGCTCCTTATCCCAAAGAAACACTCCAATTATACTTAGTTGTGGCACCAAATGCAGTAAGCTCTGTATTAATGGTTGAGTGACATGGGATACAAACTCCAACTTATTATGTCAGCCGAGTTTTGACAGGGGCAGAAATGAACTCACCACAACAGAATTTGGCTTTATCTCTAGTATATAGTAGGGGTGTTCATTATTCGAATACCATTCGAATTATTCGAAATTCGATTCGAATCGAATTCGATTAAGGCCATTCGAATTCGACTTTCGGTCATTCGAATTCGATTCGCATTCGATTCGAATAATATTGTCGAATGTGGATCGAATACGAATATGATTTTCTGTATACGCATTCGATTCGCCCAATCCGAATAAGAAATTTATATATTTTTAATATATATTTTTAATATATCTAATTAATTATCTATATATTATTATGATTTAATGGGCTTGAAGTAAGTTAAAAATACCCAAATCCAACGCATTACCCAATCTTAATTGTTATTTCTACATAAGAACATGATTTGGTGCTGTGACAACTGCTTAATTGTTATTTTCTATAGGTTTGGAACTTGTTTATAGTTTTTTTTGTGTTTAATTATGCAATTTTAGACCTTTCGTTAACATGTTTTAGACTTGTTGACGTGCTAGTATATTGCATATTGTTTGGGTGATGTTGTAGACTTATGTTATGTTGGTGCTACATTTGTATTGTTACTTGATGCGTTTGCTTATTTATATATTTTTTAAAGCGAATACATTCGAATCTATTCGAATTCGAATAACTTAATCGAATCGAATACATAGATTTTTATTCGAATGTGGATCGAATACGAATACAGTTTTTAAAAGTCTCAATTCGACCAATTCGATTCGCCTAATTCGCCCAATTCGCATTCGATTCGAATGAACACCCCTAGTATATAGCTCACGCCGCCTCAGACGTTACTTTCAAGCCCACACAATTGAAGTCCTTACAATTTTTCTGTTGCAATAGATTTTAAGGAAACCTGATACCTCCTGGCATCTAGCTAAATAGGCGGTCGAGCTAAGCGCATTTTCCTTGAAGTTTAAACCGCGCACTGCAGTAAAAGGCAAAGTCTTGGCTGATTTCATAGCCGGAATACCCGCAGGATCCACCGCGGATGCTTCAGTCCAAACTTATGATTTTGGGGTTGCAAATGATTATTGGTTGCTATACACTGATGGTGCCGCTAGTAGTGATGGAGCTGGGGTTGGCGTCCTATTAATAAGTCCAGAAGGAATAGAGCTTGCGCATGCACTAAAATTATCTTTCAAAGAATCCAACAATGAATCAGAATATGAAGCTCTGGTAGCGGGTTTTCGCTTAGCCATTCGCATGGGGCAAAACGCCTACGCGCTCACGTTGATTCATTACTCGTAGCTAACCAGATCAATGACCTTTATAAGGCCAAGGAAGATTCTAGGAACTCCTATCTACAGATTTGCAAATCCTTGATGACAAACTTTAGATTGTGAGGTTTTACATGTCTCCCGAAGTCTCAACAAGAAGGCCGATGCTTTAAGCAAGCTGGCATCCTGTTTTACCAACCCAAATGTACGTGTTGAGGAGTTAAAGGTAGCCATTCAAAGTTTATCTGCCACTGTTTTTGTGATTGATGCTACCCAAGAAAACTGGATTAGCCCCATCCGAGGCTACCTCGAGCATGGCACTTAACCTGAAGAAAGAGATAAAGCACAAGCTTTGGTCCGCAAATCGCAACACTATCAGCTTGATCAGGGTGTTCTTTATAGAAAGTCCTACATGGGCCCACTTCTGCGTTGCGTTGACAGAGAAGAAGCCATTTACCTGGTTAGAGAGGTACATATGGGAGTTGGCGGGATTCATACGGGTCCCAGATCAGTAGTAGCAAAGTTGACAAACATTGAGAACTATTGCCCCGACATGCACGCCATAGCTGAGGAAGAACTTCGAAAGTGCATGAGCTGTCAAAAGCACACCCCGATGACATGGCGGCCAAAAAATGATCTTATACCTGTATTCGCGACTTGGCCTTTCCAAAATTGGCCCATTGACATCGTTGGACATTTTCCTAAAGCGCCGGGGTGCACAAAGTTCTTACTAGTGGCGGTGGGCTACTTTACAAAATGGATAGAAGCAAAACCTCTTACCACCATTACAGCCACCAATGTTAAAAAATTCCTTTGGGGTCACATCCTTTTCTGATTTGGAATCCTGCTCTACATCATCAGTGATAATGGTGCACAGTTCATTGATAACAAATTAAAAGAATGGTGTGAGGCTTTTAACATTCAGCAGATCTTTACTTCAGTGGCTCATCCTCAAGCCAATGGGCAATTCGAGCGAGCGAATCGAAGTCTCTTGGATGGAATCAAAAGGCGCCTAGACTATGAAGGATCTTCCTGGGTTGATGCAGTACCCAACGTCTTGTGGGCGCACAGAACTCTGGAAAAAACTGGCACAGGAGAGACTCCTTTCAGCCTTACTAATAGGACAGAAGCCATGATTCCTGCTGAAATTGGAATCCCAACAGCCCGCACCTCTCAAACAAACGAAAAGGACAATGAAACAACTCTAAGAAACAATTTAGACCTGCTAGAAGAAAATAGAGGCATGGCGGCCATAAAGGAGGCGCGATATAAAAAAGTCATGGAGCAGGAATACAACAAAAAAGTCAGGATGATCTCATACAAGGTCGGAGACTAAGTGCTTCGAAGTAACCAAGCAAGCCGCACAGAACCACAGGGGAAACTAGGACCAACTTGGGAGGGGCCTTACATAATACATGGGGTTCTAGGAAAAAGGGCTTACAAACTCTCTCAAATGAATGGGCGCCTACTTCCGCGATCATGGAACGCAACACAATTAAGAAAGTGCTGCATGTAAAGAAAGTACTTTGTTTTCGCTAGAAGGGTATGGCCTACAATGCCATCATCCTGACGTATTATTGTTTGGTTTACATGCCATTTAATGAAGTTATTTAGCACATTATGTTCATAACAAACAGATGCTCACAATGAAGTCTAGAACACAACACATTCCAATAAAGGAATTTACACACTTGCTAGCAAGAGTATACCCAATAAGGGGTAGCTCAAAAAGATATTAATCAATACAACGCACGCGCGCGACAAACAAAAACAAGACAAGTTAATAGAATGCAAAAACATAATAGTTTCACATACAGGCGGATTCAAACAAAACATAAATTACAAATTCATAGTTGAATACTACCCCCCTACATTCTACCACAGAAACGTCACACAATTTACGCCTCATCCCCCACTAACCTCCTTATCACTAGGACTTTCGCTGTTGGTTCCTTCTCCGCCCCCTAAAAAAGATTTTAAAGAAACAACATCTTTATTTCGAGCATGGTTAGTAACCTCTAATAACACTGATGGCTCCACATCACTCAAAGCCTGATAAGCATCAACCAATTTTTCTTCCGCATCCGGGGAATACATAGGATGGTTAGTGATATTCCCACCATCTTTCCCTATAGAAAAACCCAACCTTAAGCGATCCTGCATGCCTACTAAATCACCCGCAGCCGCCAAATCTTCCAACTTATTCCTATACTCCGTGCTAGAATGAAAAATATCTAGAGCGTATCCCAACCCACGACATTATATCCACTCTTTATCATCACAAAGGCGTGCAACATTCTTTTTCACACGCTTATACCTTGAATCTCTCTCCTTCATCGCCTCCTACAACTCTGTGATTTCACGCCGAGCATCCGCTAACTCACGTGCACGGTCCGACAACTCGTTATCTTTCTTCTCCAAATCCCTCCTAATATGTTTTATCTGATGAATTTTTCCATAAATAATGCTCTGTTTCTTTGACAATTTAACCCCCTAATCATGTTTTTTCTTATAGGCATCCCTCTCTTGCTGCAAGAGATCAACAACCCCCACTTCAGCTCCCAGCCTCATATTTTCCATCTTTAAAATCTTCCTCTCTTTTAAGAGTACATCAAATTTCTCTTCATAGTGCGTTTCCCGCCGACATATTTCTGGAACGCTTACAGCCAAGGCCGTAAGAGTAGTCGCGATAATATCATGGAGAACAACATAGTCAGAATGTTGAACACTCGAAATCTCCATCAGCGGGGGAGCACTCATCAGCCATTTTTTTACAAATAGCAAGGTACACAAGCCTAGATCCTTTCTTTAATTTCCACTCCGGCACAAATAGATCATCCTCCCACGAAGAGTCCAAATCTAATCGCGACAAAGCTAACCCCAACAAACTCTAATCTTTCTCCACAGTATCCGGGCCACCAACCTTTAACCCTTTCAGTCATGCCGCCCCTCCACCCTTCTTAACCCTGGCAGATTCAGTACGTTCATCAGGAAAACATTGCTCAACAGATTCCGGGATTTTTTTCATAAACATCACCTTCGGGCTAGTCAACTATAACACTCACGCCAACACTGATAGGCTCACCTCCTGTACCTTTGTTCTCAAATGAAACACTCAGAGGTATTCGAACTGTCTCTTCAACAATTGATGACCTAGACCCCACATATGGTTTTAACACAACGCGCCTCTTAGCAGGGCGTTCTCCAAAACAAAGCGTTTTCACAGCTTTAAGAATTTCATGACTCCCGACTGAAACCAGAAAAAGAATTAGATCCTTGAAGCAACTGAGAATATATATATATATATATATATATATAAATATATATATATATATATATTTATAAAATAAAAATGGGAACTTACTTTTCCTCTTCTCGTGGAAACCTTTCTTTAAGTGATCCGGATCCACTCTCACACCCGCGAAATTTTTTATACCAACACTCTTTTTTTTCGAACCTTCTCCGCCCTGCTGTCAGAAATAACCACAGTTTCAGACAAGAAGCATCCGCCACAACCTTCTCCTTCAGCTTTTGCCCTTTCACCAACGAACTTCGCCCAGACCCGGAAAACTCAACCGTCTTGGTCCCTACCTTAAGCACCGAAATTTTGGGCACTACCACGCCATCCATCCTCGAATCAGTCAACCGTTTTGGGCACTACCACGCCCTCCATCCTCGAATTCATAGTACAGAAATACATACCGTAAGCTCGTTAACCGTCGTCGCATCATAACTACCATCCATAACAAGAGCCACAAAATTATCCTTGGTTCTGGCCAACACACCTGGCTCATCATGCTCCACTATCAAATCAAACGGCCTCAGGTCTTTTTTCTTTCCTCCTCCAACAACTCATAAAGACTAATTTTTTCTACAAAGAAAATTCACAAATTCAAACACGAACAAATGAAGATAATTATAAATTCTTCTCACCCTTCTTTGTGTGGCGGAACCCGGGACGATACCTCGCCTTGAACCACAGTTGACTCATCCCTACCGCCACTAGTGAACTTTCAGGAATCACCTGCATATCAGTTGGGTTCTGTTTCAAAAATTGGTATTCCGCACACAGTTTCACTTCCGCGCTTCCAACGCTATCAAATAATTCCTCCCCATTCTTCCTATAAACCACCCACCCTGAAATAACTCCCGCATCCACAAATAAAAACTTACATTTCAAATCCTTATCTTTAGAACCTGAGGAAGCGCGCCAATCATATTTGACGACGCATCACGCTTGTCAAAGAATACCATCCTCAAGCCAATGGGCAATTCGAGCGAGCGAATCGAAGTCTCTTGGATGGAATCAAAAGGCGCCTAGACTATGAAGGATCTTCCTGGGTTGATGCAGTACCCAACGTCTTGTGGGCGCACAGAACTCTGGAAAAAACTGGCACAGGAGAGACTCCTTTCAGCCTTACTAATAGGACAGAAGCCATGATTCCTGCTGAAATTGGAATCCCAACAGCCCGCACCTCTCAAACAAACGAAAAGGACAATGAAACAACTCTAAGAAACAATTTAGACCTGCTAGAAGAAAATAGAGGCATGGCGGCCATAAAGGAGGCGCGATATAAAAAAGTCATGGAGCAGGAATACAACAAAAAAGTCAGGATGATCTCATACAAGGTCGGAGACTAAGTGCTTCGAAGTAACCAAGCAAGCCGCACAGAACCACAGGGGAAACTAGGACCAACTTGGGAGGGGCCTTACATAATACATGGGGTTCTAGGAAAAAGGGCTTACAAACTCTCTCAAATGAATGGGCGCCTACTTCCGCGATCATGGAACGCAACACAATTAAGAAAGTGCTGCATGTAAAGAAAGTACTTTGTTTTCGCTAGAAGGGTATGGCCTACAATGCCATCATCCTGACGTATTATTGTTTGGTTTACATGCCATTTAATGAAGTTATTTAGCACATTATGTTCATAACAAACAGATGCTCACAATGAAGTCTAGAACACAACACATTCCAATAAAGGAATTTACACACTTGCTAGCAAGAGTATACCCAATAAGGGGTAGCTCAAAAAGATATTAATCAATACAACGCACGCGCGCGACAAACAAAAACAAGACAAGTTAATAGAATGCAAAAACATAATAGTTTCACATACAGGCGGATTCAAACAAAACATAAATTACAAATTCATAGTTGAATACTACCCCCCTACATTCTACCACAGAAACGTCACACAATTTACGCCTCATCCCCCACTAACCTCCTTATCACTAGGACTTTCGCTGTTGGTTCCTTCTCCGCCCCCTAAAAAAGATTTTAAAGAAACAACATCTTTATTTCGAGCATGGTTAGTAACCTCTAATAACACTGATGGCTCCACATCACTCAAAGCCTGATAAGCATCAACCAATTTTTCTTCCGCATCCGGGGAATACATAGGATGGTTAGTGATATTCCCACCATCTTTCCCTATAGAAAAACCCAACCTTAAGCGATCCTGCATGCCTACTAAATCACCCGCAGCCGCCAAATCTTCCAACTTATTCCTATACTCCGTGCTAGAATGAAAAATATCTAGAGCGTATCCCAACCCACGACATTATATCCACTCTTTATCATCACAAAGGCGTGCAACATTCTTTTTCACACGCTTATACCTTGAATCTCTCTCCTTCATCGCCTCCTACAACTCTGTGATTTCACGCCGAGCATCCGCTAACTCACGTGCACGGTCCGACAACTCGTTATCTTTCTTCTCCAAATCCCTCCTAATATGTTTTATCTGATGAATTTTTCCATAAATAATGCTCTGTTTCTTTGACAATTTAACCCCCTAATCATGTTTTTTCTTATAGGCATCCCTCTCTTGCTGCAAGAGATCAACAACCCCCACTTCAGCTCCCAGCCTCATATTTTCCATCTTTAAAATCTTCCTCTCTTTTAAGAGTACATCAAATTTCTCTTCATAGTGCGTTTCCCGCCGACATATTTCTGGAACGCTTACAGCCAAGGCCGTAAGAGTAGTCGCGATAATATCATGGAGAACAACATAGTCAGAATGTTGAACACTCGAAATCTCCATCAGCGGGGGAGCACTCATCAGCCATTTTTTTACAAATAGCAAGGTACACAAGCCTAGATCCTTTCTTTAATTTCCACTCCGGCACAAATAGATCATCCTCCCACGAAGAGTCCAAATCTAATCGCGACAAAGCTAACCCCAACAAACTCTAATCTTTCTCCACAGTATCCGGGTCACCAACCTTTAACCCTTTCAGTCATGCCGCCCCTCCACCCTTCTTAACCCTGGCAGATTCAGTACGTTCATCAGGAAAACATTGCTCAACAGATTCCGGGATTTTTTTCATAAACATCACCTTCGGGCTAGTCAACTATAACACTCACGCCAACACTGATAGGCTCACCTCCTGTACCTTTGTTCTCAAATGAAACACTCAGAGGTATTCGAACTGTCTCTTCAACAATTGATGACCCAGACCCCACATATGGTTTTAACACAACGCGCCTCTTAGCAGGGCGTTCTCCAAAACAAAGCGTTTTCACAGCTTTAAGAATTTCATGACTCCCGACTGAAACCAGAAAAAGAATTAGATCCTTGAAGCAACTGAGAATATATATATATATATATATATAAATATATATATATATATATTTATAAAATAAAAATGGGAACTTACTTTTCCTCTTCTCGTGGAAACCTTTCTTTAAGTCATCTGGATCCACTCTCACACCCGCGAAATTTTTTATACCAACACTCTTTTTTTCGAACCTTCTCCGCCCTGCTGTCAGAAATAACCACAGTTTCAGACAAGAAGCATCCGCCACAACCTTCTCCTTCAGCTTTTGCCCTTTCACCAACGAACTTCGCCCAGACCCGGAAAACTCAACCGTCTTGGTCCCTACCTTAAGCACCGAAATTTTGGGCACTACCACGCCATCCATCCTCGAATCAGTCAACCGTTTTGGGCACTACCACGCCCTCCATCCTCGAATTCATAGTACAGAAATACATACCGTAAGCTCGTTAACCGTCGTCGCATCATAACTACCATCCATAACAAGAGCCACAAAATTATCCTTGGTTCTGGCCAACACACCTGGCTCATCATGCTCCACTATCAAATCAAACGGCCTCAGGTCTTTTTTCTTTCCTCCTCCAACAACTCATAAAGACTAATTTTTTCTACAAAGAAAATTCACAAATTCAAACACGAACAAATGAAGATAATTATAAATTCTTCTCACCCTTCTTTGTGTGGCGGAACCCGGGACGATACCTCGCCTTGAACCACAGTTGACTCATCCCTACCGCCACTAGTGAACTTTCAGGAATCACCTGCATATCAGTTGGGTTCTGTTTCAAAAATTGGTATTCCGCACACAGTTTCACTTCCGCGCTTCCAACGCTATCAAATAATTCCTCCCCATTCTTCCTATAAACCACCCACCCTGAAATAACTCCCGCATCCACAAATAAAAACTTACATTTCAAATCCTTATCTTTAGAACCTGAGGAAGCGCGCCAATCATATTTGACGACGCATCACGCTTGTCAAAGAATACCATCCTCCCGCCTTCCTGGTCACGCGAAAAAACGCCCTAAATAGATCAAGCCGAGGAGCTTTATTTAAACTCCTCATAGCAAACTCATAATGCATCAACTTTACCAAACCCAGCGGATGTGATTGAGAGATATGTAACTGCAAGGCCTCCAGAACATACAAACAAAATCGAGTCACAGGTAGCTGGAAATGGCAGAATCGGAAAAAATCAGTATACAGAGAGGTTTTTCCAGGGGGAGGAGAGATGACACGATCATCCGGACCGGGAAGCACCGGGTTCCAAAATGATAAAATGCAATACTCAGAAGCCAAAGCGTCGAAATCTATTTGTTATAAAGAAGAAGCAATCTCGAAGATTGTAGGACCAGGAGTTTTCGGGCCTTTTTTAAGTTTAGTTTTCTTAAGAGAAATCTCAGAGGAAGAAGCCATGAGAATGAGACAATAAAGGAAGAAAGATTCAAGGTTTGGACGATAACTTCTCGAAAAACAAAACTGAAAAAAAGCAAATGAAAAGTCGAAGACAACTCACACACACACATGTATGTGTGTGTGTTGTGAGTGTGTGTGTGTGTGTGTCTGTATAGATATATATGTTTGTGTGTGTAGCGCTTGTACGGCTGATGTGACGTTAGGAAGATAAGGAGGCGTCATATTCGTATTAAATGCGAAGCAGTTTTCCCACCTTAAATAATTTTGAAAAAACACCTATATACTTTTTCTTTCTCATTTAGTCTTTTATTATAAACAAAATATGTATATAACTAAAGTCTTGAGGGACATAAAGAGTAATAACCCAAAATCTCGGGTCAAGATCCGACGTGAGAAATCCATCTTATAAAGAGAATAAAAGTTTGTTACATCACTTTAGACACTTGGTATAATATAATAGGATAATACAAAATGTAAGAAACACATGATGAATAGAAGAGTCCCACAAGGACACATTTTCCAAAACATCACATCACAAACATTCCATATAAATACACACATAATTCTCCTGGTTCAGGTATCCTCTCATAATCACAAACTCTTTCACCAAAAAACACAAACTTACACATTTCTCCACTTGATCAGATCCTGATTCTCAAGCCGGAGGGTTAATACATGAAACCCCCATTTTTGTTCCTTGTATTGCCTTAACGGTGCTGTTGTTTATGTAGAGTACATCGGAAGCTGAAATAATAAGTAATGTAGAAGAAGACGGTCTAGATTCACTTGCGGAGCTCTCTTGATTTAGTATTTATTTGGGTCACGAAGCTACAAAGACTTCCTTTAGATTTCAGATTTTTTCACATGGGTTTGGGTTTTTCTTTCATTTTAATAACTTTTTCTTGTTGAAGAAAGTTTATTATATTTCCTTGGTCATAGTTATAGTTATGGTTATGCTTGGTTGGATCATAATTACTTGTTGGTTCTTGTCACATATTTAAAGCTTATAACCTATGAAGTTTTATTTGTTGCATTATCTATAATCTGTGTAAAAGCCAAGTAGGAAATGAAGCTTATAAATATTTCTCCATGTTATTACAGATCAAAACGGAACTTTCCCGCCATTAAAGATCAGGTAACCTATAACCCTTTGAGTTTTATGTCTTCACACGAGTTATTTTTGTTTAGTTCTGATTAAATCCTTCTGTTTTTGCAGCACGAGGGGTGGGCATCTTTACTTGTTCATTTGGATGAGTATTTTTTTCATAAAGTTTGACGTTTTCTTAGTCAAATGTGAGATTGTTGATGATGGTATACATATATTACATTTGTGGTGGTTTAAGCAGGGTTATCTGGTGGTTCCACTGCTGGTGTGTCTCTTGGAGCAGTTTTCGGTGTTCTTTTCTTTGCCATTTGTATCTACTTTGTCGTCTACCAAAGGAAGAGGGTGGCTGAAGGATCGTTACTTCTTGAAAATGGATCCAAACATGTTCATGGTAAGTTGGTTATCTTACTACCACTTTTCATTTGTTAATTTTATTATTCAAGTCCATGGGTCAAGTTAGATTTTATCTAGGTTTATGTTTCTATTGTAATTCATAGCATTTAATAATATTTAAGTTACTGCAAATGATTTATACAAGTATTTTTTTTGTAGATGTAAACATAGGAGGAACCACAAACTCAGACCCTCTTAGTGGTGGTGCACCGCCAGGGGCCACAGGTATAACAGTTGACAAGTCTGCAGAGTTCACGTACGAGGAGCTTGCTACGGCTACAAATGACTTCAGCCTCGCCAATAAGATTGGTCAAGGCGGGTTTGGTGTTGTTTACTATGGAGAACTCAGAGGCGAAGTTTGTGTTTTTCCTGATCACATACATTTTTTGCATTTCTAGTTTTGGGAAAATGATTTTGTTTTGTTGTTGACAAGTGCAGAAAACTGCAATAAAGAAGATGGATATGCAAGCATCAAAAGAATTTCTTGCTGAATTGAAGGTGTTAACACATGTTCATCACTTGAACCTGGTAATTTCTTGAAATTTATGCAACTTTATACGTGTCTTTGAGAAACCATATAAGAATGCAATGTCTTTTTAAGTTAAAGATTATATATCTAATGTGGACTCCAAACTGGAATGTTTTTATCCAATTTAATTTACAATTCATGTAATATTTCAGGTACGTTTGATAGGATATTGTGTTGAAGATTCGTTGTTTCTGGTCTATGAATTTATCGGGAATGGAAACTTGAGTCAACATTTGCGTGGTTCATCAGGTAGGGTTACAAAGAAAGGGAAATATTTCAGCTCTTAAGACGTGCCATGTGGTTAACTTAGGAACGAAATGTACGGGTTGAGTAATGGGTCAAAAAACGATTGAGGTTGAACATGTTGTATTAGTTTACTATGAATCAAACGGATCTGTTTCTTATGAACGAAAAGAAAAACTGTGTCTTATTTTGATCTTCCTTTTAGCCAAATATTTTGATTTGACCCGTTTAGGTAAACCATAACCGATATGAATCATTCATATAAGTAAATGGACAGGCTTTTTACTTTGAATTTGTAATGCTTTCAGGGAGAGAGCCAATTCCATGGGCCACAAGGGTTCAAATCGCCCTAGATTCGGCTAGAGGGCTCGAATACATTCATGAGCACACAGTTCCTGTCTACATCCATCGTGATATCAAGTCTCCTAACATTTTGATCGATGAGAGTTTCCGTGCAAAGGTTATAGATATGACTTTGAATTGAACTGCAATTCCTAGATTTTTAATCCTCAGTCCTCCAAACTCACCCTTTCTTAGGCTTTTAAGACTAGATATACTCTTTTGGTTCCATAGGTTGCTGACTTTGGGCTGACAAAACTTATAGAAGTTGGAAGTGGTTCTTTACAAACCCGTTTAGTCGGCACATTCGGCTACATGCCTCCAGAGTAAGCTTCCTTTATATATCTTTCTAATCTTAGAACAAGAACATGTTCTAAACTGAAATGTTTGTGCAGATATGCTCAATATGGTGAGGTTTCTCCAAAGATTGATGTATATGCTTTTGGAGTTGTATTATTTGAGCTAATATCAGCAAAAGAAGCCATTGTTAAGACAAATGAATTTGGTAACGAGTCCAAAGGACTTGTTGGTTTGGTTAGTACTTCAAATCTAATTAAAAATGATATAGTTATTGACCTTTGTATTGATGTTTATGGTTCTTTATTATTTTTGTAGTTTGAGGAGGTCCTAATTTTGTCCGACCCAAGTGAAGGTTTACGCAAACTAGTTGACCCAAGGCTTGGGGTCGACTACCCACCCGACTCAGTGCACAAGGTGAGTAAAACCGTAGATGGAAAAGAAACACTACATTTGTTTCCAATGTTCAAGTTAGTTATGCTTTAAGTGTATATAGGTATCACTACTTGCTAGAGCTTGTACACATGAAAACCCTCAATTAAGGCCAAGCATGAGATCTATTGTGGTTGCATTAATGACGTTGTCATCATCGACTGAAGACTGGGACGTTGGTTCTTTCTATGAAAACCAAGATTTAGTTCAACTAATGTCAGGAAGGTAGCATATAACATTGGGGTATGTCATAGATGCAGTTATGCCACATAAGCATCTGAATCATGCAACGTTATATAAAGTATATGAATTTATGCTTGCCACATAAGGATCTGAATCACGCATTGTTATATAAAGTATATGAAGTTATGCCACGTAAGCTTATTGCTAAAACTAAGAATTAAGAGTTGCACTGTCTTGCATTTTTTTAGCAAGTGTAAAGCTAGTTATATTTTCCTTTATGAACATCACTTGTTGAATCAGTATATAAAACCTCCTAAAATAATTCACTAAATCCGTTAACTAAAGTGTGATAACTCTAAATCTATCGTCTTTTTTACCGTCACAAAAATAATGAAAGCATGTAACAATTAAGGTAACTTACACTATTATGGTGGAAATACTGATGATTTGATTTTCAGTTTAAACTCTTTCCTTGAAAATTTGTATTTTAAACATCCTTTTTTATTAAACCAAAATAAAAAGATACCACCAAATCTCTTACTTTTAGGTTTTAAGAGGTCGAGTACAATTATACTAGAGACTAGAACTAATATAATACAATGTAATTAAAATATCTAATGAAGCACAAAGAGTTACACTAATAACATAATCGTACATTATTAAAATAGAATCTAAATCCAGTAAAAGTCGGTACATAAATCTGCATATATTAATTGAGTAGGGCTGGCATATAGTATCAGACACGAACACGATAAGCCCAAATACGAACACACCATGATAACTTATCGTGTCAGTTTTTCTAAACACAAACACAATAAAAAACATGTTACACGATATGACATGATAAAAACCCACTTTTCAAATAAAAAGAAAACTATAGAAAAAACTCATAAGTCTTAGATACTAAATACGACTTAACACGATAATTCTTAAAACACAAAACGACAACAGCCAACAAAATAGTTTTTAACCATAATAATACTTGATAATGAATGTTCAAAACATATTAAAAGTGCATCAAAGTCCATAGAGTCTTTGATCCTTCTACGCATCCCCATCAAAGACATTTACATATAACCTCTTTATAAGATTATTTATTACATATTTACTCACTCCTTAAATTCAATTACATATTTTCCCATTCTAAACCACATATATTACATATTTACCCATTTTCTTTAGAGATTTTTACATATTTCACCTTACTAAGCCTAATAAATTACATATTTACCAAAGTCTAAATTTTAATTACACATTCCCTTTGGCATATTAAATGACCAATTACCATTTCTTTTACACAATCCATAAGAACAAACCCACATTGAGAATCAAAATTCACCTTCTTTGTATTGTTCGGTTATAAATTTCTCCAAACGAACGCATACAAAGTAGTCAATGAAAATAATAAAAGTCGATAACAACATAAAATTGGTAACAATAAAAATACATTGATCAAAATTAGTTAGGGTAAAATAGTAATTCAAAAAGTTATTTTAATGAAAATGGGTAAATATGTAATATATGTGGTTTAGGACAGGGAAATATGTAATTGAATTTAAAGAGTGAGTAAATATGTAATAAATGACCTTATGAATGGGATATATGTAAATGCCCCTTCATTAAATATTAATAGGTGATACCAGCTATCGTGTTAACATATCTTTAACCTGTTAAGACATGATAATTAACGTGTTTTTATCATGTTAACCTACTAACGACACGGTACCTATTAAGGTCAAACACGAAACATGTTAATTCTGTGTCGTGTTACTATGTCCGTGCCAGAAATTGTCAGCCCTTGAATTGAGTAACTAATACGCATGGCACAATTTTAACATTTACACATAGGATTTTTTTTTTATGTGTCTGTGACACCCCGCCCGGCGGCGGAAACACCGGGCTGTCATTGGAATTGGATATCAATAGTAAACAAAGCACATGGTATTTATTTATTAAGTTTAATAATGATATAGTAAGTTTAGTACAAGAGTCTTAAATGGATACGACAAAGTAATAAAACCGAAACATTAAAGGCAATTGTCTGATTTATTATTCTAGGTCCAAGGCAATCTTATGTCTTGGCAAAGCAGCAAAATAATCATAAGCATCACCTGAAACATGTGAAAATAAAGTTAGCTATTTAAAGCTAGTGAGTAAACCACAAATTGATACATAGTAATACAGAAAAATCCGAGATCATCATAATATGCTGCGCAAGCTTACATGCATAGCTATTTGATATCATTCTCGACCATGACCCCTTGCACACACATTGTAAACCATAATTGTAACGTAACTTGTAGCCATTTATCATGAGGAACCAACTCATGTATTAATTAACGATAACTTTTAAGCAACCGTCTCGATATTTAAGTTATCATTAATTATTTAGCAACTTAGGGACATGGCATAGCAATAGCAACTTGTATCATCGTATAGCAACTTGTAACATCGAATAGCAACTCGTAACATTGTAATTGTATGGACGGGTTTAAATCACCTATCGTTGTTGTACATGTAGGTGGGTTTGTCAAACCATTAGCGCTAACATTGTACCGCTGGGATTACAAAGTAATAATACTACTTTAAACTACCACATAAGTTTGCATCTTGCCCGGAACAAGACTAACATATTTAATGATCTCTGTTGGAAAGTAAAATAGAAAAATGGAAAAACACTGTATTGTAATAGAACACGTTTCAGCCCCAAAATGTAAAAGTAAAACAAGGAGTGAATTTACTCACCTTGAACTCGGGCACGAAACAAATAGTAAATAGTCTTAAATAGAACCGAGGATTGTCCAAATATTAGAATCACCTAATTAAATGACAATCCTAACTTAGTAAAACTTATTGTATAGAAACTAGCAATAGAAATCAAAGGAAATTGGAATTCTAGGGTTTCGGATTGGGATTTAGGGGTTTTTCGTTAGACGACTACAAATATATAAGCTCGGTTATTTCGAATGATAGCAATAGAAATTATAGTTATTTTGATAAATAATAGAAACTTCAATTAGATATTTTTAGCAATTTACGTAATGTCAAAATATATTATATAGTTTAGAAATACTCTTAAAACGTTTATATAATTTTGAATTAGATAAAATTCTATACAAAACCTTATTTGTATAATATTTATAGAATTTAATTTATACAACGTAGTGGTTTTATAAAACTAATAACGTTTGACAAGTTACATTTTTATATATGAAAAGGGTTAGGATTTATATTATGCAAACTAGTTAAAATTAATAAAATGTATTAAAATTAATGAAAATAAAGAGTTTAGGGAGCCTAGGTTCGAACCCGGGTCTCCTGGTTCAACGGAACTATCTCAAACCAGACGCGCTATGTTACTTTGTTGTTTAAAATTGGATCAGAATTGGTTTTAATAAGTTTCAAATAAATCCCCCATTTAACACATAAACCCTAGAATCAAGACTCCATCGATTGCATCAGATTCACACAACGAAACCAGAAATTTGTAGAGGGGTTTTGATCAACACAATATAAGGATCATTTTCATGTGTAAAACTTACCGGATTGATGACGAAACGAGCAGATGAACTCGAAGAACAAGGGTCGACGGGTTGAAGATCAAACACTGGAATTTTGATGATGTTGTTTGAAATTGATGATACAGGGAGCGAGAGGGAGGTTAGAAGATGAAAAATGTCGCATGAATTGTGCTGATATGGTCCGGAAGTAGTCGAACGACTAAGGGATTGATGACGAGTTATTTCGGATTAATTGGTTGTTAATACATTGTTTTGATTGAAATTAAACGCTGTAGACAGTTTCTAAACAACGGTATAATCGTTTTGATTAAACCAATTTACTGAATTGTTGCGTTTTGAAACGATTTAGTTATGTGGGTTTATGAGACGGTTTTGATTCGCGAATTTAAGGCCAACGGACGATTTTGAAGGTGATTAAAGGCTCGAACCACACTTAGGAAGGGATTAGGACGGTTTTGTGTATGTTTAATTGTGTTAAAAACGTGTAAAAACCGGTTTTGGAGCTCGCCGGAAAACGGCGCTGGTGGCCGGAGTTGCCACCGGAAAAGCGGGCAAAGAAAAGGGACGGGGGGTTCTTTGGGTAATTATTATTTTACAGTTTTGGCCCCTGTAGTTACAATTTCTGTTAAATAGTTAATATAAGTTTAAATATAAGTTTCATTCTTGACAGTTTTGGCCCAAAGTTAATTAATATATATTTTAACTAACCAATCTAACCGAGTTGAGACGTAACGATTGTATAAGTAACGTTTTTACGTTTTTCCTTCATTCTTGACGTTAATGGTTGTTTCAAAATCTTTATAGTTATCATTTCAAATAATCTTTATTAAAACTCTTTTATAAAATACACCTTATATATATGTATATATTGAAGTTTTATTATTTGTATTTAGTTTTTAATTAGTAACCGTTGAATAATAATTTGGTCGTTATATATTAAAGACGAGAATGACGTAAGGGTCGACATATTTATATGTATATTTTTAATAACGAAACATTACATTTAACGGGAGATAAATACGAATACATTAAAGATATATAACTTCGGGTTCGAGTCGGACAGTCGGGTTCGGGTTCGGGGCAGATGTCACAGTGTCAAACTCACATTCTCCCCATATATTATTTCATGTTGATCTTCAATTGAGTTTGCATTTATCCTGATATTTTACACATATCTTATAAATATATTTTAATATTTTATGAAAACAAATGAAAAAAACTTTTATCATTACTCTCTCTTTATCTCTTATAACTACTTTTTAGTTAGCATTTGAATAATTCTTGTAGGGTCGTCCTATACGGACACCTGACAGGCTAGTCGGACACCCTAAATACGACTCGTATACGGTAATACGAGACGTATTACTAAGTTGTCAGACGACAAAGTCTGCAAGTTTTAGGGTGTCTAATATGACAATGATACGACTCGTATTAAATTTCAAACGAATCGTATTTAATACCTATACGACTAATATAAAGTCTAATACGAGTCGTTTAGGTCATATCATACGACTCGTATGAAACTTATATGAGTTGTATTAAGTGATTTGTAAAAAAATTATTCAAACATACGGAACGTAATAATTATTGGACATGATGTAATATTCCGTTGAAATTCATATATAAACGATCGTTCGTTCGATCCATTCAATTCAATATTAAACATTCAAAAACAATCGTTATAATATAGTTACATTATACTGATTTTGTCCAAGTCTTCTTCTAAAAATGTCTTTGTAGGATAGTAACTATATTTTTTTATGGTCAAAACAAGGGTGATAACTATTTTGAGTACTCGGGTAATTACAACGAGCAATATGGCGGTACCTATGACGGTGATTATTAAGGCGAATATTATGGTGGTAACAATGGCGGCGGAGGTGACAATGGTGGCGGAGGTAATTACAACGAGCAATATTAGACTGCTCCTTGCAACCCTTACACTGATGTATTGTTTCTGGTGGGACCGAGAGGATATCCAGATTTCGAGTACTTAGCATTCTTAGTTTAGTGAGACTAGGAGGTGATCTAAACCCATACGCTGGTGAGTTTCAAATGTCTGTTAGGATTCGTTGAGTCGTATTAGTTGAGACCGAGAGGAGATCTAGCATCACTTAGTGTTATCTGAGTTAGTGTTATCTTTATATCAGGCAGCCAATTAGCCATCAAATTTCCGAGAGTTTTGATTTTACCAATAGGATTCTATACCTAGGTAGTCGTTTCTACATATTCGATATTTTCATCTCTTCTTCGTTGTCAGTCTCGTTGTTAATTATAGTTTTAATTTTGTTTAGTTATTGTTTTAGTTTTATATTATTTTTTTAAAATCATATTTTCTTTAAGTTAATATTAGTTAATTCAAAATCATCTTTTTTAAACCGGCTAGAACTCGATAAAAGTTTATTACCAAGAGCCGTCTAACGTGTCCTAAGCTTCGATACTCCGATTTACCTGCCTATACTACGCACAACAAGTACACTTGCTATTTGTGTGACGTAAAGTTAGATATTTCAGTTTTATATTTAAAACCTGAATTTGTGAACCATTTTTATAATTAATATATATACGTTTTCACACATCAAAAACCTTTACAAACTAACATACGTGTTATATTTATTACTTCTCATAGGATGCTACAAATGTACATTGTACTTATCTGTCAGGAACTGAACATTCGAATCATAGCCCCGGTTTCATCAACCAACCTTATGTTAGGAGACAGATGACACCGGAAGTATGATCTCTGAAATACAACTTCGTTTGCGGTATCCTATGCGAAGTAATTAATATAACATGTATATTAGTCTGTAAAGGTTCGTAAACGCATGACATTGTTAGGCTGTTCGGGCGGCGTATATTTCATCCGCCATGAACAGTCTGAATCTAAGGCAGGCATCTTGTAAATTCATTTCTCGCCAGTCCAGCCCCCTGTCTTGAACAAGCCTACGCAATAACATGAAGATTACTATCCCGGCATCTGAACCTATATGGTCAGCATTAGGTGGCTAAACAACAAAACTGGACACTAGTATTTCTGTTATTGCATCCAAATCTTGACCTGTCTGTTGTCAGTAATTTATTCTTGTTAGGTACAATATGAAAAAATCTTCAAATTCAATTTGGATTTGGTGAACTCTAATGTGAATACACGATAAACCATGAGAGCTTGTTTAAAAAATATACGAATTTCCATCGTCCTTAGGTTAATTTCAAAAAGATATCATCTTACATCGTCACGATTTATTGGTAAATACACCTACAAAAAATTAAAATAAATTATTTCATGTAATTAAATATTTGTAATAAGTATTAGTTATTACCGTATCAACCTCCCATAACGGAGGATATAGTGGTTGCGTCTCGTCACCGTATTGCAAAGTGTCTTCGTCCTGATCGATTAACATATCGTAAAACTCAGAAGGGAGACACGTCCAACGTAACAGGTTCTCACCGGCCCTCTGTGTTTCTTGTTTGCGCCATATCATAAGTCTAGTCACCCGAACAAAATTATGCTGAAAAAATATGTAAAAGTAAAACATGCAATATAACTAAGAATAAAACCAACTATTAGGTTAAGAAAACTTACGTATGACCAAATAAACCTGTTTCTCTCAAAACCTAAGAGGGTTCCTCACCAGTCCCGGTCAAGAACCTAATCATCATCGACATAATCATTCTTACATTTGGGCTGGTCTCCGTATAGTAAAACAGCAAAACATTTCGAGACCAGTTTGGGTTACGAAACTTATGATTTTCAATTGGGGGAGGAATGTTGACTAGAGAACGCCTTCTGTTGTTCGATATTTTTTATATGAGATTTGAAGGAATTGAGAATGGGAAATGAGAATTGAGACTTGAGAATGAGATTTGAACGAAAAAATCGTCGGTATATATTTAAGTTTGGCACGCATTACAAGGTGGTCATGACATACTCTGACACCCGACAAATTCAGGTTAACTCCATTAGTTAAACTTTGTTAATCAAGTTAACGCAATTATACTTTCCATTTAATTTGATGAATTAAATGTGCAAACTGTTACGCAAATATACACACGAAACGACCACACGAGTTAATACCCGGACATTGGTGATCTTAAACGTATACAAATATAATAAATATACATTTTAATTGATATGTGTGCTTAATTGTTGAACTTTCATGTAACCGCGTATTTTACCGGTTTTAATCAATTACGAGTTTCGGAAAAATTCTACGAAACAAAAATTTACGTTTGACAAAGGTTGTCATTGTGTTTGCAAACCGAAACAAAAAAACGTGGTCCATGGATCATCCATGTGACCCATGGATGGCCCAAAGCCCACCATTTTAATCTAAATTAATTATTTAACAAAATAACTAAACCCTAAACCTAAATTTTTTTAAAAAAAATCACGGCAACAACCTCTTTTGGCCCTCTCATTTTCGTCGCACCCAATAACATACATACAAGATCATTTTGTTACTAGTTGGTTCGATTTTTGGTGATTTCGGTTGTTAATTGAAGTGATAAAAGCAATACTAGTAAGTCTTTGTCTTAATTTTTTATATATGTTGCGTAAATTTCAAGCATTGGAAACCCTAGTTCATCCAAAATGGCCAATTGATGATTGTGTTGTGGAAATGGGATATAGATTAGGTGTTAATTGTTATTTTGATAGTTAGAAAACGAAACGAACGCAAAATTGTGATGTTATGAAATTAGGGTTTGATAGAAAGTTAGTGAAACTTGATGATATATGCATGATTAGTATGAAATGTGATTGATTATGTGGTTAGATGATAAACTGGATGAAGATTGGTTACTTGGCTTTGCAATTTCGTGAACGTTTCGCTAGATTACTAAAAATAGTAACTTTTGTGTTAGAGATGGTGTGAAATCGCATGTTGTGAACATCTAATGATTGTTATGGGCTTACTAGCATGTTTGTAAGATGTGTTAGACGAATTTTGGTTATTTGAACGTACGAATTCGATTCGGTTTTGAAGGACTTGCTAAATGTAGAAACTTTTTGTCATGGAAATTACTAGAAGATATATTTAGTGATTGTTGGATGTACAAACATGATTTGGGTTGCATATGAATGTTGGTAAACATGTTTTGATCATGAGATGGCATTGCAAGTACTAATTGATTACTTGAAATTTATTACTTGAAATTGGTTAATAGAAATTGGTTATTTGAAGTCTAAGTTGTATGTGCAAGTTAACTAGGATGCATGATGAAAGTTGTTACTATACTAGTTGAACAAAGCATGTAAACATTATATATTGCCTAGAAATGACCATGCATGCCAATGTGTTTTATATTGGAAACTATAAAGTAATAGTAAGTGTTGTTGTCTTGTGTAGCGTGCTATGGTATTTGTGTAATAGTTGACATGCTTAGGAATGTTGAACTATACAAGTATACTTTAAAAGTCTGACTTTCCTATAAAGAAAACTTTTACGGAAGTAGAAACCCAACTTGTTGAATGTGTGACGTGTGATGTGGTATGTGAGTGTAATATAGTCAAATACATCAAATGTAACGTGTTTACACTTAATAAATCACCAATGGGCCGTGGGTCACCTCGGGTCAAACTTAGTCAAACTTGGACCAAAAGTCAACTGAAAGTCAAACTAGACCAAACTCGCATAAACTATATGACCATTTGGATGCATAGGGTACTATGACCCTATATGAACACACCTTAATAGACCTACTGTTATTTAGGTCGCGGCATTACGTTGTGTGCTTTAAACTATTTTGTTGTGAAACTTAAGGTGAGCTCACTAAACTGCACTTTTACTATTATACTCTTTCATGGGCTGAACACGAACGATTACTTTTACGGATTTACACTTTCCTATAAAGGAAACTTTTACGGAAGTAGAAACCCAACTTGTTGAATGTGTGACGTGTGATGTGGTATGTGACTGTAATATAGTCAAATACATCAAATGTAACGTGTTTACACTTAATAAATCACCAATGGGCCGTGGGTCAACTTGGGTCAAACTTAGTCAAACTTGGACCAAAAGTCAACTGAAAGTCAAACTAGACCAAACTCGCACGAACTGTATGACCAATTGGATGCATAGGGTACTATGACCCTATATGAACACACATTAATAGACCTACTGTTATTTAGGTCGCGACATTACGTTGTGTGCTTTAAACTATTTTGTTGCGCAACTTAAGGTGAGTTCACTAAACTGCACTTTTACTATTATACCCTTTTATGGGCTGAACACGAACGATTACTTTTACGGATTTACGAATTCTGTATGTCGCATGTCTGGATTAGAGCATCTTTACTTTTGTTCATGAAAGACCTCATGGATACCTAGTTGACCGTTAGTATTTGTGAAATAGCGGGGAAATTTTGAGTAGTACTACTGGGTTTGACAAACCCCACCCGGGCTAGTCGCGCTAGCACGACAGAAGAACCTGTCAAACGGGTGTTGAATGACCTAACATACATACATGTACATCCTGATGGGATGTACGAACAGGCAAAATGCACTTAATGTGTACATACGTCAGCTTCGGTCAGATACATACGCCTCTAAGGACATGTGCTGTAGACTAGCTACCTACAATGACATACTTAATTTATATATCTGCTTGCAACTGAACTACTTGCTTTTATACTACTATGTGAACTCACCAACCGTCGTGTTGACACTTATTAGTCTTTCACTGTTTTAGGTCACTGAGATACATTGCACGTAGGGCATGGCATGGCGTCCTCGCAACCCATTAAAACATTTCTTGCATTAAAAACTTTGTTTTAGGATTTGTAAATTATTTAAACTGCGTGTCTTGTGTCGGGCGCGTGTTTTTGCGCATTTACATTCTGCATGGTTTGGGTTTGCTTAAACTTACTTATTTATTACGCTTCCGCATAACTGAAAAACTAATTACTCTGATTGTCGTTTAAACTACCGCATTTAATGGGTAAATGTTTGGTTTTTCAAAACGCATATAGAGTCGTTCGGTGTAATTAATGACTGGATCCTGGTTTGTCACGCCCCTGACGGTAAAACTCCGTTAGTGGATTTGGGGGTGTGACACATACCTGATAAGATTCCTGAGCACAGCAATACGACTCGTATCCTATGATACGAGTCCTATTAAAAGACTAATACGACTCGTTGCAACGATGATACGAGTCGTATTACTGCTTGTCTGGAATCTTTTCAGCCTGTGTCGCAACTATCCATACACCCGAAATACGACTCATATCTTATATAAAACGGGTCGTATCACAGTATAATACTACTGGTTGCAACGGTGATACGAGTCGTTTTGCTATTTGTTAGGAATCTTTTCAGCCTTTGTAGCAGCTATCCATACACCCTAAATACGACTCGTATCTAATGTATGACGGGTCACGTCACCCTTTAAAACGAGTCGTTTCACCTATAATACGAATCGTATTACTGTCTGTTTGACTTTCAAATTGTGTTACAATCAATATGACTCGTATAACTTAATATGAGTTGTATTAATTGTAATGATTGAGTGTCTGGATAGCCCATTAGGGTGTGAAGTTAGCTCACACCTTCTTGATTTGGATAATCCTTGTGAAAATAGTCAAATACCAGATTTATTTATTTTTGATTTTAAAGATATTTAATTATATGAACGTAGTTTTAATAAGATTACTTACTTTAATAGTAATCACCCGTTTATTAATACAATAATTAAATTGTATAAAATAGAGTTAAGTGCAAAATGCATCCCTATGGTTTACATCTAATAGCATTCTGCAACCCCACTTGAAAATTTAGACCCATTGCAACCCCAAGCTTTCTAAAGTAAGTCATTTGCATCTCTCGGTTAGTTTGACCGTTAGTTGACCATCTAAAAAAGAGTTAAATTACCTAATTACCCCTATTATTTATTAGTCATTATTATTAAAACATACTTTAATAAGTTAAAATCTAATTCACGTGTTGCTTCGCTAATTCTCCCGGTCATGTCAAACTTGAACATGTCATGCGTACCTAAATTGAACATGTAATTTTTACCAATTAATCTGAAGAAGATGAAAATAGCTTAACTTGAAAGACACATATACAAGGGATATGTTTAATTAATTTAGTTATTTAGTTATTTTATTGTTTTCTATTTAAGTAAAAAAGGATATTGGTTTACGTATGACTAATCTAAATTAAAATGTTTCAAATCTCTCATTATAATCATCAATGTCGAATATGATTGCAGAGTTTTGTTTGTTGAATAGGATTATGAAAGATACATGGTGGCATACTGATGTGTGAAAGTTGTATCTATTAAATTCAAACAAGTTTTAAAAATGGAAAAACCTACAAAACCACACACTAACGGCAAGTGCACCGGTCGCGGTGTAGCTAAGTAAATAAGTCCGGATTATCGAACCTTGGACACAGATCTAATGACTCTTGAAAATAAATCTCTATCGACTCCTAGCCTACTAAATTAATTTGATGAGAAAATGGTTCTTAAATTGCAACTAAATAAATAAATAAATAACTAGAATAGACGGCAAGCTCGAAAACTAGAGAACAAACTAAAGCTCAAGTATGGATTAAAGTAGGTTACCTAGGCAAGAATCCCTAGACTCATAAATGAAATCCTAATTTCTAGAATTGAATGAAGACTTTGTCTAATCTGATAAACCCCCGGAAGATAAACCAAATATGACAGTAAGACAAGTGAAGAAGTGCTAAAATAGACTGACTCGAGTTATCGACCATCAAATCCCACAACTATCAAGTAAAAGATAACTTAAATACTAAAACCCTCAAGTTACGAAGCTGAATAAACTTAGAAAACCGAAACCCCAGGAAACTCTAGACGCGAGTAAACAGGTGAACCCGAGTTATCGGCTACCCAAACTGTCAAACAACGTCTATTTAATAACCTAGCAATTCTAGATTAGATTTCTCACTTTCAAGAATTGGTTGCATGCCTTAATTGATTGATTTTAATAATTATTATACTCGAATTAGATTTCTCACTTTCAAGGTCTAATTTGACACTATAAGTTACCAACTTAGACTAACTCCCGAATCTAAAGTATATTTCTAAGTTTCTAGACCAATGGAGTCAATAAATATATTATCAAACCAATCAATACCAACACACAAATAATAGAAATCGGATTCAAAGTCTAAACATATAAATCAACACATTCATTCAAAACCAATAATTATTCATTCAAACAAAAAGTCTAGTTCATCAAACCTAAGCAACCATAACAAGTTTAGCTACTCATATTACTAAAAAACATATTAAAATAAAATATAAAATTCAATTCAAACATGTTAATGAAAAGTAAAAAAGAAAAGAAAAACCGAATAGTTAAGCGGTTCCACACCCAAACAAGCTTCCAACGCGAACCTTTGCTTCAACCCAAGCCTTAAGAACCAAGTATTTGTTCTTTTTATTCTTTTGCCGTCGAGTTCTCTTTCTTTTCTCTGTTCAGCCGTCAAAACCCCAAAACAAAAAAAATAACATTCGTCCTTTTTTCAATTCTCCGTAGCCCTCCTTTTTTATTGTATTTTTCTATCATGGGTTTTCTTTCTTTTATTTATTTTCAATGCTTGGCCTTCATGACTTCATTTACATTTGTACTTTGGGCCCACAAACACCAATGTATTCCAGGACTTGCATTTTATAATTCAACAACCATTTAACAATTGTTTTAGCATTTGAATCTTAAGTTCGCATGATCTGTAAGAATCATCACAATTAAATGGATCAAATCAGTTATGTGTATTGTTTCAACTAAAAAAATTGAATTTAAACTTATTAATATAAATATAAAGTACCACCACTAGTGTAATATAAAAATAATGGTTTTGCATGAAATTAAAACATTCACTAGTCGGTCTCAATATTAGCTATAATATGTCATATCAGCTTTTGGTCTCCTAAAATCATTAACATATAAATATGAAGCGGTTATGAGTAGAAATTGACCAATAGTGATCAAAAAGTGTACGGAATATTTATAGGAAACATGTAAATTTAGACCACATCAAATATCCCCACACTTAAACCTTTTTTCGTCCCTGAAAAAGCATGCACATGGAATCATAATCAACTAAGGCTTTCAATCATTTTCATAGATAAATATTTACAATGCACAATCACCCACAAGCAATGAATCAGGTAAACAATGGTGTGTTTAATTAAACACCCTAACACTAGCCCATCAAGTATTCCCCGTGTTTAATTTAGTTAAATAGAATCAATCATCTACAGGGTCTCACACCTAGAAAGCTATAAGTCAGCCCGTTTAATTAATTGCTTGACGAGGCACAGGTTAAACCATAAAGATTTTCCTACCAGAATAACCTAAAGAACTTAACTTAGTGAAGAACTAGTGCCATATTAGGGTGGATTTGGATGGATGACATTTATGGATGTAGACTGTTTATTCTTTTTTTTTTTTTCATAAAACAAGATCACCTCACCCAGGGGTGTCGTATCCAAGTCGCTATCCCGGAGGTAGAGCACATGAGGTCTTGGATCACTTGCCTTATATTCTTTTTTTTTCATTTGATTTGGCTACTTTGAGCTCTTTTATTTTAGCAGCTACTTTGAGCGCTTTTCAGTCTACACCCTGTGGACATTGTTTGCGGAGCGCCACTTCTCTCACGAGAAGCGTGCTATAAGATCCTATTATGGCACTAACCCTTAACTAATTTAAGTTCTGAAGCTTACAATGGTGCCTAAGATTCTTTAGTTAAGGCCTTCCTATTTCCCCTAAGATGATGACCCACGAGATTCATGACAATTAAGGTTCAATTAATACACATAGGGAAACCATCTAAGCCAATTGGGTTACCAAAGATTTACCATTTTGACTCATTTTTGCTCAAAAACCAACAACTTATTTTTGTTATTGAAAAGCCAAAGTTAATTTACTATCATTTTCCATTTAAAGTGCACAACTTAAACAAAGACATTTTTTTCAAATTTTTAATTTTTTTTGTATTTTTAAGACACTATATGACTCAAAACAAAACTACCTAAACTAGGCCCGACTCAACTATCTAAACTAAGCTAGACGACAGTCTCCCATCCCCACACTTAAACGTCACATTGCCCTCAATGTGAGTTAGGAAACTACTAAAAACTGTAAGACAAATAATAAATAAAAAGAAGATAAATAAAATGGAACAGACTCCCCTGGTATAAATGCCGAAAGCGTGCAAAAGCATGTCATGTCCGTCCATCATCTTCAGCCGTATAGCATTTCATTCGCGGCTGTAGTTAGAATCTGCAAAAATAAACTAAAAAGAAAACAAAAGTAAAAAGACTCAAGAAAGTGGGATGCCCGTTTACAAAAATAATTTTTAAGATTGACCCCCACCCGAATGGAGATTGAGTACGGGTAGGGAAAAATCAAAAATGAAAAAGGCCAAGGCAGTCCCACTTGACTCGATAAATACTAAAAAGAAAAGAAAATAAAATAAGACAATAAATAAAATAAAGCATACATAGCAAATGATAATACATAACTCTACAACCATAACATACCTGCACCTTACATACCGACCTCGGGAAGATCAATCGTCTCCCCCTCTCTCTCCTCAGGCTTCCCCTCAACGTAGATTTTTAGCCGATGCCCGTTTACCTTAAACCTCTGACCCTCATTATTCTCAATTTCAACAGTACCATACGGAAAGACATTAGTGACAATATGTGGGCCTGTCCAACGCGACTTCAACTTTCCTGGAAACAACCTCAACCTAGAATTATAAAGCAACACCTTATCCCCACACTTAAATTCTTTCACACTCTTAATGTGACGGTCGTGCAACTGCTTAGTCTTCTCCTTATAGGCCCAAGACTTCTCATACGCTTCATCGCGTAACTCCTCTAACTCATGTATCTGGAGAAACCGGTGCTTACCAGCGGCGTCCATATCCAGATTGACCTTTCGCAAGGCCCAATACGCGCGGTGCTCCAACTCAACCGGTAGATGACATGCTTTCCCATAAATCATCCTAAAGGGTGTGGTCCCAATAGACGTCTTATATGCGGTGCGGAAAGCCCAAAGTGCGTCATCTAGATTGTCGGCCCAATCACAACGGCTATGTCCGACAGTCTTCTCCAAGATACGCTTAATCCCTCTATTGGCATTCTCCACTTGTCCACTGGTTTGTGGATGATAGGCAGTCGAAAGCCGATGGGTGACCCCATAGCGCTTCAACACCTTTTCCATTTGTGCATTACAGAAGTGGGTGCCACGATCACTAATGATGGCCTTAGGAGTACCAAATCTAGCAAACAACTCTCTCAGAAACTTCACTACAACCCTAGCACTATTAGTGGACAAGGCTTTCGCCTCCACCCACTTAGACACATAATCGATAGCTACAAGGATATAACGATTCCCACGTGACATGGGAAATGGTCCCATGAAATCAATGCCCCAAATATCGAAAATCTCTACCACCTGGATGGGGTTTTGGGGCATCTCATTTCGGGATGAGATGTTGCCGGCTCGTTGGCATGCATCACAACTACGGACAAACTCGTGGGCATCCTTAAAGATAGTGGGCCAATAAAACCCCGCATCAATTACCCGTTTAGCAGTGTAAGCCCCCCCGTAGTGGCCGCCAGCCGGCCCTGAATGACAATGTTCAAGAATACTACGAGTCTCAGGTGAAGTCACACACCTCCTAATCATCTGATCCGCACCTATCCTAAACAAGTAAGGATCCTCCCAGATATAAAACCTAAGATCAGCAAAGAATTTCTTCTTTTGCTGGTATGGTATCTTGTGTGGGAGCTCTCCCGTGGAAAGGTAATTCGCAAAATCAGCGAACCAAGGATAGCCCTCCTCGTGGGCTCTAACAAACATCAATGACTCATGCGGGAATGAATCACCTATCTTCCCCACTCTAGACCTCTCACTCTCCGAACTCTCTAGCCTAGATAAGTGGTCAGCAGCTACATTCTCCGCTCCTTTCTTATCCTGAATCTCTATGTCAAACTCCTGGAGCAAGAGAATCCATCTAATCAACCTGGGTTTCGCATCCTTCTTCGCAAACAGGTACCTAAGAGCCGCATGATCGGTAAAAACAATGGTCTTAGAAAGTACTAAGTAGGACCGAAACTTATCACATGCGAACACGACTGCTAACAACTCTTTCTCGGTCGTGGTGTAATTCTCCTGGGCGTCGTTTAGGGTCTTGCTAGCATAATAGATGGGGTGAAAATGCTTCTCCCTACGCTGCCCTAGAACGGCCCCAACTGCAAAATCACTCGTGTCACACATTACTTCAAATGGAAGGCTCCAATCGGGAGCCACAAGAATGGGAGCACTAATAAGCTTCTCTTTCAACAACTCGAAGGCCCTAACACACTCATCACTAAAATCAAATGGCCTATCCTTTTCTAACAACTGGGTCATAGGTCTAGCTATCTTAGAGAAATCACGAATAAAACGACGATAGAATCCTGCGTGACCTAAGAAGCTCCTAACAGATTTCACAGAAGTAGGCGGTGGAAGTTTGGAAATCGTATCAATCTTAGCTTGATCTACCTCAAGCCCCGCACGAGAAATCTTATGACCTAACACAATACCCTCACGAACCATAAAGTGACATTTCTCCCAATTAAGCATCAGGTTCGTCTCCTCACAACGAGCTAGCACACGATCTAAATTATGCAGACATGAATCGAAGGAACTCCCAAAAACAGAAAAGTCATCCATGAAAACCTCCATGGAGTCCTTGATCAACTCTTGAAAAATGGCCACCATGCAGCGCTGGAAAGTAGCAGGAGCGTTACACAACCCAAATGGCATGCGGCGATACGCAAAAGTGCCATAGGGGCATGTAAAAGTGGTTTTCTCCTGATCCTCTGGTGCAATAGGGATCTGGAAATAACCAGAAAAACCGTCAAGGAAGCAATAGAACTGCTGTCCTGACAATCGCTCAAGCATCTGATCAATAAATGGCAAGGGGAAGTGATCCTTGCGAGTGGCATCATTGAGTCTGCGGTAGTCTATGCAAACTCTCCATCCGGTAACAGTCCTGGTGGGTATCAACTCATTCTTGTCATTCATCACCACAGTCATTCCCCCTTTCTTTGGGACCACCTGGACTGGACTAACCCATGCAGAGTCAGAAATTGGGTAAATCAGGCCGGCGTCGAGTAGCTTCAACACCTCCTTCTTCACCACGTCCTGCATATTAGGGTTCAACCTCCTCTGAGGCTGTACCACCGGTCTATACTCATCTTCCATCAGAATTTTGTGAGTGCAAAATGAAGGGTTAATACCCTTGATATCTACTAGCTTCCAAGCAATAGCATGCTTGTGTGCCCTCAACACTACCATCAATTTCTCCTTCTCCTCCTCCGTCAAACTAGAAGAAACAATGACGGGCAACTGAGATCCCTCGCCAAGGAATGCATACTCCAGGTGAGATGGCAATTCCTTAAGCTCTACGGGTGGGGGAATCTCCACAGATGGTTTCTCCTCAGGAGTCTCTCTCTTTAACACTTCAAAGACCTTAGAAACCTCAGAACACTCAGATCCTACGGATGGCTCACTAAATGGTAAAGGTGGATCATGCTCTAGGTCAAACTCAGTCAACTCTATTCCCTCTAAATCAACCCCTAACATCTGGGTATCTATGGAATCTCTCCTACAAACCTCACCAAGAAAGCTACCCACATATGACATAAGAGTATCTATGAAGTAAAGAGTGTCATCATGTTTTGGGGTATGCTTCATCGAACGCTGGATATCAAAGGTGATTGCGTTGTCGTCTACACGGAGTGTGAGCTTACCATCAAAAACATCAATAAGAGCACGAGCGGTAGCAAGGAATGGACGACCTAAGATAAGTGGAACTTTAGAATCCTCGTCCATATCAAGAATGACGAAATCGACTGGGAAAACGAACTTGTCAACCTTGACAAGCATATTCTCTACGATGCCACGTGGAAACTTAACAGATCGATCTGCGAGTTGAAAACTCATGCGCGTAGGAGTTGGCTCACCTAAATTAAGCTTAGCAAAAATAGAGTAGGGCATGAGGTTAATGCTAGCTCCTAGATCGGCTAACGCATGGCTAACAGTAAGGTCTCCGATCAAACATGGAATGGTAAAACTCCCTGGGTCAGTCATCTTCTTAGGAAGCTTGTTCTGCAAAACTGCAGAACACTCCTCACTAAGAATGACAGTGGATAGTTCCTCGAGTTTCTTCTTGTTCGTAAGAAGATCCTTTAAGAACTTGGCATACTTAGGCATTTTTGCCAAAGCCTCAACGAAAGGAAGGTTCACATGGAGCTTTTTCAGCATCTCCAAGAACCGTGCATACTGCTCAGAATCGCTCTTAGCTAAAAGCCTACCAGGGTAAGGAGCTGTCGGTTTATAAACTCTAGGGGATTCTTTCTCCTTCTTCTTCTCCCCAGAAGACTCGCTGGACTGTGCTGTATTTGTTGGGTGCAACCTAGGGTGCACATCGCCAGCAGGAGTCTCCATCTCAATCTCCTCATCAACCGGTTCCTCGACCACAACAACTCGTTTCTCTACCTCTAACTTCCTACCACTCCTAGTAGTAACTGCCTTTGCAGTGGCATTTGGGTTAACCTGGGTACTACTAGGGAATGAACCTGTGGGTCTATCAGTCAACCTATTCGCCATCTCTCCCATCGTCCTCTCAAGACTCTGTATGGTGGATCCCTGATTCCTAAACATCAACTCAAACTCCTGGTTTTTCTTCATCTGCTCCTGATGTCTAGCCTCACCTTGCATCACTATCGACTCTAAGAGTTTGTTAGTCCTACTCTGGCTCTCCTCATTTCTCTTTAAAAACTCACTAAGCTCAGACTTAGACTCTTCACTACTCTGGCCATCCGAAGGGGTTTGGAACAAACTCTGTCGTGGCGCGAATCCAGGGGGATTCCCGCTTCTCCAGTTCGAGGGTTGGCGTGGCTGCCATCCAGAGTTGTAACCCTGACCCCGTCCCTGGTTCTGGACAAAACTCAATTCCTCCTCAGATCCTACAGGGCAATCTATTGTCTCATGTCCACCTCTACATATCTCACACTTGGAAGTGATCTTAACCTGAATATCCTTAACCATCTTAGCTAAAGATTCTACCTGGGCGGCCAAAGCTACGCTAGAATCTACCGTATGAATGCCCTTAGAGATAGCAGTAACGTCCCTAGAGCCCGGCTCAGTATAAGTACTAGTGGCTAGATCCTCCATCATCTCAAGGCACTCAGTAGCGGTTTTTGTTTTCATCATGTTACCGCCTGCTGTGGAGTCAAGAAGTCTCCTAGTCGCTTCTGAAATTCCGTTGTAGAATTTCTCCACGACTCTCCAGTCCTCAAGTCCGTGGTGAGGGCACTTATTCAGAAGTCCCTTGAATCGGTCCCATGTCTCAAAGAAGGACTCCCCTGGCTGCTCAGTGAATGCGTAGATAAGATTTCGAAGACGAGCGGTTTTAGCAGGGGGAAAGTACTTCTGTAGGAATTTTGTTTGAAGCTCAGTCCATGAGGTAATGGTTCCCGGTGCGAGGGAATCCAACCAAATGGCAGCCTGATCAGTGAGTGAGAACGGGAACAATCGAAGTTTAATGGCCTCTGCGGTGACACCATTAAGACAGAAAGTACTACAGACCCTATCGAATTTCGTCAAATGAGCATGTGGGTCCTCGTCACGCATACCATGGAACTGGACCAAATGAGCAATGGTGTTAATCAAGGTGGGTGGGATGGTCCAGTTGTTCGCCTCTACAGTGGGGAGGGTAATACTAGAACGAATGGTGGTGGGTGCAACACTAATGTGATCAGCAACAGTCCTAAGGTCAGCCATAACTACAACGGAAACAAGTTCAGCAAGAGGTACCTGTAGCTGTCGTAGTCGACGATGGAACTCGCGTTCGGGTTCAGAGAATGGTTTAGTGTCAGGTGGGCCCGAGGAACGTGTGTGCATAAACTAAAATAAACAGAAAAAGGCACGAATCACACAAAAGCTAAAAAAACAGAAGAAATAAAAACTACTAAGATACATACTATATTAAATACTACGAAATAAGAACTAACTAAAAAGCAGATAAACAAATAGGCACACAAACTAGAGGACTATATTAAATACTACGAACTAGAGGACTAACTTACGCAAGCAAACAAATAATTATTACTAACTAACTCTTTTTTTTTAGTTTTTTTTTTAATTTTAATTTTTTTTTAACAAATAAATAAAAAGAAACTACAAAAGCAGTAAATGGCTAGATCCCCGACTCGGATCGTCCTCAAAAGCGCACTGTGTCCCCGGCAACAGCGCCAAAAACTTGATGTGTGAAAGTTGTATCTATTAAATTCAAACAAGTTATAAAAATGGAAAAACCTACAAAACCAAACGGCAAGTGCACCGGTCGCGGTGTAGCTAAGTAAATAAGTCCGGATTATCGAACCTTGAACACAGATCTAATGACTCTTGAAAATAAATCTCTATCGACTCCTAGCCTACTAAATTAATTTGATGAGAAAATGGTTCTTAAATTGCAACTAAATAAATAAATAAATAACTAGAATAGACGGCAAGCTCGAAAACTAGAGAACAAACTAAAGCTCAAGTATGGATTAAAGTAGGTTACCTAGGCAAGAATCCCTAGACTCATAAATGAAATCCTAATTTCTGGAATTGAATGAAGACTCTGTCTAATCTGATAAACCCCCGGAAGATAAACCAAATATGACAGTAAGACAAGTGAAGAAGTGCTAAAATAGACTGACTCGAGTTATCGACCATCAAATCCCACAACTATCAAGTAAAAGATAACTTAAATACTAAAACCCTCAAGTTACGAAGCTGAATAAACTTAGAAAACCGAAACCCCAGGAAACTCTAGACGCGAGTAAACAGGTGAACCCGAGTTATCGGCTACCCAAACTGTCAAACAACGTCTATTTAATAACCTAGCAATTCTAGATTAGATTTCTCACTTTCAAGAATTGGTTGCATGCCTTAATTGATTGATTTTAATAATTATTATACTCGAATTAGATTTCTCACTTTCAAGGTCTAATTTGACACTATAAGTTACCAACTTAGACTAACTCCCGAATCTAAAGTATATTTCTAAGTTTCTAGACCAATGGAGTCAATAAATATATTATCAAACCAATCAATACCAACACACAAATAATAGGAATCGGATTCAAAGTCTAAACATATAAATCAACACATTCATTCAAAACCAATAATTATTCATTCAAACAAAAAGTCTAGTTCATCAAACCTAAGCAACCATAACAAGTTTAGCTACTCATATTACTAAAAAACATATTAAAATAAAATATAAAATTCAATTCAAACATGTTAATGAAAAGTAAAAAGAAAAGAAAAACCGAATAGTTAAGCGGTTCCACACCCAAACAAGCTTCCAACGCGAACCTTTGCTTCAACCCAAGCCTTAAGAACCAAGTATTGGTTCTTTTTATTCTTTTGCCGTCGAGTTCTCTTTCTTTTCTCTGTTCAGCCGTCAAAACCGCAAAACAAAAAAAATAACATTCGTCCTTTTTTCAATTCTCCGTAGCCCTCCTTTTTTATTGTATTTTTCTATCATGGGCTTTTCTTTCTTTTATTTATTTCCAATGCTTGGCCTTCATGACTTCATTTACATTTGTACTTTGGGCCCACAAACACCAATGTATTCCAGGACTTGCATTTTATAATTCAACAACCATTTAACAATTGTTTTAGCATTTGAATCTTAAGTTCGCATGATCTGTAAGAATCATCACAATTAAATGGATCAAATCAGTTATGTGTATTGTTTCAACTAAAAAAATTGAATTTAAACTTATTAATATAAATATAAAGTACCACCACTAGTGTAATATAAAAATAATGGTTTTGCATGAAATTAAAGCATTCACTAGTCGGTCTCAATATTAGCTATAATACGTCATATCAGCTTTTGGTCTCCTAAAATCATTAACATATAAATATGAACCGGTTATGAGTAGAAATTGACCAATAGTGATCAAAAAGTGTACCGAATATTTATAGGAAACATGTAAATTTAGACCACATCACATACGTTTGTTTAATAGTAACCCTAGGGTTGCAAATGGTTGTTATTTCTTTTCTTGTGTTAAAAATCTATTATACCCTTATAAATAACAGTCAACTAACGGTCAAACTAACCGTTAGGTGCAAATGACTTATTTTAGAAAAGCTAGGGTTGCAAAGGGTTTAAATATTCAAGTGAGGTTACAGAGTGCTATTATGTGTGAACCACAGGGTTGCATTTTGCACTTAACTCTATAAAATAATTATAATTATTTTTATTTATTTGATTTAGCTTATACTAATAGCAAATCTTCTGAATTAATAAAAAAAATATCATTTTTATCGTTCAAACCCATTTTGTACACGGAAAAAAACCTAGTAAGAGATATATATCAGGTAGAGCGCGATATATCCTTTTGGCCCTCACATTTCACGTGTCATGCATATTACTATTGATTTATTTTTGTTTACCATACCATATTTAACTAGTTATGTAATGTGACAGCCGATTTTTAGTTGAGACGTTTCAACTTTAACACATGCCACAATGCCACATGTTACATGATACAAGTTACAACGCCGCTTTTTTACTTCGTTACACTTGTTATGTAATGTTCCCAGGATGTGTTCGTGATTTCAATAGACTCATTATGTTTATGATTCGAATTTACACGATAGTCTTTGTTCCCTCAAACAACCGTCTAATATCATTCAAGTATCTACCTATCGCTGACATATCGTGTATACCTGCACCTGTTTAAACACGAACCTGTTAAGTCACGAACACGAAACCTATATAGATGTCCATGACACGATAACTTATAGTGTACCTGTTTCTCATACATGCAGGGTGTACCTATTTATAACGGGTATACACGATAAGACCTGCTTGAAAACACATATTCAAGAACCTTTTTCATGAATTAAAATTCGCTGATAGTTAACAAAAGTTTTAAATAAAGTAAATAAACATAATACTTAGCAAATTTAAGACAAAAATTCATAAAAGTCTTAATCAAAACATCTATTAGGGCATGAGGCGATAAACTGAGAACAGAGATTCATTTAGGCATGAGGCGAGATTGAGCGGCGTGTGAGAAATTAACAGGTAGCTTCTGTTTAGTATTTGTTACTCGTTAAGGCCTTACCAGATACTTGTTTTATAAGATCATATAGGTTTTTATTGTATTCGTGTACAAAAGATGATTATATAATTACCGGATGATTATATAACTACCAGAAGATGATTATACAACTAATGAGAGTAGATTCATGTGCCTTAATCTTAAATGTGAAATTACCTATACTTGTTCCTAGAATGCATTTTTTCAATGAAACAATAATACCATAATAAAAATTCTAGCCAACCATGTCAAAAATGTTAAGTGAGCGTAATGGTACATTATTTTCTTGATTACTTGACACTAATAATGTTTAAATAATTTTTATTGTCACTTAAACCATTATCACATTATTATCATTATCATTATCCTTGTTATCATCATCTTCGATTAGCCGTGTTGAAGCGAAAAATAGCATCTAACATCATATTAAATGGTTTCAATTACCCAAACAACCAAAATATAATCTTTTAGTAAACCAATTAGTTAATTGTCTAGTTTGGAAGAAATGAAAAACTACTTTTGTATTTTGAGTACATATTAATTCATCCTGAGACACGTAAATCAGTAAATTGTCCTCAAGACATACAAAAAGTAAATAGCATTGAACCATAAAAAAATAACCCATACCAGTTATTTTTTTCTTTAAACAATCCCTAGATTTCTGTAGAATAAATTCATCTCGATTTTTTCTAGAACTTCTTCTTGAGCAAAGTTAGATTTTTTTCTAAACTCTTACCACTAGACCTTAACCCCAAGCCTTTTTTAACAACAATTCCTAAACCCATTTTAGGTTAGGTTAAAATTGTCACCTCTAATCTCAACCATCAAGGGCCGAGTTAACTAGCGTTTCTTGTCCGGATCAATGTCAAACTCCAAACTCTCATTTGTGAGCTAACGAATTACTTACAATACAAGTTATTTGCTGATATACATGTAATAACAAAACTAGTGTAATTTCAATGGAGAAATGCAAGAAAAGGAAACTGGAAAATGAGCATGGTAGTTACCTTGAAATGCAAGAAAAGAAGTGCTCCAACTGGTCCTCACCCACCAGCACACCCAATTGCTTGGTAAAAACCGCATTCATGGAATCTTTTCCTACGTCTTTTGTGGACATTTCAATGTACTGATTTAGGTTGTGCACAGTTCCATCTGCGATAACAAGACCAAAAAGAAAAACAGTTCAAATCTAATCAGGCGACGATGCAAGATAGTTGCTTCAATCACAAGTTACTATTCTGTTTGTGTCTTCTTTTAAGTCAAAAGGCGAGCTGACTTCAACTGTGCAACAAGTAAATAATTGTTGGTGGCAATTTTACCATATTAGGGATCTCAATTTAAGTGATGTTATATGGAAAGTGGCAAACGGGTCGGATTGAGAAGTTCGGGTAAAAAGAAACAACATAAAGTTATCGAAGATGTGTTTCAAACGTACACAACCTTTAATTCAAAATTCACATCATATTGCAATAAAATATACTTTTTAACAAACTGTATATTTAGAATGAGCTCCGTAATGACACAATAGTTATGTTGATCTTAGCATTTACCTTCAGCTACTATGGCATTGTACTCGGGAGGAGGAGACATCCAATTTCCCTCAGCATCCTTCATATGTCTTCTATCAGAGGCAAAATAAGAGAGAAATAATGGAGCATGCACAACACGGAAGACCCTAGAAACATAGATAAATGCATCATTATCACCAATCAAGGGAGCAATTTAGTACCACATTTGTTTACCTTTGAAACTCAGAAAATAGCTCAATAGATGGCCGGATACTATCTGATACATAGGATGTTAGAGTTGATGGAAATGGGAGAGTTGAATCCAAATCCCATACAAGATCCACAGGCTTTCCTTCTTTTCTTTGCTGTTAAAATTTTAAATTTTCAATAATACGCCATATATATATGATTAAAATGTCCCTTGGGAATAAAAAAATTAACAATACTTAGCATGGTGAATAAGCGCATATCAACTAACGTAGTGAAAGTTGAAACTCGTTACCTGAATGCAGATAACATGGTAATCCCACAAAATTATCCCATCTGCCCTGTGGCTAGCTTTCTGATGCCACAATGGGATCTGCATTATGATAATCAAACAGCATATTCAAGTCCCTAAATTTAAAACAGACGTGTAAGTAGAAAGAGAGAACGTTGCATTGAGAGAGTAATACTCAGGATATTCAGTTCAAATGTGTGAATGAAAATATTTTTCTTGTTTTCGCTATTCAATTGAAGGGTCTTCTGGTCACTCATGGTTGAGGTGGGTTATACCCGAGATAAGTAATATGTAGAGAACTATGAAAACCACATAAAAACTTGTACACAGTGCACCAAATCATGGTTATCTAAGGCGCAAAGGGTGAGCCTTTGGGCCTAAGCGCTTAAAAACAATAGTTTTTTAAGCAAGGTATATTTATTGCGGGCTGGTGTAATTGTTTCAGACTTGTTCAGGCGATTTTGACCGAAATTTAGCCAGAACGTGGAATGAAACTGCACCTGAAAATGGGGGCTTTTAAAATGAGTGCCCTTATGGGCTTTTGACAACAAAGCACCAAACCAAAGAGATATGAATGAATAGATTAAACATACATGCTTATGCTCATTGGAGATGAAGACAACAAAGAGATCAGAAATATCAGCTACTCCATCTGTACATAATTTCTTGCAGAGCAAATATACATTCTCTTCACTACAACCAAATTGAAACAAATAAGCTCATAATTACACTCGTCACACATGCTTATAAGACGTTATAGTGTGTGAAATTTACCAAAATAAATGATTTATTGTAGGAACACAATACCAGTAAGAAGATGTGTGCTGAAATTGAGAAATATCGGAAGAAGGGTTCCAAATCGAAGACATCATCTTACTTACTTGATATTCACCTAAAACCTGCGATACGTAATGACTAATGAATATTTACTCCTTTTTTCTTCAGCTTAGGGTTTCAAACTTTTTGAATTAATACTTTTATTTTATTTAGAGTAATATTTGTTTTGTCTCCAAGAAATGACGCTTTGTATATAATAAATTACTGTTAACACGAATTATAAATGTAAACTAGTTTAGTCCTCGTGCTACGCTCGGGAACATAACACACAAACGGTGATTTTAAAAATATTAATGGGACACGGATGATTACAGTCAATTTTGAGAGAAAACGGTGGAAAATCGTAAGAAAAAATTTTATTTAAAAAAATATTATTTTTAGTATAGCAATACTATAATCAATTTAAAAAGATTTAAATCCTCGACTTTATGGTGTATTTTTTTAAATAATGTCGTGTAAAAAAATTATGTCTCTTTAAAAAAATTGAGCTATTTAATTGTAGATTATTACAAAACTTTATACATAAGTTTCATTTTTATACCCCGTCAAATATAAGATGACTCATTTACACCCCTAGTAGGAGAGGGTTTAAAATGTAAATAATCCTAAATTTCTAAAAACTCTCCTAGATATTAGGGGATCAAAATGTAATTAAGGTTATGATAATAGATTATTATTATAGATATATACATATTTCAATATAAAAACATTATTGTGAGATAAACTCTCTTATAATGCCACATAACCAAAAGTCATCTCTAATGATGACAACTAAGCAAAATAGATTTTGCTATATTATATAAAGATATATAAATAATGTTGTGAAGACCGGTTCGGTTCGGCCGGTCGAACCGGTCGGACCGGCAGGGGCGCAGCATAGAAGAGACCCGGGAGGGTCACGCCCATCCCAATTTTTTCCGTTAGATGTAGCGATTTGTCGGGTTTTAGGTGATTTTTTGTTACGGGCCCTCCTATTTTAAAAATCAAGCCCCCTTACTAAAACCCAACCCAAACCCAAACCCATTAACCATCAACAATTCAACACATCAACCCTTTTAACCCATTAACCCAAACCTATTAACCCACACCAAGTCACCAACCCTTTTTTTTGTTAGAATGTTAGTCGACTTCAGGCTTCACTGCAACCCCAACCCGCTGGCCGCTGCTGCTCTGTTCCCTACTTCCCTGTGACCCGCTGCTGCTCCTTCTGACCTTCTCCTTGCCGGCCGCCGGCCGCCACCTCCTCCGACCACACACCCTGCTGCTTCCTACTGATCAAGTTTTTTAGGTTATTGTTGATTTGTTGAATGTTATTGTTGAATGTTAATATGTTATTGTTGAATGTTATTGTTGAATGTAAGAATGTTAATTGTTGAATGTTAATATGTTATATGTTATTGTTGAATGTAAGAATGTTAATTGTTGAATGTGATAGTTAAATGATTACTTGTTGAATGTTATTGTTGTTTATGTTGATTGTTAATTTTATGTTTTTTAGGGTTTGTTTAATTTGAGGGATTTAAGTTTATTGGTTTTGATTTTTATAGATATATCATGGGCAAGGAAAAAGTTAAATTAAAAACTATACATTCTTTTTTCAAAAGAAAGGATATTGTTGAAGAAAATGATGTTGCTAATCAAGAGGTCAAACGTCAAAAGGCTTCAACTAGTGAGACACAAGTAAATGAAAATGAACAAGAGCCTCATGTTTTTGAAGCTCCACAATCAAATACCAATGAAGCTCAAGCTCCACAATCAAATACCAATGAAGCTCAAGCTCCACAATCAAATATCAATGAAGTGGATCTTAACCATCTAGAAAGAGATCCCGGTAAAAGGAAACAAATGTGTTCTTATCCGGTTAATTTAAGGGAAGAAGTGAGGCGGGCTTATTTGAAATTGGGACCTTTCCAAATGCGTCTTAAAGAGTATCCTTATACCGGTCAAGAGAAGAAGCCTCGCAGATTTGTATCTTCTTGGTTCGATTTGTTCCCTAGTTGGCTAGAGTGGTCTCCAACAACAAATGCTTCATATTGTCTTCTATGTTATGTATTTAATGATAAACCTAATGTGTCTAATGGTCAAGATGCATTCACAGTGAAAGGATTTGACAGTTGGAAAAAAATTAATGATGGAAAAAGATGTGCATACTTGAAACATATTTGTTCTTCTAAACATAGAAATGCGGTGGAATATAGTGACAATTTGATGAACCAAGCGACACACATTGGAAATGTCTTTGAGAAGCAAAGTGAAGAGTTGTTAGTGGCGAACCGTTTGAGATTAAAAGGTTCAATTGATGTAGTTCGTTGGTTGACATTTCAAGCTTGTCCTTTACGAGGACATGATGAATCTTCTCGTTCTAAAAATAGAGGTGATTTTATTGAATTGTTAAAGCTTCTTGCTTCTTATAATGTTGAACTTGCAAAGGTTATATTAGAGAATGCTCCTAAGAATTCAAAGTACACTTCTAGTGACATCCAAAGGGAAATTCTTAGTATACATGGAAATAAAGTTAGGAAATATATACGTAGTGAAGTAGGGGATTCATATTTTTGTGTGATGGTTGACGAGTCACGAGATGAGTCAAAAAAGGAACAAATGGCAATCGTTTTGAGATTTGTTGATGCAAAAGGAATGATACGAGAAAGGTTCTTGGATTTGGTTCATGTTAGGGATACTTTATCAGTAACTCTAAAAGATTCGTTGTGGAGTCAACTTTTACAGTATCAGTTTGATGTTACTAAAATCCGTGGTCAAGGTTACGATGGTGCTAGCAATATGAGAGGGCAATGGAACGGACTACAGGAACTAGTTCGTAAGAATTGTCCCTATGCTTATTATGTTCATTGCTTTGCACACAGGTTAATTACTTGTCCCTATGCTTATTATGTTCATTGATTATGCAATTATGCTTATTACGTATTTGTTTTTTTGCTAACAGGTTACAACTTGCCTTGGTTTGTGCTTCAAGGGAAATTAGTTCGGTTCATCAATTCTTTAGAAACTTAGTTTTTATAATTAATGTGGTTTGCGCTTCTAGTAAGCGTCATGATGAATTACAAAAGGCAAAGGCAGTCGAGGTTAAAAATTTATTGGAAATGGGTGAAATCAAATCGGGATTAGGACTAAATCAAGTTGGGACATTAAAAAGAGCTGGTGACACACGATGGGGTTCTCATTTTAACTCTATTAATAGTTTGCTTAATATGTTTGTTGTCACTCGTGGTGTTCTCCAAGGAATAATTGAAGACAATTCTAATGATTATATTCAGCGTGGCGATGCTGATGCGGCTTATGGTCTCTTACACTCGTTTGAGTTTGTTTTTATTCTTCACTTGATGAAGGAAGTAATGAGAAGAACTGACACACTTTCTCAAGCTTTACAAAAGAAGTCCCAAGACATCCTTAATGCAATGGAGTTAGTTACATCAACAAAGGTAACTCTAAATAATTTCAGAAACAATGGATGGGATTCTTTCATTGAACATGTTACTTTTTTTTGTAACAAATATCTAATAGAGATGCCTGATATGAATGCTCCATATACTTCTACTCGGTATAGGCCTCGAAAAAAAGATCTTCATGTTACATATGAGCATTATTACCGAGTAGATCTTTTTACATCCACATTAGACAAACAACTAGAGGAGTTGAATAGTAGATTCAATGAGCATTCTATGGAGTTGCTATCACTTAGTTGTAGTTTAGTTGCAAAAGAGATCAATGTGGATCAAATTTGTCTTCTTGTTGAGAAGTATTATCCAGAAGATTTTACAGAGCAGGAGATAATTCAGTTAAGATATCAGTTGGAGCTTTTTAATGTTGAACGGACCAAGAATACCATACTAAGTGGCATTTCAACTATTTCCGAGTTATGCAAGAGTCTTGTGGAAACTCAGAAAAGTGAGACGTATTACTTGGTTGATAGAGTGGTTCGGCTATACGCGGTATATGTATCTTATAAAAATGATTGTTGTTTCCAGCACAACAAACCAGGATACATATATGTATCGTACTAGATTATGTATCGTATAAGGTTTTTATTCATATTATAGTGTTGAAAACCAACACTATAATATGAATAAAAATACTAAAAAAATACATAACTCATTCACATGTAAGAATCAAATATATACATGACATGAAATAGTTAGTTATATTGAATACACACATAGATAGTGTTACGTATACGTTACACTAGCGTTACGTATATGTACGAGTAGCATTACGTATACGTAAGATCAATGTTACGTATACGTAAAATAACTTTTACGTATACGTAACATCAACACTTGTCATGTTCATCATGTTCAAAACCGCTCGACCCATCGACCCATCCGTATAAATCATCTTTACTGACGGATCATCTTTTTTAGTTGTTATCATCTTTAACACACCATCTTCTTCAACTTGTCATCAAAACTCGATCCATCTCTAAACAACAACAAAGATAAAAAAATTTGGTTTGAAATCTAAGTTTTGAGACTTCATTTACAATATAAATTAATATATATTACTGTATGCAATTTGATATATATATAGTATATTAAAAACTAAAGACTTTTGTTTACTTTTATTTAAAACATTAAAAAATAGTGTTGTTTATCATCTTATTGTTTGAACTGTGCCGAAACAAATAATTTAATTCTATTTGATTTGTTGGTTTTCATATGTTTTTCACAAATCAAAAGAACTACATAGATTGGAAACCAAATGTTTACCTTAGATTTCAATGGTAGCTACAAATAATATCTGCAAATATCGAACACTCTATTTGATGTTCACCGGAATGCAAGGTATCACCGGAGTACCGGTTGCGTTTGTTGGCGGAATCAGAACCAAGGGAGGGTAGCGTTAGCAGTGATGATTGCAAATATAAAACATAATGATGGCAGTGCCGGTGGTTTTCGAAATAGACGATCAGAGTTAGTGGCGGTGTTTGATGGTTGAAGTGGGTTGTAAGACGTGATGATAAGGTTTTAAAGGTAGCACACGAGAAGGGTTAGGACTACAACAGTAGCGGATGGCGTCTGGATGGGTGGCGGAGGACGGTGGGTTGTGCTCTTCGCAGACGAGGAGGAAACGGAAAAAGGGCAGTTGTGGTTGGAGGCTTAAATTGAAGATGAAAGTGAGTTTTTAATGGGAGGTTAATAAATTGTCAAAGATGTTGAGGAATTCACGGCACTTCAAAAATATTCAATGTTCCAATTATACCCTTATGCATTTTATAAAAACAAAAATTAAAAAAAAGTAGTTTCTTTGGTTTTCAGTGTTTTTAATTATAAAATGTGTTTTCATTTGAACCTAACTCTCTCTCTCTCTATATATATATATATATATATATATTTGTTTAAAACCGATCTAACCGGTTTAACCGGTTGGACCGGTCGAACCAGTGAACCAGTGAACCAGTAAGGCGTCCGATTCACTATCCGATTCGGTTCTGAAAACATTGTATATAAATGTTTCAAAATTGCTATTTGTCTTTTCTACTTGACAATATGTCTTAGTTTAACTCCAACTCACTAACTCCGTTAGGTTTCTTGTTAAAAATAAATGTATTTTGGTTCACTTACATGTAAGGTCTAATTATGTAACTTACTCTTTTTAACAAAGGGACTAGTAATACAATTTATTTAAAGTATTATTATTATTACTATTATTATTATGCGTTATTACGTGTTATTACCTCACTTACATGTAAGGTCTAATTATGTAACTTACTCCATCAGCCATCCCCTTATTGGATTTAATGCGTTATTACGTGAACTTCGATTCACTTTTTGAATTTTTAACGAAATTTAATAATAATGATCTTACTATGTTTGAGTGTTTTTGACTTTTCGGTCCATGATTTTAACTAGTTTCTCGAAGAATGTAATTTTGCATCTCTTTAAAAGATATTAAGTCGAATGACGAGTGCCTTTCTGTTAGACTTTAATTGTTCAAGTCTTGTTAGCGAAGTTTAGGGTGTTATTTGGTAATAAGACAAAGTAGTATTTATATTATATTTGTATTAGTTACAATAGTCTAGGCACTAGATTTGTAAATATGAAATTTGGTTTTAAGATATCTGGATCATGAAAAACCGATATACACTCAACGGAAAGTCACAATGGTTCACAGAGCAGTTTCCGGCAAGGCCAAAGGACGCGACTGTAGTTATTGCTGTTGGATGAATAACCGTCAACAAGATTAGTATAAATAGTTAGTTTGATTTCTATTGTAACTCGTGTCTTTTCTTATCAATGTAAACAATATTGATAATAATGAAATCAAGTTCTTGCTTGTAATCTTGTGTTGAATTCGATCCTGTGGATATGAAATCCTGTTTCGAACATGGTATGAGAGCGTCAGGCTCCAAGATTACACAAGGATTTGATTTATTTTTGGTCGGGAAGATCAAGAAACCGCTGGACTGTTTCAGACTCTGAAACAGGGGACGAAGAACCGGAAGAAAAGGGCACCCGTTTCCGATTGATGTTTGATTAGAACCGCTCACACAATTGTAGGAAACAATTGGATTTCTGTTTGAGGAACAGGCACGATGATACAACAGAAAAAACACGAAAACAAATTGGAATTTTTGGTGTTTTTGATACAGCAAATTAAAGGCCAGTAGAAGACGAAAAGGACGTTGGGTATTTTGAAACCAATGACATGGATGGAGACCATTCATGCAATATGTTTGACAGTTGGTTGCAACAGAAAAAAGAAAACAAACAAAGCATCTTGTTTTCTTGTAGGCTTCGAAGTTTGAATAGCAACAGAAACAGTATCACGTATTGTTGAGAAAAAACACAAATGGTTGTGTTTGTCTGTCTTCAATCAACGAGAGACGATAAAGGTACCTTCTCTTTTAATAATTTACTAGGTTTAATATCCGTGTGTTACACACGGGTTAAATAGTAATATTAATAAAGAAATTAGAATCATTATGTTTAACGATTTATAAATATATAACATCTAAGGAGTTGGCTCCATCAACTTGCATGGTGAAAAATTTCACTAAATTTTCCCTCCTAAACTTCCTATTATAGATAAAATATTCCCCCCTCAAAATATTGCCCCCTAAAACCTTGATTTATTAGATAGACTAGGTTTAACACCCGTGTATTACACACGGTGGAATAAAACTATTTTTAAAAAATTATAACTATTATATTTAAAAATTTAAAAATAATTTTATAAATTATTATTAATCACAAAATTTTTTCTTTATTAACTCTCTTACTAAATTTTCCCTCTCAACCTTCCTTTTATAAAATAAATTATGTTTTCCCCCAAAAAATTGCCCCCTAAAAACTCTAATTTATTAGATAGACTAGATTAGAACCCGTGTGTTACACGGTTAGAGTTGTGACGAATACATAATTTTAAAGTATGTATAAAGCAATTATTTAAAAAGAAGTTACATATCATGAACCAAAGGTTTGTCAAAGTATAAAAACAAATGGTATAAACTACCAAAATAAACTATGAAAAGTAAGACGACCGTACCAAACGCAACCACTTAAACAAATATTTATCTTGAAGCCCAAGTTCATCATCTAAACTGCACAAGGTAAAACATATGATAAGCATTATTAAAATTGCTAATATGTTACTTGTGTAGGTACATCCCATATAAAGAGATGCTAGTATTAACGGCCATTCTAAAATTTGATTGCTATTAAAATCAACAGATAGATAACTCTTTTTATTTACTGAAAAATAATGAGCAATTCCTCATATTTTGATCAGAATTAGGTTTTGCTAAAGATAAAAGTTATAAGGGTTATTGGATTTAATCACCTTCAACTATTGGTTATTGGCCGCTGTCACCCTCAAGTATCATTTTGGCCAATATAACTCCCAACTAAACACTTTGGTGTCTGTATCACCAAAATTTAACAAAAATTAACCAAAAATTAACCAAAAGTGACTTGAATTGGTTAACTTTTGGTGATACGATGTCCGTAACACCAAAAGCTAACCAAAAAATAATCAAAAGTTAACCAAAAGTGACTTGAATTGGTTAACTTTTGGTGATACGGACACCAAAGTATTTAGTTAGGAGTTATATTGGCCAAAGTGATACTTGAGGGTGACAACGGCCAATAACCAATAGTTGGAGGTGATTAAATCCAATAACCCAAGTTATAATGTTGCTTATTGGAAGTCTATTAATAGGAAAGGTAACAATGAAAGGGAACATATATGATATGATGTTGACCATGTATACTAAGAACTTTCACTTTAAGGTTGTCTTCTACTTCAACCCATCATCACCTAGCATCAGATAGTTCTAGCAACATCAATAGCATCTCTATGTGAGCAAAATGTAATTAGCCTGGCTAATAAGTGTGAAAATTTTGATGTAGCCAAGTCTTGGTCTGATGAATGTTAAAAGCTAAGAAAATGTAATTAAGTTAGCTTCAACAAATTCATATTTTTAACAGATAAATCAGTTTATTCATGCCTATCCACTTTTGATGTTTTGCCATCTATGAAGATTTTTAAAGATGGAGAGTCCTAACAGCAACCTAAACTACAACCATGGTTACTGGATTTGAGTGAGCTTGAATAACACGTAAACCCTTGATCAGCATGAATTGTCCTGTATGTTATTCACCAAATTTTTAATAAAACATTGATATTAAATTACATTTGATATTTTATCTATTTTATATCTTTGTAGTTAGAATATAGAACTTCAAAAAAATGTTGCAAACTGAATACAATATAAATTTCAAAAATCATCCACATGAAGCATACTTTAAATCACAGACACAAAAACAACACCATCCTTGAATATTTATAAGTTTTTATGATTGATTGCCGTGATCATTAATCAATTTAATGGACACAATACCTAAAGAACTTTCTTTGTATAAGAGAACAACGTCATGAACCCAACAAAGCTCTAGTTACAATCAGGACATCCACCTCGATGTCTAATTTCTCAAACCTAATTACACACAAATTCAACTACATAATAAAATCCTCAAAATCAAAACCAACTCATACTTAGAAGGTATTGCAATCTAAAACATTCAATCCAAAGCCTAATTACAACACAGAGATGGCAAATGAAATCTTGAGCGACAAAGTAATATCAATAATATCAAACTAAGACATATCCAATGAAAGAAGATACATAAATCGCATCTCAAAAAAAGATGAGCAAAGGATTGTAGTTGATTTCGCTTACCATGGATTCGATTTAGAATGAATATCAGAGATGAAGAAGAAGAGGCTGGAGTGTTTTAGGGTTTTCTTGTTCGATGAAAGTGTGTATGAAAGAAAGAAAAAGAAATATTGGGTTATATAGTTCGGGTCATACAGTGGTTTGATGGGCCGGGTAATAAAACATCCGCGTGTATTTTTTTCCTCTTCTTGTTTTGGCGGGAATTTAAGCCACAAATGGTCTCATTGAATGTCGTATGACTTTTAAAACCCTCTTTTATTAGAACGTATAAATATTATGACATGACTATTGCAAGAAGATACAAACATAGATGGTCTTGGGTTTGTATGAAACAAACAAAGAAATTTTTTTAATGTTATCTATGGACGGCACAAAGATAAAGAATCAGAATGTTATTGGAACAAAAGGATTGGATTATTGGTAAGACAGATTTCAAGGAATGAAAAGAAACATGAAACCAATGACGAGTTTCGTGTTTAGTGGTGAAAGGAAAGAAAGGATGGTTTCGAGAAGAAACAAATGTGACATCTGCCCCGAACTCGAATCCGAACGCCCGACTCGAGCCCGAAATTAATTACTTTATTTGTATTCGTATTTATTTTCTTTAAAATGTAACGTTTGTTCTTATGATTAATAATAAATACATCGAGTTTTACGATCGTATTTACCTCGCAAAAATATATAAGTTTACCATATAATCAATATATATATATATATATATTGGGTTTTATAAAAGAAACTTTATTGAAAACACCAAACAAATATTACTCTAAGCCGAATAATAGCCTTTTATTGTCATAAACGAACTAAAGATATAAAAACGTCACTTCTATAAACGTTACAATTTGTTTAGTTAAGTTCGTTAGTTAATATATTTTATAAACTAACTTTGTGCCTAAAGTGTAAATAATGAAACTTAAATTAAAAGCTTTATGCACCTAATAAACCATCACAAAACCTCAAGGACCATTACCGTAAAATCTTAAAACCCCAACCCCCCTGTTGACCCCCGTATTTCCGGCAGTTCACCATTGCCGGCGCCGGCAAGCTCAGCAGACATCCAAATCACACGCCTATATCTATTTTTAGACAAATCTAATCAATCCTAACCTTTCTTAGTGAGTTTCGAACCCCCTGCTACGCGGTTACAGCTATTTCAACGCGTCATTGATTGTGATTTTCAAATCCTAACCGGCGACATCCCGAAAATAAACCCATGAATGTCGATTAATTCAGTCCAATACACTCGAATCATTCTTATTGCTCGATTAACATTTACCAATCATCTAAACACTTCATTTTCTCTAAAATTGTCGAAAATCAATCGACCAAACCCCAACTCCGGCGACCTTATCATTTTCTACCTTCCGGGCATCAATGCAGGTACTTTTTGGGTTCGTTTTAATCCTCTTTGTCACCTACATCTTCCCAATCCATCAATTCCTTCTTATCTATTCCAGATTTGTTCGTAAATCAAGCAAGAACAGTCGATTTTCTTCCCCATCCGAACCCGTATCAAATCCTCATAATCAAGTAAGTGTTTTATATCAGAATGGTCGTGAGTTCATGGGGATTAAAAGCCATATGTTTGTTTTGGTCTTGGATTAACAGATTGAACGAATTGGTTGATTCTCGTTTCTAGGGCTTGTATATAGAAATGGGTTTTGGTTAGTTAAAAAGGTTAAATTCTTTTAAAATCAGAATTAAGAACAAAATATGGACCTTGTCTGGTGGTTAGTAGTGGTTGTTGTTGCCATGAAGGTCATGGGTTCGAGCCCACCCATGACCAGTTTTATTTGCTTTTTCTATACTTCAACTATTTTAACTATTTAAACATTTAATTATATTTACTAAATAACCTAAATAACATATTAAAGTTAAATATATTTTTAAAACGTTAAAAACTTATAGTTTCAACTACATATATACTTTTTATATATATTTATGGTTATAAGTATTATTTCAAGAAAACTTAAAAATCGATTCGTATAAAATATATATTCAAATACGAAAGTACAATAACGTTTCGTATAAATTCCTAAATTATATCTCAAAACCTTAATTCCCAAATTATAATTTAAAACCCTAAATCCCAAATCCGAAACCCTAAATCTCGGATTTTTGATTCTTGTTACTATTGTTTCGTTTCTAAGTTAGGGTTTTTCCCAATTAATTAGGTGATACTAATATTTGGGCAACCCTTGGTTCGTTATAGCTGCGTTTCTAACGGTTCGAATATATTTGCATTTCGAGGTGAGTAAACTCACCCCCTTTTTACGGTTTATGTTTTTGGGCTGAAATACTTGTTCCAATATTTTACTATAGTTTTCGTTTATTTTGATTCTATTTCAAATGAGATTCATTAAATGTGTTAGTCTTGACTCGCGACAGGATGCAAAATTATGTGATAGTCAATAGTACTTATATATTCTTGTAATTTCCACCTGTACGATGTTAGCGCTAATGGCTTGACAAGCCCACCTACACTAATGGCCTGATAGGTGATTTTAACCCGGCGATTCTATGTTCGATTCTATGTGTTGGTTACTAGTTACTATATGTGATGCTTGTTGCTACGTTGCTATGTCCCTTAGATGCTTAAACATTTATTGATAACTTGTAAATCAAGACGGTTTAATGACGGTTAAACGATAGTTATCATTATTTGTACTATGAGTGGTTCCTCATGACTTGTTGCTAAAGGTTACCCTGCGGGGTCTATGGATTCTTGTTTCTATGTGATTCTATAGTCATGGTTGAGATATATGATGATATTGCTATACACATAAGGTTGCGAAACATATTTATAATGATCTCGGATTTCATACTACGTACTATTAACTGTGTTTTACTCACTAGCTAATTCTTTAGCTAACTTATTTTACACGTATTTCAGGTGGCGTTTGAGCGTTTATGCTTTTGAGACATTTAGGATGCTTATTGGATCTAGAATAAATGTGAATTAAACGCTATTAATTGTTGTCTTTATTTCTGAATTTATGACTATTTATTCCTCATTTATATCATAACAATTATTGCTTTAATGATATTAAAATATGTTTTTAGTGTGCCATGTGCTTTGTACTATTGATATCCAATTCCAATGACAGCTCGGTGTTTCCGCCGCCGGGCGGGGTGTCACAGTTTGGTATCAGAGCCATGGTTATAGGGAACTATGATAGGGTATTAGAAACACACTGACCTAGACTATAACCTAAGAGTCCTTAGTGCAAATAGATGTACTTAGGAATTCTTTTGAACTTATTTGTTTTTCCTTCTACGAACCTTTCTATGCTTTTCTTAATCTCATTTCTTATCTGGTTTCGCGAAGGAGCTATAAGAGAATCGTCTGTATGATTGGGATCTTCCCTTTGTGAAATCTCGTCATCGTCTTAAGTAAGTTTGAAAACGTGGGAACGTGTGCAATCCGGAAGGGGGAACACCTGTATCATGGACATCCTGTCTAAGGCAAAACATTTCGTATAAATCTCTTTAAGAGACCTGTATGCTTACCTGGGGATGTACGAGATGAGTGTTAACCTATAGGCTAAAGCACGCTTTCTCGAATACGTTGAAAACAAACTTAACACTTTGATAAGTCATTAGTGTCCAAAACCAAGACACACTCCTAAGCCTTCAAAATTTCATTTTCTTAATGATTCTGTGATTTTCATTCATATGATTTATAATTATTTCTTTGAATTTCTATAGTGATTCAAATAATATTTCAAATTCATTTACTAATATTTCTAAAGTTTCTAACTAATTTCCTATGTTATGTTTCAAAGGATTCTATGATTTCCTAAGTACTACTACTATTTCATTTAATCAAAATTTCTAACGTTTCTAAAACTTCTAAGTGATTTTCTATGGTATGTTTCAAAAGATTCTATGATATTCTACATGGAACGAGGTGCTATTATTACATCGGATGTTTCTATCGGTCAAAGATTTTGCTACAAAACCGTGTTATTCTACGTGTCATCATTTCGTTTGTTTCTAAGCTACAATAATATTTATGCGATATACTCGCTAGCTTATCCTATAACAACAATTACACCTTTGTAAATCAAATATTTCAAATTAAAACTAAGACATATCGACTATGTAACACCCGTCAATTTTAGGTTAATTCCTTTAACAAAACTATATTAATTTATATGAATCTCAAACATGTATTTCTACTAAATGGGCTTAAAGACCCAATAAGGGCCCAATCTATTAAACAAAGCCCATTAAAATAAACGAGGCTCATTATAGGCCCAATGCATTATAGCAAATGTTCGTTCTACATATTAATATAAAAATGCATTTTACGTACTTATAAGAAGTTGTATATTTAATCCCAAAACAAACAAACTTATTTAATTGCGAAACACGGATACCGAGCCGTAATGGCATTAGCTGACATCTAAAGTAATAACCCGAGTGTTAAAATACTAAAGATATCTTCAATTAGTATATTTACTATAATCTTGATTTCGAGATTTTAAGCGCTAATTCAAATAAAATGATTAGAAACGCTACGAAAACACGTACCCGCTCAAACACGTTCAAATAATTGAAGTACTAATAAATAAAATAACATTTTGCAATGATTTGGGAAATAGATTTAGCACGTACCCGCTCAAACACGTTCAAATAATTGAAGTACTAATAAATAAAATAACATTTTGCAACGATTTGGGAAATAGATTTAGAAACCTTAATCTCGACGATAAGTTGGAAAGGAAACGATACCACAAGCAGTCCCAGATACGCAATGTTTAATTAGAATGAACCCACCTCAAAACCCTACTATATAAACAACTTATTTATCACCCCACATCACTTTTACAAACCCTAACTAGCCTCTCACCCCCACCATTCCCGTCACTCTCAATGCAGCCAATTTCAGGCCACCTCCGGCAACTTTCATGGCACAAATAATATATCAAATTCTTCGTCTCGACGAGACGCTTCTAACGGTGGTAATCTCATACTTTGAATCGCAACGGTTTAAAAGTTATACGCCTTCAAAGGTTGCGGCTGCTAGGGCTTTGAGGTTTGTTACTCGTTTTTGTTGATGTCAGTGATGGTGGGTTACGATGGATGACGGCGATGGTGATGGACAGCAGAACTAAAGCATGGTAGTAGTGATTAATGGCGTCGGTGATGGATTCTAGTGATGATGTTCGGTTGTGTTGAATCTTTGGTGGTGTTGTTGCTTGCTAATTGGAGTTGTAAACACAATACAAGTAATTTTTAATCCTAAAATCACTATATAAATTGCAAGTCATGAAACCCTAGTTCATCCAAAGTTGTAAATTGGTGATTGTGTTGTGGAATTGGGTATAGATTCTAGGTTTATTTGGTGTTTTGATGATCAAATGACTAATCGAATCCATGTTAGTATTGTTGAAAAATTAGGGTTTATAGAATGACATTGGAACATGAATTTGCATGCATGATTATGATGTAAAATGATGAAATATATAGTTATATGGTGAATTGGATGAAGTTTGATTATTTAGTTTTGAAATTTCATGCTCGTTTGGACATATTACTAAAAATAGTAACTTTTCTCTAGGACTCATGTGAAATTGCATGTTGTTGACATCTAAGAGTTGTTATGAGGTTACTAGCATGTTTGTAGAATGTATTAGATGAATTTTGATTATTTGAACGTGGAAATCCGACTTGATTTGGTATGACTTGCTAAATGTGGAAACTTTTTGTCATGAAGATTCACTAGGGTGCATGTTTAGTGACTTTGGACATATAAACATGAATGGATTTGCTTGTGGAAGATTGTAGGCCATCTTGTGAATGGTAAATTGACCTTTGACATGGAAATGGTATGTAAAGGTGATAAGTAGGTAATACACCGGTTGCATGAAATTGGTTGTTTGGAATCTAAATGGTGTCTTCTAGTTAACTAGGATGCCATGGTGAAAGTGTTGCTATGTTAGTTGAAGTGAAACATGTGGACAAGGTGTTGTGCTTTGAAGTGACCATACATGCTAGTATGTCTCATATTGAAAACCGTATAGTGATAGTGTGTGTTGTTGTTTTGTGTAGCATGCTATGGTATTTATGTAATAGTTGACATAAAAACTTTATGGTTTTTATGAAAACCATAAGTTCGATCTCTGAGCCAAACGGGTTTTACCGCTAGCTTGTTGCCGTGCCTACGGGCGGACGGGCTAGTGGGTTTCCCCCGATATGGAGTTGGTTTAATAGGTGGGCTTTGGCTACCCAGCGCTGTCTGTGTTCGCAGATCGTTTGGGGTCGCCTTTCGCCATTGGGTTACCCCGGGTAGCCGGGCTTTATTCGTTTCGCTGTCCAAAAAAAAAAATGTAATAGTTGACATGCATAGGGATGTTTGGGAGTCTCTAGGATGTTGAATTATGCAAGCATGCTGTAGAAACTTTCCTATAAAGGAAACTTTTATGGACATAGAAACTTAACTTGTTGAATACTTGTCATGTGACGTGGTTTGTGAATGAAACATGAACAAATACATCAAATGTAAACTACTTACACTTAATAAATCACCAACGGGTTGTGGGTCAACTTGGGTCAACAAAAGTCAAACTTGGTCAAAAAGTCAAACTATTCCAATCTCGCACAAACTGTATGACTATTTGGATGCATAGGGTTCTATGACCCTACACGAACACACATTAATAGACCTGCTATTATTTAGGTTGTTGTATTACATTGTGTGCTTTTGAAACTGATTTGCTGTGCAACCTAAGGTGAGTTCACTAAACCGCACTTTTACTATTCTACCCTTTATGGGCTGAACACGGACGATTACTTTTACGGATTTACAAATTTTGTATGTCGCATGTCTGGGTAGAGCAACTTTTATTTTGTGCATGAAAGACCCCATGGATACCTAGTTGACCGTTAGTATTTGTGAAATAGCGGGGAAATTTTGAGTAATACTACTGGGTTTGACAAACCCCACCCGGGCTAGTCGCGCTAGCACGACAGAAGGACCTATCGAACGGGTGTTGAATGACCTAACATACTTACAGTGCATCCTGCTGGGATGTACGAACGGGCAAAATGCACTTAATGTGTACATACGTCAGCTTCGGTCAGATACATACGCCTCTAGGACATGTGCTGTAGACTAGCTACCTACAATGACATACTAAATTTATATTTCTGCTTGCAACTGAACTTACTAGATTTTATACTTACTATGTGAACTCACCAACCGTCATGTTGACACTTGTTAGTCTTTCACTTTTACAGGTCACTAAGGTTCAACGCACTTAGGACATGGCATGGAGTCACAACTTTGCATTTAAACACTTTCTTGCATTTAAAAACTATGTTTGGTTTTAACAAATATTTAAACTATGTTTCTTATGTTGGGCGCGTGTTTGCGCATTTAGTTCCATTTAATATTATTGACATTACATTTCGATTACGCTTCCGCAATATTAAACGTTAACTCTGTATTAAATTTTCTCATTTAATGAGACACGTATATTTTAAATTCATATACTGTCGTTTGGTGTAACTAATGACTGAGATCCTGGTTTGTCACACACTTAACGGTAAAACCCCGTTAGTGGATTTTAGGGGTGTGACAAATTGGTATCAGAGCCATTGGTTATAGCGAACTAGGTTTGCATTGCATTGCATTGCATTCTACACTATAACTGTACACTACATTAGTTGCACTTATGTGAATTCATTTGTGACCCATATGCATGTTATTTACACATACACACGCCTACACTAGCATTACATAAAGTGACCAACTTGTATTATGTGACACTTTAGGGCAATTTTTTTTATGACTTGCTCTGCTAGTGAAGCTTGAACTAGGTGTGTATCTGTTAGCTTTTGAATTGTCCACTGAAGTATGCATGAGAAATTGTTGAGTCCTCTTGAAGATAATGCATACCAAAACTTTAAGTTGCTCTCTATGCTCGCCACATGAAGATTTAAGCTAATATGTCGGATTTGTAAAGTGTCATCTTAGGGGGAGTACTGTTGGGGTTATTTGAAGATGTCACGTTCCAAATATAAGCGAGTGAAGATATCGAGCATCATCACGATCAAGCGCGGGTGAAGACGTTCATTAATTGTATTTGTCTTAGAATATTTGTGTAATCGTTTCGTGCTTAAATGCGCGTTTGTGCTTAACTTCACGTGGTTAGGTTGAAATGTAAGGTGAATGGTATGGACTATAAATACCATCACCTAGGTCATTTGTTATTGTGAGTTGCATACATTTCATTCATATCTTTTGTAACCTCTCCATTGATCTAATACAATTCACCTATTCATATTATCATCATCTTCATCATACTTTGAATTGATCTTCATGAACATTCAAGCATCAATACGTGATCAGTGAGTTTCCGCATCACTGATTGCAAACAACATCACCAAACAATCTCAGATCTAGATCCAAGCTCGGTTCATCTCGCACTATCAATTGGTATCAGAGCTGTTGGGTGATCTTTGATTGTTGTTGTTATTGATGGAATTTTAGCTACCATTAGCTTTGATTCATGTTTGTGTAAAGAACTGCAAAGTTTGAGATCAATTGGTGAAGATTTGAATGAGTTTTTGAAGAAATTGTTCATTTTCGTCATTTCACTGCTCAAAATTGAAATCTGGAAATTATTGATGATATTGAGAAATTGATGATTTAGATGTGTTAGAAATCACTATCCTAAGCTTCGTTCATAATCAAACATCACTGATTTGTTGATTTCGATCCATATTTTGTCATTTTTGTCAAAACCCACTTATTGTGATTTTCATCAAAAATCCGGATCTGAATGAGATTTAGCTTGATTCAAGGTAGAAAAACTTTGAAGGAGTGTTAGAAACATCATTCCTCAGCTAATACAAGTGTTGAATTGAACAAAAACATCAAAAATTGAAGAATTGATCTTTTGTTCATCACAATTTTGACTTTGAAAAGTCAATCTGATATGAAGATTTGAAGAATTGATTGATATTTGCCCAGAAACGCATCATAATCTGAAGAAGAATTGAAGAATTGAGTGATTGATTCAAAGAAATTTTTCTAAGTGCTGAAACAACTTTGACCCGTCTCAATTGTTCAACCGTGTCAAGTTTTAGTCGGGTGAAGTTTGATATACTATTCAGCCGGGTGAAGTAGAAGAAATCACTGTTCAGCCGGGTGAAGAAGAAGAAAAACACTGTTCAGCCGTGTGAACACTGTTCAGCCGTGTGAACACTGTTCAGCCGGGTGAAGTAGAAGAAAACACTGTTCAGCCGTGTGAACCTGTCAGCCGGGTGAAAAACACTGTTCAGCCGTCCCAACAATTGTTGACCCGTCCAAACAGTTACCCGTCTCAATTGTTGACCCGTCCCAACAGTTACCCGTCCCAACAGTGACCCGTCTAAAAAAAAAGAGTCTGGAAAATCGAAAAATTCATTTTTCCAAAATTTCTAATTAGTCATTTTTAGCCACCATGACTTCCCAGAAAAAGTATCAAGATGACTTTGAAAATTCAAGAAAAATGTCAACGGGCATGTTAACCGTGATCCGAGAAGAAAATAAAAGAGAAGATATCAATAAATTTATTACAGAATTCAATCATATGTTTGAAACAACATATCTTCAAGTAGCCAAAGCCTGTGATCAAAAGAGAAGAGACTTTCATGAACGCACAAAACTCGCTCTTGTGAGTCAAACAAATTCTCATGAAAATCAAGATGAAGAAGAAGAATATGATTGGAGTGAAAACAATGATGTTGTTTCCATTCAAGAGATTGAAAAGAAAGATAAAGAAATTAGCAACTTGTCAGAAACCATTGCAAAGCAAGATGAGACAATTGCTCAACTGAATTCAGAAATAAAGAGATTGATGTCTGAAACAGAAAACGAGAAAGATGTTCAGAGTTCTTATGTTGAAATGCCAATTGAAGTCAGAGAAAAGATGTGCACCAAAGAATGTTTTCAACAAGTTGAACACTACAGAAAATACTCTTTCAAGATTTGTGATAAGCTCAAGAAGGAAGAAACCATGCACAAGAATCTGAAAGAACAACACGAAATATCTGATCAAAGAATCACATCTCTCGAAGAGTCACTCAAGAAAAGTGAAAGAAAAGCAATGAATGTCAAGAATGAAGCTGCAAAATCAAACACATACTCATCCAGTGTGATCAAAGATTTGCAAGAAGAGATTACCACGTTGAAGAAACTCTCTGAAATGGTTAATTCAGAAAACAGCAGTCTGAAAACCAAGCTTCAAGAAGAACAAGAGAAATTCAAAAGTCTTCAAGAAGATCACAAACTGTGTGAAGACAGATTCAAATCTCTTACACAGAATGTTGATTCAATGCTTATCGAAAAGCATAATCTGAATGTACAACTCATGGAGCTTACTGACAAACTGAACAGATCACAATCTGATCTGGTGCTTATCAAAGAAGAAGCTGAAAAGGTAAAGTCATCCGAACAAGAAAAAGAAGGATTAGTGCCAGCCGGAATTGTTGGATCACTATCTTCTCAAGAAGAAGAAGAAAAGACACAAGAGTTTCAGTTAAAGAAGAAGAAGAAGGTTAGAAGAAAGAAGAGCAAAGCCAAGAAGAATAGACAAAGGCTATTTCATCTGATTCTACACCACAGACTCCTACTCCAAAGTCTCAAGATTCCGAATCCCCGAGTGATTCAAACAGTGACGTATACTGTTAATCTGTGACTCTGAAACTCATCACATCTCAGATTGTATTTACAGTCAAGGTGTCTTTCCATATAGTTCGAAAAGCAACAAGTTCAAGACTCCAGCTTCTTCAAGCAAGCTTCAACAAGATTCAGAGGTCAAAGCTTCACAGAAACAACAATCTTCAACAGCAAAGACTTCTCAGAAGAAAAGAAAGAAGTCTCCCTTCAAGGCTCATCAGAAGTACTGTGAGATATGTGAGATGTACAATCACATGACATCAGAATGCTTCTACAACAAGTACTGCATCAACTGTCAGATGTACAACCACGACACAATGGAATGCTACTACAACAAGTATTGCTCCATTTGTGACATGGTCAATCACAACACTCAAGATTGCTTCTACAACAAAAGATCAACGATGAAGCCGAGAAGGTATGTCCAAAGAAATTCATCATCGGCACATTCTGCCAGGTATGTTTCTGATTTTAAATTCTCTAATGGTGATCATTCAAGTGATTCATGGAAACCAAGATCTGTAAGAAAACAAAATCAAACAAATCCATTTTTGCATAAGCAAAATAGTATACAAAACCGATTTTTAAAAAATAGGTTTAGAAATGACTATGACAGATCTTCCATGAATGATTCTAGATGGGTGTCCAAACCAAAGCATTCCTTTGGTCCCACACAAAAACAGTTGTGGAGAAAAACACCTGTTAAGAATCAAGATGAGCAACGTGCATCATCAATCGATGGGCCACCAGAAGATGCAATTTATCAAGAAGTTACCTATATTGATGATTTCGGACAATCCAAGACCGCAATGGCTTGGATTTCACCCTCTAACTAATTTGTTAGTGTGTTAGGGACAGTTATGGAGGCCGGTCAAACAAAGAAAAGAAGACCGTGGCTGATCCCTTATCATGACAAGATACCGAATCTTGTTCATGATGTTTTCGATGCAACTGACACCAAATGGAGTTGGAAACAAAAAGGAATCATTGCAGGAATTTTTAAAAAACATTTTCAAAAATCAAACAATGAGGGCAGTGCAAGAAACAACCGATGTTTCATTTCGTCTGTTTAGATTAAGTATATTGCATGCACTCTTCATACGTTGATAACATATCTGCCATTTTCTTTTCATTAAACTTTCAATTTTCTTAGAAATTTAAAAGTTTAGGGGGAGAAATCATTATTAAAAAAAATCAGAAAAATCCAAAAATATGTTGAATCTACTTGCACGTACATGAGAAATGATAGTACACTTGAGTTATTCAACGCATCATTTTTAAACAATAAAGACTGAAGCGTGAAAATTGAGGTGCGAGACGGCTCAGACAATTATACTGAAAAAGTATATTCTTTGATGATTTAACTAAATTCTAATGAGTTTTTGTGGTTGAAACGTATTAGTGCATGTGAAACGTTTATACAAATCAAATAGATATCTTGTGAAGCATCCAAATTACATCGGGTAACGATGCAATCTATTCAGTGTGATGAACCGCATCGTGAGCTTCTTTGTTGTGGTACCCACAGACCTGAAGTCTCACACGAAGTCTCTTTTGAGCTTCAAGATGCAGCAAAAGATTCCAAAATGGAACAAAAAGAGTCCCAAATGTGGACCGTCACCAATCAAATTCCAAAATGGAATTCAGAGATTCCCAAGGGGAACAATAGGAAAAAGAAAAATTCCAAAAAGGAATTCAAAAGAAGTCCCAAAGTGGACCAAATCCAAATAGAACCCAAATTCCACACTGTTTATGATTGTAAGTGACCTGACGTGTTGAGTTGTTCTCAGGATATTTAGATGAGGTGCATAACTTTCTAATGTGCCAGGTATGGGTCACTCAAAACTTATTCCTAATCAACCTAATTGATTATCAAGAATAGAAAAAGTAAGTGTGTCACTTCGAGCTAATTGATTTGTTCAACAATTCATCACTCAATTACTTCACAATTCAAATGTCTATTCTCAAAAAACTGCAAAACATGTGTTGGATAAATTGCTAGTATGATCTCATTGCAGGTTAAAGATTCAGAATGTAAAGAGAAAATTCCAAAAATATCAAAAACATTAAAAAAAATTCAAAAAGAACAAAAAGATTGTCATTTTAATTTTTTTTCTTTTGTGTTGGCAGTTTAACATGTGTTATTGATGTAGGAATTGTTCATCAAGCAATATCTCATCCGATTGAGAACTTAATCTTTACATTGATGATAAATGCACATTATTGCCTGAGTTTTAATGTTTTTCTTTGAGTTGCAGGAACAGTTTCCATTGCAGAACAAGCTTCCACACGACTTGAAGATGTTCCCGTTCAAGCCTGATTCCAGTCCAAAGATCTCCAAGTCAGATTGCTGAGTGTTAAGAATCCTCCTCTTAATATCTCATACACAGATCCCATTAACCTCTAAAGCAAAAGTTGAGGGGGAGTATTCTAAGTCAAAGAAGTCTTCGCATTCTACTTCAACCGTTGAAGAAGATCCCGTTGCTGATATATAGATTCACCGGAATCTACTCTCTGCTTATTTCTTTCCATAGCCTCTGATGTTACTCAAAAGGGAGAGAAGGATGCAGATTGCTTGTTGAAAGACAAAGTTTTGATAGCATCATCTTAGGGGGAGTACTGTTGGGTCCTCTTGAAGATAATGCATACCAAAACTTTAAGTTGCTCTCTATGCTCGCCACATGAAGATTTAAGCTAATATGTCGGATTTGTAAAGTGTCATCTTAGGGGGAGTACTGTTGGGGTTATTTGAAGATGTCACTTTCCAAATATAAGCGAGTGAAGATATCGAGCATCATCACGAGCAAGCGCGGGTGAAGACGTTCATTAATTGTATTTGTCTTAGAATATTTGTGTAATCGTTTCGTGCTTAAATGCGCGTTTGTGCTTAACTGCACGTGGTTAGGTTGAAATGTAAGGTGAATGGTATGGACTATAAATACCATCACCTAGGTCATTTGTTATTGTGAGTTGCATACATTTCATTCATATCTTTTGTAACCTCTCCATTGATCTAATACAATTCACCTATTCATATTATAATCATCTTCATCATACTTTGCATTGATCTTCATGAACATTCAAGCATCAATATGTGATCAGTGAGTTTCCGCATCACTGATTGCAAACAACATCACCAAACAATCTCAGATCTAAATCCAAGCTCGGTTCATCTCGCACTATCAGAAATATTTGACAATGACTTTGTTCAAAAGTTATCCCGCTTTTTAGACCAAATTTTTTTTAGGGGCCTTAGTTGGGAAACGCTTACATTTCATTATAACTTGAAACTTGCAACATTATGGCAACAAACTGATGTCATACGGAGCCTAATCAACACACTATTGAATTATCTACCTTGTTATGGCAACCAACCGGCAGTGACCGATGCCTAAGGTATAGAGGCACATGAACAACAGTAATGGATTTTTGTCCAGAAACTCATTCATACAGAGGTCTTGGGACTAATTTTTTTTCTTAAGAACATTTACTTTTAAAACATTATCTACATTATGTCCATCTTAATATATTCAAACTCCTCTACTTGATTATTCGCGTAACTGAACCAAGTTAAGCATTGTCAAAGTCTTGATTTGTGATTATTCACATTCAAACCACACAAAATTTTAATACATAACCGAAGTTACCATATATATTGTAGCGTTTCCATTTCACTTAAGGTATATTTTTTTCTCAAACCCTTTGAATGACTTAGTAAAGTATGCAAGAATGTTAGTAGGTGACAGGTACGCCTTCAAGGTGCTGGTGGTGTGGTGGGTTATCTGCGGTACACCCTGTACATAAACACTAACAGTGCGTTGGATGTGGGACAAAAAAAACAAACCAATAATTAACCTGGAAAACTCTAATATATCATTCTCATACCTTTTAAAAACACATAATTTCTAATAATGTTATTCAATCTATCATTCATAGGGTAACCTGCTATATACTCAGATAGTTATAACTTTCATACAACCCTTATTCACAGTAATAACAAAAACCAAATGTTTCGTAACTAACTCGCGTATATAAATTATGGTTTTGAATATATTTCACAACTCTAAGGAATCACGTGATGAATACCATCGTCAACAATGAACCGCCACTACCAACTAATGTTATGAGGGAGCTTAATCCATTACGGTCCAGTATAACCACTTCCCATCTTGTTTTCATTCCTAATACACCTTTGTATTTTCCAAGAAACACAATATTTGATACTCTCATTATCATTTGACACTATGAACGTCTGACGTCCCTTCTTAGAAGCTCCATTATTCAAGAGTTTCCATATTAAACTTAATTAGCATCCTTAATCAAAATTGTTTTAGTCGCCATGTAAGAAACTTTTACCTAGCTATTCTAACATGTTAATGTCCTAGTAGAGGAAACCATATAGGTTATGATGATACTGAAGCCACACGACACATGTAATGATATAACATGGGATCCTTTTGTAACCCGTTAATGAACTTAGAACTCTAGACTTTAACCGGACTGTTATACATCATCATCTTTTATATACTCAAATGGTGAATCTAATTAAACACTATCGTATGATGAATCTCGTTTTAAAAATCATGGCTAGAATCTTATTGTTTTGAACTGGAACACTTACCTAATATGATAGGGAACTAAAACCACAAATATTAAACTAGACTACAACTATCTCTCCAAAAAGAATATCCAAAAAGTGAATAAATCTTCACTTGGTGCCGGCATACAAATCTCATGAGAACCTTCCTCTATGAGAAAGTGGTTTACGTATCATATACTCTCTACACACTTGTAAACATTACCATGGGGTTAAATCTAGAATATGGTGCCCTTGAGAACACTTGTTTACAGCTACATTTATAGGATTATAATTTCTGACGAATTCATAAACACTAGTCTAAAGTAACTACGTACTTAGTACTGCAACACCTTATGATTTACAATAACATAATTTATACTCTAAAGGACTAGAATCAGCTCATATAACCGCTTTTCCTCTCAATCAAAACCAATGCATAATTATCAAAGATAGAAATAGTTATTAAATTTATTGATCGTTTTTGTTGAAACATGTACTTCTGAACATATAATTAGTGCCATTATTCATCTTTCTCCATTTATTCATATGGTTTCTATGACGTCCATAATGTTCGCGGTTTGACAACACTCGTTTGGTAAAGTTGAGCACCTACATGCGGTGGATAGTTCATTTCCTCTCTACCTCGTACACATGTTGTGTCAATCTAGCGATCTATAATCATCTTTGGATTCTTAAGTTAAGACTCAAACCTCTGATATCCGAATAATAACTCGAAACTCATGGATCTAAATCCCCGAAACATCCTGCATATAAATAGCCTTTTATAAATCCTCATTAAAAACTTTAGAGTCCCAAAATCGTGATACGTTAGACCATTTGAAATCCCATAGAGGATTGGTCTTATAGCTTATCGACTAGATCAATTCGAAGAGATAAACCTGGTACACAACGTTTCTGAAATCTTCAAACTTATCAAGCTCTTACCTGATGGAACACTCGTCGTCCTACTTAAAGAGGTTCAAATCGATTAACAACAACGCTTCATGGAAAAATCAGTTGAAATTGTAGACAAAGAATGCAAAACACTAAAACACAATAAGATCACTATAATCAAAGTTGCCAGAACTTAAAGCATGGACCAGAGTTTGTGTAGGAGTGTGAAAAATCGAATAAAGTACAAACATCCTGAACTATTTCAAATGATAATGTCTAACACTAACGCTATTGGTCAAATTTCGGGATGAAATTTCTTTTAACAAGGGGATGATGTCGCAAATTGGAAAAACTTGGAAAAATTATCTTTTCATTTTAGACCCTTGTACCAGCTGTATCCAATTTTCGTCACGAAAATTCTTTCAACAAGGGGATGATGTGACACCCGGCAATTTTAGGTTAATTCCTTTAACAAAACTATATTAATTTATATGAATCTCAAACATGTATTTCTACTAAATGAGCTTAAAGACCCAATAAGGGCCCAATCTATTAAACAAAGCTCATTAAGATAAACGAGGCTCATTATAGGCCCAATGCATTATAGTAAATGTTCGTTCTACATATTAATATAAAAATGCATTTTACGTACTTATAAGAAGTTGTATATTTAATCCCAAAACAAACAAACTTATTTAATTGCGAAACACGGATACCGAGCCGTAATGGCATTAGCTGACATCTAAAGTAATAACCCGAGTGTTAAAATACTAAAGATATCTTCAATTAGTATATTTACTATAATCTTGATTTCGAGATTTTAAGCGATAATTCAAATAAAATGATTAGAAACGCTACGAAAACACGTACCCCTCAAACACGTTCAAATAATTGAAGTACTAATAAATAAAATAACATTTGGCAACGATTTGGGAAATAATTTAGAAAGCTTAATCTCGACGATAAGTTGGACAGGAAACGATACGACACGCAGTCCCGGATAAGCAATGTTTAATTAGAAAGAACCCACCTCAAAACCCTACTATATAAACAACTTATTTATCACCCCACATCACTTTTACAAACCCTAACTAGCCTCTCACCCCCACCATTCCCGTCACTCTCAATGCAGCCCTGTTCCCGGCCAATTTCCGGCCACCTCCGGCAACTTTCATGGCATAAATAATATATCAAATTCTTCGTCTCGACGAGACGCTTCTAACGGTGGTACTCTCATACTCTGAATTACAACGATTTAAAAGTTATAGGCCTTCAAAGGTTGCGGCTGCTAGGGCTTTGAGGTTTGTTACTCGTTTTTGTTGATGTTAGTGATGGTGGGTTACGATGGATGACGGCGATGGTGATGGACAACAGAACTAAAGCATGGTAGTACTGATTAATGGCGTCGGTGATGGATTCTTGTGATGATGTTCGGTTGTGTTGAATCTTTGGTGGTGTTGTTGCTTGCTAATTGGAGTTGTAAACACAACACAAGTAATTTTTAATCCTAAAATCACTATATAAATCGCAAGTCATGAAACCCTAGTTCATCCAAAGTTGTAAATTGGTGATTGTGTTGTGGAATTGGGTATAGATTCTAGGTTTACTTGGTGTTTTGATGATCAAATGACTAATCGAATCCATGTTAGTATTGTTGAAAAATTAGGGTTTATAGAATGACATTGGAACATGAATTTGCATGCATGATTATGATGTAAAATGATGAAATATATGGTTATATGGTGAATTGGATGAAGTTTGATTATTTAGTTTTGAAATTTCATGCTCGTTTGGACATATTACTAAAAATAGTAACTTTTCTCTAGGACTCATGTGAAATTGCATGTTGTTGACATCTAAGAGTTGTTATGAGGTTACTAGCATGTTTGTAGAATGTATTAGATGAATTTTGATTATTTGAATGTGGAAATCCGACTTGATTTGGTATGACTTGCTAAATGTGGAAACTTTTTGTCATGAAGATTCACTAGGGTGCATGTTTAGTGACTTTGGACATATAAACATGAATGGATTTGCTTGTGGAAGATTGTAGGCCATCTTGTGAATGGTAAATTGACCTTTGACATGGAAATGGTATGTAAAGGTGATAAGTAGGTAATACACCGGTTGCATGAAATTGGTTGTTTGGAATCTAAATGGTGTGTTCTAGTTACTAGGATGCCATGGTGAAAGTGTTGCTATGTTAGTTGAAGTGAAACATGTGGACAAGGTGTTGTGGTTTGAAGTAGGGGTGTTCATTCGAATCGAATGCGAATTGGGCGAATTAGGCGAATCGAAATGGTCGAATTGAGACTTTTTAAAACTGTATTCGTATTCGATCCACATTCGAATAAAAATCTATGTATTCGATTCGATTAAGTTATTCGAATTCGAATCGAATTCGAATAGATTCGAATGTATTCGCCTTAAAAAAATATAAATAAACAAGCACATCAAGTAACAATACAAATGTAGCACCAACATAACATAAGTCTACAACATCACCCAAACAATATGCAATGTACTAGCACGTCAACAAGTCTAAAACATGTTAACAAAAGGTCTAAAACTGCATAATCAAACACAAAAAAGACTATAAACAAGTTCAAAACCTATAGAAAACAACAATTAAGCAGTTGTCACAGCACCAATTCATGTTCATATGTAGAAACAACAATTAAGATTGGGTAATGGGTTAGATTTTGGTATTTTTAACTTACTTCAAGCCCATTAAATCATAATCATATATAGATAATTATTTAGATATATTAAAAATATATATTAAAAAATATATAAATTTCTTATTCGAATTGGGCGAATCGAATGGGAATACAGGAAATCATATTCGTATTCGATCCACATTCGACAAAATTATTCGAATCGAATTCGAATGACCGAAAGTCGAATTCGAATGGCCTTAATCGAATTCGAATCGAATTTCGAATAATTCGAATGGTATTCGAATAATGAACGCCCCTACTTTGAAGTGACCATACATGCTAGTATGTCTCATATTAAAAACCGTATAGTGATAGTGTGTGTTGTTGTTTTGTGTAGCATGCTATGGTTTTTATGTAATAGTTGACATGCATAGGGATGTTTGGGAGTCTCTAGGATGTTGAATTATGCAAGCATGCTGTAGAAGTCTGACTTTCCTATAAAGGAAACTTTTATGGACATAGAAACTTAACTTGTTGAATACTTGTCATGTGACGTGGTTTGTGAATGAAACATGAACAAATACATCAAATGTAAACTACTTACACTTAATAAATCACCAACGGGTTATGGGTCAACTTGGGTCAACAAAAGTCAAACTTGGTCAAAAAGTCAAACTATTCCAATCTCGCACAAACTGTATGACTATTTGGATGCATAGGGTTCTATGACCCTACACGAACACACATTAATAGACCTGCTATTATTTAGGTTGCTGTATTACATTGTGTGCTTTTGAAACTGATTTGCTGTGCAATCTAAGGTGAGTTCACTAAATCGCACTTTTACTATTCTACCCTTTTATGGGCTGAACACGAACGATTACTTTAACGGATTTACTAATTTTGTATGTCGCATGTCTGGATAGAGCAACTTTTATTTTGTTCATGAAAGACCCCATGGATACCTAGTTGACCGTTAGTATTTTTGAAATAGCGGGGAAATTTTGAGTAGTACTACTGGGTTTGACAAACCCCACCCGGGCTAGTCGCGCTAGCACGACAGAAGGACCTGTCGAACGGGTGTTGAATGACCTAACATACTTACAGTGCATCCTGCTGGGATGTATGAACGGGCAAAATGCACTTAATGTGTACATACGTCAGCTTCGGTCAGATACATACGCCTCTAGGACATGTGCTGTAGACTAGCTACCTACAATGACATACTTAATTTATATTTCTGCTTGCAACTGAACTTACTGGATTTTATACTTACTATGTGAACTCACCAACCGTTGTGTTGACACTTGTTAGTCTTTCACTTTTACAGGTCACTGAGGTTCAACGCACTTAGGACATGGCATGGAGTCACAACTTTGCATTTAAACACTTTCTTGCATTAAAAAACTATGTTTGGTTTTAACAAATATTTAAACTATGTTTCTTATGTTGGGCGCGTGTTTGCGCATTTAGTTCCATTTAATATTACTGACATTACATTTCGATTACGCTTCCGCAAATTATTAAACGTTAACTCTGTATTAAATTTTCTCATTTAATGAGACACGTATATTTTAAATTCATATAGTGTCGTTTGGTGTAACTAATGACTGAGATCCTGGTTTGTCACACACTTAACGGTAAAACTTCGTTAGTGGATTTTGGGGGTGTGACAGACTAAACCTCAATCGATTTATCCAAAATTTCAGATCATATATCAAATACGAAATCTAAGGCATATACTTCTAATCCCAAATCAATTACCGACTCTCCAATCAAAAGTTTTGTCATGACTTCTGAATTCTAGTCAAGGCTAAATTCCATATCTAAATAAAAGTTAACGGATTTTGCTATTCTTATACACTAACGTATTTGAATCGAACGTTTACCCCCAAAATATTTCAACTTGACTTCTATACTCAAATAGTTTCAAAACTACTCATCTAACTATAACATTTTAATCCAATTTCTAATTCATCATTAAAACTATAAATCTACTATCGAAATTATGAACTAACCATCAAAACATGTACTCGTTAATCAACTACGCGATGCTACCCATAAATTCGTCATCCAAAACCTAACGAGAACTCGCTACACAACTTCTCGAACTCATTGGACTAAATGTTTCATCTATACATATGACCACTAATGAAATTCTACGCCACTAGTTTTCATAAACTAATCCAAACTCAATGCATTTCATTCATAAACTTGTTACTCTAACGCAATGTGTAATCAACGGACTTTGTAAAACTACCGAAATTCAATTATATTAAAATAATTTCCTTACTTTTCCGAATAAAAATATATATATATATTTAAAAAAAAATTTTAAATAAGCTTTTGGTTTTACTATTTTGTAAGATAAAATATGTATATAAAATATATGCATTTCATGATAAATAACTCCTTTAAAAAGAAACTGGTTATTCTAACGTTTACACAAGATTTCCCCGTTTTCTTAAATATGACACAAAGACTTACAACAAACACTATGTCTTCTGTTTTTCAATACCAAGTACTTACAACTTAAATTGTGTCATTTATTTTCAAATCAATCCTCTCAACTATGGTAAAGATTAAAATTTCAACTTTTTACTTAGCTTTTAAAACTATATTATAGAAAAACAACATCCCCTCATATAAACTTATTTACATCCATAGTCAATACATCTGATTTTTCCTAAATCTTTTGGTATATAAATTCAAACATCTTAGGAACTAAGTGATCTATTTATTCGAATTATAAATTGGATTATCCACATTATCAACTTTTCATGATACTAATTTTTCTAAAAATCCTAATAAACTATATCATTACATGTACACCATCAACTAATGCTTATGAACTACTCAATATCAGAAAACTCAGATAATTACATCTTACACTCATAGTGTAACATCCGGCCCCTCATACCACCAATATTGTCCGCTTTGCTACATTAGAGCTCACAGATTTGCTTTTGGTTGCCCGGGAGAAACCTTCCCAGGATGGTCACCCATCCTGAGATTGCTGTCATCCGAGCACGCTTAACTATGGAGTTCTCCACTCATCCACTAGCGTTAAGCCCCAAAACGCGTTGTTGGTATTTGAGGTCGGACATTCCTTATAAATCCCAGATCTCTCCTGCCCACGGCCGATGTGGGATTTGCCTAGGGTGTTACAAACACCCCCCCTTTTGGACTCATCGTCCTCGATGAGGTTTGCCCCACCATCTAATTCTTGGATGTGGGATTTGCCTAAGGTGTCCCTCTGAACACCTCCGGGGACTCACCATCCTCGATGAGGTTTGCCCTACCATCCCGAATGGCACAGGAGTTGCTCTGATACCACTTGTAACATCCGGCCCCTCATACCACCAATATTGTCCGCTTTGCTACATTAGAGCTCACGGATTTGCTTTTGGTTGCCCGGGAGAAACCTTCCCAGGATGGTCACCCATCCTGAGATTGCTGTCATCCGAGCACGCTTAACTGTGGAGTTCTCCACTCATCCACTAGCGTTAAGCCCCAAAACGCGTTGTTGGTATTTGAGGTCGGACATTCCTTATAAATCCCAGATCTCTCATGCCCACGGCCGATGTGAGATTTGCCTAGGGTGTTACACATAGAGTCGATTTTCACAAACTTAAGTGTTACTATTCTAGTACTCGAACTTTACTACCTATATCGATGAACAAAACTATTTATATGAGCAATGTCTACCTAATGGACTTTAGTTTCTTTTGAATCATCAATCTACTTATCATCGTAAACTGATTGTCCCTAGTACTATTTCTATCGGGTATGATATCAGAACCTATGCGTATCACCACTTTAACTTAAAAAAATAAAATAAAATAAAAATAAAAATAATATTTTTTTGACTCACGCGTGATCGAATGAACTGTGGGGTTCATGCAAAAACTAAAGTAATTACGGGTGCACACGGAATTATGAAAGTTGGTGCATGGAAACCATAGTAGTTTTGTCTTGTGTTGTTGGGCCATACTTAATCATTTTATTTTCACTTGACTTATTTACTTATTTTCCTAATTGCATCTAAGCCACTTAACTATGTGTAAGGTTACTTTATTCGTTTCATACATTCTACTAATCATAATCATTCTCAATGATCATTTAAATAATTCTAAAACCATATACTTAAAACACTTAATTCGCAAAATGGCATCCTATTCCATCCCTATCTTAAGTAGCAAATAATATTTATACAAATCTCCACGCAATTAGTTCACCCGAACTCCTAAAAGGTGAAAAACAAAAGTTAAATAAACAACTCTCAATGAGTCAAAACAAAGTAAGAATAAATAACTTCTTAACCTCGTTTATTTAAAATAGTGACTCAATTAAAATGCTCGTCTTCCCATTGATCAAATTCTCATGTAATAAAGTTTCTTACGAACTAAAACTGCCTGAGGAATTTGGGTAGTGTTCGTCCATTTTCTAACGTTTCTAATATGAAAAAGTGTCACCCGATGAAAATCTTATCTTACCTCTCAATGAAATCCAAATTGATGAATCGATGCAATTTATTGAACGGCCGTCGAAAATTATGGGTCGTGATGACCAAACGAAAGTCAAGTATCCGCATCTTTTGCTTCATCATCTTCTACTTCGGTTTGAGCAAATTTCGGGACAAAATTTCTATAAGAAGGGGAGACTGTGACATCTGCCCCGAACTCGAATCCGAACGCCCAACTCGAGCCCGAAATTAATTACTTTATTTGTATTCGTATTTATTTTCTTTAAAATGTAACGTTTGTTCTTATGATTAATAATAAATACATCGAGTTTTACGATCGTATTTACCTCACAAAAATATATAAGTTTACCATATAATCACTATATATATATAGGGGAGGGATTTTCTACAAAGGGCCAAAACTCTAAAAAGGCTAAGAAGGAATCTGGGGCGTCGGATTATGGTGTTTACGGTCCAGATGAATGCGGTGGCAGTTTTGTAAATATTATGATGTTTTGGTTACGCGCGAGATGGATTTGGGGGTATATTTGTCATTGTGCGTTTTTAACACCACAATTCTAACGCCATGGTGTTTCTTAGATCCGTGTCTTCTGAATCATGGCGTTTTTTACGCTTGAACTGATCACAGTAAAAAAAGTTGATATGTTTGGTGTTTTATTTTCACACATCTTTTCATGGCGTTCCTAACTTTTCTCATGGTGTTTCTTAACACTATCAAATGGGATCTATGTCTTCTGATCATGGCGTTTTTAACATTTGAACTGATCACTAAAAACACCATGACTCAGAATGTTAAAAACACAATGATTCAGAAGAACAGAACATTGATTGGAGGTTCGTAATTAGTAAATGAAAACGTCAAAAACAAACAAAAACATCATCGCTTTCAGTATTCACCATAGATGAATGATTATGGATTTAAAATTAATAAACGTCAAAAAAACACCATAAGATAACGATAACGCAGTGTTAAAAACACCATGATTCAGAAGAACATATCTCATTTAGCGTCAACGGGTAAAATGACGATAACGCCCCTCCGTGTTTTTTCCCCCTCATAGACACGTGTTTGTTTGTGAATGCTTCCTACACTTCTTAGAGTTTTAAGCCTATTTAGAAAAACAAACTTTATTGAAAACATCAAACAAATATTACTCTAAGCCTAATAATAGCCTTTTATTGTCATAAACGAACTAAAGATATAAAAACGTCACTTCTATAAACGTTACAATTTGTTTAGTTGAGTTCGTTAGTTAATATATTTTATAAACTAACTTTGTGCCTAAAGTGTAAATAATGAAACTTAAATTAAAAGCTTTATGCACCTAATAAACCATCACAAAATCTCAAGGACCATTACTGTAAAATCTTAAAACCCCAACCCCCCCCTCTGTTGACCCCCGTATTTCCGGCAGTTCACCATTGCCGGCGCTGGCAAGCTCCGGCGACATCCAAATCACACGCCTATATCTATTTTTAGACAAATCTAATCAATCCTAACCTTTCTTAGTGAGTTTCGAACCCCCTGCTACGCGGTTACAGCTATTTCAACGCGTCATTGATTGTGATTTTCAAATCCTAACCGGCGACATCCCGAAAATAAACCCATGAATGTCGATTAATTCAGTCCAATACACTCGAATCATTCTTATTGCTCGATTAACATTTACCAATCATCTAAACACTTCATTTTCTCTGAAATTGTCGAAAATCAATCGACCAAACCCAACTCCGGCGACCTTATCATTTTCTACCTTCCGGGCATCAATGCATGTACTTTTTGGGTTCGTTTTAATCCTCTTTGTCACCTACATCTTCCCAATCCATCAATTCCTTCTTATCTATTCTAGATTTGTTCGTAAATCAAGCAAGAACATTCGATTTTCTTCCCCATCCGAATCCGTATCAAATCCTCATAATCAAGTAAGTGTTTTATATTAGAATGGTCGTGATTTCATGGGGATTAAAAGCCCTATGTTTGTTTTGGTCTTGGATTAACAGATTGAACGAATTGGTTGATTCTCGTTTCTAGGGCTTGTATATAGAAATGGGTTTTGGTTAGTTAAAAAGGTTAAATTCTTTTAAAATCAGAATTAAGAACAAAATATGGACCTGGTCTAGTGGTTAGTAGTGGTTGTTGTTGCCATGAAGGTCATGGGTTCGAGCCCACCCATGACCACTTTTATTTGCTTTTTCTATACTTCAACTATTTTAACTATTTAAACATTTAATTATATTTTCAAAATAACCTAAATAACATATTTAAGTTAAATATATTTTTAAAACGTTAAAAACTTATAGTTTCAACTACATATATACTTTTTTTATATATTTATGGTTATAAGTATTATTTCAAGAAAACTTAAAAATCGATTCGTATAAAATATATATTCAAATACGAAAGTACAATAACGTTTCGTATAAATTCCTAAATTATATCTCAAAACCTTAATTCCCAAATTATAATTTAAAACCCTAAATCTCGGATTTTTGATTCTTGTTACTATTGTTTCGTTTCTAAGTTAGAGTTTTTCTCAATTAATTAGGTGATACTAATATTTGGGCAACCATTGGTTCGTTATAGCTGCGTTTCTAACGGTTCGAAATTATTTGCATTTCGAGGTGAGTAAACTCACCCCCTTTTTACGGTTTACGTTTTTGGGCTGAAATACGTGTTCCAATATTTTACTACAGTTTTCGTTTCTTTTGATTCTATTTCAAATGAGATTCATTAAATGTGTTAGTCTTGACTCGCGACAGGATGCAAAATTATGTGATAGTCAATAGTACTTATATATTCTTGTAATTTCCACCGGTACGATGTTAGCGCTAATGGCTTGACAAGCCCACCTACACTAATGGCCTGATAGGTGATTTTAACCCGGCGATTCTATGTTCGATTCTATGTGTTGGTTACTAGTTACTATATGTGATGCTTGTTGCTACGTTGCTATGTCCCTTAGATGCTTAAACATTTATTGATAACCTGTAAATCGAGACGGTTTAATGACGGTTAAACGATAGTTATCATTATTTGTACCATGAGTGGTTCCTCATGACTTGTTGCTAAAGGTTACCTTGCGGGGTCTATAGATTCTTGTTTCTATGTGATTCTATGGTCATGGTTGAGATATATGATGATATTGCTATACACATAAGGTTGCGAAACATATTTATAATGATCGCGGATTTCATACTACGTACTATTAACTGTGTTTTACTCACTAGCTAATTCTTTAGCTAACTTATTTTACACGTATTTCAGGTGGCGTTTGAGCGTTTATGCTTTCGAGACATTTAAGATGCTTATTGGACCTAGAATAAATGTGAATTAAACGCTATTAATTGTTGTCTTTATTTCTGAATTTATGACTATTTATTCCTCATTTTTGTCACAACACTTATTGCTTTAATGATATTAAAATATGTTTTTAGTGTGCCATGTGCTTTGTACTATTGATATCCAATTCCAATGACAACCCGGTGTTTCCGCCGCCGGACGGGGTGTCACAACAAAGGTTTTGTTTCTAGAAGAAACAAAATGCACCACATATTGGAATTGGTTTACCAATGCTACGAAGGATTTACGGGTTTGTTGAAGACAACATGGATTACCGATGGACTGGTATGTTGTAAGACGCCTCACAAAGATCAACCAAGAAGAGACGGGATTCTACGCAAGAAAAGCCAAGACACAATCGCCTAAGGACTTGAAGAGTTGAAGATTGTTGGAAGACCCAAATGAATTGGAAAACAAGGCACGTAAAAGGTTTGTTGCCAAAAGATGCATTGAAGCATGGAACAAGAGCATGAAGACTGGAAGAACAAGACTTAAACAATTAGGGGGGAATTTGTTAGACTTTAATTGTTCAAGTCTTGTTAGCAAAGTTTAGGGTGTTATTTGGTAATAACACAAAGTAGTATTTATGTTATATTTGTATTACTTACAATAGTCTAGGGACTAGAGTAGATATGAAATTAGGTTTTAAGATATCAGGATCATGAAGAACCGATATACACACAACGGAAAGTCACGATGGTTCACGGAGCAGTTTCCGGCAAGGCCAAAGGACGCGACGACAGTTATTGATGTTGGATGAATAACCGTCAACAAGATTAGTATAAATAGTTAGTTTGATTTCTGTTGTAACTCGTGTCTTTTCTTATTAATGTAAACAATATTGATAATAATGAAATCAAGTTCTTGCTTGTAATCTTGTGTTGAATTCGATCCTATGGATATGAAATCCTGTTTCGAACACTCTCTTGGCAGGCAATCCATTTGGTTGAAGACACAAAAAGTATTGGATCAATCCTATGTAAGATTTCAAATTGTTCGATTTATCGTGGGTTTGATGAAATTTCAAAGTTTCGGGAATCCTCCATTATACATAACGACTTATATTCAGAATGTTTCAAGATATTTTGATCAGTAATCTTGAAGTTGTTATTCAGATATCCAAGGATTGTGTCTTACCTAAAGAATCCAAGGATTCTATTTTATTAAAAGAGCGTTGTCAAAATGCTAACATCATGGATACCATAAAAATTCTAAGAATAGAATGAGCTTGATGAATAATAACATTACTTATGTTTTCGGAAGTACACGTTATAAGCAAAAATGATCAAGAATTTTCATAAGTATGTTTATCTTTAATAACTATGGAATTTTTGTGATCGCTGAACAACTGGTTGTACGACCTAAGGTAATATGTTATTAATGTTTACGTGCGAAAGTAAGGTTAAAACAAAAGAGTCGATGTTACATGAGTTGTTCCTAATTTATGGTTAGAAATGTGGGAAGGGGGGGGGGGTTATAAGATACGCCAAACCTTTTTTTTTAAAAGTTTTTAGAAATATTTTCTTTCTATTCTAATTTATGGTCTAGCGGTACCCATTTTAAGATATAGGTTTTTGTTTACGAGTTAATTATATAAGAGTTCGAACAATAAGATGCTAGAAAGAATTTCGATATGAAGAATCATTGTTGGTAGTGTTTGGATCTCTTAGAGTGCTTAAAAAGACGGTGATAGATAACAGTCTAGTTAAAGTCTAGAGTTTTAAGTTTACTAACGGATTAGGTAAAAATGCCATCTTATTTCATTACTTGGGTCATGCAGCTTCACTTGTTTTATAAACACACAGTTTCCTTTATTAGGATTTTCATGGTTTGGAACGATTAGTTACAATTGCTTACATTGCGCCTTAAATAGTTTTGACCGTGGAAATTAATTATATACAGGATAGAATCTTTTAAATAAAGTAGAGCTTTGAAAGAAACAAATTTGCATGCTTGGAGTGTCAAATGACCATGCGAGTATCGATTAAATTTTTATTTTTATTCATTTTTATTTTTACTTTTATTTTATTTTTATTGATGTTAGGTAGGAGGTCATGACGTGTTCACCAGAATTTAAAATATTTCATCTCATATCACAAGTTTGTAACTTCAACAAGGCAATAGTTTCAGCTGGAGAATTTAGGTTGATTAAGGGAGAACGTGTAGCAGTGGAATCTCATCAAGTTTGTTAAAAGAGATCCTTAATCTTGTGGTCGGGTCATTGTAGATAGACTGCAATAATAGAATATGTACTGTAATTTGGATATAAGGTATTTTGTACGTATCTAGGTTTGTACTGTTTCTTATACGTAGTTGTATTGTATGTGTTCACCATCCATAGATGTGTTTTTATGAGTGTCAATCGAGGATAAACTTGATATTAATGCATTATTTAGGGATGGATTTTTGTTCTTGATGGCCTTTTTTTTTGTTAAGATGGATTTGTGTTAAGTTATTATACACTTGTGTGCTTCTTAGTATAACCCACATGAAAGGTTTTGCTAGAATAATCGTGTACCTGTAAACTCACCATTACGTTGCGCATTCGTAATATGTGATATCCGTCCCAAAACCCGAATCCAAACGCCCGACTTGACCCCGAAGTTTTCTATCTTTCATTGTATTCGTATTTATTTTCTGAAAATGTAACGTTTCGTTATTATTGACATGAATAAATATGTCGGATTTTACGTTATCCTCGTTTTAATTAATCGATGGAATTATGTCGTGAAATATGTAATTGTACTAAATAATTACTATTTATAGTAATAAATCTCAAAATATATAACTTTTATTTTATAAAAGAGATTTTTATAAAAATTGTCAAAGAAAATTTGCTTCTACATAATCTTCCAACATAAAGAAAAACAAGATAAGGATATAAAAACGTAAAACCTATAAACGTTATGTGTTGATAATATATTTTGATCATCACACTTGAAGTTTTGAAGAAAAGAAAAAGATGTGCGGATAAAACTTGAAGATGTGCGGACAAGAATAGACTTAGAGATGTGCGGACAAACTATTATCCGCACATCAACTTAAGTGTTTGTTATTATTGTTTGTACACGTTTGTATTGTTAGAGTAGTATAAATAGGTGTTCATGTGTACTTTTTAGAAGACTTTTAGACCTTTGAAGACTTACACCTTTTGTACACACACTTATTCTCTAAATCAATACAATTGCATTTATCAGTAATTTCTCTTGTTGAATTGCTTGTTTGTTTGTTTGAATCATGATTGTTGAATAGATTAACATGCTTGAATCTGTTAATTGACCTGATACAGATCCACAATTGGTATTAGAGCTGTTGGTTGAGTAGTGTTCGAACTTCGTTTGAATCTGCTTGAATCTACTTGAATCTGTTAATTTAACAACAATTTGAATCATCGAACCGATTCAATTTGTTCTAATTGTTACAGAGATAAATCCTTTCAACCTTTGAATCGAATTCCACGTGAAAATTGCTCGAATTATGGAATTGAAGTATCAAAAAGTGTGTTGGTGACTGCGAACTGTTCATCATCAAAATTTGTGATTCAAGTCTGTTTTTGAAGAAATTGATATTGAACGAACATTCATAATGAATTCATGCAAAATTTACGTTTGATTTTAATCAAATTCAGAATTAAATCTTCAAAATTATGAATTCACCGTTGTTCGCAAATCCTATGAATTCATTGTTGTTCGCACATTGAGAAAATGATGATGTTCACTGAAGTTGATCCAATTGTCATTCAATTTCCTATTGTTTTCTTCATAATCATTTGCATTCTGGCTTACTTTGATCTGTTGGATTAATTGCTCTTCAAAATTGATCAAAACTGTTGTTCGCATATCACTTTGAAGATCACTATTGTTCGCAGATCTTTTCAGATATTCAGATTAGTTGAAGATAGCTTAAAGAGAGATTGAATTAATTGAATTGATTTCATTTATGTGGAAAACATTTTTTTCAAACACTGCTCTTCAAAATTAATTGAATTGATTTCATTTATGTGGAAAACATTGTTTTCAAAGTGTTGAAATGAGCTAAAGTCGGGGGACCATTTGTAGAAATAATTGACAAACTAAATTGGGGAAGAACTCTCATATGTGACTTACGATCATCAGCCCTAAGGGGTCACCTAAGTCACGAAAATTCCCAAAAATCCTAAAATTGGAGATGGATTAGATGAAATTGAAGGTAGAAATGGTGAAGGAAGAGATCCAACATCATGAATTGTGCCTTGGTAAGAACCCTAGAACCAGCTCCTTCTTGTATTGCAAAACCCACACGTGGGTTTTGGTTAAATGGGTAGAATTCATGTGATTAGAGATGCTACTATGATTAATTCTATGTTGTAGTGATGAGCACATACTTGAATTTGTTAGATTTCATAAGATGGTGAATACGGGTCGTGTTAGTAACCTTGATGCTACTTGGTTACTTGAAATTACATGTTAATGGATTAAACTAGGTGAGAATTTCACCCTATGTGTCTTGTATGATGCTTGATTTCTATATTTGATTGCAACATGAATTGAATTGAGTTGATGATAACCTATAGTATAGTTAATGTATTTGTTAATATGCGTTGTAATAAGATAGGCATGCATGGATTAACGCACTCAAAGTGTTTGATAAAATGCCTGCATGAAACTTGAATTTGACTAGATGGTGAAATTGATGTTGAAGGTGAATTTGTATAAACAAGTGTAAAATCCGTCACTTTTGACAGATTTGTATAGCCATCTTGCAAAGGCTTTATCTCACTCGTTAATTGGAGTTAGATGACGAGTCTTATTTCGTTGGAAAGCTTACTGAGTCCACTATAATTAATATTTGAACATAAAGGCCTAAAATTGACTGGAGGTCGTCCAAAACAGTGGACTAAAATGGCTAGTCAGGATATAAAACATTCTGATTGAAATCATTATATGCTTATGTCCTGTTTTTGTAAAAATCATATAAAATCATACAAAAATCCAATGAATGTGTATGATATATGGATGGGAACCTCTATGAGTCTACTACAATCCATATTCAAACGTGAAAGACTAAATAAAAGGGTAAGTTAGTCAAAATAGTTGATTTGTGCAGCTGTACAGAAAAGTGCTGAACAAATACATAAGCTTTTAAATATAAGCAAAATGGGATTTTTGAGTATACATGATTTAAACGTGAATGGTTGATTCTATTTAAGTATGTGCACCTATATTTTTATGTTAGAAGTGTCTAAAGTACTTGCAAATGGATTATACATGTAATTACACCATTCTATGTAATAAATGATGAATATAGTTGGTGAATATGCATAGTTACATACCTATGGGCAGATTGACTTTTAAAAGTCAAACTGACCCAAAAACAGTGTTTTGATAAATTGGTATGGATGAGTCCATAGGATTTGGTACTCATGCTATATAATGACCAACTTATTAAACTTGTGGAAATTGGGAAATGTTTGATCTTGTTAAGCTAGGTGGAGGCTTAGATGAAACGGGTCAAACGAGCTAATGGAATACGCAGGAGTTCTAGTTGGCAAAGACAGATAAGTGACATTGTTCACTTCTAATTATAAAGTTTGGAATATTTTGAAAATGGTAGTCTTGTTTATGTGACTAAACAAATGGAATTATAGCCGAAATGATCAATTGGGTCATTTGGGTCAAATGGTGATGAAGTCGCCATTTGAACCCAAAAACTTGATAACTTTCTTTTTGAGTTAGTTACAGGTAATCATGAGTATTTCAGAAGAGTATTGCTAATAATTAGCACGTGAAAGTGTAAGTGGGATAAACGGGTGCACGATCTCGACCCGCTAAGGTATTGGCAACGGGTCATTATTTCGGTAAGATTAATCATCGCCGCTTTGGTTATGGCATATGAATGGCAAAATGGAACACCTTAGGTGTAGCCGGGTAAGACGTTAAACAAAAGGGGGGTCTTCGGACCAAGATGTATCTTGAACTTAGAAACTCCAAGTTCTTAATTGGTTTTTAAATCTGTAAAGATAAAGTCTTTAGAAACTCCAAGTTCTTAATTGGTTTTTAAATCTGTAAAAATAAAGTCTTTATATAAATAACTGGAGTTTATACACGTACCTAAAATCAAGTATCGTGTTTTATAACGAGTATTATAACTATGTAACGTTGGAGTAAATAAACCAAATCTAATGAGCTTTAATTGGTGAAGAAATAACCTTAGATGGGTGATTTAGTAAATTATGACCAAATTACCCTCAATTGATGAAAACAAGTTTTTATGCTATGGCATTGCCAAACGTGGTTAAAGGATCTTGGGTCATACTAATAAACTCATGGGTGGTATTAAGTTAGAAAAATGGGGGATTCAAGAGCCTTGAGCTCCACTATCCCTTAACGGGTCAAAGTAAGAAAAAGGACTTAAACTCCAAGTTTAATATATTTATGAGACTCATATGAGTTCCGAAATCCAATTGAATACACGGAAATCATAATAGTGATCACCTAATGGATATTTAAGGGAATTGAGTACTCGAAGGGTGTTTGGTCTTTTATGACCAATCTACCTTATGAGTCAAAAATGTAATTATGAAATCGAATGTAGATATAATCCAATGAAATGGTAATGACCTTTCCAAAATATATAAAATGTTTATAAATATAAGTAAGAATGAACATTTCAAGGACTTGACCTAAAACACTCAGTGTTTCTCCTAACGGGGCGGTTAGGGAATTAAGCGTGCACTTGGATCTAAGTGAATGATCAAACACATAATGTTATTAGGAATGTGAAACTAATCTTTTTCCTTTAAAGTTATAAAAATGATAAGAAAATCATAGGTTCGTACCACAACAAATCATATGAGGAGGACTACGGTAGTGACCGGGTCCATTTGTTGTATTTGTGGTTTTTATGTCTTGTTCATGATCTGATTGTATCGGTTTATTTCTAATATGTATGAATGATTTCATAATATAAACACTAACCTTTTTGGGTGAGTTTATGGTAGGTTGAATGTGATGGAGGTACGGGATGGAGGATCAAGCTAGCCAAGGAACCGAGCACCCCCGTACATTACTAGTTTCCATCTTTGCATAACTCAACGAGAAACCTAAATAAAAGTTTTATTTTATTGTAAATGCTATATAAAACTGTTTAATAATTGTTAAACAGAGTGCAAGTTGGTTTATGGTTAAAGTGTTAGTAGGTTACGTAAGATTTAAAAGAGAAAAAAATTTTAAGTGTCCATTTTCTGGGACCAAACTAGTTAAATAATACACGTTAACTATGATTAACAGGTAGGGTCTCACATCATAAAACTAAATCTAATGAACTTTCACGTGAATTGAATGATAGGTTTGAAGTTTTAATGAATCAATATGCCAAGCTCAAATCTGATATGTTGACTACATTTGGTTTGCATTGTGCACAACAAACTATTATTGATGAATTTGGAAAACCCAAAACCACTATGGTTTGGGTTGATCGTTCTAACTGATTTTCTTAATTATGCAGGCACATCCACCTAGAGCTAAAGATAGTTTATGGATTGTGGATAGTGTTTGGTCAAGACACATGACAGGAAATCAAAAGTTACTTGATCAATATCAATCAAAGAAAGGATCATACTTTGCCTTTGGTGATGGTGGAGGTTGGATTACTGGTGAAGGAACAGTCAGCAATGGGTCGTTCAGTTTTAACAATGTCAATTATTGTGAACAACTTAAGTACAACTTGCTGAGTGTTACACAAATTTGTGACAAGTCATACAAAATGATGTTTGATGATAACATCTGTTACATATTGAAACCTGGATTTCAAATACCTGAAGAGTGGATCCAAATGAAAGCTCCAAGACATAACAATATCTACATGATGGATATGAGTTCTTTGTCTGACAACATTCAAGAGAAATGTCTGCTTTCAAAAGCATCTAATGATGAAGAAGTTCTTTGGCATCGACGTCTGGGTCACACTCACTACAATAATATGAATAACTTGGTTAAGCATGATCATGTAGTGGGAATACGTCAAAAGATGTTTTCTGTCATTGACAAATGTTCTGCATGCGTAAAAGGAAAACAGCATCGAAAATCTCACAAGACAAAGATTGTAAATTCAAATGTTACACCTCTAAAAATTTTGCACATGGACCTCTTAGGCCCTACAAATGTTTTGAGTCACTCAAAGAAACAATATTCTCTTGTGGTGATTGATGATTTTCCAGATTTAGTTGGTTATTCTTTATGAACAGAAAAAGTGAAACTGCTGAAATCTTGAAAACTTTCATTACTAAAATTGAAAATCAATTTGATTCAAAAGTCAAAGTAATGAGAAGTGACAATGGTACAGAATTCAAAAATGAAGTGTTTGAGTCTTTCTGTGCAGGTAAAGGAATTGATAGACAGTTCAGTGTTACTAGAACTCGACAACAAAATGGAGTTGTAGAACGCAAGAACCGGACATTGATTTCAGTTTTTAAACAAAAAATCAAAGTATCGTTTCAGTTGGTTTTACTGTTCATCATCAATCGTTGAAATTAATTGTCTGAAATGGTGAAATGTGGCGATGATGATGATCGATTATGATGTGAATACCTTTGTCAATCTCAAACACTTGATATAGAACACAAGATTGAAAGAGATATATGAGGATTTGAGTGAAATAAATATGATCAAGTGGTGTTTTGTGAAAAATGATGTTAAGTGTTTGTGAACAGGGTATTTATATGAATATGTTGAGTCGGCTGACTTAGGGTTAAAATTTGGGACGGGTCAAAATTTTCAGACGGGTCAACCCTAGCCCATTACACTTGGACGGGTCATTCACTGTTGGGACAGGTGAAACCCTTTTGGACGGGTCAAATGATGAACAGAGGATTTTAACATACAAAAACACTTAGTTGGGTCACACACAATTGAGACAGGTCAAGCACTGTTGAGTCGTGTCAACATTGTTGGGACACGTCAGAGTGTTTAATCAGTTAAAAAATTCTTCACATGAAAGCTTGGTCGTGTCAAACAACTGTTGGGACGTGTCAACCACTGTTGAGACGTGTCAACATTTGTTCAGACATGATCATCAGATGAAATTTGAGACGGGTCAAAGCTTGGTCGTGTGATACACTGTTGAGTCGGGTCATACACTTTTGGTCGGGTCATACACTTCTGGTCGTGTCAAACTTTAAACTCAATAACATTTCAAAATACTTAGACGGTTCAACAATCACAAGTAAGGATGTGACACTGTTTGTGCGTGTCACCGTTGAGTCGTGTCAACATTGGAGACGTGTCAAACATTGTATCATTAAGCACAAACAACTTGAAAAGACTACACCTTGACTTGGTGATTTTTCTTAACCCGGCTGCATAGTAGCTTGAACAGTTCCAACACTTAACAAATTTTCCACCTTTTTTGACTGTTGACTTTTTCAACTGCATTTATTGTACCTGCACATTCTTGACAAATTAATTAGACAAGACAACCTTAATTAGGGTTTTGTCATTAATTTCCAATCATGAATTAGGGCAACAAAATTAATTAACACACATCAAAACATTAATTTTCACCACCATTTTTTTATTTTCATTTCAAAATTTATTTTCCGGTTGTTGCAAAAATTTTGCACCACCAATATTTCAATATCCCAAAGCAATTTTTTAATTTGAAAATTGTTAGGGCTATTTCCAGTTTAAGATTTACTTTGTACTTGTTTTATACATTTATGTTTTATATCATCGATCCAATTGAACCTATCAAAAATAAATCACAAGACCTTGGGTTCATTTTTAACATGAACAAAACTTTTGCATTCATTCATTAATTGCTTGATCCTTTCATTCAACACAAGATTTTTTGGTATTTATCAATTTTTGTTTTTCTTTTCCTTTTGCCATTCCAAACTTGAAATTTCTTGAAAATTTTAAGTTTACAAAGGATGTCGTTGTGTCATTAATGAATCCACATGCCTGCACACACTAATCACACATAAAATTAAATACAAATGCAATGCAATGAATCTATAAATTGCAGTGAGATCATACCAAACATTATCTGAAGCATCTTTTTAGAGATTTTTAGAATAGACATTTGACTTGTGTTTGTTTGAGTGATGATATGAAAACATACCAATTAGCTCGAGTTGGCACACTTACTTTTTCAGTAACATGATGAGATTAATGTTCGATTAAAATGACTTATGTGACCCACATGTATACATACGTCAATATATTTCCTTATCAGCACAAAACTAGAATGCACTTATAACCAAAACCAGGTCATTTATAACATAATCAGTGTGGTATTGGGTTATTCTATCTTATTGGGATTTGGTCCACTTTGGGACTTCTTTTGGAATTATCTTTTGCTTGCGTTCCCTTTCGGAATCTTCTGAATTCCATTTTAGAATTTTTGGTAATGGTCCATCTTTGGGACTCTTTTCTGTTCCACTTTGGGAATCTTCTGCTGCACCTTGAAGCTCAAGAGAGACTTCATGTGAGACTTTAGGTCTGTGAGTACCACAATCGAGAAGCTCATGATGCGGTTCGTCATACTGAATTATATTGTATCATTACCCGATTATGTTTAAAGCAATACCACTAGTAGTTCATCAAAAGAGATATTTAAACATGTATAGCAATGGAACTTAACACAAATATCATTATGCTTTAAGTTTGTAAACCATGAACCTATTTGTTCAGTTTTATTGCATGAGCCGTCTCGCACATCAATTAACACTTATCATTCTTTATTATTGAAAATGATGAATCAGACAATACTTAGTGTATCTATCATTTCTCATTTTTGCAAATTAGATTCTTATGACATGATATTTCTTTTCTTTTTCTTTTTCTTTTTCATGCACACACACAATGCATAAACAAAAGACATGAGAAACACTAAATAACAACAACTTATTATATTTTTGGATTTTATATTTTCTAATTTTGTATTTTGTTTTCTGGAAACAAAAATTAACCATGGTTGATTAATCCTATAGATTGAATTAAATATTCAAATCGTCCTGACAAAAAGGATTTTGTGAAAAGATCTGCCAGTTGTTTGTCGGTATGAACTTTAATCAAAATTATTAAACCTTTTTCAGAGTTGTCACTGTGAAAATGATATCGAATTTCGATATGCTTTGTTTTTTAGTGTTGAACAGGATTAGCAGTAATGAACATTGCAGCAGTATTGTCTATGTAAATAGGAGTTTTAAGAAAGTTAAACCCGTAGTCAAGCAATTGATTTTGTAACCACAAAACTTAAGAACATCCCTCAGATGCAGCAATGTACTCTACTTTAGCAGCGGATACAGAAACATTGGTATGCTTTTTTACATTGCCAAGCGACTAGACGAGAACCCAGAAACTGACATCCACATGTGGTTGATTTCCTGTCAAGAGCTCAACCACCAAAGACATTATCAGAATAGCTATATAATTCAAAATTTCCTTCATAAGGATACCATAAACCGAGATTAGGTTTTCCTTTGAGATATCTGAATATACGTTTGACGACGATCAGGTGCGACTCTTTAAGATCTGACTGATATCTAGCACATACAGCATACATGATGTCTGGTCTTGATGCAGTAAGGTACATCAGCGAACCGATCATTGATCTGTAAATTGTTTGATCAACAGATTTGCTTTTTGGATCAGGTTGGATTTTGCACATGATTTCCTTGAAATCTTTGCACATGGACGAACTTGTTGATCCAAAGATGATATCATCCACATAAACTTGAACACACAAAAGATCTTCATTATCCCGCTTCATGAATAAAGTTGGATCAATCTGACCCCTTGTAAAACCATGTTCCAGTAAATGTTTAGATAGCGTCTCATACCAAATCCTTGGAGCTTGATGTAGACCATGTAAAGCTTTGCTTAGTTTGTATACACGATGCGGATATTCAGGGTCTTCAAATCCTAGAGGCTGTCTGACATACATGTCATCGGTAATTGGTACATACAAAAATGCGCCTTTGACATTCATTTGGTACACTTTGAAATTCATGAATGAGGCATATGCTAGAAAAACGCGAATAGCTTCTAGTCGACCGACCAAAGCAAACACTTCTTCATAGTCAATACCTTCTTCTTGAGTGTAACCTTTTGCAACTAGTCTGGCTTTATTTCCCATAGCAATGCCACGTTCATTTGGCTTGTTCTTGTACAACCATCTTGTACCAATAGCATTTTCTCCTTCAGGCAAGTCCACTAATTTCCACACTTCTTGCTTTCTGAACTGAAGTAACTCCTCTTGCATTGCTTCTATCCAGCTTTTATCTTGTAACGCTTCTGAAATGTTTTTCGGTATCACTTGAGAATGAAAACACGAGTAGAGACATATGTTTGCTTATTCGGTCTGACTTCTCATCGTTCTTTGATTCAAAGGACCTATAATCTGAGAGATGGGATGTTTCCTGTGAATACGGTGAGTTGGAATGTCTTCACCTTGTATCTGTGTCTCTAGATTAGATTCATTCAGATTTGGTAGATCTTGTAGGATTGTAGAAGTATGCTGAGTAAAATTAGGAACTTGTTCTGGTGAATTGATGAAGTAGTCGAATGATTCTGGAACAACTTCAACATTCGGATCTGATGATGGTTGATTATGAACATATCCACCATCATTAGGAGAGTTTTGCTGATTTGAAAGATCCGCTTCATTGTTTAATTCTTGAGCTGCTTGAGAAACAGATGGACTTTGTGCTTGACTGGAGGATTCAACATTAGGATCATGAAAAGACATGAATGGATACTCAGAAGTGAGATCAACATGGTCATCATTGTCTGAATCGTCACTGAAAGATCCTAAATCTCCTGGTTTCTTCTTTGATTTTCCAGAAAAATCAAACAAGTTAGATTTGAATGATTTGGATAACGAATCTAAATCAAATAACCATTCGGGACAAAGAGCCACTGACGAAAATGAGTTTTCTAAGAATTTTACATTTATGGTTTCAATAACAACGTTAGTTTGACTGTTGTAAACCCTATAGGCTTTTGAAAAAGATGAATAACCAAGAAAGAAACCATCGTCAGATTTTGACTCAAATTTACTGAGATGATCACTTAGATTCAGAATCGTAACAAGACAACCAAATGCTTTCAAATAAGAAATATTCGGTTTCCTTCCAAACAAAAGCTCATAAGGAGTTTTATTTTTATCCTGAACCAATAGAGTCATGTTTTGTACAAAACATGCAGTAGCGATAGCTTCGTCCCAGAATGTGATAGCGATTTTAGCATCTGCTATCATGGATCTTGCAGCTTCAATAAGTTTCCGATTTTTCCCTTTTGCAACTCCATTTTGCTGGGGAGTTCGAGGAGCACTAAAATGATGCGCAATCCATTTTTCTACACAAAACGAGTCCACATTATCATTTTTAAATTTGGTTCCATTATCACTTCTTAAGATTTTAACTTTTGATTCCTATTGATTTTCAACTTTAAAAATGAATTCTTTTAATAACTCAGCAGTTTCAGATTTTGCATGCAAGAAATAAACCCAAGAAAATCTTGTAAAATCATCAATGATGACTAAACAGTAAGATTTCTTTCCAATGCTTTGAACATTTATTGGTCCGAAAAGATCCATATGAAGCATTTGTAGGGGTTTAGAAATGGAGTGTTCTAGTTTGGACTTAAAAGACATTCGATGCTATTTTCCTTTCAAACATGCTGAGCAGAGATCAGTTGTCGAGAATTTCTTTGATGGGATTCCGACAACATGATTTCCTGACACCAGTTTATTCATGTTTCTGAAATTTGAATGGCCCAGCCGTCTATGCCATAACTGACTCTCATCATTTGATGCATGAGCAATAAGACAAGTTGTTTCGGCATCTGCATCAATCTGAGACATGTCAAGTTTGTACACATCTCTATATCTTGGAGGTTTAACCACAATCCACTCATTGTCAATCTTGAAACATGGTTTGATTATATAGCAAAAAGAATCATCAAATAGAGTTGAATATGATTTGTCACAAATTTGGGAAACACTTAGCAAATTAAATTTCAATTGAGCACAATAGTTGACTTTATTAAAGCTAATTATCCCATTGGACACGGTTCCTTCACCACTGATTTTTCCACTTAGCAAAATACACTTAGATTCAATGAAATATAGTCCAAATACACTTAACAACCAATAACAAAGATCAAATCAACACCACAGAGATAATCAAGCTACAAAGATGGTATAATAAGCTCCTAGCACCTCAGCCGTCACACACACACAATTAGGGATTGATAAAATATGCAAAAGTTGTATTGAAATGAGAAAACATTACAATATATAGATCAGCTATAGGTTCGCTGTTAGATTCGCTGACATCGAATCTATCAAGCGGAACTAATAGCTTTGCCTGGCACAAACAGGTTCGCCCGGTCGATAAAACTAAACTATAAGACAGACTAATCTATGCTTCCGGGCGAATCTATAGATTCGCCCGTAGGTTCGCTAGAACAGAATATATTAAATACATAACAAAACAAATAACACCGACATGCCGGTGAGTCTGACCTATACATGAACTATCAATACTCCCCCTAGGTTGGACCTCACCTGGGGAAGTCTTCTATTTCAGCTCTGTCTTTTTCGGCTTTAAAAATGCTCAATGAATGCTCTAGCCCTCGATTCGATCCCGGCCAATGGATTAGTCACGTCTTCTGATCCGGCCTCATCAATATCATCCAAGTCCACAAACAAATCAACAAATAGTGCATCGGTGACTTCAGCATCAGGCAAATCAGTAACAGAAGTTTCCGCCTGTACATCTTCAGTCTGTTCCTCACGGATCACATTCACTTCAACCTCTGCCGGCTTCTCAAACATTTTCTCAATTGATTTATCTAACTGTTTGGATAGATCATCCATATCCATTCTCTGCTCATCAGTCCTTCTCAGACTCTCATTAACCTTCCTTAACTCAGCACGAACTCCTCGGGCTTTATTTGCAACTTTGACGAACAAGTTGGCTTCAGTTCTCGTATCATCTCCTGCCCCGTGCTTTATATCATTCTCACATAAAATCTTCAGATCTTCATCACAAAAGGAAAAGATCTCCATTGGGTCAAACAATCGGATTTATGGACGATCTTCTCCTTTCAATCTGATAACAGCTTCACCGGTGCTATTATCATAAAACCATTTCAGAAAGTCTTGAAATCTGGGTGGCTGAGTATCAGGAACTCTGACCCGATTCATGGTCTTTGGAGCATCTAACTTCAGCACCACCTTTCCCTTCCACGAAACCCAGTGCTTATGTTTCTTCTGCCTCATCCTTTTCGGCTTTTGATACCCAAAATCAATAAAGTTGTTTTCAGCAGCCTTTCTGATTGAGACTTCGAAAGCACAAGCTCTGCCACTATTCTCCTTGCCCAGTAGAGGGAGTTCAGCCAACCTTCGCAAATCCCATCTCGGTAAAGTAGCAAAATACTTTCGATTCTTGATGTAACTTATATCTCCACCTCTCCTTTTAATCATATACGCATCCACCTGAGAGTTGTATTTCCACGCAATTACCTGCCTATCCAATTGCGAGGTATTCGGTTCGTCCAGGTGTTGAAAGATAGGGACTTCGGGAATGACTGCAACATCTTTCTTGAACCATTCGGATTTGTCAAGATCGATGTGTTCGAATAAGTAAGTAACATCCCTATCTTCAACATTATATTTTTCAGGCTCATCTTCCGGATCATCATCAATTTCTTCAACGTTCCCAGAACTAACAACAACCTCCGGCCCAGTAAACACATTCAGGTCAATCCCCATATCCTCATCGAATACCCCTTCACCAACTTTCTTTTTATCCTCAGCCCCAAACACAGATTGCATTAACGGATACTTTGCAACATCCGTTAAGCTATTCAGCTCCTGCTCAGACATCGCTGGATCAGATTCATCTTTCTCCTTCCAACTATTTAACTCTTTGAAGATCTGAACGATTAGACTTTGTTGGTCTCTGATCATCCTTCCCATTTTAGTAATAACAATCTCCTTCTGTTTATCCTTCTCCTCTAATTCAGCATATTTCCCTTTCAAATCTTTTAACTCAGACCTCAACCCAGTAATAGATTCAGCAGATGTAACCGGAATCTCATGTTTGTGTTTCGTTCTCCTTTCCGATTCAACAGATGCAACACCTTTTTTCTTTGACCCCTTTTTCTTACCAGCATCTATCTCAGCCTGCACCTCATCAATTTCCCAATCCAACGAGTAATCTTTTTCTTTAGCATAATGTTTCCTTTTTCTCAACTGCTTCACAATAACCTCCACATTCTCACCTCCTCTTTTCCTTTCAATCTCCATCAATCTCTGGATATGTACCCATCTGTCAGCTGGGTACATGTTATCCCATAAGTAAGATATTCTTCCTACACAATCTGATCATAACGATTTGCAGTCACCAAAGATCCTTGAATGCATCGACCAGATCTTTAAAGTATCACCAATAACAGGAAAATCAGGCCTTTTGTCGTCTAGGATAATCTGTACAAATCGTGGATACAAAAGCCATTTATCCCTTTTTCCAGCGTGAATGTTTTCTAGCATATAGTTGAAAATCAACTTAGCTAGATTTGCCTTTTGCCCCTTGCAGAATAAAACCATAGCTCTAGCCCAATCAAGATTTAGACCATCTGTTCCTCCCTTCCTATGATCAAGGCACATAATGAAAACGTGAGAAATGTATCTCCACTCCTTGATCAAATAGGATTTAACAAACTCCATCTTCTTCTCCCCCGGCATCGGTCCCTCATAACAAGCGGTCCGTAAAGCACCATATACCTCCTCGGCCGTCATCTTGACTTCATCTCCCACATCACCTTCTAACCTTAAAATCCTAGCCAGATCGGCTTCAGTGAAGGCAATGTCGTGACCATTAACCTTAGAACATATCCGTGATGGCTGTAAAGAAACATTCATCACGGCTGTCCTCCAAAAATCTCGGATGTGTAACTCGTATATGGTCGGCGAGTGTGATATGGCATAATGAATCTGAGAAGATTTAAACCATCTGAGGCCTTCTCATGATTTTCGTCTAGTACCGCGCACATGTTATGCTTCTTCTCGAAGAATAACGTAGACATAATGCCTGAAACACAAAACGGAAGTTGATCAGAAACTTAAATTTTAAAACAGACTATAGATTCACTGACATTATCAGGTTTGCTGAACAGGTGAACCTGAGATTTGGCACCAGAACCTATAGATTCACTGACATGAAAATTTGACATGACGCCGAGCGAATGTATAGGTTGCTAGAAACAGTCGGGCGAATCTATGCTAACGCACGGGCGGCGTAACAGCATAGGTTCGCTCAAAAGTTTTGAACTTTCGTTCAGGTTCGCCAGACGAACACTAGGTTCGCTGGAACCCTAGAATTTGAAAAACGGCCCGAATCACAGACGAAAAACCATTAATCATATAATCAAACACCAATCAAGCCATACAATCATAAGACGAACACATTAATTTTGTTAAACAATTTAGCACATAACAATTTAATCATCAACACAGATTTAAATGAGTCGAGTGGATTTGATACGACAAAATAGACAGTTAATCGAATGAAATTTGTGTTAAGATGAAAGCGTTTTCATACCAGAATGAAACAAGAACGGTTCAATTGAAAATGAAAGTAGTGAGTGAGAATCGAGCTTGAGATCCTTTTTGAAAACGACTCGGTAACAGTGACAGCGAACTTGTGAAATGGTTTCGCAAACGACACACATATATACAGACACAGGTTCGCTGGTAATGTAAAATGGCGAACTTCAGATTCGCTCGGAGCTTAAGGTCAAGAGAAGACACGGTGACATAAATAAGTTCCGGGCGAACCTGTAGATTCGCTAATAGATTCGCTGGGATGCAAAATAAAAAAAAATATATTTTTGGTTTTTCTTAAATTTTAATCCCTTTACGAATCCATGAAAACGCCCCACGATTTCAACGCTCCGGAAACAAAAACTTAAATGAAAAATAAAGACATAAAATGAAGAAGGAAAATGGAAGAAAAACTAGAATTTAAAACTAAAGAAGGATATATATAAATTTTTCTTCACGTTTTTCGAGCAGAATCCAGAAAATCATAGATTGGCGGGATTGCAGATATGTTTGTCCATTTAAACCCATGCCTTAGTCCTTTCAACAAGAGATCAACAGCTTCATTTATCATGTTTAGGTTTTATTGAAGAAGCTCAGGCAACTCGGTCCCCACAAACATCTAGGTAAAAAGATCTTGTCCTATCATCAGGGTTTATTGAGTAATAAGATTGACTTTGCTTGAATTTCTTGGATCAAATCTTGAATATTCATCAATTCATGAGCCTCTTTTTACTTTCTGCAATTTTTTGCATTTTTGGGAGTGGAGCTTGTCAACAATGATTCTTTTGAACATATTGCGACTTATTATTTGGGAAACTCAAATGGTTAGAGCTCCAGGTCTATACTGACGTATAACAGAGGAGATAAACATTTGAGCATGCTCGGTGAATCTTCAGGTCTATACCGACGTATAACAGAGAAGATCCACCAACTCCAGGTCAATACTTCCGTATAGCAGAGGAGTTAAGCACTTTGACTGAATACTTTCTGAGGAATTAACAAGTAGCTCACTCAGAGGCTTTTCTGAAGAGCAACACTAGCAGCTTTTTATTTTGTTTTGCTAACTAGAAACTCAATTCAGGGCTAGGGTGTGGGTGATTTAGGATATTTCAGGGAAATCAATGCAAAGATTTGACGCTCTCAACCCATTTTTGACAGGACGTGTATCTTTGTGCAGACCAATCATGTCAAGGAGATAATCCTTATTGCCGAGTTCTTGAACTTTATGTTTGGCTGCACAATCACTGTTTACTTTGCTTTCGGGCTGAGCCTATCTAACATATCCCAAACACAATACTTCTGACCTCCTTCAACGTCTCTTCAACATCATTTTAAACGGGGATCCTGAAATAGCAAAATTTGAAAAACTATAAGTAGTTAATCTTTAATATCTCCCCCAAAATTTCTATATGATAGCTATCTAATAAGAAATTTTTGTTTTTCGGATTTTCTTAATATATATATACAGAAAAAAAAGACAACAACTGAAATAAAATAAAATAACTAAAAAGAAGGAGCGAAGAAATATGTGACACCCGGATTCTCAAGGAAGAAAATGAAAAAGATATTTACATATTTACAAAGCCATTTTACATAGAAAAAGGTTTTCAAAATGATATCAATCCCAGCATAGAAATCAGTTCATAAAAACGTGGTTTGTCAAAAGTTTTTGTGAAAAGATCTGCTTTTTGCTTTCGTGTTTCAATAGGAATAATATCAATGAACCCCTTTTCCTGAGCGTCTCGGATGGCGTGAATTCTTGTTTCGATGTGCTTGGTGCGTTGGCAATTCCAACAACGGCTTCATTGTCACAAAAGAGTGGTGTATGAAGGAAGTTGATGCCGTAATCCATCATCTGGTGCTGAATCCAGAGCACTTGGCAACAGCAGCTTGAAGCAGCAATGTATTCGGCTTCTCCTGTGGACATGGAGACAGTTGTTTGCTTCTTGCTTTGCCAGGAAACAAGACATTCGCCAAGATATTGACATCCACCAGTGACTGATTTTCGGTTTATCCTGCAACAAGCATGATCACTATTAGAAAAAGCATGTAAATCAAAGTTCCCACCTTTTGGGTACCAAAGTCCCAAACGAGAGGAACCCTTAAGGTAACGAAAAATGCGTTTAACAGCTTTCTCATGTGATTCTTTTGGATTGGCCTGGAAACGAGCACAGTAGCACACAGCAAATGTAATATCTGGTCGCTGGCAGTCAGATACATGAGAGATCCGATCATCGAGCTGTACCGATGAGCATCCACAGGATTCCCATTATCATTCGAAGTAAGGCATGTTTGAGCGGTGAAGGGAATTAGTTCAGGAGAAGAATCATCCATGCCAAACTTTGTGAGAATTTCTTTGATGTACTTCTCTTGGTGGATAAGGATTCCATCAGGCTTCTGTTCCACTTGCAGCCCCAAGAAGAAACACATCTCCCCCATGATAGTCATTTCAAAACGATCCATCATCACTTTCTCAAACTCTCTACACAGCCCTTCATTTGTCGAACCGAAGATAATGTCGTCTACATACACTTGAACAATCAGCAGCTCACCATTAACCTCCTTCTTGAATAATGTCATATCTATTGTCCCACGAGAGAAAACTTTGCTGAGCAGATACTGTGTCAGAGTTTCGTACCAGATTCGTGGAGCTTGATGCAACTCATACAGGGATTTATCAAGCTTGTACACCTTTGAAGGAAAATTAGGATCCTTGAAACCCGGTGGTTGACATACGTAGATCTCCTCATCGATATCTCCATATAGAAATGCACATTTAACGTCCATCTGATAGACTTTAAAGTCTTTGTTAGCAGCATGTGCAAGAAAGATTCTAATGGCTTCAAGACGAGCAACTGGGGCAAAAACTTCAGTGTAGTCAATCCCCTCCTCTTGAGCAAATCCTTGAACAACCAATCTCGCCTTGTTTCTGATAACAACACCGCAATCATCTGGCTTGTTTCGGAAGACCGACTTAGTGCCGATGGGGCACTTATTAGGAAGAAGATCAACAAGTTCCCAAACTTTCAGCTTCCTAAAGTGTTGTAATTCCATTTGCATGGCATCAACCCAACTAGGATCTTCAAGTGCTTGTTTATAATTCTTCGGAATGACTTGTGATAAGAAAGCAGCATAGAGACACTCAATAATCAAACCACTCTGACTTCGAGTTCTCACACCATCAGTGATTGATCCTATGATATAATCATGAGGATGATCTTTCAAAGTTTTGAAGTTTGTGTTGAGAAGCATTGGGTTGGATTGTGATGAGGATGCTTGATTAGATGGTTGGGATGGAACATTTGAAGTTGGAGGAATTTCTTCGGTAGAAGAGGTTGGGATGGAAGTGGATGATGATGGAATATCTAATGGAGGAATGGAAGAAGTTTGGGGTGGCGGAGGTGGAGGAATGTCAAATGAGGTTGGCGGTAATTGAGTGACCGAAGGTTGTGGTGGTGAAGGTGGTTGAGGTTGATGGTTAATAATTGTAACTGGAGTATGAGGAATTATGTCATCATCGTCAGAGTTAGGAAGATTAAATGATTTGAAAACAGTGGTAGTATCGTAAAACCATGCGGGCTCACAACCAATACTTGTGGAGTTCGATTCTTGCCCATCAACATAATAGGACTCTTGCACAATCCGCGTTCGCTTGTTGTAAACACGATACGCTTTTTGTGTGTCCGACTATCCCACAAAGAAGCATTCATCTAAAACAGGACCAAACTTCATTTTCTGATCTTGAGTATTCAACAGAGTACAAGAACATCCAAAGGGGCGCAGAAAATCGATCAACGGCTTAATCCCACGAAACAGCTGGTATGATGTCTTCATCTTGTCTTTGACAATCAGTACCCGATTCAGAACATAAGCAGCACAATTAACTGCCTCTGCCCAGAAGATAATTAGAAGCTTTGACTCGATCAGCATAGTTCTAGCAGCCTCCACAAGAGTTCGATTCTTCCTTTCAGCAAGACCATTTTGTTGTGGTGTTCGTGCGGCGCTGAACTGTCTGAGAATACCCCGCTGTTCACAGAATGAATTAAAGATATGGTTTCTAAATTTCATTCCATTGTCGCTTCTGATGGCTTGAACCTTTCGCTTTCCAAGAACCTCAATTTGAGGAATCAGCTTCATTAGCTCTTCAGCAGTCTCACTCTTGTTTGCCAGGAATCTCACCCAGGTGTACCTAGAGTAATCATTTGTGACAACCAAGCAATAAGATTTCTTAGCAATAGATTTGACACTTATTAGACCAAATAAGTCAGTATGTAACAATTCGAAGGGTTGTGAGATAGAATTTTCAATTTTGAGTTTATGTGGCTTTTTGTGCTGCTTTCCTTTAGCACAAGCCATGCATTTCTCTACCACAGAAAAGTCTTTGAGTGGTAGACCCCTGACCAAATTGTTCTTAACCAACTTATTTAGTATTTTAAAATTAATGTGCCCTAAACGTCTATGCCATTGAAAAGATTCAGAAGATGAAGCTTTAGATAGAAGACAAGTCACGTTAGAAGTTGATTCTTTTGATCCCATATTCACCATATATGTATCATTTCCTCTTGGAGCTCGCATGATCACCAAAATCTTCGGGAATAGGAAACTTTGGCTTCAAGAACAAACATTCGTTTGGAAGAAACAACACAGGGATATTCTTATCACAGATTTGTGATACACTAAGAAGATTGAATGCCAATTCAGGAACATAGTTAACATCTTCCAAGGTTAGTGAACCATTCGAGACTTCTCCTTGACCAATCATCTTACCACACTTCTTTTCTCCCGCAGAAGCAACGTATCCACCATTAATAATCCGATAATTTGTCAGCAGATCCTTCAACCCAGTCATATGTCTGGAACATCCACTATCAATGTGCCAATGACTATTTACAACGGCGCTTGAGTGTTCCTGACATATTTCAAAATAGAAATTCTACTTTTGAAATTGGGACCCAAGCCTTAGTGTACTTTGGTCGCTGAACAGAAGAAGATTTACAGAAAAAATTATTTACAAACGTATTCATTGTCTTTCCAAAAGATTTCTGCCTTGAACTATTTGTAACTAACTCAGGATATTGCTTGACAGTATGATCATCATTTCCACATTTAAAGCAATGAGATTTCAAACCTACTTTGGAAACTTTAGAAACAAGAATTCTATCTATATCAATTTCCTCATCACAATCGGATAACTGAGAATTACAATCACTGTAAGAGTCATAAGGCTTTTTTGATTTACCTGTTGTGACAGTTTCCTTTTCAGATTCAGATTTAGGTTTATCAATGTGATTCATGAATGAGAAAGATGATTCCCTTTCTTTAGGTTTTGAAATCCTCACAGGTGTGAAAGATGGAATTTGATGAGAAAAGAACTTTTGAAAACAATTGTTTTGGTTTGACTTTCAGAGACATGACCTGAAAGTTCATCTTTGTCATTTACACAAACATTTTCAATCACATCATCATTCAACACATGAATGTTTGAAGTAGAGCATCCTAAATTACTATTACAAATAAAATTTTCTGAATGTAACACATGACCAGAAACAAAATTAATTAATCTACTGTTATCAACAGACTTCTTTGAATCAGAATTAGGACAATTAGAACTGCTAGAACAACTAAGGCCACTACTCCCACCATAAGCATAATCCTCTCGAACCTCTTTGAGATTTACTCCACTTAAACCTACAATAGAGCTGTTAGTATCATTCTGTATAATCTCTTGTATCAACTCATTCGAAGGGTGAGGAATGGGTGTAGGAGAGTAACAGAAGGTACTAGGTGGAGGGTACACTTGTGCATTATTGTTATAACCCAAACCGGTCTTAACTCTGGCCCCCCGTTGTTTCTTACAAAGATCCTCCCTTTTCATACTTGAAATCGTCCATTGTTCCAATTTGTTTTTGACTTTTCTGGTCTCAAACTCAGCAAGAGTGACTTGCTCAGTCAAATAGTTTATTTCACAGTTCTTTTCCAAAAGAGATCTTTTCAAATGTTCATTTTCTTTTAAAGCCTCTCTTAATTTAACAAAAAAATTTTGATTCATTCTCTTTAAGCTCTTTGTTAGTTTTCTTCAACTTGTTTTCATTTGACATTAATAATTTATTAGCTTTGTATATGCCAATCAAACGAATTTTGTATGCAGATGAACACATATCTTCAATAACTTCATAAGGAAGACCAATTACCAGTTTTTCAGCAGCAAGAGCACGATCACACTAGCAATAAGGGGTGCTTCTCTTGAACTCATCCACAACTTCAAGCTTGGCCTTTTCAATCACCGCTTCCATGTTCAGCTTTGACTCTTCATCATTCTTCATCTCATTAACAACAGCTTCACACACAAACCCAGAATGAATTATCTCTTCCTGACCCAGATGTCCTTGAGCAATAACATCTGTTTGAACCTCAGTTGTAACACCAGCTTCACAATCCATACCATCTTGAACTTCTTCATCCCTTGCCTCTTTCAACTCATCAACCTCATACTTTGCAACCTTACTCAAACCTTTTTCTTCTTCAATCAATTCAACCTTTGACTCAGCAGCTTCTTCGGAGTTCTCACCATTTTCACCATAAAATTCTTTGAAAGGATCAAAGCAATTAATATAGTTATCATCAAGAGCAGCCTCCTTAACAGTCTCAGCAACCAAAGCATGATTAATTTCTTCCTTTGTTTCTTCAATCTCTGCACTCCAATCAAAGTTGGTGAGCAGTGCCGTTTCCTTTCTCGGTTTAACTTCCTCAGCTCTTTCTTGAATTGGAATGGTTTTAGAATTTCCAGAATTCACAGGTTCAGTAACGATTGGTAAAGGGCATTCCCTCTTGAAGTGTCCCAATTGCTTGCAGTTGTAACACCTCAACTTTCCTTTATCATACCTAAGTTTGTTGTTCTGACCCTGATTCCCAAAATTCTTCCAACCTGTTCTTTCAATAAATCTTCTAGCACGAAGATTGAGCATTGCCATTTGCCATTGAATGTCAGTTTCTTCAAGATCATCAGGATCCACCTGATACATATCTTCAACAGTCATCCCTTTTCCTTTCAATTCACCTACAACCAGAGCTTCATAACTATGAACAAATATCCCAAACAAAGCCATTGTGTCAGATGGAATCTGAGTAGTGACAGATGCATTTGAACCAGAACCAGCATTTGTAGAAGCACCAACAAATTTAACGGACCCAAGACTTGGTGATCCTCCAGATACAGCACCGTAGATATGAGAGTTTGCAGCGGATGTAATTAGTGCAGCATTCTGAGGAGGGATATTTGGAACCATCATGGACTGATTGTATTCTCTTCTCTTCACATCAAGATCAAATGACTTCAGCTTGTTTATCATGTCTATCAGTTTAAAGTCATGAAAGTTTCTCTCTTGTTTCAACAATTTGATCTGAAGACTCCACTGAGGCGGAAGTGAATCTAAAATCTTTGTGACTTGCTCTTAATTTCCCAGTTTCTCATCATACTTTTTCAGATTGCTTGATATACAGACAGAAAATGGTTGGTTATATCAGTCAAACTTTCTTGCTTATACCCCACAAATGAATTGAACTCTATCTCAGCTTGAGCTTTTCTGTCCAACTTCAAATCCTCATTACCATCATAGAACTCACACAACACATCATACAAGCTTTTAGCAGTTGTGTGTTCAGCATATCTGTTGTAAATATCTTGATGTAAACAGAGTATCAAAGCTCCAAGGGCCTTCTTATCACGATCAAGTAACTTGATATCACCTTCAGTATAGGTACTTGGATCAGTGTTTGGTGAAGTAACAGTTCCTTCAACTTTCTTTGGCACATGAGGACCATTAAAAATTGACTCCCACTGATTATAATCAGTATAGTAGAAAAACGCCTTCAAACATCGCTTTCAATCCTCAAAATTTTCACCACTTACAAGCCTCGGTGGCCTGTTTGGTTGAACACTCTCCAGATCATTCATGTTTATGGTTGATGTAGTCATAATCACAAACATATTTTAGTTTCGCTGGCAACAGATTCGCTTAGTAGATTCGCTCGGCAGACTATAGTTTCGCTCGACAAAGAGCACAGATTCGCTGGACAGATTCGCCCGACAGAACAAAGATTTGTCCACAAATAGGTTCGGCAGCAAGTTCGCTTGCACACAGAACCAAACAGGTGAACTTTCGTTCAATAATATGACAGGTTCGCTGATCAGAAGCAGTAAATTCCAAATCACAAAAATACAGTAGATTCGCTGGAAGAACAGTAGGTTCGCTGGATGAACATCTAGATTCGCTGACTTACGGGAAAAACAGTTTCAGTCCAAAATAAACCAAAACAGCCTCAAAACACAACCAATTTAAGATCCGTTTGTTTCTATAGCTTCCTATTACCAAATATGACAAACCCAAAGCAAATTCCAACACAGAAACACAATAAACAGTCCCGAAATGAATCAAACAGTGTTTTGACACAAAACCCCAAAAACTTCACAAAAATCTCAATGATCAAACAATCAAGAGCACTAAGGCTCTGATACCATATTGTTGGTCCATCAGATCGAGATTTCAGTGCGATAATGATTAATAAACAGCAAAACACACTTAGATTCAATGAAATATAATCCAAATACACTTAACAACCAATAACAAAGATCAAATCAACACCACAGAGATAATCAAGCTACAAAGATGGTATAATAAGCTCCTAGCACCTCAGCCGTCACACACACACAATTAGGGTTTGATAAAATATGCAAAAGTTGTATTGAAATGAGAAAACATTACAATATATAGATCAGCTATAGGTTCTCTGATAGATTCGCTGACAGCGAATCTATCAAGCGGAACTAATAGCTTCGCCGGGCACAAACAGGTTCGCCCGGTCGACAAAACTAAACTATAAGACAAACTAATCTATGCTTCCCTAGAACATAATATATTAAATACATAACAAAACAAATAACACCGACATGCCGGTGAGTCCGACCTATACATGAACTATCACCATTTTTCTACTTGTGGCATACCTGTCGTATAATACAAGAAGAAACAGCAGCAAGTCAGTCTTTTTTTTTTTGTGTTCTTGAGACCGAAGAAAAGAAGAAGTGTGTGTGTGTGCGTTCTGAAGAGAGAAAGAAGAAGAAGAAGAGATAGAGTTGTTGATTGTGTTTGAGGTTTGACATCTGAAACAAGAAACAGCAGCAGGATCGTTTGTTCTTGTTGTGCTTTATGTGTGTGTGTTAATGTTGTTAAGATGCAGATGCTTGTTTGTGTGTGTTTGTAATCGAGAGTGAGGCTGCACTTGTTTTGCTCTTGTGTGAGTGTGTGTTTGAAGAAGAGAAAGGAGTGTGACGAGAGAGAGACATGAGACTGTGAATGTGTTTGTGTGTGTGATGTTGTGTTTGAAGTGAATGAAAGAGGAAGAGGAGTGTGTTCATGTGAAAGAGCAGGAGAGAAGAATTGGTGTTCATGTGTGTTGTTTGAATGAACGAGAGAGAGAAAGAACCAGATAATGTTATGTTGAAGTGTTGTTGTTGATATTTGGCGGCTGAAGTTTGTGTTGTTGTTGGGAAGGGTTTATTGTTTAATATATTAGGGTTTGAAGTTTTCAAATATGAATTGGAAGAAATAAAAGAAAATGATGGACTGGTCTACAATTTTTATCAAAGAGAATTGGACCATAAAGTATTAAAATTTGAATGGTTAATCATACTTCATAAAAAAAGCACGGTCCTTGTTGTGTTGGGTTTGAGTTTATTCTTACATAATTTGAGGTTGGATAATATTTTACTTTAATTTAAATTTGAACCAACATTTGTCTTGATTAAAGAATTAGACTGGTGATAGATATTCTGTTAAATGTAAGTTTAAAACAAAAAAAAAACAATCTAGGAAAAGTTTTTGGCCGGGAGTTTGCGTTTTAAATTTTCGGGCCAAAGTTTTGTCAGTTGAGACTAATTTTTTGTCAGTTGGTGTCAACTTGTTTTTGTCAAATTTTTGTCAACTGAGTTGAAAACATCTTCTTTGGCCGGGTTATTAATATTGTTCTTCTTTGGGCCAAAGTTCTGTCAGTTGAGTTCAAAATTTTTGTTTCGAGTATTCGTCAAGTTTATTAAAGAAATGCGTTAATTGGCCGGGTATTATTATTGTTAATCTTTGGGCCAAAGTTTTGTCAGTTGAGACCAAAATATTTTTGTCAAAATGGCCCGGTATTATTATTCTTATTCTTTGGGCTTAATTTTGGTCAGTTGAGAGGAAAATATTTTTGTTTGTTGGCCGGGTAATTTAAATTTTTTTTTCTTTGGGCCGAGTTGTTTGAACCGAAAGTTTCTTTGGGGTGTTTCAGTGAAACGAAAAAGTAATTTTCCCGGGGGAGAAATATTATTAATTTTTGGGAAAATTATTTTTGGGAAAATTATTTTTGAGAAAATTAATTATTTTTGAAACAATATTCTTTTTCAAGAGCGGGATTTAATTGCGAAATTTTTCAAATTTAAAAAAATGGCTTATGCAGAACTTTTTAACTCCTTTAAATCTGATGATCTCACAATGGCACAAAGCCGGTTTGATAATTTTGCAGTTTTAAAGAATGAAAGGATGCCCGTGGTTCTCGATCGATTTGTGATGGTGGCAAGTAACCTGAAGAAGCATGATCCTGAACTCACAAATTATGAACAAATTCAAAGGCTTTTTGAATCTCTTCCACCAGAATGGAGTTTTCATGTTAAAAATCTTAAGAAAGAGAAAATGTTTTCAGATTACAATCTGTTGGATGTGATCGACAAGTTGAAATCTTTTGAGTTGGATATTAAAAGAAAGGAATTTTTTGAAGCAATGATCCAACCACAAACCAACACACTGAATGTTGATCTCATTTCATCTATGATTAGCAAATCTGATTACAAACCGTTTACGATGATGGAAAAATTGAAATCGATGGTAACCGATTCCGATTCGCCTGCTGAAATCAAGGAGACTGTGAAAGAAAATAAGTTGCAGGTTAGTTATGATGATGAAATGGAAGAAGATGATTTAAAATGGCAAATAAAATCATTAACTGTGAGAGCACGTCTGCTTATGTAGAGGACTGGGAGAAATGTGTGTAATGATGATAAGATTGAGATTGGAGAGGTTCAGAGTCAAATCAATTATTCTTTAATGACAAAGATTGTGGATGTTCAAAAAATGAAGAGTAAATGTGAAGAGGAATGTGAAGAAAGTTTGAAAGATGCTGAAGGCAAAGGAAGAGGAACACAACAGAAACACAAGGGTATGCAACTGCGATAAAGCCCTTGCTGTTGAAAAAGTCAGTATGGGACTTCCTTATGAGACAGTTCAAGACATGTGTTCATCTGCATGCAGAGTTCGTCTTTTTGGTGTGTATAAAGCTAATAGACTTTTGTTAACAAATCAAGCTGAATTAACCACCATAAATACAGAACTTAAAAAGAATGAAGTTTCTTTTTCGATAAAACTCAATGAAGCTTTGGCTGAAATTGATCTTTTGAAAAGAAATCTTTATGAAAGAAACATCGAAATAAATCTTTTAAGTGAAAGACTCATATTAGCACAGTTTGAATCCACAAAACTTCAAACCAAACTTGACAAGTGGTCTGTTACTAGTATGAAAATGAATGAACTTGCTTCAAAACAAAGGGGGGCTAGGGTAAAAGATGGGGTTGGGTATGACACAGATGCTCAGACGGTTTTTCCGCCTCCATTCACTTTATGTTATTCACCTACACCAAAACCCCATCCTAAAAATGATTTGTTTGAACAAGAATCTAACAGTTTGCATGCAGGTTTAGAGGGAGTTAATCTGAAGGAGGTGCGAGATGATTATGATTCTTCGACTGGTATGGGATATAGTAAAATGGGTACTGACAGTTAAGCTAATGACTGCTCGGTTCCTGTTGTTTCTAATCCTGTAACGGTTGTTACTTCTAACTTCTTTGATAAGTTTAAAGCAGGTGAAATTCCTACGTTTGAGCCTATCAAGAGTGAGAAGGAAGAGATAATTCAGGAATCACTTAATCATCAAGCTGCAACTACATCAACACACTCAATTCCCATCAATCAATATCCGTTGGAAGCAGAGGTACTTATTGAAGACTGGACAAGTTCAGATGATGAATCAAAGACAAAGGAGAGTCTCGGAGATTCAAAGATCAAGATGTCATCTGCAACTGTCAAATCTGAAATGCTTCCAAAACCTGAATCAAGTCAAATCAGGATCTCATTTCCAGCTGCAAGACAAGTCAGTCTTCCATCCAGAGCTCAAAAGAAGAAGACTTCACCTCTGTCCATCATATCTCAAGTTTGTAAAAGACTTGAGAACAAGCAAGTGAAGGATCTCATCTCCCATCCAATAACCCACAACTCAACAAAAGAAGTCACAAGTTTGTTCCTCTTTCACTGCTCAACATAAGAAGCCACAAGTCTCTCAACAAGTTGCATCAAGCTCAAAGAAAGCCCCACCCCCACCTACTTCACACGGGCCAGTCAAGCATCAAAAGCCATTCAAGGCTTGCTTCAAATGTGGAAAAGGATGATCATGTGCTCAAGAAATGCCCAAAGGGACATGCTTCGGACGGTAAATGCAAAACAAATTGCTTCTCCGGATCAGAGTCCAGAAAGAATCCTCCACATGGTAAAGGTAAACAGGTTTGTTTATTTTATTTTCAAGTTAATAATCATACATCTTTGAGTGGTCGGATGACGAACATTCCATCCCTACCTTCTCATGTGAAGCCGGTTTCACATGAGTCAAAGATAAATGTGACAAAAGAACCAAAACTAAAATCTTTTTTCTCAGGACTTAAACAGAAAATGATTTCCAAATTTAATTACTTCAAATCGAACATGTTTGAACCTTAACAAATTTGGCAAATTAAAAAGAAAGAGGAAAAAATAAGTGATACAAGAAAAGGTTGTGTGCATAGACAGGTGTGTTACACTGATGAAAATGGAACGCCCAGGACTACGATGGCCTGGGTTCCCCTTTCTAACTAATCTGTTGATGAGTGCAGGAACATTTCAGGAGGAATATTAGTAATCCGGTTTACTGACAGAAAATGTTCCTTATTCAAATTTGAGGCGGAACAAACAGGTCATGGTTTTGGTATCTTATCCACATTCTGGATCTTTCCTTGATTTTCACATATCGATTTTCACAGCCACTGCATTTTTCTTGATAACTCATTTATAATATTTTGATAGGGTAATATGGAAGGCGTATATATTGTAGATAGTTAAAAAAAAATTATTGGGGGAGTCTAACTTTTTACTTGTACTTTTGATCAAGTTTTCACATTCCTTTGAGGCGCTCTTGTGTCTTTTGAAAATTTCAATTTTGTTCTGAAATAGAAATTTTGAGGGAGTAATATCTCAAATGAAATGTACTGAATATCATTAGTCAAAATTCCTTTCTGTGTAAATATTTTGTGTCTTTTGAAGGTTTCAGGTTTGTATGGAAAGCATCTGAAGGAGGATATTGATTTGTGTGATGATGTGTCAATAGGCTCAGCTCGAATACAAGTAAACAACAAATCTGTGATCAAACTAAAATTCACAAAGAACTCGGTGATGAGGAGCATTTTCACAGACACTTGGTCTGCACAAAGTGAAAAGTTTTGACAAAAATGGACTGAGAGTATTTGTTTCGTGCTTGATTGTTTTCCCGAATCACCCTTAGCCGCAGCCCTGAATGACGCTTCTCGTTAGCTCTTCAGAATTTTTTGTTCTCGTGTTAATCTCCTCTGCTATGCGGAAGCATTGACCTGGAGTGATGATCTTCTCTGTTATATGTAAATATAGACCTGAAGCTCTCATCAGCACGTACAAATAATCATCTCCTCTGTTATACGTCAGTATAGACCTGGAGCTCTGGTCATCTGTAAAACCCTTATAAAAGCTTTGCTCTAAAATGTTTATACATCAAGTTAATTGCTTGATATCTAACTTACACTCCACTTCACTCCCGAAATACATTTTCCTTGATCACTTGATCTGGGTCTATGTTCCTTACAATTACAAGAATCTTGCTGAATCATCTAAACTCAATATGTCCTGAGGTCAAAACAAGTCACTTTGCTGAATGTCTGAGGAAACCAAGTTGCCCGAGCTTCTTTAAATCGAACCAAAACATGATAAGATCGTCACAGGTTGTTTGTTGAAAGGAACAAGGCATGGGTTTAAATGGACAAACATATTGACAATCTAGCCAAGTCTTTGTTTCACCGGATGGTTGCTCGAAACGCATTATCTGATATTCTTCATGAATGTTTTTATTTTTATTTTATTTTATGTTTGGGTTCTTGTGTCTTGTTGGTCGGGTGTACCTTTTGGGATGTGTTCTCCTTGTCTAAAATATTTGTGATCTTGTCGGACTCGTCCTCTCATTTTTGATTTTTTAATTCCAAAACAATTACTTAAAAAAAATCCAAAAAAAAAATCCAAAAAGATTTTCATTTCAAATTATTTTCAAGTCTTCCATATTATGCTATTAAAATTTTATCATTTGCACATGCATTTCACGGGAAATTGCACACACAAACGGACACGGGTTCGCTTGTTTTCATACACAGATAAACACGGGTTTATTTATGTTAAATGAAATGATCTAATGAGAAATATCGAGATTTTGTTTGTGATTGTGTTACAGATATTTGCTACAAATGATGGCCGATCATCAGTTTAGCAAAGCACCTGACCAGAGAACCTGATCCTCATAGTTTGCAGAAGATATTGAGCTAGGAATCCTCCTCTTACATCTTCTGAAGCACTCAAGAAAAAATAGTTCGAAAGCCGTTCCAGATCTTATGCACAGAAAATGGGGGAGCATACAATATGGGGGAACTTGTGAGATTAATGATCTTCAACAACATAATTTGACAAGCATCAGTCTTGGGGGAGTTTTGTTGGATCAAAAATTAAGACTGAAGCTTACCAAATTGAAGATCCAATTGTTTTTGACTTATCGGTGCTGAACTCGATGCAAGAAGTTGATAATAATAGACTATGGGGGAGTATTGTTGGACCTGAAGTTTAGTCTAATATTATCAACACAGTCAAAGTCAACAAAGGTCAACGTCTGGTAAAAGTCAACATAAAAGTCAAATGGCGCGTTAGAGATGAAGAACCGAGTCAAGACGTTGAAGTTGTTTTATATCTAGGATCGTTAATGTAATAAATATATTTTGTGTCAACAAAATATATTTAATCTAGTTTTTGACATATTTTAGTTTTTTATTTGTATTATTTTAATTGTCATGTTTTAGTCTAAGTATAGGGCCCTAATTGTCACTAGTCCAAAGTGTCATTAGGCTATAAATAGTAAATGGCAATTAGGGTTTCATTAAGCTTATATGAGCTATAATTGGGGTCTTAACACATTTTGTAATATCTGATGCAATTCAATAGATCAAACCGAGGTTTTATTGAGTGTTCTTCAATTATTCATCCATGTTCTTCATATTTTTGTCACTTTGATCCAAATCTTCACAAAATTACTGATTCAAATCTGATATTGGGACCAATAGATCACAAATCTCACAGTGTCTTTTACTGATCTTGAAAAGCCGATTGTTTACTTTTGAATTTGAACCAACATGTGTTTCATTTACAACTTTGTTTGTTTTAAAGTTAACTTGATTCTTCTTCGAAGATTGTGTTTGTGGAATTGGTTTGTTATTACAAGATTTTGATTTTGTCTTCGAAACAGTTGTTGATTGTGAAACATCTTGCTTAGTTCCTTTCTTAGATTTAAATCGTTTAACAGCGGAAGTCTTAGGACCTGGACCTGTTTTCAGATCAGAGAGAGATTTGATCTTTGAATTTGTTTGGTTGCCATGAGATGCATTCATATCAAACATTCCAGCAGACACAAACTATACTGGTTTCAACTTTGACACATTCTTTGTCACAGATTTTTCTGGTTGAGCTTTGTTGATTTTAACATTGTCATTTGATGTTATGACATTTTTACCTATAGATTGTTTAGTTTCACATTGATTGGTTAACTTCTTTGATTTACGTGATTTGAACGTAGAATCACCATCATTTTTCACTTTTTCACTCTGACAAAGCTTGGCATCAACAAGATCTTTCTGTTCTTGCTTCCACTTCACATATTCTGGATCATTGTACCCTTAGAATTTTGCAACATTCTTCACAGTCTTTGCTGTTTTTGAAATCAATTCTGGATATTCAACAATTTGCACAAGAATAGGACCTGTGTCACACCCTTAATTTTCCACAAACGGGGTATCCGTTAGGCGTGTGACATACCATGATCTCAAGCCATTAGTTACAGTAACACTGACTCAATAAATTTTAACAAAAGTTTCACTTCGACAGTAACCCAAAACTCAGGGTATAAAATGTAAGTTTTCAAGTTTAGCGGAAGCTTTCAAACAAACCCATTATTTAAATAAACTTGTGCTCAACAGTTGAGCACAAAACCAATGAAACGTGTTCTCAATAGTCTAGCACAAAACCGGCACTTGTTTTCAATAAAACTAACAAGGTAAATAAAAGTTCAAAATAAAGTAAATGACTCATGCATGATATGTCCTACGTGCACAGCTCCTAGCCACATGAGAAAACATACTTAAAATGGTCAACACATGGTTGGTGAGCTCAATGAGATATTTAACAAAAGTATTTAAATATCAAAAACAGTTTAACTGATAAATTTGATTTGCTATTGCTGGTTTGCAAGACCACCTCGCTTACTACATGAGCACGTTGAGATTAAACTAAACGTTGTGTTGTTTGCCTTACTGCCATCAAACTAGATGACCAAAAGTTCCAAGGACAATATGCACCACCTGGATCCCTACCAGCGTGATGGGGTCTGCCGAACCCAGTAGTACTACTCAAATTTCCCAATGATACCCACTGTATATTAATAATCTCAACTAAAGGAAAGGACTTTTTGCTGGAACGTTTATGCTCAAGTAAAATAAGCCAATAGACAATAGAAATTAGTTTATCAAAAATAGTTTCCCGAAGGCCTTGGCCGAAGGCATAAAACGTAGCCCAAAGGCCCTTGCCTGAAGGCGATGTAAAAACCGTTTTGTATGTTTTCTCCCCGAAAGGATTTAGAAGCGGGCAAAGAGACTCACCTTTGAAGCGCACAGCAAAATAACCGTGGGAATGCAAACAAGGATCCTAAACCACCCTACGACCTGCTTATTTATTTAAATAAAAATTGTTATCTAAGTACTTGCGTAAATTAATATATATACACATACATAGATATACAAGCATGCTTTTATATACACGAGGTCATGTATATATTTACTTAAATCCACTTACACAAGCGTACATTTATTTTCATGCGAACACCTATACACATCGTAACTTTCGATCATTAGTACATCGGTATAACCCAAGGGTTAGACACCAACATTCATGCTTCTTATTGATTGTACCCAATTAACACCCAATTAAAATTCATTATCATGCATTCACAGAATACGCACCCAATACTACATATATTTTTAGATTTTGCCTACGTAGGCCCTTAAAGGCCATCATACATACGCATATAATACCACGCTCGTACAAAACTGCACATACTCTAGTTCCGTTGCCTATAGCTAGTTTACATACAATCACTTTTTATACATACTGGAAATCATGCATACATATATTGTTATTGATTTTCTTCATGCCATTACGCCATACATATACATATAGAACTATACCTTCACCTTTACACATTTCTGCTAAGTGTACGCCCTATCTATTCATGCCTATATACATCTTGACTTACATGCCATGACATACATACATATATATATACATACATATATATATACATACATACATATATATATACATACATATATACATATATATATATATATATATATATATATATATATATATATATATATATATATATATATATACAAGCGTACACCGAGATACATACATACAATATATACATACACTCACATATATATCTCAGGTCTTACACACATATACCCAACAATTCATACACACGCACACATATGACATACATACCCATCGATCATACACAGTCGCCTTAAACTATAATTAACACGCACGGTCGATTAATCTAAATAAACACGTTTACGGGTCGCAAAAACTCATTGAAGAAACGACATAAGAGATGATCGGTATCGGAGTTACTACTGTGGTTGCACGCTCTTTGACAGATATGAAAACAGAAGTCGAAAGTGAGGGAGACGGGTTTGATGGTTATGATATTTCGGGTTGCCGCCGACTGTGAAAAAAGAGAAGAAACGATCATTAATATGCTGCTGTTCGTACTTGGTAATATAAACATACATCGTATTCATGTTTACGGGTCGCGAGGCTTACCCTAAAATCGTTTAGGATGACCGGAAAAGGAACTGTTGCGGCTGTTTCTGAATGGACGCGACTGCGAGAGGATGACGTTGACGATGAGGGAGATGAGTGAGCAGGTTGTAGAGGTTCGAGAGTGGTGCGGCTGGATTAGGGTTTGGTGTGTTTTTGTGTGTGTGCGACATGTTGCAGCCGAGAAGAAGAAGAAAAGGGGGAAATGATGGTGGGTTGGGCTTTCAATTTAACTATTTTCACTTTTAGCCCTTGTACTTTAGTGGGTTATGTAGTTTGATTTTTGAAGTTTATAAATTTATTTAATTAATAATTACAAAACTAGCCTAAACATGTAATAACTTAACGGAGCAGTTAAAGAGGTAGTTAATGGTGTTAACCTGAATTTGCAGGTTGTCAATTCATCCCCTTGTTAAATGAATTTTCGTCCCGAAAATTACGCTGCATCACTGGTTGTCTACAACAAAATAGAACAAATGAAAAGAAAAATTTTCAGCTCGTCACATCATCTCCTTGTTAAAAGAATTTTCGTCCCGAAAATTACGCTGTGTCATTGATTGACTTTGGTGTTTGACTTTGTTACTTTAATAGCTAAGAATGATTGTATTTGTGTTTCATTGGGTAGCCACTTCATTAAGTTTAAACCATATTGAGTAATCATTTGCAGGATTTCAATGGGTGTAATGTATCGCGGGTTTGAAGAGATTCAAAAGTTTCTTTGCCTTCCACTCTTAAGATTTAGGTTTATTGGTTTTCATTGGTCCCAACTATCACTTGTTGTCTTCTACCGGTCCCAACTATTGAATTGGCTGTCAACGGTCCCAACTTTTATCACCTTGGTAACCACTGGTCCCGTCGTTAAATTTTTTAACACTGTTAAGTTTTTTTCAAATTCAATACCGATGTTATAAGTCTTTTGATCGGAACGATAATATGAGTCGATTGATGTAAAAGTTACCTCAAAGAGGTGCTCCGAACAACGAAATAGTGCTTCAATCAGGTGTTTAAACCTAACGGTGTTTCAATCGGATGTAAAAATTTTATCGTTCAGAGAGCCTTTTCGATAAAACTTTTACATCAATCGACACGTATTATCCTTCCGATCAAAAGGTCTAAAACATCGTTCTTGAACTTGGAAAAAACGTAACGGCGTTAAAAAAAATTTAACGACGGGACCAATGGTTACCAAAGTGATAAAAGTTGGGACCGTTGACAACCAATTTAATAGTTGGGACCGGTAGAAGACAAAAGGTGATAGTTGGGACCAATGAAAACCAATATACCTGAAATTTATAAACAACGATTCGTATGCAGAATGTTTCAGAAATTTTAGATCACAGAGCTTCGAGTTGTTATTTAGATTTTCAAGGATCGATACTTAACTAAAGAGTCTATATATTAAAGAAGCGCTGTTATTCGAGTTGTTTAGAGATCATTAAATTGACTCAACCGTGTGTAAGTACTCTACTTTATTAAAGAAGCGTTGTCAAAACGCGGTCATCAAAGATGTCATAGACATTCTAAAAACAGATGATTAATGATTTCTTCTTCTTCTTTTTTTTTTTTACTATTTATGGGTTCGGAACTACCCGTGTTTAAGCAAGAATGATCAAGGAATTTAATAAGTAATTATGACTTCGTTGTGATCGAATAGAACAAGTGGTTGAATGATATAGGGTAAAATGTTATTAATGTTTACTTCTTGAAGTAGTGTTAAATTAAAATAAAAGTGTCTGTGTTACATGATGTGTTCCTAATCCTTTGGAGTATAATCGGTTGTCTCCTTGATGGAATCTGAGTGTCACGGTTAGAAGTGTGCCCGAGGGGGGTATATGATACGCCAAGCAATTTCTCACAGAGAAGGTTTTCAAGAATGTTATCTTTCTATTCGGATAGCAGATTAGTTCAATCGTGTAGGTCTTTTAGGGTGATCTAACCATATTCCTTTTAAAATTCGGGTTTTAGTTTACGCATGGATTTAATAAGAGTTCAAACAGTAAGATGTTAGCAAGAATTTTGACATCAAGCTTCATTGAGTGGTAGTGTTTGAATTCATCGCTAGGGTGTTTAAAAGATTATGAGAGATAATTGTTCGGTTGAGGCTTAGAGTTTAACAGATCATATGAGGACGTCATGTTATTTCATTACTTGGTTCGTTTAAATTTACCAGTTTCCCTTAAGCATGCAGTTTCCTGTTTTAGGGTTTCATGACAACTTCTTACATACAAGTAAAATCTCTTGCATAAGCCAGAGCTTCGAAAGAAAGACATCGCATGCTTGAAGTGTCACATGAAAATAAGAGCATCAATCATTATATTTTGTAGCAGCTATAAGGATGTATAGGGATGAAACAAAATGACATGTTATTATTTTGAACAGTAATGCTTAAGGCTCGCACAAAATGCTAGTTGGTATTAATTGATTTTTGCGGGTTGTACTATTTAACACCTAAACTCACAGAGCGTATTTGATATTCGGATTTATATACGCCGGGAGGGGGGTGCAATTACAAAATCACTATCGCTGTGAATATGGGTATCTGAAGTCATAAGTGTCTAGGTGCATAGCGGGTTTCCCCTAAATTATTATTGCTTATCATTTAGGTGTTACAACAATTCTTCGAGTTACTCCTTTCGTCATAAATTGTACATTTTAATTATTCATTAATATGGTGTTCCTGAGAGTGTTTCAGATCAATAGAATAATATTGATGGTAATTCTAATGTGAAAATTATCACTTAAAATTTTTTCCCACTATCAGTGGAACCATTTGTCCACAAGCTAGGTCTCACCAGAATTCACATGCACTCCAAATTACTATCTTGTGTGCACCCGTGATGATAATTTGTTTTGCATGTTCACCCTAGTTCCACCTGTCTGGCGTTAAGATGTCCCTAAGATTATAATACTGATTACTGAGTGGTGTCAAAATGAAAGGTTATCTACAGATTGACCCTCAACTCTAAATTAATCAACTAGGAATTCTGTTAGAAAGTGTGCTTGGGAATTGATCATTTTAAGTATTAACTTTAGTTAAGGATTGTTGATGGAATCATTCACTAACATAAGCTACCAAAAAGCATGAGGAAGGAATGATTAGCTGAATAAACTTACGCTCCACTTCACGAACTCTAGGAGAAAGAGACTCAAACGGGTCAAGACTGTTGCAGTCGTCAGTCTCACATCTTGACCTCTTGGCGCCTCGAGAAGAAGACTCAGTCACATCGTGCGAAGAAGAATTAGACTTAGGCGGGAAATTTAAATTCATGTTTAGGATAAGGACACAGTACTTTGTATAAGGATTCTTAGACTACAAAGATCTTATGTCAGGTAAGCACATAAAATGTAACACGTATAGGCAAACAAGCATTAATTCTAACTATGGTACTACTGTGCAGTGTGAGTGTAACTAATGCAAATGCTTAAAGTTATAGACTATATGCAATGAAATGCTAGTTCCCTATAACTTATGGCTCTGATACCAATCTGCCACACCCTCAATTTTCCACAAACGGGGTATTCGTTAGGCGTGTGACATACCAGGATCTCAAGCCATTAGTTACAGTAACACTGACTCAATAAATTTTAACAAAAGTTTCACTTCAACAGTAACCCAAAACTCAGGGTATAAAATGTAAATTTTCAAGTTTAGCGGAAGCTTTCAAACAAACCCATTATTTAAATAAACTTGTGCTGAACAGTTTAGCACAAAACCAATGAAACGTGTGCTCAATAGTCTAGCACAAAACCGGCACTTGTTTTCAATAAAACTAACAAGGTAATAAAAGTTCAAAATAAAGTAAACGACTCATGCATGATATGTCCTACGTGCACAGCTCCTAGCCACCTGAGAAAACATACTAAAAATGGTCAACACATGGTTGGTGAGCTCAATGAGATATTTAACAAAAGTATTTAAATATCAAAAACAGTTTAACTGATAAATTTCATTTGCTATTGCTGATTTGCAAGACCACCTCGCTTACTACATGAGCACGTTGAGATTAAACTGAACGTTGTGTTGTTTGCCTTACTGCCATCAAACTAGATGACCAAAAGTTCCAAGGATAATCTGCACCACCTGGATCCCTACCGGCGTGATGGGGTCTGCCGAACTCGGTAGTACTACTCAAATTTCCCCGTCATACCCACTCTATATTAATAATATCAACTAAAGGAAAGGACTTTTTGTTGGAACGTTTATGCTCAAGTAAAAAAAGCCATTAGACAATAGAAATTAGTTTATCAAAAATAGTTGCCCGAAGGCATAAAACGGAGCCCAAAGGCCCTTGCCCGAAGGCGATGTAAAAACGGTTTTGTATGTTTTCTCCCCGAAAGGATTTAGAAGTGAGCAAAGAGACTCACCTTTGAAGCGCACAACAAAATATCATGGGAATACAAACAAGGATCCTAAACCACCCTACCACCTGCTTATTTATTTAAATAAAAATTATTATCTAAGTACTTGCGTAAATTAATATATATACACATACATAGATATACAAGCATGCTTTATATACACAAGGTCATGTATATATTTACTTAAATCCACTTACACAGGCGTACATTTATTTTCATGCGAACACCTATACACATCGTAACTTTTGATCATTAGTACATCGGTATAACCCAAGGGTTAGACACCAACATTCATGCTTCTTATTAATTGTACCCAATTAACACGCAATTAAAATACATTATCATGCATCCACAAAATACGCACCCAATACTACATATATTTTTAGAGTTTGCCTACGTAGGCCCTTAAAGGCCATCATACATACGCATATAATACCACGTTCGTACAAAACTGCACATACTTTAGTTCCATTGCCTATAGCTAGTTTACATACAATCACTTTTTATACATACTGGAAATCACACATATATATATTGTTATTGATTTTCTTCATGCCATTATGCCTACACATACATGCGTTTTAACATACTCACATAATTAACACCATACATATACATGTAGAACTATACCTTCACCTTTACACATTTCTGCTAAGTGTACGCCCTATCTATTCATGCCTATATACATCTTGACATACATGCCATGACATACATACATACATATATATATATATATACATATATATGTACTGTTGTTTACACAAGTCTGGTTTATACATACCTATATACAAGCGTACACCGAGATACATACATACAATATATACATACACTCACATATATATCTCAGGTCTTACACACATATACCCAAAAATTCATACACACTCACACACATGATATATATACCCATCGATCATACACAATCACATTAAAGTATAATCAACACACACGGCCGATTAATATACGTAAACACGTTTACGGGTCGCAAAAACTCACCGAAGAAACGACGGAAGAGTTGATCGGTATCGGAGTTACTACTGTTGTTGCGCGTTCTTTGACAGATTTGAAAACAGAAGTCGAAAGTGAGGGAGACGGGTTTGATGGTTATGATATTTTGGGTTGCCGCCGACTGTGAAAAAAGAGAAGAAACGATCATTAATATGTTGCTGTTCGTACTTGGTAACATATACATACATTGTATTCATGTTTACGGGTCGCGAGGCTTACCGGAAAAATGTTGAGGATGATCGGGAATGGAACTGTTGCGGCTGTTTTCTGAATGGACGTGACTGCGAGAGGATGACGTTGACGATGAGGGAGATGAGTGAGCAGGTTTTAGAGGTTCGAGAGTGGTGCGGCTGGATTAGGGTTTGGTGTGTGTGCGACATGTTGTAGCTGAGAAGAAGAAGAAAAGGGGCAAACGATGGTGGGTTGGGCTTTCAATTTAACTATTTTCACTTTTAGCCCTTGTACTTTAGTGGGTTATGTAGTTTGATTTTTGCGGGTTGTCACAACCTGACTTGTCACTTGCTTCATCATCAACTTCAACAATCACACTTCATCTTCTTTCAAACTCTCAGCCAACACTTCAGAACTTTCAGATTCAGATTTACTTCTTTGAATTTTTCTTCATTTTTCGGTGAATGATCAAATTCATTAAAGTCCTTACGTAAAGTGTTAGTGATTGATTTAGGCATTGGTTCATGAGTGAAACCCAATCCTGTTTTGTTATCTTTTCTTTCACTTATCAATTTAGTTAAAATAGCCTTTGAACTTTTCATTTTAGTTAAATCAACTTGAGTTGCTTCATGAGCAATCTTTTCTAATTCAAAAGCTTTTGTCATTTCTTCAAGTTGTTTAGTGACAATTTCAAGTTCTTTGAGTGTTTTGTTCCAAGAATCTTTAAGTGACAATATCTTATCATCTGAAATTTTGTGATCAATTTTAAGTTTTTCATGCTTACTTAATTTATCACCAATTTTAAATGAATGATTTCGATAATGTTCTACCTGTTTAATGCATTCTTCAGAACATAACCTGTCTTTCACATCATCTGGAATTGGAACATAATTAGGAGGTAATTCAGAACTAACCTTTGGTTGTTCGGATTCAACAAATAAGAAAGATTCGTCAGATGTAGCCATAAGAGCTATTTCAGATTCTGATTCTTCACTTGGATCAGCTTTTGCGCTCCAGTCATATTCGTCTGAATCATGACTATCATCATTAAGAGCTTTAGGATCACCTTCTTCTGACCAGTCTTCTTCTTCAATTTCACATACTAGTGCCAAAATTGATGTAAGATCAGTAGTAAACTGTTCCGCATAAGCACTCCAGTCATATCCATCCTTGACACTGACCACTAGCGCTTTGTTATGATCTTCAGACTGTTTACCTTCAACTTTGAGTTCTGGCATGGGAAGACTTTGATATGGTTTCTGATGAAAACGTTGATTTCTGTTCTAGTAGCTTGAAGACTGTTGAAAATTCTAACTTTGACCTTGATTCTGATCTGACCACTTGAACTTGCTTGATCATTGTAGCTTTGGTTCTTTGGGGCTTTGCATTCCCTTGAAAAATGACCATAGTAGTTGCAGTTGAAACATCTGGCCATTGATTTGTCAAAACCAACTATCTTGTTTGCACTTGGCTTGAAATTACGATTGGCATATGCATGTTTTCGAGTTCGATATGCAACCATAATCATTTACCAATTTAGATCCATTTCTTCAACATCATCAGGATCCATTTCAAATAGGTCTTGAAGAACAACATCCAATTGAGTTAGATGACTTCCTTGATACGCTTGGAAACTTGCCATGAATGTAGTGAATGCATTCTTTATTTCATCATCTTGTAGCAAGATATTCATTACATCTTTAACTTTTCCTTGAACATTGGAACTTGAATTATGAGATTCAGATTGAGACTTCATTGATCGAGGTTGGGCTTTTGGTGGAGATTGAGGTTGCATGTAAATTGGTGACCTTGGTTGATACGATGAATCATTATAGAAGCTAGCACCGACAAACAGATCACCCTCATCTTTTGATTTGATACCATCTTGAGCAAGAAAAGCATTTTCAACCGTATTTGAAGGTTTTACCACAAACTTATACTGAGCATGAGAACCAGATCGATTAGTGTTCCTTGAACTTTAATCAATTTCAACTTCTTCTATTTTTGCAATCAGAAGATCTAAGTCCATAGGAAACTTTTCAGTATGTTTCAAAAGTGTTACTGTTTGTTTCCATGAAGATAGAAGAGCACACAATAATCTATCATTCAAATCTTGGAGATCTGTCTTAACACCAACATTTGTCATCTCAGTAGTTAGATGCACAAATTTATTCATCATCCGATGCACAGTTTCTCTAGATATATGCTCAAACAATTCCAATTTGTTAAGGCTTATTTCTGTTTAAGATTTACTTTGTACTTTGTTTATACATTTTGTATAGTTTAGGGTTAATTTTGTATTTTCCCTAATGTGTTGATGCATAAAGCATGTAGTAAGAGAATGTTAGAGAGAGAGTCTAGATCACAGATTTACACGCTAGAGAGAGAGTTGTGTGTGTGTGATTGTATTCTCCTGCGCATTTTGTACTACAATATTGCTTTGATCATCAATACAAGTGAATTATTAGTAATGAATTGTGTTGCTGATTGAACTGTTTGTTTTGTGTACTTGAATCATTCTGATCATTAAGCGATATCGATCCAATTGAACCTATCAATTGGTATCAGAGCTGTTGGTATTGTGTTCTTCGCTATTCATCAAGCAAAAACACATCAATATTGCTCAAAATCATGATCTGAATGAATTGTTGCTGTTTTTAGTTGTGATTCATCATCGGAATCATTTCTAATTCACAACGATTGTGCAAATTCCATCAGATTATCATCAGATCTGAGGAATTAAGAAGGAAGAGAAGTTTACTGTTCGATCAAAATTTTGCTCAAATTCATCAAAATTTGATCTTGTTTTGGATTGATTGAGATTGAAGATTGTTAATCGGTATATTTTGGTGCTTGTGTGTGATTTTTGAAGGAATTTGACAAGTTTTTTGTTAAAACCCAGAAAATTCGATTGAAGAAAATGATGAACAGGATGAACAGGTTGAAGATGAACTAGCCGGGTTAAGAGATTTTGTCTAGACGAGTGAAGAATTTGCAAGAAAAAGGTTGTACTGTTCAGCCGGATCAAGAACTGTTGTGCCGGGTGAGAAACTGTTCAGCCGGGTGATTAACATTCTAGACGGGTGACTCACTACTGTTCAGCCGGGTATCAACATTTCTGCCGTGTGACTCACAACTGTTCAGCCGGGTCATTATTTATCAGCCGTGTGAAGAATTTAGTGTTTACAACTGTTGAGCCGTGTGATAACAAGTTTTCACTGTTGAGCCGTGTGAAGTTATTTTCGGCCGGGTGAAGTAGAAATTACACTGTTTAGCCGGGTGAAGAACAAAAATCACTGTTCAGCCGTGTGACAATTTTCACTGTTCAGCCGTGTGACGATTTTATTGTTCAGCCGTGTGATCTAATTTAGTCATTTCAAACTTGATTATCTTACTGTTTAGTCGTATCATTTTCATTTCGTTTCTTAAAGTAACTAGTTTTTATTGCAAAGATTATTTGTGTCTTCAAAAAAATCAAAAATTAAAAAAGAATATTCTATTCTTATTTTTACACTTGTTTATTTAAAATGGCTCCTTCTGATGATTCTGATAACCGTGTTCCTAGGTTGATCAATCGAGCTGACTTCAAGAACTGGACTATTAGACTAAAGCATCACTTGTGTTCAATAGATAATGATCTATGGAAATCTATTGACAAGGGTCCTCATATCCCAACACAAACTGCTCCAGATAGTGCCAGCAATTATACAAAGGATTCAACACAGCCATATCCTGAAGACAATTTGCAAGGTGAAGATCTGAAAAAGGCCAAGAATGATAGTAAAGCATATTCTTTGATGTGCAAAGGATTGCCACTGCAAGTGTTATCAAGACTAGATTCTTATCAAACTAGCTATTCTCTTTTCAAAGCTTTGAAAGCTATCTGTGAAGGAGGAGAGCAGATAAGAAGTCTGAAGAAACAAAAGTTAAAGAGGCAATTGGAGTTCTTTGAGCACATTAATGGAGAAACAGTACATCAAATGATGAACAGGTTTGTTCACTTAACTACTGAGATGTCAAACATCGGAGTTAAAACTGAACTTCAAGACTTGAATGATCGATTGTTATGTGCTTTGCCATCATCATGGAAACAGACTGTCACTCTTTTAAAGCATACTGAGAAATTTCCCATGGATCTAGATTTGCTCATTGCAAAGATTGAAGAAGTAGAAATTGATGAAAGTTCAAGGAACACTGACAGATCTGCTTCTCATGCTCAATATAAGTTTGTTGTGAATCCTGCAAATACAGTGGAGAATGCATTTCTTGTTCAAGATATTGTTAAGACTGAAGATGAGGGTGATTTATTCGTTGGTGCTAGTTTTTACACTGATTCTTCGTATCAATCAAACTCACCAATTTACTCTCAACCTCTATCTCCACCAAGAGCTCAAGTTCAAAGTCAGAATGTTAAACGCAATCAGAAAATCAAAGTTCTACTGTTCAAGCCAAAGTAAAAGATGTAATGAACATCTTGTTACAAGATGACGAGACCAAGACTACATTTACTGCTTTCATGGCAAGCTTTCAAGCATATCAAGGAAGTCATCTGACTCAAATGGACGTTGTGCTTCAAGACTTATTTGGAATGGATCCTGATGACGTTGAGGAAATGGATCTAAATTGGCAAATGGTGATGGTTGCATATCGAACTCAGAAACATGCATATGTAAACCGAAGCTACAAGCCACATGCAAACAAGACAGTTGGTTTTGACAAATCAAAGGCCAGATGTTTCAACTGTAACTGCTATGGTCATTTTTCTAGGGAATGCAAGGCTCCTAAGAATCAGAACTACAATGATCAAGCCAGTTCAAGTGGACAGAATCAAGGTCAAGGTCAAAGCTCGTAACAGTCTTCAAGCTATCAAAACAGGAATCAACGTTTCATACAGAAGCCATATCAAAGCCTTCCCATGCCGGAACTAAAAGATGAAGGCAAGAAACCAGAAGATCAAACCAAAGCACTGGTGGTTAGTGTGAAAGACGGATACGACTGGAGTGCGTATGCAGAACAGTTCACATCTGATCTCACTTCCAGTTTGGCGTTAGTTTGTGAAATTGAGGAAGATTGGTCTGAAGAAGGGGATGGTAAAGTGACTGATACTGTTAGTGAAGATTCTGAAGAATATGACTGGAGTGCAAAAGCAGATCCTGTTGAAGAATCTGAACAAGAAGTTGCACTTATGGCTACATCCAATGAGTCTTCATCGTCAGTTGAACAACCAAAGGTTAGTACTGAACTACCCCCTAACTATGTTCCTTTGCCTGATGATGTTAGAGGTAGGTTATGTTCTGAACAATGCATTAAAGAAGTGGAACATTATCGAACTCATTCTTTTAAAATTGGTGACAAATTAAGCAAACATGAAAAAGTTGATGAACAACTTAAAATTGATCACAAAATTGCTGATGAGAAGATATTGTCACTTAAAGAATCATGGAACAAAACCTTGAAAGAATTGGAACTTGTGACCAAACAACTTGAAGAAATGACAAAGAATTTCGAACAAGAAAAGGTTGCTCATGCAGTCACACAAGTTGAATTAACAAAGGTAAAAAGTTGCAAAACAATGGTGAAACAACTTGTGAGTGAAAGAGGTAACAACAGCAAACTAGGATTGGGTTTTACTCATGAACCAATGCCTAAATCAATCACACAAACTTTACCTGAAAACTTCAATGAATTTGATCATTCACCTGAAAATGAACGAAAATTCAAAGAAATTCAAAGAAGTAAATCCGAATCCGAAGGATCTGAAGTGTTGATTGAAAGTTTGAAAGAAGATGATGCCGTGACAGTTGAAGCTGATGATGAAGCTAGCAACAAATCTGAGCCTGTTCTAATACAACTTGTTGAATATCCTGAACTGAATCCCAAGCCAGAAGAAAAGGTAAAGGATGAAGCTGACTTTTCAGGATACAATGATCCTGAATACATCAGGTGGAAGAATGAACAGAAGGCGAAAGTTGCTGATCAACTGATCAAGAAGAAAGAATTGAAACAGGCTGAAGTTTCAAAAGGAAAGGTGCAGAAATCGAAATTAACAGTCAATGATAGGTTCAATTGGATCGATAATATCACTCAAATGATCAGAACAAAGCGTACAAACAAACGATTCAATCACAAACACAGTTCATACTCATAAATTCTCTTGTATATTGATGATCAAAGCAATTCGCAGTACAATGTGCAGGAGAAACAAGTCACACACAGTTAATTCTCTCTCTAACAGTGTAAAAGTGATCTAGCCTCTGTCTAACACACGCACACTACATGCTATAACAAAACAATTCGCAAGTTTAAGGAAAATACACAATAAACCCTAAACTATACAAACATATAAACAAAGATACAAAATAAATCTTAACAAGAAATAACCCTAACAGTACTCCCCCTAAGATTTATCTTTTGCTCTGATACCAATTGATAGGTTCAATTGGATCGATAATATCACTCAAATGATCAGAACAAAGCGTACAAACAAACGATTCAATCACAAACACAGTTCATACTCATAAATTCTCTTGTATATTGATGATCAAAGCAATTCGCAGTACAATGTGCAGGAGAAACAAGTCACACACAGTTAATTCTCTCTCTAACAGTGTAAAAGTGATCTAGCCTCTGTCTAACACACGCACACTACATGCTATAACAAAACAATTCGCAAGTTTAAGGAAAATACACAATAAACCCTAAACTATACAAACATATAAACAAAGATACAAAATAAATCTTAACAAGAAATAACCCTAACAGTACTCCCCCTAAGATTTATCTTTGGATCTTCAAAAAACTTCAATCTTTTTCTTTGTTGATCAGCATCAATCTTCAATCTTTTTCTACCATTCTTCTGGTTCCTCTTTCACATCCAGCAACTTTCGTCCTTTATACTCTTCTTTTTCTTTCAGAGCTTCTTCAATGCAGGATTTGAACTTCTCAGCGATCTTAGCTTGTCGAGGCTTGGATTCATTCGTCAAAATTGGTAGAGCATTCATGCGTCTAAGCGAATCCAGATTTAAACCTGCAAAATCGATATTAGCATAAAACTCAAATGGCATTTCTTGGCCTCGAACTTTCACCTCCAATGTACCCTTCCTACTGATCCGCATATATTCTATCTCTGGTATATCAACCATCACGAGATTAGAATTTAGTAGTGCCTTTCTCACTCGAATTTTCTCTGAAGCCGCAGCAATTACTTCAATCATAACTGTAAATAATTTTCTATCAGCTTCAGCTAGGGCATCTTTGCACTTCTCAATCCTATAACTTCTCAAAAAATCAATATACGACGGATGCAGCAATTTCAACTCAAAAGTACTGAAGAGTGTGATCATGTCCTTATCCCAATCCTCCAAATTGCGAACAAGCTTCAGTTCAAATGTTTCCTGATTGTAAAACACTCTGAGTATCGGCTTTGTTGTTTGACTTCCATCTATAACCTTCAATCCAGGATCAGTTATCTTGTCAAAATATTCGTCCGAAAATTCTTCTAAGTACATATCCTCGGTCACTACCAATCTCTTCTTCTTTCTCTGTTTCTTTGCTTGCACATATGCAGTGTCTTCTTGTTGACCTCTAAAGTCAAGAAATTTAGCAGTTCTACTCATACCAGCATCAAGAAGTATCACGCATTTTTCACCACGCTCAGCACGCGTGTGATTAATCAACCTCAACTTGTGCAATTCTTTTAAATCCTGAACTTCTAATTTGAAAATACTTGAGTAGTAATGGTAAACGTCACACAAACCATTTACTCTCTTAATCATGAATGCATCAAATACTTCGTCGTATTTCCATGCAATGATTTTCACTTTCTTGTTCTTCTCAGGCACAATCATAGAATCTAACAACTTAGCAATTGATTGTCCTTTGCTCATCAATGATCTAACCACATCTCCAGGTGTTGATGCATTATGCCATGTTTCACGCACATCCATTGGTACATTGTACGATTTAACCTCACTCGGAAACATATCCATTAGTTCATGACGTTTTTTATGAGCATCTTCAGGAAGCGCCATCACAGGAATTTCTTTTGGACCCAGAATATTGTATTTCTTTGTCAGTTCAAAGTATTGTGGATTGTTGTAGTCCAAATAGAACATTCGATTGTACAATTTTTCTGTCTTCATAAAGCTCACCACAATTTTCTTCAATGACACAGACTTCAATCTTTGCAATGTCTTGTACGGATAATTTCTCGACCTCAACCAACTTCGCATCTCAAAAGCAGTCATTTCATCCGGATTTGGATGATATAACTCAGTTGGTGGCAGATCTTCTATATTTAGACTTTCCTGCATAGGAGTCCATTCTCCCATCTCAGTAACAAACTCTTTCTTATCTGCTTCAACCTTATCTTGATGCATCATGCATTTCTCGTACTCTTCATTAATCTGAGCTGTTTTAACATTCTCAGCTACAGAATCAGATTGAATCGGCTCAATCTGACCTGTTTTAACATTCTCAGCTCTAGACCCAATTTCAGTCTCAGCAACTTTCTCAGCCTCAACTTCAGCTACAGATTGAATCGGCTCAATCTGCACTGGTTTATCAATCCTCGCCTTCTTTGAGCTTTCTTCATCACCAAATATCTCAGGAATAGCATCAATTTTCCTCTTTCCCTCAGCCTTGTCCATCTTGACAGTTTCAGCTTCAGCTTCATCGGGAATGGTAATTGGTGATTCTACCAAAATACCAACATTTGTAGTTCCTCTAGCTCTAGTCAGATAAACCTTAGGCACATTTGATTCAGTCACAATAATTTCATCAGAAAAATCTTTGTCAGAAGATGAGCCAGCCTTCTTTGGTTTCAATTCATCCAACTCTTTTTCCAACAATTCTTTCTCGGCATCTAAAGTATTACATTCAGCTTGTAATTCTTTGTAATCAAACTTCAAATTCTCATGCTCTTCCTTCAGTTTATCATACTTATCCCTTAACTTTACATGCTCATCAACCAGCTTCGCATGATCTTCATCCAACTTTTTGAAAATCTTCAAGTTCTGATTGTGAATATCCCAATATTCATCAAATCTCTTCTTTTTACGATCATTTGAGGCCTTCATCAACTCATTTGCCTTAATCAAATTTTCAACAATCTCTTCCAATTCAGCAATCCGTTTCTCTTTTTCCTCATAAATTTCATCAACACTTGGCACAATGTTTGGTGAAGACTCCAAACCTTGTCCAATGTTTTCATCGGTTTGTGGTGACATGGTGGGAATAGGATCAATAATGGGATCAGTAACGCCAGCATCCACTTCCTCTATTTGTGCAATAGATTCAGCTTCGGCCATTACTGTCTCAGCAATTTGTAGCACATCAATCTCCTCAGGCTTTTCTACAATTTTCTTCTTCTTTCGCACATAAGTTACCGACACATCTTTTGGAATCTCAGAAACAACTTTTTCAGCCACAGAAGCAACCTCAGCAGGTTCTTCTACAATCATAGGCTCAACAACCTCTATCTCAGTCTTTGTTGGTTCAACCTCCTCTGAATTAGATTCAGATTCAGCATCATTACCACCATCATCATTACCATCATTACTATCACTATCATTCTCATCATTACCATTTTCATCATCCTCACCATCACTATCTTCATCAACTTCTCTATCAATGAGATCTGCTGGATTAACAACCTCTCCATGAGATATGTGATAATAGACACCTTCCACATCTTCTTCATTGTTGATTATATCTCTCATATAATCAAACAATTCAATATCAGGCACATTCCCGATACTCATCTTTCGGTAAGAGAGATCGTTCATGTCCTCAGTATACAATATACCTCCAACATAACCTTCACTCCTGATTATTGGATAGGCAATGTTTATCATCAATTGCAAAAACCTTGGATACATAAGGAATTTGAATCTCTTGCCCTTCACCAAGTTGAATACAAACCCATTCATTATCCATCTCGACATGTTGAATGGTTTGTTTTCTGCAATAGCTACTATTGGTGATGCAATGTCTGAAGGAAAGTTATCAAAACCTGCACTTCTCCTTGACATGCATTGCTGTACCACATAACACAGCAATTTGTATCTCCTTCCCAACTTGGCTCTGTAAAACTGTGACTTTGGAAACACAGGTGGATGACCCATGTTCACAAAACAAGTTTTACACTCCTCCATTGTCAGTTCATCCATCATGCCTACCTCATCCTCATCTATTCTCAAAGCTTGTCTAATGGCATCTTCAGTAACATTCAGTACCCAATCCCTGGTAATATGTCCTCTAACAATAGCACTACCATCCTCATTCCTCACAACCTCTGCTGTTCTCCAAAAACTTTTAATCAGCCTTGCATATATAACCGGTTTGGCACATATAGCATATACATACTTTGTCCTCTTGATGAACTGAATCATATCTCTATATCCTTCTGTCTCAGGCAGTGATTCATCTAAACATGCTACCAGATTATGTTTAGGCTCAAACTTAAGAGTCTCCATCTGTTAATCACAAACAAAGACACAAAAAAAAAAAACAAGACAAATGTATTAGTTTCTTCATTAAACATATCAAAATTTTTAACAAGTGTTTAACTAGAAGTTAGAAAGCAAAAACATTAACATAATCATTTTAAATCCTAAATTGTTCTAATAACCTGATTTTCATCATTTTAATCAAACAATATTGAAATTTAAAGATTATACATTATGTTTAGGTTTTTAACAGTCACTCACTTAAGCAAAATTTTGATAAATTTTTATGATGAAAAATTTTATCAAGCTTTGGTTCAGTTTTAGCATGGTTAATCACTTTTAAAACAGACATTTCATTGTTTTGATGTTATATTTTTAAAAGCTTCAAAGTTCATCAATGGCGATTTTAACAGTTAAGTCCATTTCACTTGTTCAGTTGATTTTAAGATGTTTTAGTGCAAATGAATGATTGAATGTTGATGATCGACAGATTTTAACCCTAAAACAACATTCGATTTAAGTTTTTATGCTCAAAATCAAAGTGTCGATTCAAGTTCAAAACACTGTTCATCATCGTTTTTCTTTTTAACAGTTGATTTTTAGGTCGATTTAGGTCAAAAACACAGAAACACTACCTTAATCAATCTATTAACCTTGTTATAGAGCAACAGATTGACTATGATAACAATGGCAATTTGAATGTTCAGAGTGTTTTGTGAAAGTGAAAGTGTGTGAAATGATAAGTGTTTTGTGAAGAGGCGGTATTTGTATCGTCAAAAATTTTAGGTCAAACTTTAAGTGCCGGGTCAACAAAAGCAAAAACAGGCCCAATAAACTTGCCGGGTCAACTACTGTAGTGACGGGTCAGGTACTGTAGTGACGGGTCAAGTCACTGTAGTGACGGGTAAAGGTTAAGGAACAACTACACCTGATGAGTTTTTCTACATCACCCGGCAGAATAGTTGTCATCAAAACATCACCCGGCAACTTTTATTCATCACCCGGCAACACAGTTGCTTTCTTTCTTCATTCGGCTTGCTTTCTTCTTTACACGGCAACCTTTGACATCCTTCTTCACACGGCAACAACACACTTCTTCATTACCCGGCAACATAGTGTCATACCTTTACACGACAACAAAACTTCTTCATTACCCGGCTGTATAGTACACACTCGTCACCCGGCAAGATATCTATGACCTTCACCCGGCTGTATTTGACATGATCATTGCCCGGCTGAACAGTGGTCATAACATCTTCACCATTTTCTTCAATCACCCGGCAAGTATCAGACTTACAACTTTACCCGGCTGAACAGTTCTTTACCCGGCTGTACAGTTGTATCTGATATCTTTACCCGGCAATAACACTTGTTATTTTTCTTCACTTTTCTCGTCTGTTGACTTTTTCAACGATCATTTATTGCACCTGCAACATTCTTCGACATATTAATTAGACAGGATATCCTTAAAAGGAATGTTTGTCATATTAATTATCAACAACATTTTAGGGCAACAAATTTAACACAATTTAAATTCATTTTTCTTTTTCTTTTTCAAAAATGTTTTTGCACAACCAATTTTTCTATATCCCGAAGCATTTTCTTAAAAACAAATTACAAGACCTTGGGTTTGTTTTTAACACTTCCAATACCTCTGCTTTTTCATACTACATAATCTTGTTCATTCAAAACACACTTATTCAAAACAAATTATTTTTGGATTTTTGTAGAATATTTTTCTTCAAATTTATTCTCCCCCTAAACTTGAAATTTCTTGAAATTTTTAAGTTTAACAAGGATGTTGATGTGTCAATAAAGATTCCATATGCCTGCACACACAAAGCACACACATTAAAATAAAGACATATGCAATGCAATGAATCAAAATATCGCAGCGAGATCATACCACACATTATCTGAACATGTTTTGCAAGTTTTGAATAGACATTTGACTTATGCTTGATTGAGTGATGATATGAAAACATACCAATTAGCTCGAATTGACACACTTACTTTTTCAGTATCATGATGATAATTAAGGTTCGATTTAGAATGACTTATGTGACCCACATGTATACATATGTCAACATATTTCCTTATCAAACACTACCTGAATGCTTATTGCACAAAATCTGGTCACTTACAGTCATACACAGTGTGGAATATGGGTTCTATTCGGATTTGGTCCACTTTGGGACTTCTTTTTATTCCATCTTTGGGAATTTTTTTTCTTTCCTATTGTTCCCTTTGGGAATCTTCTGAATTCCTTTTTGGAATTTTTGTTTGGTGTTGGTCCACATTTGGGACTCTTTATGTTCCATTTTGGAATCTTTTGCTGCACCTTGAAGCTCAAAAGAGACTTCGTATGAGACTTCAGGTCTGTGGGTACCACAACAAAGAAGCTCACGATGCGGTTCATCACACTGAATACACTGCATCGTTACCCTATCATGCACAACTTATCATCACAAGCAATGTATCAAAAGACATATATCTAGACATGTATAACAATGGAACTTAACACAAAGATCATTAAGTTTATGTTTGTCAACAATCAACTTACTTGTTCAGTCTAATTGCCTGAGCCGTCTCGCACATCAATTAACATTCATCAGTCTTTATTAAAAATGATGTAACAAATAATGTCTAGTGTAACTATCATTTCTCACTGTTTGCAATATAGATTCTTATGACATGATATTTTCTTTTCTTTTTGATTTTATATTTTGTTTTTGCTTTTCTATTTTCTTTTTCACGCAAACACACAATGCAAAACATAAAATAAAAGACAAAGGAATCAATACTTAACATCAACTTATTATATTTTTGGATTTTATATTTTTCTGATTTTTCTTTTTGTTTTTGAAAAATAGAATCAATCATGATTGATTAATCCTATGGATTGAATTAAGAATTCAAACCGTCCTGACAAAAATGATTTTGTGAAAAGATCTGCCAGTTGTTTGTCGGTATGAACTTTAATCAAAATTATTAAACCTTTTTCAGAGTTGTCTCTTAAAAAATGATATCGAATTTCGATATGTTTGGTTTTTGAGTGTTGAACAGGATTAGCAGTAATAAACATAGCAGCAGTATTGTCTATGTAAATAGGAGTTTTCAGAAAGTTAAACCCGTAGTCCAGCAATTGGTTTTGTAACCACAAAACTTGAGAACATCCTGCAGATGCAGCGATATACTCTGCTTCAGCAGTGGATACAGAAACATTGGTCTGCTTCTTGCATTGCCAAGATACAAGTCTAGGACCCAGAAATTGACAACCACCAGTAGTCGATTTCCTGTCAAGAGCACAACCACCAAAATCACTGTCAGAATAGCTATATAATTCAAAATTTCCTTCATAAGGATACCATAACCCAAGATTCGGTTTCCCTTTGAGATATCTGAATATACGCTTCACAGCAACAAGATGCGACTCCTTTGGATCAGACTGATATCTTGCGCACACACATACAGCATACATGATGTCTGGCCTTGATGCAGTAAGATACATCAGTGAACCGATCATTGATCTGTATAGTGTTTGATCCACGGATTTGCCTTTTGGATCCGGTTGTATCTTGCAGTTCACATCAGATGGAGTTCGAATAGTCTGACAATCTTGCATCTTGAACTTCTTCAACAACTTCTCAACGAACTTTGATTGATTGATGAAAATTCCGTCAGCTGATTGTTTCACTTGTAATCCAAGAAAGAAATTAATCTCCCCCATAGAACTCATCTGGAATCTGCACTTCATAATTTCTTCAAATTCTTTGCACATTGACTCACTAGTTGATCCGAAGATAATATCGTCCACATACACTTGAACGCACAATAAATCATCATTATCCCTCTTCATAAACAAAGTTGGATCAATCTGACCTCTTGTAAATCCATTTTCTAGTAAATGCTTAGATAATGTCTCGTACCAGATTCTAGGAGCTTGATGTAAACCGTAAAGAGCTTTACTTAACTTGTATACCCGATGAGGATAGTCTGGATCTTCGAAACCCGGAGGTTGTCTAACATACACGTCATCCGTAATCGGTCCATACAGAAAAGCGCCTTTAACGTCCATTTGGAATACTTTGAAACGCATGAAGGAAGCATAAGCAAGAAAAACGCGTATGGCTTCAAGTCTTGCGACCGGAGCAAATACTTCTTCATAATCTATGCCTTCTTCTTGAGTGTATCCCTGTGCAATGAGTCTTGCTTTGTTTCTGACAACAATGCCACGTTCGTCTGGCTTGTTTTTGTACAACCATCTTGTACCAATCGCATTCTCTCCTTCAGGTAAGTCCACAAGTTTCCAAACTTCCTGTTTGCGAAACTGAAGCAATTCCTCTTGCATGGCTTCAATCCAACTATTATCTTGTAATGCTTCTGAAATGTTCTTCGGTACCACTTGAGATAGAAAACACGAATAAAGACAAACATTTGCTTGTTCAGTCTGACTTCTTGTAGTTCTCTGATTCAACGGCCCAATAATCTGAGAGACAGGATGTTTCTTGTGAATTCGATGAATTGGAATATCACCTCCTTGCACTTGAGTCTCTAGATTAGACGAATTCAGATTCGGTAGATCTTGTAGTATGGAAGAAGTATGTGGAGTAAAATTCGGGACTTGATCCGGTGAATTGATGAAGTAATCAAAAGATTCAGGAATTTCTTCAACATTCGGATCCGATGATGGTTGATTTTGAACGGATCCACCATCATTAGGAGACATTTGCGCATTCACTTCTTCTTCAAGATTATTCGATTCTTGATCTTCTTGCGAACCAGAAGGACCCGGAGCTTGACTGGATTTGACATGATCAGGATTGTGAAATGACATGAACGGATATTCAGTATTGATATTGCTATCCTCGTCATTATCAGAATCGTCACTAAAGCTTCCTAAGTCACCTGATTCCTTCCTTGATTTTCCTGAAAAATCAAATAAGTTAGAATTGAAAGATTGTGATAACGCATCTAAATCAAATAACCATTCGGGACCATGCGCCACTGACGGAAACGAATTTTCTAAAAACTTTACGTTAATAGTTTCAATAACAGTATTTGTTTTGCTATTAAAAACCCGATAAGCTTTAGAAACAGACGAATAACCTAGGAAAAATCCATCGTCAGATTTTGACTCAAATTTCCCAAGATGTTCATTTAAATTTAGTACCGTTACTGGACAACCAAATGCTTTCAAATAAGAAATATTCGGCTTTCTTCCAAATAACAACTCATATGATGTTTTCTGTTTATCTTGTACTAATAAAGTCCTATTTTGTACAAAACACGCAGTAGCAATAGCTTCGTCCCAAAAAGTGATAGGGATTTTGGCATCTGCGAGCATGGATCTTGCAGCTTCAATTAGTGTCCAGTTTTTCCGTTCCGCAACCCCATTCTGTTGAGGCGTTCTTGGAGCACTGAACTGTCGCGCAATTCCTTTTTCTGCACAAAATAAATCAACATTAGCATTCTTAAATTCAGTTCCATTATCGCTTCTTAATACTTTAACTTTGCAATCCAATTGGTTTTCAACTTTGATGATAAATTCTTTTAATAACTCAGCAGTTTCAGATTTTGTATGCAAGAAATAAACCCAAGAAAATCTAGTGAAATCGTCAATAATGACAAAACAGTAAGACTTCTTTCCGATGCTTTGCACATTTGTTGGTCCGAAAAGATCCATATGTAGCATCTGCAAAGGTTTTGAAATGGAGTTTTCTAGCTTGGACTTAAAAGACATCCGATGCTGTTTGCCCTTCAAACATGCTGAACAGAGATCAGTTGTGGAGAATTTCTTCGATGGGATTCCCACAGCGTGATTTCCGGTTACCAAACGGTTCATGTTTCTGAAGTTGGAATGGCCCAGCCGTCTATGCCAAAGCTGACTCTCATCATTTGATGCATGAGCAATGAGACAGGTAGTTTCGGTTTCAGCGTCAATCTGCGACATATCCAGTTTGTATACATCACGATCTCTAGGAGCTTTCACCACGACCCACTCATTGTCAATCTTGAAACCTGGTTTCAAAATATAGCAAAAAGAATCATCAAAAAGAGTTGAATACGATTTATCACAAATTTGAGATACACTTAGTAAGTTAAAGTTCAACTGTGCACAGTAGTTGACTTTATCAAAACTAATGACCCCATTCGAAACTGTTCCTTCTCCTGTTATCTTTCCACCCGCATCACCTCCAAACGCAACATGTGTACCATTTTTAGACTTAAAGTCTTGAAGTAAGGCATGGTTGCCTGTCATGTGCCGGCTACACCCACTATCAACGAACCACGAGTTGATAGGTCTTCTTGGGCGTACCTGCAATTCAACAAAAACTTTCAGTTAGTTTGGTCAACCCAGGCCCACACGGTCTTGGGTTTTCCGAATCTATCTGCAATAGTAACTTGTTGGTATTGAACATTTTGAAAATTTGTTTCATTCAAAAGATTTTGATGCTGATAACTTCGCCCATTGGCGTTCAAAGATTGCTTTCTCCTCAAAGCACTAAACCTCTCCTCTAGCTTAGGATCAAGGTTGTTTTCAAACTTTTGATTTCTTACCATTAAAGCTCTTGGTTTAAAATCATTAACCTGCACATTCTTTGAAAAGTTAGAAACAGAATTGTTTCGATTAAACTTTCTCAAAACCGGAGAATGACTTTGACTCATATTTTGAAAACCATATGAATTATTTCTTTGAAAGTTTGAGTATGGAGTCATTTCTCTAGTCGAGTTTGATCGAAAGAAACAATCCTTTGTGTCATGGTTTCTCCTCTCACAAATATCACAAAATTTGTTAAAATAACATTCTTCTGAAGAATGATTTCTTTTATCACAATAACTGCAGTACCTGTTAAAGAAACATTCAGCAGTTGCATGATTATATCTATCACAAATTTCACAATGTTTCTTGCTAATCCTAAAGAGCCGATTGTTAACTCTAGATGTTGAACCAAAACGTGATTCATTATCATAGTTGTTCGGTTTTAGATTAACATTCTTTTGTGGAGTCACTGTTTGTGCTTTTGATTGCATGGGACTTTGGTTCGATTTTAAATTGTTCTGTTTGGTCACCTTTTTGTTTTCAATTCTCTTTTCATTTACAGTGGAAGACTTAGGACCTGAACCTGTTTTCAGACCAGAGTTAGATTTGATTGGAGAATTGATTGGTTTACCATAAGATCCATTTAAATCAAACGTTCCTGCAGACACAAACTTGATATTCTTTCCATTTGACACTTTCTTGATAGGTTTAGCTTTGTCATTTTTCACACCTTGAACTTTTGGGTTATCATTCGATTTTAAGACACTTTTGCCTTTTGACTGTTTTGTTTCAGATTGATTGTTCATTAATTTCGATTTTTGTTTCTTATCATTCGAAACTTCCACTTTCTTCACTTCTTGCTTCTTGATCAACTGAGCAGCAACTTGCGCTTTTTGTTCCTTCTTCCACTTGATGTATTCAGGATCATTGAAACTTGAATATTCACCTTCTTCCTTCACCGGTTTTTCTGGTTCGGGATTAAGCTTTGGATACTCAACAAGTTGAATCAGAACATGCTCTAATTTGGTTTCAGATTTGTTGCTTGCTTCATCATCGGCTTCAGTTGTCATACCATCTTCTTCTCTCAAGCTTTCAATCAACACCTCCGATCCTTCCGATTCAGATTTGCTTCTTTGAATTTCTTTGAACTTACGTTCATTTTCCGGTGAATGATCAAATTCATTAAAGTTTTTCGGTAAGGTTTGAGTGATTGAATTTGGCATTGGTTCATGTGTAAAACCCAACCCGGTTTTGGTTTTGTTACCTCTTTCACTTATGAGTTGTTTTACCATGGTTTTGCAACTTTTAACTTTTGTCAACTCAACTTGCGTGACAGCATGAGCAACTTTTTCTTGTTCAAAGTTCTTTGTCATTTCCTCAAGTTGTTTTGTTTTCAGTTCCAGTTCTGTTAAGGTTTTGTTCCATGATTCTTTAAGCGACAAAATCTTCTCATCAGCAATTTTATGATCGATTTTAAGTTGTTCATGAAGTTTTTCATGTTTACTTAATTTGTCACCTATTTTGAATGAATGAGTTCGATAATGTTCTACTTGTTGAATGCACTGTTCAGAACATAACCTTTCCTTGACATCAGCAGGTAATGGAACATAGTTAGGGGGCAAGTCAGTGTTAACCTTTGGTTGTTCTGTAGATGATGAAGACTCACTGGCAGTAGCCATCAGCACAAGTTCAGACTCAGATTCTTCAGTAGGATCAGATTTTGCACTCCAGTCATAATCTTCTGAATCTTCACTCACATCTTCAGTCATCTTACAATCCCCTTCTTCTGACCAGTCTTCTTCTACTTCACATACCAGTGCCAGATTTGATGTAAGATCAGACGTGAATTGTTCTGCATAGGCGCTCCAATCATATCCGTCTTTCACACTTACAACCAACGCCTTTGTTTGGTCTTCTGGCTTCTTTCCTTCATCCTTCAATTCAGGCATAGGAAGACTTTGGTATGGTTTCTGAAAGAAACGCTGATTTCGGCCTTGATAACTTGTAGATTGTTGAGAACTCTGTCCTTGACCTTGATTGCTTGAACTAGCTTGGTCATTGAAATTCTTTGGAGCTTTACATTCTCTTAAAAAATGACCATACTGATTACAGTTAAAGCATCTGGCCTTAGATTTATCAAAACCAACGGTCTTGTTTGCATGAGGTTTGTAGCTTCGGTTCACATATGCATGCTTTTGAGTACGATAAGCTACCATAACCATTTGCCAGTTAAGATCCATTTCCTCAACATCTACTGGATCCATTTCAAATAAGTCTTGAAGAACAACGTCCATTTGACTTAGATGACTACCTTGATACGCTTGAAAACTTGCCATAAAAGCAGTGAAGGCAGTTTTCGTTTCGTCATCTTGCAACAGAATATTCATGACGTCTTTCACCTTGGCTTGAACATTCGAACTTTGATTTTCTGACTGATTCTTCTGATTCTGACTTGAAACTTGAACTTGAGCTCTTGGTGGAGATTGAGGTTGAGAATAAGTTGGTGAATTTGGAAAGTATGCTGAATCAGTATAAAAACTTGCACCAACGAATAAGTCATCCTCATCTTCAAACTTTGTTGTATTTTGCACAAGAAAAGCATTGTCAACCGTATTGGCAGGATTTACCACATACTTGTATTGGGTTTGTGAGGTTGATCTATCAGAATTTCTTGATCCTTCATCAATCTCAACTTCTTCAATTTTCCCAATCAACAAATCTAATTCCATTGGGAATTTTTCTGTGTGCTTCAAAAGAGTAACAGTCTGCTTCCAGTTTGATGGTAAGGCACATAACAATCGATCATTTAGGTCTTGAAGTTCAGTCTTAACTCCGAGGTTTGACATCTCAGTGGTCAAGTGAACAAACCTGTTCATCATCTGGTGAACTGTTTCTCCATTAATATGTTCAAAAAGTTCCAATTGTCTTTTGAGCTTTGATTTCTTCAAACTCCTCAATTGCTCTCCTCCTTCACATATAGACTTCAATGCCTTGAAGCATGTATAACCAGTCTGATATGCATCCAATCTAGACAAAACTTGTAATGGCAACCCCTTGCACATTAATGAATAGGCCTTGCTATCATTCTTTACCTTCCTCAAGTCTTCAGCTGACAAATTATCCTCTGGATAAGGTGTAGTAGAATCCTTAGTATAGGTACTGGCACTATCTGGTTGTGTCTGAGTTGGAATGTGAGGACCTTTCTCAATTGATTTCCACAAGTCATTGTCAATAGAACACAAGTGATGTCTCAACCTGATGGTCCAGTTCTTGAAATCTGCACGATTCAAAAGTCTAGGAACACGGTTATCAGAATCATCATTAGGAGCCATTTTAATAACAAGTTTTTTTTTTTTTTTTTTTTTTTTTTTTTTTAAAAAATATTTTTGGTTTTTGTTAATTTTTGAAAATAAGTGATTAAAATACTAAAATTAAGACAAGAAATTAAAGACAAGACAAGAAACGAGTATTAAAAACAACTAAAATAAGTCAGACGGCAACACAGTGAAAATCCTTCTTCAGCCGGCCAAACAGTGGATTTGTTCTTCACCCGGCAGAAATAAGTCTTCACCCGGCAAAATAGTTACCCGGCTAAACAGTTGCAAAATACTTTGTTCTTCACCCGGATGAACAGTTACCCGGCTACAAGAAAACTTCACACGGCAATAAGTCTTTGACTTGGCAGAATCTTGACACACAAAGCTTCCCCGGCTGAATAGTACTCGTTCACACGGCAGATTGTTGATGACCCGGCTACACAGTTTGTTTACCCGGCAGTATTTTCTCTATCACCCGGCGTAACAGTGTATTACCCGGCACAACAGTATCACTTTTATAAGTCAAATTCTTCACACGGCAAGCACAAATTCCTTTCCACGGCAGCACAGGACCTAATTTCTTCTTAAAATCTAAGTCCAAGGAAAATGTCTAAGTCAAATATATCACCCGGCAAGTTAATCTTCAACCAAACTCAACTGTTCATCATCTTCTTCGTGAAGATTTTCTGGGTTTTGTCTAAAACTTGTCCAATTAGTCCAAAATTCACACACAAGCTGTGAATCGATGCGATTAACAAACCCTTGTATCAATCAATCCAAAACATCTTCATTCTTCGATGAATTTTGAGCAAAAATTGATCGAACAGTACTTTTTCTATTCTTCTTAATTCTTCAGATCTGATGATGATCTGATAGAATCTGCACAATCGTTGCGAATTAGAGTGATTATGATGATAAATCACACCTAAAGACACCAACAATTCGTTCAGATCATGATATTTTGAGCAATATTGATGTGTTTTGCTTAGAAACAGCGAAGAACACAAACCGAAAGCTCTGATACCAATTGATAGGTTCAATTGGATCGATAATATCACTCAAATGATCAGAACAAAGCGTACAAACAAACGATTCAATCACAAACACAGTTCATACTCATAAATTCTCTTGTATATTGATGATCAAAGCAATTCGCAGTACAATGTGCAGGAGAAACAAGTCACACACAGTTAATTCTCTCTCTAACAGTGTAAAAGTGATCTAGCCTCTGTCTAACACACGCACACTACATGCTATAACAAAACAATTCGCAAGTTTAAGGAAAATACACAATAAACCCTAAACTATACAAACATATAAACAAAGATACAAAATAAATCTTAACAAGAAATAACCCTAACAGTCAATCAATCTGAAACAAAACAGTCAAAAGGTAAAAGTGTCATAAAATCAAATGACAACACCAAAGCTCAAACTGTTAAAACTGACAATGTCAAACCTGTCAAGAAGAAAGTGTCAAAAGGTAAAACAATCAAGTTTGTGTCTCCAGGAACTTTCGATATGAACGGATCTTATGGTAACCAAATCAATTCTTGATAGTCACTATGTATAGGTTGGACCCACCGGCTTGTCGGTGTTACTTTTGTATGTTTTAGTATGTCTTGTATTTATAGATGTTCTAGCGAACCTACGGGCGAATCTATAGATTCGCCCGCAGTTCATGATATCTTTTGTATTAAGGTGTCGACTGGGCGAACCTATGTGCCCAGCGAACCTATGTTGGTTCGCTAGATAGATTCGCTATAGCGAATCTATCAGCGAACCTAACACTGCTATATATTGTAACCTTATCTTCATTTGAATACAACTTTTGCACATCTTTTACCAAAGCACTTATTCACTGATTGTGTTGTGTAATTGTTCAATCTGAGGCGCTAGGAGCATATTCTACTTATCTTTGTAGCTTATATACCTCATTTGTGTTGTGTAATTTCGTTATTGGGTTTGTTTAGATATTACACACTTTGTTGTTCAAGACTTAGGTATTTTGTTGTTAAACAAGTCAACATAGCACTGAAATCACGATCATTATGGACCTACAATATGGTATCAGAGCCTTAGTGCTCTTGATTGTTTGATTCTAGTGATTTTTGTGTTGATTTTGGAGTTTTTGGGTCGAAACACTATTTGATTCTGTTCTAAGCTTGTTTTAGTGTTTTGGAGTTGTATTTTGCTCAAATATTGTGTTATTTGGTCATAGGAAGCTTTTAAAACAAACGTGTATGCAAATGGTCAATTTTTGAAGGTTTTCGGGTTGCTTCCGTACTGTTACAGGCTGGTTTGTTATCCAGCGAATCTATCTGTTCGTCCAGCGAAACTAACTGTTCATCCAGCGAACCTAATTCAAATTTCTGTTCTGATTGGTTTGTGTTGTGGCCAGCGAATCTGATATTTCATCGAAGGAAAGTTCACTGGTTTTTGCTAATTGTGCAAGCGAAACTGCTGCCAAAATCAGGCGAGCGAAACTGTGCTTGCTTGTCAGCGAATCTGTTTGCTTGTCCAGCGAATCTGTCATCAGCGAATCTACCAGCGAATCTGCTGTGTTCTTTGAGCGAATCTAGCCAGCGAATCTGTTTGTCTTCAGCGAAACTATAATCTGTTCAAAATTATGACTTCATCAACACTGAATATGAATGATTTGGATAGCGTTCAACCTAACAGGCCACCGAGGCTTGTTAGTGGTGAAAACTTTGAAGATTGGAAAAGATGTTTGAAAGCATTTTTCTACTACACGGACTACAACCAATGGGAATCTATAGTAAATGGTCCGCACGTGCCAACAACAGTTCAAGGAACCGTCACCTCAGTAAACACAGATTCAAGTACTTTTACCGAAACAGATATCAAGTTACTCGACCGCGACAAGAAGGCACTAGGGGCATTGATACTCTGCTTGCATCAGGACATCTTCAATAGGTTTGCTGAACACACAACTGCAAAGAGCTTGTATGATGCATTGTGTGAGTTTTATGATGGCAATGAGGATCTGAAACTGGATAGAAAAGCACAAGCTGAAAAGGAATTCAACTCTTTCGTGGGGTACTCACAAGAGAACTTGACTGATATTACAAATCGATTCCTATCTGTGTCAAGTAATCTGAAGAAATATGATGATAAGCTGGGCAATCATGAACAAGTTGCAAAACTGTTAGATTCTCTTCCTCCTCAGTGGAGTCTTCAAATCAAGCTGTTGAAACAAGAAAGAAACTTTCCTGACTACAAACTGATGGACGTTATAAACAAGCTGAAGTCTTTCGACCTTGATGTGAAGAGAAGGGAATATAATCAGTCAATGATGGTTCCAAACATTCCTTCTCAAAATGCTGCACTTATTTCATCCGCTGCAAACTCATATATATACAGTGCTGCATCTAGAGGATCATCAAGTCATGTGTCTACTAAATCTGCTGGTGCACCTTCAAATGTTGGTTCAAGCTCAAATGCATCTGTCACCACTCAGATTCCATCTGACACCATGGCTTTATTTGGAATGTTTGTGCACAGTTATGAAGCTCTTGTTGCAGGTGAGTTAAAAGGGAAGGGTATGACTGTAGAAGATATGTATCAGGTGGATCCTGATGATCTGGAAGAGACAGACATCCAATGGCAGATGGCTATGCTCACTCTTCGTGCCAGACGATTCATGGAAAGAACCGGTAGAAGAAACTTTGGAAATCAGGGACAGAATAGTAAGCTGGGGTATGACAAGGGAAAGTTAAGATGATATAACTGCAAACAATTGGGCCACTTCAAAAGGGAATGCCCATTGCCAATTGTTACTGAGCCAGTTAACTCTGCAAATCCAAGATCTGCTCCAAATCAAGAAAGGGTTGAGGAAGCAAAGTCAAAGAATGAAACTGCACTGCTCACCAACTTTGATTGGAGTGCAGAAATTGAAGAAACCAAGGAGGAGATTAACCATGCCCTTGTTGCTGAGATTGCTGAGTTTGATGACAGCGATATAAATCTCTTTGATCCGTTCAAAGAATTTTATGGAAAGGATGAGGAAGAGAAAGTGGAGAATGTTGATAAAGTTCAATCAGATGTTATTGCTCAAGGGCATCTGAATCATTCAGGGTTGGTTTGTGAAGCTGCTGTTAATGAAGTGAAGCATGAGGAGGAGTCGAAGCTTACTTTGGAAGAAATGATTGAGAAGGCAAGGCTAGATGCAGTTGATGAATTCAAAAGAAGCACTCCCTACTGCCAATGTGATCGTGCTCTGGTTCCCAAAAAACTGGTAATTGGTCTTCCTTACGATGTTATTGAAGATATGTGTTCATCTGCTTGCAAAATTCGTTTAATTGGCATATACAAAGCTAATAAATTGTTAATGTCAAACGAAAACGAATTAAAAAGAACCATCAAAGAGCTTAAATTAAGTGAATCAAAATATTTTGTTAAGTTAAGAGAAGCTTTAAAGGAAAATGAACACTTAAAAAGAACTCTTTTAGAAAAGAACTGTGAAATTAACTACTTAACTGAGCAAGTTACACTTGCTGAATTTGAAGCAAGAAAACTTAAAAACAAACTGCAGCAGTGGACTATATCTGGTATGAAAAGGGAAGAACTGTGCAAGAAACAAAGGGGGGGCAGAGTTAAGACGGGTTTGGGTCTTAGTAACAATGAAACATATGCATATCCTCCACCGAGTACTTTCTGTTACTCTCCTACACCTATTCCTCATCCCTCAAATGAGTTAATTCAAGAGATTATACAGAATGATACTGACAGTTCCATTGCAGGTTTAAGTGAAGTAAATCTTAAGGAAGATAGAGAGGATTACGCATATGGTGGGAGTGTTGGGCTCGGTTGTTCTGGCAGTAGTGATTGCAGTAGTTCTGATTCCAAGAAGTCTTTTGAAGACATTAGTTTAATCAATTCTGTTTGTAGTAATGTGTCATATTCAGACAATTTCATGTTTAATAGTAATTTAGGGTGCTCTATGTCAAACCCTAATGTGTTGAATGATGATTTGATTGAAAATGCATGTGTGAATGACAAAGACAAACTTTCAGGTCATGTCTCTGAAAGTCAAACCAAAACAAACTGTTTTCAAAAGTTCTTCACTCATCAAATTCCATCTTTCACACCAGTGAGAATTTCAAAACCAAAAGACAAGGAATCATCTTTTTCATACATTCTTAAACCAAAACCTGAATCTGATAAAGTTAAAGTCACAACAGTTAAGTTAAAAGAACTCAATGACACTTACAGTGACTGCAACTCTCAACTGTCTGAATGTGATGAGGAAATTGAAATGGATAAAATTCCTGTTAACAGAGTTTCCAAAACTGGTTTGAAGTCTCATTGTTTTAAATGTGGAATCACTGGTCATACTGTCAAGCAATGCCCTAAGTTAATCCAAAATAGCTCAAAGCAAAAATCTTTCGGAAAAAGATTAAACACATTTGTAAATAATTTCTTTTGTAATTCTTCATCTGCTCCTCCACCCAAGTACACAAAGGCTTGGGTGCCAATTTCAAAGGTCTAACTTTTCGTTTCTTTTAATAAATGTCAGGAACATTCAAATGCCGTTATAAATAGTCATTGGCATATTGACAGCGGATGTTCCAGACATATGACAGGGTTGAAGGACCTCCTGACTAACTATAGGATCATAAATGGCGGTTATGTTGCTTTTGCGGGAGACAAGAAAGGCGGCAAGATGATTGGTCAAGGAGAAGTCTCAAATGGCTCACTTACTTTGGAAGACGTCAACTATGTTCCTGAATTGGCATTCAACCTTCTCAGTGTATCACAAATCTGTGATAAGAATATTCCAGTGATGTTTCTTCCAAATGAATGCTTATTCTTGAAGCCAGAGTTTACTATTCCTGAAGATATGGTGATCATGCGAGCTCCGAGACGAAATGATACCTATATGCTGAATATGGGATCACAGGAATCAAATTCCACCGTGACATGTCTCCTGTCTAAAGCTTCATCTTTTGAATCGTTTCTGTGGCATAAACGTTTAGGGCACATTAATTTTAAAATTCTGAATAAATTGGTTAAGAACAATTTGGTTAAGAACAATTTGGTTAGGGGTTTACCACTCAAAGACTTTTCAGTGGTTGAGAAATGTATGGCTTGTGCTAAAGGAAAACAGCACAAAAAGCCTCATAAACTTAAAATTACAAATTCCATCTCAGAACCCCTCGAATTGTTACATACTGATTTATTTGGTCCAATAAGTGTCAAATCTATTGCTAAAAAGTCTTATTGCTTGGTTGTCACAGATGATTACTCTAGGTACACCTGGGTGAGATTCATGGCAAACAAGAGTGAGACTGCCGAAGAGTTGATGAAGCTGATTCCTCTAATCGAGGTTCTTGGAAAGAAAAAGGTTCAAGCCATCAGAAGCGATAACGGAACTGAATTCAGAAACCATATCTTTAACTCCTTCTGTGAACAACGGGGTATTCTCAGACAATTTAGCGCCGCCCGAACACCACAACAAAATGGTGTTGCTGAAAGGAAGAATCGAACCCTTGTGGAGGCCGCTAGAACTATGCTGATTGAGTCAAAGCTTCCAATTATTTTCTGGGCTGAAGCAGTTAATTGTGCAGCTTATGTTCTTAACAGGGTACTGATTGTCAAAGAAAAGATGAAGACTTCATACCAACTGTTTCGAGGGATTAAGCCGCTGATTGATTTTCTGCGCCCCTTTGGATGTTCTTGCACTCTTTTGAATACTCAAGATCAGAAGACGAAGTTTGGGGCTGTCTCTGATGAATGCTTCTTTGTGGGCTACTCGAACACACAAAAGGCGTATCGTGTTTACAACAAGCGAACGCGGATTGTGCAAGAGTCCTACTATGTTGATTGGCAAGAGTCAAACACTACCAGTATTGGTAGTGAGCCGGCATGGTTTTATGATTCCACCACCATTTTCAAATCATTTAATCTTCCTGACTCTGACGATGATGATATCATTCCACACACATCAGTTTCTATTTTCAATCATCCATCTACACTATCACAACCACAACCTTCAACATCAGCCACACAACTACCTCCTACTCCATTTGACATTCCATCACCTCCACCACCTCAAACTGTTCAAACTTCTCCATCAGATATTCCATCCACATCTACTACCTTTCAATCCCCTGCCACTAATACAATTCCTACACCCTCACAACCATCTAATCAACCACCCTCAACCGAACCAAATCCTTTACTCCTCAACACTGACTTCAAAACCTTGAAAAACCATCCTCACGATTATATCATTGGATCTATTACTGATGGTGTGCGAACTCAGAGTCAGAGTGGTTTGATTAATGAATGTCTTTATGCTGCCTTTCTGTCTCAAGTTGTTCCAAAGAATTATAAACAAGCACTTGAAGATCCAAGTTGGGTGGATGCCATGCAAATGGAGCTGCAGCAATTTAGGAAGCTTAAAGTTTGGGAATTGGTTGATCTTCCTCCTAATAAGTGTCCAACCGGCACTAAATGGGTTTTCCGAAACAAGCCAGATGATCGTGGTGTTGTAATCAGAAACAAGGCGAGACTGGTTGTTCAAGGATTTGCTCAAGAGGAGGGAATTGACTACACCGAAGTTTTTGCTCCAGTCGCTCGCCTGGAAGCCATCAGAATCTTTCTTGCTCATGCCGCGAACAAAAACTTAAGGTTTATCAGATGGATGTGAAATGTGCATTTCTATATGGAGATATCGATGAGGAGATCTATGTCTGTCAACCACCAGGTTTCGAGGATCCCGATTTCCCGTCAAAGGTTTACAAGCTTGATAAATCCTTGTATGGGTTGCATCAAGCTCCACGGATCTGGTATGAAACTCTGACACAGTATCTTCTCAGCAAAGGTTTCTCTCGTGGGACTATAGATATGACACTGTTCAAGAAGGAGGTGAATGGCGAGCTGCTGATCGTTCAAGTGTATGTTGATGATATCATTTTTGGTTCGACTAATGAAGGGTTGTGTAGAGAATTTGAGAAGGTGATGCTGGATCGTTTTGAGATGACCATAATGGGGGAGATGTGTTTCTTCTTGGGGCTGCAAGTGGAACAAAAGCCTGATGGAATTCTGATCCACCAAGAGAAATATATCAAAGAAATCCTCACGAAGTTTGGCATGGACGATTCTTCTCCTGAATTGATTCCTTTTACAGCTCAAACATGTCTTACTTCCGATGATAATGGGAATCCTGTGGATGCTCATCGGTACCGCTCGATGATCGGATCTCTCATGTATCTGACTGCAAGCCGTCCAGATATTACATTTGCCGTGTGTTACTGTGCTCGTTTCCAAGCCAATCCAAAAGAATCACATGAAAAAGCTGTTAAACGAATTTTCCGTTACCTTAAGGGTTCCTCTCGTTTGGGACTTTGGTACCCAAAAGGTGGGAACTTTGATTTACATGCTTTTTCTGATAGTGATCATGCTGGTTGCAGGATTAACAGAAAATCAGTCACTGGTGGATGTCAATACCTTGGAGAATGTCTTGTTTCCTGGCAAAGCAAGAAGCAAACAACCGTCTCTCTGTCCACAGGAGAAGCAGAATACATTGCTGCTTCAAGTTGCTGTTGCCAAGTGCTGTGGATTCAACATCAGATGATGGATTATGGCATCAACTTTCTTCATACACCACTCTTTTGTGATAATGAAGCTGCTGTTGGAATTGCCAAGAATCCTATTCATCACACTCGCACCAAGCACATTGAAACAAGAATTCATGCAATCAGGGATGCACAGGAAAAGGGGTTTATTGATATTATTCCTATCGAAACTCGAAAGCAAAAAGCTGATCTTTTCACAAAAACTTTTGACAAACCACGTTTTTATGAACTGATCTCCATGCTGGGTCTTATATCTTTTTGAAAACCTTTTTCTGTGAGAATCCTTTTTGTAAATATGTAAATAATCTTTTCTTCTTCTTCTTTGAAAAATCCGTGGGTCACTCGCTTCATCGCTCCGTCACTTTATTGTATCTTTCATTTCTTTCAATCTTTCTTTTATTCTGTATATATATATATATATATTTAGAAAATCAGAAAAACAAAAATTTCTTATTTGATAGCTACACTATAGAAATTTTGGGGGAGATTTAAAAGATTAACTATTTATAGTTTTTAAAATTTTGCTATTTCAGGATCTCCATTTTGATTGTTGTTGAAGAGTCGTTGAAGGAGGTCAGAAGCATTGTGTTTGGGATATGTCAGATAGGCTCAGCCCGAAGACAAAGTAAACAGTGATTGTGCAGCCAAACATAACGTTCAAGATCTCGACAACAAGGATTATCCCCTTGACATGATCGGATTGCACAAAGATAAGGGTTCTGTCAAAAATGGGTTGAGAGCGTCAAATCTTTGTCTTGATTTCCCCAAACATCCCAAATCACCCTCGCCCTATCCCCGAATCGAGTTTCTAGTATGCAAAACAAATAAAATAAAAAGCTGCTAGTGATGCTCTTCGGAAAAGCCTCTGAGTGAGTTACTCGTTAACTCCTCAGAACGTATTGAGTCAAAGTGCTTAACTCCTCTGCTATACGGAAGTATTGACCTGGAGTTGGTGGATCTTCTCTGCTATACGGAAGTATTGACCTGAAGATTCACCGAGCATGCTCAAATGTTTATCTCCTCTGTTATACGTCAGTATAGACCTGGAGCTCTAGACTATTTGAGTTTCCCAAATAATAAGTCGCATTGTATTCAAAAGAATCAATTGCTGACAGGCTCCACTCACAATGAAAAGATGCAAAATTTGCACAAGTGTCAAAAGAAGCTAATGCATCGGTCAACATTCAAAAGTTGATCATTGAAATTCAAGCAAAGTCAATCGTATTGCTCAGATATATCCTGATGACAAACTTGTTTCTTTTTACCTAAATGTCTGTGGGGACCGAGTTGTCTGAGCTTCTTCAATCAAACCATAAACATGATAAAAGAAGCTGCTGATCTCTTGTTGAAAGGACTAAGGCATGGGTTTAAATGGACAAACATATCTGCAATCCCGCCAATCGATGATTCTCTGGATTCTACTCAAAACATCATGAAAAATATATATCCTTATTAGCGTTTAATATTCCTTTTTATTATTTTATTTTTCATTTTATTTTAAATTCCTATCTTGTTATGTTAAGTAATTTTAGGATTATATGTGTATATGTTTATTTTTGGAGCGTTGAAATCGTGGGACGTTTTCACGGATTTACAAAGTTTTAAAATTTAAGAAAATCCAAAAATATTTTAATTTGTGTGCGAGCGAACCTGCTGAACCTACAGGTTCGCCCGAACCTCAGGTTCGCCCGCAACCTTTTTGCACCACCGCCGCAGGCCGTGTTGACGTTTGGTCTTCTGGCGTATCTAAAGTTCGCTGTACAAAAAGTTCGCTGGCCTGTATTAAGTTCGCTGGACTGTCTGCCAGCGAACCTATGTCTGTATATATAGGCTGTGACAGCGAAGTTTTTCAAAACATTCGCTGTCACCACTGTAGCAACGTTTTTCAAAAATACCAACGGCCGTTCGTTCGATCCTCACTATTTCCCGATTTTTCACTTATTTACACTGCGTTTTGGTCTGGTATGTAATCGTCCACATCCTAATCTCTGTTTTTGTTAGGGTTATTTCTTGTTAAGATTTATTTTGTATCTTTGTTTATATGTTTGTATAGTTTAGGGTTTATTGTGTATTTTCCTTAAACTTGCGAATTGTTTTGTTATAGCATGTAGTGTGCGTATGTTAGACAGAGGCTAGATCACTTTTACACTGTTAGAGAGAGAATTAACTGTGTGTGACTTGTTTCTCCTGCACATTGTACTGCGAATTGCTTTGATCATCAATATACAAGAGAATTTATGAGTATGAACTGTGTTTGTGATTGAATCGTTTGTTTGTACGCTTTGTTCTGATCATTTGAGTGATATTATCGATCCAATTGAACCTATCAATTGGTATCAGAGCTTTCGGTTTGTGTTCTTCGCTGTTTCTAAGCAAAACACATCAATATTGCTCAAAATATCATGATCTGAACGAATTGTTGGTGTCTTTAGGTGTGATTTATCATCATAATCACTCTAATTCGCAACGATTGTGCAGATTCTATCAGATCATCATCAGATCTGAAGAATTAAGAAGAATAGAAAAAGTACTGTTCGATCAATTTTTGCTCAAAATTCATCGAAGAATGAAGATGTTTTGGATTGATTGATACAAGGGTTTGTTAATCGCATCGATTCACAGCTTGTGTGTGAATTTTGGACTAATTGGACAAGTTTTAGACAAAACCCAGAAAATCTTCACGAAGAAGATGATGAACAGTTGAGTTTGGTTGAAGATTAACTTGCCGGGTGATATATTTGACTTAGACATTTTCCTTGGACTTAGATTTTAAGAAGAAATTAGGTCCTGTGCTGCCGTGGAAAGGAATTTGTGCTTGCCGTGTGAAGAATTTGACTTATAAAAGTGATACTGTTGTGCCGGGTAATACACTGTTACGCCGGGTGATAGAGAAAATACTGCCGGGTAAACAAACTGTGTAGCCGGGTCATCAACAATCTGCCGTGTGAACGAGTACTGTTCAGCCGGGGAAGCTTTGTGTGTCAAGATTCTGCCAAGTCAAAGACTTATTGCCGTGTGAAGTTTTCTTGTAGCCGGGTAACTGTTCATCCGGGTGAAGAACAAAGTATTTTGCAACTGTTTAGCCGGGTAACTATTTTGCCGGGTGAAGACTTATTTCTGCCGGGTGAAGAACAAATCCACTGTTTGGCCGGCTGAAGAAGGATTTTCACTGTGTTGCCGTCTGACTTATTTTAGTTGTTTTTAATACTCGTTTCTTGTCTTGTCTTTAATTTCTTGTCTTAATTTTAGTATTTTAATCACTTATTTTCAAAAATTAACAAAAACCAAAAATATTTAAAAAAAAAAAAAAAAAAAAAAAAAAAAACTTGTTATTAAAATGGCTCCTAATGATGATTCTGATAACCGTGTTCCTAGACTTTTGAATCGTGCAGATTTCAAGAACTGGACCATCAGGTTGAGACATCACTTGTGTTCTATTGACAATGACTTGTGGAAATCAATTGAGAAAGGTCCTCACATTCCAACTCAGACACAACCAGATAGTGCCAGTACCTATACTAAGGATTCTACTACACCTTATCCAGAGGATAATTTGTCAGCTGAAGACTTGAGGAAGGTAAAGAATGATAGCAAGGCCTATTCATTAATGTGCAAGGGGTTGCCATTACAAGTTTTGTCTAGATTGGATGCATATCAGACTGGTTATACATGCTTCAAGGCATTGAAGTCTATATGTGAAGGAGGAGAGCAATTGAGGAGTTTGAAGAAATCAAAGCTCAAAAGACAATTGGAACTTTTTGAACATATTAATGGAGAAACAGTTCACCAGATGATGAACAGGTTTGTTCACTTGACCACTGAGATGTCAAACCTCGGAGTTAAGACTGAACTTCAAGACCTAAATGATCGATTGTTATGTGCCTTACCATCAAACTGGAAGCAGACTGTTACTCTTTTGAAGCACACAGAAAAATTCCCAATGGAATTAGATTTGTTGATTGGGAAAATTGAAGAAGTTGAGATTGATGAAGGATCAAGAAATTCTGATAGATCAACCTCACAAACCCAATACAAGTATGTGGTAAATCCTGCCAATACGGTTGACAATGCTTTTCTTGTGCAAAATACAACAAAGTTTGAAGATGAGGATGACTTATTCGTTGGTGCAAGTTTTTATACTGATTCAGCATACTTTCCAAATTCACCAACTTATTCTCAACCTCAATCTCCACCAAGAGCTCAAGTTCAAGTTTCAAGTCAGAATCAGAAGAATCAGTCAGAAAATCAAAGTTCGAATGTTCAAGCCAAGGTGAAAGACGTCATGAATATTCTGTTGCAAGATGACGAAACGAAAACTGCCTTCACTGCTTTTATGGCAAGTTTTCAAGCGTATCAAGGTAGTCATCTAAGTCAAATGGACGTTGTTCTTCAAGACTTATTTGAAATGGATCCAGTAGATGTTGAGGAAATGGATCTTAACTGGCAAATGGTTATGGTAGCTTATCGTACTCAAAAGCATGCATATGTGAACCGAAGCTACAAACCTCATGCAAACAAGACCGTTGGTTTTGATAAATCTAAGGCCAGATGCTTTAACTGTAATCAGTATGGTCATTTTTTAAGAGAATGTAAAGCTCCAAAGAATTTCAATGACCAAGCTAGTTCAAGCAATCAAGGTCAAGGACAGAGTTCTCAACAATCTACAAGTTATCAAGGCCGAAATCAGCGTTTCTTTCAGAAACCATACCAAAGTCTTCCTATGCCTGAATTGAAGGATGAAGGAAAGAAGCCAGAAGACCAAACAAAGGCGTTGGTTGTAAGTGTGAAAGACGGATATGATTGGAGCGCCTATGCAGAACAATTCACGTCTGATCTTACATCAAATCTGGCACTGGTATGTGAAGTAGAAGAAGACTGGTCAGAAGAAGGGGATTGTAAGATGACTGAAGATGTGAGTGAAGATTCAGAAGATTATGACTGGAGTGCAAAATCTGATCCTACTGAAGAATCTGAGTCTGAACTTGTGCTGATGGCTACTGCCAGTGAGTCTTCATCATCTACAGAACAACCAAAGGTTAACACTGACTTGCCCCCTAACTATGTTCCATTACCTGCTGATGTCAAGGAAAGGTTATGTTCTGAACAGTGCATTCAACAAGTAGAACATTATCGAACTCATTCATTCAAAATAGGTGACAAATTAAGTAAACATGAAAAACTTCATGAACAACTTAAAATCGATCATAAAATTGCTGATGAGAAGATTTTGTCGCTTAAAGAATCATGGAACAAAACCTTAACAGATCTGGAACTGAAAACAAAACAACTTGAGGAAATGACAAAGAACTTTGAACAAGAAAAAGTTGCTCATGCTGTCACGCAAGTTGAGTTGACAAAAGTTAAAAGTTGCAAAACCATGGTAAAACAACTCATAAGTGAAAGAGGTAACAAAACCAAAACCGGGTTGGGTTTTACACATGAACCAATGCCAAATTCAATCACTCAAACCTTACCGAAAAACTTTAATGAATTTGATCATTCACCGGAAAATGAACGTAAGTTCAAAGAAATTCAAAGAAGCAAATCTGAATCGGAAGGATCGGAGGTGTTGATTGAAAGCTTGAGAGAAGAAGATGGTATGACAACTGAAGCCGATGATGAAGCAAGCAACAAATCTGAAACCAAATTAGAGCCTGTTCTGATTCAACTTGTTGAGTATCCAAAGCTTAATCCCGAACCAGAAAAACCGGTGAAGGAAGAAGGTGAATATTCAGGTTTCAATGATCCTGAATACATCAAGTGGAAGAAGGAACAAAAAGCGCAAGTTGCTGCTCAGTTGATCAAGAAGCAAGAAGTGAAGAAAGTGGAAGTTTCGAATGATAAGAAACAAAAATCGAAATTAATGAACACTCAATCTGAAACAAAACAGTCAAAAGGCAAAAGTGTCTTAAAATCGAATGATAACCCAAAAGTTCAAGGTGTGAAAAATGACAAAGCTAAACCTATCAAGAAAGTGTCAAATGGAAAGAAAATCAAGTTTGTGTCTGCAGGAACGTTTGATTTAAATGGATCTTATGGTAAACCAATCAATTCTCAAATCAAATCTAACTCTGGTCTGAAAACAGGTTCAGGTCCTAAGTCTTCCGCTGTAAATGAAAAGAGAATTGAAAACAAAAAGGTGACCAAACAGAACAATTTAAAATCGAACCAAAGTCCCATGCAATCAAAAGCACAAACAGTGACTCCACAAAAGAATGTTAATCTAAAACCGAACAACTATGATAATGAATCACGTTTTGGTTCAACATCTAGAGTTAACAATCGGCTCTTTAGGATTAGCAAGAAACATTGTGAAATTTGTGATAGATATAATCATGCAACTGCTGAATGTTTCTTTAACAGGTACTGCAGTTATTGTGATAAAAGAAATCATTCTTCAGAAGAATGTTATTTTAACAAATTTTGTGATATTTGTGAGAGGAGAAACCATGACACAAAGGATTGTTTCTTTCGATCAAACTCGACTAGAGAAATGACTCCATACTCAAACTTTCAAAGAAATAATTCATATGGTTTTCAAAATATGAGTCAAAGTCATTCTCCGGTTTTGAGAAAGTTTAATCGAAACAATTCTGTTTCTAACTTTTCAAAGAATGTGCAGGTTAATGATTTTAAACCAAGAGCTTTAATGGTAAGAAATCAAAAGTTTGAAAACAACCTTGATCCTAAGCTAGAGGAGAGGTTTAGTGCTTTGAGGAGAAAGCAATCTTTGAACGCCAATGGGCGAAGTTATCAGCATCAAAATCTTTTGAATGAAACAAATTTTCAAAATGTTCAATACCAACAAGTTACTATTGCAGATAGATTCGGAAAACCCAAGACCGTGTGGGCCTGGGTTGACCAAACTAACTGAAAGTTTTTGTTGAATTGCAGGTACGCCCAAGAAGACCTATCAACTCGTGGTTCGTTGATAGTGGGTGTAGCCGGCACATGACAGGCAACCATGCCTTACTTCAAGACTTTAAGTCTAAAAATGGTACACATGTTGCGTTTGGAGGTGATGCGGGTGGAAAGATAACAGGAGAAGGAACAGTTTCGAATGGGGTCATTAGTTTTGATAAAGTCAACTACTGTGCACAGTTGAACTTTAACTTACTAAGTGTATCTCAAATTTGTGATAAATCGTATTCAACTCTTTTTGATGATTCTTTTTGCTATATTTTTAAACCAGGTTTCAAGATTGACAATGAGTGGGTCGTGGTGAAAGCTCCTAGAGATCGTGATGTATACAAACTGGATATGTCGCAGATTGACGCTGAAACCGAAACTACCTGTCTCATTGCTCATGCATCAAATGATGAGAGTCAGCTTTGGCATAGACGGCTGGGCCATTCCAACTTCAGAAACATGAACCGTTTGGTAACCGGAAATCACGCTGTGGGAATCCCATCGAAGAAATTCTCCACAACTGATCTCTGTTCAGCATGTTTGAAGGGCAAACAGCATCGGATGTCTTTTAAGTCCAAGCTAGAAAACTCCATTTCAAAACCTTTGCAGATGCTACATATGGATCTTTTCGGACCAACAAATGTGCAAAGCATCGGAAAGAAGTCTTACTGTTTTGTCATTATTGACGATTTCACTAGATTTTCTTGGGTTTATTTCTTGCATACAAAATCTGAAACTGCTGAGTTATTAAAAGAATTTATCATCAAAGTTGAAAACCAATTGGATTGCAAAGTTAAAGTATTAAGAAGCGATAATGGAACTGAATTTAAGAATGCTAATGTTGATTTATTTTGTGCAGAAAAAGGAATTGCGCGACAGTTCAGTGCTCCAAGAACGCCTCAACAGAATGGGGTTGCGGAACGGAAAAACCGGACACTAATTGAAGCTGCAAGATCCATGCTCGCAGATGCCAAAATCCCTATCACTTTTTGGGACGAAGCTATTGCTACTGCGTGTTTTGTACAAAATAGGACTTTATTAGTACAAGATAAACAGAAAACATCATATGAGTTGTTATTTGGAAGAAAGCCGAATATTTCTTATTTGAAAGCATTTGGTTGTCCAGTAACGGTACTAAATTTAAATGAACATCTTGGGAAATTTGAGTCAAAATCTGACGATGGATTTTTCCTAGGTTATTCGTCTGTTTCTAAAGCTTATCGGGTTTTTAATAGCAAAACAAATACTGTTATTGAAACTATTAACGTAAAGTTTTTAGAAAATTCGTTTCCGTCAGTGGCGCATGGTCCCGAATGGTTATTTGATTTAGATGCGTTATCACAATCTTTCAATTCTAACTTATTTGATTTTTCAGGAAAATCAAGGAAGGAATCAGGTGACTTAGGAAGCTTTAGTGACGATTCTGATAATGACGAGGATAGCAATATCAATACTGAATATCCGTTCATGTCATTTCACAATCCTGATCATGTCAAATCCAGTCAAGCTCCGGGTCCTTCTGGTTCGCAAGAAGATCAAGAATCGAATAATCTTGAAGAAGAAGTGAATGCGCAAATGTCTCCTAATGATGGTGGATCCGTTCAAAATCAACCATCATCGGATCCGAATGTTGAAGAAATTCCTGAATCTTTTGATTACTTCATCAATTCACCGGATCAAGTCCCGAATTTTACTCCACATACTTCTTCCATACTACAAGATCTACCGAATCTGAATTCGTCTAATCTAGAGACTCAAGTGCAAGGAGGTGATATTCCAATTCATCGAATTCACAAGAAACATCCTGTCTCTCAGATTATTGGGCCGTTGAATCAGAGAACTACAAGAAGTCAGACTGAACAAGCAAATGTTTGTCTTTATTCGTGTTTTCTATCTCAAGTGGTACCGAAGAACATTTCAGAAGCATTACAAGATAATAGTTGGATTGAAGCCATGCAAGAGGAATTGCTTCAGTTTCGCAAACAGGAAGTTTGGAAACTTGTGGACTTACCTGAAGGAGAGAATGCGATTGGTACAAGATGGTTGTACAAAAACAAGCCAGACGAACGTGGCATTGTTGTCAGAAACAAAGCAAGACTCATTGCACAGGGATACACTCAAGAAGAAGGCATAGATTATGAAGAAGTATTTGCTCCGGTCGCAAGACTTGAAGCCATACGCGTTTTTCTTGCTTATGCTTCCTTCATGCGTTTCAAAGTATTCCAAATGGACGTTAAAGGCGCTTTTCTGTATGGACCGATTACGGATGACGTGTATGTTAGACAACCTCCGGGTTTCGAAGATCCAGACTATCCTCATCGGGTATACAAGTTAAGTAAAGCTCTTTACGGTTTACATCAAGCTCCTAGAATCTGGTACGAGACATTATCTAAGCATTTACTAGAAAATGGATTTACAAGAGGTCAGATTGATCCAACTTTGTTTATGAAGAGGGATAATGATGATTTATTGTGCGTTCAAGTGTATGTGGACGATATTATCTTCGGATCAACTAGTGAGTCAATGTGCAAAGAATTTGAAGAAATTATGAAGTGCAGATTCCAGATGAGTTCTATGGGGGAGATTAATTTCTTTCTTGGATTACAAGTGAAACAATCAGCTGACGGAATTTTCATCAATCAATCAAAGTTCGTTGAGAAGTTGTTGAAGAAGTTCAAGATGCAAGATTGTCAGACTATTCGAACTCCATCTGATGTGAACTGCAAGATACAACCGGATCCAAAAGGCAAATCCGTGGATCAAACACTATACAGATCAATGATCGGTTCACTGATGTATCTTACTGCATCAAGGCCAGACATCATGTATGCTGTATGTGTGTGCGCAAGATATCAGTCTGATCCAAAGGAGTCGCATCTTGTTGCTGTGAAGCGTATATTCAGATATCTCAAAGGGAAACCGAATCTTGGGTTATGGTATCCTTATGAAGGAAATTTTGAATTATATAGCTATTCTGACAGTGATTTTGGTGGTTGTGCTCTTGACAGGAAATCGACTACTGGTGGTTGTCAATTTCTGGGTCCTAGACTTGTATCTTGGCAATGCAAGAAGCAGACCAATGTTTCTGTATCCACTGCTGAAGCAGAGTATATCGCTGCATCTGCAGGATGTTCTCAAGTTTTGTGGTTACAAAACCAATTGCTGGACTACGGGTTTAACTTTCTGAAAACTCCTATTTACATAGACAATACTGCTGCTATGTTTATTACTGCTAATCCTGTTCAACACTCAAAAACCAAACATATCGAAATTCGATATCATTTTTTAAGAGACAACTCTGAAAAAGGTTTAATAATTTTGATTAAAGTTCATACCGACAAACAACTGGCAGATCTTTTCACAAAATCATTTTTGTCAGGACGGTTTGAATTCTTAATTCAATCCATAGGATTAATCAATCATGATTGATTCTATTTTTCAAAAACAAAAAGAAAAATCAGAAAAATATAAAATCCAAAAATATAATAAGTTGATGTTAAGTATTGATTCCTTTGTCTTTTATTTTATGTTTTGCATTGTGTGTTTGCGTGAAAAAGAAAATAGAAAAGCAAAAACAAAATATAAAATCAAAAAGAAAAGAAAATATCATGTCATAAGAATCTATATTGCAAACAGTGAGAAATGATAGTTACACTAGACATTATTTGTTACATCATTTTTAATAAAGACTGATGAATGTTAATTGATGTGCGAGACGGCTCAGGCAATTAGACTGAACAAGTAAGTTGATTGTTGACAAACATAAACTTAATGATCTTTGTGTTAAGTTCCATTGTTATACATGTCTAGATATATATCTTTTGATACATTGCTTGTGATGATAAGTTGTGCATGATAGGGTAACGATGCAGTGTATTCAGTGTGATGAACCGCATCGTGAGCTTCTTTGTTGTGGTACCCACAGACCTGAAGTCTCATACGAAGTCTCTTTTGAGCTTCAAGGTGCAGCAAAAGATTCCAAAATGGAACATAAAGAGTCCCAAATGTGGACCAACACCAAACAAAAATTCCAAAAAGGAATTCAGAAGATTCCCAAAGGGAACAATAGGAAAGAAAAAAAAATTCCCAAAGATGGAATAAAAAGAAGTCCCAAAGTGGACCAAATCCGAATAGAACCCATATTCCACACTGTGTATGACTGTAAGTGACCAGATTTTGTGCAATAAGCATTCAGGTAGTGTTTGATAAGGAAATATGTTGACATATGTATACATGTGGGTCACATAAGTCATTCTAAATCGAACCTTAATTATCATCATGATACTGAAAAAGTAAGTGTGTCAATTCGAGCTAATTGGTATGTTTTCATATCATCACTCAATCAAGCATAAGTCAAATGTCTATTCAAAACTTGCAAAACATGTTCAGATAATGTGTGGTATGATCTCGCTGCGATATTTTGATTCATTGCATTGCATATGTCTTTATTTTAATGTGTGTGCTTTGTGTGTGCAGGCATATGGAATCTTTATTGACACATCAACATCCTTGTTAAACTTAAAAATTTCAAGAAATTTCAAGTTTAGGGGGAGAATAAATTTGAAGAAAAATATTCTACAAAAATCCAAAAATAATTTGTTTTGAATAAGTGTGTTTTGAATGAACAAGATTATGTAGTATGAAAAAGCAGAGGTATTGGAAGTGTTAAAAACAAACCCAAGGTCTTGTAATTTGTTTTTAAGAAAATGCTTCGGGATATAGAAAAATTGGTTGTGCAAAAACATTTTTGAAAAAGAAAAAGAAAAATGAATTTAAATTGTGTTAAATTTGTTGCCCTAAAATGTTGTTGATAATTAATATGACAAACATTCCTTTTAAGGATATCCTGTCTAATTAATATGTCGAAGAATGTTGCAGGTGCAATAAATGATCGTTGAAAAAGTCAACAGACGAGAAAAGTGAAGAAAAATAACAAGTGTTATTGCCGGGTAAAGATATCAGATACAACTGTACAGCCGGGTAAAGAACTGTTCAGCCGGGTAAAGTTGTAAGTCTGATACTTGCCGGGTGATTGAAGAAAATGGTGAAGATGTTATGACCACTGTTCAGCCGGGCAATGATCATGTCAAATACAGCCGGGTGAAGGTCATAGATATCTTGCCGGGTGACGAGTGTGTACTATACAGCCGGGTAATGAAGAAGTTTTGTTGCCGTGTAAAGGTATGACACTATGTTGCCGGGTAATGAAGAAGTGTGTTGTTGCCGTGTGAAGAAGGATGTCAAAGGTTGCCGTGTAAAGAAGAAAGCAAGCCGAATGAAGAAAGAAAGCAACTGTGTTGCCGGGTGATGAATAAAAGTTGCCGGGTGATGTTTTGATGACAACTATTCTGCCGGGTGATGTAGAAAAACTCATCAGGTGTAGTTGTTCCTTAACCTTTACCCGTCACTACAGTGACTTGACCCGTCACTACAGTACCTGACCCGTCACTACAGTAGTTGACCCGGCAAGTTTATTGGGCCTGTTTTTGCTTTTGTTGACCCGGCACTTAAAGTTTGACCTAAAATTTTTGACGATACAAATACCGCCTCTTCACAAAACACTTATCATTTCACACACTTTCACTTTCACAAAACACTCTGAACATTCAAATCACCATTGTTATCATAGTCAATCTGTTGCTCTATAACAAGGTTAATAGATTGATTAAGGTAGTGTTTCTGTGTTTTTGACCTAAATCGACCTAAAAATCAACTGTTAAAAAGAAAAACGATGATGAACAGTGTTTTGAACTTGAATCGACACTTTGATTTTGAGCATAAAAACTTAAATCGAATGTTGTTTTAGGGTTAAAATCTGTCGATCATCAACATTCAATCATTCATTTGCACTAAAACATCTTAAAATCAACTGAACAAGTGAAATGGACTTAACTGTTAAAATCGCCATTGATGAACTTTGAAGCTTTTAAAAATATAACATCAAAACAATGAAATGTCTGTTTTAAAAGTGATTAACCATGCTAAAACTGAACCAAAGCTTGATAAAATTTTTCATCATAAAAATTTATCAAAATTTTGCTTAAGTGAGTGACTGTTAAAAACCTAAACATAATGTATAATCTTTAAATTTCAATATTGTTTGATTAAAATGATGAAAATCAGGTTATTAGAACAATTTAGGATTTAAAATGATTATGTTAATGTTTTTGCTTTCTAACTTCTAGTTAAACACTTGTTAAAAATTTTGATATGTTTAATGAAGAAACTAATACATTTGTCTTGTTTTTTTTTTGTGTTTTTGTTTGTGATTAACAGATGGAGACTCTTAAGTTTGAGCCTAAACATAATCTGGTAGCATGTTTAGATGAATCACTGCCTGAGACAGAAGGATATAGAGATATGATTCAGTTCATCAAGAGGACAAAGTATGTATATGCTATATGTGCCAAACCGGTTATATATGCAAGGCTGATTAAAAGTTTTTGGAGAACAGCAGAGGTTGTGAGGAATGAGGATGGTAGTGCTATTGTTAGAGGACATATTACCAGGGATTGGGTACTGAATGTTACTGAAGATGCCATTAGACAAGCTTTGAGAATAGATGAGGATGAGGTAGGCATGATGGATGAACTGACAATGGAGGAGTGTAAAACTTGTTTTGTGAACATGGGTCATCCACCTGTGTTTCCAAAGTCACAGTTTTACAGAGCCAAGTTGGGAAGGAGATACAAATTGCTGTGTTATGTGGTACAGCAATGCATGTCAAGGAGAAGTGCAGGTTTTGATAACTTTCCTTCAGACATTGCATCACCAATAGTAGCTATTGCAGAAAACAAACCATTCAACATGTCGAGATGGATAATGAATGGGTTTGTATTCAACTTGGTGAAGGGCAAGAGATTCAAATTCCTTATGTATCCAAGGTTTTTGCAATTGATGATAAACATTGCCTATCCAATAATCAGGAGTGAAGGTTATGCTGGAGGTATATTGTATACTGAGGACATGAACGATCTCTCTTACCGAAAGATGAGTATCGGGAATGTGCCTGATATTGAATTGTTTGATTATATGAGAGATATAATCAACAATGAAGAAGATGTGGAAGGTGTCTATTATCACATATCTCATGGAGAGGTTGTTAATCCAGCAGATCTCATTGATAGAGAAGTTGATGAAGATAGTGATGGTGAGGATGATGAAAATGGTAATGATGAGAATGATAGTGATAGTAATGATGGTAATGATGATGGTGGTAATGATGCTGAATCTGAATCTAATTCAGAGGAGGTTGAACCAACAAAGACTGAGATAGAGGTTGTTGAGCCTATGATTGTAGAAGAACCTGCTGAGGTTGCTTCTGTGGCTGAAAAAGTTGTTTCTGAGATTCCAAAAGATGTTTCGGTAACTTATGTGCGAAAGAAGAAGAAAATTGTAGAAAAGCCTGAGGAGATTGATGTGCTACAAATTGCTGAGACAGTAATGGCCGAAGCTGAATCTATTGCACAAATAGAGGAAGTGGATGCTGGCGTTACTGATCCCATTATTGATCCTATTCCCACCATGTCACCACAAACCGATGAAAACATTGGACAAGGTTTGGAGTCTTCACCAAACATTGTGCCAAGTGTTGATGAAATTTATGAGGAAAAAGAGAAACGGATTGCTGAATTGGAAGAGATTGTTGAAAATTTGATTAAGGCAAATGAGTTGATGAAGGCCTCAAATGATCGTAAAAAGAAGAGATTCGATGAATATTGGGATATTCACAATCAGAACTTGAAGATTTTCAAAAAGTTGGATGAAGATCATGTGAAGCTGGTTGATGAGCATGTAAAGTTAAGGGATAAGTATGATAAACTGAAGGAAGAGCATGAGAATTTGAAGTTTGATTACAAAGAATTACAAGCTGAATGTAATACTTTAGATGCCGAGAAAGAATTGTTGGAAAAAGAGTTGGATGAATTGAAACCAAAGAAGGCTGGCTCATCTTCTGACAAAGATTTTTCTGATGAAATTATTGTGACTGAATCAAATGTGCCTAAGGTTTATCTGACTAGAGCTAGAGGAACTACAAATGTTGGTATTTTGGTAGAATCACCAATTACCATTCCCGATGAAGCTGAAGCTGAAACTGTCAAGATGGACAAGGCTGAGGGAAAGAGGAAAATTGATGCTATTCCTGAGATATTTGGTGATGAAGAAAGCTCAAAGAAGGCGAGGATTGATAAACCAGTGCAGATTGAGCCGATTCAATCTGTAGCTGAAGTTGAGGCTGAGAAAGTTGCTGAGACTGAAATTGGGTCTAGAGCTGAGAATGTTAAAACAGGTCAGATTGAGCCGATTCAATCTGATTCTGTAGCTGAAACCGAGGTATTTGCAGTATCAGAAAGTGAAAAGGAGGTTGGCTCTGAGGAAACCGTTCAGGTTGAGCCGATTCAACCTGAAGCTGGCGAAGTTGAGAGTGCGCTTAAAACTGTTACTGAAGTTGCTAGTCAGTCTGAGCCGGTTCATACTGACGAAGCACCTATGATCGAAGCTTTGGATGATTTAGACATTGATTGGACTGAGTCTGAGGATGAAGCTGAGCCAGAGCCTGTACAAAATACTGTTGAAGAAGTGCCAGATGATTTAGATCAGAGGTTTGCCTATCTTGAAAGAATGAAGTACAATTCAGTGTATTTGAATGGGTTGACGGTAACTCAGATTAATGAAGAGTACGAGAAATGCATGATGCATCAAGATAAGGCTGAAGCAGATAAGAAAGAGTTTGTTACTGAGATGGGAGAATGGACTCCTATGCAGGAAAGTCTAAATATAGAAGATCTGCCACCAACTGAGTTATATCATCCAAATCCGGATGAAATGACTGCTTTTGAGATGCGAAGTTGGTTGAGGTCGAGAAATTATCCGTACAAGACATTGCAAAGATTGAAGTCTGTGTCATTGAAGAAAATTGTGGTGAGCTTTATGAAGACAGAAAAATTGTACAATCGAATGTTCTATTTGGACTACAACAATCCACAATACTTTGAACTGACAAAGAAATACAAAATTCTGGGTCCAAAAGAAATTCCTGTGATGGCGCTTCCTGAAGATGCTCATAAAAAACGTCATGAACTAATGGATATGTTTCCGAGTGAGGTTAAATCGTACAATGTACCAATGGATGTGCGTGAAACATGGCATAATGCATCAACACCTGGAGATGTGGTTAGATCATTGATGAGCAAAGGACAATCAATTGCTGAGTTGTTAGATTCTATGATTGTGCCTGAGAAGAACAAGAAAGTGAAAATCATTGCATGGAAATACGACGAAGTATTTGATGCATTCATGATTAAGAGAGTAAATGGTTTGTGTGACGTTTACCATTACTACTCAAGTATTTTCAAATTAGAAGTTCAGGATTTAAAAGAATTGCACAAGTTGAGGTTGATTAATCACACGCGTGCTGAGCGTGGTGAAAAATGCGTGATACTTCTTGATGCTGGTATGAGTAGAACTGCTAAATTTCTTGACTTTAGAGGTCAACAAGAAGACACTGCATATGTGCAAGCAAAGAAACAGAGAAAGAAGAAGAGATTGGTAGTGACCGAGGATATGTACTTAGAAGAATTTTCGGACGAATATTTTGACAAGATAACTGATCCTGGATTGAAGGTTATAGATGGAAGTCAAACAACAAAGCCGATACTCAGAGTGTTTTACAATCAGGAAACATTTGAACTGAAGCTTGTTCGCAATTTGGAGGATTGGGATAAGGACATGATCACACTCTTCAGTACTTTTGAGTTGAAATTGCTGCATCCGTCGTATATTGATTTTTTGAGAAGTTATAGGATTGAGAAGTGCAAAGATGCCCTAGCTGAAGCTGATAGAAAATTATTTACAGTTATGATTGAAGTAATTGCTGCGGCTTCAGAGAAAATTCGAGTGAGAAAGGCACTACTAAATTCTAATCTCGTGATGGTTGATATACCAGAGATAGAATATATGCGGATCAGTAGGAAGGGTACATTGGAGGTGAAAGTTCGAGGCCAAGAAATGCCATTTGAGTTTTATGCTAATATCGATTTTGCAGGTTTAAATCTGGATTCGCTTAGACGCATGAATGCTCTACCAATTTTGACGAATGAATCCAAGCCTCGACAAGCTAAGATCGCTGAGAAGTTCAAATCCTGCATTGAAGAAGCTCTGAAAGAAAAAGAAGAGTATAAAGGACGAAAGTTGCTGGATGTGAAAGAGGAACCAGAAGAATGGTAGAAAAAGATTGAAGATTGATGCTGATCAACAAAGAAAAAGATTGAAGTTTTTTGAAGATCCAAAGATAAATCTTAGGGGGAGTACTGTTAGGGTTATTTCTTGTTAAGATTTATTTTGTATCTTTGTTTATATGTTTGTATAGTTTAGGGTTTATTGTGTATTTTCCTTAAACTTGCGAATTGTTTTGTTATAGCATGTAGTGTGCGTGTGTTAGACAGAGGCTAGATCACTTTTACACTGTTAGAGAGAGAATTAACTGTGTGTGACTTGTTTCTCCTGCACATTGTACTGCGAATTGCTTTGATCATCAATATACAAGAGAATTTATGAGTATGAACTGTGTTTGTGATTGAATCGTTTGTTTGTACGCTTTGTTCTGATCATTTGAGTGATATTATCGATCCAATTAAACCTATCAGTTTTAACCCCTTAATCGCACCATAATCCTGTTTAATCTGTCGGCCTATGATTGTGTATTGTTTAAATGACTGATTTTGTGTTAGTTGTTAGGTTTTTACTTCATAATAGCCTCGTTTAATGGTTATGTTACTTGTTTGTTGCTTTGAATGCTTGATAATGTTGTACTGTATGTGATTAAGGCCATTTATCAAAAACTAGGGTTTCCAGCGAACCTATGTGTTCGTCTGGCGAATCTGAACGAAAGTTCAAAACTTCGAGCGAACCTATGTCGTTATGCTGCCCGCGCAACAACATAGATTCGCCCGACTGTTTCTAGCGAACCTATACATTCGCTCGACCAAAATGACTGATTTTTCATGTCAGCGAATTTATAGGTTCTGGTGTCAAAATCTCAGGTTCGCTATACCAGCGAATCTATTTTTCAGCGAACCTATTAACTGTTTTTCAAATCTTCATTTCTGATCAATCTTCGTTTATTTTTCAGGCACAATGTCGACATTATTCTTTGAGAAAAAGCACAACATGTGTGCTTTGCTTGATGAGAACTATGAAAAGGCCGGCGGGTATAGAGACTGTATCAAGTGGCTGAAGTCATCGCATATACATCACGCCATATCTCACTTACCCACTATATATGAACTGCATGTTCGGGATTTCTGGCGAACTGCGGTAATGAACGTGTCGGTACAGCCGTCACGGATCTGTGCTAAAGTCGGTGGATATGACCTGGAGTTCACAGAGGCTGATCTAGCCAGGATTTTAAGGCTAGAGGAGGATGTCGGAGAAGAAGTTAGTATGACGGCTGAAGAAGTATATGGGGCATTCCGGACAGCGGGGTATGAGGGTCCGATGCCCGGTGAGAAGAAAATGGAATTCGTAAAGTCCTATCTGATCCAGGAGTGGAGGTACATCGCTCACGTGTTTATAATGTGCCTGGATCATAGGAAAGGGGGTACGGACGGGCTAAACTTAGACTGGGCAAGGGCAATGATGCTGTTTTGCCGAGGGCAAAAAGCCAATCTTGCGAAGCTGATCTTCAACTATTTACTAGAGAACATCCATGCCACCAAAGGGGCTAAATGGTTGATGTACCCCAGATTCATTCAGATGATTCTGAATGACAAACTGCCAAATCTGTCGGTGGTGGGTGCATAACTAAAAATCTGGGAGATGCACCCGAGGATCTTCAAAGATTGCAATTCTGTGAGATCGGACTGTGTGGGCAGGACTTCATATCTGTGGGAGAACATGTACTCTGCAGAACGATGGGTGTATATACAAAGGTTGATGGAAACGGAGAGAAAAAGGGGTGGAGAGAACATAGAAATTGTAGAGAAGAAGATGAAGAAACGGAAAGCGTATGCCAAAGAAAAGGATTACTCATTCGATCGAGAGGTTGATGAAATACAAGCTGAGATTGATGCTGGTAGGGAACAGCGAACAAAGAGGAAGTCGGACGCTCAAACTGAAACATCAAAGAAAGCAAGGCATGAGACTGGCGGTACATCGGGTGAATCAGTGGGTGAATTAAAGGGCCAGATTGAGAGTTTGAGGGGAGAACTGGTAGAGCTGAAAGGCAGATATGAAGAACTGGAAAAGCAGGATGCTGAGAAATCAACTGTTATATACGAGATGGGTCGAATGATGAAGGACCAGCAGTGTCTGATTGTGAGGATCTTCAAGGAGTTAAACAGTTTGAAGGAAAATGTAGGGACTGAACCTGCAATGACTGAAGCAGAACTGAACTCCTTAACGGATATTGCAAAGTATCCGTTAATGGATGTTGATTTTGGAGACAAAGGTAAAGGAAAAGCTGCCGAGGAGACATTCGATGAAGAGATGGGCATTGATTTAGATGTGTTTGAAGGGGAAGAAGTGGTAGGAGGATCTGGTATGGATTACACTCTGATTGATGAACCGGAGATTGATATCAATGCTGATAGTGAGGAGGATCTAAAGGATGAGCCGGAAACATATAAGGTTGAAGAAAAGGGGATGAGTTACCAGTTCGAGCATGTTGATTTAGACAAGTCTGAGTGGTTTAGAAAAGAAGAAGAAGTGGTTCCCGAAGTGCCGATATTTCAACACTTGGATGAACCCAACACCAAACAAATGGACAGACAAATCATAGCATGGAAGTACAACAGTTTGATAGATGCTTATATGATTAAGAGAAGGGGCGGTGACATTTCATATATCAAGAACCGGAAGCACTTCGCCACCTTGCCTCGATGGGATTTGAGGAGGTTGGCTGATCTTCCATTGATTGGTAAAGAAGACAGCGGGAGGGCCTGTGCGTTCGAGGTGACAATCAGGGATTGCTGAGTTTGGATACCAGAAGCCGAGGAGAATGAGACAGAAAAAGGATAGACACTGGGTATCGTGGAAGGGTAAGATTGTTCTGAAGATCGAAGCACCGAAGGTTATGACCAGGGTTAGGGTTCCTGACACTCAGCCACCCCGGCTGCAGGATTTCTTTAAATGGTTCTACGATAACAGCACGGGTGAAGCTATTATCAGATTACAAGGAGAAGATCGTCCTGAAATCAGACTTTTTGACCTAATGGAGATTTTTTCTTTCTGTGACGAGGATCTGAAAGTGTTGTGCGAGAACAGAATAAAGCACGGGGCTGGAGATGATACTGCTACTGAAGCGAACCTGTTTGTGAAGGTCGCAAACAAAGCCCGGGGGCTTCGTGCTGAACTAAAGGCGGTGAATGAGAGATTGAGGAGGTCTGATGATCAGCGTATGGACATGGATGATCTTTCTAGACAGCTGGATCAATCAATTGAGCAAAGGTTTGAGAAACCGGTGCAGGTTATTGACTTGGAGGTTATTGGCGAGGAGCATACTGTAGAGATTCAGGCGGAGACGACAGTTCAACATATGCCTGATACTGAGGTCGCAGATACAGAGTTTGTAGAATCGATGCTGAATTTGAGTGAAGATGAGGCCGGATCAGAAGACGTTACAAATCCTTTGGCCGGAATTGAAGACAGGGCAGGAACGTACGTTGAATATCTATGAAGCCAAAATCAAGACGGAGCTAAATTAGAAGACTTCCCCAGGTGAGGTCCAACCTAGGGGGAGTATTGATAGTCACTATGTATAGGTTGGACCCACCGGCTTGTCGGTGTTACTTTTGTATGTTTTAGTATGTCTTGTATTTATAGATGTTCTAGCGAACCTACGGGTGAATCTATAGATTCGCCCGCAGTTCATGATATCTTTTGTATTAAGGTGTCGACTGGGCGAACCTATGTGCCCAGCGAACCTGTGTTGGTTCGCTAGATAGATTCGCTATAGCGAATCTATCAGCGAACCTAACACTGCTATATATTGTAACCTTATCTTCATTTGAATACAACTTTTGCACATCTTTTACCAAAGCACTTATTCACTGATTGTGTTGTGTAATTATTCAATCTGAGGCGCTAGGAGCATATTCTACTTATCTTTGTAGCTTATATACCTCATTTGTGTTGTGTAATTTCGTTATTGGGTTTGTTTAGATATTACACACTTTGTTGTTCAAGACTTAGGTATTTTGTTGTTAAACAAGTCAACATAGCACTGAAATCACGATCATTATGGACCTACAATTCTTCAATCAAATCTAACTCTGGTCTGAAAACAGGTTCAGGTCCTAAGACTTCCGCTGTCAATGATAAAAGAATTGAATTAAAGAAGGTAACCAAACAAGATGGTTTAAAATTGAACCAAGTTCCAAAACAATCTAACCTTGATCACAAACAATCAAAGTCACAATCAAAATTTCCACAAAAGAATCAGGTTAATCTAAAACCGAACAAAACTGATAATGAATCACGAGTGGGTTCAACATCAAAAGTTAACAATCGGCTCTTTAAGATTAGCAAGAGGCATTGTGAGATTTCTGATCGTTATATTCATGTTACTGCTGAATGTTTCTTTTACAGGTACTGCAGTTACTGTGACAAAAGAAATCATTCTTCAGAAGAATGTTTTTATAACAAATTCTGAGATATTTGTGAAAGAAGAAATCATGACACACCAGATTGTTTCTTTCGGAAAAACTCATTAAGAGAAATGACTCCGTTTCCAAATTTTCAAAGAAATCAATCATTTGGTTTTCAAAAATTTAACCAAAGTCATTCTCCTGATTTGAGAACTTTCAAACGAAACAATTCTGGTTTTAATGACTTTTCATCAAGAAATGTGCAGGTTAACAGTTTTAAGCCGAGAGCTTTGATGGTGAGAAATCAGAAATTTGAAAACAACCTTGATCCTAAGTTAGAGGAAAGGTTCATTGCTTTGAGAAGAAAGCAAACAAATCAAGCCGTTGGGCGAAACAGTTTTCAACCAAATCTCTCAAATGAAACAAATTTTCAAAATCATCATTATCAACAAGTTACTGTTACGGATAGATTCGGAAAACCCAAGACCATGTGGGCCTGGGTTGACCAAACTAACTAGGTAATTGTTGAAATGCAGGTACGCCCTCGAAGACCTATCAATTCATGGTTTGTTGATAGTGGGTTTAGCCGGCACATGACAGGCAATCATGCCTTGCTTCAAGATTTTAAGCTAAAGAATGGTACACATGTTGCATTTGGAGGAGATGCTGGTTGTAAAATTACTGGAGAAGGAACCGTGTCAAATGGGGTCATTAGCTTTGACAATCAACTACTGTGCACAGTTGAACTTTAATTTGCTAAGTGTATCTCAAATTTGTGACAAATCTTATTCAACATTATTTGATGATTCTTTTTGCTACATACTCAAACCAGGTTTCAGGATTGACAATGAATGGGTTGAGGTTAAAGCTCCAAGAGATCGTGATGTATACAAGCTTGATATGTCGCAGATTGTTGCTGAAACCGAAACCACATGTCTCATTGCGCATGCTTCAAATGATGAGAGTCAGCTTTGGCATAAACGACTGGGACATTCAAACTTCAGAAACATGAACCGACTGGTGACTGGAAATCACGCTGTGGGAATACCGTCAAAGAAATTCTCAACAACTGATCTCTGTCCAGCATGTTTGAAAGGAAAACAGCACAGAATGTCTTTTAAGTCCAAGCAAGAACACTCTATTTCAAAACCCTTGCAGATGCTACACATGGATCTTTTCGGACCAACAAATATTCAAAGCATCGGAAAGAAGTCTTATTGTTTTGTCATCATTGATGATTTTACTAGATTTTCTTGGGTTTATTTCTTGCATGTTAAATCTGAAACTGCTGAGTTGTTAAAAGAATTTATCATCAAAGTTGAAAATCAGTTGGATTGTAAAGTAAAAATCTTGAGAAGTGATAATGGAACCGAGTTTAAAAATTCTAATGTCGATTTGTTTTGTGCAGAAAAAGGAATTGCTCGCCAATTTAGTGCTCCAAGAACTCCACAACAGAACGGAGTTGTAGAACGGAAAAATCGGACACTGATTGAAGCAGCAAGATCCATGCTTGCAGATGCCAAAATCCCTATCACATTCTGGGACGAAGCTATTGCTACTGCGTGTTTTGTACAAAACAGGACATTATTGGTTCAAGATAAAAATAAAACATCTTATGAGTTACTTTTTGGAAGAAAACCGAATATTTCTTACTTGAAAGCATTTGGTTGTCCTGTATCGATTCTAAATTTGAATGATTATCTCGGAAAATTTGAGTCAAAATCTGACGATGGATTTTTCCTTGGTTACTCGTCTGTTTCTAAAGCTTATCTGGTTTTTAATAGCAAAACAAACACTGTTATTGAAACTATTAACGTAAAGTTTTTAGAAAATTCGTTTCCGTCAGTGGCTCATGGTCCCGAATGGTTGTTTGATTTAGATTCGTTATCAAAATCTTTCAATTCTAACTTATTTGATTTTTCAGGAAAATCGAGAAAAGAATCAGGAGACTTAGAATGTTTCAGTGATGATTCTGACAATGACGATGATAGCAATCTCAATTCTGAGTATCCGTTCATGTCTTTTCATAATCCTGATAATGGCGTATCCAATCAAGCTCCGGGTCCATCTGGTTCTCAAGAAGATCAAGAATCAAACATTTTTGGTGATGATGTGAATCCGCAAAATTCTCCTAATGATGATGGATTTGTTCAAAATCAACCATCATTAGATCCGAATGTTGAAGTTGTTCCAGAATCATTTGACTACTTCATCAATTCACCAGAACAAGTTCCTAATTTCACTCCGCATGTGTCTACAATTCTGTAATATTTACCGAATCTGAATCAGTCTAATCTGGAGACGCAAGTTCAAGGAGATTCAATTCCAACTCATCGAGTACACAGGAATCATCCTTTATCTCAGATTATAGGGCCTTTGAATCAGAGAACTATGAGAAGTCAGACTGAACATGCAAACGTTTGTCTTTATTCATGTTTTCTTTCTCAAATGGTACCGAAGAACATTTCAGAAGCGTTACAAGATAACAATTGGATTGAAGCCATGCAAGAGGAGTTACTTCAATTTCGCAAACAAGAGGTTTGGAAATTAGTGGACTTACCTGAAGGAGAAAATGCGATTGGTACAAGATGGTTGTACAAGAACAAGCCAGATGAACGTGGCATTGTGGTCAGAAATAAAGCCAGACTTATTGCACAAGGTTACACTCAAGAAGAAGGTATTGACTATGAAGAAGTGTTTGCTCCGGTCGCTCGACTTGAAGCTATTCGCGTTTTTCTAGCGTATGCCTCTTTCATGAAGTTTAAAGTGTTTCAAATGGACGTTAAAGGCGCTTTTATGTATGGATCAATTACCGATGATGTGTACGTCAGGCAACCTCCAGGTTTTGAAGATCCTGAGTATCCACATCGTGTATACAAATTGAGCAAAGCTTTGTATGGTCTACATCAAGCTCCAAGGATTTGGTACGAGACGTTATCTAAACATTTGCTAGAACATGGATTTACAAGAGGTCAGATTGATCCAACTTTATTTATGAAGCGGGAAAATGAAGATCTTTTATGTGTTCAAGTGTATGTGGATGATATCATCTTTGGATCAACAAGTTCGTCCATGTGCAAAGAGTTTGAAGAAATTATGAAATCAAGATTTCAGATGAGTTCGATGGGGGAGATTAATTTCTTTCTCGGATTCCAAGTAAAACAGTCAGCAGACGGAATTTTTATCAACCAATCAAAATTTGTTGAAAAGTTGCTGAAAAAGTTCAAGATGCAAGATTGTCAGACTATTCGAACGCCATCTGATGTGAATTGCAAGATACAGCCAGATCCAAAAGGCAAATCCATTGATCAAACACTATACAGATCAATGATTGGTTCACTGATGTATCTTATTGCATCAAGGCCAGACATTATGTATGCGGTATGTGTGTGTGCAAGATATCAGTCTGATCCAAAAGAGTCGCACCTGGTTGCTGTTAAACGTATTTTCAGATACCTTAAAGGGAAACCGAATCTCGGGTTATGGTATCCTTATGAAGGCAATTTTGAATTATATAGTTATTCTGATAGTGACTTTGGTGGGTGTGCTCTTGACATGAAATCGACTATGGGTGGATATCAATTTCTGGGTCCCAGACTTGTTTCTTGGCAATGCAAAAAGCAGACCAACGTTTTCTGTATCCACAGCTGAAGCAGAGTATATCGCTGCATCTGCAGGATGTTCTCAAGTTTTGTGGCTACAAAACCAATTGCTTGACTACGGGTTTAACTTTCTCAAAACTCCTATTTACATAGATAATACTGCTGCTATGTTCATTACTGCTAATCCTATTCAACACTCAAAAACCAAACATATCGAAATTCGATATCACTTTCTCAGAGACAACTCTGAAAAAGGTTTAATAATTTTGATTAAAGTTATACCGACAAACAACTGGCAGATCTTTTCACAAAATCTTTCTTGTCAGGACGGTTTGAATTTTTAATTCAGTCCATAGGATTAATCAACCATGATTGATTCTATTTTTCAAAAACTCAATACAAAAATAGAAAATATAAAAGTCAAAAATATAATAAGTCGATGTCAAACATTGATTCCTTTGTCTTTTATATTATTGTTTTGCATTGTGAGTGTGCATGAAAAAGAAAAGCAAACAAAAAGAATATAAAAGCTAAAAGAAAAGAAAATATCATGTCATAAGAATCTATATTGCAAAAAGTGAGAAATGATAGTTACACTAGACATTATTTGTTTCATCATTTTATATAATAAAGACTGATGAATGTTAGTTGATATGCGAGACAGCTCAGGCAATTAGACTGAAAAAGTAAGTTCATTGTTGACAAATCTGAATTCAATGATCTTTGTGTTAAGTTCCTTTGTTATACATGTCTAGATATGATAGGTTCAATTGGATCGATATCGCTCAATGATCAGAACGAAATAAGTACACAAACACAGTTCAATCAGCAACACAATTCATTACTTAATAATTCTCTTTGTATTGATGATCAAAGCAAACTTGTAGTACAAAAGTGCAGGAGAATGTAAATCACACACAGTTAACTCTCTCTCTAACGTGTAATTGTGATCTAGACTCTCTCACTAACATTCTCTTACTACATGCTTTATGCAACAATACATTAGGGAAAATACAAAATTAACCCTAAACTATACAAAATGTATAAACAAAGTACAAAGTAAATCTTAAACAGAAATAGACCCTAACAGTACTCCCCCTAAGATTTATCTTTGGAATTCAAAAATCTTCAACGGTTTTCAACTTTTGCTTTCCAGCTTCAATCTCTCACCAATCTTCTGGTTCGTCTTTAACATCCAACAATTCCTTCCCTTTGTATTCTTCTTGTTCTTTTAAAGCTTCCTCAATGCAAGACTTGAACTTCTCAGCAATCTTGGCTTGTCTTGGCTTTGATTCATTTGTTAGAATGTCACAGTTCTTCATTCTTTTCAGCGAGTCCAAGTTAATACCTGCAAAGTCAATGTTAGCATAAAACACGTGCGGTTTCTTCCTTCCTTTGACTTTCACTTCCAATGTACCCTTAGACGTCACCCTAATGTACTCGATCTTCGGTATATCAATCTTCACAAGGTTAGCATTAAGTAATGCCTTCCTTAATCGGATTTTCTCAGTAGCAGCCCCAATCATAATAACAAACAATCTTCGATCTTCTTCTGCAACAGGATCTTTCAACTTTTCCATCTTGTAGCTTCGGAGATAGTCAATGTAAGATGGATGTAGTAGTTTAAGCTCAAACGTACTAAACAAGGTAATCATGTCCTGATCCCAATCATCCAAATTACGCACCAATTTCAGCTCAAAAGTCTCCTGATTGTAAAATACCTTCAAAATGGGCTTAGTTGCTTGAGAACCATCGATCACTTTCAATCCCGGATCTGTGACTTTATCAAAATATTCGTCTGAGAACTCTTCCAAATACATGTCTCGCAAAATCAACTTCTTTGCTTTCCTCGTTTTCTTTATTTGTACATATTCACTATCTTCTTGTTGTCCTCTAAACTCCAAAAATTTAGGCAAACGGCTCATCCCGGCATCCAGTAACATCGCACATTTATCACCACGCTCAGCATGCGTGTGATTAATCAATCTCAGTTTGTGCAGTTCCTTCAAATCTTGTACTTGCAACTTGAAAATGCTCGAATAGTAATGATAGACATCGCACAAACCATTAACACTCTTAATCAGAAATGCGTCAAAAACTTCATCATATTTCCAGGTAATAATCTTCACATTCTTGGACTTTGCCGGCACGATCATCGAGTCTAGCAACTCAGCAACAGATTGGCCCTTACTCAGCAGTGCCATGATTCACGTACGTCCACTTGAATGTTATAAGATTTCATTTCGCTAGGAAACATGTCAATCAGCTCTTTCCGTTTCTTATGTGCATCAACTGGTAAAGCCATCAAAGGTATTTCTTTGGGTTCAAGCACTCTGTATCTCTTTGTCAGTTCATAATACTGCGGATTGCTGTAGTCCAAGAAAAACATGCGATTGTGCATCTTTTCAGTCTTCATGAAACTCACCACCATCTTCTTTAATGATTCTCGTTTCAATCTCTTCAGAGTCTTGTATGGATAGTTCCTCGAACTAAGCCATTGACGCATGCTAACTGTTGTCATCTCTTCTGGATCTTGATGATACAGTTCTTCAGGAGGTAGATCATCAATATTTAGGCTCTCTTGCAGAGGCGTCCATTCACCCATTTCCACAACAAACTCTTTATCATCAGCCGTCACCTTGTCTTGAGCATTCAGACACTTCTCATATTCTTCATTTATTTGACTAACTGTAAGTCCATTCAGATAAACTGGATTATACTTCATCTTCTCTAAATAAGCAAATCGTTCAGGAAGATCACTAGGTATCTCATCGTCAGGATTAGCCTCAGTTTCTGAATCAGTAAAATCTATATCATCCAAATCATCAAGTGCTTCTATCATCGGTGCAGTTTCAGTTTGAACCGGCTCAAACTGAAATGCTTCTTCAGTAACAACTTCTTGCACATTCTCAACTACTTCAACCACCTCTGGCACTTCACTTGCCACGACAGACTCAGATTGAATCGGCTCAATCTGAACTGTTTTATCAGTTTCAGTTTCCTTCACAGTCTCATCCACCTTTGCTACCTCGGATACTTCAGTTTCAGTTACAGACTCAGATTGAATCGGCTCAATCTGAACTGCTTCTTCCATTCTGGCTTTCTTAGCAACTTCATCTTCTTTGACTATTTCAGACACAGCATCCAGCTTGCGTTTTCCCTCAACTTTGTCAAGATTGACAAGATCAGCAGCTTCATCGGGAATTGGAATTAGTGATTCAATCCTTTCACCCACATTCTTCATTCCACGAGCTCTAGTATAATAAACTTTAACATCTTGTGAAGGCTCAGCAACTTCCATCACATCATCAGAAAAGTCTTTACCCGATGTAGAACTAGACTTCTTTGGTTTGGCTTCTTCCAACCACTTTTCTAGCATCTCCTTTTCCGCATTCAGAGTATTGCATTCAGCATGATAGTCATGTATAGGTTGGACTCACCGGCATGTCGGTGTTATATATTTTGTATGTATTTTTTATGTACTTTGTATGCTTGTGTACTAGCGAACCTACGGACGAATCTATAGATTCGTCCGTAGCACAGTTTAGTGTTTATGATGGTGTCGACTGGGCGAACCTGTTTGTGCCCAGCGAACCTATGTCTGATATATATTGTAACCTTATCTTCAAGAAATACAACTTTTGGCAACTTTGACAAAACCTGATCCAAACCTTTGTGTGTTGTGTGTATGTTTACTGGAGGTGCTAGCAGCATATATTACTCATCTTTGTAGCTTATTTACCTCCGGTTGTGTGGTTTAATCTCGTTATTGGTTGTTGGGTTATTATACACTTTGTTTGTTTGAGTCAAGTGTGTTTCGTTGTTAAACAAGTCATTATAGCACTGAAATCACGATCATTATGGACCAACAATATGGTATCAAAGCCTTAGTGCTCTTGATTGTTTGATTCTAGTGATTTTTGTGTTGATTTTGGGGTTTTTGTGTCAAAACACTATTTGATTCTTTTCTGGACTGGTTTGGGTGTTTTGGTGTTGTATTTTGCTCAAGTGTTGTCATATTTGGTCATAGGAAGCTTTTGAAACAAACGAGTCTACAAATGGTCAAGTTTTGAAGCTGTCCGGGTTGTTTTCGTACTGTTATAGGTTAGTTCGTAACCCATCGAACCTATCTGTTCTTCCAACGAATCTAGTTGTTCATCCAGCGAATCTAGTCAAATCTTGTGTTCTGTAATTTTGTGTTCGTGGCTAGCGAATCTGACATTTCATCAAACGAAAGTTCACTTGTTTGGCAAATTATGCAAGCGAAATTGCTGCCAAAATCTCTGTCGAGCGAAACTGTGCTTGCTGGTCAGCGAATCTGTTTGTTTGTCTAGCGAATCTGCGAGCGAATCTGCCAGCGAATCTGTTTGTTCTTTGGGCGAATCTATTCCAGCGAATCTATCTGTATTCAGCGACTCTACAATCTGTTTAAAATTATGACTACATCAACCCTGAATATGAATGATCTGGATAGTGTTCAACCTAACAGGCCACCGAGGCTTGTTAGTGGTGAGAATTTTGAAGACTGGAAGAGGTGTTTGAAAGCTTTTTTCTACTACACTAACTACAATCAATGGGAGTCAATTGTAAATGGTCCGCACGTGCCAACGACAGTTGAAGGAACCGTTACTTCAATAAACAATGATCCAAGCACTTTTACTGAAGCAGACACCAAGTTGCTTGATCGTGACAAAAAGGCACTTGGGGCATTGATACTTTGTTTGCATCAGGATATTTTCAACAGGTTTGCTGAACACACAACTGCAAAAAGCTTGTATGATGCGTTGTGCGAGTTCTATGATGGTAACGAGGATTTGAAGTTGGATAGAAAAGCTTAAGCTGAGAAAGAATTGAATTCTTTTGTGGGATATTCGCAAGAAAATCTGACTGATATTACCAATCGATTCCTGTCTGTATCAAGCAACCTGAAAAAGTATGATGATAAGCTGGGGAATCATGAACAAGTCACAAAGCTGTTAGACTCACTTCCTCCTCAATGGAGTCTTCAGATCAAACTGTTGAAGCAAGAAAGAAACTTTCATGACTATAAGCTGATGGATGTTATAAACAAGCTGAAGTCATTTGATCTTGATGTGAAGAGAAGAGAATACAATCAGTCTATGATGGTTCCAAATATTCCTTTTCAGAATGCTGCACTTATTTCATCCGCTGCAAACTCTCACATTTACAGTGCTGCACCTGGAGGACCATCAAGTCATGTGTCTGCTAAATCAAATGTTGGTTCAAGCTCAAATGCATCTATCACCACTCAGATTCCATCTGACACTATGGCTTTGTTTGGAATGTTTGTTCATAGTTATGAAGCTCTTGTTGCTGGTGAGTTAAAGGGAAAGGGGATGACTGTTGAAGATATGTATCAGGTGGATCCTGATGATCTTGAAGAAACCGACATCCAATGGCAAATGGCCATGCTTACTCTTCGTGCTAGACGATTTATGGAAAGAACAGGTAGAAGAAATTTTGGGAATCAGGGACAGAATAGCAAGCTGGGGTATGACAAAGGAAAGCTTAGATGTTATAACTGCAAACAGTTGGGTCACTTCAAAAGGGAATGTCCTTTACCAATTGTTACTGAACCAGTAAATTCTGGAAATCCAAGATCTGTTCCAAATCAAGAAAGGCTTGAGGAAGCGAAGTAAAAGAATGAAACTGCACTGCTCACCAACTTTGATTGGAGTGCAGAAATTGAAGAAACAAAGGATGAAATTAATCATGCCCTAGTTGCTGAGATTGTTGAGAATGATGACAACTATATAAATTGTGATAGGTTCAATTGGATCGATGATATCACTCAAATGATCAGAACAAAACGTACAAACAAACGATTCAATCACAGACACAATTCATACTCATAAATTCTCTTGTATATTGATGATCAAAGCAATTCGCAGTACAAAATGTGCAGGAGAAAACAATTACACACAGTTAATTCTCTCTCTAACAGTGCAAAAAGTCTCTCTCCTAACACACGCACACTACATGCTTTATAACAAACAAAATGCAAGTTTAAGGAAAATACACAATAAACCCTAAACTATACAAACATATAAACAAAGATACAAAGTAAATTCTTAACAGGAAATAGCCCTAACAGTACTCCCCCTAAGATTTATCTTTGGATCTTCAAAAACTTCAATCTTGTTCTTCGTTTATCAGCATCAATCTTCAATCTTTTTCTATCATTCTTCTGGTTCCTCTTTCACGTCCAGCAACTCTCGGCCTTTATATTCTTCTTTTTCTTTCAGAGCTTCTTCAATGCAAGATTTGAACTTCTCAGCAATCTTAGCTTGTCGAGGCTTGGATTCATTTGTCAGAATTGGCAAGGCATTCATGCGTCTAAGCGAATCCAGATTCAAACCTGCAAAATCGATATTAGCATAAAACTCAAATGGCATTTCTTTGCCTTCGACATACACCTCCAATGTTCCTTTTCTGGATATCCTCATGTACTCTATCTTCGGTAAATCCACCATCACAAGATTAGAATTTAGCAAAGCTTTTCTGACTCGAATTTTCTCTGAAGCAGCAGCAATAACTTCAATCATCACCACAAATAACTTTCTGTCCGCTTCAGCCAGTTTATCCTTGCACTTCTCCATTCTAATGCTCCTCAAATAATCAATATATGAAGGATGTAGCAGCTTTAACTCAAAAGTACTGAACAAAGTGATCATGTCTTTGTCCCAATCCTCCAAATTACGAACAAGCTTCAGTTCAAATGTTTCCTGATTGTAGAACACTCTGAGTATAGGCTTCGTTGTCTGACTACCATCAATCACCTTCAATCCAGGATCAGTAATCTTGTCAAAATACTCATCCGAGAACTCTTCTAAGTACATATCTTCGGTTACCACCAATCTTTTCTTCTTCTTTTGTTTCTTGGCTTGCACATATTCTGAGTCTTCCTGTTGACCTCGGAAATCCAAAAACTTTGCAGTTCTGCTCATTCCAGCATCAAGAAGCATCACACACTTGTTACCACGATCAGCATTTGTATGATTGATTAACCTCAGTTTATGCAACTCTTTCAGATCCTGAACTTCCAATTTGAAGATGCTAGAATAGTAATGATAAACATCACACAAGCCATTTACCCTCTTGATCATGAATGCATCAAACACTTCATCATATTTCCACGCAATTATCTTTACCTTCTTATTTTTCTCAGGCACAATCATTGAATCCAACAATTCAGCAATTGATTGTCCTTTACTCATCAACGATCTCACCACATCTCCTGGAGTTGCAGCATTATGCCATGTTTCACGCACATCCAATGGCACATTGTACGATTTAACTTCACTCGGAAACATATCCATCAGTTCATGACGTTTTTTATGAGCATCTTCAGGAAGCGCCATCACAGGAATTTCTTTTGGACCAAGTATTTTAAATTTCTTTGTCAGCTCAAAGTACTGTGGATTGTTGTAGTCCAAATAGAACATCCGATTGTACAATTTTTCTGTCTTCATAAAACTCACCACAATTTTCTTCAATGAAACAGACTTCAATCTTTGTAATGTTTTGTACGGATAGTTTCTTGACCTCAACCAACTCCTCATTTCATAGGTAGTCATATCGTCTGGATTTGGATGATATAGCTCAGTTGGTGGTAGATCATCTATGTTCAGACTTTCCTGCATTGGAGTCCATTCTCCCATCTCAGTAACAATCTCTTTCTTATCAGCTTCAGCCTTATCTTGATGCATCATGCATTTCTCGTACTCTTCATTGATTTGAGTTACCGTCAACCCATTCAAAAATACAGAATTGTACTTCATTCTGTCCAAATAAGCAAACCTCTGATCCAAGTCATCCGGCACTTCTTCAACAGTATTTTGTACAAGTTCTTGCTCAGCTTCATCCTCCGACTCAGTCCAATCAATATCTAAATCATCCAGAGCCTCTATCATAGGTGCTTCGTCAGTTTGAACCGGCTCAGACTGACTAGCAACTTCAGTATCTGTTTTAAGCGCACTATTAACTTCAACAGCTTCAGCTTGAATCGGCTCAAACTGAACTGTATCTCCAGAATCAACATCTTTCTCACTGTCAGCTACCTCAAATACTTCTGTTTCAGCTTCAGACACAATCTCAGCTTCAACAATTTTCTCAATCTCAACTTCAGCTACAGATTGAATCGGCTCAATCTGCACTGGTTTATCTATCTTTGCCTTCTTTGAGCTTCCTTCATCACCAAATATTTCAGGGATAGCATCGATCTTTCTCTTTCCCTCAGCTTTATCCATCTTGACAATTTCAGCCTCAGCTTCATCGGGAATAGTGATTGGTGATTCAACTAAAATTCCAGCATTCGCAACACCTCGAGCTCTGGTCAAATATACTTTAGGCACTTCAGCTCCAGTCACTTCAACTATATCATCAGAAAAGTCTTTGTCTGAAAGTGATGAGCCAGCCTTCTTTGGTTGCATATCCTCCAATTCCTTCTCAAGCATTTCTTTCTCAGCCTCCAAAGTGTTACACTCAGCCTTAACCTCAGTATAATCATACTTAAGGTTTTCATATTCCTCCTTCAACTTTTCATGCTCGGCTTTCAAATCTTCATGTTCAATCTTTAACTTCAAATGATCAGAATCTAACTCTTTGAAAATCTTCAGATTCTGATTATGAATATCCCAATATTCATCAAATCTCTTCTTCTTACGATCATTTGATGCTTTCAACAACTCATTCGCCTTTATCAGTTTTTCAACTATCTCTTCCAACTCAGCAATCCGTTTCTCCTTTTCTTCATAAATTTCATCAACACTTGGCCCAACGTTTGGTGAAGACTCCAAACCTTGTCCAATGTTTTCAGCAATTTGTGGTGATAAAATGGGAATATCATCAATAATAGGATCAGCAATGCCAGCATCCGCTTTATCTATCTGTGCACTAGACTCAGCTTCGGCCATTACTGTCTTAGCAATCTCAAGCACATCAATCTCTTCAGGCTTTTCTACTACTTTCTTCTTCTTTCTAACATATTGTACTGACACATCTTTCTTAACAACATCAGAAGCAACCTCAACAGGTTCTTCTACAACCATAGGTTCAACAACCTCTAACTCAGTCTCTATTGGTTCAGCCTCCTCTGAATTAGATTCAGATTCAGCATCATTACCACCATCATCATTACCTTCATCATCATCACTGTCTTCATCGTTGTCACCATCATCAGTACCATCATTACCTTCTTCATCTTCTGGATGACGAGCAAAGTACTCGTCATCATCCAATAAATTGTCCGGCACCTCATCCACTAAATCCAGTGGATTCACAATCTCACCATGAGATATATGATAATAAACTCCATCTACTTCTTCTTCATTGTTGACAATATCTCGCATATAGTCAAACAAACCAATGTCAGGCACATTCCCGATACTCATCTTTTTGTAAGAGAGATCGTTCATGTCCTCAGTATACAACATGCCTCCAGCATAACCTTCACTCCTGATTATTGGATAGGCAATGTTTATCATCAATTGCAGAAACCTTGGATACATCAAAAATTTGAATCTCTTGCCCTTCACCAAGTTAAATACAAACCCATTCATTATCCACCGTGACATGTTGAATGGTTTGTTTTCTGCAATAGCTACAATCGGGGATGCAATGTCAGAAGGAAAGTTATCAAAACCTGCACTTCTCCTTGACATGCATTGCTGTACCACATAACACAGCAATTTATACTTCTTCCCCAACTTTGCTCTGAAAAACTGTGACTTTGGAAACACAGGTGGATGTCCCATGTTTACAAAACAAGTTTTACACTCCTCCATTGTCAGTTCATCTAGCATACCAACCTCGTCTTCATCTATCCTCAGAGCTTGTCTAATGGCATCTTCAGTCACATTCAGTACCCAATCCCTGGTAATATGTCCTCTAACAATAGCACTACCATCCTCATTTCTCACAACCTCTGCTGTTCTCCAAAAGCTTTTGATCAGCCTAGCATATATGACCGGTTTGGCACATATAGCATATACATACTTTGTCCTCTTGATGAACTGAATCATATCTCTATATCCTTCTGTCTCTGGAAGTGACTCATCTAAACATGCTACCAGATTATGTTTAGGCTCAAACTTAAGAGTCTCCATCTGTTAATCACAAAACAAAAACACAAAAACAAGACAAATGTATTAGTTTCTTCATAAAGCACATCAAAATTTTAATCAAGTGTTTAACTAAAAGTTAGAAAGCAAAAACATTAACATAATCATTTTAAATCCTAATTGTTCTAATAACCTGATTTTCATCATGTTAATCAAACAATATGAATTTTAAAGATTATACATCATGTTTTAGGCTTTTAACAGTTACCCACTTAGGCAAAATTTTGGTAAATTTTATGATGAAAAATTTAACATGTTTTGGTTCAGTTTTAGCAAGTTTAATCACTTTTAGAACAAACATTTCATCGTTTTGATGTTTAACTTTTAAAAACTTCAAAGTTCATCAATGGCGATTTTAACAGTTAAGTCCATTTCACTTGTTCAGTTGGTTTTAAGGTGTTTTAGTGCAAATGAATGATTGAATGTTGATGATCGACAAATTTTAACCCTAAAACAACATTCGATTTAAGTTTTTATGCTCAAAATCAAAGTGTCGATTCAAGTTCAAAACACTGTTCATCATCGTTTTTCCTTTTAATAGTTGATTTTCAGGTCGATTTAGGTCAAAAACACAGAAACTCTACCTTAATCAATCTATTAATCTTGTTATAGAGCAACAGATTGACTATGATAACAATGGCGATTTGAAGTTCAGAGTGTTTGGTGAAAGTGAAAGTGTGTGAAATGATAAGTGTTTTGTGAAGAGGCGGTATTTGTATCGACAAAAATTTTTAGGTCAAACTTTAAGTGCCGGGTCAACAAAAGCAAAAACAGGCCCAATAAACTTGCCGGGTCAACTACAGTAGTGACGGGTCAGGTACTGTAGTGACGGGTCAAGTATAAAAGTCAAGTCATCATGTGAATCACACTTGACGGGTCAAGCACTGTAGATACGGGTAAGTCACTGTAGTGACGGGTAAAGGTTAAGGAACAACTACACCTGATGAGTTTTTCTACATCACTCGGCAGAATAGTTGTCTTCAAAACATCACCCGGCAACTTTTATTCATCACCCGGCTTGCTTTCTTCTTTACACGGCAACCTTTGACATCATTCTTCACACGGCAACACACACTTCTTCATTACCCGGCCACATAGTGTACACTTGTCACCCGGCAAGATATCTATGACCTTCACCCGGCTGTATTTGACATGATCATTGCCCGGCTGTACAGTGGTCATAACATCTTCACCTTTTTCCTTAATCACCCGGCAAGTATCAGACTTACAACTTTACCCGGCTGAACAGTTCTTTACCCGGCTGCACAGTTGTATCTGATATCTTTACCCGGCTACAACACAAGCAATTTTCTTCACTTTTCTCGTCTGTTGACTTTTTCAACGATCATTTATTGCACCTGCAACATTCTCCGACATATTAATTAGACAAGATATCCTTAAAGAATGTTTGTCATATTAATTATCAAACAATATTAACATTGCAACAAATTAATTTCTTCAATTAAAATACATTTTTCTTTTTCTTTTTCAAAAATGTTTTTGCACAACCAATTTTTCTATATCCCGAAGCAATTTCTTAAAAACAAATTACAAGACCTTGGGTTTGTTTTTAACACTTCCAATACCTCAGCTTTTTCATACTACATAATCTTGTTCATTCAAAACACACTTATTCAAAACAAAATATTTTTGGATTTTTTTTTTTTTGTAGAATATTTTTCTTCAAATTTATTCTCCCCCTAAACTTGAAATTTCTTGAAATTTTTAAGTTTAACAAGGATGTTGATGTGTCAATAAAGATTCCATATGCCTGCACACACAAAGCACACACATTAAACTTAAGACATATGCAATGCAATGAATCAAAATATCGCAGTGAGATCATACCACACATTATCTGAACATGTTTTGCAAGTTTTGAATAGACATTTGACTTATGCTTGATTGAGTGATGATATGAAAACATACCAATTAGCTCGAATTGACACACTTACGTTTTCAGTATCATGATGATAATTAAGATTCGATTAGAATGACTTATGTGGCCCACATGTATACATATGTCAACATATTTCCTTATCAAACACTACCTGAATGCATATTGCACACAATCTGGTCACTTACAGTCATACACAGTGTGGAATATGGGTTCTATTCGGATTTGGTCCACTTTGGGACTTCTTTTTATTCCATCTTTGGGAATTTTTCTTTCCTATTGTTCCCCTTGGGAATCTTCTGAATTCCTTTTTGGAATTTTTGTTTGGTGTTGGTCCACATTTGGGACTCTTTTTGTTCCATTTTGGAATCTTTTGCTGCACCTTGAAGCTCAAAAGAGACTTCGTGTGAGACTTCAGGTCTGTGGGTACCACAACAAAGAAGCTCACGATGCGGTTCATCACACTGAATATACTGCATCGTCACCCTATCATGCACAACTATCATCACAAGCAATGTATCAAAAGATATATATATAGACATGTATAGCAATGGAACTTAACACAAAGATCATGAAGTTTATGTTTGTCAATCAATCAACTTACTTGTTCAGTCTAATTGCCTGAGCCGTCTCGCACATCAATTAACATTTATCAGTCTTTATTAAAAATGATGTAACAAATAATGTCTAGTGTAACGATCATTTCTCACTATTTGCAATATAGATTCTTATGACATGATATTTTCTTTTCTTTTTGATTTTATATTTTGTTTTTGCTTTTCTATTTTCTATTTCACGCAAGCACACAATGCAAAACATAAAAATAAAAGACAAAGGAATCAATACTTAAAATCAACTTATTATAGTTTTGGCTTTTATATTTTCTGATTTTTCTTTTGTTTTTTTGAAAAAAAAATAGAATCAATCATGATTGATTAATCCTATGGATTGAATTAAAAATTCAAACCGGCCTGACAAAAATGATTTTGTGAAAAGATCTGCCAGTTGTTTGTCGGTATGAACTTTTATCAAAATTATTAAACCTTTTTCAGAGTTGTCTCTTAAAAAATGATATCTAATTTCGATGTGTTTGGTTTTAGAATGTTGAACAGGATTAGCAGTAATAAACATAGCAGCAGTATTGTCTATGTAAATAGGAGTTTTCAGAAAGTTAAACCCGTAGTCCAGTAATTGATTTTGTAACCACAAAACCTGAGAACATCCTGCAGATGCAGCGATATACTCTGCTTCAGCTGTGGATACAGAAACATTGGTCTGCTTCTTGCATTGCCAAGAGACAAGCCTTGGACCCAGAAATTGACAACCACCAGTAGTCGATTTCCTGTCAAGAGCACAACCACCAAAATCACTGTCAGAATAGCTATATAATTCAAAATTTCCTTCATAAGGATACCATAACCCAAGATTCGGTTTCCCTTTGAGATATCTGAAAATACGCTTCACAGCAACAAGATGCGACTCTTTCGGATCTGACTGGTATCTGGCGCACACACAAACAGCGTACATGATGTCTGGTCTTGATGCAGTAAGATACATCAGAGAACCGATCATTGATCTGTATAGTGTTTGATCAACTGCTTTGCCCTTTGGATCCGGTTGAATCTTGCAATTTACATTAGATGGAGTTCGAATTGTTTGACAATCTTGCATCTTGAATTTCTTCAACAATTTCTCAACGAACTTTGATTGATTGATGAAAATTCCGTCAGCTGATTGTTTCACTTGTAATCCAAGAAAGAAATTAATCTCCCCCATAGAACTCATCTGGAATCTGTTCTTCATAATTTCCTCGAATTCTTTGCACATTGACTCACTAGTTGATCCGAAGATAATATCGTCCACATAAACTTGAACGCACAATAAATCATCATTATCCCTCTTCATAAACAAAGTTGGGTCAATCTGACCTCTTGTAAATCCATTTGCTAGTAAATGCTTAGATAATGTCTCGTATCAAATTCTAGGAGCTTGATGTAGACCGTAAAGAGCTTTACTTAACTTGTATACCCGATGAGGATAGTCTGGATCTTCGAAACCCGGAGGTTGTCTAACATACACGTCATCCGTAATCGGTCCATACAGAAAAGCACCTTTAACATCCATTTGGAATACTTTGAAACGCATGAAGGAAGCATAAGCTAGAAAAACGCGTATGGCTTCAAGTCTTGCGACCGGAGCAAACACCTCTTCGTAATCAATGCCTTCTTCTTGAGTGTATCCCTGTGCAATCAGTCTTGCTTTGTTTCTTACCACAATGCCACGTTCGTCTGGCTTGTTTTTGTACAACCATCTTGTACCTATTGCGTTTTCTCCTTCAGGTAAGTCCACAAGTTTCCAAACTTCCTGTTTACGAAACTGAAGTAATTCCTCCTGCATTGCCTCAATCCAACTATTGTCTTTCAGCGCCTCTGAAATATTCTTTGGCACCACTTGAGATAGAAAACACGAGTAAAGACAGATATTTGCGTGCTCCGTCTGACTTCTTGTAGTTCTCTGATTCAACGGCCCGATAATCTGAGAGACAGGATGTTTCTTATGAATTCGATGAATTGGAATGTCACCTCCTTGCACTTGAGTCTCTAGATTAGAAGTATTCAGATTTGGTAGATCTTGTAGTATGGAAGAAGTATGCGGTGTGAAATTCGGGACTTGATCTGGTGAATTGATGAAGTAATCGAATGATTCAGGAATTTCTTCATCATTCGGATCCAATGATGGTTGATTTTGAACGGATCCACCATCATTAGGAGAAATCACATCTTCTTCATGATTGTTTGATTCTTGATCTTCATTTGAACCAGAAGGACCCGGAGCTTGACTAGATTTGACATGATCAGGATTGTGAAACGACATAAATGGATATTCAGAGTTGAGATTTCCATCTTCGTCATTATCAGAATCGTCACTAAAGCTTCCTAAGTCACCTGATTCCTTCTTTGCGTTTCCTGAAAAATCAAATAAGTTAGAATTGAAGGATTTCGATAATGAATCTAAATCAAATAACCATTCGGGACCTTGAGCCACCAAAGGAAACGAATTTTCTAAAAACTTGACGTTGATAGTTTCAATAACAGTATTTGATTTGCTATTAAAGACCCGATAAGCTTTAGAAACAGACGAATAACCTAAGAAAAATCCATCGTCAGATTTTGCCTCAAACTTCCCGAGATGTTCATTTAGATTTAGAATCGAAACCGGACAACCAAATGCTTTCAAGTAAGAAATATTTGGTTTCCTTCCAAACAACAACTCATAAGAAGTTTTCTTTTTATCATTCACTAATAAAGTTCTATTTTGTACAAAACACGCAGTAGCAATAGCTTCGTCCCAAAAAGTAATCGGGATTTTGGCATCTGCGAGCATGGATCTTGCTGCTTCAATTAGCGTCCTGTTTTTCCGTTCCGCAACTCCATTCTGTTGAGGCGTTCTAGGCGCACTGAATTGTCTAGCAATCCCCTTTTCTGCACAAAATAAATCAACATTAGCATTCTTAAATTCCGTTCCATTATCACTTCTTAATACTTTAACTTTGCATTCCAATTGATTTTCAACTTTAATGATAAATTCTTTTAATAATTCAGCTGTTTCAGATTTTGCATGCAGAAAATAAACCCATGAAAATCTCGTAAAGTCATCTATGATAACTAAACAATATGATTTTCTCCCGATGCTTTGAACGTTGGTCGGTCCAAAAAGATCCATATGTAGCATCTGCAAGGGTTTTGAAATGGAGTTTTCGAGCTTGGACTTAAAAGACATCCGATGCTGTTTGCCTTTCAGACATGCAGGACAGAGATCAGTTGTGAAGAATTTCTTCGATGGGATTCCCACAGCGTGATTTCCGGTTACCAAACGGTTCATGTTTCTGAAATTTGAGTGGCCCAGCCGTCTATGCCAAAGCTGACTCTCATCATTTGAAGCATGGGCAATGAGACAGGTTGTTTCGGTTTCGGCATCAATCTGCGACATATCCAGTTTGTATACATCACGATCTCTAGGCGCTTTAACCACTACCCACTCATTGTCAATCTTGAAACCTGGTTTCAGAATATAACAAAAAGAATCATCAAAAAGAGTTGAATAAGATTTATCACAGATTTGAGATACACTAAGTAAGTTAAAGTTCAACTGTGCACAGTAGTTGACTTTATCAAAACTTATAATCCCATTCGAAACTGTTCCTTCGCCAGTGATTTTACCACCCGCATCACCTCCAAACGCTACGTGAGTACCATTCTTTTGCTTGAAGTCCTGAAGCAAGGCATGGTTGCCTGTCATGTGCCGGCTACACCCACTATCAACAAACCACGAGTTGATAGGTCTTCTTGGGCGTACCTGCATTTCAACAAAAACATTCAGTTAGTTTGGTCAACCCAGGCCCACACGGTCTTGGGTTTTCCGAATCTATCTGCAATAGTAACTTGTTTGTATTGAACATTTTGAAAATTTGTTTCATTCAAAAGATTTTGATGCTGATAACTTCGCCCATTGGCGTTCAAGGATTGCTTTCTTCTTAAAGCACTAAACCTCTCCTCTAGCTTAGGATCAAGGTTATTTTCAAACTTTTGATTTCTAACCATTAAAGCTCTTGGTTTAAAACTGTTATCCTGCACATTTCTTGAAAAGTTAGTAACAGAATTGTTTCGATTAAAGTTTCTCAAGACCGGAGAATGACTTTGACTCATATTTTGAAAACCATAAGAGTTATTTCTTTGAAAATTTGAATATGGAGTCATTTCTCTAGTCGAGTTTGATCGAAAGAAACAATCCTTTGTGTCATGGTTTCTCCTTTCACAAATATCACAAAATTTGTTAAAATAACATTCTTCTGAAGAATGATTTCTTTTATCACAGAACCTGCAGTACCTGTTAAAGAAACATTCAGCAGTTGCATGATTATATCTATCACAAATTTCACAATATTTCTTGCTAATTCTAAAGAGCCGATTGTTAACTCTTGATGTTGAACCAAACCTTGATTCATTACCTTGGTTATTCGGTTTTAGATTAACGCTTCTTTGTGGAGACACTGTTTGTGCTTTTGATTGCATGGGACTTTGGTTCGATTTTAAATTGTTCTGTTTGGTCACCTTTTTGTTTTCAATTCTCTTTTCAGTTACAGCGGAAGACTTAGGACCTGAACCTGTTTTCAGACCAGAGTTATATTTGATTGGAGAATTGTTTGGTTTACCATAAGATCCGTTCAAATCAAACGTTCCTGCAGACACAAACTTGATGTTTTTACCCTTTGACACTTTCTTGACAGGTTTAACTTTGTCAGTTTTAACACTTTGAACTTTTGTGTTATCATTTGATTTTAAGACATTTTTGCCTTTTGACTGTTTCGTTTCAGATTGATTGTTCGTTGTTTTCGATTTTTGCTTCTTAGCATTCGAAACTTCAGCCTTTTTCACTTCTTGCTTCTTGATCAACTGAGCTGCAACTTGCGCCTTTTGTTCTTTCTTCCATTTGATATACTCAGGATCATTGAATCCTGAAAATTCACCTTCTTCCTTCACCGATTCTGGTTCTGGGTTAAGCTTTGGATATTCAACAAGTTGAATAAGAACAGGTTCTAATTTGTTTTCAGACTTGTTACTTGCTTCATCATCAGCTTCAGTTGTCATTCCTTCTTCTTCATTCAAACTTTCCATCAACACTTCAGTACCTTCAGACTCGGATTTACTTTTTTGAATTTCTTTAAATCTTCTTTCATTTTCAGGTGAATGATCAAATTCATTAAAGTTTTCCGGTAAGGTTTGTGTGATTGAATTTGGCATCGGTTCATGAGTAAAACCCAACCCGGTTTTGGTTTTGTTTCCTCTTTCTTTGATGATTTGTTTAACCATGGTTTTACAGCTTTTAACTTTTGTCAATTCAACTTGCGTGACAGCATGTGCAATTTTTTCTTGTTCAAAGTTCTTTGTCATTTCTTCAAGTTGTTTTGTCATCAGTTCCAGTTCGTTTAAGGTTTTGTTCCATGATTCTTTAAGTGACAAAATCTTCTCATCAGCAATTTTGTGATCAATTTTAAGTTGTTCATGAATTTTCTCATGTTTGCTTAATTTGTCACCGATTTTAAATGAATGAGTCCGATAATGTTCTACTTGCTGAATGCACTGTTCAGAACACAACCTTTCTTTCACATCTAGGGGCAGTGGAACATAGTTGGGGGGCAATTCAGTATTAACCTTTGGTTGTTCAGTAGAGGATGAAGACTCATTGGATGTAGCCATTAATGCAACTTCAGATTCAGTTTCTTCAGTAGGATCTGCTTTTGCACTCCAGTCATAATCTTCAGAATCTTCACTGACATCTTCAACCACTTTACCATCCCCTTCTTCTGACCAGTCTTCTTCTTCAATTTCACACACCAGTGCCAGATTCGATGTAAGATCAGATGTAAACTGTTCTGCATATGCGCTCCAGTCGTATCCGTCTTGTACACTTACAACTAACGCTTTAGTCTGGTCTTCTGGCTTCTTGTCATTATCCTTCAATTCAGGCATAGGAAGACTTTGATACGGTTTCTGAAAGAAACGCTGATTTCTGCCTTGATAACTCGTTGATTGTTGAGAACTTTGACCTTGACCTTGATTGCTTGAACTAGCTTGGTCATTGAAATTTTTTGGAGCTTTACATTCTCTTGAGAAATGACCGTACTGATTACAGTTAAAACATCTGGCTTTAGATTTGTCAAAACCAACGGTTTTGTTTGCATGAGGTTTGTAGCTTCTGTTTACATAGGCATGCTTTTGAGTACGATAAGCTACCATAACCATTTGCCAGTTAAGATCCATTTCCTCAACATCTACTGGATCCATTTCAAATAAGTCTTGAAGGACAACGTCCATTTGACTTAGATGACTACCTTGATACGCTTGAAAACTTGCCATAAAAGCAGTGAAAGCAGTTTTCGTTTCGTCATCTTGCAATAAGATATTCAAAACGTCTTTAACTTTGGCTTGAACATTTGACGTTGAACTTTCTGACTGATTCTTCTGATTCTGACTTGGAACTTGAATTTGCGCTCTTGGCGGAGATTGAGGTTGAGAATAAGTTGGTGAGTTTGGAAAATATGCTGAATCAGTATAGAAACTGGCACCAACGAATAAATCATCCTCATCTTCAAACTTTGAGGTATTTTGCACAAGAAAAGCATTGTCTACAGTATTGGCAGGATTTACCACATACTTGTATTGAGTTTGTGAAGTTGATCTATCAGAATTTCTTGAACCTTCATCAATCTCAACTTCTTCAATTTTACCAATCAACAGATCTAATTCCATTGGGAATTTCTCAGTATGCTTCAAAAGAGTCACAGTCTGCTTCCAGTTTGATGGTAAGGCACATAACAATCGATCATTTAGGTCTTGAAGTTCAGTCTTAACTCCGAGGTTTGACATCTCAGTGGTCAAGTGAACAAACCTGTTCATCATCTGGTGAACTGTTTCTCCATTAATATGTTCAAAAAGTTCCAGTTGTCTTTTGAGCTTTGATTTCTTCAAACTCCTCAATTGCTCTCCTCCTTCACATATAGACTTTAATGCCTTGAAGCATGTATAACCAGTCTGATATGCATCCAATCTAGACAAAACTTGTAATGGCAACCCCTTGCACATTAATGAATATGCCTTGCTATCATTCTTTACCTTCCTCAAGTCTTCAGCTGACAAATTATCCTCCGGATAAGGTGTAGTAGAATCCTTAGTATAGGTACTGGCACTATCTGGTTGTGTCTGAGTTGGAATGTGAGGACCTTTCTCAATTGATTTCCACAAGTCATTGTCAATAGAACACAAATGATGTCTCAGCCTGATGGTCCAGTTCTTGAAATCTGCACGATTCAAAAGTCTAGGAACACGGTTATCAGAGTCATCATTAGGAGCCATTTTAACAAATTTTTTTTTTTAAGGAAAATATTTTTGGTTTTTGTTAATTTTTGAAAAGAAGTGATTAAAATACTAAAATTAAGACAAGAAATTAAAAACAAGACAAGAAACAAGTATTAGAAACAACTAAAATAAGTCACACGGCAACACAGTGAAAAATCCTTCTTCAGCCGGCCAAACAGTGGATTTGTTCTTCACCCGGCAGAGATAAGTCTTCACACGGCAAAATAGTTACCCGGCTAAACAGTTGCAAAATACTTTGTTCTTCACCCGGATGAACAGTTACCCGGCAACAAGAAAAACTTCACACGGCAATAAGTCTTTGACCCGGCAGAATCTTGACACAAAAAGCTTCCACGGCTGAACAGTACTCGTTCACACGGCAGATTGTTGATTACCCGGCTACACAGTTTGTTTACCCGGCTGTATTTTCTCTATCACCCGGCGTAACAGTGTATTACCCGGCACAACAGTATCACTTTTATAAGTCAAATTCTTCACACGGCAAGCACAAATTCCTTTCCACGGCAGCACAGGACCTAATTTCTTCTTAAAATCTAAGTCCAAGGAAAATGTCTAAGTCAAATATATCACCCGGCAAGTTAATCTTCAACCAAACTCAACTGTTCATCATCTTCTTCATGAAGATTTTCTGGGTTTTGTCTAAAACTTGTCCAAATTGTCCAAAATTCACACACAAGCTGTGAATTGATGCGATTAACAAACCCTTGTATCAATCAATCCAAAACTTCGATGAATTTTAGCAAAAATTGATCGAACAGTACTTTTTCCATTCTTCTTAATTCTTCAGATCTGATGATGATCTGATAGAATCTGCACAATCGCTGCGAATTAGAGTGATTATGATGATAAATCACACCTAAAAACACCAACAATTCGTTCAGATCATGATGTTTTGAGCAATATTGATGTGTTTTGCTTAGAAACAGCGAAGAACACAAACCGAAAGCTCTGATACCAATTGATAGGTTCAATTGGATCGATGATATCACTCAAATGATCAGAACAAAACGTACAAACAAACGATTCAATCACAGACACAATTCATACTCATAAATTCTCTTGTATATTGATGATCAAAGCAATTCGCAGTACAAAATGTGCAGGAGAAAACAATTACACACAGTTAATTCTCTCTCTAACAGTGCAAAAAGTCTCTCTCCTAACACACGCACACTACATGCTTTATAACAAACAAAATGCAAGTTTAAGGAAAATACACAATAAACCCTAAACTATACAAACATATAAACAAAGATACAAAGTAAATTCTTAACAGGAAATAGCCCTAACAAATTGCTTTGATTCTTTCAAAGAATTTTATGGTGAAGATGAGGAAGGGAAAGTGAAGAAAGTTAATGAAGACCAATCAGATGCTATTGTTCAAGGGCATCTGAGTCACTCGGGATTGGTTTGTGAAGCTGCAGTAAATGAAATGAAGAAAGAGGAGGAGTCAAAGCTTAACTTGGAAGCCATGATTGAGAAGGCGAGGCTTGATGCTGTTGATGAATTCAAGAGGAACACTCCCTACTGCCAGTGTGATCGTGCCCTTGCCGCCGAAAAACTGGTAATTGGTCTTCCTTATGATGTTATTGAAGATATGTGTTCGTCTGCTTGCAAAATTCGTTTAATTGGCATATACAAAGCTAATAAATTGTTAATGTCAAACGAAAACGAATTAAAGAGAACCAACAAAGAGCTTAAATTAAGTGAATCAAAATATTTTGTCAAATTAAGAGAAGCTTTGAAAGAAAATGAACATTTAAAAAGAACTCTTTTGGAAAAGAACTGTGAAATAAACTACTTGACTGAGCAAGTTACTCTTGCTGAATTTGAAACAAGAAAACTTAAAAATAAACTGCAGCAGTGGACAATATCTAGTATGAAAAGGGAGGAACTCTGCAAGAAACAACGGGGGGCCAGAGTTAAGACAGGTTTGGGTCTTAACAACAATGAAACATATGCATATCCTCCACCTAGTACCTTCTGTTACTCTCCAACACCTATTCCTCATCCCTCAAATGAGTTGATACAAGAGATTATACAGAATGATACTAACAGTTCTATTGCAGGTTTAAGTGGAGTAAATCTTAAAGAGGTTAGAGAGGATTACGCTTATGGTGGGAGTACTGGGCTTGGTTGTTCTAGCAGTAGTGAATGTTCTAGTTCTGATTCCAAGAAGTCTTTTGAAGACATTAGTTTAATTAATTCTGTTTCTAGTAATGTGTTATATTCAGACAATTCCATGTTTAATAGTAATTTAGGGTGCACTACTTCAAACCCTAATGTGTTGAATGATGATTTGATTGAAAATGCGTGTGTGAATGACAAAGACAAACTTTCAGGTCATGTCTCTGAAAGTCAGACCAAAACAAACTGTTTTCAAAAGTTCTTCACTCATCAAAATTCCGTCTTTCACACCTGTGAGAATTTCAAAACCTAAATCTGAATCTGAAAAGGTAAAAGTCACAACAGGTAAATCAAATGAACCTTATGACTCTTACAGTGATTGCAATTCTCAACTGTCTGAATGTGATGAGGAAATTGAAATGGATAAACTCCTGTTAATAAAGTTTCCAGAGTAAGTTTGAAATCCCATTGCTTTAAATGTGGAAATCTTGATCATACTGTTAAGCAATGCCCCAAGTTAGTCAAAAATAGTTCAAAACAAAAATCTTTTGGAAAAAGATTAAACACATTTGTAAATAATATCTTTTGTAATTCTTCATCTGTTCCACCACCCAAGTACACAAAGGCTTGGGTGCCAGTTTCGAAGGTCTAACTTTTTTAATTTTTTTAATAAATGCCAGGAACATTCAAATGCCGTTGTAAATAGTCATTGGCATATTGACAGCAGATGTTCCAGACATATGACAGGGTTGAAGGACCTACTGACTAACTATCGGATCATCAATGGCGGATATGTTACTTTTGCGGGAGACAAGAAAGGTGGCAAGATGATTGGTCAAGGAGAAGTCTCAAATGGTTCACTAACTTTGGAAGACGTCAACTACGTTCCTGAACTAGCATTCAATCTTCTCAGTGTATCACAAATCTGTGATAAGAATATCCCGGTGATGTTTCTTCCAAATGAATGTTTGTTCTTGAAGCCAGAGTTTTCTATTCCTGAAGAATTGGTGATCATGCGAGCTCCGAGACGAAATGATACATATATGCTGAATATGGGATCAAAGGAATCAAATTCCACCGTGACCTGTCTCCTGTCTAAAGCTTCATCTTTTGAATCGTTTCAGTGGCATAGACGTTTAGGGCATATTAATTTTAAAATTCTGAATAAATTGGTTAAGAACAATTTGGTTACGGGTTTACCACTCAAAGATTTTTCAGTGGTTGAGAAATGCATGGCTTGTGCTAAAGGAAAGCAGCACAAAAAGCCACATAAACTTAAAATTACAAATTCCATCTCAGAACCCCTCGAATTGTTACATACTGATTTATTTGGTCCAATAAGTGTCAAATCTATTGCTAAGAAATCTTATTGCTTGGTTGTCACAGATGATTACTCTAGGTACACCTGGGTGAGATTCATGGCATACAAGAGTGAGACTGCTGAAGAGCTAATGAAGCTGATTCCTCAAATCGAGGTTCTTGGAAAGCGAAAGGTTCAAGCCATCAGAAGCGATAACGGAACGGAATTCAGAAACCATATCTTTAACTCTTTCTGTGAACAACGGGGTATTCTCAGACAGTTTAGCGCCGCACGAACACCACAACAAAATGGTGTTGCTGAAAGGAAGAATCGAACTCTTGTGGAGGCTGCTAGAACTATGCTGATTGAGTCAAAGCTTCCAATTATTTTCTGGGCAGAGGCAGTTAATTGTGCAGCTTATGTTCTGAATAGGGTACTGATTGTCAAAGAAAAGATGAAGACATCATACCAGCTGTTTAGAGGGATTAAGCCGTTGATCGATTTTCTGCGCCCCTTTGGATGTTCTTGTACTCTGTTGAATACTCAAGATCAGAAAACGAAGTTTGGTGCTGTTTCGGATGAATGCTTCTTTGTAGGATACTCGAACACACAAAAAGCGTATCGTCTTTACAACAAGCGAACGCGGATTGTGCAAGAGTCCTATTATGTTGACTGGCAAGAGTCAAATACAACAAGTATTGGCAGTGAACCGACATGGTTTTATGATTCCACCACTATTTTCAAATCATTCAATCTTCCTGACTCTGACGATGATGACATCATTCCACACACATCAGTTTCTATCTTTAACCATCCACCTGCACAATCACAACCACAATCTTCAACTACACAATTACCTCCCACTTCATTTGACATTCCATCACCTCCACCACCTCAAATTGTTCCAACTTCTCCATCAGATATATCATCATCATCCACTTCCATTCCTACATCTGCCACTAATACCATTCCTCCAATCTCAAACGTACCTTCACAACCATCTAATCAAACACCCTCAACCGAAACCAATCCTTTGCTTCTCAACACAGATTTCAAAACCTTGAAAAATCATCCTCATGATTATATCATAGGATCAATTACTGATGGTGTGCGAACTCGGAGTCAGAGTGGTTTGATTAATGAATGTCTCTATGCTGCCTTTCTATCTCAAGTTGTTCCGAAGAATTATAAACAAGCACTTGAAGATCCAAGTTGGGTGGATGCCATGCAAATGGAACTGCAGCAATTTAGGAAGCTTAAAGTTTGGGAACTGGTTGATCTTCCTCCTAATAAGTGTCCCATCGGCACTAAATGGGTTTTCCGAAACAAGCTAGATGATCGCGGTGTTGTCATCAGAAACAAGGCGAGATTGGTTGTTCAAGGATTTGCTCAAGAGGAGGGGATTGACTACACTGAAGTTTTTGCTCCAGTCGCTCGCCTTGAAGCCATTAGAATCTTTCTTGCTCATGCTGCGAACAGATGGATGTGAAATGTGCATTTCTATATGGAGATATCGATGAGGAGATCTACGTATGTCAACCACCGGGTTTCGAGGATCCAGATTTTCCTTCAAAGGTGTACAAGCTTGATAAATCCTTGTATGGGATGCATCAAGCTCCACGTATCTGGTATGAAACTCTGACACAGTATCTTCTCAGCAAAGGTTTCTCTCGTGGGACTATAGATATGACATTGTTCAAGAAGGAGGTGAATGGGGAGCTGCTGATCGTTCAAGTGTATGTTGATGATATAATTTTCGGTTCGACTAATGAGGGGCTGTGTAGAGAATTTGAAAAAGTGATGATGGATCGCTTTGAAATGACGATAATGGGGGAGATGTGTTTCTTCTTGGGGCTGCAAGTGGAACAAAAGCCTGATGGAATTCTCATCCACCAAGAGAAATATATCAAAGAGATCCTCACGAAGTTTGGCATGGATGACTCGTCTCCTGAATTGATTCCTTTCACCGCTCAAACATGTCTTACTTCTGATGATAATGGGAATCCTGTGGATGCTCATCGGTATCGCTCGATGATCGGATCTCTCATGTATCTGACTGCAAGCCGACCGGACATTACATTCGCTGTGTGCTACTGTGCTCGTTTCCAGGCCAACCCAAAAGAATCACATGAGAAAGCTGTTAAACGAATTTTTCGTTACCTTAAGGGTTCCTCTCGTTTGGGACTTTGGTACCCAAAAGGTGGGAACTTTGATTTACATGCTTTTTCTGATAGTGATCATGCTGGTTGCAGGATTAACCGAAAATCAGTCACTGGCGGATGTCAATACCTTGGCGAATGTCTTGTTTCCTGGCAAAGCAAGAAGCAAACAACCGTCTCTCTGTCCACAGGAGAAGCAGAATACATTGTTGCTTCAAGTTGCTGTTGCCAAGTGCTCTGGTTTCAGCATCAGATGATGGATTATGGCATCAACTTTCTTCATACGCCACTCTTTTGTGATAATGAAGCTGCTGTTGGAATTGCCAAGAATCCTATTCATCACACTCGCACCAAGCACATTGAAACAAGAATTCATGCCATCAGAGATGCACAGGAAAAGAGGTTCATTGATATTATTCCTATTGAAACTCGAAAGTAAAAAGCTGATCTTTTCACAAAAACTTTTGACAAACCACGTTTTTATGAACTGATCTCTATGCTGGGACTTATATCTTTTTGAAAACCTTTTTCTATGTGAATCAATTTGTATATATGTAAATAACCTTTTCTTTTTCTTCTTTGGAAATTCCGTGGGTCACTCTATTCTTCGCTCCTTTATTTTATTTTATTTCCTTTTATTCTCTTTTATTCTGTATATATATATAAAGAAAATCTGAAAAACAAAAATTTCTTATTAGATAGCTATAATATAAAAATTTTGGGGGAGATATTAAAGATTAACTATTTATAGTTTTTCAAATTTTGCTATTTCAGGATCTCCGTTTTGATTGATGTTGAAGAGACGTTGAAGGAAGTCAGAAGTATTGTGTTTGGGATATGTCAGATAGGCTCAGCCCGAAAACAAAGTAAACAGTGATTGTGCAGCCAAACATAACGTTCAAGATCTCGACAACAAGGATGATCCCCTTGACATGATTGGATTGCACAAAGATAAGGGTTCTGTCAAAAATGGGTTGAGAGCATCAAATCTTTGCCTTGATTTCCCTAAACATCCCAAATCACCCTCGCCCTATCCCCGAATCGAGTTTCTAGTGTGCAAAACAAATAAAATAAAAAGCTGCTAGTGATGCTCTTCGGAAAAACCTCTGAGTGAGTTACTTGTTAACTCCTCAGATAGTATTGAGTCAAAGTGCTTAACTCCTCTGCTATACGGAAGTATTGACCTGGAGTTGGTGGATCTTCTCTGCTATACGGAAGTATTGACCTGAAGATTCACCGAGCATGCTCAAATGTTTATCTCATCTGTTATACGTCGGTATAGACCTGGAGCTCTGAACTATTTGAGTTTCCCAAATAATAAGTCGCATTGTGTTCAAAATAATCAATTGCTGACAAGCTCCACTCACAAAAAGATGCAAAAATTGCACAAGTGTCAAAAGAAGCTAATGCATCGATCAATATTCAAAATTTGATCCTCGAAACTCAAGCAAAGTCAATCGTATTGCTCAGATATACCCTGATGACAGAACTTGTTCTTTTTACCTAGATGTCTGTGGGGACCGAGTTGTCTGAGCTTCTTCAATCAAACCAAAAACATGATAAAAGAAGCTGTTGATCTCTTGTTGAAAGGATTAAGGCATGGGTTTAAATGGACAAACATATCTGCAATCCCGCCAATCGATGATTCTCCGGATTCTGCTCAAAACATCAAGAAAAATATATATATCCTTCTTTAGCTTTTAAAATTCTTGCTGTTTCTTTCATTTTATTTTCCTAATTTCTATCTTGTTAATTATTATTATTTTTAGGTCAATATGTTTATTTTTGGAGCGTTGAAATCGTGGGACGTTTTCGTGGATTTTCAAAGAATTTAAAATTTGAGAAAAACAAAAAATATTTTAATTTTTGTGTGCCAGCGAATCTACTAGCGAACCTACAGGTTCGCCAAAACCTCAGGTTCGCCCGGAACCTCTTCACATCGCCGCCGAGGTTTCATCTGACCTTTGGTCTTCTGGCGAATCTGAAGTTCGCTAGAGTTATGGTCAGCGAACCTATGTTTGTATATATTTGACCCATCTGCAAAACTTTTTCACACGTTCGCTGACCATGTTACTGTAGCCATTTCACTTTCAAACTCTCGCACGTTCGATTCTCACTCACTACCGATTTTTATTGCTTTTTAATCGCTTGTAATCCTACTGGTATGTCTTCGTTTTCATCTTAATTCATGACACCTGTTCATCCGAGCTTTTAACCATTCTTTAATCAATCGGCCGGATAATATAATCTGAAATTCTTGTCTGATTTGTGTTATTGGGTATAGTTAACATAGTAATTGGCTTGTTTCATGATTATATTTCCTGATTGTGCCTTGATTGTGTCATTTACGGTTTTTCGTCTGTGTTTTGGGCCGTTTTTCAAAAACTAGGGTTTCCAGCGAACCTAAGTGTTCGTCTGGCGAATCTGAACGAAAGTTCAAAACTTCGAGCGAACCTATGCCGTTATGCCGCCCGTGCATCAACATAGATTCGCCCGACTGTTTCTAGCGAACCTATACATTCGCTCGACCAAATTACTGATTTTCATGTCAGCGAATCTATAGGTTCTGGTGCCAAATCTCAGGTTCGCCACGTTAGCGAACCTAATTATCCAGCGAATCTATTAACTGTCTTCAAAATTTTCGTTTCTGATCAATCTCCGTTTATTTTTCAGGCACGATGTCTACATTGTTCTTTGAAAGAAAGCACAATATGTGTGCTTTGCTTGACGAGAATCATGAGAAAGCCGGTGGCTATCGAGACTGTATCAGATGGCTGAAGTCGTCTCACATTCATCACGCCATTTCTCATTCACCAACCATATACGAGCTGCATGTTCGAGATTTCTGGAGAACTGCAGTGATGAATGTATCTGTACAGCCATCTCGTATATGTGCCAAGGTTAGTGGCTTTGATCTGGAGTTTACTGAGGCTGATCTGGCCAGGATTTTGAGATTAGAGGAGGATGTCGGAGATGAAGTCAGTATGACGGCTAAGGAGGTATATAGGGCATTCAGGACTGCGGGTTATGAGGGTCCGATGCCTGGAGAAAAGAAGATGGAGTTCGTGAAGTCCTATCTGATCCAAGAATGGAGATATATTGCACACGTATTCATTATGTGCTTGGATCATAGGAAAGGGGGTACTGACGGGTTGAATTTGGATTGGGCTCGGGCCATGATGCTGTTTTGCCGAGGGCAAAAAGCGAATCTAGCAAAGCTCATTTACAACTACATGCTAGAAAACATTCATGCAACTAAGGCGGGCAAATGGCTGATGTATCCTCGGTTTGTGCAAATGATTCTAAATGACAAGCTGCCAAATCTGCCGGTAGTTGGTGATGAACTGAAGATATGGGAAATGCATTCGAGGATATTCAGAGACTGTAAGTCGGTTCGTGCTGATTGCGTAGGTAGGACTTCGTTTTTATGGGAAAACATGTACCCGGCTGATAGATGGGTACAAATACAGAGGATAATGGAGTCTGAAAGAAAAAGGGGTGGTGAGAACATTGAAGTGGTTGAGAAGAAGGTGAGGAAAAGGAAGCCGTACACCAAAGACAAAGATTATTCACTGGAACGAGAGATTGATGAGGTTCAGGCTGAAATAGATCAGGGGAGAGAGAAAAGGACCAAAAGGAAATCGGATCCTCAAACTGAAGCGGAAAAGAAAGCGAAGCATGATATTCCGGGTACATCTACTCAATCAGTTGGTGAATTGAAAGGTGAGATTGAAAGTTTGAAGGCAGAATTGGGGGAACTGAAGAATAAATATGAGGAATTGGAGACCCAGGATGCTGAAAAGTCGACTTTTATATTTGAAATGGGGAGAATGATGAAGGATCAACAATGCCTGATAGTGAGGATATTCAAGGAGCTAAATAGCCTGAAGGAGAAAGATGGGTCAGAACCTGCTATGTCTGAAGCTGAACTGAAATCCTTAACGGATGCTGCAAAGTATCCGTTAATGGACGTTGTGTTTGGGGATCAAGAAAAAGGCAAGGGTAAAGCTGCTGAGGAGCCGTTCGACGAGGATATGGGTATAGATTTGGATGTGTTTGAGGGGGCAGAGGTAGTTGGAGGATCAAGCGTGAACTTTAGTCTGATAGATGAACCAGAGGTTGACATAAATGCTGACAGTGAAGATGACTTAGAGGATGAGCCAGAGAAGTATAAGGTTGAAGAAAAGGGGGTTAGTTATCAGTTCGAGCATATTGACTTAGATAAATCGGAGTGGTTCAGAAAAGAAGAAGAGGTTGTTCCAGAGGTACCTATCTTTCAGAACATTGATGAGCCAAACACCTCTCAGTTAGATAGGCAAGTGATAGCGTGGAAGTACAACTGTCTGGTGGACGCATATATGATTAAACGAAGGGGTGGGGATATCAGTTATATAAAGAACAGGAAGCATTTCGCCACTTTGCCAAGATGGGACTTGCGAAGGTTGGCTGATCTACCTCTGTTAGGAAAAGAAGACAGTGGAAGGGCTTGTGCATTTGAGGTGACGATCAGAGAGGCTGCTAAGACAAACTTCGTTGATTTTGGGTACCAAAAGCCGAGGAGGATGAGGTAGAAGAAAGACAGGCACTGGGTTTCGTGGAAAAGAAAGATTGTATTGGAGATCTAAGCCCCGAAGGTTATGACTAGGGTTAGGGTTCCGGACACACAGCCACCCAGATTACATGATTTTCACAAATGGTTCTACGACAATGGTACGGGTGAAGCTGTTATCAGACTGAAAGGGGAAGATCGTCCTGAAATTCGATTGTTTGACCCAATGGAGATCTTTTCCTTTTGCGATGAAGATTTGAAAGTACTGTGTGAGAACCGGATTAAGCACGGGGCTGGAGATGACACAAGGATTGAAGCGAACCTGTTCGTGAAGGTCGCAAACAAAGCCCGGGGTATTCTTGCTGAACTCAGGAAGGTAAATGAGAGACTGAGAATGACAGATGATCAGAACTTGGAAATGGATGACCTGTCCAGACAGCTTGATCGAACTATCGAACAGAGGTTCGAGAAACCAGTAGAAGTGGTTGACTTGGATGTGACTGGCGAGGAGCATACAGAAGAAATTCAGGCGGAAACAATTGTTCTGGATGTGCCTGATACTGATGTCGCCGAAGCAGAGTTCGTGGAATCGATGCTGATATTTAGTGAAGACGATGAGGCCGGATCTGAAGACGTTACAAATCCAATGGCCGGAATTAAAGGCAGGGCATGAGCTTTCATTGAGCATTTTTGAAGCCAACAGAAGACGGAGCTAAAACAGAAGACTTCCCCAGGCGAGGTCCAACCTAGGGGGAGTATTGATAGTCATGTATAGGTTGGACTCACCGGCATGTCGGAGTTATATATTTTGTATGTATTTTGTATGTACTTTGTATGCTTGTGTACTAGCGAACCTACGGACGAATCTATAGATTCGCCCGTAGCACAGTTTAGTGTTTATGATGGTGTCGACTGGGCGAACCTGTTTGTGCCCAGCGAACCTATGTGGTTCGCTAGATAGATTCGCTGCAGCGAATCTATCAGCGAACCTATGTCTGATATATATTGTAACCTTATCTTCAAGAAATACAACTTTTGGCAACTTTGACAAAACCTGATCCAAACCTTTGAGTGTTGTGTGTATGTTTACTGGAGGTGCTAGGAGCATATATTACTCATCTTTGTAGCTTATTTACCTCCGGTTGTGTGGTTTAATCTCGTTATTGGTTGTTGGGTTATTATACACTTTGTTTGTTTGAGTCAAGTGTGTTTCGTTGTTAAACAAGTCATTATAGCACTGAAATCACGATCATTATGGACCAACACAGCAGATAACTCTTTGTAATCTTCTTTCAACTTTTCATGTTCAGCCTTCAACTTTTCATAATCAGCATCTAATTCTTTGAAAGTTTCCAGATTCTGTTGATGAATAGCCCAAAACTCTTCCAGTCTCTTCTTCTTCCTTTCATTAGATGCTTTCAACTGTGCATTTGCATCTAAGAGTTTGGCTACCATCTTTTCCAATTGTAAAACTTTATCTTCTTCTTCATTTAGATTAACACTTGAACCAACTTTTGGTGAAGACTCCAAAGGTTGTTCAATTGGTATTGTTGCTGGAGATGAAGTGGTGGGGATATCTACTGGAACAGAAACAGTAACGCCAGCATCAGTATCATCAACTACCTGTGCAGTAGTCTCCACTTCGGCCATTACGTCCTGTGCAATCTGAACAATATCAATCTGTTCAGGCACATTCACATCTTTAATAACACTCGGCTCCTCAACAATCATAGGTTCTATCACAGATTTAGATATTCGTGATCTGACATACTGTACTATGATGTCCCTAGGAGCTTCAACACCAATCTCTTCTACAAATTTAACAACCTCAACAGGTTCATCAATCACAGCTGTTTCAATCTCAATAGTTTCAGTCTCGATAGGCTCAACATCTTCAACATTCATTTCTTCATCTCCTTTTTCTGCTTCCTCAGAAACTGATTCAGCATCATCATCATTTCCATCATTCCCACTATCATCATCCCTACTATCATCACATTCACTATCCTCCTCATCACTTCCAGATTCATTCTCATTCTCATCTTCATCTTCTGGATGACGAGCAAAGTACTCATCATCATCCAACAAATTATCAGGCACCTCATCAACTAAGTCCACTGGATTTACAATCTCACCATGTGATATGTGATGATAAACCATGTCAATATCTTCATCGTTGTTTGCTATATCTCGCATATAGTCAAACATTTCAACACTTTCAACTCCTCCAATGCTCATCTTTCTATATGATAGGTCATTCATGTCCTCTGTGTATAAAATCCCTCCTGCAAATCCTTCTTCACGAATGATTGGATAAGCAACATTGATCATAAGTTGCAAGAATCTCGGATACATGAGAAACTTGAACCTCTTGCCTTTCACCAAATTGAACACAAACCCTTTCATGATCCACTTCGACATATTGAAGGGCTTGTTCTCAGCAATAGCAACAATGGGGGATGCGATGTCAGAAGGGAAGTTATCAAAACCAACACTCCTTCTAGACATGCATTGTTGTATCACATAACAGAGCAACTTCCATTTCTTCCCAAGTCTAGATCTAACAAACTGCTGTTTTGGGAATATGGGAGGATGACCCATATTGATGAAACATGCTTGGCACTCAGCAGTTGTCAGCTCATCAGTGGCACCAACCTCATCATCTTCTATCCTCAACGCTGTTCTGATAGACTCCTCAGATACAGTTAACTGTAATTCTCTGGTGATGTTTCCTCTGACAACAGAAACTCCAGCTACATCAGTAACAACCTCAGCCGTTCTCCAGAAACTCTTGATTAGTCTTGCATATATCACTGGCTTTGCACACATAGCATAAACATACTTGGTTCTTCTAATGAATCTAATCATGTCTCTTTACCCCTTTGTTTCTGGTATAGCTTCATCCAAACATGCAACTAGATTGTGCTTAGGCTCAAACTTAAGATTCTCCATCTGTTTTGACAAAAAACAAGACATATGAGTTAGATTTTTCATTCATAAATAACAAATTTGCATAAGTGTTTAAACAATAAATTACAATGTAAAACAATCACATAATCATTTTAACACCTAAGTTGATCTAACAATCTGATTTTCATCATTATGTTTAATAGAAACTTAGTGAATCAATGAACACCCAATATTTTACACTTAACAGTTTAATCACTTAATAACACAAATCTGAAATTTGTATGATGAAGTTGTTTAACATGTTTTAGCTCAGTTTTAAACTTTGATTTGTCACTTAATAACACACATTTCATCAGTTTGGTATTAAAACTTAAGAACATTCAAAATGTCATCAATGGCGGTTCCACAGTTATGAAGAAATTTGAGTTGATTCAGTTGATTTTAAGCATTTTGATGCAAATTAATGATTGATTGTTGATGATCGATAGTACAACATTCGATTTAAGTTTTAACACTCGAAATCAAAGTGTCGATTCAGTGATCAAATTACTGTTCATCATCATTTTTCATTTTAACGATCGTTTAGCAGGTTTATCAAGGTCGAGTCAAGATAAGTATACCTTATTCAATCAATAAAACTTGTTACAGAACAATCGATTGAAATAAAATATGAACGATTTGAGTACAGAGGTTTTTGCTTGAAGTTGTTGGTGAAAAATGATAAGTGTTGTGAAGAGGCGAGTTTTTATATGGTTGAAAAATTAGGTCAAACTTATTGGGACGGGTCAACAATTTGGGACGGGTAAACATTAAAGCCCAATAAGCCTGGACGGGTCATGCACTGTTAAGCCGCGTCAAACACTGTTGGGACGGGTCAAGTACTTGGGACGGGTCACAACCTTGGACGGGTCAACATAAAACATGTAAAAACACTTGGACGGGTCAATCACTGTAGAGACGGGTAAAGCACTGTAGAGACGGGTCAGAGTTAGGAACAATTACACCTATTTTGGTTGTACTCATCACCCGGCTGCATAGTATCACCCGGCTTGCACAATGACTTCTTGTTCATTACCCGGCTGCATAGTGATATTCTTCATCACCCGGCTTGCATAGTGATCTTCTTCATCACCCGGCTACATAGTTGTTGTACTTTACCCGGCTGCATAGTGTTCTTCACTTACACGGCTACATAGAATCTTCATTCTATTACCCGGCTGTACAGTATCAACACTTCATCACCCGGCTTGCATAGTGATCTTCTTCATCACCCGGCTACATAGTTGTTGTACTTTACCCGGCTGCATAGTGTTCTTCACTTACACGGCTACATAGAATCTTCATTCTATTACCCGGCTGTACAATATCAACACTTCATCACCCGGCTGTATAGTAACACACAACTTGTCACCCGGCAGATATCAAAATGACTTCTTTACCCGGCAAAATAGTGACTTGTTCATTACCCGGCTGGTAACATATCACTTCATTACCCGGCAACACAGTAGTCATAACATCTTCACCCGGCTATCTTTTCTTTCAATCACCCGGCTGATATAAAACAACACTCTTACTCGGCTAAATAGTGACTTCATTACCCGGCTAAATAGTGTCTTCTGATATCTTCACCCGGCGAACAACACTTTGACAATTTTTCATTTTTCTCCGTCTGTTGACTTTTCAACTGCATTTATTGCACCTGCAAACATTCTCGACATATTATTTAGACAAGACATCCTTATTAGGGTTTGTCAAATTAATTAATCAACAATATTATTTAGGGCAACAAATTTAATTCAATTAAAATCCCTTTTTCTTTTTCTTTGATTTTTCTCACAAAACTGTTTTGCACAACCAATATTTCTATATCCCGAAGCAATTTCTTGAAAACACATCACAAGACCTTGGGTTTGTTTTTAACACATCCAATACATTTGTTTTTCATACCACATAATCTTGTTCATTCAAAACACACTTATTCAAAGATATTTTTGGATTTTTGTAAATATTTTTCTTCTTCAATTATTCTCCCCCTAAACTTGAAATTTCTTGAAATTTTAAAGTTTAACAAAGATGTCGATGTGTCAATAAAGATTCCATATGCCTGCACACACAAAGCACACACATTAAAATAAAGATATATGCAATGCAACGAATCAAAATATCGCAGTGAGATCATACCACACATTATATGATCATGTTTTGCAAGTTTTGAATAGACATTTGACTTATGTTTGATTGAGTGATGATATGAAAACATACCAATTAGCTCGAGTTGACACACTTACTTTTTCAGTATCATGATGAGATTAAGGTTCGATTAAAATGACTTATGTGACCCACATGTATACATATGTCAACATATTTCCTTATCAACCACTACCTGAATGCATATTGCACAAAAACCTGGTCACTTACAATCATAAACAGTGTGGAATCTGGGTTCTATTCGGATTTGGTCCACTTTGGGACTTCTTTTGATTCCATTTTGGAATTTTAATTTCCTATCGTTCCCCTTAGGAATCTTCTGAATTCCTTTTTGGAATTTTTGTTTGGTGATGGTCCTCATTTGGGACTCTTTTTGTTCCAACTTTGGGAATCTTTTGCTGCACCTTGAAGCTCAAAAGAGACTTCGTGTGAGACTTCAGGTCTGTGGGTACCACAACAAAGAAGCTCACGATGCGGTTCATCACACTGAATAGACTGCATCGTTACCCGATTATGTACAACTATCATCACAAGCAAGAGTATCAAAAGAGATATATCTAGACATGTATAGCAAATGAACTTAACACAAAGATCATTAAGTTTTAGATTTGTCAACAATGAACTTACTTTTTCAGTCTAATTGCCTGAGCTGTCTCGCACATCAATTAACATTCATCAGTCTTTATTATATAAAATGATGAAACAAATAATGTCTAGTGTACTATCATTTCTCACTTTTTGCAATATAGATTTTTATGACATGATATTTTCTTTTCTTTTTGCTTTATATATTTGTTTTTGCTTTTTCTTTTACATGCACACTCACAATGCAATAAAATGAAATAAAATAAAAGACAAAGGAATCAATACTTAACATCGACTTATTATATTTTAGAATTTTAGATTTTCTGATTTTTGTTTAATTTTTCAAAAATTAGAATTAATCATGGTTGATTAACCCTATGGATTGAATTAAGAATTCAAACCGCCCTGACAAGAAAGATTTTGTGAAAAGATCTGCCAGTTGTTTGTCGGTATGAACTTTAATTAAAATTATTAAACCTTTTTCAGAGTTGTCTCTGAGAAAGTGATATCGAATTTCGATATGTTTGGTTTTTGAGTGTTGAGCAGGATTAGCAGTAATGAACATAGCAGCAGTATTGTCTATGTAAATAGGAGTTTTGAGAAAATTAAACCCGTAGTCAAGCAATTGGTTTTGTAACCACAAAACTTGAGAACATCCTGCAGATGCAGCGATATACTCTGCTTCAGCTGTGGATACAGAAATGTTGGTCTGCTTTTTGCATTGCCAAGAAACAAGTCTAGGACCTACAAATTGACATCCACCCGTAGTCGATTTCCTGTCAAGAGCACACCCACCAAAGTCACTATCAGAATATCTATATAATTCAAAATTGCCTTCATAAGGATACCATAACCCGAGATTCGGTTTCCCTTTAAGGTATCTGAAAATACGTTTAACAGCAACCAGGTGCGACTCTTTTGGATCAGACTGATATCTTGCACACACACACATACAACATACATAATGTCTGGCCTTGATGCAGTAAGATACATCAGTGAACCAATCATCGATCTGTACAGTGTTTGATCAACGGATTTGCTTCGGATCCGGCTGTATCTTGCAATTCACATCAGATGGCGTTCGAATAGTCTGACAATCTTGCATCTTGAACTTTTTCCGCAACTTTTCAACAAACTTTGATTGGTTGATAAAAATTCCGTCTGCTGATTGTTTTACTTGCAATCCGAGAAAGAAATTAATCTCCCCCATCGAACTCATCTGAAATCTTGATTTCATAATTTCTTCAAACTCTTTGCACATGGACGAACTTGTTGATCCAAAGAAAATATCATCCACATATACTTGAACACATAAAAGATCTTCATTTTCCCGCTTCATTAATAAAGTTGGATCAATCTGACCTCTTGTAAATCCATGTTCTAGCAAATGTTTAGATAACGTCTCGTACCAAATCCTTGGAGCTTGATGTAGACCATACAAAGCTTTGCTCAATTTGTATACACGATGTGGATACTCAGGATCTTCAAAACCCGGAGGTTGCCTAACGTACACATCATCGGTAATTGGTCCATACAGAAATGCGCCTTTAACGTCCATTTGAAACACTTTAAACTTCATGAAAGAGGCATACGCTAGAAAAACGCGAATAGCTTCAAGTCGAGCGACCGGAGCAAACACTTCTTCATAGTCAATACCTTCTTCTTGAGTGTAACCTTGTGCAATAGTCTGGTTTTATTTCTGACGACAATGCCACGTTCGTCTGGCTTGTTTTTGTACAACCATCTTGTACCAATCGCATTTTCTCCTTCAGGTAAGTCCACTAATTTCCAAACCTCTTGTTTGCGAAATTGAAGTAACTCCTCTTGCATGGCTTCAATCCAACTGTTATCTTGTAATGCTTCTGAAATGTTCTTCGGCACCACTTGAGAAAGAAAACATGAATAAAGACAAACGTTCGCATGTTCAGTCTGACTTCTCATAGTTCTCTGATTCAAAGGTCCTATAATCTGAGATAAAGGATGATTCCTGTGTACTCGATGAGTTGGAATTGAATCTCCTTGAACTTGCGTCTCCAGATTAGACTGATTCAGATTCGGTAAATCTTGCAGAATTGTAGACACATGCGGAGTGAAATTAGGAACTTGTTCTGGTGAATTGATGAAGTAGTCAAATGATTCTGGAATAACTTCAACATTCGGATCTGATGATGGTTGATTTTGAACAGATCCACCATCATTAGGAAAATTTTGCGGATTCACATCATCACCAAGAATGTTTGATTCTTGATCTTCTTGAGAACCAGATGGACCCGGAGCTTGATTGGATACACCATGATCAGGATTATGAAAAGACATGAACGGATACTCAGAATTGAGATTGCTATCATCGTCATTATCCGAATCATCACTGAAACATCCCAAGTCTCCTGATTCTTTTCTCGATTTTCCTGAAAAATCAAACAAGTTAGAATTGAAAGATTTTGATAACGAATCTAAATCAAAAAACCATTCGGGACCATGAGCCACTGACGGAAACGAATTTTCTAAAAACTTTACGTTAATAGTTTCAATAACAGTGTTTGTTTTGCTATTAAAAACCCGATAAGCTTTAGAAACAGACGAGTAACCAAGGAAAAATCCATCGTCAGATTTTGACTCAAATTTACCGAGATGATCACTTAAATTTAGAATCGATACAGGACAACCAAATGCTTTCAAGTAAGAAATATTAGGTTTTCTTCCAAACAATAACTCATAAGACGTTTTATTTTTATCCTGAACCAATAATGTCCTGTTTTGTACAAAACATGCAGTAGCAATAGCTTCATCCCAGAATGTGATATGGATTTTAGCATCTGCGAGCATGGATCTTGCAGCTTCAATCAGTGTTCGATTTTTCCGTTCCGCAACCCCATTTTGTTGAGGCGTTCTTGGAGCACTAAATTGTCGCGCAATTCCTTTTTCTGCACAAAACAAATAAACATTAGAGTTTTTAAACTCGGTTCCATTATCACTTCTCAAGATTTTTACTTTAACAATGAATTCTTTTAACAACTCAGCAGTTTCAGATTTAACATGCAAGAAATAAACCCAAGAAAATCTAGTGAAATCATCAATGATGACAAAACAATAAGACTTCTTTCCAATGCTTTAAACATTTGTTGGTCCGAATAGATCCATATGTAGCATCTGTAAGGGTTTTGAAATGGAGTGTTCTTGCTTGGACTTAAAAGACATTCTGTGCTGTTTTCCTTTCAAACATGCTTGGTAGAGATCAGTTGTAGAGAATTTCTTTGACGGTATTCCCACAGCATGATTTCCAGTCACCAGTCTGTTCATGTTTCTGAAGTTTGAATGGCCCAGCCGTCTATGCCAAAGCTGACTCTCATCATTTGAAGCATGCACAATGAGACAAGTAGTTTCGGTTTTAGCATCAATCTGTGACATATCAAGCTTGTATACATCACGATCTCTTGGAGCTTTAACCACCACCCACTCATTGTCAATCTTGAAACCTGGTTTGAGTATGTAACAAAAAGAATCATCAAATAACGTTGAATAAGATTTGTCACAAATTTGAGATACACTTAGCAAATTAAAGTTCAACTGTGCACAGTAGTTGACTTTATCAAAGCTAATGACCCCATTTGACACGGTTCCTTCTCCAGTAATTTTACCACAAGCATCTCCTCCAAATGCAACATGTGTACCATTCTTTAGCTTAAAATCTTGAAGCAAGGCATGATTGCCTGTCATGTGCCGGCTACACCCACTATCAACAAACCATGAGTTGATAGGTCTTCGAGGGCGTACCTGCATTTCAACAATTACCTAGTTAGTTTGGTCAACCCAGGCCCACATGGTCTTGGGTTTTCCGAATCTATCCGTAACAGTAACTTGCTGATAATGAAGATTTTGAAAATTTGTTTCATTCGAGAGATTTGGTTGAAAACTGTTTCGCCCAACGGCTTGATTTGATTGCTTTCTTCTTAAAGCAATGAACCTTTCCTCTAACTTAGGATCAAGGTTATTTTCAAATTTCTGATTTCTCACCATCAAAGCTCTTGGCTTAAAACTGTTAACCTGCACATTTCTTGATGAAAAGTCATTAAAATCAGAATTGTTTCGTTTGAAAGTTCTCAAATCAGGAGAATGACTTTGGTTCAATTTTTGAAAACCAAAAGATTGATTTCTTTGAAAATTTGGAAACGGAGTCATTTCTCTTGATGAGTTTTTCCGAAAGAAACAATCTTTTGTATCATGATTTCTTCTTTCACAAATATCACAAAATTTGTTATAAAAACATTCCTCTGAAGAATGATTTCTTTTGTCACAGTAACTGCAGTACCTGTTAAAGAAACATTCAGCAGTGACATGATTATAACGATCACAAATCTCACAATGTTTCTTGCTAATCCTAAAGAGCCGATTGTTAACTTTTGATGTTGAACCCACTCGTGATTCATTATCAGTTTTGTTCGGTTTTAAGTTAACTTGATTCTTTTGTGGAGATTTTGATTGTGACTGTAACTGTTTGTGATCAAGTTTCGATTTCTTGGGAACTTGGTTCGATTTTAAACCATCTTGTTTGGTTACCTTCTTTGATTCAATTCTTTTATCATTGACAGCAGAAGACTAGGACCTGAACCTGTTTTCAGACCAGAGTTAGATTTGATTGAAGAATTGATATGGTTACCATAAGATCCGTTCATATCAAAAGTTCCTGCAGATACAAACTTGATTGTTTTACCTTTTGACACTTTCTTCTTGACAGGTTTGACATTTTCAGTTTTAACAGTTTGAACTTTGGTGTTGTCATTCGATTTTATGATACTTTTACCTTTTGACTGTTTTGTTTCAGATTGATTGACTGTTAATTTCGATTTCTGCACCTTTCCTTTTGAAACTTCAGCCTGTTTCACTTCTTTCTTCTTGATCAGTTGATCAGCAACTTTTGCCTTCTGTTCATTCTTCCACTTGATGTATTCAGGATCATTGTATCCTGAAAATTCAGCTTCATCCTTCACCCTTTCTTCTGGCTTGGGATTCAGTTCAGGATATTCAACAAGTTGAATCAGAACAGGCACTGATTTGTTGCTAGCTTCATCATCAGCTTCAACTGTCACGGCATCTTCTTCTTTCAAACTTTCAATCAGCACTTTAGATCCTTCGGATTCGGATTTACTTCTTTGAATTTCTTTGAATTTTCGTTCATTTTCAGGTGAATGATCAAATTCATTGAAGTTTTCAGGTAAAGTTTGTGTGATTGATTTAGGCATTGGTTCATGAGTGAAACCCAATCCTGTTTTGTTTTTGTTACCTCTTTCATTCACAAGTTGTTTCACCATTGTTTTACAACTTTTAACCTTTGTTAATTCAACTTGTGTGACTGCATGAGCAACTTTTTCTTGTTCGAAATTCTTTGTAATTTCTTCAAGTTGTTTGGTCACTAGTTCTAATTCTTTCAAGGTTTTGTTCCAAGATTCTTTAAGTGACAATATCTTCTCATCAGCAATTTTGTGATCAATTTTAAGTTGTTCATGAATTTTTTCATGTTTGCTTAATTTATCACCAATTTTAAAAGAATGAGTACGATAATGTTCTACTTGTTGAATGCATTGTTCAGAACATAACCTACCTCTAACATCATCAGGCAAAGGAACATAATTAGGGGGTAATTCAGTACTAACCTTTGGTTGTTCAGTAGATGATCAAGACTCATTGGATGTAGCCATCAGTGCAACTTCTGGTTCAGATTCTTCAACAGGATCTGCCTTTGCACTCCAGTCATACTCTTCAGAATCTTCACTAATAGCATCAGTCATTTTATCATCCCCTTCTTAAGACCAATCTTCCTCAATTTCACAAACTAACGCCAAACTGGAAGTGAGATCAGATGTGAATTGTTCTGCATACGCACTCCAGTCGTATTCGTCTTTCACACTAACCACCAGTGCTTTATTTTGATCTTCTAGTTTCTTGCCTTCATCTTTCAGTTCCGGCATGGGAAGACTTTGATATGGTTTCTGCATGAAGCGTTGATTCCTATGTTGATAGCTTGAAGACTGTTGCGAGCTTTGACCTTGACCTTGATTCTGTCCACTTGAACTGGCTTGATCATTGTAGTTCTGATTCTTAGGAGCTTTGCATTCCCTAGAAAAATGACCATAGCAGTTACAGTTGAAGCATCTGGCCTTTGATTTGTCAAAACCAACTGTCTTGTTTGCATGTGGCTTGTAGCTTCAGTTCACATATGCATGTTTCTGAGTTCGATATGCAACCATCACCATTTTCCAATTTAAATCCATTTCCTCAACGTCATCAGGATCAATTTCAAATAAATCTTGAAGAACGACGTCCATTTCAGTCAAATGACTTCCTTGATACGCTTGAAAACTTGCCATGAAAGCAGTAAATGCAGTCTTGGTCTCATCATCTTGTAACAAGATGTTCATTACATCTTTTACTTTGGCTTGAACAGTAGAACTTTGGCTATCAGACTAAGATTTCACATTCTGACTTTGAACTTGAGCTCTTGGTGGAGATTGAGGTTGAGAATAAGTTGGTGAATTTGGAATGTATGACGAATCAGTATAAAAGCTTGCACCAACAAATAAATCACCCTCTTCATCAGTTTTTGCAGCATCTTGTGCAAGAAAAGCATTCTCCACTGTGTTAGCAGGATTCACAACAAACTTGTACTGAGCATGTGATCCTGATCTGTCAGTATTTCTCGAGCTTTCATCAATCTCAACTTCTTCGATCTTTGCAATGAGCAGATCTAAGTCCATAGGGAACTTTTCAGTATGCTTCAGTAGAGTGACAGTTTGTTTCCATGAAGATGGAAGAGCACACAACAATCTGTCATTCAAATCTTGAAGATCTATCTTTGCACCAACATTTGTCATTTCAGTAGTCAGATGAACAAATCTATTCATCATCTGGTGCACAGATTCTCCAGCAATATGTTCAAATAACTCCAATTGTCTCTTTAATTTCTGCTTCTTGAGACTTCTCAACTGTTCCCCTCCTTCACAGATTGATTTCAATGCTTTGAACAATGTGTAGCCAGTTTGATAAGCATCCAATCTTGAAAGCACTTGAAGTGGCAATCCCTTACACATCAAAGAGTAAGCCTTACTGTCATTCTTGACCTTTCGTAAGTCTTCAGATGATAGATTATCTTCTGGATAAGGTTTAGTAGAATCTTTGGTGTAGGTACTTGCACTATCAGAAGCAGTTTGAGTAGGAATGTGAGGACCTTTATCAATTGACTTCCAGAGATCATTGTCAATAGAGCATAGATGATGCTTCAGTCTGATTATCCAGTTCTTGAAATCTGCACGATTAACCAATCTAGGAACACAATTATCAGAATCATCAATAGGTGCCATTTTAACAATTTTTTAAAGAAAATATTTTTGTGCTTTTAATGATTTTTGAAAAGAAATAGTTAAAATACTAAAATTAAGACAAGTAAGTAATGACAAGATAAGGTAACAAGGTTTGAAACAACTGAAATTGAGTCACACGGCTGAATAGTGAAAATTTCTTCTTCACCCGGCTGAACAGTGACTTTTCTTCTTCACCCGGCTGAGAATGTTCTTCACATGTCTAAACAGTGACACGGCTCAACAGTTGTCAATATTCAACACTTGCAATCTTCACCCGGCAAGTATGTTACCCGGCTGAACAGTTACACGGCTGAACAGTAACACTTCACACGGTGAAAACTTGACCCGGCTAGAACTTGACACGGCTGAACAGTTGTTGATCACACGGCAGCAAAGTTGTTTACCCGGTTGAATAGTTGATCAAACGGCTGAACAGTTGTCTTACCCGTCTGAAAGATTCTTCACACGGCTAAACAGTACCCTCACCCGGCTGAAATATCAATCACCCGACTGAACAGTACAACCTTTTTCTTACAAATTCTTCACCCGTCTAGACAAAATTCTTTACACGGCTGCACAGGACCTAATTGTTCACAAATCTAAGTCCAAAGATTTTGTCTAAGTCAAAATTATCACCCGGCTAGTTAATCTTCAACCTGTTCATCCTGTTCATCATCTTCGTCAAACGAAATTTTCTAGTTTTAACAAAAACTTGTCCAATTACTTCAAAAATCACACCCAATCAGCGAAATATACCGATTATCAATCTCCAATCTCAATCAATCCAAAACATGATCAATTTTGATGAAATTGAGCAAAATTTTGATCGAATAGTAAATTTTTCTTCCTTCCTAATTCCTCAGACCTGATGATAATCTGATGGAATTTGCACAATCGTTGTGAATTAGAAGTGATTGCGATGATGAATCACAACTAAAAACAGCAACATATCATTCAGATCATGATTTTGAGCAATATTGATGTGTTTTTGCTTGATTAATAGCGAAGAACACAAAACCAACAGCTCTGATACCAATTGATAGGTTCAATTGGATCGATATCGCTCAATGATCAGAACGAAATAAGTACACAACACAGTTCAATCAGCAACACAATTCATTACTTAATAATTCTCTTTGTATTGATGATCAAAGAAAACTTGTAATACAAAAGTGCAGGAGAACGTAAATCACACACAGTTAACTCTCTCTGTAACGTGTAATTGTGATCTAGACTCTCTCACTAACATTCTCTTACTACATGCTTTATGCAACAATACATTAGGGAAAATACAAAATTAAACCTAAACTATATAAAATGTATAAACAAAGTACAAAGTAAATCTTAAACAGAATTAGACCCTAACAAGATATATATCTTTTGATGCCCTTGCTTGTGATGATAGTTGTACATGATCGGGTAACGATGCAGTCTATTCAGTGTGATGAACCGCATCGTGAGCTTCTTTGTTGTGGTATCCACAGACCTGAAGTCTCACATGAAGTCTCTTTTGAGCTTCAAGGTGCAGCAAAAGATTCCCAAAGTTGGAACAAAAAGATTCCCAAATGTGGACCATTACCAAACAAAAATTCCAATAAGGAATTCAGAAGATTCCCAAGGGGAACGATAGGAAAATAAAATTCCAAAATGGAATCAAAAGAAGTCCCAAAGTGGACCAAATCCGAATAGAACCCAGATTCCACACTGTGTATGATTGTAAGTGACCAGGTTTTTGTGCAATATGCATTCAGGTAGTGGTTGATAAGGAAATATGTTGACATATGTATACATGTGGGTCACATAAGTCATTTTAATCGAACCTTAATCTCATCATGATACTGAAAAAGTAAGTGTGTCAACTCGAGCTAATTGGTATGATTTCATATCATCACTCAATCAAACATAAGTCAAATGTCTATTCAAAACTTGCAAAAAATGTTCAGATAATGTGTGGTATGATCTCACTGCGATATTTTGATTCATTGCATTGCATATGTCTTTATTTTAATGTGTGTGTTTTATGTGTGCAGGCATATGGAATCTTTATTGACACATCGACATCCTTGTTAAACTTAAAAATTTCAAGAAATTTCAAGTTTAGGGGGAGAATAATTGAAGAAGAAAAATATTTACAAAAATCCAAAAATATTTTTGAATAAGTGTGTTTTGAATGAACAAGATTATGTGGTATGAAAAGCAAATGTATTGGATGTGTTAAAAACAAACCCAAGGTCTTGTGATGTGTTTTTAAGAAATTGCTTCGGGATATAGAAATATTGGTTGTGCAAAAACATTTTTATGAGAAAAATCAAAGAAAAAGAAAAAGGATTTAATGAGAATTAATTTTTGTTGCCTTGTCTTATATTTTTGATAATTAATATGACAAACCCTAATAAAGATGTCTTGTCTAATTAATATGTCGAGAATGTTTGCAGGTGCAATAAATGCAGCTGGAAAAGTCAACAGACGGAAAAAGAGAAAAATTGTCAAAGTGTTGTCGCCGGGTGAAGATATCAGAAGTTACTGTCGAGCCGGGTGAAGTCACTATTTAGCCGGGTAAGATAGTGATTGATTGATATCAGCCGGGTGATTGAAAGAAAAGATAGCCGGGTAAGATAGTGATTGATTGATATCAGCCGGGTGATTGAAAGAAAAGATAGCCGGGTGAAGATATTATGACTACTATGTTACCGGGTAATGAAGTGATAAGTTACCAGCCGGGTAATGAACAAGTCACTATTTTGCCGGGTAAAGAAGTCATGTTGATATCAGTCGGGTGACAAGTTGTATGTTACTATACAGCCGGGTGAAGAAGTGTTGACACTGTACAGCCGGGTAATAGAATGAAGATCCTATGTAGCCGTGTAAGTGAAGAACACTGTGCAGCCGGGTAAGTATAACAACTGTGTAGCCGGGTAATGAAGAGAAACTGTTATTACACAGCCGGGTGATGAAAGTGTATCACTATGCAGCCGGGTAATGAACAAGAGTCATTGTGCAAGCCGGGTGATGTTTAGAGGACTACTATGCAGCCGAGTGATGGGTAAAACCAAAACAGGTGTAGTTGTTCCTAACTCTGACCCGTCTCTACAGTGCTTTACCCGTCTCTACAGTGACTGACCCGTCCAATTGTTTTACATGTTTATGTTGATCCGTCCCAATGTTGTGACCCGTCCCATGACTGTGACCGTCCCAACAGTACCTGACGCGGCTCAACAGTGCATGACCCGTCCAGGCTTTTTGGGCTTAAATGTTTACCCGTCCCAAATTGTTGACCCATCCATTAAGTTTGACCTAATTTTCAATCATATAAATACCCGCCTCTTCACAACACTTATCATTTTTCACCAACATTTTCAAGCAAAAATCCCCTGTACCTCAAATCGTCATTATCATATTCAATCGATTGTTCTGTAACAAGTTATATTGATTGAATAAGATGGAGAATCTTAAGTTTGAGCCCACACATAATCTGGTTGCTTGTTTGGATGAATCTATACCTGAAACTGAAGGGTATAGAGATATGATCAGATTTATCAGAAGAACCAAATATGTCTATGCAATGTGTGCAAAGCCAGTTATATATGCAAGACTCATCAAGAGTTTCTGGAGGACGGCTGAGGTTGTGACTGATGAAGCTGGTGTGACAGTGGTGAGAGGAAACATTTCCAGACAGTTGCAATTGACTGTGTCTGAAGAGTCTATTCGGACTGCTCTAAGGATAGATGATGATGAGATTGGAGCCAATGATGAATTAACAACTGCTGAGTGTCAGGCATGTTTTATTAATATGGGTCATCCTCCCATATTCCCTAAACAACAGTTTGTCAGAGCTAGACTGGGGAAGAAGTGGAAACTTCTGTGTTATGTCATCCAGCAATGCATGTCTCGGAGGAGTGCTGGATTCGACAATTTCCCTTCTGACATTGCTTCACCCATTGTTGCTATTGCTGAGAACAAGCCTTTCAATATGTCGAAGTGGATCATGAAAGGGTTTGTGTTCAATCTTGTGAAAGGAAAGAGGTTCAAGTTTCTCATGTATCCGAGATTCTTGCAACTTATGATCAATGTTGCTTATCTAATCATTCGAGAAGAAGGTTTTGAAGGAGGGATAATTTACACTGAAGATATGAATGATCTATCATATAGAAAGATGAGTATTGGAGGTGTTGAGAGTGTTGAAATGTTTGACTATATGAGAGATATAGCAAACAATGATGAAGATATCAAAGTGGTATATCATCATATATCACATGGTGAGGTTGTTAATCCATCGGATCTAGTTGATGAGATGCCGGATAATCTATTAGATGATGATGAGTACTTTGCTCGTCATCCAGAAGATGAAGAACATGATGAGGATGAGAATGAAGAAGAGGATGATGCAAATGAGAATGTTATTGAAAATGAAAGTGATGATTTAGTGTCTGAGGAAGCAGGAAAAGGAGATGAAGAAATGAATGTTGAAGATGTTGAAACTGTTGAGACTGAAACTGTTGAGGTTATAGAACCAGCTGTGGTTGATGAACCTGTTGAGATTGTGAAAGCAGTTGCAGATGTTAGTGTTAATGCTCCTAGGGACATCACAGTTCATTACTCCATATCTCGAAGATCTAAAAATGTGGATGAACCTATGATTGTTGAGGAGCCGGATATTATTGAAGAAGTGTATGTGCCTGAACAGATTGATGTAGTTCAAATTGCACAAGAAGTTGCAGGTGAAGTGGAGACTGTGGCACAGACAGTTGATGATACTGATGATTGCATGATTGTTTCTGATCCAGTAGAAGTTGCCACATCCTCCAAAGCAGCTGAACATGTTGAACAACTAAAGGAGTCTTCACCTAAAGTTGGTTCAAGTGTTAATCTAAATGAAGAAGAAGATAAAGTGTTTCACTTGGAAAGGATGGTAGCCAAACTCTTAGATGCAAATGCACAGTTGAAAGCATCTAATGAAAGGAAGAAGAAGAGATTAGAAGAGTTTTGGGCTACTCATCAGAAGAATTTAGAAACTTTTAAAGCATTAGATGAGGATTATGAAAAGCTGAAAGGTGATTATGAGAAGTTAAAGGCTGATTTTGAAGAATCGCAAGCAGAATGCAACACTTTACGTGCTGAGAAGGAAGTGTTGGAAAAATGGATAAAAGAAGAGGAGCCAGTCAGATCAGAATCAGACAAAGATTTTATTGTTGATGAAGACGTTGGAGTGTCTGAGACTCCTAGGGACGTCACAGTCTATCAAACTAGATCACAACGATCTAAGACTGTGACAGAACCAATTGTAGAATCTGTCCCTATTCCCGATGAAGCTGCTGATCCTGTCAATCTTGACAAAGCTGAGGGAAAACGCAAACTGGATGTTGTGCCAGAAATTATGGAAGAAAATGTCACTGTGAAGAAAGCCAGAACTGAAGAAACAGTTCAGATTGAGCCGATTCAATCTGAGTCTGTAATGGCAGCTGAAGTGCCTGAAGTGGTCAAAGTGGCTGAGAATGTGAAAGAAGTTGAAAAAGAAGCATTTCAGTTTGAGCCGGTTCAAACTGAAACTGCACCGATGATAGAAGTACTTGATGATTTAGATGATATTGACTTTACTGATTCTGAACCTGAGGCTAATCCTGACGATGAGATACCTGTTGATCTTCCTGAACGGTTTGCATATTTAGAGAAGATGAAGTATAATCCAGTTTATTTGAATGGACTTACACTTAGTCAGATAAATGAGGAATATGAGAAGTGTATGAATGCTCAAGAAAAGGTGACGGCTGATGAGAAAGAGTTTGTTGTAGAAATGGGTGAGTGGACGCCTCTGCAAGAAAGCTTAAATATTGATGATCTTCCTCCTGAAGAACTTTATCATCAAGATCCAGAGGAGATGTCAACCAGAAGTATGCGTGAATGACTGAGTTCGAGGAACTATCCATACAAAACGTTGAAGAGGCTGAAACGAGAATCTCTGAAAAAGATTGTGGTGAGTTTTATGAAGACTGAGAAAATGCATAATCGCATGTTTTTCCTGGATTACAACAATCCGCAGTATTATGAGTTGACTAAGAGATACAGAGTGCTTGAACCCAAAGAGATACCTGTGATGGCATTACCAGTTGATGCGCATAAGAAAAGAAAGGAGCTGATTGACATGTTTCCTAGCGAGATGAAATCTTACAACATTCCAATGGACGTACGTGAATCTTGGCACAAGTCTGCCACAGCAAGTGATATCGTCAGATCACTGCTGAGTAAAGGTCAGTCAGTTGCTGAATTGCTGGATTCTATGATCGTGACGGAAAAATCCAAGAATGTAAAGATTATCGCGTGGAAATATGATGAGGTTTTTGACGCATTTTTTATTAAGAGGGTAAATGGTTTGTGCGATGTATATCATTATTACTCAAGTATTTTCAAGCTGCAAGTGCAAGATTTGAAGGAGTTGCACAAGTTGAGATTGATTAATCACACGCATGCTGAGCGTGGTGATAAATGTGCAATGTTACAGGATGCCGGGATGAGCCGTTTACCAAAGTTTTTGGAATTTAGAGGACAAGAAGAAGATAGTGAATATCTGAAGATGAAGAAGAGAAAAGAAAAGAAGTTGATATTGCGAGACATGTACTTGGAAGAATTCTAAGATGAATATTTTGACAAAGTCACAGATCCGGGGTTGAAAGTGATTGATGGTTCTCAAGCTACAAAGCCTATCTTGAAGGTGTTTTATAATCAAGAAACATTTGAGCTGAAGTTGGTGCGTAATTTGGATGATTGGGATCAGGACATGATCACATTATTTAGTACGTTTGAGCTCAAACTACTACATCCATCTTACATTGACTATCTTCGAAACATCAAGATGGAAAAGTTGAAAGATGCTGTTGCTGAAGAAGATAGAAGACTGTTTGTGATTATGATTGAGGTGATTGGGGCTGCTACAGAGAAAATCCGATTAAGGAAGGCATTGCTTAATGCTAACCTTGTGAAGATCGATATGCTTGAGATCGACTACATGAGAGTGATGTCAAAGGGTACCTTGGAGGTTAAAGTCAAAGGAAGGAAGGAACCGTATGAGTTTTATGCTAACATTGATTTTGCAGGTATTTCCTTAGACACTCTCAGACGCATGAAGGACTGTGATATTATGACAAATGAATCAAAGCCAAGACAAGCCAAGATTGCTGAGAAGTTCAAGTCTTGTATCGAGGAAGCTTTAAAAGAACAAGAAGAATACAAAGGGAAGCCGTTGTTGGATGTTAAAGAAGAATATGAAGATTTTTGAGAGATTGATGCTGAAAAGCCAAAGTTGAAAACTGAAGATTTTTGAAGTCCAAAGATAAATCTTAGGGGGAGTACTGTTAGGGCTTATTTCTGTTTAAGATTTACTTTGTACTTTGTTTATACATTTTGTATAGTTTAGGGTTAATTTTGTATTTTCCCTAATGTGTTGATGCATAAAGCATGTAGTAAGAGAATGTTAGAGAGAGAGTCTAGATCACAGATTTACACGCTAGCGAGAGAGTTGTGTGTGTGTGATTGTATTCTCCTGCGCATTTTGTACTACAATATTGCTTTGATCATCAATACAAGTGAATTATTAGTAATGAATTGTGTTGCTGATTGAACTGTTTGTTTTGTGTACTTGAATCATTCTGATCATTGAGCGATATCTATCCAATTGAACCTATCACAATTGTCTCTTTAATTTCTGCTTCTTGAGACTTCTGTTCTCCTCCATAAATTGACTTCAGTGCTTTGAACAATGTGTATCCAGTCTGATAATTGTCCAATCTTGACAACACTTGAAGTGGTAATCCTTTACACATTAAGGAGTAAGCCTTACTATCATTTTTCACCTTTCGTAAGTCTTCACCTTGCAAATTATCCTCTGGATAAGGTTCTGTAGAGTCTTTTGTGTAGGTACTTGCACTATCAGGAGCAGTCTGAGTGGGAATATGAGGACCTTTATCAATTGACTTCCACAAATCATTGTCAATAGAGCATAAAGGGTGTTTCAACCTGATTGTCTAATTCTTGAAATCTTCACGATTCACTAACCTTGGTACACGATTATCTGAATCATCAGTAGGAGCCATTTTGAATTTAATAATGAAAATATTTTTGTGTTTTTGTTATTTTATATTGTATTTTATATAAAAAATAACCAAATTTGAAAATGAAACTAAATTCAAATGATTGAAAAGTTGATGCGACTGAACAGTGAACAATAATTCAGATAATGATGTGTTGAAGTTGACACGGCTAAACAGTCACACGGCTGAATAGTAGATGAATCTTGACCCGGCTGGTAACTTGGCACGTCTATATAGTTCTTCACCCGGCTGAACAGTATCACACCAGTCAACAGATATTCACCAGACTAAATTTTGACACGGCTGAACAGTTGTAGATTCACCCGGCTGAAATTTTGACACCGCTAAATAGTAAACACTTCAAGTTACAACAGATGACCCGGCTGAATAGTTCACACGGCAAAAACTTTGAGACGACGGAAATGTGTTGACCCGATTACAAAGTTGTTCACGCGGCTCAAGAGTACATAAGTTTTCTTTGATTTTTCACCCGTCTAGAACAAAAAGCCTTTACATGACTAATCAGGAACCTAATTTTCAATCAAAACTAAGTCCAGAAAAATGTCTAAGTCACAAAAATTAGTCACACGACATGAACATCTTCAACATGTTCATGAACATCATCATCCAATTTTCAGTAATTTCTTAAAACTTGTTCAATTTGTCCAAAAATCACACACAAGTTGAGTAATCAACCGATTAACAACCATATGTATCAATCAATCTCAAACAACATCATTTGATTATGTATTTTCTGAGTTTTTCAATCGAACAGTAAACTCACTTTTTCTTTTTAATTCATCAGATCTGATGGAATCTGATTAGAATTTGCACTTTTGTTGTGAATTAGAGACGATCGTGGAATCGAATCAAATATCAACAACAGATCGTGAAATTATGATTAGCGCAGTTTTGAGTGTTTTTTCTTGATGAATAGCGAAGAACACACAATACCAACAGCTTTGATACCAATTGATAGGTTCAATTGGATCGTATACTGCTACAAATCAGACTATCAATCACGGATCTATGCAGTACCATAATCAATCAACACATAAGACATACTTAATAATACCAACAGAGTTTTGAGTGTTTTTTCTTGACGAATAGCGAAGAAAACTAGTACAATGAACACACACACTATTCTCTGGATCTATTCTCTCTCCTTGCACTCACACCCACAACTTTCTATTTATACATCAATACATTTAAGGAAATACAAAATTTACCCTAAACTAACACTTTGTACAAAATAAAGAACAAAGTAAATCTTTACAAGGAATAAGCCCTAACAATACTCAGCAGTTTCATGGTTATAACGATCACATATCTCACAATATCTTTTGCTGATTTTGAACAACCGATTATTAACTTTTAATGTTGAACCAACGAGTGATACATTCACAACTTTGTTTGTTTTAAAGTTAACTTGGTTATTCTTTGAAGATTGTGCTTGTGAGTTCTGTTTGATTTTACCAGATTGAGGTTTTGCATTTGAAACAGTTTTTGATTCTGAAACAGCTTTCTTAGTTTCTTCTTAGATTCAAATCGTTTAACAGCGGAAATCTTAGGACCTGAACCTGTTTTAAGATCAGAGAGAGATTTGACCTTAGAATTTGTTTGGTTACTTTGAGATGAATTCATATTAAACGTTCCAGCTGACACAAACTTCACTGGTTTTAACAATGGTGACACATTGTTTGGTACAGATTTTCTTGATTGAGCTTTGTTGGTTTTGGAATCGCCATTTGATGATATGACATTTTTACCTTTTTCTTATTTTGATTTTGATTGATTGGTTGACTTCTTAGATTTATGTGACTTAGAAGTAGAAGCACCATCATTCTTGGCAGTTGCTCGTTGTTGAACTTTGACAACAGCAAGTTCTTTATGTTCCTTCTTCCATTCAGAAATTCAGGATCATTGAATCCTAAGAATTCTCCATCAGCCTTCACTGCCTTCGGTGTTTCTGAAATCAACGCTTGATAATCAACAACTTGCTCTAGCACCAGACTTGATTTCTCACTAGCTTGATCATCGACTTTGACAAGCACAACTTCTTCTTCCTTCACATTCCAGTCAAAACCTTTTCATCACCTTTTTCTTCTGAGCTTCCAGATTCAGATTTAATTCTTTCAATTTCTTTAAACTTTTCTTCATTTTCAGGTGAGTGATCAAATTGATTAAAGTTCTCAGGTAAAGTGTTTGTTATTAATATAGGCATTGGTTTGTGAGTAAAACCTAACCCTGGTTTGTTATCTTTTCTCTCACTTACCAGTTTAGCCAAGATAGCTTTTGAACTTTTCATCTTTGTTAGATCAACTTGAGTTGCTGCATGAGCAATCTTTATAGATTCAAGTGCTTTGGTCATTTCTTCAAGTTGTTTTGTGAAAATTTCAAGCTCTTTAAGTGTGTTGTTCCATGAAGTTTGAAGTGAAATTATCTTGTCATCTGAAATTTTGTGATCTTTTTTAACTTGTTCATGAAGTTTTTCATTCTTACTCAATTTATCACCAATTTTAAACGAATGGTTTCATAATGTTCCACCATATCAATGCATTCTTTGGAACACAACCTATTTTTCACTTCATCTAGAATTGGAATATAGTTTGGGGGTAAGTCAGAACTAACCTTTGGTTGTTCAGATTCAATAGATGAGAGAGAATCTTCGGATATAGCCATAAGTGCAATTTCAGCTTCTGATTCTTCAGTTGGATCAGACTTTGCACTCCAATCATAGGCTTCTGATTCATAAGTATCATCATTAAGAACTTTGACATCACCTTCTTCAGGCCAGTCTTCCTCTTCGATTTATCATACCAAAGCCAAATTGCCAATAAGATCAGTAGTAAACTATTCAACATATGCACTCTAGTCATAACCATCTTTAACGCTGACTACAAGTGCCTTGTTCTGATCTTCTGGCTGTTTACCATCATCCTTTAATTCTGGCATGGGAAGACTTTGGTAAGGATTCTGATGAAAACATTGATTCCGATTCTGATAGCTTGAAGATTGTTGACTTGAACCTTAAAACTGATTCTGATTGCTTGAACTTGCCTGACCATTATAAGTATGGTTCTTTGGAGCTTTACATTCCCGAGAGAAATGGCCATAGCCGTTAAATTTGAAGCATCTTGCCTTCGATTTGTCAAAACCAACTGTCCTATTATCATTTGGTCTGAAATTATGATTGACATAAGCATGTTTCTGTGTTCTGTATGCAACCATAACCATTTTCCAATTTCGATCCATCTCTTCAACATCATCAGGATCCATTTCAAGAAGGTCTTGAAGTATAACATCCATTTGGGTTATATGACTGCCTTGATAAGCTTGAAAACTTGCCATAAATGTAGTAAAAGCATTCTTTGTTTCATCATCTCGCAAGAGAATGTTCATGACATCTTTAACTTTGCATGGCATTGTAGAACTTGAACTTTGAGTTTCAGATTGATATTTCATTGGTTGAGGTTGAGCTTTTGGTAAAGATTGAGGTAGTGTGTAGATCGGTGAGCTTGTATGATAAGTAGAATCTGTATAAAAACTAGCACCAACGAACAAAAAATTTATACTGAGTATGAGACCCTCATCTTCTAGTTTCAGACCATCTTGAAAAAGAAAAGCATTCTCAACCGTATTTGAAGGATTCACAAAAAATTTATACTGAGTATGAGACCCAGATCGGTCTGTGTTCATTGAACTTTCATCAATTTCAACCTCTTCTATTTTTTTTGGGTAAAGGGTTACCCCGGCGATTCTATTAACATCATTTAAGAACAATACAAGTAGTGAGGAGAGTCCACAATAGTTCAGGATTGGACATGCCCAAAACTCGTAAACCAAAAACCCAACAAATAAAGTAACCACTAGCCAACACTAGAAATAAATGCGAATTAACCAAGAAATCACTCTACTATGTTATTTAAATCTAGTCTAATTCCCCACCGGTTCAAGGTATGTACAACTCGAGACGTCCTCTTCAGCTTCAAGCCCATTAACATGTATTGGACTGTCTTAAGTATATGTTTCGCTAGAATCTTAGGAGGACGTGGCCGATCATTAAAAGCCCTAGCATTTCTTTCTTGCCAAATAAAGTAGGCTGCAGAAGCGACTACCAGCCTACCAAGAATAGCCACAATAGATCTTGATTTCGAATCTGCATTTAACTGGTGAAGAATTTGCTGCCAACTTGGATTCACATGATGCATTGAAGCCCAATCCCGAATCAACCTCCATACTTGCTTGGAATAAGCACATTCAAAGAATAGGTGCGGATGGGAATCATAGTCAGAATAACAAAGAGAACAACACATCAGGTTGAAACACTTTCGGTTCTTCCACCGAAGAATCCGATCTTGAGTCATTAACTTCCTTCTACAAATCAGTCAAACAATGAAGGTATGCTTGGGGATGCATTGAGCAAACCAAACACAATTCGACCACTCAACCTGTGGTTCCGTATACCTAATCGCATTCCAAGTGTTGGTAGCAGAAAAAGGAATAAAAGAACCACCTTCCTTCCAATAGATTTGATCATGAATATCATTAAGGATAGCTAGGTTAATGGTAGCTAGCTGCGGGTATCTCCCCATCCACCCTTCCCGCCAAACGTAATTACCTTCATGTATTATATTATCGATTGTGTCTGACAATGTTAGTCCTGCTTCTCGAACTGCCCATGGCGTAATAAACCTGATTAAAGGACTAACTTCACACCAATAATCATACCATATATTAGTATGCCTCCCATTACCCACTTTTGACCAAATATACCCTCTGATACTATCCCGAACTGATAAGATGTTTCTCCAACTCCAACTGCAAGTACTAGGGGTTCGAATCTCCCAGAAATTTCGACCCCTAAGCCTAAATGTATGTATCCATCTAACCCAACCTCTTCTATTTTTGCAATGAGAAGATCTAAGTCCATTGGAAATTTCTCAGTATGTTTCAGAAGAGTAACTGTTTGTTTCCATGAAGATGGAAGAGCACCTAATAATCTGTCATTTAAGTCTTAAGGATCTGTTTTCACTCCAACATTTGTCATCTCAGTACTTAGATGGACAAATCTATTCATCATCTGATGCACAGGCTCTCTAAATATATGCTCAAACAGTTCCAATTGTCTCTTCAAGTTTTGTTTCTTGAGACTTCTTATTTGTTCTCCTCCTTCACATATCACTTTCAGTGCCTTAAACAATGTATAGCCAGTCTGATAAGCATCCAACCTTGACAAGACTTCTAGTAGTAACCCTTTGCACATTAAGGAATAAGCCTTACTGTCATTCTTTACTTTCCATAAGTCTTCTCCTTGTAGGTCATCCTCTGGATAAGGTTCTGTGGAGTCTTTGGTATAAGTTCTTGCAGTATCAGGTGTTGTCTGAACAGGAATATGCAGACCTTTTTCAATCGATTTCCATAAATCATTGTCAATAGACCACAAATGATGTTTCAATCTGATTGTCCAATTGTTGAAATCTGCACGTTTAACTAACCTTGGGACACGATTATCTGAATCATCACTATGAGCCATTTTAAATTTGATAAAGAAAATATTTTGTATTTTTGTTAATTTTTAAATAGATAAGTAATTTGAAAATTTAAAATAAAAATAAACTTGAGTGATTAAAAAGTTGATACAACCGAACAGTGATTCAGATAATTATCTGTGAAGATGACACGGCTAAACAGTCACACGGCTGAAAAGTGAAACTTCTGAATAGTCACACGTCTGAAAATCATACGCCTGAAAGTCACACGTCTAAACAGTAGATCACACGACTGAATAGAAGAATCTTGACTCGGCTGAAAACTTGAAACGGCTGAACAGTATTCACCCGTCTCCAAATCTTTAACACGACTGAATAGTGATACACTCGACAATCAATAGATGACACGACTGAATAGTTAAAGCGGAAACACTTGAAGACTCTTGAAACGGCTTGAAAATGCTGACCCGACTAAACAGTTACACGACTGAATCGTTCACACGGCTCAACAGTACTCTTCAATTTAATGAAATTTTTCAGTTTTTAACCCGACTACAACTACACAAGCCTTTATCGACTAAGCAGTAACTTAAATTTTTGTCCAAAAACTAAGTCCTAAAACATCTAAGTCATCAAATTCTGTCTTCACACAGTAAGAACATGTTGGTCCCATAACACTATTGAATCAGTAATTTGTGAAGATTTTAGATCAAAATGGTAAAATATTGATGAACATGAGATGAACAATGAAGAACACTACTAAAAACTCATATTTGATCCATGTATTGATTGCATCAGATATTACCAAATGGAAACCCCCAATCAATGACTCATTCAAGCCCCTAAACCCCTAATTGCCATTTACTATTTATAGCCTAATGACACTTTGGACTAATGACAATTAGGACCCTAAACTTAGACTAAAACATGATAAATGTAAATAATACAAATCAAACCCTAATGTTTAGTCTAATATATATTTTGTCATAAAGACAAAATATATATATTACATAAAATACTAAAAATGACGAAAACTATTAAATATATTTTGTTGATACAAAATATATTTATTAACAATAAAACTCTGTCGCCTTCAACGTCTTGTCTCTAATCTTCGTCCCGAACGCGTCGTCTTGACTTTTGCGTTGACTTTGACCGTTGACGTTGACTTTTGTTGACTTTGACTGTGTTGATAATATTAGACTACAATTCAGGTCTAACAGAATTTCTTCATCATACACATGAACATCATCATCCAATTTTTCAATAATTCTTACAAACTTGTTGAATTTGTCCAGAAATCACACACAAGATGTATAATCACCCGATTAACAACCCTATGTATCAATCAATCTAAAACAACTTCCTTAGATTATGTATTTTGACGAATTTTTGATCGAACAGTGTTTGGTTTCAATTTACTTAATTCTTCATATCTGATCTTTTTGAATTAAATCAACACCTATGTTGTGAATTAGAAACGATTAAAGTGATAAATCGAATCAAATTTCAGCAACAGATTGTGAAAATCACCATTAGAGCAGTTTTTGAGTATTTTTGCTTGGTGAATAGCGAAGAACACACAAAATCAACAACTCCGATATCAATTGACAGGTTCAATTGGATTGAAATTGCATCTAATATGAATAACAATCACAGATCTAAGTAAAGAAACAATTCGATCAACATAAGCTATACTGATAATTCTCTTTGTATTGATGATAGAAGATTGCAGTACAATGGTGCAAAGAAAAGTTGAATACAATGGTACTTGTTCACACCTTAACCTAGCACCTACAACTTCTATTTATACTAACAATACAACTTTAGGGAAATAACACTTTATACCCTAAACAGAACAATTTGTACAAACAAAAGACAAAGTAAGTCTTTCTAGACAAGAGCCCTAACAATTCTACTGTCTCGAACCCACATCCTCAAGAATATATATCTCCCGTCACGCAACGTTTGAAGAAACTGAATTCTCATTTTTCGGGTCTGGTAATCAGCAGAGTGAACCTAATTTACAACTTGTCTCTTTCCTAGATGAACCACTAATTCAAAACCAAACACTCAAACCCAGCCTAACACCCAACCCAAGCCCATAAAACTCTCAACAACAGCAAACACCAGCCTCTAACCCACTTGCTCAAACTTCTGTCGACCAACAACATCCTCCAACTCAACACCACTCCTCATCACCTACCCCTTAGGACTTTGTTCCGAACCTGAACAAAACATTTATCAATAAACATCACCCAATCCAACCACTCCACCCGATTCAAGCACACACGTCTTCCACCTCATCATCCACATCTGATGATGACCAACCACCCACCCAACTCCAAACCAACCAAACTTCCATAACATCGTTGCCACCAATCAGTCATTCCATGCAAACGAGAGAAACATTCAGAATCTTCAAAACAAAACACCGTGCAGATCTAGCTCAAACCTCCATCAATAACATGTTCATCCCCAAGGGCTTCAAATCAGCAAGCAAACATGCTCACTGGATGGATGCAATGAAACGTGAATTACAAGCTCTTCACTCGAACAACACATGGTCGCTCGTCCCCAAGGCGACGGGACAAAACGTTGTCGGTTCCAAATGTATTTTTCGTAACAAATTCAAAGCCGATGGCTCTTTTGGCTCACATAATGCTAGGTTGGTCGCTCGTGCTTTTACTGGGTTTAGATTACTTCTACACCTTCACCCCGGTTGTTAAAGCCACCACAATTCAGACCGTTTCTTCTCTAATCGTCATCAATAATTCGCCACTTCACCAATTAGATGTCAACAATGCGTTCCTCCATGGTCAATTATCTGAAACAACTTACATGGAACAACCCCCGAGTTTACCGACACTCGCTTTCAGAAACATGTTTGCAAACTCAATAGAGCTCTTTATGGTTTAAAACAACCAACTAGAGCTTTGTTCCAACGTCTTAGCCAATTCTTTACCTCAAATGGCTTCTCATGTAGCAAATCCAATCCCTCACTGTTCACATTTAACTGTGACAAATGCATAATGTATATTTTGGTATGCGTGAACGATCTCATCTTAACAGGTAATACACCATCCATTCTTGCATCCTTCATCAACAGGTTATGTCACACCCCGCCAAGACAGAAACACGAGGTGCAACGTGTGGCTTTCAAAGAATATGATTATTGCAAACACAACAAGCAATTGGATATAATGTAAAAGTTATGGTTTACAAAATGACACCATTGTTTTAAAAATACACCAAAAGATTTAGAATTTGACAAATATAACCCATATGTTTGAGTTATACAAGTAAAACCCTAAAATTTGTTTCCATTTTACTTGCTTGTTTTCCTACAGTTGATTACCCTTATGGTGTTCAATTACCTGAAAAACATACTTAAAAATGTCAACATAAAGCTGGTGAGTTCATGAGTTTGAATAAATAAATGTGAAAGTTATATTTCTCTGTTGGAAAACTTGTAGTCCATGTGATAATAAAATAAGCATTGTCTAGCTAGGACATTGGCATTTTATAATACATGAGCCTATAACCAACCCTTGACACTTAAAATGTTTTTTGCCCCAAATCGCGAGTCCATACCCGCGATAAATAAATTAGATAATATACAATCATTTGACCATGTTGGTCTTGGTTAGCATGACTAACCATGACAGGGGGTGTCAACCCAATAGTACTATTCATATGTTTCAAGGCTGAATGTGTTGTTAATGGTTATAGTAATGAATACAGGGGACTTCCTACGCGTTGAAGCATTATATCGGTTTTTATCTTTATATGTAAATATATATATATATAGGGGAGGGATCAAGAGAGAACTCCATATTAAGTTGAGAACTAGAGAACTAAAAAAAAGGTATGGATGGAATTTTTAAAGGAGAGGTACAATTGCAACTTTAAATATGTAAATCTTTAAACATTTCTATCTTTTGCATACGTTAAGTTTTTTAAATTTTTTTTGCACCATTAGATCAAGAATTTCATTATCTTTCATTTGAGTATAAATAACGTTATAAAAAAATAATTTTTTCTCGTTTTTTTTACTTTCAATACTGCATATATGTAATATACGATACCGTATGTTTTTAAATTGGGGAAAATGAATACTGTGTTGTTATGAACCTAAATTACCCAAGAAACCATCAAAACTGCGTACTTTGATAAAATATCAAAAGTTCAAGGGCATTGATTTCGATGACGTCAAAAAAAAAACAACATCATCATGCCTCAATTCCAATTTTGGATTTTCTCATATGATCGTATTGACATTGCTAGCAATAACTTGGTTCAGTTATGTGATGTGGTATGAATATGTGCAGCATGCGCATATCATAATACCAATTATATGAGTCATGCTATATTAATCAGTTATTTGGAATTGAGAAGCCAAATTGAGTTACGATCGATTTTTAAATGGCGGATAATATTTTACTAAAATGAATAACGATTATTGAGTAAATGAGAAAGAGAAAAATTATGATCTAAGAGGAGAGAAGACTGAGTCGTCCATTAACATTGAATAAAGATCAATGAGTTAAGTTTTCTAATAAAAAATTTAAGTTAATTTATCAAAGCTACGTAATTTTAATGGTTTTACGTGTAACTTAGGTGCATAATATCACCATATTCACTATCCCCTTATAAATTTTATAGTATTGCATATATGCAGTATCGTATACTACATATATGTAGTATCAAAGTACTACATATATGCAGTATATGCAATATTGATGCATTGCTATCTTATAGTTTGAATTCCAAGTTTTTTTTTTTACTTTTTTATGATATTTATCATTGGTATATTAGTTTATTATTATCTTTATGTTTAGACATTTGTACAAGTATTGGTTTTGTTTTCATTTGCCATAAGTTTTTTAATATGAAATCTTATAAACTTTGTTATTGGTTATTTGAGATCATATGTACACTTTAAATAATTATTAGACTCTTGAGTCATTTGGCCACTTAATAAATGCATCAAGTACATTGAGTATCAAAAAAACCAAAATGTGATTTTTAAATTATTTAATGTAAATAACGTATGAAAAAGTTAGTAACGTTTAAAGAAAAATATAATCAAATACAATATCGCAATACTACATATATGTAGTATGAAATTTAAAAAAACGAGAAAAAAATATTTTTTATGACGTTATTTATACTCAAATGAAAGATAACGAAATTCTTGATCTAATGGTGAAATTTTTTTAAAATAATATTAACGTATGCAAAAGATAGAAATGTTTAAAGATTTATATATTTAAAGTTCCAATTTTACCCTTCCTCTTAAAAATTTCATCCCTTGTATTTTTGGTAGTTCTCTAGTTCTCAACTTAAAATGAGTTCTCTCTTGAACCCTACCCTATATATATATATATATACATGTACATGTTATGACTTTACATGTTAATATATATATATATATGTGTGTGTGTGTGTGTGTATACATGTAGGGGTGTTCAGCGGTTCGGTTTACGGTTTATTCGGGTTATTCAGATCGGTTTATTCGGATTTGAAATTTGCATTTTCATATCCGCATCCGAACCGAACCGAATTAGTTGTTTTCTTAACCGAACCGAATCTCAACCGAATTCAATTCGGATGAGATTCGGGTCCAACCGAAATTATCCGAATAACCCGAATCTCAACCGAATTCAATTTGACCTATGAAAAAAAGTTCATGCAGGCTGCAACATTATAACTTCCAGCAACATAACTCAAACATTCCCAAAAACAACAACCATAAGTTTAAAACCAAAATAGAGCACAAATAGTCTAGAGCACAAATACAAAAGTCATCGGATAGAAAATAGTCTAAACATGAAACAAAAGCAACTTAGGTTCTTTTCCAACTTGTGTCGACATGTGAGCTTGCAACTTCCCAACTCTTTCACTCATTTGGTATCATATTCATCTCTACAAAAAAACATAAAATTGACTATTAGGATTTAAACTTGTAAATCTAATATACAAGGTGTTTGTAAGAAATGAAAAATGAGTTGTAAAGTGTAAACCTTCTTCTAGTTTCTCAAGGTTTTCAATATTTTCTTCCACATTGACATCAACACCACTACCACGGATCCAATCTTGGCAACATATTAGAGCTTCAACAGTTTTTGGAGTTAAAGAACTCCTGAATGTGTCGAGTACTCTACCTCCCGTGCTAAATGTGGATTCGGAAGCCACTGTTGAAATTGGAATGGCTAAGATATCACGAGCAAGTAATGACAATATTGGAAATGTTGGACTTCTCATCTTCCACCAACCCAAAACTGTGAAGTTCTCACTTTCAAACCAAGCATCATCTCCTTCAATCTCTTCGTTCAAGGTTCTATCCAATTCCGTCTTGGAATCTTCCGTCACACCTAATTCTACCTTTTGTCTTTTGACCTCGGCCATCCTTCTCTCTCTAAGTGCTTTAAATGTGTCATCCACATTGCCAAACAAATTAAAACTTGATGGTTCCTCATTCATAGACTTAGAGGATGATGAGGAAGCCTTGGTTGTGTGATGGTCGGAGTGGATTCTTTTATAATCATTGAAAATTTCAAGCAATGCATCTTCACATAACTTAAAAATCGTATCCCCATTTTCTTTCCCATACATACCATGAAGATTAACCCTTAGATACACCAATTTAGTTCTCGGATCAAAAAGCGAAGCAATGAACACCAACAAGTTGAATTTTTTTTATAGCACCCCAATACTTGTTAAACTTTGTTGTCATTGACTTCGCCATCTTTTTCAAGTCAGCATCATCAGTTGATTGACATTGTTTTAAGACACTATCAATACAACTAATGGAGTCCAAGTATGTGTTTGAGGTAATGTATTTTGTACCTAAATTAAAACAAATATGATTAGTAAATTATAAGGATCGATTTGGACAAATTGATTTTACAACTTACAACAAATTAACATTATTAGCTGTAACAAATGGATTTTAGTTCATATTGACATTATTAGCTTGCCAAAGGCTGATTATAAGAATGTCAACATGCAATAAGCTAATAAAATTAATCTAAACCATAAACAATAACTACAATTATAACATCCAATATACTTTTTATAACTTGTAAAACAAATATGTGAAAATCAATTTGTCTAAACATAATGTTTTTTATTTAAACAAACATTAAAAATACTATTAAACTAGAAGTTTTCATGAAATTCATACCGGAAACTCTAAGGGTGAGCTCGTAAAAATGTCGTAGAAAGCCTCCTAACCTCCTCACATTTGCCCAATCTTCCGATTCCGGTAACCCATGGTCGTCTTGAAGATCACGATTATACACCAAATCCTCCTCTAGATATCTCTCAAATGCTCTTTCATACTCGCAAGCAACACTCAACATCAAATATGTAGAGTTCCAACGAGTACATACATCCAAACTTAAAAACTTTTGACATTCAATTTTTTCCAGCACAACAATCTCTTTAAATCTTTTAATTCTTTGTGATGAATATCTAACCCATCGAACAGCGGCCCTAATACGTTCAACGGATGTTCCCATCTCCTTGAGCCCATCTTGCACAATTAAATTCATTATATGCGTCATTCACCTCACGTGCGTCCACTTCCCTTTAAGAACACACTTATCATGCCACTTGTTCATTTTTCCAACTAAATAATCAACCGCAACATCGTTGCTCGATGCATTGTCAACTGTAATAGTCAAGATATTTTGTAACCCCCATTCAATTAAACAGTTCTCCAAGGCTCGTCCAATATCTTGCCCTCGATGACTAGAAATAGGGCAAAAGTTGATCACTTTTTTTTGCAAATTCCAGTTTTCATCAACATAATGTGCAGTGAGACACATATAGTTGATCCGTTGCATAGATGTCCACGTATCGGTTGTCAAACAAACTCTATGAACTGATTTCTTCAATTGAGCTTTAAGCTTTGCTTTTTCCTCAATGTATATCTTATAGCACTCCCTTGCAATGGTGGTACGAGATGGAATGACAAGGGCAGGCTGAATTATTCTCATTAATCTTCTAAATCCCTCATTTTCCACAAATTTGAAAGGCAACTCATCAATAATCAACATTTCAGCTATTGCCCTCCTACCTTTTTTCTGATCAAGTCTAAAAGATTGCAAGCTAACTTTGCTGTCCCCGGTTTCCGCATCCTTCTCTGTGGTAAAAGCAAGTTGTGACTGAGTGGTAGAGTTATTTGCAGGATTAGCTTCACATTTCGGTACATGAGATCTCATATTAGATGTGCCAGAACTTTTTGAATCGCAAGCATAATCTATTATACAGTAATTACACCGCGCCCTATCTTTTCCATCTTTATCAATATACCTAGTAAAATGTTTCCATACTTCTGATCTTGGTTTATACTTCCTTTGTTGCTTGACTGGTTGCGAGTTCGAACCAGCTGATTTCAAATCACTTGCATTTGAATCACCTTCCATGGACATTTCTTAACAATCTGTAATAACTATGAACCCATGATTAACAACCAAGTAAAACTAATATAATAACAAGTAATATAATCACCTTCCATACCAAATTTTTTTTATCAAACCGACTTCTGTTTGACTTTTTGTGATTTTGCTACCCTGTTTCTACTTCAAAATCCATGTATTTGTTAGATCTATTTAATAGTTTCATACTTCAAAATCCATCTATTTAATAGTTTCATACTTCAAAGTTTAAGCTAGATCTACTCATCTATTTGTTAAATTCACACTTTACAATGAACCATTCACAACAAAATCCAAAGAACGTATACAAACAAGTTAACAACGAACAACAGCTGGGTATTTTAAAAAAACGTACATGTTTCAGTGATGAACTAGTGTTCACGTGATGAACTGATGCTTGTGTGCGGCTCGATTCGAAGATTGTTCCTCTTTTTCTCTGGTGCTGCAGCTTGATTAGAGATTTACAAGAGTCTAGGGTTTCATAAAGTGAAGCAAGGGTAAAGTGATTTACGATCTATAGGTATTACAAAGTGGGCTAGTGGGCCGGAAACAAAAGAGAATTGTTCATTTGGTTGTATAATGGGTTAATTTTTATTCGGTTGAAACGGTTATCCGAATAAACCGAATAACCCGATTTTTTATTTTTTAGCACCCGAATCCGAACCGAAAACCCGAATAAGAAATTAGGATACGGTTGAAACCGAACCGAATAACCGAATAAGAAATCAAATCGGTTATTTTCGGTTTTGGATACGGTTCGGTTTTTTCGGATTTCGGTTTTTTTGAACACCCCTACATGTTATGACTTTTTATGTTCTAATAAAAAGTCTCATTTTAGTATTTGATTAAAACATGTTAACTACAAAATAATGTATTTTCCTTACAAAAGTAATATTTTCTAACAAGTCTAACTCACTAATAGTTCCCTATGTTTTGTCAAAACTAATTTTGTTTCCATGTATATTTTGATATAAGTAAAAGTTTTAACATGTCTTTTGTCAAAAACACCAACTTTTCCTATAGTGAATTACTAGTGTCCAAATGTCCATCTTGTATACTATAGAATACACCCATTTCCTCAACATTCCAAAGTATTATACAAGTCATAATATTCACCATATTAGAGTCCATGAACCATTTTTGCTACTAATATAACCATATTTATATTTTTTACGTTTTGAGTAAACTAAGTTGCAATATTTTTAACACATATCACTAACTAATACTTCTATTTTTTCACTTAAGAATCACTGTTATGATATTTCAAATGGCCCAACATACCTAGGGTTGAGTTTACCACGTTTACCAAATCTAGCAACACCCTTCCCAGGTGCAACCTTTAGGAGAACTCGATCTCTAACCTGAAATGCTACTTGTTTTCGTTTGAGATCAGCATAGCTCTTCTGTCAGTCTTTGGAAATTTTCGATTGTTCATGAATCTTAAAAACCTTGTCGGTGGTCTGTTGAATCAAATCGGGCCCTATCAGTTGTCTGTCACCCACCTCTACCAAACACAGTGGTGAACGACATTTTCGACCATATAATGCTTCGAACGAGGCTACTTTGATACTGGTATGATAACTATTATTATAAGAAAACTCTGCTAATGGTAAGTGGGTGTCCCAACTTCCGCCAAAGTGTATCACACATGCATGAAGCATATCTCCAAGGTTTGAATAGTCCTTTCACTTTGACCATCTATTTGAGGGTGATAAGTAGTGCTCATATCTAGGCGTGTGCCCAACGCCTTTTGTAATGATCTCCAAACCCTTGATATGAAACGCCTATCTCTATCGGAGATGATAGAAGTTGGCACTCTATGTCTTGGCAATATTTCCTTGATGTAAATTCTCGCAAGTTTTTCGGTTCGGTCGGGTTCTTTAATGGGAAGAAAATGCGCGGATTTTGTCAATCGATCAACAATTACCTAAATAGTGTCGAAACCACTAGATGTTTTGGGCAATTTTGTGATAAGTCCATGAAAATTTGTTCCCATTTCCATTGAGGTATCTCGGGTTGTTGTAAGAGTCCGGATGGTTTCTGATATTCTTCTTTAACTTTTTACAAGTTAAGCATTTTCCGACATAGGTGGCAATGTTTGCCTTCATATTCGGCCACCAATAAAGTTCCCTAATATCTTTATACATCTTGTCAGCACCCGATTGAATTGAGTATTTGGATTTGTGGGCTTCATCCAAGACTAATTCTCTTAAATTCCCGGTATGCGGGACCCATACTCTATTCATTAAGTAGAGTGTTCCATCGGGCTTAGGTTCCAATTGATTAACCATTCCTCGCATGGACCCGTTCTTTAGGTTCTCATCCTTGAGTGCTACTTGCTAAGCAAGGCGAATGTGAGTCGTGAGGCTCATATGGATGGTCAACCCTAATGCACAAACACGAACATGCTTAACCCTTTCTTATCGACTCAAGGCATCTGCTACGACATTTGCCTTTCCCGGATGGTAACGAATTTCACAATCGTAGTCAATAAGCAACTCGATCAATCGTCATTGTCTCATGTTCAATTCTTTCTGATCAAATATGTGTTGAAGGCTTTTATGGTCAGTGAAGATTGTGCATTTCGTACCATAAAGATAATGTCCCCAAATTGATTAACCATTCCTCGCATGGACCCGTTCTTTATGTTCTCATCCTTGAGTGCTACTTGCTAAGCAAGGCGAATGTGAGTCGTGAGGCTCATATGGATGGTCAACCCTAATGCACAAACACGAACATGCTTAACCCTTTCTTATCGACTCAAGGCATCTGCTACGACATTTGCCTTTCCCGGATGGTAACGAATTTCACAATCGTAGTCAATAAGCAACTCGATCAATCTTCGTTGTCTCATGTTCAATTCTTTCTGATCAAATATGTGTTGAAGGCTTTTATGGTCAGTGAAGATTGTGCATTTCGTACCATAAAGATAATGTCCCCAAATTTTTAATGCAAAAACTATAGCTCCAAGTTCCAAATCATGAGTCGTATGACCCTTTTCATTTTCCCTCAACGGCCAAGACGCGTATGCGATGACCTTGTGCTTTTGCATCAGTACACAACCAAGTCCTTGGTGTGATGCGTCACAATATACCACAAAACTTTCGTTTCCCTCGGAGATTGACAAGATCGGTGCACTGCACAATCTATGTTTTAACTTTACGAAAGCCAACCTTGTTCGTCTCCCTAAATGTAATATGCATCCTTTTTGGTTAGTGAAGTTAGTGGTTAGACTATTTTGGAGAAATTTTTGATGAACCGTCTGTAATAACTAGCTAGACCCAAGAATTGACGTATCTCAGTCGGGGTTCTTGGCGCCTCCCAGTTCTTAATTGCCTCAACTTTAGATGGATCTACATGAATTCCCTTCTCATTGATGACATGTCCGAGGAAATGCACTTCTCGGAGCCAGAATTCGCACTTAGAAAATTTTGCATACAACTTCTCGTTCTTAAGCAGCTCTAAGATTAAGGCTAGATGACGTTCATGATCCTCTTTGTTTAGAGAATAGATTAAGATATCGTCGATGAATACGACCACAAATTTATCCAGGTAGGGTTTACATACCATGTTCATGAGATCCATGAAAACTGCTGGAGCGTTTGTTAGACCGGACGACATGACCAAAAATTCGTAATGACCATAGCGAGTTCGAAATGTTGTTTTTGGAATGTCTTCCTCTTTAATACGCAACTGATGGTATACGGAACGTAGATCGATTTTCGAATAATAACTAGAACCCTGAAATTGATCAAACAAATCATTTGTTCTAGGAATTGGGTACCGGTTCTTGATGGTCAACTTGTTCAACTCCCAATAGTCGATACACATCCTGAAGGTTCCATCTTTCTTTTTCACAAATAAGACTGGTGCTCCCTATGGCGAGAAACTTCGCTTTATGAAACTCTTATCCAACAATTCTTGCAATTGATCATATAGTTCCTGTAATTCGGAGGGTGCTAGTCGATATTGTGATAACTCGTAATTTCAGGTTAACGTCGTTAACCCATTCTCATTTAATTCCGTTAAATGTTCCTTGTAATTGCTGGCTCGTTCGTAAATTAAATTATATAAGTTAAATTTATTAACTTTGAACATCAAGAAAATAAAGGATCAAAGTAGGAGGGCTTATATGTAAGATTTAAATAATTTCATGCAACCCTAAACGAACCCCTCTTTAAAGTTTAAACTCATCATCATCATCATCGCCGTTTCTTTGTTTCTCTCTGGCTAAACTCAAACAAACTAAAACAGTTGAATCACTCTCACGCTCTGAAATCTGTAGAAGCAAATTGGACCATCAACCTTCTTTCTTCGACTCTCTTTATCACGCAGCCAGCAGCAGTCCAGACGCAGCAGACCCCCCCCCCCCTCACCGCCTTTCTCTCTCGTTTCCGCTGCTCTTCGCGACACCGGATTCTGAAGCAGCAACAGTTGACTGTAACTCCCGCTGCCGTCCTACTCTCAACCGACCATCTTCTCCATAAAATATGTTCGGTGAGTTTCGTGATCTTAAACATTAACAATAGGGCTCTGGTGTTCGGTTCGGTTATGCGAGTCATGTAAATATGTGTTTTACCAATTGTATCGGGTTTTTATGATCTATAATATGATGATATACATGGTGTGCGAGTAAGATATGTGTATACATGTAAATTAACTGAAATTGTATGCGTGAAATTAGGAGATAACATTGATAAATTACGTATATGTATGTGTGCGCGCGCGTCATTATTATATAAGTATTAAAGCTAAAGGGAAAGCTGCTCATCAAGATTATATAATTATGGTATGCGCATAGTAACCATGATATTGAAACAAAGTAGCGTGATCTATTTGACTGGATGTATACTTGGTATGTCATGTATGTATGTGTGATTTGTAGACATGTGGGAGTAACATGCAGTAGGTTGTGTGAATATAACGGATGCATGTATAAGTATAGCTGCAGCAGGGAACGGACATAAATATAAATATATATATCAGTGAGTATGTATACGTGACGTATAACTGTAGCAGTACTGAATGAGTAACTGATGTAATTAGATAATCTAAATTGCTATGAATAGATATGACAGTGTATGGTATAGTATATGTATTAGATCATCTAAATTGCTATGTTGTATGTTCATGTGATTCATGTGTATGATATCGTTCGTGTATGTGTACGAGATTGAATTGAATATAATTGCAGGGTGTAATTGAATAAAACACGTCTGTGAATATGTTAATCAATGTTATATGGTCTAAATGTCTACATCAATCCTATAGTAATGCATAATGATGTGGGTCATTTTTGAATCAGTGATAAGTCGATTTGTGTTGCATGGAAAAATGTATAAATGCAAGTATGAGATTTTAATGTGTAGCATACGTGTATTCTTGTATGGTGTGTTACCATTATGAACCGAGCACACGTAACCGTACTGGATTTTAAATGTGTATTAAGTGTACATATATATATATATATATATATATATATATATATATATATATATATATAGTTTAGGGATTTTCTAAAAAGGCTCAAAACTCTAAGAAGTGTAGGAAACAATCAATAACAAGCACGTGGCCATGAGATAAAAAAAACACGGAGGGGCATCTTCGTCATTTATACGCGCGATGCTGACTTCGAAATCCTGGTATCACTCGCGATGTTCAGTTATGGTGTTTTTTTGACGTTTATTAATTACGAACATCTGTTCAGGTATGGCGTGTTTTTGAAGTTTTTCGTTTTTAATTTTGAATCCATAATCATTCATCTATAACGAATACTGAAAGAGATGATGTTTTTTGTTTGTTAATTTTTGACGTTTTCGTTTACTAATTACGAACGTCCGATCAATGTTCAGTTCTTCTGAATCATTGTGTTTTTAACATTCTGAATCATGGTGTTTTTAGTGATCAGTTCGAATGTTAAAAACACCATGATTCAGAAGACATAGATCCATCTGATAGTGCTAAGAAACACCATGAGAAAAGTTAGAATGTGTGAGAAATAAAACACCAAAAATGTCAATTATTTTTACTGTGATCAGTTCAAACATAAAAAACACCATGATTCAGAAGACACAGATCTAAGAAACACCATGGGAAAAGTTAGAATGTGTGAGAAATAAAACACCAAAAACGTCAACTATGTAAAAAAACACCATGATTCAGAATACACAGATCTAAGAAACACCATGGTGTTTGAATTTTGTGTTAAAAACGCACGGATCTAAGAAACACCATGGCGTTTGAATTGTGGTGTTAAATACGCACAATGACAAATCTACCCTCAAATCCATCTCGCGCGTGACCAAAACATCAAAATAATTACAAAAATGCCACCGCGTCCATCTGGGCCGTAAAACACCATAATCCGACGTCTCAGATTACTTCTTAGGCTTTTAGAGTTTTTTGCCTTTTTAGAAAATCCCTCCCCTATATATATATATATATATATATATATATAGGGGAAAGTGAATACGGTGCTGTTACACGTGTAACTTACACGTGAAACCCCATCAAAACGACGTAGTTTTGATTAAAAACAATTAAATACATGTGTTTTAATATTTTAATAAGTCTATCCCTTAATCGCTACTGCCACAAAAATTTCGATTATGCTAACCAAGAATCATGATTTCAATCATGTAAATATATCATCGATCGAAACTAACAATTAATATCAAAACAAACTTAATCACGATAATACAGATGGAAAACTCAATCTTGCCATGCGAATAAACCTACCACACTAGTATTTAGCAAACAAATGTCATACGAATCTATCATTAAAATTAACAATTTACTAATAAAGAATAACAATTTATAACATAAAAAGCTAACCGAATGCAAACTGAATGCCAAAGATGCTGACCACCAATTGAACGACTAAGACTTTTTTATGGCAAGCTCAACCCTTAAAATTGCTCATTATTTATTACATGTTCAGGAAGATAACGTGTTAATATTTCAATTCTTTTAATCAAGAAGATGCCGATTTCATTTACAAATAGTAGGAAACCAATAGAATTGGAATGACAGTGATGAAGAACGATGATTTTGATTGAGGGATAAAGATAAAATATTAAAACAAATATATTATATTGTTTTTAATTAAAACTACGTCGTTTTGATGTATTTCGCGTGTAAGTTACACGCTTAACAGCACCGTATTCACTTTTCCCTATATATATATATAATATAATATTTTAGTTAATAATTGGTGAGTAATTATTTAGCAGGTTGTAGGTCGATCTAAAACTCTTGTTGCAATTGTGCTGTTTTATTTGTTATGCGCTTCAAAGGTGACTTTTTTGCCCGCTTTTAAAACTTTTTCGAGGAGAAAACATACAAATGTTTTTAATGCGCCTTCGGGCATCTATTTTACAGTGCCTTCGGGTGGACTATATTTTTATGCATTCGGGCAAAACTTTATGCCTTCGGGCGGGGACAACTAAGGCTACTTTTTATACCTTCGGGTATGGCCTACGGGCAGGTTTTGGTAAAAGTATAAATGCCTACGGGCAGGTTTCGGTAAAAGTATAAATGCCTACGGGCAGGTTTTGATAAAAGTAAAAGTAAATGCCTACGGGCAGGTTTTGATAAAAGTAAAAGTAAATGCCTACGGGCAGGATTTTATTAGGGCTTATAGTGCTTTACACGAATTGGAACCACATTCAAGTCCTTATAAAAGTTCGAGGTTAATTAATATATGATAGCGGGGAAATTTGAGTAGTACTACTGGGTTGCGACGGCACCCCACCCTTGACTGGGTGTCATGTGGTGCAGATTGTCCTTAAAGGTTATGGGTCATCCTGGTTAGATGGCGACAAGGCAAAAGTAACGTTTAGCTTTCATCTCGACGTGTTGACAAGCAATAAGTATTCGCTCTTACAAACCGCCTAATAAAATAAAAATTGGTTTATTTATGTTATAAACGGTACTTTTTATTTATGTACAAACCTCATTGAACTCACCAATATTATGTGTTGACCGTTTTAGTATGTTTTCTCAGGTAACTAAGGAGCCGAGCACGTAGGACATGCATGCATTGGGTCGTCCTTTGGACACGTTTCAAAATCTACATTTAATGATTTAGTAATTTTATTAACTTGGACTCTTATTTTGTGCGCGGGATTTTGCGTACTGGATTTGTTTATGCTTCCGCTAAAAGTTGGTTTTAACATTTAAACTCTAAATTTTGTTTTATTAGTTAAATTAAACATTTCGTTAAACGTTGAGTCAGTGTTAACTGTAACTAATGGCTTGAGATCCTGGTATGTCACACGCCTAACGGATACCCCGTTTGTGAAAAATTGAGGGTGTGACAAATATGGCGATTTTGCAATTGGTGCGGCTCCTGCTACCAAATCGATTCGGAATTCAACCTGTCTGGGTGGTGGTATCCCAGGCAAGTCCTCTGGAAGGACTTCTGGAAAATCCCTAACTATTGGTATGTTTGCAACGCGACGCTCCTCTGGCTTGTCTTCGATAACATGGGCTAGAAATGCGTTGTATCCCTTTTTCAAATATTTTCAGGCCTTCATGAATTTACTATTTTTAGTTTCATCCCTTGTTTTTTCCCTTGTAACAATAGAGTTTCTCCATTCAAGAGAGGAATACGAACTTTCTTTTTGAAACATACAACTTCTGCGTCGTTCTTTGACAACCAATCCATGCCTACAATAATATCGAAGCTTCCAAGTTCGACGGGTAATAGATCTATGTTAAACGGATGATTTTCTAGATGTAATGTGCACACTTTGATGATTTCATTTGTTTCGATTAATTTTCCGTTAACTAACTCTATTGTATATGGTGAGTTTAATTTACTTTAGTACCGAGTAAAGATTTAAGTTTGTGGAGACAAAGGTCATATCGGCCTCTATATCAAATAGCATAAATGCTTGATGTTGGTTAACAAGAAACGTACCTGTAACGGTGTTTGGGTCCTGGCGAGCTTCTCCTACTCCAGTACGAATGCCCTGCCCCTAGCTTGATTAATGTTCTGGTTCTTTAGCTTAGGGAAATTCTTCTTGAAATGGTCAAGTGCACCACATTTGAAACACCCGGTCTTGTTTCTTTCAGTTGATGCAGTCATGGAGTTTCGTGTGGCGTGCCCCATTCGTTTGCAGTTGTCACAACAGATACTGTCGCATGTGTTGTTATGATGATAACTACACTTGTTGCACTTCGGGTGTGGCCCATTGTACTTTTCAGGTTCTACAGTGTTAATAGCAGTACCAGCAGCAAATGCTTAATAGTGTTTTGTTTCTTAGATTGATGATTCCCATACTTGTTACCTGACTTACTATCCCATTTCCTCTTGTCACCAACTTTCTTATCTTCCAAGACCTTCTTAAACGACCCATCACGAATAGTATCATCAGTCAGTTTATGAGCCAGTGCAATTGCACTCTTGCCGCGACCGGATTAGATGCAGTCACCATGCCACGAATTTGGGGTGCAAGGCCCTAGAGATTGTGACACCCCACCCGGTGGCGGAAACACCGGGTTGTCATAGAAATTGGATATCAATAGTAAACAAAGCACATGGTAATTATTTATTATGTCTAATAATGATTAATAAGTTTGGAACATGAATCTTAAATAGAAACGACAAAAAGTAGTAAAACTGACACAGTAAATGTAATTGTCTTATTTAATTTAACTAGGTCCAAGGCAATTCTATGTCTTGGCAAAGTAGCAAAACAAATTCAAGTGCCACCTGAAATATGTGAAAATAAAGTGAGCTATTGAAAGCTAGTGTAAAACCACAATTAGTAAATAATAGTATGGAAATCCGAGATCATTATAATATGCTGTGCAAGCTTATGTGTGTAGCAATTTCATCATATTACTCAACCATGACCATAGAAACACATAGAAATAAAAACCATAGACCCCGCAGGGTAACCTTTAGCAACAAGTCATGAGGAACCACTCATGTTACGATTAGTGATAACTGTCATTTAATCGTCTCGATGTGTAAGTTATCTAAAGTTGTTTTAGCATCGAAGGGACATAGTAGCAACATAGCAACGAGCATCACAGTATGGCATATAGTAACCAACCTATAGATTCCACATATATAATTGCCGGTTTAAATCACCTATCAATGTTGTAAAGTGTAGGTGGGTTTGTCACACCATTAGCACTAACATCGTACTGGTGGAAATTACATTGTAATAAACTACTTTAAATTACCACATAGGATTGCATCTTGTCGCTAGTCAAGACTAACACATTTTATGATCTCTTTTAGAAAACAAATAGAAAATTGAAAACATTGTATAGTATTTAAACACATATTTCAGCCCCAAAACGTAAAAGTAAAAAGAGGAGTGAATTTACTCACCTTGTAATACAAAGATAATAGTAACATTAGAATCGCAACTAGAGAGAACCGAGGATTGGCCAAATATTAGAATCACCTAATTAATTGGGAAAACCTAATTTAGAAACAACACAAATAGTATAGCAACTATGATCAAGAAACAATAGGAAACAAAGGAAATTGAGATTCTAGGGTTTCGGATTGAGGATTTAAGGTTTTTGGTAAACAATGTAAAAATATATAAATTTATTTAATAGTTATGTCGGAAAATAATAATAGTACGCTTGATAACAATAGGAATCGAATAATATATTTTAACAACACTTATATAATGTCACAAGTATTTTATATATTAGAAACACTTTAAAGCGTTTAACACAATTTTAAAGTATACCAAAGTCCATAAAAGTCTCATTTGTACAACCTATTATATGTATAAAACGTTGTATGTATTTAAAAGTATTAAAATGCATTTTTATAGTATCTTTGATCATAACCCATCAACCTAACCAGTCGCTCTAAGCCATGTTTATGTTTAAGATCGGATCAAAAATGATTTTATCATATTTCGCATAAAAACCCCACTTTCTCATAAACCCTAGAAAACAAATCCACGCAATTGATCCAGAAATCGATAGATAATGCAAAATCAACCATAGGGCCTTTGATCTATACATGATAAGGAACATTTTAGCATGATTTACTTACTTGATTATTGACGAATTGAATCAAAGAGATGTAGAATAATAAACGACAGATTGACAAATTGAATTGGTAGTTAGAAGTTGTATAAATACAATTCAATCTCCAGATTTCTTCTTGATGATATGATAAATGAGAGCCCTCACAACCTTTAAGATGAAAACGATGATTCAATGTTCAATTGACGAGTTGCAGGTTCGAATAAGATAAGAATCAATGACTGAATTCTTGATGTTTTTGATTGAAATAGGTTATCCAGAGAGTGAAATCAATATCATAAGAGTGTTTTACAACAATTGAATTGTTTTGATTTGACTTAGAAACGGCTGAACACGTTACAGTGTGAATTAAGAATAATTGGGTTTAATTGGTGGTTAGCTAGGTGTTTATGATTCAATTTAATGATGTGCACTGATTCTAGTCGCAGGGATAGACGTTTTAGTTAAATCAATTTATGTGTTTTAAGCGTTATAAGTCGATTGGTAATATTGGGTTTTCAAACGTTTTTAAAACCGATTAAAACAATGATTTCGTTGTTCATTGGTTGTTTAGAGACTTGGTATGGGTTCCAAACTCGACTAGGATCATTTTAACCTGCTTTAATCGAATTAAAATTGACCAAAAATGCGTTTTGGACATCGTCGGACGTTTGCCGGAAAAATGACCGGCCATTCAAATCTTCGGTCCAAACAGTCCCTATACAACAGTAAACACTGATTTAATTCGTTGGTTGGGTTCGATTTTGATAGAGCAGGGTTTTAGCAGGTTTTAATTGGATTAAAAACGAGCAAAAATTGCATTTTAGGTGTTGCCAGAGCTTCGCCGGCGGCGGCCGGAACTCATCGTCGGAAACACGGGACTAGCGCACGAGAGGGGGGTTTGGGTTAAATAATTACAGTTTTGGCCCCTAGAGTTTGGCATTTTTTTATTTATGAACTTTAACTTTATGAAAGTTTAAAAGCTGACAGTTTTAACCCAAAGTTAGTTAAATATTTATTTTAACGAGTTAATTGCCAAAATGGTCCCTGAGGTTTACATGTTTTGTAGTTTTTTACACTTTTAAGAATTTTTGCATAAATAGTCCCTACAGGCCAAAACATGTTGCTAAATCGGTCCACGACACTAACAGAGTTAAAAAAAATTGTTAGTTGATTAGGAATTGAACAAAATGCCCCTAGGGACCATTTTGGCAATTAACTCTTTTAAAACATAAAATCAAACCTTCATTTTGCTTCCTGATCAGCCACCTCAATGTCCGGCGAACCTCCGGCGACTCCGACGACATTGACATTGGAATGAAGATAGCGTGACATTGATATTGATCAGCTTAGCAGGAAAAACAAATTTAGGTTGTGAAGGGTGTGTGTGTCCAAAACTATTCTGAACAGTTGCACGTCCAAAACTATTTATGCACTTGAGGCCATGGAGTGTCCGTCCTTTTTTAGAATTCTATAGCTAATTACATAAAACAAAAAAAGATTTAATTAAAAACATAGCATATAAAAAACCATAAACAATCCTCAAAGATTAATTCATATATAGACGTCTAAAATAAACTTTATAAGTATTAACCACAATTCTTGTTTATAAGCAACAGCTTCAGCTTAAAGCACAAGCTTTGAAGCTTTATTAAGTTCAGACAAAAACAAATTATGAGGCTCGCCTAGGACCGGTTGGAGCAAAAGAGCACTTATAATAAGCTCTAGGTGATGGGTTATCTCTGGTAACCTTTTGTCCATATTTTCTCCATTGATATGCGTATGCTTAAACCTTCTAAATGTCCCCGAATACATGAAGAAGCTACTTTCAAAACACACACCCTTCACAACCTGAATTTGTTTTTCCTGCTAAGCTGATCAACATCAATGTCAGGCTATCTTCATTCCGATGTCAATGTCGTCGGAGTCGCCGGCGGTTTGCAAGACGTTGAGGTGGCTGATCAGGAAGCAAAATGAAGGTTTGATTTTATGTTTTAAAAGAGTTAATTGCCAAAATGGTCCCTATGGGCATTTTGGTCAATTCCTAATCAACTAACAGAATTTTTTTTAACTCTCTTAGTGCCGTGGATCGATTTAGCAACAGGTTTTGACCTGTAGGGACTATTTATGCAAAAAATTCTTAAAAATGTAAAAAACTAAAAAACCTTGTAAACCTCAGGGACCATTTTGGCAATTAACTCTATTTTAACTAACTAGCTTAACCGTGTTAACTCATAACGTTTTTAAACTTGATGTTTTTTTTATATATATTTACTTTGTATTCGACGTTGAGTGGTTATTTTAACTTATTAGTAGTAAATTTGATATTATTTATAAAATCTCTTTTATAAAATGCAATTTATATATTTTTGAGATTTATTCATTATAAATAGTAATTAAGTAGCGTACATAGATAATAGCTCATAGTAGCTTCAATCATTTTTATTAATGACGGGAAAAAATAGAAATCCAAGATATTATCTTTTATTCATAACGATATGTTACATTTAAACGACTTAAATAGGAAACAAATAAAAGATAAGCGGATTTGGGTTCAAGTCGGGTATTCGGGTTCGGATTTAGGGCAGATGTCATAGAGATAGCACTCCACCCGTTTGAATCCAGGTGTAACCGTGTGTGAAAAAAGTGTCGCGAGTTCATTAAACTTATCGGTATAGCCCGATATATTAGCTCCAACCATTTCCAAAGCCCAAAATTCGGCTTCCAGTCTTTGAAACTGAATTTCACTTCGTTGACAATACTCTTTGATCATCATGGCTTTCAGCTCTTCCCAAGTGAGTTGGTAAGCCGCTTCTCATCCCAACGTCTTAACCTGGGAGTTCCACCATGTCAGAGCTTTATCAGTGATAGTACATGTGGCGTACATAACCATGCAGTCGTCCGCACAATTACTAATGTCAAGAACCGATTTTGTCTTTTCGATCCATCTGACTACGCCCACAGCACCCTCAGTGCCGTTAAAAGTTCGAGGGTTGCATGACATAAACTTCTTGTACGAGCAACCCTTTTGTGTATGGCCAGTGTCTGTACGGAAATGATAGCTTGTTAATAAAGTTGGAATATAAAAATAGTTTCATTTTTTTTTTACCCAAGGGTATGAATTTTCGTTTGTAATACCTCCAAATCCATTTCCGTTCAGGTTCCCTCTAGTGCCGCTTCCTCCGACGCTACCACCAGTACCGCTTCCAAAACCTCCATTTCCATTGTGGTTGGCCTCATACTGTGCAAGGGCAGATGCTACACGTTGTGCGATGAGTTGTTCGATTGCTACGAGGCTCATGGGGTCATCACTCCCGGTGTTGCGACGTGCTGATCTTCTTTGTGGTGCCATTAGTTTTTCTTTCTAACATACGATGTAAGGAAAAGAATAAGACAATATATACAAATAATGTCAACACATGATCACAAGTATATAAATCAACACAAAATACATAACTGAAATAAACTTGATAGATGTTTTGTAAAAGGTTACAAAATGAATGAGGATACATACCCTCATCGAACAAGTTTTCATAATGTAATGTCATATGGGTGAGTGAAATGAGAATACATGCCGGAGATCATAGCAAATCCGGTAATCACAATGCTGATCCTGGCCAACATCTCCGACGCAATAGCACGATCCTCTAAGGTGGGCAACCCTATCACGTAGAGCAGTCATGGTCAGACCATCAAGTACCATCTGAATTCTGACATCTATCATCTCCCCCGGGTACTCTCAACACCTTTCTCCAGCACTTTCACATCTTCCATCACTCGGTCCATCTGGTGATCATGCGTATTGGTCCTGGCGACCAATGTGGGAATGATAACCTCCATGGGCTCCCTAGTGAGTAGTAGGGGTGGGGGTGGATGTGATGACTCTCCAACCTCATATGTGGAAGGTGTCCCCGCGAGTCTCCTCCAACGACTCAAGGCCTCAGGCATCCAACTCATACGTCTGGCTTAGGATCGGTACTTCAGCTTCTTCTTGGGTGGTAGTGATGTAGATGGCTCCTCCTCTGGAACTTTCGGTGCAATGACCTCGCCCGTATCTGGTGGTGCAACTCTCTTCCTTGTGCTCCTCATCATCAGTGGTCTGTTTTTCTTGCGCTCCTCTTCCTTGCTCTCCTAGGGTAGGTACCTCAGGTGTGGTACTGAGTATAACTAATCGTCGTGGTCGAGGACGGAGAAGTGGGTCGGCCGCGAGGTCGGCCTCATCGTCTGAAACTCGAGGAAGTGGATCGGTGGGTGGTACATGTCACACCCAGTTTTCACGAGGCCAAATGTGACCGATTAGCACAATACCGCAGCGGAAAAACTTATATATTTTTTTACAAAATAACCATTCTACAATATCAAAAGTATCACTAATTGTCTTTATACAAAAACAACTATAGGAAATCTATACTAGGCCTTCCAAGTCTTCACTTTAAACCTTCTTAGTCACCTTTATATAGTCTTCACCAAAATTCTTTCTAACCAAAGCCTTCAAAAAGTGTTCTTTTATATTTTCGTCAATTCTACTTTCCAAGTAGTATGACTACTTGCACGTCTACAAGTTACCTGAAATACATGCTAAAACAACTCAGCTACAAAGCTAGTGAGTTCATGATATTGAAACTTAAATTTTTTCGAAATGTATTATCAAATTAATTGTACACAAATAAATTCTAATTCAAAATGGTTTCACTACCAAATAACCTTCACATAATATATATACACATCTAAGTTTCACATGTTACACTGCAAATGATTGCATTCAATTATAGACGGTACCGACTATACGTATATATATCCCGAGCCATTGTGCTTAATGATTTGTCATCGTACAAGTAATATTAATAATACACAAAAAGCATTTGAACTTAAAACATTAACGAGCATGTATTTCACCCCAAAACACTTAAAAAGGGGAGTTTGGTCATGAAACTCATCTTAATATTTAGACGTTTACTTGTCTTGAATGTAATTGATGATCGTCTAACGGGTCAAACCTATAATATATACATAAGGTATATAATCTTAGTTTTCTAGTGAAATATAAACCTTTTAATACAATGTAGACCTATTGAAGGTTAATCTTGAAAGAATAGTAAAGTTGAGGGTTTATTTTTAATATGTTTTATTTAAGTTAAGTATGTTTATTTTAGTTAATTGAATCCTAGTAGGTTTATGAAAGGTTTTGGTATCTTGGAGATGAAGTTTAGTATTAACTATAAATAGGGATCTAGGTCATTGTTTTTTGTGTGTCTCTTTTCTTTGTACGTTTGTAAGTTCGTTTGATTATATAAAAAGAGTCGCGGGTTGTCTCCCCAAATATCTCGTTTTCGTGTTTGTTCGTTTGTTAGATCTGATTGTTTGATCCGTCTGGGCCAACAATTGGTATCAGAGCTAGCTTTAGCTCGTTATACACACGGTTTTTATCGAAGAAAAAATCCGTTTGTAAGCCGAAGAATAGCCTGAGTATTCGCAAAATCTTTGTTAAAAGTTGATGACCGTTGCCGTTAAAGAGAGGATATTGTGTCTTGCTTTGAGATTCGTGTATTCAATTGTATTTGAAATTGTGAATACAATTAATATTCCTTGATTCGTGCTTTTAGAAACAATCCTTGTTTCGTTATTTACTGTTGGACGCACGAAAAGAGGAAAAGAGGACAAGGTGTAAGTTTTGATTAATTACACAAATAAATTATGGCCGGTGATAAAGAAAAGGATTCGGATATGGTTGGCGATAAAGGAAAAGGTCCAGAGAGTTCAGGAACGATGAAAGAAACGATGGGTGGTTTTGTTTTGCAGGCACCGAAGTTAACTCCGACCAACTACGCAGCTTGGTCGGTTATGGTGAAGATCGTATTGGGTGCAAACGGTTTGCAAGATGTGATTGATAAAGAAAAGGGGAAAGGAATAGAAGAAAGAAAGAAGTTTATGGCCTTAGGTGTCATCTTTCAAACTCTACCGGAAGATGTGATGCTTCAGATGGCTAAGTATTCAGAGCCAAAAGATGTTTGGGAAGCACTAAGAGTTCGCTATCTTGGTGTAGACAGAACTCAAAAAGCCCGTGTTCAATTGCTAAGAAGTGAGTTGGATGGACTAAAGATGGGGGAGACCGAAAGTATTGATGAATTTGCAGCAAAGTTGGGTGGAATACAGTCAAAGTACAAGAGTTTGGGAGCAACGCTCGAAGAAGAGGTTGTGGTAAGAAAATTCTTGACTTCTATGCCTGATAAATATTTACCTGTTGTTTCTACGATCGAGCAATTCGCAGACATCGAAACAATGGCGTTTGAAGATGTGGTTGGACGTTTAAAGGCATATGAAGAAAGAAACAAGTTCAAGAATATGAATGAAAGTTCATCCCAAAGTCAGCTTTTGTTCACTCAAACTGGAAAGAAAGTTGAAAATTACCGAGGACGTGGTAGAGGTCGTGGAAGATACAACGGACGAGGAAGATGGAATCCAAGATGGAATAATGAACGTGAGAATGATGAACATGGTGAAGACCGGAAAAGGAACCAAGAAGAATGGCAAGATAGAAGAAAGACTTTGAGGTGCTACAACTGTGATAAGATTGGGCACTATTCGAATGAATGCAAAGCTCCTAGTAAAGAAAAGGAAGAAATAAATTTGACAGAGACCGAAGATGAAGATCCTTCATTGTTCATGGCAGTTTGCTCGATAAAGAAAGTAAGTTTGAATGAAGAAAGGGTTATCCCTGGTGTGTTTGAAAAGGATGAAAAGAATGAAGGAACATGGTATTTAGATAATGGTGCAAGTCATCATATGTCAGGAAAGAAAGAGTTTTTCACTACCTTGGATGAACAATTTTCGGGTCAAGTAAAGTTTGGCGATGGATCCGAGATCGAAATCAAAGGTAAGGGCAATGTGACTGTGGTAAGTAAGAATGGAGAAAAGAAAACGTTTTGTGATGTTTTCTACATGCCTAAGTTGAAGACTAATCTTCTTAGCTTAGGTCAGTTGGATGAAGAAGGTTGTAAGGTTGAAATAGTTAATGGAATATTGAGGTTACACGATCAGAAAGGAAGATTGTTGATGAAGGTTAAGAGAAATCTTAATAGAACGTATAACATTAAACTTCAGGTATGTTGTAATACTAACAACTTTGAAGACGAAAAGAAAGAAAGTAATGATGCTGAACCGATGATGAAATTGAGCAAAATTCTGTTTGGATCGATCGAACATGATTTGTTTGATATTCGGGAGAATATCGATCATGAACAAGTTGAAGAAGAAAAGAAAGCCGAGAAAGAAAATAGCAAAGAGGCTTCAAAGTTAAGTACGGAAGGAACGAATGCTAAGTTTGAAGAACCGGTTAAGCAAGTATGCTACAGTCAGTTGAAAAGGAGGAACAAAGGAAAGAAGAAATACAATTCAAGATTAAGGGGGTGAATGAAGGTTAATCTTGAAAGAATAGTAAAGTTGAGGGTTTATTTTTAATATGTTTTATTTAAGTTAAGTATGTTTATTTTAGTTAATTGAATCCTAGTAGGTTTATGAAAGGTTTTGGTATCTTGGAGATGAAGTTTAGTATTAACTATAAATAGGGATCTAGGTCATTGTTTTTTGTGTGTCTCTTTTCTTTGTACGTTTGTAAGTTCGTTTGATTATATAAAAAGAGTCGCGGGTTGTCTCCCCAAATATCTCGTTTTCGTGTTTGTTCGTTTGTTAGATCTGATTGTTTGATCCGTCTGGGCCAACACCTATAGTACCCAATAGAATTTAGAACTTAAATGTAATAAAATCTATTGGTTTACAACTTGAAAATTAGTTGCATAAGCACATACGATTCAGTGTGTAAAATATTATCAAGTATTTTATCCATTTGATACTTCAAACAAATTATTTATTATAAGTCTTCTTTAATCCATAACTTATACATTGATATAGGCTACTTGCATTTTTATGTAATATTCAAGTAACCCATGTTTTCCTTTTTCTAAAAGTTTACGCTAAAACTTTATTATACAGAGAGGGTATCAAATTAGGCAATATATGTATATATAGAATTTATATACTTCATTTTTTTTTTTGAAAATAACTCATATACTTCTTTGACTTTGAAATAAGAAAACAATTCATATGTAGATCTTTCTTCTCACATTTGAAATCATGATATTTTAAAGTATGATGTCTATATTTCATTATTACAACCTTGTTTCAAAATAGTAACCTGACATACCAACGATTATATATATATTATATATATAAACTCAACACCTAATCCATGATTAGAACTACTATATATACCTAACCCTCCCACAAGACTTAAAAATTTTGTTGGTAATTAGATTATATAATAACTAAGACTTACCTTAGTTTACAAGCTTGAACGCTATTGTTTCTTTCCTTCAATTTCTTTCACAAAAGTAGTAACACCACCCATCATTGATTTGTGACTGCACCTCTTTTTCAGTCATAATAGTAGTCTTTGAGTTGTGATAGATGAAATTTTTACACCTTCTATTCCTTCTACTCTATAGAAGAACCACTAAAAATCAATTATTCAATCGTAATCTATATAAAACTCAAGTATTTAAGATGTGTTTAGACTTACCAATTGATGAATGCTACTATCTATTTCCTTCTACTCCCTTGATGAAAGTAGTACAATCATCAATACACACCTTAGAACCGAACTAGAATCTGCAGTCCCTTTTGTTTGCAAAACTTGAAGCCCTTTTGTGAAGCTCTTATGAAATCGCCAAAAGATAAATGAAAAGAGTCTTCATAGGTTTTATCGATCTTACAGGTGTTCAATTTAAGAGAACAGTTGTCAGCTCTTGGAGGCTTGAGCCCTAAAACGTGGATGGTGAATAGAATACGTGTCTGCATCTCAATGTTTTTATCTTTTTACTTTCACAAGACTTATTAATTGGACCTTTCAATTTTATAACATGACAAAATCAATCCTTCTTGCAATTTAATTATTATTTAAAACCCCTTTAACTTTTGGGGTGTTATAGTACAGTCGTCGAAGCCTCGTGCTCCTCCTTTGTGTCGTTGATATCAATGGGCTCCTCTTGGGATGGGACACGGTTGCGTTAATAACAACCGTACAATATAGTAGCTGTTATATAAGGCTATAGGCAATGAAAGGAAATAAAATGTCCTAGTGGAGTCATTAAGTTATAGTCTAGGTTTGTTAAGTTTTCTAGTTCACTATAACCAATGGCTCTGATACCGATATGTCACACCCCGCCAAGACGGAAACACGAGGTGCGCCTTGTGGCTTTCAAAGCATATGATTATTGCAAACACAGCAAAAAATTGGATATAATGTAAAAGTTAAGGTTTACAAAAAATACACCAAAATATTTAGGATTTGACAAATATAACCCATATGTTTGAGTTATACAAGTAAAATCTCCAAAAGTTTTTTCCATTTTGCTTGCTTGTTTTACTACAGTTGATTACCCTTGTTGTGCTCAATTACCTGAAAAACATACTTCAAAATGTCAACATAAAGCTGGTGAGTTCACGCGTTTGAATAAATGAATGTGAAAAGTTATATTTCCCTGTTGGAAAACTTGTAGTCCATGTGATAATAAAACATGCATTGTCTAGCTAGGACACTGGCATTTTATAATACATGACCATATAACCAACCCTTGACATTTATAATGTTTTTGCTGTAACACCTCTAAATATTTCGTATCTTAAACATTAGTTAAGATGCCCGACCTTGTGGTCATAAAAAATAGTTGGTATATATATATGACAATTATATTTCAAATATTGTCAAACGAATAAGAAACAGATTAAATGACTTTTAGAAACATAAAGTGTTTAGACAATTAATTATTGTTTTAGGAGATCGTCGTTATTATAAAGAAAATATATTATGTTTGAACTTTCTCCGTTTTTAACGAAACTTAAGTCGATGCGTAGAGAATGATGAGCTCGTCCTAGCGGTATATTTATAATTTTATAAAGCGTTATATTTTAAAAGTTATACGAGAAAAACGAATAAAGCAGCTGAATTAGTTCTAATAATAATAATATAAACAAGCAAGCTAGCTAGCATGTCATTTGAAATCCCACATCAATGTTAAAGTGATTTAAGCTGCTTGCTATATTTCTATATATAGAAGGTGAATCTTAGAGTTTATATATCTTGTTTTTCGGGAACGCTCTAGTTTAGAGAATCCCGAGTATATAATACCCTGTTGGGTGTTGTTAGCAGTCGTTTTTGGAGCACGAGTAGGGAGACTCTACATCAAATTGCCATAGATAGTTTAAGAGATATATTCTTGTTTAAGTTTATGTCAAGTTAATAATTATATTTTGTGGGGCTTAGGGTCAGGGTCGGGGTAGACATTGGGTAACTTGACCCTGGTCTAGACATGGACTGATCAACCATGTCTAAACTAGATAGAGTTATCCATAGTTGACCACGACGATAACAAGCCAGTACCCACTCCTTACTTAATTAATAGCTAAGATTTGCCCTAATTATAAATAGGAACCAAACTTCATAGCTGTTATAGTGGCGCCAGTTAAGCCACATGTATATATTCAAAGTGTACAGGGATCTTGCTCAGAAATCTCAAAGGGTTATAGAGTTAGAAGAAGTGTTGTCCAATGGCAGTTATCTGATTAAGGTGAATACATTTGTATTTTAAATGCTTTTGTAAAATCTTTATTATTTCGAAACCAGCATGAAAAGTAGTTAATTTATTAATGCATGCTGGTAAAATACGAGACGGACACTTGGCACGTACGGTCTGATCAGAAATGGTATACACGTGTTTTGGCAGAACTCATACGGTGAGTTCTGTAACTAAGCGTGGCTGTTACAGTTTGCGTGCCCAAAGGAGTGAGATTCCCTAGGCACCAGAGTTATAATGAAATAACTCACAGCAAACAAACTGTTATCGGTGTGCAAGGTGGTGTGTATTTTATCCATTTCCTAGTATGGTTAATCTAAATAAATGCTTTCATGCTTATAAATGATTTGGGTCTACAAATGATATTCACCAGCATTATCGCTGATGTTTTATTTTTAAAACATTTTACAGGTCATGAATAAAAGAATGGAAATGCTAAGTGCCATGTTGTGCATATGATGTTTTACATGTGCACGTTAGCTAATTAAGCACAAGATACATCAAGAAGAATGGACGCATTCGATGAAGAAATCTTGTGGCTTTAAATATTATAGTAATATGAAATTACTATGTTTTGTAAAATAACGGGTAGTTAAGCCTAGTTATATGAAAACAATGTAAAAACATTGTGAAATATTATGAAATGGGACCAAGTTTTAAGAAAAACATTCCGCTGCATTGAACTATGTGTTTTCAGAATAAAATAATCAAAGCAGGTACCAATTGGGACACACGTCCGGGCATGCCAAACCCGGGGTGTGACAGGTTGGTATTAGAGCCACAGGTTTCAGCGAATTAGATACTTGATTTAGTATCTAGGCTTTAACCATGATCAGAAAGAATGCCTACTAAGAAAAGTAGGTAGATATCTGCATAGAAATGTATGACTTACTGTATAAGTCAAAACAATAGTTTGTTTTCTATTGCTTTAGAAATGATGCCTACTAGGAAAAAAGTAGGTAGATGCCAGTATTAAATGCTTTATAGCATAGTAGAAGACATTAATTTGTTTTCTATCTATATAATAATAATCGTACACCAGACTTTATGTCTGATGATATTTAGAATTTCCTTTCTTGTAGAATGTCAAAATGAATAAGTAGACCTTCTTTTAATACACAAAGGAGAAAGAAAAACGATACTGAAAATAATAATCTGGATTATGAAACTCTTAAAAGAGATGAGGTGCAGCAAACGAAAATAGTAATCTAGATGATCAAACCCTCAAAGGAGATGAGGTGAAGCAATTGATTAATCAAGAAATAGCAAATGCTATACCAAAAATTTCAAGAAGCTCTAAAAAATAATAATAATCGTGAAACTAATAAAGAAAAAGAAAAGAACAACCTCAGAAAGAAAATTATAGAAATGGATCATAAAATAAAGACCGTGTTTAAACGGTTGTATAAAAATCATGCCAATAAACTCGAAGATTATGAAGTAAAACTGGATGATTAGTCTAGCCAAGATATTCCGTCAAACAAATGATTCGTTGAACTATATAGTTGAGTCAAATCTTACGACGGATACATCCTTATATATATTACTATAATATTTTAATAGAGTTATATGTACCTAGACTATAGAATCATGTGTACTAATATGATAAATGAAAGAAAATATTTTGAATCTAAAAGTAAAGTAAGTCATCAATGACAACTGACCACTATCATGTAATGGAAATACTAATATTCCTCATAACGACTATGTTATATCTAGTGGTTATACTATGAAGGAAGATAAAACCCTTTACACTACACTTAGTAAATACGGTGTAATAGCCGAAGTTATAGAGGATGGATAACAAAAGATAAAAGAATCGAAATTGAATTATTTCAAGTATTAAAGTTATCATCGATGACACAAGAGACATGATGTTACAAGCACTTGAAACACCTTAAGGACAAGAATAAAGACTCTGAGTTAAGTATTAATCACATCAATTATCTTAAAGATAATTAGGTATGATAAAACCTCTAAGTATTCAGATTGATAACTATAAGTGAGACATAAAAGGCAAATTGTTGAAAATATTGTCAAAATCATCATCAAAGCTTGAATAAAAAGTCAATGTGAATGTGAACACTATACTAAACATACTTCTACTAGGAAACATTGAAAGTGATAACTAGATTGAGCCTATACTTCGATATATGACGTAGTCGTGCACTTAAAATATGGCTAAACTAAGAGCATACAGTCAATTATGACATAGCAATATATTTGAAAAATTGTTCTTAAACAAAAAGCATACAGTCAAGTATGACGTGCCCAAAAAAAAGCTGGCTAAACTAAAAACATACAGTCAAGTATGATATGACCATATATTTGAAAATGATGGCTAAATTAAGAGCATACGGTCAAGTATGATGTGGCCATGTATTTGAAAAATGATGGGTAAACTGAAAGCATACAGTCAAGTATGATGTGGCCATGTATTTGAACTATGGTGACTAAACTAAGAGCACATTCTACGATATGTGAAGTGCTCGTAACCATAATAAACAAACTGAAAGTATATGCCATTGTCAGTGGCACATTTGACAAAATGAGTATATATTTATATAAAGGGAAGATGATAACTTCTGAAAGAAACTTATTAAGAATGTCTGGAACATGCAAAGTGGTAAATGGCTAACCACACTTGGCCCCTAAATTTAGAAAAATGACCTATCATATAAAATTTTGCCCTATAGTGAGATTTTGAAATGGTTGATAGATGATATGACCATAGTCATGATAGGGATAATGGCATAGTTGGATCACCAGTTATAAGGAAACGAGCTAGCTTTATCACAAACCATGAACGTTGAGAACATTGAGAATATAAAGGATATCAAGTCTATAAAAAAACACAAAAGTTAACGTTGTAGTGCTACCCCATATAAAATTACATCAAAGGTAGTAAATGTCACTAACATATGTGTGGCTAATAGCACATTTGAAACAAAAGGTAGTGAATCTAAAATAAATATAATTTAGTGGAAATTGCATTAAACTTGTGAAAAGTTTGATAATATGGAAGGAACCCGTGTTTAGTATCGAAATAAGTTTAAGAAAAGCTATATACCCAAGAATCATTTTGGGAAACTATGTATTATATTTTGATGAGATAAGTTAGAATTAAATTAATACTATAACTCATATGGAGCATACTATTAAACTTGATAGCATATCAAGATTAGTTCATCATTTGTAACTCTAGAGAAATACCATATAAGCAAATCCGTATGTTCTTAAGCAAATCCGTATGGTAATAGATCAATGACATACAAAGTTATCAAATACAGTGTTATTTGATAAGATAGATGATAGATATCCCGAACACATGAAAGTTTGCAAAATGGATAGGAGGATAACGAAAGGACATAAATTTAAGTCACTCGAAAGGAAGGGAGTGAATAGATCAACAAGTTTAAAACAATATAGTTATTTTAAAAGAGCTTGTGCAACTTTCTTAAAATGCATATAAGGAGCTAAGAAAACCAAGATTTCTATCATGTACAAAACCATGAATGTATTTATGAAAAACTTACTTAAAGTACATCGTGGTCACTAAACCAAATTTCGCATAAGGTATGTTGCCAAGACTCCCTACTATAAGAATATAATGTGAACAAAATGAGCAAAAACAAAAAAACAAAAAAAAAACAAAAATCCAAGAATTTGAAAATTTGATACTTACGTTAGTATCTAAGATTTTAATAAGTAACACCTATAAGGAAAGGTAAGATAAACACTTGTAGCTAATTCATTGTCTTGCTAAAGGATAGTGAATAATAAGATAATCATGCACTCGGCTAAATGTATGGGAAATATCATAATTATTTATTAAAACGCAAGAAATATCTTTTTAACTTTCTTGTAAGGAATAGTACACATGTTGACAGTTAGAAGAAAGGTAAGTTGGGTATATATAAAATTAGGATGAAGTCTGGATATAATATAAGAGCATCAAGTTTTTCACAACAGTATATCGCAACGATCTGTCAAAAAAGTTAAGGTTAATGACTAAATGTTTAAAGAAATGATAATATCATGTTAACCTTTATAACGAACAATAACAAAGATAAGATATATGGAAATTTTTAGTGACTCTAAATATGACATATTTAACACACGAGCATAGCCAATGGTGCATAAAATAGATGAAAAATAATCTTAAAAATTTACTAAAATGTAAAAGGACTATACCCGGATGGGGATTACGGACTAAAACCAAGGATAACTAAAATCTTTATTCCATAATATTGTGACAAAGTTATTGGTAAGACTTAAATAATAATAATAATAATAAAACATTAAGTCAATGACAAAGATATACCCACACCAGTTCATTCAAATCTCGAGGACGAGATTTTTATAAAGGTGGGGATGATGTAACACCTCTAAATATCTCGTATCTTAAACATTAGTTAAGATGCCCGACCTTGTGGTCATAAAAAATAGTTGGTATATATATATGACAATTATATTTCAAATATTGTCAAACGAATAAGAAACAGATTAAATGACTTTTAGAAACATAAAGTGTTTAGACAATTAATTATTATTGTAGGAGATCGTCGTTATAATAAAGAAAATATATTATGTTTGAACTTTCTCCGTTTTTAACGAAACTTAGGTCGATGCGTAGAGAATGATGAGCTCGTCCTAGCGGTATATTTATAAATTTAAAAAGCGCTATATTTTAAAAGTTATACGAGAAAAACGAATGAAGCAGCTGAATTAATTCTAATAATACTAATATAAACAAGCAAGCTATGTCATTTAAAATCTCACATAGATGTTAAAGTGATTAAAGCTGCTTGCTATACTTCTATATATAGAAGGTGAATCTTAGAGTTTATATATCTTGTTTCTCGGGAACGCTCTAATTTAGAGAATCCCGAGTATATAATACCCCGTTGGGTGTTATTAGCAGTCTTTTTTGGAGCACGAGTAGGAAGACTCTAAATCAAGTTGTCGTAGATAGTTTAAGAGGTATATTCTTGTTTAAGTTTATGTCTAGTTAATAATTATATTTTGTGGGGCTTAGGGTCAGGGTCGGGGTAGACATTGGGTAACTTGACCCTGGTCTAGACACGGACTGATCAACCATGTCTAAACTAGATAGAGTTATCCATAGTTGATCACGACGATAACAAGCCAGTACCCACTCCTTAATTAATAGCTAAGATTTGCCCTAATTATAAATAGGAACCAAACTTCATAGTTGTTATAGTGGCGCCAGTTAAGCCACATGTATATATTCAAAGTGCACAAGGATCTTGCTCAGAAATCTCAAAGGGTTATAGAGTATAGAAGAAGTGTTGTCAAATGGCAGTTATTCTGATTAAGGTGAATACATTTGTATTTTAAATGCTTTTGTAAAATCTTTATTATTTCGAAACCAGCATGAAAAGTAGTTAATTTATTAATGCATGCTGGTAAAATACGAGACGGACACTTGGCACGTACGGACTGATAGAAATGGTATACACGTGTTTAGGCAGAACTCATACAGTGAGTTCTGTAACTAAGCGTGGCAGTTACAGTTTGCGTGCCCAAAGGAGTGAGATTTCCTAGGCACCAGAGTTATAATGAAATAACTCACAGCTAACAAACTGTTATTAGTGTGCAAGATGGTGTGTATTTTATCCATTTCCTAGTATGGTTAATCTAAATTAATGCTTTCATGCTTATAAATGATTTGGGTCTACAAATGATATTCACCAGCATTATCGCTGATGTTTTATTTTTAACACATTTTACAGGTAATGAATATAAGAATGGAAATGCTAAGTGCCATGTTGTACATATGATGATTTACATGTGCATGTTAGCTAATTAAGCACAAGATACATCAAGAAGAATGGACGCATTCGATAAAGAAATCTTGTGGCTTTAAATATTATAGTAATATGAAATTACTATGTTTTGTAAAATAATGGGTAGTTAAGCCTAGTTATATGAAAACAATGTAAAAACATTGTGAAATATTATGAAATGGGACCAAGTTTTAAGAAAAACATTCCGCTGCATTGAACTATGTGTTTTCAGAATAAAATAATCAAAGCATGTACCAATCGGGACACACGTCCGGGCATGCCAAACCCGGGGTGTGACATTTGCCCCACATCGCGAGTCCATACCCGCGATAAATAAATGGGATAATATGCAATCATTTGACCATGTTAGTCTTTGTTAGAGTGACTAACCATGACAGGGGGTGTCAATCCAATAGTACTATTCATATGTTTTAAGACGAATGTGTTGTTAATGGTTATAGTAGTGTATACAGGGGACTTCCTACGCGTTCAATGTACAATGTCTCATATAAAAATAAAAGCCGATATAATGCACTTGTTCTCTTATTATCACATATCTAAGATGAAGTATGTTTTCCCCCAAATATAATAAAATAGTAAAATAGGGGGCGTGACTCACCTGGTGAGTTCTTGTGTGAAAATGTTTAGCAAAGTCCGATGAATCCTGACCTACCCGCGTCCTAATATAATTATGACGCCTTAAGGTCTAATGATAAATATAATATGTAACTCGGTTGTGTAACCTTTCGCTCAACATACCACGTATGTTAAGTGTTTTAAATTTTTGACCCGACGACCCGTTGGTGATATGTCATGTTCTTGATACTATATATTTATTTTAGATCGAAAATAAATATTATAAATATCATCATGTATTTTGTTCCTTTAACTTGTAGTAATAATATTACTTGTGGTTTTTACCTTTAAAGGGTTAAACACCAACACTGTGGTTTATTTGCCAATGTTATTACTCGTAGTCATTACTAACTCCAAGTCTCTTTTGAACATACTTGTTTATTTTTACCTTTTTAGAGACTATGTAAAACAACCTAAATATCACAAGGCTTAATTTACATGTATGTAAATTAGTGGTACTGTAGTTCTGTAAATAAGAAGTGGTTCTGTAATGATCCCTACATAGTATTAGAAATCTAGGAAGGCTAAGAAGCAATAAGAAATTGACATGTGGCATCTAGGAAAATTAGGAGAGGGGTATTTTAGTAAGACTCTGTGTAATGGTTAGTGCCCCTTGGGGGCGTTTTCTGCCATGTGGCTGCTGACTGGACAAGGGGCATTATACCAGAAAGTGGCGTAATGGTTAATGCCCCTTATAATGCCCCACCATCATTACTCAATCATTTTTTATTTATTATTTAAACTATATAAAATTAATAAAATATAAAATAAAAATAACTAGTTCATAATTAAAAAAAATTACAAATACCGTAAAAAAAATAACATAATCAAGACAATCCATATTTTTTCTTTGATACGTTTGATACAAGCGAGGTGAAGTTCACGTCGCGCTCCCGGCTCCCGGCTCCTCTATGATTTAACCAATCAGACTATTTGAAATGGTGCAAAGTATAAAATCTAAAATTAATAAACCATCAAAATGTAGGGGTGCAAAGTATAAATTCTAAAACAATTACCCAACCCTAATCCCACCCCCACCCGTCTCTATCCTTCATCAACACCACACACATCTTCATCTCCATCTCTCTTGTCTTCTGGTTCATCTTCATCTTCATCTTCATCTTCATCTTCATCTTCATCTTCAGTCGATTGCTTCAAGAAATCACACACAACAACTGCTTCATCTCTCTCGTCACTGCTGCAGCAACCCTCTTCCGTTTCTTTTTCCCTTCTCGTCGCTCGAAATCAAGCGGAACCAAAGGAACAGCCACTGGTTGGTTTTCCCTTCTGTTTCTTCATCTTCATCTCCCTTCTACTCATCTCTGGTGAGTTTTAATTGTTGTAAATAGTCTGATTGGGGTTTCAAGTTTTAATTTTTATTCCTAGCCGTTGGAGACAAATTGCATAGATGTGCGTGGGGCGTGGGCGTTTTACAGATAACGCTCAAACGATTTTTTCCCTCATAACGCCCCCACGTAGTGGTGTGAGGGGCGTAAAGGGGCGTTATGGGGCGTTTTTATGAGGGCATCACGCCCACTACATACAGTCTAATGCCTACTTTTTTAAATATTCTCTCTCCACATGCAAGTCACATGTCAATTCCCCCACTTTTTTTAAACGTTTATAACTTTCACATATGACATTATTTTTTTAAACAAATTACACCATAAAAACGAGCATTTTTTTCTCTTTAAAACGCGTATAATATTGATATATAAAAAACAAATTTTTTTTTTCACATTTTTTCAGCTCATTGTGTCTAACGTCAGATCATTGTGTCTAACGTCAGGTCATTGTGTCTTCCGTCAGGTCATTGTGTCTTTCGTCTGGTCATTGTGTGATTGTGTCATCCGTAGGGTTGTTGTGTCGTTCATCGGGTCACTGTGTAATCTTATTTGACAAGTATTACACAATGATCTAATAATAATTACACAATAACACAAAAAGTATTTCAAAGATCTTGCTCCCACAACATCCTCCTTCAAAAATAAATAAACAAAACTTAAAAAACTACTATTGTCTCATTGTATCTAATTTAAAAAATAAAAAAAACGTAATTTTTTTAATTTTTTTAATTTTTCGTTTATTTATTTTTTGAAAGAGAAATACATGGGGAACAAGGTCTCCGAACCACTTTTTTAAAATTTGATTTATATTGTGAGTTAGAATTTTTTTAAAAGTGTCATTGTGCCTTTGTTTACTATTGTGTCATTCTCACATTTTGTAACAAAAAATGATTTCGTCTTTGAACATTTCTCAAACACATATTAACAATTTGTGACACGGTGATAATTTCTAAACACATAAGATGACACAACAAATATTTAAAATAAGATGATATTACATAATGACTTAAGAATGAACCGATAAAAGTGATATTTCACTAGTTATAATATAACACAATCACATGATATTACACAAGGACTAGACAAGTGCCGAAAAAAAAATTTATTTTTTATATATCAATATTATACGCGTTTTAAAGATAACAAAACGCTTGTTTTTTTGGTGTAATTTTTTTAAAAAAATAATATCGTATCCAAAAGTTATGAACGTTTTAAAAAAAGTGGGGGAATTGGCATGTGCCTTGCATGTGGAGAGAGAAAGTCAACAAAAGTGGCTATGACTAATGTACCCTTCCACCAATTTCTTTTTCTACAAATTGATCTCAACCATTAAAAACGAGATCTAAAGGTCATAAATCCTTCTTAGCCTTCTTAGATTTCCAACACTATATAAGGATGCATTTGAGTTTCTCATATGTTTTAAGTAAATAATCTAAATGATACATATATGTGTTTTACAAAATACTCATTTTTGACAAAATAAATATAATAATAAATTTAAATGCCCGTTAAGTACTTAGCTGCCATTAATTTTTTTTAACTTCTCGTTAAACCTCTAACGACCGTTAGAATTTTATTATTTATTTTAATAATTACACGTGCAGTATAACGGCTTGTTAAATGGATGTTTAGTCAGAAGGTTGAGTGTGTGAATAGGGCATCCATTCTTTTATTTTGTTTGAGAGTCTGCAATAGAGTTTCTTGATTTCTTTGATAGATTCTTTATGTTGATTACATTGCAATCAACTGATTTCTTTAAGCCTTCTATAGCATGTTGAATCGATATATCATCAATTACGGCTGGTTAGTTTCTTATTTTTTATATATATTCTTTAATTGTACTTTTATATGAACTTTAGAAAATGATGATGTTAATTACGTGTTTCTAGCCATGGAAATAAAATTAGTTTTGACAAAAACATAGGGAAATATTAGTGAGTTAAACTTGTTAAAAAAGTATATTATTTTTGTAAGGAAAATACATTATTTTGGAGTAAACATGTTTTAATCAAATACTAAAATGAGACTTTTTACTAGAACATAAAAAGTCATAACATATACATGTTATATATATATATATATATATATATATATATATATATATATATATATATATATATATATAGTGTTACCTTCAAATGAGAACCAAATATTTGAAAAGAACTAGTGAGAACCATATAAGCCATGTACTTATCGCTTCAATAACAATGATAAAGTAAAAATGTATTGTTTTATTACTATTGTTCATTATTTCTTGAACTTTATCACCTCTCTCCTCGGTTTTTTGAAGAAAGTAAAACGTGTGCATATTTGCATATATAATGGGGGTGCATATATGCATTTCAACAAAAAACGATGCAAATCATTTTTTTATAAATAAATCTTATAATTGGTAAGTTTACAAGCATTTTTGTCAATTTAGATAATAAAAAATATAACAGTTAAAGCGGTTCTCACTCAGTTCTTTCCTAAAAATGAGTTCTCAAATGAAGATGCCATATATATATATATATATATATTATACAAATTGGATGGGCAAAATGATCATTTCACTATTTCCTTAAATTTCAACACAAACCCTAAATAAACCCTAAATGAAGTGAAGGGGTATTCAAAATCCAATATCAAAACTTCCGCCTCCATCACAACACATGTGGTTCCTGCATTTTCTTCTTCGTGTTCTTCCGCCTATATCACAATCAACGTTGTTACTACAATCATCATATTCATCGTGTTCTTCTTGCTCACTTAATGTTTGAATATCATTGTTGTCTACACATCGTGTCACATGTACGAAAAGGTTACTTAAATCGATCTCTGTTAGGCTTATGGAAAAGAAATTGACAGCGATGAAGGGAAGTGAAAAGACTGTTAAGATTGGGTCATTTATCTATTTAACAGATAAAGAAGATGGTGAAGATCCTGTTGAACTAACAGGTTTGTGTTTATTGATCTATTTTTATTAGCATTTTGGTATGTGGCAGAATAATTTAACTGAAAACTGATATTATCATGCAGGAAACTCAAATGCAGAAGTGAAAGATATCTGTAATGCATTTGATGAGCTGGTTGTGGAGGAAGAAATTTCACAGAAAAGCGGAGAAGATAACGATGAGGTTAAGAGTCTAAACGAGTTAGATGAGACCACAATAGGCATGTCATGCCCATGTGAAGGAGTGACTCGCGAAACTGCCGAAAAAGATGAAGATTGTGATGAGGCTAACTTCCTAAAGCAGTAGTTAGATGAAACAACAATGTCATGTGAAGATAATTTGGAGACCTCAGAGGTGAAAATTGATGAAGTGAAACCAGAATCAGATGGAGAAAAGGATGAAGATTTTGATGAAGATAGCATCAATCTAAAACACAAAAGTGCAGTTTCTTGTGAAGTCGGGGATCCAGAAGATAACTTAAAGACCTAGAATAGCGATCGTTAATCAGAACTGATTTCTAGATTCATCCTATCTTGTTTTTCAGATTGATCTTCTAGCTGAGATTAGCCAGTCACCGCACATACTGTCAGAGGTTGACGCCGCTTTAAAAACTGATGTGGATGAGTATCTGAAGGTAGAGTTTCATTGGCTAATTATTGTGAAAATACTGAAAATATCTAAGGTTTTTGTCATCTAGAAACGGTCTAATTCTGATCCATTTCAGACTTTTTGACTAAGTAGCAATGAAAGTGTTTGCCTGTTTTTTATCATTGGTCCGATGCTTCGGGCGAAACCTATTCCCAGGGTGTGACGGGCGGACAACTAAATAGAAATGAGTACTTGCTACGAGTAAAGATTTTCAAGAAAAAATATCCTTAATGCGACTGCGTGAAGGTTGTTCCTGCTACATTTCGCTGGGGAAGAAAGAAGGAATTGAGTCCTTTCACATTCTCACGGAAAAAGGGGATTGCCTCTTAGTCATTTTTTACTAGAAAAAGACTCGGACTCTCATTCACTTACTATAGGCCGAGGAGCGTAGATTCATCTTACTTTTTATAAATGGAAAAAGAGACATAAGTCACGCATTCGAGCAAGAGCCTTTGCCTTTCTTCGCTATGTAAATAGAGGGCCGGAGGAAGAAGTGCCAGAACCTCAACAAAAGAATGAAGGTGATAGAGTCTTATAGGAGACGCTAGGCTTCTGAATTGAATGGAATGATTCCTCTCCCTTGGTTGCCTTCACTGCCCATGAATCCCTTCTCTTTTTCTATTCCAGTAGTCTTATGCGGTCTGGTCTGTCCATTAGTTGCTTAACTAATAGTAGTTAGGAGAGGCCACAGACAGCTTCATTTCTTTCAGAGTTGAAGCAGAAACTGCTTCTTTCACCAAGTGAGGCAGCAAGAACTGGAACGAGATATAACATGCCTTTGATGAACTCCCTTGTTCTTTATGTTGGAATACAGGTGCGCATGTGTGTTTAAGCTCTTGTTTTTATTTAAAAAATGATCAAAGGGGGAACAATAAGATGTTCTAATAATGATGCAAGATATCCAGCAGCTACAAGCAAGAACGCCTCATGGATAGTCAATGGCAAGTAATGCATCTCTTGCTATCTTTATGGCGGGTGCTGCTTTGGACATATTCCAAGCCTTAATTCTGGAGTTGGATACTGAAGGACGTTACCTCTTTTTAAATGCGGTTGCTAACCAATTTCATTATCCAGACAACCACACACACTACTTTTCGCTCATCCTTCTTTATCTGCTTTCCGAGTCAAACCAGGTCAGTATTAGTTGACTGTTCTGCTTGTTTGACTTTCAAACATTTACACACTAGACTCATATTTCTGCTGTTGCACATGGATGATAAAAACACTAGCTCACATGCTTATAAATATAACAACAGCAGCAGCACACAGTGTTGGAAAATATAATCTATTTTGGGCAATTCTTGCATAAATTTTTGTGTTTTGATGTTTAAAACGCTATATATAAGTGTGTGTTATGTTGTGTTGAAACTGAATGTGTATGAATGTATTGCTGAGTGATGTTTAAAAACAGCAGCACATACAAATTTTCAAAATAAAATGGGTGTATGTGTGTGAGATTTGCACAATTGTATGATATACATCGTTGTATCTTGTATTTTGTATGAGTGTGAGATTTGCACAATTGTATGATATACATCGGCAAAAACCTGTGTGTGTGTGTTGGTATGATATTGATGCGTGTAATATATATATAATAATAAACACTCAAAAACACCTAGTTTTAAATTTATAAAAACCTAGACGTACTACTAAACTACACACAACCGGCAGTGGACCGGTCGAATGCAGTACAGTGAAACGTAAGTCCGGGTGTCGACCCACAGACTCTATATACTACGCTAAATTAACTAAGAAAGACTCGACTGACTAGACACGACTTAAATAAAAGATTATTTGAAAAAGGGGGGTTTTACTGCTAAAAATAGTAACCTGCTAAAAATAGAAAGTTACTAAAAATGGAAACTGAGAATTTGAAAACGAATTTAAAACAAATGAGAGATAACAAACCACCTAGGCTAGAATCATCGTTAACTTCAATTATCACTCACGTTGGATTAATGGTTATGGAACCGGGATCTAAAGTTATTCACTTAAAAGCTTCCTAATTAAGACCCTCGACCCTTCTCGAGAAGAAACCTAAAGGATAACTATTAAGTTATAAGCACACCGGTTACGGGATTAAATTTCCTCACGGTTATCTAATCAAATTATGCCTAATTGACCCACGCTAAAGATCTATCTCACGATACGACCCTTAAAGCCATTTGAACCTAATCATTTAATTTAACAAGCAAGATTGGTAATTAACACTAAGCCGGAATTTTCACAAAAACCTAAACCTAGCAAATTGACTAACAAGACTTGTTAACAACCTATCACCTCACGGATATCTAAGTTGGCTACACGTTATTACCGATTTCATTAACACTATTAATCCTATGGTTATACTGCAGTTAAACCATAATAATCACAACTCACGTCAATGACTAAAAGAGTCCTATTATGTGACATAGACGATCACCAAGAACACATGGATTAATAATATCAAATCAACCAATTCAAACATATAAAACGCATTAAACAATCATGAAGGTTCAAACTTTAATCAAACATAAACCATAACCAATCAATCCAAACATGAGTTCAAACAAAGTTAACGAATCAACATAACGCCTAGGTAGTTTTAACGAGTTTAGCCAAGCATGTTCTTAATGAAAAACACAAGTTTAATAATAATAAACATGATTAAAAGAAAGAAAAACGAAGAACGAATGAACCCGAGAAGCCTAGGAAGTGATTCCATGAACCCGCACGAATCCGATGCCTTCGTTCCGTCTTCTTCACGTCAAAACCCGCCTCAATCTGCTGGAAATCGCCTCCAATTCGTCCCAAGAAAAGTGTATGAGGCCAGGGTTGAAGAATAGTTGTTTATATAGCGAACCGGGCCAAAAATCGTCAAAACAATCTGCCGAAAACGCGTCACCGCGTCACGCGGTGACGAAAGGAGTTTCTGGACGCGTACCGTGATGACCAGCACCAATTAAGTTTCCCCTTATGTTTAATTTAAATTTAATTAGATCATTTGTCTACAAGGTCTCACACAGAGGAAAAATAAGTCAGCCCGATTATTGTTGCTTGACGAGGCACGGGATAAACCACAAAGGTTTTCCTACCAAAATAACCTAAAGAACTTAACTAAGCTAAGAACTAGTGCCATATTAGGGTGGATTTTGATGGATGAAGTTTGTGGGTATAGACTGTTTATTCTTTTTTTTTCATAAAACAAGATCACCTCACCCAGGGGTGTCGTATCTAAGTCGCTATCCCGGAGGTAGAGCACATGAGGTCTTGGATCACTTGCCTTATATTTTTTCATTTCTCTTTTTTTTTATTTGGCTACTTTGAGCTCTTTTATTTAGCAGCTACTTTGAGCGCTTTTCAGTACTATACCCGGTGGACATTTTATTTGCGGATGCGCCACTTCTTTCACAAGAAGTGTGTTATAAATCCTAAAATGGCACTACCCCTTAACCTATTTAAGTTCAAAAGCCTATAATGGTGTCTAATTTAATTTAGTTAAGGCCTTCCTATTCTTCCTAAGATGACAACCCACGAGATTCACGACAATTAACTTTCTATTATTACACTTAGGGAAACCATCTCAGCTAATTGGGTTACCAAAAGTTTATCCAAATTCATCTTTGTTTCAAAATCACAACTCATATGAAAACCAAAATTAGTTTACTATCATTTTCTATTTAAAAGTGCACAACTTAAACAAAGACATTTTTTCAATTTTTTCAATTTTTTTTGGATTTTTTTAAGACACTATATGACTCAAAACAAACAACTAAACAAACCTAAGACTCAGAAATGACTGTTTCCCATTCCCACACTTAAGTTCTACATTGTCCTCAATGTAGAGATAGAAAACAACTAAAAATAAAAACAAAAATGCAAAAATAAAAGATAGAAAGGTGAATTGGAAATAACTTAGCTGGTTATTTGCAGAACGCGTAAGCTCCAAGTCTTCATTCCAACTGCAGCTTCGATCGTATAGCATTTCGGTCGCGATCGAGCTTCACCGACACTCTCGAGATCTTCTTCGTCTTCACAAATACAAACTCACCCGAATGGAGATTGAGTACGGGTGAGAATGATTTAAACCTGCAAAAACAAACAAAAAATACCCGAGCATAACACTGACTCGACAAAAATAAAATAAAATAAAATAAATAGAATAAAATGAAATAAAAGAAAAAAAACTGACTCGATAACGATTAAGTATACAAACTCTACAAACCCATCTTCATAACCAAGATCAACCTGCATCATCTGGGGGATCCTCAAACCTACTAGGATCCCCACACTTAGCTCTTAGCAATTGTTTCACTTCAGCCCATTCCTTCGTGAAAAACACACTACCACTCTCATAGCCCTCTACCCACCTATCCTCGGCGTTTATCACCTGAACCCGACTATCCCAACGCTTAACCTTTTCTATCGGATCGGGAATCTTAAACACAACTATCTCCTCTCCTACCTGCAAACTAATCTGTCCCTTAAAGACATCTATATTCGCATGAGCAGTGCGAAGGAAAGGACGACCAAGGATAATGGGGACTTTCGCATCAGCCTCCATATCTAGCACGACAAAATCCACGGGGAAAACACACTTATCCACTTTAACTAACAGATTTTCCACAATCCCCCGTGGATACTTAATTGACTTGTCGGCTAAGGACAACGACATATTTGTGGGAGTTAACTCACCTAGACCTAGCTTCTCGTACAATGAATAAGGCATCAGATTAATGCTAGCACCTAGATCAGCTAAAGCTCGGGCTTCTAGATTACTACCGAATAAGCAAGGAATCGTAAAGACTCCTGGATCAGAAAGCTTTTCCGGTAGTGTATTTGTGACAACCGCCGAGCACTCACCACTTAAAGGAACGGACGAGAGGTCTCCCAGCTTGCATTTGTTCTTGAGGATGTCCTTCAAGAACTTAGCATACTTAGGCATCTGCTGGAGAACCTCTATGAACGGCAGATTGATCTTAATCTGCTTGAACATATCTAAGAAGTGTCCATACTCCCGCGTGTATTTCTGCTGCTTAAGACGAGCGGGATATGGAACACGAGCATGATCAATCAGAGGGGAGGGCCTAACATCCACCGGCTTCCTCCCCACACTTAAACCTAACTCAGGGTCACTCACGGGTTTTGGATTACTAAACTCAGCCTCTACACTACCCGGACCCTCTAGCACTATCTCCTCATCAACTAACTCATCTTCACTCTCCTCAACTACCTTCTCACTCACCACCGGCTCACTAAACGTAACCTTCTTCCTAACCGGCTCTAATACCCTACCACTACGAGTAGAGATTGCATTCAACTGAGTAGAAGGGTTCGTTTGGGTTGAACCCGAGAACTGGCCTTGGGGCCTTTTGTTAGGAGACTGTTTCACTAAATCACCTACGATCCTCTGGATATCTAGAATGATGGAATGCTGATTTTGCAGGGCAAGTTCCTGCTTTTTCAACATGAGCTCACGTGTAGCTAAGGTTTCCTGTGTGGCCTTATCCTTAGTTACTAACTGCATTAACAACTGCTCTATCCTATCATTTCTATCACCAGAACCCTGACCACTAGCCTGATCACCACTAACACCACCATACGAACTACCCGCCCCCTGATTATTGTTATTGTTATAGTTAGATTGATAACCAGGTGGGGCACCTGAGGAACGCCAAGTTGAGTTATTATTAAAATTCGAGTTCCGGTTCCAGTTAGAATTACCACTATTAGAATTTGGGAACCTATTCTGATTAGCTACGAACTCAACCTGCTCCTCCCTAGATAACAACGGACAATCTAGAGTGTTGTGCCCTCCACGACACCTCTCACAGTTACCCACTTTAGCTTTTAGGTCCCTCATCTCACGGGTTAGGTTTTCCAAAGCAGCGGCCACACTCGTTTCCATGCTAACATGGTGCAACCCTCTAGTGGAAGTAGAAGGTGTGCCAACGACAGGAGTGGAATTCCTGTGAGTGGACCGCTGTTCGTGTTCGGCCTGGGCAAAACTCTCAAAAAGTTCATTACACTGATCAACATTCATTTTACCCATCAGATGGCCCCCCGCAGATGTATCAAATCGGGCCCTGGTTTCATATGTAAGCCCATTATAAAATTTCTCAACCAAGGCCCAAGGAGTAAGCCCATGTTGGGAGCAGCGAGATAACAAATTTTGGAAACGCTCCCAAGCAAGATAGTAGGGCTCATCTGCTTCCATTCTAAACGAGTGGATCTGGTCACGAAGGCGGGAGGCCTTAGCAGGTGGAAAGTACTTCTTCAGGAAGGCTGAACGAAGTGCTTCCCACGTCGTGAACGTACCCTTTGCTTGCGAATCGAGCCAAATGATCGCTCGGTCCGCAAGTGAGAATGGAAACAGATGTAGATAGATTGCGTCATCGGATGCACCTTGGAGTTTAAAAGTGCTCACAATGCGCGCGAGGCGCGACAAGTGAGCAGGTGCATCTTCATCATCCCGCCCATGGAATTTATCGTTAGCAATGGCGGTCATGATGTATGACGGAATCTGCCACGAATTTGGATTCGTGATCGCAGGCGTTGCGATAAACGAACGGTTCCCGGTGAAACCGTCGAACGCCTGCTGATGGACAGTCCGGTTCGCTGCCATCGGTGACCTAGGGCTGCTAGGTGGTGTGTTGTGCGGTGTTGGGTGTGGGGTAAAATCAAACTTAACGGTACTTACCTTAACCTCCGCAGACGAGTCAGCAACAGTCTCTAGCTCCGTATCACCCTCCTCGAACGTATGCTTCACTGGTCCATGCGATCTCAAGTGTGGCATAAACCTGCACGAAACCAACGAAACAACTCAGAATGAAATAAAAACAACGAAAAGAAAAGAAGTAAACACGACAAAATAACAACGAAAACAAAATTAAAGACTCAGACGTAGACCCCTACGACTCAAACAAAACAAATAACGCACGTGTATAGCAATTAAGACTCAAAAAGTTAAATAACGCAATTACCAAGAGTCCCCGGCAACGGCGCCAAAAACATGATGCGTGCAATATATATATAAAATAAACACCTAAAAACACCTAGTTTTAAATTTATAAAACCAAGACAAACTACTAAATCACACACAACCGGCAGTGGACCGGTCGAATGTAATATAGCGTACGTAAGTCCGGGTATCGACCCACAGACTCTATATACTACGTTAAATAACTAGACAAGACTCAACTAAACTAGACACGAACTTTAATTAAAAGATTATTTAAGAAGGGGGGGTTTTACTGCTAAAAATAGAAACTTACTAAAAATATAAACTTTCTAAATTAGGAAACTTACTAAAAATGGAAACTGCCGATTTAAAGACGGGTTTAAAACAGATGAGAGAAAACAAACCACCTAGGCTAGAATCATTGTTAATGTTAACCATCAATCATGTTTGGACTAATGTTTATGGAACCGGGATCTAAAACTAGTCACTTAAAGGCAACACTAACTAGGACCCTCCACCCTTCTCGAGAAGAAACCTAAAAGTATCACTATCAAGTTATCACCACACCGGTTACGGGATTAAGCTTCCTCACAGTTACCTAATCGAATTACGCTTAATTGACTTAAATTAAAGACCTATCTCACGATATGGACTCTAAAGCCATTTCAACATAACTAATTGATTTAACAAGCAAGTATGTTAATATAAACTAAGCCGGACTTCTCACAAAGACCTACACCTAGCAAATTAACCAACTTTACTAGTTAACAACCTATCACCTCACGGATTTCTAGGTTGGTTACACGTTTTTATTAATTTAACTAATAGTATTAATCCTATGGTTTTACTGCAGGTTAACCATAAACAACCACAACGCAAGTCAATGGCTATAACGTACCCTATTCTGTGACATAGACAATCACCAAGAACACGTGGACTAATAATATTAATTTAAACCAACATCAACATGCAAAAACACATCAATTAGCCATAAAGGTTGAAACTTTAATCAAGCATAATAAAACATAAACAAAAGTATCCAAACACGAAATCAAACCAAGTTAACAAATCATCACAATGCCTAGGTAGTTTTAAAGTACTTAGCCAAGCATGTTCATAATAAAAAACGCAAATTTAATAATGTATGACATGGTAGAAAAGAAAATAAAACAAAGGATTGAAGAAACCCGGAACGTATAGACGCAAATCCTTGATCCCGTGCTCTCCCGTAGCTTTGGTTTCACCTTTCTAGCCTCAAAAACGCCTCTTTTCTCGTCCCAAACCGTCCTAATTCGTCCCTAATCAAGTCTAGGAGGCTAGGGTTTAGGTTAGAGGAGTTTATATAGTGAAACGGGCTAAAAACGCGTCAAAAAAGAACCTCCACGCCACGCCACGCGGTGAGAAAAGGGGTTCTGGCCGCGTAGCGTCTTGAGCCCCTTTTCCAGATCCAGTTTTTCGTTTTCGCGCTCCGGTTCGCTCGTAACTCCGTTTTGCTCCCCTTTTTTCCTACGGATTCGATTTTTCACGATCTATCCGTTTCTTTATCAACATGGGACCTACAAAACACAAAAACATTAGTTGTGCCAAAAATGATATAAAACGTAACCGAAACAACACAAAATGCAATCAAACACAACTAGGGATTTATGTATAATTTATCCTTTATCAAACATCCCCACACTTAACCTTTTTCGTCCCTGAAAAAGCATGCACATAGAATCATAACTAATTAAAGCATTCAACATTTCGTTACAGTTTTCAAACAAGAAACAAATCTAGATAAACAACGGTGCGTTTACATAAACACCCTAACACTAGCCAATTAAGTTTCCCCTTATGTTTAATTTCAATTAACTTGATGTGTGTAATATATATAAAAATAAACACTCAAAAACACCTAGTTTTAAATTTATAAAAACCTAGACGTACTACTAAACTACACACAACCGGCAGTGGACCGGTCGAATGCAGTACAGTGAAACGTAAGTCCGGGTGTCGACCCACAGACTCTATATACTACGCTAAATTAACTAAGAAAGACTCGACTGACTAGACACGACTTAAATAAAAGATTATTTGAAAAAGGGGGGGTTTTACTGCTAAAAATAGTAACCTGCTAAAAATAGAAAGTTACTAAAAATGGAAACTGAGAATTTGAAAACGAATTTAAAACAAATGAGAGAAAACAAACCACCTAGGCTAGAATCATCGTTAACTTCAGTTATCACTCACGTTGGATTAATGGTTATGGAACCGGGATCTAAAGTTATTCACTTAAAAGCTTCCTAATTAAGACTCTCGACCCTTCTCGAGAAGAAACCTAAAGGATGACTATTAAGTTATAAGCACACCGGTTACGGGATTAAATTTCTTCACGGTTATCTATTCAAATTATGCCTAATTGACCCACGCTAAAGATCTATCTCACGATACGACCCTTAAAGCCATTTGAACCTAATCATTTAATTTAACAAGCAAGATTGGTAATTAACACTAAGCCGGAATTTTCACAAAAACCTAAACCTAGCAAATTGACTAACAAGACTTGTTAACAACCTATCACCTCACGGATATCTAAGTTGGCTACACGTTATTACCGATTTCATTAACACTATTAATCCTATGGTTATACTGCAGTTATACCATAATAATCACAACTCACGTCAATGACTAAAAGAGTCCTATTATGTGACATAGACGATCACCAAGAACACATGGATTAATAATATCAAATCAACCAATTCAAACATATAAAACGCATTAAACAATCATGAAGGTTCAAACTTTAATCAAACATAAACAATAACCAATCAATCCAAACATGAGTTCAAACAAAGTTAACGAATCAACATAACGCCTAGGTAGTTTTAACGAGTTTAGCCAAGCATGTTCTTAATGAAAAACACAAGTTTAATAATAATAAACATGATTAAAAGAAAGAAAAACGAAGAACGAATGAACCCGAGAAGCCTAGGAAGTGATTCCTTGAACCCGCACGAATCCGATGCCTTCGTTCCGTCTTCTTCACGTCAAAACCCGCCTCAATCTGCTGGAAATCGCCTCCAGTTCGTCCCAAGAAAAGTGTATGAGGCCAGGGTTGAAGAATAGTTGTTTATATAGCGAACCGGGCCAAAAATCGTCAAAACAGTCTGCCGAAAACGCGTCACCGCGTCACGCGGTGACGAAAGGAGTTTCTGGACGCGTACCGTGATGACCAGTCGGACATGCAGTTCTCCCCTTAGCCTTAGGGCAGGCACGAAATCAATTAACAGCTTCTAAAGAAAAGAGGACGACTTAAGACAGCAAGAACGGCCAAAAGAAGTAAGTCACTTGCAAGCCCAGGAAGAATGAAAAGAAATCGATGAATGTGTCCCGACCAAGCAACGAAGAAGCGCTAGCAGATGAGATTGGACCTATATAGACTAGGAAACACAGGGAAAGACAGTCTTGGGGGTCCCCAAAACAGAGTGAGAACTAGCCCTTTGAGGAGCTCTCTAAGCTGTCTAACTCTCTATTACCATATGCAGAGGGAAACCAGGTTCAATAGCCGGATAGAGTAAGAAAACAACTAAATAGAAATGAGTACTTGCTACGAGTAAAGAGTTTCAAGAAAAAATATCCTTAATGCGACTGCGGGAAGGCTGTTCCTGCTACATTTCGCTGGGGAAGAAAGAAGGAATTGAGTCCTTTCACATTATCACGGAAAAAGGGGCCAACCACACACGCCGCGTCACGCGGCCATGGGGCTGTGTGGTGGTCGCGTGGCGTGGTGAGCCACCCCGGATGCTCGGTTTTGTCGTTTTCTTCGGTTTCGCGTTCCGGTCCGCTCGTAACTCCGTTTCGCGTCCCGTTTTCGCCTACGGATTCGATTTTTCACGAACTATCCGTTTCTTTATCAACATGGGACCTACGAAACATAAAAACATCAGTTGTGCCAAAATTGATATATAAACGTTACCGAAACGACACAAAACGTAAACAAACACTACTAGGGATTTATGTATAATTTATACTTTATCAGATATACAGCAGCAACACACATAAAACTTCATTTTTTGAAAAAAAAACAGGTGATCATGAAAAAAACCTGTGTATGTTTGTATGATATACAATGTGCTCTATCTTGTGAACCCATGATGAGTTAAATACTTCTTGACTAATTTGGTGCAGAAAAGGCAAGTGTGTGTGAATTGTTAAAAGTGAATGTGTTGTGTTGTGTTGTATGAATGTGTGTGTGTATGGGGGGGGGGTTAAACAGTTGTTGCTGCTGCTGTTTATATACAACAGCATGAGTTAAACCTACTGTTGTGTATATGTTGATAAAGACTACAAAAAATAATATAAAAAAGAGATTAATACTGCTGCACATGAATGTATGAATCTATTTATATACTGATGCTGCTGTGTAAATTAGTGCAGCAGAATTGCTGCATGGTTACATTGAATTTAAATTTATATGTGTTATGATTATGAAACTGAATGTAAGTTTAATGATTGGCCAAAAGTTGCAGTAATGTGTGTTGTATGAATGTGTGTGCCTGTGTGGTACGAAAGCATGTATGAATGAATTTATCAATGTATGAATGTGTGAATTCATATTACCTAATTGGCATGTATAAGATGTTTTGTAGTTGTTGTCCAACATGTATAGATTGTTGGTTTAGAGTTATAAAAAGTATTATGTCATTGACTCTACGCCATGGCATTAAATGTGTTGAAACTGAATGTGTGTGAATGTGTTGTGTTGTATGAATGTGTTGTGTGTGTGGGGGGGGGGGGGGGGGTTAAACAGTTGTTGCTGCTGCTGCTGTTTATATACATTTGATGTGTATGTTGTGATGTGAATGTATGAATATGTTAAACGGTTGATAAAGACTACAAAAACACACACATAAACCGATTCATACTGCTGCTGCACATGGAATATAGAACAAAATGTGGCTTTGGGTGGGGGTTAAACCTGCTGCTGCACATGGATGCTAAAACAACATCACACATGTATGAATGTGTATAAACAGTTGTGTGTGTATGTATGAATGTGTGTGTGTGTGTGGGGGGGGGGGGGGTAAACAGTTGTTGCTGCACATCTATATATTCATAATCTATTCAATATAAACATGTATATATTCATAAGTTCAACATATCTTGTTATCAATTAATTTGACTTTTTTTTTATCTAACTCTTATTTATATTACTATGTAAGATTTGCTTTTTATTATGTTTATGACTGGTGTGTTATTATGTTTATTGTTCCCTATTTATGCTTTATGAATTTTGACCTTTCCAGTTTTATTCTTTAACCACTTTCGCTGGATGGAAAAGGCTTTTAACCTCATGCAATTAGTTGTTTACGTTAATAGCTTCACTTGATGGTAATTGATTGTTTGTGTTAACAAGTTGTTTTGGATATTATGAAGATTTAGTTCTTTTTTGGTTTTCTTTTTAACTCCCAATTAAGAAGTATTAGACATTCAAATGAATTCGACAATCACCTCTAGCTGGTGGTTCATGTTGTTTGCATGTTTGTCTGTTTGTGGTATGAACTTTTGTTACGTATATAATGCAAATTATTTATTTACAATCTTTAAAATATTACCCCACAATCTGTTGATTATTTTGTTGTTACTTGTTAGTGTTATGTGCAAGCTTGTTAATAGTATAGTTGTTAATCGTTACACGCTCATTTGTCTAGCATTGTAGGTGGAGTGTTCTTGTGCATTAAAGCCATTTACAAGTTGTTGATTCCTGAATTCGATATGTTTCTTTTTTTATGCAACTTTGACGGACGCTAAAGATCCTACTACAAGGTTAGAGGTGATGGTTAAACAGTTATGCAGAACATGGATACGTACAAGTATACGTTGTTTCTCTATGCATGAGTCTGGATGATTTGACCATTTCATTGTCAACTTTTACTCCAAATTTTATTTCGATTTGCAGGTGGCTCGGAAATGTTTAAAGCAATTACATTGAACTATAATGAAATGCTACGAGGAATGTGCTTTGCATCTAAAAGAATGATACATGTGAGTGGAGTTTGAATTTGTGCAGTATTTTGTTTGACCAATCATAAGTCAAAAGTTGGAACCTTATATTTGATGGTGTTAAGTAGTAATTTTGTTTTTCATTTTTGGTTTTCAGCAGATTCTGATTGGAGAATTGTTCTTTTAAGGTAACTAATATTGGATTATACCGATTTAATGTAGGCGGTTTGATTTCCCTTATTTAAAGTTGTTGTAGGTTGTATCTTGATGCTCGATCTTGATGGTGGACTACCATTTCATTTTATGCTACATGTTTGATTTCAATATGGTAGTTGGTACATGTGTGACTGTTAATTTTTCCTGTTGATTTTCACCCTTGTGTAGTAAGTTAACATGGTTTGTTGTTGTTGATGTTAGGTGTTTACTTTTAATAGAGGTTGACACCTTTGGTTTTTGGATTAGTTGATTTTAGGTTATTTTTTGTTATGTTAGTATATATAGTGTTTTTTGATATATTTATGGTGTTTCTGTTGGTGATTTTGGTTCACGGTTTTGCTAACGTAAACTGGATTTGTGGCGTTTCGTTTGATATTTTGACTTTTGCATTATTCTTCCTACCATTACTGATTTATTGACTAAGAATTTCCATTATTATCTATTGCACATCCTAAATCTTTGTTATAAATGTTAAAAGTTTTATATTCTCTTCATTTCTTGTATAGGAATAGAGATGCTTCTGTATGAACTTTTTTCCTGATTAAATAAATTTAGTTCCATGTTAAAAAGATAGTATTTAACACTTTCAATTCATAGTTCATGCATTTTGCCGCCTCTGTTTGTTTTCCTGTAGAGGATTGGCGATGCTTCCGTATTTCACCTAGGACACGCTTTTTCTTTTGTTGAAGTTGACTTGATTTGAGGTCAAACACAACATTAAACCACAATACAACATGTTGACACTAAGGCATTGGTGTTGAAGAAGTTATTGTTATGTGTAGTGATGAAATTAAGTTGAGAAAGGTTTGGAAGTATTAAAATTCTATTGATTCACTATATTAGTGGATTTTAGTAGCTTTGTAAGAAAGTTATTCATGTATGGGTTACTATTTGGAGATAATGATGATAGAGACTTGAGAACAAATATTAGAGTGAATCTGTTGAAGCCCCAAAACCAATTACAGGCTTTTCCAGTGTAAGTAAACCTAGATGAAGCACATGTTGAGCTAAAGTGTAAGAAGAATAATCATCAGGCATAACCGAAGTAACCAACAAAATTAGTAGTTTTCATTTAATCTTTTGACATATTTTTAGGGTTTACCGAAGTAACCAACAAAATTAGTAGTTTTCATTTAATCTTTTGACATATTTTTACTGTATATGAACTAATATCAACTTCTATAATGGCAAAAAATATTGTTACTTTATAACCAACAGGACAGCATGTGCATGAATTTGTGTCAACTTAAACAGAAAAAATCCTAAGTCCTGTCATCGAGAGACTTATAACACTTATAACAACTGAACCATGTTGAAAGCATGTAACTTAGGGATCATTTGTAGATTAAACATCAACTGTTTTAGTTGCTTTTTAAGAAAGTTATTCATGTATGGGTTACTATTTAAAATAATATGTTTACGATTGAAATATTCTTATTAGTTTATTTGTTACTATTTTAATTAATATTTGGAAGACTAATGTTGAAGATATATTGCTCCAATATACGGAAAATAAAGCTAACAAAAGAATCACTAGTATTGTGTTGTAAATTGTCACTAATCTTGTATCGTCGCCGCATAGCGCGGGTAACCTGCTAGTATATATATATGTATATATATATGAGAAACATAATTTCTTATTTCTTTTTATTTAAAAGAAAAATTAATACTGTCAAATATGTGAGCTAAATAGTGGATATTGTCATTCAACATATCTTCCTTCCCTCTTTTTGAACAAGAGAAAAAACAAATACAAAGAAACCCAAATTATCTATTAAAGAAACACATGTCTCAAAGTAAATATTTTCAAAGAGCTTACTTGTAATTTATTTTTATTTTTATAACCTTAAAGAATAGTTGAACGATAATAATATTAACTTTTATCATAAGAAGTTTTAACAAATTTTGGAGAATAATTTTAATCTATCAGAACATGCCATATTTTTTTTTGCCTTATTACAATTATTCTCCAAAATTTGTTAAAACTTCTTATGATAGAGAATGGTTGAACGATAATAATATTAACTTTTATTTTCCATAAGTGTTTAATTGATTACAAATTCCACCGTAAATTTATATATACATATACAAAACTTTATTAGAAATCTATTGGAATTCAAAAAAGAAAAGAAGAAAAAATAGTTAAAGTTCTTAAAAGAAAGATAAAAACAATAAAAAGATACATTATAAGAATAAAAACACCACTATGAATACTCTTACAAATTCATGCAACCAAAATCCAAATGTTTCAAACACAATTACCCCCGCGAGAATCTTTGTCCGAAAAAAGATTCCAAGCATTATGCCTAGTTATAATTGGAGTTCATGGCCGATCGAGTCCTGGCACATATGATAATATTCCACCTCTCTAGGTTTTATTCATATTTAAAGATTGAATTCATGGCTATGAGTACACGAAAATAGTTTCATTCATTGTTTTTTGGGTACTCCCTTGCTCCGAAGATTGTAGATCCGATTCTTACATTAGTACTACCCATTTCGATCTACATGAATATAGCAAAGCATTATTAATCAGGTTTATAGTAAAGCCTAAAAGGACAGAAAATAAGTAAATAATTAATTTTTTTATCAGCTTATGAGAGATGGGTCTTGCATTGCAAATCGACCAACTATGTAACTCAAGCAATAAATTGATCATTGATGATAGAGGCGTAAACAAATCTAAACGGATGGTGAACTACTCTGGATCGCCTTGATCAGAGGTGGCAAGGACACGGAGAAAATTTAGATAAAAAACAAAGAAAAAGGCAAGGGTCAATTAGAAAAATGACAAATGTTACATAAACAAACCATCCAAATAAAAAACCGTTACAAAATCACTCAACTACGTCCGTATATGAAATGCTGTTCAGCCCATAGTGATCTATGGAGGTGGCAATTTGGACTACTTATATTTGTAATGGGTCAAACTGATCAAATGAAAAGATTAGCTCAAAATTAAAGCTTGATTTTATTGCATACATCAATAATCTAGTTAGTAAAATACAGCTAGATTAATAAACCTGTTAGTAATATTTAACATATTCACTAGTCACATTTCAAGTTTGGACAAACTACATGTAGAGGTTAACTCAACCCCAACCTGTTTCACAGTCAAAAGTTGCACCAGTTATCAAGCAGCCCATTTTGCCACCTCTAGTACTCAATTTTGAAAAGTATAGTGGTTTTAGTAACAATTTAAAGTCCACTACAAGTCTATAACAAATTATAAATGACATCAAAATATTGTCATTTATTACGTTTTGCCCATTCTTATATTATATACTCAATAGATTGCCAATAATAGAAGTTCCACTTATAGCTAGCTCAAAGTCACTCGACATGCCCATTGATAGTTCACATAGCTCCTCAGATATTCCAAGCGCGCGCATTACATACCTCAGTTCTACAACTGGCTAACGTCTGACATAATTAACACACAAAATTAGTACAAAATAAAACTATGAGCAAGTGAGAAACAAAAATGTAAAAATATAAAAAAAATTGTGTTAGCTAGGTATCACCTTAAAGTTCTCTGGAGTTAATGTATAATCTGGCATCCCTATAGTCATTAAGCCACAAAACTCAAGGTTTGGGCAGTTTGAAGTAACATGCTTCACAAGCCCCAAGTATCCATCAGGGTCAACTCCAAATTTTGCTGCAATGATGTGTCAAGAATATGTTAAAAAGGATAGTGAAAAAAATTAAAGAGATGATATATTAATACATGCAAATTGATAAATATCATGTTATACTAATTTACTCACATGTTTCTCCACTTGTATTCACCTGCTCGAACCAACACCTTCAAAGGCTTCCTACCAATGTTCCCAATAACTCGATCAAGATTATTTACAATCTACACACAAAAAAATCAACGAAACAATGACACTAAATGAATTAGTATTCTCTAGTAACCCAAAATATATACATGAAGATGTAAGAAGCACCTAGAAAAAAAATAGTGTGATATTTGCCTGGTAATAGAGATACGCATCAAATACCACATTATGAGTACTTTTGGATTTTGATGGATACCATAACTCCCTTTATGAAGAACTCATTCAGGAGTCATCATATTTATGTGTTGCAAATTTTCTACTAAAGACAACGAAAACACACCATTTGTAAAGTAGCTGGAACAAGTGAAGTAGAAAATGTACTAGTTCAAGTGATGAAATACAATGAGGACAACACCTCTATAAATAGGAGAGGAAACCCTAATCTATGGCCCATGGGCCTGAACTAACTAGATCACAACAATGGGCTAAATTAACAATTATGTACAATTAACACTCCTCCTCAAGTTGGAGCATAGATGTTGATCATGCCCAACTTGTTACATATGAAATCTATCTGAGCTTTTCGAAGAGGCTTTGTAAGGATGTCTGCCAACTGAAATTCTGTCTTGACATGAATTGGTTGAATGGATGGAGGATCAACTTGCGTTCCTGTCACACGATCCTTGATAAGATGACAATCAACTTCTATGTGTTTTGTTCTTTCATGAAACACTTGATTCTTAGCTATATGTATAGCTGACTGATTATCACAATATAATCTCATCAAATCCTTAGAAACAACTCCAAGTTCCGTTAGGAGACGACGGACCCAAATCATTTCTGAAGTTACATCTGCCATAGCCCGATATTCTGATTCAGCACTTGATCTCGATACAGTGTGTTGTTTCTTACTTTTCCAAGACACCAAGTTCCCTCCGACAAACACACAATATCCAGTTGTAGAACGTCGTGAGATTGGGCATCCTGCCCAATCGGCATCTGAAAAACCAGAAATCCGTCCATCTCCTTCCTCAGTGAAGGCACCCACCCGACAATGTCCCTGATCAGAATACAGAATCCCTAGGCCTGGTGCAGCTTTAAGATACCGTAATACTCGCAGAGCAGCATCCCAGTGTCCGGTGTAAGGAGTGGCCATGAATTGACTTAGAACACTAACAGTAAAAGAGATATCTGGTCGTGTAACAGTCAAATAGTTAAGTTTTCCAACTAAACGTCTGTATTTTTCTGGATCCTTCATCGGCCTTCCATCTTCTGGAAGAAGTTTTCCTGTAGTAAGCATAGGGCTGTCTACTGGTTTGCAGCCTAATAATCCACATTCAGACAACATATCGAGGACATACTTACGTTGAGATAGAAGGATACCCTGTGGAGACCGAGATACCTCTATGCCAAGGAAATACCTGAGTCGCCCAAGATCTTTAATCTGAAATTGAGACTGAAGAAACTGTTTGAGATTGGTGATTCCAATCTCATCATCCCCTGTAATTATTATATCATCCACATAAACTACCAAGATAATTCTCAGTCCCTGATGATGCCTAAAGAATACAGAATGATCATATGCACTGCGCGTCATCCCGAAGTCCCCCATGACTTTAGAAAACCTACCAAACCATGCTCTGGGAGATTGCTTAAGGCCATATAATGAACGATGTAGTCTACATACCTTTGAAGCCTCCTCCTCAACAATATACCCTGGTGGCTGCTCCATATATACCTCCTCCTCAAGAATGCCATGAAGAAAGGCGTTCTTGACATCAAGTTGATGGAGCGGCCAATGATTGATGGCAGCAAGAGCGACAGAGATGCGAACAGATGGCATTTTAGCAACCGGAGAGAACGTCTCCTCATAATCAATACCATAAGCCTGAGAATAACCTTTAGCGACTAATCGGGCTTTCAAGCGAGGAACAGATCCATCAGGATTGGGTTTGACTGTGAATAACCATCGACAACCAACGAGACGTTTCCCAGGCGGTAGCGGCTGAAGGTCCCATGTATGATTGGCCCGAAGGGCCCCAATTTCTTCCTCCATAGCCTGTCTCCATCCTGGGTGAGCAAGGGCCATCTTCACATTACTAGGAATCGTGTATGAGTCAAAGGCGGTAGTATAGGCATGGCATTCGGGTGAGAGATGGGCATAGGAAACATAATCCTGAATAGGATAACGGGTATGGTGTCTAGGTTCTCTGCGGAAGGCAATTGGGATATCAGGATATGGAGCACCGGGTGGTTCATATGCAGGTGTATCAGGTGTGGTGGTTGGGGGGATCGGAACATTGATATCAGGTGGGCACGGATCCGCGGATGAAGCCGATTCATGGCCTTGGTGTGAATCAGGAGCCTGAGTCGTATCCTTTTGTCTTCTGGTATATGTAAATACCACTGGTGGAGGTTCTGTCGGTGGGTCAGATGTAGCAGTAGCAGTTTCTGTAGCATCGGAGACCGGAGGAGGGACAGGAATAGTAGGAACAGTATTAGACTCAGGTGTAGTGACATCAGGATCAGTGTCAGAGCTGGGAAAGAGATCGTCCATGGAATCAGCTGACTCAAGAAAGTAACGACACGACTCAAAGAATGTGACATCTGCACTAGTGAAGTAGCGACGGAGGGAGGGGCTGTAGCAGCGATACCCCTTCTGAACGCGAGAGTAACCAACAAAGATGCAACGAATGACCCGGGGGTCAAGTTTAGTAGTCCCTGGGCGGTGACCATGTACGTATGCTACACAACCAAATACTTTTGGTGTGAGTGGGAAAGGAGTGCCTGTAGGGAAAAGGACCGAGAACGGGGTTTGACCCTTAAGAACCGAGGATGGCATGCGGTTAATCAGGTAGGCTGCAGTAAGGACTGCATCTCCCCAAAACCGATGAGGAACATGTGAATCAATCATGAGAGTGCGAGTGATATCCAACAAATGACGGTTCTTGCGTTCCGCGATTCCATTTTGTTGGGAAGTATATGCGCATGAAGTCTCATGAACAATACCATGCGAACTGAGATATGAGGAGAAATCAGCAGACAAGTATTCTTTTGCATTGTCAGTACGAATGGTTTTGATTGATGTGTTGACCTGGTTCTGAACATACGAATGAAAATCACGAAAGGTTGAATTTAATTCACTGCGGGATTTCAACAAATAAACCCAAGTAGTTCGAGAATAATCATCAATAAAAGTAACAAAATATGCAAAACCAAGAGGAGTCTTAATAGGGGAAGGTCCCCAAATATCAGAATGCAAAAGTTCAAATGGATTACAGACTCGATTAGACACTTTTGGGGGATAGGGGCGCCTGATGTGTTTACCAAGCTGACACGACTCGCAATGAAAATCAACAGAAACAGATAAATCCGGTCTCATTTGCCTCAGAACCGCCGTAGAAGGATGACCAAGCCGACAATGAATTTCTCTGATACTTGAATCACACATGTTAGCTGTAGGTTGTGACTTTAAGGATAGACGGTAGAGGCCTCCTGATTCAATACCTGTGCCAATCAGTCGGTTCGTCTGCAGATCCTGAAAAAGACAGTGAGTAGGATAGAACATTGCACAACAATTGTTTTGTTTGGTTAGTTGGCTTACGGAACACAGGTTATCTGGAAACTGAGGCACTAACAAAACTGAAGATAGGGTCAGATTTTTCGAGTTGCTAACGGTCCCGATACCACGAACCGGGCATGAGGATCCGTCAGCGATTCGTACCGGGGGGTGAAATGTATTTTTTAGGTTAGACAATATACCCCGATTCCCAGTCATGTGATGAGTGGCCCCTGTATCAACAATCCAGGATGAGTTGAGGTTAGGGGTCTTACCTGAGCGAACCGAATTGGCTTGTGGACCTGGGCCGTTTAACTGGAGATTCAGAACATGCTGGAGTTTGTTATACTCTTCCTGGCTAAGTGTATAGGTTTGGGCAGGAGCTTCATCAGCAGTAGCTACTCTTGCTTTGGGGCGCGGAGGAGGTACAGATCCAGGACCTCGATTTGGGCAATCATATTTCATATGTCCATCCTGGTGACAATAGTGACATGTGACAGTACCACGATCAATTCCTTTCTTTTGAGCCATGTGAGATCCACGACCTGTTCCTTTACTCATGGGTGCACTAGTATACATAGCAGAAGAGTCAGATGGTTCAGGAATAGAGTTGGATCCATACATTTCGCGCAGGAGATGATATGTTGATGCCACCGATGTTGTAGCCACGGAGTTGCTCAACAATAGGGGTCTAGCATTGGAGTACTTGGGTGACAACCCACTGATAAATGTCATAATATCCATCTTGGTGTTACGCTCCTCCTGGACTTTTAAATCAGTGGTCGGGGGATACAATGCCCGCAGTTCATCTCGTATTTTTGAAAAACGGGTAAAGTAGTCAGTAAACGTGGACTCACCTTGTTCAACTCTGCTGTAAGCTTGGACCACGGAAAAAGCATGTGACAGAGATTCCTTTGCGGAGAAGGAAGAAGCCAAATGTTCCCACATTTCTTTCACCGTGAGGAAGTTTTGAGCAATAGTGAGTATTTGTGGCTCTATAGCATTCCATAGAGCTAATTGAATACCACTATCATCAATGCGCCATTCCCGTGTGACCGGATTTGGGGGCTTTGAGTTAAATGATCTTCTTTACCAACACTTAAGAGTCCCTTCTCAACAAAAAGACTCCAAGAACTCCAATTTTTTGAGTCAAGTTTAACCGGAATACGTAGAACAGTGGAGTAGTTGATTATACATGGTGCAATCTGATTAGGAACCGCATGAATAACACTGGTAGGGGCAGATTGGGTTTTCTTTGCGTCACCCATAGTGTAAATCTAACAGATCTGAGAAAGTGAGGCTGGAAGAGGCTGAACTATCCGAACAGAACTGAAAAACTTCGCTGGAACAGAAAACCGATGATGCAGGGCTGCCGGGAAGAAGATTCTGATCGCGGTGGCCGAAAAAAGGAACTCGTCGGAGCTCCCATGCGCTCTCACGCGCCGGCGCGTGGGGAACAGTCGCCGGAGATAGGCGGCGCGTGGAGGCACGTGGCGTGGTGGTCCGGCGGCGGGCTTCTTAGGGTAAGCAAATCGGAGGGTGCCGGAGCTGATGGTGGCGGCGGTGAGTCGTGAAAGTTGCTCGAAAAAAGATCTTGGTTACAAGGCGGGAACAACCGTGACAGGGCAGGAACAGCAGCGACGGGGCAGGAACGGGAGCTGGATTTTCAGGCGGCGGTGGTTACCAGGAGCCCTTGTGGCTCTGATACCATGTAAAGTAGCTGGAACAAGTGAAGTAGAAAATGTACTAGTTCAAGTGATGAAATACAATGAGGACAACACCTCTATAAATAGGAGAGGAAACCTTAATCTATGGCCCATGGGCCTGAACTAACTAGATCACTACAATGGGCTAAATTAACAATTATGTACAATTAACACCATTCAAGCGGGTCACTTTCTCCCCCACTTGTTTATTCAACTAAGAGGACCCACACAAATATAACCTAAACATATGGCCAAATAGCTGTTAGAACCCTATCACTATTCAAGGCCCTAGTAAATTTTGGCAAAAACAATTGCTACAAATCTTGATTAATAAGATGCAAGCCTTTTGAAATTCTAACTCTATGAGCATTAGCATGACACCCTTCAAATCATAGTTGTCAAAGGCGCAAAGCGCACTCAAGGAGCAAAAGTGAGCCAATTAGGCCTAGGCGCAAGACGCTTAAAAAGCGAGGGCCCGAGATAAGCAAGGCGCATAGCATAAACAAACCATTTTTAGGGGATTTAGACATGTTTTAGGCTTGTTTAGCTAGTTTAGGCTAGTTACTGGCAAGTTTTGGATGTATCAAATTAATTTGGTCAGAAATTGCTGAAGTTTCCCCGAAGTTATAGAATTTGGCTGCATTATAAGGCATGATTCTCTTTGCAAGGCGGTTTCCTACAGGAGCGTCTGGATAGCCGCAAGGCGGTTTCCCTGTGCCTTGCCTAGGCATGCGTCCGGAGGGCTTTCGACAACATAGCTTCAAGTTACAAACATCCCGATAACTCCTAGATAGAAAACAATTAATAGATGGAAAAATATCTCCTCAAGAAATCCGTAACATATCTTACTTGTAAGTATCCAGAAAAGGACTTCACTAGGAGGTGCAAAGCTAACAGATTTGCATATATCTCAATATTCATCCTAAAGTTATATTTCACCATGTCTACTTATACCCTAAGAAACTTATTCATGCTAAAGCAAACTTCTAAGTTCTAACGGTTTGAAAAAATGATCATTATTCAACATCTAAAACATTTAAAAGAAGCAACTTCATATCTAGTTTGCAGGAAAGAATTCTCGCTTTACATAACAATACTCAGCCTTAAACATGTACAAAATTATAAACAAAACTCAAACTACTTTTTCATCATCTACGGTTTCCACCATGGCAAGATTCCGTACGCCCGCTGCACATAAAATAAGATTAAGAACATAACCTTAAAACAACATGCTAACTCTATAACAGTCTTGTTTACTGTAATAACAAAAAAAAAGCATTGATAAAATACAATCTCTCTCTTTTCCACCATCATATCTTCCGGTTTCTAACTTCTGCAAAGTTTCAAACTTATGTAAGAATCATAAATCACTTACTCAATAGAGGTTTCCCTTTGTTACTGTAAATTCCCAATAAAAGGCCACTCTATATCTTCAGGAAGCTGCAAATTTAAGCATAAATGAAATTTTGTTACTCTGTAAATTCCCAATTGAACGCCATGTCCTATTAATAAAAAAAGAAATTTTTTTTAGATTAGGCAGGTTAACAAGTAGGCATATTTGTTGAGGAAGCAGCAATTCTAGGGTTAGATATAATAAAAGCATAGATTGGAAAGAAACCTGAGGTGATTTTTCAAGAAATTCCTGAACGTAATTTTCACCAAAACAGCGGTGACCGGCATCGTATACTTCACGGAGGAGTGAAACGGGCTTTGTTTTGCTTACTACGACGACTCTAATCTGGTCAGATGAACGAGATGATCGTTCAGCTGTTTGTTTAACACGATGAAGAACTGATCTCAGCACCGTCGCAGTAGTGGCGGAAGTTGCCATTGATGTTGGTGTCTCGTTCTTCTTCTCCGATTAATGTTTATCCCTGTAATTTTATATAACTATATATTAATTATTGAGTATTATATTATAGGGTTTGATCTGGGAACACTACTTTGGTGTTATTTATTGTAGTGGGTATAATAATTCTTGCACACCCTTATAGGCTACCCATACATCTAATCAGTACTATTAATACGATTTGTATTAATCAATATGGGTCGTATTGATCCATATGACTCGTATTAGATTGAATATGGGTCGTATTGATCCAACATATGACTCATATTGGATTAAATATGAGTCGTATTGATCCATTATATGACTCGTATTGATTAAATATGAGTCGTATTGGTCAAAAAATTAATTTTTCATATATGTCTCCAACATATTTACCACCATAATAGTTACCACCATAAAATTTGCCACCATACTGATTGATGTAATTGATAGTGTACTAAAAATAACTATCACCCTTATTTTCACCATTAAAGATATAGTTAATGATCACGTAGGTCATTTGACCACTCGGTTGAGAAGCCAGAAGCCCGAAGGCAGAAGCCAAGTAAATGAACAGTACAGCTACAGTGCTCCGACATTAACCTTTCCCACAAGCTATCTCAATACACTCTGGTAGATATCTCTCAAGATATTATGGGGAAAGACAACATGTGTAAAGTAAAAGGTATGAGAGAGAACTTACACCAAAATAGTAAAAACCACTTAATGCACACTTCTGAGGTGCTACAGGCAGCCAAAACTAGAAGGTGCGACGGCCAAGGGACGACCTTGAGCTAGGAGCTCCTAATATTCCCAAATTTGTTTTGAACATTGACTTGACAACACATCTATGTTTTATGCATATATGTTGCAACTCTCTGATCTCATATCACAATTCAACCTCTGGTGCTTGCACTTCACTCTCAAAACACACACACTCCCAATCCTTTGTTCTATACTTACTGATTTCTAACCTCAAACACTTATACAATTAACCAAACCATAACATGTACTTTGAGACATCGTTACTACCATCCTTACCATAATCTTGTTGTAGCAACAAGTGGCGTCCCAGGTGGGCAGCGCTGCTTAGAACAAATTTCCGGTAGTTCTCGACGTTGTTCCTAAGTTTTTTTCTTTCTTTATAGTTGAGGAAAGCGATCCTCCTGAGTTCAGGTCATCTTTGACGCTTAATCATTCAGCCTCTAGCTATACATTTGCTGAAATGGCTGGACAAACTACTCCAACAACGGACAGACCTCGGGTCGAACCGTCACACCAAGACTTGCAATCTTTTCACACTTCATCTCCTTCACGAGTGGGTTAAGTACAGCTACAGGGCTCCGACATTAACCTTTCCCACAAGATATCTCAATACACACTGGCAGATATCTCTCAAGATATCATGGGGAAAGACAACATATGTAAAGCAAAAGGTATGAGAGAGAACTTAGAACAAAATAGTAAAAACCACTTAATGCACAGTTCTGAGGTTCTTCAGGAATTCAGAAATAGAAGGTGCAACGGACGAGGGACGACCTCGAGCCAGGAGCTCCTGATATTCCCAGATTTGTTTCAAACATTGACTTGACAACACATCTATGTTTTATGCATATATGTTGCAACTGGTGCTTGCACTTCACTCTCAAAACATACACACTCCCAATCGTTTGTTCTATGGACCAGATATTTCACCAACCTTCGGTACCACCTCCTAAATCCACATCTTTTAAAGAGGCTTTAAGGTCACTACCCTTGCTCCAAAGTGTAGTCTCTTCCATACCAGTCCCAGCAAGTTGTTCAAGTCCTTCACCATTCACACCTCAAGGATTCAAATATCCTAACTATATACATCCACAAATGGCAGCCTTCATGATGGCTCAGGCTGCTCAACAATGGGGAGGAGCATACCCATGGCTACTTCTACCTTTAGGCTCCCCCTACAGGTCCTCAAGCTTATAGTGTTCCCATCACTGGCCAACCCACCCTTAACCCGCATTTGGTCACTCAACAAGTGCCTCGCCAATTGGCCAAACACGAGGTAGGACCTTCAAGGCAAACGACACTAAATGAGCCCTCGAGACCTTGGAAGTCTAGCTCCTGTTGTGTTTTTCAATAGAAATTGCTAACTTTTAGTTCCAAACATATATCAAAATCCCATCAAACGTGAGGACCATCTTCAAGTGTTCACCGGATCGGCCTCCGTAGAACGCTGGACCAACGACGATTGTTGCCATATGTTTATGCAAACGCTTGTCGGACCTGCTAGACTTTGGTTCAGTAGCCTTCGTGAAGGCAGCATACACTCTTTCGATGACTTGCATAGTATTTTTTTGACAAACTTCACACAGCAACGAAGGTACACCAAAGACACAGGGTGCTATATCAGATCTAGCATAGAGACAATGAAGACTTGAGAAGCTTCATGGAGAGATAAAAAAAGGGCTGAGCTACAACGGATCCATGGAAAAATTTCGTGTTTCCGGCTTCATGAATGTCATAAGGCCAAAAAAGCTCTTGAGAAATCTCCATGAAAATATCCCTCAAATAATGAAAGAAGCCTTTGAGCGTGCTGAAGCTTATCTCTGAGGGGAGGAAGCACTTGACAACAGGGACACCAGGAAACGGGACCGACAACCCTGAAAAGGAAGCTCGTCTCCAAACAAGAAGCCACAATTTCAACCCTTAGTGGAACAGCGATCTCATCGTCATTTTGACCACAAAAGGAAGGATGACAGGCGAGAATCCCCACGCTCAAGTAAGAATCAAGACAAAGAGAAGCATGTGTTTACAGTACTAACAAAAACACATTTTAAGGTCTTCACAACCGAGGAAGCTAGGTACAGCTTCAGACCTCCCAGGCCTCTCACCAAGCCGGTCAGCAAACGAGATTCTAGAAAGTTTTGTGTCTTTCATAATGACGTTGGTCACCACACCAACGACTGTTTTCAGCTAAAAAAGATAATCGAGTAAGCTGTTAAGTCAGGAGAATTGGCTCACTTAGTAAGAGAGTTCAAAGATAAAAAAAGAAGGAAAAAAGGGGGCAGAATGCAACATGGTACATACAATGACTAGGCTCTTCAGGAAGCCTTAATCAGAAGCTTGGACCCAAAAATGCATCAACTTCCCCCCCAACTGACCTTGAAACATTCATTACCACACTGATCATCATAGAAGCTGAACTTGATGGCTTCGAGGTAGATCGAGTTTATATGGATTGTGGGGCTGGAGCTGAAATCATGTATAAAAGATGCTTTCTCCAACTCAGTGAAGAGACAAAGTCGAAGCTACAACTGTTCGATGCGCCCTTGGTAGGATTAGCAGGGGAGAGGGTGCTTCCTTTAGCCGAGATAACTCTCAAACTCTGCCTTCGGGATGGATACCTCTCCAGGGTTAAGGAACTTACATTCGCTGTTGTGCGACACTCTTCCCACTACAATATCATAATCGGGCGTCCAGGTATAAGCACGCTATCCAAGCAATAGTCTCGACAGTTCTTGTGATGATCAAGTTCTTGACAGAAGGAGGAGTTGCCACCAAGAAGCCTACGGCAAAAGCCTTGCTCATCGCTTCTACTGAAGAAGCTTCAAGCTCCGGGATGAATCAACTCATAGGGCTGAGCCTCAACGATTCATATCAAGAACATACCATCAAGGTTAGCAACAACCTTTCTAGTCACACTATGAGAAAATTGATAAAATTGTTACAGGAAAGCCAAGACGTCTTCGCATGGTGTCCAGAAGACATGGCAGGCGTCCATAGGGACACTTCTGAACACTCACTGAACATCTACCCCGGTTATAAACCGGTTGTTCAAAAGAAAAGAAGCCTAGCACCGGAAAGAGGCTTAGCTGTTGACGAAGAAGTAGAGAAGCTTGTTCAAGCAGGTACCTCCCAGCTTCCAGCTCCTAGCTTCCACCCCGTATCTTTTAGAAAAATTATTAACATATCTTTTGATAACATAATATAAGGTTTTGTTGGACCTGAATTGTAGTCTAATATTATCAACACAATCAAAGTAAACAAAAGTCAACGTCAATGGTCAAAGTCAACGCAAAAGTCAACACGACGCGTTCGGGAAAAAGATTAGAGACAAGACGTTGAAGGCGACGGAGTTTAATTGTTAATAAATATATTTTGTGTCAACAAAATATATTTAATGGTTTTCGTTATTTTAGAATTTTATGTAATATATATATTTTTTCTTAATGACAAAATATATATTAGACTAAACATTAGGGTTTTATGTGTATTATTTCCATCTGTCATGTTTTAGTCTAAGTATAGGGTCCTAATTGTCATTAGTCCAAAGTGTGATTAGGCTATAAATAGTAAATGACAATTAGGGTTTTTGGGGGCTTGAATGAGTCATTGATTGGGGGTTTCCACTTTGTAAATCTGATGCAATCAAAATAGAGATCAAATTGAGGGTTTTCATTGTGTTCTTAAGTGTTCATCATATATTCATCCATTTTATGTCAATTTGATACAAATCTTCACCAAATTACATGATTCAATAGTGTTATGGGACCAACAATTGGTATCAGAGCCTAAGTGAGATCCAATTAAATCATTTTATTGAAGATTTATTGCTGTTATTGAAGATTTATGAAGAATATTTAGAGGTAGAAGAAAGGGTTTTAGAGTGAGAAAGTAGATCTGGTGGGTTTTAGAGAGAGAAACCAGATCTGATTTCAAAAATCATCAGATCTACATCAACCAACATAAAATCTCAGCAAAACAACAACATATTTGTGATCTACAAGCTGAGATCTACAAGAAAAGAAGAAGAAATCATCAGATCTTAAATTTTCTCTCACACATAGTGTGTGTGTTCTTGGTGTTCTTCAAATCTTCAAATCTGCAAGATCAGCGAAACTAGTTAATATCTGAACGAAAGTTCAAAATTTTGAGCGAATCTATGCCGAGCATTTGCATAGCTTCGCCCGTTGTTCTTAGCGAATCTATAAGTTCGCCCGACACCTTGTAAGCCAGCGAACCTATAGGTTCTTGTGACACTACCTTACAAAACCTTCCTGATCCGTGCGAACTTACCATTTCTTGACACTTTTCTTGACATTATTCCTGCACCAACAAGCAAAACACAACACTTAAACAACTACAACAACACCTAAAACCAAAACAAAAAAAACCCAAAACCAGACCATATCCATAACCATTTTTTTAACTCAAAACCAACCTTTAAAACATATTCGTACCACTACACCACCATAACGACCAGAAACACTCTCTAATAGATCCAACATCACAGATCCCTCACCCATATCCTCTTATCATACTCACGTCACCATATCCTCTTACCAAAACTCAGATCTTTAACATCCTTGACCCGTCACCAAAATTTCATCGTTTCTTAATATCACCACCAACCCCACAAACCTTGAACAAAAGATGAAACAAACAAAAAGAAAAGGGTAGAAGAAGAAGAAACGGATCTATTGAGCTTGTGATGATGTTGTGATGCTGTTGTTGTTGTCGTCTATCGAGTAAAGAAAAAGAAGAAGTAACAAAGACAAGTGGTGTGTCATTTTGGTTACCGGCTTCGAACAGTAAACAAGAAGGACAACAGCAGATCGACTTGTTGTGTGGTTGCTGTTGCTTAAAGAAGACGAGAGAGAGTGAACGTGTAATGTTGAGTATGTTGCAGTGTGTTCTTGTATGTGTGTTGTGTTGAAAGTAAACCAGAAAGAAGAAGAAGAAGTAAAGATCTGCCATTGTTAAAACAAAACAGCAGCAGATCGGCCTTTGTGAGTGTTGTTTGAAGCTTGTTGTTGGCGTGTTGTTGTGCTACCAAGAACCGAGAAGAGAGAGACCAGCAAATTTTTTTTTTGTCTGTGTGTGTGTTGAACAGATCTTGAAGTTCGTTGATGATGTATTTTGGTTCAGAGAGCAGATCGAGGGAGAGAAAGAACAAGAGTGTGTAGCTGTGATGTTGTGTTTATGTTGTTGCGGATTCATGAAGCAAAGAAAGAGAGAGCAGATCTCGTGATGTTGTTGTTTGTATGTGTTTGTGTTGGTCTGCTCAAGTAGAGAGAGTGACGAAGAGAGAGATTGTGTGTTCTTTTATGTATGTGTATGTTGATGTTATGTTTGTGGTGTGTGTATGTTATGGATAAGAAAGAGAGAGTAAGAGTGTAGAGAGAGTTGGAACCCGAGAGAGAGATGTGTTCATATGTTTGTGTGTGTGTGTGTATGTTTTAAGAGAGAGAGAGAGAGAGAGTAGAGTTTAAGTTGTGTTGTTGTGTTGAAGTGTGTTGTTGGTTGAGGATAGGGTAGAGAGAGAGAGAGAGAGATTGAGTGATCTTTGTGTGTGTGTGTGTTTAAAATTTGATTTGAGAGAAAGTTTTAAAGTGAGTTATGTGTGTAAGAGAGATTGATGTTGTGTTGTTGGTATGTTGATGTTAAGTGTAAAGTGTTTTTGATATTAATAGCTGGCAATTTCTAGTGGGTCGGAAACTAACGTCTAATCAGTTGAGCCAAGATCATTTTAAAACGTTAAACTGGTAGGTCGTGTCTTTGGTCGTCATTATTTCGCCTGGTTTTAAAGTTTAAAAATTTTATGGGCGTTTTCGTTCAAGTCGTCATTAAAATTTGAAAAAGTGATGTCTTGTGGCCGGGTCTTTCTAAAATTTATTTTTAGGCCAAATTTTGAACGGGTTATCGATTAAAAAAATGGCTTATGCAGAACTTTTTAAATCTTTTGAATCTGATGATCTCACAATGACAGAAAGCCGGTTTGATAATTTTGCAGTTTTAAAGAACGAAAGGATGCCAGCGTTTCTCGATCGATTTGTGATGGTGGCAAATAACCTGAAGAAGCATGATCCAGGACTCGGAAATCATGAACATGTTCAGAGATTGCTTGATTCTCTCCCACCAGAGTGGAGTTCACATGGAAAATCGATTAGAAGAGAAAGAGGATTTACTGATTACAAACTGGTGGAGGTGTCGAACAAACTAAAAGAAATGGAGTTGGATATCAAACGTCATGAGTACGATGAAGCGATGTCTTTAAATTCAATGATCACCTCTATCTCCAAAGAGAAACCAGAAGAGATATCAGTTTCTGCCTCCAATTTCAAAGGTTTACAGAAACCTGAAATTGAAAAGGTACAAGGGGAGATCAAGCAGACATCAGTGGGTAAAGATGGAGCATAATTAAATGATAAAGCTTGTGATGCTGAGAAGGAGTGGGAACAAAAGACAAATATCAGAGTCTGCAACTACGAGAAGGCTCTTGCTTCTGAAAAAATCATCCTGGATCTTCCATACGAGACAGTTTAGGATATGTGTTCTTCTGATTGCATAACTCGTTTATTTGGTATTAATAAATCTAACAATTTGTTAATCGAAAATGAAAAATATTTGACTCGGGTAAATCATGAAATTAAACTTAACGAGTCAAAATATTTTGTCAAATTAAGAGAAGCTTTGAAAGAAAATGAACATTTAAAAACGAGTCTTTTGAAAAGAAACGTGGAAATTAATATGCTAACTGAACGTGTCGCCCTAGCTGAGTTTGAAACCAGTAAGTTGCAAACGAAACTCGAAAAATGGACAATTTCGGGGATGAAACTTGAGATTCATATATATAAATATGAATGAACATTACGTTAATTCCCGTCTTTAATACTTATCGATCAAGTGATTTTCTAACGACTACCAATAAATTCCTAAGTGTAATTATTATTTATATTGTGTGAATCTCAAAAATATATAAATCATATTTTTTATAAAGAGATTTTTGTAAAGATATAAAGTATTAAAGATTCAAATAATATTTCCAACGTCAAAAACGGGTTAACAATAATAAACTGTCACTTCTATAAACATTCCTAATCTGTTTCTAACTATTTTCGAACCTGTTTTAATGCTCAAACATGTGGTTACAACACAAATTGAGCATGTTTGATTGTTTGTCGAATGGGTATCGGCAATTTCTTTAATCTGGCGCATAAACGTCAATTAAACCTTTCCCTTATACTACATTGTATTCGACTAACATCTTTCTAACACCAAAATATCCTTTTTCGTCCTCTTCAATTACCAATTCGAACGACCAAATTGTTTTCCGGCGACTTGAACGATGTTCTGCCTTCGAAGCATCATCACAGGTAGTGTCAATACCCGTTTGAACCCCCTTGATCATATACAACTCACTAACTTATCAATTCCATCTTATTTCATTCCAGATTCGCGTAAATCCACCAAGAAATGTCGTGTTCTGTCTTGTATCCAATTTGTATCAAATAGATCGTTATCAAGTAAGTTTCTTATATCAAAATGACCACGATACAATGTATATTGAAAGCCCTCTATTCGATTTGGTGTTGTTTGTCTGTGTGAATCAAATTGAATGGTTCTTTGAAACTAGGGCTTGATGTGAAATGAGTGTTCTTGGTAAACAAATGATAAAGCAGTCAAAAAAACGGGTTTGATAACAAAACCATGAATCTGGTCTCGTGGTTGTATTTGTTTCAGTCTCCAGAAGAGGTCGTGGGTTTGAAACCCACAACCCATTTTAGTTAATTTTATTACTTTTAAACATTTTAAAACATTTAATTATATTCCTAAATAACCTAAATAATATAATTAATTGAAATACATTTTTAAAACATAAAACATTACGACTTCAAGTACATAAATATATATGATAATGCTTTAATAAAAGGAAATACGTACAAAATATTTACAAATACGAAAAAAATACGATTACGTTTCGTACCAAAAACCCCAAATTCTAAATCCAAAACCCTAATTCCCAATTTTAATCTAAACCCTAAATCTCAAATCCGAAACCTTAGATCTCGGATTCATGATTTTTGTTACTATTGTTTCGTTTCTAAGTTAGGGTTTTTCCCAATTAATTAGGTGATACCAATATTTGGGAAACTCTCGGTTCGTTGTAGCTGCGTTACTTTTTCGATTACTTTTGCTTTACGAGGTGAGTAAACTCACACCCCTTTTTCTATTTACGTTTTTGGGGCTGAAATATGTGATTCGATATAATACTACGGTTCTTTTATTTTGTTTCCTTTTTTCAAAATGAGATCATTAGATGTGTTAATCTTGTTTGGCCGCATGATGCGAAATTATGTGTTAGACAATAGTATTTATATTATCTTGTAATTTCCACCGATATGATATTAGCGCTAATGGCTTGACAAGCCACCTACACTAATGGCCTGATAGGTGATTTGACCCGACGATTATTTGGTTGATTCGTTTGTTACTTGGTACTATATGTGATGCTTGTTACTATTTTGCGATGTCCCTTTAGATGCTTAGACATTTATTGATAACCTGTAAATCGAAACGGTTAAATGACGGTTAAACGATAGTTATCAGTATTTGTAACATGAGTGGTTCTCATGACTTGTTGCTAAAGTTGCTTTACGAGGTTCAAGGTTGTTTGGATTCGTTGAGTGTTTCGTTTGTCACGGTTGAGATATATATAATGAAATTCCTATACACATAAGATTGTGAAACATATTGATAATGATCTCGGATTTCGTATTACGTACTATTACTGTGTTTTACTCACTAGCTAAATCTCTAGCTAACTTATTTTACATGTATTTCAGGTGGTGTTTGAGATGGTTATGGTTCAAGATATTTAGGATGCTTTGGACCTAGAATAAATAAACATGATTTATTTGTCGGCTTTTATTACGATTTTAAGACTAGTTATTGCTTCTTTTATGTCACAACATTTTTACTTTAATGATATTAAAATATGCATTTAGTGCCATGTGCTTTGTACTATTGATATCCAATTCACTTGACGTGCCCGGTGCTTTCCGCCGCCGGGCGGGGTGTCACAGTTTGGTATCAGAGCCATGGTTATAGGGAACTAGGATAGAGTATTAGAAACACACCTACCTAGACTATAACCTAAGAGTCCTTAGTGCAAATAGATGTACTTAGGAATTCTTTTGGACTTATTGATTTCCTTTCTACGAACCTTTCTATGCTTTTCTTTATCTCTTTTCTTATCCGATTTCGCGAAGGAACTGCAAGAGACTCTTCTGTGTGATTAGGATCTTCTCTTTGTGGAATCTCGTCATCGTCTTAAATGAGTTTGAAACGTGGGAACATGTGCAATCTGGAAGGGGGAACGCCTGTATTACGGACACCCTGTCTAAGGCAAAGCATTTCGTATAAATCTCTTTAAGAGACCTGTATGCTTACCTGGGGATGTACGATTTGAGTGTGAACCTATAGAGCCTTCAAGAATACGTTGAGAACGAACTTAGCACTTTGATAAGTGTCCAAAACCAAGACACACTCCAAAACCAAGACACACTCCTAAGCTTTCAAAATTTAATTTTCTTAATGATTCTGTGATTTTAATTCCTATGATTTATAATTATTTCTATGAATTTCTATAGTGATTAAAATAATATTCCAAATTCATTTACTAATATTTCTAAAGTTTCTAAGTAATTTCCAGTGTTCTGATTCAAAGGAATCTATGATGTTCTAAGTACTAGTACTATTTCATTTAATCAAAATTTCTAAAGTTTCTAAAGCTTCTAAGTTATTTCTATGGTATGTTTCAAAAGATTCTATGATATTCTAAATGGAATGAGGTGTTATTATTACATCGGATGTTTCTATCGGTCAAAGATTTTGTTACAAAACCGTGTTATTCTACGTTTCATCATTCTATTTGTTTCTAAGCTACAATAATACTTATGCGATATACTCGCTAGCTTATCTATATATCACAAATACACCGTTGTAAACCAAACATTTCAAATCAAAACTAAGACATATCTCAATCGAATTATCCAAAACTTCAAATCATATATCAATTACCAAATCTAAGGCATACTTCTAATCCCAAATCGATTATCGGCTCTTCAGTCCAAAGGTTTGTTATGATTCTGAATTCTTGTTAAGGCTAAATTCCATAACTAAATAAAAGTTAACGGATTTTGTTATTCTTATAAGCTAATGTATTTGAATCGAACGTCTACCTTCAAAATATTTCAACTTGACTTCTATACTCAAATAGTTTCAAAACTACTCATCTAACTATAAGATTCTAATCCAATTTCTAATCCATCATTTAAAAACTATAAATCTACTATCAAATTATGAACTAACCATCCAAACATGTACTTATTAATCAGCTACGCGATGCTATCCATAAATTCGTTATCCAAAACCTAACGAGAACTCACTACACAACTATTCTCGAACTCATTAAACTAAATGTTTCATCCATGCATATGACCGCTAATGAAAATCTACGCCGCAAATTTTCATGTTTATCCACAGCCAATGCATTTCATTTATAAATTCGTTACTCTAACACAGTGTGTAATCAATGGACTTTGTAAAACTATCGGTATTCGATTCTATTAAAATAATTTCCCTAGTTTCCCAAATAAAAATCTATGTATATTTAAAAAAAAGAGATTTTTAAATAACTTTTTGGTTTTAGCATTATATAAGATAAAATATATATATATATATATATATATATATATATATATATATATATATATATATAAAATATATGCATTTCATGATAAAAATGATTCTTTAAAAAGGGATTGTTATTTTAACATTGGTCAACTATTTACACAACATTTTACCGTTTTCTCAAATATGACACAAAGACTTGCAACGAACACCATGTCTTCTGTTTTCCAATACCAAGTACTTACAACTTAAATTGTGTCGTTTATTTTCAAATCAATCCTGTATCTATAGCAAAGACTAAAACTTTCGACTTTTTACTTAGCTTTTAAAACTACATTATTGAAAACAAGATCATCTCTTATAAACTTGTTTACCTCCATAGTCAATACCTCTGGTTACCTAAAGTTGATGGTCATATAAATTCAAACATCTTAAAAGTTGAATCCAATAGGAACTAAGTGACCTATTAATTCGATCTATAATATGGATTATCTATATTATCAAATTTTCATGAAACTATTTTTTCTAATAATCCTAACAAACTATATTATTACATGTACGACATCAACTAATGCTTACGAACTGGTCAATACCTGAAAACTTAGGAAATTACATCTTACACTCATAGAGTTGATTTTCACAAACTTATGTGTTACTATTCTTGTACTCGAACTTGACTATCTATACCGATAAGCAAAACTATGTATATGAGCAATGTCTACCCAATGAACTTTAGTTTTCTTTTGAATTATCAATCTACCTATCATCTTATACTGATTTTACCCAAGTACTATTTCTATCGGGTGTGATATAAATACTTATGCGCATCATAACTTTAACTTAACATTTTTGTGTACTTCTGACTCGCACGTGATCGAATGAACTGTGGAGTCCATGCAAAAACTGAAATAATTACGGGTGCACACGAAATTATGAAAGTTGGTGCATGGGAACCATAGTAAGTTTTGTCTTGTGTAGCTGAGCCATATTTAATCATCTTATTTTCACTTGAGTTATTTTACTAATTGCATCTGAGCCACTTAACTATGTGTAAGGTTACTTTATTCGACGTATTAATCATAATTATTCTCGATGGTCATTTAAATAATTTTAAATTCATGTACTCAAAACATTTCATTCGCGAATAATTTTAAATCATAGTTGGCATCCTATTATATTCCTATATTGAGAAGCAAATAATATTTACTAGAATCTCCCTACAATTAGTTCTCCCGAACTCTTATAACTTAAAAGAGTTAAATAAACGACTCTCAAGGATTCTAAAGCAAATTAAGAATAAATAACTTCTAAATCTCGTTTAAAGCAGTTCATCGAACGACCATTAGAAATCATGAACCGTGGAGTTTAATAACTCAAACGTAATCGATTACCGATCGTTAAAGTTTGTTGGAACTCAAAACGTGAACCTAAGTTTATGACAAAATGAAAGCTAAGTATCCGCATCTTTTGCGTTATCTTCTTCTTCTTCTTCGGTTTGAGCAAATTTCGGGACGAAATTTCTATAAGGAGGGGAGACTGTGACATCTGCCCCAAACCTGGACCCGAATACCCGGCTCAAATCCGGAGTTATCTACTTTAATGTATTTGTATTTATTTCCATAAGATGTAACGCGTTGATATTAAAGATATATATATATATATATATGTATATATATATAAATATGAATGAACATTACGTTAATTCTCGTCTTTAATACTTATCGATCAAGTGATTTTCTAACGACTACCAATAAATTCCTAAGTGTAATTTTTATTTATATTGTGTGAATCTCAAAAATATATAAATCATATTTTTATAAAGAGGTTTTTGTAAAGATATAAACTATTAAAGATTCAAGTAATCTTTCCAACGTCAAAAACAAGTTAACAATAATAAACTGTCACTTATATAAACATTACGTCTCAACTCGGTTAAAATAGTTAGTTAGTTAGTTAGTATAACTTATAAACTAACTTTGGGCCAAAATGCAAGTTTTGAAACTTGTATGAAAAGTTATTTACTTAAAATAACTAAACCAAAACCACAAGGGCCAGTTGTGTAACATTTAATAACCCAACCCCTTAACCCCCTGTTTCCGGCAGGTTCACCCGAGAACCTGTTTCCGGCCATTTACTACCTCCGGCGACTTCGATTTATGTATTTTAAAACAAATTCAATCAACCAAAACATTCCTAATCTGTTTCTAACTATTTTTGTGACATCTGCCCCAAACCCGAACCCGAATGCCCGACTCGAACCCGAAGTTGTTATCCTTTCAATTTGTAATTGTATTTATTTTTCTTCAAAATGTAACGTTTATTATTAATATCATGAATAAACGCATTGGATTCTACGTTATTCCAAACTCAATTAAATAATCGTATTCATGTCGCAAAACATTCACGTATATCAAATAAATATTGTTGGAACAATAAATCTCTAAATATATATATAAATAAAAGAATATATATAGCTCGTAAAAGAAAATTATTGAAAACGTTAAACAAAAACGCTTCAAAGTCTCGAAATAGTCTCTTAATGGCTTAAACGAGCTAAAACTATAAAAACGTCATTTATATAATTGTTACGTTTCAATTTAGTTAAGTTAGTTAGTTAAAATATATGTATAATCTAACTTTGGGTCAAAATTGTAACTTTTGAAACTATAATTAAAAGTTACTAAGTTAAATAAAACAAACTTGAAAACTGAGGGACCAATTGTGTAAATTTTAATTAACCCAGCCCCCACCCCTTTTCAAACCGTATTTCCGGCGAGAAAGCATTCCGGCAACGTTGCCGGAATTGGCAGAGCTCCGGCGAACGTTTTAGAACCCGTTTTAACTAGTTTTAATCCAATCCAACCTATGTAAAATGATCTTAAGCGTGTTTCGAACCGGTGACTAAAAATTAATTGGGTTATTAAACACATTTGAACCCGTTTAATCCAAAATCTCCGATCGGTTTCAATACCCACAATATCAATCGATCCAAAACGGCCGAAATCAATAAATTGAAATAATTAAAATGACCATCTTAACGTTGTGAATACGTTGGTAACATTTAATTTTACTTTAAACACTGAATTAAGCACCCAATTAATCTTCTTTACTCGTATACAACTCGGAACTCGTTCGGCATTTTTCCTGCTAATCAAAACACAATTCAGTCGACATACACACTCCTCATAACTCGAAATTGCTCACTGTTGTTTCATTTCCTCTCAAAAACATCAAGAAATTAGTAGATTGATTCGCAAACCGTCGCTTCTGTTCATCGTGTTCATCGGCTCAAATCTTCAACAATCAAGTAAGTATCATATATCAAAATGATCGTGTGTTCGTGTAGAGAAAAAGCCCTTTATTTTTTTTGAATTTGATTCACTGGTTTGAACGGATTTGGATGATCCTTGTTCTAGGGCTTGTAATTGGAAATGGGTTTTGTTGCCTATAAAAGGATAAAACAATTTGAAAACGAGATTAGTAACAAACGATGGTTCTGGTTCAGCGGTTGGTTGTCCTTGTTGTGTGCGTGTGACCCTGAGTTCGAATCTCACTGCAACATTTCTTTAATATTTATATTTTACCATTTTAAACATTAAACCTTATATTTTTCAATAACCCAAATAACACCTTTTAAGTTATATATATTTTTAGGGTTTAAAAACTTATAATTTCAAAGGTATTTATACATTTCAAATATAAAACTAAACGGATTCGTATAAAATATATGTAATACAAAAATATATAATAACGTTTCGTACAAAACCCTAATTCCTAAATTGTGATTCAAAACCCTAAATCCTCAATTTGTGATTCAAAACCCTAAATCCCCAATTTGTGATTCAAAACCCTATTTCCTAAATTGTATTTCAAAACCCTAATTACTAAATTATATTTCAAAACCCTAAATTCCCAATTTGTGATTTAAAACCCTAAATCCCCAAATACGAAACCCTAGAATTCGGACTTTTGATTCTTGTTACTGTTGTTTCGTTTCTAAGTTAGGGTTTCTCCCAATTAATTAGGTGGTACTAATGTTTGGGCAACCCTCGGTGCTTTTTAGCTGCGTTTCTAACGGTTCGATTGTAATTACTTTTCAAGGTGAGTAAACTCACTCCCCTTTTTACTGTTTACGTTTTTGGGGCTGAAATACGTGTTTCTATAATACAACGGTTTCTTTTGATGTTTCTATTTTCGAAAATGAGATCATTAGATGTGTTAATCGTGTTTGGCCGCATGTAGCAAAATTGTGTGATAGTCAATATTAGTTATATTATCTTGTAATTTCCACCGGACGATGTTAGCGCTAATGGCTTGACAAGCCCACCTACATTAATGGCCTGATAGGTGATTTAACCCGGCGATTCTTTGGTTGATTCTATGTTACTAGTTACTACATGTGATGCTTGTTGCTACGTTGCTATGTCCCTTAGATGCTTAAACATTTTTGATAACTTGCATATCGAGACGGTTAAATGACGGTTAAACGATGGTTATCAATAAATGTAACATGAGTTGGTTCCTCATGTCCTGTTGCTAAAGGTAACCCTGCGGGGTCTATGATTCTTGTTTCTATGTGATTCTATGGTCACGGTTGAGATATATATGATGAAATTGCTATGCACATGAGATTGCGAAACACAATCTATAATGATCTCGGATTTTATACTATGTACTATTAATTGTGTTTTACTCACTAGCTAATTCTTTAGCTAACTTATTTTACACGTTTTTCAGGTGAAGTTTGTTACGGTTTTTGGTTCAAGACACGTAGGATGCTTCGGACCTAGAATAAAAAGACAATAAACAGTATTTAATTGTCGGTTTCTGTTACGGCTTTTATGACTATTGAATGTTTCTTTATGTCACGACATTATTGCTTAATTAATATTAAAATATGCTTTTAGTGCCATGTGCTTTTTACTACTGATATCCGATCCACTTGACGCGCCCGGTGTTTTCCGCCGCCGGGCGGGGTGTCACAGTTTGGTATCAGAGCCATGGTTATAGGGAACTAGGATAGGGTATTAGAAACACACCGACCTAGACTATAACCTAAGAGTCCTTAGTGCAAATAGATGTACTCAGGAATTCTTTTGAACTTGTTTGTTTTCCTTCTACGAACCTTTCTATGCTTTTCATAATCTCATTTCTTATCCGATTTCGCGAAGGAGCTACAAGAGACTCGTCTGCATGATTGGGATCTTCTCTTTGTGAAATCTCGTCATCGTCTTAAGTAAGTTTGAAAACGTGGGAACGTGTGCAATCCGGAAGGGGGAACACCTGTATCACGGACATCCTGTCTAAGGCAAAGCATTTCGTATAAATCTCTTTAAGAGACCTGTATGCTTACCTGGGGATGTACGAGATGAGTGTGAACCTATAGGCTAAAGCACGCTTTCTCGAATACGTTGAAAACGAACTTAACACTTTGATAAGTCATTAGTGTCCAAAACCAAGACACACTCCTAAGCCATTGAAATTTCATTTTCTTAATGATTCTATGATTTTCATTCCCACGATTTATAATTATTTCTATGAATTTTTATATTGACTTAAATAATATTCCAACTTCATTTACTAATGTTTCTAAAGTTTCTAAGTGATTTTCTATGAAATGTTCAAAGGATTCTATGATGTTCTAAGTGCTATCACTATTTTCATTTAATCGAAATTTCTAAAGTTTCTAAAGTTTCTATAGTTTCTACGTGATTTTCTATGGTATGTTTCAAAAGATTCTATGATATTCTAAATGGAACGAGGTGCTATTATTACGTTGGATGTTTCTATCGGTCAAGGATTTGCTAAAAACCCGTGTCATTCTACGTTTCATCATTCCATTTGTTTCTAAGCTACAACAACACTTATGCGATATACTCGTTGGTTCATCCATATAACACAATTACACCGTTGTAAACCAAACATTTCAAATCAAAACTAAGACATATCTCAATCGAACTATCCAAAATTTCAGATCATGCATATATCGATTACAGAATCTAAGTCGTACTTCTAATCCTAAATCAATTATCGACTCTCCAATTTTTTTTTTTTTTTTTTTTTTTTTTTTTTTTTTTTAGTTTAACATTGTTATATCACTAACAAATTGATAGTCAAAGCTAGAGTACGATTGCATTAATATCTTTCAAGAATTTACAATAAAGTGGCAGGTAAACGGGCAACAAGTTGTGCCGCCACCCCCTTTTGAATAGCAAAACCTAGCCTACTGAAGACGTAACCTTGGCCCTTAGGTGTCGAAACATTGCTATGAATGACCCGCTGAACCCTAGTCAAGAAGTTCACAGCTTCAGTGGCTAGGAAGCCAAATGTGTCAAATGCTAATGGAATAAAAACATGTTGATTATCCAGGCAGGCTTTCTCGTGTTTGGCAATCTTGCATGATTCCGCCTTTGACTCTCCAATCAAAGGTTCGTTATGATTTCTAAATTATAGTCAAAGCTAAATTCCACAACTAAATAAAAGTTAACGGATTTTGCTATTCTTATAAGCTAATGCATTTGAATCGAACGTCTACCCTCAAAATATTTCAACTTGACTTCTATACTCAAATAGTTTCAAAACTACTCATTTAACTATAAGATTCTAATCCAATTTCTAATCTATCATTACCACTATAAATCTACTATCAAATTATGAACTAACCATCAAAACAAGTACTTGTTATCAACTAGACGATGCTATCCACGAATTTGTTATCCAAACCTAACGAGAACTCACTACACAACTATTTTCGAACTAATTCAACTAAACGTTTCCATCTATATATATGACCACCAATGAAATTCTACGCAACTAGTCTTCATGAACTAATCCAACCCCAATGTGTTTCATTTATAAACTCGTCACCCTAACACAACGTGTAATCAATGGACTTTGTAAACTAACGGTATTCGATTCTATTAAAATAATTTTCTTATTTTCCCAAGCAAAAATATATATACATATATATATATATATATATATATAAACATAATTTTAATAACCTTTTGGTCTTGGTATCTTGTAAGAGAAAAAAAATAGATATATATATGTACATATAAATTTCGTGATAAATGATTTCTTTAAAAAGTGATTGGTCATTCTAACGTCGGTCAAATATTTACACAAACATTTTCCCGTTTTCTCAAATATGACACAAAGACTTGCAACAAACACCCTGTTTTCTGTTTTTCCAATATCAAGTACTTATAACTTAAATTGTGTCGTTTAGTTTCAAATCAATCCTCTTATCTATGGTAAAGGTTAAAACCTTCAACTTTTTTTTACTTAGCTGTTAAAACTGCCTAAAAAAAAAAATCACCTCTTATAAACTTGTTTACCCCCTACATCTGGTTTACCTAAAACTATCGACATATAGATACAAACACCTTAAAAGTTAAATCCAATTGGAACTAAGTGATTTATTCGAACTATAAATTGGATTATCCGCATTACCAAATTTTCTTGAAACAAATTTTTCTAAAGATCCCAATAAACTATATTATTACATGTACACCATCTCTTAATTCCTATGAACTGGTCAATATCAGAAAATCTAGATAATTACATCTTACACACATAGAGTCGATTTTCACAAACTTAAGTGTTACTATCCTAGTACTCGAATTTAACTATCTATATCGTTGAACAAAGTTATTTATACGAGTAATGTCTACCTAATGGACGTTAGTTTCTTCTGAATCATCAATCTACTTATCATCTCAATATAATTTTCCCAAGTACTATTTCTATCAAGTATGATAACAATACCTATACGTATCATTATTTTAACCAAAAAAATTGTTGTGTACTTCTGACTAGCACGTGATCGAATGAACTGTGGAGTCCATGCAAAAACTGAAGTAATTACGGGTGCACACGGAATTATGAAAGTTGGTGCATGGGAACCATAGTAAGGTTTGTCTTGTGTAGCTGGGCCATATTTAATCATCTTATTTTCACGTGACTTGTTTACTCATTTTACTAATTGCATATAAGCCACTTAATTATGTGTAAGGCTACTTAATTCGTTTTAAACATTCTATTAATCACGACTACTCTCGATGATCATTTAAATAATTCCAAATCCATATACTTAGAATATTTCATTTGCAAGTTGGTATCCTATACTATTCCTATATTGAGTAGCAAATAAAATTTATTTGAATCTACATACAAATAGTTCAACCGAACTCTTATAAGTTAAAAGAGTTAAATAAACAATTCCCAATGAGACAAAGCAAATTAAAAATAAATAACTTCTTAACCTTGTTATTTAAAATCGCGTCTCAATCCAAATCTTTCCATTGATCGAATTCTCAAGAGTTTCTTGCGAGATGAAACTCCCTACGGAAGTGGGCAGTGTTCATCCCGTGTTTCATATTTCTAATCTGAAGATGTACTTATCCGATAAAAATCTCATTGTGCATATCGATAATGAATCGATGCAATTTATTGAACGAACATTGGAAATTATGGACCGTGAAGTCAAACAACTCAAGCGTAATCAGATACCAATTGTTAACGATCGTTGAAACTCAAATGTGAACATGAATTTAAAACCAAATGAACGTTAAGTATCCGCATCTTTTTGCTTCGTCTCCTTCTACTTCGGTTTGAGCAAATTTCGGGACGAAATTTCTATAAGGAGGGGAGACTGTGACATCTGCCCCAAACCCGAACCCGAATGCCCGACTCGAACCCGAAGTTGTTATCCTTTCAATTTGTAATTGTATTTATTTTTCTTCAAAATGTAACGTTTATTATTAATATCATGAATAAACGCATTGGATTCTACGTTATTCCAAACTCAATTAAATAATCGTATTCATGTCGCAAAACATTCACGTATATCAAATAAATATTGTTGGAACAATAAATCTCTAAATATATATATAAATAAAAGAATATATATAGCTCGTAAAAGAAAATTATTGAAAACGTTAAACAAAAACGCTTCAAAGTCTCGAAATAGTCTCTTAATGGCTTAAACGAGCTAAAACTATAAAAACGTCATTTATATAATTGTTACGTTTCAATTTAGTTAAGTTAGTTAGTTAAAATATATGTATAATCTAACTTTGGGTCAAAATTGTAACTTTTGAAACTATAATTAAAAGTTACTAAGTTAAATAAAACAAACTTGAAAACTGAGGGACCAATTGTGTAAATTTTAATTAACCCAGCCCCCACCCCTTTTCAAACCGTATTTCCGGCGAGAAAGCATTCCGGCAACGTTGCCGGAATTGGCAGAGCTCCGGCGAACGTTTTAGAACCCGTTTTAACTAGTTTTAATCCAATCCAACCTATGTAAAATGATCTTAAGCGTGTTTCGAACCGGTGACTAAAAATTAATTGGGTTATTAAACACATTTGAACCCGTTTAATCCAAAATCTCCGATCGGTTTCAATACCCACAATATCAATCGATCCAAAACGGCCGAAATCAATAAATTGAAATAATTAAAATGACCATCTTAACGTTGTGAATACGTTGGTAACATTTAATTTTACTTTAAACACTGAATTAAGCACCCAATTAATCTTCTTTACTCGTATACAACTCGGAACTCGTTCGGCATTTTTCCTGCTAATCAAAACACAATTCAGTCGACATACACACTCCTCATAACTCGAAATTGCTCACTGTTGTTTCATTTCCTCTCAAAAACATCAAGAAATTAGTAGATTGATTCGCAAACCGTCGCTTCTGTTCATCGTGTTCATCGGCTCAAATCTTCAACAATCAAGTAAGTATCATATATCAAAATGATCGTGTGTTCGTGTAGAGAAAAAGCCCTTTATTTTTTTTGAATTTGATTCACTGGTTTGAACGGATTTGGATGATCCTTGTTCTAGGGCTTGTAATTGGAAATGGGTTTTGTTGCCTATAAAAGGATAAAACAATTTGAAAACGAGATTAGTAACAAACGATGGTTCTGGTTCAGCGGTTGGTTGTCCTTGTTGTGTGCGTGTGACCCTGAGTTCGAATCTCACTGCAACATTTCTTTAATATTTATATTTTACCATTTTAAACATTAAACCTTATATTTTTCAATAACCCAAATAACACCTTTTAAGTTATATATATTTTTAGGGTTTAAAAACTTATAATTTCAAAGGTATTTATACATTTCAAATATAAAACTAAACGGATTCGTATAAAATATATGTAATACAAAAATATATAATAACGTTTCGTACAAAACCCTAATTCCTAAATTGTGATTCAAAACCCTAAATCCTCAATTTGTGATTCAAAACCCTAAATCCCCAATTTGTGATTCAAAACCCTATTTCCTAAATTGTATTTCAAAACCCTAATTACTAAATTATATTTCAAAACCCTAAATTCCCAATTTGTGATTTAAAACCCTAAATCCCCAAATACGAAACCCTAGAATTCGGACTTTTGATTCTTGTTACTGTTGTTTCGTTTCTAAGTTAGGGTTTCTCCCAATTAATTAGGTGGTACTAATGTTTGGGCAACCCTCGGTGCTTTTTAGCTGCGTTTCTAACGGTTCGATTGTAATTACTTTTCAAGGTGAGTAAACTCACTCCCCTTTTTACTGTTTACGTTTTTGGGGCTGAAATACGTGTTTCTATAATACAACGGTTTCTTTTGATGTTTCTATTTTCGAAAATGAGATCATTAGATGTGTTAATCGTGTTTGGCCGCATGTAGCAAAATTGTGTGATAGTCAATATTAGTTATATTATCTTGTAATTTCCACCGGACGATGTTAGCGCTAATGGCTTGACAAGCCCACCTACATTAATGGCCTGATAGGTGATTTAACCCGGCGATTCTTTGGTTGATTCTATGTTACTAGTTACTACATGTGATGCTTGTTGCTACGTTGCTATGTCCCTTAGATGCTTAAACATTTTTGATAACTTGCATATCGAGACGGTTAAATGACGGTTAAACGATGGTTATCAATAAATGTAACATGAGTTGGTTCCTCATGTCCTGTTGCTAAAGGTAACCCTGCGGGGTCTATGATTCTTGTTTCTATGTGATTCTATGGTCACGGTTGAGATATATATGATGAAATTGCTATGCACATGAGATTGCGAAACACAATCTATAATGATCTCGGATTTTATACTATGTACTATTAATTGTGTTTTACTCACTAGCTAATTCTTTAGCTAACTTATTTTACACGTTTTTCAGGTGAAGTTTGTTACGGTTTTTGGTTCAAGACACGTAGGATGCTTCGGACCTAGAATAAAAAGACAATAAACAGTATTTAATTGTCGGTTTCTGTTACGGCTTTTATGACTATTGAATGTTTCTTTATGTCACGACATTATTGCTTAATTAATATTAAAATATGCTTTTAGTGCCATGTGCTTTTTACTACTGATATCCGATCCACTTGACGCGCCCGGTGTTTTCCGCCGCCGGGCGGGGTGTCACAATTTTCGAACCTGTTTTAATGCTCAAACACGCGGTTACAGCACAAATTGAGCATGATTGATTGTTTGTCGAATGGGTATCGGCAATTTCTTAAATCTGGCGCATAAACGTCAATTAAACCTTTCCCTTATACTACATTGCATTCGACAAACATCTTTCTGATACCAAAATATCCTTTTTCGTCCTCTGCAATTACCAATTCGAACGACCAAAATGTTCTCCGGTTACTTGAACGATGTTCTACCTTCGAAGCATCATCACAGGTAGTGTCAATACCCGTTTGAACCCCCTTGATCATATACAACTCACTAACTTACTAATTCCATCTTATTTCATTCCAGATTCGCGTAAATCCACCAAGAACAGTCATGTTCTGTCTTGTATCCAATATGTATCAAATCGATCGTTATCAAGTAAGTTACTTATATCAAAATGACCACGATACAATGTATATTAATTAAAAGCCCTTTATTCGATTTGTTGTTGTTTGTCTGTGTGAATCGAATTGAATGGTTCTTTGAAACTAGGGCTTGATGTGAAACGAGTGTTCTTGGTAAACAAATGATAAAGCAGTCAAAAAAACGAGTTTGATAACAAAACCATGAATCTGGTCTGGTGGTTGTGTTTGTTTCAGTCTCCAGAAGAGGTCGTGGGTTCGAAACCCACAACCCATTTTAGTTAATTTTATTACTTTTAAACATTTTAAAACATTTAATTATATTCCTAAATAACCTAAAAATATAATTAATTGAAATACATTTTTAAAACATAAAATATTACGACTTCAAGTACATAAATATATATGATAATGCTTTAAATCTATAAGTATTATTACAAACTTTAGTAAAAGTAAATCCGTACAAAATATTTACAAATACAAAAAAAAATACGATTACGTTTCATACCAAAAACCCCAAATTCTAAATCCAAAACCCTAATTCCCAATTTTAATCTAAACCCTAGATCTCAAATCCGAAACCCTAGATCTCGGATTCATGATTTTTGTTACTATTGTTTCGTTTCTAAGTTAGGGTTTTCCCAATTAATTAGGTGGTACCAATATTTGGGAAACTCTCGGCTCGTTGTAGCTGCTTTACTTTTTCGATTACTTTTGCTTTACGAGGTGAGTAAACTCACACCACTTTTTCTATTTACGTTTTTGGGGCTGAAATATGTGTTTCGACATAATACTACGGTTTCTTTTATTTTGTTTCTATTTTTCAAAATGAGATCATTAGATGTGTTAATCTTGTTTGGCCGCATGATGCGAAATTATGTGTTAGACAATAGTATTTATATAATCTTGTAATTTCCACCGGTATGATATTAGCGCTAATAGCTAGACAAGCCCACCTACACTAATGGCCTGAAAGGTGATTTGAACCGGCGATTCTTTGGTTGATTCGTTTGTTACGTGGTACTATATGTGATGCTTGTTACTATGTTGCGATGTCCCTTTAGATGCTTAGAAATTTATTGATAACCTGTAAATCGAAACGGTTAAATGACGGTTAAACGATAGTTATCAGTATTTGTAACATGAGTGGTTCTCATGACTTGTTGCTAAAGTTGCTTTACGAGGTTCAAGGTTGTTTGGATTTGTTGTGTGTTTCGTTTGTCACGGTTGAGATATATATAATGAAATTGCTATACACATAAGATTGCGAAACATATTGATAATGATCTCGGATTTCGTATTACGTACTATTACTGTGTTTTACTCACTAGCTAAATCTTTAGCTAACTTATTTTACATGTATTTCAAGTGGTGTTTGAGACGGTTATGGTTCAAGATACTTAGGATGCTTTGGACCTAGAATAAATAATCATGATTTATTTGTCGGCTTTTATTACAATTTTAAGACTAGTTATTGCTTCTTTTATGTCACAACATTATTACTTTAATGATATTAAAATATGCATTTAGTGTCATGTGCTTTGTACTATTGATATCCAATTCACTTGACGCGCCCGGTGCTTTCCGCCGCCGGGCGGGGTGTCACAGTTTGGTATCAGAGCCATGGTTATAGGGAACTAGGATAGGGTATTCGAAACACACCAACCTAGACTATAACCTAAGAGTCCTTAGTGCAAATAGATGTACTTAGAATTTCTTTTGGACTTATTGATTTCCTTTCTACGAACCTTTTTATGCTTTTCTCTATCTCTTTTCTTATCCGATTTCGCGAAGGAACTGCAAGAGACTCTTCTGTGTGATTAGGATCTTCTCTTTGTGGAATCTCGTTATCGTCTTAAATGAGTTTGAAACGTGGGAACGTGTGCAATCTGGAAGGGGGAACGCCTATATCACGGACATCCTGTCTAAGGCAAAGCATTTCGTATAAATCTCTTTAAGAGACCTGTATGCTTACCTGGGGATGTACGAGATGAGTGTGAACCTATAGGATAAAGCACGCGTTCACGAATACGTTGAGAACGAACTTAGCACTTTGATAAGTCTTAAGTGTAGAAAACCAAGACACACTTCTATGCTTTCAAAATTTCATTTTCTTAATAATTCTGTGATTTTAATTCCTATGATTTATAATTATTTCTATGAATTTCTATAGTGATTCAAATAATATTCCAAATTCATTTACTAATATTTCTAAAGTTTCTAAGTAATTTCCTATGTTCTGATTCAAAGGAATCTATGATGTTCTAAGTACTACTACTATTTCTAAAGTTTCTAAAGCTTCTAAGTGATTTCTATGGTATGTTTCAAAAGATTCTATGATATTCTAAATGGAACGAGGTGCTATTATTACATCGGATGTTTCTATCGGTCAAAGATTTTGCTACAAAACCGTGTTATTCTACGTTTCATCATTCCATTTGTTTCTAAGCTACAATAATACTTATGCGATATACTCGCTAGCTTATCTATATATCACAAATACACCATTGTAAACCAAACATTTCAAATCAAAACTAAGACATATCTCAATCGAATTATCCAAAACTTCAAATCATATATCAATTACCAAATCTAAGGCATACTTATAATCCCAAATCGCTTATCGGCTCTTCAGTCCAAAGGTTTGTCATGATTCTGAATTCTTGTTAAGGCTAAATTCCATAACTAAATAAAAGTTATCGGATTTTTCTATTCTTATAAGCTAACGTATTTGAATGTAACGTCTACCTTCAAAATATTTCAACTTGACTTCTATACTCAAATAGTTTTAAAACTACTCATCTAACTATAAGATTCTAATCCAATTTCTAATCCATCATTTAAAAACTATAAATCTACTATCAAATTATGAACTAACCATCCAAACATGTACTTGTTAATCAGCTACGCGATGCTATCCATAAATTCGTTATTCAAAACCTAACGAGAACTCACTACACAACTATTCTCGAACTCATTGAACTAAATGTTTCATCCATGCATATGACCGCTAATGAAATTCTACGCCGCAAATTTTCATGTTTATCCACATCCAATGCATTTCATTTATAAATTCGTTACTCTAACACAGTGTGTAATCAATGGACTTTGTAAAACTACCGGTATTCGATTCTATTAAAATAATTTCCCTATTTTCCCAAATAAAAATCTATGTATATTTAAAAAAAAGAGATTTTTAAATAACTTTTAGGTTTTAGCATTATGTAAGATAAAAAATATATATATAAAATATATGCATTTCTTGATAAATGATTCTTTAAAAAGGGATTAGTTATTCTAACATCGGTCAACTATTTACACAACATTTTACCGTTTTCTCAAATATGACACAAAGACTTGCAACAAACACCATGTCTTCTGTTTTCCAATACCAAGTACTTACAACTTAAATTGTGTCGTTTATTTTCAAATCAATCCTGTATCTATAGCAAAGACTAAAACTTTCGTCTTTTTACTTAGCTTTTAAAACTACATTATAGAAAACAAGATCATCTCTTATAAACTTGTTTACCTCCATAGTCAATACCTTTGGTTACCTAAAGCTGCTGGTCATATAAATTCAAAAATCTTACAAGTTGAATCCAATAGGAACTAAGTGACCTATTAATTCGATCTATAAATTGGATTATCTTTATTATCAAATTTTCATGAAACTATTTTTTCTAATAATCCTAACAAACTATATTATTAAATGTACGGCATCAACTAATGCTTACGAACTGGTCAATACCTGAAAACTTAGAAAATTACATCTTACACTCATAGAGTTGATTTTCACAAACTTATGTGTTACTATTTACTCGAACTTGACTATCTATACCGATAAGCAAAACTATGTATATGAGCAATGTCTACCCAATGAACTTTAGTTTTCTTTTGAATTATCAATCTACCTATCATCTTATACTGATTTTACCCAAGTATTATTTCTATCGGGTGTGATATAAATACCTATGCGCATCATAACTTTAACTTAACATTTTTGTGTACTTCTGACTCGCACGTGATCGAATGAACTGTGGAGTCCATGCAAAAACTGAAATAATTACGGGTGCACATGAAATTATGAAAGTTGGTGCATGGGAACCATAGTAAGTTTTGTCTTGTGTAACTGAGCCATATTTAATCATCTTATTTTCACTTGACTTATTTTACTAATTGCATCTGAGCCACTTAACTATGTGTAAGGTTACTTTATTCGACCTATTAATCATAATTATTCTCGATGGTCATTTAAATAATTTTAAATTCATATACTCAAAACATTTCATTCGCAAGTTGGCATCCTATTATATTCCTATATTGAAAAGCAAATAATTTTTACTAGAATCTCCATACAATTAGTTCTCCCGAACTCTTATAACTTAAAAGAGTTAAATAAACGACTCTCAAGGATTCTAAAGCAAATTAAGAATAAATAACTTCTAAATCTCGTTTAAAGCAGTTCACCGAACGGCCATTAGAAATCATGAACCGTGGAGTTAAATAACTCAAACGTAATCGTCTACCGATTGTTAAAGTTTGTTGGAACTCAAAACGTGAACCTAAGTTTATGACAAAATGAAAGCTAAGTATCCGCATCTTTTGAGTTATCTTCTTCTTCTTTGGTTTGAGCAAATTTCGGGACGGAATTTCTATAAGGATGGGAGACTGTGACATCTGCCCCAAACCCGAACCCGAATACCCGGCTCGAATCCGGAGTTATCTACTTTAATGTATTCGTATTTATTTCCATAAGATGTAACGCGTTGATATTAAAGATATATATATATATATATATATATATATATATATATATATATATATATATATATATATATGAATGAACATTACGTTATCTCCCGTCTTTAATACTTATCGATCAAGTGATTTTCTAACGACTACCAATAAATTCCTAAGTGTAATTATTATTTATATTGTGTGAATCTCAAAAATATATAAATAATATTTTTATAAAGAGGTTTTTGTAAAGATATAAACTATTAAAGATTCAAATAATCTTTCCAACGTCAAAAACAGGTTAACAATAATAAACTGTCACTTATAGAAACATTACGTCTTAACTCGGTTAAAATAGTTAGTTAGTATAACTTATAAACCAACTTTGGGCCAAGAGTGCAAGTTTTGAAACTTGTATGAAAAGTTATTTACTTAAAATAAATAAATTAAAACCACAAGGGCCAGCTGTGTAACATTTAATAACCGAGCCCCTTAACCGCCCCCCAGTGTTTCCGGCAGGTTCACCGGAGAACCTGTTTCCGGCCATTTACTACCTCCGCCGACTTCGATTTATGTATTTTAAAATAAATTCAATCAACCAAAACATTACTAATCTGTTTCTAACTATTTTCGAACTTGTTTTAATGCTCAAACACGCGGTTACAGCACAAATTGAGCATGATTGATTGTTTGTCGAATGGGTATGGGCAATTTCTTAAATCTGGCGCATAAACGTCAATTAAACCTTTCCCTTATACTACATTGCATTCGACTAACATCTTTCTAACACCAAAATATCCTTTTTCGTCCTCTGCAATTACCAATTCGAACGACCAAAATGTTTTCCGGCGACTTGAACGATGTTCTGCCTTCGAAGCATCATCACAGGTAGTGTCAATACCCTTTTGAACCCCTTGATCATATACAACTCACTAACTTATCAATTCCATCTTATTTCATTCCAGATTCGCGTAAATCCACCAAGAACTGTCGTTTTCTGTCTTGTATCCAATCTGTATCAAATAGATCGTTATCAAGTAAGTTTCTTATATCAAAATGACCACGATACAATGTATATTAAAAGCCCTCAATTCGATTTGGTGTTGTTTGTCTGTATGAATCGAATTGAATGGTTCTTTGAAACTAGGGCTTGATGTGAAATGAGTGTTCTTGGTAAACAAATGATAAAGCAGTCAAAAAAACGGGTTTGATAACAAAACCATGAATCTGGTCTGGTGGTTGTGTTTGTTTCAGTCTCCAGAAGAGGTCGTGGGTTCGAAACCCACAACCCATTTAGTTAATTTTATTACTTTTAAACATTTTAAAACATTTAATTATATTCCTAAATAACCTAAATAATATAATTAAGTGAAATACATTTTTAAAACATAAAACATTACGACTTCAAGTACATAAATATATATGATAATGCTTTAAATCTATAAGTATTATTACAAACTTTGGTAAAAGCAAATCCGTACAAAATATTTACAAATACGAAAAAAAATCCGATTACGTTTCGTACCAAAAACCCCAAATTCTAAATCCAAAACCCTAATTCCCAATTTTAATCTAAACCCTAAATCTCAAATCCGAAACCCTAGATCTCGGATTCATGATTTTTGTTACTATTGTTTCGTTCTAAGTTAGGGTTTTCCCAATTAATTAGGTGGTACCAATATTTGGGAAAATCTCGGTTCGTTTTAGCTGCGTTACTTTTTCGATTACTTTTGCTTTACGAGGTGAGTAAACTCACACCCCTTTTTCTATTTACGTTTTTGGGGCTGAAATATGTGTTTCGATATAATACTACGGTTTCTTTTATTTTGTTTCTATTTTTCAAAATGAGATCATTAGATGTGTTAATCTTGTTTGGTCGCATGATGCGAAATTATGTGTTAGAAAATAGTATTTATATTATCTTGTAATTTCCACCGGTATGATATTAGCGCTAATGGCTTGACAAGCCCACCTACACTAATGGCCTAATATGTGATTTGACCCGGCGATTCTTTGGTTGATTCGTTTGTTACTTGGTACTATATGTGATGCTTGTTACTATGTTGCGATGTCCCTTTAGATGCTTAGACATTTATTGATAACCTGTAAATTGAGACGGTTAAACGATAGTTATCAGTATTTGTAACATGAGTGGTTCTCATGACTTGTTGCTAAAGTTGCTTTACGAGGTTCAAGGTTGTTTGGATTCGTTGTGTGTTTCGTTTGTCACGGTTGAGATATATATAATGAAATTGCTATACCCATAAGATTGCGAAACATATTGACAATGATCTCAGATTTCGTATTACGTACTATTACTGTGTTTTACTCACTAGCTAAATCTTTAGCTAATTTATTTTACATGTATTTCAGGTGGTGTTTGAGATGGTTATGGTTCAAGATACTTCGGATGCTTTCGACCTAGAATAAATAAAAATGATTTATTTGTCGGCTTTTATTACGATTTTAAGATTAGTTATTGCTTCTTTTATGTCACAACATTATTACTTTAATGATATTAAAATATGCATTTAGTGCCATGTGCTTTGTACTACTGATATCCAATTCACTTGACGCGTCCGGTGTTTTCCGCCGCCGGGCGGGGTGTCATATTTGGGTTCTTGAGTCTTGTTGGTCGTGTGTATCTTATGGGATGTGTTTTTCTTTGTCTAAAATATTTGTGATCTTGTCGGACTCGTCCTCTCATTTCGGAATTTTTAATTTTTAATTAAAACAAAAAATCCAAAAAGATTTTCTTTTCAAATTATTTTCAAGTCTTCTATAATATGCTATTAAAATATTATCATTTTCACATGCATTTCACGGGAAATTGCACACACAAATGGACACGAGTTCGCTTGTTTTTCATACACAGATAAACACGGGTTTATTTTGTTTAATGAACTTATCTAATGAGAAATTTCGAGATTTTGTTTGTGATTGTGTTACAAGAATTTGCTGCAAATGATCGCCGATCATCAGTTAAGCAAAGCACCTGACCAGAGAACCTGTTCCTCAAAGTTTGCAGAAGATACCGAGCTAGGAATCCTCCTCCTACATCATCTTAAGCACTCAAGAAAAGATAGTTGGAAAACTGTTCCAGACTTTATGAAAGGCTGCATAGATAATGGGGAAGCACGCAAAATGGGGGAGCATACAATATGAGGGAGCTTGTGAGATATAGGATCTTCAGCAACATAATTTGGCAAGCATCAGTCATGGGGGAGTTTTGTTGGAGCTGAAATTAAGACTGAAGCTTACCAAATTGAAGATCCAACAGTATTGACTTATCGGTGCTGAACACGATGCAAGACGTTGATAATAATAGACTATGGGGGAGTATTGTTGGACCTGAATTGTAGTCTAATACTATCAACACAGTCAAAGTCAACAAAATTCAACGTCAACGGTCAAAGTCAATGCAAAAGTCAACACGACGCGTTCGGGACAAAGATTAGAGACAAGATGTTGAAGGCGACGTAGTTTAATTGTTAATAAATATATTTTGTGTCAACAAAATATATTTAATTGTTTTCATTATTTTAGTATTTTATGTAATATATATATTTTGTCTTAATGACAAAATATATATTAGACTAAACATTAGGGTTTTATGTGTATTATTTCCATTTGTCATGTTTTAGTCGTAGTATAGGGTCCTAATTGTCATTAGTCCAAAGTGTCATTAGGCTATAAATAGTAAATGACAATTAGGGTTTTTGTGGGCTTGAATGAGTCATTGATTGGGGGTTTCCACTTTGTAAATCTGATGCAATCAAAATAGAGATCAAATTGAGGGTTTTCATTGTGTTCTTGAGTGTTCATCATATATTCATCCATTTTATGTCTATTTGATACAAATCTTCACCAAATTACATGATTCAATAGTGTTATGGGACCAATAGGTTTTTATACATTGACTTTGCAAGAAGGTATTTTGAGAGAAGTCAATTATCATTCTTGGGTAACAAACCCTATGCTGGTCAAGAAGCTCAACGGATCATGGAGAATGTGCATAGACTTTAAAGACCTCAATAAAGCTTCCCCAAAGGATTGCTACCCCCTCCCCGAAATCGAAAGAAAGGCTTATTCCCTTGCCAGCTTCCCTTATCGGTGTTTTTTGGACGCTTACAAGGGATATCACCAAATTCAGATGCAGAAGGATGATGAAGAAAAAACTGTATTTTACACGAACAAAGGAATCTTTTGCTACACAAAGATGCCCGTTGCCAGAAAAATGCGGGGGCAACATACCAAAGCTTGATATATCACGCTTTTTCAGAAAAAATAGGGAACAACAAGAAGCCTATGCCGATGACTTGGTGATTAAAAGCCAAACTGAAGAGATATTATGGGCGATATGGAAGAAACCTTTAAGAACCTAAAAAGAATCAGCATGAAGATCAATCCGTCAAAATGTTCTTTCAGTTTCGAAGAAGGTAAGTTCCTTGGACACATTGTAGATAAACAGTGCATCAAAGCTAACCGTAGTCAAATACAAGTTGTGCTCGACATGAAATGCCCACAAACAAAAAACAAGTGCAAAGTCTCACTGACAAAATCACTGCACATATGCGTTTTTTACCCAAATTGGCCGAAAAGTCACTTCCTTTCTTCAAAACTCTTAAAAAATGTGTTGACAAAAAAACTTCAAGTGGAAAATAAAGGCAGAAGCTGTCTTCCAAGATCTGAAAAAATAGCTTTCTTACCGAGCATCACTGCCCCTGTGGCAGGAGAGCTTATCACTCTTTACCTCTCAACATGTACTTAAACAGACAAGCTAGAAGCTAAGATCAGGAACCACAAGCTATAAGCTTACGCTCATTTACTTATATGTAGGTATGGAAACTGTGAGCACGGTACTTGTGGTAGAGCGAGCCAAAGTAGAGATGCCAATCTATTTCATCAGCAGGGCTCTGAGGGAAGCCGAGATAAATTACACCCCTATGGAAAAATTTGTACTCGCCTTGATACATACCTCGAAGCGGCTGAGAAGGTACTTCCAGACTCTTCATGTCAAGGTATTGACTGACCAGCCCATCAAATTCATGCTCGAAAAGCCAGAAAATTCAGGAAGGTTAGCCAAATGGGCAGTTAGGCTAGGAGAACACAACATCGAATACTCTCCAAGAAAATCCATCAAAGCTCAAATCTTACTGATTTCCTGTCAGAAAATCCAGAAAAACTCGAAGAAATAAATGAGGTTGTAACCGCAAGTGTCAAAGAGCTCAAGCCAAGATCGACATCGACCATGTTCACCGATGGAGCGTCCAGTGAAGAAGGTTCCGGGGCTGGATTGACCATAACAGATCCATTTGGAACCGAATACACTTACACGCTTCGTCTTGAGTTCCCATGTACCAACAATGAAGCTGAGTATGAAGTGCTTCTAGCTGGCCTACGGATAGCTAGATGCATGACAGTTGAGGAACTGGAAGCCTTTGGTGACTCCAGGTTAGTGGCTAACCAAGTAAATGATGAGTACACAACAAAACAACCATCCATGAAGAAGTACTAGGCCAAAGTCAAAGATTTGATGAAAGAATTTAAAATATGCACTCTCCAGCAAGTCTCAAGATCAAAGAACAAACAGGCTGATGCCTTGAGTAAACTCGTTTCCCTAGCCTTCGCTCATTTAACCAAGAAGGTATTGGTGGAGATTCAAAAAAACCCCTCCATCAGCGAGGTGGAAGTACAAAATGTAATTGATGAAGATCAAGAGACATGGATGACACCCATTGTCAATTTTCTCAAAGAAGGGAAGCTCCCCCCCAAATGAAGTAGAAGCCTCCAGGATCCCTGCCAAGGCTGAACACTATGTCCTTGAAGATAATGTTCTAACAAGAAGTCGTACCTTTATCCTCTTTTGAGGTGTGTAGGGCCAGAAGAAAGCAATTATCTCATTCGGGAAGTTCATGAAGGAGTATGTGGTGCATAAGCTGGACCACGATCAGTCGTAACAAGGTTGATGAATTTGGTTTATTATTGGCCCACGATGCACAAAGATGCTTTTGAGGAAATTAGCAAATGCGAAGGTTGTAAGCTTCACGCCCTAGTAAAAACAAATGCAAAGCATGATTTAGTTCCTGTCATGGCTGCTTGGCCATTCTTTAAATGGGGCATGGACATGGTTGGCCCGTTCCCTAAAGCTGCTAGAAGGGTCAAGTTCCTGCTCATGGCCATCGAGTACTTCACAAAAAGGCCCGAGGTCAAGCCACCCGTAAACAAGTCATTAATTTTGTTTGGAAAATTTAATATGTAGATTTGGACTTCCAGGGGAAATTGTCAAATACAATGGTCGACAATTTTCTGAAAAACCATTAGCTCATGGTGCAAAGAATTCGAAATCAAGAAAGTACACAGCTCCGTGACTTACCCTCAATCGAACGGTCGGGTTGAACGAATGAATATAAGCATTGTTGAAGGCATCAAGGCCAGATTGGGAAGGTACAGAAAAAATGGTTGGAAGAACTCCCAAGCGTCTTGTGGGCTATACGAAGCACCGAAAAAACAAGTCATGTTAAAACACCATATAGTTTGGTGTATGGTTCTGAGGCTGTCATTCCAGCCGAAATCGGTGTTAACACAAGACGAAGCTGTAAAAGAAATAGGGAGGATAATGATAGGGAAATCCTATTGAACTTAGATCTCCTGGAAGAAGCTCGAGACAATGCCTTGATCCAAGAGACAAAGTACAAGCAAAAGCTAGAAGCTTCCTACAACTCAAGGGTCAAGAAAGAAATATTCAAACCAGGAGATCTAGTGCTTCGAAATAATGAAGCCAGTAAACAAGAAGGCCTCGGGAAGCTTAGGCCTAAATGGGAAGGACCCTACATCGTCAAAGAAGCACACAGGAGATGGTCCTACAAGCTAATAGACCAAGAAGGGAAGATGATCCCTCGTCATTGGAATGGAAAACACTTAAAACATTTTTACGTTTAAGTGATGAAACATTGTAATGACTATGGTTGGTGTAATCTTATGAGGAAATTGAAATGAATCTTTTGTTTAAAAAATTTCTCTCTATTATCATATCAAAGGCTTGGTCCCTCATAATAAAAACTCCATGGGGTCCAGAACTACACCTCCCTATGAAAATGGGTTAAGCTCCTAGGCCATAACGCTCAACAGGAAACAAGGCGCTATACCTTCCTATATAAAGGGCGAATTCTTAAAACAATTAAATTCCATGGACTTGAAACTATTAGCAGGGTCGATCCATGTCTGGGGAAGCACCTTCAACATGATTTGAATTGATTGTACTGATGAAATGTATACATGATAAACCAATCTTCTCTTATAATAAATTGCTAAGTCATGGCACCATACAACGCCACTTGTCAACACCCCATCCACTCTAAGCATTTTCACGGATCCTTCGGGTCGACCCGTGAATCTCAACCATTTTACATCGGATCTATATATAAACTTTTTCAAACCCTAAAACCCCAACAATTACATCTTCCGGCCGTTCTTTAACCGAACTCTCACTACTTCCTTCGAAAGTCCATTCCGATCATCTTCTTTGTTTGATTTCTTGCACAAGTACACAATCTCACAATCTGATACCAATTTTTTTATTCTAATCTTTAACCTGTTGTTGATTCGATTCAATGATTAAACAGTGTAACATGTTTATGAATCCTAAGAAGGGGTGATGTATGTATCCTACAAACTTCGATCGTTATTTTTGATTTCTATACTCATGAACATTCTCCATGTCATCATTGTTGATGATATCGATAGTTATGGGGTCTACAGGACATGGGCTCGTAACTTCAATAAAAGAAATAAACTTGTTGACCACATGTAGGGTGGTACTTCACCATGTCGTTATTTGTATTTTGTTTACTTGTAATAGATTAGTCGTACTTTATGTTTCGTTGTAATAGTTAGGTTAGATTATGTTTTGGTTATGTTTGTGTCTGTTTATGCGACACTGCATGCGACACTATAGTGTCGCATGCAGCTTGTCTCTATCTAGCCAGCAGGCAGTGTCGTCTATGCGACACTGCCTGCGACACTATCTTCTGTATAAACAGTTGTTTAGGGCTATTTTGTACACAACTCTTGTAACTTTTATTGAATACAATTGCACTTTGATCTTGAGTTCGATTCTGACTAATATTGCAAGGATTTGTGTTGATTATATCTTTGTTGCATCAAATCTTATCTACTTCATCTAATCTTTATCTTCTTAATGTAATTCTTAATGGGTTTTATGGGTTGTTTACTTATTTGATCCAATTCTTAATCATTTTGTTACTAGATCTAGTGGTAACAAAGGGTTTTGATCTGATCTATATCATATATAGCACGGATTGACGATCTACTGGACCAATAATATGGTATCAGAGCCATTGTGCTCATGATTTATGGTTTTTGAGGGTTTTTAGAAATTATTCACTTTTCATCAATTCTGGATCTGATCAGTTGAGAATTCATATGGAATTGGACTGAGAATTGTGAGGTTTTTGTTTTAGAATCAATCTACATGTTCAGATCTTTCATCATTATATGGATCTGAGATTTTGGAGTGATTTTGGTGTATTTTCTTAAGTTTTGGACAAAAGGCATTTTCAATCAAATTGGATCTTAATTGTTGTTGGTATGGACTGAATTTGGATTGGGATTGCTTTATTTTGTATTGTGAATCAATCGAAATCATCAGATCATTAATTGGATCTGATTGGAGTTTTCTGTGGTGATTTGTGTGTGTTTTTCGTGAAGAAGGGGGTTTTCAGATTCATCTTGCGACACTAGTGTTCATCTTACAACATTAGGTGTTGTTTGCGACACTATCATTTTACTGCTGTTGTTCAATTTCTGTGGCTGGTCTACGACATTGCTTGAACGAAAGTTCATTTGGGTGATTAGTCTTGCGAAACTAGGCGCTTGATTCTTGCCTAACATTATACCTGACATTGTTCTCGACATTGTCATCGACATTATACTCGACATTGCCTGATTGTTTGTTACTCGACATTACACCCGACATTACCCCTGAACGAAAGTTCAAAGTGTTCCTGGGACAATATTTGCATAACTACGTGCGACATTGCTTTACGACACCAACCTGTCTGCGACATTATTTTGCGACACTGTCAAGTTTGCGACACTAGCAATATCTGCGACACTATCTGCGAAACTGTGACCAAAATCTGAAATTTAAATCTTAACAATGTCAACTTCACTTACCCTTGCTGATCTGGAAAACGTTGCAACAATTAGTCCACCAAAACTGATAAACGATGATAACTTTGATGATTGGAAGAAAAGACTGAAGGATTTTTACTTGATTCGATTATTTTGGGTCCGCATATACCAATTAGAGTCATATGAGATGCTACAATTCGAAACACCGACCCAAGTTCATACACCGATAGAGATAAAAGGTTGATGGATCGTGATAACAGAGCCTTTAATGTTCTGAATTTGTGTTTAACTAGGGAAAGTCGCAGAAAATTCGCTGAACACACAGATGCAAAATCCTTGTATGATGCTTTGTGTAGATTTCATGATGAATGTGAAAAACGGGAGACGAACAAACAAGTGTTTGCTAAAAAGGTTTTTAATGCTTTTGTCAATAATAAAAGGGAGAAACTGTCGGATTTGATCAATCGCTTTCTGAATGTGACTGAAACTCTGAAGAAATAGGATCCCTATCATACCAACTCTGATCAGATTTATCGACTTCTGGATTCTCTTCCAATTGAGTGGAGCAACTATGTTAAAGTTCTAAAGAAAGAAAGGAGTTTCTCGGACTACAAACTCATGGATATAGTTGACAAGTTGAAAAGCTATGAGCTAGAAATGAAAAGGAAAGAATTCTTCCAAGAAGTACTACCACAACAAACCAACACTTTAAACGTTGAACTAATCTCATATGTGTCAAGCGTACTCAATTAAAAAATCGAACTGAATGAAAAGTTCAATGTGATAACATCTGATTCAGAGAAAATTGTTGAAACCTCGGAGAATATAAGAGAAAATTGTGGCGACTCGACAATTGATATTGAAGGAGGAGTTGATTGTGAGATATCTAATGCAGATAAAATTGAACAAGATGCGGAAGAACAGAATAAAGATGAAAAGAAAGAATTGGATGAAGTCAGGGAAGAGAAACATAAAGGAAACACAAGAGTGTGCAACTGTGAGAAGGCGTTAGCAGTCGAAAGGATCATCATGGATCTACCCTACGAGACCGTTTAGGATTTGTGTTCCCCTGAGTGTAAACAACGATTATTTTGTGTTTATAAAGCAAACAGGCTAATCCTGCAAAACCAAAGTGAGATCATGGCAATGAATGATGAACTAAAAAAAATGAAGTCTGTTATTCTGTAAAACTTAATGAAGCCTTGGCTGAAGTTGAATTGCTGAAGAGAAATCTCTATGAGAGGAATGTAGAGATAAATCTTTTGAATGAAAGGCTTTTGTTAGCTCAATATGAATCCACGAAACTGCAAAGCAAACTTGATAAGTGGACCGTATCCCAAATGAAAGTAAATGAGCTTCTGGTCAACCAAAGGGGGGCTCGGATAAAAGATGGGGTCAGATACAAACCTGATGTTCAAACAGTTTTTCCGCCACCATCGACTTTGTGTTACTCTCCTTTACCCAAACCACACCCAAAGAATGATTTGTTTGAACAAAATATTAGAGTAGAGGGAGTCAGTACTTCAGAGGTGAAGGATGATACGAATCTTCAGTCGATACTGGATATAACAAAACACCTGATGATAATCAAGACGATGAATGTCATGCTTCCGCTACGCCGAAATCCATACCCACTACCTTCACCAACCTGCATGAGAAGTTCAAAACTGGTGATATTCCGATCTTTGAGCCGATCAAAAGGGAAAGAGAATATGCTGAAAGTTCATCCACATCACATCAATTAAGTCAGGACAGTCAGGATTCACAGGGAACAGGAACTATGTCTAAAAAATTTACAAGTTCAGAAGATGAACCAGAGCAAAAGAGAGACAGGGTTGACTCCAAGACCAAGACATCATCTAAAGCAGTCAAAGTTCAAAAGTTTTCAAAATCTGAACCAACAAGAAGAAATCCGGTTCCATTTCCTAATCATTCTTTCAAATAACAAAAAGGGAAATATCCAGCTCAGTCTTTCATTCCTCAAAATCCTAAAAGAACCGAGAAAAGGCACAACAATCGTCAACAACCCAAGTCAAAGTCTTTAAAGTCTTATCATGATAAATCAACTGCTCACTCAAGAGCATCAACATGCAAATCCAAGGAATTGTATGTCTTTTACAGCGATTCAGACTCTCACATGTCTAGTTGTGATGAAGAAATCTGTATGGATCATGTGCCCACCTTCAAGATCAAAAGGATTGGTTTAAAATCACACTGTTTCAGATGTGGTAAAACATATCATATGGTAAAACAATGTCCTGATCTTGGTCGAAGCAGCATAAATAATAAATCTTTTGGAAATAGAATTAAACAGTTTGTAAATAATCATTTTTGCACTAATTCCTTCTTTCAGAAGCCCAAGTTTGTCAATACTTGGGTTCCTGTCTCTAACTGGTTTTCTTTTGTATGTTTCAGTTCATTCGGGAAGGCCTACCAATCTTTCTTTGGCTGATCGGTTGCTGATGTTCTGTACTTTTGTTTTTTGCTCTCTTTTTTAAAATAAAAAAGGGGGGAGAAATGTGAAACAAAAATCGGTTTTTCTTACTTATATTTTCTAAAAATGTCGGCCATTCTTTTGTGTTTGATCTCAAATGTTCTTAAATTTGTGAAAAAATTTCAGTTTGAAAAACTGAAAGTTTTGGGGGAGTAAGTACTACAAATTTTATAATTGTGCTTCATGTCATGTAAAATACTGTTTGTTTCTTGCAAGATTCAGATATGGGTTGATGGCGTCAGAAGGAGGGAGGAGATTTGTATACTGATGTGTCAGTAGGCTCAGCTTGAATACAATTAGACAGCAACTCTGTGGTCAAACTAAATCCACGAAGAACTCGGTGATGAGGAGCATTTTCACAGACATTTGGCCTGCACAAAGTAATATTAAGTTTTGACAAAAATGGGCTGAGATTATTTGTTTCGCGCTTGATTTTTCCCAAATAACCCTTAGCCGCAGCCCTGAATGACGCTTCTCGTTAGCTCTTCAGAATTTTTTGTTCTCGTGTTAATCTCCTCTGCTATGCGAAAGCATTGACCTGGAGTGATGATCTTCTCTGTTATCTATCTAATAAATCAAACTTTTAGGGGGCAATTTTTAGAGGGAAATTTTTTTAATTTATAATCGGAAGTTTTAGAGGGAAAATATTAAGTTTCATGCAATGAGTTGATGGAGCTCCTTAAATATTAAATATTTACAAATTACAAATTTTTAAACATAATAATTCTAATTTCTTTATAAATATTATTATTTAACCCGTGTGTAACACACGGGTGTTAAACCTAGTATGTAAATATAGACCTGAAGCTCTCATCAGCACGTACAGATAATCATCTCCTCTGTTATACGTCAGTATAGACCTGGAGCGTTGATCATCTGTAAACCCATATAAAGCGAAGTTCAAAATGTTTATACATAATGCTCATTGTTTGATGTGTCATTCATTAAACCTAAACTCCATTTCACCTCCAAAATACATTCACCTTGATCACTTGATCTGGGTCTATGTCCCTTTAAAATTACAAAATCTTGCTGAAACATCTAAACTCAATATGCTCTGAGGTCAAAACAAGTTACTTTGCTGAATGTCTGTGGAAACCAAGTTGCCAGAGTTTCTTCAAACTGAACCAAAACATAATAATATCATCACAGGTTGTGTGTCGAAAGGAAAAAGGCATGAGTTTAAATGGACAAACATACTGACAATCTTTCCAAATCTTTGTTCCTCCGAATGATTGCCCGAAACTCGTTTTCTGATCACCTCGTGATTCATTCTGTTTTACTGATTTGATTCCTTTTAAAAGTTCGTAGTTCAAATGGGTCTTTGTCTTGAATCTATCTCATTAGTTTGGCTTGACACTATTTCAAAGTATTTGTAATTTAATTAGATTTAAATTTTATTATTTTTTTCAAAAATTAAGTTTTCTAAATTTTGGATCTGTGCGACACTATAGTGTCGGGTATGCGACACTATCGTTATTTGCGACACTAAAGTGTCGGGTTTGCGAAATTACGTCGTGCTTTATGTTCATCTATGTGGGTCGTTTGGGTCATAATTCCCTTTTTCATAAAATCAGACTTTATAGCCGACACTAAACCCTAACACATACTAAACCTCAATCCTTGATCTTAGAGTGTTTTTGCTTTATTTCAATTGGTAAGTTTTGTTCATTAACATGTTTCGAACCTTCGTCTGTAATGTATTTTGAATTTGGTGTTGATCTGATATGGTTTTAATCCTCTTGACTGTTGGTTTTTTTCGCGTTTTGCGACACTACCTGTTCTTTTTGCAACACTGAACGAAAGTTCAAACTATGCTTGCGACACTACCAATGTTATGCTGGCCATGCATTGCTGGTAGTGTCGGAGGCCTGAGGTGCTGCGACATTGTAGTGTCGTTGCACATGCTATGCTATTGCGAAACAGCAGTGTCGATGAATATGCGACACTGTTGTGTCGCACTTCTGCGACACTACTATGTCGCATGTCTGCGACACTATAATTCTTATTCTTATTTAATATTCTTATTATTATTTTGTTTTATTTTATTTTCTTTATTATTATGTTTTACTTTATTTTCTTTACTAATCAACTTTCGGTTTACGTTTCAGGTTTGTTATAAGGATCTGAAGCCTCCTCCACCGATGAGGTTCGACAAGCGGTCGAACGTGGTCGCTTATCTAAACGATAAGGACCCGAAGTCTGTAGGATTAGAGACGCGATATCATGGATGAAGGCGTCTCCAATATTTTATGCGGTCACAAAGGATCCGGTGATGGATCAGCAGCATATCCGTGACTTCTGGGAGATGGCCACATCAACCATTGAAGTTCATAGCTCATGTGATTATCATATGTCTAGATCATCGGAAAGGAGGAACTGACGGGCTGAACTTCGAATGGGTGAGGGCGATGCTGAACTTGTGTAGAGGAGATAAGGCGAATATCCCGCAGATGATATTCAGATATATGATTGAGAACATCTCCTCTGCCAAGAAGGCTAAATGGTTGTTATACCCTCGGTTCATACAGATTTTCATCGACCATCTGAAGCCTGATTTTCAGAAACTTGGAGACGTGTTGGTACTAACGCTAATGAACATAAGGATTTTTGCTGATTGCTCCGCACCTAGACACAACACTTCGGGAAAGATAACTTATCTTTTCCGAAGTATGTATATTGATGAAAGGTGGGAGTATATCGAGAAGTTGAAAGCGTCTGAAGAGAAACGGTTCGGAGAATTGAGGGAGAAAATCAAGGAGGATATACGTAAGCGGAAGAAGTATGTGGGGCCGAAGCCGGTATCGTTCGAGGAGGAGATTGATGAGATCGAAGCAGAAATTTTCAAATCAAAGGGAAAGAAGAAAAGGAAGACTGTCGCTAGATCTCCATCTCGAACAGAGTCTGATACTGATGTCAGGCGGAAAAAGGCGAAGGGAAAGCAGCCAGCAGCATCTGTAACTGTGCCTGGAACATTTAGAAAGAAAACTGAAAAGAAGGATGCTGCTGGGCTGGACGAGGACGTCATTCGTGGATTGAATACGTCGCTCGCTAATGAGTTAAGCATCGTGAAAACTAAACTGATAAATGTTGAAGAAAGGGAGAGGCACAGAGAATCGGAGATGGAAGATTTGCGAAAAATTGTGTTGGACCATCATGTGACACCCGGCAAATTCGCGTCAATATTCGTACTAGCTTAAAACGTTCTTATTATTTGTGATGCGTCATTTGACTTAATTATAATAATTAAAGTATTATTAAAGTTAGTTAAGCCCATTTTTGTGCATTGTTTTGCATTTCGTGATTTTTGAAATTGCTTAATCGTGTAGCAGTTAAATACCCGGTAATGATCGTTGGTGACTGCCTGATAAATTTTAAATGTCCAGTGATCGATATAATGCTCGAGATAGCATCAAATAATATATTTTATGTGTGTATAAGTGAAAACGTAATAAAAACTAAAAGCTTTTGATTTTATATGATGTTTTTCCGGTTAACGTGTGTGTTTCGGTTTTTGCCCGGTTTCACTACCAGTACACTACACGGAATACAGTAAAATAATTATTAATATATTTTTACTATTTTAAGAGTAAAATAATAATATTGGAAGTATTATGACATATATGGGGTTAAAAGTTGACAAGACTTGAAAATTACAAAACAATTCATTACACAAAACAATTCATTACTAATAATTCTCTTTGTATTGATGATCAAAGCATAAAAGTTGTACAATTGTGCAGGAGAATGTAAGAACACACACAACTCTCTCTCTAGCGTGTAAATCTGTGATCTAGACTCTCTCTCTAACATTCTCTCACAACATGCTTTATGCATCAACACATTAGGGAAAATACAAAATTAACCCTAAACTATACAAAATGTATAAACAAAGTACAAAGTAAATCTTTAACTAGAAACGAGCCCTAACAGTACTCCCCCTAAGATTTATCTTTGGACTTCAAAAATCTTCAGCAGTTTTCAACTTTGGCTTTTCAGCATCAATCTCTCACCAATCTTCTGGTTCGTCTTTAACATCCAGCTACGGCTTTCCTTTGTATTCTTCTTGTTCTTTCAAAGCCTCCTCAATACATGACTTGAACTTCTCAGCAATCATGGCTTGTCTTGGCTTTGATTCATTTGTCATAATATCACAGTCCTTCATGCGTCTGAGAGTGTCTAAAGAAATACCTGCAAAATCAATCTTAGCATAAAACTCGTACGGTTTCTTCCTTCCTTTGACTTTAACCTCCAAGGTACCCTTTGACGTCACTCTCATGTAGTCGATCTCAGGCATATCAATCTTCACAAGGTTAGCATTAAGTAATGCCTTCCTTAATCGGATTTTCTCAGTAGCAGCCCCAATCACCTCAATCATAATAACAAACAATCTTCTATCTTCTTCGGCAACAGGATCTTTCAACTTTTCCATCTTGATGTTTCGAAGATAGTCAATGTAAGATGGATGTAGTAGTTTGAGCTCAAACGTACTAAACAGAGTGATCATGTCTTGATCCCAATCATCCAAATTACGAACAAGTTTCAGCTCATAGGTCTCCTGATTGTAAAACACCTGCAAAATGGGCTTAGTTGCCTGCGAGCCATCTATTACCTTCAATCCCGGATCTGTGATTTTGTCAAAATATTCATCTGAAAATTCTGCCAAATACATATCTCGCAAAATCAACTTCTTTTCTTTCTTCTTCTTTGTATCCAAATACACTTTGTCTTCTTGCTGACCTCTAAACTCTAAATACTTTGGCATGCGGCTGATCCCGACATCCAGTAACATCGCACATTTATCACCACGCTCAGCTCGCGTGTGATTAATCAGTCTCAACTTGTGCAGCTCTTTCAGATCTTGCACTGGCAGCTTAAAGATACTAGAATAATAGTGATAAACATCACATAGCCCATTTACTCTCTTGATCAAGAATGCGTCAAAAATCTCATCATATTTCCATGCGATAATCTTAACATCTTTGGACTTGGCCGGCACGATCATTGAATCAAGTAGTTCAGCAACAGACTGACCCTTACTCAGCAGTGATTTGACGATATCACCTGCTGTGGCAGACTTGTGCCATGATTCTCGTACTTCCATCGGAATGTTATACGATTTCATTTCACTAGGAAACATGTCTATAAGCTCCTTCCTCTTCTTATGTGCATCAATTGGCAATGCCATCACAGGTATCTCTTTAGGTTCAGCTCATAATATTGGGGATTGTTGTAATCCAAGAAAAACATCCGATTATGCATCTTTTCTGTCTTCATAAAACTTACCACAATCTTTTTCAATGATTCACGTTTCAACCTCTTCAGAGTTTTGTATGGATAGTTCCTTGAACTAAGCCATTGACGCATGTTTGTAGCTGACATATCTTCCGGATTTTGATGATAAAGTTCTTCCGGAGGAAGGTCATCAATGTTTAAGCTTTCTTGCATAGGCGTCCATTCTCCCATTTCTACCACAAACTCTTTCTCATCAGCCGTCACCTTTTCTTGAGCATTCATACACTTCTCATATTCCTCATTTATTTGACTGACTGTAAGTCCATTCAAATAAACTGGATTATACTTCATCTTCTCTAAATATGCAAATCGTTCAGGAAGATCAATAGGTATCTCATCGTTAGGATTAGCCTCTGGTTCAGAATCAGTAAAGTCAATATCATCTAAATCATCAAGTGCCTCAATTGTATGCGCAATATCAGTTTGAATCGGCTCAAACTGAACTGTTTCAACTATAGAACTTTCCTTCTCAATCTCAACTACTTTAACCATCTCAGGCACTTCAGCTGCCATTACAGACTCAGATTGAACCGGCTCAATCTGAACTGTTTCTTCAGTTCTAGCTTTCTTCGCACACACCTCTTCTCCCATAATCTCAGGCACAACATCCAGTTTGCGTTTTCCCTCAGCTTTGTCAAGATTGACAGGATCAGCAGCTTCATCGGGAATAGGGACAGATTCTACAATTGGTTCTGTCACAGTCTTAGATTGTTGTGATCTAGTTTGATAGACTGTGACGTCCCTAGGAGTCTCAGACACTCCAACGTCTTCATCAACAATAAAATCTTTGTCTGATTCTGATCTGACTGGCTCCTCTTCTTTTATCCATTTTTCCAACACTTCCTTCTCAGCAAGTAAAGTGTTGCATTCTGCTTGCGATTCTTCAAAATCAGCCTTTAACTTCTCATAATCACCTTTCAGCTTTTCATAATCCTTATCTAATGCTTTAAAAGTTTCTAAATTCTTCTGATGAGTAGCCCAAAACTCTTCTAATCTCTTCTTATTCCTTTCATTAGATGCTTTCAACTACGCATTTGCATCTAAGAGTTTGGCTACCATCCTTTCCCAGTGAAACACTTTATCTTCTTCTTCATTTAGATTAACACTTGAACCAACTTTAGGTGAAGACTCCTTTAGTTGTTCAACATGTTCAGCTGCTTTGGAAGATGTGGCAACTTCTACTTGATTAGAAACAATCATGCAATCATCAGTATCATTAACTGTCTGTGCCACAGTCTCCACTTCAGCTACAGCTTCTTCAGCGATTTGGACAATATCTATCATTTCAGGTACACTGACATCTTCAAATACACTTTGTTCCTCCACAACAATAGGATCAATTACAGTTTTTGATCTTCGTGATCTGACATACTGCACTGTGATATCCCTACGAGCATCAATACTAACCTCTTCTACTGCTTTTTCAACCTCAACAGGCTCATTTACTTCAACATTTTCTGTCTCCATCTCAATCGGTTCATCAACCTCAACATTCTCTGCCTCCTCAGGAACTGATTCAGCACTTTCATCTTCAATAACATCCTCATTTCCACCATCACCATCATCATCATTACTCTCCTCATCACTCTCATCAGATTCATCATCCTCTTCTTCATTCTCATTCTCATCATTTTCTTCATCTTCTGGATGACGAGCAAAGTACTCATCATCATCTAATAGATTATCCGGCATCTCATCAACTAGATCTGATGGATTAACAACCTCACCATGTGATATATGATGATATACCACTTCGATATCTTCATCATTGTTTGCTATATCTCTCATATAGTCAAACATTTCAACACTCTCAACACCTCCAATACTCATCTTTCTATATGATAGATCATACATATCTTCAATGTAAAGTATCCCTCCTTCAAAACCTTCTTCTCGAATGATTGGATAAGCAACATTGATCATAAGTTGCAAGAATCTCGGATACATGAGAAACTTGAACCTCTTCCCTTTCACAAGATTGAAAACAAAACCTTTCATTATCCACTTCGACATATTGAAAGGCTTGTTCTCAGCAACAGCAATAATGGGGGATGCAATGTCAGAAGGGAAGTTATCAAATCCAGCACTTCTTCTGGACATGCATTGTTGTATCACATAACATAGCAACTTCCATTTCTTCCCCAATCGAGCTCTAACAAACTGCTGTTTTGGAATATGGGAGGATGACCCATATTAATAAAACAGGCCTGGCACTCAGCAGTTGTCAGCTCATCAGTGGCACCAATCTCATCATCATCTATCCTTAAAACAATTCTGATAGATTCTTCAGACACTGTCAATTGCAACTGTCTGGAAATGTTTCCTCTCACCATTGTCAGACCAGCTTCATCAGTCACAACCTCAGCTGTCCTCCAGAAACTCTTGATGAGTCTTGCATATATAACTAACTGGCTTTGCACACATTGCATAGACATATTTGGTTCTTCTGATAAATCTGATCATATCTCTATACCCTTCAGTTTCAGGTATAGAATCATCCAAACAAGCAACCAGATTATGTTTGGGCTCAAACTTAAGATTCTCCATCTGTTTTGACAAAGACAAGGCATATGAGTTAGATTTTTCATTCATAAATAACAAAATTTGCATAAGTATTTAAACATAAAGTTACAATGTAAAACAATCACATAATCATTTGATCACCTAAGTTAAACTATCAATCTGATTTTCATCATTTTGATTAACACAACTTTGGAAATTGATGATCATACAATATCTTACACTTAACAGTTTAAACACTCAAGAACACAAATCTGAAATTTGTATGATGAAATTGTTTAGCATGTTTTAGTTCAGTTTTGGTATTGATTTGTCACAAAATAACAGATGATTCTTCAATTTGATGTCAAAACTTAAGAACATTCAAAAGTTCATCAATGGCGGTTCGACAGTCACTTAAAATTTTCAGTTGATTTAGTTGATTTTAAGCAATTTGATGCAAATTAATGGATGAAAGTTGATGATCGACAGTAATTACACCTATTACAACACTCGATTTAAGTTTTAACACGCAAAATCAAAATTGTCGATTCAATGACCAGTTACTGTTCATCATCGTTTTTCGTTTTTACGATCAATTAGCAGGTTTATCAAGGTCGAATCATGTAAAATATACCTTATTCAATCAATATAACTTGTTACAGAACAATCGATTGAATATGATAATAGCGATTTGAGGTACAGGGGATTTTTGCTTGAAAATGTTGGTGAAAAATGATAAGTGTTGTGAAGAGGCGGGTATTTATATGATTGAAAATTAGGTCAACTTAATGGGACGGGTCAACAATTTGGGACGGGTAAACATTTAAGCCCAAAAAGCTTGGACGGGTCATGCACTGTTGAGCCGCGTCAGGTACTGTTGGGACGGGTCACAGTCATGGGACGGGTCACAACATTGGGACGGGTCAACATAAAACATGTAAAACACTTGGACGGTTCAGTCACTGTAGAGACGGGTAAAGCACTGTTGAGATGGGTCAGAGTTAGGAACAACTACACCTATTTTGGTTTTACCCATCACCCGGCTGCATAGTAGTCTTCTTTGTTGGGGTTATTTGAAGATGTCACTTTCCAAATATAAGCGAGTGAAGATATCGAGCATCATCACGAGCAAGCACGGGTGAAGACGTTCATAATTTGTATTTGTCTTAGAATATTTGTGTAATCGTTTCGTGCTTAAATGCGCGTTTGTGCTTAACTGCACGTGGTTAGGTTACATTGTAAGGTGAATGGTATAGACTATAAATACCATCACCTAGGTCATTTGTTAAAGGAGTTGCCTACATTTCATTCCATATCCCTTGTAACCTCTCCATTGATCTAATACAATTCACCTATTCATATTATCATCAATCTTCATCATACTTTGCATTGATCTTCATGAACATTCAAGCATCAATACGTGATCAGTGAGTTTCCGCATCACTGATTGCAAACAACATCCCCAAACAATCTCAGATCTAGATCCAAGCTCGGTTCATCTAGAACTATCAATTGGTATCAGAGCTGTTGGGTGATCTTTGATTGTTGTTGTTATTGATGGAATTTTAGCTACCATTAGATTTGATTCATGTTTGTGTAAAGAACTGCAAAGTTTGAGATCAATTGGTGAAGATTTGATTGAGTTTTTGAAGAAATTGTTCATGTTCGTCATTCCACTGCTCAAAAGAGTCGCACCTGGTTGCTGTTAACGTATTTTCAGATACCTTAAAGGGAAACCGAATCTTGGGTTATGGTATCCTTATGAAGGCAATTTTGAATTATATAGTTATTCTGATAGTGACTTTGGTGGTTGTGCTCTTGACAGGAAATCGACTACTGGTGGATGTCAATTTCTGGGTCCTAGACTTGTTTCTTGGCAATGCAAGAAGCAGACCAACGTTTCTGTATCCACAGCTGAAGCAGAGTATATCGCTGCATCTGCAGGATGTTCTCAAGTTTTGTGGCTACAAAACCAATTGCTTGACTACGGGTTTAACTTTCTCAAAACTCCTATTTACATAGACAATACTGCGGCTATGTTCATTACTGCTAATCCTGTTCAACACTCAAAAACCAAACATATCGAAATTCGATATCACTTTTTAAGAGACAACTCTGAAAAAGGTTTAATAATTTTGATTAAAGTTCATACCGACAAACAACTGGCAGATCTTTTCACAAAATCTTTTTTGTCAGGCCGATTTGAATTCTTAATTCAATCCATAGGATTAATCAATCATGATTGATTCTATTTTTCATAAAAAAAAAACAAAACAAAAATCAAAAATATAAAAGTCAAAAATATAATAAGTTGATGTCAAGTATTGATTCCTTTGTCTTTTATTTTATGTTTTGCATTGTGTGTGTGCATGAAAAAGAAAAGCAAAAACAAAAATATAAAAGAAAAAACAAAAAGAAAATATCATGTCATAAGAATCTATATTGCAAAAAGTGAGAAATGATAGTTACACTAGACATTATTTGTTACATCATTTTTAATAAAGACTGATGAATGTTAATTGATGTGCTAGACAGCTCAGGCAATTAGACTGAAAAAGTAAGTTGATTGTTGACAAACATAAACTTAATGATCTTTGTGTTAAGTTCCATTGTTATACATGTCTAGATATATATCTTTTGATACATTGCTTGTGATGATAGTTGTACATGACCGGGTAACGATGTAGTCTATTCAGTGTGATGAACCGCATCGTGAGCTTCTTTGTTGTGGTACCCACAGACCTGAAGTCTCACACGAAGTCTCTTTTGAGCTTCAAGGTGCAGCAAAAGATTCCCAAAGATGGAACAAAAAGAGTCCCAAATGTGGACCATCACCAAACAAAAATTCCAAAAAAGAATTCAGAAGATTCCCAAGGGGAACGATAGGAAAGAAAAATTCCAAAATGGAATTAAAAAGAAGTCCCAAAGTGGACCAAATCCGAATAGAACCCAGATTCCAGACTGTGTATGACTGTAAGTGACCAGGTTTTTGTGCAATAAGCATTCAGGTAGTGATTGATTAGGAAATATGTTGACATATGTATACATGTGGGTCACATAAGTCATTTTAATCGAACCTTAAATATCATCATGATACTGAAAAAGTAAGTGTGTCAACTCGAGCTAATTGGTATGTTTTCATATCATCACTCAATCAAACATAAGTCAAATGTCTATTCAAAACTTGCAAAACATGTTCAGATAATGTGTGGTATGATCTCACTGTGATATTTTGATTCATTGCATTGCATATGTCTTTAATTTAATGTGTGTGCTTTGTGTGTGCAGGCATATGGAATCTTTATTGACACATCGACATCCTTGTTAAACTTAAAAATTTCAAGAAATTTCAAGTTTAGGGGGAGAATAATTGAAGAAAAATATCTACAAAAATCCAAAAATATTTTTTAATAAGTATGTTTTGAATGAACAAGATTATGTGGTATGAAAAGCAAAGGTTTTGGATGTGTTAAAAACAAACCCAAGGTCTTGTGAATTGTTTTTAAGAAATTGCTTCGGGATATAGAAAATTTGGTTGTGCAAAAACAATTGTTTTTGAAAAACAAAGAAAAAGAAAAATGAATTTTAATTGAAATTAATGTTTATTGACTTGTCTTATGTTATTGATAATTAATGTGACAAATTCTGTTAAGGATATCTTGTCTAATTAATAAGTCGAGAATGTTTGCAGGTGCAATAAATGCAGTTGAAAAAGTCAACAGACGAGAAAGTGAAGAAAATTGCACAAGTGTTGAAGCCGGGCAAAGAATATCATAACACTATTTTGCCGGGTAATGAACACACTGTTCAGCCGGGTAAAGTTGTGAGTCTGATATGAGCCGGGTGATTGAGAAAAAGAAGTGAAGCCGCGTGAAGATATTATGACTACTGTACAGCCGGGCAATGATCATGTCAAATATAGCCGGGTGAAGGTCATTAATATCTGTCGGGTGACAAGTTATCTTACTACACAGCCGGGTGAAGAAATGTTGTCACTATACAGCCGGGTAAAAGAGAAGTTATCTTGCCGTGTAAGTGCATAACACTGTGATGCCGGGTGATGAAGTAAAGTACTATGTTGCCGGTTGATGAAGAAAAAGTATGCCGGTTGATGAAGAAAGCATGCCGGGTGATATAGAAGACAACTATGTTGCCGTGTGAAGAAGAAAGCATGCCGGGTGAAAGAAAAGCAACTGTGTTGCCGTGTGAAGAAGAAAGCATGCCGGGTGAAATAGAAAAAAACAACTGTGTTGCCGGGTGATGAAGAAAGGATGCCGGGTGATGTTTTGAAGACTACTATACTGCCGGGTGATGAATAAAACCAATCAGGTGTAGTTGTTCCTAACCTTTACCCGTCACTACAGTGACTTACCCGTTTCTACAGTGTTTGACCCGTCAAGTGTTTTTCACATGTTATATGTTGACCCGTCATATGTTGTGACTTGTTTCAAGTACTTGACCCGTCCCAACAGTACATGACCCGTCTCAACAGTGCTTGACCCGTCAAGGCTTATTGGGCTTTTATGCTTGCCCGTCCCAAAGTGTTGACCCGGCACTTCAAAGTTTGACCTAATTTTTAACCATATAAAAACCCGCCTCTTCACAAACACTTATCATTTTTCACTCACAATTTCAAGCAAATTCTCTGTACTTAAATCGTTGTTTATCATATTCAATCGTTTGTTTCTGTAACAAGTCTGATCGATTGAATAAGGTATTGTTTATGTGATTTGAACCTGATAAACCTGCAAATCGACCGATAAAATGAAAAACGATGATGAACAGTGCTTTTGATCACTGAATCGACACTTTGATTGTGTGTGTTAAAACCAAAATCGAATGTTGTTTTAAGTGTAAAATCTGTCGATCATTAACAATCAAACACTCATTTGCATAAAAAATCCTTAAAATCAACAGAATCAATGAAAATATTCATAACTGTCAACAGCCATTGATGAACTTTGAAAAATTCTTAAGTGTTAACTTCAAACTGACAAAATATGTGTTGAACATTAACAAATCATTGTTAAAACTAAGATTAACATGTTAAACAACTTCATCATACAAATGTCAAAGAGTAAATCTCTATTTTAGTACCTGAGTTTTGTATTTTTTTCTTCATTTTGGTACCAAAGTGAAAAAAGTCTCTTTTATTGGTCCGAACTTTGTATTTTTCTCTATTTTAGTACATAGTTGTGTATTTATTCTCTGTTTCAGTATATTTAACTAACGGAGTTAACTTTTTCTGTTAAATTTTTTTGAAAATACCAAAATACCCTTGGTACTCAAAATGAAATTATAAATTTATTTAAATATAAATAATTTATATTATTAACTCAACAGACTATATGCATTGACTAAAGTATGTGTTAACATATGATATATGATTTTGTAATTAGACTCATTAAATAAAAAAACACACCCAATTTCTACTGCCTCTGATCGTTAGTTTCCACTTCCAATTCCAATCCTCACCACCAATTTCGATAGCCCATCTACATCACTAATTCTAATCGTCCATCTCCACCACCAATTTTGATCGTCTAAATACTCGGGTATCACCAACTCACTGTAAGGGTTACTTCTCAACTACCTTGCATCTCAACCACTTCTGATGCCACCACCATATCTCCACCTGAACCACCTGCTCACTAGTCATCTGTAGACTATTCGATCTCCTCCACTGCCATCAGAAACAACTACCACGCTTGTTTGAAGCACCATTGAGCCCAGCCAAATCATTTCAATCACCCAATTTGACTCATTGTTCCAAGTAATTGAAGCCCTAAGCCCTGAATGGAAGGCGGCGACGGTAAGGAAGTGATTAGGCGACAATACAAAGTTGTGGTGGTTAGGTTTAGAGGGATTGTTGGTGGATGGTGATGGTTGGTAAGGGATTAAGATGGAAGGCGGGGATGAAGGTACAAAGATGGTAGAGATGGTGATGGACGATGGTGGTTAAGCAATGGTGACTTTTGATGGTGGTGGTGGTGGTGATGGTGACGCTGATAGAGGGTGATGGTGGTCAGGCCAGACAAGAGGAAACGATGGGGCTAATGGAGGGTGATTGTGAGTCTTAAGAGGAATGATGCTTATAATATAATATTAAGTATAAGGGTATTTGGTCTTTTAAAAAAAATTAACAGATAAAATTAACTTTGTTAGTTAAATATACTAAAATAGAGAAGAAATGTAAAACTCTGTACTAAAATAGAGAAAAATATAAAGTTTAGGACACTAATAGAGATTTTTTCCACTTTGGTACTCAAATGGAGAAATATTACAAAACTCAGGTATCAAAATGGAGATTTACTCAATGTCAAATTTATGTCTTAAGTGTTAAACTGTTAAATTGAAAAATGTTGTATAATCATTAAATTCAAAGTTGCTTTGATCAAAATGATGAAAATCAGTTTGTTAGATAAATTTAGGAGTTAAAATGATTATGTGAATGTTTTACTTTTTAACTGTTGTTCAAACACTTATAAAAATTTGAAATTTATTAATGAAGAATCTAACACATTTGTCTTGTTTGTGTTTGTTTTTGTTTTAACAGATGGAGAATCTAAAGTTTGAACCTAAGCACAATCTGGTGGCATGTTTAGATGAGTCTATTCCTGAAACTGAAGGTTACAGAGATATGATCATATTCATCAAGAGGACAAAGTATGTGTATGCTATGTGTGCCAAGCCGGTCATATATGCAAGGTTGATTAAAAGCATTTGGAGAACAGCTGAGGTGATCAGAAATGATGATGGAATAGCTGTTGTTGGAGGAAACATTACAAGAGACTTAGTGTTAACTGTCTCTGAAGAAGCCATCAGAACAGCATTAAGGATAGATGATGATGAGATAGGAGCGAATGATGAGTTGACTATGGCTGAATGTCAAGCGTGCTTTGTTAATATGGGACATCCTCCTGCATTTCCAAAGTCACAATTCTATAGGGCAAGGTTGGGGAAGAAATGGAAGCTGTTGTGTTATGTTGTTCAGCAATGCATGTCAAGGAGAAGTGCTGGTTTCAACAACTTTCCTTCTGACATTGCATCCCCAATAGTTGCCATTGCTGAAAACAAACCATTCAACATGTCAAAGTGGATTATGAATGGGTTTGTGTTTAATCTGGTAAAGGGCAAAAGATTCAAGTTTCTCATGTACCCGAGATTCTTGCAGTTGATGATAAATGTTGCCTATCCCATTATCAGAGAAGAAGGTGTTGTTGGAGGGATACTTTACACTGAGGACATGAACGATCTATCTTACAGGAAGATGAGTATCGGGAATGTGCCAAGTGTTGATCTATTTGACTATATGAGAGATATAGCAAATAATGAAGAAGATGTTGAGGTTGTATATCATCATATTTCACACGGTGAGATAGTCAATCCACAGGACCTTGTTGATGAGGTGCCTGATAATTTATTGGATGATGATGAGTATGACGCTCGTCATGCAGAAGATGAAGAGGATGGATCTGAAGATGATGAAAATGATGATAGTGATAGTGATGGTGAAGAAAGTGATGATAATGAAGATGACAATGGTGATAATGATGGTAATGATGGTGCTGAATCTGTTTCAGAGGAGGCCGAAAATATTGAGATTGCTGAACCACTAGATTTGGAGACAGAAAATGTTGAAGTTATTGAACCTGTCTTGCTTGAAGAACCTGTTGAGGCTGCTTGTGTTGAAAGAGAAGTGGTAGTTGAAGTTGCAAAGCCAATCACAAAACAGTATGTTAGATCTCGAAGATCTAAATCTGTTGTTGAGAAAGTGTTAAGTGAGCCTGAATAGATAGATGTTGTTCAGATAGCTCAGGAAGTAATGGCCGAGGTTGAGACTATTGCACAGATAGTTGATGAAGCTGATGCTGGCATTACTGATCCTGTTCCTGTTGATATACCCACCACATCATCCCCTGTTGCTGAAAACATTGAACAAGTTTTGGAGTCTTCGCCAAAAATTGTTTCAAGTGTTGATAAGAATGAAGATAAGAAGAAAATAGTTGAGTTAGAAGAGATGGTGGCAAAGTTGTTAGATGCGAATGAACAGTTAAAGGCTTCAAATGATAGAAAGAAGAAAAGGCTTGAAGAATTTTGGGCTACTCACAATCAGAATCTTGAAACTTTCAAAGCCTTGGACACTGATCATGTTAAGTGGAAGATTGAACATGACGAGTTAAAAGTTGCGTATGATAAGTTGAAGGAAAAACATGAAAATTTGAAGTATGATCACAAAGAGTTGAAGGCTGAATGCAATACTCTTGAGGCTGAAAAAGAAATGTTGGAGAAATGGCTAGAAGAAACTCGATCAAAGAAATCCGGGTCCTCATCTGATAAAGATTTTTCAGACGAAGTTATGGAAGTGTCTGAACCTTCTCAAGCAGCAAAAGTCTATTATACTCGAGCACGTGGTACAACTAATGTGGGTATAAGGGTGGAATCTCCATATGTTATTCCCGATGAAGCTGTTGCTGATTCTGTCATTTCTGACAAGGCTGAGGGAAAAAGGAAGTTAGATGCAGTACCGGAAATTACTGGTGATGAAGGTAGTTCGAAAAAGGCAAGGATTGAAGAAAGTCAGATTGAGCCGATTCAATCTATGACTGAAACTGAAGTGGCTGAGATAGCTAAGGTTGTTGATGAGACTGTGACTGATGCTGGAATTGATAAATCAGTTCAGATTGAGCCGATTCAATCTGAAGCTGTTGTAGTTGAAACTGTTGAAGTGATGGAGAATGTACCTGAAACTGTACCAGAAGACGCAAGTCAGTTTGAGCCGGTTCAAACTGACAATGCACCAATGATTGAGGCATTAGATGACTTAGATGATATTGATTTTACTGAGTCTGAACCAGAAGCTGAGCCAGAAACTAATCCTGATCACGAGATTCCAGAAGACTTACCTGAAAGATTTGCTTACCTTGAGAAGATGAAGTACAATGCAGTTTATCTGAATGGGCTGACTGTGAGTCAAATCAACGAAGAATATGAAAAGTGTTTGATAGCTCAAGATAAAGCTGCTGCTGATGAAAAAGAGTTTATTGTTGAAATGGGTGAGTGGACACCATTGCAAGAGAGTTTGAACATTGAAGATTTACCTCCAACTGAGCTGTATCACCAAAATCCTGAAGAGATGTCTAGCAGAAATATGCGTGACTGGTTGAGCTCAAGGAATTATCCTTATAAGACTTTGAAGAGGTTGAAACAAGAGTCGCTGAGGAAAATTGTTGTTAGTTTCATGAAGACGGAGAAAATGTACAATCGTATGTTTTACTTGGACTACAACAACCCTCAATACTACGAGCTGACCAAAAGATACAAAGTTCTGGAACCAAAGGAGATACCGGTGATGGCGTTACCAGAAAATGCTCACAAGAAGAGACATGAGTTGATGGACATGTTTCCAAGTGAAGCCAAGTCATATAATATACCTATGGATGTACGTGAATCATGGCACAAATCAGCCACAGCAGGTGATGTTGTGAGATCACTGCTGAGCAAGGGTCAGTCAATTGCTGAACTTCTTGATTCAATGATCGTACCAGAAAAATCCAAGAAGGTAAAAATTATTGCGTGGAAATATGACGAAGTATTTGATGCTTTCATGATTAAAAGAGTTAATGGTTTATGTGATGTATACCATTACTACTCTAGCATCTTTAAGTTAGAAGTTCAAGACTTGAAAGAATTGCACAAGCTTAGACTGATAAATCACACGCATGCTGAGCGTGGTGATAAGTGTGCAATGCTGTTTGATGCCGGGATAAGCCGATCACCGAAATATTTAGACTTCAGAGGTCAACAGGAGGACAGTGCGTATGTTCAAGAGAAGAAACAAAGAAAGAAAAAGAAGTTGGTGGTTAGTGAGGATATGTACCTAGAAGAATTTTCTGATGAGTATTTTGACAAGGTAACTAATCCGGGGTTGAAAGTGATTGATGGTTCTCAAGCGACGAAGCCAATACTTAGAGTTTTCTACAATCAAGAAACTTTTGAGTTGAAACTTGTTCGAAATATGGATGATTGGGATAAAGACATGATCACTTTATTCAGTACTTTTGAGCTGAAACTGCTGCATCCATCCTACATTGATTTTCTGAGAAGTTACCGAATGGAAAGATGCAAAGATAAACTGGCTGAAGCTGATCGAAAACTGTTTGTGGTAATGATCGAGGTGATAGCCGCTGCATCAGAAAAGATTCGAGTAAGGAAGGCATTGCTCAACTCTAATCTTGTGAAGGTTGACATCCCAGAGATAGAGTTTATGAGAGTGTCTGCGAAGGGAACTTTGGAAGTGCAAGTCAAAGGGAAGGAAATGCCCTATGAATTTTATGCTAACATTGATTTTGCAGGTTTAAACCTTGATTCTCTGAGACGTATGAATGCCTGCCCAATCCTTACAAACGAATCCAAACCACGACAAGCAAAGATAGCAGAAAAGTTCAAGTCGTGCATAGAAGAAGCATTGAAAGAACAAGAAGAATACAAAGGAAGAGAACTACTGGATGTCAAAGAAGAACCAGAAGATTGGTAAGAGAGATTGAAGCTGAACAAAATGAAAACTGTTTGAAGATTTTGCTGAAGATTCAAAGATAAATCTTAGGGGGAGTACTGTTAGGGCTATTTCCTAGTTAAGATTTACTTTGTATTTGTTTATACATTTTATGTATAGTTTAGGGTCTATTTTGTTATTTTCCTTAAACTTGTAATTGTTGCTTAAAAGCATGTAGTGAGAGAGTGTGAGGAGAGAGGCTAGATCACTATTCACGTTAGAGAGAGAACTAAGTGTGTGTGATTTATTTTCTCCTGCACTTGTACTACAAATCTACTTTGATCATCAATATACAAAAGAGAGTTATTAGTATGAATTGTGTTTATGATTGAACTGTGTTTGTGTATGATTTATTCTGATCTTTGAGTGATATTAACGATCCAATTGAACCTATCAAATAGTGACTTCATTACCCGGCTAAATAGTGTCTTCTGATATCTTCACCCGGCGACAACACTTTGGAGGATGTGGCAACTTCTACTGGATCAGAAACAATCATGCAATCATCAGTATCATCAACTGTCTGTCCCACAGTCTCCACTTCAGCTACAACTTCTTGTGCAATTTGAACTACATTAATTTGTTTAGGCACATACACTTCTTCAATAATATCCGGCTCCTCAACAATCATAGGTTCATCCACAGTTTTAGATCTTCGAGATCTGAAGTAATGAACTGTGATGTCCCTAGGAGCATTAACACTAACATCTTCAACTACTTTCACAATCTCAACAGGTTCATCAACCACAACTGGTTCTATAACCTCAACAGTTTCAGTCTCAACATCTTCAACATTCATTTCTTCATCTCCTTTTCCTGCTTCCTCGGACACTGAATCATCACTTTCATTTTCAATAACATTCTCATTTCCATCATCACCATCACTACTATCATCATATTCCTCATCTTCTCCTTTATCCTCATCATCATTTTCTTCACCATTCTCATCCTCATCTTCATCTTCTGGATGACGAGCAAAGTACTCATCATCGTCTAGCAAATTATCCGGCATCTCATCAACTAGATCCGATGGATTAACAATCTCACCATGTGATATATGATGATACACCACTTCAATATCCTCAACATTGTTTGCTATATCCCGCATATAGTCAAACATTTCAACACTTTCTAGACCTCCTATACTCATCTTTCTATATGATAGATCATTCATATCTTCTGTGTATAAAATTCCTCCTGCAAAACCTTCTTCTCGAATGATTGGATAAGCAACATTGATCATAAGTTGCAAGAATCTCGGATACATGAGAAACTTGAACCTCTTCCCTTTCACAAGATTGAAAACAAAACCTTTCATTAACCACTTCGACATGTTAAAAAGTTTGTTCTCAGCAATAGCAACAATAGGGGATGCGATGTCAGAAGGAAAGTTATCAAACCCAACACTTCTTCTGGACATGCATTGTTGTATCACATAACATAGCAACTTCCATTTCTTCCCCAGTCTAGCTCTAACAAACTGCTGTTTAGGGAATATGGGAGGATGACCCATATTAATGAAACATGCCTGGCACTCAGCAGTTGTTAATTCATCATTGGCTCCAATCTCATCATCATCTATCCTTAGAGTAGTTCTGAAAGATTCCTCAGACACAGTCAATTGCAACTGTCTGGTGATATTCCCTCTTATCACAGTCACACCAGCTTCATCAGTCACTACCTCAACCGTCCTCCAGAAACTCTTTATAAGTCTTGCATATATGATTGGCTTTGCACACATTGCATAGACATACTTGGTTCTTCTGATAAATCTGATCATATCTCTATAACCTTCAGTTTCAGGTATAGATTCATCCAAACAAGCAACCAGATTATGTTTGGGCTCAAACTTGAGGTTCTCCATCTGTTTTGACAAAGACAAGGCATATGAGTTAGACTTTTCATTCATAAATAACAAATTTGCATAAGAATTTAAACATAAAATCATAATGTAAAACAATTCACATAATCATTTAATCACCTAAGTTAATCTAACAAACTGATATTCATCATTTTGTTCAACAAACTTTTGAGAATCAAAGATCATACAATATTTTTACACTTAACAGTTTAAACACTTAAACTCAAATCTGAAATTTTGTAAAATGAACTTGAATAACATGTTTTAGTCTGATTTTAACATCGATTTGTCACTCAAAAACAGATAATTCATCAGTTTGATGTTAACACTTAAGAACATTCAAAGGTTCATCAATGGCGGTTCGACAGTCACTTGAAATTTTCAGATGATTCAGTTGATTTTAAGCAATTTGATGCAAATTAATGGATGAAAGTTGATGATCGACAGTAATTACACCTATTACAACACTCGATTCACTCAAAATAAAAAATGTCGATTCAATGACCAGTTACTGTTCATCGTCATTTTTCATTTTTACGATCAAACATCAGGTTTATCACGGTCGAATCATGTTAAGTATACCTTATTCAATCAATATAACTTGTTACAGATCAATCGATTGAATATGATAATGACGATTTGAGGTACATGGGATTTTTGCTTGAAAATGTTGGTGAAAAATGATAAGTGTTGTGAAGAGGCGGGTCAGCAACGAAATGAACATGGTCGTTTAGTACAAAACTATGTAGATTACATCGATGTAAATGGTCGTTTTGAACACTTAAAAACCCAAAAACGAAATGAACATGAGCACCAACATAACTTTCAGGTTTAAAACTATAATAGAGGTGAAAATAATATATAAAAATCTTGATACATGTTAGGGGTGGTAATAAGCTTTGATAAAAGGGTAAAATGGGCAAAACCGAGCACCCGGTAAGCCCTAAAACTACAAATTTGCACCAAACATTATGAAACTTAATTTTTATTATCTCCAGGCCTTTATGAGTATATTTTAGCCATAGAAAATAAGTTTCATGATTTATTGCTTTAAAATGTATTTTCTACAAATTTATTAGTGAAAATAATCACTAAAATGTACATTTTCATAAATAAATTCTAATAATTAATCAAAAAGGTTAAAAATCACAAAGTTGGTATTTTACAGTATCATATAACTACTAAAACATATTTTTGTCATAAAAGTGGGAAACCATATATTTTACCTTGCGGTTACGGTTAAAACGTGTTTTTTTAACGGTTTTGTGTAAAACTTGAGGTTTTTGTACTTAAAACCTAAAAACTTATTATTTACAGATTATATACACTAATGTGAGCCCATGATACTGATTTTTGAAGTCTTGAGTCAAGTGGTTGAGAAAATGGATTTTTAACGCGTAATATGACGGTTTTACCGTAACCGGTAAAACCAAAATGTATATTTTTATAACATATAAACTTTTCTGGAACTTTTGGTTATAATATGACTCAAATAAGTATATTAGACTTTTAAAGTGTCTATGGACCCTTTTTGGGTCAAGAAACGATAAGATAAGAAACTTTTGGGTTAAAAGTGTCATTTTTGAAACTTAAGGGACTAAAAGTGACAATTCTGAAAATCTTATTATTTTGGAACTGAAATCTCATGAAAGTCACTAAGAATAAGATTACAAAAGTTATGGTAAGAAAAACTTGATTAGTGATGAACTAAACCTTAAAAACGTGTTAACTACGTGTGTGTAACGATATTAATTAACGACACCCGAACCACATTATCTAAAACGAGTATAAAATATGGGGCGGAGTTAGAACTTATAGAACAGGTCCGTGTCATGAAAATATATTTATAAATAAGCGATAAATATTAAGAACTCGAAACTCTAAGACTTTCCAATTTAAGAAACGTTATTTTTACAAAACTTGACAATAACACCGTTAGGTGAAATATTGAATACGTCACACACTTAGGGGTGCACATGGTTATATAAGAGCCTATAAATTGAAAACTTATGAGTAATCACATTACGATAGGTTGCTAAGAAGCGCGCTCGGACTTATTTGCTATTTGTGACTTTTTGCTATATTTACAAGGTGAGTTTCATGAATCCCTTTTTACTTAATGTTTTGGGTTGGAAGCATGCTATTTTTAAAAGTTTTGAAGCTTATATATTTGATATGCTATTTTGAGTTATTTGATGTGGTATTTGTGATGTATCTGATTCTATCTGCTAAATTATTTACACGATCATTAATTCTATCTTTGAGATGGACCGCTTGTTTATATGGGTAGTACTACTTGGGGAATCCCCCACGCGCAGTGCCTACCTGCCATACACCAATGGCATTAGAGGTAGGGTCCGCACTGAGATCCTGCGGGGTCGTTCGCGGCATGTGACAGGTTTTTTAATGAGACGAGTGTTCTTGCACTAGCAGAGTGGGAACATGTGTTTGGGCTTAGTCCCGGATCTTTTGGTATTTGATGAGGCACAAGCCGGGCTAAGTACAGGGTTGATTGTGTAACATCACGAAACATTATTTCATTGTGTAACATCACGAAACATTATTTCATTGTGTAACATCACGAAACATTATTTCATTGTGTAACATCACGAGACCATATTAAATGTTGTTTTCTTTACTTTTTATGAAAACCTCAAAACTAATATTTATGATTTATCACGAATTAAACCATGTTTTACAAACAATTATATTTTGAAACATAAACTTGAAACTCACCAACTTTTTAGTTGACCCATTTTCTTTTGAGCATGTTTCCAGGTATTTGAAGTTGAACTTAGCATGAAGACTACCCGTAGTGATGGCATTACTATTTTACCGCTAAACTTAAAAGACTATTTGATATTATGTATTTTGGTTAAGACACTTGTCGTTTCATATTTGGAACTACGTTTTACGTCCTTAGTGGACGGGATAAAACTTATATTTATTATGTAATGAAGTAATGCCATGCTTATTTCCTTTAATCTTTGGTTTATTAGAAGTACGCTTCCGCCACTTCGTTGATTATCAGTCGTCACACGTCACCCGCCTAACCGTGGTGTGACAGAATGTAATCACACACACTTAGTTCTCTCTCTAACGTGAATATGTGATCTAGACTCCCTCACTAACATTCTCTTACTACATGCTTTATGCAACAATACATTTTAGGGAAAATAACAAAATAAACCCTAAACTATACAAAATGTATAAAAACAAAGTACAAAGTAAATCTTAAACTGGAAATAGCCCTAACAGTACTCCCCCTAAGATTTATCTTTGGACTTCAAAATTCTTCAACAGTTTTCATCTTTTGCTTTTTCAGCTCCAATCTCTCACCAATCTTCAGACTCTTCTTTAACATCCAGCAACTCTTTTCCTTTGTATTCTTCTTGTTCTTTTAACGCTTCCTCGATGCATGACTTGAACTTCTCCGTGATCTTTGCTTGTCTTAGCTTTGACTCGTTTGTAAGGATGGCACAGTCATTCATGCGTCTCAGAGAATCAAGAGTCAAACCTGCAAAGTCAATATTAGCATAAAATTCATATGGCAATTCCCGCCCTTTGACTTGCACTTCTAGTGTACCCTTCGCAGTCACACGCATAAACTCTATCTCCGGAATATCAACCTTCACAAGGTTAGCATTGAGTAATGCCTTCCTTAGACGAATTTTCTCTGACGCAGATGCAATCACCTCAATCATCACCATAAACAAATTTCGATCAGCTTCAGCAACTTTATCTTTGCACTTCTCCATTCTGTAACTTCGCAAATGATCGATGTAGGATGGATGTAACAGCTTCAGCTCGAATGTACTGAATAATGTAATCATATCCTTATCCCAGTCATCCAAATTTCGTACCAATTTCAGCTCAAAAGTTTCCTGATTGTAGAAAAACTTAAGAATTGGTTTCGTCGCCTGTGTACCATCAATCACTTTCACCCCCGGATCAGTCACTTTATCAAAGTATTCATCAGAAAACTCTTCTAAATACATGTCACGCACCACCAACTTCTTTTGTTTCCTCATTTTCTTCGACTGAACATAAGCACTATCTTCTTGTTGTCCTCTAAACCCCAAGTATTTTGGTAAACGACTTATCCCAGCATCAAGCAGCATCGCACATTTATCACCACGCTCAGCATGCGTGTGATTGATCAATCTCAGTTTGTGCAACTCCTTTAAATCTTGCACTTCCAACTTGAAAATACTAGAGTAATAATGGTAAAAATCGCATAAACCATTAACTCTTTTGATCAAGAAAGCATCAAAAACTTCGTCATATTTCCATGCAATAATTTTCACCTTCTTGGACTTTTCCGGTACGATCATAGAATCAAGCAGTTCAGCCACGGACTGTCCTTTGCTCAGCAGAGATCTAACAACATCTCCTACTGTGGCAGATTTATGCCATGATTCTCGTACGTCCATAGGAATATTGTATGACTTGACTTCACTTGGAAACATATCAATCAACTCATGTCTCTTTTTGTGCGCATCTTCTGGTAAAGCCATTACCGTTATTTCTTTGGGTTCGAGCACTTTGTATCTCTTCGTCAGCTCATAATATTGTGGGTTGTTGTAATCCAGATAAAACATTCGATTGTACATCTTCTCAGTCTTCATAAAACTTACTACAATCTTCTTCAGCGATTCATGTTTCAGTTTCTTCAATGTTCTATATGGATAGTTCCTTGAACTCAACCATTCTCGCATGTTTCTGCTGGACATTTCTTCTGGATTTTGATGATAAAGCTCTGTTGGAGGTAAATCATCAATATTCAGGCTTTCTTGTAAAGGTGTCCACTCACCCATCTCAACAACAAAATCCTTCTCATCGGCAGTTGCCTTATCTTGTGCAGTCAAACATTTCTCATATTCTTGATTGATTTGACTCACTGTCAGCCCATTCAGATATACTGGATTGTACTTCATCTTTTCTAGATAAGCAAAACGTTCAGGCAAATCAGCTGGTATCTCATCATCAGGATTAGGTTCAGGCTCAACCTCAGGTTCAGACTCTGTGAAATCTATATCATCCAAATCATCTAGTGCCTCAATCATTGGTGCAGTTTCAGTTGAACCGGCTCAAACTGAAATGCTTCTTCAGTCACAGTTTCTGGCGCATTCTCAACAACTTCAACCACTTCAGGCACTTCAGTTACTACTACAGATTCAGATTGAATCGACTCAATCTGAACTGTTTCTCCAGTTTCAGCTTCTTTCACAGTTTCATCCACCTTCGCCATTTCAGCCACCTCAGTTTCAGTTTCAGATTCAGATTGAATCGGCTCAATCTAAATCTCTTCTATTCTTGCCTTTTTAGTACAAACTTCTCCACCAGTAATCTCAGGCACAGCATCTAACTTTCTTTTTCCCTCAGCTTTGTCAGGATTGACAGAATCAGCAGCTTCATCGGGAATAGTAATTGGTGACTCAATTCTTATGCCCACATTCTTCGTACCACGTGCTCTAGTATAATAAACTTTGACTTCTTGAGAAGGCTCAGTCACATCCATTACATCATCCGAAAAATCTTTATCTGATGTAGAACCAGACTTCTTTGATTTGGTTTCTACTAACCATTTTTCTAACATCTCCTTCTCAGCATCATGTGTATTGCATTCCGCCTTTAACTCCTTATAGTCATCTTTCAAATTTTCATGCTCATCCTTCAAATTTTCATAATCAGCCTTCAACTTCACATAATCCGCATCTAATGCTTTGAATGTTTCAAGATTCTGATTATGAGTGGCCCAAAACTCTTCTAATTTCTTCTTCATTCTTTCATTTGATGCTTTCAACTGTTCATTAGCATCCAAGAGTTTTGCTACCATCTCTTCTAACTTAGCAATTTTCACTTTATCTTCATTCACCTTAACACTTGAATCAACTTTTGGTGAAGACTCCAAAGGTTGTTCAATGTTTTCAGCAGCTTTGGGGGATGTGGCAATATCAGTAGTAACAGGAACACTCACACCAGCATCAGTTTCATCGTCTGTCTGTGCCACAAACTCTACTTCTGCTTCAACTTCTTTAGCAATCTGTACAATGTCCACCATCTGTTCAGGCACATCTACACATTCCAACACACTTGGCTCCTCAATCAACATAGGCTCAATTACAGTTTTAGATCTTCGAGATCTAGTATATTGAACTGTAATATTCCTAGGAGCATCAATAACAACTTCTTCAGCCACACTAACAACCTCAACAGGTTCTTCGATCACCAGTGGTTCTGTTTCAACAGTTTCGGCCTCCTCAGGAACTGATTCAGCACTTTCTTCTTCCATACTATCCTCATTTTCACCATTATCATCATCACTATCATCTTCTTCTTCATTCTCATTCCCATCTTCTTCTTCTGGATGTCGAGCAAAATACTCATCATCATCCAATAAGTTATCAGGCACCTCATCAACTAGGTCCTGTGGATTCACTATCTCTCCATGTGATATGTGATGGTATATAATCTCAATATCCTCCACATTATTTGCTATATCCCGCATATAGTCAAATAACTCAACACTTGCAACATTCCCTATACTCATCTTTCGATATGATAGATCATTCATATCCTCAGTATATAATATTCCTCCAACAACTCCTTCTTCTCTGATAATCGGATAGGCAACATTAATCATCAATTGCAAGAATCTCGGATACATGAGAAACTTGAATCTTTTGCCTTTCACCAAATTGAATACAAACCCATTCATAATCCATTTCGACATATTGAATGGTTTATTCTCTGCAATAGCAACAATTGGAGATGCGATGTCAGAAGGAAAATAGTCAAAACCAGCACTCCTTCTTGACATGCAATGTTGTATCGCATAGCACAATAACTTCCACTTCTTTCCCAATCTTGCTCTAACAAACTGTGACTTTGGAAATACGGGAGGATGACCCATATTCACAAAACACGCTTGACATTCAGCAATTGTTAGCTCATCATTTGCTCCTATCTCATCATCATCAATCCTCAATGCTGTTCTGATAGCTTCTTCAGAAACAGTCAACACTAAATCTCTGGTGATGTTCCCTCTAACAACAGTCACCCCAGCCTCATTAGTCACAACCTCAGCTGTTCTCCAAAAACTTTTGATCATTCTTGCATATATGACAGGCTTAGCACACATAGCATAGACATACTTGGTTCTCTTGATAAATCTCATCATATCTCTATAACCCTCTGTTTCTGGTATAGATTCATCCAGACAAGCAACAAGATTGTGCTTAGGCTCAAACTTCAAATTCTCCATACCTGTTATGGTTTTAACCATCACCCGGCTACATAGTAGTCTTCTTTATCACCCGGCTTGCACAATGACCTTTTGTTCATTACTCGGCTGCATAGTGATCTTCTTCATCACCCGGCTTGCTTTTCTTCATCACCCGGCAACGCAGTTGTTGTACTTTACCCGGCTACACAGTGTTCTTCACTTACACGGCAAGATAAAGACTTCTTTCTTTTACCCGGCTGTACAGTGTCAACACTTCTTCACCCGGCTGTATAGTAACACAACTTGTCACCCGGCAGATATCAATGACTCCTTCACTCGGCATAAATTTGACATGTTCATTGCCCGGCCATACAGTAGTCATAATATCTTCACCCGGCTGTCTTCTTTCACACAATCACCCGGCTCATATCAGACACAACAACTTTGCCCGGCTGAATAGTGTCTTCATTACCCGGCTAAACAGTTGTTTCTGATATCTTCACCCGGCGAACAAACACTGACAATTTTCTTCTTTTTCCGTCTGTTGACTTTTCAACTGCATTTATTGCACCTGCAAACATTCTCGACATATTAATTAGACAAGACATCCTTATTAGGGTTTGTCACATTAAGTATCAACAACATAAGACAAGGCAACAAAATTAATTCTTAATTAAAGCCTTTTTCTTTTTCTTTGATTTTTCTCACAAAAATGTTTTTGCACAACCAAAATTTCTATATCCCAAAGCAATTTCTTAAAAACATATCACAAGACCTTGGGTTTGGTTTTAACACATCCATTACCTTTGCTTTTCATACCACATAATCTTGTTCATTCAAAACACACTTATTTGAAAATATTTTTGGATTTTTGCAAATAATTTTCTTCTTCAATTTATTCTCCCCCTAAACTTGAAATTTCTTGAAATTTTTAAGTTTAACAAGGATGTGGATGTGTCAATAATGATTCCAAATGCCTGCACACACAAAGCACACACATTAAAATAAAGACATATGCAATGCAATGAATCAAAATATCGCAGTGAGATCATACCACACATTATCTGAACATGTTTTGCAAGTTTTGAATAGACATTTGACTTATGTTTGATTGAGTGATGATATGAAAACATACCAATTAACTCGAGTTGACACACATACTTTTTCAGTATCACGATGAGATTAAGGTTCGATTAAAATGACTTATGTGACCCACATGTATACATATGTCAACATATTTCCTTATCAGCTACTATCTGAATGCATATTGCACAAAAACCTGGTCACTTAAAATCATAAACAGTGTGGAATCTGGGTTCTATTCGGATTTGGTCCACTTTGGGACTTCTTTTGATTCCATTTTGGAATTTTAATTTCCTATCGTTCCCCTTGGGAATCTTCTGAATTCCTTTTTGGAATTTTTGTTTGGTGATGGTCCACATTTGGGACTCTTTTTGTTCCAACTTTGGGAATCTTTTGCTGCACCTTGAAGCTCAAAAGAGACTTCGTGTGAGACTTCAGGTCTGTGGGTACCACAACAAAGAAGCTCACGATGCGGTTCATCACACTGAATAGACTGCATCGTTACCCGATCATGCACAACTATCATCACAAGCAATGCATCAAAAGATATATATATATCTAGACATGTATAACAATGAAACTTAACACAAGGATCATTAAGTTTAGATTTGTCAACAATGAACTTACTTTTTCAGTCTAATTGCCTGAGCTGTCTAGCACATCAATTAACATTCATCAGTCTTTATTTAAAAAATGATGTGACAAATAATGTCTAGTGTAACTATCATTTCTCACTTTTTGCAATATAGATTCTTATGTGATAGTCATGTATAGGTCGGACTCACCGGTATGGCGGTGTTATATCTTTTGTATGTATTTTGTATGTATTTTGTAATGTTTAGTTCTAGCGAACCTACGGGCGAATCTATAGATTCGCCCATAGCACAGTTTAGCTTTTGTGTTGGTATCGACCGGGCGAACCTGTTTGTGCCCAGCGAACCTATGTGGTTCGCTAGATAGATTCGCTGACAGCGAATCTATCAGCGAACCTATGTCTGTTATATATTGTAACCTTATCTTGTTGAAATAGAACTTTTGGCAATTTTTCTCAAAAACCTTATCCACTGATTGTGTCGTGTGTGTGTGTGTTTACTGGAGGTGCTAGGAGCATATATTATTCATCATTGTAGCATATTTACCTCCGGTTGTGTGGTTTTAATCTCATTATCGGTTGTTGGGTTATATTACACTTTGTTTGTTTGGGTAAAGAGTGTTTGTTGTTATACAAGTCATTATAGCACTGAAATCACGATCATTATGGACCAACAATATGGTATCAGAGCCTTAGTGCTCTTGATTGTTTGATTCTAGTGATTTTTTGTGTTGATTTTGGGGTTTTTGTGTCAAAACACTTTTGATTCTTTTCTGGACTGGTTTGGGTGTTTTGGTGTTGTATTTTGTTTAAGTGTTGTCTTATTTGGTCATAGGAAGCTTCTGAAACAAACGGGTCTACAAATGGTCAAGTTTTGAAGCTGTTCTGTTTGTTTTCGTACTGAAACAGGTTTGTTCGTAACCCAGCGAACCTATCTGTTCTTCTAGCGAAACTAGTTGTTCATCCAGCGAATCTAGTCAAATCTTGTGTTCTGTAATTTTGTGTTTGTGGCTAGCGAATCTGACAATTCATCGAACGAAAGTTCACTTGTTTGGCCTATTGTGCAAGACAAACTGCTGCCAAAATCTGTCGAGCGAAACTGTGCTTGCTGGTCAGTGAATCTGTTTGTTTGACTAACGAATCTGCGAGCGAATCTGCCAGCGAATCTGTTTGTTCATTGGGCGAATCTATTCCAGCGAATCTATTTGTCTTCAGCGAATCTACAATCTGTTTAAAATTATGACTACATCAACCCTGAATATGAATGATCTGGATAGCGTTCAACCTAACAGGCCACCGAGGCTTGTTAGTGGTGAAAATTTTGAAGATTGGAAGAGGTGTTTGAAAGCTTTTTTTTACTACACTAACTACAATCAATGGGAGTCAATTGTAAATGGTCCGCACGTGCCAACAACAGTTGAAGGAACCGTTACTTCAATAAACAATGATCCAAGTACTTTTACTGAAGCAGACACCAAGTTGCTTGATCGTGACAAAAAGGCACTTGGGGCATTGATACTTTGTTTGCATCAGGATATTTTCAACAGGTTTGCTGAACACACAACTGTAAAAAGCTTGTATGATGCGTTGTGCGAGTTCTATGATGGTAACGAGGATTTGAAGTTGGATAGAAAAGCTCAAGCTGAGAAAGAGTTGAATTCTTTTGTGGGATATTCGCAAGAAAATCTGACTGATATTACCAATCGATTCCTGTCTGTATCAAGCAACCTGAAAAAGTATGACGATAAGCTGGGGAATCATGAACAAGTCACAAAGCTGTTAGACTCACTTCCTCCTCAATGGAGGCTTCAGATCAAACTGTTGAAACAAGAAAGAAACTTTCATGACTATAAGCTGATGGATGTTATAAACAAGCTGAAGTCATTTGATCTTGATGTGAAGAGAAGAGAATACAATCAGTCTATGATGGTTCCAAATATTCCTTCTCAGAATGCTGCACTTAGTTCATCCGCTGCAAACTCTCACATTTACAGTGCTGCACCTGGAGGATCATCAAGTCATGTGTCTGCTAAATCAAATGTTGGTTCAAGCTCAAATGCATCTGTCACCACTCAGATTCCATTTGACACTATGGCTTTGTTTGGAATGTTTGTTCATAGCTATGAAGCTCTTGTCGCTGGTGAGTTAAAGGGAAAAGGGATGACTGTTGAGGATATGTATCAGGTGGATCCTGATGATCTGGAAGAAACCGACATCCAATGGCAAATGGCCATGCTTACTCTTCGTGCTAGACGATTTATGGAAAGAACAGGTAGAAGAAATTTTGGGAATCAGGGACAGAATAGCAAGCTGGGGTATGACAAAGGAAAGCTGAGATATTACAACTGCAAACAATTGGGTCACTTCAAAAGGGAATGTCCTTTACCAATTGTTACTGAACCAGTGAATTCTGGAAATCCAAGATCTGTTCCAAATCAAGAAAGGCTTGAGGAAGCGAAATCAAAGAATGAAACTGCACTGCTCACCAACTTTGATTGGAGTGCAGAAATTGAAGAGACAAAGGAGGAAATTAATCATGCCCTAGTTGCTGAGATTGTTGAGGTTGATGATAACTACATAAATTGCTTTGATCCTTTCAAAGAATTTTATGGTGAAGATGAGGAAGGGAAACTGGAGAAAGTTGATAAAGATCAATCAGATGCTATTGTTCAAGGGCATCTGAATCACTCGGGATTGGTTTGTGAAGCTGCGGTAAATGAAATGAAGAATGATGAAGAGTCAAAGCTTAACTTGGAAGCCATGATTGAGAAGGCGAGGCTTGATGCTGTTGATGAATTCAAGAGGAACACCCCCTACTGCCAGTGTGATCGTGCCCTTGCTGCAGAAAAACTGGTAATTGGTCTTCCTTATGACGTTATTGAAGATATATGTTCATCTGCTTGCAAAATTCGTTTAATTGGCATATACAAAGCTAATAAATTGTTAATGTCAAACGAAAACGAATTAAAGAGAACTAACAAAGAGCTTAAATTGAATGAATCAAAATATTTTGTCAAATTAAGAGAAGCTTTGAAAGAAAATGAACATTTAAAAAGAACTCTTTTGGAAAAGAATTGTGAAATAAACTATTTGACTGAGCAAGTAACTCTTGCCGAATTTGAAACAAGAAAACTTAAAAATAAACTGCAGCAGTGGACAATATCTAGCATGAAAAGGGAGGAACTCTGCAAGAAACAGCGGGGGGCCAGAGTTAAGACAGGTTTGGGTCTTAATAATGAAACATATGCATATCCCCCACCTAGTACCTTCTGCTACTCTTCAACACCTATTCCTCATCCCTCAAACGAGTTGATACAAGAGATTATACAGAATGATACTAACAGCTCTATTGCAGGTTTAAGTGGAGTAAATATTAAAGAGGTTAGAGAGGATTACGCTTATGGTGGAAGTACTGGGCTTGGTTGTTCTAGCAGTAGTGAATGTTCTAATTCTGATTCCAAGAAGTCTGTTGAAGACATTAGTTTAATTAATTCTGTTTGTAGTAATGTTTTATATTCAGACAATTCCATGTTTAATAGTAATTTAGGGTGCACTACTTCAAACCCTAATGTGTTGAATGATGATCTGATTGAAAATAAGTGTGTGAATGACAAAGATGAAATTTCAGGTCATGTCTCTGAAAGTCAAACCAAAACAAATTGCTTTCAAAAGTTCTTTACTCATCAAATCCCGTCTTTCACACCTATAAGGATTTCAAAACCTAAATCTGAATCTAAAAAGGTAAATGTCACAACAGGGAAATCAAAAGAGCCTTATGACTCTTACAGTGACTGCAATTCTCAACTGTCTGAATGTGACGAGGAAATTGAAATGGAGAAAATTCCTGTTATTAAAGTTTCCAAAGTGGGTTTGAAATCTCATTGCTTTAAATGTGGAAATATTGATCATATTGTTAAGCAATGCCCCAAGTTAGTCAAAAACAGTCCAAAGCAAAAATCTTTTGGAAAAAGATTAAACACATTTGTAAATAATTTCTTTTGTAATCCTTCATCTGTCCCACCACCCAAGTACACAAAAGCTTGGGTGCCAATTTCAAAGGTCTAACTTTTAATTTTTTTTAATAAATGTCAGGAACATTCAAATGCCGTTGTAAATAGTCATTGGCATATTGACAGCGGATGTTCCAGACATATGACAGGGTTGAAGGACCTACTGACTAACTATCGGATCATCAATGGTGGATATGTTGCTTTTGCGGGAGACAAGAAAGGTGGTAAAATGATTGGTCAAGGAGAAGTCTCAAATGGTTCACTAACTTTGGAAGACGTCAACTATGTTCCTGAACTGGCATTCAATCTTCTCAGTGTATCACAAATCTGTGATAAGAATATCCCAGTGATGTTTCTTCCAAATGAATGTTTGTTCTTGAAGCCAGAGTTTTCTATTCCTGAAGAATTGGCGATCATGCGAGCTCCGAGACGAAATGATACATATATGTTGAATATGGGATCAAAAGAATCAACTTCCACCGTGACCTGTCTCCTATCTAAAGCTTCATCTTTTGAATCTTTTCAGTGGCATAGACGTTTAGGACACATTAATTTTAAAATATTAAATAAATTGGTTAAGAACAATTTGGTCAGGGGTTTACCACTTAAAGATTTTTCAGTGGTTGAGAAATGCATGGCTTGTGCTAAAGGAAAACAGCACAAAAAGCCACATAAACTTAAAATTACAAATTCAATCTCAGAACCCCTCGAATTTTTACATACTGATTTATTTGGTCCAATAAGTGTCAAATCTATTGCTAAGAAATCTTATTGCTTGGTTGTCACAGATGATTACTCTAGGTACACATGGGTGAGATTCATGGCATACAAGAGTGAGACTGCTGAAGATCTAATGAAGCTGATTCCTCAAATCGAGGTTCTTGGAAAGCGAAAGGTTCAAGCCATCAGAAGCGATAACGGAACGGAATTCAGAAACCATATCTTCAACTCTTTCTGTGAACAACGGGGTATTCTCAGACAGTTTAGCGCCGCACGAACACCACAACAAAATGGTGTTGCTGAAAGGAAGAATCGAACTCTTGTGGAGGCTGCTAGAACTATGCTGATTGAGTCAAAGCTTCCAATTATTTTCTGGGCAGAGGCAGTTAATTGTGCAGCTTATGTTCTGAACAGGGTACTGATTGTCAAAGAAAAGATGAAGACATCATACCAGCTGTTTCGAGGGATTAAGCCGTTGATTGATTTTCTGCGCCCCTTTGGATGTTCTTGTACTCTTTTGAATACTCAAGATCAGAAAACGAAGTTTGGTGCTGTTTCGGATGAGTGCTTCTTTGTAGGATACTCGAACACACAAAAAGCGTATCGTGTTTACAACAAGCGAACGCGGATTGTGCAAGAGTCCTATTATGTTGACTGGCAAGAGTCAAACACAACAAGTATTGGCAGTGAACCGACATGGTTTTATGTTTCCACCACTATTTTCAAATCATTCAATCTTCCTGACTCTGACGATGATGACATCATTCCTCACACATCAGTTTCTATCTTTAACCATCCACCTACACCATCACAACCACAACCTTCAACTACACAATTACCTCCCACTTCATTTGACATTCCTTCACCTCCACCATCTGAAACTGTTCCAACTTCTCCATCAGATATTCCATCATCGTCCACTTCCATTCCTACATCTACCACTAATACAATTCCTCCAACATCACATATACCTACACAACCATCTAATCAAACATCCTCATCCCAGACCAACCCTTTGCTTCTCAACACAGATTTCAAAACTTTAAAGAATCATCCTCATGATTATATCATAGGATCAATTACTGATGGTGTGCGAACTCGGAGTCAGAGTGGTTTGATTAATGAATGTCTCTATGTTGCCTTTCTATCTCAAGTTGTTCCGAAGAATTATAAACAAGCACTTGAAGATCCTAGTTGGGTTGATGCCATGCAAATGGAACTGCAGCAATTTAGGAAGCTTAAAGTTTGGGAACTGGTTGATCTTCCTCCTAATAAGTGTCCCATCGGCACTAAGTGGGTTTTCCGAAACAAGCCAGATGATCGCGGTGTTGTTATCAGAAACAAGGCAAGATTGGTTGTTTAAGGATTTGCTCAAGAGGAGGGGATTGACTACACTGAAGTTTTTGCTTCAGTCGCTCGCCTTGAAGCCATTAGAATCTTTCTTGCTCATGCTGCGAACAAAAACTTTAAAGTTTATCAGATGGATGTGAAATGTGCATTTCTATATGGAGATATCGATGAGGAGATCTACGTATGTCAACCACCGGGTTTCGAGGATCCAGATTTCCCTTCAAAGGTTTACAAGCTTGATAAATCCTTGTATGGGTTGCATCAAGCTCCACGTATCTGGTATGAAACTCTGACACAGTATCTTCTTAGCAAAGGTTTCTCTCGTGGGACTATAGATATGACATTGTTCAAGAAAGAGGTGAATGGTGAGCTGCTGATCGTTCAAGTGTATGTTGATGATATAATTTTCGGTTCAACAAATGAGGGGCTGTGTAGAGAGTTTGAAAAAGTGATGATGGATCGCTTTGAAATGACAATTATGGGGGAGATGTGTTTCTTCTTGGGGCTGCAAGTGGAACAAAAGCCTGATGGAATTCTTATCCACCAAGAGAAATATATCAAAGAGATCCTCAGGAAGTTTGGCATGGATGACTCTTCTCCTGAATTGATTCCTTTCACCGCTCAAACATGCCTTACTTCTGATGATAATGGGAATCCTGTGGATGCTCATCGGTATCGCTCGATGATCGGATCTCTCATGTATCTGACTGCAAGCCGACCGGACATTACATTCGCTGTGTGCTACTGTGCTCGTTTCCAGGCCAATCCAAAAGAATCACATGAGAAAGCTGTTAAACGCATTTTTCGTTACCTTAAGGGTGTTCCTCTCATTTGGGACTTTGGTACCCAAAAGGTGGGAACTTTGATTTACATGCTTTTTCTGATAGTGATCATGCTGGTTGCAGGATTAACCGAAAATCAGTCACTGGCGAATGTCTTGTTTCCTGGCAAAGCAAGAAGCAAACAACCGTCTCTCTGTCCACAGGAGAAGCAGAATACATTGCTGCTTCAAGCTACTGTTGCCAAGTGCTCTGGATTCAGCATCAGATGATGGATTATGGCATCAACTTTCTTCATACGCCACTCTTTTGTGATAATGAAGCTGCTGTTGGAATCGCCAAGAATCCTATTCATCACACTCGCACCAAGCACATCGAAACAAGAATTCATGCCATCAGAGATGCACAGGAAAAGGGGTTCATTGATATTATTCCTATTGAAACTCGAAAGCAAAAAGCTGATCTTTTCACAAAAACTTTTGACAAACCACGTTTTTATGCACTGATCTCTATGCTGGGACTTATATCTTTTTGAAAACCTTTTTCTATGTGAATCAATTTGTAAATATGTAAATAACTTTTTTCTTTTTCTTCTTTGAAAATTCCGTGGGTCACTCAATTCTTCGCTCCTTTATTTTGTTTTATTTCCTTTTTATTTTTCTTTTATTCTGTATATATATATTAAGTAAAATCTGAAAAACAAAAAATTCTTATTAGATAGCTATAATATAGAAATTTTGAGGGAGATATTAAAGATTAACTATTTATAGTTTTTCAAATTTTGCTATTTCAGGATCTCCGTTTTGATTGATGTTGAAGAGACGTTGAAGGAGGTCAGAAGCATTGTGTTTGGGATATGTCAGATAGGCTCAGCCCGAAAAACAAAGTAAACAGTGATTGTGCAGCCAAACATAACGTTCAAGATCTCGGCCACAAGGATTATCCCCTTGACATGATTGGATTGCATAAAGATACGGGTTTTGTCAAATATGGGTTGAGAGCGTCAAATCTTTGCCTTGATTTCCCCAATTTTCCCAAATCACCCTCGCCCTATCCCCGAATCGAGTTTTTAGTGTGCAAAACAAATAAAAAAGCTGCTAGTGATGCTCTTCGGAAAAACCTCTGAGTGAGTTACTTGTTAACTCCTCAGAAAGTATTGAGTCAAAGTGCTTAACTCCTCTGCTATACGGAAGTATTGACCTGGAGTTGGTGGATCTTCTCTGCTATACGGAAGTATTGACCTGAAGATTCACCGAGCATGCTCAAATGTTTATCTCCTCTGTTATACGTCGGTATAGACCTGGAGCTCTTAACTATTTGAGTTTCCCAAATAATAAGTCGCATTGTGTTCAAAAGAATCAATTGCTGACAAGCTCCACTCATAAAAAGATGCAAAAATTGCACAGTGTCAAAAGAAGCTAATGCATCGATCAATATTCAAAAATTTGATCCTCGAAATTCAAGCAAAGTCAATCGTATTGCTAAGATATATCCTGATGACAGAACTTGTTCTTTTTACCTAGATGTCTGTGGGGACCGAGTTGTCTGAGCTTCTTCAATCAAACCAAAAACATGATAAAAGAAGCTGTTGATCTCTTGTTGAAAGGACTAAGGCATGGGTTTAAATGGACAAACATATCTGCAATCCCGCCAATCAATGATTCTCCGGATTCTGCTCAAAACTTCATGAAAATATATATATATCCTTCTTTAGCCTTTACTTCTTGCTTTTTCTTTCATTTTATTTTTCTTATTTTTCCCTTGTTATTATTATTATCTAGGTTAATGTTTTTATTTTCGGAGCGTTGAAATCGTGGGACATTTTCGTGGATTTACAAAGAATTTAAAATTTGAGAAAAACCAAAAACATTTTTAACTTTTCTTATTTTGTGTCCCAGCGAATCTACTGGCGAACCTACTGGCTCGCCAGAACCTCAGGTTCGCCCGGAACCTCTTTACATCGCCGCCGTAGTTTCTCATGTGTTTTGGTGTTCGGGCGAATCTAAAGTTCGCTAGCGTTTTGGTCAGCGAACCTGTGACTGTATATATATGTAGTGACAGCGAAACCTTTCACACATTCGCTGTCACTATTACTGTAGCCGTTCCATTTTCAAAAACGTCACACGTTCGATTCTCACTCTTCAACCGGTTTTTCACACTAAATCACCTTTATTTTGGTCTGGTATGTCATCGTCTCCATCTTAATCTATGTTTCAACCCATCAATCGCACTTTAATCTCCTTAAATCCGTTGATCTGTGATGTTATGTAAATCAAATGTCTGATGTGTGTTATTAGTTAGGAATTTACTTCATAATATCCTCGTTTGATGACTATATTGCTTGATTGTTACTTTGTTTGCTTGATTATGGTGTTTTGACTGAGATTTGACTGTTTTTCAAAAACTAGGGTTTCCAGCGAACCTATGTGCTCGTCTGGCGAATCTGAACGAAAGTTCAAAACTTCGAGCGAACCTATGTCGTTATGCCGCCCGCGCATCAACATAGATTCGCCCGACTGTTTCTAGCGAACCTATACATTCGCTCGACCAAATGACTGATTTTTCATGTCAGCGAATCTATAGGTTCTGGTGTCAAAACTCAGGTTCGCCCGTGCAGCGAACCTAATTATGTCAGCGAATCTATCAACTGTTTTCAAAATATTCGTTTCTGATCAATCTCCGTTTATTTTTAGGCACGATGTCTACATTATTCTTTGAAAGAAAGCACAATATGTGTGCTTTGCTTGACGAGAATCATGAAAAAGCCGGTGGGTATAGAGACTGTATCAGAAGGTTGAAGTCGTCTCACATTCATCACGCCATTTCTCATTCACCGACTATATACGAGCTGCATGTTCGAGATTTCTGGAGAACAGCAGTGATGAATGTGTCTGTACAGCCATCGCGTATATGTGCCAAAGTCAGTGGTTTTGATTTGGAGTTTACTAAAGCCGATCTGGCCAGAATTTTGAGGTTAGAGGAGGATGTCGGTGAGGAGGTCAGTATGACAGCTGAGGAAGTTTACGGGGCATTCAGGACAGCTGGTTATGAAGGTCCTATGCCGGGGGAGAAAAAGATGGAATTCGTGAAATCTTATTTGATCCAAGAATGGAGATACATTGTACACGTCTTCATCATGTGCTTGGATCATAGGAAAGGGGGTACTGACGGATTAAACTTGGATTGGGCTCGGGCCATGATGCTGTTTTGTCGGGGGCAAAAGGCAAATCTAGCAAGCTCATCTACAACTACATGCTAGAGAACATTCATGCTACGAAGGCGGGAAAATGGTTGATGTACCCTAGATTCATCCAGATGATTCTGAATGACAAGTTGCCCAATCTGCCGGTTGTTGGTGATGTACTGAAGATTTGGGAAACGCATTCTAGGATTTTTGGGGATTGTAAGTTGGTTCGTGCTGATTGCGTGGGTAGGACCTTGTTTTTGTGGGAAAACATGTACCCAGCTGATAGATGGGTACAAATACAGAGGTTAATAGAAAATGAGAGGAAACGGGGCGGTGAGAACATAGAGGTTGTTGAGAAGAGGATAAAGAAAAGGAAGGCGTATGCAAAAGAAAAAGATTATTCGTTTGATCGAGAAGTGGATGAGATACAGGCTGAGGTTGATGCAGGTAGGGAAAAACGGACAAAGAGGAAATCTGATGCACCGACTGAAGCGTCAAAGAAAGCGAAGCATGATACTCCGGGTACATCTACTGAATCTGTTAGTGTGTTGAAGGGTGAGATTGATAGTTTGAAGGCAGAGTTGGGGGATCTGAAGAGTAAATATGCGGAATTGGAGACCCAGGATGCTGAAAAGTCAACTGTTATCTTTGAAATGGGGAGAATGATGAAGGATCAACAGTGCCTGATGGTTAGGATATTCAAGGAGCTAAATAGCCTGAAAGAAAAGGATGGGTCAGAACCTGCTATGTCTGAAGCTGAACTGAAATCCTTAACGGATGCTGCAAAGTATCCGTTAATGGACGTTGTGTTTGGGGATCAGGACAAAGGCAAAGGTAAAGCTGCTGAGGAGCCGTTCGATGAGGATATGGGTATAGATCTGGATGTGTTTGAGGGACTGAGGTTTTTGGAGGCTCAAGCGTAAATTTTAGTCTGATAGATGAACCGGAGGATGATGAAAATGCTGACAGTGAGGAAGACTTAGAGGATGAGCTTGAAAAATATAAGGTTGAGGAGAAAGGGGTCAGTTATCAGTTCGAGCACGTTGACTTAGACAAATCCGAATGGTTCAGAAAGGACGAAGAGGTTGTTCCCGAGGTGCCCATATTTCAGAATATCGATGAACCAAACACCTCCCAGTTGGATAGACAGGTGATTGCATGGAAATACAATTCCCTTGTGGATGCGTATATGATTAAACGAAGGGGTGGGGATATCAGCTATATAAAGAACAGGAAGCATTTCGCCACTTTGCCAAGATGGGACTTGCGAAGGTTGGCTGATCTACCTCTGTTAGGAAAAGAAGACAGTGGAAGGGCGTGTGCATTTGAGGTGACGATCAGAGAGGCTGCCAAGACCAACTTCGTAGATTTTGGGTATAAAAAACCGAGGCGGATGAGACAAAAGAAGGATAGGCACTGGGTTTCGTGGAAAGGAAAGATAGTATTGAAGATCGAAGCCCCGAAGGTTATGACTAGGGTTAGAGTTCCCGATTCGCAGCCACCCAGACTGCAAGATTTCCTCAAATGGTTTTATGACAACAGTACGGGTGAGGAAGTTATTAGACTTAAAGGAGAAGACCGTCCGGAAATACGTCTGTTTGATCCTATGGAGGTCTTCTCATTCTGCGATGAGGATTTAAAAGTATTGTGCGAGAACCGTATCAAGCACGGGGCTGGAGATGACAGTAGGACTGAAGCAAACTTGTTCTTGAAAGTCGCTAACAAAGCCCGGGGTATTCGTGCTGAACTGAGGAGTGTGAACGAAAGGCTGAGGATGACTGATGATCAGCAAATGGATATGGATGACTTATCTAAACAGCTTGATCAAACTATCGAGAAGAGGTTCGAGAAACCAGTAGAAGTTGTTGATTTGGAGGTGACTGGCGAGGAGCATACAGAAGAAGTACAGGCGGAAACGATTGTTATAGATATGCCTGATACTGATGTCGCCGATGCAAAGTTTGTGGAATCGATGCTGATATTCAGTGAAGACGAAGAGGCCGGATCAGAAGATGTTACAAATCCATTGGCCGGAATTAAAGGAACGGCAGGAGCGTATCTTGAAAATTTGTGAAGCCGAAAAAGACGGAGCTTAACTGAAGACTTCCCCAGGTGAGGTCCAACCTAGGGGGAGTATTGATAATGTATAGGTCGGACTCACTGGTATGTCGGTGTTATATCTTTTGTATGTATTTTGTAATGTTTAGTTCTAGCGAACCTACGGGCGAATCTATAGATTCGCCCGTAGCACAGTTTAGCTTTTGTGTTGGTATCGACCGGGCAAACCTGTTTGTGCCCGGCGAACCTATGTGGTTCGCTAGATAGATTCGCTGACAGCGAATCTATCAGCGAACCTATGTCTGTTATATATTGTAACCTTATCTTGTTGAAATAGAACTTTTGGCAACTTTTCACAAAAACCTTATCCACTGATTGTGTCGTGTGTGTGTGTGTGTTTACTGGAGGTGCTAGGAGCATATATTATTCATCATTGTAGCGTATTTACCTCCGGTTGTGTGGTTTTAATCTCATTATCGGTTGTTGGGTTATATTACACTTTGTTTGTTTGGGTAAAGAGTGTTTGTTGTTATACAAGTCATTATAGCACTGAAATCACGATCATTATGGACCAACATTATGACATGATATTTTCTTTTCTTTTTGCTTTTATATTTTGTTTTTGCTTTTCTTTTTCATGCACACACACAATGCAAAGCAAATAAAAATAAAAGACAAAGGAATCAATACTTGACATCGGCTTATTATATTTTTGGCTTTTATATTTTCAGATTTTTTTGTTTGATTTTCAAAAATTAGAATCAATCATGATTGATTAATCCTATGGATTGAATTAAGAATTCAAACCGGCCTGACAAGAAAGATTTTGTGAAAAGATCTGCCAGTTGTTTGTCGGTATGAACTTTAATCAAAATTATTAAACCTTTTTCAGAGTTGTCTCTGAGAAAGTGATATCGAATTTTGATATGTTTGGTTTTTGAGTGTTGAACAGGATTAGCAGTAATGAACATAGCAGCAGTATTGTCTATGTAAATAGGAGTTTTGAGAAAGTTAAACCCGTAGTCAAGCAATTGGTTTTGTAACCACAAAACTTGAGAACATCCTGCAGATGTAGCGATATACTCTGCTTCAGCTGTGGATACAGAAACGCTGGTCTGCTTCTTGCATTGCCAAGAAACAAGTCTAGGACCCAGAAATTGACATCCACCCGTAGTCGATTTCCTGTCAAGAGCACACCCACCAAAGTCACTATCAGAATAACTATATAATTCAAAATTGCCTTCATAAGGATACCATAGCCCGAGATTCGGTTTCCCTTTAAGGTATCTGAAAATACGTTTAACAGCAACCAGGTGCGACTCTTTTGGATCTGACTGATATCTTGCGCACACACATACAGCATACATAATGTCTGGCCTTGATGCAGTAAGATACATCAGTGAACCAATCATTGATCTGTACAGTGTTTGATCAACAGATTTGCCTTTCGGATCCGGCTGTATCTTGCAATTCACATCAGATGGCGTTCGAATAGTTTGACAATCCTGCATCTTGAACTTTTTCAGCAACTTCTCAACAAACTTTGATTGGTTGATAAAAATTCCGTCTGCTGATTGTTTTACTTGCAATCCGAGAAAGAAATTAATCTCCCCCATCGAACTCATCTGAAATCTTGACTTCTTGATTTCTTCAAACTCTTTGCACATGGACGCACTTGTTGATCCAAAGATGATATCATCCACAAACACTTGAACACATAAAAGATCTTCATTTTCCCGCTTCATAAACAAAGTTGGATCAATCTGACCTCTTGTAAACCCATGTTCTAGCAAATGTTTAGATAACGTCTCGTACCAAATCCTTGGAGCTTGATGTAGACCATATAAAGCTTTGCTCAATTTGTATACACGATGTGGATAATCAGGATCTTCAAAACCCGGAGGTTGTCTGACATATACATCATCGGTAATTGGTCCATACAGAAAAGCGCCTTTAACGTCCATTTGGAACACTTTAAACTTCATGAAAGAGGCATAAGCTAGAAAAACGCGAATAGCTTCAAGTCGAGCGACCGGAGCAAACACTTCTTCATAGTCAATACCTTTTTCTTGAGTGTAACCTTGTGCAATAAGTCTTGCTTTGTTTCTCACAACAATGCCACGTTCATCTGGCTTGTTCTTGTACAAACATCTTGTACCAATCGCATTTTCTCCTTCATGTAAGTCCACTAATTTCCAAACCTCTTGTTTGCGAAATTGAAGTAACTCCTCTTGCATGGCTTCAATCCAACTGTTATCTTGTAACGCCTCTGAAATGTTCTTTGGTACCACTTGAGAAAGAAAACATGAATAAAGACAAACGTTTGCTTGCTCAGTTTGACTTCTTGTAGTTCTCTGATTCAACGGCCCAATAATCTGAGAGACAGGATGTTTCTTATGAATTCGATGAGTTGGTATGACATCACCTTGCACTTGACTCTCCAGATTAGACTGATTCAGATTCGGTAGATCTTGCAAAATTGTAGACACATGCGGAGTGAAATTAGGAACTTGATCCGGTGAATTGATGAAGTAGTCAAACGATTCTGGAATAACTTCAACATTCGGATCTGATGATGGTTGATTTTGAACAGATCCACCATCATTCGGAGAATTTTGTGGATTAACATCATCACCAAGAATATTTGATTCTTGATCTTCTTGAGAACCAGAAGGACCCGGAGCTTGACTGGATACTCCATGATCAGGATTATGAAAAGACATGAACGGATACTCAGAATTGAGATTACTGTCATCGTCATTGTCAGAATCATCACTAAAACATCCCAAGTCTCCTGATTCTTTTCTCGAGTTTCCTGAAAAATCAAACAAGTTAGAATTGAAAGATTTTGATAACGAATCTAAATCAAACAACCATTCGGGACCATGCGCCACTGACGGAAACGAATTTTCTAAAAACTTTACGTTAATAGTTTCAATAACAGTATTTGTTTTGCTATTAAAAACCCGATAAGCTTTAGAAACAGACGAGTAACCAAGGAAAAATCCATCGTCAGATTTTGACTCAAATTTCCCGAGATGATCATTTAAATTTAGAATCGATACAGGACAACCAAATGCTTTCAAGTAAGAAATATTTGGTTTTCTTCCAAACAGTAACTCATAAGATGTTTTATTTTTATCCTGAACCAATAATGTCCTGTTTTGTACAAAACACGCAGTAGCAATAGCTTCATCCCATAATGTGATAGGGATTTTGGCATATGCGAGCATGGATCTTGCTGCTTCAATCATTTTCCGTTCCGCAACCCCGTTTTGTTGAGGCGTTCTTGGAGCACTAAATTGTCTAGCAATTCCTTTTTCTGCACAAAACAAATCAACATTAGCGTTTTTAAACTCTGTTCCATTGTCACTTCTCAAGATTTTTACTTTACAATCCAACTGATTTTCAACTTTGACAATAAATTCTTTTAACAACTCAGCAGTTTCAGATTTAACATGCAAGAAATAAACCCAAGAAAATCTAGTAAAATCATCAATGATGACAAAACAATAAGACTTCTTTCCGATGCTTTGAACATTTGTTGGTCCGAAAAGATCCATATGTAGCATCTGTAAGGGTTTTGAAATAGAGTGTTCTTGCTTGGACTTAAAAGACATTCTGTGCTGTTTTCCTTTCAAACATGCTGGACAGAGATCAGTTGTATAGAACTTCTTTGATGGTATTCCTACAGCGTGATTTCCAGTCACTAAACGGTTCATGTTTCTGAAGTTTGAATGGCCCAGCCGTCTATGCCATAGCTGACTCTCATCGTTTGAGGCATGCGCAATGAGACAAGTAGTTTCGGTTTCAGCATCAATTTGCGACATATCAAGCTTGTATACATCACGATCTCTTGGAGCTTTAACCACCACCCATTCATTGTCAATCTTGAAACCTGGTTTGAGTATATAACAGAAAGAATCATCAAATAAAGTTGAATAAGATTTATCACAAATTTGAGATACACTTAGCAAATTAAAGTTCAACTGTGCACAGTAGTTGACTTTATCAAAGCTAATGATCCATATTTGACACAGTTCCTTCTCCTGTTATTTTACCACCAGCATCTCCTCCAAATGCAACATGTGTACCATTCTTCATCTTAAAGTCTTGAAGCAAGGCATGGTTGCCTGTCATATGCCGGCTACACCCACTATCAACAAACCATGAGTTAATAGGTCTACGAGGGCGTACCTGCATTTCAACAATCACTTAGTTAGTTTGGTCAACCCAGGCCCACATGGTCTTGGGTTTTCCGAATCTATCTGTAACAGTAACTTGTTGATAATGAAGATTTTGAAAATTTGTTTCATTTGAGAGATTTGGTTGAAAACTGTTTCGCCCATTGGCTTGAATCGATTGCTTTCTTCTCAAAGCAATAAACCTTTCCTCTAACTTAGGATCAAGGTTATTTTCAAATTTCTGATTTCTTACCATCAGAGCTCTTGGTTTAAAACTGTTAACCTGCACATTCCTTGATGAAAAGTTATTAGAAACAGAATTGTTTCGATTGAAATTTCTCAAAACAGGAGAATGACTTTGATTAACATTTTGAAAACCAAATGATTGATTTCTTTGAAAATTTGGAAACCGAGTCATTTCTCTTGTTCAGTTTTTCCGAAAGAAACAATCCTTTGTGTCATGGTTTCTTCTTTCACAAATATCACAAAATTTGTTATAAAAACATTCCTCCGAAGAATGATTTCTTTTTTCACAGTAATTGCACTACCTGTTAAAGAAACATTCAGCAGTAACATGATTATAACGATCACAAATCTCACAATGTTTCTTGCTAATCCTAAAGAACCTATTGTTAACTTTTGATGTTGAACCCACTCGTGATTCATTATCAGTTTTGTTCGGGTTTAGATTAACGTGAATCTTTTGTGGAGATTTTGATTGTGACTTTGCTTGCTTGGGAACTTGGTTCGATTTTAAACTGTCTTGTTTGGTTACCTTCTTTGGTTCAATTCTTTTATCATTGACAGCGGAAGACTTAGGACCTGAACCTGTTTTCAGACCAGAGTTAGATTTGATTGGAGAATTGATTGGTTTACCATAAGATCCGTTCAAATCAAAAGTTCCTGCAGACACAAACTTAATTGTTTTTCCTTTTGACACTTTCTTTTTGACAGGTTTGACTTTGTCAGTTTTAACAATTTGAGCTTTGGTGTTGTCATTCGATTTTATGACACTTTTACCTTTTGACTGTTTCGTTTCAGATTGATTGACTGTTAATTTCGATTTCTGCACCTTTCCTTTTGAAACTTCAGTCTGCTTTACCTCTTGCTTCTTGATCAATTGATCAGCAACTTTCGCTTTCTGTTCATTCTTCCACTTGATGTATTCAGGATCATTGTATCCTGAAAATTCAGCTTCTTCCTTCACTTCTTGCTTGGGATTCAGTTCAGGATATTCAACAAGTTGAATCAGAACAGGTTCTGATTTGTTGCTAGATTCATCATCAGCTTCAGTTGTCACGGCATCATCTTCTTTCAAACTTTCAATCAACACTTCAGATCCTTCGGATTCGGATTTACTTCTTTGAATTTCTTTGAATTTTCGTTCATTTTCAGGTGAATGATCAAATTCATTGAAGTTTTCAGGTAAAGTTTGTGTGATTGAATTAGGCATTGGTTCATGAGTGAAACCTAATCCTAGTTTGGTTTTGTTACCTCTTTCACTTATAAGTTGTTTAACCATTGTTTTACAACTTTTCACCTTTGTTAATTCCACTTGCGTGACAGCATGAGCAACTTTTTCTTGTTCAAAGTTCTTTGTCATTTCTTCAAGTTGTTTTGTTACAAGTTCCAATTCCTTTAAGGTTTTGTTCCATGATTCTTTAAGTGACAAAATCTTCTCATCAGCAATTTTGTGATCAATTTTAAGTTGTTCATGAATTTTCTCATGTTTGCTTAATTTATCACCAATTTTAAATGAATGAGTACGATAATGTTCTACTTGTTGAATGCATTGTTCAGAACACAACCTACCTCTAACATCATCAGGCAAAGGAACATAGTTAGGGGGTAAATCAGTACTAACCTTTGGTTGTTCGGTGGATGATGAAGACTCACTGGATGTAGCCATCAGCGCAATTTCTGATTCAGATTTTTCAACAGGATCTGATTTTGCACTCCAGTCATATTCCTCAGAATCTTCACTCACAGTATCAATCAGTTTACCATCCCCTTCTTCAGACCAATCTTCCTCAATTTCACAAACTAATGCCAGACTGGATGTAAGATCAGATGTAAACTGTTCTGCATAAGCACTCCAATCATATCCATCTTTCACACTCACTACCAGTGCTTTGGTCTGATCTTCTGGCTTCTTTTCTTTCATCCTCCAGTTTTGGCATGGGAAGACTTTGATATGGCTTCTGTATGAAACGTTGATTCCTCTGTTGATAGCTTGAAGACTGTTGCGAGCTTTGACCTTGACCTTGATTCTATCCACTTGAACTTGATTGATCATTGTAATTCTGATTCTTAGGAGCTTTGCATTCCCGAGAAAAATGACCATAACAGTTACAGTTGAAACATATGGCCTTCGATTTGTCAAAACCAACTGTCTTGTTTGCATGAGGCTTGTAGCTTCGGTTAACATATGCATGCTTCTGTGTTCGATATGCAACCATCACCATTTGCCAATTCAGATCCATTTCCTCAACGTCATCAGGATCCATTTCAAAAAGATCTTGAAGTACAACATCCATTTGAGACAAATGACTTCCTTGATAAGCTTGAAAGCTTGCCATGAACGCAGTAAAAGCAGTCTTCGTCTCGTCATCTTGTAACAAGATGTTCATCACATCTTTTACTTTTGTTTGAACATTCGAACTTTGATTTTCTACTTGATTCTTCAGATTCTGATTTTGAACTTGAGCTCTTGGTGGAGATTGAGGTTGAGAATAAGTTGGTGAATTTGGAATGTATGACGAATCAGTGTAAAAACTTGCACCAACAAATAAATTGTGACACCCCACAAATTTAAGTTAACATCGTTAACTATTCTTAGGCTATTCCGTTAAATTTTATATACGTTTAGGATTTGTTTAGTTATTAATTAAACTAAGTTGTAAACTTATAAACCAAACTAAATAACCTGATAAATTTCAAGGGCCAAAGTGTAAAATTAAAAATTAATTACCCAACCCTAAACCCCATACCCGTGTCTCTTCTTCCTCGCGGCTGTACCGAGATCAAAGCACACACACAACATCGACTATCATCCATCTATCTTTGATTATCCAAATCGCATCTTCATCTCGTCTCCCACTCGCAGCCATGATCGAACCAGAAGCGGTACCCTCCCTCTCAGCTCTTTTCTTCGCCGGCGACCGGAGAACAGGAGCAGCGAACGTCAGTCGGAGAAACAAACGGCTCCGGCGAATCTGCAACTCCGACCACCAGTAATCATACTACCAACCTTCTCTTAACCGCCCGACTATCGGTACGTATCCGTCGTGTTCTTTTGTTATTCGATCATCGCGTTACGGTTTTGTTTGCGGGTCGTTTCGGTTCGTTACGGGATATGCTGTATATGCGGTTCAACCCAAGTTGTATGTTAATGTATATACGTGCGAGTAATGGATGAAATCTGGGTATGTGAAGTATATATGTGTACTGTAAGTATATATATATATACCATGTATTTTATGTTAATTGTGCGTGCGTGTATCTAATGTATGCATATGGAGAAAAAAAAATGGCAGTAGCTTAATTGATATGTATGTATATGAATTATATGTATGTCATGTGTATGTATATGTATGTGATTATGTGATTACGTGTGATCAGTATGTATGCATTTTATGTATGTATATATGCGCAATAACATAACATCAAATCAGCAGAATGATTATATGCTCTAGGTGTGTGTTGTTTATGCGTGAAGAAACTTGAACAACGGATATGTAAGTTATGCGTGAGTTTGGAACAACAAAGATTAGCTACTCTAGTAAGTTATATGTGGTGTCGGTATGTATACGAATGAAGTAGAAATAATAGAAATTGTACCTAAACCGTATCCATGAAAACTAATCAACAGCATGTGCATAGGTAGAAATGGCATGTAAATTTTTGTATGTGCAATTGGTATGTACAACTTTGCAAGCATCATTCGATATCTATATATATATATATATATATATATATATGTATATAAATATATAATCATGAGATAGAAATGATAATATGTGTGTATCGCAAATGTATGCTAGTATAGATATAATCGAGAAATTTCAGATTGGATTACATGTTATGTGGGCAACTATGTACATATAGGATGTATAAATGTATGTGTGCTGTGTGTATGAATGTGCAGTTGTAGCAGCCGAATAAACTAAGATAGTTATGTACGTGGGGGTGTGGTGTATATGTGAATGGATATATTGTTGAAAACATAATAAGTATGTATGCTAGGACACATGTGGGATTTTGTTATGATAATGTGAGTCGTCCAGATGATTGATAGGTGGTATGAGTTACGTTGCTTGGAAAAATACGTGTATATAAGTGTGAAATTTCAACATGTAAGGTATGTGTAATTTGATGGGTATGCTATTATGGTAAGAAAACGAACCGAATACTCGAACCCATATTATATATATGTATATATATATATACATTCTACTACTTACATATTTTTAGTTAATAATTAATAAATAATTACTTTACCCAAAAAAAATTAATAAATAATTATTAAACAGGTCGTAGAGCGATCTAAATTCATGTTGGCATTTTTGCTGGTTATTTGTTGTGCGCTTCAAAGGTGAGTTCACTGAACTAAACTATTTACTATTCTACCCTTTTTGGGCTGGAACTCGGACAAATACTTTTACGGATTTACAAATTCTGTATGTCGCATGTCTGGATTAGAGCACTTTTATTTTGTTCATGAAAGACCTCATGGATACCTAGTTGACCGTTAGTATTTGTGAAATAGCGGGGAAATTTTGAGTAGTACTACTGGGTTTGACAAACCCCACCCGGGCTAGTCGCGCTAGCACGACAGAAGGACCTGTCGAACGGGTGTTGAATGACCTAACATACTTACAGTGCATCCTGCTGGGATGTACGAACGGGCAAAATGCACTTAATGTGTACATACGTCAGCTTCGGTCAGATACATACGCCTCTAAGGACATGTGCTGTAGATTAGCTACCTACAATGACATACTTAATTTGTATTTCTGCTTGCAACAGAACATACTTGATTTTATACTTACTATGTGAACTCACCAACCGTCGTGTTGACACTTGTTAGACTTTCACTTTTACAGGTCACTGAGGTACCACGCACTTAGGACATGGCATGGAGTCACAGCTTTTCGTTTAAACATTTTCATGCATTACAAACCATGTTTTGAGTTTAATGTCTATTTAGACTTTGTATCTTGTATTCGGCGCGTGTACTGCGCATTTAGTTTCCATTTAATACTTTGACATTACATTTCGATTACGCTTCCGCAAACTTTTAAACGTTAACTCTGTAATAAATTTTCTCATTTAATGAGACACGGATGTTTTAAATTCATATAGTGTCGTTTGGTGTAACTAATGACTGAGATCCTGGTTTGTCACACATTTAACGGTAAAACTCCGTTAGTGGATTTTGGGGTGTGACATATTGGTATCAGAGCCATTGGTTATAGCGAACTAGGTTTGCATTGCATTGCATTCTAGACTATAACTGTACACCGCATTAGTTGCACTTATGTGAATTCATTGTGACCCATATGCATGTTATTTACACATACACACGCCTGCACTAGCATTACATAAAGTGACCAACTTGTATTATGTGACACTTTAGGGCAATTTTTTTTAGTGACTTGCTCTGCTAGTGAAGCTTGAACTAGGTGTGTATCTGTTAGCTTTTGAATTGTTCACTGAAGTATGCATGAGAAATATTTGACAATGACTTTGTTCAAGAGTTATTCCGCTTTTTAGACCAATTTTTTTTAGGGGCCTTAGTTGGGAAACGCTTACATTTCATTATAACTTGAAACTTACGACATTATGGCAACAAACTGGTTTCGTATGAAGCCTGAACAATTCACCTTGAATTATCTACCTCGTTATGGCAATCCATCGGCAGTGACCGATGCTTAAGGTACAGAGGTACATGAACAACAGTAATGGATTCTTATCCAGAAACACATTCATACAGAGGTCGTGACTTGTTAATTATGCGACCTACTATGTGCTAATACACGTCATTTATTATATGACGCATTCGTATGCTATAACATGTCCCTTAATATGAGACATACTGTTAGTTGAAACATGTCACTTATTGTGTGATCCACAACGTGCTATCTATTTGATTTGACATTACCACTGCTTATGCACATTGTACACTCAGATTGTGTTTAGACTAGTAGTCTTACACTTATTATGAAATTACACTATACCTAATACATGCGACCCACTGATACATCACACTGATAGCCTGTTAGTGTCCTATACATCTAGTATAGTTGTCTCCTACTTATAGGTTTATCATACACTTATACACCTCCAATACTTGACATGAGATAGAAATACCATACAGATGAATGTAAAACAAAGAACATAATAAAACATAAGATTGATATACCCGATGGGAGACAAACTTGGGTGATTGCGTAAGGTAAATTGACGATTACGGGTGCGCAACGTAATGGTGAATTTACAGGTACATGATGATCCTGGAAAAATCTGTCATGCGGGTGATACCCAAAAAGAAACACAAAAGTGATGAACCAATCAATACAAATTCATCTGAAACAAATAATACATCTCTAAATAACGCACCGATATCAAGACTGTGCTTGACTGAACCCATAAAATCCATATACGGATGGTATACAAATACAATACAACCTTTGACAGCATATGATAAGTTTATCTTTAAACTACATACATTTTACCTTATACATCTAAATTAATGATTATTGAAATCTTTCCTTGGTGACACGCAAATAAGGAACAAAGATCTATGTTGAAAACCCAGATAAAGTTTTGCTACCACTGTATTTTCCTATAATGATATGACACATTCCATATATAATCAATCTGAATCCACCAGATGAAACATTTACCTTACTAAAGTCGCAAACTTATGATACTTAATGGGATGCTTTAAATTCGAGTCAGTACACTATGACCTCTTGCCAACGGTCGGTGGCATCATAACATCATCGGTTCTGCAAATAAATATTAAACAAACCCTATAAGTTTTAGAATTCCATGGAGGAGTCTGATAAAGCTCACAACTTATAAAATATATATATATATATATATATATATAATAAAACTCTGGTTGATACGATAAACCAACCGCGTAATATTGCACATTCAAAATCACTCTTGAGAATAGATCCATATCGCTTAAACATCCATGTGAAAACCCCGTAACATACCAAACTCGTTCTAGAAGTACTTCACCGAATCGTACCCTTTTCTCAAACTTATTTTCTCAATTCATCAAGGTAAACAAAACTTAAAGTTGTTTCTGATAATAAGTTACCCAAAAATACTTCCGACTTATTTTATTTCTACTACTAACGATGCACTGGCGAACCACACGTGTAGTATGCATGCGTTTTGATCTAGTGGGATGACTCGCTTTGATCCAACACTCCGGTAAATGTTAACTCTCACACCCAATCCGCACCTCTATTATGGTAAAGCACGATTTGGATTTAATTTAAATTATTTATTATTATCATTATTACTATTTTATCTTTAAAGAACATATATTTAATTTAAAAACATTATCTAATTCTATACATCTTAATATATAATCGAACTTCTTTACCTGCTTAGTAGAGCAGAATCCAAGTTAAGCGTTTTTTTTTAAGCCTCAAGTCAGTGGTCATGTAGAATCGGACCATATAAAATTTCAATAGATAACTGATGTTACAGTATACACTACATTTACCATTTCACTTAATAAATATTCTTTTCCTCACCCTTTTAATGACTTAGTAAAGTAGGCAAGAATGTTAATAGGTGACAAGTACGCCTCCAAGGTGTTGGTGGTGTGGTGGGTTAGCTACGGTACACCCTATATATAAACACTAACAGTACGTTGGATGTGGACTTGAAACCAAAGCAGTAATAAACCCGAGAAACTCTAAAATATCACTCTCGAACTGTTAAAAAAACACCTGATTCTTAGGAACTCTAGTTAGCCCAATATTCATAAGGTAAACTACTATATGCATAAACACTTTAAATTTCCTTGTATCCTTTATTCACAGTAATACTAAAAAAAAATGCTTCGTAACTAACTTATATATAAACTATGATTTTTAATACATTTCACGACTCCAATGGTTCACGTGATAAATATCATCGACAACAATGAACCGCTAATGCCAACTAATGTTTTGAGAAAGCTTTGCCCATTACGGTCCAGGGTAACACTTCCTATTATGTTTCATTCCTGGTAACACCTTTCATGTGGGTTATACCCAGAAGTACAAAAGTGTAGAATAACTTAACACAAATCCATCTGAACAAAAGTCTATCTAAACGGAAATTTATTCTTAGGTAACGCACTAAGATCAAGTTTATCCTCGATTACACTCGTTGAAACCCATCCATGGATGATAAAAACTTACAATACCACTACAGATGAGAAATAATACAAACTTAGATATGTACAAACTTCCCCACATCTAACTTACCGTACACATTCTGCTATTGAAATCGATCCATAATGACACAATCACAAGATTTAAGAATTATTTTGACAATTTAATAAGATTACACTGCTATACATTGACATCAATGTTAATGAATTATCCCCCGTATATCATCGACAACAATGAACCGCTAATGCCAACTAATGTTTTGAGAAAGCTTTGCCCATTACGGTCCAGGGTAACACTTCCTATTATGTTTCATTCCTGGTAACACCTTTCATGTGGGTTATACCCAGAAGTACAAAAGTGTAGAATAACTTAACACAAATCCATCTGAACAAAAGTCTATCTAAACGGAAATTTATTCTTAGGTAACGCACTAAGATCAAGTTTATCCTCGATTACACTCGTTGAAACCCATCCATGGATGATAAAAACTTACAATACCACTACAGATGAGAAATAATACAAACTTAGATATGTACAAACTTCCCCACATCTAACTTACCGTACACATTCTGCTATTGAAATCGATCCATAATGACACAATCACAAGATTTAAGAATTATTTTGACAATTTAATAAGATTACACTGCTATACATTGACATCAATGTTAATGAATTATCCCCCGTATATAAATATGAATATCGAATACGTATCATGACGCTAAAGATTCACATGATGAATAAAACAATCCGCAATAAACAACTAATACCAACTAGTGTTGTATGTGAGCCATATCCATTGTTGTTTCGGATAACAACTTCTCATTTCGTTTCATCTCAATACAGTTTGTGTTTTGCTAAAAATAATAACAATAATACATATATATAATAATAATTGGTGCTCTCATTGTCGTTTGACACTCCAATCGTGCAATAATTTTTCTTTCAAAGCTCCAGTTATTAAAGAGATTCCACCTCATATGTAATTAACCTTCTTGATCAAAACTATATGAGACGCAATGTAAGCAATTGTCACCTAATCGTTCTAAACTATGAAAATATACTAGTAGAAGAAACTGCATGCTTAAGGAAACTAGTGAAGCTATGCAACCCAAGTAATGAAATAACACGACATCCTTGCCTGGCCCGTTAGCAAACCAGACTATTATCTCCCACCATCCCCTAAACACCCTGATGATGAACTCAAACGCTATCATTCAGTGAGGCTTGGTATCAAAATCTTTGCTAACATCTTATTAGTTGAACTCTTATCTAATCCATGCGTAAACTAAAACCCGTATTTAAACGGAATATTGTTAGATCACCCTAGATGACCGATACCGTTGAACTAATATGCTATTCGAATAGAAAGATAGGATTCTAGAGAACTTTCTATATGAGAAAATTACGGGCGTTTCATATACCCCCTCCCCCCGCGCACACTTCTTACCATAACACTCAGATTTCATCAACATTAAAACTTATTGTACCCCCATGACTAGGAACAACTCATGTAACACCAACTCTTTTGGTTTAACACTACTTCAGTACGTAAAATTTAACAACCCATTACTCTATGTCGTATAATCACTTGTTCTCCTTAACACAGAAAATCCAGTAACTATCAAAGAAAGAAATACCTATTCAATTTCTATATCATTTTTGCTTGAAACCTGTGCTTTCGAAACATATTAGTGTTATTGTTCATCCTTCTTCATCTATTATACAATTTCTATGACATCCCTGATGTTCATGTTTTAATAATACTCTTTTCAACAAAGCAAAGTACCTACACACGGTGGATAGTTTATTTTCTCTTTACATTGTACCCAAGTTGTCTTAGTTTAACGACCTATATCAATAAATGAACTCTTTAGCTAGAACTCAGTCCACGGGTAGCTAAATAACAACGTGAAACTCAATAATCTAAATCCCTGAAACATGCAGTATAGAAATCACTATGTATAAATTCCATCCAAAAACTGTAGAATCCCATTAAAACCATGATACATTAAACAACTTGAAATTCGGGGGTATTGGCCTTCTAGATCGATGACGGGAATCAGTTTTAAAAGATGAACATGGTACACAACGTTTCTGAAGTCTTCAATTTATACATTATTTGAATGGAACACTCGTCGTCACAATCGATGAACAACAACGTTTCACGGAGAATCAGTTGAAATAATAGGCAAAGAATCCAGAATACTCAAACATTGTAAGAGCACTATTGTCGAAGTGGCTGGAACTTAGAAGCATGGACCAGAGTTACATAGGAGTGTGAAAAATCAAATAATGTACAAGCATCCTTAATTATTTCAAATGACAACATCTACTACTAATACTATTGGTTAAATTTTCGGGACGAAAATTCTTTCAACAAGGGGATAATGTGACACCCTAAAATTTCAGATTAACTCCGGTAACTAAATCCCGTTATTTCTGTTAATGAAATTATACTCCAAATTCAACTAGTCGAATTAAAACATGCTACTTGTTACATGAACAGTTACATATGACGGCAATCCAAGGAGTTGCCGGATCACGTGAGTTAATACACGAATGTTGGCGAATTAATAAAACAATAATTCCGAACAACTAAACAAATATAAATTCAGTAAATTTATATGTTATGTGACTATCATGTTTTCGGGAACATGGATGAGGCAACCCAAATCTATAAACTCTAAATTCTTTCATTTCAAACCTGTTTTAACAACCGTACCTAATTTTCGGGACGAAAATTCCTTCAACAAGGGGATGATGTGACACCCCACAAATTTAAGTTAACATCGTTAACTATTCTTAGGCTATTCCCTTAAATTTTATATACGTTTAGGATTCGTTTAGTTATTAATTAAACTAAGTTGTAAACTTAAAAACCAAACTAAATAACCTGATAAATTTCAAGGGCCAAAGTGTAAAATTAAAAATTAATTACCCAACCCTAAACCCCATACCCGTGTCTCTTCTTCCTCGCGGCTGTACCGAGATCAAAGCACACACACAACATCGACAATCATCCATCTATCTTTGATTATCCAAATCGCATCTTCATCTCGTCTCCCACTCGCAGCCATGATCGAACCAGAAGCGGTACCCTCCCTCTCAGCTCTTTTCTTCGCCGGCGACCGAAGAACAGGAGCAGCGAACGGCAGTCGAAGAAACAAACGGCTCCGGCGAATCTGCAACTCCGACCACCAGTAATCATACTACCAACCTTCTCTTAACCGCCCGACTATCGGTACGTATCCGTCGTGTTCTTTTGTTATTCGATCATCGCGTTACGGTTTTGTTTGCGGGTCGTTTCGGTTCGTTACGGGATATGCTATAAATGCGGTTCAACCCAAGTTGTATGTTAATGTATATACGTGCGAGTAATGGATGAAATCTAGGTATGTGAAGTATATATGTGTACTGTAAGTATATATATATATACCATGTATTTTATGTTAATTGTGCGTGCGTGTATCTAATGTATGCATATGGAGAAAAAAAAATGGCAGTAGCTTAATTGATATGTATGTATATGAATTATATGTATGTCATGTGTATGTATATGTATGTGATTATGTGATTACGTGTGATCAGTATGTATGCATTTTATGTATGTATATATGCGCAATAACATAACATCAAATCAGCAGAATGATTATATGCTCTAGGTGTGTGTTGTTTATGCGTGAAGAAACTTGAACAACGGATATGTAAGTTATGCGTGAGTTTGGAACAACAAAGATTAGCTACTCTAGTAAGTTATATGTGGTGTCGGTATGTATACGAATGAAGTAGAAATAATAGAAATTGTACCTAAACCGTATCCATGAAAACTAATCAACAGCATGTGCATAGGTAGAAATGGCATGTAAATTTTTGTATGTGCAATTGGTATGTACAACTTTGCAAGCATCATTCGATATCTATATATATATATATATATATATGTATATAAATATATAATCATGAGATAGAAATGATAATATGTGTGTATCGCAAATGTATGCTAGTATAGATATAATCGAGAAATTTCAGATTGGATTACATGTTATGTGGGCAACTATGTACATATAGGATGTATAAATGTATGTGTGCTGTGTGTATGAATGTGCAGTTGTAGCAGCCGAATAAACTAAGATAGTTATGTACGTGGGGGTGTGGTGTATATGTGAATGGATATATTGTTGAAAACATAATAAGTATGTATGCTAGGACACATGTGGGATTTTGTTATGATAATGTGAGTCGTCCAGATGATTGATAGGTGGTATGAGTTACGTTGCTTGGAAAAATACGTGTATATAAGTGTGAAATTTCAACATGTAAGGTATGTGTAATTTGATGGGTATGCTATTATGGTAAGAAAACGAACCGAATACTCGAACCCATATTATATATATGTATATATATATATACATTCTACTACTTACATATTTTTAGTTAATAATTAATAAATAATTATTAAACAGGTCGTAGAGCGATCTAAATTCTTGTTGGCATTTTTGCTGGTTATTTGTTGTGCGCTTCAAAGGTGAGTTCACTGAACTAAACTATTTACTATTCTACCCTTTTTGGGCTGGAACTCGGACGAATACTTTTACGGATTTACAAATTCTGTATGTCGCATGTCTGGATTAGAGCACTTTTATTTTGTTCATGAAAGACCTCATGGATACCTAGTTGACCGTTAGTATTTGTGAAATAGCGGGGAAATTTTGAGTAGTACTACTGGGTTTGACAAACCCCACCCGGGCTAGTCGCGCTAGCACGACAGAAGGACCTGTCGAACGGGTGTTGAATGACCTAACATACTTACAGTGCATCCTGCTGGGATGTACGAACGGGCAAAATGCACTTAATGTGTACATACGTCAGCTTCGGTCAGATACATACGCCTCTAAGGACATGTGCTGTAGATTAGCTACCTACAATGACATACTTAATTTATATTTCTGCTTGCAACTGAACATACTTGATTTTATACTTACTATGTGAACTCACCAACCGTCGTGTTGACACTTGTTAGACTTTCACTTTTACAGGTCACTGAGGTACCACGCACTTAGGACATGGCATGGAGTCACAGCTTTTCGTTTAAACATTTTCATGCATTACAAACCATGTTTTGAGTTTAATGTCTATTTAGACTTTGTATCTTGTATTCGGCGCGTGTACTGCGCATTTAGTTTCCATTTAATACTTTGACATTACATTTCGATTACGCTTCCGCAAACTTTTAAACGTTAACTCTGTAATAAATTTTCTCATTTAATGAGACACGTATGTTTTAAATTCATATAGTGTCGTTTGGTGTAACTAATGACTGAGATCCTGGTTTGTCACACATTTAACGGTAAAACTCCGTTAGTGGATTTTGGGGTGTGACATAAATCACCCTCATCTTCAAACTTAGTTGCATCTTGTGCAAGAAATGCATTCTCCACAGTATTAGCAGGATTCACAATATATTTGTATTGTGCATGTGAACCAGTTCTATCAGTGTTTCTAGAACTTTCATCAATCTCTACTTCTTCAATCTTTGCAATGAGCAGATCCAAATCCATCGGAAACTTCTCAGTATGCTTCAATAGTGTCACAGTCTGTTTCCATGATGATGGAAGAGCACATAGTAATATGTCATTCAGATCTTGAAGATCTGTCTTTGCACCAACATTGGTCATTTCAGTAGTCAGATGGACAAACCTATTCATCATCTGGTGCACAGATTCTCCAGCAATGTGTTCAAATAACTCCAATTGTCTCTTCAGCTTTTGTTTCTTGAGACTCCTGAGTTGTTCAACCTGTCTGATAAGTATCCAACCTCGACAATACTTGTAGTGGCAGTCCTTTGCACATCAAAGAGTAGGCTTTGCTATCATTCTTTACTTTCCTTAAATCTTCAGCTGATAGATTATCTTCTGGATAAGGTTCAGTAGAGTCTTTGGTGTAGGTACTTGCACTATCCGGAGCTGTCTGTGTAGGTATGTGAGGACCCTTATCAATTGAATTCCAAAGATCGTTGTCTATTGAGCAAAGATGATGCTTCAGTCTAATAGTCCAATTCTTGAAATCTGCACGATTAACAAGTCTAGGAACACGGTTATCAGAATCATCATTAGGTGCCATTTTTAACAAATTTTAAAGAAAATATTCTTGTGTTTTTAAAGATTTTGAAAAGAAGTAATTAAAATACTAAAATAAAGACAAGTAATTAATGACAAGATAAGAAAACAAGGATTAAAACAACTAAAAATGAGTCACACGGCTGAACAGTGAAAAATTCTTCTTCACCCGGCTGAACAGTATCTTTTGTTCTTTACCCGGCTGAGAAAAGTCTTCACCCGTCTAAACAGTCACACGGCTCAATAGTTGTAAGTCTTTAAACTTGAAAACTTCACCCGGCAAGAACGTTACCCGGCTGAACAGTTACACGGCTAACAGAAATAACTTGACACTGCAAACAACTTGACCCGGCAAGAAGAAAATATTCACCCGGCTGAACAGTTATCAACACTTCACCCGACAGACCTTGACACGGCTTGAAAGTGTTAATCACTCGGCTAAATAGTAACAAGTTGATCCGGCTGTTATGTTCATCACCCGGCTAAACAGTACTTTACCCGTCTGAACAGTTCTTCACACGGCTAAACAGTATATCACCCGGCACAACAATACACAGAATTTTACTTGCAATTCTTCACCCGTCTAGACAAAAATCCTTTACACGGCTGCACAGGACCTAATTTGTTCACAAATCTAAGTCCAAACGATTTTGTCTAAGTCAATTTGTTACTCGGCTAGTTAATCTTCAACCTGTTCATCCTGTTCATCATCTTCATCATGAGAAATTTTCTGGGTTTATCAAAAACTTGTCCAATTCTTTCAAAATTCACACACAATCAGTGAAATAGTCCGATTAACAATCCCTAATCTCAATCAATCCAAAACATGATCAAATTTTGATGAATTTGAGCAAAATTCGATCGAACAGTAACTTTTTCTATCTTCTTAATTCCTCAGATCTGATGGAATTTGCACAATCGTTGTGAATTAGGAGTGATTGCGATGATAAATCACCACTAAAAACAGCAACAATTCATTTAGATCATGATTTTTGAGCAATATTGTAGTGTTTTGCCTGATGAATAGCGAAGAACACAATACCAACAGCTCTGATACCAATTGATAGGTTCAATTGGATCGATATCGCTCAAATGATCAGAATGATTAGTACAAACAAACACTTCAATCAGCAACACAATTCGTTACTAAATAATTCTCTTTGTATTGATGATCAAAGCAGATATGTAGTACAAAATGCAGGAGAATGTAATCACACACACTTAGTTCTCTCTCTAACGTGAATATGTGATCTAGACTCCCTCACTAACATTCTCTTACTACATGCTTTATGCAACAATACATTTTAGGGAAAATAACAAAATAAACCCTAAACTATACAAAATGTATAAAAACAAAGTACAAAGTAAATCTTAAACTGGAAATAGCCCTAACAGTACTCCCCCTAAGATTTATCTTTGGACTTCAAAATTCTTCAACAGTTTTCATCTTTTGCTTTTTCAGCTCCAATCTCTCACCAATCTTCAGACTCTTCTTTAACATCCAGCAACTTTTTTCCTTTGTATTCTTCTTGTTCTTTTAACACTTCCTCGATGCATGACTTGAACTTCTCCGCGATCTTTGCTTGTCTTGGCTTTGACTCGTTTGTAAGGATGGCACAGTCATTCATGCGTCTCAGAGAATCAAGAGTCAAACCTGCAAAGTCAATATTAGCATAAATGTCATATGGCAATTCTCGCCCTTTGACTTGCACTTCTAGTGTACCCTTCGCAGTCACACGCATAAACTCTATCTCCGGAATATCAACCTTCACAAGGTTAGCATTGAGTAATTCCTTCCTTAGACGAATTTTCTCTGACGCAGCTGCAATCACCTCAATCATCACCATAAACAAATTTCGATCAGCTTCAGCAACTTTATCTTTGCACTTCTCCATTCTGTAACTTCGCAAATGATCGATGTAGGATGGATGTAACAGCTTCAGCTCGAATGTACTGAATAATGTAATCATATCCTTATCCCAGTCATCCAAATTTCGTACCAATTTCAGCTCAAAAGTTTCCTGATTGTAGAAAAACTTAAGAATTGGTTTCGTCGCATGTGTACCATCAATCACTTTCAACCCCGGATCAGTCACTTTATCAAAGTATTCATCAGAAAACTCTTCTAAATACATGTCACGCACCACCAACTTCTTTTGTTTCCTCGTTTTCTTCGACTGAACATAAGCACTATCTTCTTGTTGTCCTCTAAACTCCAAGTATTTTGGTAAACGACTTATCCCAGCATCAAGCAGCATCGCACATTTGTCACCACGCTCAGCATGCGTGTGATTGATCAATCTCAGTTTGTGCAACTCCTTTAAATCTTGCACTTCCAACTTGAAAATACTAGAGTAATAATGGTAAACATCGCATAAACCATTAACTCTTTTGATCAAGAAAGCATCAAAAACTTCGTCATATTTCCATGCATAAATTTTCACCTTCTTGGACTTTTCCGGTACGATCATAGAATCAAGCAGTTCAGCCACGGACTGTCCTTTGCTCAGCAGAGATCTAACAACATCTCCTGCTGTGGCAGATTTATGCCATGATTCTCGTACGTCCATAGGAATATTGTATGACTTGACTTCACTTGGAAACATATCAATCAACTCTTGTCTCTTTTTGTGCGCATTTTCTGGTAAAGCCATTACCGTTATTTCTTTGGGTTCGAGCACTTTGTATCTCTTCGTCAGCTCATAATATTGTGGGTTGTTGTAATCCAGATAAAACATTCGATTGTACATCTTCTCAGTCTTCATAAAACTTACTACAATCTTCTTCAGCGATTCATGTTTCAGTTTCTTCAATGTTCTATATGGATAGTTCCTTGAACTCAACCATTCTCGCATGTTTCTGCTGGACATTTCTTCTGGATTTTGATGATAAAGCTCTGTTGGAGGTAAATCATCAATATTCAGGCTTTCTTGTAAAGGTGTCCACTCACCCATCTCAACAACAAATTCCTTCTCATCGGCAGTTGCCTTATCTTGTGCAGTCAAAAATTTCTCATATTCTTCATTGATTTAACTCACTGTCAGCCCATTCAGATATACTGGATTGTACTTCATCTTTTCTAGATAAGCAAAACGTTCAGGCAAATCAGCTGGTATCTCATCATCAGGATTAGGTTCAGGCTCAACCTCAGGTTCAGACTCTGTGAAATCTGTATCATCCAGATCATCTAGTGCCTCAATCATTGGTGCAGTTTCAGTTTGAACCGGCTCAAACTGAAATGCTTCTTCAGTCACAGTTTCTCGCGCATTCTCAACAACTTCAACCACTTCAGGAACTTCAGTTACTACTACAGATTCAGATTGAATCGACTCAATCTGAACTGTTTCTCCAGTTTCAGCTTCTTTCACAGTTTCATCCACCTTCGCCATTTCAGCCACCTCAGTTTCAGTTTCAGATTCAGATTGAATCGGCTCAATCTGAATCTCTTCTATTCTTGCCTTTTTAGTACAACCTTCTTCACCAGTAATCTCAGGCACAGCATCTAACTTTCTTTTTCCCTCAGCTTTGTCAGGATTGACAGAATCAGCAGCTTCATCGGGAATAGTAATTGGTGACTCAATTCTTATGCCCACATTCTTCGTACCACGTGCTCTAGTATAATAAACTTTGACTTCTTGAGAAGGCTCAGTCACATCCATTACATCATCCGAAAAATCTTTATCTGATGTAGAACCAGACTTCTTTGATCTGGTTTCTTCTAACCATTTTTCTAACATCTCCTTCTCAGCATCAAGTGTATTGCATTCCGCCTTTAACTCTTTATAGTCATATTTCAAATTTTCATGCTCATCCTTCAAATTTTCATAATCAGCCTTCAACTTCACATAATCCGCATCTAATTCTTTGAATGTTTCAAGATTCTGATTATGAGTGGCCCAAAACTCTTCTAATCTCTTCTTCTTTCTTTCATTTGATGCTTTCAACTGTTCATTAGCATCCAAGAGTTTTGCTACCATCTCTTCTAACTCAGCAATTTTCACTTTATCTTCATTCACCTTAACACTTGAATCAACTTTTGGTGAAGACTCCAAAGGTTGTTCAATGTTTTCAGCAGCTTTGGGGGATGTGGCAATATCAGTAGTAACAGGAACACTCACACCAGCATCAGTTTCATCGTCTGTCTGTGCCACAAACTCTACTTCTGCTTCAACTTCTTTAGCAATCTGTACAATGTCCACCATCTGTTCAGGCACATCTACACATTCCAACACACTTGGCTCCTCAATCAACATAGGCTCAATTACAGTTTTAGATCTTCGAGATCTAGTATATTGAACTGTAATATTCCTAGGAGCATCAATAACAACTTCTTCAGCCACACTAACAACCTCAACAGGTTCTTCAATCACCAGTGGTTCTGTTTCAACAGTTTCGGCCTCCTCAGGAACTGATTCAGCACTTTCTTCTTCCATACTATCCTCATTTTCACCATTATCATCATCACTATCATCTTCTTCTTCATTCTCATTCCCATCTTCTTCTTCTGGATGTCGAGTAAAATACTCATCATCATCCAATAAGTTATCAGACACCTCATCAACTAGGTCCTGTGGATTCACTATCTCTCCATGTGATATGTGATGGTATATAATCTCAATATCCTCCACATTATTTGCTATATCCCGCATATAGTCAAATAACTCAACACTTGCAACATTCCCTATACTCATCTTTCGATATGATAGATCATTCATATCCTCAGTATATAATATTCCTCCAACAACTCCTTCTTCTCTGATAATCGGATAGGCAACATTAATCATCAATTGTAAGAATCTCGGATACATGAGAAACTTGAATCTTTTGCCTTTCACCAAATTGAATACAAACCCATTCATAATCCATTTCGACATATTGAATGGTTTATTCTCTGCAATAGCAACAATTGGAGATGCGATGTCAGAAGGAAAATTGTCAAAACCAGCACTCCTTCTTGACATGCATTGTTGTATCACATAGCACAATAACTTCCACTTCTTTCCCAATCTTGCTCTAACAAACTGTGACTTTGGAAATACGGGAGGATGACCCATATTCACAAAACACGCTTGACATTCAGCATCTATTAGCTCATCATTTGCTCCTATCTCATCATCATCAATCCTCAATGCTGTTCTGATAGCTTCTTCAGAAACAGTCAACACTAAATCTCTGGTGATGTTCCCTCTAACAACAGTCACCCCAGCCTCATCAGTCACAACCTCAGTTGTTCTCCAAAAACTTTTGATCAGTCTTGCATATATGACAGGCTTAGCACACATAGCATAGACATACTTGGTTCTCTTGATAAATCTCATCATATCTCTATAACCCTCTGTTTCTGGTATAGATTCATCCAGACAAGCAACAAGATTGTGCTTAGGCTCAAACTTCAAATTCTCCATCTGTTTAAAACAAAAACAAGACAAATGTGTTAAAATCTTCATTAATAAATTTCAAATTTACATAAGTGTTTGGACAAAAAGTTATAAAAGTAAAACATTCATATAATCATTTTAACTCCTAAATTGATCTAACAATCTGATTTTCATCATTTTGATCAAAACAACTTTGGATTTTAATGATAATACAACATTTCACACTTAAACAGTTTTACACTTAAGACCACAAATTTGACATTTGTATGATGAAGTTATTTATCATGTTTAAGCTCAGTTTTAACAATGATTTGTCAGTTTTAGCACACATTTTATCAATTTGAAGTTAGCACTTAAGAACTTTCAACAGGTCATCAATGGCGGTTCAACAGTTATGGACAATTTTGGTTGATTCTGTTGATTTTAAGGAATTTTGATGCAAACTAATGATTGATTGTTGATAATCGACAGTTTTCACACATAAAACAACATTCAATTTCAGTTTTAACACGCAAAATCAAAGTGTCGATTCAGTGATCAAGTACTGTTCATCATCGTTTTTCGTTTTAACAAACACTTTACACGTTTATCAAGCTCGAAACATGTAAATTATACCTTATTCAATCAATCAAACTTGTTACAGAACAATCGATTGAACGATTTGAGGTACAGGGGATTTTGCTTGAAAAAAAACTTTGTGAAAAATGACAAGTGTTGTGAAGAGGCGGGTTTTTATATGGTTTAAGAATTAGGTCAAACAAATTGTGACGGGTCAACAAAATGGGACGGGTAAGCATTAAAAAGCCCAATAAGCCTTGACGGGTCATGCACTGTTGAGCCGTGTCATGTACTGTTGGGACGGGTCAAGTACTTGAGACAAGTCACAACATGGGACGGGTCAACATAAAAACATGTAAAACACTTGGACGGGTCAATCACTGTAGAGACGGGTAAGGCACTGTAGAGACGGGTAAAGATTAGGAACAATTACACCTGTTATGGTTTTAACCATCACCCGGCTACATAGTAGTCTTCTTTATCACCCGGCTTGCACAATGACCTTTTGTTCATTACCCGGCTGCATAGTGATCTTCTTCATCACCCGGCTTGCTTTTCTTCATCACCAGGCAACGCAGTTGTTGTACTCTACCCGGCTACACAGTGTTCTTCACTTACACGGCAAGATAAAGACTTCTTTCTTTTACCCGGCTGTACAGTGTCAACACTTCTTCACCCGGCTGTATAGTAACACAACTTGTCACCCGGCAGATATCAATGACTCCTTCACCCGGCATAAATTTGACATGTTCATTGCCCGGCTATACAGTAGTCATAATATCTTCACCCGACTTTCTTCTTTCACACAATCACCCGGCTCATATCAGACACAACAACTTTGCCCGGCTAAATAGTGTCTTCATTACCCGGCTAAACAGTTGTTTCTGATATCTTCACCCGGCGAACAAACACTGACAATTTTCTTCTTTTTCCGTCTGTTGACTTTTCAACTGCATTTATTGCACCTGCAAACATTCTCGACATATTAATTAGACAAGACATCCTTATTAGGGTTTGTCACATTAAATATCAACAACATAAGACAAGGCAACAAAATTAATTCTTAATTAAAGCCTTTTTATTTTTCTTTGATTTTTCTCACAAAAATGTTTTTGCACAACCAAAATTTCTATATCCCAAAGCAATTTCTTAAAAACATATCACAAGACCTTGGGTTTGGTTTTAACACATCCATTACCTTTGCTTTTCATACCACATAATCTTGTTCATTCAAAACACACTTATTTGAAAATATTTTTGGATTTTTGCAAATAATTTTCTTCTTCAATTTATTCTCCCCCTAAACTTGAAATTTCTTGAAATTTTTAAGTTTAACAAGGATGTCGATGTGTCAATAATGATTCCAAATGCCTGCACACACAAAGCACACACATTAAAATAAAGACATATGCAATGCAATGAATCAAAATATCGCAGTTAGATCATACCACACATTATCTGAACATGTTTTGCAAGTTTTGAATAGACATTTGACTTATGTTTGATTGAGTGATGATATGAAAACATACCAATTAGCTCGAGTTGACACACTTACTTTTTCAGTATCATGATGAGATTAAGGTTCGATTAAAATGACTTATGTGACCCACATGTATACATATGTCAACATATTTCCTTATCAGCTACTACCTGAATGCATATTGCACAAAAACCTGGTCACTTACAATCATAAACAGTGTGGAATCTGGGTTCTATTCGGATTTGGTCCACTTTGGGACTTCTTTTGATTCCATTTTGGAATTTTAATTTCCTATCGTTCCCCTTGGGAATCTTCTGAATTCCTTTTTGGAATTTTTGTTTGGTGATGGTCCACATTTGGGACTCTTTTTGTTCCAACTTTGGGAATCTTTTGCTGCACCTTGAAGCTCAAAAGAGACTTCGTGTGAGACTTCAGGTCTGAGGGTACCACAACAAAGAAGCTCACGATGCGGTTCATCACACTGAATAGACTGCATCGTTACCCGATCATGCACAACTATCATCACAAGCAATGCATCAAAAGATATATATATATATATATATATATATATATATATATATATATATATATATATATATATATATATATATATCTAGACATGTATAACAATGGAACTTAACACAAGGATCATTAAGTTTAGATTTGTCAACAATGAACTTACTTTTTCAGTCTAATTGCCTGAGCTGTCTAGCACATCAATTAACATTCATCAGTCTTTATTTAAAAATGATGTGACAAATAATGTCTAGTGTAACTATCATTTCTCACTTTTTGCAATATAGATTCTTATGACATGATATTTTCTTTTCTTTTTGCTTTTATATTTTGTTTTTGCTTTTCTTTTTCATGCACACACACACTGCAAAGCAAATAAAAATAAAAGACAAAGGAATCAATACTTGACATCGGCTTATTATATTTTTGGCTTTTATATTTTCAGATTTTTTTGTTTGATTTTCAAAAATTAGAATCAATCATGATTGATTAATCCTATGGATTGAATTAAGAATTCAAACCGGCCTGACAAGAAAGATTTTGTGAAAAGATCTGCCAGTTGTTTGTCGGTATGAACTTTAATCAAAATTATTAAACCTTTTTCAGAGTTGTCTCTGAGAAAGTGATATCGAATTTCGATATGTTTGGTTTTTGAGTGTTGAACAGGATTAGCAGTAATGAACATAGCAGCAGTATTGTCTATGTAAATAGGAGTTTTGAGAAAGTTAAACCCGTAGTCAAGCAATTGGTTTTGTAACCACAAAACTTGAGAACATCCTGCAGATGCAGCGATATACTCTGCTTCAGCTGTGGATACGGTCTGCTTCTTGCATTGCCAAGAAACAAGTCTAGGACCTAGAAATTGACATCCACCCGTAGTCGATTTCCTGTCAAGAGCACACCCACCAAAGTCACTATCAGAATAACTATATAATTCAAAATTGCCTTCATAAGGATACCATAGCCCGAGATTCGGTTTCCCTTTAAGGTATCTGAAAATACGTTTAACAGCAACCAGGTGCGACTCTTTTGGATCAGACTGATATCTTGCGCACACACATACAGCATACATAATGTCTGGCCTTGATGCAGTAAGATACATCAGTGAACCAATCATTGATCTGTACAGTGTTTGATCAACAGATTTGCCTTTCGGATCCGGCTGTATCTTGCAATTCACATCAGATGGCGTTCGAATAGTTTGACAATCCTGCATCTTGAACTTTTTCAGCAACTTCTCAACAAACTTTGATTGGTTTCAAATCTAGACAGAATATGCACACAAAACTGCAGCAAACACCTTAGTGGTTTGGCGCAACTTGTTCTACATGAAAACAATCGAACTATCTATACTGGTTTGAGTGTTGTAGTAACCATTAACGTTAGGTTTATGTATATGTAAAAAATAACTCAATTAAACTAAACAACAAAAGGTATACAAACACAAAAGGAATAAGTAACACACATAAAACTTAACTATATACTTTAAAAACCCTAAATCAGTTGAGTAGAAGGAATATGTAAACTCACAGATCCGTCTTTGGTTCATTTTAGGTCCACTGCATGGACACCACAACCATCAGCTCCACCTTCTTCATCGCTGCAAACCAGTGGTCAGAATCAGTCAAAACCTACCAACTACAACAACCACCCTAACCCCTCAAAGCGAACTACAACCTTAGCTCCTACCTACGTCCTCTTAGGCACCTTGTAAAATTATTTGAGACAGTTCCAACCCTAACCCGTTGTTGCTGATTAGTATTTGAGATAGCTTCAGCCTTCAAAGCGAACTACAACCCTTCGCTGCCGTTCGTGAGATATATATATATATATATATATATATATATATATATATATATATATATATATATATATATATATATATAGGGATCCATTCAAATGAGAACACTTTTAACTTGAGAACAACTTAGGAACCGCTTTAACTGTTGTATTTATTATAATATTAATTGATCAAAATGCTTATAATTAACCTAATTTTAACATCTATTTAAAAAATATATGATTTGTGAAGTCGTTTGTTAAAATGCATATATGCACCTAAATCACTTGTACACAAACACATATTGTGGGTGCATATATGCATTCTAATAAACGACATGACGAATCATATTTCTTTTAAATAGATGTTAAAATTAGTTGAATTATAAGCATTTTGGTCAATTTATATTACAAAAAATTCAACAGTTTGACTCCATATATGATTCGTTAAAGTTGTACTTTTTGTACTCAAGTTAAGAGGTGTTCTCATTTGAGTGTGCCTCTATATATATATATATATATATATATATATATATATATATATATATATATATATATATATATATATATAGAGAGAGAGAGAGAGAGAGAGGTGGTCTGATGGTAAACTGGTGATGCTTCATGAGAGGTAGCAGAGATAGTCGAATATGATAAGAGGCGATTAGGGTTTGTAGGTCTGGTGAACTGGTGAGCCACACTTAGGATTTGAAAAGTCTTTGAAAGTATGATGCATTAAGATTTGTACGTGCTGCTTCAAATGTTTGTACATTTTTCAACATTAAGGAACATGTTAAATGACCAGTTTGCCCATTCTTTATGCTTATTAAAGTAGTATAGATATACTGGGGATGGCTAAAATAAAAACCCATCTATATTGGGAAAACCCTAGAAACCTCATCATAACCATTGATCATACCAGATCAATGGATGAGATTGTTTGTTGCTTTTGATCGAATATTTTAATAAAACAAAGTACCAAAAGGGTATTTTGGGAAATTCCTACATAGAAAAAAGTACACATCTGACATTACTTTCAATCAAAGTCTAACTTTTTATCAAATCTCATATTTCATTTTGAATTCAATCCACCCAAAAATACTGTTCGAACTAATTTGCCGACCAATTTCGATATGAAAAGAGAGTTAAACATGGAAGGTGAAATCTGGAACAATGAAGACTAAGCAATCATTGCTTAAATTCTTGGTTCAAAAGTATTAAACCACTTGATTTCAACCTCTGTTTCCACCGAATGCTTTACTTCTTCACTACAACCTCTAGATGTCGTTGTGATGGTGGTGGTTGTTGATGACGACTACGAAAGAAACAATGATGGCAGTAACGATGTTAAAGGTGGTTGTGATGGTGGTGGTTGTTGATCGAGTTTGCGGCGGAGACAGGAGGAAAGGACCAGAGCAGCTCTCCCCGCTGCCTTGTGCGTGCGTCTTTTGTGATGAAGAAGACGAGGACGCTATGAAGGGGGGGGGGGACTGATTCTGCGTCTGTTTTGATAATGGCAGCGAGAGGAAGACGAGATGAAGATGGGATTTAGATGATCAGTTGTCGTTGTGTGTGCTTTGATTTTGAGGAAGATGAGATGAAGATGGGATTTAGGGTTGGGAAATAAAATTTTAATTTATATGAAAAAAATAATAATGTGTAACAAAATAATGAGAAACTCTTTTATACGAAAAAAAAATGTTAACATGTTAGCAAAAATTAAAAGATGGTGTTATATATTTTTATTAAAAACTTAAAAAGTTAGATGTCAGCTAGACATAGTGTTCCATATGTTACATCGTGTTACATTATTAAAAACACAAAAAATGGTTGATATTAGTATAGACATATAGTGTTACATATCGTTACATATGCTCGCGTTTACTGTTACCTTTGCTCGCATTACATATTTGGATCTATCGAAAAATCAAATATCTATTGAAAATGTTACATATCGTTACATATTTTTTTTCTAAAAAAAAACTGAACGTATTAGCTAGTACGTTTATTTAATATAATTTCTCTCACATACTTTATAATTTCTCTTTCATACTTTTTTATTTAATATAATTTCTCTCTCATACTTACATAATGTTACGTATTGTTTTGAAAAAACAAAACTTAATAAATTATGTTTGTTACATCGTGTTACATATTTTATAAACAGAAAACTCAATGCAGTACGTTTGTTACATCATGTTACTCAAGCACTCGAATGGATTATGTTCGTTACATCATGTTACATATTATATAAAAACAAAACTCCATGGATTACGTTTGTTACATCGAGTTATATACGTTTTTAAAACAGAACTGTATAGATTACGTTTGTTACATTGTGTTACATATTTTTTTAAAAACAAAACTGAATAGATTACATGTCACTCCAAACATGTTACAAGTGTTACATCGTGTTACATATTTTGTTAAAATTGATAAAAAAATGTATGTCAGTTCATACATAGTGTTACAGAGTTTCAATCATGCTTCATACATGCTTCGTTTCTTGATAATCTCTTCATCTTTGATACAAAAGTTCTTTTACCCACAAAAAAGAAAACTAGATGGATTAAGTGTCAATCCGACAGGTTACATTTGTTAAATCGTGTTACATATTTTATTACATCGTGTTACACATTGTTACATATTTAACTTAAATTTAAACAAACAATAAAGCAAAATTACATAAGTTACATATTTTTACATCGTGTTACATGTAATTTCAAAAAACCAAAAATGAATGGATCACGTTTGTTACATAATGTTACAATTTTTTAAACAAAACTGAATGGATAACGTTCACTCCCGACATGTTACATCATGTTACATATTTTTTCAAAAAACAAAACTGATACGTTTGTTACATCTTGTTACACTAGTTGATAGGTTTATTACATCATGTTACATATGTTACAACGTGATACATATTTTATTAAAAACTGAAGGATTACATTTGTTACATCTTGCTACATATTATATAAAAACAAAACTCCATGGATTACGTTTGTTACACCGAGTTACATATTTTTTTTAAACAACTAAATGTATTACGTTTGTTACATTGTGTTACATATATTTTAAAAACAAAAGTGTATGGATTACCTTTGTTACATCAGGTTACATATTTTGTTAAAATTGATAAAAAAAAATACATGTCAGTTCATACATAGTGTTACGTAGTTTCAATCATGCTTCATACATGTTTCGTTTCTTGATAATCTCATCATCTTTGATACAATAGTTCCTTTACCTACAAAAAAAAAGCTAGATGGATTTAAGTGCCAATCCGACAAGTAATATATGTTACATCGTGTTACATATTTTATTACATCGTGTTACATATTTGGATCGAAAAAAAATCAAAGTTACATATGTCACATCGTATACATATTTGAATAAAAAAATCAAAGTTACATATTGTTACATAGGGAACTTAAATTTAAAAAAACAATAAAGCAAAATTACATAAGTTACATATTGTTACATATTTAACTGAAAGTTGAAGAACCTGTTGAAAACTAACCGGTACGTATGTCAAGCACTCGAACAGTAAAAACAAAACTAAATGGTTAAAAACACTTGAAAAAATAACTAGTACATTTGTTACATATTTTATTAAAAACAAAACTAGATGGTTAAGCGTTAGTCAGACATGTTACATCGTGTTACATATTTTATTAAAAACTGAAAAACATTACATGTCAATTCTGACATAGTATTACATATGTTACATTGTGTTACATATTTTAACTGTAACTATTTACTTATAGAAAGTTGTTATAAAATCCGATACATGAATAAAAAAATCAATAAGGTAAATTTACGTATATGTTACATAATGTTACATATTTTTAGCAACTGTAATTTGGTGACTTTTTAAATGTTTATGTTTTGGATGCAAAGATTCTAGCTGAGTGATGACCTTTACCTTCACAAATAAAAATAGAAGTCATACAAATACAATTTAGAATTAGAAGTATAAAAACCAATTCGATCTAGAAATTTAATTAAAAAGATCAATATCAACCCATTATCACCTCATTAATCTCAAAAGGTCATCGACTCAAAGGCCAGCAACGTAAATTAAGAACAAAACTGTATTCTAATAAAATTTAAATAACAAATTAGACCTAAAATCAAGATTAATTTCATCATTCAAAAGAAACCACCGATCACACAAAATAAAAGGTGTTACCTAACCATCGAAGGTATATAAATAATCCTGAAGCAAACCTTATCTTCCTCACAAATCGAATGGCCACCACCGATAACCGCTTAATCGTTCTTGAAAAGTGTCGTATCTCACCACTACCCACCAATCAACGACCGGGTTCACCGCCGGCATTCCGCCGGAGTAAACAGTTTCCAGGTTCACGATCCTAGATCTGGCCATCGAAGCTTTCCGGAAACGTTTTCGAGGGTGGCAGATCTAGTTCATCATCTTCATCGTCAACAGGACCGTAACAACTTCTCATTTTTAGCAGATCTAGTTCATCATCTTCATCGTCAACATGATCTAGTTCATCGCCAACGGTTATTGAAACGCAGATCTGGCGTCGTTGTTGAAAAAAAATAGTGAAAATATGTCGATATTGACGAGAGAGGCACCAAACGACTCATTCGGAGCAGGAAACAAATCGTGATCTTACAACAATGGTTCTTGATGAGTTATTGACAAGAGATGGCACCAAGTTTTTGCGATTTGAAAGTTGAATGGATTGAAAACCTGCTATAGTTTTTGTTGAGTTTATTATGAGTCTGAATTTTAAAAATTTGATGCTAATGATTATAGAGATAAGCAATGTAAATGTAAAGAGAGGAGTATGTGTGCTTGTGTCAGTATGAAAAAATGTGTTGGGCAAAATGTCTATAATGCCCTCAAGGGGTAAAAGATAAAATCATGGCAAAGTGTGGATGCGGCCTAATGTAAGCCACACAACCAGGTTTTCAGGGTTTTCCCACTAAAACCAAGTTTTCTTTTTATACATTCCCTAGATATACTAAGGGAATTACCGAATTTGCTTTGAAACTTACTTTCTAGTTTTATAAACCTGTGAACTCACCAACTTTATGTTGACACACTTTAGCATGTTTATCTCAGGTTGTCAAGATCACACTCACGGATAGGGCATTTATTCATTGGTCGCATTGATTTGAGAATTCAACATTATTTATTATATTTGCATTTGTAAATTCAAATATTATAATCAGTTTTACTAAAAAGATCTCATTTACTGTTTACGCTTTCGCATTTATTGTAGAACTTTTATTTTTATTTTTTATTACTTAATACAATACGTTACTTTTCAAAATCATGTACGCCGTTTGGTGTAACTAATGATCGGATCCTGGTGTGTCACACTCCTAACGGTAAAACTCCGTTAGTGGAATTTGAGGGATGTGACAATATACTTGTTTGAACTTAAGCCTACCATGCATATCATATTATGAGACTGTCACTTTTAGATTTATATGCACAAATTAAAAATGACAGACATCCAATCAAATACTATTATTTCTCACACTAAGGAATCATGCATTTCAAACAAGCATGCTAAGAAAAAACATACCATCATTTTTCAATCATCTCAAATCAAGTTTTCTCAGCTTTTATTATTCAAATGACCTAAGACAATTATACTAAAAATATAAATTAATAATAACAAATAAACTTAAGATCTTTTTGTTCTTTTCTTTATACTACTACTACTCCCCCTTTAAGTTTTATTTTTTGAACATTTTTTTTGACTATTTACCATAAATCTAAAAATATAACTTCAAAAAACGTCTTTCAAGTTACCCTATAAAAATATTAAAAATGAGCTATCAAGAAAAGTGTGCAATGATTGTGAAATGATATTGTATATGTGCATAGAAAAATTTAGAATGGTGATATGATATGATACCAAACCATAACTTATTTGTTTCACCTTAAATTTAAATAAGGAACATACTCTGTTAGTAACAGAATACTGAAGTTTTCATACACTCATTAACAGATAAGTTACAAATAGGAACCTAGGCCATCATTGTCATGTGGTTTCTGTTTTCATCAACGTAAGAACTTGTTTATACACACAATCTATTCTTGTATCCATCATCTTTTCTTCTTTTTTTTTAATTAGTCAAATTTGTTTTGGTTCACTTTTTCCAATTAATTATAAAATTTGAATATCATTTTCTGTTTAAACTTCAAGAAATTTTTTTTTAGTTTTAATATAATAATTATTTTCATCTTTAAATCATGTAAAACTAGCTTTGATGAGAATGCTTCAATGAAAATAACCATCATCAAACATTCAAACCATTCTAAGATACGTGTTTTTCTCCTTGTGTCATTTACCATATGAAACATGCCTTTATTATTTGAATCGTCGGTTTCTAAATTTCGTAGAATAAAATATGAATACCATAACTTTTCTAAATGACGCTAGCACGCCATTGTCTGGTTTTCCAATTTAGAGGAGATTTTAGTTAAGTTGTGGTCAACACGGTGGTTGTTGAAAACACAAACTCCTCCTCCGTCGTTCCAATTTTACCGTCCGAAAATCGCCGGTGATGGATTCATCAACCCTTGAATCTCAAATCCGATCCGACAACTTCGTGACATACGAATCCCCTTACACTCTCTACTCCATGGCCATCTCATCTCACCGGCAAATCGCCGTCGGTAGCTTCATCGAAGAATATGCCAATCGAGTCGATATCCTCACATTCGATGAACAAACCCTCACCCTCAAACCAAACCCTAACCTCTCATTCGACCACCCCTATCCTCCAACCAAACTCATGTTCCACCCTAACCCCGGCGACATCCTAGCCTCCTCCGGCGATTTCCTCCGTCTATACACTCTCCGTGAAAACTCAACTCAACCAATCTCTGTTCTCAACAACAGCAAAAGCAGCGACTTCTGCGCACCCTTGACCTCATTCGATTGGAACCAGCTTGAACCCAGGAGAATCGGTACTTCTTCCATTGATACAACCTGTACGATTTGGGATGTTGAAAAAGGTGTTGTGGAAACGCAATTGATTGCTCATGATAAAGAGGTTCATGATATTGCTTGGGGGGAAGCTGGTGTCTTTGCATCCGTTTCAGCAGATGGATCTGTTAGGGTCTTTGATCTTCGTGATAAGGAACATTCCACTATTATATACGAAAGCCCTCAACCGGATACGCCTTTACTGCGATTGGCCTGGAACAAACAGGATTTGAGGTACATGGCTACTATTTTGATGGATAGTAACAAGATTGTGATTCTTGATATTCGTTCGCCTACGTTGCCTGTTGCTGAATTAGAGAGGCATAAAGGGAGTGTGAATGCCATTGCTTGGGCTCCGGTTAGTTGTCAGCATATTTGTTCTGGTGGTGATGATTCTCAGGCTTTGATTTGGGAATTGCCTACAGTGGCTGGACCTAATGGGATTGATCCCATGTCGATGTATACAGCTGGAGCTGAGATTAACCAGGTGCAGTGGTCGGCTGCAATGCCTGATTGGATTGGTATAGCGTTTGCCAACAAGATGCAGCTTCTGAAAGTCTGAGGTTTATCATCTGTTCTATACATGTTTTTACTCAATGCGTTATATAGTTGAGTTGTATTTATATTCAATCATGTTAAGTTTCACAGAATATCTATGAAACAATCTATATATATATTATAAGTTGTGTTCCTCATACACGATCAAAATGTTGATACTAGCTGTTTCTTAATGTCTCAAAGTTTAAACCGAATGATCGTTGACTAAAAGGTTTGCTGGAAAAGATAATCTTTTAGGAGCTCACTATAAAGATGTAAACTAACATTCATACCCAATGAAACACACTTAACGATTAGGGTCCTCGGAGGGTAAGAGGACAACAAACCTTCTTATAAAGAGGCTGCTGCACCAGAGAGACCTGTGCTTCAATAACAAATTAACAACCATCCATAATCTTTTTTTCTAATAGGTCCTTGAAGACTAAGGTTGTTCTTTGTGGCTCCATCGAGATGGTTAGCCTCCTTGGTTTGATGTTGTTTGAGAGTCTCTTGGCTCCTAGTTTTCTGGCACCAGATGAAATCATATACTGGTATTATGTTTTCTGTCAGATATTATCTGAGTACGCCAAGGTTTAAAAAAACGGAAACGCGCCTCAAGGCGGTTTCCTACCGAGGCGTGAGGCGTACGCCTCAAGGCGGACTGAGGCGTAAACCTGAGGCGGTAATAAAAAATATATAAAAAAATTATATATCTTATAAAACTTAAAATACTAAACCTGGACCAGCAGCAATTTCACAACCAAAACATCAAAAAAACATCAAAAAAACATCAAAAAACATCCAAAACAACATTCATAGAAAAAACGCATAGTCTAAAACATAAAACACACAAAGTTTGTAATCAAAATCAATGTCAAACGGCATAAAAGGCATCATCATTGTCATTGTCAACATCAAACGGGTCATCTTCACAATCTTCATCATCATCTCCAACCTCAAGCACTTCAACATCATCATCCTCATCAATCAAGTTCATTTGGACAGATTTTCTTTTCCTAGATGAACTTCCAACTTCACCCCTACATAAGCGGGCACCTCTCTCTTCACTTTCCCTGCCACCTCTCTCATCACCTACCTCGCCACCTCTTTCATCACCTGCTCGACCACCTCCAATGTTATTTTCATTGGTATCATTTGGGTCACCTATCCACTCATCATCAGACATCACATTTTCAACAAGCAATGGGTCATCTTCTTCTTTTAAATCAGCCTTTTTTAAGAATTTTTGCTTCAACTTTTTATTGTACATAATGAAGACCAAGTCATTCATTCTTTTGGTGTTCAACCGATTACGTCTCTTTGTATGGACTTGATTAAACGTACTCCAATTACGTTCACAAGCCGAAGCCGAACACGTAAGACCCAAAACTTTAACTGCAAATGCCTTGAGTTCGGGAGTATCATCACCATATTGTTCCCACCATGTAACTATATATTTATATAATAAAGTTAGTAACTAATTTAATTTATACAAAATATAAACTACCAATTGACAACTATAAAATCAGCAAATAAGTTATAAATTACCTGGTGGACGTGTTTGATATGTCGCCAAAGAACCCCTAAATCCAAACAATCCTTTTTTTTCGTTGTAGTCGATGAGTTGACTTTCAATCTTCATATAAACCCTATTGTCCTTCACGAACCTGTCCAACACACCGTACAATCCTCTCTTTATCTCCGGATGCTCAGAAACGTTAGGACTCCATCGATATTGAGGATTTAAATAGTAGGCAGCCGCATGTAGATCACGATGCATTTGAAGGTCCCATTTCTTATCGATGATGTCCCAAATTTCTTTATAAAAAGAGATTTTATTATCAAAGCTTTCTGCAATCTTTTCTTTGCACACATCCATTGCATTGTAAATAAACCCCATTGCCGGTGTTTTCTCTCCATCTACAAGCCTTAACACTTCTACGAGTGGCATTGTTGTTTTAATGCAATATTCCACACTTGGCCAAAAGTTTCTTTCATCCATCACAATTTTTTTTACCTCCTTCCCATCATCTTTTTTAGATAAAGTGCATTTCCCCCATTCAGTCGAAACAAACATTTGTTGTAGAGGTTCTTTCGATTCAAGAACACTTTGTATCGTCAAGAAAGCCGTGGCGAATCTTGTCGCGGCGGGTCGAAGAAGATCTTTTTTTAGAAACTTTCGGGCTAAACTCAAGACATATTGATGATTATAGATAAAATTGCTCACTTTTTTTGCCTTGCTTAAAGCTGTTTTATGTTGAGGCAAATCCCCGATTTTTTCGAGCATCAAATCGATGCAATGAGCAGCGCACGGGGTCCAATACAGCCCTTTCCTCTTCTCCATTAACATTTCACCGGCTTTTTTGTACGCACTTGCATTATCAGTCACCACTTGAACAACAATGTCTTCCCCGATTTCTTCAACGACTCCATCAAGCAACTCAAATACTTTGTTAGCATCTTTTACACAATCTGATGCATCAACTGTCTTCAAAAAAACCGTGCCATATTGATTGTTAACCAAAAAGTTAATCAGACTTCGGTTTCTCATGTCCGACCAACCATCCGACAACAATGAAACCCCGGTTCTTTTCCATGTTGCTTTTATGTCATCAACCATTGTGGTGGTAGTCTTCACTTCTTCTTGGAGGATCCAATTCCTTAACTCATGCATCGTGGGAGGCTTAAAACCTCGTCCAAAGTTCCCGACCGAACGTAGCATATTAGTAAATGATGGACTATTTGCTACGTTAAACGGAATTCCGTTCTCAAAAAAGAACCTCCCAATGTCCAAGCACACTTGGTTTCTATGTTCTCTAGCACTTGCTGGTTGATACAAATGCTAATCAGCCTATTAATAAGGATATGCCTAAGTTGCTAAAGGTGTATTCTAGAAGGGGAAAAAGAGAAAATAATGAAAGTGGCTAAAGTGTAATTGAGAAAAGGGTAGTATATGTAGTGGGAATAATATTGGTAATGGTAGATCTGAATTTGTTAGTTTGTTACAGGCTCTTGCATTTATGCATGGAGAGAGGGTTTATCCCTGGAACCTTTTTGTTTCTCTTTTCACCATTGTTGTCTGATTACTGAGTTAACCTTTTTTTCTAGTAAAATCCATCCCTACTTTTCCTTGTTTGAGTTTCAATATCTATCATTGGTCCGACCTGCCAACGACCTGCTTCACTTTCTCATATTTCTATTCATGGAAACTCGTACAAATTCTCGTTTAGATGCTCAAGATACTCAGATTAAGCAACTTCAATCTGATGTTTCTGAGATAAAATCCACATTGAAAACATTGGAGGATGATCGCGGTGAATCCGCTGAGTTTCGAAAGGTAGTTTTGGATTGGATGAAGCAACAACAGAAGAAACAGGGTGATTCTTCTGCATCTGGGATCAGTAGTGGTGCTGGATTTTCCGTTTTTCGTTCGAGATCCGATTCCATGGATGATTCATCCAATGGTCTCCCTTGGGCGGCGAAGAAGGTGAAATTACCGGAGTTTAGTGGTTTTGATCCACAGGGTTGGATAAAAAAGGCGAAGCTCTATTTTGATCTTAACGAGACGTCGGAGGATGTTCGTCTCCGGTTGGCTCAATTGAGCATGGTTGGGGTCGCACAACACTGGTTCACCATCCTTACTCAGGTTCGTGATTCTCTCTCATGGATTGAATTTGAGGATGAATTGTTACGGCGATTTAGTGGTTTATCGATTCATAATCCTTATGAACAACTTGCTACGATTCAACAAGCTGATTCGATTTATGATTATATTGATGATTTTGAATATATGTTGTCGTTAGTACCTCGTTTACCGGAATCACAATCGTTGGGATATTTTGTGGCCGGATTGTGTGCCGATGTGAAAAAGTGGGTTCGCTTACATCGCCCTCAAACGCTCTTAGATGCGATGTACATCTCTAAGGACGTCACTGAGATGCTCCGGCCAAGTGGCGGTTCCGATTCGTCCTCTCGTTTCCGATACCTACACCGTTTTGGGCCATCTACTTTTTCTACGGTAGATGGGCTTCATAATGTGGGCCGTAATGAGCCCAAGTTGTTTTCGCAATCCAGGGGCTTGGATAGGGGTTTTAATGGACGTGGGGAGATTAACCGTTCACAGTCTTCTTCCAAATTAGGGTTTTCTGGCTCTTCAGAGTCTTCTTCTTTATTTCCTCGTGATCGTGGGATGAAATCGTTATCTCGTACAGAGTGGGAAGACCGTCGTAAAAAAGGGTTGTGTTTCCGTTGTGGTCAACAATATGGTCCGGCTCACAAGTGTCCAGAAGGGAAGTTAAGGGTTTTATTGTTGGGAGATGATGAGCTTGATCCTCATGTTGGGGAATATTTTTCAATTGGGTTAGACTCTCCTGTGGAAGAGGATGCTCCATCTGATTCGGTTGTTGCAACTTGTATGTCTTTAGATTTTGAGGGTGTTTTGGCAGTTCATGGGGGTGCTAATACATTGAAGTTTGAGGGGACTTTACAGGGCATTTCAATTCACATCTTGGTTGATAGTGGGGCTTCTCATAATTTCGTTTCTCGCCGTTTAGTGTCTGCTTTGGGGTTACCCTCTGTTGCGTTTCATGGTATAAACATTAAGTTGGGTGATGGTCATGTGGTCTTTGTTTCAGAACAATGTTTGGCTATTCCTGTTAACGTGGGTTCTTGTACCTTTGCTATCAATGCATTAGTATTGGATACAGGAGGATTGGATTTTATTTTGGGTATGGAGTGGTTACAATCCCTAGGAGAAGTCGTGCATGATTGGCAAAATGCTTGGATGAAATTTGTTTACAAGGGTCATCAGGTCCAGTTACAAGGTATACTCACCAATCATTCCTCTCCTGCAGCTTTGCATCAATGGTTGTCTTTGACTGATGATTCATCCTCATTTTCTTCAACCACTAGTTTGTCTACATCATTGGCGATCCCCTCGCCATATTCTTCCTTGTTATTGGATACTCAACAGATGGATCTTTCTCGATTGTTCACTTATTATGCTGCGGTATTTCAGAATCCCACCTCATTACCTCCTTCGCGTACCCATGATCACAGCATTACCTTGACAACGGATAACCCCATTTGTGTTCGTCCCTACCGGTATCCTCATGTTCAGAAATCGGAAATTGAACGCCAAGTCCACGAATTGTTAACCACCGGTATGATTCGCCCGAGTAAGAGTGCCTATTCTAGCCCTGTAATTTTGGTTCGAAAGAAAGATAATTCATGGCGCATGTGTGTTGACTACCGGGCCCTTAATCATGTGACGGTTCCAGATAAGTTTCCAATTCCAATGGTAGATGAATTGCTAGATGAATTAAACGGTGCTTGTTTTTTTTCGAAATTGGATTTAAAATCTGGATACAATCAGATCCGTATGGAGCCTGATAGCATTGAGAAAACGGCCTTTCGAACTCACGATGGGCATTATGAATATTTAGTCATGCCTTTTGGTTTAATGAACGCACCAGCAACCTTCCAGGCTACCATGAACGACATCTTCCGTCCCTTGTTGCGTAAAACTGTGGTAATTTTTTTCGACGACATACTTGTTTACAGCCCCTCTTGGGACGCGCATGTAACAGATGTCGAATTGACGTTGCAAATCTTACAAGATAATCATTTCATGGTTAATCAACAAAAATGCTCTTTTGGTCTTCCTTCAATTGAGTACCTGGGTCATATTATTGATGGTCAAGGGGTGTCCATGGATCCAAAAAAAGTTGCTGCTGTAGTGGATTGGCCTGTTCCAAAATCCTTAAAGGGGCTTCGAGGGTTTCTAGGCCTCACTGGTTATTACCGCAAATTCGTTAAGAATTATGGCAGTATTGCTCGTCCTCTCACCGATCTTACTAAGAAGGATGCATTTTTTTGGCACCCTTTTGCTCAACAGGCTTTTGACGACTTAAAACAAGCATTAATCACAGCACCTGTTCTCGCCTTACCAAATTTTCAAGACTCTTTTGTGGTAGAATGTGATGCTTCGGGACGAGGAATCGGTGCAGTTCTCATGCAAAATCGTCGTCCAATCGCTTATTTTAGCAAGGCGCTAAGTGATCGAAATTTGGCTAAATCCGCTTATGAACGGGAGATTATGGCTTTGGTGTTGGCGGTCCAGCATTGGCGCCCTTATCTTTTGGGTACGCGTTTTACTGTCTACACGGATCAAAAAAGTTTGAAGTTTTTACTTCAACAACGTATCACTACTCCTGATCAACAGAATTGGGTTGCAAAACTTCTTGGGTATGATTTTGATATTCAATACAAACCAGGGCGGGAAAATAGAGCAGCGGATGCTTTATCACGTCGGGCAGATTTGGGAGAACTCTGTCAGATTATTTCTACACCAATCTGGGTACAGGGGGCGCAATTACTGGACGAGGCTAAATCCGATATTGAAATCCAAAATATGGTGCAAAAATGTTTATCAACACCTATTAAATGTCCAGGGTATTCGGTGAAACAAGGGGTATTGTATTATCAAAATCGGGTTGTTATTTCTCGCTCCTCAAAATTTATACCTGCTCTCTTACACGAATTCCATACCACAGCTACCGGCGGGCATTCAGGATTCTATCGAACATATAGGCGGTTGGCAGCTAATCTTTATTGGCCCGGAATGACCACAACTGTTAAACGGTTTATTCGGGAGTGTGATGTCTGTCAACGCTGCAAAACAAGTTCGGTGCTTCCTGGGGGTTTATTACAACCTCTTACGATACCAGAGGCAATTTGGGAGGATATATCAATGGACTTTATTACAGGACTACCCATGTCTCATGGGTACAATGTTATCTTAGTAGTGGTGGATCGTTTGTCGAAGTACTCCCATTTTATTCTTTTGAAACACCCGTACACCGCCAAATCGGTAGCAGAAGTGTTCGTTAAGGACGTCATTCGTCATCATGGTGTACCGAAATCAATTGTTAGCGATCGTGACCCATTATTTCTAAGCAAGTTTTGGCAAGAAATTTTTCGTTCCATGGGAACCATGCTTCATATGAGTTCGGCATACCATCCGGAATCTGATGGACAAACTGAGGTAATAAACCGTTGTTTGGAGGCGTATTTGCGTTGTTTTGCGGTTGATCAACCCAAAACATGGGCGGTTTGGATACCATGGGCTGAATTTTGGTACAATTCCACTTTCCATGTGTCTACAGGTACCTCTCCGTTTGAGACTGTCTATGGTCGTCGCCCCCCATCGGTCATGCAATTTATTTCTGGTGAGATTCGGGTAGAATCGGTTGCTCAAGAACTACAAGACCGAGATGAGGCATTAAAACAACTCAAAGTACATTTAGCAAATGCTCAAAGTTCCATGAAATTACAAGCTGACAAGAAACGAAGAGATGTGCAATTCTCGGTTGGGGAATGGGTCTATGTGAAGCTAAAACCATATCGCCAAATGTCAGTCAAAAGTCGCATTCACCAAAAGTTGGCTGCTAAATTTTTTGGGCCTTTCCAAATAATTGAAAAATTGGGTCCGGTGGCTTACAAATTACAACTCCCACTAACTTCAAAAATCCACCCTGTTTTTCATGTCTCTTTGCTTAAAAAGGCAGTTGTTGGGGCTGTGGAGTCCTCCTTACCTCCAGAGTTGATCACCACCGATAAAGACTTGTTAGTTCCGATCGCTGTGTTGGCTAAACGTTCACTAGGAAGGGGCTCACTGCTTACAGAAGAATGGTTGGTACAATGGCAGGACCAGTCTTCTGATGATGCTACTTGGGAAGATGCTTCTTGGGTCAAAGGCCAATTTCCAGATCTAAGTCTTGAGGACAAGACTTTTTTTGAAGGGGAGAGTAGTGATACAAATGCTAATCAGCCTATTAATAAGGATATGCCTAAGTTGCTAAAGGTGTATTCTAGAAGGGGAAAAAGAGAAAATAATGAAAGTGGCTAAAGTGTAATTGAGAAAAGGGTAGTATATGTAGTGGGAATAATATTGGTAATGGTAGATCTGAATTTGTTAGTTTGTTACAGGCTCTTGCATTTATGCATGGAGAGAGGGTTTATCCCTGGAACCTTTTTGTTTCTCTTTTCACCATTGTTGTCTGATTACTGAGTTAACCTTTTTTTCTAGTAAAATCCATCCCTACTTTTCCTTGTTTGAGTTTCAATATCTATCACTGGTGTCATTTTTTCCGGTTGTGTTCCATCTTCACCTTTTGTTGCAGCCCCCATAAACCGGTCCATTGGTCCTCTAACACCCCTAGAGTTGCCACATGGATTAACATTTCCATCACCACCATAATAAGATCCATTTATCACGTTTTCTTCAAAATTTCTTTGGGCTGAAACTTTGGCATCCTTAAAATTTTTTAAGTATTCTTTGATTTCCTCTTTCACTTCAGCAGGCACATTAGCACAAGGAGCAGCATCTAAGTGTGTACAAGCTAGATGCTCCTTCATTCTCTTCACTCCTCCCCTAAAGACTTTACTACAAAAGTTACATTGTAAATACTTGTACGTTTTTTTCCCACCTGCTGGAGGATCAACTTCTTTTCCATACTTCCAAGCCGGATCCCGTCTAGCGTACTTAGTCGACATCCTAAAAAGACTGTATAAAACAGAATATTTAGTTACAAACAGCAGTAAAAACAAACAGTCTACAGCAGTATGTACCAAATCACATTACACAAGTACACATTACACAAACAGCAGCCACATACAAGTACACAAACAGTCTACAACAGTAGGAATATTTAGTTAGCAACAACACATTACACAAGTACACAATAGGTTTATAATCAATCACAAGAGTAGTCGTATACAAACAGCACAACAGTAATAGCATTTAAAAAACCAAATGAGCCCAATTCCATGGATACAATTCACTCACAAACAATCTGACATTTAAAAAGCAAATGAGCAATAGCAAATTTCCTAAAACAAACTATCAAATTATTCCAATGTAGAAACAGTCAACAGCACAACAGCAACAGCACAACAGCAGTTGACAGAACAATGTAGAAACAGTCAAATAATGTACAAAAAGAAACGCAATTGATAGAAAATATCATGTATCATCAGCAGGTAAGAACAAAAAGAAGAGCAATTGATCAAAAATTTACCTTAAAAGAAGAACTGCAGTGCGAACAAGATGTGCGAAGGTGACCAGAAGAAGATGAGCAATTGACAGAATTGATGTGGTTTATTTTGGTTGTGGAGGTCGAATGAGATAGCAGTAGATATAAAATATATGAGTAGCCCTAAATTAGTTTCCCGCTCCTCTAATTAATTTGCCGCCCTATTATATTTACCCGCCAAAAAAATTCGCCTCAATCCGCCTCACAAACGCGAACCGCCTCTGACCGCCTCAAACCGCCTCACCCCCCTGAGGCGTACCCTCCCAAACACCATGTGAGGCGGCGCCTCATACTCGTTTTTTCACCGCCTCGCCTCGAGGCGCGCCTCAAGGCGTACGCCTCAATCGTTTTTTTAAACCATGGAGTACGCCTTCATATATGGTTTAGTGGAGACCTGTATGAACTATGAACTTCAATGGTTGATCGTGGAGTTTATTTGGACCAAGTATGCATCGCTGTTAAGATCCTTTTGCTGATGATGTTAAGTTCTTAGGGTTGTTTTATATGCACATAGGCTCTGATCATGGTTGTTGGATCGTAAGATCTCAAGCCGATCTATCCTTTTTCTAGAATTCTTTTCTTATTGAAAATACAAATCGATTGAGCAGTAGTACAGTGATGTATTACTCTTATGCATAAAAGTACAACATACAAAAGTAAGATGTGTTTTGCTATGGAACTTCGCCTTTTACACTATTCAATCTCCGGCAGCCTCCGCTTCCAGGTCCGGCTCCGCCGCCTCCACCTCCAAGATCGAGAAGAGAAGGAAGAGATGCTCGATAAGGGATACATGGGTGGAGTGGTCCGATGGTCGTTGTGGTAGATGGGGTGTAGGTGGGTATGGCGGCGGTGATTGTTGGTGGTTGCTGTTGTGGTGGTCTGGTGGCTTCCCTGCAGGGTTGTGATGGCTAACAACCCCAACCAGTTTCCCGTTGAGGTTAACCTGTACCAAATCGGAGCAGGTGGTCATTTGGTTGCTTCTTCATCGAAGAAGGTAATTTATGGCCATTGTTATTTTGTCTTTTTACTATTGGGTTAGGTTTCAGCCGTTTTCTGTTGTTTCTTCCTGATTTCAGGTTATAATAATGGGTTATCTTTGTATTTATTTAATTTCAATTTTTAAAACTGATTCGATGTTCAGTGAATTAATATCCTTTGATTTGTTAATAAATCCCATGTTACATGGAAAAATAATACAACATTTCACTAGTTGCACTCTTTGTTAATTAATCCCAATGCAACAACAATAAAGATACAAATCTTCTGCTTCTAAGCTCTCAATTACTTAAGAAACACAACTTCATCGATAAAAGTTCAAGAGACCGAGTTAATGACAAGCCTGTTACTGAAAATGAAGCAATGGAAACTGAAATCAACCGCCAAAACAAAGTGATTAATGCAAATGATATTGAGCTAATGTCAGGACTTGAACAAGCGGCTTCAGATAATAATGATCATGAGAAGAGAAGAACATGATTAATATGTGTTATGTTTTTAAGAAGTTTAAGAGATAATAATTTCCAATGTAGATATACACTTTCTTACTAGAAGGCTAGAAGCTGAGTCGGGAGCTTTGCAAACGACCTTTATTTAATAATGTAACAATCACATTTTTGGGCTTGGAATTTTTTTTAACCCATTGGGTTTGGCCCAATTATTATTGGACTTAGACCTAGCTTAAATTATGGGCTTGGCCTAACCCTTATTGGACTTACGCCCAACTTAAATTATGAGCTCGGCCTGGCCTATGTAAGTTTAAGATAAGTACAGACGACAAAACCCGTCATGTTAAATACCCGGATGCGCGTAGGAGTTTATTTGTACTATCATAAGTTAGATATAAGTTTCCCCGCTAATATTTTTAGCACTACCAATTTTAAGGATGTGTAATTAAATTACACATATAACTTATATTAGATGACGAAATAATAAAATACCAATTCTATAAATATATAACTTATATTAGGGATTCATTCAAATAAGAACACTTTTAACTTGAGAACAACTTAGGAACCGTTTTAACTGTTATATTTATTATAATATAAATTGACCAAAATGCTTATAATTAACCTAATTTTAACATATATTTAGAAAATATATGTTTTATGAAGTCGTTTGTTAAAATGCATATATGCACCCACATTACTTGTAACAAACACACATTGTGGGTGTATATATGCATTCTAACAAACGACATCACGAATCATATTTTTTTTAAATAGATGTAACCAACAAATTAGATATTAATATTAAACCATTACAAAGTACATAAGATAATAAGCCGTGCATGCAAGATATACCTGAAGCTCATTCAAGTAATTGATACCACGAACATCTTTCCACACCACTTGAAACACAATAAACCCAAACAAAGTTCTATGCAATTTGCTATTTGCTATTGTGTTACGCAACTTTTTACACAATGATTCTCCTTCAACAAGCTTTAACTCAGCCTCGGCTAAACGAAGCTGTAACTCAGAGTTAACTCTCTTTTGTTCTTCATATCCTGTTCTTATCTCAAAAGCCGATAAATCAGACATCTACAATGTGAAGTAAATAAAGAAGCAGTCAATATTCAGCTAGAAATCATTTTAAAAAGTCAACAAAAAGTCATTGACAAATTAAAAAAAGTCAATGATAACCTCGAGTTTATTCTCAGCAGCAGCAAGTTTCTCTTGCAATTTCTTTATTTGATTACCTTGTGAAGAACATGCTGCCTGAAAAAACAAGAATGGTAAATATAACACAATATAATAACTTATAAGATATGACAGATTAATAAAAGTAAAAAAAGAACCTCAAGCTCGTTTGACTTTGTTGTGAGGTTCCCCAGTTCAGCTGCTGACTTTCCGGTCCACTCTTTATATTTCGACACTTCGGCTGACAATTTTTGAACTTGTGGCAACAGGCACTCACGTTCATCTCTCACTTGTAAATCCTATCTCAAGCATCCAACTTCACTTTCCAATACTTCTTTGAGTTTCATTGTCTCATTGTTAGTTTCCTAAAAACCCATGTGTAAGAAACAATTGTATACAATAAATGATATCAATATAAGAAAATAGTTAAAAGATACCGACTTTAGAGTAGTCAACTGATCTTGCAAAGAAGTGCAATGGCCCCTTAAGCTGCTGAGATTCTCTAACACCACAACCTTTTCTTTCTTCACATTTTTAAGGATCTCGTTGGTCTGATTAAGCTATGACTGAAGCATAGCACGCCCCAACTGAACCCTTTCTTGCGCAGATCATCAACAAATTAAATCATTTGAAGCAGTAAAAAACACTACAACATGGACAAACCCAACATCAGTATTTGCAATATATAGAAACCTGAAAACAACAACAAACATAATACCTCAATACATGTTTCGATGGTTTAGGTGGGTTGACACTGTCTAGTTTGTTTTCCCGCCGATTTGATGCTTCTAGCAACTAAAACAACAAATCGACTCAGACGAAAACTGACCATCTGACGAATCACCCTCATGATTGTGTCTTTTTCAACATCAACCTTCAAAATCAAAACAATGTTTAACAGATTAGTATCAAGAATCCCAAAAAAAATTTATCAAGTGAACAAATCCCAAAGAAGATTCAATTAAAATCCCTTCAAAGCAAGAGTGGATCACAACATAAACAGCAGGTTTGTTGCTGCTGTATCAATCAACTGTTTTTTTACATTTTTTGAAAAATGTATGAATCAACTGTTTTTAAAAAAAATTCAGCTTCATAATCACCACATACATTCATGAAACACAACAAATTCATCATTCACACACAACACATTACTGCTGTTGTTTCAACACAACTCAACACAAAACCCCACCCCCACGCCACCCAACGCCACATTCTGATTAACCACCCAATGACAGATTTTGAATTAAAGGCTCATTTAAGGTAAAAATAGAAAACCAACCTGATTGTCTCGGTCGTTTGATTCTGTCACCTGAAACCCTTTGACTTGCCTTCTTAGTTAAGATCCATACTTAATTTACGGGAATTCAAAGCCGCTGATTCGGATACAGAACTCTAAAGACAAATGTTCTATCATAAACACTTAATCAAAACTCATTCTAAAAAAACTTTATTTAATCTTTAGCATCAAGAAAGTCAAGTAATGAGCATAGTTTGACTTTTGGAGATAAAAGAAACCATGTAATATTTTAAAACATCTTGAACTCATTTGAATATAATGATCAAATCTGAACCACAATCTTTAGAAACATAACTCGACCACTCAAAATCATAACATGTGAAGAAATGACACCTGTTTTTCTTTATATTCAGAAATCATTTTTTTAGCATCACCATATTCTTTTATGAAACAAAAATCAATATCATTTTTTTAGCATCACCATACAACACACACATTCATACAAACATACAACACATTAATACACACACACATTCAGTTTCAAAATCACATCACACACTTATATAGTTTTTTAAACCTCAAAACACATATTTATTCATAAGAAAATTGCATAAAAACACACACAACTGTTTTTTTTTTTTTTGAAATCTTTATCATTCACATACAAATATTAACCCCCCCACACGCACACACACTCATATAACACAACACACTCATCATTCATACACAACACAAACACAACACATACATACAAACACACACACACAACACATACATAAAAACACACACACACACACAACACATTCAGTTTCGTAATCACAACATAGATTCATACACACAATGTATGTTAAAGAAAACATAACACACACACATTCATCATTCATACACAACACAACATCAGCTCTAAATATCTATACAGACTCAAATTCCACCAAGCTGTATCAGCAATCAACATCAGTTCTAAAAAAAGTCCTAAATAATAGTAAAAACATGAATGCATATCAATACACAAACCCTAAAACTCACAATTAAACAAAATTCATACGTAAACGACAATCAATAACACAAATAACATAGCAAGTAAACAACAATGTTGCAAGAACAAAGCAAATCAACATGTTCCCTCGTATCAACATATATTTTTGTTGAAAAAAATTACTAAACAGCTGCATAAAAAGGCTAAATTTGAAGAAATGAATACCGATATGCAACGAATCGAACTTAGATTTAAAATTGGATTCGCGATTGAAGTTTGAGAGGCATGATCTTTGAAGAAATCAGATTCACGATTGAAGAATCGAACTCAGATTTCGAACCCTGACAAACCCTAACCTGCGCGGCACATTGTGTAGCAACGATAATTCAAACATTGAGCGAGCAAAGAAGAAGACGATGAAGTTGATGGTGGCACCAGTGTCTGCTGCTGCGAAGAAGATGCAGGACCAGGGTTTACTGATGAAGATGAAGAAGGAGGCGTGATTTTGATGCACGCTCAAACTCACATTTTAGGGTTTATTAGGGTTTGTGTTGAAAATTAAGGAACATGTTAAATGTCAACTTTGCCCATCCTATTTGCTTATTAAAGTAGTATAGATATATATATATTATATATATATATAGGGGAGAGATCAAGAGAGAACTCCATATTAAGTTGAGAACTAGAGAACTAAAAAAAAGGTATGGATGGAATTTTTAAAGGAGGGGTAAAATTGGAACTTTAAATATGTAAATATTTAAGCATTTATATCTTTTGCATACGTTAAGTTTTTTAAATTTTTTTTGCCCCATTAGATCAAGAATTTCATTATCTTTCATTTGAGAATAATTAACGTTATAAAAAAAATATTTTTTTCTCATTTTTTTTACTTTCAATACTACATATATGTAGTATACGATACCGTATGTTTTTAAATTGGGGAAAGTGAATACAGTGTTGTTATGAACCTAAATTACCCGAGAAACCATCAAAACTACATACTTTGATAAAATAACAAAAGTTCCAGGGCATTGATTTCGATGACGTTATCACAAAAAAACAACATTGTCATGCCTCAATTCCAAATTTGGATTTTCTCATATGATCTTATTGACATTGCTAGCAATTACTTGGTCCACGTTATGTGATGTGGTATGAATATGTGCAGCATGTGCATATCATAATACCAATTATATGAGTCATGTTATATTAATTTGTTAGTTGGAATTGAGAAGCTAAATTGAGTTACGATCGACTTTTAAAGGGCGGATAATATTTTATGAAAATGAATGACGACTAAGAGGAGAAGACTGAGTCGTTCATTAAAATTGAATAAAGAACAATGAGTTAAGTTTTCTAATAACAAAATTTAAGTTAATTTATAAAAGCTACGTAATTTTAATGGTTTTACGTGTAACTTAGGTGCATAACATCACCATATTCACTATCCCTTTTAAATTTTATAGTATTACATATATGTAGTATCGTATACTATATATATGTAATATCAAAGTACTACATATATGCAGTATATGCAATATTGATGCATTGTTATCTCATAGTTTGAACTTCAAGTTTATTTTACTTTGTTATGATATTTATCATTGGTTTATTAGTTTATTATTATCTTTATGTTTAAACATAGTATAACTATTGGTTTTGTTTTCATTTGCCATAAGTTTTTTAATATGAAATCTTATGAACTTTGTTATTTGAGATCGTATGTACACTTTAAATAATTATTAGACTCTTGAGCCATTTGACCACTTAAAAAATGCATTAAGTACATTGATACTACATATATGTAGTATCAAAAAAACCAAAATGTGATTTTTAAAATTTTTTAGTATAAATAATGTATGAAAAAGTTAGTAACGTTTAAAGAAAAATATAATCAAATACAATATCGCAATACTACATATATGTAGTATGAAAATTAAAAAAACGAGAAAAAAAATATTTTTTGGACGTTATTTATACTCAAATGAAAGATAATGAAATTCTTGATCTAATGGTGTAATTTTTTTAAAATAGTATTAACGTATGCAAAAGATAGAAATATTTAAAAATTTAAATATTTAAAGTTCCAATTTTACCCTTCCTTTATAAAATTTCATCCCTTGTATTTTTTGTAATTCTCTAGTTCTCAACTTGAAATGAGTTCTTTCTTGAACCCTACCCTATATATATATATATATATATATATATATATATATATATATATATATATATATATATATATATATATATATATATATATATATATATATATATATATATATATATATATATATATAAGAGTTATCATACAAAGGGTTGGAAATCTAAAAAGGCTAAGAAGGATTTATGACCTTTAAATCTCTCTTTTAATGGTTGAGATTAATTTGTAGGAAAAAAATGGTGGAAGGGTACATTAGCCATAGCCACTTTTGTTGACTTTCTCTCTCCACATGCAAGACACATGTCAATTCCCCCACTTTTTTTAAAACGTTCATAACTTTTGGATACGATATTATTTTTTTAAAAAAATTAAACCAAAAAAATCAAGCGTTTTGTTATCTTTAAAACGCGTATAATATTGATATATAAAAAATAAAATTTTTTTTCGGCACTTGTCTAGTCTTTGTGTAATATCATGTGATTGTGTTATATTATAACTAGTGAAATATCACTTTTATCGGTTAATTCTTAAGTCATTATGTAATATCATCTTATTTTAAATATTTGTTGTGTCATCTTATGTGTTTAGAAATTATTACCGTGTCACAAATTATTAATATGTGTTTGAGAAATGTTCAAAGACAAAGTCATTTTTTGTTACAAAGTGTGAGAATGACACAATGGTAAACAAAGACACAATGACACTTTAAAAAAAAATTCTAACTCAGAATATAAATCAAATTTTAAAAAAACTGGTTCGGAGACCTTGTTCCCCATGTATTCCTCTTTCAAAAAATAAATAAACGAAAAATTTAAAAAAATAAAAAAATTACCGTTTTTCTTATTTTTTAAATTAGACACAATGAAAAAAGACACAAGGAAAAAAGACACAACGAGAAAATAGTAGTTTTTTTAAGTTTTGTTTATTTATTTTTGAAGGAGGATGATGTAGGAACAAGATATTTGAAATACTTTTTGTGTTATTGTGTAATTATTATTAGATCATTGTGTAATACTTGTCAAATAAGATTACACAATGACCCGATGAATGACACAATAACTCTACGAATGACATAATCACACAATGACCTGACGAAAGACACAATGACCTGACGGAAGACACAATGACCTGATGGAAGACACAATGAGTTGAAAAAATGTGAAAAAAAATTTGTTTTTTATATATCAATATTATACGCGATTTAAATAGAAAAAATGCTCGTTTTTATGGTGTAATTTGTTTAAAAAAATAATGTCGTATGTAAAAGTTATAAACGTTTAAAAAAGTGGGGGAATTGACATGTGACTTGCATGTGGAGAGTGAATATTTAAAAAAGTGGGCATGACTAAAATACCCCCTCTCCTAATTTTCCTAGATGTCACATGTCAATCTTTTATTGCTTCTTAGCCTTCTTAGATTTCTAATACTATGTAGGTGAACCTCCATATATATATATAGGAGGAGGTTCATTTGAGAAAACTCATATATTGCGAGAAGAAAAAGAAGAAACCTAAATCACTAAAAAAACTTTTCATTTGTTTAATTTTTTTTAATAAATTCATTTCCTACATACAAATGTGTAAGGTATAAACTAAAAAAAATCATTAAAATATTTTTTACGTATGTATTTTTAGCGTTTTAAATTTACCTACACACGTATAGGTTATGTGTAAGTAACCTAACATACACATGTGTAAGTTTAACAAATAAACGAAATTTATTAAATTTTATATATTAAATATCAAAGTTAATGAATAAATGTTGCATTTCAATCATTGTTTTGTAAGTTAAAAACGTTTTTGGTTGAAAAAATGAAGAATTTAGTAATTTCTTTTTCTTCTCGCAATATTTGTTCTTCTCAAATGAACCTTCCCCTATATATATATGTATATATATATATATAGGGTAAAGATCATTACAGAACCACTTTTTATTTACAGAACTACAGAACCACTGATTTACATACATGTAAATTAAGTCTGGTGATATTTAGGTTGTTTTACATATGTGTATATTTGCCACAACAAAAAAAATGGTTGTGTTTCTATATTCAAATACTTATGTCTAATGTACACATATGTAAAGACAACTTAATATTACCAGACTTAATTTACATGTATGTAAATCAGTGGTTCTGTAGTTCTGTAAATAAAAGTGGTTCTGTAAGGATCCTATACATCCATACGAACACACATATATATATCCTTATATAAACCAACTACAACTTATAAAGTAAACTAACATTTTATAAATACAACTAAGATCGTTATAAAATACAAAATAATACAAGATTTATAAAACTAAATAACAAAATAATTAAAATAAATAATAATACTTACACCCTACCCAACCTATTGTCCCATATTTTACCCAACACCACCACCCTAAACACCCAATACACACACATAACTTCTAATCTTCAACAACCACAAAATCCTTCCATAATCTCACAACCTCAAACACAAGATTTTCACTCTCTCCTCTCTCCCTTTCTCTTTTTCAACCGAGATCACACACACACACCCCACACCCATTTCATTTTTGCAATTACAGTTCACACACAAAACCAAAACTCTCTCTAACACTTTCCCTTAACTCTCAAGCACCTCTCCACCTCAAGAAGACAACAACTAGGCCTCTAATCAGCTTAAAAGGACGACCAAAAACATCAACACGAGCCAAGTGAATCTCACGAGTACAACGAAAACAACAACCGAGCAAACCGAAGCACGAACCATTCGTCACCAGAAGTAAGCACGTTGAGACCAGCCACTTCCAGCCCTGTTCCAATCGAGTTCCGGCCCATTTCGTGACCCTCATACCATCCCAAGTGCACCCACACTCACTCTCAAACTCAAGGTAACGGGAAAACACCCGAAAACACACTATACACAAATTTACACACAATGAGTTCCATTGGCCTAACAGAGTTACACGTGCATCCTACTAGGATGTAGCGCATGCAAACTATACACGTAATGTGTACACACGTTAGCTTCGGTCAGATACATTTGACTCTAAGGACATGCACTGTAGAGTAGCTACCTACACCGACATACTTTATTGATATTGCTGCATGAAAACGTATATGTTGGTTTATTAAACTATAATGTGAACTTACCAACCGTCGTGCTGACACTTGTTAGTATATTTTTTTCTCAGGTTTATGTGGTACACATCACGCTAGGGCATGGCATGGTTACATGATTTTGATATCATAACATTTCATTATTTTTAAAATATCTCATTAACGTTTGGGCGCGTGTTTGCGCATTTATTTCAATTTTATATTTTTGACATTATATTTCGATTACGCTTCCGCAAACTTTTAAACGTTAACTCTGTATTAAATTTTCTCATCTAATGAGATACGTATGTTTTAAATTCATATAGTGTCGTTTGGTGTAACTAATGACTGAGATCCTGGTTTGTCACACACTTAACGGTAAAACTCCGTTTGTGGATTTTGAGGGTGTGACAGATTGATATCAGAGCCAGTGGATATAGCGAACTAGGTTTGCATTGCATTGTATTCTAGACTATAACTGTACACTGCATTTGTTGCACCTGTGTGAGTTTATTTGTGACCCATATACATATGATTTACACATACACATGCTTATACTAGCATTACACGAAGTGACCAACTTGTATTATGTGACACATTAGGGAAAATATTTTTTTAGGGACTTGCTCTGTTAGTGAAGCTTGAACTAGGTGTGTATTTGCTAGCTTCTGAATTGTTCATTGAAGTATGCATGAGACATGTTTGACCATGATTTTATTCAAAAGTTAATCCGTTTTTAGGTCAAATTTTTTTTGGGGGACTTTAGTTGAGATATGTTTACATTTTATTATAACCTGAAGCCTGCAATATTATGGCAACAAACTGGTGCCGTACTGAGCCTAAACAGCACACTTTTGAATTATCTACCTTATTATGGCAACCATCCGCTAAGACCGACGCCTAATGTATAGGGGTACATGAACACCGGGACTGGATTTCTGTCCAGATACTCATTCATAGAGGTCTTGACTTAATACTTATGCAACCTACTATGTGCTATTGCACGTCACTTTTCCTGATTCAACTCCTTCATGCCATTGATTGATGCAAGTCTTTTTCCTTGTGTAAGAGATATTCCATCAAGTTTATAGAGACTGAAAATTATATGATGCATTCGTGTGCTATAACGTGCTATTTAATATGAGACATATTATTAGATGTAATATGTCACTTGTTGTGTTATACACTACGTGCAATCTATTTTATTTGATGTTATCGTAGCTCATGCTCATTTGTACACTCACATTGTGTTTAGACTAGTAGTCTTACACTATACTTGATATATGCGATCAATAGGTACATCACACTAATAATTTGTTAGTGTCTTACACATGTAGTATGGTTGTCTCCTACTTATAGGTATACCATAAACTTCTTATACACATTCAATACTTGACATGAGATAAAAATACCATACAGATGAATGTAAACAAAGAACATAATAATATGTAAGATTAATGTACCCGATGGGAGACAAACCAGGGTGATTGTGTAAGGTAAATTGACGATCACGGGTGCGCAATGTAATGGTGAATTACAGGTACACGATGATCCTGGCAAAATGTGCCATGTGGGTGATACAAAAAAAACACAAAAGTGAAGAACCATTCAATACAAATTCATCTAAAATAAACAGCCATCTCTAAATAACGCACCAAAATCAAGTCTATCCTTGACTGGACTCATAAAATCCATCTATGGATGGTAGACAATTACAATACAACCTTTGATGGCATATCAGAAGTTTAACTTTAAACTACATACACTTTACCTTATACACCTAAATTAAAGATAATTGAAATATTTTCTTGATGACACACAAATAAGAAAGAAGATCTATGTTGACAAACCTAATAATGTTTCACTGCTACTATATTCGTCCTCTAATGAGGATGACTCATTGCATATATAATCAATCTGAATCCATCAGTTGAAACATTTACTTAATAAAGTCACAAACTATTGATATGTAATGAGATGCTTTAAATTTTGGTTAGTGCACTATAACCTCTTGCCAAGTGCCGGTAACACCTTACCATCATTTTCGGAAAATGAATGTTAAACCAACCATATAATTTTTTTTAGGATTCCGTGGATGAGTCTCATAAAGCTAAAAACTTATTCGGGAAAAAAAATACCTGTTGTTGGTATGATAAACCAACCGCGTAATATTTCCCATTCAAAATCACTTCTTGTCAAGTAAATCTGTATCGCTTAAACATTCATGTAAATACCTCGTAAAATACCAGGGTCATCCTAGAAGTACTTCACCTAATCATAGCCTATTCTCAATTCTTCAAGATAACATAACTTCAAGTTGTTTCTCGATAATAAGCTACTCAATGAATAATTCTGACTCATGATGTTCCTACTACTAACGATGCACCAACGAACCACACGTGTGGTGTATACGTTTTGATCTAGTTGTATGACTCGTCATGATCCAACACTCTCGTAAATGCTAATTCTCACACCTAATCTACATCTCCACTATTGTAAAACACGTTTTGGGTCTAATTTTTTTTCTCAAGAACATTTAATTTAAAAACATTACCTACATTTTGTCCATCTTAATATATATTCAAACTCTTCTACCTGATTATTCGCGTAACAGAAACAAGTTAAGCATTCTCAAAGTCTCAAATCAGTGATCATTTAGAATCGAACCACATAAAATTCTAATAGGTAACCGATGTTACAGTATATATTATAATGGTACCATTTCACTTAACATATATTCCTTTTCCCCAATCCCTTTGAATGACTTAGTAAAGTAAGCAAGAATGTTAGTACGTGATAGGTACGCCTTTAATGTGCTGGTGGTGTGCTGGGTTAGCTGCGGTACACCCTATATATAAACACTAACAGTACGTTGGATGTGGACCTGAAACCAAAGCAGTAATTAAACCGAGAAACTCTAAAATATCAATCTCATACTGTTACAAAACACCTGATTCTTAGGAACTCTAGTTAGCCCAACATTCATAAGGTAAACTACTATATGCATAAACACTTTAAACTTCCTAGTATCCCTTATTCACAGTAATAAATAAAATCAAATGTTTCGTAACTGACTCATATATATAAATTATGATTTTAAATACATTTCATGACTCCAAGGGTGCAGGATAAATACCATCGTCAACAATGAAACGCTAATACCAACTAATGTTTTGAGAAAGCTTTACTCATTACGGTCCAGGATAACCACTTTCTACTTTGTTTCATTCCCGGTACACCTTTGTATTTGCCAAGAAACATAATATTTGATACTCTCATCATCATTTGACACTTTGAACGTCTGACGTCCCTTCTTAGAAGCTCTATTAACTCCTAAGAACACCTTACAACATCGTACAAAACCAAAAATCTCCATAATAAACCTAATGAATTCGTCCGAATCTTTCGAACGTCTTACAGCAACTTAAGGCATCTTACGAATCTGTATGCCATATTAGCACCTTGAAAAGCACGTTAGTATAATGTAGGACGCCTTACAACTCCTAACACCGTACGAAACGTTAAAACTCCATAACAAACCTAATGAATTCGTACGAGTCCTTTTAACATCGTACGGCAAGTTAGGACATCTTACGACTCTTTATGCCACCTTAGCAACTAGAAAAGAATGTTAGTATAATGTACGACGCCTTACAACTCCTAAGAACACCTTACATCACCGTACGAAACCTCAAAACTCCATAATACACCTAATGAATTCGTCCGAGTCCTTTGACCATCGTACGATAAGTTAGGACATCTTAAGACTCTGTATGCCATATTAGCAACATGAAAAACACGTTAGTATCATTTAGGACGCCTTACAACTCCTAAGAACACCTTACAACACCGTACAAAACCATAAATCTCCATAATAAACCTAATGAATTCGTCTGAATCTTACGAACGTCGTACGACAACTTAAGGTATCTTACGACTCTGTATGCCATATTTAGCACCTTGAAAAGCACGTTAGTATAATGTAGGACGCCTTACAACTCCTAACAACACCTTACAACACCGTACAAAACGTCAAAACTCCATAACAAACCTAATGAATTCGTACGAGTCCTTTTAACATCGTACGACAAGTTAGGACATCTTACGACTCTTTATGCCACATTAGCAACTCGAAAAGAACATTAGTATAATGTATGACGCCTTACAACTCCTAAGAACACCTTACATCACCGTACGAAACCTCAAAACTCCATAATACACCTAATAAATTTGTCCGAGTCCTTTGAACATCGTACGACAAGTTAGGATATCTTAAGACTCTGTATACATTATTAGCGACATGAAAATCACGTTAGTATCATTTAGGACGCTTTACAACTCCTAAGAACACCTTACAACACCGTACAAAACCATAAATCTCCATAATAAACCTAATGAATTAGTCTGAATCCTTCGAACGTTGTACGACAACTTAAGGTATCTTACGACTCTGTATGCCATATTTAGCACCTTGAAAAGCACGTTATTATAATGTAGGACGCCCTACAACTCCTAACAACACCTTACAACACCGTACGAAACGTTAAAACTCCATAACAAACCTAATGAATTTGTACGAGTCCTTTTAACATCATACGACAAGTTAGGACATCTTAAGACTCTTTATGCCACATTAGCAACTCGAAAAGAATGTTATTATAATGTACGACGCCTTACAACACCTAAGAACACTGTACATCACCTTACGAAACCTCAAAACTCCATAATACACCTAATAAATTCGTCCGAGTCCTTTGAACATCGTACGACAAGTTAAGACATCTTAAGACTCTGTATGCCATATTAGCAACATGAAAGGCACGTTAGTATCATTTAGGACGCCTTACAACACCGTACAAAACCATAAATCCTCATAATAAACCTAATGAATTCGTCTGAATCCTTCGAACGTTGTACGATAACTTAAGGCAACTTACGACTCTGTATGCCATATTAGCACCTTAAAAAGCACGTTAGCATAATGTAGGACGCCTTACAACTTGTAACAACACCTAACAACACCGTATGAAACGTTAAAACTTCATATAAAACCTAATGAATTCTTACGAGTCCTTTGAACATCGTACGGCAAATTAGGAGATCTTACGACTCTTTATGCCACATTAGCAAGTCGAAAAGAACGTTAGTATAATGACGACGCCTCATAACTCCCAAGAATACCTTACATCACCTTACGAAACCTCAAAACTCCATAATACACCTAATGAATCATCCGAGTCCTTTGAACATCTTACGACAAGTTAGGACATCTTAAGACTCTGTATGCTATATTAGAACATGAAAAACACGTTAGTATCATTTAGGACACCTTACAACTCCTTAGAACACCTTACAACACAATACAAAACCATAAATTTCCATAATAAACCTAATGAATTCGTCCGAATCCTTCGAACGTCGTAGGGCAACTTAAGCCATCTTACGACTTTGTATGTCATATTAGCACCTTGAAAGCACGTTAGTATAATGTAGGACGCCATACAACTCCTAACAACACCTTACAACACCGTACGGAATGTTAAAACTCCATAATAAACCTAATGAATTCGTACGAGTCCTTTGAACATCATACGGCAAGTAAGGACAGCTTACGACTCTTTATGCCACATTAGGAACTCGAAAAGAACGTTAGTATAATGTACGACACCTTACAACTCCTAATAACAACTTACATCACCGTGCGGAACCTCAAAACTCCATAATACACCTAATGAATTTGTCCGAGTCCTTTGAACATCGTACGACAAGTTAGGACGTCTTAAGATTCTATATGCCATATTAGCAACATGAAAAGTACGTTAGTATCATTTAGGACGCCTTACAACTCTTAAGAACACCTTACAACACCGTACACAACCATATATCTCCATAATAAACCTAATGAATTCGTACGAGTCATTTGAACATCGTACGACAAGTTAGGACATCTTAAGACTCTGTATGCCATATTAGCAACATGAAAAGCACGTTAGTATAATTTAGGACGCCTCACAACTCCTAAGAACACCTTACATCACCGTACGAAACCTCAAAACTTCATAATACACCTAATGAATTCGTCCGAGTCCTTTGAACATCGTACGACAAGATAGGACATCTTAAGACTCTGTATGCCATATTAGCAACATGAAAAGCACGTTAGTATCATTTACCACGCCTTACAACTCCTAACAACTGTGGATCCAGGTCACACGAGCTTGTTGATCTGTTAATCAATTCAACAAACATGATTATAATCAACAAACACACACAATTCAACAGAAAAGATTACTGATAAATGCAAACTTGTATTGATCGATAACTGTGTGTACAAAAGGTGTAATGAAAGTTTTTCGAGAGAAGTCTCTTATTACATGCATAAGAACACCTATTTATACTACACATATACTACAAGTCTATTGAAAACAAAATAATAGACAATTTAAATTGATGTGCGGATAACAGTTCTGTCCGCACATCTCTAACTTAAATTCTGTCTGCACATCTTTTCTTCTTGTCCGCACATCTTTGTATTTTCTTCAAAACTTGAAGTATGATGATTATAATATTTATCAACAATCTCTCCCTATCATCATGCTTTAAGTTTCTTCTTCTTCTTTGATAGAGTATAAATTATATATATCCCTTGTTGAGTTTGTTTACGTTTCGTGTCGTTCCGATACTGTTTTATAGCATTTTACATGAAACTGATGTTTTTATATTTCGTAGGTTCCATGTTGATAAAGAATTGAAAAGCTTGCGGAAAATCGGATCTGTAGGCGAAAACGACGCGCGAAACGGAGTTACGATCGAGCCGGTACGCGAAAACGAAGAAAGTTTGGGCTTTTCTTGGCCCGGTTCGCTATATAAACACTCCTTATGAAACCCTAGCGTCCTAGAAACCCTAGGGGACGAATTGGAGGCAATTTTCAGCAGATTAGAGGCGTTTTTGAGGCTAGGTAGACGGAAACAAAGTGCTAGAAGTCGGTTGGATCGGGTTTTATTGTTTCTTCTTTTTCATCTTTTTTATCATGTCAATTACCGTTAAACTTGTGTTTTTCATGTTGAACATGCTTGGCTAAATATTTTAGAACCATATAGGCGTAACGATGATTCGTTAACGTTATTTTAACTTATGTTGGATTGTTGGTTTATGGATTATGTTTAATTAAAGTTTGAATGGTTATAATTGTTTGATGCACTATATATGTTTGAATTGATAGATTTAGTATTATTAATCCACGTGTTCTTGGTGATTGTCTATGTCACGGAATAGGGCTCGTTTAGTCATTAACTTGCGTTATGATTATTATGGTTGATTTGCAATAAAACCATATGATTAATTATATTAGTGAAATCGGTAATAACGTGTAGCTAACCTAGATATCCGTGAGGTGATAGGTTATTAACAAGTCTTGGTTAATTAAATTGCTAGGTTTAGGTTTTTGTGAAAATTCCGGCTTAGTATTAATTATTAATCTTGTTTGTTAAATCAGATGATTTGGTTCAAATGGCTTTAAGGATTGTATCGTGAGATAGGTCTTTAGTGTGGGTCAATTAAGCATAATATGTTTAGGTAACCGTGAGGAAACTTAATCCCATAATCGGTGTGCGAATAACTTAATAGTTACCCTTTAGGTTTCTTCTCGAAAAGGGTCGAGAGTCTTAATTAGGGAAGCTTTTAAGTGAATAGGTCTAGATCCTGGTTCCTTAACCATTAGTTCAACATAACCGATAATTGAAGTTAAAGATGATTCTAGCCTAGGTGGTTCGTCTTCTTTCATCTGTTTGAAATCCGTCTTTTAAATCGGCAGTTTTCATTTTTAGTAAGTTTCTATTTTTAGCAGTAAACCCCCCTTCCAAATAATCTTTCTAATTAAAGTTCGTGTCATGTCAGTTGAGTCTTAGTTAGTTAATTTAGCGTAGTATATAGAGTCTGTGGGTCGACACCCGGACTTACGTTTCACTATATTACATTCGACCGGTCCACTGCCGGTTGTGTGTGATTTAGTAGTTCGTCTAGGTTTTTATAAATTTAAAACTAGTTGTTTTTAGGTGTTTATTATATATATATATATATATATATATATATATATATATAGAGAGGCACACTCAAATGAGAACACCTCTTAACTTGAGTACAAAAAGTACAACTTTAACGAATCATATATGGAGTCAAACTATTGAATTTTTTGTAATATAAATTGACCAAAATGCTTATAATTCAACTAATTTTAACATCTATTTAAAAAAAATATGATTCGTCATGTCGTTTGTTAGAATGCATATATGCACCCACAATATGTGTTTGTGTACAAGTGATTTAGGTGCATATATGCATTTTAACAAACGACTTCACAAATCATATATTTTTTAAACAGATGTTAAAATTAGGTAAATTATAAGCATTTTGGTCAATTTATATTATAAAAAATTCAACAGTTAAAGCGGTTCCTAAGTTGTTCTCAAGTTAAAAGTGTTCTCATTTGAATGGATCCCTATATATTCAAATGAGAACACTTTTAACTTGAGAACAACTTAGGAACCGCTTTAACTGTTGAATTTTTTATAATATAAATTGACCAAAATGCTTATAATTTACCTAATTTTAACATCTATTTAAAAAATATATGATTTGTGAAGTCGTTTCTTAAAATGCATATATGCACCCACATTACATGTACACAAACACACATTGTGGGTGCATATATGCATTCTAACAAACGACATCACGAATCATATTTTTTTTAAATAGATGTTAAAATTAGTTGAATTATAAGCATTTTGGTTAATTTATAATACAAAAAATTCAATAGTTTGACTCCCTTTATGATTCGTTAAAGTTGTACTTTTTGTACTCAAGTTAAGAGGTGTTCTCATTTGAGTGTCCCTCTATATATATATATATATATATATATATATATATATATATATATATATATATATATATATATATATATATATATATATATATATATATATATATATATATATATATATATATATATAGGGAAGGGGTAATTTGAGAACACCCTCTAGTTGTGAGAACTCGTGAGAACCTTACTTCCTAAGTTTTTTCATAGTATTTTTTTGGCTCAAATGTTGCGTATATTAAAAACTAGAACCCAGAAAAAAGAAAATTAAAAAAGAAGTATTTCTGTCGTTAAAAAACGTATATGTTAGTAAAAAATATTTACCTCATATTACATGGGTGTAATAAGTTACACCAGCGTTTTTTCGCTGTAAATATTTTTTAGTTACATATACGTTTTTTAACGACGAAATCGTTTTTTTTTTTAATTTCCTTTTTTCCAGGTTCTAGTTTTTAATATACGCAACATTTGAGCAAAAAAAATTATATAAAAAAACTCGGGAAGTAAGGTTCTCACGAGTTCTCAAAACTAGAGGGTGTTCTCAAAATATCCCATTTCTATATATATATATATATATATATATATATATATATATATATATATATATATATATATATATATATATATATATATATATATATATATATATATATATATATATATATATATGGGGAAAGTGAATATGAGGCTGTAACACATGTAAGCTTACATGTGAAACAATTCAAAACTACGTCGTTTTATTAAAATTGACATCAAAACTACGTAGTTTGAATTAATAAATTCAATAGACTTAATTTGAAATCTCCTAATTTAATTTATTTACTTTCATACTTCCATACCTCTTGCACACGTTCTTCTTTGTATGCTTAGTTTTCAAATTCATGATTTCAATATACAATAATATATTGATTAAAAATGACTCACTCCTATTATGAAAGTTTCTTAACCAACTGAAACGTAATTTATATCGGATTGACAAATGAATTAGCTAGAAAATTAAAATCACGTTAAATAATATCTTATTTAAAGGAATCCAAACAAAAAAAAAATTTAAAATCATGCATTCCGTTTAAATCTGCGTTGATGAGTGAATTTAAGGGTTATAGTTTGAAGCCAATTTATTAAACTACGTAGTTTTGATGTTAATTTTAACAAAACGACGTAGTTTAGGGGTGTTTCGCATGTAAGCTTGTATGTGTTACAGCCTCATATTCACTTTTCCATATATATATATATAATATATATATATATATATATATATATATATATATATATATATAATATATATATATATATATATATATAATATTGCACGCATCAAGTTTTTGGCGTCTTTGCCGAGGACTCTTGGTAATTGCGTTATTTAACTTTGTTGAGTCTTAACTGCTATTCACGTGTTTTTTGTTAGTTGTTTGAGTCGTAGGAGTCCAAAAGTTTTTTTTTTCTTTCTTTTCTTTTATTTTGTGTAGTTTGTGTTTATTTCATTTTGTTATTTCTATATCTACCCTAGTTAGAGAGATGGCGTACATTCAACTTGCTGAATAGTATGTAGAAACTCTAACTAGGATACCCATTAGACCTAATCGACCACGGTATGGGAAAAATTATATGTTGCTTCCCGAACCTCCAGTTAGGGATGCGGTGTTAATGTTTGACCATATCAGGAATTTGACATCTTATCAAAGCTCCACTAGAGTTTTGATAGAACATAAGGATTCTAACCGCCTAGTTTTTGATTTGGAAGGGATAATCATAGGATATGAGAATGAACGAGACGAGTTTTTCAATCTAACTTCAGAGCTGGAGACACCAGAGGCAACTAAAGAGCCAGAGATTCTGGAGAGATATTGTGTCAAAGGTAATGTGGATTTACCACCTTCCGGGATCTATGATTTTTCCTGCAAAGATGATTCTTCTAGTGATGATGAAGATGAATGAGATCTTAGTTATGAAGATTTGCATCATGATCCTGAGCCAGGTAAGTGTTCTGAACTTCAATCTGATCATTCTGATTTTGATATTCCTGCATCAGTTGACTTAATTGAGGAGGAACTCAGGGTTCATTTAATTTTTCATGTTTGTTTGTTGAGAATGATGGTGTGCAGGAATTAGAAGTTAAATCTTAGCAGGAGGGAGATGTGAAGGAGGTACCAGTTGTATCCTGGGAGGATGAGTTTGCTGATGAACTGGTGGACCTGCCTTTTTGTGAGGAGGTGAAATTTGACCCACTTGGCGATTTGAAGATTCTCGAAGACTTAGTATACAATCAAACGCCAAGTGTGGGGATGAGTCAAGAACACAGTTAATAGTACGTAATATGAAATCCGAGATCATTATAAATATGTTTCACAATCTTATGTGTATAGCAATTGCATTATATACCTCAACCGTGACCATAGAAACACATAGAAACAAGTATCATAGACCCCGCAGGGTAACCTTTAGCAACAAGTCACGAGGAACCACTCATGTTACAAGTACTGATAGTTATCGTTTAACCGTCATTTAACCGTCTCGATATATATAAATTATCAATAAATGTTTAAGCATCGAAGGGACATAGCATCGTAGCAACAAGCATCACAAATAGTAACTAGTAACCAACACATAGAATCAACCATAGAATCGCCGTGTCTAATCACCTATCAGGCCATTAGTGTAGGTGGGCTTGTCAGACCATTAGTGTAGGTGGGCTTGTCAGGCCATTAGCGCTAATATCATACCGGTGGAAATTACAAGAAAATATAAATACTATTGTCTAACACATAATTTTGCATCATGTGGCCAAACAAGATTAACACATCTAATGATCTCATTTAAAAAATAGAAACAAAAGAAAAGAAACCATAGTATCATAGGAACACGTATTTCAGCCCAAAAAATGTAAACAGTAAAAAGGGGTGTGAGTTTACTCACCTCGAAATGCAAAGATAATAGAAAAAGAAACGCCGCTATAAAGAACCGAGGGTTTCCCAAATATTGGTACCACCTAATTAATTGGGAAAAACCCAACTTAGAAACGACACAAAAAGTAACTAGAATCACAAATCCGAGATCTAGGGTTTCGGATTTTTAGGGTTTTAGATTATAATTTGGGAATTAGGGTTTTAAGTCACCAGTTGTGAAATTAGGATTTTAAATTACGAACTGGGATTTCGGTACGAAATGTAAATGTATTATATTTTATACGAAACCGTTTTTAGTTTTCTTTGTAGCATTACAAATTGCCATATGTATGTATATTAAACTTATAATTTTAATCTTTAGAAATATATATTTAAAATATGGTATTTAGGTTATTAGAAAATTATAGATTAATGTTTTAAGTGTTTAAATTATAAAAATATAAGAAAATGAGGCAGTGGGTTTCAAACTCGTGACCTCGGCGTGCACAACAAACAACCTCCACCACTAGACCAGATCTTCAGTCTGTTATTAAAACTGCTTTTTAATTGTTTTACCTTGTTATAGCTAACAATACTCATTCCCACATAAACCCTAGAACAAAGATGTTGGTCCATCAGATCGAGATTTCAGTGCTATAATGATTAATAAACAACAAAAACACACTAAGATTCAATGAAACATAGTCCAAATACCCTTAACACAATAACAAAGATCATATTAACACAACAGAGGTAATCAAGCTACAAAGATGATAATAATAAGCTCCTAGCACCTCAGCCGTCACACACACACGATTTAGGGTTTGATAAACTTGCAAAACTTGTATTGAAATGAGAAAACATTACAATATATAGTGCAGACATAGGTTCGCTAACAGCGAATCTGTCAAGCCAACCCATCAGCTTCGCCGGGCACAAAACAGATTCGCCCGGCGACAGATCTAAACTAATGTCTACACAGATCTTGACTTCCGGGCGAATCTATAGATTCGCCCGTAGGTTCGCTAGTACATAAGATACAAAATATATAACAAAAACAAATGTAACACCGACATGCCGGTGAGTCCAACCTATACATGTACTATCAATACTCCCCCTAGGTTGGACCTCACCTGGGGAAGTCTTCTGTTTAAGCTCCGTCTTTATCGGCTTCAAAGATTCTCAATGTATGCTCCAGCCCTCGATTCAATACCGGCCAATGGATTTGTAACGTCTTTGGATCCGGCCTCATCACTATCTCCCAAATCTAAAAATGTCTCGACAAACTGTGCTTCGGTGACAATAGTATCAGGGAAATCAGCAACAGTAGTTTCTTCCTGAATATCATCAATCTGTTCCTCACCAAGCACATCTGCTTCAACCTCAACTGGCTTCTCAAACCTCTGCACAATAGACTCATCTAACTGTTTGGATAGATCATCCATGTCCATATTCAGATCATCGGTCATTCTCAGCCTCTCATTGACCTTTCTCAACTCAGCACGAACCCCTCAGGCATTATTGGCAACTTTTACGAACAAGTTGGCTTCAGTTCTGGTGTCATCTCCTGCCCCGTGCTTGATCTCTTTTTCATATAAAACCTTCAGATCTTCATCCGTTTTCACATAAACGGATTTCAGGACGATCTTCCCCTTTCAATCTGATAACAGCTTCACCGGTACTGTTATCGTAAAACCATTTCAAAAATTCTTGTAGTCGAGGTGGCTGAGTATCAGGAACTCTGACCCGGTTCATAATCTTTGGAGCACTCAACTTTAACACAACCTTACCTTTCCACGAAACCCAGTGTCTGTCTTTCTTCGACCTCATTCTTTTCGGCTTTTGATACCCAAAATCCTTAAAACCATTTTCAGCAGCCCTTCTGATTGTAACCTCGAACGCACTTGCTCTCCCACTATCCTCCTTGCCCAGCAGAGGGAGTTAAGCCAATCTACGCAGATCCCATCTTGGCAGTGTAGCAAAGTGCTTTCGATTCTTGATATAACATATGTCACCCCCTCTCCTTTTAATCATATATGCATCTACCTCAGTGTTATATTTACGCAATTACCTGCCTATCCATCTGCGAGGTATTCGGCTCATCCAGGTGTTGAAAGATAGGGACTTCGGGAATGACTGCATCATCTTTCTTGAACCATTCGGATTTGTCAAGATCGATGTGCTCGAATAAATATGTGACATCCCTATCTTCAACATTATACATCTCAGGCTCATATTCCGGATCATCATCAATCTCTTCTTCACCTTCAACATCTACTTTTGAACCAACAACAACCTCGGGCCCAGAGAATGCATTCAGATCGATCCCCATATCCTCATCGAAAACATCTTCGGCATCCTTCATTTCTGTTTCAGTTTCAACCCCATAATGCATTAACGGATACTTTGCAGCATTCGTTAAGCCGGTCAGTTCCTGCTCAGACATAGCTGGATAAGACCCATCCTTTTCTTTTAAACTATTCAACTCTTTGAATACCCGAACCAATAGACATTGCTGGTCCTTTACCATCCTAGCCATACCTTTTATCACATCCCCCTTTTCTTTGTCTCGCTTCTCCAAATCAGAATATTTAACCTTTAAACTTTCCAGCTCAGCCTTTAACCCAGCAATCGTTTCAGCAGTTGCTATCGGAACTTCATGCTTCTGCTTAGTTCTCCTTTCTGATTCACCAGATGCAACAGATTTTCTCTTTGTCTTCCTCATCCTATCAACATCCAATTCAGCCTGCACTCCATTAATTTCTTTATCCAAAGAATAATCCTTTTCCTTAGCATACTGTTTTCTCTTCTTTAATTTCTTTTCTACAACCCCAACATTCTCCCCCACTCTTTTTCTTTCGATCTCAATCAACCTCTGAATATGGATCCATCTGTCAGCTGGATACATATTTCCCATAAGTATGATATTCTCCCGACGCAGTCAGATCGTACAGATTTGCAGTCTCCGAAGATCCTAGAATGCATCGACCAGATCTTCAGAGTTTCACCAACAACTAGCAAATCAGGCTTTTTGTCATTGAGGATCATCTGCACAAACCGAGGACATAGCAGCCATTTATCCCTTTTTACAGCATGAATGTTCTCAAGCATGTAATTGTAGATCAGCTTTGCGAGATTTGCTTTTTGCCCCTTGCAAAATAGCACCATTTACCTAGCCCAATCAAGGTTCAAACCGTCAGCACCTCCTTTTCTGTGATCATGGCACATAATTAACACATGAGCAATGTATCTCCATTCCTTGATCAGATAGGACTTCACAAACTCTATCTTTTTTTCCCCTGACATCGGACCCTCATAACCAGCAGTCCTCAATGCACCATATACCTCCTCAGCAGTCATCTTAATTTCATCTCCGACATCTCCTTCCAGCCTCAAAATCCTAGCCAGATCAGCTTCAGTAAAAACAATGTCATGACCATTAACCTTTGAACATACCCTAGATGGCTGCCTAGAAACATTCAACACTGCAGTCCTCAAAAAATCATGAATGTGCAACTCATATATGGTCGGTGAATGTGATATGGCATAGTGAATCTGAGAAGATTTTAACCATCTGATGCAATCTTTGTATCCAGTTGCTTTTTCATGAGTCTCGTCCAGCAACGCACACATATTATGCTTCTTCTCAAAGAATAACGTAGACATAATGCCTGAAACAGTTGCAGAGAATGTATGGAGAAGTTTTGTAGGTCAAATATATATACACACATAGATTCGCTGGAATTGCAACCGGGCAAACCTCAATTTCGCTCGGAGCTTAAAAAGTCAAGCGACTTAAATCATTTCCGGGCGAACCTGTAGGCTTGCTGATAGCTTCGCTGGGATGAAAGAAAGAAAAAAATATTTTTGGATTTTTTTTTAAGTTTAAATTTCCTTTAAGAATCCATGAAAACGCCCCATGATTTCTACGCTAAAAAATCAAAGTTTTAAATGAAAATAATAATAAAAGGTAAAAAGAATTAGAACAAAAATATAAACAAAAAAAGGATATATATATTTTCCATGATGTTTTTCAAGCAGAATACGGAGAATCTACAGCTTCATTTATCATGTTTTGGTTTGATTGAAGAAGCTCAGGCAACTCGGTCCCCACAGACATCTTGGTAAAAGAACTTGTCCTATCATCAGGGTTTATAGAGCAATATGATTGACTTTGCTTGAAATTCTTTGGATCAAATCTTGAATATTGATCAATTCATGTACCACTTTTGACTTTCTGTAATTTTGCATCTTTGGGAGTAGAGCTTGTCAACAATGATTCTTTTGAACACATTGCGACATTATTATTTGGGAAACTCAAATGGTTAGAGCTCCAGGTCTATACCGACGTATAACAGAGGAGATAATAATCTGAGCATGCTCAGTGAAACTTCAGGTCTATACCGACGTATAACAAAGAAGATTCACCAACTCCAGGTCAATACTTCCGTATAGCAGAGGAGTTAAGCACTTTGACTCAATACATTTTGAGGAATTAACAAGTAACTCACTCAAAGGCTTTTCTGAAGAGCAACACTAGCAACTTTTTATTTTGTTTTGCTAACTAGAAACTCAATCCAGGGCTAGGGTGTGGGTGATTTGGGATTTTTTAGGGAAATCAATGCAAAGATTTGACGCTCTCAACCCATTTTTGACAGGACTTGTATCTTTGTGCAGACCAATCATGTCAAGGAGATAATCCTCATTGCCGAGTTCTTAAACTTTATGTTTGGCTACACAATCACTGTTTACTTTGTTTTCGGGCTGAGCCTATCTAACATATCCCAAATACCATACTTCTGACCTCCTTCAACATCTCTTCAACATCATTTCAAAACGGGGATCTTGAAATAGCAATGAAAAACTATGAATAGTTAATCTTTAATATCTCCCCCAAAATTTCTATATGATAGCTATCTAATAAGAAATTTTTGTTTTTCAGATTTTCTTAATATATATACAAAATAAAGAAAAGAAATGAAACAAAACAAAATAAAAGGAATAATAAAATAAAATGAGCGAGGAAATATGTGACAACGGGATTCTCAAGGAAGAAAAAGAAAGAGATATTTACATATTTACAAAGGCCATTTTTCTTAGACAAAGGTTTTCAAAAAGATATCAATCCCATCATAGAAATCAGTTCATAAAAATGTGGTTTGTCAAATGTTTTTGTGAAAAGATCTACTTTTTGCTTTCTGGTTTCAATAGGAATGATATTAATGAACCCCTTTTCCTGTGCATCACGTATGGCATGAATCCTTGTTTCAATGTGCTTGGTTCGTGTGTGATGCACGTGATTCTTGGCAATTCCAACAGCAACTTCATTGTCACAAAAGAGTGGTGTATGAAGGAAGTTGATGCCGTAATCCATCATCTGATGCTGAATCTAGAGCACTTGGCAGCTGCAGTTTGACGCATCAATGTATTCAGCTTCTCCTGTGGACAAGGAGACTGTTGTTTGCTTTTTTCTTTGCCAAGAAACAAGACATTCACCAAGATATTGACATCCACCAGTTACTGATTTTCGGTTTATCCTGTAACCAGCATGATCACTATCAGAAAAAGCATGTAAATCAAAGTTCCCACCTTTTGGGTACCAAAGTCCCAAACGAGAGGAACCCTTAAGGTAACGAAAAATGCGTTTAACAGCTTTTTCATGCGATTCTTTAGGGTTGGCCTGGAAACGAGCACAGTAGCACACAACAAATGTAATATCTGGTCGGCTTGCAGTCAGATACATGAGAGATCCGATCATCGAGAGGTACCGATGAGAATCCACAGGATTCCCATTATCATCAGAAGTTAGGCATGTTTGAGCAGTGAAGGGAATCAGTTCAGGAGAAGAATCGTCCATGCCAAACTTTGTGAGGATTTCTTTGATGTACTTTTCTTGGTGGATAAGGATTCCATCAGGCTTTTGTTCCACTTGCAGCCCCAAGAAGAAACATATTTCGCCCATAATTGTCGTTTGAAATCGATCCATCATCATTTTCTCAAACTCTCTACACAACCCCTCATTTGTCGATCCGAAGATAATATCGTCCACATACACTTGAACAATCAGCAGCTCACCATTAACCTCCTTCTTGAACAATGTCATATCTATAGTCCCACGAGAGAAACCGTTGCTGAGCAGATACTGTGTCAGAGTTTCGTACCAGATTCGTGGAGCTTGATGCAACCCATACAGGGATTTATCAAGCTTGTACACCTTTGAAGGAAAATTTGGATCCTCAAAACCCGGTGGTTGACATACGTAGATCTCCTCATCGATATCTCCATATAGAAATGCACATTTAACATCCATCTGATAGACTTTAAAATCTTTGTTAGCTGCATGTGCAAGAAAGATTCTAATGGCTTCAAGACGAGCGACTGGGGAAAAAACTTCAGTGTAGTCAATCCCCTCCTCTTGAGCAAATCCTTGAACAACCAATCTCGCCTTGATTCTGATAACAACACCGCGATCATCTGGCTTGTTTCGGAAGACCCACTTAGTGCCGATGGGGCACTTATTAGGAGGAAGATCAACAAGTTCCCAAACTTTTAGCTTCCTAAATTGTTGCAATTCCATTTGCATGGCATCAACCCAACTAGGATCTTCAAGTGCTTGTTTATAGTTCTTCGGAACGACTTGGGATAAGAAAGCAGCGTAGAGACACTCATTTATCAAACCACTCTGACTCCGAGTCCTCACACCATCAGTAATTGATATAGTCATGAGGATGATCTTTTAAGGTTTTGAAGTTTGTGTTGAGAAACATTTGGTTAGATTGCGATGAGGATGCTTGATTAGATGGTTGAGATGGAACGTTTGAAGTTGGAGGAATTGTATCGGTAGAAGAGGTTGGGATGGAAGTAGATGATGATGGAATGTCTAATGGAGGAATGGAAACAGTTGGAGGTGGTGGAGGTGGAGGGATGTCAAATGAAGTTGGAGGTAATTGAGTGACAGAAGGTTGTGGTGGTGATGGTGGTTGAGGTTGATGGTTTATAATTGTAACTGGAGTATGAGGAATGATGTCATCATCGTCAGAGTTAGGAAGATTAAATGATTTGAAAACAGTGGTGGTATCGTAAAAGCATGCGGGCTCACAACCAATACTTGTGGAGTTAGATTCTTGCCAATCAACATAAAAGGACTCTTGCACAATCCGCGTTCGCTTGTTGTACACACGATACGCCTTTTGTGTGTCAGAGTATCCCACAAAGAAGCATTCATCTGAACATCCAAAGGGGCGCAGAAAATCGATCAACGGCTTAATCCCACGAAATAGCTGATACGATGTCTTCATCTTGTCTTTGACAATCAGTACCCGATTCAGGACATAAGCTGCACAATTGACTGCTTCTGCCCAGAAGATAATAGGAAGCTTTGACTCAATCAGCATAGTTCTAGCGGCTTCCACAAGAGTTCGATTCTTCCTTTCAGCAAGACCATTTTGTTGTGGCGTACGTGCAGCGCTGAACTGTCTCAGAATACCCCTTTGTTCATAGAATGAATTGAATATATGGTTTCTGAATTCAGTTTCATTGTCGCTTCTGATGGCTTGAACCTTTTGCTTTCCAAGAACTTCAATCAATGGAATCAGCTTCATCAACCCTTCAGCAGTCTCACTCTTGTTCGCCAGGAATCTCACCCAAGTGTATCTTGAGTAATCATCTGTGACAACCAAACAATACGATTTCTTAGCAATAGATTTGACACTTATTGGACCAAATAAGTCAGTATGTAACAATTCGAGGGGTTGTGAGATAGAATTTTCAATTTTGAGTTTATGTGGCTTTTTGTGCTGCTTTTCTTTAGCACAAGCCATGCATTTCTCTACCACAGAAAAGTCTTTAAGTGGTAGACCCCTGACCAAATTGTTCTTAACCAACTTATTTAGTATTTTAAAATTAATGTGCCCTAAATGTCTATGCCATTGGAAAGATTCAAAAGATGAAGCTTTAGATAGAAGAAAGGTCACGGTGGAAGTAGATTCTTTTGCTCCCATATTCAGCATATACGTATCATTTCGCCTTGGAGCTCGCATGATCACCAATTCTTCAGGAATAGTAAACTCTGGCTTCAAGAACAGACATTCATTTGGAAGAAACAACACAGGAATATTCTTATCACAGATTTGTGATACGCTAAGAAGATTGAATGCCAATTCAGGAACATAGTTAACGTCTTCCAAGGTTAGTGAACCATTCGAGACTTCTCCTTGACCAATCATCTTTCCACCCTTCTTGTCTCCCGCAAAAGCAACATATCCGCCATTAATAATTCGATAATTTGTCAGCAGTCCTTCAACCCAGTCATATTTCTGGAACATCCACTATCAATGTGCCAATGACTATTTACAACGGCGCCGGAATGTTCCTGACATATTTCAAATAAGAATTAGACTTTTGAAATTGGGACCCAAGCCAGTGTACTTAGGTCGCTGAACAGAAGAAGATTTACAGAAAAAATTATTTACAAACGTATTCAATCTTTTTCCAAAAGATTTCTGCCCTGAACTGTTTGTAACTAACTTAGGACATTGCTTGACAGTATGATCATCATTTCCACATTTAAAGAAATGAGATTTCAAACCTACTTTGGAAACTTTAGAAACAAGAATTCTATCTATTTCAATCTCTTCATCACAATCAGATAATTGAGAATTACAATCACTGTAAGAGTCATAAGGCTCTTTTGATTTACCTGCTGTGACTTTTACCTTTTCAGATTTAGATTTATCAATATGGTTCATGGATGAGAAAGATGATTCCCTGTCTTTAGGTTTTGAAATCCTCACAGGTGTGAAAGATGGAATTTGATGAGAAAAGAACTTTTGAAAACAATTTGTTTTTGTTTGACTTTCAGAGACATGACCTGAACGATCATCTTTGTCATTCACACAAACATTTTCAATCACATCATCATTCAAAAGAATAATGTTTGAAGTAGAGCATCCTAAATTACTATTACAAATAAAATTGTCTGAATGTAACACATGACTAGAAACAAAATTAATTAATCTACTGTCTTCAACAGACTTCTTTGAATCAGAAATAGGACAATTTGTACTGCTAGAACAACCAAGGCCACTACTCCCACCATAAGCATAGTCCTCTCGAACCTCTTTAAGATTTACTCCACTTAAACCTGCAATAGAGCTGTTAGTATCATTCTGTATTATCTCTTTTATCAACTCATTCGAAGGATGAGGAATGAATGTGGGAGAATAACAGAAGGTACTAGGTGGAGGGTACACTTGTGCATCATTGTTATAACCCAAACCGGTCTTAACTCTAGCCCCCCGTTGTTTCTTGCAGAGATCCTCCCTTTTCATGCTTGAAATCGTCCATTGTTCCAGTTTATTTTTGACTTTACTTGTCTCAAACTCAGCAAGAGTGACTTGCTCAGTCAAATAGTTTATTTCACAGTTCTTTTCTAAAAGAGATCTTTCAAATGTTCGTTTTCTTTTAAAGCCTCTCTTAATTTAACAAAAAAAATTGATTCGTTCTCTTTAAGCTCTTTGTTAATTTTCTTCAATTCGTTTTCATTTTACATTAATAAATTATTAGCTTTATATATGCCAATCAAACGAATTTTGCATGCAGATGAACACATATCTTCTACAACTTCATAAGGAAGACCAATTACCAGTTTTTCAGCAGCAAGAGCACGATCACACTAGCAATAAGGAATGCTCCTTTTGTACTCATCCACAGCTTCATGTTTGGCCTTTTCGATCATAGCTTCCATTTTCAGCATTGATTCTTCAGCATTCTTCATCCCATCATCAACAGTGCCAAAAACCTTCTCATCCTTTTTATCAACAGCTTCAGACACAAACCCAGAATGAACAGCTTCATCAAAATTCTTTCCCATATCAACCTCAAACTCAGCAACCTTACTCAAAAGCTTTCCTTCTTCACTCATTTCGACCTTTGACTCAGCAGCTTCATCAGAGTTCTCACAATTTTCACCATAAAATTCTTTGAAAGAATCAAAGCAATCAATATAGTTATCATCAAGAGCAGCCTCCTTAACAATCTCAGCAATCAAAGCATGATTAATTTCTTCCTTTGTTTCTTCAATCTCTGCACTCCAACCAAAGTTGGTGAGCAGTGCAGTTTCTTTTCTCGTTTTAACTTCCTCAGCTCTTTCTTGAATTGAACAGTTCTAGAATTCCCAGAATTTACGGGTTCAGTGACGATTGGTAAAGGACATTCCCTCTTGAAGTGTCTCAATTGCTTGCAGTTCTAACACCTCAACTTTCCTTTATCGTACCCAAGTTTGTTGTACTGACCCTGATTCCTAAAATTCCTTCGACCTGTTTTTTCCATAAATCTTCTAGCACGAAGAGTGAGCATTGCCATTTGCCATTGAATGTCAGTTTCTTCAAGATCATCAGGATCCACCTAATACATATCTTCAACTGTCATTCCTTTTCCTTTCAATTCTCCTGCAACCAGAGCTTCATAACTATGAACAAACATCCCAAACAAAGCCATTGTGTCAGATGGAATCTGAGTAGTGGCAGACGCATTTAATCCTGAACCAACACTTGTAGCAGCACTATCAGATTTAACAGACCCAAAACTTGATGATCCTCCAGATGCAGCACCATAAATATGTGAGTTTGTAGCGGATGTAATAAGTGCAGAATTCTAAGGAGGGACATTTGGAAGCATCATGGACTGATTGTATTCTCTCCTCTTCACATCTAGATCAAATGATTTTAGCTTGTTTATCACGTCCATCAGCTTAAAGTCATGAAAGTTTCTCTCTTGCTTCAACAATTTGATCTGAAGACTCCACTAAGGGGGAAGTGCATCTAAAAGCTTTGTAACTTGCTCATAATTTTCCAGTTTCTCATCATACTTTTTCAGATTGCTTGATACAGATAGAAAACGGTTGGTTATATCAGTCAGACTTTCTTGCTTATACCCCACAAATGAATTAAACTCTTTCTCAGCTTGAGCTTTTCTGTCCAACTTCAGATCCTCATTACCATCATAAAACTCACACAACGCATCATACAGACTTATTGCGGTTTGTGTGTTCAGCAAACCTGTTGTAAATCTCTTGATGTAGACAGAGTATCAAGGCTCCAAGGGCCTTTTTATCATGATCAAACAACTTGATATCACCCTCAGTGTAGGTACTTGGATCATTGTTTGGTAAAGTAACAGTTCCTTCAACCTTCTTTGGTATGTGAGGGCCATCAACAATCGATTCCCATTGATTATAGTCAGTGTAGTAGAAAAACGCCTTCAAACAACGCTTCCAATCCTCAAAATTTTCACCAGTCACAAGCCTCGGTGGCCTGTTTGGTTGGACACTCTCCAGATCATTCATATTTATGGTTGATGTAGTCATAATTTCAAACAGATCTCAGGTTCGCTGACAGCAGATTCGCTTAATAGATTCGCTCGGCAGAATGACAGATTCGCCCGACAATGAACACAAGTTCGCTGGACAGCTTCACCCACAAAACGAACTTTAGTGCCCAAAATTAGATTCTGCGCAAATTCGCTTGCACACAGAATCAAACAGCTGAACTTTCGTTCAAAAAATATGACAGGTTCGCTAATCAGAGAAAAAAATTTCCAAATCACAAATACACTATAGATTCGCTGGATGATCCATAGGTTCGCTGGATGAATGTTTAGATTTGCTGACTTACGGGAAAAACTTTTTCAGTCCAGATCAACCAAAACAGCCTCAAAACACAACTAATTGAAGATCCGTTTGTTTCTGAAGCTTTCCAGTACCAAATATGACAAACCCACAGCAAATTCCAACACAATAAACAGTCCCGAAATGAATCAAACAGTGTTTTGACACAAAAACCCCAAAAACTTCACAAAAATCTTAATGATCAAACAATCAAGAGCACTAAGGCTCTGATACCATATTGCTGGTCCATCAGATCGAGATTTCAGTGCTATAATGATTAATAAACAACAAAAACACACTTAGATTCAATGAAACATAGTCCAAATACCCTTAACACACAATAACAAAGATCAAATCAACACAACAGAGGTAATCAATCTACAAAGATGATAATAATAAGCTCCTAGCACCTCAGCCGTCACACACACACGATTTAGGGTTTGATAAAATTGCAAAACTTGTATTGAAATGAGAAAACATTACAATATATAGTGCAGACATAGGTTCGCTGACAGATTCGCTGACAATGAATCTGTCAAGCCAACCTATCAGCTTCGCGGCACAAAATGTTAGTGCTCGTTTCTGATAGAAGATTTACTTTGTACTTTGTTTATACAAGTTTGTATAGTTTAGGGTTAATTTTGTATTTTCCCTAAAGTGTTGATGCATAAAGCATGTTGCTAGTGAATGTTAGAGAGAGAGTCTAGATCACATATTTACACGTTAGAGAGAGAATTGTGTGTGTGATTGTATTCTCCTGCACCATTGTACTACAACTATTGCGTTGATCATCAATACAAGAGAATTATTAAGTAATGAATTGTGTTGTTGATTGAATTGTTGTGTTTGTACTTAGATCATTCTGATTTGCAGCAATATCGATCCAGTTGAACCTATCAATTGGTATCAGAGCTGTTGGTATTGAGAGTGTTCTTCGCTATTCATCAAGCAAAAACACATCAATATTGCTCAAATCATGATCTGAATTATCTGTTGCTGTTTTTGGATCTGATTCATCATCGGAATCATTTCTAATTCACAACAATTGTGCAAATTCCATCAGATTATCATCAGATCTGAGAAATTAAGAAGAAATTGAAGTTACTGTTCGATCGAATTTTCACTCAAATTCATCGAAATTTGACCATGTTTTGGATTGATTGATATAGGAGATTGTTAATCGATATCAAACACTGATTGGGTGTGATTTTTGAACAAATTGAACAAGTTTTGCTAAAATTCTGAAAAATTTGTATGACGAAGATGATGAACATGATGAACTGGTTGAAGATTAACTAGCCGGGTGATAAACTTTGACTTAGACAATATTTTTGGACTTAGTTTTATGAACAATTAGGTCCTGTGCAGCCGTGTAAAGGAAATTTGTCTTGACGGGTGAAGATTTGCAAGTAAAAGTGTGTACTGTTGTGTCGGGTGAAGTTACTGTGCAGCCGTGTGAAGTTACTATTCAGACGGGTGAAGCAACTGTTTAGCCGGGTCATCAACATCACTGCCGTATCAACTTGTTACTGTTTAGCCGGTTCATTATCTATTTTCATCCGTGTCAAGTACAGTCGGGTGAAAGTATTTGATAACTATTGAGCCGGATGACTGATTCTTTCAGCCGTGTCAAGTTTTAGATGTGTCAAGTTATATCTGTTCAGCCGTGTAACTATTCAGCCGGGTAACACTGTTTAGCCGGGTGAAGATATCAAGTTTTGAAGTTTTTACAACTGATTAGCCGCGTGACTATTCAGACGGGTGAAGAAGTTTTTTTTTTGTTGGGTGAAGAAGAAATTGCACTGTTCAGCCGGGTGAAGAACAAAATTTCACTGTTCAGCCGTGTGACGTTGTTTTAGTTGTTTTAAACTTGTTATCTTAATTTGTTACTGTTTATTTGCATTTAGTTTAACATTTTTAACTGTTTCTTTTCAAAAATCAACAAAAACACAAAAATATTTTCTTTAAAAATCTTTAAAAATGGCACCTAATGATGATTCTGATAATCGTGTTCCTAGATTGGTTAATCGTGCAGATTTCAAGAACTGGTCAATCAGATTGAAACATCATATATGCTCTATTGACAATGACTTGTGGAAGTCTATTGATAAAGGTCCTCATATTCCTACTCAAACTGCTCCTGATAGTTCAAGAACCTACACCAAAGATTCAACTGAACCTTATCCTGAAGATAATCTACAGCCTGAAGACTTAAGAAAGGTCAAGAATGACAGTAAGGCTTATTCTTTGATGTGTAAAGGGCTGCCACTTCAAGTGTTGTCAAGATTGGATGCTTATCAAACTGGCTACACATTGTTCAAGGCATTAAAATCAATTTGTGAATGAGGAGAACAGTTGAGAAGTCTCAAGAAGCAGAAATTGAAGAGACAACTAGAACTGTTTGAGCATATTGCTGGAGAATCTGTGCACCAGATGATGAACAGATTTGTGCATCTAACTACTGAGATGACAAATGTTGGTGCAAAGACATATCTTCAAGACCTGAATGACAGATTATTGTGTGCTCTTCCATCCTCATGGAAACAATCAGTGACTCTACTGAAGCATACAGAAAAGTTTCCAATGGACTTAGATCTTCTTATTGCAAAGATTGAAGAAGTGGAAATTGATGAAAGTTCAAGAAACTCTGATAGATCAGGTTCACATGCTCAGTATAAGTTTGTGGTGAATCCTTCTAACACAGTGGTGAATCCTTTTCTTGCTCAAGATGCCGCCAAGACTGATGATGAGGGTGATTTGTTTGTTGGTGCTAGTTTTTATATTGATTCATCATATCTACCAAGCTCACCAATTTACTCTCAACCTCAATCTCCACCAAGAGCTCAAGTTCAAAGCCAGTCTGTGAAATCTCAAGCAGAAAACCAAAGTTCAAGTTCTACAGTTCAAGCTAAAGAAAAAATGTGATGAACATCTTGTTACAAGATGATGAGACTAAGAATGCTTTTACTGCATTCATGGCAAGCTTCCAAGCTTATCAAGGAAGTCATTTGACTCAGCTGGATGTTGTGCTTCAAGATCTGTTTGAAATGGATCCTGATGACGTTGAAGAGATGGACTTAAACTGGCAAATGGTTATGGTTGCATATCGAACTCAGAAACATGCATATGTGAACCGAAGCTACAAGCCAAATGCAAACAAGACAGTTGGTTTTGACAAGTCAAAAGCCAGATGTTTCAACTGCAACTTCTATGGTCATTTTCAAGGGAATGCAAAGCTCCTAAGAATCAGAATTATAATGATCAAGCTAGTTTAAGTGGACAAAATCATTGTCAAAGTCAGAATTCGCAACAGTCTTCAAGCTATCAGAACAGGAATCAACGTTTCATGCAAAAGCCATATCAAAGTCTTCCCATGCCAGAACTAAAAGATGAAGGTAAGAAGCCAGAAGATCAGAACAAAGCACTGGTTGTGAGTGTGAAAGATGGATATGACTGGAGTGCTTATGCGGAACAATTTACATATGATCTTACTTCTAGTTTGGCACTGGTTTGTGAAATTGAAGAAGAAGATTGGTTTGAAGAAGGGGATGATCAAGTGATTAAAGCTGTCAGTGAAGATTCTGAAGATTATCACTGGAGTGCAAAGTCAGATCCTGTTGAAGAATCTGAATCAGAAATTGCTCTTATGGCTACATCTGAAGAGTCTTTTTCATCTGCTGAACAACCAAAGGTTAGTATCGAACTACCCCCTAACTATGTTCCTTTACCTGATGATGTGAAAGGTAGGTTATGTTCTGAACAATGCATTAAACAAGTGGAACATTATCGAACTCATTCTTTTAAAATTGGTGACAAATTAAGCAAACATGAACGAATTCATGAACAACTTAAAATTGATCACAAAATTTCTGATGAGAAGATATTGTCACTTAAAGAATCATGGAACAAAACCTTGAAAGAACTGGAACTAGTAACCAAACAACTTGAAGAAATGACAAAGAATTTTGAACAAGAAAAGGTTGCTCATGCTGTCACACAAGTTGAACTAACAAAAGTAAAAAGTTGTAAAACAATGGTTAAACAACTTGTGAGTGAAAGAGGAAACAAAAACAAATTAGGATTGGGTTTCACACATGAACCAATGCCTAAATCAATCACGAACACTTTACATGAAAACTTCAATGAATTTGATAATTCACCTGAAAATGAACAAAGATTCAAAGAAATTCAAAGAAGTAAATCTGAATCCGAAGGATCTGAAGTTTTACTCGAAAGCTTGAAAGAAGATGACAGTGTGACAGTTGAAGCTGATGATGAAGCAAGCAACAAATCTGATCCTATTCTGGTGCAACTTGTTGAATATCCGGAACTGAATCCTTAATCAGCAGAAACGGTGAAGGATGAAGCAGAATTTTCGGGATTCAATGATCCAGAATACATCAAGTGGAAAAATGAACAAAAAGCAATTGTTGCTGATCAACTGATCAAGAAGAAAACAGTGAAGAAAACTGAAATTTCGGATGCAAAGTTGTAAAAATCAAAAGTATCATACAATCAATCTGAAACAAAACTGCCAAAAGGTAAAAATGTCATAACATCAAATGACAACACCAAAGCTCAAGTTGTTAAAACTGACATTGTCAAACCTGTGACAAAGAAAGTGTCTAAAGTTAAAACAATCAAGTTTGTGTCTGCAGGAACGTTTGATATGAACTCATCTCATGGTAACCAATTAAATTCTAAGATCAAATATAACTCTGGTCTGAAAACAGGTTCAGGTCCTAAGACTTCCGCTGTCAATGATAAAAGATTTGAAACAAAGAAGGTCACTAAGCAAGATGTTTCAAAATCGAACCAAGTTCCCAAACAATCAAAAATTGATAACAAGCAATCAAAGTCACAACCAAAATCTCCACAAAAGAATCAAGTTAACTTAAAACCGAACAAAACTGATAATGAATCACGAGTGGGTTCAACATCTAGAGTTAACAATCGGCTCTTTAAGATTAGCAAGAAACATTATGAGATTTGTGATCGTTATAATCATGTTACTGCTGAGTGTTTCTTTAACAGGTACTGCAATTACTGTGACAAAAGAAATCATTCGTCAGAGGAATGTTTTTATAACAAGTTTTGTGAGATATGTGAAAGGAGAAATCATGATACTGCAGATTGTTTCTTTCGAAAAACCTCATCAAGAGAAATGACTCCTTTTTCGAATTTTCAAAGAAATCAATCTTTTGGTTTTCAAAAACTCAACCAAAGTCATTCTCCTGATTTGAGACCTTTCAAACGAATCAATTCTGGTTTTAATGAATATTCATCCAGAAATGTGCAGGTTAATAGTTTTAAGCCAAGAGCTTTGATGGTAAGAAATCAAAAATTTGAAAATAACTTTGATCCTAAGTTAGAGGAAAGGTTTTCAGCTTTAAGAAGAAAGCAAACAAATCAAATCAGTGGCAGAAACAGTTTTCAACCAAATCTCTCAAATGAATCAAATTTTCAAAATCTACATTATCAACAAGTTACTGTTGCAGATAGATTCGGAAAACCCAAGACCATGTGGGCCTAGGTTGACCAAACTAACTAAGTAAGTGTTGAAATGCAGGTGCGCCCTCGAAGACCTGTCAACTCATGGTTTGTTGATAGTGGGTGTAGCCGGCATATGACAGGCAACCATGCCTTGCTTAAAGATTTTAAGCTAAAAAATGGTACACATGTTGCATTTGGAGGAGATGCTGGTGGAAAAATCACTGGAGAAGGAACTGTGTCAAATGGGATTATTAGCTTTGATAAAGTCAACTACTGTGCACAGTTGAACTTTAATTTGCTAAGTGTATCTCAAATTTGTGACAAATCATATTCAACATTGTTTGATGATTCTCTTTGTTACATACTTAAGCCAGGTTTCAAGATTGACAATGAATGGGTGGTGGTTAAAGCTCTAAGAGATCGGGATGTGTACAAGCTTGATATGTCTCAGATTGATGCTGAAACCGAAACCACTTGTCTCATTGCGCATGCATCGAATGATGAGAGTCAGCTTTGGCATAGACGGCTGGGCCATTCAAACTTCAGAAATATGAACCGACTGGTGACTGGAAATCATGTTGTGGGAATACCGTCAAAGAAATTCTAAACAATTGATCTTTGTCTAGCATGTTTGAAAGGAAAACAGCACCGAATGTCTTTTAAGTCCAAGCCAGAAAACTCCATTTCAAAACCCTTACAGATGCTACACATGGATCTATTCGAACCAACAAATGTTCAAAGCATCGGAAAGAAGTCTTATTGTTTTGTCATCATTGATGATTTTACTAGATTTTCTTGGGTGTATTTCTTGCATGTTAAATCTGAAACTGCTGAGTTGTTAAAAGAATTCATTATCAAAGTTGAAAATCAGTTAGATTGTAAAGTAAAAATCTTGAGAAGTGACAATGGAACCGAGTTTAAAAACTCTAATGTCGACTTGTTTTGTGCAGAAAAAGGAATTGCACTAATTGAAGCTGCAAGATCCATGCTCGCAGATGCCAAAATCCCTATCACATTCTGGGACGAAGCTATTGCTACTGCCTGCTTTGTACAAAACAGGACATTATTGGTTCAGGATAAACATAAAACATCATATGAGTTATTGTTTGGAAGAAAACCGAATATTTCATATTTGAAAGCATTTGGTTGTCCTGTGTCGATTCTAAATTTAAGTGATCATCTAGGTAAATTTGAATCCAAATTTGACGATGGATATTTTCTTGGTTACTCTTCGGTTTCAAAAGCTTATCGGGTTTTTAATAGCAAAACGAATGTTGTTATTGAAACTATTAACGTAAAGTTTTTAGAAAATTCGTTTCCGTCAGTGGCTCATGGTCCCGAATGGTTATTTGATTTAGATTCGTTATCAAAATCTTTTAATTCTAACTTATTTGATTTTTGAGGATAAACAAGTAAAGAATCAGGAGACTTGGGATGTTTCAGTGATGATTCAAATAATGACGAGGATAGTAATCTCAATTCTAAGTATCCGTTCATATCGTTTCATAATCCTGATCATGTGGTATCCAACCAATCTCCGGGTCCATCTGGTTCTCAAGAAGATCAAGAATCAAACAATTTTGGTGATAATGGGCATTCGCAAACCTCTCCTAATGATGGTGGATCTGTTCAAAATCAACCATCATCAGATCCGAATGTTGAAGTTGTTCCAGAGACATTTGACTACTTCATCAACTCACCAGAAGAAGTTCCTAATTTCACTCCGCATGCTTCTACAATTCTACAAGATCTACCGAATCTGAATCAGTCTAATCCGGAGACTCAAGTACAAGGTGATTCAATTCCAACTCACCGAGTTCACAGGAATCATCCACTATCTCAGATTATAGGACCTTTGAATCAGAGAACAATGAGAAGTCAGACTGAACATGCAAACGTTTGTCTTTATTCATGCTTTCTTTCTCAAGTGGTTCCAAAAAACATTTCAGAAGCGTTACAAGATAATAGTTGGGTTGAAGCCATGCAAGAGGAGTTACTTCAATTCAGAAAACAAGAAGTGTGGAAATTGGTGGACTTACCTGAAGGAGAAAATGCGATTGGTACAAGATGGTTGTACAAAAACAAGCCGGATGAACGTGGCATTGTTGTACGAAATAAAGCCAGACGTATTGCACAAGGTTACAATCAAGAAGAAGGTATCGACTATGAAGAAGTGTTTGCTCCGGTAGCTCGACTCGAAGCTATTCGCGTTTTTCTAGCATATGCCTCTTTTATGAAGTTCAAAGTGTTTCAAATGGATGTAAAAGGCGCAATTTTGTATGGACCAATTACCGATGATGTGTACGTCAGACAACCTCCAGGTTTTGAGGATCCTGAGTATCCACATCGTGTATACAAATTGAGCAAAGCTTTGTATGGTCTATATCAAGCCCCAAGGATTTGGTACGAGATGTTATCTAAACATCTGCTGGAACATGGTTTTACAAGAGGTCAGATTGATCCTACTTTATTCATGAAGCGGGAAAATGAAGATTTTCTATGTGTTCAAGTGTATGTGGATGATATCATCTTTGGATCAACAAGTTCATCCTTATGCAAAGAGTTTGAAGAGATTATGAAATCCAGATTTCAGATGAGTTCGATGGGAGAGATTAATTTCTTTCTCGGATTGCAAGTTAAACAGTCAGCAGAAGGAATTTTTATCAACCAATCAAAGTTCATTGAAAAGTTGCTGAAAAAGTTCAAGATGCAAGATTGTCAGAATATTCGAACTCCATCTGATGTGAACTGCAAGATACAGCCGGATCCAAAAGGCAAATCCGTTGATCAAACACTTTACAGATCAATGATTGGTTCGTTGATGTATCTTACTGCATCAAGACCAGACATCATGTATGCTGTATGTGTATGTGCCAGATATCAGTCTGATCCGAAAGAGTCGCACCTGGCTGTCAAACGTATTTTCAGATACCTTAAAGGGAAGCCGAATCTCGGGTTATGGTATCCTTATGAAGGGAATTTTGAATTATATAGTTATTCGGATAGTGACTTTGGTGGGTGTGCTCTTGACAGGAAATCAACTACGGGTGGTTGTCAATTTCTGGGTCCTCGACTTGTTTCTTGGCAATGCGAAAAGCAGACCAATGTTTCTGTATCCACAGCTGAAGCAGAGTATATCGCTGCATCTGCAGGATGTTCTCAAGTTTTGTGGTTACAAAACCAATTACTTTACTACGGGTTTAACTTTCTCAAAACTCCTATTTACATAGACAATACTGCTGCTATGTTTATTACTGCTAATCCTGTTCAACACTCAAAAACCAAACATATCGAAATTCGATATCATTTTCTCAGAGACAACTCTGAAATATGTAATTTTGATTAAGGTTTATACCGACAAACAACTAGTAGATCTTTTCACAAAACCATTCTTGTCAGGACGGCTTGAATTCTTAATTCAATCCATAGGGTTAATCAGCCATGATTAATTCTATTTTTACAAAAAAAAAACTAATACAAATCAGAAAATATAAAATTCAAAAATAGAATAAGTCAATGTCAAGTATATTGCAAAAAGAAAAAGAAAAAGAAATTCATGTCATAAGAATCTATATAACTATATTGCAAAAAGTAAGAAATGATAGTTACACTAGACATTATCTGTTTCATCATTTTAATAATAAAGACTGATGAATGTTAATTGATGTGCGAGACAGCTCAGGCAATTAGACTAAAAAAGTAAGTTCATTGTTGACATATATAAACTTAATGATCTTTGTGTTAAGTTCATTTGTTATACATGTTTAAATATATATCTTTTGATGCTTTGGTTGTGATGATAGTTGTACATAATCGGGTAACGATACAATCTATTCAGTGTGATGAACCGCATCGTGAGCTTCTTTGTTGTGGTATCCACAGACCTGAAGTCTCACATGAAGTCTCTTTAGAGCTTCAAGGTGCAGCAAAAGATTCCCAAATATGGAACAAAAAGAGTCCCAAATGTGGACCATTACCAAAGAAATTCCTAAAAGGAATTCAGAAGATTCCCAAGGGGAACGATAGGAAATAAAAAAAAAATTCCAAAATGGAATTCAAAAGAAGTCCCAAAGTGGACCAAATTCAAATAGAACCCAGATTCTGCACTGTTTATAATTGTAAGTGACCAGGTTTTTGTGCAATATGCATTCAAGTTGTGGTTGATGAGGAAATATGTTGACATATGTATACATGTGGGTCACATAAGTCATTTTAATCGAACCTTAATCTCATCATGATACTGAAAAAGTAAGTGTGTCAATTCGAGCTAATTGGTATGTTATCATATCATCACTCAATCAAACATAAGTCAAATGTCTATTCAAAACTTGCAAAACATGTTCAGATAATGTGTGGTATGATCTCACTGCGATATTTTGATTCATTGCATTGCATATGTTTTTACTTTAATGTGTGTGCTTTTGTGTGCAGGCATATTGAATCTTTATTGATACATCGACATCCTGTTTAAACTTAAAAATTTCAAGAAATTTCAAGTTTAGGGGAGAATAATTGAAGAAGAAAAATATTTACAAAAAGCCAAAAATATTTGAAATAAGTGTGTTGAATGTAAGGATCATGTGATCAATGAAAGCAAATGTATTGGATGTGTTAAAAACAAACCTAAGGTCTTGTGATTTGTTTTTGATTAAAGAAAATTGCTTCGGGATATAGAAATATTGGTTGTGCAAAAACACTTTTGAGAAAAATCAAAGAAAATGAAAAAGGAAAAATTAATGTGGAATTAATTGTTGATTTGTTGCCTCTAAATTCTGTTCTTGATTATTTAATTCGACAAACCCTAATAAGGATGTCTTGTCTAATTAATATGTCGAGAATGTTTGCAGGTGCAATAAATGCAGTTGAAAAGTCAACAGACAAAGAAAGTGAAAAACTCGTTAAGTGTTGAAGCCGGGTGAAGGCATCAATTACTGTTCAGCCGGGTGACTGAATGAAAAGTAGCCGGGTGAAGGAAGGAAATGATGCCGGGTGACAAAATTTGTATAGTTACTACGCAGCCGGGTGATGAAGTGATTGACACTATGCAGTCGGGTAATAGAATGAAGGTTCTATACAGCCGTGTAAGTGGAGACACGGTGCAGCCGGGTAAGTATGGCAACTGTACAGCCGGGTGATGAAAGAAATTGTCACTGTGCAGCCGGGTAATGAACATGAAGTCACTGTGCAGTCGAGTGATGAAAAGAAGTCTACTGTTCAGCCGGGTGATGGATAAAACCAAAACAAAGGTGTAGTCGTTCCAAACTCTATGACACGACTATATCTTGACCCGTCCCAACTGTACTTGACCCGTCTTAACAATGTGTGACCCGTCTAAGTGTGTTTACATGATAAATGTTGACCCTGTGACACCCCGCCCGGTGGCGGAAAACACCGGGCTGTCATAGAATTGGATATCCATAGTAAACAAAGCACATGGTATTACTTTTATTAAAGTCTAATAATTATTGTCATAAGTTTGGCAAAACCCAAGTCTTAAATGCGAAACGACAAATTCATAACAGCAGTAAAGGAAATAGTCCAGTTTAGTATTATTTCTAGGTCCAAGTCCCTATGTCTTGAATAGCAAAGAAACAAGCCAAAATCACGCGCCACCTGAAATACGCGAAAATAAAGTTAGCTACACAAGCTAGTGAGTAAAACCCAATTGGATAGTAATAGTATTGAAATCCGAGATCAACAAGATATGCTGCGCAATCCCATATGTATAGTAATTTTGTAATATTACTCGACCAGGACCCCTAGAATAGAATAGCACACCAACCACAATAGAAACCATAGTATCTCGTCTAGCCATTTGTCATGAGAACCACTCATGTAATAAATAATGATGACTTTTAATAACCGTCGTTTACCGTCTCGATATATAAGCCATCATTTAGCAATTTAGGGACATGGCATAGTATAGCATCATAGCATAGCAACATAGTATAGCAACATAGTATAGCAACATAGCATCTCGACATAGTAAACATGGAATTAGAAAGGCCGGGTTTAAATCACCTATCGATGTTGTACAAGCAGGTGGGTTTGTCAAACCATTAGCGCTAACATTGTACCGGTGGGATTACAAAGCAATAAAACTACTTTTAACTAACACATACGATTGCATCCAGCGGCCAAACTAGACTAACATATTTGTATGATCTCTTTTAGAAAACGAATAGAAAACGCAATATAGTAAAAGACGTATTTCAGCCCCAAAATAGTAAAATGGAAAAAGGGGAGTGAGTTTACTCACCTGAACAATATAGATAATAGCACGCAAGAAAGTAATTAAATAGAATCGAGGATCGCCCAGATATTAGAATCACCTAATTAACCGGGAAAACCTATTTTAGAAACGAGTCAAATAATATAGCAACTAGAATCAAGAACTTAGAAATTCTAGGGTTTTGGATTTGGGGTTTTAGGGTTTTAAATTATAAATTGAAAATTAGGGTTTCAAAATATAATTTGGGAATTTAGGGTTTTAAAATCCAATTTGGGGATTTAGGGTTCCAAATCCAATTTAGGGTTTCAAAATCCAATTTGGGAATTTTGATACGAAACGTAATTGTATATTTCTATAATAAACAATTTTTAGTTTTTATAATTGATATATTATTTATATACAATCTTAATAAATATATATATGTGACTTAGAAGCAAGGGGGGGTTAGAAGGATAAAAATTAATAAAAGTGGTCACAGTGGGACTCGAACCCACGACCAAACGCACCTTGTCCAGCGCCCTACCCGTTGAACCAGGCGCGCTTTTTGGTTCTTAAACACGCAGTGAATTGTTTTAACCTTTACAATACAAAAACCCCCATTTCCATATAAACCCTAGATTTGAAAACCAACCAATTCGTTCTTAATTTGATGATTGAATCCAGAAGACCATAGGGCTTTTAATCTACACATTACAAGGATCATTTCAATGTATTAAACTTACTTGATTGATGATGAATCCGATCAAAGAAAATGAAGAACAGGGTGCGACTGGGAAGAATTAAAGGCTGAGATTTTGATGATTTTGATAGAAATTGATATGGCAGGGAGCAAATTCGTGAAATGGGGATGAATAATGTCGATTGAATTGCGTTTTAGTGCACCGAAGATAGTCGAATAGGTTTTAGGTTGAAAACGGGTTTAATTGGATTAATGGTTGTTTAATTCGTTGTGTTTAATGGAATTAGATGATACCAACGGCTCTTAATTGATAAGATGAACGTTTTGATGCAACAAATTACTGATTTTGTACGTTATTAGTCGAAATGATAAAGTGTGTGTTAAGTGACGGTTTTGAAATCGATTGTGAGGTGAAATGGGTCGATTGCACAGTGTTTAGAACATGGTAAAAGGTTCGAATCTTACTTAGGAGTATTTTGGTACATTTTAATTGGTTTAAAATGGTTTAAAACCGGTTTTAGACGCTCGCCGGAAAACACCGTTTGGCCGGAAAAAGTCGCCGGCAGGATTGGAGCCGGAAACACGGGGGGGGGGGGGGGGGGGAAGAGATGGCTGGGTTTAAAAACAATTTACACAAACAGCCCCTATAGTTTAAGTAACTTAATAAGTTGAGTTTTAAACTTTAATTACTAGTTTGAAAGTTGACAGTTTTAGCCCAAAGTTAGTTTTATATAGTATTTTAACTAACTAACTTAACTACGTTAACTTGTAACGTTTAAATAAATGACGTTCATATATATTTAGTTCGTTTATGACGTTGCGAGACTATTTCGAGACTTAGAATCGTTTTTGTTTAACATTTTCAATAGTTTTCTTTTACGAACTATATATATATTTATTTATATATATATTTTGAGTTTTACTGTCACCAATATTAATTATTTGATATGCGGGAATATTTCGTGATGTAAAAATGATTATTTAATTGAGACGCTATTAACGTAGAATCAAATGCGTTTATTCATAGTAATATTAATGAACGTTACATTTTGAAGAAAAGGAATATGAATACAATAAAAATAGATAATCTCGGGTTCGAGTCGGGCATTTCGGGTTCGGGTTTGGGGCAGATGTCACAGTCTCCCCTCCTTATAGAAATTTCGTCCCGAAATTTGCAGCAACAAACGGTATTTGAAAACAATGCGAAGAGATCATCGTTAGGCGGCAAAAGATAACGATTTTTATTTTATTTATTTTTACTGAAAGTTTCATCGAATTCGCGATAATCGGGACATATACGGAATGGGTCATCTTTCCTTTTTCTTTACATCAGCACGAGCCAAAACGCGACATAACTCTAACGCATATGCTTTTGAGTTTCAACGCAAGGCAAAAGTTTCAACCGTCGAAACTACTGAGAGTCATGGACAAAAGATAAACATGGAGGAAATGTGACCTTGAAATGTAAGTTCGCACCATAAATATAAAAACCAATAGAAACATTTTTTCGCTTCGACTACCACATAAAGATTATCGAGTCTAACACAATTAATAGCAAATGATGAAACACAATCCAATGAAACAAAAGTCTTATCGGTCTCCAAATAAAATAGAAACGTAGAAATCATTTGGGAATCATATCGTTCACCACGCCATTGTTAGCTTGAGCTTGATTAGCGATGATATTGAAGGTTCTAGCACGACCAGCTTGGTTAGCATTAGCGTTGGTGTTCACGTTGACATTGATAGGTTGAGGACAATCGTTGCGGAAATGAGTCGGATCACCACAGTTGAAACAAGCACGACCTTGATTACCCCGATTATTATTATTCCAACAATCTTTAGCCAGATGCCCATGACGTTGACAAACAGAACATTTAAAACATGGAGTTTCGGGAGCATGATGAAAAGGACATTGGTTGCATTTGGGCAAGAACCCCGTATAAGGCTTACGGTTATCATTACCCCTTTGCGGTGCCATAGGAGGAGCAGGAGCAGCAATAGCATAGTTGGTGGCATTGTTCTTACGCTTCTTGGAATTGAATGAGGATTCGGGCTTAAAACCCTTATAAGAATCATCCTCAGATGATTTAGAGTCATCACTAGAAGAACTTTTAGACTTTTTGTTACCCTTACGAAACAGAGAGCCAGCTTGCACATGATTTTCAGTAAGGCGACCGGCTAAAGTCATTGCCTCACCTACCGTAGCTGGCTTACTACCCCAAACAGCATCTTGGATAGTCGTTGGCAGACCTCCGATATATTGCTCAATGCCACGAGAATCAGGAGTAACCATATTAGGACACAAAGTACTGAGCTGGGAGAAACGATCATTATAAGCCACATTATCACCACTATCCTGCTTAAGACCCCAGAATTCGCCCTCGAGTTTACGAATCTCGCTAGGAGGACAATACTTATTAGTCATGTTGGTTTTGAACACGGTCCAGGTTAAAGCTGTTACAGCGGCTTCACCGAGCCTACGCTTTTCATCATTCCACCAAGTCAAAGCACCCTTTTGAAGAACACTTGTTGCATATCGGACTTTGAGGTTTTCAGGGCAATCACAATTAACAAAAGTACTCTCCATGCTTTCAAACCATTGGAGAAGTCCCGTAGCCCCTTCGTTACCGATAAATTTGGTTGGACCACACGAGTTGAAGTACTTAAGAGTACACTTAGGCTCATTGTTTTGATTAGCATTATTAAGTTGGTTCACGAGATTAGGCAAAATATTAGCCATTTGGGTCGCGATAACATTAGCAAGTCGTTGATTTCTACCCGCCATTCTACAAGATAGAAAACGATTTCGTGAGACAGGGAACATTCTTTTTAAAACATAGTTCATAGTAAACACTTATTGAATTTGAATGGTATTTAGAAATATCATAGAATCTCCTTAGAAAACACTTCATAGTAAACATTTAGAAACCATAGAAACACAATCAAATAGTTTAGGGTGACATTTTAAAATCACAAAGAACTCATAGAAATAATTAGAATTTATAGAAAAATGATAGTGTTAGAAAAATGATTAAATGGAATTTGAAGGCTTAGGAATGTGTCTGGGTTTGGACACTCAAGACTTATCAAAGTGTTAAGTTCGTTCTCAACGTATTCGAGAAAGCGTGCTTTAGCCTATAGGTTCACACTCATCTCGAACATCCCCAGGTAAGCATACAGGTCTCTTAAAGAGATTTATACGAAATGCTTGCCTTAGACAGGATGTCCGTGATACAGGCGTTCCCCCTTCCAGATTGCACACGTTTCCCACGTTTTCAAACTCACTTAAGACGATGACGAGATTCCACAAAGAGAAAGATCCTAATCTTACAGACGAGTCTCTTGTAGCTCCTTCGCGAAATCGGTTAAGAATTGAGATAAAGAAAAGACATAGAATAGTTCATAGAAATAATAAATAAATGAATAAATAAATTCTGAAGAGTTCTCTAAGCACATTAATTTGTACTAAGGACTCTTAGGTTATAGTCTAGGTCGGTGTGTTTCTAATACCCTATCCTAGTTCTCTATAACCATGGCTCTGATACCAACTGTGACACCCCGCCCGGTGGCGGAAAACACCGGGCTGTCATAGAATTGGATATCCATAGTAAACAAAGCACATGGTATTACTTTTATTAAAGTCTAATAATTATTGTCATAAGTTTGGCAAAACCCAAGTCTTAAATGCGAAACGACAAATTCATAACAGCAGTAAAGGAAATAGTCCAGTTTAGTATTATTTCTAGGTCCAAGTCCCTATGTCTTGAATAGCAAAGAAACAAGCCAAAATCACGCGCCACCTGAAATACGCGAAAATAAAGTTAGCTACACAAGCTAGTGAGTAAAACCCAATTGGATAGTAATAGTATTGAAATCCGAGATCAACAAGATATGCTGCGCAATCCCATATGTATAGTAATTTTGTAATATTACTCGACCAGGACCCCTAGAATAGAATAGCACACCAACCACAATAGAAACCATAGTATCTCGTCTAGCCATTTGTCATGAGAACCACTCATGTAATAAATAATGATGACTTTTAATAACCGTCGTTTACCGTCTCGATATATAAGCCATCATTTAGCAATTTAGGGACATGGCATAGTATAGCATCATAGCATAGCAACATAGTATAGCAACATAGTATAGCAACATAGCATCTCGACATAGTAAACATGGAATTAGAAAGGCCGGGTTTAAATCACCTATCGATGTTGTACAAGCAGGTGGGTTTGTCAAACCATTAGCGCTAACATTGTACCGGTGGGATTACAAAGCAATAAAACTACTTTTAACTAACACATACGATTGCATCCAGCGGCCAAACTAGACTAACATATTTGTATGATCTCTTTTAGAAAACGAATAGAAAACGCAATATAGTAAAAGACGTATTTCAGCCCCAAAATAGTAAAATGGAAAAAGGGGAGTGAGTTTACTCACCTGAACAATATAGATAATAGCACGCAAGAAAGTAATTAAATAGAATCGAGGATCGCCCAGATATTAGAATCACCTAATTAACCGGGAAAACCTATTTTAGAAACGAGTCAAATAATATAGCAACTAGAATCAAGAACTTAGAAATTCTAGGGTTTTGGATTTGGGGTTTTAGGGTTTTAAATTATAAATTGAAAATTAGGGTTTCAAAATATAATTTGGGAATTTAGGGTTTTAAAATCCAATTTGGGGATTTAGGGTTCCAAATCCAATTTAGGGTTTCAAAATCCAATTTGGGAATTTTGATACGAAACGTAATTGTATATTTCTATAATAAACAATTTTTAGTTTTTATAATTGATATATTATTTATATACAATCTTAATAAATATATATATGTGACTTAGAAGCAAGGGGGGGTTAGAAGGATAAAAATTAATAAAAGTGGTCACAGTGGGACTCGAACCCACGACCAAACGCACCTTGTCCAGCGCCCTACCCGTTGAACCAGGCGCGCTTTTTGGTTCTTAAACACGCAGTGAATTGTTTTAACCTTTACAATACAAAAACCCCCATTTCCATATAAACCCTAGATTTGAAAACCAACCAATTCGTTCTTAATTTGATGATTGAATCCAGAAGACCATAGGGCTTTTAATCTACACATTACAAGGATCATTTCAATGTATTAAACTTACTTGATTGATGATGAATCCGATCAAAGAAAATGAAGAACAGGGTGCGACTGGGAAGAATTAAAGGCTGAGATTTTGATGATTTTGATAGAAATTGATATGGCAGGGAGCAAATTCGTGAAATGGGGATGAATAATGTCGATTGAATTGCGTTTTAGTGCACCGAAGATAGTCGAATAGGTTTTAGGTTGAAAACGGGTTTAATTGGATTAATGGTTGTTTAATTCGTTGTGTTTAATGGAATTAGATGATACCAACGGCTCTTAATTGATAAGATGAACGTTTTGATGCAACAAATTACTGATTTTGTACGTTATTAGTCGAAATGATAAAGTGTGTGTTAAGTGACGGTTTTGAAATCGATTGTGAGGTGAAATGGGTCGATTGCACAGTGTTTAGAACATGGTAAAAGGTTCGAATCTTACTTAGGAGTATTTTGGTACATTTTAATTGGTTTAAAATGGTTTAAAACCGGTTTTAGACGCTCGCCGGAAAACACCGTTTGGCCGGAAAAAGTCGCCGGCAGGATTGGAGCCGGAAACACGGGGGGGGGGGGGGGAAGAGATGGCTGGGTTTAAAAACAATTTACACAAACAGCCCCTATAGTTTAAGTAACTTAATAAGTTGAGTTTTAAACTTTAATTACTAGTTTGAAAGTTGACAGTTTTAGCCCAAAGTTAGTTTTATATAGTATTTTAACTAACTAACTTAACTACGTTAACTTGTAACGTTTAAATAAATGACGTTCATATATATTTAGTTCGTTTATGACGTTGCGAGACTATTTCGAGACTTAGAATCGTTTTTGTTTAACATTTTCAATAGTTTTCTTTTACGAACTATATATATATTTATTTATATATATATTTTGAGTTTTACTGTCACCAATATTAATTATTTGATATGCGGGAATATTTCGTGATGTAAAAATGATTATTTAATTGAGACGCTATTAACGTAGAATCAAATGCGTTTATTCATAGTAATATTAATGAACGTTACATTTTGAAGAAAAGGAATATGAATACAATAAAAATAGATAATCTCGGGTTCGAGTCGGGCATTTCGGGTTCGGGTTTGGGGCAGATGTCACAGACCCGTCCCAAGGTTGTGACCCGTCCCAAAGTTGTGACCCGTCTCAACAGTATTTGATTGTTTACGGGCCTGATTGTTTACCCGTCTAATATGTTGACCCGTCTCATTGTGTTTGACCTAATTCTTGAGCCGGCTCATCAACATATAAATATCTGCCTTTTCTCAAACACTTATCACTTTTCACAAATCACTCTCAAGCAAATCCCCTGTACTACAATCGAACCATATCATATTCAATCCTTCATTCTGTAACAAGTTTTATTGATTGAATAAGGTATATTTTACATGATTCAACCTTGTTAAACCCACTGATTGCTCTTAAAAACGAAATGTTGATGATGAACGGTAATTGGACTTTGAATCGACACTTTGATTGTGTGTGTTAAAAACTTAAATCGAGTGTTGTAATAGGTGTAATAACTGTTAATCACCAATTTTCATCCATTAATTTACACCAAATCACCTGAAATCGACTGAATCAAACGAAAAAGTTCAAATTCTGTCGAAACCGCCTTTGATGAACCATTGAGTTGTTCATGTTTTTGATGTCAAATGATGAATCATCTGCTATTGAGTAACTAACTGATGTTAAAACTGAACTGAAACATGTTATACAAGTTCATTGTGCAATTAACAAAGTGTACTTAAGCATTAAGCAGTTAAGTGTAAAATTACATGATCATTGATACACAAAAGTTTTACTAAACAAGCTGATTCTATCAAATTGTTGATTAAATTAGTTGTGGAAATGACTATGTGATATGTTACATTGTCTATTGTGCTTTTTTCTTGTGCAAATTTTGTTGGTTAGTTGAATGAAAATGTCTAACACATGTGCCTTGGTTTTTGTCAAAATTGATGAATGATCTAAAGTTTGAGCCTAAGCATAATCTCGTGGCTGTTTTGGATGAATCTATGCCTGAAGCAGAAGGGTATAGAGATATGATCAGATTTTTAAGAAGGACAAAATATGTGTATGCATTGTGTGCCAAACCCATTGTATATGCTAGACTGATCAAAAGTTTTTAGAGGACAGCAGAGGTGATTACTAATGAGGCTGGTGTATCAGTTGTTAGAGGAAATATTACCAGACAGTTACAGATAACTGTGTCTGAAGAGTCCATCCGGACTGCATTAAGGATAGATGAAGAAGAAGTTGGTGCTCCTGATGAATACACAACTGCTGAATGCTAGGAATGCTTTATAAATATAGGACATCCTCCTGTATTTCCCAAGCTGCATTTTGTGAGAGCCAGATTGGGAAAGCAATGGAAATTGCTATGCTATGTTATTCAACAGTGCATGTCAAGAAGAAGTGCTGGTTTTGACAATTTTCCATCGGATATTGCATCCCCAATAGTTGCAATAGCGATGAATAGACCATTCAATATGTCAAAATGGATTATGAAGGGATTCATATTCAATCTGGTGAAAGGAAAAAGATTCAAGTTTCTAATGTATCCAAGATTTCTGCAATTGTTGATCAACATTGCACATCCTGTCATAAGAGAAGAAGGATTTGAAGGTAGAATCTTGTATACTGAAGACATGAATGCTCTATCTTACCGAAAGATGAGTATTGGGAATGTAGAAAATGTTCAGATGTTTGACTATATGCGAGATATAGTAAACAATGAAGAAGATATTGGAGAAATTTATCATCACATTTCTCAAGGTGAAGTAGTGAACCCGTTAGACCTTGTGGATGAGATTCCAGACAATCTACTTGATGATGATGAGTATTTGGCTAGATATCCGGAAGAAGAAGAAGATAATGATGATGAGGAAAATGATAGTGATCATGTTGATGATGATGTGATTATTAGTGATGAAGAGATTGGTACTGTAACTGAATCTGATGAAGCTGAAAAAGAAGCAGAGGCTGTTATACTTGAAGCTCCTAAGGACATCACAGTTCATTTTTTCAGATCACGACGATCTAAGACTGTGATTGAGCCTATAATTGTGAAGGAAATGAGTGTTTTTGAAGATGTTAGTGTGCCTGAACAAATTGATGTTGTTCAGATTGCACAAGAAGTGATGGCTGAGGTGGAGACTGTGGCACAGGCAGTTGATGATACTGATGCTGGTTTCACTCATTCTAAACCAGTTGATTTTCTTACAACATCATCTCCTGCAACTCTACAAATTGAACAACCAATGGAGTCTTCACCAAAAGTTGTGTCAATTGATGTGCTAATGGAAAAAGATAAAGAGATTGAACGTTTGAAGAAGTTGGTTGAGGAGTTGAAGACTGGAAATGAGTTGTTAAAGGCTTCAAATGAACGTAAAAAGGTGAGATTGAATGAGTTTAGAGAAACAAATCTGAAGAATATGAAGGTTTTCCAAGAGCTTGATTCTGAGTATGAGAAACTCAAAGATGATTACAAAGAGCTTTATGCTGAATGTAATACTTTGAATGCTGAGAAAGAGATGTTGGAGAAGTGGTTAGAAGAAGCTGAACCAAAAAGGTCAGGGCCTCCATCTGATAAAGATTTTTCTGACGAAGTGGTAGAAGTGACTAAGCCTTCTAAAGAAATAAAGGTTTACTATACTAGATCGCGAGGATCTAAGGCTCTGGGTGAAAAAGGTTAATGTACCAATTCCCATTCCCGATGATGCTGCTGATGTTGTTATTCATGACAAAGCGGAGGGAAAACTTAAACTGGATGAAGTGATTGTTGAAGAAGATGAGCCTGTGAAGAAAGCCAGAATAGAGGAAACAGTTCAGTCTGAGCCGGTTCAAACTGAAACTGCTCCTACAACCGAATTGATGGATGTATTGGATGAGGTTGACTTCTCAGACTCTGGACCAGAAGCAAATATTGGTGAAGACATACCGTATGACTTGGATGAAAGATTTGCATATCTGGTAAAGATGAAATATAATCCTGTTTATTTGAATGGACTCACTGTCAGTCAAATAAAAGAGGAATATGAGAAGTGTGTGAATGCTCAGGATCGGGTTGATGGTGATACAAAAGAGTTTGTAGTTGAGCCTGGTGAGTGGACACTGATAGAGTACAAATTATACATATATCCCTAGTTGAGTTTGTTTACGTTTTTAGTTGTTTCGGTACGGTTTTTATAGCAAATTTGATACAACTAATGTTTTTGTGTTTCGTAGGTCCCATGTTGATAAAGAAACGGATAGATCGTGAAAAATCGAATCCGTAGGCGAAAACGGGGCGCGAAACGGAGTTACGAGCGAGCCGGTACGTGAAAACAAAGAAAGTTTGGGCTTTTCTTGGCCCGGTTCGCTATATAAACACTCCTTATGAAACCATAGCCTCCATGTACGTTTGAGGGGACGAATTGGAGCTGATTTGGGGTGATTTTGAGGCTAGGAACACGAAATCGAAGCGACGGAAGCACGTGGATTCAAGGATTGCTTCTTGCATCTTCCGGGTTTCTTTAATCCTTTGTGTTTCGATTCTTTTATCATGTCTTGCAACATTAATTTTCACTTTATTTTTGTTACAAACATGCTAGGCTAAGCTCTTAAAGTCACCTAGACATAGATGAATTTATATTGATTGTTTGACTTGGATTTGGATTGTCTTTGATTATGGTTCGTTTATGATTTAAGTAAAAGTTTAATGCTTTAATTCGATTGATGCTTGTATGTGTATTGGAATTGGTTTGATTAATATTATTGTTTCCATTGAATCCTTGATGAGGGTCTATATCATATAATAGGATTTGATTCAATTCATCGACTGTGTGTTATGAATGTGTTGTGGTTAAATGCATGCCTAAAACCATAGGAAACATAATAGAAATCAATCTAATAAAAATATGCTAGCTTTCTAAGATAACCGTGAGGTGATTAGGTTCATTGTTAGGTCTTGTTTGTTTAATTGCTAAGATTTGATATTCGTGAGAATTCGATCTAGGTTATGTTTAGCAAACATGTCTAATAAATCAATTGAATGCATTGAACTGGCTTTGGGTTTTAAACTGTGAGGTTGGAATTCGCATAAGGTCACTTAATCATAATTAGGTTAGACAACCGTGAGGGCGTTTACCTGTTAAACTAGTGTTCGTAATAACTTGTTAGAAAACCGTAAGTTTCTTCTCGAAAAGGGTCGAGAGTCTTATTTTTGTATTTTTCAAGTGAATATCTTTGTTACTAGTTCCATAATCAAAACATCTGTTTTCAAGTGATAATTGCAACATAGAGGAGTCGAGTCTAGGTGGTTCGTTCCAATCACTGTTTTCGTATTCCGTCTTTCGTGCTAGTTTCTATTTTAGTAATTTCTATTTTTAGTTAGTTTCCAAATTTAGAAAGTTTTTATTTTTAGCAGGTTACTATTTTTAGCAATAAACCCCCCATTCAAATAATCTTTTATTTAAAGTTCGTGTCTAGTTAAGTAAGGTCTTGTTTAGTTAGTTTAACGTAATATATAGAGTCTGTGGGTCGACACCCGGACTTACGTACGCTATATTACATCCGACCGGTCCACTGCCGGTTGTGTGTGATTTAGTAGTTTGTCTAGGTTTTATAAATATTAAAACTAGGTGTTTTTAGGTAGTTAATTTATATATATATATTACACACATCAAGTTTTTGACGCCGTTGCCGGGGACTCTTGGTAATTGTGTTAATTAACTTTTTGAGAACCTAATTGCTATACACGTGCTATTTTGTTTTGTTTTATTTGAGTCGTAGGGGTCTAGTTTTTATTGTCCTTTGATTTTAAATCTAGTTAGTCTTTGGATTTTGTTTTGTTTTTGTTGTGTTGTGCAAATCCAGTTTATCATTTTAATTTATTTGTTTCTTTTCTATTGAGATGGATGTGATGCAGGGGCCAATGTCTGAAGAAACCCTTACAGGAGAGATAGAGCTTATCAGTCGTTTATTTGCTACTCGTTGGGATGATATGACTAATGAGGAGAAGATGACATGCAGGATAGCGCAAATAAGGTATTCAGAGGAGCTAGAGAAGATTCGGAAGAGAAGAAAGGAGGAAGAAAAACTCAGGGATCAATTTGAGATGGTACAGGATATGATTTTGAATCGCTGGAAGGAGTGTACTCCAGAGGATAAAGACAAACTCCTAGAACTTTATGGATTCCTTACGGGGGAGATTATAAAATATAAGATAGTTCAACCAGTGATGCCTAAACAGCCAGAGATCATGGAGAGATATGTAGTCAAAGATGATGAGGATTTACCACCTGTCGGAATCTATGACTTTTCCGTCCGAGATGATCCGTCTAGTGATGATGAAGATGAGTGGGAATTGAATTGTGAAGATATGCATCATGATCCTGAGTCAGGTAAGTTTTCTGAACTCCAATCTGAGTCTTTTGATTTTAATATTCCTGCATCAGTTGACTTAATTGAGGATGAACTCGAGTCATCGGGTTCATTAAATTTTTCATGTTTGTCTGTTGAGGATGAGATATCGCAGGAGTCACAAGTACAGCCGGAGACCACAATGGACATTTCAGTCCCACCTCCGGTTTGTCAGGTAAAGCTTGAGGAGTACAACCAGATGATGCAGGTAGAGGATGACCCGATTAGCCCAGACTTGGAGACGAAAATGGACATTTCAGTCCCACCTCCAGGTAACTTAAATGTTATGTATACTTTTGTTAGTGATTCTGATGATGAACTAGATGAAGCAAAATGGGCTAAGTATAGGGAATCCTTAGTTAGGGATGTAGTGCCTGAGGAAGAAGTTGAGTTAGGAGACTCCTTAGGCTGGATGTTTGGTATATATGAGGATGAGTTGGAGGTTTGTTTGTCTGAGGAGGATGAGTTCTTAAATCTAGAGTTAGATAGTTTACCCGATTATAGTGATTTAGGTATGATTGATACCGAGGGTGACTTAGCTTACTTAGATAGCCTCCTGGAAGATGAACCAGTAGAGATGATCGACCCTACAACCTATGAAAACACTAAGTGTGGGGATCATCAAGTAAGTGTGGTGATAGTAGAGGAACACTATAGCCGGCCCGTGAAACATTTTGAGGATGAAACGTTACCTAGTCTACCTAAATCACGGGAGAAGGCAAGTAAGAGAAAGAAGAAGAGTTGGGTTCAGGCTAGGATAAAGATTAAAAAATTAGAAGTTAAGCATGATCGGTCTTCTAGTTACATAACCCGAATCCGATTCTTTCCAGGTAAGTTTAAATGTTGGTGGTCCGACTCGTTTAGAGTTTTACAATCAATTGTCCAAATTGTTCTCAATTTCACTTGCAAGTTTTTAAGTGTTTATCTGGATCGGGTGGAATTGAACGGGTTGGATAGAGTTCAGATTAAGGAGAAACCTCCTGATTAAGTTCAAGTGTGGGGAGGTTTCTTACTAGTTTGTAGAGTTTGTATAAGTGTCCTCTATCGAGTCAGTTTTTATTTTATTTGATCTTTATTTTTATTTGATCTTTATTTTTATTTTTATTTTATTTTTGTCGAGTCAGTGTTACGCTCGGGTATTTTGTGTTTGTTTTTGCAGGTTTAACTCATTCTCACCCGTACTCAATCTCCATTCGGGTGAGTTTGTATTTGTGAAGACGAAGATGGAGCTCGAGAGTGTCGGTGAAGCTCGATCGCGACCGAAATGCTATACGATCGAAGCTGAAGATTGGAATGAAGACTTGGAGCTTACGCGTTTCACAAAACCAGCTAAGTCCTTTCCAATTCACCTTTCTATCTTTTATTTTTGCATTTTTGTTTTTATTTTTTAGATGTTTTCTATCTCTACATTGAGGACAATGTAGAACTTAAGTGTGGGGATGGGAAATAGTCATTTCTAGTTTGTTTAGTTGTTTGTTTTGAGTCTTATAGAGTCATGAAAAATACAAAAAAGTTGAAAAAATTGAAAAATGTCTTTGTTTAAGTTGTGCACTTTAATAGAAAGTGATAGTAAACTGATTTTGGCTTTCAAATGAGTTGTGGTTTTTAAAACAAAGATGAATTTGGATAAACATTTGGTAACCCAATTAGCTGAGATGGTTTCCGTAAGTGTAATAATAGAAAGTTAATTGTCGTGAATCTCGTGGGTGTTCATCTTAGGAGGAATAGAAAGGCCTTAACTAAATTAAATTAGGCACCATTTTAGGCTTTAGAACTTAAATAGGTTAAGGGGTAGTGTCATTTTAGGATTTATAACACACTTCTTGTGAAAGAAGTGGCGCATCCGCAAATAAAATGTCCACCGGGTATAGTACTGAAAAGCGCTCAAAGTAGCTGCTAAATAAAAGAGCTCAAAGTAGTAAAAAAAATTAAAAATATAAGGCAAGTGATCCAAGACCTCATGTGCTCTACCTCCAGGATAGCGACTTGGATACGACACCCCTGGGTGAGGTGATCTTGTTTTATGAAAAAAAAAAGAAGAAGAATAAACAGTCTATACCCACAAAATTCATCCATCAAAATCCACCCTAATATGACACTAGTTCTTAGCTTAGTTAAGTTCTTTAGGTTATTTTGGTAGGAAAACCTTTTTGGTTTATCCGGTGCCTCGTCAAGCAACACTTAATTGGGCTGACTTATTTTTCCTCTGTGTGAGACCTTGTAGACAAATGATCTAATTAAATTGAAATTAAACATAAGGGGAAACTTAATTGGCTAGTGTTAGGGTGTTTAAATAAAACGCACCGTTGTTTATCTGGATTTGTTTCTTGTTTGAAAACTGTGACGAAATGTTGAATGCTTTAGTTAGTTGTGATTCTATGTGCATGCTTTTTCAGTGACGAAAAAGGTTAAGTGTGGGGATGTTTGATAGAGTACAAATTATACATATATCCCTAGTTGAGTTTGTTTACGTTTTTAGTTGTTTCGGTACTGTTTTTATAGCAATTTTGATACAACTAATGATTTTGTGTTTCGTAGGTCCCATGTTGATAAAGAAACGGATAGATCATGAAAAATCGAATCCGTAGGCGAAAATGGGGCGCAAAACGGAGTTACGAGCGAGTCGGTACGCGAAAACGAAGAAAGTTTGGGCTTTTCTTGGCCCGGTTCGCTATATAAACACTCCTTATGAAACCCTAGCCTCCATGTACGTTTGAGGGGACGAATTGGAGCTGATTTGGGGTGATTTTGAGGCTAGGAACATGAAATCGAAGCGACGGAAGCACGTGGATTCAAGGATTGCTTCTTGCATCTTCCGGGTTTCTTTAATCCTTTGTTTTTCGATTCTTTTATCATGTCTTGCAACATTAATTTTCACTTTATTTTTGTTACAAACATGCTAGGCTAAGCTCTTAAAGTCACCTAGACACAGATGAATTTATGTTGATTGTTTAACTTGGATTTGGATTGTCTTTGATTATGGTTCGTTTATGATTTAAGTAAAAGTTTAATGCTTTAATTCGATTGATGCTTGTATGTGTATTGGAATTGGTTTGATTAATACTATTGTTTCCATTGAATCCTTGATGAGTGTCTATATCATATAATAGGATTTGATTCAATTCATCGACTGTGTGTTATGAATGTGTTGTGGTTAAATGCATGCCTAAAACCATAGGAAACATAATAGAAATCAATCTAATAAAAATATGCTAGCTTTCTAAGATAACCGTGAGGTGATTAGATTCATTGTTAGGTCTTGTTTGTTTAATTGCTAAGATTTGATATTCGTGAGAATTTGATCTAGGTTATGTTTAGCAAACATGTCTAATAAATCAATTGAATGCATTGAACTGGCTTTGGGTTTTAAACTGTGAGGTTGGAATTCGCATAAGGTCACTTAATAATTAGGTTAGACAACCGTGAGGGCGTTTACTTGTTAAACTAGTGTTCGTAATAACTTGTTAGAAAACCGTAAGTTTGTTCTCGAAAAGGGTCGAGAGTCTTATTTTGGTATTTTTCAAGTGAATATCTTTGTTACTAGTTCCATAATCAAAACATCTGTTTTCAAGTGATAATTGCAACATAGAGGAGTCGAGTCTAGGTGGTTCGTTCCAATCACTGTTTTCGTATTCCGTCTTTCGTGCTAGTTTCTATTTTTAGTAATTTCTATTTTTAGTTAGTTTCCAAATTTAGAAAGTTTTTATTTTTAGCAGGTTACTATTTTTAGCAATAAACCCCCCATTCAAATAATCTTTTATTTAAAGTTCGTGTCTAGTTAAGTAAGGTCTTGTTTAGTTAGTTTAACGTAATATATAGAGTCTGTGGGTCGACACCCGGACTTACGTACGCTATATTACATCCGACCGGTCCACTGCCAGTTGTGTGTGATTTAGTAGTTTGTCTAGGTTTTATAAATATTAAAACTAGGTGTTTTTAGGTAGTTAATATATATATATATATATATATATATATTACACGCATCAGACACCTCTACAGGAAAGTCTGAATATTGATGATCTTCCTCCAGAAGAATTATATCATCAAAATCCTGAAGTGATGACTTCCACAGATATGCGTCAGTGGTTAAGTTCAAGAAACTATCCTTATAAGACGTTGAAGAGGTTGAAGAAAGAATCGTTGAAGAAGATTGTTATAAGTTTTCAAAAGTCAGAATAGATGCATAAACGTATGCTCTTTTTGGATTATAACAATCCACAATACTTTGAACTAACCAAACGATTCAAAGTACTCGAACCTAAAGAGATAGCACTGATGGCGTTGCCCGAAGATGCTCACAAGAAAAGGAAAGAACTGATAGATATGTTTCCAAGAGAAATGAAAGCATATCACATTCCTATGGACGTACGCGAGTCATGGCACAAATCTGCCACAACAGGTGATATCGTAAGATTACTGCTGAGTAAAGGTCAATCCGTTGCTGACTTATTGGGCTCGATGATTGTACCAGAAAAATCCAAGGATGTGAAAATAATTGCATGGAAGTGTGATGAGGTCTTCGATGCGTTTTTGATCAAGAGGGTGAATGGATTATGTGATGTTTATCACTATTATTCAAGTATTTTCAAGCTTCCAGTTCAAGACTTGAAAGAACTGCACAAGTTGAGGTTGATAAATCACACACGAGCTGAATGTGGTGATAAATGTGCAATGTTATTGGATGCTGGAATTAGTCGCATGTCAAAGTTTTTGGAGTTTCGGGGGCAGCAAGAAGACAAAATATATTTGGATTCGAAGAAGAAGAAGCAGAAGAAGTTAATACTTCGTGATATGTATTTAGAAGAATTTTCAGATGAGTATTTTGACAAAGTGACAAATCCTGGATTGAAGGTAATTGAAGGTACGCAAAAGACGAAGCCTATTCTGAAGTTCTTTTATCATGAAGAGACATATGAGTTGAAGCTGGTTCGAAACTTAGAAGATTGGGATCAAGATATGATCACCTTATTCAGTACGTTTAAGCTTAAACTACTGCACCCATCCTACATTGATCATTTACGCAATCACAAAATGGAAAAGATGAAGGATCTAGTTGCTGAAGCTGACAGAAGACTGTTCGAGATAATGGTTGAAGTGATTGGTGCTGCAACTGAGAAGATCAGATTGAGGAAAGCATTACTTAATGCTGACCTTGTTAAGATCAACATACCAGAGACAGATTTTATGAGAGTGACTTCAAAGGGTACCTTAGAAGTACGGGCCAAAGGAAAGAAAAGGCCGTACGAATTTTATGCTAATATTGATTTTGCAGGTATCACTTTGCAAATTTGAAAAGAATGGCAGCTTGTGACATCATCACAAATGAATCGAAACCGAGACAAGCTGTGATTGCAGAGAAGTTCAAATCATGCATTGAAGAGGCTATGAAAGAACAAGAAGAACATACCGGAAAACCGTTACTGAAGGTCAAAGATGAACTTGAAGATTTTTGAGAGATTGAAGCAAAAGCAAAAGAGTTGAAAGCTGAAAATTTTTGATTAAAGTACAAAGTTAAATCTTAGGGGGAGTACTGTTAGGGCTCGTTTCTGATAGAAGATTTACTTTGTACTTTGTTTATACAAGTTTGTATAGTTTAGGGTTAATTTTGTATTTTTCCTAAAGTGTTGATGCATAAAGCATGTTGCTAGTGAATGTTAGAGAGAGAGTCTAGATCACATATTTACACGTTAGAGAGAGAATTGTGTGTGTGATTGTATTCTCCTGCACCATTGTACTGCAACTATTGCTTTGATCATCAATACAAGAGAATTATTAAGTAATGAATTGTGTTGTTGATTGAATTGTTGTGTTTGTACTTTGATCATTCTGATTTGCAGCAATATCGATCCAATTGAACCTATCACAAAACAGATTCGCCCGGCGACTGATCTAAACTAATGTCTACACATATCTAGACTTCCGGGCGAATCTGTAGATTCTCCCGTAGGTTCGCTAGTACATAAGATACAAGATATATAACAAAAACAAATGTAACACCGACATGCCGGTGAGTCCAACCTATACATGTACTATCAAAAGATCAATCCAATTCGTCCAAACCCGTTAATATAATCACAAATCAACAGAGGGCTATTGATCTACGTTTTAACATGAGCATTTTGATGTAAAAAACTTACGGATTGATGTCGATTTGGTACAGGTTCGAGTAGGAGAAAAAGTCGACTAGTTTGGATCAAAATTCGTAAATCTGGAATGATATGAGACAAAATTGATGATTTAGATAGATGTGGGTGATTATTAGGAGTAAAACGAGACCAGAAATTACCTGCTACGATGCCCGGAAGGTGGAGATTTACCAAGGTCGCCAGAATTTTATTTTGGTCGATTGGGTTTGGTTAATTGCAAAGAAAACAGAAACGTTTGATGATTTAGCAGTGTTAGTCGCATGATAATGGGTGTATTGGAAAGGTTTAATTGCTGAATGTTAGACTAATTATGGAATTGAAATATTTTTTTTAATCGAATCTCAAATTAATCCGGGCGTTAATCATGGTATACACGCGTTTTTAGACGACTAATCAGTTCGGAAATGGTCAAAAACAGTTTAAGAAAGTTTCAGTTGATTGAAAACGATCGAAAACGCTTCAAATTGGTTTGCCGGAGATTGGTTTTTGCTTGCCGGAATGGTTGACGGAAAATCTGCCGGAAGTACGGGGAGGGTTGGATTTGGGGTTGGTTTTAATTACATTTTACGTAACTAGTCATTTTAGTTTTAAGTATATTTTTTTAGATCAAATTAACTTTAATATAAGTTTGAAAGTTGACAGTTTAGGCACAAAGTTAATTTATAAGTTATATTAACTAACTAATTTATTTTAGTTGAGACGTAATGTTTATATAAATGACGTTTTTATCGTTTTAGTTCGTTTAAGTCATTAAGAGACTATTTCGAGACTTAGAACCATTTTCTTTTAACAATTTCTTTATAAAATTATTTTTTATCTATACTATCTTATAAAGCATTTTGCATGGGTAAAATGGTAATTCAACAATTTCCTTAATGTTGAAAATTAAGGACCAAATTGTACACATCATTAAAGTTAAGGGACCAGCATATGCTAAATTGTTTTGAAATTCAAATGCGACTTCTCTCTAAAAACCCTAAACTCGCATTTTCCTCTTCTGCTTCCACCATAAATCATCCACTTCTTCATCGTTTCCCCTTCTGCTTCCGCTCTTCCTGCTTCAGATCTCATTATTCATACGGCAGTTTCTTTCTAAATGAACAGATCTGGTAAGTTTTGCTAAGGATGCGAAGAACGTCTGTACAAATTGCGGTAGTAAGTATTCTAAATCATCATCTATTTGCGAGTTCTATAATGATTTCACGATTTGTTGATTCAGTTGTGCCATGGTCTATAATATTTATCAAATTTATTGAAGAAACATGATGATTACTGATTTGGAGTTTCAGATTTGGGATGTTAATAAGTAAAGAGCTTCTTTGCTTTCATATCGCTTTCATATCGTTACTTGCAACCAGGTATATATGAATGCGTTTATTTAACACACAAATTTAAAATGCTACCAATTTTAACTGTTCAATTTTTTTTGCAAAGTGCTCCTAAATCTCTCGAACAATTTTTATATTATGGATAGGGACTAGGAAAGAAGATGGAAGAATTGAATGGGTGCTAATTGTTAACTGCAACAAAGCCATGGTGAACAATCCTTATTTCCCTTTTGGTAAATATTGGTATGAAGGTGACAGCATTCGCAGGTATGCAGTTCAACATAAATTATTTGAATAATTGTTATAACACCTGATCAATAGGCTATGATTTTGGTGTATCAAGGTAGCATAAAATATAAGAATTTCAGTTTATAAAATCAAAATCAAAGCTTTCCGATGTTTAGTGGGTTTTGATTTCGTATTGAAAGTCTATTACCTTCAGATCTTAATATTATGTCACTTCAATTTCATGCCTGTTCTTGGAAATTGATGTTGAGGCTTCGGATTTTTTGATCATTTTGATTTGTGTTAATGGTTAATGGGGACTGTAAGGACAATAGTAGCATATCCTATTTGTGTTGTTGGTTGAAGAGGGTAGGTCAACAAGGGTGTAAAGTTCGTAGAGACAAAGATATGGTGTCATATAATGCAACAAGGATCCAAAATTTAGTTACACAAACAAATTCACATATTTATACTTTTGCAACTAATGTACAAGAAACAAACATTGGATTTACCTAGGCGTTTGTCATGTGTTTGTGCGTGTATCAAGTATTGTGAACTGAAGTTTGAGATGACATTTGCTCCTTTTGCATGCATTGAATTATTTTAATAGATTGTTTACACTGCTTAATAGCTTTATTTGTTGTGTTTTTCTTATTTTAGTTCGAATTGTAGATGGTAAATCCAGCTTGCTCCTTTGTTGTGTTTTTCTTATTTTAGTTCGAATTGATTGTAGCTTTAAATTGGTTAGTTTTTATTGATAAGCATTATTGATTGTAGCTTTAGTTTTCATATTAGATTTGATAGCTGACAATTTTATTGAAACTTTTAGATGAAGATTTAATCACATGTATTATTATTCTCTTCCAAATCCTTAATTTCCATACTACTTTGTTTTGATTTCATATTTATTGGCATCTGATTTTGAAATTGTTTTCATAGTTATCTCAAAGCTCACCCGATCTTTGAAGCTCCAAATTCACTGAAATAGGTATGATGTTTGTTATATGATTATGTTGATTTTTTTATTGGACTGTTGAAATGTTAGTTTGGTTGGGATTGTTTTGTTTCCGTTTTAACCAACCAAAACCAGTTTTACTTATAAAGATTCATTTTTTTAACCTATGTAACTGAATGAACAGAAATCCAAAATATTTAGTTGAATCAAAGGCATCTAATGTTCTTAAAGATGTGCAATGGGTAAGAGTTAGAATGTTTTTCACTTTTTTGATTCACCCAATTGTACTGCAAAATGTAACAAACTGTGGTTCGCCATGGCTGTTGCCATTTTAGATCATATGATTAAGTGATCTAACTCAACTAAAGGTGGGAAATTGGTTGGTCGGGTAAATATACTCATTGTGCGACTTTAGATCTGTCAAATGCATTTCTTTTCCGGCCATTTTTTTTTTCAGTTTGACCTATTAAAGATAAATATAACCTACGCTAACCATCTTATAACTAAATGAATCAAAAGTGCCACCACTAAATTTTCCACATACATTTTACCATGTAGTCATTTTGGAAGCCAACACAATCATTTATCTTAACGAGGTTTAAACTTTTAGTCAACAAAGTTGCTATATGGGTTATCTTGATCTTGCTATTGACAACACAAGCAGGGATCTATAGTCATGTTTGTTGTTATATTATGGTTATGGAAGTCAATGAGGTCATTTTTGGTATCGATTCTATGTGTTTCATCTTTGAATTAGTTTCTTGTACAAATATAAATGACATCACTGTAGTTTATTTTTAAAATGCATTATTAATGTTTGGTAAAATGTTTATAAGCATCCAAATCGTCCATGCCTTACAAGACGTGTTGATACTATTATGTTAGAGGTTAAAATCCCATGACCTCAACTTGGTTTCAGGATAGCATGGAATGGATCCAGTCGAACTGAAAGCATATTTATGATACTGAAACATACTTTTTGAATAGTCATTAAAATCTTTTTGAAATGTTGTTATAATTAGATTGGATTTTGACATTGTCTATTTATCTCAGGTACTCGAGCCGGATGAATATCATAATGTGAGGGTGATTGCTAAACCACTAATTTGAAATAATTTGGTTTGTTTTCTTACTATACACTAATAGTTGGTATCTAATTTTTAGTCTTTTTTCTACTTATCAAAAGAATTCGAATTTCAAAGTTTTAGATGAAAAAATCTTAAGACTTTAAAGTCCAAACAATGTAGTTTTTCGGTCAGATTAGTGCAGTTAGTGCATGCTTGCTGTCAAAACAGTGCAGATTTGAGATTAAATTAGTGCAGTTTTTAGGTTAGATTAGTGTAGTTTGTGCATGCTTTAATGTGGATGTTGCTGTCAAAACAGTGCAGTTTTTATTTGCTATGTTGTCTTATCAAAGTGTTAAGTTCGTTTTCAACGTATTCGAGAAAGCATGCTTTAGCCGATAGGTTCACACTCATCTCGAACATCCCCAGGTAAGCATACAGGTCTCTTAAAGAGATTTATACGAAATGCTTTGCCTTAGTCAGGATGTCCGTGATACAGACATTCCCCCTTCCAGATTGCACACGTTCTCACGTTTCAAACTTACTCAAGACGATGACGAGATTCCACAAAGAGAAGAACCTAATCGTACAGACGAGTTTCTTGTAGCTCCTTCGCGAAATCGGATAAGAAATGAGATTAAGAAAAGATAGAAAGGTTCGTAAAAGGAAAACAAATAAGTTCAAAAGAATTCTTAAGTACATCTATTTGCACTAAGGACTCTTAGGTTATAGTCTAGGTCGATGTGTTTCTAATACCCTATCCTAGTTCCCTATAACCATGGCTCTGATACCAAACTGTGACACCCCGCCTGGCGGCGGATAACACCGGGCGCGTCAAGCGAATTGGATATCAATAATACAAAGCACATGACACTATACGCATATTTTAATATCATTAAAGTAATAATGTCGTGACATAAATAAAGCAATAGATAGTCTTAAAACCGTAATAAAAGCCAACCATAATAAAGTTTATTTAATCTAGGTCCAAAGCATCCTAAATGTCTTGAAGCCTAAAAGTCTTAAACTCCACCTGAAATACGTGTAAAATAAGTTAGCTAAAGAATTAGCTAGTGAGTAAAACACAGTTATTAGTATGTAATATGAAATCCGAGATCATTATAAATATGTTTCGCAATCTTATGTGTATAGCAATTGCATTATATATCTCAACTGTGACCATTGAAACACATAGAAACAAGTATCATAGACCCCGTAGGGTAACCTTTAGCAACAAGTCATGAGGAACCACCCATGTTACAAGTACTGATAATTATCATTTAACAGTCATTTAACCGACTCGATATATGTAAATTATCAATAAATGTTTAAGCATCGAAGGGACATAGCATCGTAGCAACAAGCATCACAAATAGTAACTAGTAACCCACACATAGAATCAACCATAGAATCGCCGGGTCTAATCACCTATCAGGCCATTAGTGTAGGTGGGCTTGTCAGGCCATTAGTGTAGGTGGGCTTGTCAGGCTATTAGCGCTAATATCATACCGGTGGAAATTACAAGAAAATATAAATACTATTGTCTAACACATAATTTTGCATCATGTGACCAAACAAGATTAACACATCTAATGATCTCATTTAGAAAAATAGAAACAAAAGAAAAGAAACCGTAGTATCATAGGAACACGTATTTCAGCCCAAAAAACGTAAACAATAAAAAGGGGTGTGAGTTTACTCACCTCGAAATGCAAAGATAATAGAAAAAGAAACGCCGCTGTAATTAACTAGAATCACAAATCCAAGATCTAGGGTTTCAGATTTTTAGGGTTTTAGATTATAATTTGGGAATTAGGGTTTTAAGTCACCAATTGTGAAATTAGGATTTTAAATTACGAACTAGGATTTCGGTACGAAATGTAAATGTATTATATTTTATACGAAACCGTTTTAGTTTTCTTTGTAGCATTATAAATTGCCATATGTATGTATATTAAACTTATAATTTTAAGCTTTAGAAATATATATTTAAAATATGGTATTTAGGTTATTAGAAAATTATAGGTTAATGTTTTAAATGTTTAATTTATAAAAATATAAGAAAATGAGGCAGTGGGTTTCGAACCCGTGACCTCTGCGTGCACAACAAACAACCTCCACCACTAGACCAGATCTTCAGTTTGTTATTAAAACTACTTTTTAATTGTTTTACCTTGTTATAGCTAACAATACTCATTCCCACATAAACCCTAGAACAAAGATCAATCCAATTCGTCCAAACCCGTTAATATAATCCCAAATCAACAGAGGGCTATTGATCTACGTTGTAACACGAGCATTTTGATGTAAAAAACTTATGGATTGATGTCGATTTGGTACAGGTTCGAGTAGGAGAAAAAGTCGACTGGTTTGGATCAAAATTCGTAAATCTGGAATGATATGAGACAAAATTGATGATTTAGATAGATGTGGGTGATTATTAGGAGTAAAACGAGACCAGAAGTTACCTGCTACGATGCCCGAAAGGTGGAGATTTACCAAGGTCGCCGGACTTTTATTTTGGTCGATTGAGTTTTGTTAATTGCAGAGAAAACAGAAACGTTTGATGATTTAGAAGTGTTAGTTGCATGATAATGGGTGTATTGGAAAGGTTTAATTGCGGAATGTTTGTTGGTCCATCTAGATCGTGATTTCAGTGCTATAATGATTTGTAACAACAAAAACACACTTGACTCAAACAAACAAAGTCCAATATAACCCCAACAACCGAGAACAAGATCAAAACCACACAACAAGAGGTAAATAAGCTACAAAGATAGATAATATAAGCTCCTAGCACCTCTTGGAAACACACACACGATTCAAGAGTTTGGATAAGATTTTTTGTCAAAGTTATCTTGCATTAAGATAAGGTTACAATATATAGCAGCTTTAGGTTCGCTGGTAGATTCGCTGACAGCGAATCTATCTAGCGAACCAGATAGCTTTGCCAGGCACAAACAGGTTCGCCCGGTCGACAAAAACAGAAAAACAATACAAAATACATACAAAAGATATAACACCGACATGCCGGTGAGTCCGACCTATACATGACTATCAATACTCCCCCTAGGTTGGACCTCACCCGGGGAAGTCTTCTGTTTTAGCTCCGTCTTTTTTTTTTCGGCTTCAAATATTTTCAACGTACGCTCCTGCCCTCGATTCAATCCCGGCCAGCGGATTTGTCACATCTTCGGAACCGGCCTCTTCATCTTCACTAAACACCAACATCAACTCCACAAACTCAGCATCGGCGACATCAGTATCAGGCATATCCAGAACAATCGTTTCCGCCTGAACTTCTTCAGTATGCTCCTCACCGCCCACATCCAAATCAACAACCTCAACCGGTTTCTCAAACCTCTTCTCAATAGCTCTATCAAGCTGTTTGGACAGGTCATCTATATCCATGTTTTGATCAGCAGTCAACCTCAACCTTTCATTAACCTTCCTTAACTAAGCACGTATACCTCGGGCTTTGTTTGCGACTTTCACGAACAAGTTCGCTTCAGTCCTTGTATCATCTCCTGCCCCGTGTTTGATACGGCTCTCGCATAGCACCTTCAAGTCCTCATCGCAGAATGAGAAGACCTCCATAGGATCAAACAGACGTATTTCTGGACGGTCTTCTCCTTTAAGTCTAATAACTGCCTCACCCGTACTGTTGTCATAAAACCATTTGAGGAAATCTTGTAGTCTGGGTGGCTGCGAATCCGGAACTCTAACCCTAGTCATAATCTTTGGGGCTTCGATCTTCAATACTACCTTTCCCTTCCAAGAAACCAAGTGTCTATCCTTCTTCTGTCTCATTCGCCTCGGCTTTTGATACCCAAAATCTACAAAATTATTCTCCGCAGCCCTTCTAATTGTAACATCAAATGCACACGCTCTCCCGCTATCTTTCTTTCCCAACAGAGGTAGTTCAGCTAACCTTCGCAGATCCCACCGAGGCAAGGTGGCAAAATGCTTCCTGTTCTTTATATAGCAGATATCCCCATCCCTTCTCTTAATCATGTACGCATCTACAAGACTGTTATACTTCCACGCTATCACCTGCCTATCCAACTGAGAGGTGTTTGGCTCATCGATGTTCTGGAAGATAGGCACTTCAGGAACAACCTCTTCATCCTTTCTGAACCATTCTGATTTGTCCAAATCAATATGATCAAATTGATAGCTCACCTCTTTTTCCTCAACTTTGTATTTCTCCGGCTCATCGTCCAAATCCTCCTCACTGTCAGCATTCACATCAACTTCCGGTTCAGCACTAACAACCACTTCAGGCCCAGTAAACACATCCAGATTTATCCCCATATCTTCATCAAATAATTCTTCAGCGGTTTTACCTCTATCCTTGTCCCCAAACTCACATTGCATTAACGGATACTTTGCAGCATCCGTTAAGCTTTTCAGTTCTGCATCAGACATAGCCGGATCTGACCCATCCTTTTCCTTCAAGCTATTCAGTTCCTTGAATATTCTAACTATCAGGCACTGTTGATCCTTCATCATCCGCCCCATTTCAAAAATAACTGTTGATTTCTCAGCATCCTTCGTTTCCAAATCAGCATATTTATCCTTCAAATCCCCCAATTCAGCCTTCAGACTTTCAATCTCACCCTTTAACTCACTAACTGATTCAGATGATGTACCCGGAACATCCTGTTTTGCTTTCTTTGCCGCTTCAGTGGGAGCATCCGATTTCCTTTTGGTCCTTTTCTCTCTACCCTGATCAATCTCAGCCTGAATCTCATCTATTTCCCGATCCAACGAATAATCCTTTTCCTTAGCGTATGGCTTCCTTTTCTTCAACCTTTTCTCAACAACCTCTACGTTCTCACCACCCCATTTCCTCTCATTCTCCATTAACCTCTGTATTTGTACCCATCTATCAGTAGGGTACATATTCTCCCACAAGTATGAAGTCCTACCAATACAGTCAGAACGTGCCGATTTGCAATCCCCAAAAATCCTCGAATGCATCACCCATATTTTCAGCACATCACCAACAACCGGCAGATTGGGCAGCTTGTCATTTAGAATCATCTGCAAGAATCTGGGATACATCAGCCACTAGTTCCCCTTAGTTGCATGGATGTTTTCTAGCATGTAATTGTAGATCAATTTGGCTAGATTAGCTTTCTGCCCTCGACAAAATAACATCATAGCCCGAGCCCAATCAAGATTCAATCCATCAGTGCCTCCTTTCCTATGATCCAAGCACATAATAAAGACGTGTGCAACATATCTCCATTCTTGGATCAGATAGGATTTCACAAACTCCATCTTCTTTTCCCCCGGCATAGGGCCCTCATAACCAGCAGTCCTAAACGCCCCGTAAACCTCCTCAGCAGTCATACAAACCTCCTCACCTACATCGTCCTCTAACCTCAAAATCCTGGCCACATCGGCTTCAGTAAACTCTAAATCGAACCCACTGACTTTGGCACAGATTCGTGATGGCTGCACAGACACATTCATCACCGCTGTTCTCCAGAAATCTCTGATGTGCAGCTCGTAGATGGTTGGTGAATGGGAGATAGCGTGATGAATGTGTGAAGACTTCAACCATCTGATACAGTCTCTATACCCACCAGCTTTTTCATGATTCTCGTCCAGTAAAGCACACATGTTGTGCTTTCTTTCAAAAAATAACGTGGACATCGTGCCTGAAAAATAAACGGAAATTTCTCAGACACAATTTTTGAAACAGTCAATAGATTCGCTGACATAAATAGGTTCGCTGCACGGGTGAACCTGAGATTTGGCACCAGAACCTATAAATTCGCTGACATGAAAAATCAGTCATTTGGTCGAGCGAATGAATAGGTTCGCTAGAAACAGTCGGGCGAATCTATGTTGATGCACGGACGGCATAACGGCATAGGTTCGCTCGAAGTTTTGAACTTTCGTTCAGATTCGCCAGTCGAACACATAGGTTCGCTGGAAACCCTAGTTTTTGAAAAACTCCCAAATCTCAGTCGAAAAACCATTAATCACACAATCAAGGCAACGATTAAGCAGTATGACCATAAGACGAGTCTACTAAACAGCTATCATTTAACAACAACACAAATCAAACATCAACACAGATTATATGACGGGTCGATAGATTTAAAGTGATTAAAAGCACAGTTGATGATATGAAAAGTTGATTAAGATGAAGACGATGACATACCAGATGGAATAAGGTCAGTTTATTGTGAAAAAGACGGTTGGTGAGTGAGAATCGAACGTGCGACAGTTTTGAAAAGTGAAACGGCTACAGTAATAGTGACAACGAACTTGTGAAAGGTTTCGCTGTCACTACCTATATATACAGTCACAGGTTCGTTGGCGAAAACACTAGCAAACTTTAGATTCGCCCGAAGACCAAAAGTCAAGAGAAACCACGGCGATGTGAAGAGGTTTCGGGCGAACCTGTAGGTTCGCTAGTAGATTCGCTGGGACTCAAAACAAGAAAAATTGAAAATATTTTTGGTTTTTCTGAAATTTTAAATTCTTTGTAAATCCACGAAAACGTCCCACGATCTCAACGCTCCGAAAATAAAAGACAATACCCTGAAATATATAAATATATAGAAAGAAAATTAGCATAAAATAAAATAAAGAAAAAGATAGGAATTAAAGCTAAAGAAGGATATATATATTTTTCATGACGTTTTACGAGCAGAATCCGGAAAATCATAGATTGGCGGGATTGCAGATATGTTTGTCCATTTAAACCCATGCCTTAGTCCTTTCAACAAGAGATTAGCAGCTTCTTTTATCATGTTTTTGGTTTGATTGAAGAAGCTCAGACAACTCGGTCCCCACAGACATCTTGGTAAAAAGAACAGGTTCTGTCATCAGGATATATCTGAGCAATATGATTGACTTTGCTTGAATTTCGAGGATCAAATTTTGAATATTGATCGATGCATTAGCTTCTTTTGACACTTGTGATAGGTTCAATTGGATCGTTAATATCACTCAAATGATCAGAATAACATAAACACAAACACAGTTTAATCATTAACACAATTCATACTAATAATTCTCTTTGTATATTGATGATCAAAGCAGTATTGTGATACAAGGTGCAGGAGAAAATAAATCATACACACAAGTTCTCTCTCTTACGTGAATATTGTGATCTAGCCTCTCTCCTCACACACACACACTACATGCTTATAGCAACAAAAATACAAGTTTAAGGAAAATACACAATAAACCCTAAACTATACAAACATATAAACAAAATACAAAGTAAATCTTAACTAGGAAATAACCCTAACAGTACTCCCCCTAAGATTTATCTTTGGATCTTCAGCAAAATCTTCAATCTTTTTCATCTTTGATCAGCATCAATCTTTTTCTACCATTCTTCCGGTTCATCTTTAACATTCAGCAACTCTCGTCCTTTATATTCTTCTTGTTCCTTCAAAGCTTCTTCAATACAGGACTTGAATTTTTCAGCAATCTTGGCTTGTCGAGGCTTGGACTCATTTGTCAGAATTTGTAAAGCATTCATACGTCTGAGCGAATCCAGATTCAAACCTGCAAAGTCAATATTAGCATAAAACTCAAATGGCATCTCCTGGCCTTTGACTTTCACCTCCAACGTTCCTTTTCTGGATATCCTCATATACTCTATCTCTGGTAAATCCACCCTCACGAGATTAGAGTTCAGCAATGCTTTCCTCACCCGAATCTTTTCAGTTGCCGCTGCTATCACTTCAATCATTACAACAAATAACTTCCGATCAGCTTCAGCAAGTGCATCTTTACACTTCTCCATTCTATAACTTCTCAAAAAGTCTATATAGGACGGATGTAGCAGCTTCAACTCAAAAGTACTAAAAAGTGTGATCATGTCTTTGTCCCAATCCTCCAAGTTTCGAACAAGCTTCAACTCAAAGGTTTCTTGATTATAGAAAACTCTAAGTATCAGCTTAGTCATTTGAGTTCCATCGATCACTTTCAGTCCAGGATCAGTCACTTTGTCAAAGTATTCGTCCGAAAACTCTTCTAAATACATGTCTTCAGTCACAACCAATTTCTTTTTCTTCCTTTCTTTCTTATCTTGCACATACGCAGAGTCTTCCTGTTGGCCTCTAAAGTCAAGAAACTTCGGTGATCTACCAATCCCGGCATCAAGAAGTATCACACATTTATCACCACGCTCAGCATGCGTGTGATTTATCAACCTTAGTTTGTGCAACTCTTTCAAATCCTGAACCTCCAGTTTAAAAATGCTTGAGTAGTAATGATATACGTCACATAAACCATTAACTCTCTTAATCATAAACGCATCAAAGACTTCATCATATTTCCATGCGATTATCTTCACTTTCTTATTTTTCTCTGGCACAATCATAGAGTCAAGCAACTCAGCAATCGACTGACCTTTACTTAGCAGTGACCTCACCACGTCACCTGCTGTTGCTGACTTATGCCAAGATTCCCTAACATCCATTGGAATGTTATAAGCTTTAACTTCGCTTGGGAACATATCCATTAATTCGTGCCTTTTCTTATGAGCATTTTCAGGCAGCGCCATCACCGGAATCTCTTTTGGACCAAGCACTTTGAATCTCTTTGTCAGCTCAAAGTACTGAGGATTGTTATAGTCCAAGTAAAACATCCTGTTGTACATTTTCTCCGTTTTCATAAAGCTGACCACAATCTTTCTCAGTGACTCAGACTTCAACCTCTGCAAAGTCTTGTACGGATAGTTTCTCGAACTCAACCAACTCCGCATATCAGAAGCAGTCATTTCATCTGGATTTTGATGATAAAGCTCAGTCGGAGGTAAGTCTTCGATATTCAAACTCTCTTGCATCGGAGTCCATTCACCCATCTCTATTACAAACTCATTCTGATCAGCTTTGCTTTGTCTTGAGCAATCATGCACTTCTCATACTCCTCATTTATCTGACTCACCGTTAAACCATTCAAAAACACAGAGTTGTACTTCATTTTCTCAAGGTATGCAAACCTTTGATCCAAATCATTTGGTAACTCTTCAATAACATTCTGTACTGGCTCAGCTTCATCTTCAGACTCAGTCCAATCAATGTCATCTAAATCATCCAACGCTTCAATCATAGGTGCATCGTCAGTTTGAACCGGCTCAAACTGACTAGCAACTTCAGCTTCAATTTCAGGCATATCCACAGCTTCAGATTGAATCGGCTCAATCTGAACTGTATCTTTAGAACCAACCTCTTTCTCACTCTCTGTGGCCTCAAAAACTTCAGTTTCAGCTACAAAATCAGATTGAATCGGCTCAATCTGACCTGATTTGGCAATTTCAGCTTCAGACACATTCTCAGTCTCAACCACAGCTACAGATTGAATCGGCTCAAACTGTACTGTTTCATCAATTTTCGCCCTTTTTGAACTTTCTTCATCACCAAAGATCTCAGGTATCGCATCTATCTTCCTCTTTCCCTCAGCTTTGTCAGAGATGACAGTTTCAGCAGCAGCTTCATCGGGAATGATTATTGGTGATTCCACTCTAATCCCAACATTCGTAGTGCCTCGAGCTCTAGTCAGATAAACCTTTGGCACATGCGATTCAATTACTTCCAATACTTCTTCAGAAAAATCTTTGTCTGATGATGAGCCAGCCTTCTTCGGTTTCATTTCCTCCAACTCCTTTTCTAACATCATACTTTAGGTTCTCATACTCCTCTTTGAGTTTATCATAATCATCCCTCAACTTCACATGTTCATCAACAAGCTTTACATGATCCTTATCCAATTTCTTGAAGGTTTTCAAGTTTTGATTATGTATATCCCAATACTCATCAAACCTTTTCTTTTTCCGTTCATTTGAAGCTTTCAAAGGATCATTTGCTTCAATCAGTTTTGCCACCATTTCTTCTAACTCTGCAATACGTTTCTCTTTCTCATTCTCAATCTTTGACACAACGTTTGGTGAAGACTCCAAACCTTGTTCAGCAATTTGTGGTGATGTAGTGGGTAAATCAACAGTAATAGGATCAGTAGCGTCAGCATCAGCATCCTCAACTATCTGTGCCATAGTTTCAGCTTCGGCCACTACCTCCTGTGCAATCTGGAGTACATCAATCTCTTCAGTTTCTATCACTGGTTTTGATCTCTTTCTTCGAACATACTGAACAGAAATATCTTTTGGAATCTCAACAACAACTTCTTCTTCAACTGAAGCAACCTCAACAGGTTCTTCTATCACAATAGGCTCGGTCTCCATTGGTTCAGCCTCCTCTGAATTAGATTCAGATTCAGCATCATCACCACCATCATCATTACTATCATCATCCTCATCATTATCACCATCACCATTTCCGTCATCTTCTTCATCTTCTGGATGACGAGCAAAGTACTCGTCATCATCCAACAAATTGTCAGGCACCTCATCCACAAGGTCCTGTGGATTTACTATCTCACCATTTGAAATATGATAATAAACACCTTCTACATCTTCTTCATTGTTGACTATATCTCTCATATAGTCAAACAATTCAACATCAGGCACATTCCCGATACTCATCTTTCGGTAAGATAGATCGTTCATGTCCTCAGTATATAGCATGCCTCCAGCATAACCTTCGGTTCTGATGATCGGATAAGCAATGTTGATCATCAGTTGTAAGAATCTCGGGTACATGAGAAACTTAAACCTCTTCCCTTTCACCAAGTTAAATACAAAACCATTCATAATCCATCTCGACATGTTGAATGGCTTGTTCTCTGCTATGGCCACAATTGGTGAAGCAATATCTGAAGGGAAGTTATCGAATCCTGCACTCCTCCTGGACATGCATTGCTGTACAACATAGCACAATAACTTGTACTTCTTTCCCAACTTGGCCCGATAAAACTGTGACTTTGGAAATACAGGTGGATGACCCATATTAACAAAACACGCTTTACATTCATCCATAGTCAACTCATCCATCATACCAATTTCATCTTCGTCAATCCTCAGGGCCTGTCTAATAGCTTCTTCTGAAACAGTCAACACCCTTTCTCCAGTTATGTTGCCTCGAACAACAGTAACTCCATTCTCATCTCTAATAACCTCTGCTATTCTCCAGAAACTCTTAATCAGCCTAGCATATATGACCGGTTTGGCACACATAGCATACACATATTTGGTTCTCTTGAGAAACTTGATCATATCCCTGTAACCATCTGTCTCAGGAAGTGATTCATCCAAGCATGCTACCAAATTGTGTTTAGGCTCAAACTTGAGATTCTCCATCTGTTAAAAACAAAACAAACACAAAACAAGACAAATGTGTTAGATTCTTCATTAAAACATATCAAAATTTCATAAGTGTTTGAGTAACAGTTAGAAAGCAAAACATTCATATAATCATTTTAACCCTAAATTGATCTAACAAATTGATTTTCATCATTTTGATTAACACAACTTTGAATTTTAATGATTTATACAACATTTTTCATTTTAACAGTTAATCACTTAAGGCAAACTTTTGACATTTGTATGATGAAGTTGTTTAACATGTTTTAGTTCATTTTTATCATGCATTTGTTATTTTTAACACACATTTCATCATTTTGAAGTGAAACATTTAAGAACTTTCAAAGGTCATCAATGGCGATTTTAACTGTTATGTCCATTTTGAGTGATTCAGTTGATTTTACAGTGTTTTGGTGCAAATGAGTGATTGATTGTTGATGATCGACAGATTTTGACCCTAAAACAACATTCGATTTAAGTTTTAACACACAAAATCAAAGTGTCGATTCAAAGTCCAAAACACTGTTCATCATCGTTTTTCTTTTAAACAGTTGATTTGCAGGTCTATTTAGGTCAAAAACACTTAATCACTACCTTATCCAATCGATCAAACTTGTTACAGGACAAACGATTGAATATGATAACACGGCGATTTAAGTTCAGAGGATTTGTGTGAAAGTGAATGTGTGAAATGATAAGTGTTTGTGAAGAGGCGGTATTTTGTATCGACAAAATTTTAGGTCAAACTTTAAGTGCCAGGTCAACAAAAGTGACGGGTAAGCAAAATAAGCCCAATAAGCCTTGCCGGGTCAAGTACTGTAGTGACGGGTCATGTACTGTAGTGACGGGTCATGTACTGTAGTGACGGGTCAAGTACATAAAACAAGTCACAAACATGTGAAAAACACTTGACGGGTCAAACACTGCAGTGACGGGTAAGTCACTGTAGTGACGGGTAAGGGTTAAGGAACAACTACACCTGATAGGTTTTTATTCATCACCCGGCAGAATAGTTATCTTCAAAACATCACCCGGCAATATTTCTTCATCACCCGGCAACACAGTTGCTTTCCTTCTTCATCCGGCTTGCTTTCTTCATTACACGGCAACTTTCTTCACACGGCAACCTTCTTCACACGACAACCTTCTTCTTCACACGGCATGCATTTGTTCATTACACGGCAACATAGTTGTCTTCTATATCACCCGGCATGCTTTCTTCTTCATTACCCGGCAACACAGTGTCATACCTTACTCGGCAAGAAGATTTCTCTTTTACCCGGCTGTATAGTAAACACTTGTCACCCGGCAAGATATCCATAACCTTCACCCGGCTGTATTTGACATGATCATTGCCCGGCTGTACAGTGGTCATAATATCTTCACTAATTCCTCAATCACCCGGCATGTTATCAACACACAACATTACCCGGCTGAACAGTATGTTCTTTACCCGGCTGTACAGTTGTATCTGATAACTTTGCCCGGCTACAACACTTTGAGCAATTTCTTCACTTTTTCTCGTCTGTTGACTTTTTCAACGTCATTTATTGCACCTGCAAACATTCTCCGACATATTAATTAGACAAGATATCCTTAAAAAGAATGTTTGTCATATTAGTTATCAAACAACATTAAACAAGTCAATAATCATTAATTCCACTTAAATTCAATTTTCTTTTTCTTTTTTCAAAATTGTTTTTGCACAACCAATTTTTCTATATCCCGAAGCAATATCTTAAAAACAAATTACAAGACCTTGGGTTTGTTTTTAACATATCCAATACTTTTGCTTTTCATACCACATAATCTTGTTCATTCAAAACACACTTATTCAAAACAAATATTTTTGGATTTTTGTAGAATATTTTTCTTCAGTTTTATTCTCCCCCTAAACTTGAAATTTCTCGAAAATTTTTTAAGTTTAACAAGGATGTCGATGTGTCAATAATGATTCCATATGCCTGCACACACAAAGCACACACATTAAAAATAAAGACATATGCAATGCAATGAATCAAAATATCGCAGTGAGATCATACCACCCATTATTTGAACATGTTTTGCAAGTTTTGAATAGACATTTGACTTATGCTTCATTGAGTGATGATATGAAAACATACCAATTAGCTCGAATTGACACACTTACTTTTTCAGTATCATGATGATATTTAAGGTTCGATTAGAATGACTTATGTGACCCACATGTATACATATGTCAACATATTTCCTTATCAATCACTACCTGAATGCATATTGCACAAAACCTGGTCACTTACAGTCATAGACAGTGTGGAATTTGGGTTCTATTCGGATTTGGTCCACTTTGGGACTTCTTTTTAATTCCATCTTTGGGAATTTTTCATTTCCTATCGTTCCCCTTGGGAATCTTCTGAATTCCATTTTGGAATTTTTGTTTGGTGTTGGTCCACATTTGGGACTCTTTTTGTTCCAACTTTGGGAATCTTTTGCTGCACCTTGAAGCTCAAAAGAGACTTCGTGTGAGACTTCAGGTCTGTGGGTACCACAACAAAGAAGCTCACGATGCGGTTCATCACACTGAATAGACTACCTCGTTACCCGATTATGCACAACTATCATCACAAGCAATGTATCAAAAGATATATATCTAGACATGTATAACAATGGAACTTAACACAAAGATCATTAAGTTTATGTTTGTCAACAATCAACTTACTTTTTCAGTCTAATTGCCTGAGCTGTCTAGCACATCAATTAACATTCATCAGTCTTTATTAAAAATGATGTAACAAATAATGTCTAGTGTAACTATCATTTCTCACTTTTTGCAATATAGATTCTTATGACATGATATTTTCTTTTCTTTTTGCTTTTATATTTTGTTTTTGCTTTTCTATTTTCTTTTCCATGCACACACACAATGCAAAACATAAAATAAAAGACAAAGGAATCAATACTTGACATCAACTTATTATATTTTTGGCTTTTATATTTTCTGATTTTTCTTATTGTTTTTTTAAAAAAAATAGAATCAATCATGATTGATTAATCCTATGGATTGAATTAAAAATTCAAACCGGCCTGACAAAAATGATTTTGTGAAAAGATCTGCCAGTTGTTTGTCGGTATGAACTTTAATCAAAATTATTAAACCCTTTTCAGAGTTGTCTCTTAAAAAGTGATATCGAATTTCGATATGTTTGGTTTTTGAGTGTTGAACAGGATTAGCAGTAATGAACATAGCAGCAGTATTGTCTATGTATATAGGAGTTTTGAGAAAGTTAAACCCGTAGTCCAGCAACTGATTTTGTAACCATAAAACTTGAGAACATCCTGCAGATGCAGCGATATACTCTGCTTCAGCAGTGGATACAGAAACATTGGTCTGCTTCTTGCATTGCCAAGAGACAAGCCTAGGACCCAGAAATTGACAACCACCAGTAGTCGATTTCCTGTCAAGAGCACAACCACCAAAATCACTGTCAGAATAGTTATATAATTCAAAATTTCCTTCATAAGGATACCATAACCCAAGATTCGGTTTCCCTTTGAGATATCTGAATATACGCTTCACAGCAACAAGGTGCGACTCTCTCGGATCAGACTGATATCTGGCGCACACACAAACAGCGTACATGATGTCTGGTCTTGATGCAGTAAGATACATCAGAGAACCGATCATTGATCTGTATAGTGTTTGATCAACTGCTTTGCCCTTAGGATCCGGTTGAATCTTGCAATTCACATCAGATGGAGTTCGAATTGTCTGACAATCTTGCATCTTGAACTTCTTCAACAACTTCTCAACAAATTTTGATTGATTGATGAAAATTCCGTCAGCTGATTGTTTCACTTGTAATCCAAGAAAGAAGTTAATCTCCCCCATTGAACTCATCTGGAATCTAGACTTCATGATTTCTTCAAATTCTTTGCACATTGACGCACTGGTTGATCCGAAGATAATATCGTCCACATAAACTTGAACGCACAACAAGTCATTATTCTCCCTCTTCATAAACAAAGTTGGATCAATCTGACCTCTTGTAAATCCATGTTCTAGTAAATGCTTAGATAGTGTCTCATACCATATTCTAGGAGCTTGGTGTAGACCATATAGAGCTTTACTCAACTTGTATACACGATGAGGATAGTCAGGATCTTCAAAACCCGGAGGTTGTCTGACGTATACGTCATCTGTAATTGGTCCATACAGAAAAGCGCCTTTGACGTCCATTTGGAATACTTTAAACTTCATGAAGGAAGCATATGCAAGAAAAACGCGTATGGCTTCAAGTCTTGCGACCGGAGCAAACACCTCTTCATAATCTATGCCTTCTTCTTGAGTGTATCCCTGTGCAATGAGTCTTGCTTTGTTTCTCACAACAATGCCACGTTCGTCTGGCTTGTTTTTGTACAACCATCTTGTACCAATTGCGTTCTCTCCTTCAGGTAAGTCCACAAGTTTCCAAACTTCCTGTTTGCGAAACTGAAGTAATTCCTCTTGCATGGCTTCAATCCAACTGTTATCTTGCAACGCCTCTGAAATATTCTTTGGCACCACTTGAGATAGAAAACACGAGTAAAGACAGACATTTGCTTGCTCATTCTGACTTCTTGTAGTTCTCTGATTCAACGGCCCAATAATCTGAGAGACAGGATGTTTCTTGTGAATTCGATGAATGGGAATATCACCTCCTTGCACTTGAGTCTCTAGATTAGAAGTATTCAGATTTGGTAGATCTTGTAGAATAGACGAAGTATGCGGTGTGAAATTCGGGACTTGATCCGGTGAATTGATGAAGTAATCAAACGATTCTGGAACAACTTCAACATTCGGATCGGATGATGGTTGATTCTGAACAGATCCACCATCATTAGGAGAAATCACATCTTCTTCATGATTGTTTGATTCTTGATCTTCATGAGAACCAGAAGGACCCGGATCTTGACTGGATTTGACATGATCAGGATTGTGAAATGACATGAACGGATATTCTGAGTTGAGATTTCCATCCTCGTCATTATCAGAATCGTCACTAAAGCATCCTAAGTCACCTGATTCTTTTCTTGCTTTACCTGAAAAATCAAACAAGTTAGAATTGAAAGATCTTGATAACGAATCTAAATCAAATAACCATTCGGGACCATGAGCTACTAACGGAAACGAATTTTCTAAAAACTTGACGTTAATAGTTTCAATAACAGTATTTGTTTTGCTATTAAAAACCCGATAAGCTTTAGAAACAGACGAATAACCTATGAAAAATCCATCGTCAGATTTAGACTCAAACTTCCCGAGATGATCATTCAAATTTAAAATCGATACAGGACAACCAAATGCTTTCAAGTAAGAAATATTTGGTTTTCTTCCAAATAACAACTCATAAGAAGTTTTCTGTTTATCTTGAACCAATAATGTTCTATTTTGTACAAAACACGCAGTAGCAATAGCTTCGTCCCAAAAAGTGATAGGGATTTTGGCATCTGCGAGCATGGATCTTGCTGCTTCAATTAGTGTCCGGTTTTTCCGTTCCGCAACCCCATTCTGTTGAGGCGTTCTTGGAGCACTAAATTGTCTTGCAATCCCCTTTTCTGCACAAAATAAATCAACATTAGTATTCTTAAATTCAGTTCCATTATCACTTCTTAACACTTTAACTTTGCATTCCAATTGATTTTCCACTTTGATGATAAATTCTTTTAATAATTCAGCTGTTTCAGATTTAGCATGCAAAAAATAAACCCAAGAAAATCTAGTGAAATCGTCAATAATGACAAAACAGTAAGACTTCTTTCCGATGCTTTGCACATTTGTTGGTCCAAAAAGATCCATATGTAGCATCTGCAAAGGTTTTGAAATGGAGTTTTCTTGCTTGGACTTAAAAGACATCCTATGCTGCTTTCCCTTCAAACATGCTGGACAGAGATCAGTTGTGGAGAATTTCTTCGATGGGATTCCCACAGCGTGATTTCCAGTAACCAAGCGATTCATGTTTCTGAAGTTTGAATGGCCCAGCCGTCTATGCCAAAGCTGACTCTCATCATTTGAAGCATGGGCAATGAGACAGGTAGTTTCGGTTTCAGAGTCAATCTGCGACATATCCAACTTGTATACATCACGATCTCTTGGAGCTTTCACCACAACCCACTCATTGTCAATCTTGAAACCTGGTTTAAGAATGTAACAGAAAGAATCATCAAATAAAGTTGAATAAGATTTATCACAAATTTGAGATACACTTAGTAAGTTAAAGTTCAACTGGGCACAGTAGTTGACTTTATCAAAACTAATGACCCCATTGGATACTGTTCCTTCTCCTCTGATTTTACCACCCGCATCACCTCCAAATGCAACGTGTGTACCATTTTTCAGCTTGAAATCCTGAAGCAAGGCATGGTTGCCTGTCATGTGCCGGCTACACCCACTATCAACAAACCACGAGTTGATAGGTCTTCTTGGGCGTACCTGCATAACAACAATTACTTAGTTAGTTTGGTCAACCCAGGCCCACACGGTCTTGGGTTTTCCGAATCTATCTGCAATAGTAACTTGTTGATATTGAACTTTTTGAAAATTTGTTTCATTTAAAAGATTTTGATGCTGATAACTATTGTTTCGCCCATTGGCGTTCATGGATTGCTTTCTCCTTAAAGCACTAAACCTTTCCTCTAGCTTAGGATCAAGGTTATTTTCAAACTTTTGATTTCTTACCATTAAAGCTCTTGGTTTAAAATCATTAACCTGCACACTTCTTGAAAAGTTAGAAACAGAATTGTTTCGATTAAAATTTCTCAAAACCGGAGAATGACTTTGATTCCTATTTTGAAAACCAATTGAATGATTTCTTTGAAAATTTGAAAAAGGAGTCATTTCCCTTGTTGAGTTTGATCGAAAGAAACAATCCTTTGTGTCATGGTTTCTTCTCTCACAAATATCACAAAATTTGTTAAAATAACATTCTTCTGAAGAATGATTTCTTTTGTCATAGAAACTGCAGTACCTGTTAAAGAAACATTCAGCAGTTGCATGATTATATCTATCACAAATTTCACAATGTTTCTTGCTAATCCTAAAGAGCCGATTGTTAACTCTTGATGTTGAACCAAAACGTGATTCATTATCATAGTTGTTCGGTTTTAGATTAACGTTTTTCTGTGGAGTCATTGTTTGTGATTTTGATTGCATGGGACTTTGGTTCGATTTTAAATTGTTCTGTTTGGTCACCTTTTTGGATTCAATTCTCTGATCATTGACAGCGGAAGACTTAGGACCTGAACCTGTTTTCAGACCAGAGTTAGATTTGATTGGAGAATTGATTGGTTTACCATAAGATCCGTTCAAATCAAACGTTCCTGCAGACACAAACTTGATGTTTTTACCTTTTGACACTTTCTTGACAGGTTTAACTTTGTCAGTTTTAACACTTTGAACTTTTGTGTTATCATTCGATTTTAAGACACTTTTGCCTTTTGATTGTTTCGTTTCAGATTGATTTGTTATAACTTTCGATTTCTGCTTCTTTGCAGTTGAAACTTCAGCCTTCTTCACTTCTGGTTTCTTGATCAACTGAGCAGCAACTTGCGCCTTTTGTTCTTTCTTCCATTTGATGTATTCAGGATCATTAAAACCTGAGAACTCACCTTCTTCCTTCACCGTTTCTGGTTCGGGGTTAAGCTTTGGATATTCAACGAGTTGAATTAGAACAGGCTCTAATTTGTTGTCAGATTTGTTGCTTGCTTCATCATCTGCTTCAGTTGTCACATCATCTTCTTCTTTCAAACTTTCAATCAGAACTTCAGAACCTTCGGACTCGGATTTACTTCTTTGAATTTCTTTGAATTTACGTTCATTTTCAGGTGAATGATCAAATTCATTAAAGTTTTCCTGTAAGGTTTGAGTTATTGAATTTGGCATCGGTTCATGAGTAAAACCCAACCCGGTTTTGGTTTTGTTACCTCTTTCTTTGATGAGTTGTTTAACCATGTTTTTACAGCTTTTAACCTTTGTTAATTCAACTTGAGTGACAGCATGTGCGACTTTCTCTTGTTCAAAGTTCTTTGTCATTTCTTCAAGTTGTTTGGTTATCAATTCCAGTTCTTTTAAAGTTTTGTTCCATGATTCTTTAAGAGACAAAATCTTCTCATCAGAAATTTTATGATCAATTTTAAGTTGTTCATGAAGTTTTTCATGTTTACTTAATTTGTCACCTATTTTAAATGAATGAGTTCGATAATGTTCTACTTGTTGAATGCACTGTTCAGAACATAACATTTCTTTCACATATAGGGGCAGTGGAACATAGTTAGGGGGTAAGTCATTACTAACCTTTGGTTGTTCGGTAGATGATGAAGAGTCATTGGCAGTAGCCATTAGCGCGACTTCAGATTCAGAATCTTCAGTAGGATCAGACTTTGCACTCCAGTCATAGTCTTCAGAATCTTCACTGACATCTTCAACCATTTTTCCATCCCCTTCTTCAGACAAGTCTTCTTCAAGTTCACATACCAGTGCCAGATTTGATGTAAGATCAGACGTGAATTGTTCTGCATATGCGCTCCAATCATAACCATCTTTCACACTTACTACCAACGCCTTTGTTTGATCTTCTGGCTTCTTTCCTTCATCTTTCAATTCAGGCATGGGAAGACTTTGGTAAGGTTTCTGAAAGAAACGTTGATTTCTGCCTTGATAACTTGAAGACTGTTGAGAACTTTGACCTTGACCTTGATTGCTTGAACTAGCTTGGTCATTGAAATTCTTTGGAGCTTTGCATTCTCTTGAGAAATGACCATACTGGTTACAATTAAAACATCTGGCCTTTGATTTGTCAAATCCCACTGTCTTGTTAGCATGAGGTTTGTAACTTCGGTTAACATATGCATGTTTTTGCGTCCTATATGCAACCATAACCATTTGCCAATTAAGATCCATTTCTTCTACATCAACTGGATCCATTTCAAATAAGTCTTGAAGGACCACGTCCATTTGACTTAAATGACTTCCTTGATACGCTTGAAAACTTGCCATAAAAGCAGTAAAGGCAGTTTTTGTCTCGTCATCTTGAAGCAGAATATTCATTACGTCTTTCACCTTGGCTTGAACATTTGAACTTTGATTTTCTGACTGATTCTTCTGATTCTGACTTGGAACTTGAACTTGAGCTCTTGGTGGAGATTGAGGTTGAGAATAAGTTGGTGAATTTGGAAAGTATGCTGAATCAGTATAGAAACTTGCACCAACAAATAAATCATCCTCATCTTCAAACTTTGTTGCATTTTGTACAAGAAACGCATTATCCACAGTATTGGCAGGATTTACCACATACTTATACTGAGTTTGTGAGCTTGATCTATCAGTATTTCTCGATCCTTCATCAATCTCAACTTCTTCAATTTTTCCAATAAGCAAATCTAGTTCCATTGGAAATTTCTCAGTATGTTTCAACAAGGTAACAGTTTGTTTCCATGATGATGGTAAAGCACATAACAAACGATCATTCAAATCTTGAAGTTCAGTCTTCACTCCGAGGTTTGACATTTCAGTAGTTAAGTGAACAAACCTGTTCATCATTTGGTGTACTGTCTCTCCATTGATGTGCTCAAACAATTCCAATTGTCTTTTCAACTTAGATTTCTTCAAACTTCTCAATTGTTCTCCTCCTTCACATATCGACTTTAATGCCTTAAAGCATGTATAACCAGTCTGATATCCATCCAATCTAGACAGAACTTGAAGTGGCAGTCCCTTGCACATTAAAGAATAAGCCTTGCTATCATTCTTTACTTTCCTCAAATCTTCTGCTGACAGATTATCTTCTGGATAAGGTTCAGTAGAGTCTTTGGTGTAGGTACTTGCACTATCTGGTGCTGTCTGAGTTGGAATGTGAGGACCCTTCTCAATGGATTTCCATAAGTCATTGTCAATAGAACACAAGTGATGTCTCAACCTGATGGTCCAGTTCTTGAAATCTGCACGATTCAAAAGTCTAGGAACACGGTTATCAGAATCATCATTAGGAGCCATTTTAACAATTTTTTTTTTAAGAAAAATATTTTTGGTTTTTGTTAATTTTTTGAAAAGAAATGATTAAAATACTAAAATAAAGACAAGCAATTTAAGACAAGATAAGAAACAAGTATTAAAAACAACTAAAATGAGTCACACGGCAAAACAGTGAAAATCCTTCTTCAACCGGCTAAACAGTGTCTTTGTTCTTCACCCGGCAGGAAAAAGTCTTTACACGGCTGAATAGTTACCCGGCTAAATAGTTGTAATTGTTTTGTTCTTCACCCGGATGAACAGTTACCCGGCAACAAGAAGTACTTTGACACGGCAATAATCTTGACCCGGCAGAATCTTGACACGGCAAAAGTCTTTGTCCGGCTGAACAGTACTCGATCACACGGCAGAGATGTTTACCCGGCAACACAGTTGATGATTACCTGGCTGATTTTTGTTCTTCAGACGGCGTAACAGTGTTTTACTCGGCACTACAGTGTATCACCCGTCTGAACAGTAGCACTTTTTCTAAGTCAAATTCTTCACCCGACAAGCACAAATTCCCTTACACGGCAATACAGGACCTATTTTGTTGTTCAATCTAAGTCCAAGGAAATTGTCTAAGTCAAAATAATCACCCGGCAAGTTAATCTTCAACCAAGCCTTAACTGTTCATCATCTTCTTCGTGAGATTTTTCTGGGTTTTGTCTAAAACTTGTCCAATTCGTCCAAAATTCACACACAAGCTGTGAATCAATCCGATTATCAATCCCTTATATCAATCAATCTGAAACATGTCCAATTTTTGATGAATTTGTGAAAAATTCTATCGAACAGTGTTTTCTCAATTTCTCAGATCTGATGATGATCTGATGAAATCTGCACAATCGTTGAGTATTAGAGTGATTATGATGATGAATCACAACTAAAAACACCAACAATTCATTCAGATCATTGTATTTGAGCGATTTTGATGTGTTTTGCTTAAGAACAGCGAAGAACACGATAATCTAGCTCTGATACCAATTGATAGGTTCAATTGGATCGTTAATATCACTCAAATGATCAGAATAACATAAACACAAACACAGTTTAATCATTAACACAATTCATACTAATAATTCTCTTTGTATATTGATGATCAAAGCAGTATTGTGATACAAGGTGCAGGAGAAAATAAATCACACACACAAGTTCTCTCTCTTACGTGAATATTGTGATCTAGCCTCTCTCCTCACACACACACACTACATGCTTATAGCAACAAAAATACAAGTTTAAGGAAAATACACAATAAACCCTAAACTATACAAACATATAAACAAAATACAAAGTAAATCTTAACTAGGAAATAACCCTAACAACTTGTGCAATTTTTGCATCTTTTTGTGAGTGGAGCTTGTCAGCAATTGATTCTTTTGAACACAATGCGACTTATTATTTGGGAAAACTCAAATAGTTCAGAGCTCCAGGTCTATACCGACGTATAACAGAGGAGATAAACATTTGAGCATGCTCGGTGAATCTTCAGGTCAATACTTCCGTATAGCAGAGAAGATCCACCAACTCCAGGTCAATACTTCCGTATAGCAGAGGAGTTAAGCACTTTTGACTCAATACTTTCTGAGGAGTTAACAAGTAACTCACTCAGAGGTTTTTCCGAAGAGCATCACTAGCAGCCTTTTATTTGTTTTGCAAACTAGAAACTCAATTCCGGGATAGGGTGAGGGTGATTTGGGATGTTTAGGGAAATCAAGGCAAAGATTTGACGCTCTCAACCCATTTTTGACAGAACCCGTATCTTTGTGCAATCCAATCATGTCAAGGGGATAATCCTTGTGGCCTAGTTCTTGAACGTTATGTTTGGCTGCACAATCACTGTTTACTTTGTTTTCGGGCTGAGCCTATCTAACATATCCCAAACACAATACTTCTGACCTCCTTCAACGTCTCTTCAACATCAATCAAAACGGAGATCCTGAAATAGCAAAATTTAAAAAACTATAAGTAGTTAATCTTTAATATCTCCCCCAAAATTTCTATATTATAGCTATCTAATAAGAAATTTTTGTTTTTCAGATTTTCTTAATATATATATATACAGAATAAAAGAGAAAAATAAAAGGAAATAAAATAAAGTAAAGGAGCGAAGAAATGAGTAACCCACGGATTTTTAAAGAAGAAAAAAGAAACAGTTATTTACATATTCACAAAGTTGATTCACATAGATAAAGGTTTTCAAAAAGATATCAGTCCCAGCATATAGATCAGTTCATAAAAACGTGGTTTGTCAAATGTTTTTGTGAAAAGATCAGCTTTTTGCTTTCTAGTTTCAATAGGAATAATATCAATGAACCCCTTTTCCTGTGCGTCTCTGATGGCATGAATTCTTGTTTCGATGTGCTTGGTGCGAGTGTGATGAATGGGATTCTTGGCAATTCCAACAGCAGCTTCATTATCACAAAAGAGTGGTGTATGAAGAAAGTTGATGCCGTAATCCATCATCTGATGCTGGATCCAGAGCACTTGGCAACAGCAGCTTGAGGCAGCAATGTATTCTGCTTCTCCTGTGGACAGAGAGACGGTTGTTTGCTTCTAGCTTTGCCAGGAAACAAGACATTCGCCAAGATATTGACATCCGCCAGTGACTTATTTTCGGTTAATCCTGCAACCAGCATGATCACTATCAGAAAATGCATGTAAATCAAAGTTCCCACCTTTTGGGTACCAAAGTCCCAAACGAGAGGAACCCTTAAGGTAACGGAAAATGCGTTTAACGGCTTTCTCGTGTGATTCTTTTGGATTGGCCTGGAAACGAGCACAGTAGCACACAGCGAATGTAATAGCAGGTCGGCTGGTAGTCAGATACATGAGAGATCCGATCATCGAGCGGTACCGATGAGCATCCACAGGATTCCCATTATCATCAGAAGTAAGGCATGTCTGAGCGGTGAATGGAATCAATTCCGGAGAAGAATCATCCATGCCAAACTTTGTGAGGATCTCTTTGATATATTTCTCTTGGTGAATAAGAATTCCATCTGGCTTTTTTTCCACTTGCAGCCCCAAGAAGAAACACATCTCCCCCATAATTGTCATTTCAAAGCGATCCATCATTAATTTTCCAAACTCTCTACACAGCCCCTCATTTGTCGAACCGAAAATTATATCATCAACATACACTTGAACGATCAGCAGCTCACCATTCACCTCCTTCTTGAACAATGTCATATCTATAGACCCACGAGAGAAACCTTTGCTGAGAAGATACTGTGTCAGAGTTTCATACCAGATACGTGGAGCTTGATGCAATCCATACAAGGATTTATCAAGCTTGTACACCTTTGAAGGAAAATCTGGATCCTCGAAACCCGGTGGTTGACATACGTATATCTCCTCATCGATATCTCCATATAGAAATGCACATTTCACATCCATTTGATAAACTTTAAAGTTTTTGTTAGCAGCATGAGCAAGAAAGATTCTAATGGCTTCAAGGCGAGCGACTGGAGCAAAAACTTCAGTGTAGTCAATCCCCTCCTCTTGAGTAAATCATTGAACAACCAATCTCGCCTTGTTTCTGATAACAACACCCCGATCATCTGGATTGTTTCGGAAAACCCACTTAGTGCCGATGGGACACTTATTAGGAGGAAGATCAACAAGTTCCCAAACTTTAAGCTTCCTAAATTGCTGCAGTTCCATTTGCATGGCATCAAACCAACTAGGATCTTCAAGTGCTTGTTTATAATTTTTTGGAACAACTTGAGATAGAAAGGCAGCATAGAGACATTCATTAATCAAACCACTCTGACTCCGAGTTCGCACACCATCAGTAATTGATCCTATGATATAATCATGAGGATGATTTTTCAAAGTTTTGAAGTCTGTGTTGAGGAGCAAAGGGTTGGTTTGGGATGAGGATGTCTGATTAGATGGTTGTGAAGTGGATGATGATGGAATAACTGATGGAGAAATTGGAACAGTTTGAGATGGAGGAGGTGGAGGAATGTCAAATGAAGTGGGAGGTAATTGTGTAGTTGAAGGTTGTGGTTGTGGTTGTGGAGGTGGATGGTTAATAATAGAAACTGATGTGTGAGGAATGATGTCATCGTCGTCAGAGTCAGGAAGATTGAATGATTTGAAAACAGTGGTGGAATCATAAAACCATGCAGGTTCATAGCCAATGCTTGTAGTGTTTGACTCTTGCCAGTCAACATAATAGGACTCTTGCACAATCCGCGTTCGTTTGTTGTAAACACGATACGCTTTTTGTGTGTTCGAGTATCCTACAAAGAAGCATTCATCTGAAACAGCACCAAACTTCGTTTTCTGATCTTGAGTATTCAACAGAGTTCAAGAACATCCAAAGGGGCGCAGAAAATCGATCAGCGGCTTAATCCCACGAAACAGCTGGTATGATGTCTTCATCTTTTCTTTGACAATCAGTACCCGATTCAGAACATAAGCTGCACAATTGACTGCCTCTGCCCAGAAAATAATCGGAAGCTTTGACTCAATCAGCATAGTTCTAGCAGCCTCCACAAGAGTTCGGTTCTTCCTTTTAGCAAGACCATTTTGTTGTGGCGTTCGTGGGGCGCTAAACTGTCTGAGAATACCCCGTTGTTCACAAAAAGAATTGAAGATATGGTTTCTGAATTCAGTTCCATTGTCGCTTCTAATGACTTGAACCTTCCGCTTTCCAAGAACCTCGAATTCAGGAATCAGCTTCATTAGCTCCACAGCAGTCTCACTCTTGTATGCCAGAAATCTCACCCAGGTGTACCTAGAGTAATCATCTGTGACAACCAAGCAATAAGATTTCTTAGCAATAGATTTGACACTTATTGGACCAAATAAATCAGTATGACAATTCGAGGAGTTCTGAGATAGAATTTTCAATTTTAAGTTTATGTGGCCTTTTGTGCTGCTTTCCTTTAGCACAGGCCATGCATTTCTCAACCACAGAAAAATCTTTAAGTGGTAAACCCCTAACCAAATTGTTCTTAACCAATTTATTTAGAATTTTAAAATTAATGTGCCCTAAACGTCTATGCCATTGAAAAGATTCAAAAGATGAAGCTTTAGATAGGAGACAGGTCACGGTGGAAGTTGATTCTTTTGATCCCATATTTAGCATATATGTATCATTTCGTCTTGGAGCTCGCATGATCACCAATTCTTCAGGAATAGAAAACTCTGGCTTCAAGAACAGACATTCATTTGGAAGAAACAACACTGGGATATTCTTATCACAGATTTGTGATACACTGAGAAGATTGAATGCTAGTTCAGGAACATAGTTGACGTCTTCCAGAGTTAGAGAACCATTTGAGACTTCTCCTTGACCAATCATTTTACCACCTTTCTTGTCTCCCGCAAAAGCAACGTATCCACCATTGATAATCCGATAGTTAGTCAGCAGGTCCTTCAACCCAGTCATAGTTCTGGAACATCCGCTGTCAAGATGCCAATGACTATTTACAACGACACTTGAATGTTCCTGACATTTATTTAAATACAGAAGTTAGACTTTTGAAATTTGCACCCAAGACTTTGTGTACTTGGGTGGTGGAACAGATGAAGAATTACAAAAGAAATTATTTACAAACGTGTTTAATCTTTTTCCAAAAGATTTTTGCTTTGAACTGTTTTTGACTAACTTAGGGCATTGCTTGACAGTATGATCAATATTTCCACATTTAAAGCAATGAGATTTCAAACCCACTTTGGAAACTTTATCAACAAGAATTTTATCCATTTCAATTTCCTCATCACATTCAGACAGTTGAGAATTGCAATCACTGTAAGAGTCATAAGGCTCTTTTGATTTACCTGCTGTGACTTTTACCTTTTCAGATTCAGATTTAGGTTTTGAAATCCTCACAGGTGTGAAAGACGGGATTTGATGAGTAAAGAACTTTTGAAAGCAATTTGTTTTGGTTTGACTTTCAGAGACATGACCTGAAAGTTCATCTTTGTCATTCACACACTTATTTTCAATCAGAGCATCATTCAACACATTAGGGTTTGAAGTAGTGCACCCTAAATTACTATTAAACATAAAATTGTCTGAATGTAACACATTACTAGAAACAGAATTAATTAATCTAATGTCTTCAACAGACTTCTTGGAATCAGAATTAGAACAATCACTACTGCTAGAACAACCAAGCCCAGTACTCCCACCATAAGCGTAATCCTCTCTAACCTCTTTAAGATTTACTCCACTTAAACCTGCAATAGAGCTGTTACTATTATTCTGTATAATCTCTTGAATCAACTCATTTGAAGGATGAGGAATAGGTGTTGGAGAGTAACAGAAGGTACTTGGTGGGGGATATGCATAAGTTTCATTGGTAATGCCCAAACCTGTCTTAACTCTGGCCCCCCGTTGTTTCTTGTAGAGTTCCTCCCTTTTCATACTAGATATTGTCCATTGTTGCAGTTTATTTTTGAGTTTTCTTGTTTCAAATTCAGCAAGAGTGACTTGCTCAGTCAAATAGTTTATTTCACAATTCTTTTCCAAAAGAGATCTTTTTAAATTTTCATTTTCTTTCAAAGCTTCTCTTAATTTGACAAAATATTTTGATTCACTCAATTTAAGCTCTTTGTTAGTTCTCTTTAATTCGTTTTCATTTGACATTAACAATTTATTAGCTTTGTATATGCCAATTAAACGAATTTTGCATGCAGATGAACACATATCTTCAATAACTTCATAAGGAAGACCAATTACCAGTTTTTCTGCAGCAAGTGCACGATCGCACTGGCATTAGGGAGTGTTCCTCTTGAATTCATCCACAGCATCAAGCCTCGCCTTCTCAATCAAGGCTTCCAAGTTAACCTTTGACTCTTCATCATTCTTCATCTCATTTACCGCAGCTTCACATACCAATCCCGAGTGATTCAGATGCCCTTGAACAATAGCATCTGACTGGTCTTCATCAACTTTCTCCACTTTCCTTTCTTCACCTTTTTCACCATAAAATTCTTTGAAAGGATCAAAGCAATTTATGTAGTTATCATCATTCTCAACAATCTCAGCAACCAAGGCATGATTAATTTCTTCCTTTGTTTCTTCAATTTCCGCACTCCAATCAAAATTGGTGAGCAGTGCAGTTTCATTCCTTGGTTTCGCTTCCTCAAGTCGTTCTTGAATAGGGGTGGTTCTTGAATTTCTAGAATTCACGGGTTCAGTAACAATTGGTAAAGGGCATTCCCTTTAGAAGTGACCCAATTGTTTGCAGTTGTAACATCTCAGCTTTCCTTTGTCATACCCGAGCTTGTTGTTCTGTCCCTGATTCCCAAAACTTCTTCTACCTGTTCTTTCCATAAACCGTCTAGCACGAAGGGTAAGCATGGCCATTTGCCATTGGATGTCGGTTTCTACAAGATCATCAGGATCCACCTGATACATATCCTCAACAGTCATCCCCTTTCCCTTTAATTCACCAGCAACGAGAGCTTCATAGCTATGAACAAACATTCCAAACAAAGCCATAGTGTCAGATGGAATCTGAGTGGTGACCGATGCATTTGAGTTTGAACCAACACTTGTAGATGCACCAACAGATTTAACAGACCCAAGACTTGATGATCCTCCTGGTGCAGCATTGTAGAAATGAGAGTTTGCAGCGGATGTAATAAGTGCAGCATTCTGAGAAGGAATATTTGGAACCATCATAGACTGATTGTATTCCCTTCTCTTCACATCAAAATTTCATGACTATAAGCTGATGGATTACGTCATGAAAGTTTCTTTCTTGTTTCAACAATTTGATCTGAAGGCTCCACTGAGGAGGAAGTGAATCTAACAGCTTTGTGACTTGTTCATGATTTCCCAGCTTCTCATCATACTTTTTCAGGTTGCTTGATACAGACAGAAATCGATTGGTAATATCAGTCAAACTTTCTTGCGAATACCCCACAAAAGAATTGAACTCTTTCTCAGCTTGAGCCTTTCTATCCAACTTCAAATCCTCATTACCATCATAGAACTCGCACAACGCATCATACAAGCTTTTTGCAGTTGTGTGTTCAGCAAACCTGTTGTATATATCCTGATGCAAACAAAGTATCAATGCCCCGAGTGCCTTTTGTCACGATCAAGCAGCTTGGTGTCTCCTTCAGTAAAAGTACTTGGATCAGTGTTTATTGAAGTAACAGTTCCTTCAACTGTCTTTGGCACGTGCGGACCATTTACAATTGACTCCCATTGATTGTAGTCAGTGTAGTAGAAAAAAGCTTTCAAACACCTCTTCCAACCTTCAAAATTTTCACCACTAACAAGCCTCGGTGGCCTGTTAGGTTGAACACTATCTAGATCATTAATATTCAGGGTTGATGTAGTCATAATTTTAAACAGATTGTAGTTTCGCCAAAGACAAATAGCTTCGCTGGATTAGATTCGGCCAAAGAACAGACAGATTCGCTCGCAGATTCGCTCGACAAACAAACAGATTCGCTGGACAGCAAGAACAGTTTCGCCCGACAGATTTGCTGTCAGATTCGCTCAAATGATTTTCGCAGCAGTTTCGCTTGCACAATGAGCCAAACAAGTGAACTTTCGTTCGATAAAATGTCAGATTCGCTAACCACAAACACAAAATCACAGAACACAAGATTTGTACTAGATTCGCTAGATGAACAACCAGATTCGCTGGAAGAACAGACAGGTTCGCTGGGTTACGAACAAAACAGTTTCAGTACAAAAACTATCAGAACAGCTTCAAAACATAACCATTTGTAGATCTGTTTGTTTCAAAAGCTTCCTATGACCAAATATGACAAAACCCAAGCAAAATACAACACAGAAACACACAAACCAGTTCAGAAATGAATCAAATAGTGTTTTGACACAAAAACCCCAAAATCATCACAAAAATCTCTAGGATCAAACAATCAAGAGCACTATGGCTCTGATACCATATTGTTGGTCCATCTAGATCGTGATTTCAGTGCTATAATGATTTGTAACAACAAAAACACACTTGACTCAAACAAACAAAGTCCAATATAACCCCAACAACCGAGAACAAGATCAAAACCACACAACAAGAGGTAAATAAGCTACAAAGATAGATAATATAAGCTCCTAGCACCTCCTGGAAACACACACACGATTCAAGAGTTTGGATAAGATTTTTTGTCAAAGTTGTCTTGCATTAAGATAAGGTTACAATATAAAGCAGCTTTAGGTTCGCTGGTAGATTCGCTGACAGCGAATCTATCTAGCGAACCAGATAGCTTCGCCAGGCACAAACAGGTTCGCTCGGTCGACAAAAACAGAAAAACTATTCTGTGCTACGGGCGAATCTATAGATTCGCCCGTAGGTTCGCTAATACAAAAAACAATACAAAATACATACAAAAGATATAACACCGACATGCCGGTGAGTCCGACCTATACATGACTATCAATGTTAGACTAATTATGGAATTGATATATTTTTTTTAATCGAATCTCAAATTAATCTGGGCGTTAATCATGGTATACACGCGTTTGTACACGACTAATCAGTTCGGAAACGATCGAAAACATGTCAAATTGGTTTGCTGGAGATTGATTTTTGCTTGCCGGAATGGTTGACGGCAAATCTGCCGGAAGTACGGGGAGGGTTGGATTTGGGGTTGGTTTTAATTACATTTTACATAACTAGTCCTTTTAGCTTAAGTATATTTTTTTAGATCAAATTAACTTTAATATAAGTTTGAAAGTTGACAGTTTTGGCACAAAGTTAATTTATAAGTTATATTAACTAACTAATTTATTTTAGTTGAGACGTAACGTTTATATAAGTGACGTTTTTATCGTTTTAGTTCGTTTAAGTCATTAAGAGACTATTTCGAGACTTAGAACCATTTTCTTTTAACAATTTCTTTATAAAATTACTTTTTATAAACTATATATATATATATATATATATATATATATATATATATATATATATATATTGGGATCCATTCAAATGAGAACACTTTTAACTTGAGAACAACTTAGGAACCGCTTTAACTGTTGTATTTTTTGTAATATAAATTGACCAAAATGCTTATAATTAACCTAATTTTAACATCTATTTAAAAAATATATGATTTGTGAAGTCGTTTGTTAAAATGCATATATGCATCCACATTACTTGTACACAAACACACATTTTGGATGCATATATGCATTATAACAAACGACATCACGAATCATATTTTTTTTTAATTATATGTTAAAATTAGTTGAATTATAAGCATTTTGGTCAATTTATATTACAAAAAATTCAATAGTTTAACTCTCCATATGATTCGTTAAAGTTGTACTTTTTGTACTCAAGTTAAGAGGTGTTCTCATTTGAGTGTTCCTCTATATATATATATATATATATATATATATATATATATATATTGGAGATATAATTTATTACATCTTGGTAATTAATTGGTAAACGTTGAATAATAACTTGGTCGATAAAAATATTAAGCATGGGAATAACGTAAAATTTGACATATTCATTCATAATTATAATGAACGTTATATTTTGAAGAAATAAATACGATTACATATAAAAGATAATAATTTCGGTCCGAGTCGGGAATTTGGGTTCGGGTTTTGCGGCAGATGTCACAGATAAGATCAAGATCAAAGAGAAACCTCCTGATTAAGTTCAAGTGTGGGGAGGTTTCTCATTGGTTTATATAGTTTGTAGCGTTTGTTGATTTTAGTTATTTATCTTTTCTTCTATTTTGTTTTATTTATTTTATCGGTTAGTTGTGTCGAGTCAGTGTTACGCTCGGGTAGTCTGGTTTTTGTTTTTGCAGGTTTAAATTATTTTCACCCATACTCAATCTCCATTTAGGTGAGTTTGCATTTGTGAAGATGAAGATGGATCTCGGGAGTGTCGGTGTGGAGGCTGGATCGCGACCGAAATGCTATACGATCGAAGCTGAAGATTGGAATGAAGACTTGGAGCATACGCGTTCTGCATACTACCAGCTAAGTCTTTTCCAATTCACCCTTTATATCTTTTATTTCTGCACTTTTATTTTATTTATTAGATATTTTCCATTTCTACGTAAGGGTCAATGTAGAATTTAAGTGTGGGGATGAGAAATAGCCATTTCTGAGTCTCGTTGGTTTTTTCTGAGTCATATAGAGTCTTAAAAAAATTGAAAAAAATTGAAAAAATTGAAAATGTATTTGTTTAAGTTGTGCACTTTAAATAGAAAATGATAGTAAACTGATTTTGGCTTTAAATAGAGTTGTGGTTTTTAAAACAAAGATGAATTTGGATAAAATTTTGATAACCCAAGTAGCTGAGATGGTTTCCCTAAGTGTAGTAATAGAAAGTTAATTGTCGTGAATCTCGTAGGTCATCATCTTAGGAGGAATAGGAAGGCCTTAACTAAATAACAATTAGGCACCATTGTAGGCTTTAGAACTTAGGTAGGTTAAGGGGTAGTGCCATTTTGGGATTTATAACACACTTCTTGTGAAAGAAGTGGCGCATCCGCAAATCAAATGTCCACCTAATATAGTACTGAAAAGCGCTCAAAGTAGCTGCTAAATAAAAGAGCTCAAAGAGCCAATAAAAAATAAAAAAATTAAAAAAATATAAGACAAGTGATCGAAGACCTCATGTGCTCTACCTCCTGGATATCGACTTGGATACGACACCCCTGGGTGAGGTGATCTTATTTTATGAAAAAAAGAATACACAGTCTATACCCATAAATTTATCCATCAAAATCCACCCTAATATGGCACTAGTTCTTAGCTTAGTTAAGTTCTTTAGGTTATTTTGGTAGGAAAACCTTTGTGGTTTAATCTTGTGCCTCGTCAAGCAACAGTTAACCGGGCTAACTTATTTTTCCTTTGTGTGAGACCTCATAGATAAATGATCTAATTAAATTTAAATTAAACACCAGGGGAAACCTAATTGGCTAGTGTTAGGGTGTTTAACTAAACGCACTGTTGTTTATCGAATTCGGTTCTTGTTTGGATTCTGTAATTAAGTTGAAGCCTTAATTAGTTGTGATTCTATGTGCATGCTTTTTCAGAGACGAAAAAGGTTAAGTGTGGGGATGTTTAATAGAGTATAAATTATATATATATATATATATATATATATATATCCCTTGTTGAGTTTGTTTATGATAGTCACTATGTATAGGTTGGACCCACCGGCTTGTCGGTGTTACTTTTGTATGTAATAGTTTGACTTGTATTTGTATTAGTGCTAGCGAACCTACGGGCGAATCTATTGATTCGCCCGCAGGCCAACATGTCTTTTGTATTAGGTATCGACTGGGCGAACCTATGTGCCCAGCGAACCTGTGTTGGTTCGCTGGATAGATTCGCTAGAGCGAATCTATCAGCGAACCTAACATCACTATATATTGTAACCTTATCTTCACATCAATGTAACTTTTGCACATCTTTTACTTAAACGATTTCTTACTGATTTGTGTTGTGTAATCGTTCTATTGAGGTGCTAGGAGCATATATCTTTCATCATTGTAGCTTATATACCTCAATTCTGTGTTAGATCTTGTTATTGGGTTATTTGGACTTTTACACTTTGTTCTACAAGTATTTGACATATTTGGGTTAAACAAGTCAACAAAGCACTGAAATCACGATCATTATGGACCAACAATATGGTATCAGAGCCTTAGTGCTCTTGATTGTTTGATTCAAGTGATTTTTGTGTTGATTTTTGAAGTTTTTTTGAAGCTTGTTTCTTGTGTTTTGGAGTTGTATTTTGGTCAAAGTTTGTGGTATTTGGGCATACAAAGCTTTTAAAACAAACCTGTAGGCAAATGGTCAAGTTTTGAGGGTTTTCGAGCTGTTTCCGTACTATTTCAGAGTGGTTGAGCTACCAGCGAAACTATTAGTTCTTCCAGCGAAACTGCAGTTCTTCCAGCGAATCTAAATTCAAATTTTGTCCTGTTTTGGGTTGTGTTGTGGCCAGCGAATCTAACATATCATCGAACGAAAGTTCATCTATTTGACTGACTGTGCAAGCGAAACTGCTGCCAAAATCAGGCCAGCGAATCTGTGCTTGCTCGTCAGCGAATCTGTTTGACTGCCTAGCGAATCTGTCACCAGCGAAATTTCCAGCGAATCTGCTGTGTTCTTCTAGCGAAACTAGCCAGCGAATCTGTCATTTTTCAGCGAATTTATAATCTGTTCAAAGTCATGACTTCTTCAACACTTAATATGAATGATCTGGACAGTGTTCAACCTAACAGGCCACCGAGGCTTGTTAGTGGTGAAAACTTTGAAGATTGGAAAAGATGTTTGAAGGCATTCTTCTACTACACCGACTACAACCAATGGGAATCTATAGTGAATGGCCCGCACGTGCCAACAACCGTTGAAGGAACCGTCACCTCAGTAAACACAGATCCAACCACTTTTACTGAAACAGATATCAAGTTACTGGATCGTGACAAGAAGGCATTAGGGGCACTGATACTTTGCTTACATCAGGACATCTTCAACCGGTTTGCAGAACACACAACTGCAAAAAGTCTGTATGATGCATTGTGTGAATTTTATGATGGGAATGAGGACCTGAAACTGGATAGAAAAGCTCAGGCTGAAAAGGAATTCAACTCTTTTGTGGGATATTCACAAGAGAACTTGACTGATATTACAAATAGATTCCTGTCTGTGTCAAGCAATTTGAAGAAATATGATGAAAAGCTGGGCAATCACGAACAAGTTGCAAAATTGTTAGATTCACTTCCTCCCCAATGGAGCCTTCAAATCAAGCTACTGAAACAAGAGAGGAATTTCCCTGACTACAAACTGATGGACGTCATCAACAAGCTGAAGTCTTTCGACCTTGATGTCAAAAGAAGAGAGTATAATCAGTCAATGATGGTTCCAAACATTCCCTCTCAAAATGCTGCACTTATCTCATCCGCTGCAAACTCTTATGTTTACAGTGCAGCACCTAGAGGATCTTCAGGTCATGTGTCTGCTAAGTCTGCTGGTGCTTCTTCAAATGCTGGTTCAAGCTCAAGTGCATCCGTCACCACACAGATTCCGTCAGATACTATGGCCTTATTTGGAATGTTTGTTCACAGTTATGAAGCTCTTGTTGCAGGTGAGTTGAAAGGAAAGGGTATGACAGTTGAAGACATGTATCAGGTGGACCCTGATGATCTGGAGGAAACAGATATTCAATGGCAGATGGCTATGCTCACTCTTCGTGTCAGACGATTCATGGAAAGGACTGGTAGGAGAAACTTTGGAAATCAAGGACAGAATGCTAAGCTGGGTTATGACAAGGGAAAGTTACGATGCTATAACTGCAAACAACTGGGCCACTTCAAGAGAGAATGCCCATTACCAATCGTTACTGAGCCTGTTAACTCTGCAAATCCAAGACCTGCTCCAATTCAAGAAAAGGTTGAAGAAGCTAAGTCAAAGAATGAAACTGCACTTCTCACCAACTTTGACTGGAGTGCAGAAATCGAAGAAACCAAGGAGGAGATTAACCATGCCCTTGTTGCTGAAATTGCTGAGTTTGATGACAATGACATAAATCTCTTTGATCCATTCAAAGAGTTTTATGGTAAAGAAGAGGAGGAGAAGGTGGAGAATGCTGATAAAGTTCAATCAGATGTTATTGCTCAAGGACATCTGAATCATTCCGGGTTAGTTTGTGAAGCTACTGTTAATGAAGTGAAGCATGAGGAAGAGTCAAAGGTCAGCCTGGAAGAAGTGATTGAGAAGGTAAGGATAGATGCAGTCGATGAATTCAAAAGAAGCACTCCCTACTGTCAATGTGATCGTGCTCTGGCCGCCGAAAAACTGGTAATCGGTCTTCCTTACGATGTTATTGAAGATATGTGTTCATCTGCTTGCAAAATTCGTTTAATTGGCATATACAAAGCAAATAAATTGTTAATGTCAAACGAAAATGAATTAAAAAGAACCATCAAAGAGCTTAAATTAAGTGAATCAAAATATTTTGTTAAGTTAAGAGAAGCTTTAAAAGAAAATGAACACTTAAAAAGGACTCTTTTAGAAAAGAACTGTGAGATTAATTACTTGACTGAGCAAGTTACACTTGCTGAGTTTGAAGCAAGAAAACTCAAAAACAAATTGCAGCAGTGGACCATATCTGGTATGAAAAGGGAGGAACTTTGCAAGAATCAAAGGGGGGCCAGGGTCAAGACAGGTTTGGGTTTTAATAAAAATGAAACATATGCATATCCTCCACCCAGTACTTTCTGTTATTCTCCTACACCTATTCCTCACCCCTCAAATGAGTTAATTCAAGAGATTATGCAGAAAGATACTGACAGTTCCATTGCAGGTTTAAGTGAAGTAAACCTTAAGGAAGTTAGAGAGGAGTACGCATATGGTGGGAGTGTTGGGCTCGGTTGTTCTGTCAGTAGTGATTGCAGTAGTTCTGATTCCAAGAAGTCTTTTGAAGACATTTGTTTAGATAATTCTGTTTGTAGTAATGTGTCATATTCAGACAATTTCATGTTTAATAGTAATCTAGGGTGTTCCACTTCAAACCCTAATGTGTTGAATGATGCTGATTTGATTAATAATGTGTGTGTGAATGACAAAAACAAACTTTCAGGTCAAGTCTCTGAAAGTCAAACTAAAACAAACTGTTTCCAAAAGTTCTTCACTCACCAAATTCCATCTTTCACACCTGTGAGAATTTCAAAACCAAAAGAGAAGGAATCATCTTTTTCATACATTCTTAAACCAAAATCTGAATCTGATACAGGTAAAGTCACAACAAGTAAGTTAAAAGAACTCTATGACACTTACAGTGACTGTGACTCACAACTGTCTGAATGTGATGAGGAAATTGTTATAGATAAAATTCCTGTCAACAAAATTCCCAAAACTGGTTTGAAGTCTCACTGTTTTAAATGTGGAAACACTGGTCACACTGTCAAGCAATGCCCTAAAATCCAAAAGAGCACAAAGCAAAAATCTTTGGGAAAAAGGCTAAACACTTTTGTAAATAGTTTCTTTTGCAATACTTCATCTGTTTCACCACCCAGGTTCACAAAGACTTGGGTGCCTATTGCAAAGGTCTAACTTTTCTTTTCTTTTAATAAATGTCAGGAACATTCTAATGCCGTTGTAAATAGTCATTGGCACATTGACTGCGGATGTTCCAGACATATGACAGGATTGAAGGATCTTCTTACTAATTATAGGATCATAAATGGAGGCTATGTTGCTTTTGCGGGAGATAAGAAAGGCGGGAAGATGATTGGTCAAGGAGAAGTCTCAAATGGCTCACTTACTTTGGAAGATGTCAACTATGTTCCTGAACTGGCGTTCAATCTTCTGAGTGTATCACAAATCTGTGATAAAAATATTCCTGTGATGTTTCTTCAAAACGAATGCCTGTTCTTGAAGCCAGAGTTCACTATTCCTGAAGATATGGTGATCATGCGAGCTCCGAGGCGAAATGATACCTATATGCTGAATATGGGATCACGTGAATCAAATTCCACCGTGACATGTCTCCTGTCTAAAGCATCATCCTTTGAATCATTTTTGTGGCATAAACGTTTAGGACACATCAATTTTAAAATTCTGAATAAATTGGTTAAGAACAATTTGGTCAGGGGTTTACCACAAAAGGATTTTTCTGTGGTCGAGAAATGCATGGCTTGTGCTAGAGGAAAACAGCACAAAAAGCCACATAAACTCAAAATTTCAAATACTATCTCAGAACCCCTCGAATTGTTACATACTGATTTATTCGGACCAATAAGTGTCAAATCAATTGCTAAAAAGTCTTATTGCTTGGTTGTCACAGATGATTACTCTAGGTACACCTGGGTGAGATTCATGGCAAACAAGAGTGAGACAGCAGAAGAATTGATGAAGCTGATACCTCTAATAGAGGTTCTTGGAAAGAAGAAGGTTCAAGCCATTAGGAGCGATAACGGAACTGAATTCAGAAACCACATCTTCAACTCCTTCTGTGAACAAAGGGGTATTCTCAGACAGTTTAGCGCTGCCCGAACACCACAACAAAATGGTGTTGCTGAAAGAAAGAATCGAACTCTTGTTGAGGCCGCTAGAACTATGCTGATCGAGTCAAAACTTCCAATTATTTTCTGGGCTGAAGCGGTTAATTGTGCAGCTTATGTTCTTAACAGGGTGCTGATAGTCAAAGAAAAGATGAAGACTTCATATCAACTGTTTCGAGGGATTAAGCCGCTGATTGACTTTCTACGCCCCTTTGGATGTTCTTGCACTCTTTTGAATACTCAAGATCAGAAGACGAAGTTTGGGGCTGTCTCTGATGAATGCTTCTTTGTGGGATACTCGACCACACAAAAGGCGTATCGTGTTTACAATAAGCGAACGCGGATTGTGCAAGAGTCCTACTATGTTGATTGGCAAGAATCAAACACTACTAGTATTGGTAGTGAACCAGCTTGGTTTTATGATGCCACCACCATTTTCAAATCATTTAATCTTCCTGACTCTGACGATGACGACATCATTCCACACACATCGGTTTCTATTTTCAATCATGCACCTACACCATCACAATCACAACCCTCCACATCAGCTACACAACTACCTCCCACCTCATTTGACATCCCATCACCTCCACCAAATATTCCACCACCCCAAACTGTTCAAACTTCCACATCAGATATTCCATCCACATCCAACACCATTCCATCACCCACACCTACACCTCCACAACCATCAAATCAAACACCCACAACCGACCAAAATCCCTTACTACTCAACACTGACTTCAAAACCCTGAAAAACCACCCTCACGATTATATCATTGGATCTATTACCGATGGTGTGCGGACCCGGAGTCATAGCGGCTTGATAAATGAATGTCTTTATGCTGCCTTCCTGTCACAAGTCGTTCCAAAGAATTACAAACAGGCACTTGAAGATCCGAGTTGGGTGGATGCCATGCAGATGGAACTGCAACAATTCAGGAAGCTCAAAGTTTGGGAACTAGTTGATCTTCCTCCTAACAAGTGTCCAATCGGCACTAAATGGGTTTTTCGGAACAAGCCAGATGATCGTAGTGTGGTAATTAGAAATAAAGCGAGACTGGTTGTTCAGGGATTTGCTCAGGAGGAGGGAATTGACTATACCGAAGTTTTTGCTCCAGTCGCTCGCCTGGAAGCCATCAGAATCTTTCTTGCACATGCCGCAAACAAAAACTTTAAGGTTTATCAGATGGACGTGAAATGTGCATTTCTATACGGAGACATCGATGAGGAGATCTACGTGTGTCAACCACCAGGCTTCGAGGATCCTGATTTCCCGTCAAAGGTTTACAAGCTTGACAAATCGTTGTATGGGTTGCATCAAGCTCCAAGGATCTGGTATGAAACGCTGACACAGTATCTCCTCAGTAAAGGTTTCTCACGTGGGGCTATAGATATGACATTATTCAAGAAGGAGGTGGATGGCGAGCTGCTGATCGTTCAAGTGTATGTTGATGATATCATTTTTGGTTCGACTAATGAAGGGTTGTGTAGAGATTTTGAGAAGGTGATGATGGATCGTTTTGAGATGTCTATAATGGGGGAGATGTGTTTCTTCTTGGGGCTGCAAGTGGAGCAAAAGCCGGATGGAATTCTAATCCACCAAGAGAAATACATCAAAGAAATCCTCACGAAGTTTGGCATGGATGACTCTTCTCCAGAATTGATTCCTTTTACTGCTCAAACATGCCTTACTTCCGATGATAATGGGAATCCTGTGGATGCTCATCGGTATCGCTCGATGATCGGATCTCTCATGTATCTGACTGCAAGTCGTCCAGATATTACATTTGCCGTGTGTTACTGTGCTCGCTTCCAAGCCAATCCAAAAGAATCGCATGAAAAAGCTGTTAAACGAATTTTCCGTTACCTTAAGGGTTCCTCTCGTTTGGGACTTTGGTACCCAAAAGGTGGGAACTTTGATTTACATGCTTTTTCTGATAGTGATCATGCTGGTTGCAGGATCAACAGGAAATCAGTCACGGGCGGATGTCAATACCTTGGAGAATGTCTTGTTTCATGGCAAAGCAAGAAGCAAACAACCGTCTCTCTGTCCACAGGAGAAGCAGAATACATTGCCGCTTCAAGTTGCTGTTGCCAAGTGCTGTGGATTCAACATCAGATGATGGATTATGGCATCAACTTCCTTCACACGCCACTCTTTTGTGACAATGAAGCTGCTGTTGGAATTGCCAAGAATCCCATTCATCACACTCGAACCAAGCATATTGAAACGAGAATTCATGCAATCAGGGATGCACAGGAAAAGGGGTTTATTGATATTATTCCTATCGAAACTAGAAAGCAAAAAGCGGATCTTTTCACAAAAACTTTTGATAAACCACGTTTTTATGAACTGATCTCCATGCTTGGACTTATATCTTTTTGAAAACCTTTTCTGTGAGAATCCTTTTGTAAATATGTAAATAATCTGGTCTTTGTAAATAATCGGGTCTCTATCTTCTTTGAAAAATCCGTGGGTCACTCGATTCTTTGCTCCATTACTTTATTTTATTTTATTTTATTTTATTTCATCTTCTTTTAACTTTCTTTTAAGTCTGTATATATATATATATTAAGAAAATCTGAAAAACAAAAATTTCTTTTACTCGGCTATCATTTAGAAATTTTGGGGGAGATATAAAAGATTAACTATTTATAGTTTTTCAAATTTTGCTATTTCAGGATCTCCGTTTTGATTGATGTTGAAGAGTCGTTGAAGGAGGTCAGAAGCATTGCGTTTGGGATATGACAGATAGGCTCAGCCCGAAAACGAAGTAAACAGTGATTGTGCAGCCAAACATAACGCTCAAGATCTCGACAGCAAGGATTATCCCCTTGACGTGATTGGATTGCACAAAGTTAATGGTTCTGTCAAAAATGGGTTGAGAGTGTCAAATCTTTGTCTTGTTTTCCCAAAACATCCCAAATCACCCTCGCCCTATCCCCGAATCGAGTTTCTAGTATGCAAAACAAATAAAAATGAAAAGCTGCTAGGGATGCTCTTCGGAAAAGCCTCTGAGTGAGTTACTCGTTAACTCCTCAGAACGTTTTGAGTCAAGTGCTTAACTCCTCTGCTATACGAAAGTATTGACCTGGAGTTGGTGGATCTTCTCTGCTATACGGAAGTATTGACCTGAAGATTCACCGAGCATGCTCAAATGTTTATCTCCTCTGTTATACGTCAGTATAGACCTGGAGCTCTAGACTATTTGAGTTTCCCAAATAATAAGTCGCATTGTATTCAAAAGAATCAATTGCTGACAAAGCTCCACTCACAAAAGAAAAGACGCAAAAATTGCACAAGTGTCAAAATGCTAATGCGTCGGTCAACATTCAAAAGTTGATCTTTGAAACTCAAGCAAAGTAAATCGTATTGCTCAGATATACCCTGATGACAGAACTTGTTCTTTTTACCTAGACGTCTGTGGGGACCAAGTTGTCAGAGACTCTTCAATCAAACCGAAAACATGATAAAAGAAGCTGCTGATCTCTTGTTGAAAGATCTAAGGCATGGGTTTAAATGGACAAACATATCTGCAATCCCGCCAATCAATGATTCTCCGGATTCTACTCAAAACATCATGAAGAATAAATGTCCTTTCTAGCGTTTAAAACCGTCTCCTGTTATTCTTCTCTTATTTTATTTTATTTTATTTCTTTTTACTTCTTTAAATTTTAGGATTATATATGTTTATGTGTGTTTATGTTTATTTTTGGGGCGTTGATGTCGTGGGACGTTTTCACGGATTTACAAAGACTTTAAAATTTAAGAAAACCCAAAAATATTTTTCTTGTCTAGCGAATCTGTGGCGAACCTACAGATTCGCTCGGCCTCTAAGGTTCGCCCGGACTCTCTTTGTTTCGCTGACATGAAACATGCTTGTTTTTGTGTCAGCGAACCTGTTAGCGAACTAGTCGGTTGTTTTGTCTGTTGGTCTTCCAGCGAACCTAAAGTTCGCTGGACTGACTGCCAGCGAACCTATGTGTGAATATATAGGATGTGACAGCGAAGTTTTTCAAATATTCGCTGTCATCTACTGTAGCACGACTTTTTCAATTTCAAATCGCCGAACGTTCGATTCTCACCTTTTCACCGGTTTTTCACACTTAAACTTCACAAACATTATCCGGTATGTAATCGTTTTCACCTTAATCAGTGTTTTGAACCCTAAATCGCATCATAAATCTGTTAAATCTATCGATCTTTGATTATATGGTGTTTATATGACTGATTGTGTGTTAGATGTTAGGGTTTTACTTCATAATTGCCTCGTCCTGTGATTATACTACCTGTTTGTTGCTTTAAATGCCCAAAAATAGTTGACTGTATGTGATTTCGGCCGTTTTTGAAAAACTAGGGTTTCCAGCGAATCTAAGTGTTCTTCTGGCGAACCTGAACGAAAGTTCAAGACATCGAGCGAACCTATGTCGTTATGCTGCCCGCGCAACAACATAGATTCGCCCGACTGTCTCTAGCGAACCTATACATTCGCTCGACAACAATGACTGATTTTTCTTGTCAGCGAATCTATAGGTTCTTGTGCCAAAATCTCAGGTTCGCTATACCAGCGAATCTAATATCCAGCGAATCTATTTTCTGTTCTTCAAATCTTCATTTCTGATCAATCTTCGTTTAATTTTCAGGCACTATGTCGACATTATTCTTCGAGAAGAAGCACAACATGTGTGCTTTACTCGACGAAAACTTCGAAAAGGCCAGCAGCTATAGAGACGCTATCATATGGCTGAAGTCGTCACACATTCATCATGCCATCTCTCACTCACCCACCATATACGAGACGCACGTTCGGGATTTCTGGCGAACTGCGGTCATGAATGTGTCGGTGCAGCCGTCACGTATATGTGCTAATGTCTGTGGCCAAGACTTGGCGTTTACTGAAGCCGATCTGGCTAGAATTTTGAGGCTGGAGGATGATGTGGGTGAGGAGGTACATATGTCAGCTGAAGAAGTTTACGGGGCATTTCGGACAGCGGGGTATGAGGGTCCGATGCCAGGAGAAAAGAAAATGGAGTTTGGGAAGTCGTACCTGATCCAGGAGTGGAGATATATTGCGCATGTGTTTATTATGTGCCTGGATCACCGAAAAGGGGGTACGGACGGGCTGAACTTGGACTGGGCTCGAGCCATGATGCTGTTTTGCCGAGGGCAAAAAGCAAATCTTGCTAAGTTGATTTACACCTACATGCTCGAGAACATCCATGCCAGCAAGGGGGCAAAATGGCTAATGTATCCCAGATTCATTCAGATGATTCTGAATGATAAACTACCAAATCTGCCGGTGGAGGGTGCAGAATTGGAAATCTGGGATATGCATCCAAGGATCTTCAAGGACTGTAAATCTGTGCGGGCTGACTGTGTTGGTAGAACTACGTATTTGTGGGAAAACATGTACCCGGCTGAAAGATGGGTGCAAATTCAGAGGTTGATGGAGTCGGAAAGAAAACGGGGAGGCGAGAATATAGAAGTGATTGAGAAAAAGATAAAGAAGAGGAAAGCCTATGCTAAAGATAAAAATTATTCATTTGATAGAGAGGTGGATGAGATACAAGCTGAGATTGATGCTGGCAGAGAACTGAGGACTAAGAAGAGGTCTGATACACATGCTGAGGCTTCAAAGAAGGCTAGACATGATACTGGGGGTACATCGGGTGCATCAGCTGATAACTTGAAGGGTGTTGTTGAGAAACTGGAAGCTGATCTAGCTGAGCTGAAGTATAAACATGAAGAATTGGAGAAACAGGATGCAGAGAAATCCACTGTCATATACGAGATGGGTCGTATGATGAAGGACCAACAGTGCTTGTTAGTAAGGATCTTCAAAGAGCTGAATGATTTGAAAGAAAAAGCTGGAACTGAACCAGCTATGTCTGAGGCGGAACTGAACTCCTTGACGGATATTTCAAAATATCCGTTAATGGATGTGGACTTTGGAGATAAAGGTAAAGCTGCTGAGGAGGTATTTGATGAAGAAATGGGGATCAATTTGGATGTGTTTGAGGGAGAGGAAGTTGCTGGTGGATCTGGTGTTGATTATACATTGGTTGATGAACCTGATACTGATATTGATGCTAACAGCGAAGAAGATTTGGATGAGGAGCCGGAGATATATAAAGTGGAGGAAAAGGGGATGAGCTATCAATTTGAACACGCTGAGTTAGACAAATCCGAGTGGTTTAAAAAGGAGGAAGCTGTGGTGCCCGAGGTACCTATATTCCAACATCTTGACGAACCCACCACCAAACAGCAAGATAGACAGATCATTGCATGGAAATACAACTGTTTGGTGGAAGCTTATATGATCAAAAGGAGGGGTGGCGACATTACGTATGTGAAGAACCGAAAGCACTTTGCCACCTTTCCTCGATGGGACTTGAGGAGACTGGCAGAGCTGCCATTACTGGGAAAGGAAGATAGCGGCAGGGCGTGCGCGTTCGAAGCTGCAATTCAGGAGGCCGCTAAGTCAAATTTTGTTGATTTCGGATACCAAAAGCCTAGGAGGATGAGGCAGAAGGTGGATAAACATTGGGTGTCATGGAAGGGGAAGATCGTACTGAAAATAGATGCTCCGAAAGTGATGACAAGGGTAAGGGTCCCAGACACACAGCCACCCCGTCTACAGAAATTTCTTAAATGGTTTTATGATAACAGTACGGGTGAAGCTGTTATCCGTCTTCAAGGGGAAGACCGTCCTGAAATTCGATTGTTTGATCCGATGGAGGTCTTCTCCTTCAGTGATGAGGATCTGAAGGTGCTTTGCGAGAACAGAATTAAGCACGGGGCTGGAGATGACACTGCCGCTGAAGCGAACCTGTTCGTGAAGGTCGCTAATAAAGCCCGGGGAATTCGTGCTGAGCTGAAGGAGGTAAATGAGAGGTTGAGGAGGACTGATGATCTGAAGCTGGAAATGGATGACTTGACAAGACAACTTGATCGTTCAATTGAGCAGAGGTTTGAGAAACCTGTTGAGGTGATTGATTTGGATGTAGCTTGCGAGGAGCCAACTGCAGAAACACAGGCGGAAACGACAGTTCATCCTGAGCCTGATACTGAGGTCGCTGATACAGAGTTTGTGGATTCAATGTTAAATCTGAGTGAAGATGAGGCCGGAATTGAAGACTATACAAATCCAATGGCCGGGATCAAAGAACGGGCAGGAGCTTTTATTGAACAACTTTGAAGCCAACAAGACGGAGCTGATCAGAAGACTTCCCCAGGTGAGGTCCAACCTAGGGGGAGTATTGATAGTCACTATGTATAGGTTGGACCCACCGGCTTGTCGGTGTTACTTTTGTATGTAATAGTTTGACTTGTATTTGTATTAGTGCTAGCGAACCTACGGGCGAATCTATTGATTCGCCCGCAGGCCAACATGTCTTTTGTATTAGGTATCGACTGGGCGAACCTATGTGCCCAGCGAACCTGTGTTGGTTCGCTGGATAGATTCGCTAGAGCGAATCTATCAGCGAACCTAACATCACTATATATTGTAACCTTATCTTCACATCAATGTAACTTTTGCACATCTTTTACTTAAACGATTTCTTACTGATTTGTGTTGTGTAATCGTTCTATTGAGGTGCTAGGAGCATATATCTTTCATCATTGTAGCTTATATACCTCAATTCTGTGTTAGATCTTGTTATTGGGTTATTTGGACTTTTACACTTTGTTCTACAAGTATTTGACATATTTGGGTTAAACAAGTCAACAAAGCACTGAAATCACGATCATTATGGACCAACAGTTTACGTTTCGTGCCGTTCCGGTACTGTTTTTATAGCATTTTACATGAAACTGATGTTTTGATGTTTCGTAGGTCCCAGTTTGATAAAGAATTGAAAAGCTCGCAGAAAATCGGATCCGTAGGAGAAAACGGGGCGCAAAACGGAGTTACGAGCGAGCTGGTACGCGAAAACGAAGAAAGTTTGGGCTTTTCTTGGCCCGGTTCGCTATAAAAACACTCCTTATGAAACCCTAGCCTCCTAGAAACCCTAGGGGACGAATTGGAGGCAATTTTCAGTAGATTAGAGGCGTTTTTTAGGCTAGGTAGACGGAAACGAAGTGCTAGAAGTCGGTTGGATCGAGGATTGCTTCTCGTTTACATCGGGTTTTATTGTTTCTTCTATTTCATCTATTCTATCATGTCAATTACCATTAAACTTGTGTTTTTCATGTTGAACATGCTTGGCTAAATATTTTAGAACCATCTAAGGGTAACGATGATTCGTTAACGTTATTTTAACTTATGTTGGATTGTTGGTTTATAGATTATGTTTAATTAAAGTTTGAATCGTTATAATTGTTTGATGCATTATATATTTTTGAATTGATAGATTTAGTATTATTAATCCACGTGTTCTTGGTGATTGTCTATGTCACGGAATAAGGCGTTTAGTCATTAACTTGCGTTATGATTATTATGGTTGATTTGCAATAAAACCATAGGATTAATTATATTAGTGAAATCGGTAATAACGTGTAGCTAACCTAGATATCCGTGAGGTGATAGGTTATTAACAAGTATTGGATAAATAAATTGCTAGGTTTAGGTTTTTGTGAAAATTCCGGCTTAGTATTAATTATTAATCTTGTTTGTTAAATCGGATGATTTGGTTCAAATGGCTTTAAGGATTGTATCGTGAGATAGGTCTTTAGCGTGGGTCAATTAAGCATAATCTGATTAGGTAACCGTGAGAAAACTTAATCCCATAATCGGTGTGCTAATAACTTAATAGTTACCCTTTAGGTTTCTTCTCGAAAAGGGTCGAGGGTCTTAATTAGGGAAGCTTTTAAGTGAATAGGTCTAGATCCCGGTTCCATAACCATTAGTCCAACGTAACCGATAATTGAAGTTAACGATGATTCTAGCCTTGGTGGTTCGTCTTCTTTCATTTGTTTGAAATCTGTCTTTTAAATCGGCAGTTTCCACTTTTAGTAAGTTTCTATTTTTAGCAGTAAACCCCCCTTCCAAATAATCTTTCTAATTAAAGTTCGCGTCATGTCAGTTGAGTCTTAGTTAATTTAGCGTAGTATATAGAGTCTGTGGGTCACACCCGGACTTACGTTTCACTATATTACATTCGACCGGTCCACTGCCGGTTGTGTGTGATTTAGTAGTTCGTCTATATTTTTATAAATTTAAAACTAGGTGTTTTTAGGTGTTTATTATATATATATATTGCATGCATCATTCTTCTTTAACTTCAACAAACTCAGACAATGGTTTGATTGACCAAAAATCATGTGCAGCCTTGATGTATTGTTGAAACTTTGCAGCAGCCTTTGCATGTTTATCATTCTTCACGATGATAGGCATTTGCATCATCTCTTCAACTGTCTTGTGCAAGGTTGAGAATATCATCTTCAGTGAACATCTCATCACTTCTAAATGTACTCTTTATCATCAAATTCCTTCTGTTGTTAATCTCCAAAGATTTAATACCTGATATCTTTAACATACCAACATTCAAAGATAACAGTTCTTTTCTTAGAGCTATCTTCTCATAAGCCACAGATAATATCTCAATCATGTGTATGAAATAACACAAATCTTGCACATAATCCTGAGCTACAACCTTCTCAAACTTCTGTTTAGAAAGAAAATGAATATAAGAAGGATGAAGCAGTCTCAATTCAAACACACCAAACATCCTTATCTCATCTTTACTTTGATCTTCTATATTTCTCACAAGCACAAGTTCTTTGTTACCAGTATCATAAACCCATCTCAGAATTGGATAACTGGTTTGATAACCATTAAACACTTTGACACCTTGTTGTTCTAGCTTAGGAAGATATTTTGCAATATCATCAAGCATAAATTGTCTTATCAGGCCAAGAACAAAAGGAGTCTTCTTTTTCATGTAAGCTTCAGATTATTCATGAAAATACTTGGCATCTTGAAGCTTTGCCAAACTCAAGTAATAGTCTTTGTCAGAAGAGAATAATTTGTCCAACATAATTTCACAAGATGTCCCTCTAACACTGAACTTGTGATTCACTAGAGACAAGCTTCTTAATTCCTTCAAGTCTTGTTGGTCAAGTTTAGCAATATGTGTCAAAAAGTAATATACTTCACATGACCCATTTATCCTCTTAATGATAAAACCTTTGAAATCTTCATCAAACTCCAGGAAATTATCTTGGATTTGTGATCAGTAGAGTACGCAACAGTCTTTGCCAATAACTCTTGAACAGTTTGACCCTTTTCTACCAATGATCTGACACTCACACCAATTGGCTTTTTAGGGAACCAACTCTTCATCACTTCTTCAGATGATGGCACAAACTTTGTCACTTCATAAGGTCTTACCACCTTAGATTTGATTTTGTATTTGTCTTTGATTTCTGCCATTGACTTTTTCTGTGGTGGTGGTATAGGCTTCTTTTCAGATATATCAATGTATTTGTCCTTGAAAGGATTTAATTTCACCATCTTTCTGTCAGCCTTCTCTTTGATCTGAAATGTTTCAACCATCCTTCTCAGCTATTTTGTATTCATATTCTCCATTTGCCTTGCTGGATAGTTTCTAGATGCCAGCCAATCTTTCAATTCATCCTTTTTCATCCTATCAATAACAGGATGCTGTAATGTTCTTGGATTATCAATCTCTAGATCTTCAAAATACTTGTCAGCATCAAATTCACCTTCTTCAGTTTCATAAGATTTAAAATTTTGAATATCCATATCTAATTCTTCTTCTGTTCTACCCAACACATACACTATGTTGAATCCTTTTTGTAACAAAAACATGATTTTGTTACTAAAAGCGAATTCAATTTTATCTTTGACTTCTTGTGTAGGCTCATTCAACTTAAACTCCATGACTTCATCATAATACTCATCAGGATATTTTAGTTCAATTTCAGCATCAGGTAATGTTTCAGGATTTTGAACAATTAAGTCAAACTCTTCTTCATCATCCAATCCTTGTAAAGCTTCTATCATCTCATCATCAGATACATCTTCAGTAGCTTGAGATGACTGAATCCCCTATGCCTTTTGAACTTCTAATTCAGATAATTCAATGTGTCTTTTCCACTCATTTAGAGTTAAAAATTGATCCTTTTCTAGCTTCTGTTTGATTCTTGCATCCAATTTCTCCAATTTGGTCATTTCTTTTACCTCAGGCACATCTTGTTCAATCATCAAGGCTTTACCTTTGTTCAACTTTCTCTTCTTTCTTTGATAGGTGATTGAAAAAGACTTTGATGCTTCAATCAACAAAAGCTGATATTTCTTCAATTTTTCAACAGCAACTTCAAATGTATTTTTAACTCTTTCAATCTCATTCATCAACATCTCTTGTTGCTTCACACTTAACAGATTAGAAATAACTAACTGTTTATCTTGATCAGTCAACTTGGGCTTAGAAATCGTTCTTTCTTTCCACAAATAACAAGATTGAATGTTCTTCAAAATAGTTTCATCCACCTTCAAGTTTTCAAAAGTATAAGTATCTTGAATAGGAACAACTTCATGATATACAATAGCCAAAGGCTTGTATCTATCCTCAACCTCATCCACCAAAGTCAATTGCAGATTGTCTTCATTGCTTACAAACATAGGTTCATCATCAAAGTTATCATCTTGATCATGGTCATAATCACGTAAGAGGCTAGATCACAATTTCACGTAAGAGATCAAATATCATGATCTGAATGAATTGTTGCTGTTTTTAGTTGTAATTAATCATCGCAATCACTTCTAATTCACAACGATTGTGCAGATTTCATCAGATTATCATCAGATCTGAGGAATTAAGAAGATTGGAAAAGTTACTGTTCGATCGAAACTGCTTGTGTATTACAAAACTGATTTATTTTCTCCTGCACCTTGTATTAGAAAACTGCTTTGATCATCAATATACCAAGAGAATTATTAGTATGAATTGTGTTAATGATTAAACTGTGTTTGTGTATGTGTTATTCTGATCATTGAGCGATATTAACGATCCAATTGAACCTATCAATTGGTATCAGAGCTGTTGGTACTGTGTTCTTCGCTATTCATCAAGCAAAACACATCAATATTGCTCAAATATCATGATCTGAATGAATTGTTGCTGTTTTTAGTTGTAATTAATCATCGCAATCACTTCTAATTCACAACGATTGTGCAGATTTCATCAGATTATCATCAGATCTGAGGAATTAAGAAGATTGGAAAAGTTACTGTTCGATCGAATTTTGTTCAAATTCATCAAAATTTGATCATGTTTTGGATTGATTGAGATTAGGGATTGATAATCGGACCATTTCACAGCTTGTGTGTGAATTTTGAACGAATTGGACAAGTTTTTGACAAAACCCAGAAAATTCTCATGATGAAGATGATGAACAGTATGAACTTGGTTGAAGATTAACTTGCCGGGTGATAAATTTGACTTAGACAATTTCCTTTGGACTTAGATTGAAGAACAATTAGGTCCTGTGCAGTCGTGTAAAGGAATTTGTGCTTGTCGGGTAAAGAATTTGACGAAGAAAAAGTGTTACTGTTCAGCCGGATCAAACACTGTTGTGCCGGGTAATACACTGTTACGCCGGGTGATTAAGAAATCTCACCCGGGTGATCAATCAACTGTGTTGCCGGGTAAACAACATTGCCGTGTGATCGATAACTGTTCAGCCGGGTAAAGCTTTTTGCCGTGTCAAGATTCAAGCCGGGTCAAGTTATCTGCCGTGTGAAGTTATTTCTTGTTGCCGTGCAACTGTTCAGCCGGGTAACTGTTCAGCCGGGTCAAGAACACAAGTTTTACAACTGTTGAGCCGTGTAACTGTTTTGCCGTGTAAAGACTTTTTCTCTGCCGGGTGAAGAACAAAGCTACTGTTTAGCCGGGTGAAGAAGGATTTTCACTGTTCAGCCGTGTGACTCATTTTAGTTGTTTTTAATACTTGTTTCTTATCTTGTCTTTAATTACTTGTCTTTATTTTAGTATTTTAACTGTTTCTTTTCAAAAAATTAACAAAAACCAAAAATATTTTCTTTAAAAATTGTTAAAATGGCACCTAATGATGATTCTGATAACCGTGTTCCTAGACTTGTTAATCGTGCAGATTTCAAGAATTGGACAATCAGACTGAGACATCACTTATGCTCCATTGACAATGATTTATGGAAGTCAATTGAAAAGGGTCCTCATATTCCAACTCAGACTGCTCCAGACAGTGCAAGTACCTACACCAAAGATTCTACTGAACCATATCCAGAAGATAATTTGTCAGCAGAAGATTTGAGGAAAGTGAAGAATGATAGCAAAGCTTACTCTTTAATGTGCAAGGGATTGCCACTTCAAGTTCTGTCGAGATTGGATGCATATCAGACTGGTTACACATGTTTCAAGGCACTTAAGTCGATATGTGAAGGAGGAGAACAATTGAGAAGTTTGAAGAAATCAAAGTTAAAAAGGCAATTGGAGTTGTTCGAGCATATTAATGGAGAAACAGTGCATCAGATGATGAACAGATTTGTTCACTTAACTACCGAGATGTCAAATCTTGGAGTTAAGACTGACCTTCAAGACTTGAATGATCGATTGTTATGTGCTTTGCCATCGTCATGGAAGCAAACTGTTACTCTTTTAAAACATACTGAGAAATTTCCAATGGATTTAGATCTACTTATTGGAAAGATTGAAGAAGTTGAGATTGACGAAGGATCAAGAAATACTGATAGATCAAGCTCACAAACTCAATATAAGTATGTGGTAAATCCTGCCAATACTGTGGAGAATGCATTTCTTGCACAAGATGCAATGAAGTTTGAAGAAGAGGGTGATTTATTTGTTGGTGCAAGTTTTTACACTGATTCATCATACTTTCCAAGTTCACCAACTTATTCTCAACCTCAATCTCTACCAAGAGCTCAAGTTCAAAGTCAGAATCTGAAGAATCAAGTAGACAGTCAAAGTTCAAATGTTCAAGCTAAGGTGAAAGATGTAATGAACATTCTGTTGCAAGATGACGAGACAAAAACTGCCTTCACAGCGTTTATGGCAAGTTTTCAAGCATACCAAGGAAGTCACTTAAGTCAAATGGACGTGGTCCTTCAAGACTTATTTGAGATGGATCCAGTTGACGTTGAGGAAATGGATTTAAACTGGCAGATGGTAATGGTTGCATATAGAACGCAGAAGCATGCATATGTTAACCGAAGCTACAAGCCTCATGCAAACAAAACTGTTGGTTTTGACAAATCAAAGACCAGATGTTTCAATTGTAACCAGTATGGTCATTTTTCAAGGGAATGCAAAGCTCCTAAGAGTCAGAATTTCAACGACCAAGCTAGTTCAAGTAATCAAGGTCAAGGTCAAAGCTCACAACAGTCTTCAAGCTATCAACAAAGAAATCAACGTTACTTTCAGAAACCATACCAAAGTCTTCCCATGCCGGAATTAAAGGATGAAGGAAAGAAACCAGAAGATCAAACAAAGGCACTGATAGTGAGTGTAAAAGACGGTTATGATTGGAGTGCATATGCAGAACAATTCACTTCTGATCTTACGTCAAGTTTGGCACTGGTGTGTGAAATCGAAGAATACTAGTCTGAAGAAGGGGATGGAAAAATGATTGAAGATGTGAGTGAAGATTCTGAAGATTATGACTGGAGTGCAAAGTCTGGTCCTGTTGAAGAATCAGAGTCTGAAATTGCGTTAATGGCTACATCCAGTGAGTCTTCGTCATCCGCTGAACAACCAAAGGTTAGTACTGATTTACCCCCTAACTATGTTCCATTGCCCATAGATGCGAAAGAAAGGTTATGTTCTGAACAGTGCATTCAACAAGTAGAACATTATCGAACTCATTCATTTAAAATTGGTGATAAATTAAGTAAACATGAAAAACTTCATGAACAACTTAAAATTGATCATAAAATTTCTGATGAGAAGATTTTGTCACTTAAAGAATCATGGAACAAAACCTTAAAGGAACTGGAATTGGTAACAAGACAACTTGAAGAAATGACAAAGAACTTTGAACAAGAAAAAGTTGCTCATGCTGTCACACAAGTTTAATTAACAAAGGTTAAAAGTTGTAAAAACATGGTTAAACAACTTATAAGTGAAAGAGGGAACAAAACCAAAACCGGGTTGGGTTTTACTCATGAACCAATGCCAAATTCAATCACTCAAACCTTACCGGAAAATTTTAATGAATTTGATCATTCACCTGAAAATGAAAGAAAATTCAAAGAAATTCAAAGAAGTAAATCCGAGTCCGAAGGTTCAGAAGTTTTGATGGAAAGTTTGAAAGAAGAAGATGATATGACAACTGAAGCTGACGATGAAGCTAACAACAAATCTGACAACAAATTAGAGCCTGTTCTGATTCAACTTGTTGAGTATCCGGAACTGAATCCGAAGTCAGAAACAGTGAAGGATGAAGGTGAATTCTCAGGATACAATGATCCTGAATACATCAGGTGGAAGAAAGAACAAAAGGCGCAAGTTGCTGATCAGTTGATCAAGAAGCAAGAAGTGAAGAAGGCTGAAGTTTCAACTGCAAAGAAGCAGAAATCGAAAGTAATAACCAATCAATCTGAAACAAAACAGTCAAAAGACAAAAGTGTCTTAAAATCGAATGATAACACCAAAGTTCAAAGTGTTAAAACTGACAAAGTTAAACCTGTCAAGAAAGTGTCAAAAGGTAAGAAAATCAAGTTTGTGTCTGCAGGAAAGTTTGATTTGAACGGATCTTATGGTAAACCAATCAATTCTCCAATCAAATCTAACTCTGGTCTGAAAACAGGTTCAGGTCCTAAGTCTTCCGCTGTCAATGATAAGAGAATTGAATCTAAAAAGGTAACCAAACAGAACAGTTTAAAATCGAACCAAAGTCCCATGCAATCAAAATCACAAACAAAGTCTCCACAGAAAAGCGTTAATCTAAAACCGAACAACCATGATAATGAATCACGATTTGGTTCAACATCAAGAGTTAACAATCGGCTCTTTAGGATTAGCAAGAAATACTGTGAGATTTGTGATAGATATAATCATGCAACTGCTGAATGTTTCTTTAACAGGTACTGCAATTTCTGTGACAAAAGAAACCATTCTTCAGAAGAATGTTTTTATAACAAATTTTGTGAAATTTGTGAGAGGAGAAACCATGACACAAAGGATTGTTTCTTTCGATCAAACTCAACAAGAGAAATGACTCCGTTTTCAGATTTTCAAAGAAATAAATCAATTGGTTTTCAAAATATGAATCAAAGTCATTCTCCGGTTTTGAGAAATTTCAATCGAAACAATTCTGTCTCTAACTTTTCATCAAGAAATGTGCAGGTTAACAGTTTTAAGACTCTTATTCACTGATTGTGTTGTGTAATCGTTCATTTGAGGTGCTAGGAGCATATTCTACTTATCTTTGTAGCTTATATACCTCATTTATGTTGTGTAATCTTGTTATTGGGTTTGTTTGGTTATTATATACTTTGTTGTTCAAGTCTTGGGTATTTTGTTGTTAAACAAGTCAATATAGCACTGAAATCACGATCATTATGGACCAACAACATGGTATCAGAGCCTTAGTGCTCTTGATTGTTTGATTCTAGTGACTTTTATATTGATTTTGGGGTTTTTGAGTCGAAACACTACTTGATTCTGTTCTAAGCTTGTTTTGGTATTTTGGAGTTGTATTTTGCTCAAGTATTGTGTTATTTAGTCATAGGAAGCTTTTAAAACAAACGTGTGTGCAAATGGTCAAGTTTTGAAGGTGTTCGGGTTGTTTTCGTACTATTACAGGCTGGTTTGTTATCCAGCGAAACTATCTGTTCTTCCAGCGAATCTAAGTGTTCATCCAGCGAATCTATTTCAAATTCTTGGGCTGTTGGTTTGTGTTTGGGCTAGCGAATCTGATATTTCATCGAACGAAAGTTCACTGGTTTTGCTAATTGTGCAAGCGAAACTGCTGCCAAAATCAAGCGAGCGAAACTGTGCTTGCTTGTCAGCGAATCTGTTTGCTTGTCTAGCGAATCTGTCATCAGCGAATCTACCAGCGAATCTGCTGTGTTCTTTGAGCGAATCTAGCCAGCGAATCTGTTTGTCTTCAGCGAATCTATAATCTGTTCAAAGTTATGACTTCATCAACACTGAATATGAATGATCTGGATAGCGTTCAACCTAATAGGCCACCGAGGCTTGTTAGTGGTGAAAACTTTGAAGATTGGAAAAGATGTTTGAAAGCATTTTTCTACTACACGGACTACAACCAATGGGAATCTATAGTAAATGGTCCGCACGTGCCAACAACAGTTGAAGGAACCGTCACTTCAATAAACACAGATTCAAGTACTTTTACTGAAACAGATATCAAGTTACTTGATCGTGACAAGAAGGCACTTGGGGCATTGATACTTTGCTTGCATCAGGACATCTTCAACAGGTTTGCTGAACACACAACTGCAAAAAGCTTGTATGATGCATTGTGTGAGTTTTATGATGGCAATGAGGATCTGAAACTGGATAGAAAAGCTCAAGCTGAAAAAGAATTCAACTCTTTCGTGGGGTACTCACAGGAGAACTTGACTGATATTACAAATCGATTCCTATCTGTGTCAAGTAATCTGAAGAAGTATGATGATAAGCTGGGCAATCATGAACAAGTTGCAAAACTGTTAGATTCTCTTCCTCCTCAGTGGAGTCTTCAAATCAAGCTGTTGAAACAAGAAAGAAACTTTCCTGACTACAAACTGATGGACGTTATAAACAAGCTGAAGTCATTCGACCTTGATGTGAAGAGAAGAGAATATAATCAGTCAATGATGGTTCCAAACATCCCTTCTCAAAATGCTGCACTTATTTCATCCGCTGCAAACTCATATATATACAGTGCTGCATCTAGAGGATCATCAAGTCATGTGTCTACTAAATCTGCTGGTGCACCTTCAAATGTTGGTTCAAGCTCAAATACATCTGTCACCACTCAGATTCCATCTGACACCATGGCTTTATTTGGAATGTTTGTGCACAGTTATGAAGCTCTTGTTGCAGGTGAGTTAAAAGGGAAGGGTATGACTGTAGAAGATATGTATCAGGTGGACCCTGACGATCTGGAGGAAACAGACATCCAATGGCAGATGGCTATGCTCACTCTTCGTGCCAGACGATTCATGGAAAGAACTGGTAGAAGAAACTTTGGAAATCAGGGACAGAATAGTAAGCTGGGGTATGACAAGGGAAAGTTGAGATGCTATAACTGCAAACAATTGGGCCACTTCAAAAGAGAATGCCCTTTACCAATTGTTACTGAGCCAGTAAACTCTGCAAATCCAAGATCTGCTCCAAATCAAGAAAGGGTTGAGGAAGCAAAGTCAAAGAATGAAACTGCACTACTCACCAACTTTGATTGGAGTGCAGAAATTGAAGAAACCAAGGAGGAGATTAATCATGCCCTTGTTGCTGAGATTGCTGAGATTGATGACAACGATATAAATTGCTTTGATCCATTCAAAGAATTTTATGGAAAAGATGAGGAAGAGAAAGTGGAGAATGCTGATAAAGATCAATCAGATGTTATTGTTCAAGGACATCTGAATCATTCAGGGTTGGTTTGTGAAGCTGCTGTTAATGAAGTGAAGCATGAGGAGGAGATAAAGCTTAGCTTGGAAGAAATGATTGAGAAGGCAAGGCTAGATGCAGTTGATGAATTCAAAAGAAGCACTCCCTACTGCCAGTGTGATCGTGCTCTTGCCGCCGAAAAACTGGTAATTGGTCTTCCTTACGATGTTATTGAAGATATGTGTTCATCTGCTTGCAAAATTCGTTTAATTGGCATATTCAAAGCTAATAAATTGTTAATGTCAAACGAAAACGAATTAAAAAGGACCATCAAAGAGCTTAAATTAAGTGAATCAAAATATTTTGTCAAATTAAGAGAAGCCTTAAAGGAAAATGAACACTTAAAAAGAACTCTTTTGGAAAAGAACTGTGAAATAAACTACTTGACTGAGCAAGTTACACTTGCTGAATTTGAGGCAAGAAAACTTAAAAACAAATTGCAGCAGTGGACGATATCTGGTATGAAAAGGGAGGAACTATGCAAGAAACAAAGGGGAGCCAGAGTTAAGACGGGTTTGGGTCTTAGTAACAATGAAACATATGCATATCCTCCACCTAGTACTTTCTGTTACTCTCCTACACCTATTCCTCATCCCTCAAATGAGTTAATTCAAGAGATTATGCAGAATGATACTGACAGTTCCATTGCAGGTTTAAGTGAAGTAAATCTTAAGGAAGTTAGAGAGGATTACGCATATGGTGGGAGTGTTGGGCTCGGTTGTTCTAGCAGTAGTGATTGCAGTAGTTCTGATTCCAAGAAGTCTTTTGAAGACATTAGTTTAATTAATTCTGTTTGTAGTAATGTGTCATATTCGAACAATTTCATGTCTAATAGTAATTTAGGGTGCTCTACTTCAAACCCTAATGTGTTGAATGATGATTTGATTAAAAATGTGTGTGTGAATGACAAAGACAAACTTTCAGGTCATGTCTCTGAAAGTCAATCCATAACAAATTGTTTTCAAAAGTTCTTCACTCATCAAATTCCATCTTTCACACCAGTGAGAATTTCAAAACCAAAAGACAAGGAATCATCTTTTTCATACATTCTTAAACCAAAACCTGAATCTGATAAAGTTAAAGTCACAACAGTTAAGTTAAAAGAACTCTATGACACTTACAGTGACTGCAACTCTCAACTGTCAGAATGTGATGAGGAAATTGAAATGGAAAAAATTCCTGTTAACGGAGTTTCCAAAACTGGTTTGAAGTCTCATTGTTTTAAATGTGGGAATACTGGTCATACTGTTAAGCAATGCCCTAAGTTAATCCAAAACAGCTCAAAGCAAAAATCTTTCGGAAAAAGATTAAACACATTTGTAAATAATTTCTTTTGTAATTCTTCATCTGCTCCACCACCCAAGTACACAAAGGCTTGGGTGCCAATTTCAAAGGTCTAACTTTTCATTTCTTTTAATAAATGTCAGGAACATTCTAATGTCGTTGTAAATAGTCATTGGCATATTGATAGCGGATGTTCCAGACATATGACAGGGTTGAAGGACCTTCTGACTAACTATAGGATCATAAATGGCGGTTATGTTGCTTTTGCGGGAGACAAGAAAGGTGGCAAGATGATTGGTCAAGGAGAAGTCTCAAATGGTTCACTTACTTTGGAAGACGTCAACTATGTTCCTGAACTGGCATTCAAACTTCTCAGTGTATCACAAATCTGTGATAAGAATATTCCAGTGATGTTTCTTCCAAATGAATGCTTGTTCTTGAAGCCAGAGTTTACTATTCCTGAAGATATGGTGATCATGCGAGCTCCAAGACGAAATGATACCTATATGTTGAATATGGGATCAAAGTAATCAAATTCCACCGTGACCTGTCTTCTGTCAAAAGCTTCATCTTTTGAATCGTTTTTGTGGCATAAACGTTTAGGGCACATTAATTTTAAAATTCTAAATAAATTGGTTAAGAACAATTTGGTCAGTGGTTTACCACTCAAAGACTTTTCAGTGGTTGAGAAATGCATGGCTTGTGCTAAAGGAAAACAGCACAAAAAGCCGCATAAACTTAAAATTACAAATACCATCTCAGAACCCCTCGAATTGTTACATACTGATTTATTTGGTCCAATAAGTGTCAAATCTATTGCTAAAAAGTCTTATTGCTTGGTGTCACAAATGATTACTCTAGGTACACCTGGGTGAGATTCATGGCAAACAAGAGTGAGACTACCGAAGAATTGTTGAAGCTGATTCCTCTAATCGAGGTTCTTGGAAAGAAAAAGGTTCAAGCCATCAGAAGCGATAACGGAACTGAATTCAGAAACCATATCTTCAACTCTTTCTGTGAACAACGGGGTATTCTCAGACAGTTTAGCGCCACCCGAACACCACAACAAAATGGTGTTGCTGAAAGGAAGAATCGAACCCTTGTGGAGGCCGCTAGAACTATGCTGATTGAGTCAAAGCTTCCAATTATTTTCTGGGCTGAGGCAGTTAATTGTGCAGCTTATGTTCTTAACAGGGTACTGATTGTCAAGGAAAAGATGAAGACTTCATACCAACTGTTTCGAGGGATTAAGCCGCTGATTGATTTTCTATGCCCCTTTGGATGTTCTTGCACTCTTTTGAATACTCAAGATCAGAAGACTAAGTTTGGTGCTGTCTCTGATGAATGCTTCTTTGTATGATACTCGAACACACAAAAGGCGTATCGTGTTTACAACAAGCGAACGCGGATTGTGCAAGAGTCCTACTATGTTGACTGGCAGGAGTCAAATACTACCAGTATTGGCAGTGAACCGGCATGGTTTTATGATTCCACCACTATTTTCAAATCATTTAATCTTCCTGACTCAGACGATGACGACATCATTCCACACACATCAGTTTCTATTTTCAATCATCCATCTACACCATCACAACCACAACCTTCAACATCAGCTACACAACTACCTCCCACTTCATTTGACATTCCATCACCTCCACCACCTCAAACTGTTCAAACTTCTCCATCAGAAATTCCATCCACATCTACTACCATTCAGTCATCTGCCACTAATACAATTCCTCCAACATCACCTACACCTTCACAACCATCTAATCAAACATCCTCAACCGAACCAAATCCTTTACTCCTCAACACTGACTTCAAAACCTTGAAAAACCATCCTCACGATTATATCATTGGATCTATTACTGATGGTGTGCGAACTCGGAGTCAGAGTGGTTTGATTAATGAATGTCTCTATGCTGCCTTTCTGTCTCAAGTTGTTCCAAAGAATTATAAACAAGCACTTGAAGATCCTAGTTGGGTGGATGCCATGCAAATGGAACTGCAGCAATTCAGGAAGCTTAAAGTTTGGGAACTGGTTGATCTTCCTCCTAACAAGTGTCCAATCGGCACTAAATGGGTTTTTCGAAACAAGCCAGATGATCGCGGTGTTGTAATTAGAAACAAGGCGAGACTGGTTGTTCAAGGATTTGCTCAAGAGGAGGGGATTGACTACACCGAAGTTTTTGCTCCAGTCGCTCGCCTGGAAGCCATCAGAATCTTTCTTGCTCATGCTGCGAACAAAAACTTTAAAGTTTATCAGATGGATGTGAAATGTGCATTTCTATATGGAGACATCGATGAGGAGATCTACGTATGTCAACCACCGGGTTTCGAGAATCCAGATTTCCCGTCAAAGGTTTACAAGCTTGATAAATCCTTGTATGGGTTGCATCAAGCTCCACGGATCTGGTATGAAACTCTGACACAGTATCTTCTCAGCAAAGGTTTCTCTCGTGGGACTATAGATATGACATTGTTCAAGAAGGAGGTGAATGGCGAGCTGCTGATCGTTCAAGTGTATGTTGATGATATCATTTTTGGTTCGACTAATGAAGGGTTGTGTAGAGAATTTGAGAAGGTGATGATGGATCGTTTTGAGATGACCATAATGGGGGAGATGTGTTTCTACTTGGGGCTGCAAGTGGAACAAAAGCCTGATGGCATTCTTATCCACCAAGAGAAATATATCAAAGAAATCCTCATGAAGTTTGGCATGGATGACTCTTCTCCTGAATTGATTCCTTTTACAGCTCAAACATGCCTTACTTCCGATGATAATGGGAATCCTGTGGATGCTCATCGGTACCGCTCGATGATCGGATCTCTCATGTATCTGACTGCAAGCCGTCCAGATATAACATTTGCCGTGTGTTACTGTGCTCGCTTCCAAGCCAATCCAAAAGAATCACATGAAAAAGCTGTTAAACGAATTTTTCGTTACCTTAAGGGTTCCTCTCGTTTGGGACTTTGGTACCCAAAAGGTGGGAACTTTGATTTACATGCCTTTTCTGTTAGTGATCATGCTGGCTGCAGGATTAACAGGAAATCAGTCACTGGCGGATGTCAATACCTTGGAGAATGTCTTGTTTCCTGGCAAAGCAAGAAGCAAACAACTGTCTCTCTGTCCACAGGAGAAGCAGAATACATTGTTGCGTCAAGTTGCTGTTGCCAAGTGCTCTGGATTCAACATCAGATGATGGATTATGGCATCAACTTTCTTCATACGCCACTCTTTTGTGATAATGAAGCAGCTGTTGGAATTGCCAAGAATCCTATTCATCACACTCGCACCAAGCACATTGAAACAAGAATTCATGCAATCCGGGATGCACAGGAAAAGGGGTTTATTGATATTATTCCTATTGAAACTCGAAAGCAAAAAGCTGATCTTTTCACAAAAACTTTTGACAAACCACGTTTTTATGAACTGATCTCCATGCTGGGACTTATATCTTTTTGAAAACCTTTTTCTGTGAGAATCCATTTGTAGATATGTAAATAATCTTTTCCTTTTCTTCTTTGAAAATTCCGTGGGTCACTCTAATTCTTCGCTCCTTTATTTTATCTCATTTTATTTTCCTTTTATTTTTCTTTCAACTCTGTATATATATATTAAGAAAATCTGAAAAACAAAAATTTCTTATTAGTCGGCTGTTATATAGAAATTTTGGGGGAGATTAACTATTTATAGTTTTTCAAATTTTGCTATTTCAGGATCTTCGTTTTGATTGATGTTGAAGAGTCGTTGAAGGAGGTTAGAAGCATTGCGTTTGGGATATGTCAGATAGGCTCAGCCCGAACACAAAGTAAACAGTGATTGTGCAGCCAAACATAACGCTCAAGATCTCGACAACAAGGATAATCTCCTTGACATGATTGGATTGCACAAAGATAATGGTTCTGTCAAAAATGGGTTGAGAGCGTCAAATCTTTGTCTTGATTTCCCTAAACATCCCAAATCACCCTCGCCCTATCCCCGAATCGAGTTTCTAGTATGCAAAACAAATAAAATAAAAAGCTGCTAGTGATGCTCTTCGGAAAAGCCTCTGAGTGAGTTACTCGTTAATTCCTCAGAACGTATTGAGTCAAGTGCTTAACTCCTCTGCTATACGGAAGTATTGACCTGGAGTTGGTGGATCTTCTCTGCTATACGGAAGTATTGACCTGAAGATTCACCGAGCATGCTCAAATGTTTATCTCCTCTGTTATACGTCGGTATAGACCTGGAGCTCTGAACTATTTGAGTTTCCCAAATAATAAGTCGCATTGTGTTCAAAAGAATCAATTGCTGACAAGCTCCACTCACAAAGAAAAGATGCAAAAATTGCACAAGTGTCAAAAGAAGCTAATGCATCGGTCAACATTCAAAAGTTGATCATTGAAATTCAAGCAAAGTCAATCGTATTGCTCAGATATATCCTGATGACAGAACTTGTTCTTTTTACCTAGATGTCTGTGGGGACCGAGTTGTCTGAGCTTCTTCAATCAAACCATAAACATGATAAAGAAGCTGCTGATCTCTTGTTGAAAGGACTAAGGCATGGGTTTAAATGGACAAACATATCTGCAATCCCGCCAATCGATGATTCTCCGGATTCTACTCAAAACATCATGAAAAATATATATCCTTATTAGCGTTTAAAATTCCTTTCCGTTATTTTATTATTATTTTTTTTTATTATTTATTTTTCTAACTCCTATCTTGTTATGTTAGTTTTTTTTAGGATTATATATGTATATGTCTATTTTTGGAGCGTTGAATTCGTGGGACGGTTTCATGAAGTTTCAAAGAATTTAAAAAAATTTTTTGTGTGCTAGCGAACCTACAAGCGAACCTACAGGTTCGCCAGAACCTCAAGTTCGCCCGGGATCTCCTTGATACGCTGCCGTGGTTTCACTTGACTTTTGGTCTTCTGGCGAATCTAAAGTTCGCTGGTCTGTCTGCCAGCGAACCTGTGCCAGCATATATAGGTTGTGACAGCGAATTATTTCAAAATATTCGCTGTCACTACTGTAGCAAAGTTTTTCAAAAACCAACGACCGTACGTTCGATTCTCACTATTTCACCGGTTTTTCAACATATTTACACTGCTTTTTAGTCTGGTATGTCATCATCTACATCCTAATCGTTGTTTTCAACCCTTAATCGCACTCTGAACCTCTTAAATCTGTCGACCTATGATTGTCTGTAAATCAAATGACTGATTTAGTGTGTTTTAGTTAGGGTTTTACTTCATAATAGTCTCGTTTGATGATTATACTACCTGTTTGTTGCTTTGTATGCTTGTTAATGGTGTATTGATTGTGATTCTGGCCGTTTTTCAAAAAACTAGGGTTTCCAGCGAACCTATGTGTTCGTCTGGCGAATCTGAACGAAAGTTCAAAACTTCGAGCGAACCTATGTCGTTATGCTGCCCGCGCAACAACATAGATTCCCCCGACTGTTTCTAGCGAACCTATACATTCGCTCGACCAAGATGACTGATTTTTCATGTCAGCGAATCTATAGGTTCTGGTGCCAAAATCTCAGGTTCGCTCTTTCAGCGAACCTAATTTCCAGCGAATCTATTAATTGTTTTTCAAATCTTCGTTTCTGATCAATCTCCGTTTATTTTTCAGGCACAATGTCGACTTTATTCTTCGAAAGAAAGCACAACATGTGTGCTTTACTCGATGAGAATCATGAAAAGGCCGGCAGCTATAGAGATTCTATCAAATGGCTGAAATCCTCTCACATACATTACGCCATATCTCACTCACCCACTATATATGAGCTGCATGTTCGGGATTTCTGGCGAACTGCGGTGTTGAACGTGTCGGTACAGCCATCACGTATTTGTGCCAAAGTCGGCGGATATGATTTGGAGTTTACTGAAGCCGATCTGGCTAGAATCTTGATGTTAGAAGAGGATGTGGGAGAGGAGGTAAGTATGACTGCTGAAGAAGTTTATGGGGCTTTTAGGACCGCTGGGTATGAGGGTCCGATGCCTGGTGAGAAGAAAATGGAATTTGTGAAGTCCTATTTGATCCAGGACTGGAGGTACATTGCACATGTGTTTATCATGTGCCTGGATCATAGGAAAGGGGGAACCGACGGACTGAATTTGGATTGGGCACGGGCAATGATGCTGTTTTGTCGGGGACAAAAAGCCAATCTTGCGAAGCTGATCTTCAACTACATTCTCGAGAACATCCATGCTACCAAAGCCGCTAAGTGGTTGATGTATCCGAGATTCATTCAGATGGTGCTGAATGACAAACTACCGAATTTGCCGGTAGTTGGAGATGTACTGAAAATATGGGATATGCATTCAAGAATTTTCAAAGATTGTAAGGCGGTGAGATCGGATTGTGTCGGAAGAACTTCATATCTGTGGGAGAACATGTACCCAGCAGACAGATGGGTACAGATTCAGCGGTTAATGGAGTCAGAGCGAAAACGTGGTGGTGAGAATATTGAGGAGGTTGAGAAGAAAATAAAGAAGAGGAAGGCGTACGCCAAGGAGAAAGACTATTCATTTGATCGAGAAGTGGATGAAATCCAGGCAGAGATCGATGCTGGTAGGGAACAGCGAACGAAGAAAAAGTCTGATGCACACGCTGAAGGGTCAAAGAAAGCAAGGCATGATACCGGGGGTACATCTGCTGAGTCTGGAAATGAGTTGAAAGGTGAGATTGAAAGGTTGAAGGCAGAACTGGTTGAGTTGAAAGGTAAGTATGAAGAGTTGGAGACACAGGATGCTGAGAAGTCAACCGTTATATATGAGATGGGAAGGATGATGAAGGATCAGCAGTGTCTGATGGTCAGAATATTCAAGGAACTAAACAGCTTGAAAGAAAAGGAGGGGACTGAGCCTGCAATGACTGAAGCCGAACTGAACTCCTTAACGGATGCTGCAAAGTATCCGTTAATGGATGTTGTATTTGGGGATTCTGACAAAGGAAAGGGAAAGGCAGTTGAGGAGGAGTTTCACGAGGATATGGGTATTGATTTAGATGTATTTGAAGGAGAAGAAGTGGTCGGAGGATCTGGTAAGGATTACACTTTGATAGATGAACCAGAGTTGGACGTAGATGCAGATAGTGAGGAAGATCTGGATGACGAGCCCGAAACATATAAAGTGGAAGAAAAGGGAGTGAGTTACCAGTTCGAGCACGTAGATTTAGACAAATCAGAATGGTTTAGGAAGGAAGAAGAAGTGGTTCCCGAAGTGCCGATATTTCAACACCTAGATGAACCCAACACCAAACAGCTAGATAGGCAGGTCATAGCATGGAAGTATAATAGTTTGGTGGATGCTTATATGGTTAAAAGAAGGGGCGGTGACATTACGTATATCAAAAACAGGAAGCACTTCGCCACCTTACCAAGATGGGACTTGCGTAGGCTGGCAGAGCTACCATTGTTGGGTAAAGAAGAAAGTGGAAGGGCTTGTGCGTTTGAAGTTACAATCAGGGAGGCCGCAAAGACCAATTTTATTGATTTTGGATATCAGAGGCCGAGGAGAATGAGGCAGAAGAAAGATAGGCACTGGATCTCGTGGAAGGGAAAGATCGTGTTGAAGATTGATGCGCCGAAGGCAATGACCAGGGTTAGGGTTCCTGACACTCAGCCACCCAGGCTGCAGGATTTCTTTAAATGGTTTTACGATAACAGCACGGGTGAAGCTGTTATCAGATTAAAAGGGGAAGATCGTCCTGAAATCAGATTGTTTGACCCAATGGAGATCTTTTCTTTCTGTGATGAGGATCTGAGAGTGTTGTGCGAGAACAGGATAAAGCACGGGGCTGGAGATGATACGAAGACCGAAGCGAACCTGTTTGTGAAGGTCGCAAACAAAGCCCGGGGGATTCGTGCTGAACTCAGAAGTGTGAATGAAAGGCTAAGAAGAACTGATGATCAACGTATGGACATGGATGATCTATCTAGACAGCTGGATCAATCGATTGAGAGGAGGTTCGAGAAACCGATGCAGGTTATAGATTTGGAGGTTACGGGCGAGGAGCAAACTATAGAAATTCAGGCGGAAACGACAGTTCAACAAATGCCTGATACTGAGGTAACAGATGCAGAGTTTGTGGAATCTATGTTAGTGTTTAGTGAAGATGAGGCCGGATCAGAAGTCGTTACAAATCCTTTGGCCGGAATTGAAGACAGGGCAGGAGCGTACGTTGAATATCTTTGAAGCCAAGATCAAGACGGAGCTAATTTAGAAGACTTCCCCAGGTGAGGTCCAACCTAGGGGGAGTATTGATAGTCACTATGTATAGGTTGGACTCACCGGCTTGTCGGTGTTACTTTTGTATGTATTTGTATGACTTGTATTTGTAGTTGTTCTAGCGAACCTACGGGCGAATCTATAGTTCATGTTATCTTTTGTATTAGGTGTCGACTGGGCGAACCTGTATGTGCCCAGCGAACCTGTGTTGTTTCGCCAGATAGATTCGCTACAGCGAATCTATCAGCGAACCTAACACTGCTATATATTGTAACCTTATCCTCATCTTAAGACAACTTTTGCACATCTTTAAACCAAGACTCTTATTCACTGATTGTGTTGTGTAATCGTTCATTTGAGGTGCTAGGAGCATATTCTACTTATCTTTGTAGCTTATATACCTCATTTATGTTGTGTAATCTTGTTATTGGGTTTGTTTGGTTATTATATACTTTGTTGTTCAAGTCTTGGGTATTTTGTTGTTAAACAAGTCAATATAGCACTGAAATCACGATCATTATGGACCAACAATATGGTATTTTGTTCTAACTCCTATCTTGTTATGTTAGTTTTTTTTAGGATTATATATGTATATGTCTATTTTTGGAGCGTTGAATTCGTGGGACGGTTTCATGAAGTTTCAAAGAATTTAAAAATTGAGAAAATCCAAAAATATTTTTTTTGTGTGCTAGCGAACCTACAGGTTCGCCAGAACCTCAAGTTCGCTCGGGATCTCCTTGATTCGCTGTCGTGGTTTCACTTGACTTTTGGTCTTCTGGCGAATCTAAAGTTCGCTGGTCTGTCTGCCAGCGAACCTGTGCCAGTATATATAGGTTGTGACAGCGAATTATTTCAAAATATTCGCTGTCACTACTGTAGCAAAGTTTTTCAAAAACCAACGACCGTACGTTCGATTCTCACTATTTCACCGGTTTTTCAACATATTTACACTGCTTTTTAGTCTGGTATGTCATCATCTACATCCTAATCGTTGTTTTCAACCCTTAATCGCACTCTGAACCTCTTAAATCTGTCGACCTATGATTGTCTGTAAATCAAATGACTGATTTAGTGTGTTTTAGTTAGGGTTTTACTTCATAATAGTCTCGTTTGATGATTATACTACCTGTTTGTTGCTTTGTATGCTTGTTAATGGTGTATTGATTGTGATTCTGGCCGTTTTTCAAAAAACTAGGGTTTCCAGCGAACCTATGTGTTCGTCTGGCGAATCTGAACGAAAGTTCAAAACTTCGAGCGAACCTATGTCGTTATGCTGCCCGCGCAACAACATAGATTCCCCCGACTGTTTCTAGCGAACCTATACATTCGCTCGACCAAGATGACTGATTTTTCATGTCAGCGAATCTATAGGTTCTGGTGCCAAAATCTCAGGTTCGCTATTTCAGCGAACCTAATTTCCAGCGAATCTATTAACTGTTTTTCAAATCTTCGTTTCTGATCAATCTCCGTTTATTTTTCAGGCACAATGTCGACTTTATTCTTCGAAAGAAAGCACAACATGTGTGCTTTACTCGACGAGAATCATGAAAAGGCCGGCAGCTATAGAGATTCTATCAAATGGCTGAAATCCTCTCACATACATTACGCCATATCTCACTCACCCACTATATATGAGCTGCATGTTCGGGATTTCTGGCGAACTGCGGTGTTGAACGTGTCGGTACAGCCATCACGTATTTGTGCCAAAGTCGGCGGATATGATTTGGAGTTTACTGAAGCCGATCTGGCTAGAATCTTGAGGTTAGAAGAGGATGTGGGAGAGGAGGTAAGTATGACTGCTGAAGAAGTTTATGGGGCTTTTAGGACCGCTGGGTATGAGGGTCCGATGCCTGGTGAGAAGAAAATGGAATTTGTGAAGTCCTATTTGATCCAGGACTGGAGGTACATTGCACACGTGTTTATCATGTGCCTGGATCATAGGAAAGGGGGAACCGACGGACTGAATTTGGATTGGGCACGGGCAATGATGCTGTTTTGTCGGGGACAAAAAGCCAATCTTGCGAAGCTGATCTTCAACTACATTCTCGAGAACATCCATGCTACCAAAGCCGCTAAGTGGTTGATGTATCCGAGATTCATTCAGATGGTGCTGAATGACAAACTACCGAATCTGCCGGTAGTTGGAGATGTACTGAAAATATGGGATATGCATTCAAGAATTTTCAAAGATTGTAAGGCGGTGAGATCGGATTGTGTCGGAAGAACTTCATATCTGTGGGAGAACATGTACCCAGCAGACAGATGGGTACAGATTCAGCGGTTAATGGAGTCAGAGCGAAAACGTGGTGGTGAGAATATTGAGGAGGTTGAGAAGAAAATAAAGAAGAGGAAGGTGTACGCAAAGGAGAAAGACTATTCATTTGATCGAGAAGTGGATGAAATCCAGGCAGAGATCGATGCTGGTAAGGAACAGCGAACGAAGAAAAAGTCTGATGCACACGCTGAAGGGTCAAAGAAAGCAAGGCATGATACCGGGGGTACATCTGCTGAGTCTGGAAATGAGTTGAAAGGTGAGATTGAAAGGTTGAAGGCAGAACTGGTTGAGTTGAAAGGTAAGTATGAAGAGTTGGAGACACAGGATGCGGAGAAGTCAACCGTTATATATGAGATGGGAAGGATGATGAAGGATCAGCAGTGTCTGATGGTCAGAATCTTCAAGGAACTAAACAGCTTGAAAGAAAAGGAGGGGACTGAGCCTGCAATGACTGAAGCCGAACTGAACTCCTTAACGGATGCTGCAAAGTATCCGTTAATGGATGTTGTATTTGGGGATTCTGACAAAGGAAAGGGAAAGGCAGTTGAGGAGGAGTTTCACGAGGATATGGGTATTGATTTAGATGTATTTGAAGGAGAAGAAGTGGTCGGAGGATCTGGTAAGTATTACACTTTGATAGATGAACCAGAGTTGGACGTAGATGCAGATAGTGAGGAAGATCTGGATGACGAGCCCGAAACATATAAAGTGGAAGAAAAGGGAGTGAGTTACCAGTTCGAGCACGTAGATTTAGACAAATCAGAATGGTTTAGGAAGGAAGAAGAAGTGGTTCCCGAAGTGCCGATATTTCAACACCTAGATGAACCCAACACCAAACAGCTAGATAGGCAGGTCATAGCATGGAAGTATAATAGTTTGGTGGATGCTTATATGGTTAAAAGAAGGGGCGGTGACATTACGTATATCAAAAACAGGAAGCACTTCGCCACCTTACCAAGATGGGACTTGCGTAGGCTGGCAGAGCTACCATTGTTGGGTAAAGAAGAAAGTGGAAGGGCTTGTGCGTTTGAAGTTACAATCAGGGAGGCCGCAAAGACCAATTTTATTGATTTTGGATATCAGAGGCCGAGGAGAATGAGGCAGAAGAAAGATAGGCACTGGATCTCGTGGAAGGGAAAGATCGTGTTGAAGATTGATGCGCCGAAGGCAATGACCAGGGTTAGGGTTCCTGACACTCAGCCACCCAGGCTGCAGGATTTCTTTAAATGGTTTTACGATAACAGCACGGGTGAAGCTGTTATCAGATTAAAAGGGGAAGATCGTCCTGAAATCAGATTGTTTGACCCAATGGAGATCTTTTCTTTCTGTGATGAGGATCTGAGAGTGTTGTGCGAGAACAGGATAAAGCACGGGGCTGGAGATGATACGAAGACCGAAGCGAACCTGTTTGTGAAGGTCGCAAACAAAGCCCGGGGGATTCGTGCTGAACTCAGAAGTGTGAATGAAAGGCTAAGAAGAACTGATGATCAACGTATGGACATGGATGATCTATCTAGACAGTTGGATCAATCGATTGAGAGGAGGTTCGAGAAACCGATGCAGGTTATAGATTTGGAGGTTACGGGCGAGGAGCAAACTGTAGAAATTCAGGCGGAAACGACAGTTCAACAAATGCCTGATACTGAGGTAACAGATGCAGAGTTTGTGGAATCTATGTTAGTGTTTAGTGAAGATGAGGCCGGATCAGAAGACGTTACAAATCCTTTGGCCGGAATTGAAGACAGGGCAGGAGCGTACGTTGAATATCTTTGAAGCCAAGATCAAGACGGAGCTAATTTAGAAGACTTCCCCAGGTGAGGTCCAACCTAGGGGGAGTATTGATAGTCACTATGTATAGGTTGGACTCACCGGCTTGTCGGTGTTACTTTTGTATGTATTTGTATGACTTGTATTTGTAGTTGTTCTAGCGAACCTACGGGCGAATCTATAGATTCGCCCGCAGTTCATGTTTTCTTTTGTATTAGGTGTCGACTGGGCGAACCTGTATGTGCCCAGCGAACCTGTGTTGGTTCGCCAGATAGATTCGCTACAGCGAATCTATCAGAGAACCTAACACTGCTATATATTGTAACCTTATCCTCATCTTAATACAACTTTTGCACATCTTTAAACCAAGACTCTTATTCACTGATTGTGTTGTGTAATCGTTCATTTGAGGTGCTATGAGCATATTCTACTTATCTTTGTAGCTTATATACCTCATTTATGTTGTGTAATCTTGTTATTGGGTTTGTTTGGTTATTATATACTTTGTTGTTCAAGTCTTGGGTATTTTGTTGTTAAACAAGTCAATATAGCACTGAAATCACGATCATTATGGACCAACAAGTATAATGTAGGACGCCTTACAACTCCTAACAACACCTTACAACACCGTACGAAACGTTAAAACTCCATAATAAACCTAATAAATTCGTACGAGTCCTTTGAACATCGTACCGCAAGTAAGGACATTTTACGACTCTTTATGCCACATTAGCAACTCGAAAAGAACGTTACTATAATTTACGACGACTTCCAACTCCTAAGAACACCTTACATCACCGTACGAAACCTCAAAACTCCATAATACACCTAATGAATTCGTCCGATTCATTTGAACATCGTATGACAAGTTAGGACATCTTAAGACTCTGTATGCCATATTAGCAATATGAAAAGCACGTTAGTATCATTTAGGACGCCTTACAACTCCTAAAAACACCAAACAACACCGTCAAAACCATAAATCTCGATAATAAACCTAATGAATTCGTCTGAATCCTTCGAACGTCGTATGGCAACTTAAGGCATCTTACAACTCTGTATGCCATATTTGTACCTTGAAAAGCACGTTAGTATAATGTAGGACGCCTTACAACTCCTAACAACACCTTACAGCACCGTACGAAACGTTAAAACTTCATAATAAACCAAATGAATTCGTACGAGTCCTTTAAACAACGTAAGACAAGTTAGGACATCTTAAGACTCTGTATGCCATATTAGCAACTTGAAAAGCACGTTAGTATCATTTAGGACCCCTTACAACTCCTAAGAACACCTTACAACACCTTAGAAAACCATAAATCTCCATAATAAACCTAATGAATTTGTCTGAATCCTTCGAACGTCATACGACAACTTAAGGCATCTTATGACTCTGTATGCCATATTAGCACCTTGAAAAGCACGTTACTATAATGTAGGACGCCTTACAACTCGTAACAACACCTTACGACACCGTACAAAACGTTAAAACTCCATAATAAACCTAATAAATTCGTACGAGTCCTTTGAACGTCGTACCGCAAGTAAGGACATTTTACGACTCTTTATGCCACATTAGCAACTCGAAAAGAACGTTACTATAATGTACGACGACTTACAACTCCTAAGAACACCTTACATCACCGTACAAAACCTCAAAACTCCATAATACACCTAATGAATTCGTCCGATTCATTTGAACATCGTATGACAAGTTAGGACATCTTAAGACTCTGTATGCCATATTAGCACCTTGAAAAGCACGTTAGTATAATGTAGGACGCCTTACAACTCCTAACAACACCTTACAACACCGTACAAAACGTTAAAACTCCATAATAAACCTAATAAATTCGTACCAGTCCTTTGAACATCGTACCGCAAGTAAGGACATTTTACGACTCTTTATGCCACATTAGCAACTCGAAAAGAACGTTACTATAATGTACGACGACTTACAACTCCTAAGAACACCTTACATCACCGTAGGAAACCTCAAAACTCCATTATACACCTAATGAATTCGTCCGATTTATTTGAACATCGTATGACAAGTTAGGACATCTTAAGACTTTGTATGCCATATTAGCAACATGAAAAGCACGTTAGTATCATTTAGGACGCCTTACAACTCCTAAAAACACCATACAACACCGTCAAAACCATAAATCTCGATAATAAACATAATGAATTCGTCGGAATCCTTCGAACGTCGTATGGCAACTTAAGGCATCTTACAACTCTGTATGCCATATTTGTACCTTGAAAAGCATGTTAGTATAATGTAGGACGCCTTACAACTCCTAACAACACCTTACAACACAGTACGAAACGTTAAAACTCCATAATAAACCTAATAAATTCGTACGAGTCCTTTGAACATCGTACCGCAAGTAAGGACATTTTACGACTCTTTATGCCACATTAGCAACTCGAAAAGAACGTTACTATAATGTACGACGACTTACAACTCCTAAGAACACCTTACATCACCGTACAAAACCTCAAAACTCCATAATACACCTAATGAATTCGTCCGATTCATTTGAACATCGTATGACAAGTTAGGACATCTTAAGACTTTGTATGCCATATTAGCAACATGAAAAGCACGTTAGTATCATTTAGGACGCATTACAACTCCTAAAAACACCATACAACACCGTCAAAACCATAAATCTCGATAATAAACCTAATGAATTCGTCGGAATCCTTCGAACGTCGTATGGCAACTTAAGGCATATTACAACTTTGTATGCCTTATTTGTACCTTGAAAAGCACGTTAGTATAATGTAGGACGCCTTACAACTCCTAACAACACCTTACAACACCGTACGAAACGTTAAAACTTCATAATAAACCAAATGAATTCGTACGAGTCCTTTAAACAACGTACGACAAGTTAGGACATCTTAAGACTCTGTATGCCATATTAGCAACATGAAAAGCACGTTAGTATCATTTAGGACCCCTTACAACTCCTAAGAACACCTTACAACACCGTAGAAAACCATAAATCTCCATAATAAACCTAATGAATTTGTCTGAATACTTCGAACGTCATACGACAACTTAAGGCATCTTATGACTCTGTATGCCATATTAGCACCTTGAAAAGCACGTTACTATAATGTAGGACGCCTTACAACTCGTAACAACACCTTACAACACCGTACAAAACGTTAAAACTCCATAATAAACCTAATAAATTCGTACCAGTCCTTTGAACATCGTACCGCAAGTAAGGACATTTTACGACTCTTTATGCCACATTAGCAACTCGAAAAGAACGTTACTATAATGTACGACGACTTACAACTCCTAAGAACACCTTACATCACCGTACGAAACCTCAAAACTCCATAATACACCTAATGAATTCGTCCGATTCATTTGAACATCGTATGACAAGTTAGGACATCTTAAGACTCTGTATGCCATATTTGTACCTTGAAAAGCACGTTAGTATAATGTAGGACACCTTACAACACCTTACAACACCGTACGAAACGTTAAAATTTCATAATAAACCAAATGAATTCGTACGAGTCCTTTAAACAACATAAGACAAGTTAGGACATCTTAAGACTTTGTATGCCATATTAGCAACATGAAAAGCACGTTAGTATCATTTAGGACGCCTTACAACTCCTAAAAACACCATACAACACCGTCAAAACCATAAATCTCGATAATAAACCTAATGAATTCGTCGGAATCCTTCGAACGTCGTATGGCAACTTAAGGCATCTTACAACTCTGTATGCCATATTTGTACCTTGAAAAGCACGTTAGTATAATGTAGGACGCCTTACAACTCCTAACAACACCTTACAACACAGTACGAAACGTTAAAACTCCATAATAAACCTAATAAATTCGTACGAGTCCTTTGAACATCGTACCGCAAGTAAGGACATTTTACGACTCTTTATGCCACATTAGCAACTCGAAAAGAACGTTACTATAATGTACGACGACTTACAACTCCTAAGAACACCTTACATCACCGTACAAAACCTCAAAACTCCATAATACACCTGATGAATTCGTCTAATTCATTTGAACATCGTATGACAAGTTAGGACATCTTAAGACTCTGTATGCCATATTTGTACCTTGAAAAGCACGTTAGTATAATGTAGGACGCCTTACAACTCCTAACAACACCTTACAACACCGTACGAAATGTTAAAACTTCATAATAAACCAAATGAATTCGTACGAGTCCTTTAATCAACGTACGACAAGTTAGGACATCTTAAGACTCTGTATGCCATATTAGCAACATGAAAAGCACGTTAGTATCATTTAGGACCCCTTACAACTCCTAAGAACACCTTACAACACCGCAGAAAACCATAAATCTCCATAATAAACCTAATGAATTTGTCTGAATCCTTCGAACGTCATACGACAACTTAAGGCATCTTATGACTCTGTATGCCATATTAGCACCTTGAAAAGCACGTTAATATAATGTAGGACGCCTTACAACTCGTAACAACACCTTACAACACCGTACAAAACGTTAAAACTCCATAATAAACCTAATAAATTCGTACCAGTCCTTTGAACATCGTACCGCAAGTAAGGACATTTTACGACTCTTTATGCCACATTAGCAACTCGAAAAGAACGTTACTATAATGTACGACGACTTACAACTCCTAAGAACACCTTACATCACCGTAGGAAACCTCAAAACTCCATAATACACCTAATGAATTCGTCCGATTCATTTGAACATCGTATGACAAGTTAGGACATCTTAAGACTTTGTATGCCATATTAGCAACATGAAAAGCACGTTAGTATCATTTAGGACGCATTACAACTCCTAAAAACACCATACAACACCGTCAAAACCATAAATCTCGATAATAAACCTAATGAATTCGTCGGAATCCTTCGAACGTCGTATGGCAACTTAAGGCATCTTACAACTCTGTATGCCATATTTGTACCTTGAAAAGCACGTTAGTATAATGTAGGACGCCTTACAACTCCTAACAACACCTTACAACACCGTACGAAACGTTAAAACTTCATAATAAACCAAATGAATTCGTACGAGTCCTTTAAACAACGTACGACAAGTTAGGACATCTTAAGACTCTGTATGCCATATTAGCAACATGAAAAGCACGTTAGTATCATTTAGGACCCCTTACAACTCCTAAGAACACCTTACAACACCGTAGAAAACAATAAATCTCCATAATAAACCTAATGAATTTGTCTGAATACTTCGAACGTCATACGACAACTTAAGGCATCTTATGACTCTGTATGCCATATTAGCACCTTGAAAAGCACGTTACTATAATGTAGGACGCCTTACAACTCGTAACAACACCTTACAACACCGTACAAAACGTTAAAACTCCATAATAAACCTAATAAATTCGTACCAGTCCTTTGAACATCGTACCGCAAGTAAGGACATTTTACGACTCTTTATGCCACATTAGCAACTCGAAAAGAACGTTACTATAATGTACGACGACTTACAACTCCTAAGAACACCTTACATCACCGTACGAAACCTCAAAACTCCATAATACACCTAATGAATTCGTCCGATTCATTTGAACATCGTATGACAAGTTAGGACATCTTAAGACTCTGTATGCCATATTTGTACCTTGAAAAGCACGTTAGTATAATGTAGGACACCTTACAACACCTTACAACACCGTACGAAACGTTAAAATTTCATAATAAACCAAATGAATTCGTACGAGTCCTTTAAACAACATAAGACAAGTTAGGACATCTTAAGACTTTGTATGCCATATTAGCAACATGAAAAGCACGTTAGTATCATTTAGGACGCCTTACAACTCCTAAAAACACCATACAACACCGTCAAAACCATAAATCTCGATAATAAACCTAATGAATTCGTCGGAATCCTTCGAACGTCGTATGGCAACTTAAGGCATCTTACAACTCTGTATGCCATATTTGTACCTTGAAAAGCACGTTAGTATAATGTAGGACGCCTTACAACTCCTAACAACACCTTACAACACCGTACGAAACGTTAAAACTTCATAATAAACCTAATAAATTCGTACGAGTCTTTGAACATCATACCGCAAGTAAGGACATTTTACGACTCTTTATGCCACATTAGCAACTCGAAAAGAACGTTACTATAATGTACGACGACTTACAACTCCTAAGAACACCTTACATCACCGTACGAAACCTCAAAACTCCATAATACACCTAATGAATTCGTCCGATTCATTTGAACATCGTATGACAAGTTAGGACATCTTAAGACTTTGTATGCCATATTAGCAACATGAAAAGCACGTTAGTATCATTTAGGACGCCTTACAACTCCTAAAAACACCATACAACACCGTCAAAACCATAAATCTCGATAATAAACCTAATGAATTCGTCGGAATCCTTCGAACGTCGTATGGCAACTTAAGGCATCTTACAACTCTGTATGCCATATTTGTACCTTGAAAAGCACGTTAGTATAATGTAGGACGCCTTACAACTCCTAACAACACCTTACAACACCGTACGAAACGTTAAAACTTCATAATAAACCAAATGAATTCGTACGAGTCCTTTAAACAACGTACGACAAGTTAGGACATCTTAAGACTCTGTATGCCATATTAGCAACATGAAAAGCACGTTAGTATCATTTAGGACCCCTTACAACTCCTAAGAACACCTTACAACACCGTAGAAACCATAAATCTCCATAATAAACCTAATGAATTTGTCTGAATACTTCGAACGTCATACGACAACTTAAGGCATCTTATGACTCTGTATGCCATATTAGCACCTTGAAAAGCACGTTACTATAATGTAGGACGCCTTACAACTCGTAACAACACCTTACAACACCGTACAAAACGTTAAAACTCCATAATAAACCTAATAAATTCGTACCAGTCCTTTGAACATCGTACCGCAAGTAAGGACATTTTACGACTCTTTATGCCACATTAGCAACTCGAAAAGAACGTTACTATAATGTACGACGACTTACAACTCCTAAGAACACCTTACATCACCGTACGAAACCTCAAAACTCCATAATACACCTAATGAATTCGTCCGATTCATTTGAACATCGTATGACAAGTTAGGACATCTTAAGACTCTGTATGCCATATTTGTACCTTGAAAAGCACGTTAGTATAATGTAGGACACCTTACAACTCCTAACAACACCTTACAACACCGTACGAAACGTTAAAACTTCATAATAAACCAAATGAATTCGTACGAGTCCTTTAAACAACGTACGACAAGTTAGGACATCTTAAGAATCTGTATGCCATATTAGCAAAATGAAAAGCACGTTAGTATCATTTAGGACCCCTTAAAACTCCTAAGAACACCTTACAACACCGCAGAAAACCATAAATCTCCATAATAAACCTAATGAATTTGTCTGAATCCTTCGAACGTCATACGACAACTTAAGGCATCTTATGACTCTGTATGCCATATTAGCACCTTGAAAAGCACGTTACTATAATGTAGGACGCCTTACAACTCGTAACAACACCTTACAACACCGTACAAAACGTTAAAACTCCATAATAAACCTAAAAAATTCGTACCAGTCCTTTGAACATCGTACCGCAAGTAAGGACATTTTACGACTCTTTATGCCACATTAGCAACTCGAAAAGAACGTTACTATAATGTACGACGACTAACAACTCCTGAGAACACCTTACATCACCGTACGAAACCTCAAAACTTCATAATACACCTAATGAATTCGTCCGATTCATTTGAACATCGTACGACAAGTTAGGACATCTTAAGCTCTGTATGCCATATAAGCAATATGAAAAGCACGTTAGTATCATTTAGGACGCCTTACAACTCCTAAAAACACCATACAACACCGTTAAAACCATAAATCTCCATAATAAACCTAAAGAATTCGTCGAAATCCTTCGAACTTCATATGGCAACTTAAGGCATCTTACAGCTCTGTATGCCATATTTGTACCTTGAAAAGCACGTTAGTATAATGTAGGACGCCTTACAAGTCCTAACAACACCTTACAACACCGTACGAAACGTTAAAACTTCATAATAAACCAAATGAATTCGTACGGGTCCTTTAAACAACGTACGACAAGTTAGGACATCTTAAGACTCTGTATGCCATATTAGCAACATGAAAAGCACGTTAGTATCATTTAGGACCCCTTACAACTCCTAAGAACACCTTACAACACCGCAGAAAACCATAAATCTCCATAATAAACCTAATGAATTTGTCTGAATCCTTGGAACGTCATACGACAACTTAAGGCATCTTATGACTCTGTATGCCATATTAGCACCTTGAAAAGCACGTTACTATAATGTAGGACGCCTTACAACTCGTAACAACACCTTACAACACCGTACAAAACGTTAAAACTCCATAATAAACCTAATAAATTCGTACCAGTCCTTTGAACATCGTACCGCAAGTAAGGACATTTTACGACTCTTTATGCCACATTAGCAACTCGAAAAGAACGTTACTATAATGTACGACGACTTACAACTCCTGAGAACACCTTACATCACCGTACGAAACCTCAAAACTTCATAATACACCTAATGAATTCGTCCGATTCATTTGAACATCGTACGACAAGTTAGGACATCTTAAGCTCTGTATGCCATATTAGCAATATGAAAAGCACGTTAGTATCATTTAGGACGCCTTACAACTCCTATAAACACCATACAACACCGTTAAAACCATAAATCTCCATAATAAACCTAAAGAATTCGTCGAAATCCTTCGAACTTCGTATGGCAACTTAAGGCATCTTACAACTCTGTATGCCATATTTGTACCTTGAAAAGCACGTTAGTATAATGTAGGACGCCTTACAAGTCCTAACAACACCTTACAACACTGTACGAAACGTTAAAACTTCATAATAAACCAAATGAATTCGTACGGGTCCTTTAAACAACGTACGACAAGTTAGGACATCTTAAGACTCTGTATGCCATATTAGCAACATGAAAAGCACGTTAGTATCATTTAGGACCCCTTACAACTCCTAAGAACACCTTACAACACCGTAGAAAACCATAAATTTCCATAATAAACCTAATGAATTTGTCTGAATCCTTCGAACGTCGTACGACAACTTAAGACATCTTATGACTCTGTATGCCATATTAGCACCTTGAAAAGCACGTTACTATAATGTAGGACGCCTTACAACTCGTTACAACACCTTACAACACCGTACACAACCTTAAAACTCCATAATAAACCTAATAAATTTGTACGAGTTCTTTGAACATCGTACCGCAAGTAAGGACATTTTACGACTATTTATGCCACATTAGCAACTCGAAAAGAACGTTACTATAATGTACGACGACTTACAACTCCTAAGAACACCTTACATCACCGTACGAAACCTCAAAAGTCGATAATACACCTAATGAATTCGTCCGATTCATTTGAACATCGTATGACAAGTTAGCACATCTTAAGACTCTGTATGCCATATTTGTACCTTGAAAAGCACGTTAGTATAATGTAGGACGCCTTACAACTCCTAACAACACCTTACAACACCGTACGAAACGTTAAAACTTCATAATAAACCAAATGAATTCGTACGAGTCCTTTAAACAACCTAAGACAAGCTAGGACATCTTAAGAGTCTGTAAGCCATATTAGCAACATGAAAAGCACGTTAGTATCATTTAGGACCCCTTACAACTCCTAAGAACACCTTACAACACCGTAGAAAACCATAAATCTCCATTATAAACCTAATGAATTTGTCTGAATCCTTGGAACGTCATACGACAACTTAAGGCATCTTATGACTCTGTATGCCATATTAGCACCTTGAAAAGCACGTTACTATAATGTAGGACGCCTTACAACTCGTAACAACACCTTACAACACCGTACAAAACGTTAAAACTCCATAATAAACCTAATAAATTCGTACCAGTCCTTTGAACATCGTACCGCAAGTAAGGACATTTTACGACTCTTTATGCCACATTAGCAACTCGAAAAGAACGTTACTATAATGTACGACGACTTACAACTCCTGAGAACACCTTACATCACCGTACGAAACCTCAAAACTTCATAATACACCTAATGAATTCGTCCGATTCATTTGAACATCGTACGACAAGTTAGGACATCTTAAGCTCTGTATGCCATATTAGCAATATGAAAAGCACGTTAGTATCATTTAGGACGCCTTACAACTCCTATAAACACCATACAACACCGTTAAAACCATAAATCTCCATAATAAACCTAAAGAATTCGTCGAAATCCTTCGAACTTCGTATGGCAACTTAAGGCATCTTACAACTCTGTATGCCATATTTGTACCTTGAAAAGCACGTTAGTATAATGTAGGACGCCTTACAAGTCCTAACAACACCTTACAACACTGTACGAAACGTTAAAACTTCATAATAAACCAAATGAATTCGTACGGGTCCTTTAAACAACGTACGACAAGTTAGGACATCTTAAGACTCTGTATGCCATATTAGCAACATGAAAAGCACGTTAGTATCATTTAGGACCCCTTACAACTCCTAAGAACACCTTACAACACCGTAGAAAACCATAAATTTCCATAATAAACCTAATGAATTTGTCTGAATCCTTCGAACGTCGTACGACAACTTAAGACATCTTATGACTCTGTATGCCATATTAGCACCTTGAAAAGCACGTTACTATAATGTAGGACGCCTTACAACTCGTTACAACACCTTACAACACCGTACACAACCTTAAAACTCCATAATAAACCTAATAAATTTGTACGAGTTCTTTGAACATCGTACCGCAAGTAAGGACATTTTACGACTATTTATGCCACATTAGCAACTCGAAAAGAACGTTACTATAATGTACGACGACTTACAACTCCTAAGAACACCTTACATCACCGTACGAAACCTCAAAAGTCGATAATACACCTAATGAATTCGTCCGATTCATTTGAACATCGTATGACAAGTTAGCACATCTTAAGACTCTGTATGCCATATTTGTACCTTGAAAAGCACGTTAGTATAATGTAGGACGCCTTACAACTCCTAACAACACCTTACAACACCGTACGAAACGTTAAAACTTCATAATAAACCAAATGAATTCGTACGAGTCCTTTAAACAACCTAAGACAAGCTAGGACATCTTAAGAGTCTGTAAGCCATATTAGCAACATGAAAAGCACGTTAGTATCATTTAGGACCCCTTACAACTCCTAAGAACACCTTACAACACCGTAGAAAACCATAAATCTCCATTATAAACCTAATGAATTTGTCTGAATCCTTGGAACGTCATACGACAACTTAAGGCATCTTATGACTCTGTATGCCATATTAGCACCTTGAAAAGCACGTTACTATAATGTAGGACGCCTTACAACTCGTAACAACACCTTACAACACCGTACAAAACGTTAAAACTCCATAATAAACCTAATAAATTCGTACCAGTCCTTTGAACATCGTACCGCAAGTAAGGACATTTTACGACTCTTTATGCCACATTAGCAACTCGAAAAGAACGTTACTATAATGTACGACGACTTACAACTCCTGAGAACACCTTACATCACCGTACGAAACCTCAAAACTTCATAATACACCTAATGAATTCGTCCGATTCATTTGAACATCGTACGACAAGTTAGGACATCTTAAGCTCTGTATGCCATATTAGCAATATGAAAAGCACGTTAGTATCATTTAGGACGCCTTACAACTCCTAAAAACACCATACAACACCGTTAAAACCATAAATCTCCATAATAAACCTAAAGAATTCGTCGAAATCCTTCGAACTTCGTATGGCAACTTAAGGCATCTTACAACTCTGTATGCCATATTTGTACCTTGAAAAGCATGTTAGTATAATGTAGGACGCCTTACAAGTCCTAACAACACCTTACAAAACTGTACGAAACGTTAAAACTTCATAATAAACCAAATGAATTCGTACGGGTCCTTTAAACAACGTACGACAAGTTAGGACATCTTAAGACTCTGTATGCCATATTAGCAACATGAAAAGCACGTTAGTATCATTTAGGACCCCTTACAACTCCTAAGAACACCTTACAACACCGTAGAAAACCATAAATCTCCATAATAAACCTAATGAATTTGTCTGAATCCTTCGAACGTCGTACGACAACTTAAGGCATCTTATGACTCTGTATGCCATATTAGCACCTTGAAAAGCACGTTACTATAATGTAGGACGCCTTACAACTCGTTACAACACCTTACAACACCGTACACAACCTTAAAACTCCATGATAAACCTAATAAATTTGTACGAGTTCTTTGAACATCGTACCGCAAGTAAGGACATTTTACGACTATTTATGCCACATTAGCAACTCGAAAAGAACGTTACTATAATGTACGACGACTTACAACTCCTAAGAACACCTTACATCACCGTACGAAACCTCAAAAGTCCATAATACACCTAATGAATTCGTCCGATTCATTTGAACATCGTATGACAAGTTAGCACATCTTAAGACTCTGTATGCCATATTTGTACCTTGAAAAGCACGTTAGTATAATGTAGGACGCCTTACAACTCCTAACAACACCTTACAACACCGTACGAAACGTTAAAACTTCATAATAAACCAAATGAATTCGTACGAGTCCTTTAAACAACCTAAGACAAGTTAGGACATCTTAAGAGTCTGTAAGCCATATTAGCAACATGAAAAGCACGTTAGTATCATTTAGGACCCCTTACAACTCCTAAGAACACCTTACAACACCGTAGAAAACCATAAATCTCCATTATAAACCTAATGAATTTGTCTGAATCCTTGGAACGTCATACGACAACTTAAGGCATCTTATGACTCTGTATGCCATATTAGCACCTTGAAAAGCACGTTACTATAATGTAGGACGCCTTACAACTCGTAACAACACCTTACAACACCGTACAAAACGTTAAAACTCCATAATAAACCTAATAAATTCGTACCAGTCCTTTGAACATCGTACCGCAAGTAAGGACATTTTAAGACTCTTTATGCCACATTAGCAACTCGAAAAGAACGTTACTATAATGTACGACGACTTACAACTCCTGAGAACACCTTACATCACCGTACGAAACCTCAAAACTTCATAATACACCTAATGAATTCGTCCGATTCATTTGAACATCGTACGACAAGTTAGGACATCTTAAGCTCTGTATGCCATATTAGCAATATGAAAAGCACGTTAGTATCATTTAGGACGCCTTACAACTCCTAAAAACACCATACAACACCGTTAAAACCATAAATCTCCATAATAAACCTAAAGAATTCGTCGAAATCCTTCGAACTTCGTATGGCAACTTAAGGCATCTTACAACTCTGTATGCCATATTTGTACCTTGAAAAGCATGTTAGTATAATGTAGGACGCCTTACAAGTCCTAACAACACCTTACAAAACTGTACGAAACGTTAAAACTTCATAATAAACCAAATGAATTCGTACGGGTCCTTTAAACAACGTACGACAAGTTAGGACATCTTAAGACTCTGTATGCCATATTAGCAACATGAAAAGCACGTTAGTATCATTTAGGACCCCTTACAACTCCTAAGAACACCTTACAACACCGTAGAAAACCATAAATCTCCATAATAAACCTAATGAATTTGTCTGAATCCTTCGAACGTCGTACGACAACTTAAGGCATCTTATGACTCTGTATGCCATATTAGCACCTTGAAAAGCACGTTACTATAATGTAGGACGCCTTACAACTCGTTACAACACCTTACAACACCGTACACAACCTTAAAACTCCATGATAAACCTAATAAATTTGTACGAGTTCTTTGAACATCGTACCGCAAGTAAGGACATTTTACGACTATTTATGCCACATTAGCAACTCGAAAAGAACGTTACTATAATGTACGACGACTTACAACTCCTAAGAACACCTTACATCACCGTACGAAACCTCAAAAGTCCATAATACACCTAATGAATTCGTCCGATTCATTTGAACATCGTATGACAAGTTAGCACATCTTAAGACTCTGTATGCCATATTTGTACCTTGAAAAGCACGTTAGTATAATGTAGGACGCCTTACAACTCCTAACAACACCTTACAACACCGTACGAAACGTTAAAACTTCATAATAAACCAAATGAATTCGTACGAGTCCTTTAAACAACCTAAGACAAGTTAGGACATCTTAAGAGTCTGTAAGCCATATTAGCAACATGAAAAGCACGTTAGTATCATTTAGGACCCCTTACAACTCCTAAGAACACCTTACAACACCGTAGAAAACCATAAATCTCCATTATAAACCTAATGAATTTGTCTGAATCCTTGGAACGTCATACGACAACTTAAGGCATCTTATGACTCTGTATGCCATATTAGCACCTTGAAAAGCACGTTACTATAATGTAGGACGCCTTACAACTCGTAACAACACCTTACAACACCGTACAAAACGTTAAAACTCCATAATAAACCTAATAAATTCGTACCAGTCCTTTGAACATCGTACCGCAAGTAAGGACATTTTAAGACTCTTTATGCCACATTAGCAACTCGAAAAGAACGTTACTATAATGTACGACGACTTACAACTCCTGAGAACACCTTACATCACCGTACGAAACCTCAAAACTTCATAATACACCTAATGAATTCGTCCGATTCATTTGAACATCGTACGACAAGTTAGGACATCTTAAGCTCTGTATGCCATATTAGCAATATGAAAAGCACGTTAGTATCATTTAGGACGCCTTACAACTCCTAAAAACACCATACAACACCGTTAAAACCATAAATCTCCATAATAAACCTAAAGAATTCGTCGAAATCCTTCGAACTTCGTATGGCAACTTAAGGCATCTTACAACTCTGTATGCCATATTTGTACCTTGAAAAGCACGTTAGTATAATGTAGGACGCCTTACAAGTCCTAAAAACACCTTACAACACTGTACGAAACGTTAAAACTTCATAATAAACCAAATGAATTCGTACGGGTCCTTTAAACAACGTACGACAAGTTAGGACATCTTAAGACTCTGTATGCCATATTAGCAACATGAAAAGCACGTTAGTATCATTTAGGACCCCTTACAACTCCTAAGAACACCTTACAACACCGTAGAAAACCATAAATCTCCATAATAAACCTAATGAATTTGTCTGAATCCTTCGAACGTCGTACGACAACTTAAGGCATCTTATGACTCTGTATGCCATATTAGCACCTTGAAAAGCACGTTACTATAATGTAGGACGCCTTACAACTCGTAACAACACCTTACAACACCGTACACAACCTTAAAACTCCATAATAAACCTAATAAATTTGTACGAGTTCTTTGAACATCGTACCGCAAGTAAGGACATTTTACGACTATTTATGCCACATTAGCAACTCGAAAAGAACGTTACTATAATGTACGACGACTTACAACTCCTAAGAACACCTTACATCACCGTACGAAACCTCAAAAGTCCATAATACACCTAATGAATTCGTCCGATTCATTTGAACATCGTATGACAAGTTAGCACATCTTAAGACTCTGTATGCCATATTTGTACCTTGAAAAGCACGTTAGTATAATGTAGGACGCCTTACAACTCCTAACAACACCTTACAACACCGTACGAAACGTTAAAACTTCATAATAAACCAAATGAATTCGTACGAGTTCTTTAAACAACCTAAGACAAGTTAGGACATCTTAAGAGTCTGTAAGCCATATTAGCAACATGAAAAGCACGTTAGTATCATTTAGGACCCCTTACAACTCCTAAGAACACCTTACAACACCGTAGAAAACCATAAATCTCCATTATAAACCTAATGAATTTGTCTGAATCCTTGGAACGTCATACGACAACTTAAGGCATCTTATGACTCTGTATGCCATATTAGCACCTTGAAAAGCACGTTACTATAATGTAGGACGCCTTACAACTCGTAACAACACCTTACAACACCGTACAAAACGTTAAAACTCCATAATAAACCTAATAAATTCGTACCAGTCCTTTGAACATCGTACCGCAAGTAAGGACATTTTAAGACTCTTTATGCCACATTAGCAACTCGAAAAGAACGTTAATATAATGTACGACGACTTACAACTCCTGAGAACACCTTACATCACCGTACGAAACCTCAAAACTTCATAATACACCTAATGAATTCGTCCGATTCATTTGAACATCGTACGACAAGTTAGGACATCTTAAGCTCTGTATGCCATATTAGCAATATGAAAAGCACGTTAGTATCATTTAGGACGCCTTACAACTCCTAAAAACACCATACAACACCGTTAAAACCATAAATCTCCATAATAAACCTAAAGAATTCGTCGAAATCCTTCGAACTTCGTATGGCAACTTAAGGCATCTTACAACTCTGTATGCCATATTTGTACCTTGAAAAGCACGTTAGTATAATGTAGGACGCCTTACAAGTCCTAAAAACACCTTACAACACTGTACGAAACGTTAAAACTTCATAATAAACCAAATGAATTCGTACGGGTCCTTTAAACAACGTACGACAAGTTAGGACATCTTAAGACTCTGTATGCCATATTAGCAACATGAAAAGCAAGTTAGTATCATTTAGGACCCCTTACAACTCCTAAGAACACCTTACAACACCGTAGAAAACCATAAATCTCCATAATAAACCTAATGAATTTGTCTGAATCCTTCGAACGTCGTACGACAACTTAAGGCATCTTATGACTCTGTATGCCATATTAGCACCTTGAAAAGCACGTTACTATAATGTAGGACGCCTTACAACTCGTAACAACACCTTACAACACCGTACACAACCTTAAAACTCCATAATAAACCTAATAAATTTGTACGAGTTCTTTGAACATCGTACCGCAAGTAAGGACATTTTACGACTATTTATGCCACATTAGCAACTCGAAAAGAACGTTACTATAATGTACGACGACTTACAACTCCTAAGAACACCTTACATCACCGTACGAAACCTCAAAAGTCCATAATACACCTAATGAATTCGTCCGATTCATTTGAACATCGTATGACAAGTTAGCACATCTTAAGACTCTGTATGCCATATTTGTACCTTGAAAAGCACGTTAGTATAATGTAGGACGCCTTACAACTCCTAACAACACCTTACAACACCGTACGAAACGTTAAAACTTCATAATAAACCAAATGAATTCGTACGAGTCCTTTAAACAACCTAAGACAAGTTAGGACATCTTAAGAGTCTGTAAGCCATATTAGCAACATGAAAAGCACGTTAGTATCATTTAGGACCCCTTACAACTCCTAAGAACACCTTACAACACCGTAGAAAACCATAAATCTCCATTATAAACCTAATGAATTTGTCTGAATCCTTGGAACGTCATACGACAACTTAAGGCATCTTATGACTCTGTATGCCATATTAGCACCTTGAAAAGCACGTTACTATAATGTAGGACGCCTTACAACTCGTAACAACACCTTATAACACCGTACAAAACGTTAAAACTCCATAATAAACCTAATAAATTCGTACCAGTCCTTTGAACATCGTACCGCAAGTAAGGACATTTTAAGACTCTTTATGCCACATTAGCAACTCGAAAAGAACGTTACTATAATGTACGACGACTTACAACTCCTGAGAACACCTTACATCACCGTACGAAACCTCAAAACTTCATAATACACCTAATGAATTCGTCCGATTCATTTGAACATCGTACGACAAGTTAGGACATCTTAAGCTCTGTATGCCATATTAGCAATATGAAAAGCACGTTAGTATCATTTAGGACGCCTTACAACTCCTAAAAACACCATACAACACCGTTAAAACCGTAAATCTCCATAATAAACCTAAAGAATTCGTCGAAATCCTTCGAACTTCGTATGGCAACTTAAGGCATCTTACAACTCTGTATGCCATATTTGTACCTTGAAAAGCACGTTAGTATAATGTAGGACGCCTTACAAGTCCTAAAAACACCTTACAACACTGTACGAAACGTTAAAACTTCATAATAAACCAAATGAATTCGTACGGGTCCTTTAAACAACGTACGACAAGTTAGGACATCTTAAGACTCTGTATGCCATATTAGCAACATGAAAAGCACGTTAGTATCATTTAGGACCCCTTACAACTCCTAAGAACACCTTACAACACCGTAGAAAACCATAAATCTCCATAATAAACCTAATGAATTTGTCTGAATCCTTCGAACGTCGTACGACAACTTAAGGCATCTTATGACTCTGCATGCCATATTAGCACCTTGAAAAGCACGTTACTATAATGTAGGACGCCTTACAACTCGTTACAACACCTTACAACACCGTACACAACCTTAAAACTCCATAATAAACCTAATAAATTTGTACGAGTTCTTTGAACATCGTACCGCAAGTAAGGACATTTTACGACTATTTATGCCACATTAGCAACTCGAAAAGAACATTACTATAATGTACGACGACTTACAACTCCTAAGAACACCTTACATCACCGTACGAAACCTCAAAAGTCCATAATACACCTAATGAATTCGTCCGATTCATTTGAACATCGTATGACAAGTTAGGACATCTTAAGACTCTGTATGCCATATTTGTACCTTGAAAAGCACGTTAATATAATGTAGGACGCCTTACAACTCCTAACAACACCTTACAACACCGTACGAAACGTTAAAACTTCATAATAAACCAAATGAATTCGTACGAGTCCTTTAAACAACCTAAGACAAGTTAGGACATCTTAAGAGTCTGTAAGCCATATTAGCAACATGAAAAGCACGTTAGTATCATTTAGGACCCCTTACAACTCCTAAGAACACCTTACAACACCGTAGAAAACCATAAATCTCCATTATAAACCTAATGAATTTGTCTGAATCCTTCGAACGTCGTACGACAACTTAAGGCATCTTATGACTCTGTATGCCATATTAGCACCTTGAAAAGCACGTTACTATAATGTAGGACGCCTTACAACTTGTAACAACACCTTACAACACCGTACAAAACGTTAAAACTCCATAATAAACCTAATAAATTCGTACGAGTACTTTGAACATCGTACCGCAAGTTAGGACATTTTACGACTCTTTATGCCACATTAGCAACTCGAAAAGAACGTTACTATAATGTACGGCGACTTACAACTCCTAAGAACACCTTACATCACCGTACGAAACCTCAAAACTCCATAATACACCTAATGAATTCGTCCGATTCATTTGAACATCGTATGACAAGTTAGGACATCTTAAGACTCTGTATGCCATATTTGTACCTTAAAAAGCACGTTAGTATAATGTAGGACGCCTTAAAACTCCTAACAACACCTTACAACACCGTACGAAACGTTAAAACATCATAATAAACCAAATGAATTCGTACGAGTCCTTTAAACAACGTAAGACAAGTTAGGACATCTTAAGAGTCTGTAAGCCATATTAGCAACATGAAAAGCACGTTAGTATCATTTAGGACCCCTTACAACTCCTAAGAACACCTTACAACACCGTAGAAAACCATAAATCTCCATTATAAACCTAATGAATTTGTCTGAATCCTTCGAACGTCGTACGACAACTTAAGGCATCTTATGACTCTGTATGCTATATTAGCACCTTGAAAAGCACGTTACTATAATGTAGGACGCCTTACAACTCGTAACAACACCTTACAACACCGTACAAAACGTTAAAACTCCATAATAAACCTAATAAATTCGTACGAGTACTTTGAACATCGTACCGCAAGTTAGGACATTTTACGACTCTTTATGCCACATTAGCAACTCGAAAAGAACGTTACTATAACGTACGACGACTTACAACTCCTAAGAACACCTTACATCACCGTACGAAACCTCAAAACTCCATAATACACCTAATGAATTCGTCCGATTCATTTGAACATCGTATGACAAGTTAGGACATCTTAAGACTCTGTATGCCATATTTGTACCTTGAAAAGCACGTTAGTATAATGTAGGACACCTTACAACTCCTAACAACACCTTACAACACCGTACGAAACGTTAAAACTTCGTAATAAACCAAATGAATTCGTACGAGTCCTTTAAACAACGTAAGACAAGTTAGGACATCTTAAGACTTTGTATGCCATATTAGCAACATGAAAAGCACGTTAGTATCATTTAGGACGCCTTACAACTCCTAAAAACACCATACAACACCGTCAAAACCATAAATCTCGATAATAAACCTAATGAATTCGTCGGAATCCTTCGAACGTCGTATGGCAACTTAAGGCATCTTACAACTCTGTATGCCATATTTGTACCTTGAAAAGCACGTTAGTATAATGTAGGACGCCTTACAACTCCTAACAACACCTTACAACACCGTACGAAACGTTAAAACTTCATAATAAACCTAATAAATTCGTACGAGTCCTTTGAATATCGTACCGCAAGTAAGGACATTTTACGACTCTTTATGCCACATTAGCAACTCGAAAAGAACGTTACTATAATGTACGACGACTTACAACTCCTAAGAACACCTTACATCACCGTACGAAACCTCAAAACTCCATAATTCACCTAATGAATTCGTCCGATTCATTTGAACATCGTATGACAAGTTAGGACATCTTAAGACTCTGTATGCCATATTTGTACCTTGAAAAGCACGTTAGTATAATGTAGGACGCCTTACAACTCCTAACAACAACTTACAACACCGTACGAAACATTAAAACTTCATAATAAACCAAATGAATTCGTACGAGTCCTTTAAACAACCTAAGACAAGTTAGGACATCTTAAGAGTCTGTAAGCCATATTAGCAACATGAAAAGCACGTTAGTATCATTTAGGACCCCTTACAACTCCTAAGAACACCTTACAACACCGTAAAAAACCATAAATCTCCATTATAAACCTAATGAATTTGTCTGAATCCTTCGAACGTCGTACGACAACTTAAGGCATCTTATGACTCTGTATGCCATATTAGCACCTTGAAAAGCACGTTACTATAATGTAGGACGCCTTACAACTCGTAACAACACCTTACAACACCGTACAAAACGTTAAAACTCCATAATAAACCTAATAAATTCGTACGAGTACTTTGAACATCGTACCGCAAGTTAGGACATTTTACGACTCTTTATGCCACATTAGCAACTCGAAAAGAACGTTACTATAATGTACGACGACTTACAACTCCTAAGAACACCTTACATCACCGTACGAAACCTCAAAACTCCAGAATACACCTAATGAATTCGTCCGATTCATTTGAACATCGTATGACAAGTTAGGACATCTTAAGACTCTGTATGCCATATTTGTACCTTAAAAAGCACGTTAGTATAATGTAGGACGCCTTAAAACTCCTAACAACACCTTACAACACCGTACGAAACGTTAAAACATCATAATAAACCAAATGAATTCGTACGAGTCCTTTAAACAACATAAGACAAGTTAGGACATCTTAAGAGTCTGTAAGCCATATTAGCAACATGAAAAGCACGTTAGTATCATTTAGGACCCCTTACAACTCCTAAGAACACCTTACAACACCGTAGAAAACCATAAATCTCCATTATAAACCTAATGAATTTGTCTGAATCCTTCGAACGTCGTACGACAACTTAAGGCATCTTATGACTCTGTATGCCATATTAGCACCTTGAAAAGCACGTTACTATAATGTAGGACGCCTTACAACTCGTAACAACACCTTACAACACCGTACAAAACGTTAAAACTCCATAATAAACCTAATAAATTCGTACGAGTACTTTGAACATCGTACCGCAAGTTAGGACATTTTACGACTCTTTATGCCACATTAGCAACTCGAAAAGAACGTTACTATAATGTACGACGACTTACAACTCCTAAGAACACCTTACATCACCGTACGAAACCTCAAAACTCCATAATACACCTAATGAATTCGTCCGATTCATTTGAACATCGTATGACAAGTTAGGACATCTTAAGACTCTGTATGCCATATTTGTACCTTGAAAAGCACGTTAGTATAATGTAGGACACCTTACAACTCCTAACAACACCTTACAACACCGTACGAAACGTTAAAACTTCATAATAAACCAAATGAATTCGTACGAGTCCTTTAAACAACGTAAGACAAGTTAGGACATCTTAAGACTTTGTATGCCATATTAGCAACATGAAAAGCACGTTAGTATCATTTAGGACGCCTTACAACTCCTTAAAACACCATACAACACCGTCAAAACCATAAATCTCGATAATAAACCTCATGAATTCGTCGGAATCCTTCGAACGTCGTATGGCAACTTAAGGCATCTTACAACTCTGTATGCCATATTTGTACCTTGAAAAGCACGTTAGTATAATGTAGGACGCCTTACAACTCCTAACAACACCTTACAACACCGTACGAAACGTTAAAACTTCATAATAAACCTAATAAATTCGTACGAGTCCTTTGAACATCGTACCGCAAGTAAGGACATTTTACGACTCTTTATGCCACATTAGCAACTCGAAAAGAACGTTACTATAATGTACGACGACTTACAACTCCTAAGAACACCTTACATCACCGTACGAAACCTCAAAACTTCATAATACACCTAATGAATTCGTCCGATTCATTTGAACATCGTACGACAAGTTAGGACATCTTAAGCTCTGTATGCCATATTAGCAATATGAAAAGCACGTTAGTATCATTTAGGACGCCTTACAACTCGTAAAAACACCATACAACACCGTTAAAACCATAAATCTCCATAATAAACCTAAAGAATTCGTCGAAATCCTTCGAACTTCGTATGGCAACTTAAGGCATCTTACAACTCTGTATGCCATATTTGTACCTTGAAAAGCACGTTAGTATAATGTAGGACGTCTTACAAGTCCTAACAACACCTTACAACACTGTACGAAACGTTAAAACTTCATAATAAACCAAATGAATTCGTACGGGTCCTTTAAACAACGTACGACAAGTTAGGACATCTTAAGACTCTGTATGCCATATTAGCAACATGAAAAGCACGTTAGTATCATTTAGGACCCCTTACAACTCCTAAGAACACCTTACAACACCGTAGAAAACCATAAATCTCCATAATAAAACCTAATGAATTTGTCTGAATCCTTCGAACGTCGTACGACAACTTAAGGCATCTTATGACTCTGTATGCCATATTAGCACCTTGAAAAGCACGTTACTATAATGTAGGACGCCGTACAACTCGTTACAACACCTTACAACACCGTACACAACCTTAAAACTCCATAATAAACCTAATAAATTTGTACGAGTTCTTTGAACATCGTACCGCAAGTAAGGACATTTGACGACTATTTATGCCACATTAGCAACTCGAAAAGAACGTTACTATAATGTACAACGACTTACAACTCCTAAGAACACCTTACATCACCGTACGAAACCTCAAAAGTCCATAATACACCTAATGAATTCGTCCGATTCATTTGAACATCGTATGACAAGTTAGGACATCATAAGACTCTGTATGCCATATTTGTACCTTGAAAAGCACGTTAGTATAATGTAGGACGCCTTACAACTCCTAAAAACACCTTACAACACCGTACGAAACATTAAAACTTCATAATAAACCAAATGAATTCGTACGAGTCCTTTAAACAACGTAAGACAAGTTAGGACATCTTAAGAGTCTGTAAGCCATATTAGCAACATGAAAAGCACGTTAGTATCATTTAGGACCCCTTACAACTCCTAAGAACACCTTACAACACCGTAGAAAACCATAAATCTCCATTATAAACCTAATGAATTTGTCTGAATCCTTCGAACGTCGTACGACAACTTAAGGCATCTTATGACTCTGTATGCCATATTAGCACCTTGAAAAGCACCTTACTATAATGTAGGACGCCTTTCAACTCGTAACAACACCTTACAACACCGTACAAAACGTTAAAACTCCATAATAAACCTAATAAATTCGTACGAGTACTTTGAACATCGTACCGCAAGTTAGGACATTTTATGACTCTTTATGCCACATTAGCAACTCGAAAAGAACGTTACTATAATGTACGACGACTTACAACTCCTAAGAACACCTTACATCACCGTACGAAACCTCAAAACTCCATAATACACCTAATGAATTCGTCCGATTCATTTGAACATCGTATGACAAGTTAGGACATCTTAAGACTCTATATGCCATATTTGTACCTTAAAAAGCACGTTAGTATAATGTAGGACGCCTTAAAACTCCTAACAACACCTTACAACACCGTACGAAACGTTAAAACTTCATAATAAACCAAATTAATTCGTACGAGTCCTTTAAACAACGTAAGACAAGTTAGGACATCTTAAGAGTCTGTAAGCCATATTAGCAACATGAAAAGCACGTTAGTATCATTTAGGACCCCTTACAACTCCTAAGAACACCTTACAACACCGTAGAAAACCATAAATCTCCATTATAAACCTAATGAATTTGTCTGAATCCTTCGAACGTCGTACGACAACTTAAGGCATCTTCTGACTCTGTATTTCAAATTAGCACCTTGAAAAGCACGTTACTATAATGTAGGACGCCTTACAACTCGTAACAACACCTTACAACACCGTACAAAACGTTAAAACTCCATAATAAACCTAATAAATTCGTACGAGTACTTTGAACATCGTACCGCAAGTTAGGACATTTTACGACTCTTTATGCCACATTAGCAACTCGAAAAGAACGTTACTATAATGTACGACGACTTACAACTCCTAAGAACACCTTACATCACCGTACGAAACCTCAAAACTCCATAATACACCTAATGAATTCGTCCGATTCATTTGAACATCGTATGACAAGTTAGGACATCTTAAGACTCTGTATGCCATATTTGTACCTTGAAAAGCACGTTATTATAATGTAGGACGCCTTACAACTCCTAACAACACCTTACAACACCGTACGAAACGTTAAAACTTCATAATAAACCAAATGAATTTGTACGAGTCCTTTAAACAACCTAAGACAAGTTAGGACATCTTAAGACTCTGTATGCCATATTAGCAACATGAAAAGCACGTTAGTATCATTTAGGACCCCTTACAACTCCTAAGAACACCTTACAAGACCGTAGAAAACGATAAATCTCCATAATAAACCTAATGAATTTGTCTGAATCCTTCGAACGTCGTACGCCAACTTAAGGCATCTTATGACTCTGTATGCCATATTAGCACCTTGAAAAGCACGTTACTATAATGTAGGAAGCCTTACAACTCGTAACAACACCTTACAACACCGTACAAAACGTTAAAACTCCATAATAAACCTAATAAATTCGCACGAGTACTTTGAACATCGTACCGCAAGTTAGGACATTTTACGACTCTTTATGCCACATTAGCAACTCGAAAAGAACGTTACTATAATGTACGACGACTTACAACTCCTAAGAACACCTTACATCACCGTATGAAACCTCAAAACTCCATAATACACCAATTGAATTCGTCCGATTCATTTGAACATCGTACGACAAGTTAAGACACCTTAAGACTCTGTATGCCATATTAGCAATATGAAAAGCACGTTAGTATCATTTTGGATGCCTTACTACTCCAAAAAACACCATACAACACCGTCAAAACCATAAATCTCCATAATAAACCTAATGAATTAGTCGGAATCCTTCGAACGTCGTATGGCAACTTAAGGCATCTTACAACTCTGTATGCCATATTTGTACCTTGAAAAGCACGTTAGTATAATGTAGGACGCCTTACAACTCCTAACAACACCTTACAACACCGTACGAAACGTTAAAACTTCATAATAAACCAAATAAATTCGTACGGGTCCTTTAAACAACGTACGACAAGTTAGGACATCTTAAGACTCTGTATGCCATATTAGCAACATGAAAAGCACGTTAGTATCATTTAGGACCCCTTACAACTCCTAAGAACACCTTACAACACCGTAGAAAACGATAAATCTCCATAATAAACCTAATGAATTTGTCTGAATCCTTCGAACGTCGTACGCCAACTTAAGGCATCTTATGACTCTGTATGCCATATTAGCACCTTGAAAAGCACGTTACTATAATGTATGAAGCCTTACAACTCGTAACAACACCTTACAACACCGTACAAAACGTTAAAACTCCATAATAAACCTAATAAATTCGCACGAGTACTTTGAACATCGTACCGCAAGTTAGGACATTTTACGACTCTTTATGCCACATTAGCAACTCGAAAAGAACGTTACTATAATGTACGACGACTTACAACTCCTAAGAACACCTTACATCACCGTATGAAACCTCAAAACTCCATAATACACCAATTGAATTCGTCCGATTCATTTGAACATCGTACGACAAGTTAAGACACCTTAAGACTCTGTATGCCATATTAGCAATATGAAAAGCACGTTAGTATCATTTTGGACGCCTTACTACTCCAAAAAACACCATACAACACCGTCAAAACCATAAATCTCCATAATAAACCTAATGAATTAGTCGGAATCCTTCGAACGTCGTATGGCAACTTAAGGCATCTTACAACTCTGTATGCCATATTTGTACCTTGAAAAGCACGTTAGTATAATGTAGGACGCCTTACAACTCCTAACAACACCTTACAACACCGCACGAAACGTTAAAACTTCATAATAAACCAAATGAATTCGTACGAGTCCTTTAAACAACGTACGACAAGTTAGGACATCTTAAGACTCTGTATGCCATATTAGCAACATGAAAAGCACGTTAGTATCATTTAGGACCCCTTACAACTCCTAAGAACACCTTACAACACCGTAGAAAACGATAAATCTCCATAATAAACCTAATGAATTTGTCTGAATCCTTCGAACGTCGTACGCCAACTTAAGGCATCTTATGACTCTGTATGCCATATTAGCACCTTGAAAAGCACGTTACTATAATGTAGGAAGCCTTACAACTCGTAACAACACCTTACAACACCGTACAAAACGTTAAAACTCCATAATAAACCTAATAAATTCGCACGAGTACTTTGAACATCGTACCGCAAGTTAGGACATTTTACGACTCTTTATGCCACATTAGCAACTCGAAAAGAACGTTACTATAATGTACGACGACTTACAACTCCTAAGAACACCTTACATCACCGTATGAAACCTCAAAACTCCATAATACACCAATTGAATTCGTCCGATTCATTTGAACATCGTACGACAAGTTAAGACACCTTAAGACTCTGTATGCCATATTAGCAATATGAAAAGCACGTTAGTATCATTTTGGACGCCTTACTACTCCAAAAAACACCATACAACACCGTCAAAACCATAAATCTTCATAATAAACCTAATGAATTAGTCGGAATCCTTCGAACGTCGTATGGCAACTTAAGGCATCTTACAACTCTGTATGCCATATTTGTACCTTGAAAAGCACGTTAGTATAATGTAGGACGCCTTACAACTCCTAACAACACCTTACAACACCGCACGAAACGTTAAAACTTCATAATAAACCAAATGAATTCGTACGAGTCCTTTAAACAACGTACGACAAGTTAGGACATCTTAAGACTCTGTATGCCATATTAGCAACATGAAAAGCACGTTAGTATCATTTAGGACCCCTTACAACTCCTAAGAAGACCTTACAACACCGTAGGAAACCATAAATCTCCATAATAAACCTAATGAATTTGTCTGAATCCTTCGAACGTCGTACGACAACTTAAGGCATCTTACGACTCTGTATGCCATATTAGCACCTTGAAAAGCATGTTACTATAATGTAGGACGCCTTACAAGTCGTAACAACATCTTACAACACCATACAAAACGTTAAAACTCCATAATAAACCTAATAAATTCGTACGAGTCCTTTGAACATCGTACCACAAGTTAGGACATTTTACGACTCTTTATGCCACATTAGCAACTCGAAAAGAACGTTACTATAATGTACAACGACTTACAACTCCTGAGAACACCTTACATCACCGTACGAAACCTCAAAACTTCATAATACACCTAATGAATTCGTCCGATTCATTTGAACATTGTACGACAAGTTAGGACATCTTAAGCTCTGTATGCCATATTAGCAATATCAAAAGCACGTTAGTATCATTTAGGACGCCTTACAACTCCTAAAAACACCATACAACACTGTTAAAACCATAAATCTCCATAATAAACCTAAAGAATTCGTCGAAATCCTTCGAACTTCGTATGGCAACTTAAGGCATCTTACAACTCTGTATGCCATATTTGTACCTTGAAAAGCACGTTAGTATAATGTAGGACGCCTTACAACTCCTAACAACACCTTACAGCACTGTACGAAACGTTAAAACTTCATAAAAAACCAAATGAATTCGTACGGGTCCTTTAAACAACGTACGACAAGTTAGGACATCTTAAGACTCTGTATGCCATATTAGCAACATGAAAAGCACGTTAGTATCATTTAGGACCCCTTATAACTCTTAAGAACACCTTACAACACCGTAGAAAACCATAAATCTCCATAATAAACCTAATGAATTTGTCTGAATCCTTCGAACGTCGTACGACAACTTAAGGCATCTTATGACTCTGTATGCCATATTAGCACCTTGAAAAGCACGTTACTATAATGTAGGACGCCTTACAACTCGTTACAACACCGTACACAACCTTAAAACTCCATAATAAACCTAATAAATTTGTACGAGTTCTTTGAACATCGTACCGCAAGTAAGGACATTTTACGACTATTTATGCCACATTAGCAACTCGAAAAGAACGTTACTATAATGTACGACGACTTACAACTCCTAAGAACACCTTACATCACCGTACGAAACCTCAAAAGTCCATAATACACCTAATGAATTCGTCCGATTCATTTGAACATCGTATGACAAGTTAGGACATCTTAAAACTCTGTATGCCATATTTGTACCTTGAAAAGCACGTTAGTATAATGTAGGACGCCTTACAACTCCTAACAACACCTTACAACACCGTACGAAACGTTAAAACTTCATAATAAACCAAATTAATTCGTACGAGTCCTTTAAACAACGTAAGACAAGTTAGGACATCTTAAGAGTCTGTAAGCCATATTAGCAACATGAAAAGCACGTTAGTATCATTTAGGACCCCTTACAACTCCTAAGAACACCTTACAACACCGTAGAAAACCATAAATCTCCATTATAAACCTAATGAATATGTCTGAATCCTTCGAACGTCATACGATAACTTAAGGCATCTTATGACTCTGTATGCCATATTAGCACCTTGAAAAGCACGTTACTATAATGTAGGACGCCTTACAACTCGTAACAACACCTTACAACACCGTATAAAACGTTAAAACTCCATAATAAACCTAATAAATTCGTACGAGTACTTTGAACATCGTACCGCAAGTTAGGACATTTTACGACTCTTTATGCCACATTAGCAACTCGAAAAGAACGTTACTATAATGTACGACGAATTACAACTCCTGAGAACACCTTACATCACCGTACGAAACCTCAAAACTTCATAATACACCTAATGAATTCGTCCGATTCATTTGAACATCGTACGACAAGTTAGGACATCTTAAGCTCTGTATGCCATATTAGCAATATGAAAAGCACGTTAGTATCATTTAGGACGCCTTACAACTCCTAAAAACAACATACAACACCGTTAAAACCATAAATCTCCATAATAAACCTAAAGAATTCGTCGAAATCCTTCGAACTTCGTATGGAAACTTAAGGCATCTTACAACTCTGTATGCCATATTTGTACCTTGAAAAGCACGTTAGTATAATGTAGGACGCCTTACAAGTCCTAACAACACCTTACAACACTGTACGAAACGTTAAAACTTCATAATAAACCAAATGAATTCGTACGGGTCCTTTAAACAACGTACGACAAGTTAAGACATCTTAAGACTCTGTATGCCATATTAGCAACATGAAAAGCACGTTAGTATCATTTAGGACCCCTTACAACTCTTAAGAACACCTTACAACACCGTAGAAAACCATAAATCTCCATAATAAACCAAATGAATTTGTCTGAATCCTTCGAACGTCGTACGACAACTTAAGGCATCTTATGACTCTGTATGCCATATTAGCACCTTGAAAAGCACGTTACTATAATGTAGGACGCCTTACAACTCGTAACAACGCCTTACAACACCGTACAAAACTTTAAAACTCCATAATAAACCTAATAAATTCGTACGAGTCCTTTGAACATCGTACCGCAAGTAAGGACATTTTACGACTCTTTATGCCACATTAGCAACTCGAAAAGAACGTTATTATAATGTACGACTACTTACAACTCCTAAGAACACCTTACATCACCGTACGAAACCTCAAAAGTCCATAATACACCTAATGAATTCGTCCGATTCATTTGAACATCGTATGACAAGTTAGGACATCTTAAGACTCTGTATGCCATATTTGTACCTTGAAAAGCACGTTAGTATAATGTAGGACGCCTTACAACTCCTAACAACACCTTACAACACCGTACGAAACGTTAAAACTTCATAATAAACCAAATTAATTCGTACGAGTCCTTTAAACAACGTAAGACAAGTTAGGACATCTTAAGAGTCTGTAAGCCATATTAGCAACATGAAAAGCACGTTAGTATCATTTAGGACCCCTTACAACTCCTAAGAACACCTCACAACACCGTAGAAAACCATAAATCTCCATTATAAACCTAATGAATTTGTCTGAATCCTTCGAACGTCATACGATAACTTAAGGCATCTTATGACTCTGTATGCCATATTAGCACCTTGAAAAGCACGTAACTATAATGTAGGACGCCTTACAACTCGTAACAACACCTTACAACACCGTATAAAACGTTAAAACTCCATAATAAACCTAATAAATTCGTACGAGTACTTTGAACATCGTACCGCAAGTTAGGACATTTTACGACTCTTTATGCCACATTAGCAACTCGAAAAGAACGTTACTATCATGTACGACGAATTACAACTCCTGAGAACACCTTACATCACCGTACGAAACCTCAAAACTTCATAATACACCTAATGAATTCGTCCGATTCATTTGAACATCGTACGACAAGTTAGGACATCTTAAGCTCTGTATGCCATATTAGCAATATGAAAAGCACGTTAGTATCATTTAGGACGCCTTACAACTCCTAAAAACAACATACAACACCGTTAAAACCATAAATCTCCATAATAAACCTAAAGAATTCGTCGAAATCCTTCGAACTTCGTATGGCAACTTAAGGCATCTTACAACTCTGTATGCCATATTTGTACCTTGAAAAGCACGTTAGTATAATGTAGGACGCCTTACAAGTCCTAACAACACCTTACAACACTGTACGAAACGTTAAAACTTCATAATAAACCAAATGAATTCGTACGGGTCCTTTAAACAACGTACGACAAGTTAGGACATCTTAAGACTCTGTATGCCATATTAGCAACATGAAAAGCACGTTAGTATCATTTAGGACCCCTTACAACTCTTAAGAACACCTTACAACACCGTAGAAAACCATAAATCTCCATAATAAACCAAATGAATTTGTCTGAATCCTTCGAACGTCGTACGACAACTTAAGGCATCTTATGACTCTGTATGCCATATTAGCACCTTGAAAAGCACGTTACTATAATGTAGGACGCCTTACAACTCGTAACAACACCTTACAACACCGTACAAAACTTTAAAACTCCATAATAAACCTAATAAATTCGTACGAGTCCTTTGAACATCGTACCGCAAGTAAGGACATTTTACGACTCTTTATGCCACATTAGCAACTCGAAAAGAACGTTATTATAATGTACGACTACTTACAACTCCTAAGAACACCTTACATCACCGTACGAAACCTCAAAAGTCCATAATACACCTAATGAATTCGTCCGATTCATTTGAACATCGTATGACAAGTTAGGACATCTTAAGACTCTGTATGCCATATTTGTACCTTGAAAAGCACGTTAGTATAATGTAGGACGCCTTACAACTCCTAACAACACCTTACAACACCGTACGAAACGTTAAAACTTCATAATAAACCAAATTAATTCGTACGAGTCCTTTAAACAACGTAAGACAAGTTAGGACATCTTAAGAGTCTGTAAGCCATATTAGCAACATGAAAAGCACGTTAGTATCATTTAGGACCCCTTACAACTCCTAAGAACACCTTACAACACCGTAGAAAACCATAAATCTCTATTATAAACCTAATGAATTTCTCTGAATCCTTCGAACGTCATACGATAACTTAAGGCATCTTATGACTCTGTATGCCATATTAGCACCTTGAAAAGCACGTTACTATAATGTAGGACGCCTTACAACTCGTAACAACACCTTACAACACCGTACAAAACGTTAAAACTTCATAATAAACCTAATAAATTCGTACGAGTACTTTGAACATCGTACCGCAAGTTAGGACATTTTACGACTCTTTATGCCACATTAGCAACTCGAAAAGAACGTTACTATAATGTACGACGACTTACAACTCCTAAGAACACCTTACATCACCGTACGAAACCTCAAAACTCCATAATACACCTAATGAATTCGTCCGATTCATTTGAACATCATATGACAAGTTAGGACATCTTAAGACTCTGTATGCCATATTTGTACCTTGAAAAGCACGTTAGTATAATGTAGGACGCCTTACAACTCCTAACAACACCTTACAACACCGTACGAAACGTTAAAACTTCATAATAAACCAAATTAATTCGTACGAGTCCTTTAAACAACGTAAGACAAGTTAGGACATCTTAAGAGTCTGTAAGCCCTATTAGCAACATGAAAAGCACGTTAGTATCATTTAGGACCCCTTACAACTCCTAAGAACACCTTACAACACCGTAGAAAACCATAAATCTCCATTATAAACCTAATGAATTTGTCTGAATCCTTCGAACGTCATACGATAACTTAAGGCATCTTATGACTCTGTATGCCATATTAGCACCTTGAAAAGCACGTAACTATAATGTAGGACGCCTTACAACTCGTAACAACACCTTACAACACCGTATAAAACGTTAAAACTCCATAATAAACCTAATAAATTCGTACGAGTACTTTGAACATCGTACCGCAAGTTAGGACATTTTACGACTCTTTATGCCACATTAGCAACTCGAAAAGAACGTTACTATAATGTACGACGAATTACAACTCCTGAGAACACCTTACATCACCGTACGAAACCTCAAAACTTCATAATACACCTAATGAATTCGTCCGATTCATTTGAACATCGTACGACAAGTTAGGACATCTTAAGCTCTGTATGCCATATTAGCAATATGAAAAGCACGTTAGTATCATTTAGGACGCCTTACAACTCCTAAAAACAACATACAACACCGTTAAAACCATAAATCTCCATAATAAACCTAAAGAATTCGTCGAAATCCTTCGAACTTCGTATGGCAACTTAAGGCATCTTACAACTCTGTATGCCATATTTGTACCTTGAAAAGCACGTTAGTATAATGTAGGACGCCTTACAAGTCCTAACAACACCTTACAACACTGTACGAAACGTTAAAACTTCATAATAAACCAAATGAATTCGTACGGGTCCTTTAAACAACGTACAACAAGTTAGGACATCTTAAGACTCTGTATGCCATATTAGCAACATGAAAAGCACGTTAGTATCATTTAGGTCCCCTTACAACTCTTAAGAACACCTTACAACACCGTAGAAAACCATAAATCTCCATAATAAACCAAATGAATTTGTCTGAATCCTTCGAACGTCGTACGACAACTTAAGGCATCTTATGACTCTGTATGCCATATTAGCACCTTGAAAAGCACGTTACTATAATGTAGGACGCCTTACAACTCGTAACAACACCTTACAACACCGTACAAAACTTTAAAACTCCATAATAAACCTAATAAATTCGTACGAGTCCTTTGAACATCGTACCGCAAGTAAGGACATTTTACGACTCTTTATGCCACATTAGCAACTCGAAAAGAACGTTATTATAATGTACGACTACTTACAACTCCTAAGAACACCTTACATCACCGTACGAAACCTCAAAAGTCCATAATACACCTAATGAATTCGTCCGATTCATTTGAACATCGTATGACAAGTTAGGACATCTTAAGACTCTGTATGCCATATTTGTACCTTGAAAAGCACGTTAGTATAATGTAGGACGCCTTACAACTCCTAACAACACCTTACAACACCGTACGAAACGTTAAAACTTCATAATAAACCAAATTAATTCGTACGAGTCCTTTAAACAACGTAAGACAAGTTAGGACATCTTAAGAGTCTGTAAGCCATATTAGCAACATGAAAAGCACGTTAGTATCATTTAGGACCCCTTACAACTCCTAAGAACACCTTACAACACCGTAGAAAACCATAAATCTCTATTATAAACCTAATGAATTTCTCTGAATCCTTCGAACGTCATACGATAACTTAAGGCATCTTATGACTCTGTATGCCATATTAGCACCTTGAAAAGCACGTTACTATAATGTAGGACGCCTTACAACTCGTAACAACACCTTACAACACCGTACAAAACGTTAAAACTTCATAATAAACCTAATAAATTCGTACGAGTACTTTGAACATCGTACCGCAAGTTAGGACATTTTACGACTCTTTATGCCACATTAGCAACTCGAAAAGAACGTTACTATAATGTACGACGACTTACAACTCCTAAGAACACCTTACATCACCGTACGAAACCTCAAAACTCCATAATACACCTAATGAATTCGTCCGATTCATTTGAACATCATATGACAAGTTAGGACATCTTAAGACTCTGTATGCCATATTTGTACCTTGAAAAGCACGTTAGTATAATGTAGGACGCCTTACAACTCCTAACAACACCTTACAACACCGTACGAAACGTTAAAACTTCATAATAAACCAAATTAATTCGTACGAGTCCTTTAAACAACGTAAGACAAGTTAGGACATCTTAAGAGTCTGTAAGCCATATTAGCAACATGAAAAGCACGTTAGTATCATTTAGGACCCCTTACAACTCCTAAGAACACCTTACAACACCGTAGAAAACCATAAATCTCCATTATAAACCTAATGAATTTGTCTGAATCCTTCGAACGTCGTACGAAAACTTAAGGCATCTTATGACTCTGTATGCCATATTAGCACCTTGAAAAGCACGTTACTATAATGTAGGATGCCTTACAACTCGTAACAACACCTTACAACACCGTACAAAACGTTAAAACTCCATAATAAACCTAATAAATTCGTACGAGTACTTTGAACATCATACCACAAGTTAGGACATTTTACGACTCTTTATGCCACATTAGCAACTCGAAAAGAACGTTACTATAATGTACGACGACTTACAACTCCTGAGAACACCTTACATCACCGTACGAAACCTCAAAACTTCATAATACACCTAATAAATTCGTCTGATTCATTTGAACATCGTACGACAAGTTAGGACATCTTAAGCTCTGTATGCCATATTAGCAATATGAAAAGCACGTTAGTATCATTTAGGACGCCTTACAACTCCTAAAAACACCATACAACACCGTTAAAACCATAAATCTCCATAATAAACCTAAAGAATTCGTCGTTAGTATCATTTAGGACCCCTTACAACTCCTAAGAACACCTTACAACACCGTAGAAAACCATAAATCTCCATAATAAACCTAATGAATTTGTCTGCATCCTTCGAACGTCGTACGACAACTTAAGACATCTTACGACTCTGTATGCCATATTAGCACCTTGAAAAGCACGTTACTATAATGTAGGACGCCTTACAACTCGTAACAACACCTTACAACACCATACAAAATTAAAACTCCATAATAAACCTAATAAATTCGTACGAGTCGTTTGAACATCGTACCGCAAGTAAGGACATCTTACGACTCTTTATGCCACATTAGCAACTCGAAAAGAACGTTACTATAATGTACGACGACTTACAACTCCTGAGAACACATTACATCACCGTACGAAACCTCAAAACTCCATAATACACCTAATGAATTCGCCCGATTCATTTGAACATTGTACGACAAGTTAGGACATCTTAAGACTCTGTATGCCATATTAGCAATATGAAAAGCACGTTAGTATCATTTTGGATGCCTTACAACTCCTAAAAACACCATACAACACCGTCAAAACCATAAATCTCCATAATAAACCTAATGAATTCGTCGGAATCTTTCGAATTTTGTATGGCAACTTAAGGCATCTTACAACTCTGTATGCCATATTTGTACCTTGAAAAGCACGTTAGTATAATGTAGGACGCCTTACAACTCCTAACAACACCTTACAGCACCGTCCGAAACGTTAAACTTCATAATAAACCAAATGAATTCGTACGAGTCCTTTAAACAACGTACGACAAGTTAGGACATCTTAAGACTCTGTATGCCATATTAGCAACATGAAAAGCACGTTAGTATCATTTAGGACCCCTTACAACTCCTAAGAACACCTTACAACACCGTAGAAAACCATAAATCCCCATAATAAACCTAATGAATTTGTCTGAATCCTTCGAACGTCGTACGACAACTTAAGGCATCTTACGACTCTGTATGCCATATTAGCACCTTGAAAAGCACGTTACTATAATGTAGGACGCCTTACAACTCGTAACAACATCTTACAACACCATACAAAACGTTAAAACTCCATAATAAACCTAATAAATTCGTACGAGTCCTTTGAACATCGTACCGCAAGTTAGGACATTTTACGACTCTTTATGCCACATTAGCAACTCGAAAAGAACGTTACTATAATGTACGACGATTTACAACTCCTTAGAACACCTTAAATCACCGTACGAAACCTCAAAACTCCATAATACACCTAATGAATTTGCCCGATTCATTTGAACATTGTACGACAAGTTAGGACATCTTAAGACTCTGTATGCCATATTAGCAATATGAAAAGCACGTTAGTATCATTTTGGACGCCTTACAACTCCTAAAAACACCATACAACACCGTCAAAACCATAAATCTCCATAATAAACCTAATGAATTCGTCGGAATCCTTCGAACTTCGTATGGCAACTTAAGGCATCTTACAACTCTGTATGCCATATTTGTACCTGGAAAAGCACGTTAGTATAATGTAGGACGCCTTACAACTCCTAACAACACCTTACAGTACCGTACGAAACGTTAAAATTCATAATAAACCAAATGAATTTGTACGAGTCCTTTAAACAACGTACGACAAGTTAGGACATCTTAAGACTCTGTATGCCATATTAGCAACATGAAAAGCACGTTAGTATCATTTAGGACCCCTTACAACTCCTAAGAACACCTTACAACACCGTAGAAAACCATAAATCTCCATAATAAACCTAATGAATTTGTCTGAATCCTTCGAACGTCGTACGACAACTTAAGGCATCTTACGACTCTGTATGCCATATTAGCACCTTGAAAAGCACGTTACTATAATGTAGGACGCCTTACAACTCGTAACAACATCTTACAACACCATACAAAACGTTAAAACTCCATAATAAACCTAATAAATTCGTACGAGTCCTTTGAACATCGTACCGCAAGTTAGGACATTTTACGACTCTTTATGCCACATTAGCAACTCGAAAAGAACGTTACTATAATGTACGACGACTTACAACTCCTGAGAACACCTTACATCACCGTACGAAACCTCAAAACTTCATAATACACCTAATGAATTCGTCCGAGTCATTTGAACATCGTACGACAAGTTAGGACATCTTAAGCTCCGTATGCCATATTAGCAATATGAAAAGGACGTTAGTATCATTTAGGACGCCTTACAACTCCTTAAAACACCATATAACACTGTGAAAACCATAAATCTCCATAATAAACCTAATGAATTCGTCGGAATCCTTCGAACTTCGTATGGCAACTTAAGGCATCTTACAACTCTGTATGCCATATTTGTACCTTGAAAAGCACGTTAGTATAATGAAGGACGCCTTACAACTCCTAACAACACCTTACAGCACCGTCCGAAACGTTAAACTTCATAATAAACCAAATGAATTCGTACGAGTCCTTTAAACAACGTACGACAAGTTAGGACATCTTAAGACTCTGTATGCCATATTAGCAACATGAAAAGCACGTTACTATAATGTAGGACGCCTTACAACTCGTAACAACACCTTACAACACTGTAGAAAACCATAAATCTCCATAATAAACCTAATGAATTTGTCTGAATCCTTCTAACGTCGTACGACAACTTAAGGCATCTTACGACTCTGTATGCCATATTAGCACCTTGAAAAGCACGTTAGTATAATGTAGGACTCGTTACAACTCGTAACAACACCTTACAACACCATACAAAACGTTAAAACTCCATAATAAACCTAATAAATTCGTACGAGTCCTTTGAACATTGTACGACAAGTTAGGACATTTTACGACTCTTTATGCCACATTAGCAATTAGAAAGGAACGTTAGCATAATGTACGACGCCTTACAACTCCTAAGAACACCTTACATCACTGTGCGGAACCTCAAAACTCTATAATTCACCTAAAGAATTCGTCCGAGTCCTTTGAACATCGTACGAAAAGTTAGAACATCTTAAGACTCTGTATGCCATATTAGCAACATGAAAAGCACGTTAGTATCATTTAGGACGCCTTACAACTCCTAAAAACACCTGACAACATCGTATAAAACCATATATCTCCATAATAAACCTAATGAATTCGTCTGAATCCTTCGAATGTGTTACGGCAACTTAAGGCATCTTACGACTCTGGATGCCATATTTGCACCTTGAAAAGCACGTTAGTATAATGTACGACGCCTTACAACTCATAACAAATCCTTACAACACCATACGAAACGTTAAAACTCCATAGTAAACCTAATGAATTCGTACGAGTTCTTTGAACATTGTACGGCAAGTTAGGACACCATACGACTCTTTATGCCACAGTAGCAACTCGAAAAGAACGTTATTAAAATGTACGACGCCTCACAACTCCTAAGAACACCTTTCATCACCGTACGAAGCTTCAAAACTCCATAATACACCTAATGAATTCGTCTGAGTCCTTTGAACATCGTACGACAAGTTAGGACATCTTAAGCTCTGTATGCCATATTAGCACCTTGAAAAGCACGTTACTATAATGTAGGACGCCTTACAACTCGTAACAACACCTTACAACACCATACAAAATTAAAACTCCATAATAAACCTAATAAATTCGTACGAGTCGTTTGAACATCGTACCGCAAGTAAGGACATCTTACGACTCTTTATGCCACATTAGCAACTCGAAAAGAACGTTACTATAATGTACGACGACTTACAACTCCTGAGAACACATTACATCACCGTACGAAACCTCAAAACTCCATAATACACCTAATGAATTCGCCCGATTCATTTGAACATTGTACGACAAGTTAGGACATCTTAAGACTCTGTATGCCATATTAGCAATATGAAAAGCACGTTAGTATCATTTTGGATGCCTTACAACTCCTAAAAACATCATACAACACCGTCAAAACCATAAATCTCCATAATAAACCTAATGAATTCGTCGGAATCCTTCGAATTTCGTATGGCAACTTAAGGCATCTTACAACTCTGTATGCCATATTTGTACCTTGAAAAGCACGTTAGTATAATGTAGGACGCCTTACAACTCCTAACAACACCTTACAGCACCGTCCGAAACGTTAAACTTCATAATAAACCAAATGAATTCGTACGAGTCCTTTAAACAACGTACGACAAGTTAGGACATCTTAAGACTCTGTATGCCATATTAGCAACATGAAAAGCACGTTACTATAATGTAGGACGCCTTACAACTCGTAACAACACCTTACAACACTGTAGAAAACCATAAATCTCCATAATAAACCTAATGAATTTGTCTGAATCCTTCTAACGTCGTACGACAACTTAAGGCATCTTACGACTCTGTATGCCATATTAGCACCTTGAAAAGCACGTTAGTATAATGTAGGACTCGTTACAACTCGTAACAACACCTTACAACACCATACAAAACGTTAAAACTCCATAATAAACCTAATAAATTCGTACGAGTCCTTTGAACATTGTACGACAAGTTAGGACATTTTACGACTCTTTATGCCACATTAGCAATTAGAAAGGAACGTTAGCATAATGTACGACGCCTTACAACTCCTAAGAACACCTTACATCACTGTGCGGAACCTCAAAACTCTATAATTCACCTAAAGAATTCGTCCGAGTCCTTTGAACATCGTACGAAAAGTTAGAACATCTTAAGACTCTGTATGCCATATTAGCAACATGAAAAGCACGTTAGTATCATTTAGGACGCCTTACAACTCCTAAAAACACCTGACAACATCGTATAAAACCATATATCTCCATAATAAACCTAATGAATTCGTCTGAATCCTTCGAATGTGTTACGGCAACTTAAGGCATCTTACGACTCTGGATGCCATATTTGCACCTTGAAAAGCACGTTAGTATAATGTACGACGCCTTACAACTCATAACAAATCCTTACAACACCATACGAAACGTTAAAACTCCATAGTAAACCTAATGAATTCGTACGAGTTCTTTGAACATTGTACGGCAAGTTAGGACACCATACGACTCTTTATGCCACAGTAGCAACTCGAAAAGAACGTTATTAAAATGTACGACGCCTCACAACTCCTAAGAACACCTTTCATCACCGTACGAAGCTTCAAAACTCCATAATACACCTAATGAATTCGTCTGAGTCCTTTGAACATCGTACGACAAGTTAGGACATCTTAAGCTCTGTATGCCATATTAGCAATATGAAAAGCACGTTAGTATCATTTAGGACGCCTTACAACTCCTAAAAACACCATACAACACCGTCAAAACCATAAATCTCCATAATAAACCAAATGAATTCGTACGAGTCCTTCGAACGTCGTATGGCAACTTAAGGCATCTTACAAATCTGTATGCCATATTTGTACCTTGAAAAGCACGTTAGTATAATGTAGGACGCCTTACAACTCCTAACAACACCTTACAACACCGTACGAAACGTTAAAACTTCATAATAAACCAAATGAATTCGTACGAGTCCTTTAAACAACGTACGACAAGTTAGGACATCTTAAGACTCTGTATGCCATATTAGCAACATGAAAAGCACGTTAGTATCATTTAGGACCCCTTACAACTCCTAAGAACACCTTACAACACCGTAGAAAACCATAAATCTCCATAATAAACCTAATGAATTTGTCTGCATCGTTCGAACGTCGTACGACAACTTAAGACATCTTACGACTCTGTATGCCATATTAGCACCTTGAAAAGCACGTTACTATAATGTAGGACGCCTTACAACTCGTAACAACACCTTACAACACCATACAAAATTAAAACTCCATAATAAACCTAATAAATTCGTACGAGTCGTTTGAACATCGTACCGCAAGTAAGGACATCTTACGACTCTTTATGCCACATTAGCAACTCGAAAAGAACGTTACTATAATGTACGACGACTTACAACTCCTGAGAACACATTACATCACCGTACGAAACCTCAAAACTCCATAATACACCTAATGAATTCGCCCGATTCATTTGAACATTGTACGACAAGTTAGGACATCTTAAGACTCTGTATGCCATATTAGCAATATGAAAAGCACGTTAGTATCATTTTGGATGCCTTACAACTCCTAAAAACATCATACAACACCGTCAAAACCATAAATCTCCATAATAAACCTAATGAATTCGTCGGAATCCTTCGAATTTCGTATGGCAACTTAAGGCATCTTACAACTCTGTATGCCATATTTGTACCTTGAAAAGCACGTTAGTATAATGTAGGACGCCTTACAACTCCTAACAACACCTTACAGCACCGTCCGAAACGTTAAACTTCATAATAAACCAAATGAATTCGTACGAGTCCTTTAAACAACGTACGACAAGTTAGGACATCTTAAGACTCTGTATGCCATATTAGCAACATGAAAAGCACGTTAGTATCATTTAGGACCCCTTACAACTCCTAAGAACACCTTACAACACCGTAGAAAACCATAAATCCCCATAATAAACCTAATGAATTTGTCTGAATCCTTCGAACGTCGTACGACAACTTAAGGCATCTTACGACTCTGTATGCCATATTAGCACCTTGAAAAGCACGTTACTATAATGTAGGACGCCTTACAACTCGTAACAACATCTTACAACACCATACAAAACGTTAAAACTCCATAATAAACCTAATAAATTCGTACGAGTCCTTTGAACATCGTACCGCAAGTTAGGACATTTTACGACTCTTTATGCCACATTAGCAACTCGAAAAGAACGTTACTATAATGTATGACGACTTACAACTCCTTAGAACACCTTACATCACCGTACGAAACCTCAAAACTTCATAATACACCTAATGAATTCGTCCGATTCATTTGAACATCGTACAACAAGTTAGGACATCTTAAGCTCTGTATGCCATATTAGCAATATGAAAATGACGTTAGTATCATTTAGGACGCCTTACAACTCCTAAAAACACCATACAACACCGTGAAACCATAAATCTCCATAATAAACCTAATGAATTCGTCGGAATCCTTCAAACTTCGTATGGAAACTTAAGGCATCTTACAACTTTGTATGCCATATTTGTACCTTGAAAAGCACGTTAGTATAATGTAGGACGCCTTACAACTCCTAACAACACCTTACAGCACCGTACGAAACGTTAAAATTCATAATAAACCAAATGAATTCGTACGAGTCCTTTAAACAACGTACGACAAGTTAGGACATCTTAAGACTCTGTATGCCATATTAGCAACATGAAAAGCACGTTAGTATCATTTAGGACCCCTTACAACTCCTAAGAACACCTTACAACACCGTAGAAAACCATAAATCTCCATAATAAACCTAATGAATTTGTTTGAATCCTTCGAACGTCGTACGACAACTTAAGGCATCTTACGACTCTGTATGCCATATTAGCACCTTGAAAAGCACGTTACTATAATGTAGGACGCCTTACAACTCGTAACAACATCTTACAACACTATACAAAACGTTAAAACTCCATAATAAACCTAATAAATTCGCACGAGTCCTTTGAACATCGTACCGTAAGTTAGGACATTTTACGACTCTTTATGCCACATTAGTAACTCGAAAAGAACGTTACTATAATGTACGACGACTTACAACTCCTGAGAACACCTTACATCACCGTACGAAACCTCAAAACTTCATAATACACCTAATGAATTCGTCCGATTCATTTGAACATCGTACGACAAGTTAGGACATCTTAAGCTCTGTATGCGATATTAGCAATATGAAAAGGACGTTAGTATCATTTAGGACGCCTTACAACTCCTAAAAACACCATACAACACCGTGAAAACCATAAATCTCCATAATAAACCTAATGAATTCGTCGGAATCCTTCAAACTTCGTATGGCAACTTAAGGCATCTTACAACTCTGTATGCCATATTTGTATCTTGAAAAGCACGTTAGTATAATGTAGGACGCCTTACAACTCCTAACAACACCTTACAACACCGTACGAAACGTTAAAACTTCATAATAAACCAAATGAATTCGTACGGGTCCTTTAAACAACGTACGACAACTTAGGACATCTTAAGACTCTGTATGCCATATTAGCAACATGAAAAGCACGTTAGTATTATTTAGGACCCCTTACAACTCCTAAGAACACCATACAACACCGTAGAAAACCATAAATCTCCATAATAAACCTAATGAATTTGTCTGAATCCTTCGAACGTCGTACGACAACTTAAGACATCTTACGACTCTGTATGCCATATTAGCACCTTGAAAAGCACGTTACTATAATGTAGGACGCCTTACAACTAGTAACAACACCTTACAACACCATACAAAATTAAAACTCCATAATAAACCTAATAAATTCGTACGAGTCGTTTGAACATCGTACCGCAAGTTAGGACATCTTACGACTCTTTATGCCACATTAGCAACTCGAAAAGAACGTTACTATAATGTACGACGACTTACAACTCCTGAGAACACCTTACATCACCGTACGAAACCTCAAAACTCCATAATACACCTAATGAATTCGCCCGATTCATTTGAACATTGTACGACAAGTTAGGACATCTTAAGACTCTGTATGCCATATTAGCAATATGAAAAGCATGTTAGTATCATTTTGGACGCCTTACAACTCCTAAAAACACCATACAACACCGTCAAAACCATAAATCTCCATAATAAACCTAATGAATTCGTCGGAATCCTTCGAACTTCGTATGGCAACTTAAGGCATCTTACAACTCTGTATGCCATATTTGTACCTTGAAAAGCACGTTAGTATAATGTAGGACGCCTTACAACTCCTAACAACACCTTACAGCACCGTACGAAACGTTAAAATTCATAATAAACCAAATGAATTCGTACGAGTCCTTTAAACAACGTACGACAAGTTAGGACATCTTAAGACTCTGTATGCCATATTAGCAACATGAAAAGCACGTTAGTATCATTTAGGACCCCTTACAACTCCTAAGAACACCTTACAACACCGTAGAAAACCATAAATCTCCATAATAAACCTAATGAATTTGTCTGAATCCTTCGAACGTCGTACGACAACTTAAGGCATCTTACGACTCTGTATGCCATATTAGCACCTTGAAAAGCACGTTACTATAATGTAGGACGCCTTACAACTCGTAACAACATCTTACAACACCATACAAAACTTTAAAACTCCATAATTAACCTAATAAATTCGTACGAGTCCTTTGAACATCGTACCGCAAGTTAGGACATTTTACGACTCTTTATGCCACATTAGCAACTCGAAAAGAACGTTACTATAATGTACGACGACTTACAACTCCTGAGAACACCTTACATCACCGTACGAAACCTCAAAACTTCATAATACACCTAATGAATTCGTCCGAGTCATTTGAACATCGTACGACAAGTTAGGACATCTTAAGCTCCGTATGCCATATTAGCAATATGAAAAGGACATTAGTATCATTTAGGACGCCTTACAACTCCTTAAAACACCATATAACACCGTGAAAACCATAAATCTCCATAATAAACCTAATGAATTTGTCGGAATCCTTCGAACTTCGTATGGCAACTTAAGGCATCTTACAACTCTGTATGCCATATTTGTACCTTGAAAAGCACGTTAGTATAATGTAGGACGCCTTACAACTCCTAACAACACCTTACAACACCGTACGAAACGTTAAAACTTCATAATAAACCAAATGAATTCGTACGAGTCCTTTAAACAACGTACGACAAGTTAGGACATCTTAAGACTCTGTATGCCATATTAGCAACATGAAAAGCACGTTAGTATCATTTAGGACCCCTTACAACTCCTAAGAACACCTTACAACACCGTAGAAAACCATAAATCTCCATAATAAACCTAATGAATTTGTCTGAATCCTTCGAATGTCGTACGACAACTTAAGGTATCTTACGACTCTGTATGCCATATTAGCACCTTGAAAAGCACGTTACTATAATGTAGGACGCCTTACAACTCGTAACAACATCTTACAACACCATACAAAACGTTAAAACTCCATAATAAACCTAATAAATTCGTACGAGTCCTTTGAACATCGTACCGCAAGTTAGGACATTTTACGACTCTTTATGCCACATTAGCAACTCGAAAAGAACGTTACTATAATGTACGACGACTTACAACTCCTGAGAACACCTTACATCACCATAAGAAACCTCAAAACTTCATAATACACCTAATGAATTCGTCCGAGTCATTTGAACATCGTACGACAAGTTAGGACATCTTAAGCTCCGTATGCCATATTAGCATATGAAAAGGACGTTAGTATCATTTAGGACGCCTTACAACTCCTTAAAACACCATATAACACCGTGAAAACCATAAATCTCCATAATAAACCTAATGAATTCGTCGGAATCCTTCGAACTTCGTATGGCAACTTAAGGCATCTTACAACTCTGTATGCCATATTTGTACCTTGAAAAGCACGTTAGTATAATGTAGGACGCCTTACAACTCCTAACAACACCTTACAACACCGTACGAAACGTTAAAACTTCATAATAAACCAAATGAATTCGTACGAGTCCTTTAAACAACGTACGACAAGTTAGGACATCTTAAGACTCTGTATGCCATATTAGCAACATGAAAAGCACGTTACTATAATGTAGGACGCCTTACAACTCTTAACAACACCTTACAACATTGTAGAAAACCATAAATCTCCATAATAAACCTAATGAATTTGTCTGAATCCTTCTAACGTCGTACGACAACTTAAGGCATCTTACGACTCTGTATGCCATATTAGCACCTTGAAAAGCACGTTAGTATAATGTAGAACTCGTTACAACTCGTAACAACACCTTACAACACCATACAAAACGTTAAAACTCCATAATAAACCTAATAAATTCGTACGACTCCTTTGAACATTGTACGACAAGTTAGGACTTTTTACGACTCTTTATGCCACATTAGCAATTAGAAAAGAACGTTAGCATAATGTACGACGCCTTACAACTCCTAAGAACACCTTACATCACTGTGCGGAACCTCAAAACTCTATAATTCACCTAAAGAATTCGTCCGAGTCCTTTGAACATCGTACGAAAAGTTAGAACATCTTAAGACTCTGTATGCCATATTAGCAACATGAAAAGCACGTTAGTATCATTTAGGACGCCTTACAACTCCTAAGAACACCTGACAACATCGTATAAAACCATATATCTCCATAATAAACCTAATGAATTCGTCTGAATCCTTCGAATGTGTTACGGCAACTTAAGGCATCTTACGACTCTGGATGCCATATTTGCACCTTGAAAAGCACGTTAGTATAATGTACGACGCCTTACAACTCATAACAAATCCTTACAACACCATACGAAACGTTAAAACTCCATAGTAAACCTAATGAATTCGTACGAGTTCTTTGAACATTGTACGGCAAGTTAGGACACCATACGACTCTTTATGCCACAGTAGCAACTCGAAAAGAACGTTAGTAAAATGTACGACGCCTCACAACTCCTAAGAACACCTTTCATCACCGTACGACAAGTTAGGACATCTTAAGCTCTCTATGCCATATTAGCAATATGAAAAGCACGTTAGTATCATTTAGGACGCCTTACAACTCCTAAAAACACCATACAACTCCGTCAAAACCATAAATCTCCATAATAAACCAAATGAATTCGTACGAGTCCTTCGAACGTCGTATGGCAACTTAAGGCATCTTACAACTCTGTATGCCGTATTTGTACCTTGAAAAGCACGTTAGTATAATGTAGGACGCCTTACAACTCCTAACAACACCTTACAACACCGTACGAAACGTTAAAACTTCATAATAAACCAAATGAATTCGTACGAGTCATTTAAACAACGTACGACAAGTTAGGACATCTTAAGACTCTGTATGCCATATTAGCAACATGAAAAGCACGTTAGTATCATTTTGGACCCCTTACAACTCCTAAGAACACCTTACAACACCGTAGAAAACCATAAATCACTATAATAAACCTAATGAATTTGTTTGAATCCTTCGAACGTCGTACGACAACTTAAGGCATCTTATGACTCTGTATGCTATACTAGCACCTTGAAAAGCACGTTACTATAATGTAGGACGCCTTACAACTCGTAACAACATCTTACAACACCATACAAAACGTTAAAATTCCATAATAAACCTAATAAATTCGTACGAGTCGTTTGAACATCGTACCGCAAGTTAGGACATTTTACGACTCTTTATGCCACATTAGCAACTCGAAAAGAACGTTACTATAATGTACGACGACTTACAACTCCTGAGAACACCTTACATCACCGTACGAAACCTCAAAACTTCATAATACACCTAATGAATTCGTCCGATTCATTTGAACATCGTACGATAAGTTAGGACATCTTAAGCTCTGTATGCCATATTAGCAATATGAAAAGCACGTTAGTATCATTTTGGACGCCTTACAACTCTTAAAAACACCATACAACACCGTCAAAACCATAAATCTCCATAATAAACCTAATGAATTCGTCGGAATCCTTCGAACGTGATAGGTTCAATTGGATCGATAATATCGCTCAATGATCAGAATGATTCATACACAAACACAGTTCAATCACAAACACAAATCATTACTAAATAATTCTCTTGTATTTGATGATCAAAGCAAATCTGCAGTACAAATGTAGGAGAAAATAAATCACACACACTTAGTTCTCTCTCTAAAGTGAATATGTGAATCAGACTCTCTCCTCACACTCTCTCACTACATGCTTTAAGCAACAAAATACATTTTAGGGAAAATAACAAATTAAACCCTAAACTATACATAAATGTATAAAACAAGTACAAAGTAAATCTTAACTGGAAATAACCCTAACAGTACTCCCCCTAAGATTTATCTTTGGACTTCATCAAAAATCTTCACAGTTTTCATCTCTAGCTTTTTCAGCTCCAATCTCTCTCACCAATCTTCAGATTCTTCTTTGACATCCAGCAACTCTTTTCCTTTATATTCTTCTTGCTCTTTCAACGCTTCCTCGATGCATGACTTGAATTTTTCTTCAATTTTTGTTTGTCTTGGTTTTGACTCGTTTGTGAGAATTGAGCAGGCATTCATACGTCTTAGAGAATCAAGAGTTAAACCTGCAAAATCAATGTTGGCGTAAAATTCAAATGGCATTTCTTTCCCTTTGACTTGCACTTCCAATGTTCCCTTTGCAGTCACGCGCATAAACTCTATCTCTGGTATGTCAACTTTCACAAGGTTAGCATTGAGTAATGCCTTCCTTACACGTATCTTCTCTGATGCAGCTGCAATCACCTCGATCATCACCACAAACAAGTTTCGATCAGCTTCAGCAACTTTGTCTTTGCATCTTTCCATTCTGTAACTTCTCAAGAAATCAATGTAGGATGGATGCAACAATTTCAGCTCAAATGTACTGAATAAGGTAATCATGTCCTTATCCCAATCATCCATATTTCGTACAATTTTCAATTCAAAAGTTTCCTGATTGTAGAAAACTTTAAGAATTGGCTTAGTCGCTTGAGAACCATCAAACACTTTTAACCCCGGATCAGTCACCTTATCAAAATATTCGTCAGAAAATTCTTCCAAGTACATATCCTCACTTACCACCAACTTCTTCTTTTTCCTTGTTTTCTTCGATTGAACATAGGCACTATCCTCCTGTTGACCTCTAAATTCCAAATACTTCGGTAACCGGCTTATCCCAGAATCAAGCAGCATTACGCATTTATCACCACGCTCAGCATGCGTGTGATTGATCAATCTCAGCTTGTGCAACTCCTTCAAATCTTGCACCTCTAATTTGAAAATACTAGAGTAATAATGGTATACATCGCATAAACCATTAACTCTTTTAATCATGAAAGCATCAAACACTTCGTCATATTTCCACGCTATGATTTTTACCTTCTTGGACTTTTCCGGTACGATCATCGAATCAAGAAGTTCAGCAATCGACTGACCCTTGCTCAGCAGTGATCTCACAACATCACCTGATGTGGCTGATTTATGCCATGATTCACGTACATCCATAGGTATATTGTATGACTTGACTTCAGTTGGAAACATATCCATCAACTCATGCCTCTTTTTGTGCGCATTCTCTGGTAAAGCCATTACTGGTATCTCCTTTGGTCCGAGAACTTTGTATCTCTTAGTCTGCTCATAATATTGAGGGTTGTTGTAATCTAGATAAAACATACGATTGTACATCTTTTCCGTCTTCATAAAGCTTACAACAATTTTCCTCAGTGACTCTTGTTTCAATCTTTTCAACGTCCTATATGGATAATTTCTTGAGCTCAGCCAGTCTCGCATATTTCTGCTTGACATTTCTTCAGGGTTTTGATGATAAAGCTCAGTTGGAGGTAAATCATCAATATTTAAACTCTCTTGAAGTGGTGTCCATTCTCCCATCTCAATCACAAACTCTTTCTCATCAGCAGCAACTTTATCTTGAGCTATCAAACATTTTTCATACTCTTCGTTGACTTGACTCACAGTCAGCCCATTCAGATACACTGCATTATACTTCATCTTCTCAAGATACGCAAAGCGTTCAGGCAAGTCAGCTGGAATCTCATGATCTGGATTGGTTTCAGGCTCAGCTTCTGGTTCAGACTCAGTAAAATCAATGTCGTCTAAGTCATCTAGTGCCTCTATCATAGGTGCATTATCAGTTTGAACCGGCTCAAACTGACTTACTTCTTCTGTCATAGTTTCAGGCACATTCTCAACCATTTCAACTTCTTTCGGCACTTCTTCAACCAATACAGATTCAGATTGAATCGACTCAATCTGAACTGTTTCTCCAGTTTCAGCTACTTTCACAGTATCATCAACTTTCGCCATTTCTACCATCTTAGTTTCAGCTACAGTCACAGATTGAATCGGCTCAATCTGCACTGTCTCATCAGTTTTTGCTTTCTTTGAAACAGATGCTTCTTCAGTAATCTCCGGCACAACATCTAACTTCCTTTTTCCCTCAGCCTTGTCAGAATTGACAAAATCAGCAGCAGCTTCATCGGGAATAACAATTGGAGATTCAACCCTTATTCCCACATTTGTCGTGCCACGTGCTTGAGTATAATAGACTTTTGCTTCTTGAGAAGGTTCAGTCACTTCCATCACCTCATCTGAAAAATCTTTGTCTGATGTGGACCCTGACTTCTTTGATCGAGTTTCTTCCAACCATTTCTCCAACATTTCTTTCTCAGCATCCAGAGTATTACATTCAGCCTTCAACTCTTTATAATCATACTTCAGATTTTCATGTTCATCCTTCAACTTATCATACTCAGCCTTCAACTCTTCATGTTCAGTCTTCAACTTAACATGATCAGCATCCAAAGCTTTGAATGTTTCAAGATTCTGATTGTGATTAGCCCAAAACTCTTCTAACCTTTTCTTCTTTCGTTCATTCGATGCTTTGAACTGTTCATTTGCTTCTACGAGTTTTGCTACCATCTCTTCTAGTTCAACAATCCTCTGTTTATCTTCATTCATATCAACACTAGAAACAATTTTTGGCGAAGACTCCAAAACTTGTTCAATGTTTTCAGCAACCGGAGTTGATGTGGTGGGTATATCAACTGGAACAGTAACGCCAGCATCAGTGTCATCAACTATCTGTGCAATAGTCTCTACCTCGGCCATTACTTCCTGAGCAATCTGAACAACATCTATCATCTGTTCAGTCACATTCACATCTTCTATCACACTTGGTTCCTTCACAATCACTGACTTAGATCTTCGAGATCTAACATACTGAACAGTAATATTCCTTGGAGTTTCAATGTCAACCTCTTCAGTCACACTAGCAACCTCAACAGTTTCTTTATCCACAAATGGTTCAACAACTTCGACATTTTCTATCTCCAATTCCACTGGTTCATTAACCTCAATATTTTCTGCCTCCTCTTGAAAAGATTCAGCATCTTCATCACCATCATGACCACTATCATCACCATCATCACTATCTTCTTCTTCTTCGTCCTCAGATCCATCTTCTTCATCTTCTGGATGACGAGCAGCATACTCATCATCATCCAATAGGTTATCAGGCACCTCATCAACTAGGTCCTGTGGATTTACTATCTCTCCATGTGAAATATGATGATAAACTACCTCAACATCTTCTTCATTATTTGCTATATCCCTCATATAGTCAAATAAATCAACACTTGGAACATTCCCGATACTCATCTTTCTATAGGATAAATCATTCATGTCCTCAGTATACAGTATCCCTCCAGCAACACCTTCTTCTCTGATGATTGGATATGCAACATTAATCATCATTTGCAAGAATCTCGGGTACATGAGAAACTAGAACCTTTTACCCTTCACAAGATTAAACACAAAACCATTCATAATCCATTTCGACATGTTAAATGGTTTGTTTTCTGCTATGGCAACTATTGGGGATGCAATGTCAGAGGGAAAATTGTCAAACCCGGAACTCCTTCTTGACATGCATTGTTGAATAACATAACATAACAACTTCCATTTCTTCCCCAATCTTGCCCTTACAAATTGTGACTTTGGAAATACAGGAGGATGACCCATATTTACAAAGCACGCTTGACATTCAGCAACAGTCAACTCATCATTTGCTCCTACTTCATCCTCATCAATCCTCAAAGCTGTTCTGATAGCTTCTTCAGATACAGTTAATACTAAATCTCTAGTGATATTCCCTCTAACAACAGTCACTCCAGCCTCATTTCTAATCACCTCAGCCGTCCTCCAAAACCTTTTGATCAATCTTGCATATACGACCGGCTTAGCACACATAGCATAAACATACTTTGTCCTCTTGATAAATCTCATCATGTCTCTATATCCTTCAGTCTCAGGAATAGACTCATCCAAACAGGCAACTAAGTTGTGCTTGGGTTCAAACTTCAAATTCTCCATCTGTTAAAACAAAAACAAAACACAAACAAGACAAATGTGTTAGATTCTTCATTAATAAATTTCAAATTTTCATAAGTGTTTGAACACAAAGTTATAAAAGTAAAACATTCACATAATCATTTTAACTCCTAAATTGATCTAACAAACTGATTTGCATCATTTTGACCAAAACAACTTTGAATTTTAATGATCATACAACATTTTACAATTTAACAGGTTAACACTTAAGAACAAAAATTTGACATTCATAAGATGAAGTTGTTTAACATGTTTTAGTTCAGTTTTAACAAGGATTTGTCACTTTTGACACATATTTCATCATTTTGAAGTTAACACTTAAAAGCATTCATCAGGTCATCAATGGCGGTTTTGACAGTTATGAGAATTTTGGAATTTTGTTGCAAATTAATGATTGATTGTTAATGATCGACAGTTTTTACACTTAAAACAACATTCGATTTTAGTTTTAACATTCAAAATCAAAGTGTCGATTCAGTGATCAAAAACATTGTTCATCATCGTTTTTCGTTTTACTGATCTGCAGGTTTATCAAGATTAAATCACTTAAACAATACCTTATTCAATCGATCAGACTTGTTACAGAACAAACGATTGAATATGATAATCAAACGATTTTAGTGCAGGGGATTTTCTTGAAAGTGTGAATGAAAAATGATAAGTGTTTGTGAAGAGGCGGGTTTTTATATGGTTAAAAATTAGGTCAAACATGAGGTGCCGGGTCAACAATTTGGGACGGGTAAGCATAAAAGCCCAATAAGTCTTGACGGGTCAAGCACTGTTGAGCCGCGTCAGTCACTGTTGGGACGGGTCATGTACTTGGGACGGGTCACAACATGAGACGGGTCAACACAACACTATGTAAAAACACTTGACGGGTCAATCACTGTAGAGACGGGTAAGTCACTGTAGAGACGGGTAAAGGTTAGGAACAACTACACCTGTTTGGTTTTACTCATCACCCGGCAGTATAGTAACATTCACAACATCACTCGGCTTCTTCATCACTCGGCAACATAGTTGTCTTTTATCACCCGGCTTGCTTTCTTCATCACCTGGCAACACAGTTGTCTTCTATATCACCCGGCATGTTTTCTTCATCACCTGGCAACACAGTTGTCTTCTATATCACCCGGCATGTTTTCTTCATCACCCGGCAACACAGTGTTATACACTTACACGGCAAGATAACTTCTCTTTTGCCCGGCTGTATAGTGGCATAATATGTCACCCGGCAGATGTCTATGACTTCTTCACCCGGCATAAATTTGACATGTTCATTGCCCGGCCATACAGTAGTCATAATATCTTCACCCGGCTTCACTTCTTTTTCTCAATCACCCGGCTCATATCAAACACACAACTTTGCCCGGCTGAACAGTGTCTTCATTACCCGGCAGAACAGTTGTTTCTGATATCTTTGCCCGGCTACAACACTTGAACAATTTTTCTCAAATTTTCTCGTCTGTTGACTTTTTCAACTGCATTTATTGCACCTGCAAACATTCTCGACATATTAATTAGACAAGACATCCTTAAAAGAATTTGTCACATTAATTATCAACAACATAAGACAAGTCAATAAATTAATTCCAATTAAAACCCTTTTTTTTTCTTTGAATTTTCTTCACAAAATTGTTTTTGCACAACCAAATTTTCTATATCCCGAAGCAATTTCTTAAAAACAATTTACAAAACCTTGGGTTTGTTTTTAACACATCCAATACCTTTGCTTTTCATACCACATAATCTTGTTCATTCAAAACACACTTATTCAAAATATTTTTGGATTTTTGCAAATATTTTTCTTCTTCAATTTATTCTCCCCCTAAACTTGAAATTTCTTGAAATTTTTAAGTTTAACAAGGATGTCGATGTGTCAATAATGATTCCAAATGCCTGCACACACAAAACACACACATTAAAATAAAGACATATGCAATGCAATGAATCAAAATATCGCAGTGAGATCATACCACACATTATCTGAACATGTTTTGCAAGTTTTGAATAGACATTTGACTTATGTTTGATTGAGTGATGATATGAAAACATACCAATTAGCTCGAGTTGACACACTTACTTTTTCAGTATCATGATGAGATTAAGGTTCGATTAAAATTACTTATGTGACCCACATGTATACATATGTCACATATTTCCTTATCAACAACTACCGGAATGCATATTGCACAAAACCTAGTCACTTACAATCATAAACAGTGTGGATTCTGGGTTCTATTCGGATTTGGTCCACTTTGGGACTTCTTTTTAATTCCATTTTGGAATTTTTCATTTCCTATCGTTCCCCTTGGGAATCTTCTGAATTCCTTTTTTGGAATTTTTGTTTGGTGATGGTCCACATTTGGGACTCTTTTTGTTCCAACTTTGGGAATATTTTGCTGCACCTTGAAGCTCAAAAGAGACTTCGTGTGAGACTTCAGGTCTGTGGATACCACAACAAAGAAGCTCACGATGCGGTTCAGCACACTGAATAGACTGCATCGTCACCCGATCATGCACAACTATCATCCCAAGCAATCCATCAAAAGATATATATCTAGACATGTATAGCAATGGAACTTAACATAAAGATCATTGAGTTTATATTTGTCAACAATCAACTTATTTTTTCAGTCTAATTGCCTGAGCTGTCTAGCACATCAATTAACATTCATCAGTCTTTATTAAAAATGATGTAACAAATAATGTCTAGTGTAACTATCATTTCTCACTTGTTGCAATATAGATTCTTATGACATGATATTTTCTTTTTCTTTTTGCTTTTATATTTTGTTTGTTTTTCTTTTTCATGCACACACACAATGCAAAACAATAAAGTAAAAGACAAAGGAATCAATACTTGACATCAACTTATTATATTTTTGGCTTTTATATTTTCTGATTTTTGTTTGTTTTTCAAAAATTAGAATTAATCATGGTTGATTAACCCTATAGATTGAATTAAGAATTCAAACCGGCCTGACAAAAAGTATTTTGTGAAAAGATCTGCCAGTTGTTTGTCGGTATGAACTTTAATCAAAATTATTAAACCTTTTTCAGAGTTGTCTCTTAAAAAGTGATATCGAATTTCGATATGTTTGGTTTTTGAGTGTTGAACAGGATTAGCAGTAATGAACATAGCACCAGTATTGTCTATGTAAATAGGAGTTTTGAGAAAGTTAAACCCGTAGTCAAGCAATTGGTTTTGTAACCACAAAACTTGAGAACATTCTGCAGATGCAGCGATATACTCTGCTTCAGCTGTGGATACAGAAACATTGGTCTGCTTTTTGCATTGCCAAGAAACAAGTCTAGGACCCAGAAATTGACATCCACCAGTAGTCGATTTCCTGTCAAGAGCACACCGACCAAAGTCACTATCAGAATAACTATTTTGGTCCCATAACACTATTGAATCAGTAAATTTGGAAGATTTTGGATCAAAATGGTAAAATATTGATGAACATGAGATGAACACAAACAAAAAGTCAGATTTGATCTTTAATTGGATTGCATAAAATGTGTACAATGGAAACCCCAATCACTAGCTCATTCAAGCCCCCATGAAACCCTATTTGCACTTTACTATTTATAGTGAGTACTTAACATGCTAATTACACTAATAGTCCCTACACTTAGACCAATTAGAAAATAGCAAGTTAAAAGGCTAAAACATGTCTAAAGCTAGATTAAATATATTTTGTTGACACAAAATATATTTATTACATTAACGATCCTAGACATAAAACAACTTCAACGTCTTGACTCGGTTCTTCGTCTCTAACGCGCCAATTGACTTTTTACGTGGACTTTGACCGGACGTTGACTTTTGTAGACTTTGACTGTGTTTGATAATATTAGACTACAATTCAGGTCCAACAATACTCCCCCATAGTCTATTATTATCAACGTCTTGCATCGTGTTCTGCACCGATAAGTCAATACTGTTGGATCTTCAATTTGGTAAGCTTCAGTCTTAATTTCAACTCCAACAAAACTCCCCCAAGACTGATGCTAGCCAAATTTTGTTACTGAAGATCCTTAATCTCACAAGCTCCCCCATTTAATGTGCTCCCCTTTCTTAATATCAAGAACGGCTTTCCAACTATCTTTTCTTAAGTGCTTCAGAAGATGTAGGAGGAGGCTTCCTAGCTCGGTATCTTCTGAAAAAAACTTTGAGGAACAAGTTCTCTGGTCAGGTGCTTTGCTCAACTGATGATCGGCCATCATTTGCAGCAAATATCTGTAACACAACAATCACAGACAAAATCTCGAGATTTCTCATTAGATCATTTCATTAAACAAAATAAACCCTTGTTTATTTGTGTATGAAGACAAGCGAACCCGTGTTCGTTTGTGTGTGCAATTTCCCGTGAAATGCATGTGAAAATGATAACATTTTAATAGCATAATATGGAAGACTTGAAATAATTTGAAATTAAAAATCTTTTTGGATTTTTTTTTAATTAAAAATTCGGAAATGAGAGGACGAGTCCGACAAGATCACAAATATTTTAGACAAAGTGAACACATCCTAAAAGGTACACACGACTAACAAGACTCAAGAACCCAAACATAAAATAAAATAAAATAAAATAAAAACTTCATGAAAGGATATCAGATAATGCGTTTCGAGCAAGCATCCGGAGAAACATAGACTTGGCAAGATTGTCAATATGTTTGTCCATTTAAACCCATGCCTTGTTCCTTTCAACAAACAATCTTGTGACGATCTTATCATGTTTTCGTTCGATTTGAAGAAACTCAAGCGACTTGGTTTCACAGACATTCAACAATGTAACTTGTTTTATCATCAGGGTTTATTGAGCAATATGATTGACTTTGCTTGAATTTCTTTGGATCAAATCTTGAATATTGATCAATTCATGTATCACTTTTGACTTTCTGCAATTTTTGCATGTTTGGGAGTGGAGCTTGTCAACAATGATTCTTTTGAACATATTGCGACTTATTATTTGGGAAACTCAAAGACTTTAGAGCTCCAGGTCTATACCGACGTATAACAGAGGAGATAAACATTTGAGCATGCTCGGCGAATCTTCAGGTCAATACTTCCGTATAGCAGAGAAGATCCACCAACTCCAGGTCAATACTTCCGTATTGCAGAGGAGTTAAGCACTTTGACTCAATACATTCTGAGGAATTAACAAGTAACTCACTCAGAGGCTTTTCTGAAGAGTAACACTAGCAGCTTTTTATTTTGTTTTGCTAACTAGAAACTCAATTCAGGGCTAGGGTGAGGGTGATTTGGGATATTTGGGGAAATCAAGGGAAAGATTTGACGCTCTCAACCCATTTTTGTCAAAACTTATTACTTTGTGCAGGCCAAATGTCTGTGAAAGTACTCCTAATCACCGAGCTCTTATTGAATTTAGTTTGATCACGGAATTGCTGTCTAATTGTATTCGGGCTGAGCCTATTGACACATCTTTACACAAATCAACGTCCTCCTTTGGCTGCTTTTCCATGCAAACCTGAAACCTTCAAAAGACACAAAATATTTACACAGAAAGGACTTTGCACAAATGATATTCAATTCATTTTCATTTGAGATTTTACTCCCCAAAAATTTCTATTTCAGCACAAAATTGAAATTTTTAAAGACACAAGAGCGACCTCAAAAGGATGTGAAAACTTGATAAAAAATACAAGTAAAAATATTAGGCTCCCTCACCTTTTTCTTTAACTATCTACAATATATAAAATAGAAATTATCAAAGTAACGTCTTCCATATTACTCTATCAAAAGATTATAAATGAGATATCAAGAAAAATGCAGTTGCTGTGAAAATCAGAGAAAGATCCAGAATGTGGATAAGATACCAGAACCGTAACCTGTTTGTTCCGCCTCAAATTTAAATAAGGAACATTCTCTGTCAGTAAACCGGATTACTAACAGTCCTCCTGAAATGTTCCTACACTCATTAACAAATTAGTTAGAAAGGGGAACCCAGGCCATCGTAGTCCTGAGCGTTCCATTTTCATCAGTGTAAGACACCTGTCTATGCACACAACCTGTTCTCGTATCAATTATCTTTTCCTCTTTCTTTTTAATTTGCCAAATTTGTTTAGGTTCAAACATTTTCGATTTGAAAAAGTTAAATTTGGAAATCATTTTCTGTTTAAGCCCCGAGGATAAAGGTTTTGGTTTTGATGATGTGGTCACATTCATCTTTGAATCATGTGAAACCGGCTTCACATGAGAAGGTGGGGATGAAATGTTCGTCATCCCACCATTCAAAGATGTATGTTCTTTACCTTGAAATCCAGAGAAGCAAACCTGTTTGCCTTTAGTAACTGGAGCATGTCTCTTTGGACATTCTTTGAGCACGTGATCATCCTTTCCACACTTGAAGCAAGCCTTGGAAGGCTTTTGATGCTTGATTGGCCCATGTGGAGCAGTTGGGGATGGGACTTGCTTTGAGCTTGATGCTACTTGTTGAGAGACTTGTGGCTTTTTATGTTGAGCAATGAAAGAGGAACAAACTTGTGGCTTCTTTTGTTGAGTTGTGGTTTGTCGGATGGGAGATGAGATCTTCACTTGCTTGTTCTCAAGTCTTTTACAAACTTGAGATAGGATGGACAGAGGTGAAGGCTTCTTCTTTTGAGCTTTTGATGGATGACTGACTTGTTTTACAGCTGGAACTGAGATCCGGATTTGTCTTGATTTGGGATTTGGAAGCATTTCATATTTGAGAGTTGTAGATGACATCTTGATCTTTGAATCACCATGACTCTCCTTTGTCTTTGATTCATCATTCGAACTTGTCCAGTCTTCAATGAGCACTTCTTCTTCCAGCGGATCTTGATTGATAGGAATTGAGTGTGTTGATGTGATCGGAGCTTGATGATTAGGTGAATCCGGCTTTATCTCTTCCTTCGCAATCAGGATGTGACATCTGCCCCAAACCCGAACTCGAATGCCCGACTCGAACCCGAAGATTCTTTTTATCTTCTAAATTGTAATCGTATTTGTTTCTTAAAAAAAATGTAACGTTCATTATAATTATGAATAAATATGTTGAATTTTACGTTATTTCCGTCTCAATTAAATAATCGTATTATGTCACAAAAAATATCTAAGGGTGCTACTTAACTTCGAATTATAATGATCAATCTTTAAAATATATATACTTAACTTCATAAAATAAAACTATTGAAAACGTTAAATAAAAACGCTTTTAAAAGCCTAAATATAGTACTTTACCGTCAAGGACAAGCTAAAGATACAAAGACGTCACTTATATAAACATTACGTCTCAAGATAGTTAAGTTAGTTAGTATAAGTTATATATTAACTTTGGGTCAAAACTGTCAATTTACAAATTTAGATTAAAACTTATAATAACTAGTTAAACAAAATTGAAATCACAAGGGTTGTTTGTGAAAAATCCATAAAACCCAAACCAACCCCCCCCCCCTTCACCCGCAAATCCGGCAACACATGCCGGCGACACTTTCTGGCCGTTCTCCTTTTTCCGGCGAGGCTCAATCACGCGTTTTAACCAAAATTAAACACCCAAAATCATTCCTAATATACCTATAGCATGTTTCGAACCCCTTACATGTCAAATAAACGCGTTTACAACTAATTAGCGCGGATTGATTTTGATTATCAAACTCAAAATCGCAACTTCCAAAATTATGCCCGCAATCAACGACTGTTTCATTCCAAATCATCCTAAATCATTCGACAAAAGTTCCTACACCACCAAAACACGCCTATTCCCTCTGCAATTGAACCAAATCATCGACCAAAAACAATATTCCGGCGACTCTGTCGATGTTCACCTTCCGGACATCAGTTCAGGTAATTACCTGGTTCATTTGAATCCTCTTGATCATCTCTATCTTCCTAATCCATCTATTTCAACTCATTACAGTTCCAGATTCACGAAAATTGATCAAACCAGTCGAGTTTTTCATACCATTCGAAACCGTATCAAATCTTCACCAAAAAGTAAGTTCCTTATATCAAAATACTCGTGGTACAACGGGGATTGAAAGCCCTATGTTTTGTTCTTGATTGGGATAACAGTCTGAATCAATTTGATGGATTGTTGTTTCTAGGGTTTATGTTAAAATGCGTGATGTTAGTTATAAATGGTTAAAATAATTTAAATTCGGGTTTATAAACAAAAATCAAATCTGGTGCAGTGGTTAAGTCTCTGGTTCATATAAGTGCAACCTCAGGTTCGAGTCCCACTGCTCCCACTGCTTTAATTTTTATATTTTAACCACTTAAACACTTAATTATATTATCTAAATAACCTAAATGACATAGTTTAAGTTGAATATATTTTAAAACTTAAAAATATATAAGTTTTATTACACATATGCAAATGATAATGGTTTATAAGTATTATTACAAATATCAATCCAAGAAAACTTAAAATCGATTCGTATAAAATATGTATTCAAAAATGATATTACAATAGCGTTTCGTACAAATTCCTAAATTATATTTCAAAACCCTAAATCCCAAATCTGAAACCCTAGATCTCGGACTTTTTGATTCTTGTTACTATTGTTTCGATTCTAAGTTAGGGTTTTTCCCAATAAATTAGGTGGTACTAATGTTGGGCAACCCTCGGTGCTTTTTAGCTGCGTTTCTAACGGTTCGATTGTATTTAATTTTCAAGGTGAGTAAATTCACTCCCCTTTTTACTATTTTACTTTTGGGGCTGAAATACGTGTTCCAATATTTTACTACAGTTTTCGTTCCTTTTGATTCTATTTCAAATGAGATCATTAAATGTGTTAGTCTTGACTCGCGACAGGATGCAAAATTATGTGATAGTCAATAGTACTTATATATTCTTGTAATTTCCACTGGTACGATGTTAGCGCTAATGGCTTGACAAGCACACCTACACTAATGGCCTGATAGGTGATTTTAACCCGGCGATTCTATGTTCGATTCTATGTGTTGGTTACTAGTTACTATATGTGATGTTTGTTGCTACGTTGCTATGTCCCTTAGATGCTTAAACATTTATTGATAACTTATATATATCGAGACGGTTAAATGACGGTTAAACGATAGTTATCAGTATTTGTAACATGAGTGGTTCCTCATGACTTGTTGCTAAAAGTTATCCTGCGGGGTCTATGGATTCTTGTTTCTATGTGATTCTATGGTCATGGTTGAGATATATGATGATATTGCTATACACATAAGATTGCGAAACATATTTAGAATGATCTCGGATTTCGTATTATGTACTATTACTGTGTTTTACTCACTAGCTAATTCTTTAGCTAACTTATTTTACATGTATTTCAGGTGGTGTTTGAGACGGTTATAATTCAAGATACTTAGGATGCTTTGGACCTAGAATAAATAAACTTGATTTATTTGTCGGCTTTTATTACGATTTTAAGAATACTTATTGCTTCATTTATGTCACAACATTATTACTTTAATGAAACTAAAATATGCATTTAGTGCCATGTGCTTTGTACTATTGATATCCAATTCACTTGACGCGCCCGGTGTTTTCCGCCGCCGGGCGGCGTGTCACAGTTTGGTATCAGAGCCATGGTTATAGGGAACTAGGATAGGGTATTAGAAAACACACCGACCTAGACTATAACCTAAGAGTCCTTAGTGCAAATAGATGTACTTAGGAATTCTTTTGAACTTATTTGTTTTCTTTCTATGAACCTTTCTATGTATTTTCTTAATCTCATTTCTTATCTGATTTCGCGAAGGAGTTACAAGAGACTCGTCTGTATGAATAGGATCTTCTCTTTGTGGTATCTCGTCATTGTCTTAAGTAAGTTTGAAACGTGGGAACGTGTGCAATCCGGAAGGGGGAACGCCTGTATCACGGACATCCTGGCTAAGGCAAAGCATTTCGTATAAATCTCTTTAAGAGACTTGTATGCTTACCTGGGGATGTTCGAGATGAGTGTGAACCTATAGGCTAAAGCACGCTTTCTCGAATACGTTGAAAACGAACTTAACACTTTGATAAGTCATTAGTGTCCAAAACCAAGACACATTCCTAAGCCTTCAAATTTCGTTTTCTTAATGATTCTGTGATTTCCATTCCTGTATTTATGATAATTTATATGAATTTCTATAGTGATCCAAATAATATCCCCAATTCATTTTCTAATATTTCTAAAGTTTCTAAGTAATTTTCTATGTTATGTTTTAAAGAATTCTATGATGTTCTAAGTACTACTACTATTTCATTTAATCAAAATTTCTAAAGTTTCTAAAACTTTTAAGTGATTTTCTGTGGTATGTTTCAAAAGATTCTATGATATTCTAAATGGAACGAGGTGCTATTATTACATCGGATGTTTATATTGGTCAAGGATTTTGCTACAAAACCGTGCTATTCTACGTTTCATCATTCCGTTTGTTTCTAAGCTACAATAATACTTATGCGATATACTCGCTAGCTTATCTTTATAACACAATTACACCGTTGTAAACCAAATATTTCAAATTAAAACTAAGACATATCGACTAAACCTCAATCGAATTATCCAAAATTTCAAATCATATATCAAATACGAAATCTAAGGCATATACTTCTAATCTCAAATCAATTATCGACTCTCCAATTAAAGGTTGGTCATGATTTCTGAAATTTTAGTCAAGGCTGAATTCCATAACTAAATAAAAGCTAACAGACTTTGCTATTCTTATAAGCTAACGTATTCGAAACGAAGGTTTACCCTCAAAATATTTCAACTTGACGTCTAAACTCAAATAGCTTCAAAACTACTCATCTAACTATAAGATTCTAATCCAATTTATAATCCATCATTAAAACTATAAATCTACTTTTAAATTATGAACTAACCATCAAAACAAATACTCGTTAATCAACTAGTCGATGCTATCCATAAAGTCGTTATCCAAAACCCAACGAGAACTCACTACACAACTATTCTCGAACTCATTGAACTAAATATTTCATCTATACATACCACTCGTGAAATCCCACACCGCTAGTTTTCATAAACTAATCCAAACCCAATGCATTTCATTTATAAACTCGTTACTCTAACACAATGTGTAATCAATGGACATTGTAAAACTACTGGTATTCGATTCTAATAAAATAATTTCATTATTTTCCCAAATAAATATATATTAAAAAAAAAAGATTTTTATTAAAAATCACTATTTGGTTTTAGTACTTTGTAAGATAAAAATATATATATAAAATATATGCACTTCCTGATAAATGATTCCTTTAAAAATAGATTGGTCATTATAACGTTTGTCAAATATTTACACAACATTTTCCCGTTTTCTCAAATATGACACAAAGACTTTACAACTTAAATTGTGTCGTTATTTTTCAAATAAATCATCTATCTATGGTAAAGATTAAAACTTTCAACTTTTTACTTAGTTTTTAAAATCAGCATGATAGAAAAACAAGATCCTCTCTTATAAACCTGTTTACCTCCATAGTCAATATATCTAATTTACCTAAAGCTGTTGGCCATATAAATTCAAACATCTTAGGAACTAAGTGATCTATTCATTCGAATTATAATTTGGAGTATCCACATTATCGACTTTTCATGAAACTAATTTTTCTAAAAATCCTAATAAACTATACCATCAACTAATGCTTATGAACTGGTCGATAACAGAAAACTTAGATAAATACATCTTACAAACATAGGGTCGATTTTCACAAACTTGACTATCTATATCATTGAACAAAGCTATTAATATGAGCAATGTCTACCTAATGGACTTTAGTTCTTTTGAATCATCAATCTACTTATCATCTTAAACTAATTTTTCCCAAGTATTATTTCTATCGGGTATGATATCAATACCTATGCGTATCATCACTTTAACTCAAAATTTTTGTGTACTTCTGACTTGCACGTGACCGAATGAATTGTGGAGTCCATGCAAAAACTGAAGTAATTACGGGTGCACACGGAATTATGAAAGTTGGTGCATGGGAACCATAGTAAGTTTTGTCTTGTGTAGTTGGGGTCATATTTAATCATCTTATTTTCACTTGACTTGTTTACTCATTTTACTAATTCCATATAATCCACTTAATTATATGTAAGGTTCTTTATTCGTTTCATTGTTCTATTAATCATCATTAATCTCGATGGTCGTTTAAATAACTCTAAATTCATATACTTAAAAACATTTTATTCGCAAGTTGGCATCCTATTCCGTTTCTATATTGAATCACAAATAATATCTATTCGAATCTCCATACAGTTAGTCCGCCCGAACTCTTATAAGTGAAAAGAGTTAAATAACCAACTCCCAATGGCTCAAAACAAATAAAAATAATAATAAATAACGTTTTAATCTCATTTATTTAAAACCGGTACCTCAACCAAAATGCTCATCCTTCCATTGATCAAAATCTCGTATAATAAAGTTTCTTACGAGTTGAAACTGTCTGAGGAATTGGGTAGTGTTCATCCTGTGTTTCATGTTTGTAATCTTAAAAAGGTGTTTATCCGATGCAAACCTTATTGTGCCTATCGGTGATATTCGAATTGATGAATCTATGCAATTTATTGAACGGCCATTGGAAATTATGGACCGTGAAGTCAAACAACTCAAACGTAGCCGGATACCGATAGTCAAAGTTCGTTGGGGATCAAAGCGAGGGCCTAAGCTTACTTAGGGACGTGAAGACCAAATGAAAACCAAGTACCCGCATCTTTTGCTTCATCATCTTCTACTTCGGTTTGAGCAAATTTCGGGACGAAATTTCTTTAAGGTGGGGAGACTGTGACATCTGCCCCAAACCCGAACTCGAATGCCCGACTCGAACCCGAAGATTCTTTTTATCTTCTAAATTGTAATCGTATTTGTTTCTTAAAAAAAATGTAACGTTCATTATAATTACGAATAAATATGTTGAATTTTACGTTATTTCCGTCTCAATTAAATAATCGTATTATGTCACAAAAAATATCTAAGGGTGCTACTTAACTTCGAATTATAATGATCAATCTTTAAAATATATATACTTAACTTCATAAAATAAAACTATTGAAAACGTTAAATAAAAACGCTTTTAAAAGCCTAAATATAGTACTTTACCGTCAAGGACAAGCTAAAGATACAAAGACGTCACTTATATAAACATTACGTCTCAAGATAGTTAAGTTAGTAAGTTAGTATAAGTTATATATTAACTTTGGGTCAAAACTGTCAATTTACAAATTTAGATTAAAACTTATAATAACTAGTTAAACAAAATTGAAATCACAAGGGTTGTTTGTGAAAAATCCATAAAACCCAAACCAACCCCCCCCCCCCCTTCACCCGCAAATCCGGCAACACATGCCGGGGACACTTTCCGGCCGTTCTCCTTTTTCCGGCGAGGCTCAATCACGCGTTTTAACCAAAATTAAACACCCAAAATCATTCCTAATATACCTATAGCATGTTTCGAACCCCTTACATGTCAAATAAACGCGTTTACAACTAATTAGCGCGGATTGATTTTGATTATCAAACTCAAAATCGCAACTTCCAAAATTATGCCCGCAATCAACGACTGTTTCATTCCAAATCATCCTAAATCATTCGACAAAAGTTCCTACACCACCAAAACACGCCTATTCCCTCTGCAATTGAACCAAATCATCGACCAAAAACAATATTCCGGCGACTCTGTCGATGTTCACCTTCCGGACATCAGTTCAGGTAATTTCCTGGTTCATTTGAATCCTCTTGATCATCTCTATTTTCCTAATCCATCTATTTCAACTCATTACAGTTCCAGATTCACGAAAATTGATCAAACCAGTCGAGTTTTTCATACCATTCGAAACCGTATCAAATCTTCACCAAAAAGTAAGTTCCTTATATCAAAATACTCGTGGTACAACGGGGATTGAAAGCCCTATGTTTTGTTCTTGATTGGGATAACAGTCTGAATCAATTTGATGGATTGTTGTTTCTAGGGTTTATGTTAAAATGGGTGATGTTAGTTATAAATGGTTAAAATAATTTAAATTCGGGTTTATAAACAAAAATCAAATCTGGTGCAGTGGTTAAGTCTCTGGTTCATATAAGTGCGACCTCAGGTACGAGTCCCACTGCTCCCACTGCTTTAATTTTTATATTTTAAAAACTTAAACACTTAATTATATTATCTAAATAACCTAAATGACATAGTTTAAGTTAAATATATTTTAAAACTTAAAAATATATAAGTTTTATTACACATATGCAAATGATAATGGTTTATAAGTATTATTACAAATATCAATCCAAGAAAACTTAAAATCGATTCGTATAAAATATGTATTCAAAAACGATATTACAATAGCGTTTCGTACAAATTCCTAAATTATATTTCAAAACCCTAAATCCCAAATCTGAAACCCTAGATCTCGGACTTTTTGATTCTTGTTACTATTGTTTCGATTCTAAGTTAGGGTTTTTCCCAATAAATTAGGTGGTACTAATGTTGGGCAACCCTCGGTGCTTTTTAGCTGCGTTTCTAACGGTTCAATTGTATTTAATTTTCAAGGTGAGTAAATTCACTCCCCTTTTTACTATTTTACTTTTGGGGCTGAAATACGTGTTCCAATATTTTACTACAATTTTCGTTCCATTTGATTCTATTTCAAATGAGATCATTAAATGTGTTAGTCTTGACTCGCGACAGGATGCAAAATTATGTGATAGTCAATAGTACTTATATATTCTTGTAATTTCCACCGGTACGATGTTAGCGCTAATGGCTTGACAAGCCCACCTACACTAATGGCCTGATAGGTGATTTTAACCCGGCGATTCTATGTTCGATTCTATGTGTTGGTTACTAGTTACTATATGTGATGTTTGTTGCTACGTTGCTATGTCCCTTAGATGCTTAAACATTTATTGATAACTTATATATATCGAGACGGTTAAATCACGGTTAAACGATAGTTATCAGTATTTGTAACATGAGCGGTTCCTCATGACTTGTTGCTAAAAGTTACCCTGCGGGGTCTATGGATTCTTGTTTCTATGGTCATGGTTGAGATATATGATGATATTGCTATACACATAAGATTGCGAAACATATTTAGAATGATCTCGGATTTCGTATTATGTACTATTACTGTGTTTTACTCACTAGCTAATTCTTTAGCTAACTTATTTTACATGTATTTCAGGTGGTGTTTGAGACGGTTATAATTCAAGATACTTAGGATGCTTTGGACCTAGAATAAATAAACTTGATTTATTTGTCGGCTTTTATTACGATTTTAAGAATACTTATTGCTTCATTTATGTCACAACATTATTACTTTAATGATACTAAAATATGCATTTAGTGCCATGTGCTTTGTACTATTGATATCCAATTCACTTGACGCGCCCGGTGTTTTCCGCCGCCGGGCGGGGTGTCACACAGGACAGGCTCAAAAGTAGGAATTTCACCTGCTTTAAACTTGTCAAAGAAGTTAGAAGAAACAGATTGTTCAGATTTACTAACACCGGAAACTGAACAATCATTGGCTTGACTGACAGCATCCGGTTTACTGTATCCAATACCAGTCGGGGACTCATAATCATCTCGCACATCTTTAAGATTCTCATTCTCCAATCCTGCATACAAACTATCAGTATCTTTCTTAATTATTTCATGAATCAACTCATTGGTCGGGTGTGGAGTTGGTGTAGGAGAGTAACAGTAAGTGCTGGGAGGAGGATATACAAACGTCTTATCTTCATGACCCAACCCAGTCTTAATACGTGCCCCCCGTTGGCTTTTGATTAAATCCTCAAGTTTCATCCCCGAAATTGTCCATTTTTCGAGTTTCGTTTGCAACTTACTGGTTTCAAACTCAGCCAGGGCGACACGTTCAGTTAGCATATTGACTTCCACATTTCTTTTCAAAAGACTCGTTTTCAAATGTTCATTTTCTTTCAAAGCTTCTCTTAATTTGACAAAATATTTTGACTCGTTAAGTTTAAGTTCTTTATTTACCTGAGTCAAATATTTTTCATTTTCGATTAACAATTTGTTAGCTTCATAAATACCAAATAAACGAGTTGTGCAATCAGAAGAACACATATCCTGAACTGTCTCGTATGGAAGTCCATGATGATTTGTTCAGAAGCAAGAGCCTTCTCGCAGTTGCAGACTCTGGTATTTGTCTTTTGTTCCTCCTCCTTCTCAGCATCACAAGCTTTATCATTTAATTCTGCTCCATCTTTACCCACTGATGTCTGCTTAATCTCCCCTTGTACCTTTTCAATTTCAGGTTTCGGTAAACCTTTGAAATTGGAGGTAGAAACTGATATCTCTTCTGGTTTCTCTTTGGAGATTGAGGTGATCTTTGAATTCAGAGACATCGCTTCATCGTACTCACGATGTTTGATATCCAACTCCATTTCTTTTAGTTTGTTCATCACCTCCACCAGTTTGTAATCAGTAATATCCTCTTTCTCTTCTCATTAATTTTCCATGTGAACTCCACTCTGGTGGGAGAGAATCAAGCAATCTCTGAACCTGTTCATGATTTCCGAGTTTTGGATCATGCTTCTTCAGGTTATTTGCCACCATCACAAATCGATCGAGAAACACGGGCATCCTTTCTTTCTTTAAAACTGCAAAATTATCAAACCGGCTTTGTGCCATTGTGAGATCATCAGATTCGAAGGATTTGAAAAGTTCTTCATAAGCCATTTTTTTTAAATCGATAACCCGTTTAAAATTTGGCCTAAAAATAAATTTTATCAAGTCCCGGCCACTGACAAAAATATTTCAACTTAACTGACAATATTTTGGCCCAAAGATTGACAAAAATAAACACCCGGCCAAAAGACTTCAATTTTTAAAATTTAATGACAACTTGATTGAAAACGCCCATAAAATTTTAACTTTAAAACCCGGCGACATGAAACAGACGGAATCCAACACGACTCAAAATTTAAAACACTAGAACCCGGCCACTTGACAAAAAAAATTTTTCACTCAACTTAGCAAAAATTTTTAAACCCTTCACAAATAAAATTTTGAATTAACTATCCATTCAACGTTATCTCCTCTTTTCAATTTGATGATATCAATTTTCTTAAAAAAAATAAAAATAACAACTGGCACTTTTGTCTTTGTCGTTAATTACACAACCAAAAAAAAAGACTTCATCTTTCTTTTATTCCAACCACACACTGTCATTTTTTTTAAAAAAAACTTTCAAGATCTATCTCTAGTGTCTCTCTCTCTCTACACTTACACACATACATGAACACCTATCTGCTGCACACTTTTGCTTAATCTGACAAACAACAGCACATCACAGCTTCAACACAAAGATCACACCATCATAACTCGACTCTTTTTTTTTTACACGATGAACAACATCAGTTCTCACTCTATCGATCTCTCTCGGTTCATACACGAACACACACGCAATCACACACTTACCCCCTCTTCTCTGCAAACACGACAACAAACTTCAACAAACAACAAACTCTTGTTCTTTCTTTTGTGTAAACACACAACAATATCACAACGACATTCACAAAAACACAAACAGATCTGCGGTTGTTCTTTTTGTTCACGTTCGAAACTCTCATTCTACCCGTTTCTTTTTAAACCGTAGATTTGAGGTGGTGGTGGTGGTGGTTGAGGGTTGAAGCCGAAGACACGTGGAGGTGGATGTCGAGTTGTGACAGATTGTTTTAAAAAAAAACAAAGAGGACGACGGTATGGGTTTGGGTAATGGTTTGATTTTTATTTAAGGGTTGGAGAAGGTTTTGATCATCGGTATGGTTGTGTTGAGTTGTAGATTTGATGGTTGAGGTTTATGGATCTTCTTTTTTCCTTTTTTTTTTTTAAATAACAGATCTGACGAGGGTGAGTGGTGGTAGATGGTTTGGGTTATGTTAGATGTTAGATCTTTGGTGGTAGTGGACGAACAGATCCTGTAATAATGTCGCGCAGATCTGGTCTTGGTGAATTATATTGGGTTTGTTTGGTTGATTGTTGGTGCAGGAAGTATGTCAAGCAATGCTAGGTTCGCTCAGATCTGGATGGTTTCGCAAGGTAGTGTTGCAAGAACCTATAGATTCGTTGGCTTCTAAGTGTCGGGCGAACTTATAGGTTCGCTAAGAACAACGGGTGAATCTATGCAAATGCTTTGTATAGATTCGCTCAAAATTTTGAACTTTCGTTCAGATATTAACTAGATTCGCTGGTCTTGCAGATTTGAAGATTTGAAGAACACCAAGAACACACACACACACACACTGTGTGTGAGAGAAAACACTTTGGATCTGAATTTTTCTTATACTTTCTTGTAGATTTCAGCTTCTAGATCTAAAATACGTTGTTAATATCAACAGATCTGATGATTGTTGATGTAGATCTGATGATTTTGAACCCAGATCTGGTTTCTCTCTCTAAAAACCCATCAGATCTTGTTTCTCTCTCTAAAACTTCAACACAATTCTTTAAAATCAGCAACTATCTTCAACAAATGATTCAAAAATTGATCTCAGTTAGGCTATGATACCAATTGTTGGTCCCATAACACTATTGAATCAGTAATTTTGGAAGATTTTGGATCAAAATGGTAAAATATTGATGAACATGAGATGAACACAAACAAAAAGTCAGATTTGATCTTTAATTGGATTGCATAAAATGTGTACAATGGAAACCCCAATCACTAGCTCATTCAAGCCCCCATGAAACCCTATTTGCACTTTACTATTTATAGTGAGTGCTTAACATGCTAATTACACTAATAGTCCCTACACTTAGACTAATTAGAAAATAGCAAGTTAAAAGGCTAAAACATGTCTAAAGCTAGATTAAATATATTTTGTTGACACAAAATATATTTATTACATTAACGCTCCTAGACATAAAACAAATTCAACGTCTTGACTCGGTTCTTCGTCTCTAACGCGCCATTTGACTTTTTACGTGGACTTTGACCGGACGTTGACTTTTGTTGACTTTGACTGTGTTGATAATATTAGACTACAATTCAGGTCCAACAATACTCCCCCATAGTCTATTATTATCAACGTCTTGCATCGTGTTCAGCACCGATAAGTCAATACTGTTGGATCTTCAATTTGGTAAGCTTCAGTCTTAATTTCAACTCCAACAACTATATAATTCAAAGTTGCCTTCATAAGGATACCATAACCCAAGATTCGGTTTCCCTTTAAGGTATCTGAAAATATGTTTCACAGCAACCAGGTGCGACTCTTTCGGATCAGACTGATATCTTGCGCACACACATACAGCATACATAATGTCTGGCCTTGATGCAGTAAGATACATCAGTGAACCAATCATTGATCTGTACAGTGTTTGATCAACCGATTTGCCTTTCCGATCCGGCTGTATCTTGCAGTTCACATCAGATGGCGTTCGAATAGTCTGACAATCCTGCATCTTGAACTTTTTCAGCAACTTCTCAACAAACTTTGATTGGTTGATAAAAATTCCATCTGCTGATTGTTTAACTTGCAATCCAAGAAAGAAATTAATCTCCCCCATCGAACTCATATGAAATCTTGACTTCATGATTTCTTCAAATTCTTTGCACATGGACGCACTGGTTGATCCGAAGATAATATCGTCCACATATACTTGAACACATAACAAATCTCCATTCTCCCTCTTCATAAACAAAGTTGGATCAATCTGACCTCTTGTAAAACCATGTTTTGCAAATGTTTAGATAACGTCTTGTACCAAATCCTTGGAGCTTGATGTAGACCATATAAAGCTTTGCTCAATTTGTATACACGATGTGGATAATCAGGATCTTCAAAAACCCGGAGGTTGTCTGACATATACATCATCGGTAATTGGTCCATACAGAAAAGCGCCTTTTACGTCCATTTGGAACACTTTGAACTTCATGAAAGAGGCATATGCTAGAAAAACGCGAATAGCTTTAAGTCGAGCGACCGGAGCAAACACTTCTTCATAGTCAATACCTTCTTCTTGAGTGTAACCTTGTGCAATAAGTCTCGCTTTGTTTCTCACAACAATGCCACGTTCATCTGGCTTGTTCTTGTACAACCATCTTGTACCAATCGCATTTTCTTCTTCAGGTAGGTCCACTAATTTCCAAACTTCCTGTTTGCGAAATTGAAGTAACTCCTCTTGCATGGCTTCAATCCAACTGTTATCTTGTAACGCTTCTGAAATGTTCTTCGGCACCACTTGAGAAAGAAAACATGAATAAAGACAAACATTAGCTTGCTCAGTTTGACTTCTTGTAGTTCTCTGATTCAACGGCCCGATAATCTGAGAGACAGGATGTTTCTTGTGAATTCGATGAGTTGGTATGACATCTCCTTGCACTTGACTCTCCAGATTAGACTGATTCAGATTCGGTAGATCTTGTAGTATGGAAGAAGTATGCGGAGTGAAATTAGGAACTTGATCCGGTGAATTGATGAAGTAATCAAATGATTCTGGAATAACTTCAACATTCGGATCTGATGATGGTTGATTCTGAACAGATCCACCATCATTAGGAGAACTTTGCGGATTAACATCATCACCAAGAATATTTGATTCTTGATATTCTTGAGAACCAGAAGGACCCGGAGCTTGACTGGAGCAGTTTCAGATTTAACATGCAAGAAATAAACCCAAGAAAATCTAGTGAAATCGTCAATAATGACAAAACAATAAGACTTCTTTCCGATGCTTTGAACATTTGTTGGTCCGAAAAGATCCATGTGTAGCATCTGCAAGGGTTTTGAAATGGAGTTTTCTTGCTTGGACTTAAAAGACATGCGATGCTGTTTTCCTTTCAAACATGCTGGACAGAGATCAGTTGTAGAGAACTTCTTTGATGGTATTCCTACAACATGATTTCCAGTCACCAGTCGATTCATGTTTCTGAAGTTTGAATGGCCCAGCCGTCTATGCCAAAGCTGACTCTCATCATTTGAAGCATGCGCAATTAGACAAGTAGTTTCGGTTTCAGCATCAATCTACGACATATCAAGCTTGTATACATCACGATCTCTTGGAGCTTTAACCACTACCCATTCATTGTCAATCTTGAAACCTGGTTTGAGTATATAACAGAAAGAATCATCAAATAAAGTTGAATATGATTTGTCACAAATTTGAGATACACTTAGCAAATTAAAGTTCAACTGTGCACAGTAGTTGACTTTATCAAAGCTAATGACCCCATTTGACACAGTTCCTTCTCCAGTTATTTTACCACCAGCATCTCCTCCAAATGCAACATGTGTACCATTCTTTAGCTTAAAATCTTGAAGCAAGGCATGGTTGCCTGTCATATGCCGGCTACACCCACTATCAACGAACCATGAGTTAATAGGTCTTCTTGGGCGTACCTGCATTTCAACAATCACTTAGTTAGTTTGGTCAACCCAGGCCCACATGGTCTTGGGTTTTCCGAATCTATCTGTAACAGTAACTTGTTGATAATGAAGATTTTGAAAACTTGTTTCATTTGAGAGATTTTGAAAACTGTTTCGCCCATTGGCTTGAATCGATTGCTTTCTTCTCAAAGCAAAAAACCTTTCCTCTAACTTAGGATCAAGGTTATTATCAAATTTCTGATTTCTTACCATCAAAGCTCTCTGTTTAAAACTGTTAACCTGCACATTTCTTGATGAAAAGTTATTAGAAATTGAATTGTTTCGATTGAAGTTTCTCAAAACAGGAGAATGACTTTGATTAACATTTTGAAAACCAAAAGATTGATTTCTTTGAAAATTTGGAAATTGAGTCATTTCTCGTGATGAGTTTGTTCGAAAGAAACAATCCTTTGTGTCATGATTTCGCCTTTCACAAATATCACAAAATTTGTTATAAAAACATTCTTCTGAAGAATGGTTTCTTTTGTCACAGAAACTGCAGTACCTGTTAAAGAAACATTCAGCAGTTGCATGATTATAACGATCACATATCTCACAATGTTTCTTGCTAATCCTAAAGAGCCGATTGTTAACTTTTGATGTTGAACCCACACGTGATTCATTATCAGTTTTGTTCGGTTTTAGATTAACTTGATTCTTTTGTGGAGATTTTGTTTGTGAATTTCCTTGCGTAGAAACTTGGTTCGATTTTAATACACCTTGTTTGGTTAACCTTTTTGATTCAATTCTTTTATCATTGACAGCGGAAGACTTAGGACCTGAACCTGTTTTCAGACCAGAGTTAGATTTGATGGGAGAATTGATTGGTTTACCATAAGATCCGTTCAAATCAAAAGTTCCTGCAGACACAAACTTAATTGTTTTTCCTTTTGACACTTTCTTTTTGACAGGTTTGACCTTGTCAGTTTTAACAATTTGAGCTTTGGTGTTGTCATTCGATTTTATGACACTTTTACCTTTTGACTGTTTCGTTTCAGATTGATTGACTGTTACTTTTGATTTCTGCATTTTTGCATTCGAAACTTCAGCCTTTTTCACTTCTTGCTTCTTGATCAGTTGATCAGCAACTTTTGCTTTCTGCTCGTTCTTCCACTTGATATATTCAGGATCATTGTATCCCGAAAATTCACCTTCATCCTTCACTGTTTCTTCTGACTTCGGATTCAGTTCCGGATACTCAACAAGTTGAATCAGAACAGGTTCTGATTTGTTGCTAGCTTCATCATCAGCTTCAGTGGTCACGCCATCTTCTTCTTTCAAACTTTCAATCAACACTTCAGATCCTTCGGATTCAGATTTACTTCTTTGAATTTCTTTGAATTTTCGTTCATTTTCAGGTGAATGATCAAATTCATTGAAGTTTTCCGGTAAAGTTTGTGTGATTGAATTAGGCATTGGTTCATGAGTGAAACCCAACCCTGTTTTGGTTTTGTTACCTCTTTCACTTATAAGTTGTTTAACCATTGTTTTACAACTTTTCACTTTTGTTAATTCAACTTGTGTGACAGCATGAGTTCGATAATGTTCTACTTGTTGAATGCATTGTTCTGAACATAACCTTTCTTTCACATCAGCAGGCAATGGAACATAATTAGGGGGTAAATCAGTACTAACCTTTGGTTGTTCAGTGGATGATGAAGACTCACTGGATGTAGCCATCAGCGCAATTTCTGATTCAGATTCTTCAACAGGATCTGACTTTGCACTCCAGTCATATTCTTCTGAATCTTCACTAACAGTATCAATCACCTTGATATCTCCTTCTTCAGACCAATCCTCTTCGATTTCACATACTAGTGCCAAACTCGATGTAAGATCAGATGTGAATTGTTCTGCATACGCACTCCAATCATAACCATCTTTCACACTAACCACCAGTGCTTTAGTTTGATCTTCTGGTTTCTTTCCTTCATCCTTCAGTTCAGGCATGGGAAGACTTTGATATGGTTTCTGAAAGAAACATTGTTTTCTGCTTTGATAGCTTGAAGACTGTTGCGAGCTTTGACCTTGACCTTGATTACTTGAACTAGCTTGGTCGTTGTAGTTCTGATTCTTAGAAGCTTTGCATTCCCTTGAAAAATGACCATAGCAGTTACAGTTGAAACATCTGGCCTTTGATTTGTCAAAACCAACAGTTTTGTTTGCATGAGGCTTGTAGCTTCGGTTAACATTTGCATGCTTCTGCGTTCTATATGCAACCATCACCATTTGCCAATTTAGATCCATTTCCTCAACGTCATCAGGATCCATCTCAAATAAATCTTGAAGTACAACGTCCATTTGGCTCAAATGACTTCCTTGGTATGCTTGAAAACTTGCCATAAAAGCTGTAAAGGTAGTTTTGGTCTCATCATCTTGTAACAAGATGTTCATCACATCTTTTACTTTGGCTTGAACAGAAGAACTTTAAATTTCAGATTTTGTTTGAACTTGAGCTCTTGGTGGAGATTGAGGTTGAGAATAAGTTGGTGAACTTGGAAAGTATGATGAATCAGTATAAAAACTTGCGCCAACAAATAAATCCCCCTCATCTTCAAACTTAATTGCATCTTGTGCAAGAAAGGCATTCTCCACAGTGTTAGCAGGATTCACAATATATTTGTATTGTGCATGTGAACCAGTTCTATCAGTGTTTCTAGACCCTTCATCAATCTCTACTTCCTTTATCTTTGCAATGAGCAAATCTAGGTCCATTGGAAACTTCTCAGTATGCTTCAACAGTGTCACTGTTTGTTTCCATGATGATGGAAGAGCACATAATAATCTGTCATTCAGATCTTGAAGATCTGTTTTTGCACCAACATTAGTCATTTCAGTAGTCAGATGAACAAACCTATTCATCATCTGGTGCACAGATTCTCCAGCAATATGTTCAAATAACTCCAATTGTCTCTTCAGTCTTTGTTTCTTGAGACTTCTAAGTTGTTCACCTCCTTCACATATTGACTTCAAGGCTTTGAACATTGTATAACCTGTTTGATAGGTATCCAACCATGACAGTACTTGTAGTGGTAATCCCTTACACATCAAAGAATATGCTTTGCTATCATTCTTCACTTTCCTTAAATAATCAGCTGATAAATTATCTTCTGGATAAGGTTCAGTAGAGTCTTTGGTGTAGGTACTTGCACTATCCGAAGCAGTCTGTGTAGGTATGTGAGGACCCTTATCAATTGACTTCCAAAGATCATTGTCTATTGAGCAGAGATGATGCTTCAGTCTAATCGTCCAATTCTTGAAATCTGCACGATTGACAAGTCTAGGAACACGGTTATCAAAATCATCATTAGGTGCCATTTTAACAATTTTTAAAGAAAATATTTTTGGTTTTTGTTGATTTTTGAAAGGAAATAGTTAAAATACTAAAATAAAGACAAGTAAATAAAGACAAGATAAGAAAATATGGATTAAAACAACTAAAAATGAGTCACACGGCTGAACAGTGAAAAATCCTTCTTCACCCGGCTGAACAGTAGCTTTTGTTCTTTACCCGACAGAGAAAAGTCTTCACCCGTCTAAACAGTCACACGGCTCAACAATTGTAAGTCTTGAAATCTTTACCCGGCAGAACAGTTACCCGACAAAATAGTATTAACTTCACACGGCAATAACACTTGACCCGGCTTGAATCTTGACAAGGCAAAAAGCTTTACCCGGCTGAACAGTTGACGATCACACAGCAGCAAAGTTGTTTACCCGGCTACACAGTTGTCGATCACCCGACTGAAATTGTTAATCACCCGGCGTAACAGTGTATCACCCGGCACAACAGTACTTGATCCGGCTGAACAGTACACCTTTTCCTCGTCAAATTCTTTACCCGTCTAGAACAAATTCCTTTACACGGCTGCACAGGACCTAATTGTTCACAAATCTAAGTCCAAAGGAAATTGTCTGTGTCAATTTTATCACCCGGCAAGTTAATCTTCAACCAAGTTCATACTGTTCATCATCTTCATCATGAGAATTTTTCTGGGTTTATCAAAAACTTGTCCAATTCGTTCAAAAATCACACACAAGCAGTGAAATAGTCCGATTAACAATCCCTAATCTCAATCAATCCAAAACATGATCAAATTTTGATGAATTTTGAGCAAAATTCGATCGAACAGTAACTTTTCCATTCTTCTTAATTCCTCAGATCTGATGATAATCTGATGGAATTTGCACAATCGTTGTGAATTAGGAGTGATTGCGATGATAAATCACAACTAAAAGCAGCAACAATTCATTCAGATCATGATTTTTGAGCAATATTGTAGTGTTTTGCTTGATGAATAGCGAAGAACACAATACCAACAGCTCTGATACCAATTGATAGGTTCAATTGGATCGATAATATCGCTCAATGATCAGAATGATTCATACACAAACACAGTTCAATCACAAACACAATTCATTACTAAATAATTCTCTTGTATTTGATGATCAAAGCAAATCTGCAGTACAAATGTAGGAGAAAATAAATCACACACACTTAGTTCTCTCTCTAAAGTGAATATGTGAATCAGACTCTCTCCTCACACTCTCTCACTACATGCTTTAAGCAACAAAATACATTTTAGGGAAAATAACAAATTAAACCCTAAACTATACATAAATGTATAAAACAAGTACAAAGTAAATCTTAACTGGAAATAACCCTAACAGAACGTCGTATGGCAACTTAAGGCATCTTACAACTCTGTATGCCATATTTGTACCTTGAAAAGCACGTTAGTATAATGTAAGATGCCTTACAACTCCTAACAACACCTTACAACACCGTACGAAACGTTAAAACTTAATAATAAACCAAATGAATTCGTACGAGTCCTTTAAACAACGTACGACAAGTTAGGACATCTTAAGACTCTGTATGCCATATTAGCAACCTGAAAAGCACGTTAGTATCATTTAGGACCCCTTACAACTCCTAAGAACACCTTACAACACTGTAGAAAACCATAAATCTCCATAATAAACCTAATGAATTTGTCTGAATCCTTCTAACGTCGTACGACAACTTAAGGCATCTTACGACTCTGTATGCCATATTAGCACCTTGAAAAGCACGTTAGTATAATGTAGGACTCCTTACAACTCGTAACAACACCTTACAACACCATACAAAACGTTAAAACTCCATAATAAACCTAATAAATTCGTACGAGTCCTTTGAACATCGTACCGCAAGATAGGACATCTTACGACTCGAAAAGAACGTTAGTATAATGTACGACGCCTTACAACTCCTAAGAACACCTTACATCACCGTACGAAACCTCAAAACTCCCTAATACACCTAATGAATTCGTCCGAGTCTTTTGAACATCGTACGACAAGTTAGGACATCTTAAGACTCTTGTATGCTATATTAGGAATATGAAAAGTACGTTAGTATCATTTAGGACGCCTTATAACTCCTAAGAACACCTTACAACACCGTACAAACCATAAATCTCCATAATAAACCAAATGAATTCGTCCAAATCCTTCGAACGTCGTACGTCAACTTAAGGCATCTTACGACTCTGTATGCCATATTATCACCTTGAAAAGCATGTTAGTATAATGTAGGACGCCTTACAACTCCTAACAATACCTTACAACACCGTACAAAATCATAAATCTCCATAATAAACCTAACGAATTCGTACGAGTCCTTTGAACATTGTACGACAAGTTAGGACATTTTACGACTCTTTATGCCACATTAGCAATTAGAAAAGAACGTTAGCATAATGTACGACGCCTTACAACTCCTAAGAACACCTTACATCACTGTGCGGAACCTCAAAACTCTATAATACACCTAAAGAATTCGTCCGAGTCCTTTGAACATCGTACGAAAAGTTAGAACATCTAAAGACTCTGTATGCCATATTAGCAACATGAAAAGCACGTTAGTATCATTTAGAACGCCTTACAACTCCTAAGAACACCTGACAACATCGTACAAAACCATATATCTCCATAATAAACCTAATGAATTCGTCTGAATCCTTCGAATGTGTTACGACAACTTAAGGCATCTTACGACTCTGGATGCCATATTTGCACCTTGAAAAGCACGTTAGTATAATGTACGACGCCTTACAACTCATAACAAATCCTTACAACACCATACGAAACGTTAAAACTCCATAATAAACCTAATGAATTCGTACGAGTTCTTTGAACATTGTACGGCAAGTTAGGACACCATACGACTCTTTATGCCACAGTAGCAACTCGAAAAGAACGTTAGTAGAATGTACGACGCCTCACAACTCCTAAGAACACCTTTCATCACCGTACGAAACCTCAAAACTCCATAATACACCTAATGAATTCGTCTGAGTCCTTTGAACATCGTACGACAAGTTAGGACATCTTAAGCTCTGTATGCCATATTAGCAATATGAAAAGCACGTTAGTATCATTTAGGACACCTTACAACTCCTAAAAACACCATACAACACCGTCAAAACCATAAATCTCCATAATAAACCTAATGAATTCGTCGGAATCCTTCGAACGTCGTATGGCAACTTAAGGCATCTTACAACTCTGTATGCCATATTTGTACCTTGAAAAGGACGTTAGTATAATGTAGGACGCCTTACAACTCCTAACAACACCTTACAACACCGTACGAAACGTTAAAACTTCATAATAAACCAAATGAATTCATACGAGTCCTTTAAACAACGTACGACAAGTTAGGACATCTTAAGACTCTGTATGCCATATTAGCAACCTGAAAAGCACGTTAGTATCATTTAGGACCCCTTACAACTCCTAAGAACACCTTACAACACTGTAGAAAACCATAAATCTCCATAATAAACCTAATGAATTTGTCTGAATCCTTCGAACGTCGTACGACAACTTAAGGCATCTTACGACTCTGTATGCCATATTAACACTTTGAAAAGCATGTTAGTATAATGTAGGACTCCTTACAACTCGTAACAACACCTTACAACACCATACAAAACGTTAAAACTCCATAAAAAGCCTAATAAATTCGTACGAGTCCTTTGAACATCGTACCGCAAGATAGGACATCTTACGACTCTTTATGCCACATTACCAACTCGAAAAGAACGTTAGTATAATGAACGACGCCTTACAACTCCTAAGAACACCTTACATCACCGTACGAAACCTCAAAACTCCCTAATACACCTAATGAATTCGTCCGAGTCTTTTGAACATCGTACGACAAGTTAGGACATCTTAAGACTCTTGTATGCCATATTAGGAACATGAAAAGTACGTTAGTATCATTTAGGACGCCTTATAACTCCTAAGAACACCTTACAACACCGTACAAACCATAAATCTCCATAATAAACCAAATGAATTCGTCCAAATCCTTCGAACGTCGTACGTCAACTTAAGGCATCTTACGACTCTGTATGCCATATTAGCAACATGAAAAGCACGTTAGTATCATTTAGGACGCCTTAGAACTCCTAAGAACACCTGACAACATCGTACAAACCCATATATCTCCATAAAAAACCTAATAAATTCGTCTGAATCCTTCGAATGTGTTACGGCAACTTAAGGCATCTTACGACTCTGGATGCCATATTTGCACCTTGAAAAGCACGTCAGTATAATGTAGGACGCCTTACAACTCGTAACAACACCTTACAACACCATACAAAACGTTAAAACTCCATAATAAACCTAATAAATTCATACGAGTCCTTTGAACATCGTACCACAAGATAGGACATCTTACGACTCTTTATGCCACATTACCAACTCGAAAAGAACGTTAGTATAATGTACGACGCCTTACAACTCCTAAGAACACCTTACATCACCGTACGAAACCTCAAAACTCCCTAATACACCTAATGAATTCGTCCGATTCATTTGAACATCGTACAACAAGTTAGGACATCTTAAGCTCTGTATGCCATATTAGCAATATGAAAATGACGTTAGTATCATTTAGGACGCCTTACAACTCCTAAAAACACCATACAACACCGTGAAACCATAAATCTCCATAATAAACCTAATGAATTCGTCGGAATCCTTCAAACTTCGTATGGAAACTTAAGGCATCTTACAACTTTGTATGCCATATTTGTACCTTGAAAAGCACGTTAGTATAATGTAGGACGCCTTACAACTCCTAACAACACCTTACAGCACCGTACGAAACGTTAAAACTTCATAATAAACCAAATGAATTCGTACGAGTCCTTTAAACAACGTACGACAAGTTAGGACATCTTAAGACTCTGTATGCCATATTAGCGACATGAAAAGCACGTTAGTATCAATTAGGACCCCTTACAACTCCTAAGAACACCTTACAACACCGTAGAAAACCATAAATCTCCATAATAAACCTAATGAATTTGTCTGAATCCTTCGAAAGTCGTACGACAACTTAAGCATCTTACGACTCTGTATTCCATATTAGCACCTTGAAAAGCACGTTACTATAATGTAGGGCTCCTTACAACTCGTAACAACACCTTACAACAACATACAAAACGTTAAAACTCCATAATAAACCTAATAAATTCGTACGAGTCCTTTGAACATCGTACCGCAAGATAGGACATCTTACGACTCTTTATGCCAAATTACCAACTCGAAAAGAACGTTAGTATAATGTACGACGCCTTACAACTCCTAAGAACACCTTACATCACCGTACGAAACCTCAAAACTCCCTAATACACCTAATGAATTCGTCCGAGTCTTTTGATCATCGTACGACAAGTTAGGACATCTTAAGACTCTTGTATGCTATATTAGGAATATGAAAAGTACGTTAGTATCATTTAGGACGCCTTATAACTCCTAAGAACACCTTACAACACCGTACAAAACCATAAATCTCCATAATAAACCAAATGAATTCGTCCAAATCCTTCGAACGTCGTACGTCAACTTAAGGCATCTTATGACTCTGTATGCCATATTATCACCTTGAAAAGCATGTTAGTATAATGTAGGACGCCTTACAACTCCTAACAATACCTTACAACACCGTACAAAATCATAAATCTCCATAATAAACCTAACGAATTCGTACGAGTCCTTTGAACATTGTACGACAAGTTAGGACATTTTACGACTCTTTATGCCACATTAGCAATTAGAAAAGAACGTTAGCATAATGTACGACGCCTTACAACTCCTAAGAACACCTTACATCACTGTGCGGAACCTCAAAACTCTATAATACACCTAAAGAATTCGTCCGAGTCCTTTGAACATCGTACGAAAAGTTAGAACATCTAAAGACTCTGTATGCCATATTAGCAACATGAAAAGCACGTTAGTATCATTTAGGACGCCTTACAACTCCTAAGAACACCTGACAACATCGTACAAAACCATATATCTCCATAATAAACCTAATGAATTCGTCTGAATCCTTCGAATGTGTTACGACAACTTAAGGCATCTTACGACTCTGGATGCCATATTTGCACCTTGAAAAGCACGTTAGTATAATGTACGACGCCTTACAACTCATAACAAATCCTTACAACACCATACGAAACGTTAAAACTCCATAATAAACCTAATGAATTCGTACGAGTTCTTTGAACATTGTACGGCAAGTTAGGACACCATACGACTCTTTATGCCACAGTAGCAACTCGAAAAGAACGTTAGTAGAATGTACGACGCCTCACAACTCCTAAGAACACCTTTCATCACCGTACGAAACCTCAAAACTCCATAATACACCTAATGAATTCGTCTGAGTCCTTTGAACATCGTACGACAAGTTAGGACATCTTAAGCTCTGTATGCCATATTAGCAATATGAAAAGCACGTTAGTATCATTTAGGACACCTTACAACTCCTAAAAACACCATACAACACCGTCAAAACCATAAATCTCCATAATAAACCTAATGAATTCGTCGGAATCCTTCGAACGTCGTATGGCAACTTAAGGCATCTTACAACTCTGTATGCCATATTTGTACCTTGAAAAGGACGTTAGTATAATGTAGGACGCCTTACAACTCCTAACAACACCTTACAACACCGTACGAAACGTTAAAACTTCATAATAAACCAAATGAATTCATACGAGTCCTTTAAACAACGTACGACAAGTTAGGACATCTTAAGACTCTGTATGCCATATTAGCAACCTGAAAAGCACGTTAGTATCATTTAGGACCCCTTACAACTCCTAAGAACACCTTACAACACTGTAGAAAACCATAAATCTCCATAATAAACCTAATGAATTTGTCTGAATCCTTCGAACGTCGTACGACAACTTAAGGCATCTTACGACTCTGTATGCCATATTAACACTTTGAAAAGCATGTTAGTATAATGTAGGACTCCTTACAACTCGTAACAACACCTTACAACACCATACAAAACGTTAAAACTCCATAAAAAGCCTAATAAATTCGTACGAGTCCTTTGAACATCGTACCGCAAGATAGGACATCTTACGACTCTTTATGCCACATTACCAACTCGAAAAGAACGTTAGTATAATGAACGACGCCTTACAACTCCTAAGAACACCTTACATCACCGTACGAAACCTCAAAACTCCCTAATACACCTAATGAATTCGTCCGAGTCTTTTGAACATCGTACGACAAGTTAGGACATCTTAAGACTCTTGTATGCCATATTAGGAACATGAAAAGTACGTTAGTATCATTTAGGACGCCTTATAACTCCTAAGAACACCTTACAACACCGTACAAAACCATAAATCTCCATAATAAACCAAATGAATTCGTCCAAATCCTTCGAACGTCGTACGTCAACTTAAGGCATCTTACGACTCTGTATGCCATATTAGCAACATGAAAAGCACGTTAGTATCATTTAGGACGCCTTAGAACTCCTAAGAACACCTGACAACATCGTACAAACCCATATATCTCCATAAAAAACCTAATAAATTCGTCTGAATCCTTCGAATGTGTTACGGCAACTTAAGGCATCTTACGACTCTGGATGCCATATTTGCACCTTGAAAAGCACGTCAGTATAATGTAGGACGCCTTACAACTCGTAACAACACCTTACAACACCATACAAAACGTTAAAACTCCATAATAAACCTAATAAATTCATACGAGTCCTTTGAACATCGTACCACAAGATAGGACATCTTACGACTCTTTATGCCACATTACCAACTCGAAAAGAACGTTAGTATAATGTACGACGCCTTACAACTCCTAAGAACACCTTACATCACCGTACGAAACCTCAAAACTCCCTAATACACCTAATGAATTGGTCCGATTCATTTGAACATCGTACAACAAGTTAGGACATCTTAAGCTCTGTATGCCATATTAGCAATATGAAAATGACGTTAGTATCATTTAGGACGCCTTACAACTCCTAAAAACACCATACAACACCGTGAAACCATAAATCTCCATAATAAACCTAATGAATTCGTCGGAATCCTTCAAACTTCGTATGGAAACTTAAGGCATCTTACAACTTTGTATGCCATATTTGTACCTTGAAAAGCACGTTAGTATAATGTAGGACGCCTTACAACTCCTAACAACACCTTACAGCACCGTACGAAACGTTAAAACTTTATAATAAACCAAATGAATTCGTACGAGTCCTTTAAACAACGTACGACAAGTTAGGACATCTTAAGACTCTGTATGCCATATTAGCGACATGAAAAGCACGTTAGTATCAATTAGGACCCCTTACAACTCCTAAGAACACCTTACAACACCGTAGAAAACCATAAATCTCCATAATAAACCTAATGAATTTGTCTGAATCCTTCGAAAGTCGTACGACAACTTAAGCATCTTACGACTCTGTATTCCATATTAGCACCTTGAAAAGCACGTTACTATAATGTAGGGCTCCTTACAACTCGTAACAACACCTTACAACAACATACAAAACGTTAAAACTCCATAATAAACCTAATAAATTCGTACGAGTCCTTTGAACATCGTACCGCAAGATAGGACATCTTACGACTCTTTATGCCAAATTACCAACTCGAAAAGAACGTTAGTATAATGTACGACGCCTTACAACTCCTAAGAACACCTTACATCACCGTACGAAACCTCAAAACTCCCTAATACACCTAATGAATTCGCCTGAGTCTTTTGAACATCGTACGACAAGTTAGGACATCTTAAGACTCTTGTATGCCATATTAGGAACATGAAAAGTACGTTAGTATCATTTAGGACGCCTTATAACTCCTAAGAACACCTTACAACACCGTACAAAACCATAAATCTCCATAATAAACCAAATGAATTCGTCCAAATCCTTCGAACGTCGTACGTCAACTTAAGGCATCTTACGACTCTGTATGCCATATTAGCAACATGAAAAGCACGTTAGTATCATTTAGGACGCCTTACAACTCCTAAGAACACCTGACAACATCGTACAAAACCATATATCTCCATAATAAACCTAATGAATTCGTCTGAATCCTTCGAATGTGTTACGACAACTTAAGGCATCTTACGACTCTGGATGCCATATTTGCACCTTGAAAAGCACGTTAGTATAATGTACGACGCCTTACAACTCATAACAAATCCTTACAACACCATACGAAACGTTAAAACTCCATAATAAACCTAATGAATTCGTACGAGTTCTTTGAACATTGTACGGCAAGTTAGGACCCCATACGACTCTTTATGCCACAGTAGCAACTCGAAAAGAACGTTAGTAGAATGTACAACGCCTCACAACTCCATACGAAACCTCAAAACTCCATAATACACCTAATGAATTCGTCTGAGTCCTTTGAACATCGTACGACAAGTTAGGACATCTTAAGCTCTGTATGCCATATTAGCAATATGAAAAGCACGTTAGTATCATTTAGGACACCTTACAACTCCTAAAAACACCATACAACACCGTCAAAACCATAAATCTCCATAATAAACCTAATGAATTCGTCGGAATCCTTCGAACGTCGTATGGCAACTTAAGGCATCTTACAACTCTGTATGCCATATTTGTACCTTGAAAAGGACGTTAGTATAATGTAGGACGCCTTACAACTCCTAACAACACCTTACAACACCGTACGAAACGTTAAAACTTCATAATAAACCAAATGAATTCATACGAGTCCTTTAAACAACGTACGAAAAGTTAGGACATCTTAAGACTCTGTATGCCATATTAGCAACATGAAAAGCACGTTAGTATCATTTAGGACCCCTTACAACTCCTAAGAACACCTTACAACACCGTAGAAAACCATAAATATCTATAATAAACCTAATGAATTTGTCTGAATCCTTCGAACGTCGTACGACAACTTAAGACATCTTATGACTCTGTATGCCATATTAGCACCTTGAAAAGCACGTGACTATAATGTAGGACGCCTTACAACTCGTAACAACATCTTACAACACCATACAAAACGTTAAAACTCCATAATAAACCAAATAAATTCGTACGAGTCCTTTGAACATCGTACCGCAAGTTAGGACATTTTACGACTCTTTATGCCACATTAGCAACTCGAAAAGAACGTTACTATAATGTACGACGACTAACAACTCCTGAGAACACCTTACATCACCGTACGAAACCTCAAAACTTCATAATACACCTAATGAATTCATCCGATTCATTTGAACATCGTACGACAAGTTAGGACATCTTAAGCTCTGTATGCCATATTAGCAATATGAAAAGCACGTTAGTATCATTTAGGACGCCTTACAACTCCTAAAAACACCATACAACACCGTCAAAACCATAAATCTCCATAGTAAACCTAATGAATTCGTCGGAATCCTTCGAACGTCGTATGGCAACTTAAGGCATCTTACAACTCTGTATGCCATATTTGTACCTTGAAAAGCACGTTAGTATAATGTAGGATGCCTTACAACTCCTAACAACACCTTACAACACCGTACGAAACGTTAAAACTTAATAATAAACCAAATGATTTCGTACGAGTCCTTTAAACAACGTACGACAAGTTAGGACATCTTAAGACTCTGTATGCCATATTAGCAACCTGAAAAGCACATTAGTATCATTTAGGACCCCTTACAACTCCTAAGAACACCTTACAACACTGTAGAAAACCATAAATCTCCATAATAAACCTAATGAATTTGTCTGAATCCTTCGAACGTCGTACGACAACTTAAGGCATCTTACGACTCTTTATGCCATATTAACACTTTGAAAAGCATGTTAGTATAATGTAGGACTCCTTACAACTCGTAACAACACCTTACAACACCATACAAAACGTTAAAACTCCATAAAAAGCCTAATAAATTCGTACGAGTCCTTTGAACATCGTACCGCAAGATAGGACATCTTACGACTCTTTATGCCACATTACCAACTCGAAAAGAACGTTAGTATAATGAACGACGCCTTACAACTCCTAAGAACACCTTACATCACCGTACGAAACCTCAAAACTCCCTAATACACCTAATGAATTCGTCCGAGTCTTTTGAACATCGTACGACAAGTTAGGACATCTTAAGACTCTTGTATGCCATATTAGGAACATGAAAAGTACGTTAGTATCATTTAGGACGCCTTATAACTCCTAAGAACACCTTATAACACCGTACAAAACCATAAATCTCCATAATAAACCAAATGAATTCGTCCAAATGCTTCGAACGTCGTACGTCAACTTAAGGCATCTTACGACTCTGTATGCCATATTAGCAACATGAAAAGCACGTTAGTATCATTTAGGACGCCTTAGAACTCCTAAGAACACCTGACAACATCGTACAAACCCATATATCTCCATAAAAAACCTAATAAATTCGTCTGAATCCTTCGAATGTGTTACGGCAACTTAAGGCATCTTACGACTCTGGATGCCATATTTGCACCTTGAAAAGCACGTCAGTATAATGTAGGACGCCTTACAACTCGTAACAACACCTTACAACACCATACAAAACGTTAAAACTCCATATAAACCTAATAAATTCAAACGAGTCCTTTGAACATCGTACCACAAGATAGGACATCTTACGACTCTTTATGCCACATTACCAAATCGAAAAGAACGTTAGTATAATGTACGACGCCTTACAACTCCTAAGAACACCTTACATCACCGTACGAAACCTCAAAACTCCCTAATACACCTAATGAATTCGTCCGATTCATTTGAACATCGTACAACAAGTTAGGACATCTTAAGCTCTGTATGCCATATTAGCAATATGAAAATGACGTTAGTATCATTTAGGACGCCTTACAACTCCTAAAAACACCATACAACACCGTGAAACCATAAATCTCCATAATAAACCTAATGAATTCGTCGGAATCCTTCAAACTTCGTATGGAAACTTAAGGCATCTTACAACTTTGTATGCCATATTTGTACCTTGAAAAGCACGTTAGTATAATGTAGGACGCCTTACAACTCCTAACAACACCTTACAACACCGTACGAAACGTTAAAACTTCATAATAAACCAAATGAATTCATACGAGTCCTTTAAACAACGTACGAAAAGTTAGGACATCTTAAGACTCTGTATGCCATATTAGCAACATGAAAAGCACGTTAGTATCATTTAGGACCCCTTACAACTCCTAAGAACACCTTACAACACCGTAGAAAACCATAAATATCTATAATAAACCTAATGAATTTGTCTGAATCCTTCGAACGTCGTACGACAACTTAAGACATCTTATGACTCTGTATGCCATATTAGCACCTTGAAAAGCACGTGACTATAATGTAGGACGCCTTACAACTCGTAACAACATCTTACAACACCATACAAAACGTTAAAACTCCATAATAAACCAAATAAATTCGTACGAGTCCTTTGAACATCGTACCGCAAGTTAGGACATTTTACGTCTCTTTATGCCACATTAGCAACTCGAAAAGAACGTTACTATAATGTACGACGGCTAATAACTCCTGAGAACACCTTACATCACCGTACGAAACCTCAAAACTTCATAATACACCTAATGAATTCATCCGATTCATTTGAACATCGTACGACAAGTTAGGACATCTTAAGCTCTGTATGCCATATTAGCAATATGAAAAGCACGTTAGTATCATTTAGGACGCCTTACAACTCCTAAAAACACCATACAACACCGTCAAAACCATAAATCTCCATAGTAAACCTAATGAATTCGTCGGAATCCTTCGAACGTCGTATGGCAACTTAAGGCATCTTACAACTCTGTATGCCATATTTGTACCTTGAAAAGCACGTTAGTATAATGTAGGATGCCTTACAACTCCTAACAACACCTTACAACAGCGTACGAAACGTTAAAACTTAATAATAAACCAAATGAATTCGTACGAGTCCTTTAAACAACGTACGACAAGTTAGGACATCTTAAGACTCTGTATGCCATATTAGCAACCTGAAAAGCACGTTAGTATCATTTAGGACCCCTTACAACTCCTAAGAACACCTTACAACACTGTAGAAAACCATAAATCTCCATAATAAACCTAATGAATTTGTCTGAATCCTTCGAACGTCGTACGACAACTTAAGGCATCTTACGACTCTGTATGCCATATTAACACTTTGAAAAGCATGTTAGTATAATGTAGGACTCCTTACAACTCGTAACAACACCTTACAACACCATACAAAACGTTAAAACTCCATAAAAAGCCTAATAAATTCGTACGAGTCCTTTGAACATCGTACCGCAAGATAGGACATCTTACGACTCTTTATGCCACATTACCAACTCGAAAAGAACGTTAGTATAATGAACGACGCCTTACAACTCCTAAGAACACCTTACATCACCGTACGAAACCTCAAAACTCCCTAATACACCTAATGAATTCGTCCGAGTCTTTTGAACATCGTACGACAAGTTAGGACATCTTAAGACTCTTGTATGCCATATTAGGAACATGAAAAGTACGTTAGTATCATTTAGGACGCCTTATAACTCCTAAGAACACCTTATAACGCCGTACAAAACCATAAATCTCCATAATAAACCAAATGAATTCGTCCAAATCCTTCGAACGTCGTACGTCAACTTAAGGCATCTTACGACTCTGTATGCCATATTAGCAACATGAAAAGCACGTTAGTGTCATTTAGGACGCCTTAGAACTCCTAAGAACACCTGACAACATCGTACAAACCCATATATCTCCATAAAAAACCTAATAAATTCGTCTGAATCCTTCGAATGTGTTACGGCAACTTAAGGCATCTTACGACTCTGGATGCCATATTTGCACCTTGAAAAGGACGTCAGTATAATGTAGGACGCCTTACAACTCGTAACAACACCTTACAACACCATACAAAACGTTAAAACTCCTTAATAAACCTAATAAATTCATACGAGTCCTTTGAACATCGTACCACAAGATAGGACATCTTACGACTCTTTATGCCACATTACCAACTCGAAAAGAACGTTAGTATAATGTACGACGCCTTACAACTCCTAAGAACACCTTACATCACCGTACGAAACCTCAAAACTCCCTAATACACCTAATGAATTCATCCGATTCATTTGAACATCGTACGACAAGTTAGGACATCTTAAGCTCTGTATGCCATATTAGCAATATGAAAAGCACGTTAGTATCATTTAGGACGCCTTACAACTCCTAAAAACACCATACAACACCGTCAAAACCATAAATCTCCATAGTAAACCTAATGAATTCGTCGGAATCCTTCGAACGTCGTATGGCAACTTAAGGCATCTTACAACTCTGTATGCCATATTTGTACCTTGAAAAGCACGTTAGTATAATGTAGGATGCCTTACAACTCCTAACAACACCTTACAACACCGTACGAAACGTTAAAACTTAATAATAAACCAAATGAATTCGTACGAGTCCTTTAAACAACGTACGAAAAGTTAGGACATCTTAAGACTCTGTATGCCATATTAGCAACATGAAAAGCACACGTTAGTATCATTTAGGACCCCTTACAACTCTTAAGAACACCTTACAACACCGTAGAAAACCATAAATATCTATAATAAACCTAATGAATTTGTCTGAATCCTTCGAACGTCGTACGACAACTTAAGACATCTTATGACTCTGTATGCCATATTAGCACCTTGAAAAGCACGTGACTATAATGTAGGACGCCTTACAACTCGTAACAACATCTTACAACACCATACAAAACGTTAAAACTCCATAATAAACCAAATAAATTCGTACGAGTCCTTTGAACATCGTACCGCAAGTTAGGACATTTTACGTCTCTTTATGCCACATTAGCAACTCGAAAAGAACGTTACTATAATGTACGACGGCTAACAACTCCTGAGAACACCTTACATCACCGTACGAAACCTCAAAACTTCATAATACACCTAATGAATTCATCCGATTCATTTGAACATCGTACGACAAGTTAGGACATCTTAAGCTCTGTATGCCATATTAGCAATATGAAAAGCACGTTAGTATCATTTAGGACGCCTTACAACTCCTAAAAACACCATACAACACCGTCAAAACCATAAATCTCCATAGTAAACCTAATGAATTCGTCGGAATCCTTCGAACGTCGTATGGCAACTTAAGGCATCTTACAACTCTGTATGCCATATTTGTACCTTGAAAAGCACGTTAGTATAATGTAGGATGCCTTACAACTCCTAACAACACCTTACAACACCGTACGAAACGTTAAAACTTAATAATAAACCAAATGAATTCGTACGAGTCCTTTAAACAACGTACGACAAGTTAGGACATCTTAAGACTCTGTATGCCATATTAGCAACCTGAAAAGCACGTTAGTATCATTTAGGACCCCTTACAACTCCTAAGAACACCTTACAACACTGTAGAAAACCATAAATCTCCATAATAAACCTAATGAATTTGTCTGAATCCTTCGAACGTCGTACGACAACTTAAGGCATCTTACGACTCTGTATGCCATATTAACACTTTGAAAAGCATGTTAGTATAATGTAGGACTCCTTACAACTCGTAACAACACCTTACAACACCATACAAAACGTTAAAACTCCATAAAAAGCCTAATAAATTCGTACGAGTCCTTTGAACATCGTACCGCAAGATAGGACATCTTACGACTCTTTATGCCACATTACCAACTCGAAAAGAACGTTAGTATAATGAACGACGCCTTACAACTCCTAAGAACACCTTACATCACCGTACGAAACCTCAAAACTCCCTAATACACCTAATGAATTCGTCCGAGTCTTTTGAACATCGTACGACAAGTTAGGACATCTTAAGACTCTTGTATGCCATATTAGGAACATGAAAAGTACGTTAGTATCATTTAGGACGCCTTATAACTCCTAAGAACACCTTATAACACCGTACAAAACCATAAATCTCCATAATAAACCAAATGAATTCGTCCAAATCCTTCGAACGTCGTACGTCAACTTAAGGCATCTTACGACTCTGTATGCCATATTAGCAACATGAAAAGCACGTTAGTGTCATTTAGGACGCCTTAGAACTCCTAAGAACACCTGACAACATCGTACAAACCCATATATCTCCATAAAAAACCTAATAAATTCGTCTGAATCCTTCGAATGTGTTACGGCAACTTAAGGCATCTTACGACTCTGGATGCCATATTTGCACCTTGAAAAGGACGTCAGTATAATGTAGGACGCCTTACAACTCGTAACAACACCTTACAACACCATACAAAACGTTAAAACTCCATAATAAACCTAATAAATTCATACGAGTCCTTTGAACATCGTACCACAAGATAGGACATCTTACGACTCTTTATGCCACATTACCAACTCGAAAAGAACGTTAGTATAATGTACGACGCCTTACAACTCCTAAGAACACCTTACATCACCGTACGAAACCTCAAAACTCCCTAATACACCTAATGAATTCATCCGATTCATTTGAACATCGTACGACAAGTTAGGACATCTTAAGCTCTGTATGCCATATTAGCAATATGAAAAGCACGTTAGTATCATTTAGGACGCCTTACAACTCCTAAAAACACCATACAACACCGTCAAAACCATAAATCTCCATAGTAAACCTAATGAATTCGTCGGAATCCTTCGAACGTCGTATGGCAACTTAAGGCATCTTACAACTCTGTATGCCATATTTGTACCTTGAAAAGCACGTTAGTATAATGTAGGATGCCTTACAACTCCTAACAACACCTTACAACACCGTACGAAACGTTAAAACTTAATAATAAACCAAATGAATTCGTACGAGTCCTTTAAACAACGTACGAAAAGTTAGGACATCTTAAGACTCTGTATGCCATATTAGCAACATGAAAAGCACACGTTAGTATCATTTAGGACCCCTTACAACTCCTAAGAACACCTTACAACACCGTAGAAAACCATAAATATCTATAATAAACCTAATGAATTTGTCTGAATCCTTCGAACGTCGTACGACAACTTAAGACATCTTATGACTCTGTATGCCATATTAGCACCTTGAAAAGCACGTGACTATAATGTAGGACGCCTTACAACTCGTAACAACATCTTACAACACCATACAAAACGTTAAAACTCCATAATAAACCAAATAAATTCGTACGAGTCCTTTGAACATCGTACCGCAAGTTAGGACATTTTACGTCTCTTTATGCCACATTAGCAACTCGAAAAGAACGTTACTATAATGTACGACGGCTAACAACTCCTGAGAACACCTTACATCACCGTACGAAACCTCAAAACTTCATAATACACCTAATGAATTCATCCGATTCATTTGAACATCGTACGACAAGTTAGGACATCTTAAGCTCTGTATGCCATATTAGCAATATGAAAAGCACGTTAGTATCATTTAGGACGCCTTACAACTCCTAAAAACACCATACAACACCGTCAAAACCATAAATCTCCATAGTAAACCTAATGAATTCGTCGGAATCCTTCGAACGTCGTATGGCAACTTAAGGCATCTTACAACTCTGTATGCCATATTTGTACCTTGAAAAGCACGTTAGTATAATGTAGGATGCCTTACAACTCCTAACAACACCTTACAACACCGTACGAAACGTTAAAACTTAATAATAAACCAAATGAATTCGTACGAGTCCTTTAAACAACGTACGACAAGTTAGGACATCTTAAGACTCTGTATGCCATATTAGCAACCTGAAAAGCACGTTAGTATCATTTAGGACCCCTTACAACTCCTAAGAACACCTTACAACACTGTAGAAAACCATAAATCTCCATAATAAACCTAATGAATTTGTCTGAATCCTTCGAACGTCGTACGACAACTTAAGGCATCTTACGACTCTGTATGCCATATTAACACTTTGAAAAGCATGTTAGTATAATGTAGGACTCCTTACAACTCGTAACAACACCTTACAACACCATACAAAACGTTAAAACTCCATAAAAAGCCTAATAAATTCGTACGAGTCCTTTGAACATCGTACCGCAAGATAGGACATCTTACGACTCTTTATGCCACATTACCAACTCGAAAAGAACGTTAGTATAATGAACGACGCCTTACAACTCCTAAGAACACCTTACATCACCGTACGAAACCTCAAAACTCCCTAATACACCTAATGAATTCGTCCGAGTCTTTTGAACATCGTACGACAAGTTAGGACATCTTAAGACTCTTGTATGCCATATTAGGAACATGAAAAGTACGTTAGTATCATTTAGGACGCCTTATAACTCCTAAGAACACCTTATAACACCGTACAAAACCATAAATCTCCATAATAAACCAAATGAATTCGTCCAAATCCTTCGAACGTCGTACGTCAACTTAAGGCATCTTACGACTCTGTATGCCATATTAGCAACATGAAAAGCACGTTAGTGTCATTTAGGACGCCTTAGAACTCCTAAGAACACCTGACAACATCGTACAAACCCATATATCTCCATAAAAAACCTAATAAATTCGTCTGAATCCTTCGAATGTGTTACGGCAACTTAAGGCATCTTACGACTCTGGATGCCATATTTGCACCTTGAAAAGGACGTCAGTATAATGTAGGACGCCTTACAACTCGTAACAACACCTTACAACACCATACAAAACGTTAAAACTCCATAATAAACCTAATAAATTCATACGAGTCCTTTGAACATCGTACCACAAGATAGGACATCTTACGACTCTTTATGCCACATTACCAACTCGAAAAGAACGTTAGTATAATGTACGACGCCTTACAACTCCTAAGAACACCTTACATCACCGTACGAAACCTCAAAACTCCCTAATACACCTAATGAATTCATCCGATTCATTTGAACATCGTACGACAAGTTAGGACATCTTAAGCTCTGTATGCCATATTAGCAATATGAAAAGCACGTTAGTATCATTTAGGACGCCTTACAACTCCTAAAAACACCATACAACACCGTCAAAACCATAAATCTCCATAGTAAACCTAATGAATTCGTCGGAATCCTTCGAACGTCGTATGGCAACTTAAGGCATCTTACAACTCTGTATGCCATATTTGTACCTTGAAAAGCACGTTAGTATAATGTAGGATGCCTTACAACTCCTAACAACACCTTACAACACCGTACGAAACGTTAAAACTTAATAATAAACCAAATGAATTCGTACGAGTCCTTTAAACAACGTACGAAAAGTTAGGACATCTTAAGACTCTGTATGCCATATTAGCAACATGAAAAGCACGTTAGTATCATTTAGGACCCCTTACAACTCCTAAGAACACCTTACAACACCGTAGAAAACCATAAATATCTATAATAAACCTAATGAATTTGTCTGAATCCTTCGAACGTCGTACGACAACTTAAGACATCTTATGACTCTGTATGCCATATTAGCACCTTGAAAAGCACGTGACTATAATGTAGGACGCCTTACAACTCGTAACAACATCTTACAACACCATACAAAACGTTAAAACTCCATAAAAAGCCTAATAAATTCGTACGAGTCCTTTGAACATCGTACCGCAAGATAGGACATCTTACGACTCTTTATGCCACATTACCAACTCGAAAAGAACGTTAGTATAATGAACGACGCCTTACAACTCCTAAGAACACCTTACATCACCGTACGAAACCTCAAAACTCCCTAATACACCTAATGAATTCGTCCGAGTCTTTTGAACATCGTACGACAAGTTAGGACATCTTAAGACTCTTGTATGCCATATTAGGAACATGAAAAGTACGTTAGTATCATTTAGGACGCCTTATAACTCCTAAGAACACCTTATAACACCGTACAAAACCATAAATCTCCATAATAAACCAAATGAATTCGTCCAAATCCTTCGAACGTCGTACGTCAACTTAAGGCATCTTACGACTCTGTATGCCATATTAGCAACATGAAAAGCACGTTAGTGTCATTTAGGACGCCTTAGAACTCCTAAGAACACCTGACAACATCGTACAAACCCATATATCTCCATAAAAAACCTAATAAATTCGTCTGAATCCTTCGAATGTGTTACGGCAACTTAAGGCATCTTACGACTCTGGATGCCATATTTGCACCTTGAAAAGGACGTCAGTATAATGTAGGACGCCTTACAACTCGTAACAACACCTTACAACACCATACAAAACGTTAAAACTCCATAATAAACCTAATAAATTCATACGAGTCCTTTGAACATCGTACCACAAGATAGGACATCTTACGACTCTTTATGCCACATTACCAACTCGAAAAGAACGTTAGTATAATGTACGACGCCTTACAACTCCTAAGAACACCTTACATCACCGTACGAAACCTCAAAACTCCCTAATACACCTAATGAATTCATCCGATTCATTTGAACATCGTACGACAAGTTAGGACATCTTAAGCTCTGTATGCCATATTAGCAATATGAAAAGCACGTTAGTATCATTTAGGACGCCTTACAACTCCTAAAAACACCATACAACACCGTCAAAACCATAAATCTCCATAGTAAACCTAATGAATTCGTCGGAATCCTTCGAACGTCGTATGGCAACTTAAGGCATCTTACAACTCTGTATGCCATATTTGTACCTTGAAAAGCACGTTAGTATAATGTAGGATGCCTTACAACTCCTAACAACACCTTACAACACCGTACGAAACGTTAAAACTTAATAATAAACCAAATGAATTCGTACGAGTCCTTTAAACAACGTACGAAAAGTTAGGACATCTTAAGACTCTGTATGCCATATTAGCAACATGAAAAGCACGTTAGTATCATTTAGGACCCCTTACAACTCCTAAGAACACCTTACAACACCGTAGAAAACCATAAATATCTATAATAAACCTAATGAATTTGTCTGAATCCTTCGAACGTCGTACGACAACTTAAGACATCTTATGACTCTGTATGCCATATTAGCACCTTGAAAAGCACGTGACTATAATGTAGGACGCCTTACAACTCGTAACAACATCTTACAACACCATACAAAACGTTAAAACTCCATAATAAACCAAATAAATTCGTACGAGTCCTTTGAACATCGTACCGCAAGTTAGGACATTTTACGTCTCTTTATGCCACATTAGCAACTCGAAAAGAACGTTACTATAATGTACGACGGCTAACAACTCCTGAGAACACCTTACATCACCGTACGAAACCTCAAAACTTCATAATACACCTAATGAATTCATCCGATTCATTTGAACATCGTACGACAAGTTAGGACATCTTAAGCTCTGTATGCCATATTAGCAATATGAAAAGCACGTTAGTATCATTTAGGACGCCTTACAACTCCTAAAAACACCATACAACACCGTCAAAACCATAAATCTCCATAGTAAACCTAATGAATTCGTCGGAATCCTTCGAACGTCGTATGGCAACTTAAGGCATCTTACAACTCTGTATGCCATATTTGTACCTTGAAAAGCACGTTAGTATAATGTAGGATGCCTTACAACTCCTAACAACACCTTACAACACCGTACGAAACGTTAAAACTTAATAATAAACCAAATGAATTCGTACGAGTCCTTTAAACAACGTACGACAAGTTAGGACATCTTAAGACTCTGTATGCCATATTAGCAATCTGAAAAGCACGTTAGTATCATTTAGGACCCCTTACAACTCCTAAGAACACCTTACAACACTGTAGAAAACCATAAATCTCCATAATAAACTTAATGAATTTGTCTGAATCCTTCGAACGTCGTACGACAACTTAAGGCATCTTACGACTCTGTATGCCATATTAACACTTTGAAAAGCATGTTAGTATAATGTAGGACTCCTTACAACTCGTAACAACACCTTACAACACCATACAAAACGTTAAAACTCCAAAAAAAGCCTAATAAATTCGTACGAGTCCTTTGAACATCGTACCGCAAGATAGGACATCTTACGACTCTTTATGCCACATTACCAACTTGAAATGAACGTTAGTATAATGAACGACGCCTTACAACTCCTAAGAACACCTTACATCACCGTACGAAACCTCAAAACTCCCTAATACACCTAATGAATTCGTCCGAGTCTTTTGAACATCGTACGACAAGTTAGGACATCTTAAGACTCTTGTATGCCATATTAGGAACATGAAAAGTACGTTAGTATCATTTAGGACGCCTTATAACTCCTAAGAACACCTTATAACACCGTACAAAACCATAAATCTCCATAATAAACCAAATGAATTCGTCCAAATCCTTCGAACGTCGTACGTCAACTTAAGGCATCTTACGACTCTGTATGCCATATTAGCAACATGAAAAGCACGTTAGTGTCATTTAGGACGCCTTAGAACTCCTAAGAACACCTGACAACATCGTACAAACCCATATATCTCCATAAAAAACCTAATAAATTCGTCTGAATCCTTCGAATGTGTTACGGCAACTTAAGGCATCTTACGACTCTGGATGCCATATTTGCACCTTGAAAAGCACGTCAGTATAATGTAGGACGCCTTACAACTCGTAACAACACCTTACAACACCATACAAAACGTTAAAACTCCATAATAAACCTAATAAATTCATACGAGTCCTTTGAACATCGTACCACAAGATAGGACATCTTACGACTCTTTATGCCACATTACCAACTCGAAAAGAACGTTAGTATAATGTACGACGCCTTACAACTCCTAAGAACACCTTACATCACCGTACGAAACCTCAAAACTCCCTAATACACCTAATGAATTCATCCGATTCATTTGAACATCGTACGACAAGTTAGGACATCTTAAGCTCTGTATGCCATATTAGCAATATGAAAAGCACGTTAGTATCATTTAGGACGCCTTACAACTCCTAAAAACACCATACAACACCGTCAAAACCATAAATCTCCATAGTAAACCTAATGAATTCGTCGGAATCCTTCGAACGTCGTATGGCAACTTAAGGCATCTTACAACTCTGTATGCCATATTTGTACCTTGAAAAGCACGTTAGTATAATGTAGGATGCCTTACAACTCCTAACAACACCTTACAACACCGTACGAAACGTTAAAACTTAATAATAAACCAAATGAATTCGTACGAGTCCTTTAAACAACGTACGAAAAGTTAGGACATCCTAAGACTCTGTATGCCATATTAGCAACATGAAAAGCACGTTAGTATCATTTAGGACCCCTTACAACTCCTAAGAACACCTTACAACACCGTAGAAAACCATAAATATCTATAATAAACCTAATGAATTTGTCTGAATCCTTCGAACGTCGTACGACAACTTAAGACATCTTATGACTCTGTATGCCATATTAGCACCTTGAAAAGCACGTGACTATAATGTAGGACGCCTTACAACTCGTAACAACACCTTACAACACCATACAAAACGTTAAAACTCCATAATAAACCTAATAAATTCATACGAGTCCTTTGAACATCGTACCACAAGATAGGACATCTTACGACTCTTTATGCCACATTACCAACTCGAAAAGAACGTTAGTATAATGTACGACGCCTTACAACTCCTAAGAACACCTTACATCACCGTACGAAACCTCAAAACTCCCTAATACACCTAATGAATTCATCCGATTCATTTGAACATCGTACGACAAGTTAGGACATCTTAAGCTCTGTATGCCATATTAGCAATATGAAAAGCACGTTAGTATCATTTAGGACGCCTTACAACTCCTAAAAACACCATACAACACCGTCAAAACCATAAATCTCCATAGTAAACCTAATGAATTCGTCGGAATCCTTCGAACGTCGTATGGCAACTTAAGGCATCTTACAACTCTGTATGCCATATTTGTACCTTGAAAAGCACGTTAGTATAATGTAGGATGCCTTACAACTCCTAACAACACCTTACAACACCGTACGAAACGTTAAAACTTAATAATAAACCAAATGAATTCGTACGAGTCCTTTAAACAACGTACGAAAAGTTAGGACATCTTAAGACTCTGTATGCCATATTAGCAACATGAAAAGCACGTTAGTATCATTTAGGACCCCTTACAACTCCTAAGAACACCTTACAACACCGTAGAAAACCATAAATATCTATAATAAACCTAATGAATTTGTCTGAATCCTTCGAACGTCGTACGACAACTTAAGACATCTTATGACTCTGTATGCCATATTAGCACCTTGAAAAGCACGTGACTATAATGTAGGACGCCTTACAACTCGTAACAACATCTTACAACACCATACAAAACGTTAAAACTCCATAATAAACCAAATAAATTCGTACGAGTCCTTTGAACATCGTACCGCAAGTTAGGACATTTTACGTCTCTTTATGCCACATTAGCAACTCGAAAAGAACGTTACTATAATGTACGACGGCTAACAACTCCTGAGAACACCTTACATCACCGTACGAAACCTCAAAACTTCATAATACACCTAATGAATTCATCCGATTCATTTGAACATCGTACGACAAGTTAGGACATCTTAAGCTCTGTATGCCATATTAGCAATATGAAAAGCACGTTAGTATCATTTAGGACGCCTTACAACTCCTAAAAACACCATACAACACCGTCAAAACCATAAATCTCCATAGTAAACCTAATGAATTCGTCGGAATCCTTCGAACGTCGTATGGCAACTTAAGGCATCTTACAACTCTGTATGCCATATTTGTACCTTGAAAAGCACGTTAGTATAATGTAGGATGCCTTACAACTCCTAACAACACCTTACAACACCGTACGAAACGTTAAAACTTAATAATAAACCAAATGAATTCGTACGAGTCCTTTAAACAACGTACGACAAGTTAGGACATCTTAAGACTCTGTATGCCATATTAGCAATCTGAAAAGCACGTTAGTATCATTTAGGACCCCTTACAACTCCTAAGAACACCTTACAACACTGTAGAAAACCATAAATCTCCATAATAAACCTAATGAATTTGTCTGAATCCTTCGAACGTCGTACGACAACTTAAGGCATCTTACGACTCTGTATGCCATATTAACACTTTGAAAAGCATGTTAGTATAATGTAGGACTCCTTACAACTCGTAACAACACCTTACAACACCATACAAAACGTTAAAACTCCATAAAAAGCCTAATAAATTCGTACGAGTCCTTTGAACATCGTACCGCAAGATAGGACATCTTACGACTCTTTATGCCACATTACCAACTCGAAAAGAACGTTAGTATAATGAACGACGCCTTACAACTCCTAAGAACACCTTACATCACCGTACGAAACCTCAAAACTCCCTAATACACCTAATGAATTCGTCCGAGTCTTTTGAACATCGTACGACAAGTTAGGACATCTTAAGACTCTTGTATGCCATATTAGGAACATGAAAAGTACGTTAGTATCATTTAGGACGCCTTATAACTCCTAAGAACACCTTATAACACCGTACAAAACCATAAATCTCCATAATAAACCAAATGAATTCGTCCAAATCCTTCGAACGTCGTACGTCAACTTAAGGCATCTTACGACTCTGTATGCCATATTAGCAACATGAAAAGCACGTTAGTATCATTTAGGATGCCTTAGAACTCCTAAGAACACCTGACAACATCGTACAAACCCATATATCTCCATAATAAACCTAATAAATTCGTCTGAATCCTTCGAATGTGTTACGGCAACTTAAGGCATCTTACGACTCTGGATGCCATATTTGCACCTTGAAAAGCACGTTAGTATAATGTACGACGCCTTACAACTCATAACAAATCCTTACAACACCATACGAAACGTTAAAACTCCATAATAAACCTAATGAATTCGTACGAGTTCTTTGAACATTGTACGGCAATTTAGGACACCATACAACTCTTTATGCCACAGTAGCAACTCGAAAAGAACGTTAGTATAATGTACGACGCCTCACAACTCCTAAGAACACCTTTTATCACCGTACGAAACCTCAAAACTCCATAATACACCTAGTGAAGTCGTCTAAGTCCTTTGAACATCGTACGACAAGTTAGGACATCTTAAGACTCTGTATGCCATATTAGCAACATGAAAAGCACGTTAGTATCATTTTGGACGCCTTACAACTCCTAAAAACACCATACAACACCGTCAAAACCATAAATCTCCATAATAAACCTAATGAATTCGTCGGAATCCTTCAAACTTCGTATGGAAACTTAAGGCATCTTACAACTTTGTATGCCATATTTGTACCTTGAAAAGCACGTTAGTATAATGTAGGACGCCTTACAACTCCTAACAACACCTTACAGCACCGTACGAAACGTTAAAACTTCATAATAAACCAAATGAATTCGTACGAGTCCTTTAAACAACGTACGACAAGTTAGGACATCTTAAGACTCTGTATGCCATATTAGCGACATGAAAAGCACGTTTGTATCAATTAGGACCCCTTACAACTCCTAAGAACACCTTACAACACCGTAGAAAACCATAAATCTCCATAATAAACCTAATGAATTTGTCTGAATCCTTCGAAAGTCGTACGACAACTTAAGCATCTTACGACTCTGTATTCCATATTAGCACCTTGAAAAGCACGTTACTATAATGTAGGGCTCCTTACAACTCGTAACAACACCTTACAACAACATACAAAACGTTAAAACTCCATAATAAACCTAATAAATTCGTACGAGTCCTTTGAACATCGTACCGCAAGATAGGACATCTTACGACTCTTTATGCCAAATTACCAACTCGAAAAGAACGTTAGTATAATGTACGACGCCTTACAACTCCTAAGAACACCTTACATCACCGTACGAAACCTCAAAACTCCCTAATACACCTAATGAATTCGCCTGAGTCTTTTGAACATCGTACGACAAGTTAGGACATCTTAAGACTCTTGTATGCCATATTAGGAACATGAAAAGTACGTTAGTATCATTTAGGACGCCTTATAACTCCTAAGAACACCTTACAACACCGTACAAAACCATAAATCTCCATAATAAACCAAATGAATTCGTCCAAATCCTTCGAACGTCGTACGTCAACTTAAGGCATCTTACGACTCTGTATGCCATATTAGCAACATGAAAAGCACGTTAGTATCATTTAGGACGCCTTAGAACTCCTAAGAACACCTGACAACATCGTACAAACCCATATATCTCCATAATAAACCTAATAAATTCGTCTGAATCCTTCAAATGTGTTACGGCAACTTAAGGCATCTTACGACTCTGGATGCCATATTTGCACCTTGAAAAGCACGTTAGTATAATGTACGACGCCTTACAACTCATAACAAATCCTTACAACACCATACGAAACGTTAAAACTCCATAATAAACCTAATGAATTCGTACGAGTTCTTTGAACATTGTACGACAATTTAGGACACCATACAACTCTTTATGCCACAGTAGCAACTCGAAAAGAACGTTAGTATAATGTACGACGCCTCACAACTCCTAAGAACACCTTTTATCACCGTACGAAACCTCAAAACTCCATAATACACCTAGTGAAGTCGTCTGAGTCCTTTGAACATCGTACGACAAGTTAGGACATCTTAAGACTCTGTATGCCATATTAGCAACATGAAAAGCACGTTAGTATCATTTTGGACGCCTTACAACTCCTAAAAACACCATACAACACCGTCAAAACCATAAATCTCCATAATAAACCTAATGAATTCGTCGTAATCCTTCGAACTTCGTATGGAAACTTAAGGCATCTTACAACTCTGTATGCCATATTTGTACCTTGAAAAGCACGTTAGTATAATGTAGGACGCCTTACAACTCCTAACAACACGTTACAACACCGTACGAAACGTTAAAACTTCATAATAAACCAAATAAATTCGCACGAGTCCTTTAAACAACGTACGATAAGTTAGGACATCTTAAGACTCTGTATGCCATATTAGCAACATGAAAAGCACGTTAGTATCATTTAGGACCCCTTACAACTCCTAAGAACACCTTACAACACCGTAGAAACCATAAATCTCCATAATAAACCTAATGAATTTGTCTGAATCCTTCGAACGTCGTACGACAACTTAAGGCATCTTACGACTCTGTATGCCATATTAGCACCTTGAAAAGCACGTCAGTATAATGTAGGACGCCTTACAACTCGTAACAACACCTTACAACACCATACAAAACGTTAAAACTCCATAATAAACCTAATAAATTCATACGAGTCCTTTGAACATCGTACCACAAGATAGGACATCTTACGACTCTTTATGCCACATTACCAACTAGAAAAGAACGTTAGTATAATGTACGACGCCTTACAACTCCTAAGAACACCTTACATCACCGTACGAAACCTCAAAACTCCCTAATACACCTAATGAATTCGTCCGATTCATTTGAACATCGTACGACAAGTTAGGAAATCTTTAGACTCTGTATGCCATATTAGCAATATGAAAAGCACGTTAGTATCATTTTGGACGCCTTACAACTCCTAAAAACACCATACAACACCGTCAAAACCATAAATCTCCATAATAAACCTAATGAATTCGTCGGAATCCTTCGAACTTCGTATGGGAACTTAAGGCATCTTACAACTCTGTATGCCATATTTGTACCTTGAAAAGCACGTTAGTATAATTTAGGACGCCTTACAACTCCTAACAACACCTTACAACACCGTACGAAACGTTAAAACTTCATAATAAACCAAATGAATTCGTACGAGTCGTTTAAACAACGTACGATAAGTTAGGACATCTTAAAACTCTGTGTGCCATATTAGCGACATGCAAAGCACGTTAGTATCAATTCGGACCCCTTACAACTCCTAAGAACACCTTACAACACCGTAGAAAACCATAAATCTCCATAATAAATCTAATGAATTTGTCTGAATCCTTCGAAAGTCGTACGACAACTTAAGGCATCTTACGACTCTGTATTCCATATTAGCACCTTGAAAAGCACGTTACTATAATGTAGGGCTCCTTACAACTCGTAACAACACCTCACAACAACATACAAAACGTTAAAACTCCATAATAAACCTAATAAATTCGTACGAGTCCTTTGAACATCGTACCGCAAGATAGGACGTTAGTATAATGTACGACGCCTTACAACTCCTAAGAACACCTTACATCACCGTACGAAACCTCAAAACTCCCTAATACACCTAATGAATTCGCCCGAGTCTTTTGAACATCGTACGACAAGTTAGGACATCTTAAGACTCTTGTATGTCATATTAGGAACATGAAAAGTACGTTAGTAACATTTAGGACGTCTTATAACTCCTAAGAACACCTTACAACACCGTACAAAACCATAAATCTCCATAATAAACCAAATGAATTCGTCCAAATCCTTCGAACGTCGTACGTCAACTTAAGGCATCTTACGACTCTGTATGCCATATTATCACCTTGAAAAGCATGTTAGTATAATGTAGGACGCCTTACAACTCCTAACAATACCTTACAACACCGTACAAAATCATAAATCTCCATAATATACCTAAAGAATTCGTACGAGTCCTTTAAACATTGTACGACAAGTTAGGACATTTTACGACTCTTTATGCCACATTAGCAATTAGAAAAGAACGTTAGCATAATGTACGACGCCTTACAACTCCTAAGAACACCTTACATCACTGTGCGGAACCTCAAAACTCTATAATACACCTAAAGAATTCATCCGAGTCCTTTGAACATTGTACGAAAAGTTAGAACATCTTAAGACTCTGTATGCCATATTAGCAACATGAAAAGCACGTTAGTATCATTTAGGACGCCTTACAACTCCTAAGAACACCTGACAACATCGTACAAAACCATATATCTCCATAATAAACCTAATGAATTCGTCTGAATCCTTCGAATGTGTTACGACAACTTAAGGCATCTTACGACTCTGGATGCCACATTTGCACCTTGAAAAGCACGTTAGTATAATGTACGACGCCTTACAACTCATAACAAATCCTTACAACATCATACGAAACGTTAAAACTCCATGATAAACCTAATGAATTCGTACGAGTTCTTTGAACATTGTACGGCAAGTTAGGACACCATATGACTCTTTATGCCACAGTAGCAACTCGAAAAGAACGTTAGTATAATGTACGACACCTCACAACTCCTAAGAACACCTTTCATCACCGTACGAAACCTCAAAACTCAATAATACACCTAATGAATTCATCCGAGTCCTTTGAACATTGTACGAAAAGTTAGAACATCTTAAGACTCTGTATGCCATATTAGCAACATGAAAAGCACGTTAGTATCATTTAGGACCCCTTACAACTCCTAAGAACACCTTACAACACCGTAGAAAACCATAAATCTCCATAATAAACCTAATGAATTTGTCTCAATCCTTCGAACGTCGTACGACAACTTAAGGCATCTTACGACTCTGTATGCCATATTAGCACCTTGAAAAGCACGTTACTATAATGTAGGACGCCTTACAACTCATAACAACACCTTAGAACACCATACAAAACTTTAAAACTCCATAATAAACCTAATAAATTCGTACGAGTCCTTTGAACATCGTACCGCAAGTTAGGACATCTTACGACTCTTTATGCCACATTAGCAACTCGAAAAGAACGTTACTATAATGTACGACGACTTACCACTCCTAAGAATACCTTACATCACCGTACGAAACCTCAAAACTCCATAATACACCTAATGAATTCGTCCGATTCATTTGAACATCGTACGACAAGTTAGGAAATCTTTAGACTCTGTATGCCATATTAGCAATATGAAAAGCACGTTAGTATCATTTTGGACGCCTTACAACTCCTAAAAACACCATACAACACCGTCAAAACCATAAATCTCCATAATAAACCTAATGAATTCGTCGGAATCCTTCGAACTTCGTATGGCAACTTAAGGCATCTTACAACTCTGTATGCCATATTTGTACCTTGCAAAGCACGTTAGTATAATGTAGGATGCCTTACAACTCCTAACAACACCTTACAACACCGTACGAAACGTTAAAACTTCATAATAAACCAAATGAATTCGTACGAGTCCTTTAAACAACGTACGACAAGTTAGGACATCATAAGACTCTGTATGCCATATTAGCAACATGAAAAGCACGTTAGTATCATTTAGGACCCCTTACAACTCCTAAGAACACCTTACAACACCGTAGAAAACCATAAATCATCATAATAAACCTAATGAATTTGTCTGAATCCTTCGAACGTCGTACGACAACTTAAGACATCTTACGACTCTGTATGCCATATTAGCACCTTGAAAAGCACGTTACTATAATGTAGGACGCCTTACAACTCGTAACAACACCTTATGTCACACCCCAAAAATCGTCGCAGCGGAAATAAACGATATTATGGTGTAATGAGCGAAGTTGGCACCCATTAATTATAAAGCAAACGTCCACATTAATTTAAAATAGTTGATAAGGTTAACGTTGACACGTCAACATCCACAATGTTCATTAAGAAAAGCATCAATTGTCTTAACGAAACATAATTGTTTGAAATAAAAACTTAAGCGGAATTTTTAATAAAGCGGTCCCAGAAGCAACTAAAACACATGTGGAGTTTGCAGTCCAAAACTGTCCTTCCACATATACCCGGAGCTTATCATTTCGTACCTGAAAAACATGTAAAAACTGAGTCAACATAAAGTTGGTGAGTTTTCGGGTTTGATCATAAATAAAATCATTTTTCATTCACAATTGATATGCTTGGCTTTGAGACGTCAACAAGACCATACGTCAAAGAGTTTGCAAGGCCCAAAGACAAATGAATCATCAAGTCATGGGTTCATAATCAACCAAGAAACGAGGTTCCCTCACAACATTCAACTTATATTCCCCCGCATGTCAACACGATCAGAGCGACTGATCACGAGGGGCGGAATTCCAATCCCGATAGATCTACCAATATAACCTGTGGTTTCTCACTCCAAGAGAAATAAATGATTACGAGAGGGCAATGTGTACACTTTCACAACAAACACCCATGCCATCATTTTGGTCAAACACAATATGTCTCCCAATTCACATCAAAACATCATAAACAAAATACATGTTTTTCCCCCAAAACAGTTAAATAAAACATTATTTAAAAAGGGGCCGAAGAACTCACATTGAATACGCCAAAAGCTAGCAAATATAAGCCCAATGAAAACACCACTTAAGAATGCCCTATACACAAGGACCCGTTCAAAAGATGCACACAAATACAAAGTCTAAAACCATGTAGGTTGTTCACCAAAACCTAACTAGACTTATGTGAAAACATTTCATTTACAAAAATAACCCTTTCATTTTAATGACCCGTTGGTGACCCATGCCTTTAAAGTGTTACATATATAGTATCACACACTTATACATAAGTAACATGTAAAAGTCGCATTTAGTCCAACACTTACCTAAGTAGTATACACTTACAAAATATCATACATAACTTAGAAAAATACATTTATCATTTTCATGCCATGATTACAATTTATAATACTTAGTAGAAATACACATTATTCCTAGTTAACTAGCATGCATTTTCTAAACATGACGGTTAACACTTAACGAGATATTTAACCACGTTTTCTCAAGCAACTTACTTAATCATATATAAATCTACAACAAAGCATAATATTATACCACATAAATCATGTCTCACATATTATTCATACAAGTCACAATACAAGTCCAACGTGTCAATTTCTTACAAATCCGGGCACGTTTTCGGGTCACGGAAAGCAACCCAATACCCGCATTTTTGTCATTTCCTTTTAATCACTTTTAAATCAGTATGTTTCCTTCAAAATAAGTCCAAATTTTTTGATTCAAAATAGTTTACAAAAATTATATGTTTTAGAGTCGAAAATCGTCGTTTTCGGCTTTTCCGGGTTCATAGTTTGCTTGTTTTTGGGCTCAAAACTCCAAGTTTTTGTACCAAACTTTAAATATCATATTTTTACATAAAAATACACTTAAGAATCTGTTAAAATATCACTTTGTCATATTTTACATTTTTAAGCAAAAATCGGTGCGTTTTACGCGTATTTTTGTACCAAAAACCATTATTTATAAGGTTTAAATCATTTCTTTGCTATAATACTTTTAAAATACTTATTTTATAAAGTTATAAATATTTAAAAATAAGTTATAACTCAGAATATATTTTAGTTTTTATATTTGTACAAAAATACATAAAAGCTACATTTAAACATTTTTAATCATCAAGTATCATACATCAACACTTAACACATGTATAAACACTTTTACACTTAGTGAAATCACTTATTTTCTCATGTCATACTTAGCATAGCAAAACACTTAACATACCTTCATCTAGCAATTTCATAAAACAACATATAGCAAGTTTGCACAAAATAACATCTTTCAACTTTACAACATATGAACATATTCTTGCAAGTAATATTCATAACACTTTTCAAGTTATTCAAAGATCATCTAGCGACATTATTATCATATTACCATTTACATTTACTTGCATGTTAAGATCTAAACAATCTAAGTGTAAGTACACAACAACTTTATCATAATACCAACTAGCATATATTCACACATACATTTATACATACGGTTTCATATACATACTTTTATACATTCATATTTCAATATTACAACTAACATACACTCATTCATTTTACCTCATTTCCAACAAAACAACTTTTCAACACTTTGATCTAAACATCATCAATGTAAGAACACAACATTAACATCATTTCACTAACATGTAAATACTCACACACACACATATACCTACGGATCTATATATATACATACTCAAAATCATGTTTTGATAACCACACATAACATATAGTTGTTCATTTCTTCCCTTTTCCATTATCAACTTTCAAAACCATACATTTAACACATATGTAATCTTGTTTTCAAAAATCAAAAACACACACACACATACTCATACATACATACGGACATGACATACACACACACACCCATTTTGAAAACCCATTTTCATTTTAAAAACATTCATCTTTCGGTTTTGGATTTGGTGAACAACACTTCAAGAACACCATCTTGAACACTTTTAAATCATAAAAATCAAAATGAAAAGTGTTCCTACCTTAGATGAACACTAGAAAAGACGAAGAGAATGGATTTTAGCCTTAAACACCTCTTGGTTACACTTTCTTGCTTCCAAGACCACCAAATCTTCAAGGTTTTGCAACAAGGTGCAAGAATGGTTGTAGAGAGAGTGGTGGAGGGTGGTGGCCGAATTTGTGAGGTGAGGGGGTGGTGTTTACTGTTTTGAGAGAGAGAAGAAGGAGATGAAGTGGGATCTTGGTAATAGATTGAGTGTAAATGTGGGTGAAATATTTTAGGTGGATTTGTTTTGTTCAAGCTTCCAAGAAACACAAAACCCAACATTTATTCCATGTAGGCATAGGAGGGGGGGGGGGGGGTGGACGGCCAATTCAAAAAAAAATAAAGAAATTTATGTCATAATACTTCCAATATTATTATTTTATACTTAAAATAATAAAAATATAAAAATAAATATTTTAATGTGTTCCGGGTAGTGTACTGGTAGTAAAACCGGGCAAAAACTGAAACACACGCGATAACCGGAAAAACATCGGATAAAATACATCGCTTTTAGTTTTTATTATGTTTTCACTTATACACACCCAAAATATATTATTTGATGCTATTTCGAGCATTATACCAATTATTGGACTGTTAAAAATCATCAGGCAGTCACCAACATTCATTACCGGGTATTTAACTGCTACGCGATTAGGCAGTTTCAAAAATCACAAATTGTCACACAATGCACAAAATGGGCTTATCTAACTTTAACAAAACCTTAATTATCATAATTAAGTCAAATGACGCAATTTAAAATTATGCACGTTTTAAGCTAGTACGAATATTGACCTGGAAATTTGCCGGGTGTCACAGTCTTCCCCCGTTTAGGAAATTTCGTCCCGAAATTTTACATGGACGAATTCAATTAAGATTTAGATAGGAACAAATAGGGGTACTTTTGCTTCATCTGGTCTTCACGTTCCCACGTATACTCTGGTCCACGCTTAGAGTTCCATCTAACTTTGACCAATTTAATACGGCTTCGTCTGAGATTTTGGACCTTCGAATCCATGACCTCAACGGGTTTCTCAATGAAATGAAGTTTATCATCAACACGGACTTCATCGGGCGGTATCACCAAGGTTTCATCGGACAAACACTTTTTCAAGTTCGAAACGTGGAACACGTCATGCACGTTACTAAGTTCGCTAGGTAACTTAAGTCTATAAGCAACTGGGCCTATCCTTTTCAAGATTTCAAAAGGTCCTATATATCGGGGACTAAGCTTCCCCAGGTTGCCAAACCTAGCCACACCTTTCCAGGGTGAGACTTTCAAAAATACACGATCACCTACTTGAAACTCTAAGGGTTTCCTTCGGTTATCCGCATAACTCTTTTGCCGACTGGTTGCGGCTTCTAACCTTTTCCTAACTTGGGAAACTTTATCAGTCGTTTCCTGGATAATCTCAGGACCAGTTAGCTCTTTTTCACCAATTTCAGCCCAACAAAGGGGCGAACGACATTTTCTACCATACAAGGCTTCAAAAGGGGGCGGCTTTAATACTAGCGTGATAACTGTTGTTATAAGAAAATTCAGCTAAAGGAAGGTGGGTATCCCAATTACCACCGAAATCAATCACGCAAGCTCGTAATAAGTCCTCCAACGTTTGGATTGTACATTCACTTTGGCCGTCCGTTTGAGGATGATAAGCAGTGCTCATATCTAAACGAGTACTTAGGGCTCTATGCAAGGCTCTCCAAAACCTAGAGGTAAAGCGGCTATCTCTATCAGAGATAATCGAAACAGGCACACCATGACGAGACACGACTTCCTTAAGATAGATCTTTGACAACTTCCCTACTTTATAAGACTCCTTAATGGGCAAAAAGTGAGCAGATTTCGTCAAACGATCAACAATTACCCAAATAGCGTTATTACCACTAGATGTGCGGGGTAACTTCGTTATGAAATCCATCGCAATTCGTTCCCATTTCCATTGAGGAATTTCAGGTTGTTGCAAGAGTCCTGAAGGCTTTTGATATTCAGCCTTAACCTTAGAACAAGTTATACATTTACTTACATAGGATGCTATCTCTCGCTTCATATTGGGCCACCAATAAAGTTCCTTCACATCTTTGTACATCTTATCCGAACCAGGGTGAATCGAATACCTAGACTTGTGAGCTTCATCTAAGATAAGCTCCCGTAAGTTTCCAAAACGAGGTATCCAAATTCGGTTCGCGAAGTACATCACGTTCTCGGAATTAGGCACCAAATTCTTAACCATGCCCTGCATACTTTCACTTTTCAAATTTTCCTCCTTTAAAGCTTCTCTCTGAGCATCACATACTCGAGAGGTGAGATTCGATTGGACAGTCATTTCTAGGGCTCGCACTCGCAAGGGTTTCTCCCTTTCCTTTCTACTGAGTGCGTCAGCAACAACGTTGGCCTTTCCCGGGTGATAACGGATATCACAGTCGTAGTCATTCAATAACTCGACCCAACGTCGTTGTCTCATGTTGAGCTCTTTCTGCTCAAAGATATGCTGAAGACTCTTATGGTCAGTGTACACGACACACTTAGTACCGTAAAGATAATGTCTCCATATCTTTAGTGCAAACACCACCGCACCTAACTCCAAGTCATGCGTGGTGTAATTCTTTTCATGCACTTTGAGTTGTCTAGACGCATAAGCTATCACCTTATCTCTCTGCATCAAGACACACCCGAGACCTAGACGCGAGGCGTCACAATAAACTACAAAATCATCATTTCCCTCGGGAAGAGATAGGATCGGTGCACTACACAATTTCTGCTTTAGCGTCTGAAACGCTTCCTCCTGCTTCTCACACCATTCATACTTTCGATCCTTACTAGTCAACAAGGTTAGGGGCTGGGCTATTTTGGAGAAGTTTTCAATAAATCTACGATAATATCCGGCCAATCCTAAGAATTGACGCACTTCCGTAGGGCTTCTCGGTGCTTCCCAATTTTCGATAGCCTCTATTTTCGTGGGATCCACGTGGATTCCTTCCATATTGATCACATGACCAAGAAAATGAACCTCCCTAAGCCAAAACTCGCACTTGGAAAACTTCGCATACAACTTCTCATTTCTTAATGTTTCTAAGATTAGCTTAAGGTGCTGCTCATGATCTTCCTTCGATCGCGAGTAGATCAGAATATCATCTATGAATACTATCACAAATTTGTCTAAGTAAGGTTTACACACCCTATTCATAAGATCCATGAACACAGCAGGCGCATTCGTTAACCCAAATGGCATTACCAAAAATTCATAATGACCGTAACGTGTCCTAAAAGCGGTTTTCTGAACATCTTCCTCCGCTATCTGCAACTGATGATAGCCGGATCGCAAATCAATCTTGGAATAGAAACTAGATCCTTGCAGTTGGTCAAACAGATCATCTATCCTAGGCAACGGATATCTATTCTTAATGGTAAGCTAATTCAATTCACGATAGTCAATACACATCCTAAACGATCCATCTTTCTTTTTAACAAATAACACGGGTGCTCCCCACGGGGAAAAACTTGGTCGAATGAATCCTTTATCAAGCAATTCTTGCAATTGCTTCGACAACTCTTGAAGTTCAGATGGAGCTAATCGATATGGCGATCGAGCAATGGGGGCTGCACCAGGAACTAAATCGATTCTAAATTCAATCTGCCTAGACGGAGGCAATCCTGGCAAATCCTCAGGAAAAACATCTTGAAAATCGCAAACTACCGGAATCTCTTCTAATTTCAGCTCCTTAACATCGGTGTCAATAGCTTTCACTAGAAACGCAGGAAGTCCTTCACACAGACACGCGTACGCTTGCTTAACATTGATGACCTTCAAGTAGGAGTTCTCTTTCTCACCATGAATCGTTATCGTTTCGCCGCTGGAACATAGAAGGCGGACAACCTTCTCGTGACACACAACTTCGGCACGATTTTTGGATAGCCAATCCATACCAATCACGACATCAAAACTACCAAGTATAACAGGCAAAAGATCTATACTAAATGATTGATCACCTAAGCATAAGGTACAACCTCTATAGACAGAATCAGCTATGATTTTCTTACCGTTAGCTATTTCGATAATATATTTCTTATCTAACTTATCCACCTTAGCATTAAGCAACGATTCAAAATCTTTAGACACAAAACTCAAGTCGGCGCCGGTATCAAATAACACTGATGCGTAATGGTTATTAACAAGGAACGTACCCGTAACCACAGTCGGCTCCTGTCGCGCATCCTTCGCGTTCATCTCGAATGCTCTTCCCTTAGCATTCGTCCCCTTCAACTTAGGACAATCCCTCCTGATATGTCCCACTGATCCACACTCAAAACAATTCCTATACGGCTTCCCAGTCCTCTCATCTAACTTAACCCTATAAGCTTGAGCTTGATGTCCAAACTTCTGACATCTCGAACACACATTACACGCACCACCATGGTTGTACCCGCACTTATTGCACTTTGGGTACGCACCATCCCTACTTGCATTGGCGGTGTACATCTTGCCAGAGCTATAGTTGGATCCTTTCTTATTGCCTGCACGACCTTTGGGTGCTCCAGCCCACTTCCTCTTTCCATCAGAGGATTTCCCATCACTACTACAAAACTGTTTCTCAGACTCAAACACTTTCTTACCACCATCTACAGGGTTCTTTCCATGATCAACCTTTTTGGTCAGCACACCTCTACGCACCGCATCATCAGTCAATGACAGTGCCAAGCTCACAGCACTTTGGATCGATGTAGGGTTCGATGTTGTAACCATGCCACGGATTTGTGGTGCTAAACCCCAAATGTATCGTTCGATCCGTACATACTCGGGAGTGACCATCCGAGGAACAAGTCTAGCAAGGTCATTAAACTTAGAGGTGTAGGCTCTTACTTCGGCACCTTCCATGGTTAGATCCCAAAATTCAGTTTCTGCCTTCTGGAGTTCATTGCGGGGGCAATACTCCTTTATCAGCATCTCTTTCAGTCGCACCCACGAGAGGTTAGTAACAGCCTCTTCTCCCATGGTTTGCTTCTGGGAATTCCACCATGTCAGTGCTTCGTTCTGAAAGGAACACGCGGCGTACATCACCTTCTGCGATTCAGCGCAAGCACTGATGGCCATCACAGATTCCATCTTTTCAATCCATCGCAGGATGTTGAGTGGACCCTCAGCTCCAGTGAAGACTATGGGACCGCAACCTTGGAACGTCTTATAGGTGCATCCCACACTTCGTCCTCCTGCTTTCATAAGCATCAAGTCCGCCCATCATTATGATATACAAGGTATAATCATTATGCACTATGGGTGGTATAACAAATTCTTGCAAAATCTATTATACCTGAACCACTGCCCAGAGACGTGCCACTGCCGCCTGCTCCACGCCCACGACCACGACCCTGTCCAAGGTTTGCATCGTGTTGGTCTAAAGCGGCATTGACATGTTGGGAAATCAATTGGGCCAACTCCTCGGCTGTTCCTGGAATACCACTACCAGTGCCGGTCGCTGTTGTTCGGGTTCTCGGAGGCATGACTTAGTTCTAAGAATCAAAATATTAGTAGTAAGTATATGCATGAATATATTTATGTATATATATTAATGAGGAGGTTTCACGTTTTTAATTCTAGCGTTTAGCGTACTTAATCTAGTACCACATAATGCAAATAACCAATCATGCAATTGAACATAATTAATCATAAATCACCAAAAGATTTTCCCAAAATAAAGTTTTCGCCAAAATAAAAGTTTTTGCCAAAACGGCCCCAAAATTTTGACCAAAAACGGTCACCAAAGTGTAAACCATATCCAACATACAACAAAAGAAAAACAAACAATTCAACCAAAGTTCAAAAGTAAATAAAATGTAATGCAATGCAACTTCTCATCGCAACTCTAATGGCACGACTCATAAATGTCCATCATGATTTTGACTGAGTCAAATGCATCGTTGAGCTTCATCTTCACTTCTGCTAGCTCTTTCTCTAGAGCCTCTATCCTTTCCCTGTCACTCAAGACCACTTTGGTCTTCCTCTTCCTTTGCCTAGTATATACATGACGAATCACAGGGGTAGGTCGGTCTAAAAGAGATGGGGGTAAGGGAAGTAACTCCCTTGTCACAAAAGGTGACTTGGGGGTAATGGTCGGTCCAACATGAGACAAAGCGCTAACGTTAGGCTTTATATCTTCCTCAATCCACCCGTTGCTCGTATGCTCCGAGCCGGGCATAAAAGAGGCAGCAAAGAAATTAAAACCATCATGATAAGAAGACATCTGTGACACAAAAGGCATATTCGTACTTAACTCATAGCTTAAAATAATCAAATGCATATAAATCACATAAGGTACACATAGGTATGCAACAATTTCAAACCACACAAAGTAAGTTTAGATATGCAATCCAACAAATCAACACGCACACCAAAAGTGCTCGGGAATTTATGGAAGTGTTTTGGGACTTTAAAAATTTTCAAAAATTTTTCAGTTATAGTCTAGAATTATTTTCAAAAACGTTTTCTAGTTCGCTATAACCAATGGCTCTGATACCAACTTCTGTCACACCCCAAAAATCGTCGCAGCGGAAATAAACGATATTATGGTGTAATGAGCGAAGTTGGCACCCATTAATTATAAAGCAAACGTCCACATTAATTTAAAATAGTTGATAAGGTTAACGTTGACACGTCAACATCCACAATGTTCATTAAGAAAAGCATCAATTGTCTTAACGAAACATAATTGTTTGAAATAAAAACTTAAGCGGAATTTTTAATAAAGCGGTCCCAGAAACAACTAAAACACATGTGGAGTTTGCAGTCCAAAACTGTCCTTCCACATATACCCGGAGCTTATCATTTCGTACCTGAAAAACATGTAAAAACTGAGTCAACATAAAGTTGGTGAGTTTTCGGGTTTGATCATAAATAAAATCATTTTTCATTCACAATTGATATGCTTGGCTTTGAGACGTCAACAAGACCATACGTCAAAGAGTTTGCAAGGCCCAAAGACAAATGAATCATCAAGTCATGGGTTCATAATCAACCAAGAAATGAGGTTCCCTCACAACATTCAACTTATATTCCCCCGCATGTCAACACGATCAGAGCGACTGATCACGAGGGGCAGAATTCCAATCCCGATAGATCTACCAATATAACCTGTGGTTTCTCACTCCAAGAGAAATAAATGATTACGAGAGGGCAATGTGTACACTTCCACAACAAACACCCATGCCATCATTTTGGTCAAACACAATATGTCTCCCAATTCACATCAAAACATCATAAACAAAATACATGTTTTTCCCCCAAAACAGTTAAATAAAACATTATTTAAAAAGGGGCCGAAGAACTCACATTGAATACGCCAAAAGCTAGCAAATATAAGCCCAATGAAAACACCACTTAAGAATGCCCTATACACAAGGACCCGTTCAAAAGATGCACACAAATACAAAGTCTAAAACCATGTAGGTTGTTCACCAAAACCTAACTAGACTTATGTGAAAACATTTCATTTACAAAAATAACCCTTTCATTTTAATGACCCGTTGGTGACCCATGCCTTTAAAGTGTTACATATATAGTATCACACACTTATACATAAGTAACATGTAAAAGTCGCATTTAGTCCAACACTTACCTAAGTAGTATACACTTACAAAATATCATACATAACTTAGAAAAATACATTTATCATTTTCATGCCATGATTACAATTTATAATACTTAGTAGAAATACACATTATTCCTAGTTAACTAGCATGCATTTTCTAAACATGACGGTTAACACTTAACGAGATATTTAACCACGTTTTCTCAAGCAACTTACTTAATCATATATAAATCTACAACAAAGCATAATATTATACCACATAAATCATGTCTCACATATTATTCATACAAGTCACAATACAAGTCCAACGTGTCAATTTCTTACAAATCCGGGCACGTTTTCGGGTCACGGAAAGCAACCCAATACCCGCATTATTGTCATTTCGTTTTAATCACTTTTAAATCAGTATGTTTCCTTCAAAATAAGTCCAAATTTTCTGATTCAAAACAGTTTACAAAAATTATATGTTTTATAGTCGAAAATCGTCGTTTTCGGCTTTTCCGGGTACATAGTTTGCTTGTTTTTGGGCTCAAAACTCCAAGTTTTTGTACCAAACTTTAAATATCATATTTTTACATAAAAATACACTTAAGAATCTGTTAAAATATCACTTTGTCATATTTTACATTTTTAAGCAAAAATCGGTGCGTTTTACGCGTATTTTTTTACCAAAAACCATTATTTATAAGGTTTAAATCATTTCTTTCCTATAATACTTTTAAAATACTTATTTTATAAAGTTTATAAATATTTAAAAATAAGTTATAACTCAGAATATATTTTAGTTTTTATATTTGTACAAAAATACATAAAAGCTACATTTAAACATTTTTAATCATCAAGTATCATACATCAACACTTAACACATGTATAAACACTTTTACACTTAGTGAAATCACTTATTTTCTCATGTCATACTTAGCATAGCAAAACACTTAACATACCTTCATCTAGCAATTTCATAAAACAACATATAGCAAGTTTGCACAAAATAACATCTTTCAACTTTACAACATATGAACATATTCTTGCAAGTAATATTCATAACACTTTTCAAGTTATTCAAAGATCATCTAGTGACATTATTATCATATTACCATTTACATTTACTTGCATGTTAAGATCTAAACAATCTAAGTGTAAGTACACAACAACTTTATCATAATACCAACTAGCATATATTCACACATACATTTATACATACGGTTTCATATACATACTTTTATACATTCATATTTCAATATTACAACTAACATACACTCATTCATTTTACCTCATTTCCAACAAAACAACTTTTCAACACTTTGATCTAAACATCATCAATGTAAGAACACAACATTAACATCATTTCACTAACATGTAAATACTCACACACACACATATACCTACGGATCTATATATATACATACTCAAAATCATGTTTTGATAACCACACATAACATATAGTTGTTCATTTCTTCCCTTTTCCATTATCAACTTTCAAAACCATACATTTAACACATATGTAATCTTGTTTTCAAAAATCAAAAACACACACACACATACTCATACATACATACGGACATGACATACACACACACACCCATTTTGAAAACCCATTTTCATTTTAAAAACATTCATCTTTCGGTTTTGGATTTGGTGAACAACACTTCAAGAACACCATCTTGAACACTTTTAAATCATAAAAATCAAAATGAAAAGTGTTCCTACCTTAGATGAACACTAGAAAAGATGAAGAGAATGGATTTTAGCCTTAAACACCTCTTGGTTACACTTTCTTGCTTCCAAGACCACCAAATCTTCAAGGTTTTGCAACAAGGTGCAAGAATGGTTGTAGAGAGAGTGGTGGAGGGTGGTGGCCGAATTTGTGAGGTGAGGGGGTGGTGTTTTTGCGGTTTTGAGAGAGAGAAGAAGGAGATGAAGTGGGATCTTGGTAATAGATTGAGTGTAAATGTGGGTGAAATATTTTAGGTGGATTTGTTAATATTTGTTCAAGCTTCCAAGAAACACAAAACCCAACATTTATTCCATGTAGGCATAGGAGGGGGGGGGGGGGGGGTGGACGGCCAATTCAAAAAAAAATAAAGAAATTTTTCAATTGTTACTTTATAAAACACTACACACTTAATTTTGTATAAACATTTAAGTCTTGCAACTTTTAATCCCCATATATGCCATAATACTTCCAATATTATTATTTTATACTTAAAATAATAAAAATATAAAAATAAATATTTTAATGTGTTCCGGGTAGTGTACTGGTAGTAAATCCGGGCAAAGACTGAAACACACGCGATAACCGGAAAAACATCGGATAAAATACATCGCTTTTAGTTTTTATTATGTTTTCACTTATACACACCCAAAATATATTATTTGATGCTATTTCGAGCATTATACCAATTATTGGACTGTTAATTTTCATCAGGCAGTCACCAACGTTCATTACCGGGTATTTAACCGCTACGCGATTAGGCAGTTTCAAAAATCACAAATTGTCACACAATGCACAAAATGGGCTTATCTAACTTTAACAAAACCTTAATTATCATAATTAAGTCAAATGACGCAATTTAAAATTATGCACGTTTTATGCTAGTACGAATATTGACCTGGAAATTTGCCGGGTGTCACACCTTACAACACCATACAAAATGTTAAAACTCCATAATAAACCTAATAAATTCGTACGAGTCCTTTGAACATCGTACCGCAAGTTAGGACATCTTACGACTCTTTATGCCACATTAGCAACTCGAAAAGAACGTTACTATAATGTACGACGACTTACAACTCCTAAGAACACCTTACATCACCGTACGAAACCTCAAAACTCCATAATACACCTAATGAATTCGTCTGATTCATTTGAAAATAGTATGACAAGTTAGGACATCTTAAGCTTTGTATGCCATATTAGCAATATGAAAATCACGGTAGTATCATTTAGGACGCCTTACAACTCCTAAAAACACCATACAACACGGTCAAAACCATAAATCTCCATAATAAACCTAATGAATTCGTCGGATTCCTTCGAACTTCATATGCCAACTTAAGGCATCTTACAACTCTGTATGCCATATTTGTACCTTGAAAAGCACGTTAGTATAATGTAGGATGCCTTACAACTCCTAACAACATCTTACAACACCTTACGAAACGTTAAAACTTCATAATAAACCAAATGAATTCGTACGAGTCCTTTAAACAACGTACGACAAGTTAGGACATCTTAAGACTTTGTATTCCATATTAGCAACATAAAAAGCACGTTAGTATCATTTAGGACCCCTTACAACTCCTAAGAACACCTTACAACACCGTAGAAAACCATAAATCTCCATAAAAAAAATCTAATGAATTTGTCTGAATCCTTCGAACGTCGTACGACAACTTAAGGCATCTTACGACTCTGTATGCCATATTAGCACCTTGAAAAGCACGTTACTATAATGTAGGACGCCTTACAACTCGTAACAACATCTTACAACACCATACAAAACGTTAAAACTCCATAATAAACCTAATAAATTCGTACCAGTCCTTTGAACATCGTACCGCAAGTTAGGACATTTTACGACTCTTTATACCACATTAGCAACTCGAAAAGAAAGTTACTATAATGTACGACGACTTACAACTCCTAAGAACACCTTACAACACCGTAGAAAACCATAAATCTCCATAGTAAACCTAATGAATTTGTCTGAATCCTTCGAACATCGTACGACAACTTAAGACATCTTACGACTCTGTATGCCATATTAGCACCTTGAAAAGCACGTTACTATAATGTAGGACGCCTTACAACTCCTAAGAACAACTTACATCTCTGTACGAAACCTCAAAACTCCATAATACACCTAATGAATTCGTCCAAGTCCTTTTAACATTGACGAAAAGTTAGAACATCTTAAGACTCTGTATGCCATATTAGCAACATGAAAAGCACGTTAGTATCATTTAGGACGCCTTACAACTCCTAACAACAACTGACAATACCGTACGAAACCATAAATTTCGATAATAAACCTAATGAATTTGTACGAATCCTTTAAACATCGTACGACAAGTTAGGACATCTTAAGACTTTGTATGCCACATTATCAACATGAAAAGCACGTTTGTATCATTTAGGACGCCTTACAACTCCTAAGAACACCTTACAACACCGTACAAAACCATAATTCTCCATAATAAACCAAATGAATTCGTACGAGTCCTTTAAACATCGTACGACAAGTTAAGACATCTTAAGACTCTGTATGCCATATTAGCAACCTGAAAAGCACGTTAGTATCATTTAGGACGCCTTACAACTCTTAAGAACACATTACAACACCGTACAAAACCATAAATCTCCTTAATAAACCTAATGAATTCGTCTGAATCCTTCGAACGTCATAGGGCAACCTAAGGCATCTTACGACTCTTTATGCCATATTAGCACCTTGAAAAGCACGTTAGTATAATGTAGGACGCCTTACAACTCGTAACAACACCTTAAAACACCATACAAAATGTTAAAACTCCATAATAAACCTAAGATATTCGTACGAGTCCTTTGAACATCGTACGGCAAGTTAGGACATCTTACGACTCTTTATGCCACATTAGCAACTCGAAAAGAACGTTAGTATAATGTACGACGCCTTACAACTCATAAGAACACCTTACAACACCGTACAAAACCTCAAAACTCCCTAATACTCCTAATGAATTCGTCCGAGTCCTTTAAACATCGTACCACAAGTTAGGACATCTTAAGACTATGTATGCCATATTAGCAGCATGAAAAGCACGTTAGTATTATTTAGGACGCCTTACAACTACTAAGAACACCTTACAACACCGTACAAAACCATAAATCTCCATAATAAACCAAATGAATTCATCCGAATCCGTCGAACGCCGTACGTCAACTTAAGGCATCTTACGACTTTGTATGCCATATTATCACCTTGAAAAGCATGTTAGTATAATTTAGGACGCCTTACAACTCTAACAACACCTTGCAACATCATACGAAACCATAAATCTTCATAATAATCCTAATGAATTCATACGACTCCTTTGAACATCGTACGACAAGTTAGGACAACTTACGACTCTTTATACCACATTAGCAACTCGAAAAGAACGTTAGTATAATGTACGAAGCCTTACAACTTCTAAGAACATCTTACATCACCGTTCGAAACCTCAAAACTCCATAATACACTTAATGAATTTGTCCGAGTCATTTGAACATCGTACGACAAGTTAGGACATATTAAGACTCTGTATTCCATATTAGCAACATGAAAAGCACGTTAGTATCATTTAGGACGCCTTACTACTCCTAGAAACACCATACAACACCGTACAAAACCATAAATCTCCATAATAAACTTAATGAATTCGTCTGAATCCTTCGAATTTCGTATGGCAACTTAAGGCATCTTACGATTCTGTATGCCATATTAGCACCTTGAAAAGCACGTTAAGCTTGATCAGTAGGAATCCCATTAACCTTTTAAGAAATCGATTTGAATAGTCTAGGCTGCTCTCTTGCATGCATGGTGTCTACGTGCATGGAGGATGTGTGTTCGAATGAGGGAATGGATATTTCAATGAAAAGTGCGCACCTTGCTAGCAAGGTGTTGAATATTGATGGGAAACTCATCTGTAGCATTATGAAGAAACCTGGTGTGTCGCAAATGGGTGGTTCATATGCCCAAACTTTAGAATAAGGTACTTCGTATTCTTCTGAGGATCAATTAGGGGGGGGGGACGGTTAAGTTTCAGGTATATGGTTTCTTGTGAGGATGCGAAGGATGCGGATGTTGTTCTTTCAAAAGAATCTGTTCTGAGTGTGCAAGAAAAGTTGGCTTTTACGTTATATGAATATTTCCAGGGTGATAGGTTGGCTTTTCAAGTAGTGGAATATTTTGCTCGTACAAACTGGAAACGGTTTGGGCTGCAGAAAATAATGTTGAATGCAAACAGGTTTTTCTTTTTCAAGTTTGATTCAAGTAAGGGGATGATGGAGGTTCTTGAGGGTGGTCCTTGGTTGGTTCGAAATAAGCTAATAATTTTGAACAAATGGACCCCTTCTACACAGCTGAAGAAAGTTGATGTTAAGACTGTGGCTACTTGGGTAAAACTTCACAATGTTCCGCTTGCTGCTTATACGGATGATAGATTGAGTATGCTTTTCTCACGGATTGGTAACCCAAAAACGTTAGATTCATACTCTAGCACTCGGTGTACATATGTGTGGGGAAGAAGTAGTTATGCTAGAGCGTTAGTTGAAATTTCAGCAGAAAAGGATTGGAGGGATTCTATCACAGTTGCTATTCCGGATATGGATGATATTAGTTACATAAAAGGAACTATTGAAGTTGAATATGAATGGAAACCCCCCAAGTGTTCCATATCTTTGGTGTTTGGTCATAACCATGAGGATTGTCCCTTAAATCCTCTGAAACAGGTAGTACAAAATATTAAAATCAAACCAACTGTTGATGAGAATGGATTTACGGAAGTGACAAGTAAAGGGAAGAAGAAAGTAGTCCAAACTTTTAAACCGAAGCAAAGATTTGAATATAGGCCTATTAATCTGAAAATGAAAAATACTAATGGTTCAAGTGGAGCATCGTCTTCTGGCACTAATCAGTTTGAGGTGTTGGATATGCTAGGTGAAGATATGGGGAAAGGTGATGAAGTGGAGGTGGCAACGGATAAATCAGAATTTGCTGAATTTTTGAACAAATATAAAGACTCAAATTCTAAAGGAGCAAGCACTCCTAGTACAGAGGTTTCCAATGATTAATACGGCCTGCTGGAATATTAGGGGTTTGAACCAACCCCTTAAACAAATGGAGGTTCGTTATATTGTGAAGGAGAGGAAATTGAGTCTATGTGTTATTCTGGAGTTGCATGTGGATATGGATGACTTATCCAGGATATGTAACAGGGTGTTCACAGGTTGGGATTGGACGTCTAATGGTTCTAAGTGTTGCAAGGGGACTCGAATCATTATGGGATGGGATCCAAACATTCTGGACGTTATGGTTATTGCTCAATCAGAACAGGTTTTGCATGTTCAACTTTCGTTCAAACATAATAAAAAGGTTTTGTTTGTCTCGATTGTGTATGTAGATAACTATTATGTTTATAGAAGAAAACTGTGGAGGGATCTGGCTATGCACAATAACTGTATAAAGGATAAACCGTGACTTATCATGGGGGATTTTAATTCTACATTAAGTGCAAGTGATCATTGCATGTGATCATCGACTAGGGATACGGGCATGTAGGATTTTAAGGATTGTGTGGATGCTATTCAGGTTTTTGATGTTAAAAGCATTGAGTTACATTACACTTGGAGTCAGAAGCCTAACAAAGGTGTTGGGGTTCTAAAGAAGATTGATCGAGTTTTATGTAACACTACGTTTGCTGATGAGTTCAATAAAGCGAGTGCTATTTTCCACCCTTTGAGAATTTCAGATCATTCGCCATGTATAGTGACTTTTCCGGATTGTATCATTAAGAAAGCAAAGAAGTTTAAGTTTGCAAACTTTTTGGTTTTCAAGTCTGATTTTCAGGAAGTGCTTCGTAAGGGTTGGAGGTCTAGGGTGGAGGGGGTTCATCAGTTTAGAGTGGTAAAAAATCTTAAGCTGTTGAAACCTGCGTTGCAAAAGATGCTATTTAATCAAGGGAATCTGCAAAAAAAAAGTGGGTTTGCTTAAGGAGGAATTGGATGTGATTCAGAAATTGATTGATCGGGATCCTTTTGATTTGAATCTTCGAAGAAGGGAATTGGATTGGCAAAAGAAATTCCATGATGCAAGTATTGATGAAGAACGTTTCCTTAAGCAGAAATCGAAAGTGGATTGGCTAGCGTCGGGTGATAATAACACAGCTTTCCTCCACAATACCTTGATGTCCAAAAATCATCGGGCAAGAATTGATGTGATTATGGATGGAGAGGGGGTGGTTCATGAGGGTGAGGAGGTTAAGAAGCTTATTGTTAATCATTATGTGAATTTTCTGGGTTGTGAAGGTGACGTTTCAATTCAACCCACCCCGGACTTATTTTCAAACAGGCTGGATGAGAATGAGGCGGGTAATATGGTGAGCCTAGTCACAAACAATGAAATCAAGAACACAATGTTTGCCATTGGGGATCATAAGGCTCCTGGTCCGGAAGGGTACTGAGCTGTGTTTTTTAAACATGCTTGGCCTATTTTGGGAAATGATGTTACTCTAGAGGTTAAAGATTTCTTTGCTACGGGCAAGCTCCTTCAGGAATGGAATCATACACTCATTGAATTAATCCCAAAGGTATAGTCTCCTTCATATGTTACTGATTATAGACTAATTGCTTGTTGCAATGTGTAATTTAATTGTATTAGCAAGATTGTGTCGGATCGTATGAAGAAAGGTCTTGACAGTATAGTAACTGCAAATTAGTCAGCGTTTGTACCGGGCAGACGTATCTCAAATAATATTATTCTAACTTAGGAGCTGATGCACAACTATTATAGAAAGTATGGGCCTCTGAGATGTGCTCTGAAAGTGGATATTCAGAAGGCCTATGATACTGTTGATTGGAAGTTTCTTAGATCGATTTTGGTGGGATTCGGGTTACACCAAAAGATGGTCAAATGGATTATGGTGTGTGTGTCATCTGCCTCATTCTCTATTAACATTAATGGGGAGAACCATGGTTACTTCATGGGGAAAAGAGGTCTGCAACAGGGGGATCCTCTCTCGCCATATCTATTCACACTTGTTATGGAAATCTTGTCATTAATGCTCCAGCAGGTGTCAAGGCTTGATAACTCTTTTCGATTCCATAATAAGTGTGAAAAGCAACACATCATTAACCTTTGTTTAGCGGATGATTTGTTTATATTCACTAGAGGATGTATGTCTTCTGTCAAAGTTGTTATGAATTCAATAAATACGTTCACTCGGATGTTAGGGTTGGTTCCAAGTATTCCTAAGAGTACCATTTATTTCTGCAATGTTCAGTATCCAGTTAGAATGGCTATTCTGAGCATTATGCCGTTTGTGGAGGGTTCGCTTCCTGTAAAATACCTTAGGGTTCCTCTTGTCTCCTCTAGACTACTTTAAAAGGACTGCAAAATCTTGGTTGAGAAACTGGAGGGTAAAATACTAAATTGGAGAAACAGAATGCTATCTTTTGCTGGTCGTTTGCAGTTAATTGTTTTGGTTTTATCTGCTATGCATATTTATTGGGCCTCGGTTTTTATTCTTCCGGCTAGAATTATTTTGGATCTAGAGTCTAAGATGCGCGGGTTTCTATGGAGTCAAGGCTCTTCTACTGCAAGAGCTAAGGTGTCATGGAAATCGGTATGTCTCCCAAAACATGAAGGAGGGCTGGGTATTAGGCGTATTGGTGACATGAATAAATCCCTTTTGGCTTCTCATGTCTGGAGTATCCTGACGCAAAGGAAGTCTTTGTGGGTTGAATGGATCCACTCCCACAGGGTGATGAACCGCAATTTTTGGGAGTGTACTATCCCTAGGAATTGTTGTTGGAGCTGGAAGAAGATTCTTCTACTTAGACCAATCCTTCGTCAGTTTATTTGGGTAAATGTTGGGAATGACGTCCACGTCGGCTTGGTTTGATAAATGGTGTGAGGTGTGGCCGTTTTCGGACCATATAACCACGAGGGCCATCCACAGTGGCTGATATTTATTCTGAAGGGAACTGGTTATGGCCTTCTGCCTAGTATGATACTTTTCCAGTTCTTATTAATATAAATTACATGGTCCTGGATAATAATGTGAGAGATACGGTGTGGTGGAAAGTTGGGAATAGATGTATACAGTTTTCGGCCTCTATTGTATGGGATTTCATTCGTTATCGAAGCATGGAGGTTAGCTGGGGGAATATTGTTTGGTTTTCTTAATGAATTCCCTGACATGCGTTTGTGTTATGGCTTGTCATGCGTGGCAAGCTATTAACTAAAGACAAAATTGTGAAGTGGGGTTTGGAGAGGAGGGGGAACATGAATATGATGTGTTGTCTGATGTGCTATTCGAATATTCACTCTCATTCCCACCTTTTCTTTGAGTGTAAATATGCGAACATTGTGTGGGATAGAGTAAAGGATAAGGCAGGTATGACTAATGTGCCACCTAACTGGAATGCGGTAGTATCATGGCTGTGTTCAAGATCTAAATCCAGATCCCTCAGGAATGTGGTTGCTAGGCTCCTGGTGGTAGGGGCAGCTTACTATATCTGGCAGGAGAGGAATAATAGACTATTTAATAACCATGCTAGGCCCCCGGATGTATTATCTGACACAATCCTAGCAACGATGAGATATCGGTTGATGGGTTTAAAAATGAAAAAAACGGATGCAGTCGTACATCAACTGGCGGTTTGGAAGATATACATGGATCTTTATGACCTAGTTGAAGAATGATTAATATGTGTTGCTGTTCAAGACTTGAGATAGTAGTCGCCTAGGTTTTGTATGTTTTGTTAATTCGAACTTCGATGGTAGTTTGGCTTTTTTTTGTTTTATCTGTTTTGTTTACATTCTTGGGGCATGTCCCTTGAATGAACTAGTGTAGGGACCTACACTACTTGTTCTTATGGTTGTGAATATATAAAATCACCGGGTAACACCCTTTAGCCAAAAAAAAATAATAAAGCACGTTAGTATAATGTAGGACGCCTTACAACTCGTAACAACACCTTACAACACCGTATGAAACGTTAAAACTCCATAATAAACCTAATGAATTTGTACGAGTCCTTTGAACATCGTACGACAAGTTAGGATATTTTACGACTCTTTATGCCAAATTAGGAACTCGAAATGAACGTTAGTATAATGTACGACGCCTTACAACTGCTAAAAACACCTTACAACACCGTACTAAACGTTAAAACTCCATAATAAACCTAATGAATTCGTACGAGTCATTTGAACATCGTACGACAAGTTAGGACATCTTTCAACTCTTTATGCCACATTAGGAACTTCAAAAGAATGTTAGTATAATGTACGACGCCTTACAACTCCTAAGAACACCTTACATCACCGTACGAAACCTCAAAAGTCCATAATACACCTAATGAATTCGTATGAGTCCTTTGAACATCGTACGACAAGTTAGGACATCATACGACTCTTTACACTCCATTAGGAACTCGAAAAGAACGTTAGTATAATGTACGACGCCTTACAATTCCTAAGAACACCTTAAATCACCGTACGAAACCTCAAAACTCCATAATACACCTAATGAATTCGTTCGAGTCCTTTGAACATCGTACGAAAAGTTAGGACATCTTAAGACTCACATGAAAATCATGTTAGTATCATTTAGGACGCCTTACAACTCCTAAGAACACCTTACAACACCGTACAAAACTATAAATCTCCATAATAAACCTAATGAATTCGTCCGAATCCTTCGAACGTCGTACGGCAACTTAAGGCATCTTACGACTCTGTATGTCATTATAGCACCTTGAAAAGCATATTAGTATAATGTAGGACGCCTTACAACACCGTACGAAACGTTAAAACTCCATAATAAACCTAATGAATTCGTACGAGTCCTTTGAACATCGTACGACAAATTAAGACATCTTACGACTCTTTATGCCACATTAGGAACTCGAAAAGAACATTAGTATAATGTACGACGCCTTACAACTACTAAAAACACCTTACATCACCGTACAAAACCATAAATCTCCATAACAAGCCTAATGAATTCGTCTGAATCCTTTGAACGTCGTACTGCAACTTATAACATGTTAGGGTTATTTCCTGTTAAGATTTACTTTGTATTTTGTTATTGTTTACATGTTTGTATAGTTTAGGGTTTATTATGTACTTTCCTTAAACTTGCAATTTGTTTGTTATAAGCATGTAGTGTGCGTGTGTTAGAGAGAGCACTTTTTACACTGTTAGAGAGAGAATTAACTGTGTGTGAATTGTTTCTCCTGCACATTGTACTGCGAATTGCTTTGATCATCAATATACAAGAGAATTTATGAGTATGGATTGTGTTTGTGATTGCTTCGTTTGTTTGTACGCTTTATTCTGATCATTTGAGTGATATTAACGATCCAATTGAACCTATTAATTGGTATCAGAGCTTTCGGTATCGTGTTCTTCGCTGTTTCTAAGCAAAACACATCAATATTGCTCAAAATATCATGATCTGAATGAATTGTTGGTGTTTTTAGTTGTGATTTATCATCGTAATCACTTCTATACACAGCGATTGTGCAGATTCTATCAGATCATCATCAGATCTGAAGAATTAAGAAGAATAGAAAAAGTTATTGTTCGATCAATTTTTGCCAAAATTCATCTAAGAATGATGATGTTTTGGATTGATTGATATAAGGGATTGATAATCGGACCTTTTCACAACTTGTGTGTGAATTTTGGACAATTTGGACAGATTTTAGACAAAACCCAGAAAATCTTCATGAAGAAGATGATGAACAGTTAAGGCTTGCTTGAAGATTAACTTGCCGGGTGACTCACTTGACTTAGACAATTTCCTTGGACTTAGATTGGAGAACAAAATTAGGTCCTGTATTGCCGTATAAAGGATTTTGTGCTTGCCGTGTGAAGAATTTGACTTGAAAAGTGTTACTGTTCAGCCGGATCAGACACTGTTTTGCCGGGTAATACACTGTTACGCCGGGTGATAGAGAAAATACAGCCGGGTAAACTCAAACTGTGTAGCCGGGTAATTAACTAGTGCCGTGTGATCAAGTACTGTTCAGCCGGGGAAGCATTTTGCCGTGTCAAGATTCTGCCGGGTCAAAGACTTGCCGTGTGAAGTTTTTCTTATTGCCGGGTAACTGTTCATCCGGGTGAAGAACAAGAGTATTACAACTGTTTAGCCGGGTAACTATTTAGCCGTGTGAAGACTTTTTCCTGCCGGGTGAAGAACAAATACACTGTTTAGCCGGTTGAAGAAGGATTTTCACTGTGTTGCCGTCTGACTTATTTTAGTTGTTTTTAATACTTGTTTCTTATCTTGTCTTAAATTTCTTGTCTTTATTTTAGTATTTTAATCATTTCTTTTCAAAAATTAACAAAAACCAAAAATATTTTTCTTAAAAATTGTTAAAATGGCTCCTAATGATGATTCTGATAACCGTGTTCCTAGACTTTTGAATCGTGCAGATTTCAAGAACTGGACCATCAGGTTGAGACATCACTTGTGTTCTATTGACAATGACTTGTGGAAATCAATTGAGAAAGGTCCTCACATTCCTACTCAGACACAAACAGATAGTGCAAGTACTTACACAAAAGATTCTACTGAACCTTATCCAGAGGATAATTTATCAGCTGAAGATTTGAGAAAGGTAAAGAATGATAGCAAAGCATATTCTTTAATGTGCAAGGGGTTGCCACTTCAGGTTTTGTCAAGATTGGATGGATATCAGACTGGTTATACATGCTTCAAAGCATTAAAGTCGATATGTGAAGGAGGAGAACAATTGAGAAGTTTGAAGAAGTCAAAATTGAAGAGACAATTGGAACTTTTTGAACATATTAATGGAGAGACAGTACACCAGATGATGAACAGGTTTGTTCACTTAACTACTGAGATGTCAAATCTTGGAGGGAAGACTGAACTTCAAGACTTGAATGATAGATTGTTATGTGCTTTACCATCATCCTGGAAACAAACTGTTACCTTGTTGAAACATACTAAGAAATTTCCAATGGAACTTGATTTGCTTATTGGAAAAATTGAAGAAGTCGAGATTGATGAAGGATCAAGAAATACTGATAGATCAAGCTCACAAACTCAGTATAAGTATGTGGTAAATCCTGCCAATACTGTGGACAATGCTTTTCTTGTGCAAAATACAACAAAGTTTGAAGATGAGGATGACTTATTTGTTGGTGCAAGTTTTTATACTGATTTTGCATATTTTCCAAATTCACCAACTTATTCTCAACCTCAATCTCCACCAAGAGCTCAAGTTCAAAGTCAAAGTCAGAATTTGAAGAATCAACAAGAAAGTTCAACATCAAATGTTCAAGCCAAGGTGAAAGACGTCATGAATATCTTATTGCAAGATGATGAAACTAAAACTGCCTTTACTGCCTTCATGGCTAGTTTTCAAGCGTATCAAGGTAGTCATTTAAGTCAAATGGACGTTGTTCTTCAAGACTTATTTGAAATGGATCCAGTAGATGTTGAGGAAATGGATCTTAACTGGCAATGGTTATGGTAGCTTATCGTACGCAAAAGCATGCATATGTTAACCGAAGCTACAAACCTCATGCAAACAAGACAGTTGGCTTTGACAAATCTAAGGCCAGATGCTTTAACTGTAATCAGTATGGTCATTTCTCAAGAGAATGCAAAGCACCAAAGAATTTCAATGACCAAGCTAGTTCAAGTAATCAAGGTCAAGGTCAAAGTTCTCAACAATCTTCTTATCAAGGCAGAAATCAACGTTTCTTTCAGAAACCATACCAAAGTCTTCCCATGCCTGAATTGAAGGATGAAGGAAAGAAGCCAGAAGATCAAACAAAGGCATTGGTAGTAAGTGTTAAAGACGGTTATGATTGGAGCGCTTATGCAGAACAATTTACGTCTGATCTTACATCAAATCTGGCGTTGGTATGTGAAATTGATGAAGAAGACTGGTCTGAAGAAGGGGATGGAAAGATGGTTGAAGATGTTAGTGAAGATTCTGAAGACTATGACTGGAGTGCAAAGTCTGACCCTACTGAAGAAACCGAATCTGAAGTTGCGCTAATGGCTACATCCAATGAATCTTCATCTTCTACTAAACAACCAAAGGTTAATACTGATTTACCCCCTAACTATGTTCCATTACCTGCTGATGTCAAGGAAAGGCTATGTTCTGAACAGTGCATTCAGCAAGTAGAACATTATCGAACTCATTCGTTTAAAATTGGTGACAAATTAAGTAAACATGAAAAACTTCATGAACAGCTTAAAATTGATCATAAAATTTCAGATGAGAAAATTCTGTCACTAACTGAATCATGGAACAAAACTTTAAAAGAACTGGAACTTGTTACCAAACAACTTGAAGAAATGACAAAGAACTTTGAACAAGAAAAAGTTGAACATGCTGTCACACAAGTTGAATTAAAGAAAGTTAAAAGTTGTAAAACAATGGTTGAACAACTCATTAATGAAAGAGGTAACAAAAACAAAACTGGGTTGGGTTTCACTCATGAACCGATGCCAAATTCAATAACTCAAACCTTACCGGAAAACTTTAATGAATTTGATCATTCACCTGAAAATGAACGCAAATTCAAAGAAATTCAAAGAAGTAAATCCGAGTCCGAAGGTTCTGAAGTTCTAATTGAAAGTTTGAGAGAAGAAGAAGGAATGACAACTGAAGCTGATGATGAAGCAAGCAACAAATCTGACAACAAATTAGAGCCAGTTCTAATTCAACTTGTTGAGTATCCAAAACTTAATCCAGAACCAGAATCGGTGAAGGAAGAAGGTGAGTTTTCAGGCTTTAATGATCCTGAATACATCAAATGGAAGAAAGAACAAAAGGCGCAAGTTGCTGCTCAGTTGATCAAGAAGCAAGATGTGAAGAAGGATGAAGTTTCAACTGCTAAGAAGCAGAAATCGAAAAATCAATCTGAAACGAAACAAGCAAAAGGAAAAAGTGTCTTAAAATCGAATGATAACTCAAAAGTTCAAAGTGCTAAAACTGACAAAGTTAAACCTGCAAAGAAAGTGTCAAAGGGTAAAAACATCAAGTTTGTGTCTGCAGGAACGTTTGATTTAAATGGATCTTATGGTAAACCAATCAATTCTCCAATCAAATCTAACTCTGGTCTGAAAACAGGTTCAGGTCCTAAGTCTTCCGCTGTCAATGAAAAGAGAATTGAAAACAAAAAGGTGATCAAACAGAACAGTTTAAAATCGAACCAAAGTCCCATGCAATCAAAATCACAAAAAATGACATCACAGAAAAACGTTAATCTGAAACCGAACAACTATGGTAATGAATCACGTTTTGGTTCAACATCAAGAGTTAACAATCGGCTCTTTAGGATTAGCAAGAAATATTGTGAAATTTGTGATAGATATAATCATGCAACTGCTGAATGTTTCTTTAACAGGTACTGCAGTTTCTGTGATAAAAGAAATCATTCTTCAGAAGAATGTTATTTTAACAAATTTTGTGATATTTCTGAGAGGAGAAACCATGACACAAAGGATTGTTTCTTTCGATCAAACTCGACTAGAGAAATGACTCCATATTCAAACTTTCAAAGAAATAATTCTTATGGTTTTCAAAATATGAGTCAAAGTCATTCTCCGGTTTTGAGAAATTTTAATCGAAACAATTCTGTTTCTAACTTTTCAAGAAGTGTGCAGGTTAATGATTTTAAACCAAGAGCTTTAATGATAAGAAATCAAAAGTTTGAAAATAACCTTGATCCTAAGCTAGAGGAGAGGTTTAGTGCTTTGAGGAGAAAGCAATCATTGAACGCCAATGGGCGAAGTTATCAGCATCAAAATCTTTTGAATGAAACAAATTTTCAAAATGTTCAATATCAACAAGTTACAATTGCAGATAGATTCGGAAAACCCAAGACCGTGTGGGCCTGGGTTGACCAAACTAACTAAGTAATTTGTTGAAATGCAGGTACGCCCAAGAAGACCTATCAACTCATGGTTCGTTGATAGTGGGTGTAGCCGGCACATGACAGGCAACCATGCCTTGCTTCAGGATTTCAAGCTGAAAAATGGTACACATGTTGCGTTTGGAGGTGATGCGGGTGGTAAAATCACAGGAGAAGGAACAGTTTCTAATGGTGTCATTAGTTTTGATAAAGTCAACTACTGTGCACAGTTGAACTTTAACTTACTAAGTGTCTCACAAATTTGTGATAAATCTTATTCAACACTTTTTGATGATTCTTTCTGTTATATTCTTAAACCAGGTTTCAAGATTGACAATGAGTGGGTCGTGGTGAAAGCTCCAAGAGATCGTGATGTATACAAGTTGGATATGTCACAGATTGACGCTGAAACCGAAACTACCTGTCTCATTGCCCATGCTTCAAATGATGAGAGTCAGCTTTGGCATAGACGGCTGGGCCATTCCAACTTCAGAAACATGAACCGTTTGGTAACTGGAAATCACGCTGTGGGAATCCCATCGAAGAAATTCTCCACAACTGATCTATGTCCAGCATGTTTGAAGGGCAAACAGCATCGGATGTCTTTTAAGTCCAAGCAAGAAAACTCCATTTCAAAACCCTTGCAGATGTTACATATGGATCTTTTTGGACCAACGAATGTTCAAAGCATCGGAAAGAAGTCTTACTGTTTTGTCATTATTGACGATTTCACTAGATTTTCTTGGGTTTATTTTTTGCATGCTAAATCTGAAACAGCTGAGTTATTGAAAGAATTTATCATCAAAGTGGAAAACCAATTGGATTGCAAAGTTAAAGTGTTAAGAAGCGATAATGGTACTGAATTCAAAAACGCTAATGTGGATTTATTTTGTGCAGAAAAGGGGATTGCTAGACAATTTAGTGCTCCAAGAACGCCTCAACAGAATGGGGTTGCGGAACGGAAAAAACCGGACACTAATTGAAGCTGCAAGATCCATGCTCGCAGATGCCAAAATCCCTATCACTTTTTGGGACGAAGCTATTGCTACTGCGTGTTTTGTACAAAATAGAACATTATTAGTGCAAGATAAACAGAAAACATCATATGAGTTGTTATTTGGAAGAAAGCCAAATATTTCTTATTTGAAAGCATTTGGTTGTCCCGTAACGATTCTAAATTTAAATGATTATCTCGGGAAATTTGAGTCAAAATCTGACGATGGATTTTTCCTAGGTTATTCGTCTGTTTCTAAAGCTTATCGGGTTTTTAATAGCAAAACAAATACTGTTATTGAAACTATCAACGTCAAGTTTTTAGAAAATTCGTTTCCGTCAGTGGCGCATGGTCCCGAATGGTTATTTGATTTAGATGCGTTATCAAAATCTTTCGATTCTAACTTATTTGATTTTTCAGGAAAAACAAGGAAGGAATCAGGTGACTTAGGAAGCTTTAGTGACGATTCTGATAATGACGAGGATGGAAATATCAATTCTGAGTATCCGTTCATGTCATTTCACAATCCTGATCATGTCAAATCCAGCCAAGCTCCGGGTCCTTCTGGTTCTCATGAAGATCAAGAATCGAACAATCGTGAAGAAGATGTGATTTCTCCTAATGATGGTGAATCTGTTCAGAATCAACCATCATCTGATCCGAATGCTGAAGTTATTCCAGAATCTTTCGATTACTTCATCAATTCACCAGATCAAGTCCCGAATTTCACACCGCATACTTCTTCCATTTTACAAGATCTACCAAATCTGAATACTTCTAATCTAGAGTCTCAAGTGCAAGGAGGTGATATTCCTATTCATCGAATTCACAAGAAACATCCTGTTTCTCAGATTATTGGACCGTTGAATCAGAGAACTACAAGAAGTCAGACAGAGCAAGCAAATGTTTGTCTTTATTCGTGTTTTCTATCTCAAGTGGTGCCAAAGAATATTTCAGAGGCGTTGAAAGATAATAGTTGGATTGAAGCCATGCAAGAGGAATTACTTCAGTTTCGCAAACAGGAAGTTTGGAAACTTGTGGACTTACCTGAAGGAGAAAACGCAATTGGTACAAGATGGTTGTACAAAAACAAGCCAGATGAACGTGGCATTGTTGTGAGAAACAAAGCAAGACTCATTGCACAGGGATACACTCAGGAAGAAGGCATTGATTACGAAGAAGTGTTCGCTCCGGTTGCAAGACTTGAAGCCATACGCGTTTTTCTTGCATATGCTTCCTTCATGAAGTTTAAAGTATTCCAAATGGACGTTAAAGGCGCTTTTCTGTATGGACCGATTACGGATGACGTGTATGTTAGACAACCTCCGGGTTTTGAAGATCCAGACTATCCTCATCGGGTATACAAGTTGAGTAAAGCTCTTTACGGTCTACATCAAGCTCCTAGAATCTGGTACGAGACATTATCCAAGCATTTACTAGAACATGGATTTACAAGAGGTCAGATTGATCCAACTTTGTTCATGAAGAGGGAGAATGACGACTTGTTGTGCGTTCAAGTGTATGTGGACGATATTATTTTCGGATCAACTAGTGAGTCAATGTGCAAAGAATTTGAGGAAATCATGAAAAATAGATTCCAGATGAGTTCTATGGGGGAGATTAATTTCTTTCTTGGATTACAAGTGAAACAATCAGCTGACGGAATTTTCATCAATCAATCAAAATTCGTTGAGAAGTTGTTGAAGAAATTCAAGATGCAAGATTGTCAAACAATTCGAACTCCATCTGATGTGAATTGCAAGATTCAACCGGATCCAAAGGGCAAAGCAGTTGATCAAACACTATACAGATCAATGATCGGTTCTCTGATGTATCTTACTGCATTAAGACCAGACATCATGTACGCTGTGTGTGTATGCGCCAGATACCAGTCAGATCCGAGAGAGTCGCATCTTGTTGCTGTGAAGCGTATATTCAGATATCTCAAAGGGAAACCGAATCTTGGGTTATGGTATCCTTACGAAGGAAATTTTGAATTATATAGCTATTCTGACAGTGATTTTGGTGGTTGTGCTCTTGACAGGAAATCGACTACTGGTGGTTGTCAATTTCTGGGTCCAAGGCTTGTCTCTTGGCAATGCAAGAAGCAGACCAATGTTTCTGTATCCACTGCTGAAGCAGAGTATATCGCTGCGTCTGCAGGATGTTCTCAAGTTTTATGGTTACAAAATCAGTTACTGGACTACGGGTTTAACTTTCTCAAAACCCCTATTTACATAGACAATACTGCTGCTATGTTCATAACTGCTAATCCTGTTCAACATTCTAAAACCAAACACATCGAAATTAGATATCACTTTTTAAGAGACAACTCTGAAAAAGGTTTAATAATTTTGATTAAAGTTCATACCGACAAACAACTGGCAGATCTTTTCACAAAATCATTTTTGTCAGGCCGGTTTGAATTTTTAATTCAATCCATAGGATTAATCAATCATGATTGATTCTATTTTTCAAAAACAAAAAAAAAAAATCAGAAAATTATAAAAGCCAAAAATATAATAAGTTGATGTTAAAGTTTTGATTCCTTTGTCTTTTATTTTATGTTTTGCATTGTGTGTGTGCATGAAAAAGAAAAGCAAAAACAAAATATAAAATCTAAAAGAAAAGAAAATATCATGTCATAAGAATCTATATTGCAAAAAGTGAGAAATGATAGTTACACTAGACATTATTTGGTACATCATTTTTAATAAAGACTGATGAATGTTAATTGATGTGCGAGACGGCTCAGGCAATTAGACTGAACAAGTAAGTTGATTGTTGACAAACACAAACTTAATGATCTTTGTGTTAAGTTCCATTGTTATACATGTCTAGATATATTTCTTTTGATACATTGCTTGTGATGATAGTTGTGCATGATCGGGTAACGATGTAGTCTATTCAGTGTGATGAACCGCATCGTGAGCTTCTTTGTTGTGGTACCCACAGACCTGAAGTCTCACACGAAGTCTCTTTTGAGCTTCAAGGTGCAGCAAAAGATTCCAAAATGGAACGAAAAGAGTCCCAAATGTGGACCAACACCAAACAAAATTCCAAAATGGAATTTAGAAGATTCCCAAGGGGAACGACAGGAAAGAAATATTCCCAAAGATGGAATTAAAAAGAAGTCCCATAGTGGACCAAATCCGAATAGAACCCAGATTCCACACTGTGTATGACTGTAAGTGACCAAGTTTTGTGCAATATGCATTCAGGTAGTGTTTGATAAGGAAATATGTTGACATATGTATACATGTGGGTCACATAAGTCATTCTAATCGAACCTTAAATATCATCATGATACTGAAAAAGTAAGTGTGTCAATTCGAGCTAATTGGTATGTTTTCATATCATCACTCAATCAAGCATAAGTCAAATGTCTATTCAAAACTTGCAAAACATGTTCAGATAATGTGTGGTATGATCTCACTGCGATATTATGATTCATTGCATTGCATATGTCTTTATTTTAATGTGTGTGCTTTGTGTGTGCAGGCATATGGAATCTTTATTGACACATCAACATCCTGTTAAACTTAAAAATTTCAAGAAATTTCAAGTTTAGGGGGAGAATAAATTGAAGAAAAATATTCACAAAAATCCAAAAATATTTTGTTTTTAAATAAGTGGGTTTTTGAATGAACAAGGTTATAAGTTATGAAAAGCAAAGGTATTGGATGTGTTAAAAACAAACCCAAGGTCTTGTAATTTGTTTTTTAAAAAAAAAAAATGCTTCGGGATATAGAAAAATTGGTTGTGCAAAAACAATTTTGAAAAAGAAAAAGAAAAATGAATTTTAATTGAAAATTAATTTGTTGCAATGTTTAATATTGTTTGATAATTAATATGACAAACATTCTTTTTGAGGATATCTTGTCTAATTAATATGTCGAAGAATGTTGCAGGTGCAATAAATGACGTTGAAAAAGTCAACAGACGAGAAAAGTGAAGAAATCGCTCAAGGGTTGTAGCCGGGTAAAGATATCAGATACAACTGTGCAGCCGGGCAAAAAACTGTTCAGCCGGGTAATGCTGTAAGTCTGATACATGCCGGGTGAAGATATTATGACCACTGTACAGCCGGGCAATGATCATGTCAAATACAGCCGGGTGAAGGTCATAGACATCTTGCCGGTTGACAAGTGTGTACTATACTGCCGGGTAATGAAGAGAAGTCTTCTTGCCGTGTAAGGTATGACACTGTGTTGCCGGGTAATGAACAAATGCATGTTAAGTAAAGAAGATAGGTGTGAAGAAGGTTGCCGTGTGAAGAAGGTTGTCAAAGGTTGCCGTGTAATGAAGAAAGCAAGCCGGATGAAGAAGGAAAGCAACTGTGTTGCCGGGTGATGAAGAAAAGTTGCCGGGTGATGTTTTGATGATAACTATTCTGCCGGGTGATGAATAAAACCCATCAGGTGTAGTTGTTCCTTAACCTTTACCCGTCACTACAGTGACTTACCCGTATCTACAGTGCTTGACTCGTCAAGTGATTTTCACATATTGGTGACTTGTTTTATGTACTTGACCCGTCACTACAGTACATGACCCGTCACTACAGTACTTGACCCGGCAAGGTTTATTGGGCCTATTTTGCTTTTGTTGACCCGGCACTTAAAGTTTGACCTAAAATTTTTTGACGATACAAAAGACCGCCTCTTCACAAACACTTATCATTTCACACTTTCACCTTCACACAAACACTCTGAAACTCAAATCGCCTTTGTTATCATATTCAATCTATTGCTCTATAACAAGATTAATCGATTGAATAAGGTAGTGATTAAGTGTTTTTGACCTAAATCGACCTGCAAATCAACTGTTAAAAAGAAAAACGATGATGAACAGTGTTTTGAACTTGAATCGACACTTTGATTTTGAACATTAAAACTTAAATCGAATGTTGTTTTAGGGTTAAAATCTGTCGATTATCAACATTCTATCACTCATTTGCACTAAAACACCTTAAAATCGACTGAATCAAGTGGAATGTTCTTAACTGACAAAAATCGCCATTGATGAACTTTGAAGTTTTTAAAAGTTAAACATCAAAACGATAAAATATCTGTTTAAAAGTGTTAAAACTGAACCAAAACATGTTAAACTTTTTCATAATAAATTTATCAAAAATTTTGCCTAAGTGATTGACTGTTAAAAGTTCAAACATGAAGTATAATCCTTAAAATCCAATGTTGTTTGATTAAAATGATGAAAATCAGGTTATTAGAACAATTTAGGATTAAAAACGATTATGTTAATGTTTTGCTTTCTAACTCTTAGTTAAACACCTATTAAAACCTTTGATATGTTTAATGAAGAATCTAATACATTTGCCTTGTTTTGTGTTGTTTGTGTTTTTAACAGATGGAAAATCTCAAGTTTGAACCTAAGCACAATTTGGTAGCATGCTTAGATGAATCACTTCCTGAGACAGAGGGTTATAGAGATATGATTAAGTTCATAAAGAGGACGAAGTATGTATATGCTATATGTGCCAAACCGGTCATATATGCAAGGCTGATCAAGAGTTTCTGGAGGACAGCAGAGGTTGTGAGGAATGAGAATGGTGATGCTATGGTTAGAGGGCATATTACTAGGGATTGGGTACTGAATGTTACAGAAAATGCTATTAGGCAGGCCCTAAGGATAGATGAGGATGAGGTTGGTATGTTGGATGAACTGACCATGGAGGAATGTAAATCTGGATTTGTTAATATGGGACATCCACCTATATTTCCAAAGTCTCAGTTTTACAGGGCTAAGTTGGGAAGGAAGTACAAGTTGCTATGTTATGTAGTGCAACAATGCATGTCCAGGAGGAGTGCAGGATTTGATAACTTTCCTTCGGATATTGCTTCACCAATTGTGGCAATAGCTGAGAACAAGCCATTCAACATGTCGAGGTGGATTATGAATGGTTTCGTGTTCAACTTGGTGAAAGGAAAGAGATTTAAGTTCCTCATGTACCCGAGGTTCTTACAGCTGATGATAAACATTGCTTATCCTATCATCAGATCTGAGGGTTATGCTGGAGGCATGTTGTATACTGAGGACATGAACGATCTCTCTTACCGAAAGATGAGTATCGGGAATGTGCCTGATATTGAATTGTTTGACTATATGCGAGATATAGTCAACAATGAAGAAGATGTAGAAGGTGTATACTATCACATATCTCATGGTGAGATCGTGAATCCACTGGACCTTGTGGATGAGGTGCCAGACAATCTATTGGATGATGACGAGTACTTTGCTCGTCATCCAGAGGATGAAGAAGATGATGGCAATGATAATGATGGTAATGATGGTGGTAATGATGCTGAATCTGAATCTAATTCAGAGGAGGCTGAGCCAATGAAGACTGAGACAGAAGGAATTGAGAATGTAGAGATAGAAGAACCTGCTGAGGTTGCTTCTGTGGTTGAAGAAGTTGTTACTGAGATTCCAAGAGATGTTTCTGTACAGTATGTTCGAAAGAAGAAGAAAACAGTAGAAAAGCCTGAGGAGATTGATGTTCTACAGATTGCACAGACAGTAATGGCCGAAGCTGAATCTATTGCACAGATAGATGAAGTGGATGCTGGCATTACTGATCCTATTACTGATGATATTCCCACTGCATTACCACAAACTGCTGAAAACATTGGACAAGGTTTGGAGTCTTCACCAAATGTTGTGCCAAGTGTTGATGAAGTTTATGAAGAGAAAGAGAAACGGATTGCAGAACTGGAGGAGATAGTTGAAAAGTTGATTGCAGCTAATAATTTGTTGAAAGCATCAAATGATCGCAAGAAGAAAAGGTTTGATGAATATTGGGATATTCACAACCAGAACTTGAAGATTTTCAAAGAGTTGGATTCTGACCATCTGGAGTTGAAAATTGAGCATGATAAGTTGAAAGCTGAGCATGAGAAATTGAAGGAGGAATATGACAACTTGAAATATGACTACACTGATCTGAAGGCTGAGTGTAATACTTTGGAGGCAGAAAAAGAGATGCTTGAAAAGGAGTTGGAGGAAAATAGACCGAAGAAGGCTGGCTCATCACTATCAGACAAAGATTTTTCTGATGATATAGTCGAAGTGGCTGAATCTGAAGTTCCAAAAGTGTATTTGACTAGAGCTAGAGGTACTTCAAATGCTGGTATTTTGGTTGAATCACCAATCATAATTCCCGATGAAGCTGTGGCTGAAACTGTCAAGATGGACAAGGCTGAGGGAAAGAGGAAAATAGATGCCATTCCTGAGTTATTCGGTGATGTAATAAGTTCGAAAAAGGCAAAAGTTGATAAACCAGTGCAGATTGAGCCGATTCAATCTGTAGCTGAAGTTGAGGCAGAAAAGAGTGCAGAAACAGAGGTTATGTCTGAAGCAGAAACTGAAGTATTTGCAGCGACAGACAGTGAGAAAGAAGTTAACTCTGGAGATACAGTTCAGATTGAGCCGATTCAATCTGAAGCTGTTGATAAGCCTGAAACTGAAACAGAAGCTGAAGTGGCTAGTCAGTTTGAGCCGGTTCAAACTGACGATGCACCTATGATAGAGGCATTGGATGATTTAGACATTGATTGGACTGAGTCTGAGGATGAAGCTGAGCCAGAACCAGTACAGAATACTGTTGAAGAATTGCCAGATGATTTGGATCAGAGGTTTGCTTATTTAGAGAGAATGAAGTATAACTCTGTATTTTTGAATGGGTTGACAGTAAGTCAGATTAATGAAGAGTATGAAAAGTGCATTACTGCTCAAGATAAAGCTGAAGCTGATCAGAAAGAGTTCGTGGTTGAGATGGGTGAATGGACTCCGATGCATGAAAGCTTAAATATCGAAGACTTACCTCCTACTGAGCTTTATCATCAAAACCCAGATGAAATGACTGCTTATGAGATGCGAAGTTGGTTGAGTTCGAGGAACTATCCGTATAAAACTTTGCAAAGGTTGAAATCTGGATCTTTGAGGAAGATAGTGGTCAGTTTCATGAAAACAGAGAAAATGTACAATAGGATGTTTTATTTGGATTATAACAATCCTCAGTACTTTGAGCTGACAAAGAAATTCAAAGTGCTTGGTCCAAAAGAGATTCCAGTGATGGCCTTACCTGAAAATGCGCACAAAAAGAGGCATGAACTAATGGATATGTTTCCCAGTGAAGTCAAATCTTACAACATTCCAATGAATGTGCGTGAGACTTGGCATAAATCAGCAACACCTGGTGATGTGGTTAGGTCACTGATGAGCAAAGGACAATCAATTGCTGAGTTACTAGATTCTATGATTGTGCCTGAGAAGAACAAGAAAGTAAAAATCATAGCATGGAAATACGACGAAGTATTTGATGCGTTTATGATCAAGAGAGTAAATGGTTTGTGTGACGTTTACCATTACTACTCGAGTATATTCAAGTTGGAAGTTCAGGATCTGAAAGAGTTGCACAAGCTGAAGTTAATTAATCACACGCATGCTGAGCGTGGTGATAAATGCGTGATACTTCTTGATGCTGGAATGAGTAGAACAGCTAAGTTTCTTGACTTTAGAGGCCAACAGGAAGATACAGCATATGTGCAAGCAAAGAATCAAAGAAAGAAGAAAAGATTGGTGGTGACCGAGGATATGTACTTAGAAGAGTTCTCGGACGAATACTTTGACAAGATTACAGATCCTGGATTGAAGGTAATAGATGGGTCACAAATGACGAAGCCGATACTCAGAGTATTTTACAATCAGGAAACATTTGAACTAAAGCTTGTTCGAAACTTGGAGAATTGGGATGAAGACATGATTACACTTTTCAGTACGTTTGAATTGAAGCTGTTGCATCCTTCATATATAGATTTTTTGAGGAGCTGTCGAATGGAGAAGTGTAAAGATGCATTGGCTGAAGCTGATCGAAAGTTATTTGTTGTAATGATTGAAGTGATTGCAGCGGCAACTGAAAAGATTCGGGTGAGGAAAGCTTTACTTAACTCTAATCTCGTGATGGTTGACTTGCCGGAGATAGAGTATATGAGGATATCCAGAAAAGGAACCTTGGAGGTGAAAGTCAAAGGCCAAGAGATGCCGTTTGAGTTTTATGCTAATATCGATTTTGCAGGTTTGAATCTGGACTCACTTAGACGTATGAATGCTCTGCCAATTCTGACGAATGAATCCAAGCCTCGACAAGCTAAGATCGCTGAAAAATTCAAGTCCTGCATTGAAGAAGCTTTGAAGTAAAAAGAAGAGTATAAAGGACGAAAGCTGCTGGATGTGAAGGAAGAACCTGAAGAATGGTAGAAAAAGATTGAAGATTGATGCTGATAAAAGAAGAAAAAGATTGAAGTTTTTGAAGATCCAAAGATAAATCTTAGGGAGAGTACTGTTAGGGTTATTTCCTGTTAAGATTTACTTTGTATTTTGTTATTGTTTACATGTTTGTATAGTTTAGGGTTTATTATGTACTTTCCTTAAACTTGCAATTTGTTTGTTATAAGCATGTAGTGTGCGTGTGTTAGAGAGAGCACTTTTTACACTGTTAGAGAGAGAATTAACTGTGTGTGAATTGTTTCTCCTGCACATTGTACTGCGAATTGCTTTGATCATCAATATACAAGAGAATTTATGAGTATGGATTGTGTTTGTGATTGATTCGTTTGTTTGTACGCTTTATTCTGATCATTTGAGTGATATTAACGATCCAATTGAACCTATTATAACATCTTACGACTCTGTATGCCATATTAGCACCTTGCAAAGCACGTTAGTATAATGTAGGACGCCATACAACTACTAACAACACCTTACGACACCGTACGAAACTTTAAAACTCCATAATAAACCTAAGGAATTTGTACGAGTCCTTGAACATCGTACGACAAGTTAGTACATATTTCGACTCTTTATGCCACATTAGGAACTCGAAAAGAACGTTAGTATAATGTACGACGCCTTACAACTCCTAAGAACACCTTACATCACCGTACGAAACCTCAAAAGTCCATAATACACCTAATGAATTCGTCTGAGTCCTTTGAACATCGTACGACAAGTTAGGACATCATACGACTCTTTATGCTCCATTAGGAACTCAAAAAGAACGTTAGTATAATGTACGACGCCTTACAACTCCTAAGAACACCTTACAACACAGTACGAAACGTTAAAACTCCATAATAAACCTAATGAATTCGTACGAGTCCTTTGAACATCGTACGACAAGTTAGGATATCTTACGACTCTTTATGCCAAATTAGGAACTCGAAAAGAACGTTAGTATAACGTACGACGCCTTACAACTGCTAAAAACACCTTACAACACCGTACTAAACGTTAAAACTCCATAATAAACCTAATGAATTCGTACGAGTCCTTTGAACATCGTACGACAAGTTAGGACATCTTTCGACTCTTTATGCCACATTAGGAACTTCAAAAGAACTTTAGTATAATGTACGACGCCTTACAGCTCCTAAGAACACCTTACATCACCGTACGAAACCTCAAAAGTCCATAATACACCTAATGAATTCGTATGAGTCCTTTGAACATCGTACGACAAGGTAGGACATCATACGACTCTTTATGCTCCATTAGGAACTCGAAAAGAACGTTAGTATAATGTACGACGCCTTACAACTCCTAAGAACACCTTACAACACAGTACGAAACGTTAAAACTCCATAATAAACCTAATGAATTCGTACGAGTCCTTTGAACATCGTACGACAAGTTAGGATATCTTACGACTCTTTATGCCAAATTAGGAACTCGAAAAGAACGTTAGTATAATGTACGACGCCTTACAACTGCTAAAAACACCTTACAACACCGTACTAAACGTTAAAACTCCATAATAAACCTAATGAATTCGTACGAGTCCTTTGAACATCGTACGACAAGTTAGGACATCTTTCGACTCTTTATGCCACATTAGGAACTTCAAAAGAACGTTAGTATAATGTACGACGCCTTACAACTCCTAAGAACACCTTACATCACCGTACGAAACCTCAGAAGTCCATAATACACCTAATGAATTCGTATGAGTCCTTTGAACATCGTACGACAAGTTAGGACATCATACGGCTCTTTATACTCCATTAGGAACTCGAAAAGAACGTTAGTATAATGTACGACGCCTTACAACTCCTAAGAACACCTTACATCACCGTACGAAACCTCAAAATTCCATAATACGCCTAATGAATTCGTCCGAGTCCTTTGAACATCGTACGAAAAGTTAGGACATCTTAAGACTCACATGAAAATCACGTTAGTATCATTTAGGACGCCTTACAACTCCTAAGAACACCTTACAACACCGTACAAAACTATAAATCTCCATAATAAACCTAATGAATTCGTCCGAATCCTTCGAACTTCGTACGACAACTTAAGGCATCTTACGACTCTGTATTTCATTATAGCACCTTGAAAAGCATATTAGTATAATGTAGGACGCCTTACAACACCGTACGAAACGTTAAAACTCCATAATAAACCTAATGAATTCGTACGAGTCCTTTGAACATCGTACGACAAACTAAGACATCTTACGACTCTTTATGCCACATTAGGAACTCGAAAAGAACGTTAGTATAATGTACGACGCCTTACAACTACTAAAAACACCTTACATCACCGTACAAAACCATAAATCTCCATAACAAGCCTAATGAATTCGTCTGAATCCTTTGAACGTCGTACGACAACTCATAACATCTTACGACTCTGTATGCCATATTAGCACCTTGCAAAGCACGTTAGTATAATGTAGGACGCCATACAACTACTAACAACACCTTACGACACCGTACGAAACTTTAAAACTCCATAATAAACCTAAGGAATTTGTACGAGTCCTTGAACATCGTACGACAAGTTAGTACATATTTCGACTCTTTATGCCACATTAGGAACTCGAAAAGAACGTTAGTATAATGTACGACGCCTTACAACTCCTAAGAACACCTTACATCACCGTACGAAACCTCAAAAGTCCATAATACACCTAATGAATTCGTCTGAGTCCTTTGAACATCGTACGACAAGTTAGGACATCATACGACTCTTTATGCTCCATTAGGAACTCAAAAAGAACGTTAGTATAATGTACGACGCCTTACAACTCCTAAGAACACCTTACAACACAGTACGAAACGTTAAAACTCCATAATAAACCTAATGAATTCGTACGAGTCCTTTGAACATCGTACGACAAGTTAGGATATCTTACGACTCTTTATGCCAAATTAGGAACTCGAAAAGAACGTTAGTATAACGTACGACGCCTTACAACTGCTAAAAACACCTTACAACACCGTACTAAACGTTAAAACTCCATAATAAACCTAATGAATTCGTACGAGTCCTTTGAACATCGTACGACAAGTTAGGACATCTTTCGACTCTTTATGCCACATTAGGAACTTCAAAAGAACTTTAGTATAATGTACGACGCCTTACAGCTCCTAAGAACACCTTACATCACCGTACGAAACCTCAAAAGTCCATAATACACCTAATGAATTCGTATGAGTCCTTTGAACATCGTACGACAAGGTAGGACATCATACGACTCTTTATGCTCCATTAGGAACTCGAAAAGAACGTTAGTATAATGTACGACGCCTTACAACTCCTAAGAACACCTTACAACACAGTACGAAACGTTAAAACTCCATAATAAACCTAATGAATTCGTACGAGTCCTTTGAACATCGTACGACAAGTTAGGATATCTTACGACTCTTTATGCCAAATTAGGAACTCGAAAAGAACGTTAGTATAATGTACGACGCCTTACAACTGCTAAAAACACCTTAGAACACCGTACTAAACGTTAAAACTCCATAATAAACCTAATGAATTCGTACGAGTCCTTTGAACATCGTACGACAAGTTAGGACATCTTTCGACTCTTTATGCCACATTAGGAACTTCAAAAGAACGTTAGTATAATGTACGACGCCTTACAACTCCTAAGAACACCTTACATCACCGTACGAAACCTCAAAAGTCCATAATACACCTAATGAATTCGTATGAGTCCTTTGAACATCGTACGACAAGTTAGGACATCATACGGCTCTTTATACTCCATTAGGAACTCGAAAAGAACGTTAGTATAATGTACGACGCCTTACAACTCCTAAGAACACCTTACATCACCGTACGAAACCTCAAAATTCCATAATACGCCTAATGAATTCGTCCGAGTCCTTTGAACATCGTACGAAAAGTTAGGACATCTTAAGACTCACATGAAAATCACGTTAGTATCATTTAGGACGCCTTACAACTCCTAAGAACACCTTACAACACCGTACAAAACTATAAATCTCCATAATAAACCTAATGAATTCGTCCGAATCCTTCGAACTTCGTACGACAACTTAAGGCATCTTACGACTCTGTATTTCATTATAGCACCTTGAAAAGCATATTAGTATAATGTAGGACGCCTTACAACACCGTACGAAACGTTAAAACTCCATAATAAACCTAATGAATTCGTACGAGTCCTTTGAACATCGTACGACAAACTAAGACATCTTACGACTCTTTATGCCACATTAGGAACTCGAAAAGAACGTTAGTATAATGTACGACGCCTTACAACTACTAAAAACACCTTACATCACCGTACAAAACCATAAATCTCCATAACAAGCCTAATGAATTCGTCTGAATCCTTTGAACGTCGTACGACAACTCATAACATCTTACGACTCTGTATGCCATATTAGCACCTTGCAAAGCACGTTAGTATAATGTAGGACGCCATACAACTACTAACAACACCTTACGACACCGTACGAAACGTTAAAACTCCATAATAAACCTGAGGAATTTGTACGAGTCCTTGAACATCGTACGACAAGTTAGTACATATTTCGACTCTTTATGCCACATTAGGAACTCGAAAATAACGTTAGTATAATGTACGACGCCTTACAACTCCTAAGAACACCTTACATCACCGTACGAAACCTCAAAAGACCATAATACACCTAATGAATTCGTCTGAGTCCTTTGAACATCGTACGACAAGTTAGGACATCATACGACTCTTTATGCTCCATTAGGAACTCGAAAAGAACGTTAGTATAATGTACGACGCCTTACAACTCTTAAGAACACCTTACAACACAGTACGAAGCGTTAAAACTCCATAATAAACCTAATGAATTCGTACGAGTCCTTTGAACATCGTACGACAAGTTAGGATATCTTACGACTCTTTATGCCAAATTAGGAACTCGAAAAGAACGTTAGTATAATGTACGACGCCTTACAACTGCTAAAAACACCTTACAACACCGTACTAAACGTTAAAACTCCATAATAAACCTAATGAATTCGTACGAGTCCTTTGAACATCGTACGACAAGTTAGGACATCTTTCGACTCTTTATGCCACATTAGGAACTTCAAAAGAACGTTAGTATAATGTACGACGCCTTACAACTCCTAAGAACACCTTTCATCACCGTACGAAACCTCAAAAGTCCATAATACACCTAATGAATTCGTATGAGTCCTTTGAACATCGTACGAGAAGTTAGGACATCATACGACTCTTTATGCTCCATTAGGAACTCGAAAAGAACGTTAGTATAATGTACGACGCCTTACAACTCCTAAGAACACCTTACAACACAGTACGAAACGTTAAAACTCCATAATAAACCTAATGAATTCGTACGAGTCCTTTGAACATCGTACGACAAGTTAGGATATCTTACGACTCTTTATGCCAAATTAGGAACTCGAAAAGAACGTTAGTATAATGTACGTCGCCTTACAACTGCTAAAAACACCTTACAACACCGTACTAAACGTTAAAACTCCATAATAAACCTAATGAATTCGTACGAGTCCTTTGAACATCGTACGACAAGTTAGGACATCTTTCGACTCTTTATGCCACATTAGGAACTTCAAAAGAACGTTAGTATAATGTACGACGCCTTACAACTCCTAAGAACACCTTACATCACCGTACGAAACCTCAAAAGTCCATAATACACCTAATGAATTCGTATGAGTCCTTTGAACATCGTACGACAACTTAGGACATCATACGGCTCTTTATACTCCATTAGGAACTCGAAAAGAACGTTAGTATAATGTACGGCGCCTTACAACTCTTAAGAACACCTTACATCACCGTACGAAACCTCAAAACCCCATAATACACCTAATGAATTTGTCCGAGTCCTTTGAACATCGTACGAAAAGTTAGGACATCTTAAGACTCACATGAAAATCACGTTAGTATCATTTAGGACGCCTTACAACTCCTAAGAACACCTTACAACACCGTACAAAACTATAAATCTCCATAATAAACCTAATGAATTCGTCTGAATCCTTCGAACGTCGTACGACAACTTAAGGCATCTTACGACTCTGTATGTCATTATAGCACCTTGAAAAGCATATTAGTATAATGTAGGACGCCTTACAACACCGTACGAAACGTTAAAACTCCATAATAAACCTAATGAATTCGTACGAGTCCTTTGAACATCGTACGACAAACTAAGACATCTTACGACTCTTTATGCCACATTAGGAACTCGAAAAGAACGTTAGTATAATGTACGATGCCTTACAACTACTAAAAACACCTTACATCACCGTACAAAACCATAAATCGCCATAACAAGCCTAATGAATTCGTCTGAATCCTTTGAACGTCGTACGACAACTTATAACATCTTACGACTCTGTATGCCATATTAGCACCTTGCAAAGCACGTTTTATAATGTAGGACGCCATACAACTACTAACAACACCTTACGACACCGTACGAAACATTAAAACTCCATAATAAACCTAAGGAATTTGTACGAGTCCTTGAACATCGTACGACAAGTTAGTACATATTTCGACTCTTTATGCCACATTAGGAACTCGAAAATAACGTTAGTATAATGTACGACGCCTTACAACTCCTAAGAACACCTTACATCACCGTACGAAACCTCAAAAGACCATAATACACCTAATGAATTCGTCTGAGTCCTTTGAACATCGTACGACAAGTTAGGACATCATACGACTCTTTATGCTCCATTAGGAACTCGAAAAGAACGTTAGTATAATGTACGACGCCTTACAACTCTTAAGAACACCTTACAACACAGTACGAAGCGTTAAAACTCCATAATAAACCTAATGAATTCGTACGAGTCCTTTGAACATCGTACGACAAGTTAGGATATCTTACGACTCTTTATGCCAAATTAGGAACTCGAAAAGAACGTTAGTATAATGTACGACGCCTTACAACTGCTAAAAACACCTTACAACACCGTACTAAACGTTAAAACTCCATAATAAACCTAATGAATTCGTACGAGTCCTTTGAACATCGTACGACAAGTTAGGACATCTTTCGACTCTTTATGCCACATTAGGAACTTCAAAAGAACGTTAGTATAATGTACGACGCCTTACAACTCCTAAGAACACCTTTCATCACCGTACGAAACCTCAAAAGTCCATAATACACCTAATGAATTCGTATGAGTCCTTTGAACATCGTACGAGAAGTTAGGACATCATACGACTCTTTATGCTCCATTAGGAACTCGAAAAGAACGTTAGTATAATGTACGACGCCTTACAACTCCTAAGAACACCTTTCATCACCGTACGAAACCTCAAAAGTCCATAATACACCTAATGAATTCGTATGAGTCCTTTGAACATCGTACGAGAAGTTAGGACATCATACGACTCTTTATGCTCCATTAGGAACTCGAAAAGAACGTTAGTATAATGTACGACGCCTTACAACTCCTAAGAACACCTTACAACACAGTACGAAACGTTAAAACTCCATAATAAACCTAATGAATTCGTACGAGTCCTTTGAACATCGTACGACAAGTTAGGATATCTTACGACTCTTTATGCCAAATTAGGAACTCGAAAAGAACGTTAGTATAATGTACGTCGCCTTACAACTGCTAAAAACACCTTACAACACCGTACTAAACGTTAAAACTCCATAATAAACCTAATGAATTCGTACGAGTCCTTTGAACATCGTACGACAAGTTAGGACATCTTTCGACTCTTTATGCCACATTAGGAACTTCAAAAGAACGTTAGTATAATGTACGACGCCTTACAACTCCTAAGAACACCTTACATCACCGTACGAAACCTCAAAAGTCCATAATACACCTAATGAATTCGTATGAGTCCTTTGAACATCGTACGACAACTTAGGACATCATACGGCTCTTTATACTCCATTAGGAACTCGAAAAGAACGTTAGTATAATGTACGGCGCCTTACAACTCCTAAGAACACCTTACATCACCGTACGAAACCTCAAAACCCCATAATACACCTAATGAATTTGTCCGAGTCCTTTGAACATCGTACGAAAAGTTAGGACATCTTAAGACTCACATGAAAATCACGTTAGTATCATTTAGGACGCCTTACAACTCCTAAGAACACCTTACAACACCGTACAAAACTATAAATCTCCATAATAAACCTAATGAATTCGTCTGAATCCTTCGAACGTCGTACGACAACTTAAGGCATCTTACGCCTCTGTATGTCATTATAGCACCTTGAAAAGCATATTAGTATAATGTAGGACGCCTTACAACACCGTACGAAACGTTAAAACTCCATAATAAACCTAATGAATTCGTACGAGTCCTTTGAACATCGTACGACAAACTAAGACATCTTACGACTCTTTATGCCACATTAGGAACTCGAAAAGAACGTTAGTATAATGTACGATGCCTTACAACTACTAAAAACACCTTACATCACCGTACAAAACCATAAATCGCCATAACAAGCCTAATGAATTCGTCTGAATCCTTTGAACGTCGTACGACAACTTATAACATCTTACGACTCTGTATGCCATATTAGCACCTTGCAAAGCACGTTTGTATAATGTAGGACGCCATACAACTACTAACAACACCTTACGACACCGTACGAAACATTAAAACTCCATAATAAACCTAAGGAATTTGTACGAGTCCTTGAACATCGTACGACAAGTTAGTACATATTTCGACTCTTTATGCCACATTAGGAACTCGAAAATAACGTTAGTATAATGTACGACGCCTTACAACTCCTAAGAACACCTTACATCACCGTACGAAACCTCAAAAGACCATAATACACCTAATGAATTCGTCTGAGTCCTTTGAACATCGTACGACAAGTTAGGACATCATACGACTCTTTATGCTCCATTAGGAACTCGAAAAGAACGTTAGTATAATGTACGACGCCTTACAACTCTTAAGAACACCTTACAACACAGTACGAAGCGTTAAAACTCCATAATAAACCTAATGAATTCGTACGAGTCCTTTGAACATCGTACGACAAGTTAGGATATCTTACGACTCTTTATGCCAAATTAGGAACTCGAAAAGAACGTTAGTATAATGTACGACGCCTTACAACTGCTAAAAACACCTTACAACACCGTACTAAACGTTAAAACTCCATAATAAACCTAATGAATTCGTACGAGTCCTTTGAACATCGTACGACAAGTTAGGACATCTTTCGACTCTTTATGCCACATTAGGAACTTCAAAAGAACGTTAGTATAATGTACGACGCCTTACAACTCCTAAGAACACCTTTCATCACCGTACGAAACCTCAAAAGTCCATAATACACCTAATGAATTCGTATGAGTCCTTTGAACATCGTACGAGAAGTTAGGACATCATACGACTCTTTATGCTCCATTAGGAACTCGAAAAGAACGTTAGTATAATGTACGACGCCTTACAACTCCTAAGAACACCTTACAACACAGTACGAAACGTTAAAACTCCATAATAAACCTAATGAATTCGTACGAGTCCTTTGAACATCGTACGACAAGTTAGGATATCTTACGACTCTTTATGCCAAATTAGGAACTCGAAAAGAACGTTAGTATAATGTACGTCGCCTTACAACTGCTAAAAACACCTTACAACACCGTACTAAACGTTAAAACTCCATAATAAACCTAATGAATTCGTACGAGTCCTTTGAACATCGTACGACAAGTTAGGACATCTTTCGACTCTTTATGCCACATTAGGAACTTCAAAAGAACGTTAGTATAATGTACGACGCCTTACAACTCCTAAGAACACCTTACATCACCGTACGAAACCTCAAAAGTCCATAATACACCTAATGAATTCGTATGAGTCCTTTGAACATCGTACGACAACTTAGGACATCATACGGCTCTTTATACTCCATTAGGAACTCGAAAAGAACGTTAGTATAATGTACGACGCCTTACAACTCCTAAGAACACCTTACATCACCGTACGAAACCTCAAAACCCCATAATACACCTAATGAATTCGTCCGAGTCCTTTGAACATCGTACGAAAAGTTAGGACATCTTAAGACTCACATGAAAATCACGTTAGTATCATTTAGGACGCCTTACAACTCCTAAGAACACCTTACAACACCGTACAAAACTATAAATCTCCATAATAAACCTAATGAATTCGTCTGAATCCTTCGAACGTCGTACGACAACTAAAGGCATCTTACGACTCTGTATGTCATTATAGCACCTTGAAAAGCATATTAGTATAATGTAGGACGCCTTACAACACCGTACGAAACGTTAAAACTCCATAATAAACCTAATGAATTCGTACGAGTCCTTTGAACATCGTACGACAAACTAAGACATCTTACGACTCTTTATGCCACATTAGGAACTCGAAAAGAACGTTAGTATAATGTACGATGCCTTAGAACTACTAAAAACACCTTACATCACCGTACAAAACCATAAATCTCCATAACAAGCCTAATGAATTCGTCTGAATCCTTTGAACGTCGTACGACAACTTATAACATCTTACGACTCTGTATGCCATATTAGCACCTTGCAAAGCACGTTTGTATAATGTAGGACGCCATACAACTACTAACAACACCTTACGACACCGTACGAAACATTAAAACTCCATAATAAACCTAAGGAATTTGTACGAGTCCTTGAACATCGTACGACAAGTTAGTACATATTTCGACTCTTTATGCCACATTAGGAACTCGAAAATAACGTTAGTATAATGTACGACGCCTTACAACTCCTAAGAACACCTTACATCACCGTACGAAACCTCAAAAGACCATAATACACCTAATGAATTCGTCTGAGTCCTTTGAACATCGTACGACAAGTTAGGACATCATACGACTCTTTATGCTCCATTAGGAACTCGAAAAGAACGTTAGTATAATGTACGACGCCTTACAACTCTTAAGAACACCTTACAACACAGTACGAAGCGTTAAAACTCCATAATAAACCTAATGAATTCGTACGAGTCCTTTGAACATCGTACGACAAGTTAGGATATCTTACGACTCTTTATGCCAAATTAGGAACTCGAAAAGAACGTTAGTATAATGTACGACGCCTTACAACTGCTAAAAACACCTTACAACACCGTACTAAACGTTAAAACTCCATAATAAACCTAATGAATTCGTACGAGTCCTTTGAACATCGTACGACAAGTTAGGACATCTTTCGACTCTTTATGCCACATTAGGAACTTCAAAAGAACGTTAGTATAATGTACGACGCCTTACAACTCCTAAGAACACCTTACATCACCGTACGAAACCTCAAAAGTCCATAATACACCTAATGAATTCGTATGAGTCCTTTGAACATCGTACGACAACTTAGGACATCATACGGCTCTTTATACTCCATTAGGAACTCGAAAAGAACGTTAGTATAATGTACGACGCCTTACAACTCCTAAGAACACCTTACATCACCGTACGAAACCTCAAAACCCCATAATACACCTAATGAATTCGTCCGAGTCCTTTGAACATCGTACGAAAAGTTAGGACATCTTAAGACTCACATGAAAATCACGTTAGTATCATTTAGGACGCCTTACAACTCCTAAGAAAACCTTACAACACCGTACAAAACTATAAATCTCCATAATAAACCTAATGAATTCGTCTGAATCCTTCGAACGTCGTACGACAACTAAAGGCATCTTACGACTCTGTATGTCATTATAGCACCTTGAAAAGCATATTAGTATAATGTAGGACGCCTTACAACACCGTACGAAACGTTAAAACTCCATAATAAACCTAATGAATTCGTACGAGTCCTTTGAACATCGTACGACAAACTAAGACATCTTACGACTCTTTATGCCACATTAGGAACTCGAAAAGAACGTTAGTATAATGTACGATGCCTTAGAACTACTAAAAACACCTTACATCACCGTACAAAACCATAAATCTCCATAACAAGCCTAATGAATTCGTCTGAATCCTTTGAACGTCGTACGACAACTTATAACATCTTACGACTCTGTATGCCATATTAGCACCTTGCAAAGCACGTTTGTATAATGTAGGACGCCATACAACTACTAACAACACCTTACGACACCGTACGAAACATTAAAACTCCATAATAAACCTAAGGAATTTGTACGAGTCCTTGAACATCGTACGACAAGTTAGTACATATTTCGACTCTTTATGCCACATTAGGAACTCGAAAATAACGTTAGTATAATGTACGACGCCTTACAACTCCTAAGAACACCTTACATCACCGTACGAAACCTCAAAAGACCATAATACACCTAATGAATTCGTCTGAGTCCTTTGAACATCGTACGACAAGTTAGGACATCATACGACTCTTTATGCTCCATTAGGAACTCGAAAAGAACGTTAGTATAATGTACGACGCCTTACAACTCTTAAGAACACCTTACAACACAGTACGAAGCGTTAAAACTCCATAATAAACCTAATGAATTCGTACGAGTCCTTTGAACATCGTACGACAAGTTAGGATATCTTACGACTCTTTATGCCAAATTAGGAACTCGAAAAGAACGTTAGTATAATGTACGACGCCTTACAACTGCTAAAAACACCTTACAACACCGTACTAAACGTTAAAACTCCATAATAAACCTAATGAATTCGTACGAGTCCTTTGAACATCGTACGACAAGTTAGGACATCTTTCGACTCTTTATGCCACATTAGGAACTTCAAAAGAACGTTAGTATAATGTACGACGCCTTACAACTCCTAAGAACACCTTACATCACCGTACGAAACCTCAAAAGTCCATAATACACCTAATGAATTCGTATGAGTCCTTTGAACATCGTACGACAACTTAGGACATCATACGGCTCTTTATACTCCATTAGGAACTCGAAAAGAACGTTAGTATAATGTACGACGCCTTACAACTCCTAAGAACACCTTACATCACCGTACGAAACCTCAAAACCCCATAATACACCTAATGAATTCGTCCGAGTCCTTTGAACATCGTACGAAAAGTTAGGACATCTTAAGACTCACATGAAAATCACGTTAGTATCATTTAGGACGCCTTACAACTCCTAAGAACACCTTACAACACCGTACAAAACTATAAATCTCCATAATAAACCTAATGAATTCGTCTGAATCCTTCGAACGTCGTACGACAACTAAAGGCATCTTACGACTCTGTATGTCATTATAGCACCTTGAAAAGCATATTAGTATAATGTAGGACGCCTTACAACACCGTACGAAACGTTAAAACTCCATAATAAACCTAATGAATTCGTACGAGTCCTTTGAACATCGTACGACAAACTAAGACATCTTACGACTCTTTATGCCACATTAGGAACTCGAAAAGAACGTTAGTATAATGTACGATGCCTTAGAACTACTAAAAACACCTTACATCACCGTACAAAACCATAAATCTCCATAACAAGCCTAATGAATTCGTCTGAATCCTTTGAACGTCGTACGACAACTTATAACATCTTACGACTCTGTATGCCATATTAGCACCTTGCAAAGCACGTTTGTATAATGTAGGACGCCATACAACTACTAACAACACCTTACGACACCGTACGAAACATTAAAACTCCATAATAAACCTAAGGAATTTGTACGAGTCCTTGAACATCGTACGACAAGTTAGTACATATTTCGACTCTTTATGCCACATTAGGAACTCGAAAAGAACGTTAGTATAATGTACGACGCCTTACAACTCCTAAGAACACCTTACATCACCGTACGAAACCTCAAAAGTCCATAATACACCTAATGAATTCGTCTGAGTCCTTTGAACATCGTATGACAAGTTAGGACATCATACGACTCTTTATGCTCCATTAGGAACTCGAAAAGAACGTTAGTATAATGTACGACGCCTTACAACTCCTAAGAACACCTTACAACATAGTACGAAACGTTAAAACTCCATAATAAACCTAATGAAATTCGTACGAGTCCTTTGAACATCGTACGACAAGTTAGGATATCTTACGACTCTTTATGCCAAATTAGGAACTCGAAAAGAACGTTAGTATAATGTACGACGCCTTACAACTGCTAAAAACACCTTACAACACCGTACTAAACGTTAAAACTCCATAATAAACCTAATGAATTCATACGAGTCCTTTGAACATCGTACGACAAGTTAGGACATCTTTCGACTCTTTATGCCACATTAGGAACTTCAAAAGAACGTTAGTATAATGTACGACGCCTTACAACTCCTAAGAACACCTTACAACACCGTACGAAACCTCAAAAGTCCATAATACACCTAATGAATTCGTATGAGTCCTTTGAACATCGTACGACAAGTTAGGACATCATACGACTCTTTATGCTCCATTAGGAACTCGAAAAGAACGTTAGTATAATGTACGACGCCTTACAACTCCTAAGAACACCTTACATCACCGTACGAAACCTCAAAAGTCCATAATACACCTAATGAATTCATCTGAGTCCTTTGAACATCGTACGACAAGTTAGGACATCATACGACTCTTTATGCTCCATTAGGAACTCGAAAAGAACGTTAGTATAATGTACGACGCCTTACAACTCTTAAGAACACCTTACAACACAGTAAGAAGCGTTAAAACTCCATAATAAACCTAATGAATTCGTACGAGTCCTTTGAACATCGTACGACAAGTTAGGATATCTTACGACTCTTTATGCCAAATTAGGAACTCGAAAAGAACGTTAGTATAATGTACGACGCCTTACAACTGCTAAAAACACCTTACAACACCGTACTAAACGTTAAAACTCCATAATAAACCTAATGAATTCGTACGAGCCCTTTGAACATCGTACGACAAGTTAGGACATCTTTCGACTCTTTATGCCACATTAGGAACTTCAAAAGAACGTTAGTATAATGTACGACGCCTTACAACTCCTAAGAACACCTTAAATCACCGTACGAAACCTCAAAACTCCATAATACACCTAATGAATTCGTTCGAGTCCTTTGAACATCGTACGAAAAGTTAGGACATCTTAAGACTCACATGAAAATCATGTTAGTATCATTTAGGACGCCTTACAACTCCTAAGAACACCTTACAACACGGTACAAAACTATAAATCTCCATAATAAACCTAATGAATTCGTCCGAATCCTTCGAACGTCGTACGGCAACTTAAGGCATCTTACGACTCTGTATGTCATTATAGCACCTTGAAAAGCATATTAGTATAATGTAGGACGCCTTACAACACCGTACGAAACGTTAAAACTCCATAATAAACCTAATGAATTCGTACGAGTCCTTTGAACATCGTACGACAAACTAAGACATCTTACGACTCTTTATGCCACATTAGGAACTCGAAAAGAACGTTAGTATAATGTACGATGCCTTACAACTACTAAAAACACCTTACATCACCGTACAAAACCATAAATCGCCATAACAAGCCTAATGAATTCGTCTGAATCCTTTGAACGTCGTACGACAACTTATAACATCTTACGACTCTGTATGCCATATTAGCACCTTGCAAAGCACGTTTGTATAATGTAGGACGCCATACAACTACTAACAACACCTTACGACACCGTACGAAACATTAAAACTCCATAATAAACCTAAGGAATTTGTACGAGTCCTTGAACATCGTACGACAAGTTAGTACATATTTCGACTCTTTATGCCACATTAGGAACTCGAAAATAACGTTAGTATAATGTACGACGCCTTACAACTCCTAAGAACACCTTACATCACCGTACGAAACCTCAAAAGACCATAATACACCTAATGAATTCGTCTGAGTCCTTTGAACATCGTACGACAAGTTAGGACATCATACGACTCTTTATGCTCCATTAGGAACTCGAAAAGAACGTTAGTATAATGTACGACGCCTTACAACTCTTAAGAACACCTTACAACACAGTACGAAGCGTTAAAACTCCATAATAAACCTAATGAATTCGTACGAGTCCTTTGAACATCGTACGACAAGTTAGGATATCTTACGACTCTTTATGCCAAATTAGGAACTCGAAAAGAACGTTAGTATAATGTACGACGCCTTACAACTGCTAAAAACACCTTACAACACCGTACTAAACGTTAAAACTCCATAATAAACCTAATGAATTCGTACGAGTCCTTTGAACATCGTACGACAAGTTAGGACATCTTTCGACTCTTTATGCCACATTAGGAACTTCAAAAGAACGTTAGTATAATGTACGACGCCTTACAACTCCTAAGAACACCTTTCATCACCGTACAAACCTCAAAAGTCCATAATACACCTAATGAATTCGTATGAGTCCTTTGAACATCGTACGAGAAGTTAGGACATCATACGACTCTTTATGCTCCATTAGGAACTCGAAAAGAACGTTAGTATAATGTACGACGCCTTACAACTCCTAAGAACACCTTACAACACAGTACGAAACGTTAAAACTCCATAATAAACCTAATGAATTCGTACGAGTCCTTTGAACATCGTACGACAAGTTAGGATATCTTACGACTCTTTATGCCAAATTAGGAACTCGAAAAGAACGTTAGTATAATGTACGTCGCCTTACAACTGCTAAAAACACCTTACAACACCGTACTAAACGTTAAAACTCCATAATAAACCTAATGAATTCGTACGAGTCCTTTGAACATCGTACGACAAGTTAGGACATCTTTCGACTCTTTATGCCACATTAGGAACTTCAAAAGAACGTTAGTATAATGTACGACGCCTTACAACTCCTAAGAACACCTTACATCACCGTACGAAACCTCAAAAGTCCATAATACACCTAATGAATTCGTATGAGTCCTTTGAACATCGTACGACAACTTAGGACATCATACGGCTCTTTATACTCCATTAGGAACTCGAAAAGAACGTTAGTATAATGTACGACGCCTTACAACTCCTAAGAACACCTTACATCACCGTACGAAACCTCAAAACCCCATAATACACCTAATGAATTCGTCCGAGTCCTTTGAACATCGTACGAAAAGTTAGGACATCTTAAGACTCACATGAAAATCACGTTAGTATCATTTAGGACGCCTTACAACTCCTAAGAACACCTTACAACACCGTACAAAACTATAAATCTCCATAATAAACCTAATGAATTCGTCTGAATCCTTCGAACGTCGTACGACAACTAAAGGCATCTTACGACTCTGTATGTCATTATAGCACCTTGAAAAGCATATTAGTATAATGTAGGACGCCTTACAACACCGTACGAAACGTTAAAACTCCATAATAAACCTAATGAATTCGTACGAGTCCTTTGAACATCGTACGACAAACTAAGACATCTTACGACTCTTTATGCCACATTAGGAACTCGAAAAGAACGTTAGTATAATGTACGATGCCTTAGAACTACTAAAAACACCTTACATCACCGTACAAAACCATAAATCTCCATAACAAGCCTAATGAATTCGTCTGAATCCTTTGAACGTCGTACGACAACTTATAACATCTTACGACTCTGTATGCCATATTAGCACCTTGCAAAGCACGTTTGTATAATGTAGGACGCCATACAACTACTAACAACACCTTACGACACCGTACGAAACATTAAAACTCCATAATAAACCTAAGGAATTTGTACGAGTCCTTGAACATCGTACGACAAGTTAGTACATATTTCGACTCTTTATGCCACATTATGAACTCGAAAAGAACGTTAGTATAATGTACGACGCCTTACAACTCCTAAGAACACCTTACATCACCGTACGAAACCTCAAAAGTCCATAATACACCTAATGAATTCGTCTGAGTCCTTTGAACATCGTATGACAAGTTAGGACATCATACGACTCTTTATGCTCCATTAGGAACTCGAAAAGAACGTTAGTATAATGTACGACGCCTTACAACTCCTAAGAACACCTTACAACATAGTACGAAACGTTAAAACTCCATAATAAACCTAATGAAATTCGTACGAGTCCTTTGAACATCGTACGACAAGTTAGGATATCTTACGACTCTTTATGCCAAATTAGGAACTCGAAAAGAACGTTAGTATAATGTACGACGCCTTACAACTGCTAAAAACACCTTACAACACCGTACTAAACGTTAAAACTCCATAATAAACCTAATGAATTCATACGAGTCCTTTGAACATCGTACGACAAGTTAGGACATCTTTCGACTCTTTATGCCACATTAGGAACTTCAAAAGAACGTTAGTATAATGTACGACGCCTTACAACTCCTAAGAACACCTTACAACACCGTACGAAACCTCAAAAGTCCATAATACACCTAATGAATTCGTATGAGTCCTTTGAACATCGTACGACAAGTTAGGACATCATACGACTCTTTATGCTCCATTAGGAACTCGAAAAGAACGTTAGTATAATGTACGACGCCTTACAACTCCTAAGAACACCTTACATCACCGTACGAAACCTCAAAAGTCCATAATACACCTAATGAATTCATCTGAGTCCTTTGAACATCGTACGACAAGTTAGGACATCATACGACTCTTTATGCTCCATTAGGAACTCGAAAAGAACGTTAGTATAATGTACGACGCCTTACAACTCTTAAGAACACCTTACAACACAGTAAGAAGCATTAAAACTCCATAATAAACCTAATGAATTCGTACGAGTCCTTTGAACATCGTACGACAAGTTAGGATATCTTACGACTCTTTATGCCAAATTAGGAACTCGAAAAGAACGTTAGTATAATGTACGACGCCTTACAACTGCTAAAAACACCTTACAACACCGTACTAAACGTTAAAACTCCATAATAAACCTAATGAATTCGTACGAGCCCTTTGAACATCGTACGACAAGTTAGGACATCTTTCGACTCTTTATGCCACATTAGGAACTTCAAAAGAACGTTAGTATAATGTACGACGCCTTACAACTCCTAAGAACACCTTAAATCACCGTACGAAACCTCAAAACTCCATAATACACCTAATGAATTCGTTCGAGTCCTTTGAACATCGTACGAAAAGTTAGGACATCTTAAGACTCACATGAAAATCATGTTAGTATCATTTAGGACGCCTTACAACTCCTAAGAACACCTTACAACACCGTACAAAACTATAAATCTCCATAATAAACCTAATGAATTCGTCCGAATCCTTCGAACGTCGTACGGCAACTTAAGGCATCTTACGACTCTGTATGTCATTATAGCACCTTGAAAAGCATATTAGTATAATGTAGGACGCCTTACAACACCGTACGAAACGTTAAAACTCCATAATAAACCTAATGAATTCGTACGAGTCCTTTGAACATCGTACGACAAACTAAGACATCTTACGACTCTTTATGCCACATTAGGAACTTGAAAAGAACGTTAGTATAATGTACGATGCCTTACAACTACTAAAAACACCTTACATCACCGTACAAAACCATAAATCGCCATAACAAGCCTAATGAATTCGTCTGAATCCTTTGAACGTCGTACGACAACTTATAACATCTTACGACTCTGTATGCCATATTAGCACCTTGCAAAGCACGTTTGTATAATGTAGGACGCCATACAACTACTAACAACACCTTACGACACCGTACGAAACATTAAAACTCCATAATAAACCTAAGGAATTTGTACGAGTCCTTGAACATCGTACGACAAGTTAGTACATATTTCGACTCTTTATGCCACATTAGGAACTCGAAAATAACGTTAGTATAATGTACGACGCCTTACAACTCCTAAGAACACCTTACATCACCGTACGAAACCTCAAAAGACCATAATACACCTAATGAATTCGTCTGAGTCCTTTGAACATCGTACGACAAGTTAGGACATCATACGACTCTTTATGCTCCATTAGGAACTCGAAAAGAACGTTAGTATAATGTACGACGCCTTACAACTCTTAAGAACACCTTACAACACAGTACGAAGCGTTAAAACTCCATAATAAACCTAATGAATTCGTACGAGTCCTTTGAACATCGTACGACAAGTTAGGATATCTTACGACTCTTTATGCCAAATTAGGAACTCGAAAAGAACGTTAGTATAATGTACGACGCCTTACAACTGCTAAAAACACCTTACAACACCGTACTAAACGTTAAAACTCCATAATAAACCTAATGAATTCGTACGAGTCCTTTGAACATCGTACGACAAGTTAGGACATCTTTCGACTCTTTATGCCACATTAGGAACTTCAAAAGAACGTTAGTATAATGTACGACGCCTTACAACTCCTAAGAACACCTTTCATCACCGTACAAACCTCAAAAGTCCATAATACACCTAATGAATTCGTATGAGTCCTTTGAACATCGTACGAGAAGTTAGGACATCATACGACTCTTTATGCTCCATTAGGAACTCGAAAAGAACGTTAGTATAATGTACGACGCCTTACAACTCCTAAGAACACCTTACAACACAGTACGAAACGTTAAAACTCCATAATAAACCTAATGAATTCGTACGAGTCCTTTGAACATCGTACGACAAGTTAGGATATCTTACGACTCTTTATGCCAAATTAGGAACTCGAAAAGAACGTTAGTATAATGTACGTCGCCTTACAACTGCTAAAAACACCTTACAACACCGTACTAAACGTTAAAACTCCATAATAAACCTAATGAATTCGTACGAGTCCTTTGAACATCGTACGACAAGTTAGGACATCTTTCGACTCTTTATGCCACATTAGGAACTTCAAAAGAACGTTAGTATAATGTACGACGCCTTACAACTCCTAAGAACACCTTACATCACCGTACGAAACCTCAAAAGTCCATAATACACCTAATGAATTCGTATGAGTCCTTTGAACATCGTACGACAACTTAGGACATCATACGGCTCTTTATACTCCATTAGGAACTCGAAAAGAACGTTAGTATAATGTACGACGCCTTACAACTCCTAAGAACACCTTACATCACCGTACGAAACCTCAAAACCCCATAATACACCTAATGAATTCGTCCGAGTCCTTTGAACATCGTACGAAAAGTTAGGACATCTTAAGACTCACATGAAAATCACGTTAGTATCATTTAGGACGCCTTACAACTCCTAAGAACACCTTACAACACCGTACAAAACTATAAATCTCCATAATAAACCTAATGAATTCGTCTGAATCCTTCGAACGTCGTACGACAACTAAAGGCATCTTACGACTCTGTATGTCATTATAGCACCTTGAAAAGCATATTAGTATAATGTAGGACGCCTTACAACACCGTACGAAACGTTAAAACTCCATAATAAACCTAATGAATTCGTACGAGTCCTTTGAACATCGTACGACAAACTAAGACATCTTACGACTCTTTATGCCACATTAGGAACTCGAAAAGAACGTTAGTATAATGTACGATGCCTTAGAACTACTAAAAACACCTTACATCACCGTACAAAACCATAAATCTCCATAACAAGCCTAATGAATTCGTCTGAATCCTTTGAACGTCGTACGACAACTTATAACATCTTACGACTCTGTATGCCATATTAGCACCTTGCAAAGCACGTTTGTATAATGTAGGACGCCATACAACTACTAACAACACCTTACGACACCGTACGAAACATTAAAACTCCATAATAAACCTAAGGAATTTGTACGAGTCCTTGAACATCGTACGACAAGTTAGTACATATTTCGACTCTTTATGCCACATTAGGAACTCGAAAAGAACGTTAGTATAATGTACGACGCCTTACAACTCCTAAGAACACCTTACATCACCGTACGAAACCTCAAAAGTCCATAATACACCTAATGAATTCGTCTGAGTCCTTTGAACATCGTATGACAAGTTAGGACATCATACGACTCTTTATGCTCCATTAGGAACTCGAAAAGAACGTTAGTATAATGTACGACGCCTTACAACTCCTAAGAACACCTTACAACATAGTACGAAACGTTAAAACTCCATAATAAACCTAATGAAATTCGTACGAGTCCTTTGAACATCGTACGACAAGTTAGGATATCTTACGACTCTTTATGCCAAATTAGGAACTCGAAAAGAACGTTAGTATAATGTACGACGCCTTACAACTGCTAAAAACACCTTACAACACCGTACTAAACGTTAAAACTCCATAATAAACCTAATGAATTCATACGAGTCCTTTGAACATCGTACGACAAGTTAGGACATCTTTCGACTCTTTATGCCACATTAGGAACTTCAAAAGAACGTTAGTATAATGTACGACGCCTTACAACTCCTAAGAACACCTTACAACACCGTACGAAACCTCAAAAGTCCATAATACACCTAATGAATTCGTATGAGTCCTTTGAACATCGTACGACAAGTTAGGACATCATACGACTCTTTATGCTCCATTAGGAACTCGAAAAGAACGTTAGTATAATGTACGACGCCTTACAACTCCTAAGAACACCTTACATCACCGTACGAAACCTCAAAAGTCCATAATACACCTAATGAATTCATCTGAGTCCTTTGAACATCGTACGACAAGTTAGGACATCATACGACTCTTTATGCTCCATTAGGAACTCGAAAAGAACGTTAGTATAATGTACGACGCCTTACAACTCTTAAGAACACCTTACAACACAGTAAGAAGCATTAAAACTCCATAATAAACCTAATGAATTCGTACGAGTCCTTTGAACATCGTACGACAAGTTAGGATATCTTACGACTCTTTATGCCAAATTAGGAACTCGAAAAGAACGTTAGTATAATGTACGACGCCTTACAACTGCTAAAAACACCTTACAACACCGTACTAAACGTTAAAACTCCATAATAAACCTAATGAATTCGTACGAGCCCTTTGAACATCGTACGACAAGTTAGGACATCTTTCGACTCTTTATGCCACATTAGGAACTTCAAAAGAACGTTAGTATAATGTACGACGCCTTACAACTCCTAAGAACACCTTAAATCACCGTACGAAACCTCAAAACTCCATAATACACCTAATGAATTCGTTCGAGTCCTTTGAACATCGTACGAAAAGTTAGGACATCTTAAGACTCACATGAAAATCATGTTAGTATCATTTAGGACGCCTTACAACTCCTAAGAACACCTTACAACACCGTACAAAACTATAAATCTCCATAATAAACCTAATGAATTCGTCCGAATCCTTCGAACGTCGTACGGCAACTTAAGGCATCTTACGACTCTGTATGTCATTATAGCACCTTGAAAAGCATATTAGTATAATGTAGGACGCCTTACAACACCGTACGAAACGTTAAAACTCCATAATAAACCTAATGAATTCGTACGAGTCCTTTGAACATCGTACGACAAATTAAGACATCTTACGACTCTTTATGCCACATTAGGAACTCGAAAAGAACATTAGTATAATGTACGACGCCTTACAACTACTAAAAACACCTTACATCACCGTACAAAACCATAAATCTCCATAACAAGCCTAATGAATTCGTCCGAATCCTTTGAACGTCGTACTGCAACTTATAACATCTTACGACTCTGTATGCCATATTAGCACCTTGCAAAGCACGTTAGTATAATGTAAGACGCCATACAACTACTAACAACACCTTACGACACCGTACGAAACTTTAAAACTCCATAATAAACCTAAGGAATTTGTACGAGTCCTTGAACATCGTACGACAAGTTAGTACATATTTCGACTCTTTATGCCACATTAGGAACTCGAAAAGAACGTTAGTATAATGTACGACGCCTTACAACTCCTAAGAACACCTTACATCACCGTACGAAACCTCAAAAGTCCATAATACACCTAATGAAATCGTCTGAGTCCTTTGAACATCGTACGACAAGTTAGGACATCATACGACTCTTTATGCTCCATTAGGAACTCAAAAAGAACGTTAGTATAATGTACGACGCCTTACAACTCCTAAGAACACCTTACAACACAGTACGAAACGTTAAAACTCCATAATAAACCTAATGAATTCGTACGAGTCCTTTGAACATCGTACGACAAGTTAGGATATCTTACGACTCTTTATGCCAAATTAGGAACTCGAAAAGAACGTTAGTATAATGTACGACGCCTTACAACTGCTAAAAACACCTTACAACACCGTACTAAACGTTAAAACTCCATAATAAACCTAATGAATTCGTACGAGTCCTTTGAACATCGTACGACAAGTTAGGACATCTTTCGACTCTTTATGCCACATTAGGAACTTCAAAAGAACTTTAGTATAATGTACGACGCCTTACAACTCCTAAGAACACCTTACATCACCGTACGAAACCTCAAAAGTCCATAATACACCTAATGAATTCGTATGAGTCCTTTGAACATCGTACGACAAGTTAGGACATCATACGACTCTTTATGCTCCATTAGGAACTCGAAAAGAACGTTAGTATAATGTACGACGCCTTACAACTCCTAAGAACACCTTACAACACAGTACGAAACGTTAAAACTCCATAATAAACCTAATGAATTCGTACGAGTCCTTTGAACATCGTACGACAAGTTAGGATATCTTACGACTCTTTATGCCAAATTAGGAACTCGAAAAGAACGTTAGTATAATGTACGACGCCTTACAACTGCTAAAAACACCTTACAACACCGTACTAAACGTTAAAACTCCATAATAAACCTAATGAATTCGTACGAGTCCTTTGAACATCGTACGACAAGTTAGGACATCTTTCGACTCTTTATGCCACATTAGGAACTTCAAAAGAACGTTAGTATAATGTACGACGCCTTACAACTCCTAAGAACACCTTACATCACCGTACGAAACCTCAAAAGTCCATAATACACCTAATGAATTCGTATGAGTCCTTTGAACATCGTACGACAAGTTAGGACATCATACGACTCTTTATGCTCCATTAGGAACTCGAAAAGAACGTTAGTATAATGTACGACGCCTTACAACTCCTAAGAACACCTTACATCACCGTACGAAACCTCAAAAGTCCATAATACACCTAATGAATTCATCTGAGTCCTTTGAACATCGTACGACAAGTTAGGACATCATACGACTCTTTATGCTCCATTAGGAACTCGAAAAGAACGTTAGTATAATGTACGACGCCTTACAACTCTTAAGAACACCTTACAACACAGTAAGAAGCGTTAAAACTCCATAATAAACCTAATGAATTCGTACGAGTCCTTTGAACATCGTACGACAAGTTAGGATATCTTACGACTCTTTATGCCAAATTAGGAACTCGAAAAGAACGTTAGTATAATGTACGACGCCTTACAACTGCTAAAAACACCTTACAACACCGTACTAAACGTTAAAACTCCATAATAAACCTAATGAATTCGTACGAGTCCTTTGAACATCGTACGACAAGTTAGGACATCTTTCGACTCATTATGCCACATTAGAAACTTCAAAAGAACTTTAGTATAATGTACGACGCCTTACAACTCCTAAGAACACCTTACATCACCGTACGAAACCTCAAAAGTCCATAATACACCTAATGAATTCGTATGAGTCCTTTGAACATCGTACGACAAGTTAGGACATCATACGACTCTTTATGCTCCATTAGGAACTCGAAAAGAACGTTAGTATAATGTACGACGCCTTACAACTCCTAAGAACACCTTACAACACAGTACGAAACGTTAAAACTCCATAATAAACCTAATGAATTCGTACGAGTCCTTTGAACATCGTACGACAAGTTAGGATATCTTACGACTCTTTATGCCAAATTAGGAACTCGAAAAGAACGTTAGTATAATGTACGACGCCTTACAACTGCTAAAAACACCTTACAACACCGTACTAAACGTTAAAACTCCATAATAAACCTAATGAATTCGTACGAGTCCTTTGAACATCGTACGACAAGTTAGGACATCTTTCGACTCTTTATGCCACATTAGGAACTTCAAAAGAACGTTAGTATAATGTACGACGCCTTACAACTCCTAAGAACACCTTACATCACCGTACGAAACCTCAAAAGTCCATAATACACCTAATGAATTCGTATGAGTCCTTTGAACATCGTACGACAAGTTAGGACATCATACGGCTCTTTATACTCCATTAGGAACTCGAAAAGAACGTTAGTATAATGTACGACGCCTTACAACTCCTAAGAACACCTTACATCACCGTACGAAACCTCAAAATTCCATAATACGCCTAATGAATTCGTCCGAGTCCTTTGAACATCGTACGAAAAGTTAGGACATCTTAAGACTCACATGAAAATCACGTTAGTATCATTTAGGACGCCTTACAACTCCTAAGAACACCTTACAACACCGTACAAAACTATAAATCTCCATAATAAACCTAATGAATTCGTCCGAATCCTTCGAACTTCGTACGATAACTTAAGGCATCTTACGACTCTGAATGTCATTATAGCACCTTGAAAAGCATATTAGTATAATGTAGGACGCCTTACAACACCGTACGAAACGTTAAAACTCCATAATAAACCTAATGAATTCGTACGAGTCCTTTGAACATCGTACGACAAACTAAGGCATCTTACGACTCTTTATGCCACATTAGGAACTCGAAAAGAACGTTAGTATAATGTACGACGCCTTACAACTACTAAAAACACCTTACATCACCGTACAAAACCATAAATCTCCATAAAAAGCCTAATGAATTCGTCTGAATCCTTTGAACGTCGTACGACAACTCATAACATCTTACGACTCTGTATGCCATATTAGCACCTTGCAAAGCACGTTAGTATAATGTAGGACGCCATACAACTACTAACAACACCTTACGACACCGTACGAAACGTTAAAACTCCATAATAAACCTAAGGAATTTGTACGAGTCCTTTGAACATCGTACGACAAGTTAGGACATCTTTCGACTCTTTATGCCACATTAGGAACTTCAAAAGAACGTTAGTATAATGTACGACGCCTTACAACTCCTAAGAACACCTTACATCACCGTACGAAACCTCAAAAGTCCATAATACACTTAATGAATTCGTATGAGTCCTTTGAACATCGTACGACAAGTTAGGACATCATACGACTCTTTATGCTCCATTAGGAACTCGAAAAGAACGTTAGTATAATGTACGACGCCTTACAACTCTTAAGAACACCTTACAACACAGTACGAAGCGTTAAAACTCCATAATAAACCTAATGAATTCGTACGAGTCCTTTGAACATCGTACGACAAGTTAGGATATCTTACGACTCTTTATGCCAAATTAGGAACTCGAATACAACGTTAGTATAATGTACGACGCCTTACAACTGCTAAAAACACCTTACAACACCGTACTAAACGTTAAAACTCCATAATAAACCTAATGAATTCGTACGAGCCCTTTGAACATCGTACGACAAGTTAGGACATCTTTCGACTCTTTATGCCACATTAGGAACTTCAAAAGAACGTTAGTATAATGTACGACGCCTTACAACTCCTAAGAACACCTTAAATCACCGTACGAAACCTCAAAACTCCATAATACACCTAATGAATTCGTTCGAGTCCTTTGAACATCGTACGAAAAGTTAGGACATCTTAAGACTCACATGAAAATCATGTTAGTATCATTTAGGACGCCTTACAACTCCTAAGAACACCTTACAACACCGTACAAAACTATAAATCTCCATAATAAGCCTAATGAATTCGTCCGAATCCTTCGAACGTCGTACGGCAACTTAAGGCATCTTACGACTCTGTATGTCATTATAGCACCTTGAAAAGCATATTAGTATAATGTAGGACGCCTTACAACACCGTACGAAACGTTAAAACTCCATAATAAACCTAATGAATTCGTACGAGTCCTTTGAACATCGTACGACAAATTAAGACATCTTACGACTCTTTATGCCACATTAGGAACTCGAAAAGAACATTAGTATAATGTACGACGCCTTACAACTACTAAAAACACCTTACATCATCGTACAAAACCATAAATCTCCATAACAAGCCTAATGAATTCGTCTGAATCCTTTGAACGTCGTACTGCAACTTATAACATCTTACGACTCTGTATGCCATATTAGCACCTTGCAAAGCACGTTAGTATAATGTAGGACGCCATACAACTACTAACAACACCTTACGACACCGTACGAAACTTTAAAACTCCATAATAAACCTAAGGAATTTGTACGAGTCCTTGAACATCGTACGACAAGTTAGTACATATTTCGACTCTTTATGCCACATTAGGAACTCGAAAAGAACGTTAGTATAATGTACGACGCCTTACAACTCCTAAGAACACCTTACATCACCGTACGAAACCTCAAAAGTCCATAATACACTTAATGAATTCGTCTGAGTCCTTTGAACATCGAACGACAAGTTAGGACATCATACGACTCTTTATGCTCCATTAGGAACTCAAAAAGAACGTTAGTATAATGTACGACGCCTTACAACTCCTAAGAACACCTTACAACACAGTACGAAACGTTAAAACTCCATAATAAACCTAATGAATTCGTACGAGTCCTTTGAACATCGTACGACAAGTTAGGATATCTTACGACTCTTTATGCCAAATTAGGAACTCGAAAAGAACGTTAGTATAATGTACGACGCCTTACAACTGCTAAAAACACCTTACAACACCGTACTAAACGTTAAAACTCCATAATAAACCTAATGAATTCGTACGAGTCCTTTGAACATCGTACGACAAGTTAGGACATCTTTCGACTCTTTATGCCACATTAGGAACTTCAAAAGAACTTTAGTATAATGTACGACGCCTTACAACTCCTAAGAACACCTTACATCACCGTACGAAACCTCAAAAGTCCATAATACACCTAATGAATTCGTATGAGTCCTTTGAACATCGTACGACAAGTTAGGACATCATACGGCTCTTTATACTCCATTAGGAACTCGAAAAGAACGTTAGTATAATGTACGACGCCTTACAACTCCTAAGAACACCTTACATCACCGTACGAAACCTCAAAATTCCATAATACGCCTAATGAATTCGTCCGAGTCCTTTGAACATCGTACGAAAAGTTAGGACATCTTAAGACTCACATGAAAATCACGTTAGTATCATTTAGGACGCCTTACAACTCCTAAGAACACCTTACAACACCGTACAAAACTATAAATCTCCATAATAAACCTAATGAATTCGTCCGAATCCTTCGAACTTCGTACGACAACTTAAGGCATCTTACGACTCTGTATGTCATTATAGCACCTTGAAAAGCATATTAGTATAATGTAGGACGCCTTACAACACCGTACGAAACGTTAAAACTCCATAATAAACCTAATGAATTCGTACGAGTCCTTTGAACATCGTACGACAAACTAAGACATCTTACGACTCTTTATGCCACATTAGGAACTCGAAAAGAACGTTAGTAAAATGTACGATGCCTTACAACTACTAAAAACACCTTACATCACCGTACAAAACCATAAATCTCCATAACAAGCCTAATGAATTCGTCTGAATCCTTTGAACGTCGTACGACAACTTATAACATCTTACGACTCTGTATGCCATATTAGCACCTTGCAAAGCACGTTTGTATAATGTAGGACGCCATACAACTACTAACAACACCTTACGACACCGTACGAAACATTAAAACTCCATAATAAACCTAAGGAATTTGTACGAGTCCTTGAACATTGTACGACAAGTTAGTACATATTTCGACTCTTTATGCCACATTAGGAACTCGAAAAGAACGTTAGTATAATGTACGACGCCTTACAACTCCTAAGAACACCTTACATCACCGTACGAAACCTCAAAAGTCCATAATACACCTAATGAATTCGTCTGAGTCCTTTGAACATCGTATGACAAGTTAGGACATCATACGACTCTTTATGCTCCATTAGGAACTCGAAAAGAACGTTAGTATAATGTACGACGCCTTACAACTCCTAAGAACACCTTACAACATAGTACGAAACGTTAAAACTCCATAATAAACCTAATGAATTCGTACGAGTCCTATGAACATCGTACGACAAGTTAGGATATCTTACGACTCTTTATGCCAAATTAGGAACTCGAAAAGAACGTTAGTATAATGTACGACGCCTTACAACTGCTAAAAACACCTTACAACACCGTACTAAACGTTAAAACTCCATAATAAACCTAATGAATTCGTACGAGTCCTTTGAACATCGTACGACAAGTTAGGACATCTTTCGACTCTTTATGCCACATTAGGAACTTCAAAAGAACGTTAGTATAATGTACGACGCCTTACAACTCCTAAGAACACCTTACATCACCGTACGAAACCTCAAAAGTCCATAATACACCTAATGAATTCGTATGAGTCCTTTGAACATCGTACGACAAGTTAGGACATCATACGGCTCTTTATACTCCATTAGGAACTCGAAAAGAACGTTAGTATAATGTACGACGCCTTACAACTCCTAAGAACACCTTACATCACCGTACGAAACCTCAAAACTCCGTAATACACCTAATGAATTCGTCTGAGTCCTTTGAACATCGTACGACAAGTTAGGACAACTTAAGACTCACATGAAAATCACGTTAGTATCATTTAGGACGCCTTACAACTCCTAAGAACACCTTACAACACCGTACAAAACTATAAATCTCCATAATAAACCTAATGAATTCGTCCGAATCTTTCGAACTTTGTACGACAACTTAAGGCATCCTACGACTATGTATGTCATATTATCACCTTGAAAAGCATATTAGTATAATGTAGGACTCCTTACAACACCGTACGAAACGTTAAAACTCCATAATAAACCTAATGAATTCGTACGAGTCCTTTGAACATCGTACGACAAGTTAGGACATCTTTCGACTCTTTATGCCACATTAGGAACTCGAAAAGAACGTTACTATAATGTACGACGCCTTACAACTCCTAAGAACACCTTACATCACCGTACGAAACCTCAAAACTCCATAATACACCTAATGAATTCGTCTGAGTCCTTTGAACATCGTACGACAAGTTAGGACATCATACGACTCTTTATGCTCCATTAGGAACTCGAAAAGAACGTTAGTATAATGTATGACGCCTTACAACTCCTAAGAACACCTTACATCACCGTACGAAACCTCAAAACTCCATAATACACCTAATGAATTCGTCCGAGTCCTTTGAACATCGTACGAAAAGTTAGGACATCTTAAGACTCACATGAAAATCACGTTAGTATCATTTAGGACGCCTTACAACTCCTAAGAACACCTTACAACACCGTACAAAACTATAAATCTCCATAATAAACCTAATGAATTCGTCCGAATCCTTCGAACGTCGTACGACAACTTAAGGCGTCTTACGACTCTGTATGTCATTATAGCACCTTGAAAAGCATATTAGTATAATGTAGGACGCCTTACAACACCTTACGAAACGTTAAAACTCCATAATAAACCTAATGAATTCGTACGAGTCCTTTGAACATCGTACGACAAACTTAGACATCTTACGACTCTTTATGCCACATTAGGAACTCGAAAAGAACGTTAGTATAATGTACGACGCCTTACAACTACTAAAAACACCTTACATCATCGTACAAAACCATAAATCTCCATAACAAGCCTAATGAATTCGTCTGAATCCTTTGAACGTCGTACGACAACTTATAACATCTTACGACTCTGTATGCCATATTAGCACCTTGCAAAGCACGTTAGTATAATGTAGGACGCCATACAACTACTAACAACACCTTACGACACCGTACGAAACGTTAAAACTCCATAATAAACCTAAGGAATTTGTACGAGTCCTTGAACATCGTACGACAAGTTAGCACATATTTCGACTCTTTATGCCACATTAGGAACTCGAAAAGAACGTTAGTATAATGTACGACGCCTTACAACTCCTAAGAACACCTTACATCACCGTACGAAACTATAAATCTCCATAATAAACCTAATGAATTCGTCCGAATCTTTCGAACTTTGTACGACAACTTAAGGCATCCTACGACTCTGTATGTCATATTATCACCTTGAAAAGCATATTAGTATAATGTAGGACTCCTTACAACACCGTACGAAACGTTAAAACTCCATAATAAACCTAATGAATTCGTACGAGTCCTTTGAACATCGTACGACAAGTTAGGACATCTTTCGACTCTTTATGCCACATTAGGAACTCGAAAAGAACGTTACTATAATGTACGACGCCTTACAACTCCTAAGAACACCTTACATCACCGTACGAAACCTCAAAAGTCCATAATACACCTAATGAATTCGTCTGAGTCCTTTGAACATCGTACGACAAGTTAGGACATCATACGACTCTTTATGCTCCATTAGGAACTCGAAAAGAACGTTAGTATAATGTATGACGCCTTACAACTCCTAAGAACACCTTACATCACCGTACGAAACCTCAAAACTCCATAATACACCTAATGAATTCGTCCGAGTCCTTTGAACATCGTACGAAAAGTTAGGACATCTTAAGACTCACATGAAAATCACGTTAGTATCATTTAGGACGCCTTACAACTCCTAAGAACACCTTACAACACCGTACAAAACTATAAATCTCCATAATAAACCTAATGAATTCGTCCGAATCCTTCGAACGTCGTACGACAACTTAAGGCGTCTTACGACTCTGTATGTCATTATAGCACCTTGAAAAGCATATTAGTATAATGTAGGACGCCTTACAACACCGTACGAAACGTTAAAACTCCATAATAAACCTAATGAATTCGTACGAGTCCTTTGAACATCGTACGACAAACTTAGACATCTTACGACTCTTTATGCCACATTAGGAACTCGAAAAGAACGTTAGTATAATGTACGACGCCTTACAACTACTAAAAACACCTTACATCATCGTACAAAACCATAAATCTCCATAACAAGCCTAATGAATTCGTCTGAATCCTTTGAACGTCGTACGACAACTTATAACATCTTACGACTCTGTATGCCATATTAGCACCTTGCAAAGCACGTTAGTATAATGTAGGACGCCATACAACTACTAACAACACCTTACGACACCGTACGAAACGTTAAAACTCCATAATAAACCTAAGGAATTTGTACGAGTCCTTGAACATCGTACGACAAGTTAGCACATATTTCGACTCTTTATGCCACATTAGGAACTCGAAAAGAACGTTAGTATAATGTACGACGCCTTACAACTCCTAAGAACACCTTACATCACCGTACGAAACTATAAATCTCCATAATAAACCTAATGAATTCGTCCGAATCTTTCGAACTTTGTACGACAACTTAAGGCATCCTACGACTCTGTATGTCATATTATCACCTTGAAAAGCATATTAGTATAATGTAGGACTCCTTACAACACCGTACGAAACGTTAAAACTCCATAATAAACCTAATGAATTCGTACGAGTCCTTTGAACATCGTACGACAAGTTAGGACATCTTTCGACTCTTTATGCCACATTAGGAACTCGAAAAGAACGTTACTATAATGTACGACGCCTTACAACTCCTAAGAACACCTTACATCACCGTACGAAACCTCAAAAGTCCATAATACACCTAATGAATTCGTCTGAGTCCTTTGAACATCGTACGACAAGTTAGGACTTCATACGACTCTTTATGCTCCATTAGGAACTCGAAAAGAACGTTAGTATAATGTATGACGCCTTACAACTCCTAAGAACACCTTACATCACCGTACGAAACCTCAAAACTCCATAATACACCTAATGAATTCGTCCGAGTCCTTTGAACATCGTACGAAAAGTTAGGACATCTTAAGACTCACATGAAAATCACGTTAGTATCATTTAGGACGCCTTACAACTCCTAAGAACACCTTACAACACCGTACAAAACTATAAATCTCCATAATAAACGTAATGAATTCGTCCGAATCCTTCGAACGTCGTACGACAACTTAAGGCGTCTTACGACTCTGTATGTCATTATAGCACCTTGAAAAGCATATTAGTATAATGTAGGACGCCTTACAACACCGTACGAAACGTTAAAACTCCATAATAAACCTAATGAATTCGTACGAGTCCTTTGAACATCGTACGACAAACTTAGACATCTTACGACTCTTTATGCCACATTAGGACCTCGAAAAGAACGTTAGTATAATGTACGACGCCTTACAACTACTAAAAACACCTTACATCATCGTACAAAACCATAAATCTCCATAACAAGCCTAATGAATTCGTCTGAATCCTTTGAACGTCGTACGACAACTTATAACATCTTACGACTCTGTATGCCATATTAGCACCTTGCAAAGCACGTTAGTATAATGTAGGACGCCATACAACTACTAACAACACCTTACGACACCGTACGAAACGTTAAAACTCCATAATAAACCTAAGGAATTTGTACGAGTCCTTGAACATCGTACGACAAGTTAGCACATATTTCGACTGTTTATGCCACATTAGGAACTCGAAAAGAACGTTAGTATAATGTACGACGCCTTACAACTCCTAAGAACACCTTACATCACCGTACGAAACTATAAATCTCCATAATAAACCTAATGAATTCGTCCGAATCTTTCGAACTTTGTACGACAACTTAAGGCATCCTACGACTCTGTATGTCATATTATCACCTTGAAAAGCATATTAGTATAATGTAGGACTCCTTACAACACCGTACGAAACGTTAAAACTCCATAATAAACCTAATGAATTCGTACGAGTCCTTTGAACATCGTACGACAAGTTAGGACATCTTTCGACTCTTTATGCCACATTAGGAACTCGAAAAGAACGTTACTATAATGTACGACGCCTTACAACTCCTAAGAACACCTTACATCACCGTACGAAACCTCAAAAGTCCATAATACACCTAATGAATTCGTCTGAGTCCTTTGAACATCGTACGACAAGTTAGGACTTCATACGACTCTTTATGCTCCATTAGGAACTCGAAAAGAACGTTAGTATAATGTATGACGCCTTACAACTCCTAAGAACACCTTACATCACCGTACGAAACCTCAAAACTCCATAATACACCTAATGAATTCGTCCGAGTCCTTTGAACATCGTACGAAAAGTTAGGACATCTTAAGACTCACATGAAAATCACGTTAGTATCATTTAGGACGCCTTACAACTCCTAAGAACACCTTACAACACCGTACAAAACTATAAATCTCCATAATAAACGTAATGAATTCGTCCGAATCCTTCGAACGTCGTACGACAACTTAAGGCGTCTTACGACTCTGTATGTCATTATAGCACCTTGAAAAGCATATTAGTATAATGTAGGACGCCTTACAACACCGTACGAAACGTTAAAACTCCATAATAAACCTAATGAATTCGTACGAGTCCTTTGAACATCGTACGACAAACTTAGACATCTTACGACTCTTTATGCCACATTAGGAACTCGAAAAGAACGTTAGTATAATGTACGACGCCTTACAACTACTAAAAACACCTTACATCATCGTACAAAACCATAAATCTCCATAACAAGCCTAATGAATTCGTCTGAATCCTTTGAACGTCGTACGACAACTTATAACATCTTACGACTCTGTATGCCATATTAGCACCTTGCAAAGCACGTTAGTATAATGTAGGACGCCATACAACTACTAACAACACCTTACGACACCGTACGAAACGTTAAAACTCCATAATAAACCTAAGGAATTTGTACGAGTCCTTGAACATCGTACGACAAGTTAGCACATATTTCGACTCTTTATGCCACATTAGGAACTCGAAAAGAACGTTAGTATAATGTACGACGCCTTACAACTCCTAAGAACACCTTACATCACCGTACGAAACCTCAAAAGTCCATAATACACCTAATGAATTCGTCTGAGTCCTTTGAACATCGTACGACAAGTTAGGACATCATACGACTCTTTATGCTCCATTAGGAACTCGAAAAGAACGTTAGTATAATGTATGACGCCTTACAACTCCTAAGAACACCTTACATGACCGTACGAAACCTCAAAACTCCATAATACACCTAATGAATTCGTCCAAGTCCTTTGAACATCGTACGACAAGTTACGACATCTTAAGACTCACATGAAAATCACGTTAGTATCATTTAGGACGCCTTACAACTCCTATGAACACCTTACAACATCATACAAAACTATAAATCTCCATAATAAAACTAATGAATTCGTCCGAATCCTTCGAACGTCGTACGACAACTTAAGGCATCTTACGACTCTGTATGTGTTATTAGCACCTTGAAAAGCATATTAGTATAATGTAGGACGCTTTACAACACCGTACGAAACGTTAAAACTCCATAATAAACCTAATGAATTCGTACGAGTCATTTGAACATCGTACGACAAATTAGGACATATTACGACTCTTTATGCCACATTAGGAACTCGAAAAGAACGTTACTATAATGTACGACGCCTTACAATTCCTAAGAACACCTTACATCACCGTACGAAACCTCAAAACCCCATATTACACCTAATGAATTCATCCGAGTCCTTTGATCATCGTACGAAAAGTTAGGACAACTTAAGACTCACATGAAAATCACGTTAGTATCATTTAGGACGCCTTACAACTCCTAAGAACACCTTACAACACCGTACAAAACTATAAATCTCCATAATAAACCTAATGAATTCGTCCGAATCCTTCGAACGTTGTACGACAACTTAAGGCATCCTACGATTCTGTATGTCATATTAGCACCTTGAAAAGCATATTAGTATAATGTAGGACTCCTTACAACACCGTACGAAACGTTAAAACTCCATAATAAACCTAATGAATTCGTACGAGTCCTTTGAACATCGTACGACAAGTTAGGACATCTTTCGACTCTTTATGCCACATTAGGAACTCGAAAAGAACGTTACTATAATGTACGACGCCTTACAACGCCTAAGAACACCTTACATCACCGTACGAAACCTCAAAAGTCTATAATACACCTAATGAATTCGTCTGAGTCCTTTGAACATCGTACGACAAGTTAGGACATCATACGAATCTTTATGCTCCATTAGGAACTCGAAAAGAACGTTATTATAATGTACGACGCCTTACAACTCCTAAGAACACCTTACATCACCGTACGAAACCTCAAAACTCCATAATACACCTAATGAATTCGTCCGAGTCCTTTGAACATCCTACGAAAAGTTAGGACATCCTAAGACTCACATGAAAATCACGTTAGTATCATTTTGGACGCCTTACAACTCCTAAGAACACCTTACAACACCGTACAAAACTATAAATCTCTATAATAAACCTAATGAATTCGTCCGAATCCTTCGAACGTTGTACGACAACTAAGGCATCCTACGATTCTGTATGTCATATTAGCACCTTGAAAAACATATTAGTATAATGTAGGACTCCTTACAACACCGTACGAAACGTTAAAACTCCATAATAAACCTAATGAATTCGTACGAGTCCTTTGAACATCGTACGACAAGTTAGGACATCTTTCGACTCTTTACGCCACATTAGGAACTCGAAAAGAACGTTACTATAATGTACGACGCCTTACAAAGCCTAAGAACACCTTACATCACCGTACGAAACCTCAAAAGTCCATAATACACCTAATGAATTCGTCTGAGTCCTTTGAACATCGTCCGACAAGTTAGGACATCATACGAATCTTTATGCTCCATTAGGAACTCGAAAAGAACGTTATTATAATGTACGACGCCTTACAACTCCTAAGAACACCTTACATCACCGTACGAAACCTCAAAACTCCATAATACACCTAATGAATTCGTCCGAGTCCTTTGAACATCCTACGAAAAGTTAGGACATCCTAAGACTCACATGAAAATCACGTCAGTATCATTTTGGACGCCTTACAACTCCTAAGAACACCTTACAACACCGTACAAAACTATAAATCTCCATAATAAACCTAATGAATTCGTCCGAATCCTTCGAACTTCGTACGACAACTTAAGGCATCTTATGACTCTGTATGTCATATTAGCACCTTGAAAAGCATATTAGTATAATGTAGGACGCCTTACAACACCGTACGAAACGTTAAAACTCCATAATAAACCTAATGAATTCGTACGAGTCCTTTGAACATCGTACGACAAGTTAGGACATTTTACGACTCTTTATGCCACATTAGGAACTTGAAAAGAACGTTAGCATAATGTACGACGCCTTACTACTCCTAAGAACACCTTACATTACCGTACGAAACCTTAAAACCCCATAATACACCTAATGAATTCATCCGAGTCCTTTGATCATTGATGCGTGTAATATATATATAAAATAAACAAACAAAAACGCCTAGTTTTAAATTTATAAAACCAAGACAAACTACTAAATCACACACAACCGGCAGTGGACCGGTCGAATGTAATATAGCGTACGTAAGTCCGGGTGTCGACCCACAGACTCTATATACTACGTTAAATTAACTAATAAAGACTCGACTGACTAAACACGACTTAAATAAAAGATTTATTTGAAAAGGGGGGGTTTTTGCTAAAAATAGAAACTTACTAAAAATAGAAACTTTCTAAATTAGGACACTTACTAAAAATGGAAACTGAGAACTTGAAAGACGGATTCAAAGCAGATGAGAGAAAACAAACCACCTAGGCTAGAATCATCGTTAACTTCAATTATCACTCACGTTGGACTAATGGTTATGGAACCGGGATCTAAATTTATTCACTTAAAAGCTTTCCTAATTAAGACCCTCGACCCTTCTCGAGAAGAAACCTAAAGGATAACTATTAAGTTATTAGCACACCGGTTACGGGATTAAACTTCCTCACGGTTATCTAATCAAATTATGCCTAATTGACTCACGCTAAAGATCTATCTCACGATACGACCCTTAAAGCCATTTGAACCCAATCATTTAATTTAACAAGCAAAATTAATAATTAACACTAAGCCGGAATTTTCACAAAAACCTAAACCTAGCAAATTAACTAACCAAGACTTGTTAACAACCTATCACCTCACGGATATCTAAGTTGGCTACACGTTATTACCGATTTCATTAACACTATTAATCCTATGGTTATACTGCAGTTAAACCATAATAATCACAACTCACGTCAATGATTAAAAGAGTCCTATTACGTGACATAGACAATCACCAAGAACACATGGATTAATAATATCAAATCTACCAATTCAAACATATATAATGCATTAAACAATCATAAAGGTTCAAACTTTTAATTAGACATAAACCATGACCAACAATCCAAACATGAGTTCAAAACAAAGTTAACAAATCAACATAACGCCTAGGTAGTTTTAAAGTACTTAGCCAAGCATGTTCATAATCAAAAACACAAGTTTAATGGTAATAAACATGATAGAAAAGAAGAAAAAGAAGAAACAATAAAACCCGATGTAACCGAGAAGCAATCCTCGATTCAACCGACTTCTAGCACTTCGTTTCGTCTTCGTAGCCTCCAAAAACCTCTATTTTTCGTCCAAAACCGTCCCAAGTCGTCCCCTAGGGTTTCTTAGGAGGCTAGGGTTTCATAAGGAGTGTTTATATAGCGAACCGGGCCAAGAAAAGCCCAAACTTTCTTCGTTTTCGCGTACCGGCTCGCTCGTAACTCCGTTTCGCGCCCCGTTTTCGCCTACGGATTCGATTTTTCACGATCTATCCGTTTCTTTATCAACATGGGACCTACGAAACATAAAAACATTAGTTGTGTCAAAAAATGATATAAAAACGTAACCGAAACGACACAAAATGTAAGCAAATACAACTAGGGATTTATGTATATTTATCACTTTATCAATCATCGTACGAAAAGTTAGGAGAACTTAAGACTCACATGAAAATCACGTTAGTATCATTTAGGACGCCTTACAACTCCTAAGAACACCTTACAACACCGTACGAAACGTTAAAACTCCATAATAAACCTAATGAATTCGTACGAGTCGTTTGAACATCGTACGACAAATTAGGACATCTTACGACTCTTTATGCCACATTAGGAACTCGAAAAGAACGTTAGTATAATGTACGACGCCTTACAACTCCAAAGAACACCTTACATCACCATACGAAACATCAAAACCCCATAATACACCTAATGAACTCGTCCGAGTCCTTTGAACTTCCTACTAAAAGTTAGGACATCTTAAGACTCACATGAAAATCACGTTAGTATCATTTAGGACGCCTTACAACTCCTAAGAACACCTTACAACACCGTACAAAACTATAAATCTCCATAATAAACCTAATGAATTCGTCCGAATCTTTCGAACGTCGTACGACAACGTAAGGCATCTTACGACTCTGTATGTGATATTAGCACCTTGAAAAGCATATTAGTATAATGTAGGACGCCTTACAACACCGTACGAAACGTTAAAACTCCATAATAAACCTAATGAATTCGTACGAGTCCTTTGAACATCGTACGACAAGTTAGGACATCTTACGACTCTTTATGCCACATTAGGAACTCGAAAAGAACGTTAGTATAATGTACGACGCCTTACAACTCCAAAGAACATCTTACATCACCATACGAAACATCAAAACCCCATAATACACCTAAGGAACTCGTCCGAGTCCTTTGAACTTCCTACGAAAAGTTAGGACATCTTAAGACTCACATGAAAATCACGTTAGTATCATTTAGGACGCCTTACAACTCCTAAGAACACCTTACAACACCGTACAAAACTATAAATCTCCATAATAAACCTAATGAATTCGTCCGAATCCTTCGAACTTCGTACGACAACTTAAGGCATCTTATGACTCTGTATGTCATATTAGCACCTTGAAAAGCATATTAGTATAATGTAGGACGTCTTACAACACCGTACGAAACGTTAAAACTCCATAATAAACCTAATGAATTCGTACGAGTCCTTTGAACATCGTACGACAAGTTAGGACATTTTACGACTCTTTATGCCACATTAGGAACTCGAAAAGAACGTTAGTATAATGTACGACGCCTTACAACTCCTAAGAACACCTTACATCACCGTACGAAACCTCAATACCTCAAAATACACCTAATGAATTCGTCCGAGTCCTTTGAACATCATACGACAAGTTAGGACATCTTAAGACTTTGTATGCCATATTAGCAACATGGAAATCAAGTTAGTATCATTTAGGACGCCTTGCAACTACTAACAACACCTTATAACACCGTACGAATTGTTAAAACTCCATAATAAACCTAATGAATTCGTCCGAATCCTTCGAACTTCATACGACAACTTAAGGCATCTTATGACTCTCTATGTCATATTAGCACCTTGAAAAGCATATTAGTATAATGTAGGACGCCTTACAACACCGTACGAAACGTTAAAACTCCATAATAAACCTAATGAATTCGTACGAGTCCTTTGAACATCGTACGACAAGTTAGGACATTTTACGACTCTTTATGCCACATTAGGAACTTGAAAAGAACGTTAGCATAATGTACGACGCCTTACTACTCCTAAGAACACCTTACATCACCGTACGAAACCTTAAAACCCCATAATACACCTAATGAATTCATCCGAGTCCTTTGATCATCGTACGAAAAGTTAGGAGAACTTAAGACTCACATGAAAATCACGTTAGTATCATTTAGGACGCCTTACAACTCCTAAGAACACCTTACAACACCGTACGAAACGTTAAAACTCCATAATAAACCTAATGAATTCGTACGAGTCGTTTGAACATCGTACGACAAATTAGGACATCTTACGACTCTTTATGCCACATTAGGAACTCGAAAAGAACGTTAGTATAATGTACGACGCCTTACAACTCCAAAGAACACCTTACATCACCATACGAAACATCAAAACCCCATAATACACCTAATGAACTCGTCCGAGTCCTTTGAACTTCCTACTAAAAGTTAGGACATCTTAAGACTCACATGAAAATCACGTTAGTATCATTTAGGACGCCTTACAACTCCTAAGAACACCTTACAACACCGTACAAAACTATAAATCTCCATAATAAACCTAATGAATTCGTCCGAATCTTTCGAACGTCGTACGACAACGTAAGGCATCTTACGACTCTGTATGTGATATTAGCACCTTGAAAAGCATATTAGTATAATGTAGGACGCCTTACAACACCGTACGAAACGTTAAAACTCCATAATAAACCTAATGAATTCGTACGAGTCCTTTGAACATCGTACGACAAGTTAGGACATCTTACGACTCTTTATGCCACATTAGGAACTCGAAAAGAACGTTAGTATAATGTACGACGCCTTACAACTCCAAAGAACATCTTACATCACCATACGAAACATCAAAACCCCATAATACACCTAATGAACTCGTCCGAGTCCTTTGAACTTCCTACGAAAAGTTAGGACATCTTAAGACTCACATGAAAATCACGTTAGTATCATTTAGGACGCCTTACAACTCCTAAGAACACCTTACAACACCGTACAAAACTATAAATCTCCATAATAAACCTAATGAATTCGTCCGAATCCTTCGAACTTCGTACGACAACTTAAGGCATCTTATGACTCTGTATGTCATATTAGCACCTTGAAAAGCATATTAGTATAATGTAAGACGCCTTACAACACCGTACGAAACGTTAAAACTCCATAATAAACCTAATGAATTCGTACGAGTCCTTTGAACATCGTACGACAAGTTAGGACATTTTACGACTCTTTATGCCACATTAGGAACTTGAAAAGAACGTTAGCATAATGTACGACGCCTTACTACTCCTAAGAACACCTTACATTACCGTACGAAACCTTAAAACCTCATAATACACCTAATGAATTCATCCGAGTCCTTTGATCATTGATGCGTGTAATATATATATAAAATAAACAAACAAAAACGCCTAGTTTTAAATTTATAAAACCAAGACAAACTACTAAATCACACACAACCGGCAGTGGACCGGTCGAATGTAATATAGCGTACGTAAGTCCGGGTGTCGACCCACAGACTCTATATACTACGTTAAATTAACTAATAAAGACTCGACTGACTAAACACGACTTAAATAAAAGATTTATTTGAAAAGGGGGGGTTTTTGCTAAAAATAGAAACTTACTAAAAATAGAAACTTTCTAAATTAGGACACTTACTAAAAATGGAAACTGAGAACTTGAAAGACGGATTCAAAGCAGATGAGAGAAAACAAACCACCTAGGCTAGAATCATCGTTAACTTCAATTATCACTCACGTTGGACTAATGGTTATGGAACCGGGATCTAAATTTATTCACTTAAAAGCTTTCCTAATTAAGACCCTCGACCCTTCTCGAGAAGAAACCTAAAGGATAACTATTAAGTTATTAGCACACCGGTTACGGGATTAAACTTCCTCACGGTTATCTAATCAAATTATGCCTAATTGACTCACCCTAAAGATCTATCTCACGATACGACCCTTAAAGCCATTTGAACCCAATCATTTAATTTAACTAGCAAGATTAATAATTAACACTAAGCCGGAATTTTCACAAAAACCTAAACCTAGCAAATTAACTAACCAAGACTTGTTAACAACCTATCACCTCACGGATATCTAAGTTGGCTACACGTTATTACCGATTTCATTAACACTATTAATCCTATGGTTATACTGCAGTTAAACCATAATAATCACAACTCACGTCAATGATTAAAAGAGTCCTATTACGTGACATAGACAATCACCAAGAACACATGGATTAATAATATCAAATCTACCAATTCAAACATATATAATGCATTAAACAATCATAAAGGTTCAAACTTTTAATTAGACATAAACCATGACCAACAATCCAAACATGAGTTCAAAACAAAGTTAACAAATCAACATAACGCCTAGGTAGTTTTAAAGTACTTAGCCAAGCATGTTCATAATCAAAAACACAAGTTTAATGGTAATAAACATGATAGAAAAGAAGAAAAAGAAGAAACAATAAAACCCGATGTAACCGAGAAGCAATCCTCGATCCAACCGACTTCTAGCACTTCGTTTCGTCTTCGTAGCCTCCAAAAACCTCTATTTTTCGTCCAAAACCGTCCCAAGTCGTCCCCTAGGGTTTCTTAGGAGGCTAGGGTTTCATAAGGAGTGTTTATATAGCGAACCGGGCCAAGAAAAGCCCAAACTTTCTTCGTTTTCGCGTACCGGCTCGCTCGTAACTCCGTTTCGCGCCCCGTTTTCGCCTACGGATTCGATTTTTCACGATCTATCCGTTTCTTTATCAACATGGGACCTACGAAACATAAAAACATTAGTTGTGTCAAAAAATGATATAAAAACGTAACCGAAACGACACAAAATGTAAGCAAATACAACTAGGGATTTATGTATATTTATCACTTTATCAATCATCGTACGAAAAGTTAGGAGAACTTAAGACTCACATGAAAATCACGTTAGTATCATTTAGGACGCCTTACAACTCCTAAGAACACCTTACAACACCGTACGAAACGTTAAAACTCCATAATAAACCTAATGAATTCGTACGAGTCGTTTGAACATCGTACGACAAATTAGGACATCTTACGACTCTTTATGCCACATTAGGAACTCGAAAAGAACGTTAGTATAATGTACGACGCCTTACAACTCCAAAGAACACCTTACATCACCATACGAAACATCAAAACCCCATAATACACCTAATGAACTCGTCCGAGTCCTTTGAACTTCCTACTAAAAGTTAGGACATCTTAAGACTCACATGAAAATCACGTTAGTATCATTTAGGACGCCTTACAACTCCTAAGAACACCTTACAACACCGTACAAAACTATAAATCTCCATAATAAACCTAATGAATTCGTCCGAATCTTTCGAACGTCGTACGACAACGTAAGGCATCTTACGACTCTGTATGTGATATTAGCACCTTGAAAAGCATATTAGTATAATGTAGGACGCCTTACAACACCGTACGAAACGTTAAAACTCCATAATAAACCTAATGAATTCGTACGAGTCCTTTGAACATCGTACGACAAGTTAGGACATCTTACGACTCTTTATGCCACATTAGGAACTCGAAAAGAACGTTAGTATAATGTACGACGCCTTACAACTCCAAAGAACATCTTACATCACCATACGAAACATCAAAACCCCATAATACACCTAATGAACTCGTCCGAGTCCTTTGAACTTCCTACGAAAAGTTAGGACATCTTAAGACTCACATGAAAATCACGTTAGTATCATTTAGGACGCCTTACAACTCCTAAGAACACCTTACAACACCGTACAAAACTATAAATCTCCATAATAAACCTAATGAATTCGTCCGAATCCTTCGAACTTCGTACGACAACTTAAGGCATCTTATGACTCTGTATGTCATATTAGCACCTTGAAAAGCATATTAGTATAATGTAGGACGTCTTACAACACCGTACGAAACGTTAAAACTCCATAATAAACCTAATGAATTCGTACGAGTCCTTTGAACATCGTACGACAAGTTAGGACATTTTACGACTCTTTATGCCACATTAGGAACTCGAAAAGAACGTTAGTATAATGTACGACGCCTTACAACTCCTAAGAACACCTTACATCACCGTACGAAACCTCAATACCTCAAAATACACCTAATGAATTCGTCCGAGTCCTTTGAACATCATACGACAAGTTAGGACATCTTAAGACTTTGTATGCCATATTAGCAACATGGAAATCAAGTTAGTATCATTTAGGACGCCTTGCAACTACTAACAACACCTTATAACACCGTACGAATTGTTAAAACTCCATAATAAACATAATGAATTCGTCCGAATCCTTCGAACTTCATACGACAACTTAAGGCATCTTATGACTCTCTATGTCATATTAGCACCTTGAAAAGCATATTAGTATAATGTAGGACGCCTTACAACACCGTACGAAACGTTAAAACTCCATAATAAACCTAATGAATTCGTACGAGTCCTTTGAACATCGTACGACAAGTTAGGACATTTTACGACTCTTTATGCCACATTAGGAACTTGAAAAGAACGTTAGCATAATGTACGACGCCTTACTACTCCTAAGAACACCTTACATCACCGTACGAAACCTTAAAACCCCATAATACACCTAATGAATTCATCCGAGTCCTTTGATCATCGTACGAAAAGTTAGGAGAACTTAAGACTCACATGAAAATCACGTTAGTATCATTTAGGACGCCTTACAACTCCTAAGAACACCTTACAACACCGTACGAAACGTTAAAACTCCATAATAAACCTAATGAATTCGTACGAGTCGTTTGAACATCGTACGACAAATTAGGACATCTTACGACTCTTTATGCCACATTAGGAACTCGAAAAGAACGTTAGTATAATGTACGACGCCTTACAACTCCAAAGAACACCTTACATCACCATACGAAACATCAAAACCCCATAATACACCTAATGAACTCGTCCGAGTCCTTTGAACTTCCTACTAAAAGTTAGGACATCTTAAGACTCACATGAAAATCACGTTAGTATCATTTAGGACGCCTTACAACTCCTAAGAACACCTTACAACACCGTACAAAACTATAAATCTCCATAATAAACCTAATGAATTCGTCCGAATCTTTCGAACGTCGTACGACAACGTAAGGCATCTTACGACTCTGTATGTGATATTAGCACCTTGAAAAGCATATTAGTATAATGTAGGACGCCTTACAACACCGTACGAAACGTTAAAACTCCATAATAAACCTAATGAATTCGTACGAGTCCTTTGAACATCGTACGACAAGTTAGGACATCTTACGACTCTTTATGCCACATTAGGAACTCGAAAAGAACGTTAGTATAATGTACGACGCCTTACAACTCCAAAGAACATCTTACATCACCATACGAAACATCAAAACCCCATAATACACCTAATGAACTCGTCCGAGTCCTTTGAACTTCCTACGAAAAGTTAGGACATCTTAAGACTCACATGAAAATCACGTTAGTATCATTTAGGACGCCTTACAACTCCTAAGAACACCTTACAACACCGTACAAAACTATAAATCTCCATAATAAACCTAATGAATTCGTCCGAATCCTTCGAACTTCGTACGACAACTTAAGGCATCTTATGACTCTGTATGTCATATTAGCACCTTGAAAAGCATATTAGTATAATGTAGGACGTCTTACAACACCGTACGAAACGTTAAAACTCCATAATAAACCTAATGAATTCGTACGAGTCCTTTGAACATCGTACGACAAGTTAGGACATTTTACGACTCTTTATGCCACATTAGGAACTCGAAAAGAACGTTAGTATAATGTACGACGCCTTACAACTCCTAAGAACACCTTACATCACCGTACGAAACCTCAATACCTCAAAATACACCTAATGAATTCGTCCGAGTCCTTTGAACATCATACGACAAGTTAGGACATCTTAAGACTTTGTATGCCATATTAGCAACATGGAAATCAAGTTAGTATCATTTAGGACGCCTTGCAACTACTAACAACACCTTATAACACCGTACGAATTGTTAAAACTCCATAATAAACATAATGAATTCGTCCGAATCCTTCGAACTTCATACGACAACTTAAGGCATCTTATGACTCTCTATGTCATATTAGCACCTTGAAAAGCATATTAGTATAATGTAGGACGCCTTACAACACCGTACGAAACGTTAAAACTCCATAATAAACCTAATGAATTCGTACGAGTCCTTTGAACATCGTACGACAAGTTAGGACATTTTACGACTCTTTATGCCACATTAGGAACTTGAAAAGAACGTTAGCATAATGTACGACGCCTTACTACTCCTAAGAACACCTTACATCACCGTACGAAACCTTAAAACCCCATAATACACCTAATGAATTCATCCGAGTCCTTTGATCATCGTACGAAAAGTTAGGAGAACTTAAGACTCACATGAAAATCACGTTAGTATCATTTAGGACGCCTTACAACTCCTAAGAACACCTTACAACACCGTACGAAACGTTAAAACTCCATAATAAACCTAATGAATTCGTACGAGTCGTTTGAACATCGTACGACAAATTAGGACATCTTACGACTCTTTATGCCACATTAGGAACTCGAAAAGAACGTTAGTATAATGTACGACGCCTTACAACTCCAAAGAACACCTTACATCACCATACGAAACATCAAAACCCCATAATACACCTAATGAACTCGTCCGAGTCCTTTGAACTTCCTACTAAAAGTTAGGACATCTTAAGACTCACATGAAAATCACGTTAGTATCATTTAGGACGCCTTACAACTCCTAAGAACACCTTACAACACCGTACAAAACTATAAATCTCCATAATAAACCTAATGAATTCGTCCGAATCTTTCGAACGTCGTACGACAACGTAAGGCATCTTACGACTCTGTATGTGATATTAGCACCTTGAAAAGCATATTAGTATGTAGGACGCCTTACAACACCGTACGAAACGTTAAAACTCCATAATAAACCTAATGAATTCGTACGAGTCCTTTGAACATCGTACGACAAGTTAGGACATCTTACGACTCTTTATGCCACATTAGGAACTCGAAAATAACGTTAGTATAATGTACGACGCCTTACAACTCCAAAGAACATCTTACATCACCATACGAAACATCAAAACCCCATAATACACCTAATGAACTCGTCCGAGTCCTTTGAACTTCCTACGAAAAGTTAGGACATCTTAAGACTCACATGAAAATCACGTTAGTATCATTTAGGACGCCTTACAACTCCTAAGAACACCTTACAACACCGTACAAAACTATAAATCTCCATAATAAACCTAATGAATTCGTCCGAATCCTTCGAACTTCGTACGACAACTTAAGGCATCTTATGACTCTGTATGTCATATTAGCACCTTGAAAAGCATATTAGTATAATGTAGGACGTCTTACAACACCGTACGAAACGTTAAAACTCCATAATAAACCTAATGAATTCGTACGAGTCCTTTGAACATCGTACGACAAGTTAGGACATTTTACGACTCTTTATGCCACATTAGGAACTCGAAAAGAACGTTAGTATAACGTACGACGCCTTACAACTCCTAAGTACACCTTACATCACCGTACGAAACCTCAAAACCTCATAATACACCTAATGAATTCGTCCGAGTCCTTTGAACATCATACGACAAGTTAGGACATCTTAAGACTCTGTAGGCCATATTAGCAACATGGAAATCAAGTTAGTATCATTTAGGACGCCTTACAACTACTAACAACACCTTATAACACCGTACGAACTGTTAAAACTCCATAATAAACCTAATGAATTCGTCCGAATCCTTCGAACTTCGTACGACAACTTAAGGCATCTTATGACTCTGTATGTCATATTAGCACCTTGAAAAGCATATTAGTATAATGTAGGACGCCTTACAACACCGTACGAAACGTTAAAACTCCATAATAAACCTAATGAATTCGTACGAGTCCTTTGAACATCGTACGACAAGTTAGGACATTTTACGACTCTTTATGCCACATTAGGAACTTGAAAAGAACGTTAGCATAATGTACGACGCCTTACTACTCCTAAGAACACCTTACATCACCGTACGAAACCTTAAAACCCCATAATACACCTAATGAATTCATCCGAGTCCTTTGATCATCGTACGAAAAGTTAGGAGAACTTAAGACTCACATGAAAATCACGTTAGTATCATTTAGGACGCCTTACAACTCCTAAGAACACCTTACAACACCGTACGAAACGTTAAAACTCCATAATAAACCTAATGAATTCGTACGAGTCCTTTGAACATCGTACGACAATCTAGGACATCTTACGACTCTTTATGCCACATTAGGAACTCGAAAAGAACGTTAGTATAATGTACGACGCCTTACAACTCCAAAGAACACCTTACATCACCATACGAAACATCAAAACCCCATAATACACCTAATGAACTCGTCCGAGTCCTTTGAACTTCCTACTAAAAGTTAGGACATCTTAAGACTCACATGAAAATCACGTTAGTATCATTTAGGACGCCTTACAACTCCTAAGAACACCTTACAACACCGTACAAAACTATAAATCTCCATAATAAACCTAATGAATTCGTCCGAATCCTTCGAACTTCGTACGACAACTTAAGGCATCTTATGACTCTGTATGTCATATTAGCACCTTGAAAAGCATATTAGTATAATGTAGGACGCCTTACAACACCGTACGAAACGTCAAAACGCCATAATAAACCTAATGAATTCGTACGAGTCCTTTGAACATCGTACGACAAGTTAGGACATTTTACGACTCTTTATGCCACATTAGGAACTCGAAAAGAACGTTAGTATAATGTACGACGCCTTACAACTCCTAAGAACACCTTACATCAACGTACGAAACCTCAAAACCTCATAATACACCTAATGAATTCGTCCGAGTCCTTTGAACATCATACAACAAGTTAGGACATCTTAAGACTCTGTATGCCATATTAGCAACATGGAAATCAAGTTAGTATCATTTAGGACGCCTTACAACTACTAAAACACCTTATAACACCGTACGAACTGTTAAAACTCCATAATAAACCTAATGAATTCGTCCGAATCCTTCGAACTTCGTACGATAACTTAAGGCATCTTATGACTCTGTATGTCATATTAGCACCTTGAAAAGCATATTAGTATAATGTAGGACGCCTTACAACATCGTACGAAACGTTAAAACTCCATAATAAACCTAATGAATTCGTACGAGTCCTTTGAACATCGTACGACAAGTTAGGACATTTTACGACTCTTTATGCCACATTAGGAACTCGAAAAGAACGTTAGTATAATGTACGACGCCTTACTACTCCTAAGAACACCTTACATCACCGTACGAAACCTCAAAACCCCATAATACACCTAATGAATTCATCCGAGTCCTTTGATCATCGTACGAAAAGTTAGGACAACTTAAGACTCACATGAAAATCACGTTAGTATCATTTAGGACGCCTTACAACTCCTAAGAACACCTTACAACACCGTACAAAACTATAAATCTCCATAATAAACCTAATGAATTCGTTCGAATCCTTCGAACGTCGTACGACAACTTAAGGCATCTTACGACTCTGTATGTCATTATAGCACCTTGAAAAGCATATTAGTATAATGTAGGACGCCTTACAACACCGTACGAAACGTTAAAACTCCATAATAAACCTAATGAATTCGTACGAGTCCTTTGAACATCGTACGACAAATTAAGACATCTTACGACTCTTTATGCCACATTAGGAACTCGAAAAGAACGTTAGTATAATGTACGACGCCTTACAACTCTTAAGAACACCTTACATCACCGTACGAAACCTCAAAACTTCATAATACACCTAATGAATTCATCTGAGTCCTTTGATCATCGTACGAAAAGTTAGGACAACTTAAGACTCACATGAAAATCACGTTAGTATCATTTAGGACGCCTTACAACTCCTAAGAACACCTTACAACACCGTACAAAACTATAAATCTCCATAATAAACCTAATGAATTCGTCCGAATCCTTCGAACGTCGTACGACAACTTAAGGCATCCTACGATTTTGTATGTCATATTAGCACCTTGAAAAGCATATTAGTATAATGTAGGACTCCTTACAACACCGTACGAAACGTTAAAACTCCATAATAAACCTAATGAATTCGTACGAGTTCTTTGAACATCGTACGACAAGTTAGGACATCTTTCGACTCTTTATGCCACATTAGGAACTCGAAAAGAACGTTAGTATAATGTACGACGCCTTACAACTCCTAAGAACACCTTACATCATCGTACGAAACCTCAAAACCCCATAATACATCTAATGAATTCGTCCGAGTCCTTTGAACATCGTACGAAAAGTTAGGACATCTTAAGACTCACATGAAAATCACGTTAGTATCATTTAGGACGCCTTACAACTCCTAAGAACACCTTACAACACCGTACAAAACTATAAATCTCCATAATAAACCTAATGAATTCGTCCGAATCCTTCGAACGTCGTACGACAACTTAAGGCATCTTACGACTCTATATGTCATATTAGCACCTTGAAAAGCATATTAGTATAATGTAGGACGCCTTACAACACCGTACGAAACGTTAAAACTCCATAATAAAACTAATGAATTCGTACAAGTCCTTTGAACATCGTACGACAAATTAAGACATCTTACGACTCTTTATGCCACATTAGGAACTCGAAAAGAACGTTAGTATAATATACGACGCCTCACAACTCTTAAGAACACCTTACATCACCGTACGAAACCTCAAAACTTTATAATACACCTAATGAATTCATCCGCGTCCTTTGATCATCGTACGAAAAGTTAGGACAACTTAAGACTCACATGAAAATCACGTTAGTATCATTTAGGACGCCTTACAACTCCTAAGAACACCTTACATCACCGTACGAAACCTCAAAAGTCCATAATACACCTAATGAATTCGTCCGAGTCCTTTGAACATCGTACGACAAGTTAGGACATCATACGACTCTTTATGCTCCATTAGGAACTCGAAAAGAACGTTAGTATAATGTACGACGCCTTACAATTCCTAAGAACACCTTACATCACCGTACGAAACCTCAAAACTCCATAATACACCTAATGAATTCGTCCAAGTCCTTTGAACATCGTACGACAAGTTAGGACATCTTAACACTCACATGAAAATCAAGTTAGTATCATTTAGGACGCCTTACAACTCCTAAGAACACCTTACAACACCGTACAAAACTATAAATCTCCATAATAAACCTAATGAATTCGTCCGAATCTTTCGAACGTCGTACGACAACGTAAGGCATCTTACGACTCTGTATATGATATTAGCACCTTGAAAAGCATATTAGTAAAATGTAGGACGCCTTACAACACCGTACGAAACGTTAAAACTCCATAATAAACCTAATGAATTCGTCCGAGTCCTTTGAACATCGAACGAAAAGTTAGGACATCTTAAGACTCACATGAAAATCACGTTAGTATCATTTAGGACGCCTTACAACTCCTAAGAACACCTTACAACACCGTACAAAACTATAAATCTCCATAATAAACCTAATGAATTCGTCCGAATCCTTCGAACGTCGTACGACAACTTAAGGCATCTTACGACTCTATATGTCATATTAGCACCTTGAAAAGCATATTAGTATAATGTAGGACGCCTTACAACACCGTACGAAACGTTATAACTCCATAATAAAACTAATGAATTCGTACAAGTCCTTTGAACATCGTACGACAAATTAAGACATCTTACGACTCTTTATGCCACATTAGGAACTCGAAAAGAACGTTAGTATAATGTACGACGCCTTACAACTCTTAAGAACACCTTACATCACCCTACGAAACCTCAAAACTTCATAATACACCTAATGAATTCATTCGAGTCCTTTGATCATCGTACGAAAAGTTAGGACAACTTAAGACTCAGATGAAAATCACGTTTGTATCATTTAGGACGCCTTACAACTCCTAAGAAAACCTTACAACACCGTACAAAACTATAAATCTCCATAATAAACCTAATGAATTCCTCCGAATCCTTCGAACGTCGTACGACAACTTAAGGCATCCTACGATTCTGTATGTCATATTAGCACCTTGAAAAGCATATTAGTATAATGTAGGACTCCTTACAACACCGTACGAAACGTTAAAACTCCATAATAAACCTAATGAATTCGTACGAGTCCTTTGAACATCGTACGACAAGTTAGGACATCTTTCGACTCTTTATGCCACATTAGGAACTCGAAAAGAACGTTAGTATAATGTACGACGCCTTACAACTCCTAAGAACACCTTACATCATCGTACGAAACCTCAAAACCCCATAATACATCTAATGAATTCGTCCGAGTCCTTTGAACATCGTACGAAAAGTTAGGACATCTTAAGACTCACATGAAAATCACGTTAGTATCATTTAGGACGCCTTACAACTCCTAAGAACACCTTACAACACCGTACAAAACTATAAATCTCCATAATAAACCTAATGAATTCGTCCGAATCCTTCGAACGTCGTACGACAACTTAAGGCATCTTACGACTCTATATGTCATATTAGCACCTTGAAAAGCATATTAGTATAATGTAGGACGCCTTACAACACCGTACGAAACGTTAAAACTCCATAATAAAACTAATGAATTCGTACAAGTCCTTTGAACATCGTACGACAAATTAAGACATCTTACGACTCTTTATGCCACATTAGGAACTCGAAAAGAACGTTAGTATAATATACGACGCCTTACAACTCTTAAGAACACCTTACATCACCGTACGAAACCTCAAAACTTTATAATACACCTAATGAATTCATCCGCGTCCTTTGATCATCGTATGAAAAGTTAGGACAACTTAAGACTCACATGAAAATCACGTTAGTATCATTTAGGACGCCTTACAACTCCTAAGAACACCTTACATCACCGTACGAAACCTCAAAAGTCCATAATACACCTAATGAATTCGTCCGAGTCCTTTGAACATCGTACGACAAGTTAGGACATCATACGACTCTTTATGCTCCATTAGGAACAAGAAAAGAACGTTAGTATAATGTACGACGCCTTACAATTCCTAAGAACACCTTACATCACCGTACGAAACCTCAAAACTCCATAATACACCTAATGAATTCGTCCTAGTCCTTTGAACATCGTACGACAAGTTAGGACATCTTAACACTCACATGAAAATCAAGTTAGTATCATTTAGGACGCCTTACAACTCCTAAGAACACCTTACAACACCGTACAAAACTATAAATCTCCATAATAAACCTAATGAATTCGTCCGAATCTTTCGAACGTCGTACGACAACGTAAGGCATCTTACGACTCTGTATATGATATTAGCACCTTGAAAAGCATATTAGTAAAATGTAGGACGCCTTACAACACCGTACGAAACGTTAAAACTCCATAATAAACCTAATGAATTCGTCCGAGTCCTTTGAACATCGTACGAAAAGTTAGGACATCTTAAGACTCACATGAAAATCACGTTAGTATCATTTAGGACGCCTTACAACTCCTAAGAACACCTTACAACACCGTACAAAACTATAAATCTCCATAATAAACCTAATGAATTCGTCCGAATCCTTCGAACGTCGTACGACAACTTAAGGCATCTTACGACTCTATATGTCATATTAGCACCTTGAAAAGCATATTAGTATAATGTAGGACGCCTTACAACACCGTACGAAACGTTATAACTCCATAATAAAACTAATGAATTCGTACAAGTCCTTTGAACATCGTACGACAAATTAAGACATCTTACGACTCTTTATGCCTCATTAGGAACTCGAAAAGAACGTTAGTATAATGTACGACGCCTTACAACTCTTAAGAACACCTTACATCACCCTACGAAACCTCAAAACTTCATAATACACCTAATGAATTCATTCGAGTCCTTTGATCATCGTACGAAAAGTTAGGACAACTTAAGACTCAGATGAAAATCACGTTTGTATCATTTAGGACGCCTTACAACTCCTAAGAACACCTTACAACACCGTACAAAACTATAAATCTCCATAATAAACCTAATGAATTCCTCCGAATCCTTCGAACGTCGTACGACAACTTAAGGCATCCTACGATTCTGTATGTCATATTAGCACCTTGAAAAGCATATTAGTATAATGTAGGACTCCTTACAACACCGTACGAAACGTTAAAACTCCATAATAAACCTAATGAATTCGTACGAGTCCTTTGAACATCGTACGACAAGTTAGGACATCTTTCGACTCTTTATGCCACATTAGGAACTCGAAAAGAACGTTAGTATAATGTACGACGCCTTACAACTCCTAAGAACACCTTACATCATCGTACGAAACCTCAAAACCCCATAATACATCTAATGAATTCGTCCGAGTCCTTTGAACATCGTACGAAAAGTTAGGACATCTTAAGACTCACATGAAAATCACGTTAGTATCATTTAGGACGCCTTACAACTCCTAAGAACACCTTACAACAACGTACAAAACTATAAATCTCCATAATAAACCTAATGAATTCGTCCGAATCCTTCGAACGTCGTACGACAACTTAAGGCATCTTACGACTCTATATGTCATATTAGCACCTTGAAAAGCATATTAGTATAATGTAGGACGCCTTACAACACCGTACGAAACGTTATAACTCCATAATAAAACTAATGAATTCGTACAAGTCCTTTGAACATCGTACGACAAATTAAGACATCTTACGACTCTTTATGCCACATTAGGAACTCGAAAAGAACGTTAGTATAATGTACGACGCCTTACAACTCTTAAGAACACCTTACATCACCCTACGAAACCTCAAAACTTCATAATACACCTAATGAATTCATTCGAGTCCTTTGATCATCGTACGAAAAGTTAGGACAACTTAAGACTCAGATGAAAATCACGTTTGTATCATTTAGGACGCCTTACAACTCCTAAGAACACCTTACAACACCGTACAAAACTATAAATCTCCATAATAAACCTAATGAATTCCTCCGAATCCTTCGAACGTCGTACGACAACTTAAGGCATCCTACGATTCTGTATGTCATATTAGCACCTTGAAAAGCATATTAGTATAATGTAGGACTCCTTACAACACCGTACGAAACGTTAAAACTCCATAATAAACCTAATGAATTCGTACGAGTCCTTTGAACATCGTACGACAAGTTAGGACATCTTTCGACTCTTTATGCCACATTAGGAACTCGAAAAGAACGTTAGTATAATGTACGACGCCTTACAACTCCTAAGAACACCTTACATCATCGTACGAAACCTCAAAACCCCATAATACATCTAATGAATTCGTCCGAGTCCTTTGAACATCGTACGAAAAGTTAGGACATCTTAAGACTCACATGAAAATCACGTTAGTATCATTTAGGACGCCTTACAACTCCTAAGAACACCTTACAACAACGTACAAAACTATAAATCTCCATAATAAACCTAATGAATTCGTCCGAATCCTTCGAACGTCGTACGACAACTTAAGGCATCTTACGACTCTATATGTCATATTAGCACCTTGAAAAGCATATTAGTATAATGTAGGACGCCTTACAACACCGTACGAAACGTTATAACTCCATAATAAAACTAATGAATTCGTACAAGTCCTTTGAACATCGTACGACAAATTAAGACATCTTACGACTCTTTATGCCACATTAGGAACTCGAAAAGAACGTTAGTATAATGTACGACGCCTTACAACTCTTAAGAACACCTTACATCACCCTACGAAACCTCAAAACTTCATAATACACCTAATGAATTCATTCGAGTCCTTTGATCATCGTACGAAAAGTTAGGACAACTTAAGACTCAGATGAAAATCACGTTTGTATCATTTAGGACGCCTTACAACTCCTAAGAACACCTTACAACACCGTACAAAACTATAAATCTCCATAATAAACCTAATGAATTCCTCCGAATCCTTCGAACGTCGTACGACAACTTAAGGCATCCTACGATTCTGTATGTCATATTAGCACCTTGAAAAGCATATTAGTATAATGTAGGACTCCTTACAACACCGTACGAAACGTTAAAACTCCATAATAAACCTAATGAATTCGTACGAGTCCTTTGAACATCGTACGACAAGTTAGGACATCTTTCGACTCTTTATGCCACATTAGGAACTCGAAAAGAACGTTAGTATAATGTACGACGCCTTACAACTCCTAAGAACACCTTACATCATCGTACGAAACCTCAAAACCCCATAATACATCTAATGAATTCGTCCGAGTCCTTTGAACATCGTACGAAAAGTTAGGACATCTTAAGACTCACATGAAAATCACGTTAGTATCATTTAGGACGCCTTACAACTCCTAAGAACACCTTACAACACCGTACAAAACTATAAATCTCCATAATAAACCTAATGAATTCGTCCGAATCCTTCGAACGTCGTACGACAACTTAAGGCATCTTACGACTCTATATGTCATATTAGCACCTTGAAAAGCATATTAGTATAATGTAGGACGCCTTACAACACCGTACGAAACGTTAAAACTCCATAATAAAACTAATGAATTCGTACAAGTCCTTTGAACATCGTACGACAAATTAAGACATCTTACGACTCTTTATGCCACATTAGGAACTCGAAAAGAACGCTAGTATAATATACGACGCCTTACAACTCTTAAGAACACCTTACATCACCGTACGAAACCTCAAAACTTTATAATACACCTAATGAATTCATCCGCGTCCTTTGATCATCGTACGAAAAGTTAGGACAACTTAAGACTCACATGAAAATCACGTTAGTATCATTTAGGACGCCTTACAACTCCTAAGAACACCTTACATCACCGTACGAAACCTCAAAAGTCCATAATACACCTAATGAATTCGTCCGAGTCCTTTGAACATCGTACGACAAGTTAGGACATCATACGACTCTTTATGCTCCATTAGGAACTCGAAAAGAACGTTAGTATAATGTACGACGCCTTACAATTCCTAAGAACACCTTACATCACCGTACGAAACCTCAAAACTCCATAATACACCTAATGAATTCGTCCAAGTCCTTTGAACATCGTACGACAAGTTAGGACATCTTAACACTCACATGAAAATCAAGTTAGTATCATTTAGGACGCCTTACAACTCCTAAGAACACCTTACAACACCGTACAAAACTATAAATCTCCATAATAAACCTAATGAATTCGTCCGAATCTTTCGAACGTCGTACGACAACGTAAGGCATCTTACGACTCTGTATATGATATTAGCACCTTGAAAAGCATATTAGTAAAATGTAGGACGCCTTACAACACCGTACGAAACGTTAAAACTCCATAATAAACCTAATGAATTCGTCCGAGTCCTTTGAACATCGTACGAAAAGTTAGGACATCTTAAGACTCACATGAAAATCACGTTAGTATCATTTAGGACGCCTTACAACTCCAAAGAACACCTTACAACACCGTACAAAACTATAAATCTCCATAATAAACCTAATGAATTCGTCCGAATCCTTCGAACGTCGTACGACAACTTAAGGCATCTTACGACTCTATATGTCATATTAGCACCTTGAAAAGCATATTAGTATAATGTAGGACGCCTTACAACACCGTACGAAACGTTATAACTCCATAATAAAACTAATGAATTCGTACAAGTCCTTTGAACATCGTACGACAAATTAAGACATCTTACGACTCTTTATGCCACATTAGGAACTCGAAAAGAACGTTAGTATAATGTACGACGCCTTACAACTCTTAAGAACACCTTACATCACCCTACGAAACCTCAAAACTTCATAATACACCTAATGAATTCATTCGAGTCCTTTGATCATCGTACGAAAAGTTAGGACAACTTAAGACTCAGATGAAAATCACGTTTGTATCATTTAGGACGCCTTACAACTCCTAAGAACACCTTACAACACCGTACAAAACTATAAATCTCCATAATAAACCTAATGAATTCGTCCGAATCCTTCGAACGTCGTACGACAACTTAAGGCATCCTACGATTCTGTATGTCATATTAGCACCTTGAAAAGCATATTAGTATAATGTAGGACTCCTTACAACACCGTACGAAACGTTAAAACTCCATAATAAACCTAATGAATTCGTACGAGTCCTTTGAACATCGTACGACAAGTTAGGACATCTTTCGACTCTTTATGCCACATTAGGAACTCGAAAAGAACGTTAGTATAATGTACGACGCCTTACAACTCCTAAGAACACCTTACATCATCGTACGAAACCTCAAAACCCCATAATACACCTAATGAATTTGTCCGAGTCCTTTGAACATCGTACGAAAAGTTAGGACATCTTAAGACTCACATGAAAATCACGTTAGTATCATTTAGGACGCCTTACAACTCCTAAGAACACCTTACAACACCGTACAAAACTATAAATCTCCATAATAAACCTAATGAATTCGTCCGAATCCTTCGAACGTCGTACGACAACTTAAGGCATCTTACGACTCTATATGTCATATTAGCACCTTGAAAAGCATATTAGTATAATGTAGGACGCCTTACAACACCGTACGAAACGTTAAAACTCAATAATAAAACTAATGAATTCGTACAAGTCCTTTGAACATCGTACGACAAATTAAGACATCTTACGACTCTTTATGCCACATTAGGAACTCGAAAAGAACGTTAGTATAATGTACGACGCCTTACAACTCTTAAGAACACCTTACATCACCGTACGAAACCTCAAAACTTTATAATACACCTAATGAATTCATCCGCGTCCTTTGATCATCGTACGAAAAGTTATGACAACTTAAGACTCACATGAAAATCACGTTAGTATCATTTAGGACGCCTTACAACTCCTAAGAACACCTTACAACACCGTACAAAACTATAAATCTCCATAATAAACCTAATGAATTCGTCCGAATCCTTCGAACGTCGTACGACAACTTAAGGCATCCTACGATTCTATATGTCATATTAGCAGCTTGAAAAGCATATTAGTATAATGTAGGACTCCTTACAACACCGTACGAAACGTTAAAACTACATAATAAACCTAATGAATTCGTACGAGTCCTTTGAACATCGTACGACAAGTTAGGACATCTTTCGACTCTTTATGCCACATTAGGAACTCGAAAAGAACGTTACTATAATGTACGACGCCTTACAACTCCTAAGAACACTTTACATCACCGTACGAAACCTCAAAAGTCCATAATACACCTAATGAATTCGTCCGAGTCCTTTGAACATCGTACGACAAGTTAGGACATCATACGACTCTTTATGCTCCATTAGGAACTCGAAAAGAACTTTAGTATAATGTACGACGCCTTACAATTCCTAAGAACACCTTACATCACCGTACGAAACCTCAAAACTCCATAATACACCTAATGAATTCGTCCAAGTCCTTTGAACATCGTACGACAAGTTAGGACATCTTAACACTCACATGAAAATCAAGTTAGTATCATTTAGGACGCCTTACAACTCCTAAGAACACCTTACAACACCGTACAAAACTATAAATCTCCATAATAAACCTAATGAATTCGTCCGAATCTTTCGAACGTCGTACGACAACGTAAGGCATCTTACGACTCTGTATATGATATTAGCACCTTGAAAAGCATATTAGTAAAATGTAGGACGCCTTACAACACCGTACGAAACGTTAAAACTCCATAATAAACCTAATGAATTCGTCCGAGTCCTTTGAACATCGTACGAAAAGTTAGGACATCTTAAGACTCACATGAAAATCACGTTAGTATCATTTAGGACGCCTTACAACTCCTAAGAACACCTTACAACACCGTACAAAACTATAAATCTCCATAATAAACCTAATGAATTCGTCCGAATCCTTCGAACGTCGTACGACAACTTAAGGCATCTTACGACTCTATATGTCATATTAGCACCTTGAAAAGCATATTAGTATAATGTAGGACGCCTTACAACACCGTACGAAACGTTAAAACTCAATAATAAAACTAATGAATTCGTACAAGTCCTTTGAACATCGTACGACAAATTAAGACATCTTACGACTCTTTATGCCACATTAGGAACTCGAAAAGAACGTTAGTATAATGTACGACGCCTTACAACTCTTAAGAACACCTTACATCACCGTACGAAACCTCAAAACTTTATAATACACCTAATGAATTCATCCGCGTCCTTTGATCATCGTACGAAAAGTTATGACAACTTAAGACTCACATGAAAATCACGTTAGTATCATTTAGGACGCCTTACAACTCCTAAGAACACCTTACAACACCGTACAAAACTATAAATCTCCATAATAAACCTAATGAATTCGTCCGAATCCTTCGAACGTCGTACGACAACTTAAGGCATCCTACGATTCTATATGTCATATTAGCAGCTTGAAAAGCATATTAGTATAATGTAGAACTCCTTACAACACCGTACGAAACGTTAAAACTACATAATAAACCTAATGAATTCGTACGAGTCCTTTGAACATCGTACGACAAGTTAGGACATCTTTCGACTCTTTATGCCACATTAGGAACTCGAAAAGAACGTTACTATAATGTACGACGCCTTACAACTCCTAAGAACACCTTACATCACCGTACGAAACCTCAAAAGTCCATAATACACCTAATGAATTCGTCCGAGTCCTTTGAACATCGTACGACAAGTTAGGACATCATACGACTCTTTATGCTCCATTAGGAACTCGAAAAGAACTTTAGTATAATGTACGACGCCTTACAATTCCTAAGAACACCTTACATCACCGTACGAAACCTCAAAACTCCATAATACACCTAATGAATTCGTCCAAGTCCTTTGAACATCGTACGACAAGTTAGGACATCTTAACACTCACATGAAAATCAAGTTAGTATCATTTAGGACGCCTTACAACTCCTAAGAACACCTTACAACACCGTACAAAACTATAAATCTCCATAATAAACCTAATGAATTCGTCCGAATCTTTCGAACGTCGTACGACAACGTAAGGCATCTTACGACTCTGTATATGATATTAGCACCTTGAAAAGCATATTAGTAAAATGTAGGACGCCTTACAACACCGTACGAAACGTTAAAACTCCATAATAAACCTAATGAATTCGTCCGAGTCCTTTGAACATCGTACGAAAAGTTAGGACATCTTAAGACTCACATGAAAATCACGTTAGTATCATTTAGGACGCCTTACAACTCCTAAGAACACCTTACAACACCGTACAAAACTATAAATCTCCATAATAAACCTAATGAATTCGTCCGAATCCTTCGAACGTCGTACGACAACTTAAGGCATCTTACGACTCTATATGTCATATTAGCACCTTGAAAAGCATATTAGTATAATGTAGGACGCCTTACAACACCGTACGAAACGTTATAACTCCATAATAAAACTAATGAATTCGTACAAGTCCTTTGAACATCGTACGACAAATTAAGACATCTTACGACTCTTTATGCCACATTAGGAACTCGAAAAGAACGTTAGTATAATGTACGACGCCTTACAACTCTTAAGAACACGTTACATCACCGTACGAAACCTCAAAACTTTATAATACACCTAATGAATTCATCCGAGTCCTTTGATCATCGTACGAAAAGTTAGGACAACTTAAGACTCACATGAAAATCACGTTAGTATCATTTAGGACGCCTTACAACTCCTAAGAACACCTTACAAAACTATAAATCTCCATAATAAACCTAATGAATTCGTCTGAATCCTTCGAACGTCGTACGACAACTTAAGGCATCCTACGATTCTGTATGTCATATTAGCACCTTGAAAAGCATATTAGTATAATGTAGGACTCCTTACAACACCATACGAAACGTTAAAACTCCATAATAAACCTAATGAATTCGTACGAATCCTTTGAACATCGTACGACAAGTTAGGACATCTTTCGACTCTTTATGCCACATTAGGAACTCGAAAAGTACATTAGTATAATGTACGACGCCTTACAACTCCTAAGAACACCTTACATCATCGTACGAAACCTCAAAACCCCATAATACACCTAATGAATTCGTCCGAGTCCTTTGAACATCGTACGACAAGTTAGGACATCATACGACTCTTTATGCTCCCTTAGGAACTCGAAAAGAACGTTAGTATAATGTACGACGCCTTACAACTCCTAAGAACACCTTACATCACCGTACAAAACCTCAAAACTCCATAATACACCTAATGAATTCGTCCAAGTCCTTTGAACATCGTACGACAAGTTAGGACATCTTTCGACTCTTTATGCCACATTAGGAACTCGAAAAGAACGTTAGTATAATGTACGACGCCTTACAACTCCTAAGAACACCTTACATCATCGTACGAAACCTCAAAACCCCATAATACACCTAATGAATTCGTCCGAGTCCTTTGAACATCGTACGAAAAGTTAGGACATCTTAAGACTCACATGAAAATCACGTTAGTATCATTTAGGACGCCTTACAACTCCTAAGAACACCTTACAACACCGTACAAAACTATAAATCTCCATAATAAACCTAATGAATTCGTCCGAATCCTTCGAACGTCGTACGACAACTTAAGGCATCTTACGACTCTATATGTCATATTAGCACCTTGAAAAGCATATTAGTATAATGTAGGACGCCTTACAACACCGTACGAAACGTTAAAACTCAATAATAAAACTAATGAATTCGTACAAGTCCTTTGAACATCGTACGACAAATTAAGACATCTTACGACTCTTTATGCCACATTAGGAACTCGAAAAGAACGTTAGTATAATGTACGACGCCTTACAACTCTTAAGAACACCTTACATCACCGTACGAAACCTCAAAACTTTATAATACACCTAATGAATTCATCCGCGTCCTTTGATCATCGTACGAAAAGTTAGGACAACTTAAGACTCACATGAAAATCACGTTAGTATCATTTAGGACACCTTACAACTCCTAAGAACACCTTACAACACCGTACAAAACTATAAATCTCCATAATAAACCTAATGAATTCGTCCGAATCCTTCGAACGTCGTACGACAACTTAAGGCTTCTTACGACTCTATATGTCATATTAGCACCTTGAAAAGCATATTAGTATAATGTAGGACGCCTTACAACACCGTACGAAACGTTATAACTCCATAATAAAACTAATGAATTCGTACAAGTCCTTTGAACATCGTACGACAAATTAAGAAATCTTACGACTCTTTATGCCACATTAGGAACTCGAAAAGAACGTTAGTATAATGTACGACGCCTTACAACTCTTAAGAACACCTTACATCACCGTACGAAACCTCAAAACTTTATAATACACCTAATGAATTCATCCGAGTCCTTTGATCATCGTACGAAAAGTTAGGACAACTTAAGACTCACATGAAAATCACGTTAGTATCATTTAGGACGCCTTACAACTCCTAAGAACACCTTACAAAACTATAAATCTCCATAATAAACCTAATGAATTCGTCTGAATCCTTCGAACGTCGTACGACAACTTAAGGCATCCTACGATTCTGTATGTCATATTAGCACCTTGAAAAGCATATTAGTATAATGTAGGACTCCTTACAACACCATACGAAACGTTAAAACTCCATAATAAACCTAATGAATTCGTACGAATCCTTTGAACATCGTACGACAAGTTAGGACATCTTTCGACTCTTTATGCCACATTAGGAACTCGAAAAGTACATTAGTATAATGTACGACGCCTTTCAACTCCTAAGAACACCTTACATCATCGTACGAAACCTCAAAACCCCATAATACACCTAATGAATTCGTCCGAGTCCTTTGAACATCGTACGACAAGTTAGGACATCATACGACTCTTTATGCTCCCTTAGGAACTCGAAAAGAACGTTAGTATAATGTACGACGCCTTACAACTCCTAAGAACACCTTACATCACCGTACGAAACCTCAAAACTCCATAATACACCTAATGAATTCGTCCAAGTCCTTTGAACATCGTACGACAAGTTAGGACATCTTAACACTCACATGAAAATCAAGTTAGTATCATTTAGGACGCCTTACAACTCCTAAGAACACCTTACAACACCGTACAAAACTATAAATCTCCATAATAAACCTAATGAATTCGTCCGAATCTTTCGAACGTCGTACGACAACGTAAGGCATCTTACGACTCAGTATATGATATTAGCACCTTGAAAAGCATATTAGTAAAATGTAGGACGCCTTACAACACCGTACGAAACGTTAAAACTCCATAATAAACCTAATGAATTCGTCCGAGTCCTTTGAACATCGTACGAAAAGTTAGGACATCTTAAGACTCACATGAAAATCACGTTAGTATCATTTAGGACACCTTACAACTCCTAAGAACACCTTACAACACCGTACAAAACTATAAATCTCCATAATAAACCTAATGAATTCGTCCGAATCCTTCGAACGTCGTACGACAACTTAAGGCATCTTACGACTCTATATGTCATATTAGCACCTTGAAAAGCATATTAGTATAATGTAGGACGCCTTACAACACCGTACGAAACGTTATAACTCCATAATAAAACTAATGAATTCGTACAAGTCCTTTGAACATCGTACAACAAATTAAGACATCTTACGACTCTTTATGCCACATTAGGAACTCGAAAAGAACGTTAGTATAATGTACGATGCCTTACAACTCTTAAGAACACCTTACATCACCGTACGAAACCTCAAAACTTTATAATACACCTAATGAATTCATCCGAGTCCTTTGATCATCGTACGAAAAGTTAGGACAACTTAAGACTCACATGAAAATCACGTTAGTATCATTTAGGACGCCTTACAACTCCTAAGAACACCTTACAAAACTATAAATCTCCATAATAAACCTAATGAATTCGTCTGAATCCTTCGAACGTCGTACGACAACTTAAGGCATCCTACGATTCTGTATGTCATATTAGCACCTTGAAAAGCATATTAGTATAATGTAGGACTCCTTACAACACCATACGAAACGTTAAAACTCCATAATAAACCTAATGAATTCGTACGAATCCTTTGAACATCGTACGACAAGTTAGGACATCTTTCGACTCTTTATGCCACATTAGGAACTCGAAAAGTACATTAGTATAATGTACGACGCCTTACAACTCCTAAGAACACCTTACATCATCGTACGAAACCTCAAAACCCCATAATACACCTAATGAATTCGTCCGAGTCCTTTGAACATCGTACGACAAGTTAGGACATCATACGACTCTTTATGCTCCCTTAGGAACTCGAAAAGAACGTTAGTATAATGTACGACGCCTTACAACTCCTAAGAACACCTTACATCACCGTACGAAACCTCAAAACTCCATAATACACCTAATGAATTCGTCCAAGTCCTTTGAACATCGTACGACAAGTTAGGACATCTTAACACTCACATGAAAATCAAGTTAGTATCATTTAGGACGCCTTACAACTCCTAAGAACACCTTACAACACCGTACAAAACTATAAATCTCCATAATAAACCTAATGAATTCGTCCGAATCTTTCGAACGTCGTACGACAACGTAAGGCATCTTACGACTCTGTATATGATATTAGCACCTTGAAAAGCATATTAGTAAAATGTAGGACGCCTTACAACACCATACGAAACGTTAAAACTCCATAATAAACCTAATGAATTCGTCCGAGTCCTTTGAACATCGTACGAAAAGTTAGGACATCTTAAGACTCACATGAAAATCACGTTAGTATCATTTAGGACGCCTTACAACTCCTAAGAACACCTTACAACACCGTACAAAACTATAAATCTCCATAATAAACCTAATGAATTCGTCTGAATCCTTCGAACGTCGTACGACAACTTAAGGCATCTTACGACTCTGTATGTCATTATATCACCTTGAAAAGTATATTAGTATAATGTAGGACGCCTTACAACACCGTACGAAACGTTAAAACTCCATAATAAACCTAATGAATTCGTACGAGTCCTTTAAAAATCGTACGACAAATTAAGACATCTTACGACTCTTTATGCCACATTAGGAACTCGAAAAGAACGTTAGTATAATGTACGACGCCTTACAACTCTTAAGAACACCTTACATCACCGTACGAAACCTCAAAACTTCATAATACACCTAATGAATTCATCTGAGTCCTTTGATCATCGTACGAAAAGTTAGGACAACTTAAGACTCATATGAAAATCACGTTAGTATCATTTAGGACGCCTTACAACTCCTAAGAACACCTTACAACACCGTACAAAACTATAAATCTCCATAATAAACCTAATGAATTCGTCCGAATACTTCGAACGTCGTACGACAACTTAAGGCATCCTACGATTCTGTATGTCATATTAGCACCTTGAAAAGCATATTAGTATAATGTAGGACTCCTTACAACACCATACGAAACGTTAAAACTCCATAATAAACCTAATGAATTCGTACGAATCCTTTGAACATCGTACGACAAGTTAGGACATCTTTCGACTCTTTATGCCACATTAGGAACTCGAAAAGTACATTAGTATAATGTACGACGCCTTACAACTCCTAAGAACACCTTACATCATCGTACGAAACCTCAAAACCCCATAATACACCTAATGAATTCGTCCGAGTCCTTTGAACATCGTACGAAAAGTTAGGACATCTTAAGACACACATGAAAATCACGTTAGTATCATTTAGGACGCCTTACAACTCCTAAGAACACCCTACAACACCGTACAAAACTTTAAATCTCCATAATAAACCTAATGAATTCGTCCGAATCCTTCGAACGTCGTACGACAACTTAAGGCATCTTACGACTCTGTATGTCATATTAGCACCTTGAAAAGCATATTAGTATAATGTAGGACGCCTTAAAACACCGTACGAAACGTTAAAACTCCATAATAAACCTAATGAATTCGTACAAGTCCTTTGAACATCGTACGACAAATTAAGACATCTTACGACTCTTTATGCCACATTAGGAACTCGAAAAGAACGTTAGTATAATGTACGACGCCTTACAACTCCTAAGAACACCTTACATCATCGTACGCAACCTCAAAACCCCATAATACACCTAATGAATTCGTCCGAGTCCTTTGAACATCGTACGAAAAGTTAGGACATCTTAAGACTCACATGAAAATCACGTTAGTATCATTTAAGACGCCTTACAACTCCTAAGAACACCTTACAACACCGTACAAAACTATAAATCTCCATAATAAACCTAATAAATTCGTCCGAATCCTTCGAACGTCGTACGACAACTTAAGGCATCTTACGACTCTGTATGTCATATTAGCACCTTGAAAAGCATATTAGTATAATGTAGGACGCCTTACAACACCGTACGAAACGTTAAAATTCCATAATAAACCAAATGAATTCGTACGAGTCCTTTGAACATCGTACGACAAATTAGGATATCTTACGACTCTTTATGCCACATTAGGAACTCGAAAAGAACGTTAGTATAAAGTACGACGCCTTACAACTCCTAAGAACACCTTACATCACCGTACGAAACCTCAAAACCTTATAATACACCTAATGAATTCGTCCGAGTCCTTTGAACGTCGTACGAAAAGTTAGGACAACATAAGACTCACATGAAAATCATGTTAGTATCATTTAGGACGCCTTAGAACTCCTAAGAACACCTTACAACACCGTACAAAACTATGAATCTCCATAATAAACCTAATGAATTCGTCCGAATCCTACGAACGTCGTACGACAACTTAAGGCATCTTACGACTCTGTATGTCATTTAGCACCTTGAAAAGCATATTAGTATAATGTAGGACGCCTTACAACACCGTACGAAACGTTAAAACTCCATAATAAACCTAATAAATTCGTACGAGTTCTTTGAACATCGTACGACAAATTAGGACATCTTACGACTCTTTATGCCACATTAGGAACTCGACAAGAACGTTAGTATAATGTACGACGCCTTACAACTCCTAAGAACACCTTACATCATCGTACAAAACCTCAAAACCCCATAATACACCTAATGAATTCGTCCGAGTCCTTTGAACATCGTACGAAAAGTTAGGACATCTTAAGACTCACATGAAAATAACGTTAGTATCATTTAGGACGCCTTACAACTCCTAAGAACACCTTACAACACCGTACAAAACTATAAATCTCCATAATAAACCTAATGAATTCGTCCGAATCCTTCGATCGTCGTACGACAACTTAAGGCATCTTACGACTCTATATGTCATATTAGCACCTTGAAAAGTATATTAGTATAATGTAGGACGCCTTACAACACCGTACGAAACGTTAAAACTCCATAATAAACCTAATGAATTCGTACGAGTCCTTTGAACATCGTACGACAAATTAAGACATCTTACGACTCTTTATGCCACATTAGGAACTCGAAAAGAACGTTACTATAATGTACGACGCCTTACAACTCCTAAGAACACCTTACATCACCGTACGAAACCTCAAAAATCCATAATACACCTAATGAATTCGTCCGAGTCCTTTGAACATCGTACGACAAGTTAGGACATCATACGACTCTTTATGCTCCATTAGGAACTCGAAAAGAACGTTAGTATAATGTACGACGCCTTACAACTCCTAAGAACACCTTACATCACCGTACGAAACCTCAAAACTCCATAATACACCTAATGAATTCGTCCAAGTCCTTTGAACATCGTACGACAAGTTAGGACATCTTAACACTCACATGAAAATCAAGTTAGTATCATTTAGGACGCCTTACAACTCCTAAGAACACCTTACAACACCGTACAAAACTATAAATCTCCATAATAAACCTAATGAATTCGTCCGAATCTTTCGAACGTCGTACGACAACGTAAGGCATCTTACGACTCTGTATATGATATTAGCACCTTGAAAAGCATATTAGTAAAATGTAGGATGCCTTACAACGCCGTACGAAACGTTAAAACTCCATAATAAACCTAATGAATTCGTCCGAGTCCTTTGAACATCGTACGAAAAGTTAGGACATCTTAAGACTCACATGAAAATCACGTTAGTATCATTTAGGACGCCTTACAACTCCTAAGAACACCTTACAACACCGTACAAAACTATAAATCTCCATAATAAACCTAATGAATTCGTCCGAATCCTACGAACGTCGTACGACAACTTAAGGCATCTTACGACTCTGTATGTCATTTAGCACCTTGAAAAGCATATTAGTATAATGTAGGACGCCTTACAACACCGTACGAAACGTTAAAACTCCATAATAAACCTAATAAATTCGTACGAGTTCTTTGAACATCGTACGACAAATTAGGACATCTTATGACTCTTTATGCCACATTAGGAACTCGAAAAGAACGTTAGTATAATGTACGACGCCTTACAACTCCTAAGAACACCTTACATCATCGTACAAAACCTCAAAACCCCATAATACACCTAATGAATTCGTCCGAGTCCTTTGAACATCGTACGAAAAGTTAGGACATCTTAAGACTCACATGAAAATAACGTTAGTATCATTTAGGACGCCTTACAACTCCTAAGAACACCTTACAACAACGTACAAAACTATAAATCTCCATAATAAACCTAATGAATTCGTCCGAATCCTTCGATCGTCGTACGACAACTTAAGGCATCTTACGACTCTATATGTCATATTAGCACCTTGAAAAGTATATTAGTATAATGTAGGACGCCTTACAACACCGTACGAAACGTTAAAACTCCATAATAAACCTAATGAATTCGTACGAGTCCTTTGAACATCGTACGACAAATTAAGACATCTTACGACTCTTTATGCCACATTAGGAACTCGAAAAGAACGTTACTATAATGTACGACGCCTTACAACTCCTAAGAACACCTTACATCACCGTACGAAACCTCAAAAGTCCATAATACACCTAATGAATTCGTCCGAGTCCTTTGAACATCGTACGACAAGTTAGGACATCATACGACTCTTTATGCTCCATTAGGAACTCGAAAAGAACGTTAGTATAATGTACGACGCCTTACAACTCCTAAGAACACCTTACATCACCGTACGAAACCTCAAAACTCCATAATACACCTAATGAATTCGTCCAAGTCCTTTGAACATCGTACGACAAGTTAGGACATCTTAACACTCACATGAAAATCAAGTTAGTATCATTTAGGACGCCTTACAACTCCTTAGAACACCTTACAACACCGTACAAAACTATAAATCTCCATAATAAACCTAATGAATTCGTCCGAATCTTTCGAACGTCGTACGACAACGTAAGGCATCTTACGACTCTGTATATGATATTAGCACCTTGAAAAGCATATTAGTAAAATGTAGGACGCCTTACAACGCCGTACGAAACGTTAAAACTCCATAATAAACCTAATGAATTCGTCCGAGTCCTTTGAACATCGTACGAAAAGTTAGGACATCTTAAGACTCACATGAAAATCACGTTAGTATCATTTAGGACGCCTTACAACTCCTAAGAACACCTTACAACACCGTACAAAACTATAAATCTCCATAATAAACCTAATGAATTCGTCTGAATCCTTCGAACGTCGTACGGCAACTTAAGGCATCTTACGACTCTGTATGTCATTATAGCACCTTGAAAAGTATATTAGTATAATGTAGGACGCCTTACAACACCGTACGAAACGTTAAAACTCCATAATAAACCTAATGAATTCGTACGAGTCCTTTGAACATCGTACGACAAATTAAGACATCTTACGACTCTTTATGCCACATTAGGAACTCGAAAAGAACGTTAGTATAATGTACGACTCCTTACAACTCTTAAGAACACCTTACATCACCGTACGAAACCTCAAAACTTCATAATACACCTAATGAATTCATCCGAGTCCTTTGATCATCGTACGAAAAGTTAGGACAACTTAAGACTCACATGAAAATCACATTAGTATCATTTAGGACGCCTTACAACTCCTAAGAACACCTTACAACACCGTACAAAACTATAAATCTCCATAATAAACCTAATGAATTCATCCGAATCCTTCGAACGTCGTACGACAACTTAAGGCATCCTACGATTCTGTATGTCATATTAGCGCCTTGAAAAGCATATTAGTATAATGTAGGACTCCTTAGAACACCGTACGAAACGTTAAAACTCCATAATAAACCTAATGAATTCGTACGAGTCCTTTGAACATCGTAAGACAAGTTAGGACATCTTTCGACTATTTATGCCACATTAGGAACTCGAAAAGAACGTTAGTATAATGTACGACGCCTTACAACTCCTAAGAACACCTTACATCATCGTACGCAACCTCAAAACCCCATAATACACCTAATGAATTCGTCCGAGTCCTTTGAACATCGTACGAAAAGTTAGGACATCTTAAGACTCACATGAAAATCACGTTAGTATCATTTAAGACGCCTTACAACTCCTAAGAACACCTTACAACACCGTACAAAACTATAAATCTCCATAATAAACCTAATGAATTCGTCCGAATCCTTCGAACGTCGTACGACAACTTAAGGCATCTTACGACTCTATATGTCATATTAGCACCTTGAAAAGCATATTAGTATAATGTAGGACGCCTTACAACACCGTACGAAACGTTAAAATTCCATAATAAACCTAATGAATTCATACGAGTCCTTTGAACATCGTACGACAAATTAGGATATCTTACGACTCTTTATGCCACATTAGGAACTCGAAAAGAACGTTAGTATAAAGTACGACGCCTTACAACTCCTAAGAACACCTTACATCACCGTACGAAACCTCAAAACCCTATAATACACCTAATGAATTCGTCCAAGTCCTTTGAAAGTCGTACGAAAAGTTAGGACAACATAAGACTCACATGAAAATCATGTTAGTATCATTTAGGACGCCTTAGAACTCCTAAGAACACCTTACAACACCGTACAAAACTATAAATCTCCATAATAAACCTAATGAATTCGTCCGAATCCTACGAACGTCGTACGAAAACTTAAGGCATCTTACGACTCTGTATGTCATTTAGCACCTTGAAAAGCATATTAGTATAATGTAGGACGCCTTACAACACCGTACGAAACGTTAAAACTCCATAATAAACCTAATAAATTCGTACGAGTTCTTTGAACATCGTACGACAAATTAGGACATCTTACGACTCTTTATGCCACATTAGGAACTCGAAAAGAACGTTAGTATAATGTACGACGCCTTACAACTCCTAAGAACACCTTACATCATCGTACAAAACCTCAAAACCCCATAATACACCTAATGAATTCGTCCGAGTCCTTTGAACATCGTACGAAAAGTTAGGACATCTTAAGACTCACATGAAAATAACGTTAGTATCATTTAGGACGCCTTACAACTCCTAAGAACACCTTACAACACCGTACAAAACTATAAATCTCCATAATAAACCTAATGAATTCGTCCGAATCCTTCGATCGTCGTACGACAACTTAAGGCATCTTACGACTCTATATGTCATATTAGCACCTTGAAAAGCATATTAGTATAATGTAGGACGCCTTACAACACCGTACGAAACGTTAAAACTCCATAATAAACCTAATGAATTCGTACAAGTCCTTTGAACATCGTACGACAAATTAAGACATCTTACGACTCTTTATGCCACATTAGGAACTCGAAAAGAACGTTAGTATAATGTACGACGCCTTACAACTCTTAAGAACACCTTACATCACCGTACGAAACCTCAAAACTCCATAATACACCTAATGAATTCGTCCAAGTCCTTTGAACATCGTACGACAAGTTAGGACATCTTAACACTCACATGAAAATCAAGTTAGTATCATTTAGGACGCCTTACAACTCCTAAGAACACCTTACAACACCGTACAAAACTATAAATCTCCATAATAAACCTAATGAATTCGTCCGAATCTTTCGAACGTCGTACGACAACGTAAGGCATCTTACGACTCTGTATATGATATTAGCACCTTGAAAAGCATATTAGTAAAATGTAGTACGCCTTACAACACCGTACGAAACGTTAAAACTCCATAATAAACCTAATGAATTCGTCCGAGTCCTTTGAACATCGTACGAAAAGTTAGGACATCTTAAGACTCACATGAAAATCACGTTAGTATCATTTAGGACGCCTTACAACTCCTAAGAACACCTTACAACACCGTACAAAACTATAAATCTCCATAATAAACCTAATGAATTCGTCTGAATCCTTCGAACGTCGTACGACAACTTAAGGCATCTTACGACTCTGTATGTCATTATAGCACCTTGAAAAGTATATTAGTATAATGTAGGACGCCTTACAACACCGTACGAAACGTTAAAACTCCATAATAAACCTAATGAATTCGTACGAGTCCTTTGAACATCGTACGACAAATTAAGACATCTTACGACTCTTTATGCCACATTAGGAACTCGAAAAGAACGTTAGTATAATGTACGACGCCTTACAACTCTTAAGAACACCTTACATCACCGTACGAAACCTCAAAACTTCATAATACACCTAATGAATTCATCTGAGTCCTTTGATCATCGTACGAAAAGTTAGGACAACTTAAGACTCATATGAAAATCACGTTAGTATCATTTAGGACGCCTTACAACTCCTAAGAACACCTTACAACACCGTACAAAACTATAAATCTCCATAATAAACCTAATGAATTCGTCCGAATCCTTCGAACGTCGTACGACAACTTAAGGCATCCTACGATTCTGTATGTCATATTAGCACCTTGAAAAGCATATTAGTATAATGTAGGACTCCTTACAACACCATACGAAACGTTAAAACTCCATAATAAACCTAATGAATTCGTACGAATCCTTTGAACATCGTACGACAAGTTAGGACATCTTTCGACTCTTTATGCCACATTAGGAACTCGAAAAGTACATTAGTATAATGTACGACGCCTTACAACTCCTAAGAACACCTTACATCATCGTACGAAACCTCAAAACCCCATAATACACCTAATGAATTCGTCCGAGTCCTTTGAACATCGTACGAAAAGTTAGGACATCTTAAGACTCACATGAAAATCACGTTAGTATCATTTAGGACGCCTTACAACTCCTAAGAACACCTTACAACACCGTACAAAACTATAAATCTCCATAATAAACCTAATGAATTCATCCGAATCCTTCGAACGTCGTACGACAACTTAAGGCATCTTACGACTCTGTATGTCATATTAGCACCTTGAAAAGCATATTAGTATAATGTAGGACGCCTTAAAACACCGTACGAAACGTTAAAACTCCATAATAAACCTAATGAATTCGTACAAGTCCTTTGAACATCGTACGACAAATTAAGACATCTTACGACTCTTTATGCCACATTAGGAACTCGAAAAGAACGTTAGTATAATGTACGACGCCTTACAACTCTTAAGAACACCTTACATCACCGTACGAAACCTCAAAACTTCATAATACACCTAATGAATTCATCTGAGTCCTTTGATCATCGTACGAAAAGTTAGGACAACTTAAGACTCACATGAAAATCACGTTAGTGTCATTTAGGACGCCTTACAACTCCTAAGAACACCTTACAACACCGTAGAAAACTATAAATCTCCATAATAAACCTAATGAATTCGTCCGAATCCTTCGAACGTCGTACGACAACTTAAGGCATCCTACGATTCTGTATGTCATATTAGCAGCTTGAAAAGCATATTACTATAATGTAGGACTCCTTACAACACCGTACGAAACGTTAAAACTCCATAATAAACCTAATGAATTCGTACGAGTCCTTTGAACATCATACGACAAGTTAGGACATCTTTCGACTCTTTATGCCACATTAGGAACTCGAAAAGTACGTTAGTATAATGTACGACGCCTTACAACTCCTAAGAACACCTTACATCATCGTACGAAACCTCAAAACCCCATAATACACCTAATGAATTCGTCCGAGTCCTTTGAACATCGTACGAAAAGTTAGGACATCTTAAGACTCACATGAAAATCACGTTAGTATCATTTAGGACGCCTTACAACTCCTAAGAACACCTTACAACACCGTACAAAACTATAAATCTCCATAATAAACCTAATGAATTCGTCTGAATCCTTCGAACGTCGTACGACAACTTAAGGCATCTTACGACTCTGTATGTCATTATAGCACCTTGAAAAGTATATTAGTATAATGTAGGACGCCTTACAACACCGTACGAAACGTTAAAACTCCATAATAAACCTAATGAATTCGTACGAGTCCTTTGAACATCGTACGACAAATTAAGACATCTTACGACTCTTTATGCCACATTAGGAACTCGAAAAGAACGTTAGTATAATGTACGACGCCTTACAACTCTTAAGAACACCTTACATCACCGTACGAAACCTCAAAACTTCATAATACACCTAATGAATTCATCTGAGTCCTTTGATCATCGTACGAAAAGTTAGGACAACTTAAGACTCATATGAAAATCACGTTAGTATCATTTAGGACGCCTTACAACTCCTAAGAACACCTTACAACACCTTACAAAACTATAAATCTCCATAATAAACCTAATGAATTCGTCCGAATCCTTCGAACGTCGTACGACAACTTAAGGCATCCTACGATTCTGTATGTCATATTAGCACCTTGAAAAGCATATTAGTATAATGTAGGACTCCTTACAACACCATACGAAACGTTAAAACTCCATAATAAACCTAATGAATTCGTACGAATCCTTTGAACATCGTACGACAAGTTAGGACATCTTTCGACTCTTTATGCCACATTAGGAACTCGAAAAGTACATTAGTATAATGTACGACGCCTTACAACTCCTAAGAACACCTTACATCATCGTACGAAACCTCAAAACCCCATAATACACCTAATGAATTCGTCCGAGTCCTTTGAACATCGTACGAAAAGTTAGGACATCTTAAGACTCACATGAAAATCACGTTAGTATCATTTAGGACGCCTTACAACTCCTAAGAACACCTTACAACACCGTACAAAACTATAAATCTCCATAATAAACCTAATGAATTCGTCCGAATCCTTCGAACGTCGTACGACAACTTAAGGCATCTTACGACTCTGTATGTCATATTAGCACCTTGAAAAGCATATTAGTATAATGTAGGACGCCTTAAAACACCGTACGAAACGTTAAAACTCCATAATAAACCTAATGAATTCGTACAAGTCCTTTGAACATCGTACGACAAATTAAGACATCTTACGACTCTTTATGCCACATTAGGAACTCGAAAAGAACGTTAGTATAATGTACGACGCCTTACAACTCTTAAGAACACCTTACATCACCGTACGAAACCTCAAAACTTCATAATACACCTAATGAATTCATCTGAGTCCTTTGATCATCGTACGAAAAGTTAGGACAACTTAAGACTCATATGAAAATCACGTTAGTATCATTTAGGACGCCTTACAACTCCTAAGAACACCTTACAACACCGTACAAAACTATAAATCTCCATAATAAACCTAATGAATTCGTCCGAATCCTTCGAACGTCGTACGACAACTTAAGGCATCCTACGATTCTGTATGTCATATTAGCAGCTTGAAAAGCATATTACTATAATGTAGGACTCCTTACAACACCGTACGAAACGTTAAAACTCCATAATAAACCTAATGAATTCGTACGAATCCTTTGAACATCGTACGACAAGTTAGGACATCTTTCGACTCTTTATGCCACATTAGGAACTCGAAAAGTACATTAGTATAATGTACGACGCCTTACAACTCCTAAGAACACCTTACATCATCGTACGAAACCTCAAAACCCCATAATACACCTAATGAATTCGTCCGAGTCCTTTGAACATCGTACGAAAAGTTAGGACATCTTAAGACTCACATGAAAATCACGTTAGTATCATTTAGGACGCCTTACAACTCCTAAGAACACCTTACAACACCGTACAAAACTATAAATCTCCATAATAAACCTAATGAATTCGTCCGAATCCTTCGAACGTCGTACGACAACTTAAGGCATCTTACGACTCTGTATGTCATATTAGCACCTTGAAAAGCATATTAGTATAATGTAGGACGCCTTAAAACACCGTACGAAACGTTAAAACTCCATAATAAACCTAATGAATTCGTACAAGTCCTTTGAACATCGTACGACAAATTAAGACATCTTACGACTCTTTATGCCACATTAGGAACTCGAAAAGAACGTTAGTATAATGTACGACGCCTTACAACTCTTAAGAACACCTTACATCACCGTACGAAACCTCAAAACTTCATAATACACCTAATGAATTCATCTGAGTCCTTTGATCATCGTACGAAAAGTTAGGACAACTTAAGACTCATATGAAAATCACGTTAGTATCATTTAGGACGCCTTACAACTCCTAAGAACACCTTACAACACCGTACAAAACTATAAATCTCCATAATAAACCTAATGAATTCGTCCGAATCCTTCGAACGTCGTACGACAACTTAAGGCATCCTACGATTCTGTATGTCATATTAGCAGCTTGAAAAGCATATTACTATAATGTAGGACTCCTTACAACACCGTACGAAACGTTAAAACTCCATAATAAACCTAATGAATTCGTACGAATCCTTTGAACATCGTACGACAAGTTAGGACATCTTTCGACTCTTTATGCCACATTAGGAACTCGAAAAGTACATTAGTATAATGTACGACGCCTTACAACTCCTAAGAACACCTTACATCATCGTACGAAACCTCAAAACCCCATAATACACCTAATGAATTCGTCCGAGTCCTTTGAACATCGTACGAAAAGTTAGGACATCTTAAGACTCACATGAAAATCACGTTAGTATCATTTAGGACGCCTTACAACTCCTAAGAACACCTTACAACACCGTACAAAACTATAAATCTCCATAATAAACCTAATGAATTCGTCCGAATCCTTCGAACGTCGTACGACAACTTAAGGCATCTTACGACTCTGTATGTCATATTAGCACCTTGAAAAGCATATTAGTATAATGTAGGACGCCTTAAAACACCGTACGAAACGTTAAAACTCCATAATAAACCTAATGAATTCGTACAAGTCCTTTGAACATCGTAAGACAAATTAAGACATCTTACGACTCTTTATGCCACATTAGGAACTCGAAAAGAACGTTAGTATAATGTACGACGCCTTACAACTCTTAAGAACACCTTACATCACCGTACGAAACCTCAAAACTTCATAATACACCTAATGAATTCATCTGAGTCCTTTGATAATCGTACGAAAAGTTAGGACAACTTAAGACTCACATGAAAATCACGTTAGTATCATTTAGGACGCCTTACAACTCCTAAGAACACCTTACAACACCGTAGAAAACTATAAATCTCCATAATAAACCTAATGAATTCGTCCGAATCCTTCGAACGTCGTACGACAACTTAAGGCATCCTACGATTCTGTATGTCATATTAGCAGCTTGAAAAGCATATTACTATAATGTAGGACTCCTTACAACACCGTACGAAACGTTAAAACTCCATAATAAACCTAATGAATTCTTACGAGTCCTTTGAACATCATACGACAAGTTAGGACATCTTTCGACTCTTTATGCCACATTAGGAACTCGAAAAGTACGTTAGTATAATGTACGACGCCTTACAACTCCTAAGAACACCTTACATCATCGTACGAAACCTCAAAACCCCATAATACACCTAATGAATTCGTCCGAGTCCTTTGAACATCGTACGAAAAGTTAGGACATCTTAAGACTCACATGAAAATCATGTTAGTATCATTTAGAACGCCTTACAACTCCTAAGAACACCTTACAACACCGTACAAAACTATAAATCTCCATAATAAACCTAACGAATTCGTCGGAATCCTACGAACGTCGTACGACAACTTAAGGCATCTTACGACTCTGTATGTCATTTAGCACCTTGAAAAGCATATTAGTATAATGTAGGACGCCTTACAACACCGTACGAAACGTTAAAACTCCATAATAAACCTAATAAATTCGTACGAGTTCTTTGAACATCGTACGGAAAATTAGGACATCTTACGACTCTTTATGCCACATTAGGAACTCGAAAAGAACGTTAGTATAATGTACGACACCTTACAACTCCTAAGAACACCTAACATCATCGTACGAAACCTCAAAACCCCATAGTACACCTAATGAATTCGTCCGAGTCCTTTGAACATCGTACGAAAAGTTAGGACATCTTAAGACTCACATGAAAATCACGTTAGTATCATTTAGGACGCCTTACAACTCCTAAGAACACCTTACAACACCGTACAAAACTATAAATCTCCATAATAAACCTAATGAATTCGTCCGAATCCTTAGATCGTCGTACGACAACTTAAGGCATCTTACGACTCTATATGTCATATTAGCACCTTGAAAAGCATATTAGTATAATGTAGGACGCCATACACACCGTACGAAACGTTAAAACTACATAATAAACCTAATGAATTCGTACAAGTCCTTTGAACATCGTACGATAAATTAAGTCATCTTACGACTCTTTATGCCACATTAGGAACTCGAAAAGAACGTTAGTATAATGTACGACGCCTTACAACTCTTAAGAACACCTTACATCACCGTACGAAACCTCAAAACTTCATAATACACCTAATGAATTCATCCGATTCCTTTGATCATCGTACGAAAAGTTAGGACAACTTAAGACTCACATGAAAATCACGTTAGTATCATTTAGGACGCCTTACAATCCTAAGAACACCTTACAACACCGTAGAAAACTATAAATCTCCATAATAAACCTAATGAATTCGTCCGAATCCTTCGAACGTCGTACGACAACTTAAGGCATCCTACGATTCTGTATGTCATATTAGCAGCTTGAAAAGCATATTACTATAATGTAGGACTCCTTACAACACCGTACGAAACGTTAAAACTCCATAATAAACCTAATGAATTCGTTCGAGTCCTTTGAACATCATACGACAAGTTAGGACATCATTCGACTCTTTATGCCACATTAGGAACTCGAAAAGTACGTTAGTATAATGTACGACGCCTTACAACTCCTAAGAACACCTTACATCATCGTACGAAACCTCAAAACCCCATAATACACCTAATGAATTCGTCCGAGTCCTTTGAACATCGTACGAAAAGTTAGGACATCTTAAGACTCACATGAAAATCCTGTTAGTATCATTTAGAACGCCTTACAACTCCTAAGAACACCTTACAACACCGTACAAAACTGTAAATCTCCATAATAAACCTAATGAATTCGTCCGAATCCTACGAACGTCGTACGACAACTTAAGGCATCTTACGACTCTGTATGTCATTTAGCACCTTGAAAAGCATATTAGTATAATGTAGGACGCCTTACAACACCGTACGAAACGTTAAAACTCCATAATAAACCTAATAAATTCGTACGAGTTCTTTGAACATCGTACGGAAAATTAGGACATCTTACGACTCTTTATGCCACATTAGGAACTCGAAAAGAACGTTAGTATAAAGTACGACGCCTTACAACTCCTAAGAACACCTTACATCACCGTACGAAACCTCAAAACCCTATAATACACCTAATGAATTCGTCCGAGTCCTTTGAACGTCGTACGAAAAGTTAGGACAACATAAGACTCACATGAAAATCATGTTAGTATCATTTAGGACGCCTTACAACTCCTAAGAACACCTTACAACACCGTACAAAACTATAAATCTCCATAATAAACCTAATGAATTCGTCCGAATCCTTAGATCGTCGTACGACAACTTAAGGCATCTTACGACTCTATATGTCATATTAGCACCTTGAAAAGCATATTAGTATAATATAGGACGCCTTACAACACCGTACGAAACGTTAAAACTCCATAATAAACCTAATGAATTCGTACAAGTCCTTTGAACATCGTACGACAAATTAAGACATCTTACGACTCTTTATGCCACATTAGGAACTCGAAAAGAACGTTAGTATAATGTACGACGCCTTACAACTCTTAAGAACACCTTACATCACCGTACCAAACCTCAAAACTTCATAATACACCTAATGAATTCATCTGAGTCCTTTGATCATCGTACGAAAAGTTAGGACAACTTAAGACTCACATGAAAATCACGTTAGTATCATTTAGGACGTCATACAAATCCTAAGAACACCTTACAACACCGTACAAAACTATAAATCTCCATAATAAACCTAATGAATTCGTCCGAATCCTTCTAACGTCGTACGACAACTTAAGGCATCCTACGATTCTGTATGTCATATTAGCAGCTTGAAAAGCATATTAGTATAATGTAGGACACCTTACAACACCATACGAAACGCTAAAACTCCATAATAAACCTAATGAATTCGTACGAGTCCTTTGAACATCGTACGACAAGTTAGGACATCTTTCGACTCTTTATGCCACATTAGGAACTCGAAAAGAACGTTAGTATAATGTACGACGCCTTACAACTCTTAAGAACACCTTACATCATCGTACCAAACTTCAAAACTTCATAATACACCTAATGAATTCATCCGAGTCCTTTGATCATCGTACGAAAAGTTAGGACAACTTAAGACTCACATGAAAATCACGTTAGTATCATTTAGGACGCCTTACAACTCCTAAGAACACCTTACAACACCGTAGAAAACTATAAATCTCCATAATAAACCTAATGAATTCGTCCGAATCCTTCGAACGTCGTACGACAACTTAAGGCATCCTACGATTCTGTATGTCATATTAGCAGCTTGAAAAGCATATTACTATAATGTAGGACTCCTTACAACACCGTACGAAACGTTAAAACTCCATAATAAACCTAATGAATTCTTACGAGTCCTTTGAACATCATACGACAAGTTAGGACATCTTTCGACTCTTTATGCCACATTAGGAACTCGAAAAGTACGTTAGTATAATGTACGACGCCTTACAACTCCTAAGAACACCTTACATCATCGTACGAAACCTCAAAACCCCATAATACACCTAATGAATTCGTCCGAGTCCTTTGAACATCGTACGAAAAGTTAGGACATCTTAAGACTCACATGAAAATCATGTTAGTATCATTTAGAACGCCTTACAACTCCTAAGAACACCTTACAACACCGTACAAAACTATAAATCTCCATAATAAACCTAACGAATTCGTCGGAATCCTACGAACGTCGTACGACAACTTAAGGCATCTTACGACTCTGTATGTCATTTAGCACCTTGAAAAGCATATTAGTATAATGTAGGACGCCTTACAACACCGTACGAAACGTTAAAACTCCATAATAAACCTAATAAATTCGTACGAGTTCTTTGAACATCGTACGGAAAATTAGGACATCTTACGACTCTTTATGCCACATTAGGAACTCGAAAAGAACGTTAGTATAATGTACGACACCTTACAACTCCTAAGAACACCTAACATCATCGTACGAAACCTCAAAACCCCATAGTACACCTAATGAATTCGTCCGAGTCCTTTGAACATCGTACGAAAAGTTAGGACATCTTAAGACTCACATGAAAATCACGTTAGTATCATTTAGGACGCCTTACAACTCCTAAGAACACCTTACAACACCGTACAAAACTATAAATCTCCATAATAAACCTAATGAATTCGTCCGAATCCTTAGATCGTCGTACGACAACTTAAGGCGTCTTACGACTCTATATGTCATATTAGCACCTTGAAAAGCATATTAGTATAATGTAGGACGCCATACAACACCGTACGAAACGTTAAAACTACATAATAAACCTAATGAATTCGTACAAGTCCTTTGAACATCGTACGATAAATTAAGTCATCTTACGACTCTTTATGCCACATTAGGAACTCGAAAAGAACGTTAGTATAATGTACGACGCCTTACAACTCTTAAGAACACCTTACATCACCGTACGAAACCTCAAAACTTCATAATACACCTAATGAATTCATCCGATTCCTTTGATCATCGTACGAAAAGTTAGGACAACTTAAGACTCACATGAAAATCACGTTAGTATCATTTAGGACGCCTTACAATCCTAAGAACACCTTACAACACCGTAGAAAACTATAAATCTCCATAATAAACCTAATGAATTCGTCCGAATCCTTCGAACGTCGTACGACAACTTAAGGCATCCTACGATTCTGTATGTCATATTAGCAGCTTGAAAAGCATATTACTATAATGTAGGACTCCTTACAACACCGTACGAAACGTTAAAACTCCATAATAAACCTAATGAATTCGTTCGAGTCCTTTGAACATCATACGACAAGTTAGGACATCATTCGACTCTTTATGCCACATTAGGAACTCGAAAAGTACGTTAGTATAATGTACGACGCCTTACAACTCCTAAGAACACCTTACATCATCGTACGAAACCTCAAAACCCCATAATACACCTAATGAATTCGTCCGAGTCCTTTGAACATCGTACGAAAAGTTAGGACATCTTAAGACTCACATGAAAATCCTGTTAGTATCATTTAGAACGCCTTACAACTCCTAAGAACACCTTACAACACCGTACAAAACTGTAAATCTCCATAATAAACCTAATGAATTCGTCCGAATCCTACGAACGTCGTACGACAACTTAAGGCATCTTACGACTCTGTATGTCATTTAGCACCTTGAAAAGCATATTAGTATAATGTAGGACGCCTTACAACACCGTACGAAACGTTAAAACTCCATAATAAACCTAATAAATTCGTACGAGTTCTTTGAACATCGTACGGAAAATTAGGACATCTTACGACTCTTTATGCCACATTAGGAACTCGAAAAGAACATTAGTATAAAGTACGACGCCTTACAACTCCTAAGAACACCTTACATCACCGTACGAAACCTCAAAACCCTATAATACACCTAATGAATTCGTCCGAGTCCTTTGAACGTCGTACGAAAAGTTAGGACAACATAAGACTCACATGAAAATCATGTTAGTAGCATTTAGGACGCCTTACAACTCCTAAGAACACCTTACAACACCGTACAAAACTATAAATCTCCATAATAAACCTAATGAATTCGTCCGAATCCTTAGATCGTCGTACGACAACTTAAGGCATCTTACGACTCTATATGTCATATTAGCACCTTGAAAAGCATATTAGTATAATATAGGACGCCTTACAACACCGTACGAAACGTTAAAACTCCATAATAAACCTAATGAATTCGTACAAGTCCTTTGAACATCGTACGACAAATTAAGACATCTTACGACTCTTTATGCCACATTAGGAACTCGAAAAGAACGTTAGTATAATGTACGACGCCTTACAACTCTTAAGAACACCTTACATCACCGTACCAAACCTCAAAACTTCATAATACACCTAATGAATTCATCTGAGTCCTTTGATCATCGTACGAAAAGTTAGGACAACTTAAGACTCACATGAAAATCACGTTAGTATCATTTAGGACGTCATACAAATCCTAAGAACACCTTACAACACCGTACAAAACTATAAATCTCCATAATAAACCTAATGAATTCGTCCGAATCCTTCTAACGTCGTACGACAACTTAAGGCATCCTACGATTCTGTATGTCATATTAGCAGCTTGAAAAGCATATTAGTATAATGTAGGACACCTTACAACACCATACGAAACGCTAAAACTCCATAATAAACCTAATGAATTCGTACGAGTCCTTTGAACATCGTACGACAAGTTAGGACATCTTTCGACTCTTTATGCCACATTAGGAACTCGAAAAGAACGTTAGTATAATGTACGACGCCTTACAACTCTTAAGAACACCTTACATCATCGTACCAAACTTCAAAACTTCATAATACACCTAATGAATTCATCCGAGTCCTTTGATCATCGTACGAAAAGTTAGGACAACTTAAGACTCACATGAAAATCACGTTAGTATCATTTAGGACGCCTTACAACTCCTAAGAACACCTTACAACACCGTAGAAAACTATAAATCTCCATAATAAACCTAATGAATTCGTCCGAATCCTTCGAACGTCGTACGACAACTTAAGGCATCCTACGATTCTGTATGTCATATTAGCAGCTTGAAAAGCATATTACTATAATGTAGGACTCCTTACAACACCGTACGAAACGTTAAAACTCCATAATAAACCTAATGAATTCGTACGAGTCCTTTGAACATCATACGACAAGTTAGGACATCTTTCGACTCTTTATGCCACATTAGGAACTCGAAAAGTACGTTAGTATAATGTACGACGCCTTACAACTCCTAAGAACACCTTACATCATCGTACGAAACCTCAAAACCCCATAATACACCTAATGAATTCGTCCGAGTCCTTTGAACATCGTACGAAAAGTTAGGACATCTTAAGACTCACATGAAAATCCTGTTAGTATCATTTAGAACGCCTTACAACTCCTAAGAACACCTTACAACACCGTACAAAACTATAAATCTCCATAATAAACCTAACGAATTCGTCGGAATCCTACGAACGTCGTACGACAACTTAAGGCATCTTACGACTCTGTATGTCATTTAGCACCTTGAAAAGCATATTAGTATAATGTAGGACGCCTTACAACACCGTACGAAACGTTAAAACTCCATAATAAACCTAATAAATTCGTACGAGTTCTTTGAACATCGTACGGAAAATTAGGACATCTTACGACTCTTTATGCCACATTAGGAACTCGAAAAGAACGTTAGTATAATGTACGACACCTTACAACTCCTAAGAACACCTAACATCATCGTACGAAACCTCAAAACCCTATAATACACCTAATGAATTCGTCCGAGTCCTTTGAACGTCGTACGAAAAGTTAGGACAACATAAGACTCACATGAAAATCATGTTAGTATCATTTAGGACGCCTTACAACTCCTAAGAACACCTTACAACACCGTACAAAACTATAAATCTCCATAATAAACCTAATGAATTCGTCCGAATCCTTAGATCGTCGTACGACAACTTAAGTCATCTTACGACTCTATATGTCATATTAGCACCTTGAAAAGCATATTAGTATAATATAGGACGCCTTACAACACCGTACGAAACGTTAAAACTCCATAATAAACCTAATGAATTCGTACAAGTCCTTTGAACATCGTACGACAAATTAAGACATCTTACGACTCTTTATGCCACATTAGGAACTCGAAAAGAACGTTAGTATAATGTACGACGCCTTACAACTCTTAAGAACACCTTACATCACCGTACCAAACCTCAAAACTTCATAATACACCTAATGAATTCATCTGAGTCCTTTGATCATCGTACGAAAAGTTAGGACAACTTAAGACTCACATGAAAATCACGTTAGTATCATTTAGGACGTCATACAAATCCTAAGAACACCTTACAACACCGTACAAAACTATAAATCTCCATAATAAACCTAACGAATTCGTCGGAATCCTACGAACGTCGTACGACAACTTAAGGCATCTTACGACTCTGTATGTCATTTAGCACCTTGAAAAGCATATTAGTATAATGTAGGACGCCTTACAACACCGTACGAAACGTTAAAACTCCATAATAAACCTAATAAATTCGTACGAGTTCTTTGAACATCGTACGGAAAATTAGGACATCTTACGACTCTTTATGCCACATTAGGAACTCGAAAAGAACGTTAGTATAATGTACGACACCTTACAACTCCTAAGAACACCTAACATCATCGTACGAAACCTCAAAACCCCATAGTACACCTAATGAATTCGTCCGAGTCCTTTGAACATCGTACGAAAAGTTAGGACATCTTAAGACTCACATGAAAATCACGTTAGTATCATTTAGGACGCCTTACAACTCCTAAGAACACCTTACAACACCGTAGAAAACTATAAATCTCCATAATAAACCTAATGAATTCGTCCGAATCCTTCGAACGTCGTACGACAACTTAAGGCATCCTACGATTCTGTATGTCATATTAGCAGCTTGAAAAGCATATTACTATAATGTAGGACTCCTTACAACACCGTACGAAACGTTAAAACTCCATAATAAACCTAATGAATTCGTACGAGTCCTTTGAACATCATACGACAAGTTAGGACATCTTTCGACTCTTTATGCCACATTAGGAACTCGAAAAGTACGTTAGTATAATGTACGACGCCTTACAACTCCTAAGAACACCTTACATCATCGTACGAAACCTCAAAACCCCATAATACACCTAATGAATTCGTCCGAGTCCTTTGAACATCGTACGAAAAGTTAGGACATCTTAAGACTCACATGAAAATCCTGTTAGTATCATTTAGAACGCCTTACAACTCCTAAGAACGCCTTACAACACCGTACAAAACTATAAATCTCCATAATAAACCTAACGAATTCGTCGGAATCCTACGAACGTCGTACGACAACTTAAGGCATCTTACGACTCTGTATGTCATTTAGCACCTTGAAAAGCATATTAGTATAATGTAGGACGCCTTACAACACCGTACGAAACGTTAAAACTCCATAATAAACCTAATAAATTCGTACGAGTTCTTTGAACATCGTACGGAAAATTAGGACATCTTACGACTCTTTATGCCACATTAGGAACTCGAAAAGAACGTTAGTATAATGTACGACACCTTACAACTCCTAAGAACACCTAACATCATCGTACGAAACCTCAAAACCCCATAGTACACCTAATGAATTCGTCCGAGTCCTTTGAACATCGTACGAAAAGTTAGGACATCTTAAGACTCACATGAAAATCACGTTAGTATCATTTAGGACGCCTTACAATTCCTAAGAACACCTTACAACACCGTACAAAACTATAAATCTCCATAATAAACCTAATGAATTCGTCCGAATCCTTAGATCGTCGTACGACAACTTAAGGCATCTTACGACTCTATATGTCATATTAGCACCTTGAAAAGCATATTAGTATAATGTAGGACGCCATACAACACCGTACGAAACGTTAAAACTACATAATAAACCTAATGAATTCGTACAAGTCCTTTGAACATCGTACGATAAATTAAGTCATCTTACGACTCTTTATGCCACATTAGGAACTCGAAAAGAACGTTAGTATAATGTACGACGCCTTACAACTCTTAAGAACACCTTACATCACCGTACGAAACCTCAAAACTTCATAATACACCTAATGAATTCATCCGATTCCTTTGATCATCGTACGAAAAGTTAGGACAACTTAAGACTCACATGAAAATCACGTTAGTATCATTTAGGACGCCTTACAATCCTAAGAACACCTTACAACACCGTAGAAAACTATAAATCTCCATAATAAACCTAATGAATTCGTCCGAATCCTTCGAACGTCGTACGACAACTTAAGGCATCCTACGATTCTGTATGTCATATTAGCAGCTTGAAAAGCATATTACTATAATGTAGGACTCCTTACAACACCGTACGAAACGTTAAAACTCCATAATAAACCTAATGAATTCGTTCGAGTCCTTTGAACATCATACGACAAGTTAGGACATCATTCGACTCTTTATGCCACATTAGGAACTCGAAAAGTACGTTAGTATAATGTACGACGCCTTACAACTCCTAAGAACACCTTACATCATCGTACGAAACCTCAAAACCCCATAATACACCTAATGAATTCGTCCGAGTCCTTTGAACATCGTACGAAAAGTTAGGACATCTTAAGACTCACATGAAAATCCTGTTAGTATCATTTAGAACGCCTTACAACTCCTAAGAACACCTTACAACACCGTACAAAACTGTAAATCTCCATAATAAACCTAATGAATTCGTCCGAATCCTACGAACGTCGTACGACAACTTAAGGCATCTTACGACTCTGTATGTCATTTAGCACCTTGAAAAGCATATTAGTATAATGTAGGACGCCTTACAACACCGTACGAAACGTTAAAACTCCATAATAAACCTAATAAATTCGTACGAGTTCTTTGAACATCGTACGGAAAATTAGGACATCTTACGACTCTTTATGCCACATTAGGAACTCGAAAAGAACGTTAGTATAAAGTACGACGCCTTACAACTCCTAAGAACACCTTACATCACCGTACGAAACCTCAAAACCCTATAATACACCTAATGAATTCGTCCGAGTCCTTTGAACGTCGTACGAAAAGTTAGGACAACATAAGACTCACATGAAAATCATGTTAGTATCATTTAGGACGCCTTACAACTCCTAAGAACACCTTACAACACCGTACAAAACTATAAATCTCCATAATAAACCTAATGAATTCGTCCGAATCCTTAGATCGTCGTACGACAACTTAAGGCATCTTACGACTCTATATGTCATATTAGCACCTTGAAAAGCATATTAGTATAATATAGGACGCCTTACAACACCGTACGAAACGTTAAAACTCCATAATAAACCTAATGAATTCGTACAAGTCCTTTGAACATCGTACGACAAATTAAGACATCTTACGACTCTTTATGCCACATTAGGAACTCGAAAAGAACGTTAGTATAATGTACGACGCCTTACAACTCTTAAGAACACCTTACATCACCGTACCAAACCTCAAAACTTCATAATACACCTAATGAATTCATCTGAGTCCTTTGATCATCGTACGAAAAGTTAGGACAACTTAAGACTCACATGAAAATCACGTTAGTATCATTTAGGACGTCATACAAATCCTAAGAACACCTTACAACACCGTACAAAACTATAAATCTCCATAATAAACCTAATGAATTCGTCCGAATCCTTCTAACGTCGTACGACAACTTAAGGCATCCTACGATTCTGTATGTCATATTAGCAGCTTGAAAAGCATATTAGTATAATGTAGGACACCTTACAACACCATACGAAACGCTAAAACTCCATAATAAACCTAATGAATTCGTACGAGTCCTTTGAACATCGTACGACAAGTTAGGACATCTTTCGACTCTTTATGCCACATTAGGAACTCGAAAAGAACGTTAGTATAATGTACGACGCCTTACAACTCTTAAGAACACCTTACATCATCGTACCAAACTTCAAAACTTCATAATACACCTAATGAATTCATCGGAGTCCTTTGATCATCGTACGAAAAGTTAGGACAACTTAAGACTCACATGAAAATCACGTTAGTATCATTTAGGACGCCTTACAACTCCTAAGAACACCTTACAACACCGTAGAAAACTATAAATCTCCATAATAAACCTAATGAATTCGTCCGAATCCTTCGAACGTCATACGACAACTTAAGGCATCCTACGATTCTGTATGTCATATTAGCAGCTTGAAAAGCATATTACTATAATGTAGGACTCCTTACAACACCGTACGAAACGTTAAAACTCCATAATAAACCTAATGAATTCGTACGAGTCCTTTGAACATCATACGACAAGTTAGGACATCTTTCGACTCTTTATGCCACATTAGGAACTCGAAAAGTACGTTAGTATAATGTACGACGCCTTACAACTCCTAAGAACACCTTACATCATCGTACGAAACCTCAAAACCCCATAATACACCTAATGAATTCGTCCGAGTCCTTTGAACATCGTACGAAAAGTTAGGACATCTTAAGACTCACATGAAAATCCTGTTAGTATCATTTAGAACGCCTTACAACTCCTAAGAACACCTTACAACACCGTACAAAACTATAAATCTCCATAATAAACCTAACGAATTCGTCGGAATCCTACGAACGTCGTACGACAACTTAAGGCATCTTACGACTCTGTATGTCATTTAGCACCTTGAAAAGCATATTAGTATAATGTAAGACGCCTTACAACACCGTACGAAACGTTAAAACTCCATAATAAACCTAATAAATTCGTACGAGTTCTTTGAACATCGTACGGAAAATTAGGACATCTTACGACTCTTTATGCCACATTAGGAACTCGAAAAGAACGTTAGTATAATGTACGACACCTTACAACTCCTAAGAACACCTAACATCATCGTACGAAACCTCAAAACCCCATAGTACACCTAATGAATTCGTCCGAGTCCTTTGAACATCGTACGAAAAGTTAGGACATCTTAAGACTCACATGAAAATCACGTTAGTATCATTTAGGACGCCTTACAACTCCTTAGAACACCTTACAACACCGTACAAAACTATAAATCTCCATAATAAACCTAATGAATTCGTCCGAATCCTTAGATCGTCGTACGACAACTTAAGGCATCTTACGACTCTATATGTCATATTAGCACCTTGAAAAGAATATTAGTATAATGTAGGACGCCATACAACACCGTACGAAACGTTAAAACTACATAATAAACCTAATGAATTCGTACAAGTCCTTTGAACATCGTACGATAAATTAAGTCATCTTACGACTCTTTATGCCACATTAGGAACTCGAAAAGAACGTTAGTATAATGTACGACGCCTTACAACTCTTAAGAACACCTTACATCACCGTACGAAACCTCAAAACTTCATAATACACCTAATGAATTCATCCGATTCCTTTGATCATCGTACGAAAAGTTAGGACAACTTAAGACTCACATGAAAATCACGTTAGTATCATTTAGGACGCCTTACAATCCTAAGAACACCTTACAACACCGTAGAAAACTATAAATCTCCATAATAAACCTAATGAATTCGTCCGAATCCTTCGAACGTCGTACGACAACTTAAGGCATCCTACGATTCTGTATGTCATATTAGCAGCTTGAAAAGCATATTACTATAATGTAGGACTCCTTACAACACCGTACGAAACGTTAAAACTCCATAATAAACCTAATGAATTCGTTCGAGTCCTTTGAACATCATACGACAAGTTAGGACATCATTCGACTCTTTATGCCACATTAGGAACTCGAAAAGTACGTTAGTATAATGTACGACGCCTTACAACTCCTAAGAACACCTTACATCATCGTACGAAACCTCAAAACCCCATAATACACCTAATGAATTCGTCCGAGTCCTTTGAACATCGTACGAAAAGTTAGGACATCTTAAGACTCACATGAAAATCCTGTTAGTATCATTTAGAACGCCTTACAACTCCTAAGAACACCTTACAACACCGTACAAAACTGTAAATCTCCATAATAAACCTAATGAATTCGTCCGAATCCTACGAACGTCGTACGACAACTTAAGGCATCTTACGACTCTGTATGTCATTTAGCACCTTGAAAAGCATATTAGTATAATGTAGGACGCCTTACAACACCGTACGAAACGTTAAAACTCCATAATAAACCTAATAAATTCGTACGAGTTCTTTGAACATCGTACGGAAAATTAGGACATCTTACGACTCTTTATGCCACATTAGGAACTCGAAAAGAACGTTAGTATAAAGTACGACGCCTTACAACTCCTAAGAACACCTTACATCACCGTACGAAACCTCAAAACCCTATAATACACCTAATGAATTCGTCCGAGTCCTTTGAACGTCGTACGAAAAGTTAGGACAACATAAGACTCACATGAAAATCATGTTAGTATCATTTAGGACGCCTTACAACTCCTAAGAACACCTTACAACACCGTACAAAACTATAAATCTCCATAATAAACCTAATGAATTCGTCCGAATCCTTAGATCGTCGTACGACAACTTAAGGCATCTTAAGACTCTATATGTCATATTAGCACCTTGAAAAGCATATTAGTATAATATAGGACGCCTTACAACACCGTACGAAACGTTAAAACTCCATAATAAACCTAATGAATTCGTACAAGTCCTTTGAACATCGTACGACAAATTAAGACATCTTACGACTCTTTATGCCACATTAGGAACTCGAAAAGAACGTTAGTATAATGTACGACGCCTTACAACTCTTAAGAACACCTTACATCATCGTACCAAACTTCAAAACTTCATAATACACCTAATGAATTCATCCGAGTCCTTTGATCATCGTACGAAAAGTTAGGACAACTTAAGACTCACATGAAAATCACGTTAGTATCATTTAGGACGCCTTACAACTCCTAAGAACACCTTACAACACCGTAGAAAACTATAAATCTCCATAATAAACCTAATGAATTCGTCCGAATCCTTCGAACGTCGTACGACAACTTAAGGCATCCTACGATTCTGTATGTCATATTAGCAGCTTGAAAAGCATATTAGTATAATGTAGGACACCTTACAACACCGTACGAAACGCTAAAACTCCATAATAAACCTAATGAATTCGTACGAGTCCTTTGAACATCGTACGACAAGTTAGGACATCTTACGACTCTTTATGCCACATTAGGAACTCAAAAAGAACGTTAGTATAATGTACGACGCCTTACAACTCCTTAGAACACCTTAAATCACCGTACGAAACCTCAAAACCCCATAATACACCTAATGAATTCGTCTGAGTCCTTTGAACATCGTACGAAAAGTTAGGACATCTTAAGACTCACATGAAAATCACGTTAGTATCATTTAGGACGCCTTACAACTCCTAAGAACACCTTACAACACCGTACAAAACTATAATCTCCATAATAAACCTAATGAATTTGTCCGAATCATTAGATCGTCGTACGACAACTTAAGGCATCTTACGACTCTATATGTCATATTAGCACCTTGAAAAGCATATTAGTATAATGTAGGACGCCTTACAACACCGTACGAAACGTTAAAACTCCATAATAAACCTAATGAATTCGTACAAGTCCTTTGAACATCGTACGACAAATTAAGACATCTTACGACTCTATATGCCACATTAGGAACTCGAACAGAATGTTAGTATAATGTACGACGCCTTACAACTCTTAAAAACACCTTACATCACCGTACCAAACCTCAAAACTTCATAATACACCTAATGAATTCATCCGAGTCCTTTGATCATCGTACGAAAAGTTAGGACAACTTAAGACTCACATGAAAATTACGTTAGTATCACTTAGGACGCCTTACAACTCCTAAGAACACCTTACAACACCGTACAAAACTATAAATCTCCATAATAAACCTAATGAATTCGTCCGAATCCTTCGAACGTCGTACGACAACTTAAGGCATCCTACGATTCTGTATGTCATATTAGCAGCTTGAAAAGCATATTAGTATAATGTAGGACGCCTTACAACACCGTACAAAACGTTAAAATTCCATAATAAACCTAATGAATTCGTACGAGTCCTTTGAACATCGTACGACAAATTAGGACATCTTACGACTCTTTATGCCACATTAGGAACTCGAAAAGAACGTTAGGATAATGTACGACGCCTTACAACTCCTTAGAACACCTTAAATCACCGTACGAAACCTCAAAACCCCATAATACACCTAATGAATTCGTCTGAGTACTTTGAACATCGTACGAAAAGTTAGGACATCTTAAGACTCACATGAAAATCACGTTAGTATCATTTAGGACGCCTTACAACTCCTAAGAACACCTTACAACACCGTACAAAACTATAAATCTCCATAATAAACCTAATGAATTTGTCCGAATCCTTAGATCGTCGTACGACAACTTAAGGCATCTTACGACTCTATATGTCATATTAGCACCTTGAAAAGCATATTAGTATAATGTAGGACGCCTTACAACACCGTACGAAACGTTAAAACTCCATAATAAACCTAATGAATTCGTACAAGTCCTTTGAACATCGTACGACAAATTAAGACATCTTACGACTCTTTATGCCACATTAGGAACTCGAAAAGAACGTTAGTATAATGTACGACGCCTTACAACTCCTAAGAACACCTTACATCATCGTACGAAACCTCAAAACCCCATAATACACCTAATGAATTCGTCCGAGTCCTTTGAACATCGTACGAAAAGTTAGGACATCTTAAGACTCACATGAAAATCACGTTAGTATCATTTATGACGCCTTACAACTCGTAAGAACACCTTACAACACCGTACAAAACTATAAATCTCCATAATAAACCTAATGAATTCGTTCGAATCCTTCGAACGTCGTACGACAACTTAAGGCATCTTACGACTCTGTATGTCATATTAGCACCTTGAAACGCATATTAGTATAATGTAGGACGCCTTACAACACCGTACGAAACGTTAAAACTCCATAATAAACCTAATGAATTCGTACGAGTCCTTTGAACATCGTACGACAAATTAGGACATCTTACGACTTTTTATGCCACATTAGAAACTCGAAAAGAACATTAGTATAATGTACGACGCCTTACAACTCCTAAGAACACCTTACATCACCGTACGAAACCTCAAAACCCCATAATACACCTAATGAATTCGTCCGAGTCCTTTGAACATCGAACGAAAAGTTAGGACAACTTAAGACTCACATGAAAATCATGTTAGTATCATTTAGGTCGCCTTACAACCCCTAAGAACACCTTACAACACCGTACAAAACTATAAATCTCCATAATAAACCTAATGAATTCGTCCGAATCCTACGAACGTTGTACGACAAGTTAAGGCATCTTACGACTCTGTATGTCATTTAGCACCTTGAAAAGCATATTAGTATAATGTAGGACGCCTTACAACACCGTACGAAACGTTAAAACTCCATAATAAACCTAATCAATTCGTACGAGTTCTTTGAACATCGTACGACAAATTAGGACATCTTACGACTCTTTATGCCACATTAGGAACTCGAAAAGAACGTTAGTATAATGTACGACGCCTTACAACTCCTAAGAACACCTTACATCACCGTACGAAACCTCAAAACCCCATAATACACCTAATGAATTCGTCCGAGTCCTTTGAACATCGAACGAAAAGTTAGGACAACTTAAGACTCACATGAAAATCATGTTAGTATCATTTAGGTCGCCTTACAACCCCTAAGAACACCTTACAACACCGTACAAAACTATAAATCTCCATAATAAACCTAATGAATTCGTCCGAATCCTACGAACGTTGTACGACAACTTAAGGCATCTTACGACTCTGTATGTCATTTAGCACCTTGAAAAGCATATTAGTATAATGTAGGACGCCTTACAACACCGTACGAAACGTTAAAACTCCATAATAAACCTAATGAATTCGTACGAGTTCTTTGAGCATCGTACGACAAATTAGGACATCTTACGACTCTTTATGCCACATTAGGAACTCGAAAAGAACGTTGGTATAATGTACAACGCCTTACAACTCCTAAGAACACCTTACATCATCGTACGAAACCTCAAAACCCTATAATACACCTAATGAATTCGTCCGAGACCTTTGAACATCGTACGAAAAGTTAGGACATCTTAATACTCACATGAAAATCACGTTAGTATCATTTAGGACGCCTTACAACTCCTAAGAACACCTTACAACACCGTACAAAACTAAAAAATCTCCATAATAAACCTAATGAATTCGTCCGAATCCTACGAACGTCGTACGACAATTTAAGGCATCTTACGACTCTGTATGTCATTTAGCACCTTGAAAAGCATATTAGTATAATGTAGGACGCCTTACAACACCGTACGAAACGTTAAAACTCCATAATAAACCTAATGAATTCGTACGAGTTCTTTGAACATCGTACGACAAATTAGGACATCTTACGACTCTTTATGCCACATTAGGAACTCGAAAAGAACGTTGGTATAATGTACAACGCCTTACAACTCCTAAGAACACCTTACATCATCGTACGAAACCTCAAAACCCTATAATACACCTAATGAATTCTTCCGAGACCTTTGAACATCGTACGGGACATCTTAAGACTCACATGAAAATCACGTTAGTATCATTTAGGACGCCTTACAATTCCTAAGAACACCTTACAACACCGTACAAAACTATAAATCTCCATAATAAACCTAATGAATTCGTCCGAATCCTACGAACGTCGTACGACAACTTAAGGCATCTTACGACTCTGTATGTCATTTAGCACCTTGAAAAGCATATTAGTATAATGTAGGACGCCTTACAACACCGTACGAAACGTTAAAACTCCATAATAAACCTAATGAATTCGTACGAGTTCTTTGAACATCGTACGACAAATTAGGACATCTTACGACTCTTTATGCCACATTAGGAACTCGAAAAGAACGTTAGTATAATGTACGACGCCTTACAACTCCTAAGAACACCTTACATCATCGTACGAAACCTCAAAACCATATAATACACCTAATGAATTCGTCCGAATCCTTCGAACGTTGTACGACTACTTAAGGCATCTTACGACTCTGTATGTCATATTAGCACCTTGAAAAGCATATTTGTATAATGTAGGACTCCTACAACACCGTACGAAATGTTAAAACTCCATAATAAACCTAATGAATTCGTACGAGTTCTTTGAACATCGTACGACAAATTAGGACATCTTACGACTCTTTATGCCACATTAGGAACTCGAAAAGAACGTTAGTATAATGTACGACGCCTTACAACTCCTAAGAACACCTTACATCATCGTACGAAACCTCAAACCCCATAATACACCTAATGAATTCGTCCGAGTCCTTTGAACATCGTACGAAAAGTTTGGACATCTTAAGACTCACATGAAAATCTTGTTAGTATCATTTAGGACGCCTTACAACTCCTAAGAACACCTTACAACACCGTACAAAACTATAAATCTCCATAATAAACCTGATGAATTCGTCCGAATCCTTCGAACAACGTACGACACCTTAAGGCATCTTACGACTCTGTATGTCATATTAGCACCTTGAAAAGCATATTAGTATAATGTAGAACTCCTTACAACACCGTACTAAACGTTAGAACTCCATAATAAACCTAATGAATTCGTACGAGTTCTTTGAACATCGTACGACAAATTAGGACATCTTACGAGTCTTTTTGCCACATTAGGAAATCGAAAAGAACGTTAGTATAATGTACGACGCCTTACAACTCCTAAGAACACCTTACATCATCGTACGAAACCTCAAAACCCCATAATACACCTAATGAATTCGTCCGAGTCCTTTGAACATCGTACAAAAAGTTAGGACATCTTAAGACTCACATGAAAATCACGTTAGTATCATTTATGACGCCTTACAACACGTAAGAACACCTTACAACACCGTACAAAACTATAAATCTCCATAATAAACCTAATGAATTCGTCCGAATCCTTCGAACGTCGTACGACAACTTAAGGCATCTTACGACTCTGTATGTCATATTAGCACCTTGAAAAGCATATTAGTATAATGTAGGACGCCTTACAACACCGTACGAAACGTTAAAACTCCATAATAAACCTAATGAATTCGTACGAGTCCTTTGAACATCGTACGACAAATTAGGACATCTTACGACTCTTAATGCCACATTAGGAACTCGAAAAGAACGTTAGTATAATGTACGACGCCTTACAACTCCTAAGAACACCTTACATCACCGTACGAAACCTCAAAACCTCATAATACACCTAATGAATTCGTCCGAGTCCTTTGAACATCGTACGAAAAGTTAGGACAACTTAAGACTCACATGAAAATCATGTTAGTATCATTTAGGACCCCTTACAACCCTTAAGAACACCTTACAACACCGTACAAAACTATAAATCTCCATAATAAACCTAATGAATTCGTCTGAATCCTACCAACGTCGTACGACAACTTAAGGCATCTTACGACTCTGTATGTCATTTAGCACCTTGAAAATCATATTAGTATAATGTAGGACGCCTTACAACACCGTATGAAACGTTAAAACTCCATAATAAACCTAATGAATTCGTACAAGTTCTTGGAACATCGTACGACAAATTAGGACATCTTACGACTCTTTATGCCACATTAGGAACTCGAAAAGAACGTTAGTATAATGTACGATGCCTTACAACTCCTAAGAACACCTTACATCATCGTACGAAACCTCAAAACCCTATAATACACCTAATGAATTCGTCCGAGTCCTTTGAACATCGTACGAAAAGTTAGGACATCTTAAGACTCACATGAAAATCACGTTAGTATCATTTATGACGCCTTACAACACGTAAGAACACCTTACAACACCGTACAAAACTATAAATCTCCATAATAAACCTAATGAATTCGTCCGAATCCTTCGAACGTCGTACGACAACTTAAGGCATCTTACGACTCTGTATGTCATATTAGCACCTTGAAAAGCATATTAGTATAATGTAGGACGCCTTACAACACCGTACGAAACGTTAAAACTCCATAATAAACCTAATGAATTCGTACGAGTCCTTTGAACATCGTACGACAAATTAGGACATCTTACGACTCTTAATGCCACATTAGGAACTCGAAAAGAACGTTAGTATAATGTACGACGCCTTACAACTCCTAAGAACACCTTACATCACCGTACGAAACCTCAAAACCTCATAATACACCTAATGAATTCGTCCGAGTCCTTTGAACATCGTACGAAAAGTTAGGACAACTTAAGACTCACATGAAAATCATGTTAGTATCATTTAGGACCCCTTACAACCCTTAAGAACACCTTACAACACCGTACAAAACTATAAATCTCCATAATAAACCTAATGAATTCGTCTGAATCCTACCAACGTCGTACGACAACTTAAGGCATCTTACGACTCTGTATGTCATTTAGCACCTTGAAAATCATATTAGTATAATGTAGGACGCCTTACAACACCGTATGAAACGTTAAAACTCCATAATAAACCTAATGAATTCGTACAAGTTCTTGGAACATCGTACGACAAATTAGGACATCTTACGACTCTTTATGCCACATTAGGAACTCGAAAAGAACGTTAGTATAATGTACGATGCCTTACAACTCCTAAGAACACCTTACATCATCGTACGAAACCTCAAAACCCTATAATACACCTAATGAATTCGTCCGAGTCCTTTGAACATCGTACGAAAAGTTAGGACATCTTAAGACTCACATGAAAATCACGTTAGTATCATTTATGACGCCTTACAACTCGTAAGAACACCTTACAACACCGTACAAAACTATAAATCTCCATAATAAACCTAATGAATTCGTCCGAATCCTTCGAACGTCGTACGACAACTTAAGGCATCTTAGGACTCTGTATGTCATATTAGCACCTTGAAAAGCATATTAGTATAATGTAGGACTCCCTACAACACCGTATGAAACGTTAAAACTCCATAATAAACCTAATGAATTCGTACGAGTTCTTTGAACATCGTACGACAAATTAGGACATCTTACGACTCTTTATGCCACATTAGGAACTCGAAAAGAACGTTAGTATAATGTACGGCGCCTTACAACTCCTAAGAACACGTTACATCATCGTACGAAACCTCAAAACCCCATAATACACCTAATGAATTCGTCCGAGTCCTTTGAACATCGTACGAAAAGTTAGGACATCTTAAGACTCACATGAAAATCACGTTAGTATCATTTAGGACGCCTTACAACTCCTAAGAACACCTTACAACAACGTACAAAACTATAAATCTCCATAATAAACCTAATGAATTCGTCCGAATCCTTCGAACGTCGTACGACTACTTAAGGCATCTTACGACTCTGTATGTCATATTAGCACCTTGAAAAGCATATTAGTATAATGTAGGACTCCCTACAACACCGTATGAAACGTTAAAACTCCATAATAAACCTAATGAATTCGTACGAGTTCTTTGAACATCGTACGACAAATTAGGACATCTTACGACTCTTTATGCCACATTAGGAACTCGAAAAGAACGTTAGTATAATGTACGGCGCCTCACAACTCCTAAGAACACGTTACATCATCGTACGAAACCTCAAAACCCCATAATACACCTAATGAATTCGTCCGAGTCCTTTGAACATCGTACGAAAAGTTAGGACATCTTAAGACTCACATGAAAATCACGTTAGTATCATTTAGGACGCCTTACAACTCCTAAGAACACCTTACAACACCGTACAAAACTATAAATCTCCATAATAAACCTGATGAATTCGTCCGAATCCTTCGAACATCGTACGACACCTTAAGGCATCTTACGACTCTGTATGTCATATTAGCACCTTGAAAAGCATATTAGTATAATGTAGGACTCCCTACAACACCGTATGAAATGTTAAAACTCCATAATAAACCTAATGAATTCGTACGAGTTCTTTGAACATCGTACGACAAATTAGGACATCTTACGACTCTTTATGCCACATTAGGAACTCGAAAAGAACGTTAGTATAATGTACGGCGCCTTACAACTCCTAAGAACACTTTACATCATCGTACGAAACCTCAAAACCCCATAATACACCTAATGAATTCGTCCGAGTCCTTTGAACATCGTACGAAAAGTTAGGACATCTTAAGACTCACATGAAAATCACGTTAGTATCATTTAGGACGCCTTACAACTCCTAAGAACACCTTACAACACCGTACAAAACTATAAATCTCCATAATAAACCTGATGAATTCGTCCGAATCCTTCGAACATCGTACGACACCTTAAGGCATCTTACGACTCTGTATGTTATATTAGCACCTTGAAAAGCATATTAGTATAATGTAGAACTCCTTACAACACCGTACTAAACGTTAAAACTCCATAACAAACCTAATGAATTCGTACGAGTTCTTTGAACATCGTACGGCAAATTAGGACATCTTACGACTCTTTATGCCACATTAGGAACTCGAAAAGAACGTTAGTATAATGTACGACGCCTTACAACTCCTAAGAACACCTTACATCATCGTACGAAACCTCAAAACCCTATAATACACCTAATGAATTCGTCCGAGTCCTTTGAACATCGTACGAAAAGTTAGGACATCTTAAGACTCACATGAAAATCACGTTAGTATCATTTATGACGCCTTACAACTCGTAAGAACACCTTACAACACCGTACAAAACTATAAATCTCCATAATAAACCTAATGAATTCGTCCGAATCCTTCGAACGTCGTACGACAACTTAAGGCATCTTAGGACTCTGTATGTCATATTAGCACCTTGAAAAGCATATTAGTATAATGTAGGACTCCCTACAACACCGTACGAATCGTTAAAACTCCATAATAAACCTAATGAATTCGTACGAGTTCTTTGAACATCATACGACAAATTAGGACATCTTACGACTTTTTATGCCACATTAGGAACTCGAAAAGAACGTTAGTATAATGTACGACGCCTTACAACTCCTAAGAACACCTTACATCATCGTACGAAACATCAAACCCCATAATACACCTAATGAATTCGTCCGAGTTCTTTGAACATCGTACGACAAATTAGGACATCTTACGACTTTTTATGCCACATTAGGAACTCGAAAAGAACGTTAGTATAATGTACGACGCCTTACAACTCCTAAGAACACCTTACATCATCGTACGAAACCTCAAACCCCATAATACACCTAATGAATTCGTCCGAGTCCTTTGAACATCGTACGAAAAGTTAGGACATCTTAAGACTCACATGAAAATCACGTTAGTATCATTTAGGACGCCTTACAACTCCTAAGAACACCTTACAACACCGTACAAAACTATAAATCTCCATAATAAACCTGATGAATTCGTCCGAATCCTTCGAACATCGTACGACACCTTAAGGCATCTTACGACTCTGTATGTTATATTAGCACCTTGAAAAGCATATTAGTATAATGTAGAACTCCTTACAACACCGTACTAAACGTTAAAACTCCATAACAAACCTAATGAATTCGTACGAGTTCTTTGAACATCGTACGGCAAATTAGGACATCTTACGACTCTTTATGCCACATTAGGAACTCGAAAAGAACGTTAGTATAATGTACGACGCCTTACAACTCCTAAGAACACCTTACATCATCGTACGAAACCTCAAAACCCTATAATACACCTAATGAATTCGTCCGAGTCCTTTGAACATCGTACGAAAAGTTAGGACATCTTAAGACTCACATGAAAATCACGTTAGTATCATTTATGACGCCTTACAACTCGTAAGAACACCTTACAACACCGTACAAAACTATAAATCTCCATAATAAACCTAATGAATTCGTCCGAATCCTTCGAACGTCGTACGACAACTTAAGGCATCTTAGGACTCTGTATGTCATATTAGCACCTTGAAAAGCATATTAGTATAATGTAGGACTCCCTACAACACCGTATGAAACGTTAAAACTCCATAATAAACCTAATGAATTCGTACGAGTTCTTTGAACATCGTACGACAAATTAGGACATCTTACGACTCTTTATGCCACATTAGGAACTCGAAAAGAACGTTAGTATAATGTACGGCGCCTTACAACTCCGAAGAACACTTTACATCATCGTACGAAACCTCAAAACCCCATAATACACCTAATGAATTCGTCCGAGTCCTTTGAACATCGTACGAAAAGTTAGGACATCTTAAGACTCACATGAAAATCACGTTAGTATCATTTAGGACGCCTTACAACTCCTAAGAACACCTTACAACAACGTACAAAACTATAAATCTCCATAATAAACCTAATGAATTCGTCCGAATCCTTCGAACGTCGTACGACTACTTAAGGCATCTTACGACTCTGTATGTCATATTAGCACCTTGAAAAGCATATTAGTATAATGTAGGACTCCCTACAACACCGTACGAATCGTTAAAACTCCATAATAAACCTAATGAATTCGTACGAGTTCTTTGAACATCGTACGACAAATTAGGACATCTTACGACTTTTTATGCCACATTAGGAACTCGAAAAGAACGTTAGTATAATGTACGACGCCTTACAACTCCTAAGAACACCTTACATCATCGTACGAAACCTCAAAACCCTATAATACACCTAATGAATTCGTCCGAGTCCTTTGAACATCGTACGAAAAGTTAGGACATCTTAAGACTCACATGAAAATCACGTTAGTATCATTTATGACGCCTTACAACTCGTAAGAACACCTTACAACACCGTACAAAACTATAAATCTCCATAATAAACCTAATGAATTCGTCCGAATCCTTCGAACGTCGTACGACAACTTAAGGCATCTTAGGACTCTGTATGTCATATTAGCACCTTGAAAAGCATATTAGTATAATGTAGGACTCCCTACAACACCGTATGAAACGTTAAAACTCCATAATAAACCTAATGAATTCGTACGAGTTCTTTGAACATCGTACGACAAATTAGGACATCTTACGACTCTTTATGCCACATTAGGAACTCGAAAAGAACGTTAGTATAATGTACGGCGCCTTACAACTCCTAAGAACACTTTACATCATCGTACGAAACCTCAAAACCCCATAATACACCTAATGAATTCGTCCGAGTCCTTTGAACATCGTACGAAAAGTTAGGACATCTTAAGACTCACATGAAAATCACGTTAGTATCATTTAGGACGCCTTACAACTCCTAAGAACACCTTACAACAACGTACAAAACTATAAATCTCCATAATAAACCTAATGAATTCGTCCGAATCCTTCGAACGTCGTACGACTACTTAAGGCATCTTACGACTCTGTATGTCATATTAGCACCTTGAAAAGCATATTAGTATAATGTAGGACTCCCTACAACACCGTACGAATCGTTAAAACTCCATAATAAACCTAATGAATTCGTACGAGTTCTTTGAACATCGTACGACAAATTAGGACATCTTACGACTTTTTATGCCACATTAGGAACTCGAAAAGAACGTTAGTATAATGTACGACGCCTTACAACTGCTAATAACACCTTACATCATCGTACGAAACATCAAACCCCATAATACACCTAATGAATTCGTCCGAGTCCTTTGAACATCGTACGAAAAGTTAGGACATCTTAAGACTCACATGAAAATCACGTTAGTATCATTTAGGACGCCTTACAACTCCTAAGAACACCTTACAACACCGTACAAAACTATAAATCTCCATAATAAACCTAATGAATTCGTCCGAATCCTTCGAACATCGTACGACACCTTAAGGCATCTTACGACTCTGTATGTCATATTAGCACCTTGAAAAGCATATTAGTATAATGTAGAACTCCTTACAACGCCGTACTAAACGTTAAAACTCCATAACAAACCTAATGAATTCGTACGAGTTCTTTGAACATCGTACGGCAATATAGGACATCTTACGACTCTTTATGCCACATTAGGAACTCGAAAAGAACGTTAGTATAATGTACGACGCCTTACAACTCCTAAGAACACCTTACATCATCGTACGAAACCTCAAAACCCTATAATACACCTAATGAATTCGTCCGAGTCCTTTGAACATCGTACGAAAAGTTAGGACATCTTAAGACTCACATGAAAATCACGTTAGTATCATTTATGACGCCTTACAACTCGTAAGAACACCTTACAACACCGTACAAAACTATAAATCTCCATAATAAACCTAATGAATTCGTCCGAATCCTTCGAACGTCGTACGACAACTTAAGGCATCTTAGGACTCTGTATGTCATATTAGCACCTTGAAAAGCATATTAGTATAATGTAGGACTCCCTACAACACCGTATGAAACGTTAAAACTCCATAATAAACCTAATGAATTCGTACGAGTTCTTTGAACATCGTACGACAAATTAGGACATCTTACGACTCTTTATGCCACATTAGGAACTCGAAAAGAACGTTAGTATAATGTACGGCGCCTTACAACTCCCAAGAACACTTTACATCATCGTACGAAACCTCAAAACCCCATAATACACCTAATGAATTCGTCCGAGTCCTTTGAACATCGTACGAAAAGTTAGGACATCTTAAGACTCACATGAAAATCACGTTAGTATCATTTAGGACGCCTTACAACTCCTAAGAACACCTTACAACAACGTACAAAACTATAAATCTCCATAATAAACCTAATGAATTCGTCCGAATCCTTCGAACGTCGTACGACTACTTAAGGCATCTTACGACTCTGTATGTCATATTAGCACCTTGAAAAGCATATTAGTATAATGTAGGACTCCCTACAACACCGTACGAATCGTTAAAACTCCATAATACACCTAATGAATTCGTCCGAGTTCTTTGAACATCGTACGACAAATTAGGACATCTTACGACTTTTTATGCCACATTAGGAACTCGAAAAGAACGTTAGTATAATGTACGACGCCTTACAACTCCTAAGAACACCTTACATCATCGTACGAAACCTCAAACCCCATAATACACCTAATGAATTCGTCCGAGTCCTTTGAACATCGTACGAAAAGTTAGGACATCTTAAGACTCACATGAAAATCACGTTAGTATCATTTAGGACGCCTTACAACTCCTAAGAACACCTTACAACACCGTACAAAACTATAAATCTCCATAATAAACCTGATGAATTCGTCCGAATCCTTCGAACATCGTACGACACCTTAAGGCATCTTACGACTCTGTATGTTATATTAGCACCTTGAAAAGCATATTAGTATAATGTAGAACTCCTTACAACACCGTACTAAACGTTAAAACTCCATAACAAACCTAATGAATTCGTACGAGTTCTTTGAACATCGTACGGCAAATTAGGACATCTTACGACTCTTTATGCCACATTAGGAACTCGAAAAGAACGTTAGTATAATGTACGACGCCTTACAACTCCTAAGAACACCTTACATCATCGTACGAAACCTCAAAACCCTATAATACACCTAATGAATTCGTCCGAGTCCTTTGAACATCGTACGAAAAGTTAGGACATCTTAAGACTCACATGAAAATCACGTTAGTATCATTTATGACGCCTTACAACTCGTAAGAACACCTTACAACACCGTACAAAACTATAAATCTCCATAATAAACCTAATGAATTCGTCCGAATCCTTCGAACGTCGTACGACAACTTAAGGCATCTTAGGACTCTGTATGTCATATTAGCACCTTGAAAAGCATATTAGTATAATGTAGGACTCCCTACAACACCGTATGAAACGTTAAAACTCCATAATAAACCTAATGAATTCGTACGAGTTCTTTGAACATCGTACGACAAATTAGGACATCTTACGACTCTTTATGCCACATTAGGAACTCGAAAAGAACGTTAGTATAATGTACGGCGCCTTACAACTCCTAAGAACACTTTACATCATCGTACGAAACCTCAAAACCCCATAATACACCTAATGAATTCGTCCGAGTCCTTTGAACATCGTACGAAAAGTTAGGACATCTTAAGACTCACATGAAAATCACGTTAGTATCATTTAGGACGCCTTACAACTCCTAAGAACACCTTACAACAACGTACAAAACTATAAATCTCCATAATAAACCTAATGAATTCGTCCGAATCCTTCGAACGTCGTACGACTACTTAAGGCATCTTACGACTCTGTATGTCATATTAGCACCTTGAAAAGCATATTAGTATAATGTAGGACTCCCTACAACACCGTACGAATCGTTAAAACTCCATAATAAACCTAATGAATTCGTACGAGTTCTTTGAACATCGTACGACAAATTAGGACATCTTATGACTTTTTATGCCACATTAGGAACTCGAAAAGAACGTTAGTATAATGTACGACGCCTTACAACTCCTAAGAACACCTTACATCATCGTACGAAACCTCAAACCCCATAATACACCTAATGAATTCGTCCGAGTCCTTTGAACATCGTACGAAAAGTTAGGACATCTTAAGACTCACATGAAAATCACGTTAGTATCATTTAGGACGCCTTACAACTCCTAAGAACACCTTACAACGCCGTACAAAACTATAAATCTCCATAATAAACCTGATGAATTCGTCCGAATCCTTCGAACATCGTACGACACCTTAAGGCATCTTACGACTCTGTATGTTATATTAGCACCTTGAAAAGCATATTAGTATAATGTAGAACTCCTTACAACACCGTACTAAACGTTAAAACTCCATAACAAACCTAATGAATTCGTACGAGTTCTTTGAACATCGTACGGCAAATTAGGACATCTTACGACTCTTTATGCCACATTAGGAACTCGAAAAGAACGTTAGTATAATGTACGACGCCTTACAACTCCTAAGAACACCTTACATCATCGTACGAAACCTCAAAACCCTATAATACACCTAATGAATTCGTCCGAGTCCTTTGAACATCGTACGAAAAGTTAGGACATCTTAAGACTCACATGAAAATCACGTTAGAATCATTTATGACGCCTTACAACTCGTAAGAACACCTTACAACACCGTACAAAACTATAAATCTCCATAATAAACCTAATGAATTCGTCCGAATCCTTCGAACGTCGTACGACAACTTAAGGCATCTTAGGACTCTGTATGTCATATTAGCACCTTGAAAAGCATATTAGTATAATGTAGGACTCCCTACAACACCGTATGAAACGTTAAAACTCCATAATAAACCTAATGAATTCGTACGAGTTCTTTGAACATCGTACGACAAATTAGGACATCTTACGACTCTTTATGCCACATTAGGAACTCGAAAAGAACGTTAGTATAATGTACGGCGCCTTACAACTCCTAAGAACACTTTACATCATCGTACGAAACCTCAAAACCCCATAATACACCTAATGAATTCGTCCGAGTCCTTTGAACATCGTACGAAAAGTTAGGACATCTTAAGACTCACATGAAAATCACGTTAGTATCATTTAGGACGCCTTACAACTCCTAAGAACACCTTACAACAACGTACAAAACTATAAATCTCCATAATAAACCTAATGAATTCGTCCGAATCCTTCGAACGTCGTACGACTACTTAAGGCATCTTACGACTCTGTATGTCATATTAGCACCTTGAAAAGCATATTAGTATAATGTAGGACTCCCTACAACACCGTACGAATCGTTAAAACTCCATAATAAACCTAATGAATTCGTACGAGTTCTTTGAACATCGTACGACAAATTAGGACATCTTACGACTTTTTATGCCACATTAGGAACTCGAAAAGAACGTTAGTATAATGTACGACGCCTTACAACTGCTAATAACACCTTACATCATCGTACGAAACATCAAACCCCATAATACACCTAATGAATTCGTCCGAGTCCTTTGAACATCGTACGAAAAGTTAGGACATCTTAAGACTCACATGAAAATCACGTTAGTATCATTTAGGACGCCTTACAACTCCTAAGAACACCTTACAACACCGTACAAAACTATAAATCTCCATAATAAACCTAATGAATTCGTCCGAATCCTTCGAACATCGTACGACACCTTAAGGCATCTTACGACTCTGTATGTCATATTAGCACCTTGAAAAGCATATTAGTATAATGTAGAACTCCTTACAACGCCGTACTAAACGTTAAAACTCCATAACAAACCTAATGAATTCGTACGAGTTCTTTGAACATCGTACGGCAATATAGGACATCTTACGACTCTTTATGCCACATTAGGAACTCGAAAAGAACGTTAGTATAATGTACGACGCCTTACAACTCCTAAGAACACCTTACATCATCGTACGAAACCTCAAAACCCTATAATACACCTAATGAATTCGTCCGAGTCCTTTGAACATCGTACGAAAAGTTAGGACATCTTAAGACTCACATGAAAATCACGTTAGTATCATTTATGACGCCTTACAACTCGTAAGAACACCTTACAACACCGTACAAAACTATAAATCTCCATAATAAACCTAATGAATTCGTCCGAATCCTTCGAACGTCGTACGACAACTTAAGGCATCTTAGGACTCTGTATGTCATATTAGCACCTTGAAAAGCATATTAGTATAATGTAGGACTCCCTACAACACCGTATGAAACGTTAAAACTCCATAATAAACCTAATGAATTCGTACGAGTTCTTTGAACATCATACGACAAATTAGGACATCTTACGACTCTTTATGCCACATTAGGAACTCGAAAAGAACGTTAGTATAATGTACGGCGCCTTACAACTCCTAAGAACACTTTACATCATCGTACGAAACCTCAAAACCCCATAATACACCTAATGAATTCGTCCGAGTCCTTTGAACATCGTACGAAAAGTTAGGACATCTTAAGACTCACATGAAAATCACGTTAGTATCATTTAGGACGCCTTACAACTCCTAAGAATACCTTACAACAACGTACAAAACTATAAATCTCCATAATAAACCTAATGAATTCGTCCGAATCCTTCGAACGTCGTACGACTACTTAAGGCATCTTACGACTCTGTATGTCATATTAGCACCTTGAAAAGCATATTAGTATAATGTAGGACTCCCTACAACACCGTACGAATCGTTAAAACTCCATAATAAACCTAATGAATTCGTACGAGTTCTTTGAACATCGTACGACAAATTAGGACATCTTACGACTTTTTATGCCACATTAGGAACTCGAAAAGAACGTTAGTATAATGTACGACGCCTTACAACTCCTAAGAACACCTTACATCATCGTACGAAACCTCAAACCCCATAATACACCTAATGAATTCGTCCGAGTCCTTTGAACATCGTACGAAAAGTTAGGACATCTTAAGACTCACATGAAAATCACGTTAGTATCATTTAGGACGCCTTACAACTCCTAAGAACACCTTACAACACCGTACAAAACTATAAATCTCCATAATAAACCTGATGAATTCGTCCGAATCCTTCGAACATCGTACGACACCTTAAGGCATCTTACGACTCTGTATGTCATATTAGCACCTTGAAAAGCATATTAGTATAATGTAGAACTCCTTACAACACCGTACTAAACGTTAAAACTCCATAACAAACCTAATGAATTCGTACGAGTTCTTTGAACATCGTACGACAAATTAGGACATCTTACGACTCTTTATGCCACATTAGGAACTCGAAAAGAACGTTAGTATAATGTACGACGCCTTACAACTCCTAAGAACACCTTACATCATCGTATGAAACCTCAAAACCCCATAATACACCTAATGAATTCGTCCGAGTCCTTTGAACATCGTACGAAAAGTTAGGACATCTTAAGACTCACATGAAAATCACGTTAGTATCATTTATGACGCCTTACAACTCGTAAGAACACCTTACAACACCGTACAAAACTATAAATCTCCATAATAAACCTAATGAATTCGTCCGAATCCTTCGAACGTCGTACGACAACTTAAGGCATCTTAGGACTCTGTATGTCATATTAGCACCTTGAAAAGCATATTAGTATAATGTAGGACTCCCTACAACACCGTATGAAACGTTAAAACTCCATAATAAACCTAATGAATTCGTACGAGTTCTTTGAACATCATACGACAAATTAGGACATCTTACGACTCTTTATGCCACATTAGGAACTCGAAAAGAACGTTAGTATAATGTACGGCGCCTTACAACTCCTAAGAACACTTTACATCATCGTACGAAACCTCAAAACCCCATAATACACCTAATGAATTCGTCCGAGTCCTTTGAACATCGTACGAAAAGTTAGGACATCTTAAGACTCACATGAAAATCACGTTAGTATCATTTAGGACGCCTTACAACTCCTAAGAACACCTTACAACAACGTACAAAACTATAAATCTCCATAATAAACCTAATGAATTCGTCCGAATCCTTCGAACGTCGTACGACTACTTAAGGCATCTTACGACTCTGTATGTCATATTAGCACCTTGAAAAGCATATTAGTATAATGTAGGACTCCCTACAACACCGTACGAATCGTTAAAACTCCATAATAAACCTAATGAATTCGTACGAGTTCTTTGAACATCGTACGACAAATTAGGACATCTTACGACTTTTTATGCCACATTAGGAACTCGAAAAGAACGTTAGTATAATGTACGACGCCTTACAACTCCTAAGAACACCTTACATCATCGTACGAAACCTCAAACCCCATAATACACCTAATGAATTCGTCCGAGTCCTTTGAACATCGTACGAAAAGTTAGGACATCTTAAGACTCACATGAAAATCACGTTAGTATCATTTAGGACGCCTTACAACTCCTAAGAACACCTTACAACACCGTACAAAACTATAAATCTCCATAATAAACCTGATGAATTCGTCCGAATCCTTCGAACATCGTACGACACCTTAAGGCATCTTACGACTCTGTATGTCATATTAGCACCTTGAAAAGCATATTAGTATAATGTAGAACTCCTTACAACACCGTACTAAACGTTAAAACTCCATAACAAACCTAATGAATTCGTACGAGTTCTTTGAACATCGTACGACAAATTAGGACATCTTACGACTCTTTATGCCACATTAGGAACTCGAAAAGAACGTTAGTATAATGTACGACGCCTTACAACTCCTAAGAACACCTTACATCATCGTATGAAACCTCAAAACCCCATAATACACCTAATGAATTCGTCCGAGTCCTTTGAACATCGTACGAAAAGTTAGGACATCTTAAGACTCACATGAAAATCACGTTAGTATCATTTAAGACGCCTTACAACTCGTAAGAACACCTTACAACACCGTACAAAACTATAAATCTCCATAATAAACCTAATGAATTCGTCCGAATCCTTCGAACGTCGTACGACAACTTAAGGCATCTTACGACTCTGTATGTCATATTAGCTTGAAAAGCATATTAGTATAATGTAGGACGCCTTACAACACCGTACGAAACGTTAAAACTCCATAATAAACCTAATGAATTCGTACGAGTCCTTTGAACATCATACGACAAATTAGGACATCTTACGACTCTTTATGCCACATTAGGAACTCGAAAAGAACGTTAGTATAATGTACGACGCCTTACAACTCCTAAGAACACCTTACATCATCGTACGAAACCTCAAAACCCTATAATACACCTAATGAATTCGTCCGAGTCCTTTGAACATCGTACGAAAAGTTAGGACATCTTAAGACTCACATGAAAATCACGTTATTATCATTTAGGACGCCTTACAACTCCTAAGAACACCTTACAACACCGTACAAAACTATAAATCTCCATAATAAACCTAATAAATTCGTCCGAATCCTTCGAACGTCGTACGACTACTTAAGGCATCTTACGACTCTGTATGTCATATTAGCACCTTGAAAAGCATATTAGTATAATGTAGGACTCCCTACAACACCGTATGAAACGTTAAAACTCCATAATAAACCTAATGAATTCGTACGAGTTCTTTGAACATCGTACGACAAATTAGGACATCTTACGACAAATTAGGACATCTTACGACTCTTTATGCCACATTAGGAACTCGAAAAGAACGTTAGTATAATGTACGGCGCCTTACAACTCCTAAGAACACTTTACATCATCGTACGAAACCTCAAAACCCCATAATACACCTAATGAATTCGTCCGAGTCCTTTGAACATCGTACGAAAAGTTAGGACATCTTAAGACTCACATGAAAATCACGTTAGTATCATTTAGGACGTCGTACAACTCCTAAGAACACCTTACAACAACGTACAAAACTATAAATCTCCATAATAAACCTAATGAATTCGTCCGAATCCTTCGAACGTCGTACGACTACTTAAGGCATCTTACGACTCTGTATGTCATATTAGCACCTTGAAAAGCATATTAGTATAATGTAGGACTCCCTACAACACCGTACGAATCGTTAAAACTCCATAATAAACCTAATGAATTCGTATGAGTTCTTTGAACATCGTACGACAAATTAGGACATCTTACGACTTTTTATGCCACATTAGGAACTCGAAAAGAACGTTAGTATAATGTACGACGCCTTACAACTCCTAAGAACACCTTACATCATCGTACGAAACCTCAAACCCCATAATACACCTAATGAATTCGTCCGAGTCCTTTGAACATCGTACGAAAAGTTAGGACATCTTAAGACTCACATGAAAATCACGTTAGTATCATTTAGGACGCCTTACAACTCCTAAGAACACCTTACAACACCGTACAAAACTATAAATCTCCATAATAAACCTGATGAATTCGTCCGAATCCTTCGAACATCGTACGACACCTTAAGGCATCTTACGACTCTGTATGTCATATTAGCACCTTGAAAAGCATATTAGTATAATGTAGAACTCCTTACAACACCGTACTAAACGTTAAAACTCCATAACAAACCTAATGAATTCGTACGAGTTCTTTGAACATCGTACGACAAATTAGGACATCTTACGACTCTTTATGCCACATTAGGAACTCGAAAAGAACGTTAGTATAATGTACGACGCCTTACAACTCCTAAGAACACCTTACATCATCGTATGAAACCTCAAAACCCCATAATACACCTAATGAATTCGTCCGAGTCCTTTGAACATCGTACGAAAAGTTAGGACATCTTAAGACTCACATGAAAATCACGTTAGTATCATTTAAGACGCCTTACAACTCGTAAGAACACCTTACAACACCGTACAAAACTATAAATCTCCATAATAAACCTAATGAATTCGTCCGAATCCTTCGAACGTCGTACGACAACTTAAGGCATCTTACGACTCTGTATGTCATATTAGCACCTTGAAAAGCATATTAGTATAATGTAGGACGCCTTACAACACCGTACGAAACGTTAAAACTCCATAATAAACCTAATGAATTCGTACGAGTCCTTTGAACATCATACGACAAATTAGGACATCTTACGACTCTTTATGCCACATTAGGAACTCGAAAAGAACGTTAGTATAATGTACGACGCCTTACAACTCCTAAGAACACCTTACATCATCGTACGAAACCTCAAAACCCTATAATACACCTAATGAATTCGTCCGAGTCCTTTGAACATCGTACGAAAAGTTAGGACATCTTAAGACTCACATGAAAATCACGTTATTATCATTTAGGACGCCTTACAACTCCTAAGAACACCTTACAACACCGTACAAAACTATAAATCTCCATAATAAACCTAATGAATTCGTCCGAATCCTTCGAACGTCGTACGACTACTTAAGGCATCTTACGACTCTGTATGTCATATTAGCACCTTGAAAAGCATATTAGTATAATGTAGGACTCCCTACAACACCGTATGAAACGTTAAAACTCCATAATAAACCTAATGAATTCGTACGAGTTCTTTGAACATCGTACGACAAATTAGGACATCTTACGACAAATTAGGACATCTTACGACTCTTTATGCCACATTAGGAACTCGAAAAGAACGTTAGTATAATCTACGGCGCCTTACAACTCCTAAGAACACTTTACATCATCGTACGAAACCTCAAAACCCCATAATACACCTAATGAATTCGTCCGAGTCCTTTGAACATCGTACGAAAAGTTAGGACATCTTAAGACTCACATGAAAATCACGTTAGTATCATTTAGGACGTCTTACAACTCCTAAGAACACCTTACAACAACGTACAAAACTATAAATCTCCATAATAAACCTAATGAATTCGTCCGAATCCTTCGAACGTCGTACGACTACTTAAGGCATCTTACGACTCTGTATGTCATATTAGCACCTTGAAAAGCATATTAGTATAATGTAGGACTCCCTACAACACCGTACGAATCGTTAAAACTCCATAATAAACCTAATGAATTCGTACGAGTTCTTTGAACATCGTACGACAAATTAGGACATCTTACGACTTTTTATGCCACATTAGGAACTCGAAAAGAACGTTAGTATAATGTACGACGCCTTACAACTCCTAAGAACACCTTACATCATCGTACGAAACCTCAAACCCCATAATACACCTAATGAATTCGTCCGAGTCCTTTGAACATCGTACGAAAAGTTAGGACATCTTAAGACTCACATGAAAATCACGTTAGTATCATTTAGGACGCCTTACAACTCCTAAGAACACCTTACAACACCGTACAAAACTATAAATCTCCATAATAAACCATATGAATTCGTCCGAATCCTTCGAACATCGTACGACACCTTAAGGCATCTTACGACTCTGTATGTCATATTAGCACCTTGAAAAGCATATTAGTATAATGTAGAACTCCTTACAACACCGTACTAAACGTTAAAACTCCATAACAAACCTAATGAATTCGTACGAGTTCTTTGAACATCGTACGACAAATTAGGACATCTTACGACTCTTTATGCCACATTAGGAACTCGAAAAGAACGTTAGTATAATGTACGACGCCTTACAACTCCTAAGAACACCTTACATCATCGTATGAAACCTCAAAACCCCATAATACACCTAATGAATTCGTCCGAGTCCTTTGAACATCGTACGAAAAGTTAGGACATCTTAAGACACACATGAAAATCACGTTAGTATCATTTAAGACGCCTTACAACTCGTAAGTACACCTTACAACACCGTACAAAACTATAAATCTCCATAATAAACCTAATGAATTCGTCCGAATCCTTCGAACGTCGTACGACAACTTAAGGCATCTTACGACTCTGTATGTCATATTAGCACCTTGAAAAGCATATTAGTATAATGTAGGACGCCTTACAACACCGTACGAAACGTTAAAACTCCATAATAAACCTAATGAATTCGTACGAGTCCTTTGAACATCATACGACAAATTAGGACATCTTACGACTCTTTATGCCACATTAGGAACTCGAAAAGAACGTTAGTATAATGTACGACGCCTTACAACTCCTAAGAACACCTTACATCATCGTACGAAACCTCAAAACCCTATAATACACCTAATGAATTCGTCCGAGTCCTTTGAACATCGTACGAAAAGTTAGGACATCTTAAGACTCACATGAAAATCACGTTATTATCATTTAGGACGCCTTACAACTCCTAAGAACACCTTACAACACCGTACAAAACTATAAATCTCCATAATAAACCTAATGAATTCGTCCGAATCCTTCGAACGTCGTACGACTACTTAAGGCATCTTACGACTCTGTATGTCATATTAGCACCTTGAAAAGCATATTAGTATAATGTAGAACTCCTTACAACACCGTACTAAACGTTAAAACTCCATAACAAACCTAATGAATTCGTACGAGTTCTTTGAACATCGTACGACAAATTAGGACATCTTAAGACTCTTTATGCCACATTAGGAACTCGAAAAGAACGTTAGTATAATGTACGACGCCTTACAACTCCTAAGAACACCTTACATCATCGTATGAAACCTCAAAACCCCATAATACACCTAATGAATTCGTCCGAGTCCTTTGAACATCGTACGAAAAGTTAGGACATCTTAAGACTCACATGAAAATCACGTTAGTATCATTTAAGACGCCTTACAACTCGTAAGAACACCTTACAACACCGTACAAAACTATAAATCTCCATAATAAACCTAATGAATACGTCCGAATCCTTCGAACGTCGTACGACAACTTAAGGCATCTTACGACTCTGTATGTCATATTAGCACCTTGAAAAGCATATTAGTATAATGTAGGACGCCTTACAACACCGTACGAAACGTTAAAACTCCATAATAAACCTAATGAATTCGTACGAGTCCTTTGAACATTATACGACAAATTAGGACATCTTACGACTCTTTATGCCACATTAGGAACTCGAAAAGAACGTTAGTATAATGTACGACGCCTTACAACTCCTAAGAACACCTTACATCATCGTACGAAACCTCAAAACCCTATAATACACCTAATGAATTCGTCCGAGTCCTTTGAACATCGTACGAAAAGTTAGGACATCTTAAGACTCACATGAAAATCACGTTATTATCATTTAGGACGCCTTACAACTCCTAAGAACACCTTACAACACCGTACAAAACTATAAATCTCCATAATAAACCTAATGAATTCGTCTGAATCCTTCGAACGTCGTACGACTACTTAAGGCATCTTACGACTCTGTATGTCATATTAGCACCTTGAAAAGCATATTAGTATAATGTAGAACTCCTTACAACACCGTACTAAATGTTAAAACTCCATAACAAACCTAATGAATTCGTACGAGTTCTTTGAACATCGTACGACAAATTAGGACATCTTAAGACTCTTTATGCCACATTAGGAACTCGAAAAGAACGTTAGTATAATGTACGACGCCTTACAACTCCTAAGAACACCTTACATCATCGTATGAAACCTCAAAACCCCATAATACACCTAATGAATTCGTCCGAGTCCTTTGAACATCGTACGAAAAGTTAGGACATCTTAAGACTCACATGAAAATCACGTTATTATCATTTAGGACGCCTTACAACTCCTAAGAACACCTTACAACACCGTACAAAACTATAAATCTCCATAATAAACCTAATGAATTCGTCTGAATCCTTCGAACGTCGTACGACTACTTAAGGCATCTTACGACTCTGTATGTCATATTAGCACCTTGAAAAGCATATTAGTATAATGTAGAACTCCTTACAACACCGTACTAAATGTTAAAACTCCATAACAAACCTAATGAATTCGTACGAGTTCTTTGAACATCGTACGACAAATTAGGACATCTTAAGACTCTTTATGCCACATTAGGAACTCGAAAAGAACGTTAGTATAATGTACGACGCCTTACAACTCCTAAGAACACCTTACATCATCGTATGAAACCTCAAAACCCCATAATACACCTAATGAATTCGTCCGAGTCCTTTGAACATCGTATGAAAAGTTAGGACATCTTAAGTCTCACATGAAAATCACGTTAGTATCATTTAAGACGCCTTACAACTCGTAAGAACACCTTACAACACCGTACAAAACTATAAATCTCCATAATAAACCTAATGAATACGTCCGAATCCTTCGAACGTCGTACGACAACTTAAGGCATCTTACGACTCTGTATGTCATATTAGCACCTTGAAAAGCATATTAGTATAATGTAGGACGCCTTACAACACCGTACGAAACGTTAAAACTCCATAATAAACCTAATGAATTCGTACGAGTCCTTTGAACATCATACGACAAATTAGGACATCTTACGACTCTTTATGCCACATTAGGAACTCGAAAAGAACGTTAGTATAATGTACGACGCCTTACAACTCCTAAGAACACCTTACATCATCGTACGAAACCTCAAAACCCTATAATACACCTAATGAATTCGTCCGAGTCCTTTGAACATCGTACGAAAAGTTAGGACATCTTAAGACTCACATGAAAATCACGTTAGTATCATTTAGGACGCCTTACAACTCCTAAGAACACATTACAACACCGTACAAAACTATAGATCTCCATAATAAACCTAATGAATTCGTCCGAATCCTTCGAACCTCGTACGACACCTTAAGGCATCTTACGACTCTGTATGTCATATTAGCACCTTGAAAAGCATATTAGTATAATGTAGAACTCCTTACAACACCGTACTAAACGTTAAAACTCCATAACAAACCTAATGAATTCGTACGAGTTCTTTGAACATCGTACGACAAATTAGGACATCTTACGACTCTTTATGCCACATTAGGAACTCGAAAAGAACGTTAGTATAATGTACGACGCCTTACAACTCCTAAGAACACCTTACATCATCGTATGAAACCTCAAAACCCCATAATACACCTAATGAATTCGTCCGAGTCCTTTGAACATCGTACGAAAAGTTAGGACATCTTAAGACTCACATGAAAATCACGTTAGTATCATTTAAGACGCCTTACAACTCGTAAGAACACCTTACAACACCGTACAAAACTATAAATCTCCATAATAAACCTAATGAATTCGTCCGAATCCTTCGAACATCGTACGACAACTTAAGGCATCTTACGACTCTGTATGTCATATTAGTACCTTGAAAAGCATATTAGTATAATGTAGGACGCCTTACAACACCGTACGAAACGTTAAAACTCCATAATAAACCTAATGAATTCGTACGAGTCCTTTGAACATCATACGACAAATTAGGACATCTTACGACTCTTTATGCCACATTAGGAACTCGAAAAGAACGTTAGTATAATGTACGACGCCTTACAACTCCTAAGAACACCTTACATCATCGTACGAAACCTCAAAACCCTATAATACACCTAATGAATTCGTCCGAGTCCTTTGAACATCGTACGAAAAGTTAGGACATCTTAAGACTCACATGAAAATCACGTTATTATCATTTAGGACGCCTTACAACTCCTAAGAACACCTTACAACACCGTACAAAACTATAAATCTCCATAATAAACCTAATGAATTCGTCCGAATCCTTCGAACGTCGTACGACTACTTAAGGCATCTTACGACTCTGTATGTCATATTAGCACCTTGAAAAGCATATTAGTATAATGTAGAACTCCTTACAACACCGTACTAAACGTTAAAACTCCATAACAAACCTAATGAATTCGTACGAGTTCTTTGAACATCGTACGACAAATTAGGACATCTTAAGACTCTTTATGCCACATTAGGAACTCGAAAAGAACGTTAGTATAATGTACGACGCCTTACAACTCCTAAGAACACCTTACATCATCGTATGAAACCTCAAAACCCCATAATACACCTAATGAATTCGTCCGAGTCCTTTGAACATCGTACGAAAAGTTAGGACATCTTAAGACTCACATGAAAATCACGTTAGTATCATTTAAGACGCCTTACAACTCGTAAGAACACCTTACAACACCGTACAAAACTATAAATCTCCATAATAAACCTAATGAATACGTCCGAATCCTTCGAACGTCGTACGACAACTTAAGGCATCTTACGACTCTATATGTCATATTAGCACCTTGAAAAGCATATTAGTATAATGTAGGACGCCTTACAACACCGTACGAAACGTTAAAACTCCATAATAAACCTAATGAATTCGTACGAGTCCTTTGAACATCATACGACAAATTAGGACATCTTACGACTCTTTATGCCACATTAGGAACTCGAAAAGAACGTTAGTATAATGTACGACGCCTTACAACTCCTAAGAACACCTTACATCATCGTACGAAACCTCAAAACCCTATAATACACCTAATGAATTCGTCCGAGTCCTTTGAACATCGTACGAAAAGTTAGGACATCTTAAGACTCACATGAAAATCACGTTAGTATCATTTAGGACGCCTTACAACTCCTAAGAACACATTACAACACCGTACAAAACTATAAATCTCCATAATAAACCTAATGAATTCGTCCGAATCCTTCGAACCTCGTACGACTACTTAAGGCATCTTACGACTCTGTATGTCATATTAGCACCTTGAAAAGCATATTAGTATAATGTAGGACTCCCTACAACACCCTACGAAACGTTAAAACTCCATAATAAACCTAATGAATTCGTACGAGTTCTTTGAAAATCGTACGACAAATTAGGACATCTTACGACTTTTTATGCCACATTAGGAACTCGAAAAGAACGTTAGTATAATGTACGACGCCTTACAACTCCTAAGAACACCTTACATCATCGTACGAAACCTCAAACCCCATAATACACCTAATGAATTCGTACGAGTCCTTTGAACATCGTACGAAAAGTTAGGACATCTTAAGACTCACATGAAAATCACGTTAGTATCATTTAGGACGCCTTACAACTCCTAGGAACACCTTACAACACCGTACAAAACTATAAATCTCCATAATAAACCTGATGAATTCGTCCGAATCCTTCGAACATCGTACGACACCTTAAGGCATCTTACGACTCTGTATGTCATATTAGCACCTTGAAAAGCATATTAGTATAATGTAGAACTCCTTACAACACCGTACTAAACGTTAAAACTCCATAACAAACCTAATGAATTCGTACGAGTTCTTTGAACATCGTACGACAAATTAGGACATCTTACGACTCTTTATGCCACATTAGGAACTCGAAAAGAACGTTAGTATAATGTACGACGCCTTACAACTCCTAAGAACACCTTACATCATCGTACGAAACCTCAAAACCCTATAATACACCTAATGAATTCGTCCGAGTCCTTTGAACATCGTACGAAAAGTTAGGACATCTTAAGACTCACATGAAAATCACGTTAGTATCATTTAGGACGCCTTACAACTCCTAAGAACACATTACAACACCGTACAAAACTATAAATCTCCATAATAAACCTAATGAATTCGTCCGAATCCTTCGAACATCGTACGACACCTTAAGGCATCTTACGACTCTGTATGTCATATTAGCACCTTGAAAAGCATATTAGTATAATGTAGAACTCCTTACAACACCGTACTAAACGTTAAAACTCCATAACAAACCTAATGAATTCGTACGAGTTCTTTGAACATCGTATGACAAATTAGGACATCTTACGACTCTTTATGCCACATTAGGAACTCGAAAAGAACGTTAGTATAATGTACGACGCCTTACAACTCCTAAGAACACCTTACATCATCGTACGAAACCTCAAAACCCTATAATACACCTAATGAATTCGTCCGAGTCCTTTGAACATCGTACGAAAAGTTAGGACATCTTAAGACTCACATGAAAATCACGTTAGTATCATTTAGGACGCCTTACAACTCCTAAGAACACCTTACAACACTGTACAAAACTATAAATCTCCATAATAAACCTAATGAATTCGTCCGAATCCTTCGAACGTCGTACGACTACTTAAGGCATCTTACGACTCTGTATGTCATATTAGCACCTTGAAAAGCATATTAGTATAATGTAGGACTCCCTACAACACCGTACGAAACGTTAAAACTCCATAATAAACCTAATGAATTCGTACGAGTTCTTTGAAAATCGTACGACAAATTAGGACATCTTACGACTTTTTATGCCACATTAGGAACTCGAAAAGAACGTTAGTATAATGTACGACGCCTTACAACTCCTAAGAACACCTTACATCATCGTACGAAACCTCAAACCCCATAATACACCTAATGAATTCGTACGAGTCCTTTGAACATCGTACGAAAAGTTAGGACATCTTAAGACTCACATGAAAATCACGTTAGTATCATTTAGGACGCCTTACAACTCCTAGGAACACCTTACAACACCGTACAAAACTATAAATCTCCATAATAAACCTGATGAATTCGTCCGAATCCTTCGAACATCGTACGACACCTTAAGGCATCTTACGACTCTGTATGTCATATTAGCACCTTGAAAAGCATATTAGTATAATGTAGAACTCCTTACAACACCGTACTAAACGTTAAAACTCCATAACAAACCTAATGAATTCGTACGAGTTCTTTGAACATCGTACGACAAATTAGGACATCTTACGACTCTTTATGCCACATTAGGAACTCGAAAAGAACGTTAGTATAATGTACGACGCCTTACAACTCCTAAGAACACCTTACATCATCGTACGAAACCTCAAAACCCTATAATACACCTAATGAATTCGTCCGAGTCCTTTGAACATCGTACGAAAAGTTAGGACATCTTAAGACTCACATGAAAATCACGTTAGTATCATTTAGGACGCCTTACAACTCCTAAGAACACATTACAACACCGTACAAAACTATAAATCTCCATAATAAACCTAATGAATTCGTCCGAATCCTTCGAACATCGTACGACACCTTAAGGCATCTTACGACTCTGTATGTCATATTAGCACCTTGAAAAGCATATTAGTATAATGTAGAACTCCTTACAACACCGTACTAAACGTTAAAACTCCATAACAAACCTAATGAATTCGTACGAGTTCTTTGAACATCGTATGACAAATTAGGACATCTTACGACTCTTTATGCCACATTAGGAACTCGAAAAGAACGTTAGTATAATGTACGACGCCTTACAACTCCTAAGAACACCTTACATCATCGTACGAAACCTCAAAACCCTATAATACACCTAATGAATTCGTCCGAGTCCTTTGAACATCGTACGAAAAGTTAGGACATCTTAAGACTCACATGAAAATCACGTTAGTATCATTTAGGACGCCTTACAACTCCTAAGAACACCTTACAACACTGTACAAAACTATAAATCTCCATAATAAACCTAATGAATTCGTCCGAATCCTTCGAACGTCGTACGACTACTTAAGGCATCTTACGACTCTGTATGTCATATTAGCACCTTGAAAAGCATATTAGTATAATGTAGGACTCCCTACAACACCGTACGAAACGTTAAAACTCCATAATAAACCTAATGAATTCGTACGAGTTCTTTGAAAATCGTACGACAAATTAGGACATCTTACGACTTTTTATGCCACATTAGGAACTCGAAAAGAACGTTAGTATAATGTACGACGCCTTACAACTCCTAAGAACACCTTACATCATCGTACGAAACCTCAAACCCCATAATACACCTAATGAATTCGTACGAGTCCTTTGAACATCGTACGAAAAGTTAGGACATCTTAAGACTCACATGAAAATCACGTTAGTATCATTTAGGACGCCTTACAACTCGTAAGTACACCTTACAACACGTACAAAACTATAAATCTCCATAATAAACCTGATGAATTCGTCCGAATCCTTCGAACATCGTACGACACCTTAAGGCATCTTACGACTCTGTATGTCATATTAGCACCTTGAAAAGCATATTAGTATAATGTAGAACTCCTTACAACACCGTACTAAACGTTGTACGACAAATTAGGACATCTTACGACTCTTTATGCCACATTAGGAACTCGAAAAGAACGTTAGTATAATGTACGACGCCTTACAACTCCTAAGAACACCTTACATCATCGTACGAAACTTCAAACCCCATAATACACCTAATGAATTCGTACGAGTCCTTTGAACATCGTACGAAAAGTTAGGACATCTTAAGACTCACATGAAAATCACGTTAGTATCATTTAGGACGCCTTACAACTCCTAAGAACACCTTACAACACCGTACAAAACTATAAATCTCCATAATAAACCTGATGAATTCGTCCGAATCCTTCGAACATCGTACGACACCTTAAGGCATCTTACGACTCTGTATGTCATATTAGCACCTTGAAAAGCATATTAGTATAATGTAGAACTCCTTACAACACCGTACTAAACGTTAAAACTCCATAACAAACCTAACGAATTCGTACGAGTTCTTTGAACATCGTACGACAAATTAGGACATCTTACGACTCTTTATGCCACATTAGGAACTCGAAAAGAACGTTAGTATAATGTACGACGCCTTACAACTCCTAAGAACACCTTACATCATCGTACGAAACCTCAAAACCCTATAATACACCTAATGAATTCGTCCGAGTCCTTTGAACATCGTACGAAAAGTTAGGACATCTTAAGACTCACATGAAAATCACGTTAGTATCATTTAGGACGCCTTACAACTCCTAAGAACACATTACAACACCGTACAAAACTATAAATCTCCATAATAAACCTAATGAATTCGTCCGAATCCTTCGAACATCGTACGACACCTTAAGGCATCTTACGACTCTGTATGTCATATTAGCACCTTGAAAAGCATATTAGTATAATGTAGAACTCCTTACAACACCGTACTAAACGTTAAAACTCCATAACAAACCTAATGAATTCGTACGAGTTCTTTGAACATCGTATGACAAATTAGGACATCTTACGACTCTTTATGCCACATTAGGAACTCGAAAAGAACGTTAGTATAATGTACGACGCCTTACAACTCCTAAGAACACCTTACATCATCGTACGAAACCTCAAAACCCTATAATACACCTAATGAATTCGTCCGAGTCCTTTGAACATCGTACGAAAAGTTAGGACATCTTAAGACTCACATGAAAATCACGTTAGTATCATTTAGGACGCCTTACAACTCCTAAGAACACCTTACAACACTGTACAAAACTATAAATCTCCATAATAAACCTGATGAATTCGTCCGAATCCTTCGAACATCGTACGACACCTTAAGGCATCTTACGACTCTGTATGTCATATTAGCACCTTGAAAAGCATATTAGTATAATGTAGAACTCCTTACAACACCGTACTAAACGTTGTACGACAAATTAGGACATCTTACGACTCTTTATGCCACATTAGGAACTCGAAAAGAACGTTAGTATAATGTACGACGCCTTACAACTCCTAAGAACACCTTACATCATCGTACGAAACTTCAAACCCCATAATACACCTAATGAATTCGTACGAGTCCTTTGAACATCGTACGAAAAGTTAGGACATCTTAAGACTCACATGAAAATCACGTTAGTATCATTTAGGACGCCTTACAACTCCTAAGAACACCTTACAACACCGTACAAAACTATAAATCTCCATAATAAACCTGATGAATTCGTCCGAATCCTTCGAACATCGTACGACACCTTAAGGCATCTTACGACTCTGTATGTCATATTAGCACCTTGAAAAGCATATTAGTATAATGTAGAACTCCTTACAACACCGTACTAAACGTTAAAACTCCATAACAAACCTAACGAATTCGTACGAGTTTTTTGAACATCGTACGACAAATTAGGACATCTTACGACTCTTTATGCCACATTAGGAACTCGAAAAGAACGTTAGTATAATGTACGACGCCTTACAACTCCTAAGAACACCTTACATCATCGTACGAAACCTCAAAACCCTATAATACACCTAATGAATTCGTCCGAGTCCTTTGAACATCGTACGAAAAGTTAGGACATCTTAAGACTCACATGAAAATCACGTTAGTATCATTTAGGACGCCTTACAACTCCTAAGAACACATTACAACACCGTACAAAACTATAAATCTCCATAATAAACCTAATGAATTCGTCCGAATCCTTCGAACATCGTACGACACCTTAAGGCATCTTACGACTCTGTATGTCATATTAGCACCTTGAAAAGCATATTAGTATAATGTAGAACTCCTTACAACACCGTACTAAACGTTAAAACTCCATAACAAACCTAATGAATTCGTACGAGTTCTTTGAACATCGTATGACAAATTAGGACATCTTACGACTCTTTATGCCACATTAGGAACTCGAAAAGAACGTTAGTATAATGTACGACGCCTTACAACTCCTAAGAACACCTTACATCATCGTACGAAACCTCAAAACCCTATAATACACCTAATGAATTCGTCCGAGTCCTTTGAACATCGTACGAAAAGTTAGGACATCTTAAGACTCACATGAAAATCACGTTAGAATCATTTAGGACGCCTTACAACTCCTAAGAACACCTTACAACACTGTACAAAACTATAAATCTCCATAATAAACCTAATGAATTCGTCCGAATCCTTCGAACGTCGTACGACTACTTAAGGCATCTTACGACTCTGTATGTCATATTAGCACCTTGAAAAGCATATTAGTATAATGTAGGACTCCCTACAACACCGTACGAAACGTTAAAACTCCATAATAAACCTAATGAATTCGTACGAGTTCTTTGAAAATCGTACGACAAATTAGGACATCTTACGACTTTTTATGCCACATTAGGAACTCGAAAAGAACGTTAGTATAATGTATGACGCCTTACAACTCCTAAGAACACCTTACATCATCGTACGAAACCTCAAACCCCATAATACACCTAATGAATTCGTACGAGTCCTTTGAACATCGTACGAAAAGTTAGGACATCTTAAGACTCACATGAAAATCACGTTAGTATCATTTAGGACGCCTTACAACTCGTAAGTACACCTTACAACACGTACAAAACTATAAATCTCCATAATAAACCTGATGAATTCGTCCGAATCCTTCGAACATCGTACGACACCTTAAGGCATCTTACGACTCTGTATGTCATATTAGCACCTTGAAAAGCATATTAGTATAATGTAGAACTCCTTACAACACCGTACTAAACGTTGTACGACAAATTAGGACATCTTACGACTCTTTATGCCACATTAGGAACTCGAAAAGAACGTTAGTATAATGTACGACGCCTTACAACTCCTAAGAACACCTTACATCATCGTACGAAACTTCAAACCCCATAATACACCTAATGAATTCGTACGAGTCCTTTGAACATCGTACGAAAAGTTAGGACATCTTAAGACTCACATGAAAATCACGTTAGTATCATTTAGGACGCCTTACAACTCCTAAGAACACCTTACAACACCGTACAAAACTATAAATCTCCATAATAAACCTGATGAATTCGTCCGAATCCTTCGAACATCGTACGACACCTTAAGGCATCTTACGACTCTGTATGTCATATTAGCACCTTGAAAAGCATATTAGTATAATGTAGAACTCCTTACAACACCGTACTAAACGTTAAAACTCCATAACAAACCTAACGAATTCGTACGAGTTCTTTGAACATCGTACGACAAATTAGGACATCTTACGACTCTTTATGCCACATTAGGAACTCGAAAAGAACGTTAGTATAATGTACGACGCCTTACAACTCCTAAGAACACCTTACATCATCGTACGAAACCTCAAAACCCTATAATACACCTAATGAATTCGTCCGAGTCCTTTGAACATCGTACGAAAAGTTAGGACATCTTAAGACTCACATGAAAATCACGTTAGTATCATTTAGGACGCCTTACAACTCCTAAGAACACATTACAACACCGTACAAAACTATAAATCTCCATAATAAACCTAATGAATTCGTCCGAATCCTTCGAACATCGTACGACACCTTAAGGCATCTTACGACTCTGTATGTCATATTAGCACCTTGAAAAGCATATTAGTATAATGTAGAACTCCTTACAACACCGTACTAAACGTTAAAACTCCATAACAAACCTAATGAATTCGTACGAGTTCTTTGAACATCGTATGACAAATTAGGACATCTTACGACTCTTTATGCCACATTAGGAACTCGAAAAGAACGTTAGTATAATGTACGACGCCTTACAACTCCTAAGAACACCTTACATCATCGTACGAAACCTCAAAACCCTATAATACACCTAATGAATTCGTCCGAGTCCTTTGAACATCGTACGAAAAGTTAGGACATCTTAAGACTCACATGAAAATCACGTTAGTATCATTTAGGACGCCTTACAACTCCTAAGAACACCTTACAACACTGTACAAAACTATAAATCTCCATAATAAACCTGATGAATTCGTCCGAATCCTTCGAACATCGTACGACACCTTAAGGCATCTTACGACTCTGTATGTCATATTAGCACCTTGAAAAGCATATTAGTATAATGTAGAACTCCTTACAACACCGTACTAAACGTTGTACGACAAATTAGGACATCTTACGACTCTTTATGCCACATTAGGAACTCGAAAAGAACGTTAGTATAATGTACGACGCCTTACAACTCCTAAGAACACCTTACATCATCGTACGAAACTTCAAACCCCATAATACACCTAATGAATTCGTACGAGTCCTTTGAACATCGTACGAAAAGTTAGGACATCTTAAGACTCACATGAAAATCACGTTAGTATCATTTAGGACGCCTTACAACTCCTAAGAACACCTTACAACACCGTACAAAACTATAAATCTCCATAATAAACCTGATGAATTCGTCCGAATCCTTCGAACATCGTACGACACCTTAAGGCATCTTACGACTCTGTATGTCATATTAGCACCTTGAAAAGCATATTAGTATAATGTAGAACTCCTTACAACACCGTACTAAACGTTAAAACTCCATAACAAACCTAACGAATTCGTACGAGTTTTTTGAACATCGTACGACAAATTAGGACATCTTACGACTCTTTATGCCACATTAGGAACTCGAAAAGAACGTTAGTATAATGTACGACGCCTTACAACTCCTAAGAACACCTTACATCATCGTACGAAACCTCAAAACCCTATAATACACCTAATGAATTCGTCCGAGTCCTTTGAACATCGTACGAAAAGTTAGGACATCTTAAGACTCACATGAAAATCACGTTAGTATCATTTAGGACGCCTTACAACTCCTAAGAACACATTACAACACCGTACAAAACTATAAATCTCCATAATAAACCTAATGAATTCGTCCGAATCCTTCGAACATCGTACGACACCTTAAGGCATCTTACGACTCTGTATGTCATATTAGCACCTTGAAAAGCATATTAGTATAATGTAGAACTCCTTACAACACCGTACTAAACGTTAAAACTCCATAACAAACCTAATGAATTCGTACGAGTTCTTTGAACATCGTATGACAAATTAGGACATCTTACGACTCTTTATGCCACATTAGGAACTCGAAAAGAACGTTAGTATAATGTACGACGCCTTACAACTCCTAAGAACACCTTACATCATCGTACGAAACCTCAAAACCCTATAATACACCTAATGAATTCGTCCGAGTCCTTTGAACATCGTACGAAAAGTTAGGACATCTTAAGACTCACATGAAAATCACGTTAGTATCATTTAGGACGCCTTACAACTCCTAAGAACACCTTACAACACTGTACAAAACTATAAATCTCCATAATAAACCTAATGAATTCGTCCGAATCCTTCGAACGTCGTACGACTACTTAAGGCATCTTACGACTCTGTATGTCATATTAGCACCTTGAAAAGCATATTAGTATAATGTAGGACTCCCTACAACACCGTACGAAACGTTAAAACTCCATAATAAACCTAATGAATTCGTACGAGTTCTTTGAAAATCGTACGACAAATTAGGACATCTTACGACTTTTTATGCCACATTAGGAACTCGAAAAGAACGTTAGTATAATGTATGACGCCTTACAACTCCTAAGAACACCTTACATCATCGTACGAAACCTCAAACCCCATAATACACCTAATGAATTCGTACGAGTCCTTTGAACATCGTACGAAAAGTTAGGACATCTTAAGACTCACATGAAAATCACGTTAGTATCATTTAGGACGCCTTACAACTCGTAAGTACACCTTACAACACGTACAAAACTATAAATCTCCATAATAAACCTGATGAATTCGTCCGAATCCTTCGAACATCGTACGACACCTTAAGGCATCTTACGACTCTGTATGTCATATTAGCACCTTGAAAAGCATATTAGTATAATGTAGAACTCCTTACAACACCGTACTAAACGTTGTACGACAAATTAGGACATCTTACGACTCTTTATGCCACATTAGGAACTCGAAAAGAACGTTAGTATAATGTACGACGCCTTACAACTCCTAAGAACACCTTACATCATCGTACGAAACTTCAAACCCCATAATACACCTAATGAATTCGTACGAGTCCTTTGAACATCGTACGAAAAGTTAGGACATCTTAAGACTCACATGAAAATCACGTTAGTATCATTTAGGACGCCTTACAACTCCTAAGAACACCTTACAACACCGTACAAAACTATAAATCTCCATAATAAACCTGATGAATTCGTCCGAATCCTTCGAACATCGTACGACACCTTAAGGCATCTTACGACTCTGTATGTCATATTAGCACCTTGAAAAGCATATTAGTATAATGTAGAACTCCTTACAACACCGTACTAAACGTTAAAACTCCATAACAAACCTAACGAATTCGTACGAGTTCTTTGAACATCGTACGACAAATTAGGACATCTTACGACTCTTTATGCCACATTAGGAACTCGAAAAGAACGTTAGTATAATGTACGACGCCTTACAACTCCTAAGAACACCTTACATCATCGTACGAAACCTCAAAACCCTATAATACACCTAATGAATTCGTCCGAGTCCTTTGAACATCGTACGAAAAGTTAGGACATCTTAAGACTCACTTGAAAATCACGTTAGTATCATTTAGGACGCCTTACAACTCCTAAGAACACCTTACAACACTGTACAAAACTATAAATCTCCATAATAAACCTAATGAATTCGTCCGAATCCTTCGAACGTCGTACGACTACTTAAGGCATCTTACGACTCTGTATGTCATATTAGCACCTTGAAAAGCATATTAGTATAATGTAGGACTCCCTACAACACCGTACGAAACGTTAAAACTCCATAATAAACCTAATGAATTCGTACGAGTTCTTTGAAAATCGTACGACAAATTAGGACATCTTACGACTTTTTATGCCACATTAGGAACTCGAAAAGAACGTTAGTATAATGTACGACGCCTTACAACTCCTAAGAACACCTTACATCATCGTACGAAACCTCAAACCCCATAATACACCTAATGAATTCGTACGAGTCCTTTGAACATCGTACGAAAAGTTAGGACATCTTAAGACTCACATGAAAATCACGTTAGTATCATTTAGGACGCCTTACAACTCGTAAGAACACCTTACAACACGTACAAAACTATAAATCTCCATAATAAACCTGATGAATTCGTCCGAATCCTTCGAACATCGTACGACACCTTAAGGCATCTTACGACTCTGTATGTCATATTAGCACCTTGAAAAGCATATTAGTATAATGTAGAACTCCTTACAACACCGTACTAAACGTTGTACGACAAATTAGGACATCTTACGACTCTTTATGCCACATTAGGAACTCGAAAAGAACGTTAGTATAATGTACGACGCCTTACAACTCCTAAGAACACCTTACATCATCGTACGAAACTTCAAACCCCATAATACACCTAATGAATTCGTACGAGTCCTTTGAACATCGTACGAAAAGTTAGGACATCTTAAGACTCACATGAAAATCACGTTAGTATCATTTAGGACGCCTTACAACTCCTAAGAACACCTTACAACACCGTACAAAACTATAAATCTCCATAATAAACCTGATGAATTCGTCCGAATCCTTCGAACATCGTACGACACCTTAAGGCATCTTACGACTCTGTATGTCATATTAGCACCTTGAAAAGCATATTAGTATAATGTAGAACTCCTTACAACACCGTACTAAACGTTAAAACTCCATAACAAACCTAATGAATTCGTACGAGTTCTTTGAACATCGTACGACAAATTAGGACATCTTACGACTCTTTATGCCACATTAGGAACTCGAAAAGAACGTTAGTATAATGTACGACGCCTTACAACTCCTAAGAACACCTTACATCATCGTACGAAACCTCAAAACCCTATAATACACCTAATGAATTCGTCCGAGTCCTTTGAACATCGTACGAAAAGTTAGGACATCTTAAGACTCACATGAAAATCACGTTAGTATCATTTAGGACGCCTTACAACTCCTAAGAACACCTTACAACACCGTACAAAACTATAAATCTCCATAATAAACCTAATGAATTCGTCCGAATCCTTCGAACGTCATACGACTACTTAAGGCATCTTACGACTTTGTATGTCATATTAGCACCTTGAAAAGCATATTAGTATAATGTAGGACTCCCTACAACACCGTACGAAACGTTAAAACTCCATAATAAACCTAATGAATTCGTACGAGTTCTTTGAAAATCGTACGACAAATTAGGACATCTTACGACTTTTTATGCCACATTAGGAACTCGAAAAGAACGTTAGTATAATGTACGACGCCTTACAACTCCTAAGAACACCTTACATCATCGTACGAAACCTCAAACCCCATAATACACCTAATGAATTCGTACGAGTCCTTTGAACATCGTACGAAAAGTTAGGACATCTTAAGACTCACATGAAAATCACGTTAGTATCATTTAGGACGCCTTACAACTCGTAAGAACACCTTACAACACCGTACAAAACTATAAATCTCCATAATAAACCTGATGAATTCGTCCGAATCCTTCGAACATCGTACGACACCTTAAGGCATCTTACGACTCTGTATGTCATATTAGCACCTTGAAAAGCATATTAGTATAATGTAGAACTCCTTACAACACCGTACTAAACGTTGTACGACAAATTAGGACATCTTACGACTCTTTATGCCACATTAGGAACTCGAAAAGAACGTTAGTATAATGTACGACGCCTTACAACTCCTAAGAACACCTTACATCATCGTACGAAACCTCAAAACCCCATAATACACCTAATGAATTCGTCTGAGTCCTTTGAACATCGTACCAAAAGTTAGGACATCTTAAGACTCACATGAAAATCACGTTAGTATCATTTAAGACGCCTTACAACTCGTATGAACACCTTACAACACCGTACAAAACTATAAATCTCCATAACAAACCTAATAATTCGTCCGAATCCTTCGAACCTCGTACGACAACTTAAGGCATCTTCTGACTCTGTATGTCATATTAGCACCTTGAAAAGCATATTAGTATAATGTAGGACGCCTTACAACACCGTACGAAACGTTAAAACTCCATAATAAACCTAATGAATTCGTACAAGTCCTTTGAACATCATACGACAAATTAGGACATCTTACGACTCTTTATGCCACATTAGGAACTCGAAAAGAACGTTAGTATAATGTACGACGCCTTACAACTCCTAAGAACACCTTACATCATCGTACGAAACCTCAAAACCCTATAATACACCTAATGAATTCGTACGAGTCCTTTGAACATCGTACGAAAAGTTAGGACATCTTAAGACTCACATGAAAATCACGTTAGTATCATTTAGGACGCCTTACAACTCCTAAGAACACCTTACAACACCGTACAAAACTATAAATCTCCATAATAAACCTAATGAATTCGTCCGAATCCTTCGAACGTCGTACGACTACTTAAGGCATCTTACGACTTTGTATGTCATATTAGCACCTTGAAAAGCATATTAGTATAATGTAGGACTCCCTACAACACTGTACGAAACGTTAAAACTCCATAATAAACCTAATGAATTCGTACGAGTTCTTTGAAAATCGTACGACAAATTAGGACATCTTACGACTTTTTATGCCACATTAGGAACTCGAAAAGAACGTTAGTATAATGTACGACGCCTTACAACTCCTAAGAACACCTTACATCATCGTACGAAACCTCAAACCCCATAATACACCTAATGAATTCGTACGAGTCTTTTGAACATCGTACGAAAAGTTAGGACATCTTAAGACTCACATGAAAATCACGTTAGTATCATTTAGGACGCCTTACAACTCGTAAGAACACCTTACAACACCGTACAAAACTATAAATCTCCATAATAAACCTGATGAATTCGTCCGAATCCTTCGAACATCGTACGACACCTTAAGGCATCTTACGACTCTGTATGTCATATTAGCACCTTGAAAAGCATATTAGTATAATGTAGAACTCCTTACAACACCGTACTAAACGTTGTACGACAAATTAGGACATCTTACGACTCTTTATGCCACATTAGGAACTCGAAAAGAACGTTAGTATAATGTACGACGCCTTACAACTCCTAAGAACACCTTACATCATCGTACGAAACCTCAAAACCCCATAATACACCTAATGAATTCGTCTGAGTCCTTTGAACATCGTGCCAAAAGTTAGGACATCTTAAGACTCACATGAAAATCACGTTAGTATCATTTAAGACGCCTTACAACTCGTATGAACACCTTACAACACCGTACAAAACTATAAATCTCCATAACAAACCTAATAATTCGTCCGAATCCTTCGAACCTCGTACGACAACTTAAGGCATCTTACGACTCTGTATGTCATATTAGCACCTTGAAAAGCATATTAGTATAATGTAGGACGCCTTACAACACCGTACGAAACGTTAAAACTCCATAATAAACCTAATGAATTCGTACGAGTCCTTTGAACATCATACGACAAATTAGGACATCTTACGACTCTTTATGCCACATTAGGAACTCGAAAAGAACGTTAGTATAATGTACGACGCCTTACAACTCCTAAGAACACCTTACATCATCGTACGAAACCTCAAAACCCCATAATACACCTAATGAATTCGTCTGAGTCCTTTGAACATCGTACCAAAAGTTAGGACATCTTAAGACTCACATGAAAATCACGTTAGTATCATTTAGGATGCCTTACAACTCCTAAGAACACCTTACAACACCGTACAAAACTATAAATCTCCATAATAAACCTAATGAATTCGTCCGAATCCTTCAAACGTCGTACAACTACTTACGGCATCTTACGACTCTGTATGTCATATTAGCACCTTGAAAAGCATATTAGTATAATGTAGGACTCCCTACAACACCGTACGAAACGTTAAAACTCCATAATAAACCTAATGAATTCGTACGAGTTCTTTGAAAATCGTACGACAAATTAGGACATCTTACGACTTTTTATGCCACATTAGGAACTCGAAAAGAACGTTAGTATAATGTACGACGCCTTACAATTCCTAAGAACACCTTACATCATCGTACGAAACCTCAAACCCCATAATACACCTAATGAATTCGTACGAGTCCTTTGAACATCGTACGAAAAGTTAGGACATCTTAAGACTCACATGAAAATCACGTTAGTATCATTTAGGACGCCTTACAACTTCTAAGAACACCTTACAACACCGTACAAAACTATAAATCTCCATAATAAACCTGATGAATTCGTCCGAATCCTTCGAACATCGTACGACACCTTAAGGCATCTTACGACTCTGTATGTCATATTAGCACCTTGAAAAGCATATTAGTATAATGTAGAACTCCTTACAACACCGTACTAAACGTTAAAACTCCATAACAAACCTAATGAATTCGTACGAGTTCTTTGAACATCGTACGACAAATTAGGACATCTTACGACTCTTTATGCCACATTAGGAACTCGAAAAGAACGTTAGTATAATGTACGACGCCTTACAACTCCTAAGAACACCTTACATCATCGTACGAAACCTCAAAACCCCATAATACACCTAATAAATTCGTCTGAGTCCTTTGAACATCGTACCAAAAGTTAGGACATCTTAAGACTCACATGAAAATCACGTTAGTATCATTTAAGACGCCTTACAACTCGTATGAACACCTTACAACACCGTACAAAACTATAAATCTCCATAACAAACCTAATAATTCGTCCGAATCCTTCGAACCTCGTACGACAACTTAAGGCATCTTACGACTCTGTATGTCATATTAGCACCTTGAAAAGCATATTAGTATAATGTAGGACGCCTTACAACACCGTACGAAACGTTAAAACTCCATAATAAACCTAATGAATTCGTACGAGTCCTTTGAACATCATACGACAAATTAGGACATCTTACGACTCTTTATGCCACATTAGGAACTCGAAAAGAACGTTAGTATAATGTACGACGCCTTACAACTCCTAAGAACACCTTACATCATCGTACGAAACCTCAAAACCCCATAATACACCTAATGAATTCGTCTGAGTCCTTTGAACATCGTACCAAAAGTTAGGACATCTTAAGACTCACATGAAAATCACGTTAGTATCATTTAGGATGCCTTACAACTCCTAAGAACACCTTACAACACCGTACAAAACTATAAATCTCCATAATAAACCTAATGAATTCGTCCGAATCCTTCAAACGTCGTACAACTACTTACGGCATCTTACGACTCTGTATGTCATATTAGCACCTTGAAAAGCATATTAGTATAATGTAGGACTCCCTACAACACCGTACGAAACGTTAAAACTCCATAATAAACCTAATGAATTCGTACGAGTTCTTTGAAAATCGTACGACAAATTAGGACATCTTACGACTTTTTATGCCACATTAGGAACTCGAAAAGAACGTTAGTATAATGTACGACGCCTTACAATTCCTAAGAACACCTTACATCATCGTACGAAACCTCAAACCCCATAATACACCTAATGAATTCGTACGAGTCCTTTGAACATCGTACGAAAAGTTAGGACATCTTAAGACTCACATGAAAATCACGTTAGTATCATTTAGGACGCCTTACAACTTCTAAGAACACCTTACAACACCGTACAAAACTATAAATCTCCATAATAAACCTGATGAATTCGTCCGAATCCTTCGAACATCGTACGACACCTTAAGGCATCTTACGACTCTGTATGTCATATTAGCACCTTGAAAAGCATATTAGTATAATGTAGAACTCCTTACAACACCGTACTAAACGTTAAAACTCCATAACAAACCTAATGAATTCGTACGAGTTCTTTGAACATCGTACGACAAATTAGGACATCTTACGACTCTTTATGCCACATTAGGAACTCGAAAAGAACGTTAGTATAATGTACGACGCCTTACAACTCCTAAGAACACCTTACATCATCGTACGAAACCTCAAAACCCCATAATACACCTAATGAATTCGTCTGAGTCCTTTGAACATCGTACCAAAAGTTAGGACATCTTAAGACTCACATGAAAATCACGTTAGTATCATTTAAGACGCCTTACAACTCGTATGAACACCTTACAACACCGTACAAAACTATAAATCTCCATAACAAACCTAATAATTCGTCCGAATCCTTCGAACCTCGTACGACAACTTAAGGCATCTTACGACTCTGTATGTCATATTAGCACCTTGAAAAGCATATTAGTATAATGTAGGACGCCTTACAACACCGTACGAAACGTTAAAACTCCATAATAAACCTAATGAATTCGTACGAGTCCTTTGAACATCATACGACAAATTAGGACATCTTACGACTCTTTATGCCACATTAGGAACTCGAAAAGAACGTTAGTATAATGTACGACGCCTTACAACTCCTAAGAACACCTTACATCATCGTACGAAACCTCAAAACCCCATAATACACCTAATGAATTCGTCTGAGTCCTTTGAACATCGTACCAAAAGTTAGGACATCTTAAGACTCACATGAAAATCACGTTAGTATCATTTAGGATGCCTTACAACTCCTAAGAACACCTTACAACACCGTACAAAACTATAAATCTCCATAATAAACCTAATGAATTCGTCCGAATCCTTCAAACGTCGTACAACTACTTAAGGCATCTTACGACTCTGTATGTCATATTAGCACCTTGAAAAGCATATTAGTATAATGTAGGACTCCCTACAACACCGTACGAAACGTTAAAACTCCATAATAAACCTAATGAATTCGTACGAGTTCTTTGAAAATCGTACGACAAATTAGGACATCTTACGACTTTTTATGCCACATTAGGAACTCGAAAAGAACGTTAGTATAATGTACGACGCCTTAAAATTCCTAAGAACACCTTACATCATCGTACGAAACCTCAAACCCCATAATACACCTAATGAATTCGTACGAGTCCTTTGAACATCGTACGAAAAGTTAGGACATCTTAAGACTCACATGAAAATCACGTTAGTATCATTTAGGACGCCTTACAACTTCTAAGAACACCTTACAACACCGTACAAAACTATAAATCTCCATAATAAACCTGATGAATTCGTCCGAATCCTTCGAACATCGTACGACACCTTAAGGCATCTTACGACTCTGTATGTCATATTAGCACCTTGAAAAGCATATTAGTATAATGTAGAACTCCTTACAACACCGTACTAAACGTTAAAACTCCATAACAAACCTAATGAATTCGTACGAGTTCTTTGAACATCGTACGACAAATTAGGACTTCTTACGACTCTTTATGCCACATTAGGAACTCGAAAAGAACGTTAGTATAATGTACGACGCCTTACAACTCCTAAGAACACCTTACATCATCGTACGAAACCTCAAAACCCTATAATACACCTAATGAATTCGTCCGAGTCCTTTGAACATCGTACGAAAAGTTAGGACATCTTAACACTCACATGCAAATCACGTTAGTGTCATTTAGGACGCCTTACAACTCCTAAGAACACCTTACAACACCGTACAAAACTATAAATCTCCATAATAAACCTAATGAATTCGTCCGAATCCTTCGAACGTCGTACGACTACTTAAGGCATCTTACGACTCTGTATGTCATATTAGCACCTTGAAAAGCATATTAGTATAATGTAGAACTCCTTACAACACCGTACTAAACGTTAAAACTCCATAACAAACCTAATGAATTCGTACGAGTTCTTTGAACATCGTACGAAAAATTAAGACATCTTACGACTCTTTATGCCACATTAGGAACTCGAAAAGAACGTTAGTATAATGTACGACGCCTTACAACTCCTAAGAACACCTTACATGATCGTACGAAACCTCAAAACCCTATAATACACCTAATGAATTCGTCCGAGTCCTTTGAACATCGTACGAAAAGTTAGGACATCTTAAGACTCACATGAAAATCACGTTAGTATCATTTAGGACGCCTTACAACTCCTAAGAACACCTTACAACACCGTACAAAACTATAAATCTCCATAATAAACCTAATGAATTCGTCCGAATCCTTCGAACGTCGTACGACTACTTAAGGCATCTTACGACTCTGTATGTCATATTAGAACCTTGAAAAGCATATTAGTATAATGTAGGACTCCCTACAACACCGTACGAAACGTTAAAACTCCATAATAAACCTAATGAATTCGTACGAGTTCTTTGAAAATCGTACGACAAATTAGGACATCTTACGACTTTTTATGCCACATTAGGAACTCGAAAAGAACGTTAGTATAATGTACGACGCCTTACAACTCCTAAGAACACCTTACATCATCGTACGAAACCTCAAACCCCATAATACACCTAATGAATTCGTACGAGTCCTTTGAACATCGTACGAAAAGTTAGGACATCTTAAGACTCACATGAAAATCACGTTAGTATCATTTAGGACGCCTTACAACTCCTAAGAACACCTTACAACACCGTACAAAACTATAAATCTCCATAATAAACCTGATGAATTCGTCCGAATCCTTCGAACATCGTACGACACCTTAAGGCATCTTACGACTCTGTATGTCATATTAGCACCTTGAAAAACATATTAGTATAATGTAGAACTCCTTACAACACCGTACTAAACGTTAAAACTCCATAACAAACCTAATGAATTCGTACGAGTTCTTTGAACATCGTACGACAAATTAGGACATCTTACGACTCTTTATGCCACATTAGGAACTCGAAAAGAACGTTAGTATAATGTACGACGCCTTACAACTCCTAAGAACACCTTACATCATCGTACGAAACCTCAAAACCCTATAATACACCTAATGAATTCGTCCGAGTCCTTTGAACATCGTACGAAAAGTTAGGACATCTTAAGACTCACATGAAAATCACGTTAGTATCATTTAGGACGCCTTACAACTCCTAAGAACACCTTACAACACCGTACAAAACTATAAATCTCCATAATAAACCTAATGAATTCGTCCGAATCCTTCGAACGTCGTACGACTACTTAAGGCATCTTACGACTCTGTATGTCATATTAGAACCTTGAAAAGCATATTAGTATAATGTAGGACTCCCTACAACACCGTACGAAACGTTAAAACTCCATAATAAACCTAATGAATTCGTACGAGTTCTTTGAAAATCGTACGACAAATTAGGACATCTTACGACTTTTTATGCCACATTAGGAACTCGAAAAGAACGTTAGTATAATGTACGACGCCTTACAACTCCTAAGAACACCTTACATCATCGTACGAAACCTCAAACCCCATAATACACCTAATGAATTCGTACGAGTCCTTTGAACATCGTACGAAAAGTTAGGACATCTTAAGACTCACATGAAAATCACGTTAGTATCATTTAGGACGCCTTACAACTCCTAAGAACACCTTACAACACCGTACAAAACTATAAATCTCCATAATAAACCTGATGAATTCGTCCGAATCCTTCGAACATCGTACGACACCTTAAGGCATCTTACGACTCTGTATGTCATATTAGCACCTTGAAAAGCATATTAGTATAATGTAGAACTCCTTACAACACCGTACTAAACGTTAAAACTCCATAACAAACCTAATGAATTCGTACGAGTTCTTTGAACATCGTACGACAAATTAGGACATCTTACGACTCTTTATGCCACATTAGGAACTCGAAAAGAACGTTAGTATAATGTACGACGCCTTACAACTCCTAAGAACACCTTACATCATCGTACGAAACCTCAAAACCCTATAATACACCTAATGAATTCGTCCGAGTCCTTTGAACATCGTACGAAAAGTTAGGACATCTTAAGACTCACATGAAAATCACGTTAGTATCATTTAGGACGCCTTACAACTCCTAAGAACACCTTACAACACCGTACAAAACTATAAATCTCCATAATAAACCTAATGAATTCGTCCGAATCCTTCGAACGTCGTACGACTACTTAAGGCATCTTACGACTTTGTATGTCATATTAGCACCTTGAAAAGCATATTAGTATAATGTAGGACTCCCTACAACACCGTACGAAACGTTAAAACTCCATAATAAACCTAATGAATTCGTACGAGTTCTTTGAAAATCGTACGACAAATTAGGACATCTTACGACTTTTTATGCCACATTAGGAACTCGAAAAGAACGTTAGTATAATGTACGACGCCTTACAACTCCTAAGAACACCTTACATCATCGTACGAAACCTCAAACCCCATAATACACCTAATGAATTCGTACGAGTCCTTTGAACATCGTACGAAAAGTTAGGACATCTTAAGACTCACATGAAAATCACGTTAGTATCATTTAGGACGCCTTACAACTCGTAAGAACACCTTACAACACCGTACAAAACTATAAATCTCCATAATAAACCTGATGAATTCGTCCGAATCCTTCGAGCATCGTACGACACCTTAAGGCATCTTACGACTCTGTATGTCATATTAGCACCTTGAAAAGCATATTAGTATAATGTAGAACTCCTTACAACACCGTACTAAACGTTGTACGACAAATTAGGACATCTTACGACTCTTTATGCCACATTAGGAACTCGAAAAGAACGTTAGTATAATGTACGACGCCTTACAACTCCTAAGAACACCTTACATCATCGTACGAAACCTCAAAACCCCATAATACACCTAATGAATTCGTCTGAGTCCTTTGAACATCGTACCAAAAGTAAGGACATCTTAAGACTCACATGAAAATCACGTTAGTATCATTTAAGACGCCTTACAACTCGTATGAACACCTTACAACACCGTACAAAACTATAAATCTCCATAACAAACCTAATAATTCGTCCGAATCCTTCGAACCTCGTACGACAACTTAAGGCATCTTCCGACTCTGTATGTCATATTAGCACCTTGAAAAGCATATTAGTATAATGTAGGACGCCTTACAACACCGTACGAAACGTTAAAACTCCATAATAAACCTAATGAATTCGTACGAGTCCTTTGAACATCATACGACAAATTAGGACATCTTACGACTCTTTATGCCACATTAGGAACTCGAAAAGAACGTTAGTATAATGTACGACGCCTTACAACTCCTAAGAACACCTTACATCATCGTACGAAACCTCAAAACCCTATAATACACCTAATGAATTCGTACGAGTCCTTTGAACATCGTACGAAAAGTTAGGACATCTTAAGACTCACATGAAAATCACGTTAGTATCATTTAGGACGCCTTACAACTCCTAAGAACACCTTACAACACCGTACAAAACTATAAATCTCCATAATAAACCTAATGAATTCGTCTGAATCCTTCGAACGTCGTACGACTACTTAAGGCATCTTACGACTTTGTATGTCATATTAGCACCTTGAAAAGCATATTAGTATAATGTAGGACTCCCTACAACACCGTACGAAACGTTAAAACTCCATAATAAACCTAATGAATTCGTACGAGTTCTTTGAAAATCGTACGACAAATTAGGACATCTTACGACTTTTTATGCCACATTAGGAACTCGAAAAGAACGTTAGTATAATGTACGACGCCTTACAACTCCTAAGAACACCTTACATCATCGTACGAAACCTCAAACCCCATAATACACCTAATGAATTCGTACGAGTCCTTTGAACATCGTACGAAAAGTTAGGACATCTTAAGACTCACATGAAAATCACGTTAGTATCATTTAGGACGCCTTACAACTCGTAAGAACACCTTACAACACCGTACAAAACTATAAATCTCCATAATAAACCTGATGAATTCGTCCGAATCCTTCGAACATCGTACGACACCTTAAGGCATCTTACGACTCTGTATGTCATATTAGCACCTTGAAAAGCATATTAGTATAATGTAGAACTCCTTACAACACCGTACTAAACGTTGTACGACAAATTAGGACATCTTACGACTCTTTATGCCACATTAGGAACTCGAAAAGAACGTTAGTATAATGTACGACGCCTTACAACTCCTAAGAACACCTTACATCATCGTACGAAACCTCAAAACCCCATAATACACCTAATGAATTCGTCTGAGTCCTTTGAACATCGTACCAAAAGTTAGGACATCTTAAGACTCACATGAAAATCACGTTAGTATCATTTAAGACGCCTTACAACTCGTATGAACACCTTACAACACCGTACAAAACTATAAATCTCCATAACAAACCTAATAATTCGTCCGAATCCTTCGAACCTCGTACGACAACTTAAGGCATCTTACGACTCTGTATGCCATATTAGCACCTTGAAAAGCATATTAGTATAATGTAGGACGCCTTACAACACCGTACGAAACGTTAAAACTCCATAATAAACCTAATGAATTCGTACGAGTCCTTTGAACATCATACGACAAATTAGGACATCTTACGACTCTTTATGCCACATTAGGAACTCGAAAAGAACGTTAGTATAATGTACGACGCCTTACAACTCCTAAGAACACCTTACATCATCGTACGAAACCTCAAAACCCTATAATACACCTAATGAATTCGTCCGAGTCCTTTGAACATCGTACGAAAAGTTAGGACATCTTAAGACTCACATGAAAATCACGTTAGTATCATTTAGGATGCCTTACAACTCCTAAGAACACCTTACAACACCGTACAAAACTATAAATCTCCATAATAAACCTAATGAATTCGTCCGAATCCTTCAAACGTCGTACAACTACTTAAGGCATCTTACGACTCTGTATGTCATATTAGCACCTTGAAAAGCATATTAGTATAATGTAGGACTCCCTACAACACCGTACGAAACGTTAAAACTCCATAATAAACCTAATGAATTCGTACGAGTTCTTTGAAAATCGTACGACAAATTAGGACATCTTACGACTTTTTATGCCACATTAGGAACTCGAAAAGAACGTTAGTATAATGTACGACGCCTTACAATTCCTAAGAACACCTTACATCATCGTACGAAACCTCAAACCCCATAATACACCTAATGAATTCGTACGAGTCCTTTGAACATCGTACGAAAAGTTAGGACATCTTAAGACTCACATGAAAATCACGTTAGTATCATTTAGGACGCCTTACAACTTCTAAGAACACCTTACAACACCGTACAAAACTATAAATCTCCATAATAAACCTGATGAATTCGTCCGAATCCTTCGAACATCGTACGACACCTTAAGGCATCTTACGACTCTGTATGTCATATTAGCACCTTGAAAAGCATATTAGTATAATGTAGAACTCCTTACAACACCGTACTAAACGTTAAAACTCCATAACAAACCTAATGAATTCGTACGAGTTCTTTGAACATCGTACGACAAATTAGGACATCTTACGACTCTTTATGCCACATTAGGAACTCGAAAAGAACGTTAGTATAATGTACGACGCCTTACAACTCCTAAGAACACCTTACATCATCGTACGAAACCTCAAAACCCTATAATACACCTAATGAATTCGTCCGAGTCCTTTGAACATCGTACGAAAAGTTAGGACATCTTAACACTCACATGCAAATCACGTTAGTATCATTTAGGACGCCTTACAACTCCTAAGAACACCTTACAACACCGTACAAAACTATAAATCTCCATAATAAACCTAATGAATTCGTCCGAATCCTTCGAACGTCGTACGACTACTTAAGGCATCTTACGACTCTGTATGTCATATTAGCACCTTGAAAAGCATATTAGTATAATGTAGAACTCCTTACAACACCGTACTAAACGTTAAAACTCCATAACAAACCTAATGAATTCGTACGAGTTCTTTGAACATCGTACGAAAAATTAAGACATCTTACGACTCTTTATGCCACATTAGGAACTCGAAAAGAACGTTAGTATAATGTACGACGCCTTACAACTCCTAAGAACACCTTACATGATCGTACGAAACCTCAAAACCCTATAATACACCTAATGAATTCGTCCGAGTCCTTTGAACATCGTACGAAAAGTTAGGACATCTTAAGACTCACATGAAAATCACGTTAGTATCATTTAGGACGCCTTACAACTCCTAAGAACACCTTACAACACCGTACAAAACTATAAATCTCCATAATAAACCTAATGAATTCGTCCGAATCCTTCGAACGTCGTACGACTACTTAAGGCATCTTACGACTCTGTATGTCATATTAGAACCTTGAAAAGCATATTAGTATAATGTAGGACTCCCTACAACACCGTACGAAACGTTAAAACTCCATAATAAACCTAATGAATTCGTACGAGTTCTTTGAAAATCGTACGACAAATTAGGACATCTTACGACTTTTTATGCCACATTAGGAACTCGAAAAGAACGTTAGTATAATGTACGACGCCTTACAACTCCTAAGAACACCTTACATCATCGTACGAAACCTCAAACCCCATAATACACCTAATGAATTCGTACGAGTCCTTTGAACATCGTACGAAAAGTTAGGACATCTTAAGACTCACATGAAAATCACGTTAGTATCATTTAGGACGCCTTACAACTCCTAAGAACACCTTACAACACCGTACAAAACTATAAATCTCCATAATAAACCTGATGAATTCGTCTGAATCCTTCGAACATCGTACGACACCTTAAGGCATCTTACGACTCTGTATGTCATATTAGCACCTTGAAAAGCATATTAGTATAATGTAGAACTCCTTACAACACCGTACTAAACGTTGTACGACAAATTAGGACATCTTACGACTCTTTATGCCACATTAGGAACTCGAAAAGAACGTTAGTATAATGTACGACGCCTTACAACTCCTAAGAACACCTTACATCATCGTACGAAACCTCAAAACCCCATAATACACCTAATGAATTCGTCTGAGTCCTTTGAACATCGTACCAAAAGTTAGGACATCTTAAGACTCACATGAAAATCACGTTAGTATCATTTAAGACGCCTTACAACTCGTAAGAACACCTTACAACACCGTACAAAACTACAAATCTCCATAATAAACCTAATAATTCGTCCGAATCCTTCGAACCTCGTACGACAACTTAAGGCATCTTACGACTCTGTATGTCATATTAGCACCTTGATAAGCATATTAGTATAATGTAGGACGCCTTACAACACCGTACGAAACCTTAAAACTCCATAATAAACCTAATGAATTCGTACGAGTTCTTTGAACATCGTACGACAAATTAGGACATCTTACGACTCTTTATGCCACATTAGGAACTCGAAAAGAACGTTAGTATAATGTACGACGCCTTACAACTCCTAAGAACACCTTACATCATCGTACGAAACCTCAAAACCCCATAATACACCTAATGAATTCGTCTGAGTCCTTTGAACATCGTACCAAAAGTTAGGACATCTTAAGACTCACATGAAAATCACGTTAGTATCATTTAAGACGCCTTACAACTCGTATGAACACCTTACAACACCGTACAAAACTATAAATCTCCATAACAAACCTAATAATTCGTCCGAATCCTTCGAACCTCGTACGACAACTTAAGGCATCTTACGACTCTGTATGTCATATTAGCACCTTGAAAAGCATATTAGTATAATGTAGGACGCCTTACAACACCGTACGAAACGTTAAAACTCCATAATAAACCTAATGAATTCGTACGAGTCCTTTGAACATCATACGACAAATTAGGACATCTTACGACTCTTTATGCCACATTAGGAACTCGAAAAGAACGTTAGTATAATGTACGACGCCTTACAACTCCTAAGAACACCTTACATCATCGTACGAAACCTCAAAACCCCATAATACACCTAATGAATTCGTCTGAGTCCTTTGAACATCGTACCAAAAGTTAGGACATCTTAAGACTCACATGAAAATCACGTTAGTATCATTTAAGACGCCTTACAACTCGTAAGAACACCTTACAACACCGTACAAAACTATAAATCTCCATAATAAACCTAATAATTCGTCCGAATCCTTCGAACCTCGTACGACAACTTAAGGCATCTTACGACTCTGTATGTCATATTAGCACCTTGATAAGCATATTAGTATAATGTAGGACGCCTTACAACACCGTACGAAACCTTAAAACTCCATAATAAACCTAATGAATTCGTACGAGTTCTTTGAACATCGTACGACAAATTAGGACATCTTACGACTCTTTATGCCACATTAGGAACTCGAAAAGAACGTTAGTATAATGTACGACGCCTTACAACTCCTAAGAACACCTTACATCATCGTACGAAACCTCAAAACCCCATAATACACCTAATGAATTCGTCTGAGTCCTTTGAACATCGTACCAAAAGTTAGGACATCTTAAGACTCACATGAAAATCACGTTAGTATCATTTAAGACGCCTTACAACTCGTATGAACACCTTACAACACCGTACAAAACTATAAATCTCCATAACAAACCTAATAATTCGTCCGAATCCTTCGAACCTCGTACGACAACTTAAGGCATCTTCCGACTCTGTATGTCATATTAGCACCTTGAAAAGCATATTAGTATAATGTAGGACGCCTTACAACACCGTACGAAACGTTAAAACTCCATAATAAACCTAATGAATTCGTACGAGTCCTTTGAACATCATACGACAAATTAGGACATTTTACGACTCTTTATGCCACATTAGGAACTCGAAAAGAACGTTAGTATAATGTACGACGCCTTACAACTCCTAAGAACACCTTACAACATCGTACGAAACCTCAAAACCCTATAATACACCTAATGAATTCGTACGAGTCCTTTGAACATCGTACGAAAAGTTAGGACATCTTAAGACTCACATGAAAATCACGTTAGTATCATTTAGGACGCCTTACAACTCCTAAGAACACCTTACAACACCGTACAAAACTATAAATCTCCATAATAAACCTAATGAATTCGTCTGAATCCTTCGAACGTCGTACGACTACTTAAGGCATCTTACGACTTTGTATGTCATATTAGCACCTTGAAAAGCATATTAGTATAATGTAGGACTCCCTACAACACCGTACGAAACGTTAAAACTCCATAATAAACCTAATGAATTCGTACGAGTTCTTTGAAAATCGTACGACAAATTAGGACATCTTACGACTTTTTATGCCACATTAGGAACTCGAAAAGAACGTTAGTATAATGTACGACGCCTTACAACTCCTAAGAACACCTTACATCATCGTACGAAACCTCAAACCCCATAATACACCTAATGAATTCGTACGAGTCCTTTGAACATCGTACGAAAAGTTAGGACATCTTAAGACTCACATGAAAATCACGTTAGTATCATTTAGGACGCCTTACAACTCGTAAGAACACCTTACAACACCGTACAAAACTATAAATCTCCATAATAAACCTGATGAATTCGTCCGAATCCTTCGAACATCGTACGACACCTTAAGGCATCTTACGACTCTGTATGTCATATTAGCACCTTCAAAAGCATATTAGTATAATGTAGAACTCCTTACAACACCGTACTAAACGTTGTACGACAAATTAGGACATCTTACGACTCTTTATGCCACATTAGGAACTCGAAAAGAACGTTAGTATAATGTACGACGCCTTACAACCCCTAAGAACACCTTACATCATCGTACGAAACCTCAAAACCCCATAATACACCTAATGAATTCGTCTGAGTCCTTTGAACATCGTACGAAAAGTTAGGACATCTTAAGACTCACATGAAAATCACGTTAGTATCATTTAGGATGCCTTACAACTCCTAAGAACACCTTACAACACCGTACAAAACTATAAATCTCCATAATAAACCTAATGAATTCGTCCGAATCCTTCAAACGTCGTACAACTACTTAAGGCATCTTACGACTCTGTATGTCATATTAGCACCTTGAAAAGCATATTAGTATAATGTAGGACTCCCTACAACACCGTACGAAACGTTAAAACTCCATAACAAACCTAATGAATTCGTACGAGTTCTTTGAACATCGTACGACAAATTAGGACATCTTACGACTCTTTATGCCACATTAGGAACTCGAAAAGAACGTTAGTATAATGTACGACGCCTTACAACTCCTAAGAACACCTTACATCATCGTACGAAACCTCAAAACCCTATAATACACCTAATGAATTCATCCGAGTCCTTTGAACATCGTACGAAAAGTTAGGACATCTTAAGACTCACATGAAAATCACGTTAGTATCATTTAGGATGCCTTACAACTCCTAAGACCACCTTACAACACCGTACAAAACTATAAATCTCCATAATAAACCTAATGAACTCGTCCGAATCCTTCAAACGTCGTACAACTACTTAAGGCATCTTACGACTCTGTATGTCATATTAGCACCTTGAAAAGCATATTAGTATAATGTAGGACTCCCTACAACACCGTACGAAACGTTAAAACTCCATAATAAACCTAATGAATTCGTACGAGTTTTTTGAAAATCGTACGACAAATTAGGACATCTTACGACTTTTTATGCCACATTAGGAACTCGAAAAGAACGTTAGTATAATGTACGACGCCTTACAATTCCTAAGAACACCTTACATCATCGTACGAAACCTCAAACCCCATAATACACCTAATGAATTCGTACGAGTCCTTTGAACATCGTACGAAAAGTTAGGACATCTTAAGACTCACATGAAAATCACGTTAGTATCATTTAGGACGCCTTACAACTTCTAAGAACACCTTACAACACCGTACAAAACTATAAATCTCCATAATAAACCTGATGAATTCGTCCGAATCCTTCGAACATCGTACGACACCTTAAGGCATCTTACGACTCTGTATGTCATATTAGCACCTTGAAAAGCATATTAGTATAATGTAGAACTCCTTACAACACCGTACTAAACGTTAAAACTCCATAACAAACCTAATGAATTCGTACGAGTTCTTTGAACATCGTACGACAAATTAGGACATCTTACGACTCTTTATGCCACATTAGGAACTCGAAAAGAACGTTAGTATAATGTACAACGCCTTACAACTCCTAAGAACACCTTACATCATCGTACGAAACCTCAAAACCCTATAATACACCTAATGAATTCGTCCGAGTCCTTTGAACATCGTACGAAAAGTTAGGACATCTTAACACTCACATGCAAATCACGTTAGTATCATTTAGGACGCCTTACAACTCCTAAGAACACCTTACAACACCGTACAAAACTATAAATCTCCATAATAAACCTAATGAATTCGTCCGAATCCTTCGAACGTCGTACGACTACTTAAGGCATCTTACGACTCTGTATGTCATATTAGCACCTTGAAAAGCATATTAGTATAATGTAGAACTCCTTACAACACCGTACTAAACGTTAAAACTCCATAACAAACCTAATGAATTCGTACGAGTTCTTTGAACATCGTACGACAAATTAGGACATCTTACGACTCTTTATGCCACATTAGGAACTCGAAAAGAACGTTAGTATAATGTACGACGCCTTACAACTCCTAAGAACACCTTACATCATCGTACGAAACCTCAAAACCCTATAATACACCTAATGAATTCGTCCGAGTCCTTTGAACATCGTACGAAAAGTTAGGACATCTTAAGACTCACATGAAAATCACGTTAGTATCATTTAGGACGCCTTACAACTCCTAAGAACACCTTACAACACCGTACAAAACTATAAATCTCCATAATAAACCTAATAATTCGTCCGAATCCTTCGAACCTCGTACGACAACTTAAGGCATCTTACGACTCTGTATGTCATATTAGCACCTTGATAAGCATATTAGTATAATGTAGGACGCCTTACAACACCGTACGAAACCTTAAAACTCCATAATAAACCTAATGAATTCGTACGAGTTCTTTGAACATCGTACGACAAATTAGGACATCTTACGACTCTTTATGCCACATTAGGAACTCGAAAAGAACGTTAGTATAATGTACGACGCCTTACAACTCCTAAGAACACCTTACATCATCGTACGAAACCTCAAACCCCATAATACACCTAATGAATTCGTCCGAGTCCTTTGAACATCGTACGAAAAGTTAGGACATCTTAAGACTCACATGAAAATCACGTTAGTATCATTTAGGACGCCTTACAACTCCTAAGAACACCTTACAACACCGTACAAAACTATAAATCTCCATAATAAACCTGATGAATTCGTCCGAATCCTTCGAACATCGTACGACACCTTAAGGCATCTTACGACTCTGTATGTCATATTAGCACCTTGAAAAGCATATTAGTATAATGTAGAACTCCTTACAACACCGTACTAAACGTTAAAACTCCATAACAAACCTAATGAATTCGTACGAGTTCTTTGAACATCGTACGACAAATTAGGACATCTTACGACTCTTTATGCCACATTAGGAACTCGAAAAGAACGTTAGTATAATGTACGACGCCTTACAACTCCTAAGAACACCTTACATCATCGTACGAAACCTCAAAACCCTATAATACACCTAATGAATTCGTCCGAGTCCTTTGAACATCGTACGAAAAGTTAGGACATCTTAACACTCACATGCAAATCACGTTAGTATCATTTAGGACGCCTTACAACTCCAAAGAACACCTTACAACACCGTACAAAACTATAAATCTCCATAATAAACCTAATGAATTCGTCCGAATCCTTCGAACGTCGTACGACTACTTAAGGCATCTTACGACTCTGTATGTCATATTAGCACCTTGAAAAGCATATTAGTATAATGTAGAACTCCTTACAACACCGTACTAAACGTTAAAACTCCATAACAAACCTAATGAATTCGTACGAGTTCTTTGAACATCGTACGAAAAATTAAGACATCTTACGACTCTTTATGCCACATTAGGAACTCGAAAAGAACGTTAGTATAATGTACGACGCCTTACAACTCCTAAGAACACCTTACATCATCGTACGAAACCTCAAAACCCTATAATACACCTAATGAATTCGTCCGAGTCCTTTGAACATCGTACGAAAAGTTAGGACATCTTAACACTCACATGCAAATCACGTTAGTATCATTTAGGACGCCTTACAACTCCTAAGAACACCTTACAACACCGTACAAAACTATAAATCTCCATAATAAACCTAATGAATTCGTCCGAATCCTTCGAACGTCGTACGACTACTTAAGGCATCTTACGACTCTGTATGTCATATTAGCACCTTGAAAAGCATATTAGTATAATGTAGAACTCCTTACAACACCGTACTAAACGTTAAAACTCCATAACAAACCTAATGAATTCGTACGAGTTCTTTGAACATCGTACGAAAAATTAAGACATCTTACGACTCTTTATGCCACATTAGGAACTCGAAAAGAACGTTAGTATAATGTACGACGCCTTACAACTCCTAAGAACACCTTACATGATCGTACGAAACCTCAAAACCCTATAATACACCTAATGAATTCGTCCGAGTCCTTTGAACATCGTACGAAAAGTTAGGACATCTTAAGACTCACATGAAAATCACGTTAGTATCATTTAGGACGCCTTACAACTCCTAAGAACACCTTACAACACCGTACAAAACTATAAATCTCCATAATAAACCTAATAATTCGTCCGAATCCTTCGAACCTCGTACGACAACTTAAGGCATCTTACGACTCTGTATGTCATATTAGCACCTTGATAAGCATATTAGTATAATGTAGGACGCCTTACAACACCGTACGAAACCTTAAAACTCCATAATAAACCTAATGAATTCGTACGAGTTCTTTGAACATCGTACGACAAATTAGGACATCTTACGACTCTTTATGCCACATTAGGAACTCGAAAAGAACGTTAGTATAATGTACGACGCCTTACAACTCCTAAGAACACCTTACATCATCGTACGAAACCTCAAACCCCATAATACACCTAATGAATTCGTCCGAGTCCTTTGAACATCGTACGAAAAGTTAGGACATCTTAAGACTCACATGAAAATCACGTTAGTATCATTTAGGACGCCTTACAACTCCTAAGAACACCTTACAACACCGTACAAAACTATAAATCTCCATAATAAACCTGATGAATTCGTCCGAATCCTTCGAACATCGTACGACACCTTAAGGCATCTTACGACTCTGTATGTCATATTAGCACCTTGAAAAGCATATTAGTATAATGTAGAACTCCTTACAACACCGTACTAAACGTTAAAACTCCATAACAAACCTAATGAATTCGTACGAGTTCTTTGAACATCGTACGACAAATTAGGACATCTTACGACTCTTTATGCCACATTAGGAACTCGAAAAGAACGTTAGTATAATGTACGACGCCTTACAACTCCTAAGAACACCTTACATCATCGTACGAAACCTCAAAACCCTATAATACACCTAATGAATTCGTCCGAGTCCTTTGAACATCGTACGAAAAGTTAGGACATCTTAACACTCACATGCAAATCACGTTAGTATCATTTAGGACGCCTTACAACTCCTAAGAACACCTTACAACACCGTACAAAACTATAAATCTCCATAATAAACCTAATGAATTCGTCCGAATCCTTCGAACGTCGTACGACTACTTAAGGCATCTTACGACTCTGTATGTCATATTAGCACCTTGAAAAGCATATTAGTATAATGTAGAACTCCTTACAACACCGTACTAAACGTTAAAACTCCATAACAAACCTAATGAATTCGTACGAGTTCTTTGAACATCGTACGAAAAATTAAGACATCTTACGACTCTTTATGCCACATTAGGAACTCGAAAAGAACGTTAGTATAATGTACGACGCCTTACAACTCCTAAGAACACCTTACATGATCGTACGAAACCTCAAAACCCTATAATACACCTAATGAATTCGTCCGAGTCCTTTGAACATCGTACGAAAAGTTAGGACATCTTAAGACTCACATGAAAATCACGTTAGTATCATTTAGGACGCCTTACAACTCCTAAGAACACCTTACAACACCGTACAAAACTATAAATCTCCATAATAAACCTAATGAATTCGTCCGAATCCTTCGAACGTCGTACGACTACTTAAGGCATCTTACGACTCTGTATGTCATATTAGAACCTTGAAAAGCATATTAGTATAATGTAGGACTCCCTACAACACCGTACGAAACGTTAAAACTCCATAATAAACCTAATGAATTCGTACGAGTTCTTTGAAAATCGTACGACAAATTAGGACATCTTACGACTTTTTATGCCACATTAGGAACTCGAAAAGAACGTTAGTATAATGTACGACGCCTTACAACTCCTAAGAACACCTTACATCATCGTACGAAACCTCAAACCCCATAATACACCTAATGAATTCGTACGAGTCCTTTGAACATCGTACGAAAAGTTAGGACATCTTAAGACTCACATGAAAATCACGTTAGTATCATTTAGGACGCCTTACAACTCCTAAGAACACCTTACAACACCGTACAAAACTATAAATCTCCATAATAAACCTGATGAATTCGTCTGAATCCTTCGAACATCGTACGACACCTTAAGGCATCTTACGACTCTGTATGTCATATTAGCACCTTGAAAAGCATATTAGTATAATGTAGAACTCCTTACAACATCGTACTAAACGTTGTACGACAAATTAGGACATCTTACGACTCTTTATGCCACATTAGGAACTCGAAAAGAACGTTAGTATAATGTACGACGCCTTACAACTCCTAAGAACACCTTACATCATCGTACGAAACCTCAAAACCCCATAATACACCTAATGAATTCGTCTGAGTCCTTTGAACATCGTACCAAAAGTTAGGACATCTTAAGACTCACATGAAAATCACGTTAGTATCATTTAAGACGCCTTACAACTCGTAAGAACACCTTACAACACCGTACAAAACTATAAATCTCCATAATAAACCTAATAATTCGTCCGAATCCTTCGAACCTCGTACGACAACTTAAGGCATCTTACGACTCTGTATGTCATATTAGCACCTTGATAAGCATATTAGTATAATGTAGGACGCCTTACAACACCGTACGAAACCTTAAAACTCCATAATAAACCTAATGAATTCGTACGAGTTCTTTGAACATCGTACGACAAATTAGGACATATTACGACTCTTTATGCCACATTAGGAACTCGAAAAGAACGTTAGTATAATGTACGACGCCTTACAACTCCTAAGAACACCTTACATCATCGTACGAAACCTCAAAACCCCATAATACACCTAATGAATTCGTCTGAGTCCTTTGAACATCGTACCAAAAGTTAGGACATCTTAAGACTCACATGAAAATCACGTTAGTATCATTTAAGACGCCTTACAACTCGTATGAACACCTTACAACACCGTACAAAACTATAAATCTCCATAACAAACCTAATAATTCGTCCGAATCCTTCGAACCTCGTACGACAACTTAAGGCATCTTACGACTCTGTATGTCATATTAGCACCTTGAAAAGCATATTAGTATAATGTAGGACGCCTTACAACACCGTACGAAACGTTAAAACTCCATAATAAACCTAATGAATTCGTACGAGTCCTTTGAACATCATACGACAAATTAGGACATTTTACGACTCTTTATGCCACATTAGGAACTCGAAAAGAACGTTAGTATAATGTACGACGCCTTACAACTCCTAAGAACACCTTACAACATCGTACGAAACCTCAAAACCCTATAATACACCTAATGAATTCGTACGAGTCCTTTGAACATCGTACGAAAAGTTAGGACATCTTAAGACTCACATGAAAATCACGTTAGTATCATTTAGGACGCCTTACAACTCCTAAGAACACCTTACAACACCGTACAAAACTATAAATCTCCATAATAAACCTAATGAATTCGTCCGAATCCTTCGAACGTCGTACGACTACTTAAGGCATCTTACGACTTTGTATGTCATATTAGCACCTTGAAAAGCATATTAGTATAATGTAGGACTCCCTACAACACCGTACGAAACGTTAAAACTCGATAATAAACCTAATGAATTCGTACGAGTTCTTTGAAAATCGTACGACAAATTAGGACATCTTACGACTTTTTATGCCACATTAGGAACTCGAAAAGAACGTTAGTATAATGTACGACGCCTTACAACTCCTAAGAACACCTTACATCATCGTACGAAACCTCAAACCCCATAATACACCTAATGAATTCGTACGAGTCCTTTGAACATCGTACGAAAAGTTAGGACATCTTAAGACTCACATGAAAATCACGTTAGTATCATTTAGGACGCCTTACAACTCGTAAGAACACCTTACAACACCGTACAAAACTATAAATCTCCATAATAAACCTGATGAATTCGTCCGAATCCTTCGAACATCGTACGACACCTTAAGGCATCTTACGACTCTGTATGTCATATTAGCACCTTGAAAAGCATATTAGTATAATGTAGAACTCCTTACAACACCGTACTAAACGTTGTACGACAAATTAGGACATCTTACGACTCTTTATGCCACATTAGGAACTCGAAAAGAACGTTAGTATAATGTACGACGCCTTACAACCCCTAAGAACACCTTACATCATCGTACGAAACCTCAAAACCCCATAATACACCTAATGAATTCGTCTGAGTCCTTTGAACATCGTACGAAAAGTTAGGACATCTTAAGACTCACATGAAAATCACGTTAGTATCATTTAGGATGCCTTACAACTCCTAAGAACACCTTACAACACCGTACAAAACTATAAATCTCCATAATAAACCTAATGAATTCGTCCGAATCCTTCAAACGTCGTACAACTACTTAAGGCATCTTACGACTTTGTATGTCATATTAGCACCTTGAAAAGCATATTAGTATAATGTAGGACTCCCTACAACACCGTACGAAACGTTAAAACTCCATAACAAACCTAATGAATTCGTACGAGTTCTTTGAACATCGTACGACAAATTAGGACATCTTACGACTCTTTATGCCACATTAGGAACTCGAAAAGAACGTTAGTATAATGTACGACGCCTTACAACTCCTAAGAACACCTTACATCATCGTACGAAACCTCAAAACCCTATAATACACCTAATGAATTCATCCGAGTCCTTTGAACATCGTACGAAAAGTTAGGACATCTTAAGACTCACATGAAAATCACGTTAGTATCATTTAAGATGCCTTACAACTCCTAAGACCACCTTACAACACCGTACAAAACTATAAATCTCCATAATAAACCTAATGAACTCGTCCGAATCCTTCAAACGTCGTACAACTACTTAAGGCATCTTACGACTCTGTATGTCATATTAGCACCTTGAAAAGCATATTAGTATAATGTAGGACTCCCTACAACACCGTACGAAACGTTAAAACTCCATAATAAACCTAATGAATTCGTACGAGTTTTTTGAAAATCGTACGACAAATTAGGACATCTTACGACTTTTTATGCCACATTAGGAACTCGAAAAGAACGTTAGTATAATGTACGACGCCTTACAATTCCTAAGAACACCTTACATCATCGTACGAAACCTCAAACCCCATAATACACCTAATGAATTCGTACGAGTCCTTTGAACATCGTACGAAAAGTTAGGACATCTTAAGACTCACATGAAAATCACGTTAGTATCATTTAGGACGCCTTACAACTTCTAAGAACACCTTACAACACCGTACAAAACTATAAATCTCCATAATAAACCTGATGAATTCGTCCGAATCCTTCGAACATCGTACGACACCTTAAGGCATCTTACGACTCTGTATGTCATATTAGCACCTTGAAAAGCATATTAGTATAATGTAGAACTCCTTACAACACCGTACTAAACGTTAAAACTCCATAACAAACCTAATGAATTCGTACGAGTTCTTTGAACATCGTACGACAAATTAGGACATCTTACGACTCTTTATGCCACATTAGGAACTCGAAAAGAACGTTAGTATAATGTACGACGCCTTACAACCCCTAAGAACACCTTACATCATCGTACGAAACCTCAAAACCCCATAATACACCTAATGAATTCGTCTGAGTCCTTTGAACATCGTACGAAAAGTTAGGACATCTTAAGACTCACATGAAAATCACGTTAGTATCATTTAGGATGCCTTACAACTCCTAAGAACACCTTACAACACCGTACAAAACTATAAATCTCCATAATAAACCTAATGAATTCGTCCGAATCCTTCAAACGTCGTACAACTACTTAAGGCATCTTACGACTTTGTATGTCATATTAGCACCTTGAAAAGCATATTAGTATAATGTAGGACTCCCTACAACACCGTACGAAACGTTAAAACTCCATAACAAACCTAATGAATTCGTACGAGTTCTTTGAACATCGTACGACAAATTAGGACATCTTACGACTCTTTATGCCACATTAGGAACTCGAAAAGAACGTTAGTATAATGTACGACGCCTTACAACTCCTAAGAACACCTTACATCATCGTACGAAACCTCAAAACCCTATAATACACCTAATGAATTCATCCGAGTCCTTTGAACATCGTACGAAAAGTTAGGACATCTTAAGACTCACATGAAAATCACGTTAGTATCATTTAAGATGCCTTACAACTCCTAAGACCACCTTACAACACCGTACAAAACTATAAATCTCCATAATAAACCTAATGAACTCGTCCGAATCCTTCAAACGTCGTACAACTACTTAAGGCATCTTACGACTCTGTATGTCATATTAGCACCTTGAAAAGCATATTAGTATAATGTAGGACTCCCTACAACACCGTACGAAACGTTAAAACTCCATAATAAACCTAATGAATTCGTACGAGTTTTTTGAAAATCGTACGACAAATTAGGACATCTTACGACTTTTTATGCCACATTAGGAACTCGAAAAGAACGTTAGTATAATGTACGACGCCCTACAATTCCTAAGAACACCTTACATCATCGTACGAAACCTCAAACCCCATAATACACCTAATGAATTCGTACGAGTCCTTTGAACATCGTACGAAAAGTTAGGACATCTTAAGACTCACATGAAAATCACGTTAGTATCATTTAGGACGCCTTACAACTTCTAAGAACACCTTACAACACCGTACAAAACTATAAATCTCCATAATAAACCTGATGAATTCGTCCGAATCCTTCGAACATCGTACGACACCTTAAGGCATCTTACGACTCTGTATGTCATATTAGCACCTTGAAAAGCATATTAGTATAATGTAGAACTCCTTACAACACCGTACTAAACGTTAAAACTCCATAACAAACCTAATGAAATCGTACGAGTTCTTTGAACATCGTACGACAAATTAGGACATCTTACGACTCTTTATGCCACATTAGGAACTCGAAAAGAACGTTAGTATAATGTACGACGCCTTACAACTCCTAAGAACACCTTACATCATCGTACGAAACCTCAAAACCCTATAATACACCTAATGAATTCGTCCGAGTCCTTTGAACATCGTACGAAAAGTTAGGACATCTTAACACTCACATGCAAATCACGTTAGTATCATTTAGGACGCCTTACAACTCCTAAGAACACCTTACAACACCGTACAAAACTATAAATCTCCATAATAAACCTAATGAATTCGTCCGAATCCTTCGAACGTCGTACGACTACTTAAGGCATCTTACGACTCTGTATGTCATATTAGCACCTTGAAAAGCATATTAGTATAATGTAGAACTCCTTACAACACCGTACTAAACGTTAAAACTCCATAACAAACCTAATGAATTCGTACGAGTTCTTTGAACATCGTACGACAAATTAGGACATCTTACGACTCTTTATGCCACATTAGGAACTCGAAAAGAACGTTAGTATAATGTACGACGCCTTACAACTCCTAAGAACACCTTACATCATCGTACGAAACCTCAAAACCCTATAATACACCTAATGAATTCGTCCGAGTCCTTTGAACATCGTACGAAAAGTTAGGACATCTTAAGACTCACATGAAAATCACGTTAGTATCATTTAGGACGCCTTACAACTCCTAAGAACACCTTACAACACCGTACAAAACTATAAATCTCCATAATAAACCTAATAATTCGTCCGAATCCTTCGAACCTCGTACGACAACTTAAGGCATCTTACGACTCTGTATGTCATATTAGCACCTTGATAAGCATATTAGTATAATGTAGGACGCCTTACAACACCGTACGAAACCTTAAAACTCCATAATAAACCTAATGAATTCGTACGAGTTCTTTGAACATCGTACGACAAATTAGGACATCTTACGACTCTTTATGCCACATTAGGAACTCGAAAAGAACGTTAGTATAATGTACGACGCCTTACAACTCCTAAGAACACCTTACATCATCGTACGAAACCTCAAACCCCATAATACACCTAATGAATTCGTCCGAGTCCTTTGAACATCGTACGAAAAGTTAGGACATCTTAAGACTCACATGAAAATCACGTTAGTATCATTTAGGACGCCTTACAACTCCTAAGAACACCTTACAACACCGTACAAAACTATAAATCTCCATAATAAACCTGATGAATTCGTCCGAATCCTTCGAACATCGTACGACACCTTAAGGCATCTTACGACTCTGTATGTCATATTAGCACCTTGAAAAGCATATTAGTATAATGTAGAACTCCTTACAACACCGTACTAAACGTTAAAACTCCATAATAAACCTAATGAATTCGTACGAGTCCTTTGAACATCGTACGACAAATTAGGACATCTTACGACTCTTTATGCCACATTAGGAACTCAAAAAGAACGTTAGTATAATGTACGACGCCTTACAACTCCTAAGAACACCTTACATCACCGTACGAAACCTCAAAACCCAATAATACACCTAATGAATTCGTCCGAGTCCTTTGAACATCATACGAAAAGTTAGGACAACTTAAGACTCACATGAAAATCACGTTAGTATCATTTAGGACGCCTTACAACTCCTAAGAACACCTTACAAAACTATAAATCTCCATAATAAACCAAATGAGTTCGTCCGAATCCTTCGAACGTCGTACGACAACTTAAGGCATCTTACGACACTATATGTCATATTAGCACCTTGAAAAGCATATTAGTATAATGTAGGACTACTTACAACACCGTTCTAAACGTTAAAACTCCATAATAAACCTAATAAAATCGTACGAGTCCTTTGAACATCGTACGACAAGTTAGGACATCTTTCGACTCTTTATGCCACATTAGGAACTCGAAAAGAACGTGAGTATAATGTACGACGCCTTACAACTCCTAAGAACACCGTACGAAACCTCAAAACTCCATAATACACCTAATGAATTCGTCCGAGTCCTTTGAACATCGTACGGAAAGTTAGGACAACTTAAGACTCACATGAAAATCACGTTAGTATCATTTAGGACGCCTTACAACTCCTAAGAACACCTTACAAAACTATAAATCTCCATAATAAACCTAATGAATTCGTCCGAATCCTTCGAACGTCGTACGACAACTTACGGCATCTTACGACTCTGTATGTCATATTAGCGCCTTGAAAAGCATATTAGTATAATGTAGGACTCCTTACAACACCGTACTAAACGTTAAAAATCCATAATAAACCTAATGAATTCGTACGAGTCCTTTGAACATCGTACGACAAATTAGGACATCATACGACTCTCTATGCTCCATTAGGAACTCGAAAAGAACGTTAGTATAATGTACGACGCCTTACAACTCCTAAGAACACCTTACATCACCGTACGAAACCTCAAAACCCCATAATACACCTAATGAATTCGTCCGAGTCCTTTAAACATCGTACGAAAAGTTAGGACAACTTAAGACTCACATGAAAATCACGTTAGTATCATTTAGGACGCCTTACAACTCCTAAGAACACCTTACAAAACTATAAATCTCCATAATAAACCTAATGAATTCGTCCGAATCGTTCAAACGTCGTACGACAACTTAAGGCATCTTACGACTCTGTATGTCATATTAGCACCTTGAAAAGCATATTAGTATAATGTAGGACGCCTTACAACACCGTACGAAACGTTAAAACTCCATAATAAACCTAATGAATTCGTACGAGTCCTTTGAACATCGTACGACAAATTAGGACATCTTACGACTCTTTATGCCACATTAGGAACTCGAAAAGAACGTTAGTATAATGTACGACGCCTTACAACTCCTAAGAACACCTTACATCACCGTACGAAACCTCAAAACCCCATAATACACCTAATGAATTCGTCCGAGTCCTTTGAACATCGTACGAAAAGTTAGGAAAACTTAAGACTCACATGAAAATCACGTTAGTATCATTTAGGACGCCTTACAACTCCTAAGCACACCTTACAAAACTATAAATCTCCATAATAAACCTAATGAATTCGTCCGAATCGTTCAAACGTCGTACGACAACTTAAGGCATCTTACGACTCTGTATGTCATATTAGCACCTTGAAAAGCATATTAGTATAATGTAGGACGCCTTACAACACCGTACGAAACGTTAAAACTCCATAATAAACCTAATGAATTCGTACGAGTCCTTTGAACATCGTACGACAAATTAGGACATCTTACGACTCTTTATGCCACATTAGGAACTCGAAAAGAACGTTAGTATAATGTACGACGCCTTACAACTCCTAAGAACACCTTACATCACCGTACGAAACCTCAAAACCCCATAATACACCTAATGAATTCGTCCGAGTCCTTTGAACATCGTATGAAAAGTTAGGACAACTTAAGACTCACATGAAAATCACGTTAGTATCATTTAGGACGCCTTACAACTCCTAAGAACACCTTACAAAACTATAAATCTCCATAATAAACCTAATGAATTCGTCCGAATCCTTCAAACATCGTACGGAAAGTTAGGACAACTTACGACTCTGTATGTCATATTAGCACCTTGAAAAGCATATTAGTATAATGTAGGACGCCTTACAACACCGTACGAAACGTTAAAACTCCATAATAAACCTAATGAATTCGTACGAGTCCTTTGAACATCGTACGACAAATTAGGACATCTTACGACTCTTTATGCCACATTAGGAACTCGAAAAGAACGTTAGTATAATGTACGACGCCTTACAACTCCTAAGAACACCTTACATCACCGTACGAAACCTCAAAACCCCATAATACACCTAATGAATTCGTCCGAGTCCTTTGAACATCGTACGAAAAGTTAGGAAAACTTAAGACTCACATGAAAATCACGTTAGTATCATTTAGGACGCCTTACAACTCCTAAGCACACCTTACAAAACTATAAATCTCCATAATAAACCTAATGAATTCGTCCGAATCGTTCAAACGTCGTACGACAACTTAAGGCATCTTACGACTCTGTATGTCATATTAGCACCTTGAAAAGCATATTAGTATAATGTAGGACGCCTTACAACACCGTACGAAACGTTAAAACTCCATAATAAACCTAATGAATTCGTACGAGTCCTTTGAACATCGTACGACAAATTAGGACATCTTACGACTCTTTATGCCACATTAGGAACTCGAAAAGAACGTTAGTATAATGTACGACGCCTTACAACTCCTAAGAACACCTTACATCACCGTACGAAACCTCAAAACCCCATAATACACCTAATGAATTCGTCCGAGTCCTTTGAACATCGTATGAAAAGTTAGGACAACTTAAGACTCACATGAAAATCACGTTAGTATCATTTAGGACGCCTTACAACTCCTAAGAACACCTTACAAAACTATAAATCTCCATAATAAACCTAATGAATTCGTCCGAATCCTTCAAACATCGTACGGAAAGTTAGGACAACTTACGACTCTGTATGTCATATTAGCACCTTGAAAAGCATATTAGTATAATGTAGGACGCCTTACAACACCGTACGAAACGTTAAAACTCCATAATAAACCTAATGAATTCGTACGAGTCCTTTGAACATCGTACGACAAATTAGGACATCTTACGACTCTTTATGCCACATTAGGAACTCGAAAAGAACGTTAGTATAATGTACGACGCCTTACAACTCCTAAGAACACCTTACATCACCGTACGAAACCTCAAAACCCCATAATACACCTAATGAATTCGTCCGAGTCCTTTGAACATCGTACGAAAAGTTAGGAAAACTTAAGACTCACATGAAAATCACGTTAGTATCATTTAGGACGCCTTACAACTCCTAAGCACACCTTACAAAACTATAAATCTCCATAATAAACCTAATGAATTCGTCCGAATCGTTCAAACGTCGTACGACAACTTAAGGCATCTTACGACTCTGTATGTCATATTAGCACCTTGAAAAGCATATTAGTATAATGTAGGACGCCTTACAACACCGTACGAAACGTTAAAACTCCATAATAAACCTAATGAATTCGTACGAGTCCTTTGAACATCGTACGACAAATTAGGACATCTTACGACTCTTTATGCCACATTAGGAACTCGAAAAGAACGTTAGTATAATGTACGACGCCTTACAACTCCTAAGAACACCTTACATCACCGTACGAAACCTCAAAACCCCATAATACACCTAATGAATTCGTCCGAGTCCTTTGAACATCGTATGAAAAGTTAGGACAACTTAAGACTCACATGAAAATCACGTTAGTATCATTTAGGACGCCTTACAACTCCTAAGAACACCTTACAAAACTATAAATCTCCATAATAAACCTAATGAATTCGTCCGAATCCTTCAAACATCGTACGGAAAGTTAGGACAACTTACGACTCTGTATGTCATATTAGCACCTTGAAAAGCATATTAGTATAATGTAGGACGCCTTACAACACCGTACGAAACGTTAAAACTCCATAATAAACCTAATGAATTCGTACGAGTCCTTTGAACATCGTACGACAAATTAGGACATCTTACGACTCTTTATGCCACATTAGGAACTCGAAAAGAACGTTAGTATAATGTACGACGCCTTACAACTCCTAAGAACACCTTACATCACCGTACGAAACCTCAAAACCCCATAATACACCTAATGAATTCGTCCGAGTCCTTTGAACATCGTACGAAAAGTTAGGACAACTTAAGACTCACATGAAAATCACGTTAGTATCATTTAGGACGCCTTACAACTCCTAAGAACACCTTACAAAACTATAAATCTCCATTATAAACCTAATGAATTCGTCCGAATCCTTCAAACGTCGTACGACAACTTAAGGCATCTTACGACTCTGTATGTCATATTAGCACCTTGAAAAGCATATTAGTATAATGTAGGACGCCTTACAACACCGTACGAAACGTTAAAACTCCATAATAAACCTAATGAATTCGTACGAGTCCTTTGAACATCGTACGACAAATTAGGACATCTTACGACTCTTTATGCCACATTAGGAACTCGAAAAGAACGTTAGTATAATGTACGACGCCTTACAACTCCTAAGAACACCTTACATCACCGTACGAAACCTCAAAACCCATATTACACCTAATGAATTCGTCCGAGTCCTTTGAACATCGTACGAAAAGTTAGGAAAACTTAAGACTCACATGAAAATCACGTTAGTATCATTTAGGACGCCTTACAACTCCTAAGCACACCTTACAAAACTATAAATCTCCATAATAAACCTAATGAATTCGTCCGAATCGTTCAAACGTCGTACGACAACTTAAGGCATCTTACGACTCTGTATGTCATATTAGCACCTTGAAAAGCATATTAGTATAATGTAGGACGCCTTACAACACCGTACGAAACGTTAAAACTCCATAATAAACCTAATGAATTCGTACGAGTCCTTTGAACATCGTACGACAAATTAGGACATCTTACGACTCTTTATGCCACATTAGGAACTCGAAAAGAACGTTAGTATAATGTACGACGCCTTACAACTCCTAAGAACACCTTACATCACCGTACGAAACCTCAAAACCCCATAATACACCTAATGAATTCGTCCGAGTCCTTTGAACATCGTATGAAAAGTTAGGACAACTTAAGACTCACATGAAAATCACGTTAGTATCATTTAGGACGCCTTACAACTCCTAAGAACACCTTACAAAACTATAAATCTCCATAATAAACCTAATGAATTCGTCCGAATCCTTCAAACGTCGTACGACAACTTAAGGCATCTTACGACTCTGTATGTCATATTAGCACCTTGAAAAGCATATTAGTATAATGTAGGACGCCTTACAACACCGTACGAAACGTTAAAACTCCATAATAAACCTAATGAATTCGTACGAGTCCTTTGAACATCGTACGACAAATTAGGACATCTTACGACTCTTTATGCCACATTAGGAACTCGAACAGAACGTTAGTATAATGTACGACGCCTTACAACTCCTAAGAACACCTTACATCACTGTACGAAACCTCAAAACCCCATAATACACCTAATGAATTCGTCCGAGTCCTTTGAACATCGTACGAAAAGTTAGGACAACTTAAGACTCACATGAAAATCACGTTAGTATCATTTAGGACGCCTTACAACTCCTAAGAACACCTTACAAAACTATAAATCTCCATAATAAACCTAATGAATTCGTCCGAATCCTTCAAACGTCGTACGACAACTTAAGGCATCTTACGACTCTGTATGTCATATTAGCACCTTGAAAAGCATATTAGTATAACTAGTAGCATACCCGCGCGATGCGGCGACAGAAACAACTTACAACATGATGCTTGTATCAATATAACTTCACTTCAATGTATATGTGCATATCAACTTGTTAGAGCAAAATTGTGCCTTTGACCCAATAATCACTTGCATTACAAATGACTAATGCAATGTTTGATTCAAAAAGATCCGTGTCTAATTGCCCTAAATCTAATTGTACAAATAAAAACCAGATTCAAACAATATTACATCATAGTTTAAAAAGGCGTTATAAAACATGCGTGCAAAATTTTATTGTTAAATAAGAATAAAGCAAGTTAAAAAAACAATGGGCCATTTCAACATAACCCAAAGTGACATGTTTGAAGGACTTCTACTTTTGATAATCCTTACATGTAATTCAAAAGAAATCAACCATTACATTTGAGGAACTTATCCTAAGAATACTTTTAACGTAGAAAAAATTGGCAGACCGGGTCGCCCAAGGTAAATATTTTTTAATACATATAGTAAAAACATAATATCATAATCATGAAACTATTCGAGAAAGGGTTACATTTAGTTAAACCAAACATCACATTTTAGTGCGTAAAGATATACCAAAATTACCATTTTAGTTTCCAGGTACTATGACCACTAATTAAATGTAATTTGATAATCCATTTTGGGTTGCACTTTAAAGTGACAATCTGATTTGCTCCAACTTCTTGTTTATTGCATGAAAGAATTCAGTAGCCTCGTGCTACGCATGAATGTACCTACACACACTTAAAATATTTAGCACCAAAAATCCTTATTGCTAAAAAACAAAGCAGATTATAACAGTTATTACCAAACTATGAAACTTGACCCGTTTATTAACCAAGTATAAGGTGCAATTCATAAGCAACAAGAAAGCACAATTAGGTCGACATGTTTCATTACATGAAAGACTTTGCAACGGGTCAAAGGGGTGAAAATACAAAACTTGACACGAAATGTTAATGTAATCAAATACTTGATTTGCCCCAAAACACACACTACACATCTGAACTACTGCTGACTCGTTCATACAGCAGCTAATAACGTTATATTGCACAACAAAGCGGTGAATGGTACCTTTTGGAGCAGTAAAATGAAACAAAATGGTACCTTTTTACGACAACATAACACAACAAAGCTGCAACTATGAAAGCAAAAAGCATACAGCAAATTAAAAGTCAAATGCAACTATTCTTGAATTAGAATGCATATAATGAAAATAGAAAATTTGACTATCTTCCTTATTAATGGGTTAATATGGGTTGTTTTTATCTTCTATGGGTTAAATTAGAAAAACATCTAATGAGAAACAAATTGAAAGCAAAAAACAATAAAATGAAACAAATTAGAAATACATTGAAAAGTAAAATGAGATCAGATTCACGTTTGATACAAATTCGTTTTGACCCATTTAGTTTGTAGCTCTTTTAAATTGTCGATTCACGTTATAGAATTGCTTGAAAGCGTTAAAAGATTTTCAGGTCAACCATTTGGGAAGGAAGTCGTTCCATTTCAGCCCCAACCTCCTATATATAAGCGAGGAATCAGAAGAAAAGTTTGCCAAAAGTTCCATTTCAGCCCCAACCTCCTACAAATTCGTTTTGACCCATTTAGTTTGTAGTTCTTTTAAATTGTCGATTCACGTTATGCAATTACTTGAAAGCGTTAAAAGATTTTCAGGTAACCAAACCAGCTTCGTTTTGACCCATTTTATTACCTTAAGATTTTTTTTTATTTGACGCAACTCGATTTCACAAAACCCAACACACACTTCATAACAGATTTGTTTTGACCCATTTCTTTGGCATATTCGCTTTGACCCATTTGCTATCCAAACATACAAAAAACACAGACTTTCATCATCATTAATTTGCTAACCGAAAGGACCTAAAACCCCAATTTAAAATCATCCTAAAATGTTGTCCAAATAGACGAAAAATGCAGTCAAAAGAAATAGAGAAATACCGTTGCAGGTGCGTAGAAAGAGATTCCAAGCTTGCTGGTTTTAAGCGTAATCTAGTCGCTCATCTTATTATTCATCCCGTCTCGAACCACCACTTTTGAGCTCCACTCAGCTGAGATCTGAATATATCTATTCAAAAACGGTTAAATTTGTTGTATGAAATTTCTTAGATAGAAGAAAACAATGAAGGCATCTTACACGTTGGGTCATTCAAATACATTGAACTTCCACCTTTTTGCAGCAATAAAATGAAACAAAATGGTACCTTTTTACATCAATATAACACAACAAAGCCGCACCTATGAAAGAAAAAAACATGCAACAAATTTAACGATTTTGACAACTACAATATGCAGAAAAAACTCAAATTTTGACAGCTATATAAGGCAGCCAAAACTACAATTTTCACAGCTATTTTACAGTAACAAAGGGCAGCCCAAAAAAGGTTTCGCTTTGCTATCTTTTTCAAAAAAACAACATCAACCCATAAAAGAACAAGTAATTTTGCCAAATGGCTCAAGTTTCTTTGATTAGAAATGTCAATTTGTACCATCAATTAAGTTTAAGCGAGGAATCAGAAGAAAAGTCAACTGAGATCAGATTATTTGATGGTTTGATACAATTAGAGGTGGTGGATGCTGATTTTGTTAGTAAGGTTTGATACAAATTCGTTTTAACCCATTTAGTTTGTAGCTCTTTTAAATTGTCGATTCACGTTATGCAATTGCTTGAAAGCATTAAAAGATTTTCAGGTCAATCATTTGGGAAGGAATTCGTTCCATTTCAGCCCCAACCTCCTACATATAAGCGAGGAATCAGAAGAAAAGTTTGCCAAAAGTTCCATTTCAGACCCAACCTCCTACAAATTCGTTTTGACCCATTTAGTTTGTAGCTCTTTTAAATTGTCGATTCACGTTTTGACCCATTTTATTACCTTAAGAATTTTTTTTAGTTGACGCTACTCGATTTCACAAAACCCAACACACACTTCATAACAGATTTGTTTTGACCCATTTCTTTGGCATATTCGCTTTGACCCATTTGCTATCCAAACATACAAAAAACACAGACTTTCATCATCATTAATTTTGCTGACCGAAAGGACCTAAAACTCCAATTTAAAATCATCCTAAAATGTTGTCCAAATAGACGAAAAATGCAGTCAAAAGAAATAGAGAAATACCGTTGCAGGTGCGTAGAAGAGATTCCAAGCTTGCTGGTTTTAAGCGTACTCTAGTCGCTCATCTTATTATTCATCCCGTCTCGAACCACCACTTTTGAGCTCTACTCAGCTGAGATCTGAATATATCTATTCAAAAACGGTTAAATTTGTTGTATGAAATTTCTTAGATAGAAGAAAACAATGATGGCAGCTTACACGTTGGGTCATTCAGATACATTGAACTTCCACCTTTTTGCAGCAATAAAATGAAACAAAATGGTACCTTTTTACATCAATATAACACAACAAAGCCGCACCTATGAAAGCAAAAAGCATGCAACAAATTTAACGATTTTGACAACTATAATATGCAGAAAAAACTCCAATTTTGACAGCTATATAAAGCAGCCAAAACTACAATTTTCACAGCTATTTTACAGTAACAAAGGGCAGCCCAAAAAAGGTTCCGCTTTGCTATCTTTTTTAAAAAAACAACATGAACCCATAAAAGAACAAGTAATTTTGCCAAAAGGCTCAAGTTTCTTTGATTAGAAATGTCAATTTGTACCATCAATTAGGTTTAAGCGAGGAATCAGAAGAAAAGTCAACTGAGATCAGATTATTTGATGGTTTGATACAATTAGGTGGTGGATGCTGATTTTGTTAGTAAGGTTTGATACAAATTCGTTTTGACCCATTTAGTTTGTAGCTCTTTTAAATTGTCGATTCACGTTATGCAATTGCTTGAAAGCGTTAAAAGATTTTCTGGTCAACCAAACCAGCTTCGTTTTGGCCCATTTTATCACCTTAAAATTTTTTTTTATTTGACGCTACTCAATTTCACAAAAGCCAACACACACTTCATAACAGATTTGTTTTGATCCATTTCTTTGGCTGCCAAAGTTTGGCGTATTCGCTTTGACCCATTTTTTATCCAAACACACAAAAAACACAGACAAAACATCTTAATTTTGCTGGCCGAAAGGACCTAAAATTCCAATTTAAATCATCCTAAAATGTTGTCCAAATAGACGAAAACTGCAGTCAAAAGATAGAGAAATACCGTTGCAGGTGCGTAGAAAGAGATTCCAAGCTTGCTAGTTTTAAGCGTAATCTAGTCGCTCATCTTATTATTCATCCCGTCTCGAACCACCACTTTTGAGTTCCACTCAACTGAGATCTGAATATATCTATTCAGGACATTTTAAACAAAAATTATAACCTGTTTTCTTAGGTACATAGTTCAACAATATTGTAAAACACAAAAACAACAAGACATTCAAGCCATGAAACATCAGCTAACCTACATCAACCCTAACAAACTTGAAACAACATGTCATTAGTTCAAACAACAGAGCATTAGTTTAAATAACAAGTCATTAGTCAAACAGTAGGTCCATCAACACACCTACATCAACCTCAACAAATTTCAAATCAGCACTAAGTAATAGTAGCATACCATATAAACACTAAAATTAGCCGAACACACTTATGTGAAACAAAAAAAAACTAACAGATGGAAACAATTGTGGTTTCATAACTTTCAAGACAAGAACAAAAACTGAATCAACGAATCAAGATATCATAACAAACTTGTAAATAGATAGTGATTTGGGGAACTTACTGCACGAAAACCGCAATTCTAACACACCAAGTACCTGCTCCAGTTTCCAAGCCTTCACCTTCAAAGTGAAATTAGGTTTAAGTTATAAACATCAAATCTAAACGTTAAGAATAACAAATCGTAGAAACAATAACATGATTTTCGCTACTAAAACTGTACCTTAAGAAACCGATTGGTAAAAAATCGAGCTTTAGATGTAAAAAATATTGAGCAGAGATCGTGGTAGCAGCGTTGAAGAAGACGATGTGTGAAGATGATTGTGGTAGCAGTTTGGAATCTGTGATATTGAAGAAGACGATGTGTGTGTGAAGAGGCGGATGTAAAAGTAGGGTTTGTGTTGAAAATTAAGGAAGATGTTAAATGACTATTATGTCCATCCAATTTGAATATTAAAGTAGTATAGATGTAGGACGCCTTACAACACCGTACGAAACGTTAAAACTCCATAATAAACCTAATGAATTCGTACGAGTCCTTTGAACATCGTACGACAAATTAGGACATCTTACGACTCTTTATGCCACATTAGGAACTCGAAAAGAACGTTAGTATAATGTACGACGCCTTACAACTCCTAAGGACACCTTACATCACCGTACGAAACCTCAAAACCCCATAATACACCTAATGAATTCGTCCGAGTCCTTTGAACATCGTACGAAAAGTTAGGACAACTTAAGACTCACATGAAAATCACGTTAGTATCATTTAGGACGCCTTACAACTCCTAAGAACACCTTACAACACCGAACAAAACTATAAATAACCATAATAAACCTAATGAATTCGTCCGAATCCTTCGAACGTCGTACGACAACTTAAGGCATCTTACGACTCTGTATGTCATATTAGCACCTTGAAAAGCATATTAGTATAATGTAGGACTCCTTACAACACCGTACTAAACGTTAAAACTCCATAATAAACCTAATGAATTCGTATGAGTCCTTTGAACATCGTACAACAAATTAGGACATCTTACGACTCTTTATGCCACATTAGGAACTCGAAAAGACCGTTAGTATAATGTACGACGCCTTACAACTCCTAAGAACACCTTACATCACCGTACGAAACCTCAAAACCCCATAATACACCTAATGAATTCGTCCGAGTCCTTTGAACATCGTACGAAAAGTTAGGACAACTTAAGACTCACATGAAAATCACGTTAGTATCATTTAGGACGCCTTACAACTCCTAAGAACACCTTACAAAACTATAAATCTCCATAATAAACCTAATGAATTTGTCCGAATCCTTCAAACGTCGTACGACAACTTAAGGCATCTTACGACTCTGTATGTCATATTAGCACCTTGAAAAGCATATTAGTATAATGTAGGACGCCTTACAACACCGTACGAAACGTTAAAACTCCATAATAAACCTAATGAATTCGTACGAGTCCTTTGAACATCGTACGACAAATTAGGACATCTTACGAATCTTTATGCCACATTAGGAACTCGAAAAGAACGTTAGTATAATGTACGACGCCTTACAACTCCTAAGAACACCTTACATCACCGTACGAAACCTCAAAACCCCATAATACACCTAATGAATTCGTCCGAGTCCTTTGAACATCGTACGAAAAGTTAGGACAACTTAAGACTCACATGAAAATCACGTTAGTATCATTTAGGACGCCTTACAACTCCTAAGAACACCTTACAAAACTATAAATCTCCATAATAAACCTAATGAATTTGTCCGAATCCTTCAAACGTCGTACGACAACTTAAGGCATCTTACGACTCTGTATGTCATATTAGCACCTTGAAAAGCATATTAGTATAATGTAGGACGCCTTACAACACCGTACGAAACGTTAAAACTCCATAATAAACCTAATGAATTCGTACGAGTCCTTTGAACATCGTACGACAAATTAGGACATCTTACGACTCTTTATGCCACATTAGGAACTCGAAAAGAACGTTAGTATAATGTACGACGCCTTACCACTCCTAAGAACACCTTACATCACCGTACGAAACCTCAAAACCCCATAATACACCTAATGAATTCGTCCGAGTCCTTTGAACATCGTACGAAAAGTTAGGACAACTTAAGACTCACATGAAAATCACGTTAGTATCATTTAGGACGCCTTACAACTCCTAAGAACACCTTACAAAACTATAAATCTCCATAATAAACCTAATGAATTCGTCCGAATCCTTCAAACGTCGTACGACAACTTAAGGCATCTTACGACTCTGTATGTCATATTAGCACCCTGAAAAGCATATTAGTATAATGTAGGACGCCTTACAACACCGTACGAAACGTTAAAACTCCATAATAAACCTAATGAATTCGTACGAGTCCTTTGAATATCGTACGACAAATTAGGACATCTTACGACTCTTTATGCCACATTAGGAACTCGAAAAGAACGTTAGTATAATGTACGACGCCTTACAACTCCTAAGAACACCTTACATCACCGTACGAAACCTCAACACCCCATAATACACCTAATGAATTCGTCCGAGTCCTTTGAACATCGTACGAAAAGTTAGGACAACTTAAGACTCACATGAAAATCACGTTAGTATCATTTAGGACGCCTTACAACTCCTAAGAACACCTTACAAAACTATAAATCTCCATAATAAACCTAATGAATTCGTCCGAATCCTTCAAACGTCGTACGACAACTTAAGGCATCTTACGACTCTGTATGTCATATTAGCACCTTGAAAAGCATATTAGTATAATGTAGGACGCCTTACAACACCGTACGAAATGTTAAAACTCCATAATAAACCTAATGAACTCGTACGAGTCCTTTGAATATCGTACGACAAATTAGGACATCTTACGACTCTTTATGCCACATTAGGAACTCGAAAAGAACGTTAGTATAATGTACGACGCCTTACAACTCCTAAGAACACCTTACATCACCGTACGAAACCTCAAAACCCCATAATACACCTAATGAATTCGTCCGAGTCCTTTGAACATCGTACGAAAAGTTAGGACAACTTAAGACTCACATGAAAATCACGTTAGTATCATTTAGGACGCCTTACAACTCCTAAGAACACCTTACAAAACTATAAATCTCCATAATAAACCTAATGAATTTGTCCGAATCCTTTAAACGTCGTACGACAACTTAAGGCATCTTACGACTCTGTATGTCATATTAGCACCTTGAAAAGCATATTAGTATAATGTAGGACGCCTTACAACACCATACGAAACGTTAAAACTCCATAATAAACCTAATGAATTCGTACGAGTCCTTTGAACATCGTACGACAAATTACGACATCTTACGACTCTTTATGCCACATTAGGAACTCGAAAAGAACGTTAGTATAATGTACGACGCCTTACAACTCCTAAGAACACCTTACATCACCGTACGAAACCTCAAAACCCCATAATACACCTAATGAATTCGTCCGAGTCCTTTGAACATCGTACGAAAAGTTAGGACAACTTAAGACTCACATGAAAATCACGTTAGTATCATTTAGGACGCCTTACAACTCCTAAGAACACCTTACAAAACTATAAATCTCCATAATAAACCTAATGAATTCGTCCGAATCCTTCAAACGTCGTACGACAACTTAAGGCATCTTACGACTCTGTATGTCATATTAGCACCTTGAAAAGCATATTAGTATAATGTAGGACGCCTTACAACACCGTACGAAATGTTAAAACTCCATAATAAACCTAATGAACTCGTACGAGTCCTTTGAATATCGTACGACAAATTAGGACATCTTACGACTCTTTATGCCACATTAGGAACTCGAAAAGAACGTTAGTATAATGTACGACGCCTTACAACTCCTAAGAACACCTTACATCACCGTACGAAACCTCAAAACCCCATAATACACCTAATGAATTCGTCCGAGTCCTTTGAACATCGTACGAAAAGTTAGGACAACTTAAGACTCACATGAAAATCACGTTAGTATCATTTAGGACGCCTTACAACTCCTAAGAACACCTTACAAAACTATAAATCTCCATAATAAACCTAATGAATTTGTCCGAATCCTTTAAACGTCGTACGACAACTTAAGGCATCTTACGACTCTGTATGTCATATTAGCACCTTGAAAAGCATATTAGTATAATGTAGGACGCCTTACAACACCATACGAAACGTTAAAACTCCATAATAAACCTAATGAATTCGTACGAGTCCTTTGAACATCGTACGACAAATTACGACATCTTACGACTCTTTATGCCACATTAGGAACTCGAAAAGAACGTTAGTATAATGTACGACGCCTTACAACTCCTAAGAACACCTTACATCACCGTACGAAACCTCAAAACCCCATAATACACCTAATGAATTCGTCCGAGTCCTTTGAACATCGTACGAAAAGTTAGGACAACTTAAGACTCACTTGAAAATCACGTTAGTATCATTTAGGACGCCTTACAACTCCTAAGAACACCTTACAAAACTATAAATCTCCATAATAAACCTAATGAATTCGTCCGAATCCTTCAAACGTCGTACGACAACTTAAGGCATCTTACGACTCTGTATGTCATATTAGCACCTTGAAAAGCATATTAGTATAATGTAGGACGCCTTACAACACCGTACGAAACGTTAAAACTCCATAATAAACCTAATGAATTCGTACGAGTCCTTTGAACATCGTACGACAAATTACGACATCTTACGACTCTTTATGCCACATTAGGAACTCGAAAAGAACGTTAGTATAATGTACGACGCCTTACAACTCCTAAGAACACCTTACATCACCGTACGAAACCTCAAAACCCCATAATACACCTAATGAATTCGTCCGAGTCCTTTGAACATCGTACGAAAAGTTAGGACAACTTAAGACTCACTTGAAAATCACGTTAGTATCATTTAGGACGCCTTACAACTCCTAAGAACACCTTACAAAACTATAAATCTCCATAATAAACCTAATGAATTCGTCCGAATCCTTCAAACGTCGTACGACAACTTAAGGCATCTTACGACTCTGTATGTCATATTAGCACCTTGAAAAGCATATTAGTATAATGTAGGACGCCTTACAACACCGTACGAAACGTTAATACTCCATAACAAACCTAATGAATTCGTACGAGTCCTTTGAACATCGTACGACAAATTAGGACATCTTACGACTCTTTATGCCACATTAGGAACTCGAAAAGAACGTTAGTATAATGTACGGCGCCTTACAACTCCTAAGGACACCTTACATCACCGTACGAAACCTCAAAACCCCATAATACACCTAATGAATTCGTCTGAGTCCTTTGAACATCGTACGAAAAGTTAGGACAACTTAAGACTCACATGAAAATCACGTTAGTATCATTTAGGACGCCTTACAACTCCTAAGAACACCTTACAAAACTATAAATCTCCATAATAAACCTAATGAATTCGTCCGAATCCTTCAAACGTCGTACGACAACTTAAGGCATCTTACGACTCTGTATGTCATATTAGCACCTTGAAAAGCATATTAGTATAATGTAGGACGCCTTACAACACCGTACGAAACGTTAAAACTCCATAATAAACCTAATGAATTCGTACGAGTCCTTTGAACATCGTACGACAAATTAGGACATCTTACGACTCTTTATGCCACATTAGGAACTCGAAAAGAACATTAGTATAATGTACGACGCCTTACAACTCCTAAGAACACCTTACATCACCGTACGAAACCTCAAAACCCCATAATACACCTAATGAATTCGTCCGAGTCCTTTGAACATCGTACGAAAAGTTAGGACAACTTAAGACTCACATGAAAATCACGTTAGTATCATTTAGGACGCCTTACAACTCCTAAGAACACCTTACAAAACTATAAATCTCCATAATAAACCTAATGAATTTGTCCGAATCCTTCAAACGTCGTACTACAACTTAAGGCATCTTACGACTCTGTATGTCATATTAGAACCTTGAAAAGCATATTAGTATAATGTAGGACGCCTTACAACACCGTACGAAACGTTAAAACTCCATAATAAACCTAATGAATTCGTACGAGTCCTTTGAACATCGTACGACAAATTACGACATCTTACGACTCTTTATGCCACATTAGGAACTCGAAAAGAACGTTAGTATAATGTACGACGCCTTACAACTCCTAAGAACACCTTACATCACCGTACGAAACCTCAAAACCCCATAATACACCTAATGAATTCGTCCGAGTCCTTTGAACATCGTACGAAAAGTTAGGACAACTTAAGACTCACATGAAAATCACGTTAGTATCATTTAGGACGCCTTACAACTCCTAAGAACACCTTACAAAACTATAAATCTCCATAATAAACCTAATGAATTCGTCCGAATCCTTCAAACGTCGTACGACAACTTAAGGCATCTTACGACTCTGTATGTCATATTAGCACCTTGAAAAGCATATTAGTATAATGTAGGACGCCTTACAACACCGTACGAAACGTTAAAACTCCATAATAAACCTAATGAATTCGTACGAGTCCTTTGAACATCGTACGACAAATTAGGACATCTTACGACTCTTTATGCCACATTAGGAACTCGAAAAGAACATTAGTATAATGTACGACGCCTTACAACTCCTAAGAACACCTTACATCACCGTACGAAACCTCAAAACCCCATAATACACCTAATGAATTCGTCCGAGTCCTTTGAACATCGTACGAAAAGTTAGGACAACTTAAGACTCACATGAAAATCACGTTAGTATCATTTAGGACGCCTTACAACTCCTAAGAACACCTTACAAAACTATAAATCTCCATAATAAACCTAATGAATTCGTCCGAATCCTTCAAACGTCGTACGACAACTTAAGGCATCTTACGACTCTGTATGTCATATTAGCACCTTGAAAAGCATATTAGTATAATGTAGGACGCCTTACAACACCGTACGAAACGTTAAAACTCCATAATAAACCTAATGAATTCGTACGAGTCCTTTGAACATCGTACGACAAATTAGGACATCTTACGACTCTTTATGCCACATTAGGAACTCGAAAAGAACATTAGTATAATGTACGACGCCTTACAACTCCTAAGAACACCTTACATCACCGTACGAAACCTCAAAACCCCATAATACACCTAATGAATTCGTCTGAGTCCTTTGAACATCGTACGAAAAGTTAGGACAACTTAAGACTCACATGAAAATCACGTTAGTATCATTTAGGACGCCTTACAACTCCTAAGAACACCTTACAAAACTATAAATCTCCATAATAAACCTAATGAATTCGTCCGAATCCTTCAAACGTCGTACGACAACTTAAGGCATCTTACGACTCTGTATGTCATATTAGCACCTTGAAAAGCATATTAGTATAATGTAGGACGCCTTACAACACCGTACGAAACGTTAAAACTCCATAATAAACCTAATGAATTCGTACGAGTCCTTTGAACATCGTACGACAAATTAGGACATCTTACGACTCTTTATGCCACATTAGGAACTCGAAAAGAACATTAGTATAATGTACGACGCCTTACAACTCCTAAGAACACCTTACATCACCGTACGAAACCTCAAAACCCCATAATACACCTAATGAATTCGTCCGAGTCCTTTGAACATCGTACGAAAAGTTAGGACAACTTAAGACTCACATGAAAATCACGTTAGTATCATTTAGGACGCCTTACAACTCCTAAGAACACCTTACAAAACTATAAATCTCCATAATAAACCTAATGAATTTGTCCGAATCCTTCAAACGTCGTACGACAACTTAAGGCATCTTACGACTCTGTATGTCATATTAGAACCTTGAAAAGCATATTAGTATAATGTAGGACGCCTTACAACACCGTACGAAACGTTAAAACTCCATAATAAACCTAATGAATTCGTACGAGTCCTTTGAACATCGTACGACAAATTAGGACATCTTACGACTCTTTATGCCACATTAGGAACTCGAAAAGAACGTTAGTATAATGTACGACGCCTTACAACTCCTAAGAACACCTTACATCACCGTACGAAACCTCAAAACCCCATAATACACCAAATGAATTCGTCCGAGTCCTTTGAACATCGTACGAAAAGTTAGGACAACTTAAGACTCACATGAAAATCACGTTAGTATCATCTAGGACGCCTTACAACTCCTAAGAACACCTTACAAAACTATAAATCTCCATAATAAACCTAATGAATTCGTCCGAATCCTTCAAACGTCGTACGACAACTTAAGGCATCTTACGACTCTGTATGTCATATTAGCACTTTGAAAAGCATATTAGTATAATGTAGGACGCCTTACAACACCGTACAAAACGTTAAAACTCCATAATAAACCTAATGAATTCGTACGAGTCCTTTGAATATCGTACGACAAATTAGGACATCTTACGACTCTTTATGCCACATTAGGAACTCGAAAAGAACGTTAGTATAATATACGACGCCTTACAACTCCTAAGAACACCTTACATCACCGTACGAAACCTCAAAACCCCATAATACACCTAATGAATTCGTCCTAGTTCTTTGAACATCGTACGAAAAGTTAGGACAACTTAAGACTCACATGAAAATCACGTTAGTATCATTTAGGACGCCTTACAACTCCTAAGAACACCTTACAAAACTATAAATCTCCATAATAAACCTAATGAATTTGTCCGAATCCTTCAAACGTCGTACGACAACTTAAGGCATCTTACGACTCTGTATGTCATATTAGCACCTTGAAAAGCATATTAGTATAATGTAGGACGCCTTACAACACCGTACGAAACGTTAAAACTCCATAATAAACCTAATGAATTCGTACGAGTCCTTTGAACATCGTACGACAAATTAGGACATCTTACGACTCTTTATGCCACATTAGGAACTCGAAAAGAACGTTAGTATAATGTACGACACCTTACAACTCCTAAGAACACCTTACATCACCGTACGAAACCTCAAAACCCCATAATACACCAAATGAATTCGTCCTAGTTCTTTGAACATCGTACGAAAAGTTAGGACAACTTAAGACTCACATGAAAATCACGTTAGTATCATTTAGGACGCCTTACAACTCCTAAGAACACCTTACAAAACTATAAATCTCCATAATAAACCTAATGAATTTGTCCGAATCCTTCAAACGTCGTACGACAACTTAAGGCATCTTACGACTCTGTATGTCATATTAGCACCTTGAAAAGCATATTAGTATAATGTAGGACGCCTTACAACACCGTACGAAACGTTAAAACTCCATAATAAACCTAATGAATTCGTACGAGTCCTTTGAACATCGTACGACAAATTAGGACATCTTACGACTCTTTATGCCACATTAGGAACTCGAAAAGAACATTAGTATAATGTACGACGCCTTACAACTCCTAAGAACACCTTACATCACCGTACGAAAGCTCAAAACCCCATAATACACCTAATGAATTCGTCCGAGTCCTTTGAACATCGTACGAAAAGTTAGGACAACTTAAGACTCACATGAAAATCACGTTAGTATCATTTAGGACGCCTTACAACTCCTAAGAACACCTTACAAAACTATAAATCTCCATAATAAACCTAATGAATTTGTCCGAATCCTTCAAACGTCGTACGACAACTTAAGGCATCTTACGACTCTGTATGTCATATTAGAACCTTGAAAAGCATATTAGTATAATGTAGGACGCCTTACAACACCGTACGAAACGTTAAAACTCCATAATAAACCTAATGAATTCGTACGAGTCCTTTGAACATCGTACGACAAATTAGGACATCTTACGACTCTTTATGCCACATTAGGAACTCGAAAAGAACGTTAGTATAATGTACGACGCCTTACAACTCCTAAGAACACCTTACATCACCGTACGAAACCTCAAAACCCCATAATACACCAAATGAATTCGTCCGAGTCCTTTGAACATCGTACGAAAAGTTAGGACAACTTAAGACTCACATGAAAATCACGTTAGTATCATCTAGGACGCCTTACAACTCCTAAGAACACCTTACAAAACTATAAATCTCCATAATAAACCTAATGAATTCGTCCGAATCCTTCAAACGTCGTACGACAACTTAAGGCATCTTACGACTCTGTATGTCATATTAGCACTTTGAAAAGCATATTAGTATAATGTAGGACGCCTTACAACACCGTACAAAACGTTAAAACTCCATAATAAACCTAATGAATTCGTACGAGTCCTTTGAATATCGTACGGCAAATTAGGACATCTTACGACTCTTTATGCCACATTAGGAACTCGAAAAGAACGTTAGTATAATATACGACGCCTTACAACTCCTAAGAACACCTTACATCACCGTACGAAACCTCAAAACCCCATAATACACCTAATGAATTCGTCCTAGTTCTTTGAACATCGTACGAAAAGTTAGGACAACTCAAGACTCACATGAAAATCACGTTAGTATCATTTAGGACGCCTTACAACTCCTAAGAACACCTTACAAAACTATAAATCTCCATAATAAACCTAATGAATTTGTCCGAATCCTTCAAACGTCGTACGACAACTTAAGGCATCTTACGACTCTGTATGTCATATTAGCACCTTGAAAAGCATATTAGTATAATGTAGGACGCCTTACAACACCGTACGAAACGTTAAAACTCCATAATAAACCTAATGAATTCGTACGAGTCCTTTGAACATCGTACGACAAATTAGGACATCTTACGACTCTTTATGCCACATTAGGAACTCGAAAAGAACGTTAGTATAATGTACGACACCTTACAACTCCTAAGAACACCTTACATCACCGTACGAAACCTCAAAACCCCATAATACACCAAATGAATTCGTCCTAGTTCTTTGAACATCGTACGAAAAGTTAGGACAACTTAAGACTCACATGAAAATCACGTTAGTATCATTTAGGACGCCTTACAACTCCTAAGAACACCTTACAAAACTATAAATCTCCATAATAAACCTAATGAATTTGTCCGAATCCTTCAAACGTCGTACGACAACTTAAGGCATCTTACGACTCTGTATGTCATATTAGCACCTTGAAAAGCATATTAGTATAATGTAGGACGCCTTACAACACCGTACGAAACGTTAAAACTCCATAATAAACCTAATGAATTCGTACGAGTCCTTTGAACATCGTACGACAAATTAGGACATCTTACGACTCTTTATGCCACATTAGGAACTCGAAAAGAACGTTAGTATAATGTACGACGCCTTACAACTCCTAAGAACACCTTACATCACCGTACGAAAGCTCAAAACCCCATAATACACCTAATGAATTCGTCCGAGTCCTTTGAACATCGTACGAAAAGTTAGGACAACTTAAGACTCACATGAAAATCACGTTAGTATCATTTAGGACGCCTTACAACTCCTAAGAACACCTTACAAAACTATAAATCTCCATAATAAACCTAATGAATTTGTCCGAATCCTTCAAACGTCGTACGACAACTTAAGGCATCTTACGACTCTGTATGTCATATTAGAACCTTGAAAAGCATATTAGTATAATGTAGGACGCCTTACAACACCGTACGAAACGTTAAAACTCCATAATAAACCTAATGAATTCGTACGAGTCCTTTGAACATCGTACGACAAATTAGGACATCTTACGACTCTTTATGCCACATTAGGAACTCGAAAAGAACGTTAGTATAATGTACGACGCCTTACAACTCCTAAGAACACCTTACATCACCGTACGAAACCTCAAAACCCCATAATACACCAAATGAATTCGTCCGAGTCCTTTGAACATCGTACGAAAAGTTAGGACAACTTAAGACTCACATGAAAATCACGTTAGTATCATCTAGGACGCCTTACAACTCCTAAGAACACCTTACAAAACTATAAATCTCCATAATAAACCTAATGAATTCGTCCGAATCCTTCAAACGTCGTACGACAACTTAAGGCATCTTACGACTCTGTATGTCATATTAGCACTTTGAAAAGCATATTAGTATAATGTAGGACGCCTTACAACACCGTACCAAACGTTAAAACTCCATAATAAACCTAATGAATTCGTACGAGTCCTTTGAATATCGTACGGCAAATTAGGACATCTTACGACTCTTTATGCCACATTAGGAACTCGAAAAGAACGTTAGTATAATATACGACGCCTTACAACTCCTAAGAACACCTTACATCACCGTACGAAACCTCAAAACCCCATAATACACCTAATGAATTCGTCCTAGTTCTTTGAACATCGTACGAAAAGTTAGGACAACTCAAGACTCACATGAAAATCACGTTAGTATCATTTAGGACGCCTTACAACTCCTAAGAACACCTTACAAAACTATAAATCTCCATAATAAACCTAATGAATTTGTCCGAATCCTTCAAACGTCGTACGACAACTTAAGGCATCTTACGACTCTGTATGTCATATTAGCACCTTGAAAAGCATATTAGTATAATGTAGGACGCCTTACAACACCGTACGAAACGTTAAAACTCCATAATAAACCTAATGAATTCGTACGAGTCCTTTGAACATCGTACGACAAATTAGGACATCTTACGACTCTTTATGCCACATTAGGAACTCGAAAAGAACGTTAGTATAATGTACGACCCCTTACAACTCCTAAGAACACCTTACATCACCGTACGAAACCTCAAAACCCCATAATACACCTAATGAATTCGTCCGAGTCCTTTGAATATCGTACGAAAAGTTAGGACAACTTAAGACTCACATGAAAATCACGTTAGTATCATTTAGGACGCCTTACAACTCCTAAGAACACCTTACAAAACTATAAATCTCCATAATAAACCTAATGAATTCGTCCGAATCCTTCAAACGTCGTACGACAACTTAAGGCATCTTACGACTCTGTATGTCATATTAGCACCTTGAAAAGCATATTAGTATAATGTAGGACGCCTTACAACACCGTACGAAACGTTAAAACTCCATAATAAACCTAATGAATTCGTACGAGTCCTTTGAATATCGTACGACAAATTAGGACATCTTACGACTCTTTATGCCACATTAGGAACTCGAAAAGAACGTTAGTATAATGTACGACGCCTTACAACTCCTAAGAACACCTTACATCACCGTACGAAACCTCAAAACCCCATAATACACCTAATGAATTCGTCCGAGTTCTTTGAACATCGTTCGAAAAGTTAGGACAACTTAAGACTCACATGAAAATCACGTTAGTATCATTTAGGACGCCTTACAACTCCTAAGAACACCTTACAAAACTATAAATCTCCATAATAAACCTAATGAATTCGTCCGAATCGTTCAAACGTCGTACGACAACTTAAGGCATCTTACGACTCTGTATGTCATATTAGCACCTTGAAAAGCATATTAGTATAATGTAGGACGCCTTACAACACCGTACGAAACGTTAAAACTCCATAATAAACCTAATGAATTCATACGAGTCCTTTGAACATCGTACGACAAATTAGGACATCTTACGACTCTTTATGCCACATTAGGAACTCGAAAAGAACGTTAGTATAATGTACGACGCCTTACAACTCCTAAGAACACCTTACATCACCGTACGAAACCTCAAAACCCCATAATACACCTAATGAATTCGTCCGAGTCCTTTGAACATCGTACGAAAAGTTAGGACAACTTAAGACTCACATGAAAATCACGTTAGTATCATTTAGGACGCCTTACAACTCCTAAGAACACCTTACAAAACTATAAATCTCCATAATAAACCTAATGAATTCGTCCGAATCCTTCAAACGTTGTACGACAACTTAAGGCATCTTACGACTCTGTATGTCATATTAGCACCTTGAAAAGCATATTAGTATAATGTAGGACGCCTTACAACACCGTACGAAACGTTAAAACTCCATAATAAACCTAATGAATTCGTACGAGTCCTTTGAACATCGTACGACAAATTAGGACATCTTACGACTCTTTATGCCACATTAGGAACTCGAAAAGAACGTTAGTATAATGTACGACTCCTTACAACTCCTAAGAACACCTTAGATCACCGTACGAAACCTCAAAACCCCATAATACACCTAATGAATTCGTCCGAGTCCTTTAAACATCGTACGAAAAGTTAGGACAACTTAAGACTCACATGAAAATCACGTTAGTATCATTTAGGACGCCTTACAACTCCTAAGAACACCTTACAAAACTATAAATCTCCATAATAAACCTAATGAATTCGTCCGAATCGTTCAAACGTCGTACGACAACTTAAGGCATCTTACGACTCTGTATGTCATATTAGCACCTTGAAAAGCATATTAGTATAATGTAGGACGCCTTACAACACCGTACGAAACGTTAAAACTCCATAATAAACCTAATGAATTCATACGAGTCCTTTGAACATCGTACGACAAATTAGGACATCTTACGACTCTTTATGCCACATTAGGAACTCGAAAAGAACGTTAGTATAATGTACGACGCCTTACAACTCCTAAGAACACCTTACATCACCGTACGAAACCTCAAAACCCCATAATACACCTAATGAATTCGTCCGAGTCCTTTGAACATCGTACGAAAAGTTAGGACAACTTAAGACTCACATGAAAATCACGTTAGTATCATTTAGGACGCCTTACAACTCCTAAGAACACCTTACAAAACTATAAATCTCCATAATAAACCTAATGAATTCGTCCGAATCCTTCAAACGTTGTACGACAACTTAAGGCATCTTACGACTCTGTATGTCATATTAGCACCTTGAAAAGCATATTAGTATAATGTAGGACGCCTTACAACACCGTACGAAACGTTAAAACTCCATAATAAACCTAATGAATTCGTACGAGTCCTTTGAACATCGTACGACAAATTAGGACATCTTACGACTCTTTATGCCACATTAGGAACTCGAAAAGAACGTTAGTATAATGTACGACTCCTTACAACTCCTAAGAACACCTTAGATCACCGTACGAAACCTCAAAACCCCATAATACACCTAATGAATTCGTCCGAGTCCTTTAAACATCGTACGAAAAGTTAGGACAACTTAAGACTCACATGAAAATCACGTTAGTATCATTTAGGACGCCTTACAACTCCTAAGAACACCTTACAAAACTATAAATCTCCATAATAAACCTAATGAATTCGTCCGAATCCTTCAAACGTCGTACGACAACTTAAGGCATCTTACGACTCTGTATGTCATATTAGCACCTTGAAAAGCATATTAGTATAATGTAGGACGCCTTACAACACCGTACGAAACGTTAAAACTCCATAATAAACCTAATGAATTCGTACGAGTCCTTTGAACATCGTACGACAAATTAGGACATCTTACGACTCTTTATGCCACATTAGGAACTCGAAAAGAACGTTAGTATAATGTACGACGCCTTACAACTCCTAAGAACACCTTACATCACCGTACGAAACCTCAAAACCCCATAATACACCTAATGAATTCGTCCGAGTCCTTTGAACATCGTACGAAAAGTTAGGACAACTTAAGACTCACATGAAAATCACGTTAGTATCATTTAGGACGCCTTACAACTCCTAAGAACACCTTACAAAACTATAAATCTCCATTATAAACCTAATGAATTCGTCCGAATCCTTCAAACGTCGTACGACAACTTAAGGCATCTTACGACTCTGTATGTCATATTAGCACCTTGAAAAGCATATTAGTATAATGTAGGACGCCTTACAACACCGTACGAAACGTTAAAACTGCATAATAAACCTAATGAATTCATACGAGTCCTTTGAACATCGTACGACAAATTAGGACATCTTACGACTCTTTATGCCACATTAGGAACTCGAAAAGAACGTTAGTATAATGTACGACGCCTTACAACTCCTAAGAACACCTTACATCACCGTACGAAACCTCAAAACCCCATAATACACCTAATGAATTCGTCCGAGTCCTTTGAACATCGTACGAAAAGTTAGGACAACTTAAGACTCACATGAAAATCACGTTAGTATCATTTAGGACGCCTTACAACTCCTAAGAACACCTTACAAAACTATAAATCTCCATAATAAACCTAATGAATTCGTCCGAATCCTTCAAACGTCGTACGACAACTTAAGGCATCTTACGACTCTGTATGTCATATTAGCACCTTGAAAAGCATATTAGTATAATGTAGGACGCCTTACAACACCGTACGAAACGTTAAAACTCCATAATAAACCTAATGAATTCGTACGAGTCCTTTGAATATCGTACGACAAATTAGGACATCTTACGACTCTTTATGCCACATTAGGAACTCGAAAAGAACGTTAGTATAATGTACGACTCCTTACAACTCCTAAGAACACCTTAGATCACCGTACGAAACCTCAAAACCCCATAATACACCTAATGAATTCGTCCGAGTCCTTTAAACATCGTACGAAAAGTTAGGACAACTTAAGACTCACATGAAAATCACGTTAGTATCATTTAGGACGCCTTACAACTCCTAAGAACACCTTACAAAACTATAAATCTCCATAATAAACCTAATGAATTCGTCCGAATCCTTCAAACGTCGTACGACAACTTAAGGCATCTTACGACTCTGTATGTCATATTAGCACCTTGAAAAGCATATTAGTATAATGTAGGACGCCTTACAACACCGTACGAAACGTTAAAACTCCATAATAAACCTAATGAATTCGTACGAGTCCTTTGAACATCGTACGACAAATTAGGACATCTTACGACTCTTTATGCCACATTAGGAACTCGAAAAGAACGTTAGTATAATGTACGACGCCTTACAACTCCTAAGAACACCTTACATCACCGTACGAAACCTCAAAACCCCATAATACACCTAATGAATTCGTCCGAGTCCTTTGAACATCGTACGAAAAGTTAGGACAACTTAAGACTCACATGAAAATCACGTTAGTATCATTTAGGACGCCTTACAACTCCTAAGAACACCTTACAACACCGAACAAAACTATAAATAACCATAATAAACCTAATGAATTCGTCCGAATCCTTCGAACGTCGTACGACAACTTAAGGCATCTTACGACTCTGTATGTCATATTAGCACCTTGAAAAGCATATTAGTATAATGTAGGACTCCTTACAACACCGTACTAAACGTTAAAACTCCATAATAAACCTAATGAATTCGTATGAGTCCTTTGAACATCGTACAACAAATTAGGACATCTTACGACTCTTTATGCCACATTAGGAACTCGAAAAGAACGTTAGTATAATGTACGACGCCTTACAACTCCTAAGAACACCTTACATCACCGTACAAAACCTCAAAACCCCATAATACACCTAATGAATTCGTCCGATTCCTTTGAACATCGTACGAAAAGTTAGGACAACTTAAGACTCACATGAAAATCACGTTAGTATCATTTAGGACGCCTTACAACTCCTAAGAACACCTTACAAAACTATAAATCTCCATAATAAACCTAATGAATTTGTCCGAATCCTTCAAACGTCGTACGACAACTTAAGGCATCTTACGACTCTGTATGTCATATTAGCACCTTGAAAAGCATATTAGTATAATGTAGGACGCCTTACAACACCGTACGAAACGTTAAAACTCCATAATAAACCTAATGAATTCGTACGAGTCCTTTGAACATCGTACGACAAATTAGGACATCTTACGACTCTTTATGCCACATTAGGAACTCGAAAAGAACGTTAGTATAATGTACGACGCCTTACAACTCCTAAGAACACCTTACATCACCGTACGAAACCTCAAAACCCCATAATACACCTAATGAATTCGTCCGAGTCCTTTGAACATCGTACGAAAAGTTAGGACAACTTAAGACTCACATGAAAATCACGTTAGTATCATTTAGGACGCCTTACAACTCCGAAGAACACCTTACAAAACTATAAATCTCCATAATAAACCTAATGAATTTGTCCGAATCCTTCAAACGTCGTACGACAACTTAAGGCATCTTACGACTCTGTATGTCATATTAGCACCTTGAAAAGCATATTAGTATAATGTAGGACGCCTTACAACACCGTACGAAACGTTAAAACTCCATAATAAACCTAATGAATTCGTACGAGTCCTTTGAACATCGTACGACAAATTAGGACATCTTACGACTCTTTATGCCACATTAGGAACTCGAAAAGAACGTTAGTATAATGTACGACGCCTTACAACTCCTAAGAACACCTTACATCACCGTACGAAACCTCAAAACCCCATAATACACCTAATGAATTCGTCCGAGTCCTTTGAACATCGTACGAAAAGTTAGGACAACTTAAGACTCACATGAAAATCACGTTAGTATCATTTAGGACGCCTTACAACTCCTAAGAACACCTTACAAAACTATAAATCTCCATAATAAACCTAATGAATTCGTCCGAATCCTTCAAACGTCGTACGACAACTTAAGGCATCTTACGACTCTGTATGTCATATTAGCACCCTGAAAAGCATATTAGTATAATGTAGGACGCCTTACAACACCGTACGAAACGTTAAAACTCCATAATAAACGTAATGAATTCGTACGAGTCCTTTGAATATCGTACGACAAATTAGGACATCTTACGACTCTTTATGCCACATTAGGAACTCGAAAAGAACGTTAGTATAATGTACGACTCCTTACAACTCCTAAGAACACCTTAGATCACCGTACGAAACCTCAAAACCCCATAATACACCTAATGAATTCGTCCGAGTCCTTTAAACATCGTACGAAAAGTTAGGACAACTTAAGACTCACATGAAAATCACGTTAGTATCATTTAGGACGCCTTACAACTCCTAAGAACACCTTACAAAACTATAAATCTCCATAATAAACCTAATGAATTCGTCCGAATCCTTCAAACGTCGTACGACAACTTAAGGCATCTTACGACTCTGTATGTCATATTAGCACCTTGAAAAGCATATTAGTATAATGTAGGACGCCTTACAACACCGTACGAAACGTTAAAACTCCATAATAAACCTAATGAATTCGTACGAGTCCTTTGAACATCGTACGACAAATTAGGACATCTTACGACTCTTTATGCCACATTAGGAACTCGAAAAGAACGTTAGTATAATGTACGACGCCTTACAACTCCTAAGAACACCTTACATCACCGTACGAAACCTCAAAACCCCATAATACACCTAATGAATTCGTCCGAGTCCTTTGAACATCGTACGAAAAGTTAGGACAACTTAAGACTCACATGAAAATCACGTTAGTATCATTTAGGACGCCTTACAACTCCTAAGAACACCTTACAAAACTATAAATCTCCATTATAAACCTAATGAATTCGTCCGAATCCTTCAAACGTCGTACGACAACTTAAGGCATCTTACGACTCTGTATGTCATATTAGCACCTTGAAAAGCATATTAGTATAATGTAGGATGCCTTACAACACCGTACGAAACGTTAAAACTCCATAATAAACCTAATGAATTCATACGAGTCCTTTGAACATCGTACGACAAATTAGGACATCTTACGACTCTTTATGCCACATTAGGAACTCGAAAAGAACGTTAGTATAATGTACGACGCCTTACAACTCCTAAGAACACCTTACATCACCGTACGAAACCTCAAAACCCCATAATACACCTAATGAATTCGTCCGAGTCCTTTGAACATCGTACGAAAAGTTAGGACAACTTAAGACTCACATGAAAATCACGTTAGTATCATTTAGGACGCCTTACAACTCCTAAGAACACCTTACAAAACTATAAATCTCCATAATAAACCTAATGAATTCGTCCGAATCCTTCAAACGTCGTACGACAACTTAAGGCATCTTACGACTCTGTATGTCATATTAGCACCTTGAAAAGCATATTAGTATAATGTAGGACGCCTTACAACACCGTACGAAACGTTAAAACTCCATAATAAACCTAATGAATTGGTACGAGTCCTTTGAACATCGTACGACAAATTAGGACATCTTACGACTCTTTATGCCACATTAGGAACTCGAAAAGAACGTTAGTATAATGTACGACGCCTTACAACTCCTAAGAACACCTTACATCACCGTACGAAACCTCAAAACCCCATAATACACCTAATGAATTCGTCCGAGTCCTTTGAACATCGTACGAAAAGTTAGGACAACTTAAGACTCACATGAAAATCACGTTAGTATCATTTAGGACGCCTTACAACTCCTAAGAACACCTTACAAAACTATAAATCTCCATAATAAACCTAATGAATTCGTCCGAATCCTTCAAACGTCGTACGACAACTTAAGGCATCTTACGACTCTGTATGTCATATTAGCACCTTGAAAAGCATATTAGTATAATGTAGGACGCCTTACAACACCGTACGAAACGTTAAAACTCCATAATAAACCTAATGAATTCGTACGAGTCCTTTGAACATCGTACGACAAATTAGGACATCTTACGACTCTTTATGCCACATTAGGAACTCGAAAAGAACGTTAGTATAATGTACGACGCCTTACAACTCCTAAGAACACCTTACATCACCGTACGAAACCTCAAAACCCCATAATACACCTAATGAATTCGTCCGAGTCCTTTGAACATCGTACGAAAAGTTAGGACAACTTAAGACTCACATGAAAATCACGTTAGTATCATTTAGGACGCCTTACAACTCCTAAGAACACCTTACAAAACTATAAATCTCCATTATAAACCTAATGAATTCGTCCGAATCCTTCAAACGTCGTACGACAACTTAAGGCATCTTACGACTCTGTATGTCATATTAGCACCTTGAAAAGCATATTAGTATAATGTAGGACGCCTTACAACACCGTACGAAACGTTAAAACTCCATAATAAACCTAATGAATTCATACGAGTCCTTTGAACATCGTACGACAAATTAGGACATCTTACGACTCTTTATGCCACATTAGGAACTCGAAAAGAACGTTAGTATAATGTACGACGCCTTACAACTCCTAAGAACACCTTACATCACCGTACGAAACCTCAAAACCCCATAATACACCTAATGAATTCGTCCGAGTCCTTTGAACATCGTACGAAAAGTTAGGACAACTTAAGACTCACATGAAAATCACGTTAGTATCATTTAGGACGCCTTACAACTCCTAAGAACACCTTACAAAACTATAAATCTCCATAATAAACCTAATGAATTCGTCCGAATCCTTCAAACGTCGTACGACAACTTAAGGCATCTTACGACTCTGTATGTCATATTAGCACCTTGAAAAGCATATTAGTATAATGTAGGACGCCTTACAACACCGTACGAAACGTTAAAACTCCATAATAAACCTAATGAATTGGTACGAGTCCTTTGAACATCGTACGACAAATTAGGACATCTTACGACTCTTTATGCCACATTAGGAACTCGAAAAGAACGTTAGTATAATGTACGACGCCTTACAACTCCTAAGAACACCTTACATCACCGTACGAAACCTCAAAACCCCATAATACACCTAATGAATTCGTCCGAGTCCTTTGAACATCGTACGAAAAGTTAGGACAACTTAAGACTCACATGAAAATCACGTTAGTATCATTTAGGACGCCTTACAACTCCTAAGAACACCTTACAAAACTATAAATCTCCATTATAAACCTAATGAATTCGTCCGAATCCTTCAAACGTCGTACGACAACTTAAGGCATCTTACGACTCTGTATGTCATATTAGCACCTTGAAAAGCATATTAGTATAATGTAGGACGCCTTACAACACCGTACGAAACGTTAAAACTCCATAATAAACCTAATGAATTCGTACGAGTCCTTTGAACATCGTACGACAAATTAGGACATCTTACGACTCTTTATGCCACATTAGGAACTCGAAAAGAACGTTAGTATAATGTACGACGCCTTACAACTCCTAAGAACACCTTACATCACCGTACGAAACCTCAAAACCCATAATACACCTAATGAATTCGTCCGAGTCCTTTGAACATCGTACGAAAAGTTAGGAAAACTTAAGACTCACATGAAAATCACGTTAGTATCATTTAGGACGCCTTACAACTCCTAAGCACACCTTACAAAACTATAAATCTCCATAATAAACCTAATGAATTCATCCGAATCGTTCAAACGTCGTACGACAACTTAAGGCATCTTACGACTCTGTATGTCATATTAGCACCTTGAAAAGCATATTAGTATAATGTAGGACGCCTTACAACACCGTACGAAACGTTAAAACTCCATAATAAACCTAATGAATTCGTACGAGTCCTTTGAACATCGTACGACAAATTAGGACATCTTACGACTCTTTATGCCACATTAGGAACTCGAAAAGAACGTTAGTATAATGTACGACGCCTTACAACTCCTAAGAACACCTTACATCACCGTACGAAACCTCAAAACCCCATAATACACCTAATGAATTCGTCCGAGTCCTTTGAACATCGTATGAAAAGTTAGGACAACTTAAGACTCACATTAAAATCACGTTAGTATCATTTAGGACGCCTTACAACTCCTAAGAACACCTTACAAAACTATAAATCTCCATAATAAACCTAATGAATTCGTCCGAATCCTTCAAACGTCGTACGACAACTTAAGGCATCTTACGACTCTGTATGTCATATTAGCACCTTGAAAAGCATATTAGTATAATGTAGGACGCCTTACAACACCGTACGAAACGTTAAAACTCCATAATAAACCTAATGAATTCGTACGAGTCCTTTGAACATCGTACGACAAATTAGGACATCTTACGACTCTTTATGCCACATTAGGAACTCGAAAAGAACGTTAGTATAATGTACGACGCCTTACAACTCCTAAGAACACCTTACATCACCGTACGAAACCTCAAAACCCCATAATACACCTAATGAATTCGTCCGAGTCCTTTGAACATCGTATGAAAAGTTAGGACAACTTAAGACTCACATTAAAATCACGTTAGTATCATTTAGGACGCCTTACAACTCCTAAGAACACCTTACAAAACTATAAATCTCCATAATAAACCTAATGAATTCGTCCGAATCCTTCAAACGTCGTACGACAACTTAAGGCATCTTACGACTCTGTATGTCATATTAGCACCTTGAAAAGCATATTAGTATAATGTAGGACGCCTTACAACACCGTACGAAACGTTAAAACTCCATAATAAACCTAATGAATTCGTACGAGTCCTTTGAACATCGTACGACAAATTAGGACATCTTACGACTCTTTATGCCACATTAGGAACTCGAAAAGAACGTTAGTATAATGTACGACGCCTTACAACTCCTAAGAACACCTTACATCACCGTACGAAACCTCAAAACCCCATAATACACCTAATGAATTCGTCCGAGTCCTTTGAACATCGTACGAAAAGTTAGGACAACTTAAGACTCACATGAAAATCACGTTAGTATCATTTAGGACGCCTTACAACTCCTAAGAACACCTTACAACACCGAACAAAACTATAAATAACCATAATAAACCTAATGAATTCGTCCGAATCCTTCGAACGTCGTATGACAACTTAAGGCATCTTACGACTCTGTATGTCATATTAGCACCTTGAAAAGCATATTAGTATAATGTAGGACTCCTTACAACACCGTACTAAACGTTAAAACTCCATAATAAACCTAATGAATTCGTATGAGTCCTTTGAACATCGTACAACAAATTAGGACATCTTACGACTCTTTATGCCACATTAGGAACTCGAAAAGAACGTTAGTATAATGTACGACGCCTTACAACTCCTAAGAACACCTTACATCACCGTACGAAACCTCAAAACCCCATAATACACCTAATGAATTCGTCCGATTCCTTTGAACATCGTACGAAAAGTTAGGACAACTTAAGACTCACATGAAAATCACGTTAGTATCATTTAGGACGCCTTACAACTCCTAAGAACACCTTACAAAACTATAAATCTCCATAATAAACCTAATGAATTTGTCCGAATCCTTCAAACGTCGTACGACAACTTAAGGCATCTTACGACTCTGTATGTCATATTAGCACCTTGAAAAGCATATTAGTATAATGTAGGACGCCTTACAACACCGTACGAAACGTTAAAACTCCATAATAAACCTAATGAATTCGTACGAGTCCTTTGAACATCGTACGACAAATTAGGACATCTTACGACTCTTTATGCCACATTAGGAACTCGAAAAGAACGTTAGTATAATGTACGACGCCTTACAACTCCTAAGAACACCTTACATCACCGTACGAAACCTCAAAACCCCATAATACACCTAATGAATTCGTCCGAGTCCTTTGAACATCGTACGAAAAGTTAGGACAACTTAAGACTCACATGAAAATCACGTTAGTATCATTTAGGACGCCTTACAACTCCTAAGAACACCTTACAAAACTATAAATCTCCATAATAAACCTAATGAATTCGTCCGAATCCTTCAAACGTCGTACGACAACTTAAGGCATCTTACGACTCTGTATGTCATATTAGCACCTTGAAAAGCATATTAGTATAATGTAGGACGCCTTACAACACCGTACGAAACGTTAAAACTCCATAATAAACCTAATGAATTGGTACGAGTCCTTTGAACATCGTACGACAAATTAGGACATCTTACGACTCTTTATGCCACATTAGGAACTCGAAAAGAACGTTAGTATAATGTACGACGCCTTACAACTCCTAAGAACACCTTACATCACCGTACGAAACCTCAAAACCCCATAATACACCTAATGAATTCGTCCGAGTCCTTTGAACATCGTACGAAAAGTTAGGACAACTTAAGACTCACATGAAAATCACGTTAGTATCATTTAGGACGCCTTACAACTCCTAAGAACACCTTACAAAACTATAAATCTCCATTATAAACCTAATGAATTCGTCCGAATCCTTCAAACGTCGTACGACAACTTAAGGCATCTTACGACTCTGTATGTCATATTAGCACCTTGAAAAGCATATTAGTATAATGTAGGACGCCTTACAACACCGTACGAAACGTTAAAACTCCATAATAAACCTAATGAATTCGTACGAGTCCTTTGAACATCGTACGACAAATTAGGACATCTTACGACTCTTTATGCCACATTAGGAACTCGAAAAGAACGTTAGTATAATGTACGACGCCTTACAACTCCTAAGAACACCTTACATCACCGTACGAAACCTCAAAACCCATAATACACCTAATGAATTCGTCCGAGTCCTTTGAACATCGTACGAAAAGTTAGGAAAACTTAAGACTCACATGAAAATCACGTTAGTATCATTTAGGACGCCTTACAACTCCTAAGCACACCTTACAAAACTATAAATCTCCATAATAAACCTAATGAATTCATCCGAATCGTTCAAACGTCGTACGACAACTTAAGGCATCTTACGACTCTGTATGTCATATTAGCACCTTGAAAAGCATATTAGTATAATGTAGGACGCCTTACAACACCATACGAAACGTTAAAACTCCATAATAAACCTAATGAATTCGTACGAGTCCTTTGAACATCGTACGACAAATTAGGACATCTTACGACTCTTTATGCCACATTAGGAACTCGAAAAGAACGTTAGTATAATGTACGACGCCTTACAACTCCTAAGAACACCTTACATCACCGTACGAAACCTCAAAACCCATAATACACCTAATGAATTCGTCCGAGTCCTTTGAACATCGTACGAAAAGTTAGGAAAACTTAAGACTCACATGAAAATCACGTTAGTATCATTTAGGACGCCTTACAACTCCTAAGCACACCTTACAAAACTATAAATCTCCATAATAAACCTAATGAATTCATCCGAATCGTTCAAACGTCGTACGACAACTTAAGGCATCTTACGACTCTGTATGTCATATTAGCACCTTGAAAAGCATATTAGTATAATGTAGGACGCCTTACAACACCATACGAAACGTTAAAACTCCATAATAAACCTAATGAATTCGTACGAGTCCTTTGAACATCGTACGACAAATTAGGACATCTTACGACTCTTTATGCCACATTAGGAACTCGAAAAGAACGTTAGTATAATGTACGACGCCTTACAACTCCTAAGAACACCTTACATCACCGTACGAAACCTCAAAACCCCATAATACACCTAATGAATTCGTCCGAGTCCTTTGAACATCGTATGAAAAGTTAGGACAACTTAAGACTCACATTAAAATCACGTTAGTATCATTTAGGACGCCTTACAACTCCTAAGAACACCTTACAAAACTATAAATCTCCATAATAAACCTAATGAATTCGTCCGAATCCTTCAAACGTCGTACGACAACTTATGGCATCTTACGACTCTGTATGTCATATTAGCACCTTGAAAAGCATATTAGTATAATGTAGGACGCCTTACAACACCGTACGAAACGTTAAAACTCCATAATAAACCTAATGAATTCGTACGAGTCCTTTGAACATCGTACGACAAATTAGGACATCTTACGACTCTTTATGCCACATTAGGAACTCGAAAAGAACGTTAGTATAATGTACGACGCCTTACAACTCCTAAGAACACCTTACATCACCGTACGAAACCTCAAAACCCCATAATACACCTAATGAATTCGTCCGAGTCCTTTGAACATCGTATGAAAAGTTAGGACAACTTAAGACTCACATTAAAATCACGTTAGTATCATTTAGGACGCCTTACAACTCCTAAGAACACCTTACAAAACTATAAATCTCCATAATAAACCTAATGAATTCGTCCGAATCCTTCAAACGTCGTACGACAACTTAAGGCATCTTACGACTCTGTATGTCATATTAGCACCTTGAAAAGCATATTAGTATAATGTAGGACGCCTTACAACACCGTACGAAACGTTAAAACTCCATAATAAACCTAATGAATTCGTACGAGTCCTTTGAACATCGTACGACAAATTAGGACATCTTACGACTCTTTATGCCACATTAGGAACTCGAAAAGAACGTTAGTATAATGTACGACGCCTTACAACTCCTAAGAACACCTTACATCACCGTACGAAACCTCAAAACCCCATAATACACCTAATGAATTCGTCCGAGTCCTTTGAACATCGTACGAAAAGTTAGGACAACTTAAGACTCACATGAAAATCACGTTAGTATCATTTAGGACGCCTTACAACTCCTAAGAACACCTTACAACACCGAACAAAACTATAAATAACCATAATAAACCTAATGAATTCGTCCGAATCCTTCGAACGTCGTACGACAACTTAAGGCATCTTACGACTCTGTATGTCATATTAGCACCTTGAAAAGCATATTAGTATAATGTAGGACTCCTTACAACACCGTACTAAACGTTAAAACTCCATAATAAACCTAATGAATTCGTATGAGTCCTTTGAACATCGTACAACAAATTAGGACATCTTACGACTCTTTATGCCACATTAGGAACTCGAAAAGAACGTTAGTATAATGTACGACGCCTTACAACTCCTAAGAACACCTTACATCACCGTACGAAACCTCAAAACCCCATAATACACCTAATGAATTCGTCCGATTCCTTTGAACATCGTACGAAAAGTTAGGACAACTTAAGACTCACATGAAAATCACGTTAGTATCATTTAGGACGCCTTACAACTCCTAAGAACACCTTACAAAACTATAAATCTCCATAATAAACCTAATGAATTTGTCCGAATCCTTCAAACGTCGTACGACAACTTAAGGCATCTTACGACTCTGTATGTCATATTAGCACCTTGAAAAGCATATTAGTATAATGTAGGACGCCTTACAACACCGTACGAAACGTTAAAACTCCATAATAAACCTAATGAATTCGTACGAGTCCTTTGAACATCGTACGACAAATTAGGACATCTTACGACTCTTTATGCCACATTAGGAACTCGAAAAGAACGTTAGTATAATGTACGACGCCTTACAACTCCTAAGAACACCTTACATCACCGTACGAAACCTCAAAACCCCATAATACACCTAATGAATTCGTCCGAGTCCTTTGAACATCGTACGAAAAGTTAGGACAACTTAAGACTCACATGAAAATCACGTTAGTATCATTTAGGACGCCTTAAAACTCCGAAGAACACCTTACAAAACTATAAATCTCCATAATAAACCTAATGAATTTGTCCGAATCCTTCAAACGTCGTACGACAACTTAAGGCATCTTACGACTCTGTATGTCATATTAGCACCTTGAAAAGCATATTAGTATAATGTAGGACGCCTTACAACACCGTACGAAACGTTAAAACTCCATAATAAACCTAATGAATTCGTACGAGTCCTTTGAACATCGTACGACAAATTAGGACATCTTACGACTCTTTATGCCACATTAGGAACTCGAAAAGAACGTTAGTATAATGTACGACGCCTTACAACTCCTAAGAACACCTTACATCACCGTACGAAACCTCAAAACCCCATAATACACCTAATGAATTCGTCCGAGTCCTTTGAACATCGTACGAAAAGTTAGGACAACTTAAGACTCACATGAAAATCACGTTAGTATCATTTAGGACGCCTTACAACTCCTAAGAACACCTTACAAAACTATAAATCTCCATAATAAACCTAATGAATTCGTCCGAATCCTTCAAACGTCGTACGACAACTTAAGGCATCTTACGACTCTGTATGTCATATTAGCACCCTGAAAAGCATATTAGTATAATGTAGGACGCCTTACAACACCGTACGAAACGTTAAAACTCCATAATAAACGTAATGAATTCGTACGAGTCCTTTGAATATCGTACGACAAATTAGGACATCTTACGACTCTTTATGCCACATTAGGAACTCGAAAAGAACGTTAGTATAATGTACGACGCCTTACAACTCCTAAGAACACCTTACATCACCGTACGAAACCTCAACACCCCATAATACACCTAATGAATTCGTCCGAGTCCTTTGAACATCGTACGAAAAGTTAGGACAACTTAAGACTCACATGAAAATCACGTTAGTATCATTTAGGACGCCATACAACTCCTAAGAACACCTTACAAAACTATAAATCTCCATAATAAACCTAATGAATTCGTTCGAATCCTTCAAACGTCGTACGACAACTTAAGGCATCTTACGACTCTGTATGTCATATTAGCACCTTGAAAAGCATATTAGTATAATGTAGGACGCCTTACAACACCGTACGAAATGTTAAAACTCCATAATAAACCTAATGAACTCGTACGAGTCCTTTGAATATTGTACGACAAATTAGGACATCTTACGACTCTTTATGCCACATTAGGAACTCGAAAAGAACGTTAGTATAATGTACGACGCCTTACAACTCCTAAGAACACCTTACATCACCGTACGAAACCTCAAAACCCCATAATACACCTAATGAATTCGTCCGAGTCCTTTGAACATCGTACGAAAAGTTAGGACAACTTAAGACTCACATGAAAATCACGTTAGTATCATTTAGGACGCCTTACAACTCCTAAGAACACCTTACAAAACTATAAATCTCCATAATAAACCTAATGAATTTGTCCGAATCCTTTAAACGTCGTACGACAACTTAAGGCATCTTACGACTCTGTATGTCATATTAGCACCTTGAAAAGCATATTAGTATAATGTAGGACGCCTTACAACACCGTACGAAACGTTAAAACTCCATAATAAACCTAATGAATTCGTACGAGTCCTTTGAACATCGTACGACAAATTACGACATCTTACGACTCTTTATGCCACATTAGGAACTCGAAAAGAACGTTAGTATAATGTACGACGCCTTACAACTCCTAAGAACACCTTACATCACCGTACGAAACCTCAAAACCCCATAATACACCTAATGAATTCGTCCGAGTCCTTTGAACATCGTACGAAAAGTTAGGAAAACTTAAGACTCACATGAAAATCACGTTAGTATCATTTAGGACGCCTTACAACTCCTAAGAACACCTTACAAAACTATAAATCTCCATAATAAACCTAATGAATTCGTCCGAATCCTTCAAACGTCGTACGACAACTTAAGGCATCTTACGACTCTGTATGTCATATTAGCACCTTGAAAAGCATATTAGTATAATGTAGGACGCCTTACAACACCGTACGAAACGTTAAAACTCCATAATAAACCTAATGAATTCGTACGAGTCCTTTGAACATCGTACGACAAATTAGGACATCTTACGACTCTTTATGCCACATTAGGAACTCGAAAAGAACGTTAGTATAATGTACGGCGCCTTACAACTCCTAAGGACACCTTACATCACCGTACGAAACCTCAAAACCCCATAATACACCTAATGAATTCGTCCGAGTCCTTTGAACATCGTACGAAAAGTTAGGACAACTTAAGACTCACATGAAAATCACGTTAGTATCATTTAGGACGCCTTACAACTCCTAAGAACACCTTACAAAACTATAAATCTCCATAATAAACCTAATGAATTCGTCCGAATCCTTCAAACGTCGTACGACAACTTAAGGCATCTTACGACTCTGTATGTCATATTAGCACCTTGAAAAGCATATTAGTATAATGTAGGACGCCTTACAACACCGTACGAAACGTTAAAACTCCATAATAAACCTAATGAATTCGTACGAGTCCTTTGAACATCGTACGACAAATTAGGACATCTTACGACTCTTTATGCCACATTAGGAACTCGAAAAGAACATTAGTATAATGTACGACGCCTTACAACTCCTAAGAACACCTTACATCACCGTACGAAACCTCAAAACCCCATAATACACCTAATGAATTCGTCCGAGTCCTTTGAACATCGTACGAAAAGTTAGGACAACTTAAGACTCACATGAAAATCACGTTAGTATCATTTAGGACGCCTTACAACTCCTAAGAACACCTTACAAAACTATAAATCTCCATAATAAACCTAATGAATTTGTCCGAATCCTTCAAACGTCGTACGACAACTTAAGGCATCTTACGACTCTGTATGTAATATTAGAACCTTGAAAAGCATATTAGTATAATGTAGGACGCCTTACAACACCGTACGAAACGTTAAAACTCCATAATAAACCTAATGAATTCGTACGAGTCCTTTGAACATCGTACGACAAATTAGGACATCTTACGACTCTTTATGCCACATTAGGAACTCGAAAAGAACGTTAGTATAATGTACGACGCCTTACAACTCCTAAGAACACCTTACATCACCGTACGAAACCTCAAAACCCCATAATACACCAAATGAATTCGTCCGAGTCCTTTGAACATCGTACGAAAAGTTAGGACAACTTAAGACTCACATGAAAATCACGTTAGTATCATCTAGGACGCCTTACAACTCCTAAGAACACCTTACAAAACTATAAATCTCCATAATAAACCTAATGAATTCGTCCGAATCCTTCAAACGTCGTACGACAACTTAAGGCATCTTACGACTCTGTATGTCATATTAGCACTTTGAAAAGCATATTAGTATAATGTAGGACGCCTTACAACACCGTACAAAACGTTAAAACTCCATAATAAACCTAATGAATTCGTACGAGTCCTTTGAATATCGTACGACAAATTAGGACATCTTACGACTCTTTATGCCACATTAGGAACTCGAAAAGAACGTTAGTATAATATACGACGCCTTACAACTCCTAAGAACACCTTACATCACCGTACGAAACCTCAAAACCCCATAATACACCTAATGAATTCGTCCTAGTTCTTTGAACATCGTACGAAAAGTTAGGACAACTTAAGACTCACATGAAAATCACGTTAGTATCATTTAGGACGCCTTACAACTCCTAAGAACACCTTACAAAACTATAAATCTCCATAATAAACCTAATGAATTTGTCCGAATCCTTCAAACGTCGTACGACAACTTAAGGCATCTTACGACTCTGTATGTCAAATTAGCACCTTGAAAAGCATATTAGTATAATGTAGGACGCCTTACAACACCGTACGAAACGTTAAAACTCCATAATAAACCTAATGAATTCGTACGAGTCCTTTGAACATCGTACGACAAATTAGGACATCTTACGACTCTTTATGCCACATTAGGAACTCGAAAAGAACGTTAGTATAATGTACGACGCCTTACAACTCCTAAGAACACCTTACATCACCGTACGAAACCTCAAAACCCCATAATACACCTAATGAATTCGTCCGAGTCCTTTGAATATCGTACGAAAAGTTAGGACAACTTAAGACTCACATGAAAATCACGTTAGTATCATTTAGGACGCCTTACAACTCCTAAGAACACCTTACAAAACTATAAATCTCCATAATAAACCTAATGAATTCGTCCGAATCCTTCAAACGTCGTACGACAACTTAAGGCATCTTACGACTCTGTATGTCATATTAGCACCTTGAAAAGCATATTAGTATAATGTAGGACGCCTTACAACACCGTACGAAACGTTAAAACTCCATAATAAACCTAATGAATTCGTACGAGTCCTTTGAATATCGTACGACAAATTAGGACATCTTACGACTCTTTATGCCACATTAGGAACTCGAAAAGAACGTTAGTATAATGTACGACGCCTTACAACTCCTAAGAACACCTTACATCACCGTACGAAACCTCAAAACCCCATAATACACCTAATGAATTCGTCCGAGTTCTTTGAACATCGTACGAAAAGTTAGGACAACTTAAGACTCACATGAAAATCACGTTAGTATCATTTAGGACGCCTTACAACTCCTAAGAACACCTTACAAAACTATAAATCTCCATAATAAACCTAATGAATTCGTCCATATCGTTCAAACGTCGTACGACAACTTAAGGCATCTTACGACTCTGTATGTCATATTAGCACCTTGAAAAGCATATTAGTATAATGTAGGACGCCTTACAACACCGTACGAAACGTTAAAACTCCATAATAAACCTAATGAATTCATACGAGTCCTTTGAACATCGTACGACAAATTAGGACATCTTACGACTCTTTATGCCACATTAGGAACTCGAAAAGAACGTTAGTATAATGTACGATGCCTTACAACTCCTAAGAACACCTTACATCACCGTACGAAACCTCAAAACCCCATAATACACCTAATGAATTCGTCCGAGTCCTTTGAACATCGTACGAAAAGTTAGGACAACTTAAGACTCACATGAAAATCACGTTAGTATCATTTAGGACGCCTTACAACTCCTAAGAACACCTTACAAAACTATAAATCTCCATAATAAACCTAATGAATTCGTCCGAATCCTTCAAACGTTGTACGACAACTTAAGGCATCTTACGACTCTGTATGTCATATTAGCACCTTGAAAAGCATATTAGTATAATGTAGGACGCCTTACAACACCGTACGAAACGTTAAAACTCCATAATAAACCTAATGAATTCGTACGAGTCCTTTGAACATCGTACGACAAATTAGGACATCTTACGACTCTTTATGCCACATTAGGAACTCGAAAAGAACGTTAGTATAATGTACGACGCCTTACAACTCCTAAGAACACCTTACATCACCGTACGAAACCTCAAAACCCCATAATACACCTAATGAATTCGTCCGAGTCCTTTGAACATCGTACGAAAAGTTAGGACAACTTAAGACTCACATGAAAATCACGTTAGTATCATTTAGGACGCCTTACAACTCCTAAGAACACCTTACAAAACAATAAATCTCCATAATAAACCTAATGAATTCGTCCGAATCCTTCAAACGTCGTACGACAACTTAAGGCATCTTACGACTCTGTTTGTCATATTAGCACCTTGAAAAGCATATTAGTATAATGTAGGACGCCTTACAACACCGTACGAAACGTTAAAACTCCATAATAAACCTAATGAATTCGTACGAGTCCTTTGAACATCGTACGACAAATTAGGACATCTTACGACTCTTTATGCCACATTAGGAACTCGAAAAGAACGTTAGTATAATGTACGACGCCTTACAACTCCTAAGAACACCTTACATCACCGTACGAAACCTCAAAACCCCATAATACACCTAATGAATTCGTCCGAGTCCTTTGAATATCGTACGAAAAGTTAGGACAACTTAAGACTCACATGAAAATCACGTTAGTATCATTTAGGACGCCTTACAACTCCTAAGAACACCTTACAAAACTATAAATCTCCATAATAAACCTAATGAATTCGTCCGAATCCTTCAAACGTCGTACGACAACTTAAGGCATCTTACGACTCTGTATGTCATATTAGCACCTTGAAAAGCATATTAGTATAATGTAGGACGCCTTACAACACCGTACGAAACGTTAAAACTCCATAATAAACCTAATGAATTCGTACGAGTCCTTTGAATATCGTACGACAAATTAGGACATCTTACGACTCTTTATGCCACATTAGGAACTCGAAAAGAACGTTAGTATAATGTACGACGCCTTACAACTCCTAAGAACACCTTACATCACCGTACGAAACCTCAAAACCCCATAATACACCTAATGAATTCGTCCGAGTTCTTTGAACATCGTACGAAAAGTTAGGACAACTTAAGACTCACATGAAAATCACGTTAGTATCATTTAGGACGCCTTACAACTCCTAAGAACACCTTACAAAACTATAAATCTCCATAATAAACCTAATGAATTCGTCCATATCGTTCAAACGTCGTACGACAACTTAAGGCATCTTACGACTCTGTATGTCATATTAGCACCTTGAAAAGCATATTAGTATAATGTAGGACGCCTTACAACACCGTACGAAACGTTAAAACTCCATAATAAACCTAATGAATTCATACGAGTCCTTTGAACATCGTACGACAAATTAGGACATCTTACGACTCTTTATGCCACATTAGGAACTCGAAAAGAACGTTAGTATAATGTACGATGCCTTACAACTCCTAAGAACACCTTACATCACCGTACGAAACCTCAAAACCCCATAATACACCTAATGAATTCGTCCGAGTCCTTTGAACATCGTACGAAAAGTTAGGACAACTTAAGACTCACATGAAAATCACGTTAGTATCATTTAGGACGCCTTACAACTCCTAAGAACACCTTACAAAACTATAAATCTCCATAATAAACCTAATGAATTCGTCCGAATCCTTCAAACGTTGTACGACAACTTAAGGCATCTTACGACTCTGTATGTCATATTAGCACCTTGAAAAGCATATTAGTATAATGTAGGACGCCTTACAACACCGTACGAAACGTTAAAACTCCATAATAAACCTAATGAATTCGTACGAGTCCTTTGAACATCGTACGACAAATTAGGACATCTTACGACTCTTTATGCCACATTAGGAACTCGAAAAGAACGTTAGTATAATGTACGACGCCTTACAACTCCTAAGAACACCTTACATCACCGTACGAAACCTCAAAACCCCATAATACACCTAATGAATTCGTCCGAGTCCTTTGAACATCGTACGAAAAGTTAGGACAACTTAAGACTCACATGAAAATCACGTTAGTATCATTTAGGACGCCTTACAACTCCTAAGAACACCTTACAAAACAATAAATCTCCATAATAAACCTAATGAATTCGTCCGAATCCTTCAAACGTCGTACGACAACTTAAGGCATCTTACGACTCTGTTTGTCATATTAGCACCTTGAAAAGCATATTAGTATAATGTAGGACGCCTTACAACACCGTACGAAACGTTAAAACTCCATAATAAACCTAATGAATTCGTACGAGTCCTTTGAACATCGTACGACAAATTAGGACATCTTACGACTCTTTATGCCACATTAGGAACTCGAAAAGAACGTTAGTATAATGTACGACGCCTTACAACTCCTAAGAACACCTTACATCACCGTACGAAACCTCAAAACCCCATAATACACCTAATGAATTCGTCCGAGTCCTTTGAATATCGTACGAAAAGTTAGGACAACTTAAGACTCACATGAAAATCACGTTAGTATCATTTAGGACGCCTTACAACTCCTAAGAACACCTTACAAAACTATAAATCTCCATAATAAACCTAATGAATTCGTCCGAATCCTTCAAACGTCGTACGACAACTTAAGGCATCTTACGACTCTGTATGTCATATTAGCACCTTGAAAAGCATATTAGTATAATGTAGGACGCCTTACAACACCGTACGAAACGTTAAAACTCCATAATAAACCTAATGAATTCGTACGAGTCCTTTGAATATCGTACGACAAATTAGGACATCTTACGACTCTTTATGCCACATTAGGAACTCGAAAAGAACGTTAGTATAATGTACGACGCCTTACAACTCCTAAGAACACCTTACATCACCGTACGAAACCTCAAAACCCCATAATACACCTAATGAATTCGTCCGAGTTCTTTGAACATCGTACGAAAAGTTAGGACAACTTAAGACTCACATGAAAATCACGTTAGTATCATTTAGGACGCCTTACAACTCCTAAGAACACCTTACAAAACTATAAATCTCCATAATAAACCTAATGAATTCGTCCATATCGTTCAAACGTCGTACGACAACTTAAGGCATCTTACGACTCTGTATGTCATATTAGCACCTTGAAAAGCATATTAGTATAATGTAGGACGCCTTACAACACCGTACGAAACGTTAAAACTCCATAATAAACCTAATGAATTCATACGAGTCCTTTGAACATCGTACGACAAATTAGGACATCTTACGACTCTTTATGCCACATTAGGAACTCGAAAAGAACGTTAGTATAATGTACGATGCCTTACAACTCCTAAGAACACCTTACATCACCGTACGAAACCTCAAAACCCCATAATACACCTAATGAATTCGTCCGAGTCCTTTGAACATCGTACGAAAAGTTAGGACAACTTAAGACTCACATGAAAATCACGTTAGTATCATTTAGGACGCCTTACAACTCCTAAGAACACCTTACAAAACTATAAATCTCCATAATAAACCTAATGAATTCGTCCGAATCCTTCAAACGTTGTACGACAACTTAAGGCATCTTACGACTCTGTATGTCATATTAGCACCTTGAAAAGCATATTAGTATAATGTAGGACGCCTTACAACACCGTACGAAACGTTAAAACTCCATAATAAACCTAATGAATTCGTACGAGTCCTTTGAACATCGTACGACAAATTAGGACATCTTACGACTCTTTATGCCACATTAGGAACTCGAAAAGAACGTTAGTATAATGTACGACGCCTTACAACTCCTAAGAACACCTTACATCACCGTACGAAACCTCAAAACCCCATAATACACCTAATGAATTCGTCCGAGTCCTTTGAACATCGTACGAAAAGTTAGGACAACTTAAGACTCACATGAAAATCACGTTAGTATCATTTAGGACGCCTTACAACTCCTAAGAACACCTTACAAAACAATAAATCTCCATAATAAACCTAATGAATTCGTCCGAATCCTTCAAACGTCGTACGACAACTTAAGGCATCTTACGACTCTGTTTGTCATATTAGCACCTTGAAAAGCATATTAGTATAATGTAGGACGCCTTACAACACCGTACGAAACGTTAAAACTCCATAATAAACCTAATGAATTCGTACGAGTCCTTTGAATATCGTACGACAAATTAGGACATCTTACGACTCTTTATGCCACATTAGGAACTCGAAAAGAAGTTAGTATAATGTACGACGCCTTACAACTCCTAAGAACACCTTACATCACCGTACGAAACCTCAAAACCCCATAATACACCTAATGAATTCGTCCGAGTCCTTTGAACATCGTACGAAAAGTTAGGACAACTTAAGACTCACATGAAAATCACGTTAGTATCATTTAGGACGCCTTACAACTCCTAAGAACACCTTACAAAACTATAAATCTCCATAATAAACCTAATGAATTCGTCCGAATCGTTCAAACGTCGTACGACAACTTAAGGCATCTTACGACTCTATATGTCATATTAGCACCTTGAAAAGCATATTAGTATAATGTAGGACGCCTTACAACACCGTACGAAACGTTAAAACTCCATAATAAACCTAATGAATTCATACGAGTCCTTTGAACATCGTACGACAAATTAGGACATCTTACGACTCTTTATGCCACATTAGGAACTCGAAAAGAACGTTAGTATAATGTACGACGCCTTACAACTCCTAAGAACACCTTACATCACCGTAGGAAACCTCAAAACCTCATAATACACCTAATGAATTCGTCCGAGTCCTTTGAACATCGTACGAAAAGTTAGGACAACTTAAGACTCACATGAAAATCACGTTAGTATCATTTAGGACGCCTTACAACTCCAAAGAACACCTTACAAAACTATAAATCTCCATAATAAACCTAATGAATTCGTCCGAATCCTTCGAACGTCGTACGACAACTTAAGGCATCTTACGAATCTGTATGTCATATTAGCACCTTGAAAAGCATATTAGTATAATGTAGGACGCCTTACAACATCGTACGAAACGTTAAAACTCCATAATAAACCTAATGAATTCGTACGAGTCCTTTGAACATCGTACGACAAATTAGGACATCTTACGACTCTTTATGCCACATTAGGAACTCGAAAAGAACGTTAGTATAATGTACGACGCCTTACAACTCCTAAGAACACCTTACATCACCGTACGAAACCTCAAAACCCCATAATACACGTAATGAATTCGTCCGAGTCCTTTGAACATCGTACGAAAAGTTAGGACAACTTAAGACTCACATGAAAATCACGTTAGTATCATTTAGGACGCCTTACAACTCCTAAGAACACCTTACAAAACTATAAATCTCCATAATAAACCTAATGAATTCGTCCGAATCCTTCAAACGTTGTACGACAACTTAAGGCATCTTACGACTCTGTATGTCATATTAGCACCTTGAAAAGCATATTAGTATAATGTAGGACGCCTTACAACACCGTACGAAACGTTAAAACTCCATAATAAACCTAATGAATTCGTACGAGTCCTTTGAACATCGTACGACAAATTAGGACATCTTACGACTCTTTATGCCACATTAGGAACTCGAAAAGAACGTTAGTATAATGTACGACGCCTTACAACTCCTAAGAACACCTTACATCACCGTACGAAACCTCAAAACCCCATAATACACCTAATGAATTCGTCCGAGTCCTTTGAACATCGTACGAAAAGTTAGGACAACTTAAGACTCACATGAAAATCACGTTAGTATCATTTAGGACGCCTTACAACTCCTAAGAACACCTTACAAAACAATAAATCTCCATAATAAACCTAATGAATTCGTCCGAATCCTTCAAACGGCGTACGACAACTTAAGGCATCTTACGACTCTGTATGTCATATTAGCACCTTGAAAAGCATATTAGTATAATGTAGGACGCCTTACAACACCGTACGAAACGTTAAAACTCCATAATAAACCTAATGAATTCGTACGAGTCCTTTGAATATCGTACGACAAATTAGGACATCTTACGACTCTTTATGCCACATTAGGAACTCGAAAAGAAGTTAGTATAATGTACGACGCCTTACAACTCCTAAGAACACCTTACATCACCGTACGAAACCTCAAAACCCCATAATACACCTAATGAATTCGTCCGAGTCCTTTGAACATCGTACGAAAAGTTAGGACAACTTAAGACTCACATGAAAATCACATTAGTATCATTTAGGACGCCTTACAACTCCTAAGAACACCTTACAAAACTATAAATCTCCATAATAAACCTAATGAATTCGTCCGAATCGTTCAAACGTCGTACGACAACTTAAGGCATCTTACGACTCTGTATGTCATATTAGCACCTTGAAAAGCATATTAGTATAATGTAGGACGCCTTACAACACCGTACGAAACGTTAAAACTCCATAATAAACCTAATGAATTCATACGAGTCCTTTGAACATCGTACGACAAATTAGGACATCTTACGACTCTTTATGCCACATTAGGAACTCGAAAAGAACGTTAGTATAATGTACGACGCCTTACAACTCCTAAGAACACCTTACATCACCGTACGAAACCTCAAAACCCCATAATACACCTAATGAATTCGTCCGAGTCCTTTGAACATCGTACGAAAAGTTAGGACAACTTAAGACTCACATGAAAATCACGTTAGTATCATTTAGGACGCCTTACAACTCCAAAGAACACCTTACAAAACTATAAATCTCCATAATAAACCTAATGAATTCGTCCGAATCCTTCGAACGTCGTACGACAACTTAAGGCATCTTACGACTCTGTATGTCATATTAGCACCTTGAAAAGCATATTAGTATAATGTAGGACGCCTTACAACACCGTACGAAACGTTAAAACTCCATAATAAACCTAATGAATTCGTACGAGTCCTTTGAACATCGTACGACAAATTAGGACATCTTACGACTCTTTATGCCACATTAGGAACTCGAAAAGAACGTTAGTATAATGTACGACGCCTTACAACTCCTAAGAACACCTTACATCACCGTACGAAACCTCAAAACCCCATAATACACCTAATGAATTCGTCCGAGTCCTTTGAACATCGTACGAAAAGTTAGGACAACTTAAGACTCACATAAAAATCACGTTAGTATCATTTAGGACGCCTTACAACTCCTAAGAACACCTTACAAAACTATAAATCTCCATAATAAACCTAATGAATTCGTCCGAATCGTTCAAACTTCGTACGACAACTTAAGGCATCTTACGACTCTGTATGTCATATTAGCACCTTGAAAAGCATATTAGTATAATGTAGGACGCCTTACAACACCGTACGAAACGTTAAAACTCCATAATAAACCTAATGAATTCGTACGAGTCCTTTGAACATCGTACGACAAATTAGGACATCTTACGACTCTTTATGCCACATTAGGAACTCGAAAAGAACGTTAGTATAATGTACGACGCCTTACAACTCCTAAGAACACCTTACATCACCGTACGAAACCTCAAAACCCCATAATACACCTAATGAATTCGTCCGAGTCCTTTGAACATCGTACGAAAAGTTAGGACAACTTAAGACTCACATGAAAATCACGTTAGTATCATTTAGGACGCCTTACAACTCCTAAGAACACCTTACAAAACTATAAATCTCCATAATAAACCTAATGAATTCGTCCGAATCCTTCAAACGTCGTACGACAACTTAAGGCATCTTACGACTCTGTATGTCATATTAGCACCTTGAAAAGCATATTAGTATAATGTAGGACGCCTTACAACACCGTACGAAACGTTAAAACTCCATAATAAACCTAATGAATTCGTACGAGTCCTTTGAACATCGTACGACAAATTAGGACATCTTACGACTCTTTATGCCACATTAGGAACTCGAAAAGAACGTTAGTATAATGTACGACGCCTTACAACTCCTAAGAACACCTTACATCACCGTACGAAACCTCAAAACCCCATAATACACCTAATGAATTCGTCTGAGTCCTTTGAACATCGTACGAAAAGTTAGGACAACTTAAGACTCACATAAAAATCACGTTAGTATCATTTAGGACGCCTTACAACTCCTAAGAACACCTTACAAAACTATAAATCTCCATAATAAACCTAATGAATTCGTCCGAATCGTTCAAACTTCGTACGACAACTTAAGGCATCTTACGACTCTGTATGTCATATTAGCACCTTGAAAAGCATATTAGTATAATGTAGGACGCCTTACAACACCGTACGAAACGTTAAAACTCCATAATAAACCTAATGAATTCGTACGAGTCCTTTGAACATCGTACGACAAATTAGGACATCTTACGACTCTTTATGCCACATTAGGAACTCGAAAAGAACGTTAGTATAATGTACGACGCCTTACAACTCCTAAGAACACCTTACATCACAGTACGAAACCTCAAAACCCCATAATACACCTAATGAATTCGTCCGAGTCCTTTGAACATCGTACGAAAAGTTAGGACAACTTAAGACTCACATGAAAATCACGTTAGTATCATTTAGGACGCCTTACAACTCCTAAGAACACCTTACAAAACTATAAATCTCCATAATAAACCTAATGAATTCGTCCGAATCCTTCAAACGTCGTACGACAACTTAAGGCATCTTACGACTCTGTATGTCATATTAGCACCTTGAAAAGCATATTAGTATAATGTAGGACGCCTTACAACACCGTACGAAACGTTAAAACTCCATAATAAACCTAATGAATTCGTACGAGTCCTTTGAACATCGTACGACAAATTAGGACATCTTACGACTCTTTATGCCACATTAGGAACTCGAAAAGAACGTTAGTATAATGTACGACGCCTTACAACTCCTAAGGACACCTTACATCACCGTACGAAACCTCAAAACCCCATAATACACCTAATGAATTCGTCCGAGTCCTTTGAACATCGTACGAAAAGTTAGGACAACTTAAGACTCACATGAAAATCACGTTAGTATCATTTAGGACGCCTTACAACTCCTAAGAACACCTTACAAAACTATAAATCTCCATAATAAACCTAATGAATTCGTCCGAATCCTTCAAACGTCGTACGACAACTTAAGGCATCTTACGACTCTGTATGTCATATTAGCACCTTGAAAAGCATATTAGTATAATGTAGGACGCCTTACAACACCGTACGAAACGTTAAAACTCCATAATAAACCTAATGAATTCGTACGAGTCCTTTGAACATCGTACGACAAATTAGGACATCTTACGACTCTTTATGCCACATTAGGAACTCGAAAAGAACGTTAGTATAATGTACGACGCCTTACAACTCCTAAGAACACCTTACATCACCGTACGAAACCTCAAAACCCCATAATACACCTAATGAATTCGTCCGAGTCCTTTGAACATCGTACGAAAAGTTAGGACAACTTAAGACTCACATGAAAATCACGTTAGTATCATTTAGGACGCCTTACAACTCCTAAGAACACCTTACAAAACTATAAATCTCCATAATAAACCTAATGAATTCGTCCGAATCCTTCAAACGTCGTACGACAACTTAAGGCATCTTACGACTCTGTATGTCATATTAGCACCTTGAAAAGCATATTAGTATAATGTAGGACGCCTTACAACACCGTACGAAACGTTAAAACTCCATAATAAACCTAATGAATTCGTACGAGTCCTTTGAACATCGTACGACAAATTAGGACATCTTACGACTCTTTATGCCACATTAGGAACTCGAAAAGAACGTTAGTATAATGTACGACGCCTTACAACTCCTAAGAACACCTTACATCACCGTACGAAACCTCAAAACCCCATAATACACCTAATGAATTCGTCCGAGTCCTTTGAACATCGTACGAAAAGTTAGGACAACTTAAGACTCACATGAAAATCACGTTAGTATCATTTAGGACGCCTTACAACTCCTAAGAACACCTTACAAAACTATAAATCTCCATAATAAACCTAATGAATTCGTCCGAATCCTTCAAACGTCGTACGACAACTTAAGGCATCTTACGACTCTGTATGTCATATTAGCACCTTGAAAAGCATATTAGTATAATGTAGGACGCCTTACAACACCGTACGAAACGTTAAAACTCCATAATAAACCTAATGAATTCGTACGAGTCCTTTGAACATCGTACGACAAATTAGGACATCTTACGACTCTTTATGCCACATTAGGAACTCGAAAAGAACGTTAGTATAATGTACGACGCCTTACAACTCCTAAGGACACCTTACATCACCGTACGAAACCTCAAAACCCCATAATACACCTAATGAATTCGTCCGAGTCCTTTGAACATCGTACGAAAAGTTAGGACAACTTAAGACTCACATGAAAATCACGTTAGTATCATTTAGGACGCCTTACAACTCCTAAGAACACCTTACAAAACTATAAATCTCCATAATAAACCTAATGAATTCGTCTGAATCCTTCAAACGTCGTACGACAACTTAAGGCATCTTACGACTCTGTATGTCATATTAGCACCTTGAAAAGCATATTAGTATAATGTAGGACGCCTTACAACACCGTACGAAACGTTAAAACTCCATAATAAACCTAATGAATTCGTACGAGTCCTTTGAACATCGTACGACAAATTAGGACATCTTACGACTCTTTATGCCACATTAGGAACTCGAAAAGAACGTTAGTATAATGTACGACGCCTTACAACTCCTAAGAACACCTTACATCACCGTACGAAACCTCAAAACCCCATAATACACCTAATGAATTCGTCCGAGTCCTTTGAACATCGTACGAAAAGTTAGGACAACTTAAGACTCACATGAAAATCACGTTAGTATCATTTAGGACGCCTTACAACTCCTAAGAACACCTTACAAAACTATAAATCTCCATAATAAACCTAATGAATTCGTCCGAATCCTTCAAACGTCGTACGACAACTTAAGGCATCTTACGACTCTGTATGTCATATTAGCACCTTGAAAAGCATATTAGTATAATGTAGGACGCCTTACAACACCGTACGAAACGTTAAAACTCCATAATAAACCTAATGAATTCGTACGAGTCCTTTGAACATCGTACGACAAATTAGGACATCTTACGACTCTTTATGCCACATTAGGAACTCGAAAAGAACGTTAGTATAATGTACGACGCCTTACAACTCCTAAGAACACCTTACATCACCGTACGAAACCTCAAAACCCCATAATACACCTAATGAATTCGTCCGAGTCCTTTGAACATCGTACGAAAAGTTAGGACAACTTAAGACTCACATGAAAATCACGTTAGTATCATTTAGGACGCCTTACAACTCCTAAGAACACCTTACAAAACTATAAATCTCCATAATAAACCTAATGAATTCGTCCGAATCCTTCAAACGTCGTACGACAACTTAAGGCATCTTACGACTCTGTATGTCATATTAGCACCTTGAAAAGCATATTAGTATAATGTAGGACGCCTTACAACACCGTACGAAACGTTAAAACTCCATAATAAACCTAATGAATTCGTACGAGTCCTTTGAACATCGTACGACAAATTAGGACATCTTACGACTCTTTATGCCACATTAGGAACTCGAAAAGAACGTTAGTATAATGTACGACGCCTTACAACTCCTAAGGACACCTTACATCACCGTACGAAACCTCAAAACCCCATAATACACCTAATGAATTCGTCCGAGTCCTTTGAACATCGTACGAAAAGTTAGGACAACTTAAGACTCACATGAAAATCACGTTAGTATCATTTAGGACGCCTTACAACTCCTAAGAACACCTTACAAAACTATAAATCTCCATAATAAACCTAATGAATTCGTCTGAATCCTTCAAACGTCGTACGACAACTTAAGGCATCTTACGACTCTGTATGTCATATTAGCACCTTGAAAAGCATATTAGTATAATGTAGGACGCCTTACAACACCGTACGAAACGTTAAAACTCCATAATAAACCTAATGAATTCGTACGAGTCCTTTGAACATCGTACGACAAATTAGGACATCTTACGACTCTTTATGCCACATTAGGAACTCGAAAAGAACGTTAGTATAATGTACGACGCCTTACAACTCCTAAGAACACCTTACATCACCGTACGAAACCTCAAAACCCCATAATACACCTAATGAATTCGTCCGAGTCCTTTGAACATCGTACGAAAAGTTAGGACAACTTAAGACTCACATGAAAATCACGTTAGTATCATTTAGGACGCCTTACAACTCCTAAGAACACCTTACAAAACTATAAATCTCCATAATAAACCTAATGAATTCGTCCGAATCCTTCAAACGTCGTACGACAACTTAAGGCATCTTACGACTCTGTATGTCATATTAGCACCTTGAAAAGCATATTAGTATAATGTAGGACGCCTTACAACACCGTACGAAACGTTAAAACTCCATAATAAACCTAATGAATTCGTACGAGTCCTTTGAACATCGTACGACAAATTAGGACATCTTACGACTCTTTATGCCACATTAGGAACTCGAAAAGAACGTTAGTATAATGTACGACGCCTTACAACTCCTAAGAACACCTTACATCACCGTACGAAACCTCAAAACCCCATAATACACCTAATGAATTCGTCCGAGTCCTTTGAACATCGTACAAAAAGTTAGGACAACTTAAGACTCACATGAAAATCACGTTAGTATCATTTAGGACGCCTTACAACTCCTAAGAACACCTTACAAAACTATAAATCTCCATAATAAACCTAATGAATTCGTCCGAATCCTTCAAACGTCGTACGACAACTTAAGGCATCTTACGACTCTGTATGTCATATTAGCACCTTGAAAAGCATATTAGTATAATGTAGGACGCCTTACAACACCGTACGAAACGTTAAAACTCCATAATAAACCTAATGAATTCGTACGAGTCCTTTGAACATCGTACGACAAATTAGGACATCTTACGACTCTTTATGCCACATTAGGAACTCGAAAAGAACGTTAGTATAATGTACGACGCCTTACAACTCCTAAGAACACCTTACATCACCGTACGAAACCTCAAAACCCCATAATACACCTAATGAATTCGTCCGAGTCCTTTGAACATCGTACGAAAAGTTAGGACAACTTAAGACTCACATGAAAATCACGTTAGTATCATTTAGGACGCCTTACAACTCCTAAGAACACCTTACAAAACTATAAATCTCCATAATAAACCTAATGAATTCGTCCGAATACTTCAAACGTCGTACGACAACTTAGGGCATCTTACGACTCTGTATGTCATATTAGCACCTTGAAAAGCATATTAGTATAATGTAGGACGCCTTACAACACCGTAGGAAACGTTAAAACTCCATAATAAACCTAATGAATTCGTACGAGTCATTTGAATATCGTACGACAAATTAGGACATCTTACGACTCTTTATGCCACATTAGGAACTCGAAAAGAACGTTAGTATAATGTACGACGCCTTACAACTCCTAAGAACACCTTACATCACCGTACGAAACCTCAAAACCCCATAATACACCTAATGAATTCGTCCGAGTCCTTTGAACATCGTACGAAAAGTTAGGACAACTTAAGACTCACATGAAAATCACGTTAGTATCATTTAGGACGCCTTACAACTCCTAAGAACACCTTACAAAACTATAAATCTCCATAATAAACCTAATGAATTCGTCCGAATCCTTCAAACGTCGTACGACAACTTAAGGCATCTTACGACTCTGTATGTCATATTAGCACCTTGAAAAGCATATTAGTATAATGTAGGACGCCTTACAACACCGTACGAAACGTTAAAACTCCATAATAAACCTAATGAATTCGTACGAGTCCTTTGAACATCGTACGACAAATTAGGACATCTTACGACTCTTTATGCCACATTAGGAACTCGAAAAGAACGTTAGTATAATGTACGACGCCTTACAACTCCTAAGAACACCTTACATCACCGTACGAAACCTCAAAACCCCATAATACACCTAATGAATTCGTCCGAGTCCTTTGAACATCGTACGAAAAGTTAGGACAACTTAAGACTCACATGAAAATCACGTTAGTATCATTTAGGACGCCTTACAACTCCTAAGAACACCTTACAAAACTATAAATCTCCATAATAAACCTAATGAATTCGTCCGAATCCTTCAAACGTCGTACGACAACTTAGGGCATCTTACGACTCTGTATGTCATATTAGCACCTTGAAAAGCATATTAGTATAATGTAGGACGCCTTACAACACCGTAGGAAACGTTAAAACTCCATAATAAACCTAATGAATTCGTACGAGTCATTTGAATATCGTACGACAAATTAGGACATCTTACGACTCTTTATGCCACATTAGGAACTCGAAAAGAATGTTAGTATAATGTACGACGCCTTACAACTCCTAAGAACACCTTACATCACCGTACGAAACCTCAAAACCCCATAATACACCTAATGAATTCGTCCGAGTCCTTTGAACATCGTACGAAAAGTTAGGACAACTTAAGACTCACATGAAAATCACGTTAGTATCATTTAGGACGCCTTACAACTCCTAAGAACACCTTACAAAACTATAAATCTCCATAATAAACCTAATGAATTCGTCCGAATCCTTCAAACGTCGTACGACAACTTAAGGCATCTTACGACTCTGTATGTCATATTAGCACCTTGAAAAGCATATTAGTATAATGTAGGACGCCTTACAACACCGTAGGAAACGTTAAAACTCCATAATAAACCTAATGAATTCGTACGAGTCATTTGAACATCGTACGACAAATTAGGACATCTTACGACTCTTTATGCCACATTAGGAACTCGAAAAGAACGTTAGTATAATGTACGACGCCTTACAACTCCTAAGAACACCTTACATCACCGTACGAAACCTCAAAACCCCATAATACACCTAATGAATTCGTCCGAGTCCTTTGAACATCGTACGAAAAGTTAGGACAACTTAAGACTCACATGAAAATCACGTTAGTATCATTTAGGACGCCTTACAACTCCTAAGAACACCTTACAAAACTATAAATCTCCATAATAAACCTAATGAATTCGTCCGAATCCTTCAAACGTCGTACGACAACTTAAGGCATCTTACGACTCTGTATGTCATATTAGCACCTTGAAAAGCATATTAGTATAATGTAGGACGCCTTACAACACCGTACGAAACGTTAAAACTCCATAATAAACCTAATGAATTCGTACGAGTCCTTTGAACATCGTACGACAAATTAGGACATCTTACGACTCTTTATGCCACATTAGGAACTCGAAAAGAACGTTAGTATAATGTACGACGCCTTACAACTCCTAAGAACACCTTACATCACCGTACGAAACCTCAAAACCCCATAATACACCTAATGAATTCGTCCGAGTCCTTTGAACATCGTACAAAAAGTTAGGACAACTTAAGACTCACATGAAAATCACGTTAGTATCATTTAGGACGCCTTACAACTCCTAAGAACACCTTACAAAACTATAAATCTCCATAATAAACCTAATGAATTCGTCCGAATCCTTCAAACATCGTACGACAACTTAAGGCATCTTACGACTCTGTATGTCATATTAGCACCTTGAAAAGCATATTAGTATAATGTAGGACGCCTTACAACACCGTACGAAACGTTAAAACTCCATAATAAACCTAATGAATTCGTACGAGTCCTTTGAACATCGTACGACAAATTAGGACATCTTACGACTCTTTATGCCACATTAGGAACTCGAAAAGAACGTTAGTATAATGTACGACGCCTTACAACTCCTAAGAACACCTTACATCACCGTACGAAACCTCAAAACCCCATAATACACCTAATGAATTCGTCCGAGTCCTTTGAACATCGTACGAAAAGTTAGGACAACTTAAGACTCACATGAAAATCACGTTAGTATCATTTAGGACGCCTTACAACTCCTAAGAACACCTTACAAAACTATAAATCTCCATAATAAACCTAATGAATTCGTCCGAATACTTCAAACGTCGTACGACAACTTAGGGCATCTTACGACTCTGTATGTCATATTAGCACCTTGAAAAGCATATTAGTATAATGTAGGACGCCTTACAACACCGTACGAAACGTTAAAACTCCATAATAAACCTAATGAATTCGTACGAGTCATTTGAATATCGTACGACAAATTAGGACATCTTACGACTCTTTATGCCACATTAGGAACTCGAAAAGAACGTTAGTATAATGTACGACGCCTTACAACTCCTAAGAACACCTTACATCACCGTACGAAACCTCAAAACCCCATAATACACCTAATGAATTCGTCCGAGTCCTTTGAACATCGTACGAAAAGTTAGGACAACTTAAGACTCACATGAAAATCACGTTAGTATCATTTAGGACGCCTTACAACTCCTAAGAACACCTTACAAAACTATAAATCTCCATAATAAACCTAATGAATTCGTCCGAATCCTTCAAACGTCGTACGACAACTTAAGGCATCTTACGACTCTGTATGTCATATTAGCACCTTGAAAAGCATATTAGTATAATGTAGGACGCCTTACAACACCGTACGAAACGTTAAAACTCCATAATAAACCTAATGAATTCGTACGAGTCCTTTGAACATCGTACGACAAATTAGGACATCTTACGACTCTTTATGCCACATTAGGAACTCGAAAAGAACGTTAGTATAATGTACGACGCCTTACAACTCCTAAGAACACCTTACATCACCGTACGAAACCTCAAAACCCCATAATACACCTAATGAATTCGTCCGAGTCCTTTGAACATCGTACGAAAAGTTAGGACAACTTAAGACTCACATGAAAATCACGTTAGTATCATTTAGGACGCCTTACAACTCCTAAGAACACCTTACAAAACTATAAATCTCCATAATAAACCTAATGAATTCGTCCGAATCCTTCAAACGTCGTACGACAACTTAGGGCATCTTACGACTCTGTATGTCATATTAGCACCTTGAAAAGCATATTAGTATAATGTAGGACGCCTTACAACACCGTAGGAAACGTTAAAACTCCATAATAAACCTAATGAATTCGTACGAGTCATTTGAATATCGTACGACAAATTAGGACATATTACGACTCTTTATGCCACATTAGGAACTCGAAAAGAATGTTAGTATAATGTACGACGCCTTACAACTCCTAAGAACACCTTACATCACCGTACGAAACCTCAAAACCCCATAATACACCTAATGAATTCGTCCGAGTCCTTTGAACATCGTACGAAAAGTTAGGACAACTTAAGACTCACATGAAAATCACGTTAGTATCATTTAGGACGCCTTACAACTCCTAAGAACACCTTACAAAACTATAAATCTCCATAATAAACCTAATGAATTCGTCCGAATCCTTCAAACGTCGTACGACAACTTAAGGCATCTTACGACTCTGTATGTCATATTAGCACCTTGAAAAGCATATTAGTATAATGTAGGACGCCTTACAACACCGTAGGAAACGTTAAAACTCCATAATAAACCTAATGAATTCGTACGAGTCATTTGAACATCGTACGACAAATTAGGACATCTTACGACTCTTTATGCCACATTAGGAACTCGAAAAGAACGTTAGTATAATGTACGACGCCTTACAACTCCTAAGAACACCTTACATCACCGTACGAAACCTCAAAACCCCATAATACACCTAATGAATTCGTCCGAGTCCTTTGAACATCGTACGAAAAGTTAGGACAACTTAAGACTCACATGAAAATCACGTTAGTATCATTTAGGACGCCTTACAACTCCTAAGAACACCTTACAAAACTATAAATCTCCATAATAAACCTAATGAATTCGTCCGAATCCTTCAAACGTCGTACGACAACTTAAGGCATCTTACGACTCTGTATGTCATATTAGCACCTTGAAAAGCATATTAGTATAATGTTGGACGCCTTACAACACCGTACGAAACGTTAAAACTCCATAATAAACCTAATGAATTCGTACGAGTCCTTTGAACATCGTACGACAAATTAGGACATCTTACGACTCTTTATGCCACATTAGGAACTCGAAAAGAACGTTAGTATAATGTACGACGCCTTACAACTCCTAAGAACACCTTACATCACCGTACGAAACCTCAAAACCCCATAATACACCTAATGAATTCGTCCGAGTCCTTTGAACATCGTACGAAAAGTTAGGACAACTTAAGACTCACATGAAAATCACGTTAGTATCATTTAGGACGCCTTACAACTCCTAAGAACACCTTACAAAACTATAAATCTCCATAATAAACCTAATGAATTCGTCCGAATCCTTCAAACGTCGTACGACAACTTAGGGCATCTTACGACTCTGTATGTCATATTAGCACCTTGAAAAGCATATTAGTATAATGTAGGACGCCTTACAACACCGTAGGAAACGTTAAAACTCCATAATAAACCTAATGAATTCGTACGAGTCCTTTGAACATCGTACGACAAATTAGGACATCTTACGACTCTTTATGCCACATTAGGAACTCGAAAAGAACGTTAGTATAATGTACGACGCCTTACAACTCCTAAGAACACCTTACATCACCGTACGAAACCTCAAAACCCCATAATACACCTAATGAATTCGTCCGAGTCCTTTGAACATCGTACGAAAAGTTAGGACAACTTAAGACTCACATGAAAATCACGTTAGTATCATTTAGGACGCCTTACAACTCCTAAGAACACCTTACAAAACTATAAATCTCCATAATAAACCTAATGAATTCGTCCGAATCCTTCAAACGTCGTACGACAACTTAGGGCATCTTAGGACTCTGTATGTCATATTAGCACCTTGAAAAGCATATTAGTATAATGTAGGACGCCTTACAACACCGTAGGAAACGTTAAAACTCCATAATAAACCTAATGAATTCGTACGAGTCATTTGAATATCGTACGACAAATTAGGACATCTTACGACTCTTTATGCCACATTAGGAACTCGAAAAGAACGTTAGTATAATGTACGACGCCTTACAACTCCTAAGAACACCTTACATCACCGTACGAAACCTCAAAACCCCATAATACACCTAATGAATTCGTCCGAGTCCTTTGAACATCGTACGAAAAGTTAGGACAACTTAAGACTCACATGAAAATCACGTTAGTATCATTTAGGACGCCTTACAACTCCTAAGAACACCTTACAAAACTATAAATCTCCATAATAAACCTAATGAATTCGTCCGAATCCTTCAAACGTCGTACGACAACTTAAGGCATCTTACGACTCTGTATGTCATATTAGCACCTTGAAAAGCATATTAGTATAATGTTGGACGCCTTACAACACCGTACGAAACGTTAAAACTCCATAATAAACCTAATGAATTCGTACGAGTCCTTTGAACATCGTACGACAAATTAGGACATCTTACGACTCTTTATGCCACATTAGGAACTCGAAAAGAACGTTAGTATAATGTACGACGCCTTACAACTCCTAAGAACACCTTACATCACCGTACAAAACCTCAAAACCCCATAATACACCTAATGAATTCGTCCGAGTCCTTTGAACATCGTACGAAAAGTTAGGACAACTTAAGACTCACATGAAAATCACGTTAGTATCATTTAGGACGCCTTACAACTCCTAAGAACACCTTACAAAACTATAAATCTCCATAATAAACCTAATGAATTCGTCCGAATCCTTCAAACGTCGTACGACAACTTAGGGCATCTTACGACTCTGTATGTCATATTAGCACCTTGAAAAGCATATTAGTATAATGTAGGACGCCTTACAACACCGTAGGAAACGTTAAAACTCCATAATAAACCTAATGAATTCGTACGAGTCCTTTGAATATCGTACGACAAATTAGGACATCTTACGACTCTTTATGCCACATTAGGAACTCGAAAAGAACGTTAGTATAATGTACGACGCCTTACAACTCCTAAGAACACCTTACATCACCGTACGAAACCTCAAAACCCCATAATACACCTAATGAATTCGTCCGAGTCCTTTGAACATCGTACGAAAAGTTAGGACAACTTAAGACTCACATGAAAATCACGTTAGTATCATTTAGGACGCCTTACAACTCCTAAGAACACCTTACAAAACTATAAATCTCCATAATAAACCTAATGAATTCGTCCGAATCTTTCAAACGTCGTACGAAAACTTAAGGCATCTTACGACTCTGTATGTCATATTAGCACCTTGAAAAGCATATTAGTATAATGTAGGACGCCTTACAACACAGTACGAAACGTTAAAACTCCATAATAAACCTAATGAATTCGTACGAGTCCTTTGAACATCGTACGACAAATTAGGACATCTTACGACTCTTTATGCCACATTAGGAACTCGAAAAGAACGTCAGTATAATGTACGACGCCTTACAACTCCTAAGAACACCTTACATCACCGTACGAAACCTCAAAACCCCATAATACACCTAATGAATTCGTCCGAGTCCTTTGAACATCGTACGAAAAGTTAGGACAACTTAAGACTCACATGAAAATCACGTTAGTATCATTTAGGACGCCTTACAACTCCTAAGAACACCTTACAAAACTATAAATCTCCATAATAAACCTAATGAATTCGTCCGAATCCTTCAAACGTCGTACGACAACTTAGGGCATCTTATGACTCTGTATGTCATATTAGCACCTTGAAAAGCATATTAGTATAATGTAGGACGCCTTACAACACCGTACGAAACGTTAAAACTCCATAATAAACCTAATGAATTCGTACGAGTCCTTTGAACATCGTACGACAAATTAGGACATCTTACGACTCTTTATGCCACATTAGGAACTCGAAAAGAACGTTAGTATAATGTACGACGCCTTACAACTCCTAAGAACACCTTACATCACCGTACGAAACCTCAAAACCCCATAATACACCTAATGAATTCGTCCGAGTCCTTTGAACATCGTACGAAAAGTTAGGACAACTTAAGACTCACATGAAAATCACGTTAGTATCATTTAGGACGCCTTACAACTCCTAAGAACACCTTACAAAACTATAAATCTCCATAATAAACCTAATGAATTCGTCCGAATCCTTCAAACGTCGTACGACAACTTAGGGCATCTTACGACTCTGTATGTCATATTAGCACCTTGAAAAGCATATTAGTATAATGTAGGACGCCTCACAACACCGTACGAAACGTTAAAACTCCATAATAAACCTAATGAATTCGTACGAGTCCTTTGAATATCGTACGACAAATTAGGACATCTTACGACTCTTTATGCCACATTAGGAACTCGAAAAGAACGTTAGTATAATGTACGACGCCTTACAACTCCTAAGAACACCTTACATCACCGTACGAAACCTCAAAACCCCATAATACACCTAATGAATTCGTCCGAGTCCTTTGAACATCGTACGAAAAGTTAGGACAACTTAAGACTCACATGAAAATCACGTTAGTATCATTTAGGACGCCTTACAACTCCTAAGAACACCTTACAAAACTATAAATCTCCATAATAAACCTAATGAATTCGTCCGAATCCTTCAAACGTCGTACGACAACTTAGGGCATCTTACGACTCTGTATGTCATATTAGCACCTTGAAAAGCATATTAGTATAATGTAGGACGCCTTACAACACCGTAGGAAACGTTAAAACTCCATAATAAACCTAATGAATTCGTACGAGTCCTTTGAATATCGTACGGCAAATTAGGACATCTTACGACTCTTTATGCCACATTAGGAACTCGAAAAGAACGTTAGTATAATGTACGACGCCTTACAACTCCTAAGAACACCTTACATCACCGTACGAAACCTCAAAACCCCATAATACACCTAATGAATTCGTCCGAGTCCTTTGAACATCGTACGAAAAGTTAGGACAACTTAAGACTCACATGAAAATCACGTTAGTATCATTTAGGACGCCTTACAACTCCTAAGAACACCTTACAAAACTATAAATCTCCATAATAAACCTAATGAATTCGTCCGAATCCTTCAAACGTCGTACGACAACTTAAGGCATCTTACGACTCTGTATGTCATATTAGCACCTTGAAAAGCATATTAGTATAATGTAGGACGCCTTACAACACAGTACGAAACGTTAAAACTCCATAATAAACCTAATGAATTCGTACGAGTCCCTTGAACATCGTACGACAAATTAGGACATCTTACGACTCTTTATGCCACATTAGGAACTCGAAAAGAACGTCAGTATAATGTACGACGCCTTACAACTCCTAAGAACATCTTGCATCACCGTACGAAACCTCAAAACCCCATAATACACCTAATGAATTCGTCCGAGTCCTTTGAACATCGTACGAAAAGTTAGGACAACTTAAGACTCACATGAAAATCACGTTAGTATCATTTAGGACGCCTTACAACTCCTAAGAACACCTTACAAAACTATAAATCTCCATAATAAACCTAATGAATTCGTCCGAATCCTTCAAACGTCGTACGACAACTTAGGGCATCTTACGACTCTGTATGTCATATTAGCACCTTGAAAAGCATATTAGTATAATGTAGGACGCCTTACAACACCGTACGAAACGTTAAAACTCCATAATAAACCTAATGAATTCGTACGAGTCCTTTGACCATCGTACGACAAATTAGGACATCTTTCGACTCTTTATGCCACATTAGGAACTCGAAAAGAACGTTAGTATAATGTACGACGCCTTACAACTCCTAAGAACACCTTACATCACCGTACGAAACCTCAAAACCCCATAATACACCTAATGAATTCGTCCGAGTCCTTTGAACATCGTACGAAAAGTTAGGACAACTTAAGACTCACATGAAAATCACGTTAGTATCATTTAGGACGCCTTACAACTCCTAAGAACACCTTACAAAACTATAAATCTCCATAATAAACCTAATGAATTCGTCCGAATCCTTCAAACGTCGTACGACAACTTAGGGCATCTTACGACTCTGTATGTCATATTAGCACCTTGAAAAGCATATTAGTATAATGTAGGACGCCTTACAACACCGTACGAAACGTTAAAACTCCATAATAAACCTAATGAATTAGTACGAGTCCTTTGAACATCGTACGAGAAATTAGGACATCTTACGACTCTTTATGCCACATTAGGAACTCGAAAAGAACGTTAGTATAATGTACGACGCCTTACAACTCCTAAGAACACCTTACATCACCGTACGAAACCTCAAAACCCCATAATACACCTAATGAATTCGTCCGAGTCCTTTGAACATCGTACGAAAAGTTAGGACAACTTAAGACTCACATGAAAATCACGTTAGTATCATTTAGGACGCCTTACAACTCCTAAGAACACCTTACAAAACTATAAATCTCAATAATAAACCTAATGAATTCGTCCGAATCCTTCGAACGTCGTACGACAACTTAAGGCATCGTACGACTCTGTATGTCATATTAGCACCTTGAAAAGCATATTAGTATAATGTAGGACACCTTACAACACTGTACAAAACGTTAAAACTCCATAATAAACCTAATGAATTCGTATGAGTCCTTTGAACATCGTACGACAAATTAGGACATCTTACGACTCTTTATGCCTCATTAGAAACTCGAAAAGAACGTGAGTATAATGTACGACGCCTAACAACTCCTAAGAACACCTTACATCACCGTAAGAAACCTCAAAACCCCATAATACACCTAATGAATTCGTCCGAGTCCTTTGAACATCGTACGAAAAGTTAGGACAACTTAAGACTCACATGAAAATCACGTTAGTATCATTTAGGACGCCTTTCAACTCCTAAGAACACCTTACAAAACTATAAATCTCAATAATAAACCTAATGAATTCGTCCGAATCCTTCGAACGTCGTACGACAAGTTAAGGCATCTTACGAATCTGTATGTCATATTAGCACCTTGAAAAGCATATTAGTATAATGTAGGACGCCTTACAACACCGTACGAAACGTTAAAACTCCATAATAAACCTAATGAATTCGTACGAGTCCTTTGAACATCGTACGACAAATTAGGACATCTTACGACTCTTTATGCCTCATTAGAAACTCGAAAAGAACGTTAGTATAATGTACGACGCCTAACAACTCCTAAGAACACCTTACATCACCGTACGAAACCTCAAAACCCCATAATACACCTAATGAATTCGTCCGAGTCCTTTGAACATCGTACGAAAAGTTAGGACAACTTAAGACTCACATGAAAATCACGTTAGTATCATTTAGGACGCCTTACAACTCCTAAGAACACCTTACAAAACTATAAATCTCAATAATAAACCTAATGAATTCGTCCGAATCCTTCGAACGTCGTACGACAACTTAAGGCATCTTACGACTCTGTATGTCATATTAGCACCTTGAAAAGCATATTAGTATAATGTAGGACACCTTACAACACCGTACAAAACGTTAAAACTCCATAATAAACCTAATGAATTCGTACGAGTCCTTTGAACATCGTACGACAAATTAGGACATCTTACGACTCTTTATGCCACATTAGGAACTCGAAAAGAACGTTAGTATAATGTACGACGCCTTACAACTCCTAAGAACACCTTACATCACCGTACGAAACCTCAAAACCCCATAATACACCTAATGAATTCGTCCGAGTCCTTTGAACATCGTACGAAAAGTTAGGACAACTTAAGACTCACATGAAAATCACGTTAGTATCATTTAGGACGCCTTACAACTCCTAAGAACACCTTACAAAACTATAAATCTCCATAATAAACCTAATGAATTCGTCCGAATCCTTCAAACGTCGTACGACAACTTAGGGCATCTTACGACTCTGTATGTCATATTAGCACCTTGAAAAACATATTAGTATAATGTAGGACGCCTTACAACACCGTACGAAACGTTAAAACTCCATAATAAACCTAATGAATTCGTACGAGTCCTTTGAACATCGTACGACAAATTAGGACATCTTACGACTCTTTATGCCACATTAGGAACTCGAAAAGAACGTTAGTATAATGTACGACGCCTTACAACTCCTAAGAACACCTTACATCACCGTACGAAACCTCAAAACCCCATAATACACCTAATGAATTCGTCCGAGTCCTTTGAACATCGTACGAAAAGTTAGGACAACTTAAGACTCACATGAAAATCACGTTAGTATCATTTAGGACGCCTTACAACACCTAAGAACACCTTACAAAACTATAAATCTCAATAATAAACCTAATGAATTCGTCCGAATCCTTCAAACGTCGTACGACAACTTAAGGCATCTTACGACTCTGTATGTCATATTACCACCTTGAAAAGCATATTAGTATAATGTAGGACACCTTACAACACTGTACAAAACGTTAAAACTCCATAATAAACCTAATGAATTCATACGAGTCCTTTGAACATCGTACGACAAATTAGGACATCTTACGACTCTTTATGCCTCATTAGAAACTCGAAAAGAACGTTAGTATAATGTACGACGCCTAACAACTCCTAAGAACACCTTACATCACCGTACGAAACCTCAAAACCCCATAATACACCTAATGAATTCGTCCGAGTCCTTTGAACATCGTACGAAAAGTTAGGACAACTTAAGACTCACATGAAAATCACGTTAGTATCATTTAGGACGCCTTTCAACTCCTAAGAACACCTTACAAAACTATAAATCTCAATAATAAACCTAATGAATTCGTCCGAATCCTTCGAACGTCGTACGACAAGTTAAGGCATCTTACGAATCTGTATGTCATATTAGCACCTTGAAAAGCATATTAGTATAATGTAGGACACCTTACAACACTGTACAAAACGTTAAAACTCCATAATAAACCTAATGAATTCGTACGAGTCCTTTGAACATCGTACGACAAATTAGGACATCTTACGACTCTTTATGCCACATTAGGAACTCGAAAAGAACGTTAGTATAATGTACGACGCCTTACAACTCCTAAGAACACCTTACATCACCGTACGAAACCTCAAAACCCCATAATACACCTAATGAATTCGTCCGAGTCCTTTGAACATCGTACGAAAAGTTAGGACAACTTAAGACTCACATGAAAATCACGTTAGTATCATTTAGGACGCCTTACAACTCCTAAGAACACCTTACAAAACTATAAATCTCAATAATAAACCTAATGAATTCGTCCGAATCCTTCGAACGTCGTACGACAACTTAAGGCATCTTACGACTCTGTATGTCATATTAGCACCTTGAAAAGCATATTAGTATAATGTAGGACACCTTACAACACCGTACAAAACGTTAAAACTCCATAATAAACCTAATGAATTCGTACGAGTCCTTTGAACATCGTACGACAAATTAGGACATCTTACGACTCTTTATGCCACATTAGGAACTCGAAAAGAACGTCAGTATAATGTACGACGCCTTACAACTCCTAAGAACACCTTACATCACCGTACGAAACCTCAAAACCCCATAATACACCTAATGAATTCGTCCGAGTCCTTTGAACATCGTACGAAAAGTTAGGACAACTTAAGACTCACATGAAAATCACGTTAGTATCATTTAGGACGCCTTACAACTCCTAAGAACACCTTACAAAACTATAAATCTCCATAATAAACCTAATGAAATCGTCTGAATCCTTCGATCGTCGTACGACAACTTAAGGCATCTTACGACTCTGTATGTCATATTAGCACCTTGAAAAGCATATTAGTATAATGTAGGACATCTTACAACACCGTACAAAACGTTAAAACTCCATAATAAACCTAATGAATTCGTACGAGTCCTTTGAACATCGTACGACAAATTAGGACATCTTACGACTCTTTATGCCTCATTAGAAACTCGAAAAGAACGTTAGTATAATGTACGACGCCTAACAACTCCTAAGAACACCTTACATCACCGTACGAAACCTCAAAACCCCATAATACACCTAATGAATTCGTCCGAGTCCTTTGAACATCGTACGAAAAGTTAGGACAACTTAAGACTCACATGAAAATCACGTTAGTATCATTTAGGACGCCTTACAACTCCTAAGAACACCTTACAAAACTATAAATCTCAATAATAAACCTAATGAATTCGTCCGAATCCTTCGAACGTCGTACGACAACTTAAGGCATCTTACGACTCTGTATGTCATATTAGCACCTTGAAAAGCATATTAGTATAATGTAGGACACCTTACAACACCGTACAAAACGTTAAAACTCCATAATAAACCTAATGAATTCGTACGAGTCCTTTGAACATCGTACGACAAATTAGGACATCTTACGACTCTTTATGCCACATTAGGAACTCGAAAAGAACGTTAGTATAATGTACGACGCCTTACAACTCCTAAGAACACCTTACATCACCGTACGAAACCTCAAAACCCCATAATACACCTAATGAATTCGTCCGAGTCCTTTGAACATCGTACGAAAAGTTAGGACAACTTAAGACTCACATGAAAATCACGTTAGTATCATTTAGGACGCCTTACAACTCCTAAGAACACCTTACAAAACTATAAATCTCCATAATAAACCTAATGAATTCGTCCGAATCCTTCAAACGTCGTACGACAACTTAAGGCATCTTACGAATCTGTATGTCATATTAGCACATTGAAAAGCATATTAGTATAATGTAGGACACCTTACAACACCGTACAAAACGTTAAAACTCCACAATAAACCTAATGAATTCGTACGAGTCCTTTGAACATCGTACGACAAATTAGGACATCTTACGACTCTTTATGCCACATTAGGAACTCGAAAAGAACGTTAGTATAATGTACGACGCCTTACAACTCCTAAGAACACCTTACATCACCGTACGAAACCTCAAAACCCCATAATACACCTAATGAATTCGTCCGAGTCCTTTGAACATCGTACGAAAAGTTAGGACAACTTAAGACTCACATGAAAATCACGTTAGTATCATTTAGGACGCCTTACAACTCCTAAGAACACCTTACAAAAATATAAATCTCAATAATAAACCTAATGAATTCGTCCGAATCCTTCGAACGTCGTACGACAACTTAAGGCATCTTACGACTCTGTATGTCATATTAGCACCTTGAAAAGCATATTAGTATAATGTAGGACACCTTACAACACAGTACAAAACGTTAAAACTCCATAATAAACCTAATGAATTCGTACGAGTCCTTTGAACATCGTACGACAAATTAGGACATCTTACGACTCTTTATGCCACATTAGGAACTCGAAAAGAACGTCAGTATAATGTACGACGCCTTACAACTCCTAAGAACACCTTACATCACCGTACGAAACCTCAAAACCCCATAATACACCTAATGAATTCGTCCGAGTCCTTTGAACATCGTACGAAAAGTTAGGACAACTTAAGACTCACATGAAAATCACGTTAGTATCATTTAGGACGCCTTACAACTCCTAAGAACACCTTACAAAACTATAAATCTCCATAATAAACCTAATGAATTCGTCCGAATCCTTCAAACGTCGTACGACAACTTAAGGCATCTTACGAATCTGTATGTCATATTAGCACATTGAAAAGCATATTAGTATAATGTAGGACACCTTACAACACCGTACAAAACGTTAAAACTCCATAATAAACCTAATGAATTCGTACGAGTCCTTTGAACATCGTACGACAAATTAGGACATCTTACGACTCTTTATGCCACATTAGGAACTCGAAAAGAACGTCAGTATAATGTACGACGCCTTACAACTCCTAAGAACACCTTACATCACCGTACGAAACCTCAAAACCCCATAATACACCTAATGAATTCGTCCGAGTCCTTTGAACATCGTACGAAAAGTTAGGACAACTTAAGACTCACATGAAAATCACGTTAGTATCATTTAGGACGCCTTACAACTCCTAAGAACACCTTACAAAACTATAAATCTCCATAATAAACCTAATGAATTCGTCCGAATCCTTCAAACGTCGTACGACAACTTAAGGCATCTTACGAATCTGTATGTCATATTAGCACATTGAAAAGCATATTAGTATAATGTAGGACACCTTACAACACCGTACAAAACGTTAAAACTCCATAATAAACCTAATGAATTCGTACGAGTCCTTTGAACATCGTACGACAAATTAGGACATCTTACGACTCTTTATGCCACATTAGGAACTCGAAAAGAACGTTAGTATAATGTACGACGCCTTACAACTCCTAAGAACACCTTACATCACCGTACGAAACCTCAAAACCCCATAATACACCTAATGAATTCGTCCGAGTCCTTTGAACATCGTACGAAAAGTTAGGACAACTTAAGACTCACATGAAAATCACGTTAGTATCATTTAGGACGCCTTACAACTCCTAAGAACACCTTACAAAACTATAAATCTCAATAATAAACCTAATGAATTCGTCCGAATCCTTCAAACGTCGTACGACAACTTAAGGCATCTTACGACTCTGTATGTCATATTAGCACCTTGAAAAGCATATTAGTATAATGTAGGACACCTTACAACACTGTACAAAACGTTAAAACTCCATAATAAACCTAATGAATTCATACGAGTCCTTTGAACATCGTACGACAAATTAGGACATCTTACGACTCTTTATGCCTCATTAGAAACTCGAAAAGAACGTTAGTATAATGTACGACGCCTAACAACTCCTAAGAACACCTTACATCACCGTACGAAACCTCAAAACCCCATAATACACCTAATGAATTCGTCCGAGTCCTTTGAACATCGTACGAAAAGTTAGGACAACTTAAGACTCACATGAAAATCACGTTAGTATCATTTAGGACGCCTTACAACTCCTAAGAACACCTTACAAAACTATAAATCTCAATAATAAACCTAATAAATTCGTCCGAATCCTTCGAACGTCGTACGACAACTTAAGGCATCTTACGACTCTGTATGTCATATTAGCACCTTGAAAAGCATATTAGTATAATGTAGGACACCTTACAACACAGTACAAAACGTTAAAACTCCATAATAAACCTAATGAATTCGTACGAGTCCTTTGAACATCGTACGACAAATTAGGACATCTTACGACTCTTTATGCCACATTAGGAACTCGAAAAGAACGTCAGTATAATGTACGACGCCTTACAACTCCTAAGAACACCTTACATCACCGTACGAAACCTCAAAACCCCATAATACACCTAATGAATTCGTCCGAGTCCTTTGAACATCGTACGAAAAGTTAGGACAACTTAAGACTCACATGAAAATCACGTTAGTATCATTTAGGACGCCTTACAACTCCTAAGAACACCTTACAAAACTATAAATCTCCATAATAAACCTAATGAATTCGTCCGAATCCTTCAAACGTCGTACGACAACTTAAGGCATCTTACGAATCTGTATGTCATATTAGCACATTGAAAAGCATATTAGTATAATGTAGGACACCTTACAACACCGTACAAAACGTTAAAACTCCATAATAAACCTAATGAATTCGTACGAGTCCTTTGAACATCGTACGACAAATTAGGACATCTTACGACTCTTTATGCCACATTAGGAACTCGAAAAGAACGTTAGTATAATGTACGACGCCTTACAACTCCTAAGAACACCTTACATCACCGTACGAAACCTCAAAACCCCATAATACACCTAATGAATTCGTCCGAGTCCTTTGAACATCGTACGAAAAGTTAGGACAACTTAAGACTCACATGAAAATCACGTTAGTATCATTTAGGACGCCTTACAACTCCTAAGAACACCTTACAAAACTATAAATCTCAATAATAAACCTAATGAATTCGTCCGAATCCTTCAAACGTCGTACGACAACTTAAGGCATCTTACGACTCTGTATGTCATATTAGCACCTTGAAAAGCATATTAGTATAATGTAGGACACCTTACAACACTGTACAAAACGTTAAAACTCCATAATAAACCTAATGAATTCATACGAGTCCTTTGAACATCGTACGACAAATTAGGACATCTTACGACTCTTTATGCCTCATTAGAAACTCGAAAAGAACGTTAGTATAATGTACGACGCCTAACAACTCCTAAGAACACCTTACATCACCGTACGAAACCTCAAAACCCCATAATACACCTAATGAATTCGTCCGAGTCCTTTGAACATCGTACGAAAAGTTAGGACAACTTAAGACTCACATGAAAATCACGTTAGTATCATTTAGGACGCCTTACAACTCCTAAGAACACCTTACAAAACTATAAATCTCAATAATAAACCTAATAAATTCGTCCGAATCCTTCGAACGTCGTACGACAACTTAAGGCATCTTACGACTCTGTATGTCATATTAGCACCTTGAAAAGCATATTAGTATAATGTAGGACACCTTACAACACCGTACAAAACGTTAAAACTCCATAATAAACCTAATGAATTCGTACGAGTCCTTTGAACATCGTACGACAAATTAGGACATCTTACGACTCTTTATGCCACATTAGGAACTCGAAAAGAACGTTAGTATAATGTACGACGCCTTACAACTCCTAAGAACACCTTACATCACCGTACGAAACCTCAAAACCCCATAATACACCTAATGAATTCGTCCGAGTCCTTTGAACATCGTACGAAAAGTTAGGACAACTTAAGACTCACATGAAAATCACGTTAGTATCATTTAGGACGCCTTACAACTCCTAAGAACACCTTACAAAACTATAAATCTCAATAATAAACCTAATGAATTCGTCCGAATCCTTCAAACGTCGTACGACAACTTAAGGCATCTTACGACTCTGTATGTCATATTAGCACCTTGAAAAGCATATTAGTATAATGTAGGACACCTTACAACACTGTACAAAACGTTAAAACTCCATAATAAACCTAATGAATTCATACGAGTCCTTTGAACATCGTACGACAAATTAGGACATCTTACGACTCTTTATGCCTCATTAGAAACTCGAAAAGAACGTTAGTATAATGTACGACGCCTAACAACTCCTAAGAACACCTTACATCACCGTACGAAACCTCAAAACCCCATAATACACCTAATGAATTCGTCCGAGTCCTTTGAACATCGTACGAAAAGTTAGGACAACTTAAGACTCACATGAAAATCACGTTAGTATCATTTAGGACGCCTTACAACTCCTAAGAACACCTTACAAAACTATAAATCTCAATAATAAACCTAATAAATTCGTCCGAATCCTTCGAACGTCGTACGACAACTTAAGGCATCTTACGACTCTGTATGTCATATTAGCACCTTGAAAAGCATATTAGTATAATGTAGGACACCTTACAACACAGTACAAAACGTTAAAACTCCATAATAAACCTAATGAATTCGTACGAGTCCTTTGAACATCGTACGACAAATTAGGACATCTTATGACTCTTTATGCCACATTAGGAACTCGAAAAGAACGTCAGTATAATGTACGACGCCTTACAACTCCTAAGAACACCTTACATCACCGTACGAAACCTCAAAACCCCATAATTCACCTAATGAATTCGTCCGAGTCCTTTGAACATCGTACGAAAAGTTAGGACAACTTAAGAGTCACATGAAAATCACGTTAGTATCATTTAGGACGCCTTACAACTCCTAAGAACACCTTACAAAACTATAAATCTCCATAATAAACCTAATGAATTCGTCCGAATCCTTCAAACGTCGTACGACAACTTAAGGCATCTTACGAATCTGTATGTCATATTAGCACATTGAAAAGCATATTAGTATAATGTAGGACACCTTACAACACCGTACAAAACGTTAAAACTCCATAATAAACCTAATGAATTCGTACGAGTCCTTTGAACATCGTACGACAAATTAGGACATCTTACGACTCTTTATGCCACATTAGGAACTCGAAAAGAACGTTAGTATAATGTACGACGCCTTACAACTCCTAAGAACACCTTACATCACCGTACGAAACCTCAAAACCCCATAATACACCTAATGAATTCGTCCGAGTCCTTTGAACATCGTACGAAAAGTTAGGACAACTTAAGACTCACATGAAAATCACGTTAGTATCATTTAGGACGCCTTACAACTCCTAAGAACACCTTACAAAACTATAAATCTCAATAATAAACCTAATGAATTCGTCCGAATCCTTCAAACGTCGTACGACAACTTAAGGCATCTTACGACTCTGTATGTCATATTAGCACCTTGAAAAGCATATTAGTATAATGTAGGACACCTTACAACACTGTACAAAACGTTAAAACTCCATAATAAACCTAATGAATTCATACGAGTCCTTTGAACATCGTACGACAAATTAGGACATCTTACGACTCTTTATGCCTCATTAGAAACTCGAAAAGAACGTTAGTATAATGTACGACGCCTAACAACTCCTAAGAACACCTTACATCACCGTACGAAACCTCAAAACCCCATAATACACCTAATGAATTCGTCCGAGTCCTTTGAACATCGTACGAAAAGTTAGGACAACTTAAGACTCACATGAAAATCACGTTAGTATCATTTAGGACGCCTTACAACTCCTAAGAACACCTTACAAAACTATAAATCTCAATAATAAACCTAATAAATTCGTCCGAATCCTTCGAACGTCGTACGACAACTTAAGGCATCTTACGACTCTGTATGTCATATTAGCACCTTGAAAAGCATATTAGTATAATGTAGGACACCTTACAACACCGTACAAAACGTTAAAACTCCATAATAAACCTAATGAATTCGTACGAGTCCTTTGAACATCGTACGACAAATTAGGACATCTTACGACTCTTTATGCCACATTAGGAACTCGAAAAGAACGTTAGTATAATGTACGACGCCTTACAACTCCTAAGAACACCTTACATCACCGTACGAAACCTCAAAACCCCATAATACACCTAATGAATTCGTCCGAGTCCTTTGAACATCGTACGAAAAGTTAGGACAACTTAAGACTCACATGAAAATCACGTTAGTATCATTTAGGACGCCTTACAACTCCTAAGAACACCTTACAAAACTATAAATCTCCATAATAAACCTAATGAATTCGTCCGAATCCTTCAAACGTCGTACGACAACTTAAGGCATCTTACGAATCTGTATGTCATATTAGCACATTGAAAAGCATATTAGTATAATGTAGGACACCTTACAACACCGTACAAAACGTTAAAACTCCACAATAAACCTAATGAATTCGTACGAGTCCTTTGAACATCGTACGACAAATTAGGACATCTTACGACTCTTTATGCCACATTAGGAACTCGAAAAGAACGTTAGTATAATGTACGACGCCTTACAACTCCTAAGAACACCTTACATCACCGTACGAAACCTCAAAACCCCATAATACACCTAATGAATTCGTCCGAGTCCTTTGAACATCGTACGAAAAGTTAGGACAACTTAAGACTCACATGAAAATCACGTTAGTATCATTTAGGACGCCTTACAACTCCTAAGAACACCTTACAAAAATATAAATCTCAATAATAAACCTAATGAATTCGTCCGAATCCTTCGAACGTCGTACGACAACTTAAGGCATCTTACGAATCTCTATGTCATATTAGCACCTTGAAAAGCATATTAGTATAATGTAGGACACCTTACAACACCGTACAAAACGTTAAAACTCCATAATAAACCTAATGAATTCGTACGAGTCCTTTGAACATCGTACGACAAATTAGGACATCTTACGACTCTTTATGCCACATTAGGAACTCGAAAAGAACGTCAGTATAATGTACGACGCCTTACAACTCCTAAGAACACCTTACATCACCGTACGAAACCTCAAAACCCCATAATACACCTAATGAATTCGTCCGAGTCCTTTGAACATCGTACGAAAAGTTAGGACAACTTAAGACTCACATGAAAATCACGTTAGTATCATTTAGGACGCCTTACAACTCCTAAGAACACCTTACAAAACTATAAATCTCCATAATAAACCTAATGAATTCGTCCGAATCCTTCAAACGTCGTACGACAACTTAAGGCATCTTACGAATCTGTATGTCATATTAGCACATTGAAAAGCATATTAGTATAATGTAGGACACCTTACAACACCGTACAAAACGTTAAAACTCCATAATAAACCTAATGAATTCGTACGAGTCCTTTGAACATCGTACGACAAATTAGGACATCTTACGACTCTTTATGCCACATTAGGAACTCGAAAAGAACGTTAGTATAATGTACGACGCCTTACAACTCCTAAGAACACCTTACATCACCGTACGAAACCTCAAAACCCCATAATACACCTAATGAATTCGTCCGAGTCCTTTGAACATCGTACGAAAAGTTAGGACAACTTAAGACTCACATGAAAATCACGTTAGTATCATTTAGGACGCCTTACAACTCCTAAGAACACCTTACAAAACTATAAATCTCCATAATAAACCTAATGAATTCGTCCGAATCCTTCAAACGTCGTACGACAACTTAAGGCATCTTACGAATCTCTATGTCATATTAGCACATTGAAAAGCATATTAGTATAATGTAGGACACCTTACAACACCGTACAAAACGTTAAAACTCCACAATAAACCTAATGAATTCGTCCGAGTCCTTTGAATATCGTACCACAAATTAGGACATCTTACGACTCTTTATGCCACATTAGGAACTCGAAAAGAACGTTAGTATAATGTACGACGCCTTACAACACCTAAGAACACCTTACATCACCGTACGAAACCTCAAAACCCCATAATACACCTAATGAATTCGTCCGAGTCCTTTGAACATCGTACGAAAAGTTAGGACAACTTAAGACTCACATGAAAATCACGTTAGTATCATTTAGGACGCCTTACAACTCCTAAGAACACCTTACAAAAATATAAATCTCAATAATAAACCTAATGAATTCGTCCGAATCCTTCGAACGTCGTACGACAACTTAAGGCATCTTACGAATCTCTATGTCATATTAGCACCTTGAAAAGCATATTAGTATAATGTAGGACACCTTACAACACCGTACAAAACGTTAAAACTCCATAATAAACCTAATGAATTCGTACGAGTCCTTTGAACATCGTACGACAAATTAGGACATCTTACGACTCTTTATGCCACATTAGGAACTCGAAAAGAACGTCAGTATAATGTACGACGCCTTACAACTCCTAAGAACACCTTACATCACCGTACGAAACCTCAAAACCCCATAATACACCTAATGAATTCGTCCGAGTCCTTTGAACATCGTACGAAAAGTTAGGACAACTTAAGACTCACATGAAAATCACGTTAGTATCATTTAGGACGCCTTACAACTCCTAAGAACACCTTACAAAACTATAAATCTCCATAATAAACCTAATGAATTCGTCCGAATCCTTCAAACGTCGTACGACAACTTAAGGCATCTTACGAATCTGTATGTCATATTAGCACATTGAAAAGCGTATTAGTATAATGTAGGACACCTTACAACACCGTACAAAACGTTAAAACTTCATAATAAACCTAATGAATTCGTACGAGTCCTTTGAACATCGTACGACAAATTAGGACATCTTACGACTCTTTATGCCACATTAGGAACTCGAAAAGAACGTTAGTATAATGTACGACGCCTTACAACTCCTAAGAACACCTTACATCACCGTACGAAACCTCAAAACCCCATAATACACCTAATGAATTCGTCCGAGTCCTTTGAACATCGTACGAAAAGTTAGGACAACTTAAGACTCACATGAAAATCACGTTAGTATCATTTAGGACGCCTTACAACTCCTAAGAACACCTTACAAAAATATAAATCTCAATAATAAACCTAATGAATTCGTCCGAATCCTTCGAACGTCGTACGACAACTTAAGGCATCTTACGAATCTCTATGTCATATTAGCACCTTGAAAAGCATATTAGTATAATGTAGGACACATTACAACACCGTACAAAACGTTAAAACTCCATAATAAACCTAATGAATTCGTACGAGTCCTTTGAACATCGTACGACAAATTAGGACATCTTACGACTCTTTATGCCACATTAGGAACTCGAAAAGAACGTCAGTATAATGTACGACGCCTTACAACTCCTAAGAACACCTTACATCACCGTACGAAACCTCAAAACCCCATAATACACCTAATGAATTCGTCCGAGTCCTTTGAACATCGTACGAAAAGTTAGGACAACTTAAGACTCACATGAAAATCACGTTAGTATCATTTAGGACGCCTTACAACTCCTAAGAACACCTTACAAAACTATAAATCTCCATAATAAACCTAATGAATTCGTCCGAATCCTTCAAACGTCGTACGACAACTTAAGGCATCTTACGAATCTGTATGTCATATTAGCACATTGAAAAGCATATTAGTATAATGTAGGACACCTTACAACACCGTACAAAACGTTAAAACTCCATAATAAACCTAATGAATTCGTACGAGTCCTTTGAACATCGTACGACAAATTAGGACATCTTACGACTCTTTATGCCACATTAGGAACTCGAAAAGAACGTTAGTATAATGTACGACGCCTTACAACTCCTAAGAACACCTTACATCACCGTACGAAACCTCAAAACCCCATAATACACCTAATGAATTCGTCCGAGTCCTTTGAACATCGTACGAAAAGTTAGGACAACTTAAGACTCACATGAAAATCACGTTAGTATCATTTAGGACGCCTTACAACTCCTAAGAACACCTTACAAAAATATAAATCTCAATAATAAACCTAATGAATTCGTCCGAATCCTTCGAACGTCGTACGACAACTTAAGGCATCTTACGAATCTCTATGTCATATTAGCACCTTGAAAAGCATATTAGTATAATGTAGGACACCTTACAACACCGTACAAAACGTTAAAACTCCATAATAAACCTAATGAATTCGTACGAGTCCTTTGAACATCGTACGACAAATTAGGACATCTTACGACTCTTTATGCCACATTAGGAACTCGAAAAGAACGTCAGTATAATGTACGACGCCTTACAACTCCTAAGAACACCTTACATCACCGTACGAAACCTCAAAACCCCATAATACCCCTAATGAATTCGTCCGAGTCCTTTGAACATCGTACGAAAAGTTAGGACAACTTAAGACTCACATGAAAATCACGTTAGTATCATTTAGGACGCCTTACAACTCCTAAGAACACCTTACAAAAATATAAATCTCAATAATAAACCTAATGAATTCGTCCGAATCCTTCGAACGTCGTACGACAACTAAAGGCATCTTACGAATCTGTATGTCATATTAGCACATTGAAAAGCATATTAGTATAATGTAGGACACCTTACAACACCGTACAAAACGTTGAAACTCCATAATAAACCTAATGAATTCGTACGAGTCCTTTGAACATCGTACGACAAATTAGGACATCTTACGACTCTTTATGCCACATTAGGAACTCGAAAAGAACGTTAGTATAATGTACGACGCCTTACAACTCCTAAGAACACCTTACATCACCGTACGAAACCTCAAAACCCCATAATACACCTAATGAATTCGTCCGAGTCCTTTGAACATCGTACGAAAAGTTAGGACAACTTAAGACTCACATGAAAATCACGTTAGTATCATTTAGGACGCCTTACAACTCCTAAGAACACCTTACAAAACTATAAATCTCCATAATAAACCTAATGAATTCGTCCGAATCCTTCAAACGTCGTACGACAACTTAAGGCATCTTACGAATCTCTATGTCATATTAGCACATTGAAAAGCATATTAGTATAATGTAGGACACCTTACAACACCGTACAAAACGTTAAAACTCCACAATAAACCTAATGAATTCGTCCGAGTCCTTTGAATATCGTACCACAAATTAGGACACCTTACGACTCTTTATGCCACATTAGGAACTCGAAAAGAACGTTAGTATAATGTACGACGCCTTACAACTCCTAAGAACACCTTACATCACCGTACGAAACCTCAAAACCCCATAATACACCTAATGAATTCGTCCGAGTCCTTTGAACATCGTACGAAAAGTTAGGACAACTTAAGACTCACATGAAAATCACGTTAGTATCATTTAGGACGCCTTACAACTCCTAAGAACACCTTACAAAAATATAAATCTCAATAATAAACCTAATGAATTCGTCCGAATCCTTCGAACGTCGTACGACAACTTAAGGCATCTTACGAATCTCTATGTCATATTAGCACCTTGAAAAGCATATTAGTATAATGTAGGACACCTTACAACACCGTACAAAACGTTAAAACTCCATAATAAACCTAATGAATTCGTACGAGTCCTTTGAACATCGTACGACAAATTAGGACATCTTACGACTCTTTATGCCACATTAGGAACTCGAAAAGAACGTCAGTATAATGTACGACGCCTTACAACTCCTAAGAACACCTTACATCACCGTACGAAACCTCAAAACCCCATAATACACCTAATGAATTCGTCCGAGTCCTTTGAACATCGTACGAAAAGTTAGGACAACTTAAGACTCACATGAAAATCACGTTAGTATCATTTAGGACGCCTTACAACTCCTAAGAACACCTTACAAAACTATAAATCTCCATAATAAACCTAATGAATTCGTCCGAATCCTTCAAACGTCGTACGACAACTTAAGGCATCTTACGAATCTGTATGTCATATTAGCACATTGAAAAGCATATTAGTATAATGTAGGACACCTTACAACACCGTACAAAACGTTAAAACTCCATAATAAACCTAATGAATTCGTACGAGTCCTTTGAACATCGTACGACAAATTAGGACATCTTACGACTCTTTATGCCACATTAGGAACTCGAAAAGAACGTTAGTATAATGTACGACGCCTTACAACTCCTAAGAACACCTTACATCACCGTACGAAACCTCAAAACCCCATAATACACCTAATGAATTCGTCCGAGTCCTTTGAACATCGTACGAAAAGTTAGGACAACTTAAGACTCACATGAAAATCACGTTAGTATCATTTAGGACGCCTTACAACTCCTAAGAACACCTTACAAAAATATAAATCTCAATAATAAACCTAATGAATTCGTCCGAATCCTTCGAACGTCGTACGACAACTTAAGGCATCTTACGAATCTCTATGTCATATTAGCACCTTGAAAAGCATATTAGTATAATGTAGGACACCTTACAACACCGTACAAAACGTTAAAACTCCATAATAAACCTAATGAATTCGTACGAGTCCTTTGAACATCGTACGACAAATTAGGACATCTTACGACTCTTTATGCCACATTAGGAACTCGAAAAGAACGTCAGTATAATGTACGACGCCTTACAACTCCTAAGAACACCTTACATCACCGTACGAAACCTCAAAACCCCATAATACACCTAATGAATTCGTCCGAGTCCTTTGAACATCGTACGAAAAGTTAGGACAACTTAAGACTCACATGAAAATCACGTTAGTATCATTTAGGACGCCTTACAACTCCTAAGAACACCTTACAAAACTATAAATCTCCATAATAAACCTAATGAATTCGTCCGAATCCTTCAAACGTCGTACGACAACTTAAGGCATCTTACGAATCTGTATGTCATATTAGCACATTGAAAAGCATATTAGTATAATGTAGGACACCTTACAACACCGTACAAAACGTTAAAACTCCATAATAAACCTAATGAATTCGTACGAGTCCTTTGAACATCGTACGACAAATTAGGACATCTTACGACTCTTTATGCCACATTAGGAACTCGAAAAGAACGTTAGTATAATGTACGATGCCTTACAACTCCTAAGAACACCTTACATCACCGTACGAAACCTCAAAACCCCATAATACACCTAATGAATTCGTCCGAGTCCTTTGAACATCGTACGAAAAGTTAGGACAACTTAAGACTCACATGAAAATCACGTTAGTATCATTTAGGACGCCTTACAACTCCTAAGAACACCTTACAAAAATATAAATCTCAATAATAAACCTAATGAATTCGTCCGAATCCTTCGAACGTCGTACGACAACTTAAGGCATCTTACGAATCTCTATGTCATATTAGCACCTTGAAAAGCATATTAGTATAATGTAGGACACCTTACAACACCGTACAAAACGTTAAAACTCCATAATAAACCTAATGAATTCGTACGAGTCCTTTGAACATCGTACGACAAATTAGGACATCTTACGACTCTTTATGCCACATTAGGAACTCGAAAAGAACGTCAGTATAATGTACGACGCCTTACAACTCCTAAGAACACCTTACATCACCGTACGAAACCTCAAAACCCCATAATACACCTAATGAATTCGTCCGAGTCCTTTGAACATCGTACGAAAAGTTAGGACAACTTAAGACTCACATGAAAATCACGTTAGTATCATTTAGGACGCCTTACAACTCCTAAGAACACCTTACAAAACTATAAATCTCCATAATAAACCTAATGAATTCGTCCGAATCCTTCAAACGTCGTACGACAACTTAAGGCATCTTACGAATCTGTATGTCATATTAGCACATTGAAAAGCATATTAGTATAATGTAGGACACCTTACAACACCGTACAAAACGTTAAAACTCCATAATAAACCTAATGAATTCGTACGAGTCCTTTGAACATCGTACGACAAATTAGGACATCTTACGACTCTTTATGCCACATTAGGAACTCGAAAAGAACGTTAGTATAATGTACGACGCCTTACAACTCCTAAGAACACCTTACATCACCGTACGAAACCTCAAAACCCCATAATACACCTAATGAATTCGTCCGAGTCCTTTGAACATCGTACGAAAAGTTAGGACAACTTAAGACTCACATGAAAATCACGTTAGTATCATTTAGGACGCCTTACAACTCCTAAGAACACCTTACAAAAATATAAATCTCAATAATAAACCTAATGAATTCGTCCGAATCCTTCGAACGTCGTACGACAACTTAAGGCATCTTACGAATCTCTATGTCATATTAGCACCTTGAAAAGCATATTAGTATAATGTAGGACACCTTACAACACCGTACAAAACGTTAAAACTCCATAATAAACCTAATGAATTCGTACGAGTCCTTTGAACATCGTACGACAAATTAGGACATCTTACGACTCTTTATGCCACATTAGGAACTCGAAAAGAACGTCAGTATAATGTACGACGCCTTACAACTCCTAAGAACACCTTACATCACCGTACGAAACCTCAAAACCCCATAATACACCTAATGAATTCGTCCGAGTCCTTTGAACATCGTACGAAAAGTTAGGACAACTTAAGACTCACATGAAAATCACGTTAGTATCATTTAGGACGCCTTACAACTCCTAAGAACACCTTACAAAACTATAAATCTCCATAATAAACCTAATGAATTCGTCCGAATCCTTCAAACGTCGTACGACAACTTAAGGCATCTTACGAATCTGTATGTCATATTAGCACATTGAAAAGCATATTAGTATAATGTAGGACACCTTACAACACCGTACAAAACGTTAAAACTCCATAATAAACCTAATGAATTCGTACGAGTCCTTTGAACATCGTACGACAAATTAGGACATCTTACGACTCTTTATGCCACATTAGGAACTCGAAAAGAACGTTAGTATAATGTACGACGCCTTACAACTCCTAAGAACACCTTACATCACCGTACGAAACCTCAAAACCCCATAATACACCTAATGAATTCGTCCGAGTCCTTTGAACATCGTACGAAAAGTTAGGACAACTTAAGACTCACATGAAAATCACGTTAGTATCATTTAGGACGCCTTACAACTCCTAAGAACACCTTACAAAAATATAAATCTCAATAATAAACCTAATGAATTCGTCCGAATCCTTCGAACGTCGTACGACAACTTAAGGCATCTTACGAATCTCTATGTCATATTAGCACCTTGAAAAGCATATTAGTATAATGTAGGACACCTTACAACACCGTACAAAACGTTAAAACTCCATAATAAACCTAATGAATTCGTACGAGTCCTTTGAACATCGTACGACAAATTAGGACATCTTACGACTCTTTATGCCACATTAGGAACTCGAAAAGAACGTCAGTATAATGTACGACGCCTTACAATTCCTAAGAACACCTTACATCACCGTACGAAACCTCAAAACCCCATAATACACCTAATGAATTCGTCCGAGTCCTTTGAACATCGTACGAAAAGTTAGGACAACTTAAGACTCACATGAAAATCACGTTAGTATCATTTAGGACGCCTTACAACTCCTAAGAACACCTTACAAAACTATAAATCTCCATAATAAACCTAATGAATTCGTCCGAATCCTTCAAACGTCGTACGACAACTTAAGGCATCTTACGAATCTGTATGTCATATTAGCACATTGAAAAGCATATTAGTATAATGTAGGACACCTTACAACACCGTACAAAACGTTAAAACTCCATAATAAACCTAATGAATTCGTACGAGTCCTTTGAACATCGTACGACAAATTAGGACATCTTACGACTCTTTATGCCACATTAGGAACTCGAAAAGAACGTTAGTATAATGTACGACGCCTTACAACTCCTAAGAACACCTTACATCACCGTACGAAACCTCAAAACCCCATAATACACCTAATGAATTCGTCCGAGTCCTTTGAACATCGTACGAAAAGTTAGGACAACTTAAGACTCACATGAAAATCACGTTAGTATCATTTAGGACGCCTTACAACTCCTAAGAACACCTTACAAAAATATAAATCTCAATAATAAACCTAATGAATTCGTCCGAATCCTTCGAACGTCGTACGACAACTTAAGGCATCTTACGAATCTCTATGTCATATTAGCACCTTGAAAAGCATATTAGTATAATGTAGGACACCTTACAACACCGTACAAAACGTTAAAACTCCATAATAAACCTAATGAATTCGTACGAGTCCTTTGAACATCGTACGACAAATTAGGACATCTTACGACTCTTTATGCCACATTAGGAACTCGAAAAGAACGTCAGTATAATGTACGACGCCTTACAACTCCTAAGAACACCTTACATCACCGTACGAAACCTCAAAACCCCATAATACACCTAATGAATTCGTCCGAGTCCTTTGAACATCGTACGAAAAGTTAGGACAACTTAAGACTCACATGAAAATCACGTTAGTATCATTTAGGACGCCTTACAACTCCTAAGAACACCTTACAAAACTATAAATCTCCATAATAAACCTAATGAATTCGTCCGAATCCTTCAAACGTCGTACGACAACTTAAGGCATCTTACGAATCTGTATGTCATATTAGCACATTGAAAAGCATATTAGTATAATGTAGGACACCTTACAACACCGTACAAAACGTTAAAACTCCATAATAAACCTAATGAATTCGTACGAGTCCTTTGAACATCGTACGACAAATTAGGACATCTTACGACTCTTTATGCCACATTAGGAACTCGAAAAGAACGTTAGTATAATGTACGACGCCTTACAACTCCTAAGAACACCTTACATCACCGTACGAAACCTCAAAACCCCATAATACACCTAATGAATTCGTCCGAGTCCTTTGAACATCGTACGAAAAGTTAGGACAACTTAAGACTCACATGAAAATCACGTTAGTATCATTTAGGACGCCTTACAACTCCTAAGAACACCTTACAAAAATATAAATCTCAATAATAAACCTAATGAATTCGTCCGAATCCTTCGAACGTCGTACGACAACTTAAGGCATCTTACGAATCTCTATGTCATATTAGCACCTTGAAAATCATATTAGTATAATGTAGGACACCTTACAACACCGTACAAAACGTTAAAACTCCATAATAAACCTAATGAATTCGTACGAGTCCTTTGAACATCGTACGACAAATTAGGACATCTTACGACTCTTTATGCCACATTAGGAACTCGAAAAGAACGTCAGTATAATGTACGACGCCTTACAACTCCTAAGAACACCTTACATCACCGTACGAAACCTCAAAACCCCATAATACACCTAATGAATTCGTCCGAGTCCTTTGAACATCGTACGAAAAGTTAGGACAACTTAAGACTCACATGAAAATCACGTTAGTATCATTTAGGACGCCTTACAACTCCTAAGAACACCTTACAAAACTATAAATCTCCATAATAAACCTAATGAATTCGTCCGAATCCTTCAAACGTCGTACGACAACTTAAGGCATCTTACGAATCTGTATGTCATATTAGCACATTGAAAAGCATATTAGTATAATGTAGGACACCTTACAACACCGTACAAAACGTTAAAACTCCATAATAAACCTAATGAATTCGTACGAGTCCTTTGAACATCGTACGACAAATTAGGACATCTTACGACTCTTTATGCCACATTAGGAACTCGAAAAGAACGTTAGTATAATGTACGACGCCTTACAACTCCTAAGAACACCTTACATCACCGTACGAAACCTCAAAACCCCATAATACACCTAATGAATTCGTCCGAGTCCTTTGAACATCGTACGAAAAGTTAGGACAACTTAAGACTCACATGAAAATCACGTTAGTATCATTTAGGACGCCTTACAACTCCTAAGAACACCTTACAAAACTATAAATCTCCATAATAAACCTAATGAATTTGTCCGAATCCTTCAAACGTCGTACGACAACTTAAGGCATCTTACGAATCTGTATGTCATATTAGCACATTGAAAAGCATATTAGTATAATGTAGGACACCTTACAACACCGTACAAAACGTTAAAACTCCATAATAAACCTAATGAATTCGTACGAGTCCTTTGAACATCGTACGACAAATTAGGACATCTTACGACTCTTTATGCCACATTAGGAACTCGAAAAGAACGTTAGTATAATGTACGACGCCTTACAACTCCTAAGAACACCTTACATCACCGTACGAAACCTCAAAACCCCATAATACACCTAATGAATTCGTCCGAGTCCTTTGAACATCGTACGAAAAGTTAGGACAACTTAAGACTCACATGAAAATCACGTTAGTATCATTTAGGACGCCTTACAACTCCTAAGAACACCTTACAAAACTATAAATCTCCATAATAAACCTAATGAATTCGTCCGAATCCTTCAAACGTCGTACGACAACTTAAGGCATCTTACGAATCTGTATGTCATATTAGCACATTGAAAAGCATATTAGTATAATGTAGGACACCTTACAACACCGTACAAAACGTTAAAACTCCATAATAAACCTAATGAATTCGTACGAGTCCTTTGAACATCGTACGACAAATTAGGACATCTTACGACTCTTTATGCCACATTAGGAACTCGAAAAGAACGTTAGTATAATGTACGACGCCTTACAACTCCTAAGAACACCTTACATCACCGTACGAAACCTCAAAACCCCATAATACACCTAATGAATTCGTCCGAGTCCTTTGAACATCGTACGAAAAGTTAGGACAACTTAAGACTCACATGAAAATCACGTTAGTATCATTTAGGACGCCTTACAACTCCTAAGAACACCTTACAAAACTATAAATCTCCATAATAAACCTAATGAATTCGTCCGAATCCTTCAAACGTCGTACGACAACTTAAGGCATCTTACGAATCTCTATGTCATATTAGCACATTGAAAGGCATATTAGTATAATGTAGGACACCTTACAACACCGTACAAAACGTTAAAACTCCACAATAAACCTAATGAATTCGTCCGAGTCCTTTGAATATCGTACGACAAATTAGGACATCTTACGACTCTTTATGCCACATTAGGAACTCGAAAAGAACGTTAGTATAATGTACGACGCCTTACAACTCCTAAGAACACCTTACATCACCGTACGAAACCTCAAAACCCCATAATACACCTAATGAATTCGTCCGAGTCCTTTGAACATCGTACGAAAAGTTAGGACAACTTAAGACTCACATGAAAATCACGTTAGTATCATTTAGGACGCCTTACAACTCCTAACAACACCTTACAAAAATATAAATCTCAATAATAAACCTAATGAATTCGTCCGAATCCTTCGAACGTCGTACGACAACTTAAGGCATCTTACGAATCTCTATGTCATATTAGCACCTTGAAAAGCATATTAGTATAATGTAGGACACCTTACAACACCGTACAAAACGTTAAAACTCCATAATAAACCTAATGAATTCGTACGAGTCCTTTGAACATCGTACGACAAATTAGGACATCTTACGACTCTTTATGCCACATTAGGAACTCGAAAAGAACGTCAGTATAATGTACGACGCCTTACAACTCCTAAGAACACCTTACATCACCGTACGAAACCTCAAAACCCCATAATACACCTAATGAATTCGTCCGAGTCCTTTGAACATCGTACGAAAAGTTAGGACAACTTAAGACTCACATGAAAATCACGTTAGTATCATTTAGGACGCCTTACAACTCCTAAGAACACCTTACAAAACTATAAATCTCCATAATAAACCTAATGAATTCGTCCGAATCCTTCAAACGTCGTACGACAACTTAAGGCATCTTACGAATCTGTATGTCATATTAGCACATTGAAAAGCATATTAGTATAATGTAGGACACCTTACAACACCGTACAAAACGTTAAAACTCCATAATAAACCTAATGAATTCGTACGAGTCCTTTGAACATCGTACGACAAATTAGGACATCTTACGACTCTTTATGCCACATTAGGAACTCGAAAAGAACGTTAGTATAATGTACGACGCCTTACAACTCCTAAGAACACCTTACATCACCGTACGAAACCTCAAAACCCCATAATACACCTAATGAATTCGTCCGAGTCCTTTGAACATCGTACGAAAAGTTAGGACAACTTAAGACTCACATGAAAATCACGTTAGTATCATTTAGGACGCCTTACAACTCCTAAGAACACCTTACAAAAATATAAATCTCAATAATAAACCTAATGAATTCGTCCGAATCCTTCGAACGTCGTACGACAACTTAAGGCATCTTACGAATCTCTATGTCATATTAGCACCTTGAAAAGTATATTAGTATAATGTAGGACACCTTACAACACCGTACAAAACGTTAAAACTCCATAATAAACCTAATGAATTCGTACGAGTCCTTTGAACATCGTACGACAAATTAGGACATCTTACGACTCTTTATGCCACATTAGGAACTCGAAAAGAACGTCAGTATAATGTACGACGCCTTACAACTCCTAAGAACACCTTACATCACCGTACGAAACCTCAAAACCCCATAATACACCTAATGAATTCGTCCGAGTCCTTTGAACATCGTACGAAAAGTTAGGACAACTTAAGACTCACATGAAAATCACGTTAGTATCATTTAGGACGCCTTACAACTCCTAAGAACACCTTACAAAACTATAAATCTCCATAATAAACCTAATGAATTCGTCCGAATCCTTCAAACGTCGTACGACAACTTAAGGCATCTTACGAATCTGTATGTCATATTAGCACATTGAAAAGCATATTAGTATAATGTAGGACACCTTACAACACCGTACAAAACGTTAAAACTCCATAATAAACCTAATGAATTCGTACGAGTCCTTTGAACATCGTACGACAAATTAGGACATCTTACGACTCTTTATGCCACATTAGGAACTCGAAAAGAACGTTAGTATAATGTACGACGCCTTACAACTCCTAAGAACACCTTACATCACCGTACGAAACCTCAAAACCCCATAATACACCTAATGAATTCGTCCGAGTCCTTTGAACATCGTACGAAAAGTTAGGACAACTTAAGACTCACATGAAAATCACGTTAGTATCATTTAGGACGCCTTACAACTCCTAAGAACACCTTACAAAAATATAAATCTCAATAATAAACCTAATGAATTCGTCCGAATCCTTCGAACGTCGTACGACAACTTAAGGCATCTTACGAATCTCTATGTCATATTAGCACCTTGAAAAGCATATTAGTATAATGTAGGACACCTTACAACACCGTACAAAACGTTAAAACTCCATAATAAACCTAATGAATTCGTACGAGTCCTTTGAACATCGTACGACAAATTAGGACATCTTACGACTCTTTATGCCACATTAGGAACTCGAAAAGAACGTTAGTATAATGTACGACGCCTTACAACTCCTAAGAACACCTTACATCACCGTACGAAACCTCAAAACCCCATAATACACCTAATGAATTCGTCCGAGTCCTTTGAACATCGTACGAAAAGTTAGGACAACTTAAGACTCACATGAAAATCACGTTAGTATCATTTAGGACGCCTTACAACTCCTAAGAACACCTTACAAAACTATAAATCTCCATAATAAACCTAATGAATTCGTCCGAATCCTTCAAACGTCGTACGACAACTTAAGGCATCTTACGAATCTGTATGTCATATTAGCACATTGAAAAGCATATTAGTATAATGTAGGACACCTTACAACACCGTACAAAACGTTAAAACTCCATAATAAACCTAATGAATTCGTACGAGTCCTTTGAACATCGTACGACAAATTAGGACATCTTACGACTCTTTATGCCACATTAGGAACTCGAAAAGAACGTTAGTATAATGTACGACGCCTTACAACTCCTAAGAACACCTTACATCACCGTACGAAACCTCAAAACCCCATAATACACCTAATGAATTCGTCCGAGTCCTTTGAACATCGTACGAAAAGTTAGGACAACTTAAGACTCACATGAAAATCACGTTAGTATCATTTAGGACGCCTTACAACTCCTAAGAACACCTTACAAAACTATAAATCTCAATAATAAACCTATTGAATTCGTCCGAATCCTTCGAACGTCGTACGACAACTTAAGGCATCTTACGAATCTCTATGTCATATTAGCACCTTGAAAAGCATATTAGTATAATGTAGGACACCTTACAACACCGTACAAAACGTTAAAACTCCATAATAAACCTAATGAATTCGTACGAGTCCTTTGAACATCGTACGACAAATTAGGACATCTTACGACTCTTTATGCCACATTAGGAACTCGAAAAGAACGTTAGTATAATGTACGACGCCTTACAACTCCTAAGAACACCTTACATCACCGTACGAAACCTCAAAACCCCATAATACACCTAATGAATTCGTCCGAGTCCTTTGAACGTCGTACGAAAAGTTAGGACAACTTAAGACTCACATGAAAATCACGTTAGTATCATTTAGGACGCCTTACAACTCCTAAGAACACCTTACAAAACTATAAATCTCCATAATAAACCTAATGAATTCGTCCGAATCCTTCAAACGTCGTACGACAACTTAAGGCATCTTACGAATCTGTATGTCATATTAGCACCTTGAAAAGCATATTAGTATAATGTAGGACACCTTACAACACCGTACAAAACGTTAAAACTCCATAATAAACCTAATGAATTCGTACGAGTCCTTTGAACATCGTACGACAAATTAGGACATCTTACGACTCTTTATGCCACATTAGGAACTCGAAAAAACGTTAGTATAATGTACGACGCCTTACAACTCCTAAGAACACCTTACATCACCGTACGAAACCTCAAAACCCCATAATACACCTAATGAATTCGTCCGAGTCCTTTGAACATCGTACGAAAAGTTAGGACAACTTAAGACTCACATGAAAATCACGTTAGTATCATTTAGGACGCCTTACAACTCCTAAGAACACCTTACAAAACTATAAATCTCAATAATAAACCTAATGAAATCGTCCGAATCCTTCAATCGTCGTACGACAACTTAAGGCATCTTACGACTCTGTATGTCATATTAGCACCTTGAAAAGCATATTAGTATAATGTAGGACATCTTACAACACCGTACAAAACGTTAAAACTCCATAATAAACCTAATGAATTCGTACGAGTCCTTTGAACATCGTACGACAAATTAGGACATCTTACGACTCTTTATGCCACATTAGGAACTCGAAAAGAACGTTAGTATAATGTACGACGCCTTACAACTCCTAAGAACACCTTACATCACCGTACGAAACCTCAAAACCCCATAATACACCTAATGAATTCGTCCGAGTCCTTTGAACATCGTACGAAAAGTTAGGACAACTTAAGACTCACATGAAAATCACGTTAGTATCATTTAGGACGCCTTACAACTCCTAAGAACACCTTACAAAACTATAAATCTCAATAATAAACCTATTGAATTCGTCCGAATCCTTCGAACGTCGTACGACAACTTAAGGCATCTTACGAATCTCTATGTCATATTAGCACCTTGAAAAGCATATTAGTATAATGTAGGACGCCTTACAACACCGTACAAAACGTTAAAACTCCATAATAAACCTAATGAATTCGTACGAGTCCTTTGAACATCGTACGACAAATTAGGACATCTTACGACTCTTTATGCCACATTAGGAACTCGAAAAGAACGTTAGTATAATGTACGACGCCTTACAACTCCTAAGAACACCTTACATCACCGTACGAAACCTCAAAACCCCATAATACACCTAATGAATTCGTCCGAGTCCTTTGAACGTCGTACGAAAAGTTAGGACAACTTAAGACTCACATGAAAATCACGTTAGTATCATTTAGGACGCCTTACAACTCCTAAGAACACCTTACAAAACTATAAATCTCCATAATAAACCTAATGAATTCGTCCGAATCCTTCAAACGTCGTACGACAACTTAAGGCATCTTACGAATCTGTATGTCATATTAGCACCTTGAAAAGCATATTAGTATAATGTAGGACACCTTACAACACCGTACAAAACGTTAAAACTCCATAATAAACCTAATGAATTCGTACGAGTCCTTTGAACATCGTACGACAAATTAGGACATCTTACGACTCTTTATGCCACATTAGGAACTCGAAAAAACGTTAGTATAATGTACGACGCCTTACAACTCCTAAGAACACCTTACATCACCGTACGAAACCTCAAAACCCCATAATACACCTAATGAATTCGTCCGAGTCCTTTGAACATCGTACGAAAAGTTAGGACAACTTAAGACTCACATGAAAATCACGTTAGTATCATTTAGGACGCCTTACAACTCCTAAGAACACCTTACAAAACTATAAATCTCAATAATAAACCTAATGAAATCGTCCGAATCCTTCAATCGTCGTACGACAACTTAAGGCATCTTACGACTCTGTATGTCATATTAGCACCTTGAAAAGCATATTAGTATAATGTAGGACACCTTACAACACCGTACAAAACGTTAAAACTCCATAATAAACCTAATGAATTCGTACGAGTCCTTTGAACATCGTACGACAAATTAGGACATCTTACGACTCTTTATGCCACATTAGGAACTCGAAAAAACGTTAGTATAATGTACGACGCCTTACAACTCCTAAGAACACCTTACATCACCGTACGAAACCTCAAAACCCCATAATACACCTAATGAATTCGTCCGAGTCCTTTGAACATCGTACGAAAAGTTAGGACAACTTAAGACTCACATGAAAATCACGTTAGTATCATTTAGGACGCCTTACAACTCCTAAGAACACCTTACAAAACTATAAATCTCAATAATAAACCTAATGAAATCGTCCGAATCCTTCAATCGTCGTACGACAATTTAAGGCATCTTACGACTCTGTATGTCATATTAGCACCTTGAAAAGCATATTAGTATAATGTAGGACATCTTACAACACCGTACAAAACGTTAAAACTCCATAATAAACCTAATGAATTCGTACGAGTCCTTTGAACATCGTACGACAAATTAGGACATCTTACGACTCTTTATGCCACATTAGGAACTCGAAAAGAACGTTAGTATAATGTACGACGCCTTACAACTCCTAAGAATACCTTACATCACCGTACGAAACCTCAAAACCCCATAATACACCTAATGAATTCGTCCGAGTCCTTTGAACATCGTACGAAAAGTTAGGACAACTTAAGACTCACATGAAAATCACGTTAGTATCATTTAGGACGCCTTACAACTCCTAAGAACACCTTACAAAACTATAAATCTCAATAATAAACCTATTGAATTCGTCCGAATCCTTCGAACGTCGTACGACAACTTAAGGCATCTTACGAATCTCTATGTCATATTAGCACCTTGAAAAGCATATTAGTATAATGTAGGACACCTTACAACACCGTACAAAACGTTAAAACTCCATAATAAACCTAATGAATTCGTACGAGTCCTTTGAACATCGTACGACAAATTAGGACATCTTACGACTCTTTATGCCACATTAGGAACTCGAAAAGAACGTTAGTATAATGTACGACGCCTTACAACTCCTAAGAACACCTTACATCACCGTACGAAACCTCAAAACCCCATAATACACCTAATGAATTCGTCCGAGTCCTTTGAACGTCGTACGAAAAGTTAGGACAACTTAAGACTCACATGAAAATCACGTTAGTATCATTTAGGACGCCTTACAACTCCTAAGAACACCTTACAAAACTATAAATCTCCATAATAAACCTAATGAATTCGTCCGAATCCTTCAAACGTCGTACGACAACTTAAGGCATCTTACGAATCTGTATGTCATATTAGCACCTTGAAAAGCATATTAGTATAATGTAGGACACCTTACAACACCGTACAAAACGTTAAAACTCCATAATAAACCTAATGAATTCGTACGAGTCCTTTGAACATCGTACGACAAATTAGGACATCTTACGACTCTTTATGCCACATTAGGAACTCGAAAAAACGTTAGTATAATGTACGACGCCTTACAACTCCTAAGAACACCTTACATCACCGTACGAAACCTCAAAACCCCATAATACACCTAATGAATTCGTCCGAGTCCTTTGAACATCGTACGAAAAGTTAGGACAACTTAAGACTCACATGAAAATCACGTTAGTATCATTTAGGACGCCTTACAACTCCTAAGAACACCTTACAAAACTATAAATCTCAATAATAAACCTAATGAAATCGTCCGAATCCTTCAATCGTCGTACGACAACTTAAGGCATCTTACGACTCTGTATGTCATATTAGCACCTTGAAAAGCATATTAGTATAATGTAGGACATCTTACAACACCGTACAAAACGTTAAAACTCCATAATAAACCTAATGAATTCGTACGAGTCCTTTGAACATCGTACGACAAATTAGGACATCTTACGACTCTTTATGCCACATTAGGAACTCGAAAAGAACGTTAGTATAATGTACGACGCCTTACAACTCCTAAGAACACCTTACATCACCGTACGAAACCTCAAAACCCCATAATACACCTAATGAATTCGTCCGAGTCCTTTGAACGTCGTACGAAAAGTTAGGACAACTTAAGACTCACATGAAAATCACGTTAGTATCATTTAGGACGCCTTACAACTCCTAAGAACACCTTACAAAACTATAAATCTCCATAATAAACCTAATGAATTCGTCCGAATCCTTCAAACGTCGTACGACAACTTAAGGCATCTTACGAATCTGTATGTCATATTAGCACCTTGAAAAGCATATTAGTATAATGTAGGACACCTTACAACACCGTACAAAACGTTAAAACTCCATAATAAACCTAATGAATTCGTACGAGTCCTTTGAACATCGTACGACAAATTAGGACATCTTACGACTCTTTATGCCACATTAGGAACTCGAAAAAACGTTAGTATAATGTACGACGCCTTACAACTCCTAAGAACACCTTACATCACCGTACGAAACCTCAAAACCCCATAATACACCTAATGAATTCGTCCGAGTCCTTTGAACATTGTACGAAAAGTTAGGACAACTTAAGACTCACATGAAAATCACGTTAGTATCATTTAGGACGCCTTACAACTCCTAAGAACACCTTACAAAACTATAAATCTCAATAATAAACCTAATGAAATCGTCCGAATCCTTCAATCGTCGTACGACAACTTAAGGCATCTTACGACTCTGTATGTCATATTAGCACCTTGAAAAGCATATTAGTATAATGTAGGACATCTTACAACACCGTACAAAACGTTAAAACTCCATAATAAACCTAATGAATTCGTACGAGTCCTTTGAACATCGTACGACAAATTAGGACATCTTACGACTCTTTATGCCACATTAGGAACTCGAAAAGAACGTCAGTATAATGTACGACGCCTTACAACTCCTAAGAACACCTTACATCACCGTACGAAACCTCAAAACCCCATAATACACCTAATGAATTCGTCCGAGTCCTTTGAACATCGTACGAAAAGTTAGGACAACTTAAGACTCACATGAAAATCACGTTAGTATCATTTAGGACGCCTTACAACTCCTAAGAACACCTTACAAAACTATAAATCTCCATAATAAACCTAATGAATTTGTCCGAATCCTTCAAACGTCGTACGACAACTTAAGGCATCTTACGACTCTGTATGTCATATTAGCACCTTGAAAAGCATATTAGTATAATGTAGGACACCTTACAACACCGTACAAAACGTTAAAACTCCATAATAAACCTAATGAATTCGTACGAGTCCTTTGAACATCGTACGACAAATTAGGACATCTTACGACTCTTTATGCCACAATAGGAACTCGAAAAGAACGTTAGTATAATGTACGACGCCTTACAACTCCTAAGAACACCTTACATCACCGTACGAAACCTCAAAACCCCATAATACACCTAATGAATTCGTCCAAGTCCTTTGAACATCGTACGAAAAGTTAGGACAACTTAAGACTCACATGAAAATCACGTTAGTATCATTTAGGACGCCTTACAACTCCTAAGAACACCTTACAAAACTATAAATCTCCATAATAAACCTAATGAATTCGTCCGAATCCTTCAAACGTCGTACGACAACTTAAGGCATCTTACGACTCTGTATGTCATATTAGCACCTTGAAAAGCATATTAGTATAATGTAGGACGCCTTACAACACCATACGAAACGTTAAAACTCCATAATAAACCTAATGAATTCGTACGAGTCCTTTGAACATCGTACGAAAAATTAGGACATCTTACGACTCTTTATGCCACATTAGGAACTCGAAAAGAACGTTAGTATAATGTACGACGCCTTACAACTCCTAAGAACACCTTACATCACCGTACGAAACCTCAAAACCCCATAATACACCTAATGAATTTGTCCGAGTCCTTTGAACATCGTACGAAAAGTTAGGACAACTTAAGACTCACATGAAAATCACGTTAGTATCATTTAGGACGCCTTACAACTCCTAAGAACACCTTACAAAACTATAAATCTCAATAATAAACCTAATGAATTCGTCCGAATCCTTCGAACGTCGTACGACAACTTAAGGCATCTTACGACTCTTTATGTCATATTAGCACCTTGAAAAGCATATTAGTATAATGTAGGACCCCTTACAACACCGTACAAAACGTTAAAACTCCATAATAAACCTAATGAATTCGAACGAGTCCTTTGAACATCGTACGACAAATTAGGACATCTTACCACTCTTTATGCCACATTAGGAACTCGAAAAGAACGTTAGTATAATGTACGACGCCTTACAACTCCTAAGAACACCTTACATCACCGTACGAAAACTCAAAACCCCATAATACACCTAATGAATTCGTCCGAGTCCTTTGAACATCGTACGAAAAGTTAGGACAACTTAAGACTCACATGAAAATCACGTTAGTATCATTTAGGACGCCTTACAACTCCTAAGAACACCTTACAAAACTATAAATCTCCATAATAAACCTAATGAATTCGTCCGAATCCTTCAAACGTCGTACGACAACTTAAGGCATCTTACGAATCTGTATGTCATATTAGCACCTTGAAAAGCATATTAGTATAATGTAGGACACCTTACAACACCGTACAAAACGTTAAAACTCCATAATAAACCTAATGAATTCGTACGAGTCCTTTGAACATCGTACGACAAATTAGGACATCTTACGACTCTTTATGCCACATTAGGAACTCGAAAAGAACGTTAGTATAATGTACGACGCCTTACAACTCCTAAGAACACCTTACATCACCGTACGAAACCTCAAAACCCCATAATACACCTAATGAATTCGTCCGAGTCCTTTGAACATCGTACGAAAAGTTAGGACAACTTAAGACTCACATGAAAATCACGTTAGTATCATTTAGGACGCCTTACAACTCCTAAGAACACCTTACAAAACTATAAATCTCCATAATAAACCTAATGAATTCGTCCGAATCCTTCAAACGTCGTACGACAACTTAAGGCATCTTACGAATCTGTATGTCATATTAGCACCTTGAAAAGCATATTAGTATAATGTAGGACACCTTACAACACCGTACAAAACGTTAAAACTCCATAATAAACCTAATGAATTCGTACGAGTCCTTTGAACATCGTACGACAAATTAGGACATCTTACGACTCTTTATGCCACATTAGGAACTCGAAAAGAACGTTAGTATAATGTACGACGCCTTACAACTCCTAAGAACACCTTACATCACCGTACGAAACCTCAAAACCCCAAAATACACCTAATGAATTCGTCCGAGTCCTTTGAACAACGTACGAAAAGTTAGGACAACTTAAGACTCACATGAAAATCACGTTAGTATCATTTAGGACGCCTTACAACTCCTAAGAACACCTTACAAAACTATAAATCTCAATAATAAACCTAATGAAATCGTCCGAATCCTTCAATCGTCGTACGACAACTTAAGGCATCTTACGACTCTGTATGTCATATTAGCACCTTGAAAAGCATATTAGTATAATGTAGGACGCCTTACAACACCGTACGAAACGTTAAAACTCCATAATAAACCTAATGAATTCGTACGAGTCCTTTGAACATCGTACGAAAAATTAGGACATCTTACGACTCTTTATGCCACATTAGGAACTCGAAAAGAACGTTAGTATAATGTACGACGCCTTACAACTCCTAAGAACACCTTACATCACCGTACGAAACCTCAAATCCCCATAATACACCTAATGAATTCGTCCGAGTCCTTTGAACATCGTACGAAAAGTTAGGACAACTTAAGACTCACATGAAAATCACGTTAGTATCATTTAGGACGCCTTACAACTCCTAAGAACACCTTACAAAACTATAAATCTCCATAATAAACCTAATGAATTCGTCCGAATCCTTCAAACGTCGTACGACAACTTAAGGCATCTTACGACTCTGTATGTCATATTAGCACCTTGAAAAGCATATTAGTATAATGTAGGACGCCTTACAACACCATACGAAACGTTAAAACTCCATAATAAACCTAATGAATTCGTACGAGTCCTTTGAACATCGTACGAAAAATTAGGACATCTTACGACTCTTTATGCCACATTAGGAACTCGAAAAGAACGTTAGTATAATGTAAGACGCCTTACAACTCCTAAGAACACCTTACATCACCGTACGAAAACTCAAAACCCCATAATACACCTAATGAATTCGTCCGAGTCCTTTGAACATCGTACGAAAAGTTAGGACAACTTAAGACTCACATGAAAATCACGTTAGTATCATTTAGGACGCCTTACAACTCCTAAGAATACCTTACAAAACTATAAATCTCCATAATAAACCTAATGAATTTGTCCGAATCCTTCAAACGTCGTACGACAACTTAAGGCATCTTACGACTCTGTATGTCATATTAGCACCTTGAAAAGCATATTAGTATTATGTAGGACACCTTACAACACCGTACAAAACGTTAAAACTCCATAATAAACCTAATGAATTCGTACGAGTCCTTTGAACATCGTACGACAAATTAGGACATCTTACGACTCTTTATGCCACAATAGGAACTCGAAAAGAACGTTAGTATAATGTACGACGCCTTACAACTCCTAAGAACACCTTACATCACCGTACGAAACCTCAAAACCCCATAATACACCTAATGAATTCGTCCGAGTCCTTTGAACATCGTACGAAAAGTTAGGACAACTTAAGACTCACATGAAAATCACGTTAGTATCATTTAGGACGCCTTACAACTCCTAAGAACACCTTACAAAACTATAAATCTCCATAATAAACCTAATGAATTCGTCCGAATCCTTCGAACGTCGTACGACAACTTAAGGCATCTTACGACTCTGTATGTCATATTAGCACCTTGAAAAGCATATTAGTATAATGTAGGACGCCTTACAACACCATACGAAACGTTAAACTCCATAATAAACCTAATGAATTCGTACGAGTCCTTTGAACATCGTACGAAAAATTAGGACATCTTACGACTCTTTATGCCACATTAGGAACTCGAAAAGAACGTTAGTATAATGTACGACGCCTTACAACTCCTAAGAACACCTTACATCACCGTACGAAACCTCAAAACCCCATAATACACCTAATGAATTCGTCCGAGTCCTTTGAACATCGTACGAAAAGTTAGGACAACTTAAGACTCACATGAAAATCACGTTAGTATCATTTAGGACGCCTTACAACTCCTAAGAACACCTTACAAAACTATAAATCTCAATAATAAACCTAATGAATTCGTCCGAATCCTTCGAACGTCGTACGACAACTTAAGGCATCTTACGACTCTGTATGTCATATTAGCACCTTGAAAAGCATATTAGTATAATGTAGGACCCCTTACAACACCGTACAAAACGTTAAAACTCCGTAATAAACCTAATGAATTCGAACGAGTCCTTTGAACATCGTACGACAAATTAGGACATCTTACCACTCTTTATGCCACATTAGGAACTCGAAAAGAACGTTAGTATAATGTACGACGCCTTACAACTCCTAAGAACACCTTACATCACCGTACGAAAACTCAAAACCCTATAATACACCTAATGAATTCGTCCGAGTCCTTTGAATATCGTACGAAAAGTTAGGACAACTTAAGACTCACATGAAAATCACGTTAGTATCATTTAGGACGCCTTACAACTCCTAAGAACACCTTACAAAACTATAAATCTCCATAATAAACCTAATGAATTCGTCCGAATCCTTCAAACGTCGTACGACAACTTAAGGCATCTTACGACTCTGTATGTCATATTAGCACCTTGAAAAGCATATTAGTATAATGTAGGACGCCTTACAACACCATACGAAACGTTAAAACTCCATAATAAACCTAATGAATTCGTACGAGTCCTTTGAACATCGTACGAAAAATTAGGACATCTTACGACTCTTTATGCCACATTAGGAACTCGAAAAGAACGTTAGTATAATGTACGACGCCTTACAACTCCTAAGAACACCTTACATCACCGTACGAAACCTCAAATCCCCATAATACACCTAATGAATTCGTCCGAGTCCTTTGAACATCGTACGAAAAGTTAGGACAACTTAAGACTCACATGAAAATCACGTTAGTATCATTTAGGACGCCTTACAACTCCTAAGAACACCTTACAAAACTATAAATCTCCATAATAAACCTAATGAATTCGTCCGAATCCTTCAAACGTCGTACGACAACTTAAGGCATCTTACAACTCTGTATGTCATATTAGCACCTTGAAAAGCATATTAGTATAATGTAGGACGCCTTACAACACCATACGAAACGTTAAAACTCCATAATAAACCTAATGAATTCGTACGAGTCCTTTGAACATCGTACGAAAAATTAGGACATCTTACGACTCTTTATGCCACATTAGGAACTCGAAAAGAACGTTAGTATAATGTAAGACGCCTTACAACTCCTAAGAACACCTTACATCACCGTACGAAAACTCAAAACCCCATAATACACCTAATGAATTCGTCCGAGTCCTTTGAACATCGTACGAAAAGTTAGGACAACTTAAGACTCACATGAAAATCACGTTAGTATCATTTAGGACGCCTTACAACTCCTAAGAATACCTTACAAAACTATAAATCTCCATAATAAACCTAATGAATTTGTCCGAATCCTTCAAACGTCGTACGACAACTTAAGGCATCTTACGACTCTGTATGTCATATTAGCACCTTGAAAAGCATATTAGTATAATGTAGGACACCTTACAACACCGTACAAAACGTTAAAACTCCATAATAAACCTAATGAATTCGTACGAGTCCTTTGAACATCGTACGACAAATTAGGACATCTTACGACTCTTTATGCCACAATAGGAACTCGAAAAGAACGTTAGTATAATGTACGACGCCTTACAACTCCTAAGAACACCTTACATCACCGTACGAAACCTCAAAACCCCATAATACACCTAATGAATTCGTCCGAGTCCTTTGAACATCGTACGAAAAGTTAGGACAACTTAAGACTCACATGAAAATCACGTTAGTATCATTTAGGACGCCTTACAACTCCTAAGAACACCTTACAAAACTATAAATCTCCATAATAAACGTAATGAATTCGTCCGAATCCTTCAAACGTCGTACGACAACTTAAGGCATCTTACGACTCTGTATGTCATATTAGCACCTTGAAAAGCATATTAGTATAATGTAGGACGCCTTACAACACCATACGAAACGTTAAACTCCATAATAAACCTAATGAATTCGTACGAGTCCTTTGAACATCGTACGAAAAATTAGGACATCTTACGACTCTTTATGCCACATTAAGAACTCGAAAAGAACGTTAGTATAATGTACGACGCCTTACAACTCCTAAGAACACCTTACATCACCGTACGAAACCTCAAAACCCCATAATACACCTAATGAATTCGTCCGAGTCCTTTGAACATCGTACGAAAAGTTAGGACAACTTAAGACTCACATGAAAATCACGTTAGTATCATTTAGGACGCCTTACAACTCCTAAGAACACCTTACAAAACTATAAATCTCAATAATAAACCTAATGAATTCGTCCGAATCCTTCGAACGTCGTACGACAACTTAAGGCATCTTACGACTCTGTATGTCATATTAGCACCTTGAAAAGCATATTAGTATAATGTAGTACCCCTTACAACACCGTACAAAACGTTAAAACTCCGTAATAAACCTAATGAATTCGAACGAGTCCTTTGAACATCGTACGACAAATTAGGACATCTTACCACTCTTTATGCCACATTAGGAACTCGAAAAGAACGTTAGTATAATGTACGACGCCTTACAACTCCTAAGAACACCTTACATCACCGTACGAAAACTCAAAACCCTATAATACACCTAATGAATTCGTCCGAGTCCTTTGAACATCGTACGAAAAGTTAGGACAACTTAAGACTCACATGAAAATCACGTTAGTATCATTTAGGACGCCTTACAACTCCTAAGAACACCTTACAAAACTATAAATCTCCATAATAAACCTAATGAATTCGTCCGAATCCTTCAAACGTCGTACGACAACTTAAGGCATCTTACGACTCTGTATGTCATATTAGCACCTTGAAAAGCATATTAGTATAATGTAGGACGCCTTACAACACCATACGAAACGTTAAAACTCCATAATAAACCTAATGAATTCGTACGAGTCCTTTGAACATCGTACGAAAAATTAGGACATCTTACGACTCTTTATGCCACATTAGGAACTCGAAAAGAACGTTAGTATAATGTACGACGCCTTACAACTCCTAAGAACACCTTACATCACCGTACGAAACCTCAAATCCCCATAATACACCTAATGAATTCGTCCGAGTCCTTTGAACATCGTACGAAAAGTTAGGACAACTTAAGACTCACATGAAAATCACGTTAGTATCATTTAGGACGCCTTACAACTCCTAAGAACACCTTACAAAACTATAAATCTCCATAATAAACCTAATGAATTCGTCCGAATCCTTCAAACGTCGTACGACAACTTAAGGCATCTTACGACTCTGTATGTCATATTAGCACCTTGAAAAGCATATTAGTATAATGTAGGACGCCTTACAACACCATACGAAACGTTAAAACTCCATAATAAACCTAATGAATTCGTACGAGTCCTTTGAACATCGTACGAAAAATTAGGACATCTTACGACTCTTTATGCCACATTAGGAACTCGAAAAGAACGTTAGTATAATGTAAGACGCCTTACAACTCCTAAGAACACCTTACATCACCGTACGAAAACTCAAAACCCCATAATACACCTAATGAATTCGTCCGAGTCCTTTGAACATCGTACGAAAAGTTAGGACAACTTAAGACTCACATGAAAATCACGTTAGTATCATTTAGGACGCCTTACAACTCCTAAGAATACCTTACAAAACTATAAATCTCCATAATAAACCTAATGAATTTGTCCGAATCCTTCAAACGTCGTACGACAACTTAAGGCATCTTACGACTCTGTATGTCATATTAGCACCTTGAAAAGCATATTAGTATAATGTAGGACACCTTACAACACCGTACAAAACGTTAAAACTCCATAATAAACCTAATGAATTCGTACGAGTCCTTTGAACATCGTACGACAAATTAGGACATCTTACGACTCTTTATGCCACAATAGGAACTCGAAAAGAACGTTAGTATAATGTACGACGCCTTACAACTCCTAAGAACACCTTACATCACCGTACGAAACCTCAAAACCCCATAATACACCTAATGAATTCGTCCGAGTCCTTTGAACATCGTACGAAAAGTTAGGACAACTTAAGACTCACATGAAAATCACGTTAGTATCATTTAGGACGCCTTACAACTCCTAAGAACACCTTACAAAACTATAAATCTCCATAATAAACGTAATGAATTCGTCCGAATCCTTCAAACGTCGTACGACAACTTAAGGCATCTTACGACTCTGTATGTCATATTAGCACCTTGAAAAGCATATTAGTATAATGTAGGACGCCTTACAACACCATACGAAACGTTAAACTCCATAATAAACCTAATGAATTCGTACGAGTCCTTTGAACATCGTACGAAAAATTAGGACATCTTACGACTCTTTATGCCACATTAAGAACTCGAAAAGAACGTTAGTATAATGTACGACGCCTTACAACTCCTAAGAACACCTTACATCACCGTACGAAACCTCAAAACCCCATAATACACCTAATGAATTCGTCCGAGTCCTTTGAACATCGTACGAAAAGTTAGGACAACTTAAGACTCACATGAAAATCACGTTAGTATCATTTAGGACGCCTTACAACTCCTAAGAACACCTTACAAAACTATAAATCTCAATAATAAACCTAATGAATTCGTCCGAATCCTTCGAACGTCGTACGACAACTTAAGGCATCTTACGACTCTGTATGTCATATTAGCACCTTGAAAAGCATATTAGTATAATGTAGTACCCCTTACAACACCGTACAAAACGTTAAAACTCCGTAATAAACCTAATGAATTCGAACGAGTCCTTTGAACATCGTACGACAAATTAGGACATCTTACCACTCTTTATGCCACATTAGGAACTCGAAAAGAACGTTAGTATAATGTACGACGCCTTACAACTCCTAAGAACACCTTACATCACCGTACGAAAACTCAAAACCCTATAATACACCTAATGAATTCGTCCGAGTCCTTTGAACATCGTACGAAAAGTTAGGACAACTTAAGACTCACATGAAAATCACGTTAGTATCATTTAGGACGCCTTACAACTCCTAAGAACACCTTACAAAACTATAAATCTCCATAATAAACCTAATGAATTCGTCCGAATCCTTCAAACGTCGTACGACAACTTAAGGCATCTTACGACTCTGTATGTCATATTAGCACCTTGAAAAGCATATTAGTATAATGTAGGACGCCTTACAACACCATACGAAACGTTAAAACTCCATAATAAACCTAATGAATTCGTACGAGTCCTTTGAACATCATACGAAAAATTAGGACATCTTACGACTCTTTATGCCACATTAGGAACTCGAAAAGAACGTTAGTATAATGTACGACGCCTTACAACTCCTAAGAACACCTTACATCACCGTACGAAACCTCAAATCCCCATAATACACCTAATGAATTCGTCCGAGTCCTTTGAACATCGTACGAAAAGTTAGGACAACTTAAGACTCACATGAAAATCACGTTAGTATCATTTAGGACGCCTTACAACTCCTAAGAACACCTTACAAAACTATAAATCTCCATAATAAACCTAATGAATTCGTCCGAATCCTTCAAACGTCGTACGACAACTTAAGGCATCTTACGACTCTGTATGTCATATTAGCACCTTGAAAAGCATATTAGTATAATGTAGGACGCCTTACAACACCATACGAAACGTTAAAACTCCATAATAAACCTAATGAATTCGTACGAGTCCTTTGAACATCGTACGAAAAATTAGGACATCTTACGACTCTTTATGCCACATTAGGAACTCGAAAAGAACGTTAGTATAATGTAAGACGCCTTACAACTCCTAAGAACACCTTACATCACCGTACGAAAACTCAAAACCCCATAATACACCTAATGAATTCGTCCGAGTCCTTTGAACATCGTACGAAAAGTTAGGACAACTTAAGACTCACATGAAAATCACGTTAGTATCATTTAGGACGCCTTACAACTCCTAAGAACACCTTACAAAACTATAAATCTCAATAATAAACCTAATGAATTCGTCCGAATCCTTCGAACGTCGTACGACAACTTAAGGCATCTTACGACTCTGTATGTCATATTAGCACCTTGAAAAGCATATTAGTATAATGTAGGACCCCTTACAACACCGTACAAAACGTTAAAACTCCGTAATAAACCTAATGAATTCGAACGAGTCCTTTGAACATCGTACGACAAATTAGGACATCTTACCACTCTTTATGCCACATTAGGAACTCGAAAAGAACGTTAGTATAATGTACGACGCCTTACAACTCCTAAGAACACCTTACATCACTGTACGAAAACTCAAAACCCTATAATACACCTAATGAATTCGTCCGAGTCCTTTGAACATCGTACGAAAAGTTAGGACAACTTAAGACTCACATGAAAATCACGTTAGTATCATTTAGGACGCCTTACAACTCCTAAGAACACCTTACAAAACTATAAATCTCCATAATAAACCTAATGAATTCGTCCGAATCCTTCAAACGTCGTACGACAACTTAAGGCATCTTACGACTCTGTATGTCATATTAGCACCTTGAAAAGCATATTAGTATAATGTAGGACGCCTTACAACACCATACGAAACGTTAAACTCCATAATAAACCTAATGAATTCGTACGAGTCCTTTGAACATCGTAAGACAAATTAGGACATCTTACGACTCTTTATGCCACAATAGGAACTCGAAAAGAACGTTAGTATAATGTACGACGCCTTACAACTCCTAAGAACACCTTACATCACCGTACGAAACCTCAAAACCCCATAATACACCTAATGAATTCGTCCGAGTCCTTTGAACATCGTACGAAAAGTTAGGACAACTTAAGACTCACATGAAAATCACGTTAGTATCATTTAGGACGCCTTACAACTCCTAAGAACACCTTACAAAACTATAAATCTCAATAATAAACCTAATGAATTCGTCCGAATCCTTCGAACGTCGTACGACAACTTAAGGCATCTTACGACTCTGTATGTCATATTAGCACCTTGAAAAGCATATTAGTATAATGTAGGACCCCTTACAACACCGTACAAAACGTTAAAACTCCGTAATAAACCTAATGAATTCGAACGAGTCCTTTGAACATCGTACGACAAATTAGGACATCTTACCACTCTTTATGCCACATTAGGAACTCGAAAAGAACGTTAGTATAATGTACGACGCCTTACAACTCCTAAGAACACCTTACACCACCGTACGAAAACTCAAAACCCTATAATACACCTAATGAATTCGTCCGAGTCCTTTGAACATCGTACGAAAAGTTAGGACAACTTAAGACTCACATGAAAATCACGTTAGTATCATTTAGGACGCCTTACAACTCCTAAGAACACCTTACAAAACTATAAATCTCAATAACAAACCTAATGAATTCGTCCGAATCCTTCGAACGTCGTACGACAACTTAAGGCATCTTACGACTCTGTATGTCATATTAGCACCTTGAAAAGCATATTAGTATAATGTAGGACGCCTTACAACACCATACGAAACGTTAAAACTCCATAATAAACCTAATGAATTCGTACGAGTCCTTTGAACATCGTACGAAAAATTAGGACATCTTACGACTCTTTATGCCACATTAGGAACTCGAAAAGAACGTTAGTATAATGTACGACGCCTTACAACTCCTAAGAACACCTTACATCACCGTACGAAACCTCAAAACCCCATAATACACCTAATGAATTCGTCCGAGTCCTTTGAACATCGTACGAAAAGTTAGGACAACTTAAGACTCACATGAAAATCACGTTAGTATCATTTAGGACGCCTTACAACTCCTAAGAACACCTTACAAAACTATAAATCTCAATAATAAACCTAATGAATTCGTCCGAATCCTTCGAACGTCGTACGACAACTTAAGGCATCTTACGACTCTGTATGTCATATTAGCACCTTGAAAAGCATATTAGTATAATGTAGGACCCCTTACAACACCGTACAAAACGTTAAAACTCCGTAATAAACCTAATGAATTCGAACGAGTCCTTTGAACATCGTACGACAAATTAGGACATCTTACCACTCTTTATGCCACATTAGGAACTCGAAAAGAACGTTAGTATAATGTACGACGCCTTACAACTCCTAAGAACACCTTACATCACCGTACGAAAACTCAAAACCCTATAATACACCTAATGAATTCGTCCGAGTCCTTTGAACATCGTACGAAAAGTTAGGACAACTTAAGACTCACATGAAAATCACGTTAGTATCATTTAGGACGCCTTACAACTCCTAAGAACACCTTACAAAACTATAAATCTCCATAATAAACCTAATGAATTCGTCCGAATCCTTCAAACGTCGTACGACAACTTAAGGCATCTTACGACTCTGTATGTCATATTAGCACCTTGAAAAGCATATTAGTATAATGTAGGACGCCTTACAACACCATACGAAACGTTAAAACTCCATAATAAACCTAATGAATTCGTACGAGTCCTTTGAACATCGTACGACAAATTAGGACATCTTACGACTCTTTATGCCACATTAGGAACTCGAAAAGAACGTTAGTATAATGTACGACGCCTTACAGCTCCTAAGAACACCTTACATCACCGTACGAAACCTCAAAACCCCATAATACACCTAATGAATTCGTCCGAGTCCTTTGAACATCGTACGAAAAGTTAGGACAACTTAAGACTCACATGAAAATCACGTTAGTATCATTTAGGACGCCTTACAACTCCTAAGAACACCTTACAAAACTATAAATCTCAATAATAAACCTAATGAATTCGTCCGAATCCTTCGAACGTCGTACGACAACTTAAGGCATCTTACGACTCTGTATGTCATATTAGCACCTTGAAAAGCATATTAGTATAATGTAGGACGCCTTACAACACCATACGAAACGTTAAAACTCCATAATAAACCTAATGAATTCGTACGAGTCCTTTGAACATCGTACGAAAAATTAGGACATCTTACGACTCTTTATGCCACATTAGGAACTCGAAAAGAACGTTAGTATAATGTACGACGCCTTACAACTCCTAAGAACACCTTACATCACCGTACGAAACCTCAAAACCCCATAATACACCTAATGAATTCGTCCGAGTCCTTTGAACATCGTACGAAAAGTTAGGACAACTTAAGACTCACATGAAAATCACGTTAGTATCATTTAGGACGCCTTACAACTCCTAAGAACACCTTACAAAACTATAAATCTCAATAATAAACCTAATGAATTCGTCCGAATCCTTCGAACGTCGTACGACAACTTAAGGCATCTTACGACTCTGTATGTCATATTAGCACCTTGAAAAGCATATTAGTATAATGTAGGACCCCTTACAACACCGTACAAAACGTTAAAACTCCGTAATAAACCTAATGAATTCGAACGAGTCCTTTGAACATCGTACGACAAATTAGGACATCTTACCACTCTTTATGCCACATTAGGAACTCGAAAAGAACGTTAGTATAATGTACGACGCCTTACAACTCCTAAGAACACCTTACATCACCGTACGAAAACTCAAAACCCTATAATACACCTAATGAATTCGTCCGAGTCCTTTGAACATCGTACGAAAAGTTAGGACAACTTAAGACTCACATGAAAATCACGTTAGTATCATTTAGGACGCCTTACAACTCCTAAGAACACCTTACAAAACTATAAATCTCCATAATAAACCTAATGAATTCGTCCGAATCCTTCAAACGTCGTACGACAACTTAAGGCATCTTACGACTCTGTATGTCATATTAGCACCTTGAAAAGCATATTAGTATAATGTAGGACGCCTTACAACACCATACGAAACGTTAAAACTCCATAATAAACCTAATGAATTCGTACGAGTCCTTTGAACATCGTACGACAAATTAGGACATCTTACGACTCTTTATGCCACATTAGGAACTCGAAAAGAACGTTAGTATAATGTACGACGCCTTACAGCTCCTAAGAACACCTTACATCACCGTACGAAACCTCAAAACCCCATAATACACCTAATGAATTCGTCCGAGTCCTTTGAACATCGTACGAAAAGTTAGGACAACTTAAGACTCACATGAAAATCACGTTAGTATCATTTAGGACGCCTTACAACTCCTAAGAACACCTTACAAAACTATAAATCTCCATAATAAACCTAATGAATTCGTCCGAATCCTTCAAACGTCGTACGACAACTTAAGGCATCTTACGACTCTGTATGTCATATTAGCACCTTGAAAAGCATATTAGTATAATGTAGGACGCCTTACAACACCATACGAAACGTTAAAACTCCATAATAAACCTAATGAATTCGTACGAGTCCTTTGAACATCGTACGAAAAATTAGGACATCTTACGACTCTTTATGCCACATTAGGAACTCGAAAAGAACGTTAGTATAATGTACGACGCCTTACAACTCCTAAGAACACCTTACATCACCGTACGAAACCTCAAAACCCCATAATACACCTAATGAATTCGTCCGAGTCCTTTGAACATCGTACGAAAAGTTAGGACAACTTAAGACTCACATGAAAATCACGTTAGTATCATTTAGGACGCCTTACAACTCCTAAGAACACCTTACAAAACTATAAATCTCAATAATAAACCTAATGAATTCGTCCGAATCCTTCGAACGTCGTACGACAACTTAAGGCATCTTACGACTCTGTATGTCATATTAGCACCTTGAAAAGCATATTAGTATAATGTAGGACCCCTTACAACACCGTACAAAACGTTAAAACTCCGTAATAAACCTAATGAATTCGAACGAGTCCTTTGAACATCGTACGACAAATTAGGACATCTTACCACTCTTTGTGCCACATTAGGAACTCGAAAAGAACGTTAGTATAATGTACGACGCCTTACAACTCCTAAGAACACCTTACATCACCGTACGAAAACTCAAAACCCTATAATACACCTAATGAATTCGTCCGAGTCCTTTGAACATCGTACGAAAAGTTAGGACAACTTAAGACTCACATGAAAATCACGTTAGTATCATTTAGGACGCCTTACAACTCCTAAGAACACCTTACAAAACTATAAATCTCCATAATAAACCTAATGAATTCGTCCGAATCCTTCAAACGTCGTACGACAACTTAAGGCATCTTACGACTCTGTATGTCATATTAGCACCTTGAAAAGCATATTAGTATAATGTAGGACGCCTTACAACACCATACGAAACGTTAAAACTCCATAATAAACCTAATGAATTCGTACGAGTCCTTTGAACATCGTACGACAAATTAGGACATCTTACGACTCTTTATGCCACATTAGGAACTCGAAAAGAACGTTAGTATAATGTACGACGCCTTACAGCTCCTAAGAACACCTTACATCACCGTACGAAACCTCAAAACCCCATAATACACCTAATGAATTCGTCCGAGTCCTTTGAACATCGTACGAAAAGTTAGGACAACTTAAGACTCACATGAAAATCACGTTAGTATCATTTAGGACGCCTTACAACTCCTAAGAACACCTTACAAAACTATAAATCTCCATAATAAACCTAATGAATTCGTCCGAATCCTTCAAACGTCGTACGACAACTTAAGGCATCTTACGACTCTGTATGTCATATTAGCACCTTGAAAAGCATATTAGTATAATGTAGGACGCCTTACAACACCATACGAAACGTTAAAACTCCATAATAAACCTAATGAATTCGTACGAGTCCTTTGAACATCGTACGAAAAATTAGGACATCTTACGACTCTTTATGCCACATTAGGAACTCGAAAAGAACGTTAGTATAATGTACGACGCCTTACAACTCCTAAGAACACCTTACATCACCGTACGAAACCTCAAAACCCCATAATACACCTAATGAATTCGTCCGAGTCCTTTGAACATCGTACGAAAAGTTAGGACAACTTAAGACTCACATGAAAATCACGTTAGTATCATTTAGGACGCCTTACAACTCCTAAGAACACCTTACAAAACTATAAATCTCCATAATAAACCTAATGAATTCGTCCGAATCCTTCATACGTCGTACGACAACTTAAGGCATCTTACGACTCTGTATGTCATATTAGCACCTTGAAAAGCATATTAGTATAATGTAGGACGCCTTACAACACCATACGAAACGTTAAAACTCCATAATAAACCTAATGAATTCGTACGAGTCCTTTGAACATCGTACGAAAAATTAGGACATCTTACGACTCTTTATGCCACATTAGGAACTCGAAAAGAACGTTAGTATAATGTAAGACGCCTTACAACTCCTAAGAACACCTTACATCACCGTACGAAAACTCAAAACCCCATAATACACCTAATGAATTCGTCCGAGTCCTTTGAACATCGTACGAAAAGTTAGGACAACTTAAGACTCACATGAAAATCACGTTAGTATCATTTAGAACGCCTTACAACTCCTAAGAATACCTTACAAAACTATAAATCTCCATAATAAACCTAATGAATTTGTCCGAATCCTTCAAACGTCGTACGACAACTTAAGGCATCTTACGACTCTGTATGTCATATTAGCACCTTGAAAAGCATATTAGTATAATGTAGGACACCTTACAACACCTTACAAAACGTTAAAACTCCATAATAAACCTAATGAATTCGTACGAGTCCTTTGAACATCGTACGACAAATTAGGACATCTTACGACTCTTTATGCCACAATAGGAACTCGAAAAGAACGTTAGTATAATGTACGACGCCTTACAACTCCTAAGAACACCTTACATCACCGTACGAAACCTCAAAACCCCATAATACACCTAATGAATTCGTCCGAGTCCTTTGAACATCGTACGAAAAGTTAGGACAACTTAAGACTCACATGAAAATCACGTTAGTATCATTTAGGACGCCTTACAACTCCTAAGAACACCTTACAAAACTATAAATCTCCATAATAAACCTAATGAATTCGTCCGAATCCTTCAAACGTCGTACGACAACTTAAGGCATCTTACGATTCTGTATGTCATATTAGCACCTTGAAAAGCATATTAGTATAATGTAGGACGCCTTACAACACCATACGAAACGTTAAAACTCCATAATAAACCTAATGAATTCGTACGAGTCCTTTGAACATCGTACGAAAAATTAGGACATCTTACGACTCTTTATGCCACATTAGGAACTCGAAAAGAACGTTAGTATAATGTACGACACCTTACAACTCCTAAGAACACCTTACATCACCGTACGAAACCTCAAAACCCCATAATACACCTAATGAATTCGTCCGAGTCCTTTGAACATCGTACGAAAAGTTAGGACAACTTAAGACTCACATGAAAATCACGTTAGTATCATTTAGGACGCCTTACAACTCCTAAGAACACCTTACAAAACTATAAATCTCAATAATAAACCTAATGAATTCGTCCGAATCCTTCGAACGTCGTACGACAACTTAAGGCATCTTACGACTCTGTATGTCATATTAGCACCTTGAAAAGCATATTAGTATAATGTAGGACCCCTTACAACACCGTACAAAACGTTAAAACTCCGTAATAAACCTAATGAATTCGAACGAGTCCTTTGAACATCGTACGACAAATTAGGACATCTTACCACTCTTTATGCCACATTAGGAACTCGAAAAGAACGTTAGTATAATGTACGACGCCTTACAACTCCTAAGAACACCTTACATCACTGTACGAAAACTCAAAACCCTATAATACACCTAATGAATTCGTCCGAGTCCTTTGAACATCGTACGAAAAGTTAGGACAACTTAAGACTCACATGAAAATCACGTTAGTATCATTTAGGACGCCTTACAACTCCTAAGAACACCTTACAAAACTATAAATCTCCATAATAAACCTAATGAATTCGTCCGAATCCTTCAAACGTCGTACGACAACTTAAGGCATCTTACGACTCTGTATGTCATATTAGCACCTTGAAAAGCATATTAGTATAATGTAGGACGCCTTACAACACCATACGAAACGTTAAAACTCCATAATAAACCTAATGAATTCGTACGAGTCCTTTGAACATCGTACGACAAATTAGGACATCTTACGACTCTTTATGCCACATTAGGAACTCGAAAAGAACGTTAGTATAATGTACGACGCCTTACAACTCCTAAGAACACCTTACATCACCGTACGAAACCTCAAAACCCCATAATACACCTAATGAATTCGTCCGAGTCCTTTGAACATCGTACGAAAAGTTAGGACAACTTAAGACTCACATGAAAATCACGTTAGTATCATTTAGGACGCCTTACAACTCCTAAGAACACCTTACAAAACTATAAATCTCCATAATAAACCTAATGAATTCGTCCGAATCCTTCAAACGTCGTACGACAACTTAAGGCATCTTACGACTCTGTATGTCATATTAGCACCTTGAAAAGCATATTAGTATAATGTAGGACGCCTTACAACACCATACGAAACGTTAAAACTCCATAATAAACCTAATGAATTCGTACGAGTCCTTTGAACATCGTTCGAAAAATTAGGACCTCTTACGACTCTTTATGCCACATTAGGAACTCGAAAAGAACGTTAGTATAATGTACGACGCCTTACAACTCCTAAGAACACCTTACATCACCGTACGAAACCTCAAAACCCCATAATACACCTAATGAATTCGTCCGAGTCCTTTGAACATCGTACGAAAAGTTAGGACAACTTAAGACTCACATGAAAATCACGTTAGTATCATTTAGGACGCCTTACAACTCCTAAGAACACCTTACAAAACTATAAATCTCAATAATAAACCTAATGAATTCGTCCGAATCCTTCGAACGTCGTACGACAACTTAAGGCATCTTACGACTCTGTATGTCATATTAGCACCTTGAAAAGCATATTAGTATAATGTAGGACCCCTTACAACACCGTACAAAACGTTAAAACTCCGTAATAAACCTAATGAATTCGAACGAGTCCTTTGAACATCGTACGACAAATTAGGACATCTTACCACTCTTTATGCCACATTAGGAACTCGAAAGGAACGTTAGTATAATGTACGACGCCTTACAACTCCTAAGAACACCTTACATCACCGTACGAAAACTCAAAACCCCATAATACACCTAATGAATTCGTCCGAGTCCTTTGAACATCGTACGAAAAGTTAGGACAACTTAAGACTCACATGAAAATCACGTTAGTATCATTTAGGACGCCTTACAACTCCTAAGAACACCTTACAAAACTATAAATCTCCATAATAAACCTAATGAATTCGTCCGAATCCTTCAAACGTCGTACGACAACTTAAGGCATCTTACGACTCTGTATGTCATATTAGCACCTTGAAAAGCATATTAGTATAATGTAGGACGCCTTACAACACCATACGAAACGTTAAAACTCCATAATAAACCTAATGAATTCGTACGAGTCCTTTGAACATCGTACGACAAATTAGGACATCTTACGACTCTTTATGCCACATTAGGAACTCGAAAAGAACGTTAGTATAATGTACGACGCCTTACAACTCCTAAGAACACCTTACATCACCGTACGAAAACTCAAAACCCCATAATACACCTAATGAATTCGTCCGAGTCCTTTGAACATCGTACGAAAAGTTAGGACAACTTAAGACTCACATGAAAATCACGTTAGTATCATTTAGGACGCCTTACAACTCCTAAGAACACCTTACAAAACTATAAATCTCAATAATAAACCTAATGAATTCGTCCGAATCCTTCGAACGTCGTACGACAACTTAAGGCATCTTACGACTCTGTATGTCATATTAGCACCTTGAAAAGCATATTAGTATAATGTAGGACACCTTACAACACCGTACAAAACGTTAAAACTCCATAATAAACCTAATGAATTCGAACGAGTCCTTTGAACATCGTACGACAAATTAGGACATCTTACCACTCTTTATGCCACATTAGGAACTCGAAAAGAACGTTAGTATAATGTACGACGCCTTACAACTCCTAAGAACACCTTACATCACCGTACGAAACCTCAAAACCCCATAATACACCTAATGAATTCGTCCGAGTCCTTTGAACATCGTACGAAAAGTTAGGACAACTTAAGACTCACATGAAAATCACGTTAGTATCATTTAGGACGCCTTACAACTCCTAAGAACACCTTACAAAACTATAAATCTCAATAATAAACCTAATGAATTCGTCCGAATCCTTCAAACGTCGTACGACAACTTAAGGCATCTTACGACTCTGTATGTCATATTAGCACCTTGAAAAGCATATTAGTATAATGTAGGACGCCTTACAACACCATACGAAACGTTAAAACTCCATAATAAACCTAATGAATTCGTACGAGTCCTTTGAACATCGTACGACAAATTAGGACATCTTACGACTCTTTATGCCACATTAGGAACTCGAAAAGAACGTTAGTATAATGTACGACGCCTTACAACTCCTAAGAACACCTTACATCACCGTACGAAACCTCAAAACCCCATAATACACCTAATGAATTCGTCCGAGTCCTTTGAACATCGTACGAAAAGTTAGGACAACTTAAGACTCACATGAAAATCACGTTAGTATCATTTAGGACGCCTTACAACTCCTAAGAACACCTTACAAAACTATAAATCTCAATAATAAACCTAATGAATTCGTCCGAATCCTTCAAACGTCGTACGACAACTTAAGGCATCTTACGACTCTGTATGTCATATTAGCACCTTGAAAAGCATATTAGTATAATGTAGGACGCCTTACAACACCATACGAAACGTTAAAACTCCATAATAAACCTAATGAATTCGTACGAGTCCTTTGAACATCGTACAAAAAATTAGGACATCTTACGACTCTTTATGCCACATTAGGAACTCGAAAAGAACGTTAGTATAATGTACGACGCCTTACAACTCCTAAGAACACCTTACATCACCGTACGAAACCTCAAAACCCCATAATACACCTAATGAATTCGTCCGAGTCCTTTGAACATCGTACGAAAAGTTAGGACAACTTAAGACTCACATGAAAATCACGTTAGTATCATTTAGGACGCCTTACAACTCCTAAGAACACCTTACAAAACTATAAATCTCAATAATAAACCTAATGAATTCGTCCGAATCCTTCGAACGTCGTACGACAACTTAAGGCATCTTACGACTCTGTATGTCATATTAGCACCTTGAAAAGCATATTAGTATAATGTAGGACCCCTTACAACACCGTACAAAACGTTAAAACTCGGTAATAAACCTAATGAATTCGAACGAGTCCTTTGAACATCGTACGACAAATTAGGACATCTTACCACTCTTTATGCCACATTAGGAACTCGAAAAGAACGTTAGTATAATGTACGACGCCTTACAACTCCTAAGAACACCTTACATCACCGTACGAAAACTCAAAACCCAATAATACACCTAATGAATTCGTCCGAGTCCTTTGAACATCGTACGAAAAGTTAGGACAACTTAAGACTCACATGAAAATCACGTTAGTATCATTTAGGACGCCTTACAACTCCTAAGAACACCTTACAAAACTATAAATCTCCATAATAAACCTAATGAATTCGTCCGAATCCTTCAAACGTCGTACGACAACTTAAGGCATCTTACGACTCTGTATGTCATATTAGCACCTTGAAAAGCATATTAGTATAATGTAGGACGCCTTACAACACCATACGAAACGTTAAAACTCCATAATAAACCTAATGAATTCGTACGAGTCCTTTGAACATCGTACGACAAATTAGGACATCTTACGACTCTTTATGCCACATTAGGAACTCGAAAAGAACGTTAGTATAATGTACGACGCCTTACAACTCCTAAGAACACCTTACATCACCGTACGAAACCTCAAAACCCCATAATACACCTAATGAATTCGTCCGAGTCCTTTGAACATCGTACGAAAAGTTAGGACAACTTAAGACTCACATGAAAATCACGTTAGTATCATTTAGGACGCCTTACAACTCCTAAGAACACCTTACAAAACTATAAATCTCAATAATAAACCTAATGAATTCGTCCGAATCCTTCGAACGTCGTACGACAACTTAAGGCATCTTACGACTCTGTATGTCATATTAGCACCTTGAAAAGCATATTAGTATAATGTAGGACACCTTACAACACCGTACAAAACGTTAAAACTCCATAATAAACCTAATGAATTCGAACGAGTCCTTTGAACATCGTACGACAAATTAGGACATCTTACCACTCTTTATGCCACATTAGGAACTCGAAAAGAACGTTAGTATAATGTACGACGCCTTACAACTCCTAAGAACACCTTACATCACCGTACGAAACCTCAAAACCCCATAATACACCTAATGAATTCGTCCGAGTCCTTTGAACATCGTACGAAAAGTTAGGACAACTTAAGACTCACATGAAAATCACGTTAGTATCATTTAGGACGCCTTACAACTCCTAAGAACACCTTACAAAACTATAAATCTCAATAATAAACCTAATGAATTCGTCCGAATCCTTCAAACGTCGTACGACAACTTAAGGCATCTTACGACTCTGTATGTCATATTAGCACCTTGAAAAGCATATTAGTATAATGTAGGACGCCTTACAACACCATACGAAACGTTAAAACTCCATAATAAACCTAATGAATTCGTACGAGTCCTTTGAACATCGTACGACAAATTAGGACATCTTACGACTCTTTATGCCACATTAGGAACTCGAAAAGAACGTTAGTATAATGTACGACGCCTTACAACTCCTAAGAACACCTTACATCACCGTACGAAACCTCAAAACCCCATAATACACCTAATGAATTCGTCCGAGTCCTTTGAACATCGTACGAAAAGTTAGGACAACTTAAGACTCACATGAAAATCACGTTAGTATCATTTAGGACGCCTTACAACTCCTAAGAACACCTTACAAAACTATAAATCTCAATAATAAACCTAATGAATTCGTCCGAATCCTTCGAACGTCGTACGACAACTTAAGGCATCTTACGACTCTGTATGTCATATTAGCACCTTGAAAAGCATATTAGTATAATGTAGGACACCTTACAACACCGTACAAAACGTTAAAACTCCATAATAAACCTAATGAATTCGAACGAGTCCTTTGAACATCGTACGACAAATTAGGACATCTTACCACTCTTTATGCCACATTAGGAACTCGAAAAGAACGTTAGTATAATGTACGACGCCTTACAACTCCTAAGAACACCTTACATCACCGTACGAAACCTCAAAACCCCATAATACACCTAATGAATTCGTCCGAGTCCTTTGAACATCGTACGAAAAGTTAGGACAACTTAAGACTCACATGAAAATCACGTTAGTATCATTTAGGACGCCTTACAACTCCTAAGAACACCTTACAAAACTATAAATCTCAATAATAAACCTAATGAATTCGTCCGAATCCTTCAAACGTCGTACGACAACTTAAGGCATCTTACGACTCTGTATGTCATATTAGCACCTTGAAAAGCATATTAGTATAATGTAGGACGCCTTACAACACCATACGAAACGTTAAAACTCCATAATAAACCTAATGAATTCGTACGAGTCCTTTGAACATCGTACGACAAATTAGGACATCTTACGACTCTTTATGCCACATTAGGAACTCGAAAAGAACGTTAGTATAATGTACGACGCCTTACAACTCCTAAGAACACCTTACATCACCGTACGAAACCTCAAAACCCCATAATACACCTAATGAATTCGTCCGAGTCCTTTGAACATCGTACGAAAAGTTAGGACAACTTAAGACTCACATGAAAATCACGTTAGTATCATTTAGGACGCCTTACAACTCCTAAGAACACCTTACAAAACTATAAATCTCAATAATAAACCTAATGAATTCGTCCGAATCCTTCGAACGTCGTACGACAACTTAAGGCATCTTACGACTCTGTATGTCATATTAGCACCTTGAAAAGCATATTAGTATAATGTAGGACACCTTACAACACCGTACAAAACGTTAAAACTCCATAATAAACCTAATGAATTCGAACGAGTCCTTTGAACATCGTACGACAAATTAGGACATCTTACCACTCTTTATGCCACATTAGGAACTCGAAAAGAACGTTAGTATAATGTACGACGCCTTACAACTCCTAAGAACACCTTACATCACCGTACGAAACCTCAAAACCCCATAATACACCTAATGAATTCGTCCGAGTCCTTTGAACATCGTACGAAAAGTTAGGACAACTTAAGACTCACATGAAAATCACGTTAGTATCATTTAGGACGCCTTACAACTCCTAAGAACACCTTACAAAACTATAAATCTCAATAATAAACCTAATGAATTCGTCCGAATCCTTCAAACGTCGTACGACAACTTAAGGCATCTTACGACTCTGTATGTCATATTAGCACCTTGAAAAGCATATTAGTATAATGTAGGACGCCTTACAACACCATACGAAACGTTAAAATTCCATAATAAACCTAATGAATTCGTACGAGTCCTTTGAACATCGTACGACAAATTAGGACATCTTACGACTCTTTATGCCACATTAGGAACTCGAAAAGAACGTTAGTATAATGTACGACGCCTTACAACTCCTAAGAACACCTTACATCACCGTACGAAACCTCAAAACCCCATAATACACCTAATGAATTCGTCCGAGTCCTTTGAACATCGTACGAAAAGTTAGGACAACTTAAGACTCACATGAAAATCACGTTAGTATCATTTAGGACGCCTTACAACTCCTAAGAACACCTTACAAAACTATAAATCTCCATAATAAACCTAATGAATTCGTCCGAATCCTTCAAACGTCGTACGACAACTTAAGGCATCTTACGACTCTGTATGTCATATTAGCACCTTGAAAAGCATATTAGTATAATGTAGGACGCCTTACAACACCATACGAAACGTTAAAACTCCATAATAAACCTAATGAATTCGTACGAGTCCTTTGAACATCGTACGAAAAATTAGGACATCTTACGACTCTTTATGCCACATTAGGAACTCGAAAAGAACGTTAGTATAATGTACGACGCCTTACAACTCCTAAGAACACCTTACATCACCGTACGAAACCTCAAAACCCCATAATACACCTAATGAATTCGTCCGAGTCCTTTGAACATCGTACGAAAAGTTAGGACAACTTAAGACTCACATGAAAATCACGTTAGTATCATTTAGGACGCCTTACAACTCCTAAGAACACCTTACAAAACTATAAATCTCAATAATAAACCTAATGAATTCGTCCGAATCCTTCGAACGTCGTACGACAACTTAAGGCATCTTACGACTCTGTATGTCATATTAGCACCTTGAAAAGCATATTAGTATAATGTAGGACCCCTTACAACACCGTACAAAACGTTAAAACTCGGTAATAAACCTAATGAATTCGAACGAGTCCTTTGAACATCGTACGACAAATTAGGACATCTTACCACTCTTTATGCCACATTAGGAACTCGAAAAGAACGTTAGTATAATGTACGACGCCTTACAACTCCTAAGAACACCTTACATCACCGTACGAAACCTCAAAACCCCATAATACACCTAATGAATTCGTCCGAGTCCTTTGAACATCGTACGAAAAGTTAGGACAACTTAAGACTCACATGAAAATCACGTTAGTATCATTTAGGACGCCTTACAACTCCTAAGAACACCTTACAAAACTATAAATCTCAATAATAAACCTAATGAATTCGTCCGAATCCTTCGAACGTCGTACGACAACTTAAGGCATCTTACGACTCTGTATGTCATATTAGCACCTTGAAAAGCATATTAGTATAATGTAGGACCCCTTACAACACCGTACAAAACGTTAAAACTCCGTAATAAACCTAATGAATTCGAACGAGTCCTTTGAACATCGTACGACAAATTAGGACATCTTACCACTCTTTATGCCACATTAGGAACTCGAAAGGAACGTTAGTATAATGTACGACGCCTTACAACTCCTAAGAACACCTTACATCACCGTACGAAAACTCAAAACCCCATAATACACCTAATGAATTCGTCCGAGTCCTTTGAACATCGTACGAAAAGTTAGGACAACTTAAGACTCACATGAAAATCACGTTAGTATCATTTAGGACGCCTTACAACTCCTAAGAACACCTTACAAAACTATAAATCTCAATAATAAACCTAATGAATTCGTCCGAATCCTTCAAACGTCGTACGACAACTTAAGGCATCTTACGACTCTGTATGTCATATTAGCACCTTGAAAAGCATATTAGTATAATGTAGGACGCCTTACAACACCATACGAAACGTTAAAATTCCATAATAAACCTAATGAATTCGTACGAGTCCTTTGAACATCGTACGACAAATTAGGACATCTTACGACTCTTTATGCCACATTAGGAACTCGAAAAGAACGTTAGTATAATGTACGACGCCTTACAACTCCTAAGAACACCTTACATCACCGTACGAAACCTCAAAACCCCATAATACACCTAATGAATTCGTCCGAGTCCTTTGAACATCGTACGAAAAGTTAGGACAACTTAAGACTCACATGAAAATCACGTTAGTATCATTTAGGACGCCTTACAACTCCTAAGAACACCTTACAAAACTATAAATCTCCATAATAAACCTAATGAATTCGTCCGAATCCTTCAAACGTCGTACGACAACTTAAGGCATCTTACGACTCTGTATGTCATATTAGCACCTTGAAAAGCATATTAGTATAATGTAGGACGCCTTACAACACCATACGAAACGTTAAAACTCCATAATAAACCTAATGAATTCGTACGAGTCCTTTGAACATCGTACGACAAATTAGGACATCTTACGACTCTTTATGCCACATTAGGAACTCGAAAAGAACGTTAGTATAATGTACGACGCCTTACAACTCCTAAGAACACCTTACATCACCGTACGAAACCTCAAAACCCCATAATACACCTAATGAATTCGTCCGAGTCCTTTGAACATCGTACGAAAAGTTAGGACAACTTAAGACTCACATGAAAATCACGTTAGTATCATTTAGGACGCCTTACAACTCCTAAGAACACCTTACAAAACTATAAATCTCAATAATAAACCTAATGAATTCGTCCGAATCCTTCGAACGTCGTACGACAACTTAAGGCATCTTACGACTCTGTATGTCATATTAGCACCTTGAAAAGCATATTAGTATAATGTAGGACCCCTTACAACACCGTACAAAACGTTAAAACTCGGTAATAAACCTAATGAATTCGAACGAGTCCTTTGAACATCGTACGACAAATTAGGACATCTTACCACTCTTTATGCCACATTAGGAACTCGAAAAGAACGTTAGTATAATGTACGACGCCTTACAACTCCTAAGAACACCTTACATCACCGTACGAAACCTCAAAACCCCATAATACACCTAATGAATTCGTCCGAGTCCTTTGAACATCGTACGAAAAGTTAGGACAACTTAAGACTCACATGAAAATCACGTTAGTATCATTTAGGACGCCTTACAACTCCTAAGAACACCTTACAAAACTATAAATCTCAATAATAAACCTAATGAATTCGTCCGAATCCTTCGAACGTCGTACGACAACTTAAGGCATCTTACGACTCTGTATGTCATATTAGCACCTTGAAAAGCATATTAGTATAATGTAGGACCCCTTACAACACCGTACAAAACGTTAAAACTCCGTAATAAACCTAATGAATTCGAACGAGTCCTTTGAACATCGTACGACAAATTAGGACATCTTACCACTCTTTATGCCACATTAGGAACTCGAAAGGAACGTTAGTATAATGTACGACGCCTTACAACTCCTAAGAACACCTTACATCACCGTACGAAAACTCAAAACCCCATAATACACCTAATGAATTCGTCCGAGTCCTTTGAACATCGTACGAAAAGTTAGGACAACTTAAGACTCACATGAAAATCACGTTAGTATCATTTAGGACGCCTTACAACTCCTAAGAACACCTTACAAAACTATAAATCTCCATAATAAACCTAATGAATTCGTCCGAATCCTTCAAACGTCGTACGACAACTTAAGGCATCTTACGACTCTGTATGTCATATTAGCACCTTGAAAAGCATATTAGTATAATGTAGGACGCCTTACAACACCATACGAAACGTTAAAACTCCATAATAAACCTAATGAATTCGTACGAGTCCTTTGAACATCGTACGACAAATTAGGACATCTTACGACTCTTTATGCCACATTAGGAACTCGAAAAGAACGTTAGTATAATGTACGACGCCTTACAACTCCTAAGAACACCTTACATCACCGTACGAAAACTCAAAACCCCATAATACACCTAATGAATTCGTCCGAGTCCTTTGAACATCGTACGAAAAGTTAGGACAACTTAAGACTCACATGAAAATCACGTTAGTATCATTTAGGACGCCTTACAACTCCTAAGAACACCTTACAAAACTATAAATCTCCATAATAAACCTAATGAATTCGTCCGAATCCTTCAAACGTCGTACGACAACTTAAGGCATCTTACGACTCTGTATGTCATATTAGCACCTTGAAAAGCATATTAGTATAATGTAGGACGCCTTACAACACCATACGAAACGTTAAAACTCCATAATAAACCTAATGAATTCGTACGAGTCCTTTGAACATCGTACGACAAATTAGGACATCTTACGACTCTTTATGCCACATTAGGAACTCGAAAAGAACGTTAGTATAATGTACGACGCCTTACAACTCCTAAGAACACCTTACATCACCGTACGAAACCTCAAAACCCCATAATACACCTAATGAATTCGTCCGAGTCCTTTGAACATCGTACGAAAAGTTAGGACAACTTAAGACTCACATGAAAATCATGTTAGTATCATTTAGGACGCCTTACAACTCCTAAGAACACCTTACAAAACTATAAATCTCCATAATAAACCTAATGAATTCGTCCGAATCCTTCAAACGTCGTACGACAACTTAAGGCATCTTACGACTCTGTATGTCATATTAGCACCTTGAAAAGCATATTAGTATAATGTAGGACGCCTTACAACACCATACGAAACGTTAAAACTCCATAATAAACCTAATGAATTCGTACGAGTCCTTTGAACATCGTACGAAAAATTAGGACATCTTACGACTCTTTATGCCACATTAGGAACTCGAAAAGAACGTTAGTATAATGTACGACGCCTTACAACTCCTAAGAACACCTTACATCACCGTACGAAACCTCAAAACCCCATAATACACCTAATGAATTCGTCCGAGTCCTTTGAACATATTACGAAAAGTTAGGACAACTTAAGACTCACATGAAAATCAAGTTAGTATCATTTAGGACGCCTTACAACTCCTAAGAACACCTTACAAAACTATAAATCTCAATAATAAACCTAATGAATTCGTCCGAATCCTTCGAACGTCGTACGACAACTTAAGGCATCTTACGACTCTGTATGTCATATTAGCACCTTGAAAAGCATATTAGTATAATGTAGGACCCCTTACAACACCGTACAAAACGTTAAAACTCCGTAATAAACCTAATGAATTCGAACGAGTCCTTTGAACATCGTACGACAAATTAGGACATCTTACCACTCTTTATGCCACATTAGGAACTCGAAAAGAACGTTAGTATAATGTACGACGCCTTACAACTCCTAAGAACACCTTACATCACCGTACGAAAACTCAAAACCCCATAATACACCTAATGAATTCGTCCGAGTCCTTTGAACATCGTACGAAAAGTTAGGACAACTTAAGACTCACATGAAAATCACGTTAGTATCATTTAGGACGCCTTACAACTCCTAAGAACACCTTACAAAACTATAAATCTCAATAATAAACCTAATGAATTCGTCCGAATCCTTCGAACGTCGTACGACAACTTAAGGCATCTTACGACTCTGTATGTCATATTAGCACCTTGAAAAGCATATTAGTATAATGTAGGACCCCTTACAACACCGTACAAAACGTTAAAACTCCGTAATAAACCTAATGAATTCGAACGAGTCCTTTGAACATCGTACGACAAATTAGGACATCTTACCACTCTTTATGCCACATTAGGAACTCGAAAAGAACGTTAGTATAATGTACGACGCCTTACAACTCCTAAGAACACCTTACATCACCGTACGAAAACTCAAAACCCCATAATACACCTAATGAATTCGTCCGAGTCCTTTGAACATCGTACGAAAAGTTAGGACAACTTAAGACTCACATGAAAATCACGTTAGTATCATTTAGGACGCCTCACAACTCCTAAGAACACCTTACAAAACTATAAATCTCCATAATAAACCTAATGAATTCGTCCGAATCCTTCAAACGTCGTACGACAACTTAAGGCATCTTACGACTCTGTATGTCATATTAGCACCTTGAAAAGCATATTAGTATAATGTAGGACGCCTTACAACACCATACGAAACGTTAAAACTCCATAATAAACCTAATGAATTCGTACGAGTCCTTTGAACATCGTACGACAAATTAGGACATCTTACGACTCTTTATGCCACATTAGGAACTCGAAAAGAACGTTAGTATAATGTACGACGCCTTACAACTCCTAAGAACACCTTACATCACCGTACGAAACCTCAAAACCCCATAATACACCTAATGAATTCGTCCGAGTCCTTTGAACATCGTACGAAAAGTTAGGACAACTTAAGACTCACATGAAAATCACGTTAGTATCATTTAGGACGCCTTACAACTCCTAAGAACACCTTACAAAACTATAAATCTCCATAATAAACCTAATGAATTCGTCCGAATCCTTCAAACGTCGTACGACAACTTAAGGCATCTTACGACTCTGTATGTCATATTAGCACCTTGAAAAGCATATTAGTATAATGTAGGACGCCTTACAACACCATACGAAACGTTAAAACTCCGTAATAAACCTAATGAATTCGTACGAGTCCTTTGAACATCGTACGAAAAATTAGGACATCTTACGACTCTTTATGCCACATTAGGAACTCGAAAAGAACGTTACTATAATGTACGACGCCTTACAACTCCTAAGAACACCTTACATCACCGTACGAAACCTCAAAACCCCATAATACACCTAATGAATTCGTCCGAGTCCTTTGAACATCGTACGAAAAGTTAGGACAACTTAACACTCACATGAAAATCACGTTAGTATCATTTAGGACGCCTTACAACTCCTAAGAACACCTTACAAAACTATAAATCTCAATAATAAACCTAATGAATTCGTCCGAATCCTTCGAACGTCGTACGACAACTTAAGGCATCTTACGACTCTGTATGTCATATTAGCACCTTGAAAAGCATATTAGTATAATGTAGGACCCCTTACAACACCATACGAAACGTTAAAACTCCGTAATAAACCTAATGAATTCGTACGAGTCCTTTGAACATCGTACGACAAATTAGGACATCTTACCACTCTTTATGCCACATTAGGAACTCGAAAAGAACGTTAGTATAATGTACGACGCCTTACAACTCCTAAGAACACCTTACATCACCGTACGAAAACTCAAAACCCCATAATACACCTAATGAATTCGTCCGAGTCCTTTGAACATCGTACGAAAAGTTAGGACAACTTAAGACTCACATGAAAATCACGTTAGTATCATTTAGGACGCCTTACAACTCCTAAGAACACCTTACAAAACTATAAATCTCAATAATAAACCTAATGAATTCGTCCGAATCCTTCAAACGTCGTACGACAACTTAAGGCATCTTACGACTCTGTATGTCATATTAGCACCTTGAAAAGCATATTAGTATAATGTAGGACGCCTTACAACACCATACGAAACGTTAAAACTCCATAATAAACCTAATGAATTCGTACGAGTCCTTTGAACATCGTACGACAAATTAGGACATCTTACGACTCTTTATGCCACATTAGGAACTCGAAAAGAACGTTAGTATAATGTACGACGCCTTACAACTCCTAAGAACACCTTACATCACCGTACGAAACCTCAAAACCCCATAATACACCTAATGAATTCGTCCGAGTCCTTTGAACATCGTACGAAAAGTTAGGACAACTTAAGACTCACATGAAAATCACGTTAGTATCATTTAGGACGCCTTACAACTCCTAAGAACACCTTACAAAACTATAAATCTCCATAATAAACCTAATGAATTCGTCCGAATCCTTCAAACGTCGTACGACAACTTAAGGCATCTTACGACTCTGTATGTCATATTAGCACCTTGAAAAGCATATTAGTATAATGTAGGACGCCTTACAACACCATACGAAACGTTAAAACTCCGTAATAAACCTAATGAATTCGTACGAGTCCTTTGAACATCGTACGAAAAATTAGGACATCTTACGACTCTTTATGCCACATTAGGAACTCGAAAAGAACGTTAGTATAATGTACGACGCCTTACAACTCCTAAGAACACCTTACATCACCGTACGAAACCTCAAAACCCCATAATACACCTAATGAATTCGTCCGAGTCCTTTGAACATCGTACGAAAAGTTAGGACAACTTAAGACTCACATGAAAATCACGTTAGTATCATTTAGGACGCCTTACAACTCCTAAGAACACCTTACAAAACTATAAATCTCCATAATAAACCTAATGAATTCGTCTGAATCCTTCAAACGTCGTACGACAACTTAAGGCATCTTACGACTCTGTATGTCATATTAGCACCTTGAAAAGCATATTAGTATAATGTAGGATGCCTTACAACACCATACGAAACGTTAAAACTCCATAATAAACCTAATGAATTCGTACGAGTCCTTTGAACATCGTACGACAAATTAGGACATCTTACGACTCTTTATGCCACATTAGGAACTCGAAAAGAACGTTAGTATAATGTACGACGCCTTACAACTCCTAAGAACACCTTACATCACCGTACGAAAACTCAAAACCCCATAATACACCTAATGAATTCGTCCGAGTCCTTTGAACATCGTACGAAAAGTTAGGACAACTTAAGACTCACATGAAAATCACGTTAGTATCATTTAGGACGCCTTACAACTCCTAAGAACACCTTACAAAACTATAAATCTCCATAATAAACCTAATGAATTCGTCCGAATCCTTCAAACGTCGTACGACAACTTAAGGCATCTTACGACTCTGTATGTCATATTAGCACCTTGAAAAGCATATTAGTATAATGTAGGACGCCTTACAACACCATACGAAACGTTAAAACTCCATAATAAACCAAATGAATTCGTACGAGTCCTTTGAACATCGTACGAAAAATTAGGACATCTTACGACTCTTTATGCCACATTAGGAACTCGAAAAGAACGTTAGTATAATGTACGACGCCTTACAACTCCTAAGCACACCTTACATCACCGTACGAAACCTCAAAACCCCATAATACACCTAATGAATTCGTCCGAGTCCTTTGAACATCGTACGAAAAGTTAGGACAACTTAAGACTCACATGAAAATCACGTTAGTATCATTTAGGACGCCTTACAACTCCTAAGAACACCTTACAAAACTATAAATCTCCATAATAAACCTAATGAATTCGTCCGAATCCTTCGAACGTCGTACGACAACTTAAGGCATCTTACGACTCTGTATGTCATATTAGCACTTTGAAAAGCATATTAGTATAATGTAGGACGCCTTACAACACCATACGAAACGTTAAAACTCCATAATAAACCTAATGAATTCGTACGAGTCCTTTGAACATCGTACGACAAATTAGGACATCTTACGACTCTTTATGCCACATTAGGAACTCGAAAAGAACGTTAGTATAATGTACGACGCCTTACAACTCCTAAGAACACCTTACATCACCGTACGAAAACTCAAAACCCCATAATACACCTAATGAATTCGTCCGAGTCCTTTGAACATCGTACGAAAAGTTAGGACAACTTAAGACTCACATGAAAATCACGTTAGTATCATTTAGGACGCCTTACAACTCCTAAGAACACCTTACAAAACTATAAATCTCCATAATAAACCTAATGAATTCGTCCGAATCCTTCAAACGTCGTACGACAACTTAAGGCATCTTACGACTCTGTATGTCATATTAGCACCTTGAAAAGCATATTAGTATAATGTAGGACGCCTTACAACACCATACGAAACGTTAAAACTCCATAATAAACCAAATGAATTCGTACGAGTCCTTTGAACATCGTACGAAAAATTAGGACATCTTACGACTCTTTATGCCACATTAGGAACTCGAAAAGAACGTTAGTATAATGTACGACGCCTTACAACTCCTAAGCACACCTTACATCACCGTACGAAACCTCAAAACCCCATAATACACCTAATGAATTCGTCCGAGTCCTTTGAACATCGTACGAAAAGTTAGGACAACTTAAGACTCACATGAAAATCACGTTAGTATCATTTAGGACGCCTTACAACTCCTAAGAACACCTTACAAAACTATAAATCTCCATAATAAACCTAATGAATTCGTCCGAATCCTTCGAACGTCGTACGACAACTTAAGGCATCTTACGACTCTGTATGTCATATTAGCACTTTGAAAAGCATATTAGTATAATGTAGGACGCCTTACAACACCATACGAAACGTTAAAACTCCATAATAAACCTAATGAATTCGTACGAGTCCTTTGAACATCGTACGACAAATTAGGACATCTTACGACTCTTTATGCCACATTAGGAACTCGAAAAGAACGTTAGTATAATGTACGACGCCTTACAACTCCTAAGAACACCTTACATCACCGTACGAAAACTCAAAACCCCATAATACACCTAATGAATTCGTCCGAGTCCTTTGAACATCGTACGAAAAGTTAGGACAACTTAAGACTCACATGAAAATCACGTTAGTATCATTTAGGACGCTTTACAACTCCTAAGAACACCTTACAAAACTATAAATCTCCATAATAAACCTAATGAATTCGTCCGAATCCTTCAAACGTCGTACGACAACTTAAGGCATCTTACGACTCTGTATGTCATATTAGCACCTTGAAAAGCATATTAGTATAATGTAGGACGCCTTACAACACCATACGAAACGTTAAAACTCCATAATAAACCAAATGAATTCGTACGAGTCCTTTGAACATCGTACGAAAAATTAGGACATCTTACGACTCTTTATGCCACATTAGGAACTCGAAAAGAACGTTAGTATAATGTACGACGCCTTACAACTCCTAAGCACACCTTACATCACCGTACGAAACCTCAAAACCCCATAATACACCTAATGAATTCGTCCGAGTCCTTTGAACATCGTACGAAAAGTTAGGACAACTTAAGACTCACATGAAAATCACGTTAGTATCATTTAGGACGCCTTACAACTCCTAAGAACACCTTACAAAACTATAAATCTCCATAATAAACCTAATGAATTCGTCCGAATCCTTCGAACGTCGTACGACAACTTAAGGCATCTTACGACTCTGTATGTCATATTAGCACTTTGAAAAGCATATTAGTATAATGTAGGACGCCTTACAACACCATACGAAACGTTAAAACTCCATAATAAACCTAATGAATTCGTACGAGTCCTTTGAACATCGTACGACAAATTAGGACATCTTACGACTCTTTATGCCACATTAGGAACTCGAAAAGAACGTTAGTATAATGTACGACGCCTTACAACTCCTAAGAACACCTTACATCACCGTACGAAAACTCAAAACCCCATAATACACCTAATGAATTCGTCCGAGTCCTTTGAACATCGTACGAAAAGTTAGGACAACTTAAGACTCACATGAAAATCACGTTAGTATCATTTAGGACGCCTTACAACTCCTAAGAACACCTTACAAAACTATAAATCTCCATAATAAACCTAATGAATTCGTCCGAATCCTTCAAACGTCGTACGACAACTTAAGGCATCTTACGACTCTGTATGTCATATTAGCACCTTGAAAAGCATATTAGTATAATGTAGGACGCCTTACAACACCATACGAAACGTTAAAACTCCATAATAAACCAAATGAATTCGTACGAGTCCTTTGAACATCGTACGAAAAATTAGGACATCTTACGACTCTTTATGCCACATTAGGAACTCGAAAAGAACGTTAGTATAATGTACGACGCCTTACAACTCCTAAGCACACCTTACATCACCGTACGAAACCTCAAAACCCCATAATACACCTAATGAATTCGTCCGAGTCCTTTGAACATCGTACGAAAAGTTAGGACAACTTAAGACTCACATGAAAATCACGTTAGTATCATTTAGGACGCCTTACAACTCCTAAGAACACCTTACAAAACTATAAATCTCCATAATAAACCTAATGAATTCGTCCGAATCCTTCGAACGTCGTACGACAACTTAAGGCATCTTACGACTCTGTATGTCATATTAGCACTTTGAAAAGCATATTAGTATAATGTAGGACGCCTTACAACACCATACGAAACGTTAAAACTCCATAATAAACCTAATGAATTCGTACGAGTCCTTTGAACATCGTACGACAAATTAGGACATCTTACGACTCTTTATGCCACATTAGGAACTCGAAAAGAACGTTAGTATAATGTACGACGCCTTACAACTCCTAAGAACACCTTACATCACCGTACGAAAACTCAAAACCCCATAATACACCTAATGAATTCGTCCGAGTCCTTTGAACATCGTACGAAAAGTTAGGACAACTTAAGACTCACATGAAAATCACGTTAGTATCATTTAGGACGCCTTACAACTCCTAAGAACACCTTACAAGACTATAAATCTCAATAATAAACCTAATGAATTCGTCCGAATCCTTCGAACGTCGTACGACAACTTAAGGCATCTTACGACTCTGTATGTCATATTAGCACCTTGAAAAGCATATTAGTATAATGTAGGACCCCTTACAACACCGTACAAAACGTTAAAACTCCGTAATAAACCTAATGAATTCGAACGAGTCCTTTGAACATCGTACGACAAATTAGGACATCTTACCACTCTTTATGCCACATTAGGAACTCGAAAAGAACGTTAGTATAATGTACGACGCCTTACAACTCCTAAGAACACCTTACATCACCGTACGAAAACTCAAAACCCCATAATACACCTAATGAATTCGTCCGAGTCCTTTGAACATCGTACGAAAAGTTAGGACAACTTAAGACTCACATGAAAATCACGTTAGTATCATTTAGGACGCCTCACAACTCCTAAGAACACCTTACAAAACTATAAATCTCCATAATAAACCTAATGAATTCGTCCGAATCCTTCAAACGTCGTACGACAACTTAAGGCATCTTACGACTCTGTATGTCATATTAGCACCTTGAAAAGCATATTAGTATAATGTAGGACGCCTTACAACACCATACGAAACGTTAAAACTCCGTAATAAACCTAATGAATTCGTACGAGTCCTTTGAACATCGTACGAAAAATTAGGACATCTTACGACTCTTTATGCCACATTAGGAACTCGAAAAGAACGTTAGTATAATGTACGACGCCTTACAACTCCTAAGAACACCTTACATCACCGTACGAAACCTCAAAACCCCATAATACACCTAATGAATTCGTCCGAGTCCTTTGAACATCGTACGAAAAGTTAGGACAACTTAAGACTCACATGAAAATCACGTTAGTATCATTTAGGACGCCTTACAACTCCTAAGAACACCTTACAAAACTATAAATCTCCATAATAAACCTAATGAATTCGTCTGAATCCTTCAAACGTCGTACGACAACTTAAGGCATCTTACGACTCTGTATGTCATATTAGCACCTAGAAAAGCATATTAGTATAATGTAGGACGCCTTACAACACCATACGAAACGTTAAAACTCCATAATAAACCTAATGAATTCGTACGAGTCCTTTGAACATCGTACGACAAATTAGGACATCTTACGACTCTTTATGCCACATTAGGAACTCGAAAAGAACGTTAGTATAATGTACGACGCCTTACAACTCCTAAGAACACCTTACATCACCGTACGAAAACTCAAAACCCCATAATACACCTAATGAATTCGTCCGAGTCCTTTGAACATCGTACGAAAAGTTAGGACAACTTAAGACTCACATGAAAATCACGTTAGTATCATTTAGGACGCCTTACAACTCCTAAGAACACCTTACAAAACTATAAATCTCCATAATAAACCTAATGAATTCGTCCGAATCCTTCAAACGTCGTACGACAACTTAAGGCATCTTACGACTCTGTATGTCATATTAGCACCTTGAAAAGCATATTAGTATAATGTAGGACGCCTTACAACACCATACGAAACGTTAAAACTCCATAATAAACCAAATGAATTCGTACGAGTCCTTTGAACATCGTACGAAAAATTAGGACATCTTACGACTCTTTATGCCACATTAGGAACTCGAAAAGAACGTTAGTATAATGTACGACGCCTTACAACTCCTAAGCACACCTTACATCACCGTACGAAACCTCAAAACCCCATAATACACCTAATGAATTCGTCCGAGTCCTTTGAACATCGTACGAAAAGTTAGGACAACTTAAGACTCACATGAAAATCACGTTAGTATCATTTAGGACGCCTTACAACTCCTAAGAACACCTTACAAAACTATAAATCTCCATAATAAACCTAATGAATTCGTCCGAATCCTTCGAACGTCGTACGACAACTTAAGGCATCTTACGACTCTGTATGTCATATTAGCACTTTGAAAAGCATATTAGTATAATGTAGGACGCCTTACAACACCATACGAAACGTTAAAACTCCATAATAAACCTAATGAATTCGTACGAGTCCTTTGAACATCGTACGACAAATTAGGACACCTTACGACTCTTTATGCCACATTAGGAACTCGAAAAGAACGTTAGTATAATGTACGACGCCTTACAACTCCTAAGAACACCTTACATCACCGTACGAAAACTCAAAACCCCATAATACACCTAATGAATTCGTCCGAGTCCTTTGAACATCGTACGAAAAGTTAGGACAACTTAAGACTCACATGAAAATCACGTTAGTATCATTTAGGACGCCTTACAACTCCTAAGAACACCTTACAAAACTATAAATCTCCATAATAAACCTAATGAATTCGTCCGAATCCTTCAAACGTCGTACGACAACTTAAGGCATCTTACGACTCTGTATGTCATATTAGCACCTTGAAAAGCATATTAGTATAATGTAGGACGCCTTACAACACCATACGAAACGTTAAAACTCCATAATAAACCAAATGAATTCGTACGAGTCCTTTGAACATCGTACGAAAAATTAGGACATCTTACGACTCTTTATGCCACATTAGGAACTCGAAAAGAACGTTAGTATAATGTACGACGCCTTACAACTCCTAAGCACACCTTACATCACCGTACGAAACCTCAAAACCCCATAATACACCTAATGAATTCGTCCGAGTCCTTTGAACATCGTACGAAAAGTTAGGACAACTTAAGACTCACATGAAAATCACGTTAGTATCATTTAGGACGCCTTACAACTCCTAAGAACACCTTACAAAACTATAAATCTCCATAATAAACCTAATGAATTCGTCCGAATCCTTCGAACGTCGTACGACAACTTAAGGCATCTTACGACTCTGTATGTCATATTAGCACTTTGAAAAGCATATTAGTATAATGTAGGACGCCTTACAACACCATACGAAACGTTAAAACTCCATAATAAACCTAATGAATTCGTACGAGTCCTTTGAACATCGTACGACAAATTAGGACATCTTACGACTCTTTATGCCACATTAGGAACTCGAAAAGAACGTTAGTATAATGTACGACGCCTTACAACTCCTAAGAACACCTTACATCACCGTACGAAAACTCAAAACCCCATAATACACCTAATGAATTCGTCCGAGTCCTTTGAACATCGTACGAAAAGTTAGGACAACTTAAGACTCACATGAAAATCACGTTAGTATCATTTAGGACGCCTTACAACTCCTAAGAACACCTTACAAGACTATAAATCTCAATAATAAACCTAATGAATTCGTCCGAATCCTTCGAACGTCGTACGACAACTTAAGGCATCTTACGACTCTGTATGTCATATTAGCACCTTGAAAAGCATATTAGTATAATGTAGGACCCCTTACAACACCGTACAAAACGTTAAAACTCCGTAATAAACCTAATGAATTCGAACGAGTCCTTTGAACATCGTACGACAAATTAGGACATCTTACCACTCTTTATGCCACATTAGGAACTCGAAAAGAACGTTAGTATAATGTACGACGCCTTACAACTCCTAAGAACACCTTACATCACCGTACGAAAACTCAAAACCCCATAATACACCTAATGAATTTGTCCGAGTCCTTTGAACATCGTACGAAAAGTTAGGACAACTTAAGACTCACATGAAAATCACGTTAGTATCATTTAGGACGCCTCACAACTCCTAAGAACACCTTACAAAACTATAAATCTCCATAATAAACCTAATGAATTCGTCCGAATCCTTCAAACGTCGTACGACAACTTAAGGCATCTTACGACTCTGTATGTCATATTAGCACCTTGAAAAGCATATTAGTATAATGTAGGACGCCTTACAACACCATACGAAACGTTAAAACTCCATAATAAACCTAATGAATTCGTACGAGTCCTTTGAACATCGTACGACAAATTAGGACATCTTACGACTCTTTATGCCACATTAGGAACTCGAAAAGAACGTTAGTATAATGTACGACGCCTTACAACTCCTAAGAACACCTTACATCACCGTACGAAACCTCAAAACCCCATAATACACCTAATGAATTCGTCCGAGTCCTTTGAACATCGTACGAAAAGTTAGGACAACTTAAGACTCACATGAAAATCACGTTAGTATCATTTAGGACGCCTTACAACTCCTAAGAACACCTTACAAAACTATAAATCTCCATAATAAACCTAATGAATTCGTCCGAATCCTTCAAACGTCGTACGACAACTTAAGGCATCTTACGACTCTGTATGTCATATTAGCACCTTGAAAAGCATATTAGTATAATGTAGGACGCCTTACAACACCATACGAAACGTTAAAACTCCGTAATAAACCTAATGAATTCGTACGAGTCCTTTGAACATCGTACGAAAAATTAGGACATCTTACGACTCTTTATGCCACATTAGGAACTCGAAAAGAACGTTACTATAATGTACGACGCCTTACAACTCCTAAGAACACCTTACATCACCGTACGAAACCTCAAAACCCCATAATACACCTAATGAATTCGTCCGAGTCCTTTGAACATCGTACGAAAAGTTAGGACAACTTAAGACTCACATGAAAATCACGTTAGTATCATTTAGGACGCCTTACAACTCCTAAGAACACCTTACAAAACTATAAATCTCAATAATAAACCTAATGAATTCGTCCGAATCCTTCGAACGTCGTACGACAACTTAAGGCATCTTACGACTCTGTATGTCATATTAGCACCTTGAAAAGCATATTAGTATAATGTAGGACCCCTTACAACACCATACGAAACGTTAAAACTCCGTAATAAGCCTAATGAATTCGTACGAGTCCTTTGAACATCGTACGACAAATTAGGACATCTTACGACTCTTTATGCCACATTAGGAACTCGAAAAGAACGTTAGTATAATGTACGACGCCTTACAACTCCTAAGAACACCTTACATCACCGTACGAAAACTCAAAACCCCATAATACACCTAATGAATTCGTCCGAGTCCTTTGAACATCGTACGAAAAGTTAGGACAACTTAAGACTCACATGAAAATCACGTTAGTATCATTTAGGACGCCTTACAACTCCTAAGAACACCTTACAAAACTATAAATCTCCATAATAAACCTAATGAATTCGTCCGAATCCTTCAAACGTCGTACGACAACTTAAGGCATCTTACGACTCTGTATGTCATATTAGCACCTTGAAAAGCATATTAGTATAATGTAGGACGCCTTACAACACCATACGAAACGTTAAAACTCCATAATAAACCTAATGAATTCGTACGAGTCCTTTGAACATCGTACGAAAAATTAGGACATCTTACGACTCTTTATGCCACATTAGGAACTCGAAAAGAACGTTAGTATAATGTACGACGCCTTACAACTCCTAAGAACACCTTACATCACCGTACGAAAACTCAAAACCCCATAATACACCTAATGAATTCGTCCGAGTCCTTTGAACATCGTACGAAAAGTTAGGACAACTTAAGACTCACATGAAAATCACGTTAGTATCATTTAGGACGCCTTACAACTCCTAAGAACACCTTACAAAACTATAAATCTCCATAATAAACCTAATGAATTCGTCCGAATCCTTCAAACGTCGTACGACAACTTAAGGCATCTTACGACTCTGTATGTCATATTAGCACCTTGAAAAGCATATTAGTATAATGTAGGACGCCTTACAACACCATACGAAACGTTAAAACTCCATAATAAACTAAATGAATTCGTACGAGTCCTTTGAACATCGTACGAAAAATTAGGACATCTTACGACTCTTTATGCCACATTAGGAACTCGAAAAGAACGTTAGTATAATGTACGACGCCTTACAACTCCTAAGCACACCTTACATCACCGTACGAAACCTCAAAATCCCATAATACACCTAATGAATTCGTCTGAGTCCTTTGAACATCGTACGAAAAGTTAGGACAACTTAAGACTCACATGAAAATCACGTTAGTATCATTTAGGACGCCTTACAACTCCTAAGAACACCTTACAAAACTATAAATCTCAATAATAAACCTAATGAATTCGTCCGAATCCTTCGAACGTCGTACGACAACTTAAGGCATCTTACGACTCTGTATGGCATATTAGCACCTTGAAAAGCATATTAGTATAATGTAGGACACCTTACAACACCGTACAAAACGTTAAAACTCCATAATAAACCTAATGAATTCGAACGAGTCCTTTGAACATCGTACGACAAATTAGGACATCTTACCACTCTTTATGCCACATTAGGAACTCGAAAAGAACGTTAGTATAATGTACGACGCCTTACAACTCCTAAGAACACCTTACATCACCGTACGAAACCTCAAAACCCCATAATACACCTAATGAATTCGTCCGAGTCCTTTGAACATCGTACGAAAAGTTAGGACAACTTAAGACTCACATGAAAATCACGTTAGTATCATTTAGGACGCCTTACAACTCCTAAGAACACCTTACAAAACTATAAATCTCCATAATAAACCTAATGAATTCGTCCGAATCCTTCGAACGTCGTACGACAACTTAAGGCATCTTACGACTCTGTATGTCATATTAGCACTTTGAAAAGCATATTAGTATAATGTAGGACGCCTTACAACACCATACGAAACGTTAAAACTCCATAATAAACCTAATGAATTCGTACGAGTCCTTTGAACATCGTACGACAAATTAGGACATCTTACGACTCTTTATGCCACATTAGGAACTCGAAAAGAACGTTAGTATAATGTACGACGCCTTACAACTCCTAAGAACACCTTACATCACCGTACGAAACCTCAAAACCCCATAATACACCTAATGAATTCGTCCGAGTCCTTTGAACATCGTACGAAAAGTTAGGACAACTTAAGACTCACATGAAAATCACGTTAGTATCATTTAGGACGTCTTACAACTCCGAAGAACACCTTACAAAACTATAAATCTCCATAATAAACCTAATGAATTCGTCCGAATCCTTCAAACGTCGTACGACAACTTAAGGCATCTTACGACTCTGTATGTCATATTAGCACCTTGAAAAGCATATTAGTATAATGTAGGACGCCTTACAACACCATACGAAACGTTAAAACTCCATAATAAACCTAATGAATTCGTACGAGTCCTTTGAACATCGTACGACAAATTAGGACATCTTACGACTCTTTATGCCACATTAGGAACTCGAAAAGAACGTTAGTATAATGTACGACGCCTTACAACTCCTAAGAACACCTTACATCACCGTACGAAACCTCAAAACCCCATAATACACCTAATGAATTCGTCCGAGTCCTTTGAACATCGTACGAAAAGTTAGGACAACTTAAGACTCACATGAAAATCACGTTAGTATCATTTAGGACACCTTACAACTCCTAAGAACACCTTACAAAACTATAAATCTCCATAATAAACCTAATGAATTCGTCCGAATCCTTCAAACGTCGTACGACAACTTAAGGCATCTTACGACTCTGTATGTCATATTAGCACCTTGAAAAGCATATTAGTATAATGTAGGACGCCTTACAACACCATACGAAACGTTAAAACTCCATAATAAACCTAATGAATTCGTACGAGTCCTTTGAACATCGTACGACAAATTAGGACATCTTACGACTCTTTATGCCACATTAGGAACTCGAAAAGAACGTTAGTATAATGTACGACGCCTTACAACTCCTAAGAACACCTTACATCACCGTACGAAAACTCAAAACCCCATAATACACCTAATGAATTCGTCCGAGTCCTTTGAACATCGTACGAAAAGTTAGGACAACTTAAGACTCACATGAAAATCACGTTAGTATCATTTAGGACGCCTTACAACTCCTAAGAACACCTTACAAAACTATAAATCTCCATAATAAACCTAATGAATTCGTCCGAATCCTTCAAACGTCGTACGACAACTTAAGGCATCTTACGACTCTGTATGTCATATTAGCACCTTGAAAAGCATATTAGTATAATGTAGGACGCCTTACAACACCATACGAAACGTTAAAACTCCATAATAAACCAAATGAATTCGTACGAGTCCTTTGAACATCGTACGAAAAATTAGGACATCTTACGACTCTTTATGCCACATTAGGAACTCGAAAAGAACGTTAGTATAATGTACGACGCCTTACAACTCCTAAGCACACCTTACATCACCGTACGAAACCTCAAAACCCCATAATACACCTAATGAATTCGTCTGAGTCCTTTGAACATCGTACGAAAAGTTAGGACAACTTAAGACTCACATGAAAATCACGTTAGTATCATTTAGGACGCCTTACAACTCCTAAGAACACCTTACAAAACTATAAATCTCCATAATAAACCTAATGAATTCGTCCGAATCCTTCAAACGTCGTACGACAACTTAAGGCATCTTACGACTCTGTATGTCATATTAGCACCTTGAAAAGCATATTAGTATAATGTAGGACGCCTTACAACACCATACGAAACGTTAAAACTCCGTAATAAACCTAATGAATTCGTACGAGTCCTTTGAACATCGTACGAAAAATTAGGACATCTTACGACTCTTTATGCCACATTAGGAACTCGAAAAGAACGTTAGTATAATGTACGACGCCTTACAACTCCTAAGAACACCTTACATCACCGTACGAAACCTCAAAACCCCATAATACACCTAATGAATTCGTCCGAGTCCTTTGAACATCGTACGAAAAGTTAGGACAACTTAAGACTCACATGAAAATCACGTTAGTATCATTTAGGACGCCTTACAACTCCTAAGAACACCTTACAAAACTATAAATCTCCATAATAAACCTAATGAATTCGTCCGAATCCTTCAAACGTCGTACGACAACTTAAGGCATCTTACGACTCTGTATGTCATATTAGCACCTTGAAAAGCATATTAGTATAATGTAGGACGCCTTACAACACCATACGAAACGTTAAAACTCCATAATAAACCTAATGAATTCGTACGAGTCCTTTGAACATCGTACGACAAATTAGGACATCTTACGACTCTTTATGCCACATTAGGAACTCGAAAAGAACGTTAGTATAATGTACGACGCCTTACAACTCCTAAGAACACCTTACATCACCGTACGAAAACTCAAAACCCCATAATACACCTAATGAATTCGTCCGAGTCCTTTGAACATCGTACGAAAAGTTAGGACAACTTAAGACTCACATGAAAATCACGTTAGTATCATTTAGGACGCCTTACAACTCCTAAGAACACCTTACAAAACTATAAATCTCCATAATAAACCTAATGAATTCGTCCGAATCCTTCAAACGTCGTACGACAACTTAAGGCATCTTACGACTCTGTATGTCATATTAGCACCTTGAAAAGCATATTAGTATAATGTAGGACGCCTTACAACACCATACGAAACGTTAAAACTCCGTAATAAACCTAATGAATTCGTACGAGTCCTTTGAACATCGTACGAAAAATTAGGACATCTTACGACTCTTTATGCCACATTAGGAACTCGAAAAGAACGTTAGTATAATGTACGACGCCTTACAACTCCTAAGAACACCTTACATCACCGTACGAAACCTCAAAACCCCATAATACACCTAATGAATTCGTCCGAGTCCTTTGAACATCGTACGAAAAGTTAGGACAACTTAAGACTCACATGAAAATCACGTTAGTATCATTTAGGACGCCTTACAACTCCTAAGAACACCTTACAAAACTATAAATCTCCATAATAAACCTAATGAATTCGTCCGAATCCTTCAAACGTCGTACGACAACTTAAGGCATCTTACGACTCTGTATGTCATATTAGCACCTTGAAAAGCATATTAGTATAATGTAGGACGCCTTACAACACCATACGAAACGTTAAAACTCCATAATAAACCTAATGAATTCGTACGAGTCCTTTGAACATCGTACGACAAATTAGGACATCTTACGACTCTTTATGCCACATTAGGAACTCGAAAAGAACGTTAGTATAATGTACGACGCCTTACAACTCCTAAGAACACCTTACATCACCGTACGAAACCTCAAAACCCCATAATACACCTAATGAATTCGTCCGAGTCCTTTGAACATCGTACGAAAAGTTAGGACAACTTAAGACTCACATGAAAATCACGTTAGTATCATTTAGGACACCTTACAACTCCTAAGAACACCTTACAAAACTATAAATCTCCATAATAAACCTAATGAATTCGTCCGAATCCTTCAAACGTCGTACGACAACTTAAGGCATCTTACGACTCTGTATGTCATATTAGCACCTTGAAAAGCATATTAGTATAATGTAGGACGCCTTACAACACCATACGAAACGTTAAAACTCCATAATAAACCTAATGAATTCGTACGAGTCCTTTGAACATCGTACGACAAATTAGGACATCTTACGACTCTTTATGCCACATTAGGAACTCGAAAAGAACGTTAGTATAATGTACGACGCCTTACAACTCCTAAGAACACCTTACATCACCGTACGAAAACTCAAAACCCCATAATACACCTAATGAATTCGTCCGAGTCCTTTGAACATCGTACGAAAAGTTAGGACAACTTAAGACTCACATGAAAATCACGTTAGTATCATTTAGGACGCCTTACAACTCCTAAGAACACCTTACAAAACTATAAATCTCCATAATAAACCTAATGAATTCGTCCGAATCCTTCAAACGTCGTACGACAACTTAAGGCATCTTACGACTCTGTATGTCATATTAGCACCTTGAAAAGCATATTAGTATAATGTAGGACGCCTTACAACACCATACGAAACGTTAAAACTCCATAATAAACCAAATGAATTCGTACGAGTCCTTTGAACATCGTACGAAAAATTAGGACATCTTACGACTCTTTATGCCACATTAGGAACTCGAAAAGAACGTTAGTATAATGTACGACGCCTTACAACTCCTAAGCACACCTTACATCACCGTACGAAACCTCAAAACCCCATAATACACCTAATGAATTCGTCTGAGTCCTTTGAACATCGTACGAAAAGTTAGGACAACTTAAGACTCACATGAAAATCACGTTAGTATCATTTAGGACGCCTTACAACTCCTAAGAACACCTTACAAAACTATAAATCTCCATAATAAACCTAATGAATTCGTCCGAATCCTTCAAACGTCGTACGACAACTTAAGGCATCTTACGACTCTGTATGTCATATTAGCACCTTGAAAAGCATATTAGTATAATGTAGGACGCCTTACAACACCATACGAAACGTTAAAACTCCGTAATAAACCTAATGAATTCGTACGAGTCCTTTGAACATCGTACGAAAAATTAGGACATCTTACGACTCTTTATGCCACATTAGGAACTCGAAAAGAACGTTAGTATAATGTACGACGCCTTACAACTCCTAAGAACACCTTACATCACCGTACGAAACCTCAAAACCCCATAATACACCTAATGAATTCGTCCGAGTCCTTTGAACATCGTACGAAAAGTTAGGACAACTTAAGACTCACATGAAAATCACGTTAGTATCATTTAGGACGCCTTACAACTCCTAAGAACACCTTACAAAACTATAAATCTCCATAATAAACCTAATGAATTCGTCCGAATCCTTCAAACGTCGTACGACAACTTAAGGCATCTTACGACTCTGTATGTCATATTAGCACCTTGAAAAGCATATTAGTATAATGTAGGACGCCTTACAACACCATACGAAACGTTAAAACTCCATAATAAACCTAATGAATTCGTACGAGTCCTTTGAACATCGTACGACAAATTAGGACATCTTACGACTCTTTATGCCACATTAGGAACTCGAAAAGAACGTTAGTATAATGTACGACGCCTTACAACTCCTAAGAACACCTTACATCACCGTACGAAAACTCAAAACCCCATAATACACCTAATGAATTCGTCCGAGTCCTTTGAACATCGTACGAAAAGTTAGGACAACTTAAGACTCACATGAAAATCACGTTAGTATCATTTAGGACGCCTTACAACTCCTAAGAACACCTTACAAAACTATAAATCTCCATAATAAACCTAATGAATTCGTCCGAATCCTTCAAACGTCGTACGACAACTTAAGGCATCTTACGACTCTGTATGTCATATTAGCACCTTGAAAAGCATATTAGTATAATGTAGGACGCCTTACAACACCATACGAAACGTTAAAACTCCATAATAAACCAAATGAATTCGTACGAGTCCTTTGAACATCGTACGAAAAATTAGGACATCTTACGACTCTTTATGCCACATTAGGAACTCGAAAAGAACGTTAGTATAATGTACGACGCCTTACAACTCCTAAGCACACCTTACATCACCGTACGAAACCTCAAAACCCCATAATACACCTAATGAATTCGTCTGAGTCCTTTGAACATCGTACGAAAAGTTAGGACAACTTAAGACTCACATGAAAATCACGTTAGTATCATTTAGGACGCCTTACAACTCCTAAGAACACCTTACAAAACTATAAATCTCAATAATAAACCTAATGAATTCGTCCGAATCCTTCGAACGTCGTACGACAACTTAAGGCATCTTACGACTCTGTATGTCATATTAGCACCTTGAAAAGCATATTAGTATAATGTAGGACACCTTACAACACCGTACAAAACGTTAAAACTCCATAATAAACCTAATGAATTCGAACGAGTCCTTTGAACATCGTACGACAAATTAGGACATCTTACCACTCTTTATGCCACATTAGGAACTCGAAAAGAACGTTAGTATAATGTACGACGCCTTACAACTCCTAAGAACACCTTACATCACCGTACGAAACCTCAAAACCCCATAATACACCTAATGAATTCGTCCGAGTCCTTTGAACATCGTACGAAAAGTTAGGACAACTTAAGACTCACCTGAAAATCACGTTAGTATCATTTAGGACGCCTTACAACTCCTAAGAACACCTTACAAAACTATAAATCTCCATAATAAACCTAATGAATTCGTCCGAATCCTTCGAACGTCGTACGACAACTTAAGGCATCTTACGACTCTGTATGTCATATTAGCACTTTGAAAAGCATATTAGTATAATGTAGGACGCCTTACAACACCATACGAAACGTTAAAACTCCATAATAAACCTAATGAATTCGTACGAGTCCTTTGAACATCGTACGACAAATTAGGACATCTTACGACTCTTTATGCCACATTAGGAACTCGAAAAGAACGTTAGTATAATGTACGACGCCTTACAACTCCTAAGAACACCTTACATAACCGTACGAAACCTCAAAACCCCATAATACACCTAATGAATTCGTCCGAGTCCTTTGAACATCGTACGAAAAGTTAGGACAACTTAAGACTCACATGAAAATCACGTTAGTATCATTTAGGACGTCTTACAACTCCGAAGAACACCTTACAAAACTATAAATCTCCATAATAAACCTAATGAATTCGTCCGAATCCTTCAAACGTCGTACGACAACTTAAGGCATCTTACGACTCTGTATGTCATATTAGCACCTTGAAAAGCATATTAGTATAATGTAGGACGCCTTACAACACCATACGAAACGTTAAAACTCCATAATAAACCTAATGAATTCGTACGAGTCCTTTGAACATCGTACGACAAATTAGGACATCTTACGACTCTTTATGCCACATTAGGAATTCGAAAAGAACGTTAGTATAATGTACGACGCCTTACAACTCCTAAGAACACCTTACATCACCGTACGAAACCTCAAAACCCCATAATACACCTAATGAATTCGTCCGAGTCCTTTGAACATCGTACGAAAAGTTAGGACAACTTAAGACTCACATGAAAATCACGTTAGTATCATTTAGGACACCTTACAACTCCTAAGAACACCTTACAAAACTATAAATCTCCATAATAAACCTAATGAATTCGTCCGAATCCTTCAAACGTCGTACGACAACTTAAGGCATCTTACGACTCTGTATGTCATATTAGCACCTTGAAAAGCATATTAGTATAATGTAGGACGCCTTACAACACCATACGAAACGTTAAAACTCCATAATAAACCTAATGAATTCGTACGAGTCCTTTGAACATCGTACGACAAATTAGGACATCTTACGACTCTTTATGCCACATTAGGAACTCGAAAAGAACGTTAGTATAATGTACGACGCCTTACAACTCCTAAGAACACCTTACATCACCGTACGAAACCTCAAAACCCCATAATACACCTAATGAATTCGTCCGAGTCCTTTGAACATCGTACGAAAAGTTAGGACAACTTAAGACTCACATGAAAATCACGTTAGTATCATTTAGGACGCCTTACAACTCCTAAGAACACCTTACAAAACTATAAATCTCCATAATAAACCTAATGAATTCGTCCGAATCCTTCAAACGTCGTACGACAACTTAAGGCATCTTACGATTCTGTATGTCATATTAGCACCTTGAAAAGCATATTAGTATAATGTAGGACGCCTTACAACACCGTACAAAACGTTAAAACTCCATAATAAACCTAATGAATTCGTACGAGTCCTTTGAACATCGTACGACAAATTAGGACATCTTACGACTCTTTACGCCACATTAGGAACTCGAAAAAAACGTTAGTATAATGTACGACGCCTTACAACTCCTAAGAACACCTTACATCACCGTACGAAACCTCAAAACCCCATAATACACCTAATGAATTCGTCCGAGTCCTTTGAATATCGTATGAAAAGTTAGGACAACTTAAGACTCACATGAAAATCACGTTAGTATCATTTAGGACGCCTTACAACTCCTAAGAACACCTTACAAAACTATAAATCTCCATAATAAACCTAATGAATTCGTCCGAATCCTTCGAACGTCGTACGACAACTTAAGGCATCTTACGACTCTGTATGTCATATTAGCACCTTGAAAAGCATATTAGTATAATGTAGGACGCCTTACAACACCGTACCAAACGTTAAAACTCCATAATAAACCTAATGAATTCGTACGAGTCCTTTGAACATCGTACGACAAATTAGGACATCTTACGACTCTTTACGCCACATTAGGAACTCGAAAAGAACGTTAGTATAATGTACGACGCCTTACAACTCCTAAGAACACCTTACATCACCGTACGAAACCTCAAAACCCCATAATACACCTAATGAATTCGTCCGAGTCCTTTGAACATCGTATGAAAAGTTAGGACAACTTAAGACTCACATGAAAATCACGTTAGTATCATTTAGGACGCCTTACAACTCCTAAGAACACCTTACAAAACTATAAATCTCCATAATAAACCTAATGAATTCGTCCGAATCCTTCGAACGTCGTACGACAACTTAAGGCATCTTACGACTCTGTATGTCATATTAGCACCTTGAAAAGCATATTAGTATAATGTAGGACGCCTTACAACACCGTACCAAACGTTAAAACTCCATAATAAACCTAATGAATTCGTACGAGTCCTTTGAACATCGTACGACAAATTAGGACATCTTACGACTCTTTACGCCACATTAGGAACTCGAAAAGAACGTTAGTATAATGTACGACGCCTTACAACTCCTAAGAACACCTTACATCACCGTACGAAACCTCAAAACCCCATAATACACCTAATGAATTCGTCCGAGTCCTTTGAACATCGTATGAAAAGTTAGGACAACTTAAGACTCACATGAAAATCACGTTAGTATCATTTAGGACGCCTTACAACTCCTAAGAACACCTTACAAAACTATAAATCTCCATAATAAACCTAATGAATTCGTCCGAATCCTTCGAACGTCGTACGACAACTTAAGGCATCTTACGACTCTGTATGTCATATTAGCACTTTGAAAAGCATATTAGTATAATGTAGGACGCCTTACAACACCATACGAAACGTTAAAACTCCATAATAAACCTAATGAATTCGTACGAGTCCTTTGAACATCGTACGACAAATTAGGACATCTTACGACTCTTTATGCCACATTAGGAACTCGAAAAGAACGTTAGTATAATGTACGACGCCTTACAACTCCTAAGAACACCTTACATCACCGTACGAAACCTCAAAACCCCATAATACACCTAATGAATTCGTCCGAGTCCTTTGAACATCGTACGAAAAGTTAGGACAACTTAAGACTCACATGAAAATCACGTTAGTATCATTTAGGACACCTTACAACTCCTAAGAACACCTTACAAAACTATAAATCTCCATAATAAACCTAATGAATTCGTCCGAATCCTTCAAACGTCGTACGACAACTTAAGGCATCTTACGACTCTGTATGTCATATTAGCACCTTGAAAAGCATATTAGTATAATGTAGGACGCCTTACAACACCATACGAAACGTTAAAACTCCATAATAAACCTAATGAATTCGTACGAGTCCTTTGAACATCGTACGACAAATTAGGACATCTTACGACTCTTTATGCCACATTAGGAACTCGAAAAGAACGTTAGTATAATGTACGACGCCTTACAACTCCTAAGAACACCTTACATCACCGTACGAAACCTCAAAACCCCATAATACACCTAATGAATTCGTCCGAGTCCTTTGAACATCGTACGAAAAGTTAGGACAACTTAAGACTCACATGAAAATCACGTTAGTATCATTTAGGACGTCTTACAACTCCGAAGAACACCTTACAAAACTATAAATCTCCATAATAAACCTAATGAATTCGTCCGAATCCTTCAAACGTCGTACGACAACTTAAGGCATCTTACGACTCTGTATGTCATATTAGCACCTTGAAAAGCATATTAGTATAATGTAGGACGCCTTACAACACCATACGAAACGTTAAAACTCCATAATAAACCTAATGAATTCGTACGAGTCCTTTGAACATCGTACGACAAATTAGGACATCTTACGACTCTTTATGCCACATTAGGAACTCGAAAAGAACGTTAGTATAATGTACGACGCCTTACAACTCCTAAGAACACCTTACATCACCGTACGAAACCTCAAAACCCCATAATACACCTAATGAATTCGTCCGAGTCCTTTGAACATCGTACGAAAAGTTAGGACAACTTAAGACTCACATGAAAATCACGTTAGTATCACTTAGGACACCTTACAACTCCTAAGAACACCTTACAAAACTATAAATCTCCATAATAAACCTAATGAATTCGTCCGAATCCTTCAAACGTCGTACGACAACTTAAGGCATCTTACGACTCTGTATGTCATATTAGCACCTTGAAAAGCATATTAGTATAATGTAGGACGCCTTACAACACCATACGAAACGTTAAAACTCCATAATAAACCTAATGAATTCGTACGAGTCCTTTGAACATCGTACGACAAATTAGGACATCTTACGACTCTTTATGCCACATTAGGAACTCGAAAAGAACGTTAGTATAATGTACGACGCCTTACAACTCCTAAGAACACCTTACATCACCGTACGAAACCTCAAAACCCCATAATACACCTAATGAATTCGTCCGAGTCCTTTGAACATCGTACGAAAAGTTAGGACAACTTAAGACTCACATGAAAATCACGTTAGTATCATTTAGGACGCCTTACAACTCCTAAGAACACCTTACAAAACTATAAATCTCCATAATAAACCTAATGAATTCGTCCGAATCCTTCGAACGTCGTACGACAACTTAAGGCATCTTACGACTCTGTATGTCATATTAGCACTTTGAAAAGCATATTAGTATAATGTAGGACGCCTTACAACACCATACGAAACGTTAAAACTCCATAATAAACCTAATGAATTCGTACGAGTCCTTTGAACATCGTACGACAAATTAGGACATCTTACGACTCTTTATGCCACATTAGGAACTCGAAAAGAACGTTAGTATAATGTACGACGCCTTACAACTCCTAAGAACACCTTACATCACCGTACGAAACCTCAAAACCCCATAATACACCTAATGAATTCGTCCGAGTCCTTTGAACATCGTATGAAAAGTTAGGACAACTTAAGACTCACATGAAAATCACGTTAGTATCATTTAGGACGCCTTACAACTCCTAAGAACACCTTACAAAACTATAAATCTCCATAATAAACCTAATGAATTCGTCCGAATCCTTCGAACGTCGTACGACAACTTAAGGCATCTTACGACTCTGTATGTCATATTAGCACCTTGAAAAGCATATTAGTATAATGTAGGACGCCTTACAACACCGTACCAAACGTTAAAACTCCATAATAAACCTAATGAATTCGTACGAGTCCTTTGAACATCGTACGACAAATTAGGACATCTTACGACTCTTTACGCCACATTAGGAACTCGAAAAGAACGTTAGTATAATGTACGACGCCTTACAACTCCTAAGAACACCTTACATCACCGTACGAAACCTCAAAACCCCATAATACACCTAATGAATTCGTCCGAGTCCTTTGAACATCGTATGAAAAGTTAGGACAACTTAAGACTCACATGAAAATCACGTTAGTATCATTTAGGACGCCTTACAACTCCTAAGAACACCTTACAAAACTATAAATCTCCATAATAAACCTAATGAATTCGTCCGAATCCTTCGAACGTCGTACGACAACTTAAGGCATCTTACGACTCTGTATGTCATATTAGCACTTTGAAAAGCATATTAGTATAATGTAGGACGCCTTACAACACCATACGAAACGTTAAAACTCCATAATAAACCTAATGAATTCGTACGAGTCCTTTGAACATCGTACGACAAATTAGGACATCTTACGACTCTTTATGCCACATTAGGAACTCGAAAAGAACGTTAGTATAATGTACGACGCCTTACAACTCCTAAGAACACCTTACATCACCGTACGAAACCTCAAAACCCCATAATACACCTAATGAATTCGTCCGAGTCCTTTGAACATCGTACGAAAAGTTAGGACAACTTAAGACTCACATGAAAATCACGTTAGTATCATTTAGGACACCTTACAACTCCTAAGAACACCTTACAAAACTATAAATCTCCATAATAAACCTAATGAATTCGTCCGAATCCTTCAAACGTCGTACGACAACTTAAGGCATCTTACGACTCTGTATGTCATATTAGCACCTTGAAAAGCATATTAGTATAATGTAGGACGCCTTACAACACCATACGAAACGTTAAAACTCCATAATAAACCTAATGAATTCGTACGAGTCCTTTGAACATCGTACGACAAATTAGGACATCTTACGACTCTTTATGCCACATTAGGAACTCGAAAAGAACGTTAGTATAATGTACGACGCCTTACAACTCCTAAGAACACCTTACATCACCGTACGAAACCTCAAAACCCCATAATACACCTAATGAATTCGTCCGAGTCCTTTGAACATCGTACGAAAAGTTAGGACAACTTAAGACTCACATGAAAATCACGTTAGTATCATTTAGGACGTCTTACAACTCCGAAGAACACCTTACAAAACTATAAATCTCCATAATAAACCTAATGAATTCGTCCGAATCCTTCAAACGTCGTACGACAACTTAAGGCATCTTACGACTCTGTATGTCATATTAGCACCTTGAAAAGCATATTAGTATAATGTAGGACGCCTTACAACACCATACGAAACGTTAAAACTCCATAATAAACCTAATGAATTCGTACGAGTCCTTTGAACATCGTACGACAAATTAGGACATCTTACGACTCTTTATGCCACATTAGGAACTCGAAAAGAACGTTAGTATAATGTACGACGCCTTACAACTCCTAAGAACACCTTACATCACCGTACGAAACCTCAAAACCCCATAATACACCTAATGAATTCGTCCGAGTCCTTTGAACATCGTACGAAAAGTTAGGACAACTTAAGACTCACATGAAAATCACGTTAGTATCACTTAGGACACCTTACAACTCCTAAGAACACCTTACAAAACTATAAATCTCCATAATAAACCTAATGAATTCGTCCGAATCCTTCAAACGTCGTACGACAACTTAAGGCATCTTACGACTCTGTATGTCATATTAGCACCTTGAAAAGCATATTAGTATAATGTAGGACGCCTTACAACACCATACGAAACGTTAAAACTCCATAATAAACCTAATGAATTCGTACGAGTCCTTTGAACATCGTACGACAAATTAGGACATCTTACGACTCTTTATGCCACATTAGGAACTCGAAAAGAACGTTAGTATAATGTACGACGCCTTACAACTCCTAAGAACACCTTACATCACCGTACGAAACCTCAAAACCCCATAATACACCTAATGAATTCGTCCGAGTCCTTTGAACATCGTACGAAAAGTTAGGACAACTTAAGACTCACATGAAAATCACGTTAGTATCATTTAGGACGCCTTACAACTCCTAAGAACACCTTACAAAACTATAAATCTCCATAATAAACCTAATGAATTCGTCCGAATCCTTCGAACGTCGTACGACAACTTAAGGCATCTTACGACTCTGTATGTCATATTAGCACTTTGAAAAGCATATTAGTATAATGTAGGACGCCTTACAACACCATACGAAACGTTAAAACTCCATAATAAACCTAATGAATTCGTACGAGTCCTTTGAACATCGTACGACAAATTAGGACATCTTACGACTCTTTATGCCACATTAGGAACTCGAAAAGAACGTTAGTATAATGTACGACGCCTTACAACTCCTAAGAACACCTTACATCACCGTACGAAACCTCAAAACCCCATAATACACCTAATGAATTCGTCCGAGTCCTTTGAACATCGTACGAAAAGTTAGGACAACTTAAGACTCACATGAAAATCACGTTAGTATCATTTAGGACGTCTTACAACTCCGAAGAACACCTTACAAAACTATAAATCTCCATAATAAACCTAATGAATTCGTCCGAATCCTTCAAACGTCGTACGACAACTTAAGGCATCTTACGACTCTGTATGTCATATTAGCACCTTGAAAAGCATATTAGTATAATGTAGGACGCCTTACAACACCATACGAAACGTTAAAACTCCATAATAAACCTAATGAATTCGTACGAGTCCTTTGAACATCGTACGACAAATTAGGACATCTTACGACTCTTTATGCCACATTAGGAACTCGAAAAGAACGTTAGTATAATGTACGACGCCTTACAACTCCTAAGAACACCTTACATCACCGTACGAAACCTCAAAACCCCATAATACACCTAATGAATTCGTCCGAGTCCTTTGAACATCGTACGAAAAGTTAGGACAACTTAAGACTCACATGAAAATCACGTTAGTATCATTTAGGACACCTTACAACTCCTAAGAACACCTTACAAAACTATAAATCTCCATAAGAAACCTAATGAATTCGTCCGAATCCTTCAAACGTCGTACGACAACTTAAGGCATCTTACGACTCTGTATGTCATATTAGCACCTTGAAAAGCATATTAGTATAATGTAGGACGCCTTACAACACCATACGAAACGTTAAAACTCCATAATAAACCTAATGATTTCGTACGAGTCCTTTGAACATCGTACGACAAATTATGACATCTTACGACTCTTTATGCCACATTAGGAACTCGAAAAGAACGTTAGTATAATGTACGACGCCTTACAACTCCTAAGAACACCTTACATCACCGTACGAAACCTCAAAACCCCATAATACACCTAATGAATTCGTCCGGGTCCTTTGAACATCGTACGAAAAGTTAGGACAACTTAAGACTCACATGAAAATCACGTTAGTATCATTTAGGACGTCTTACAACTCCGAAGAACACCTTACAAAACTATAAATCTCCATAATAAACCTAATGAATTCGTCCGAATCCTTCAAACGTCGTACGACAACTTAAGGCATCTTACGACTCTGTATGTCATATTAGCACCTTGAAAAGCATATTAGTATAATGTAGGACGCCTTACAACACCATATGAAACGTTAAAACTCCATAATAAACCTAATGAATTCGTACGAGTCCTTTGAACATCGTACGACAAATTAGGACATCTTACGACTCTTTATGCCACATTAGGAACTCGAAAAGAACGTTAGTATAATGTACGACGCCTTACAACTCCTAAGAACACCTTACATCACCGTACGAAACCTCAAAACCCCATAATACACCTAATGAATTCGTCCGAGTCCTTTGAACATCGTACGAAAAGTTAGGACAACTTAAGACTCACATGAAAATCACGTTAGTATCATTTAGGACACCTTACAACTCCTAAGAACACCTTACAAAACTATAAATCTCCATAAGAAACCTAATGAATTCGTCCGAATCCTTCAAACGTCGTACGACAACTTAAGGCATCTTACGACTCTGTATGTCATATTAGCACCTTGAAAAGCATATTAGTATAATGTAGGACGCCTTACAACACCATACGAAACGTTAAAACTCCATAATAAACCTAATGATTTCGTACGAGTCCTTTGAACATCGTACGACAAATTAGGACATCTTACGACTCTTTATGCCACATTAGGAACTCGAAAAGAACGTTAGTATAATGTACGACGCCTTACAACTCCTAAGAACACCTTACATCACCGTACGAAACCTCAAAACCCCATAATACACCTAATGAATTCGTCCGGGTCCTTTGAACATCGTACGAAAAGTTAGGACAACTTAAGACTCACATGAAAATCACGTTAGTATCATTTAGGACGTCTTACAACTCCGAAGAACACCTTACAAAACTATAAATCTCCATAATAAACCTAATGAATTCGTCCGAATCCTTCAAACGTCGTACGACAACTTAAGGCATCTTACGACTCTGTATGTCATATTAGCACCTTGAAAAGCATATTAGTATAATGTAGGACGCCTTACAACACCATATGAAACGTTAAAACTCCATAATAAACCTAATGAATTCGTACGAGTCCTTTGAACATCGTACGACAAATTAGGACATCTTACGACTCTTTATGCCACATTAGGAACTCGAAAAGAACGTTAGTATAATGTACGACGCCTTACAACTCCTAAGAACACCTTACATCACCGTACGAAACCTCAAAACCCCATAATACACCTAATGAATTCGTCCGAGTCCTTTGAACATCGTACGAAAAGTTAGGACAACTTAAGACTCACATGAAAATCACGTTAGTATCATTTAGGACACCTTACAACTCCTAAGAACACCTTACAAAACTATAAATCTCCATAATAAACCTAATGAATTCGTCCGAATCCTTCAAACGTCGTACGACAACTTAAGGCATCTTACGACTCTGTATGTCATATTAGCACCTTGAAAAGCATATTAGTATAATGTAGGACGCCTTACAACACCATACGAAACGTTAAAACTCCATAATAAACCTAATGAATTCGTACGAGTCCTTTGAACATCGTACGACAAATTAGGACATCTTACGACTCTTTATGCCACATTAGGAACTCGAAAAGAACGTTAGTATAATGTACGACGCCTTACAACTCCTAAGAACACCTTACATCACCGTACGAAACCTCAAAACCCCATAATACACATAATGAATTCGTCCGAGTCCTTTGAACATCGTACGAAAAGTTAGGACAACTTAAGACTCACATGAAAATCACGTTAGTATCATTTAGGACGCCTTACAACTCCTAAGAACACCTTACAAAACTATAAATCTCCATAATAAACCTAATGAATTCGTCCGAATCCTTCAAACGTCGTACGACAACTTAAGGCATCTTACGATTCTGTATGTCATATTAGCACCTTGAAAAGCATATTAGTATAATGTAGGACGCCTTACAACACCGTACAAAACGTTAAAACTCCATAATAAACCTAATGAATTCGTACGAGTCCTTTGAACATCGTACGACAAATTAGGACATCTTACGACTCTTTACGCCACATTAGGAACTCGAAAAGAACGTTAGTATAATGTACGACGCCTTACAACTCCTAAGAACACCTTACATCACCGTACGAAACCTCAAAACCCCATAATACACCTAATGAATTCGTCCGAGTCCTTTGAATATCGTATGAAAAGTTAGGACAACTTAAGACTCACATGAAAATCACGATAGTATCATTTAGGACGCCTTACAACTCCTAAGAACACCTTACAAAACTATAAATCTCCATAATAAACCTAATGAATTCGTCCGAATCCTTCGAACGTCGTACGACAACTTAAGGCATCTTACGACTCTGTATGTCATATTAGCACCTTGAAAAGCATATTAGTATAATGTAGGACGCCTTACAACACCGTACCAAACGTTAAAACTCCATAATAAACCTAATGAATTCGTACGAGTCCTTTGAACATCGTACGACAAATTAGGACATCTTACGACTCTTTACGCCACATTAGGAACTCGAAAAGAACGTTAGTATAATGTACGACGCCTTACAACTCCTAAGAACACCTTACATCACCGTACGAAACCTCAAAACCCCATAATACACCTAATGAATTCGTCCGAGTCCTTTGAACATCGTATGAAAAGTTAGGACAACTTAAGACTCACATGAAAATCACGTTAGTATCATTTAGGACGCCTTACAACTCCTAAGAACACCTTACAAAACTATAAATCTCCATAATAAACCTAATGAATTCGTCCGAATCCTTCAAACGTCGTACGACAACTTAAGGCATCTTACGACTCTGTATGTCATATTAGCACCTTGAAAAGCATATTAGTATAATGTAGGACGCCTTACAAAACCATACGAAACGTTAAAACTCCATGATAAACCTAATGAATTCGTACGAGTCCTTTGAACATCGTACGACAAATTAGGACATCTTACGACTCTTTATGCCACATTAGGAACTCGAAAAGAACGTTAGTATAATGTACGACGCCTTACAACTCCTAAGAACACCTTACATCACCCTACGAAACCTCAAAACCCCATAATACACCTAATGAATTCGTCCGAGTCCTTTGAACATCGTACGAAAAGTTAGGACAACTTAAGACTCACATGAAAATCACGTTAGAATCATTTAGGACGCCTTACAACTCCTAAGAACACCTTACAAAACTATAAATCTGCATAATAAACCTAATGAATTCGTCCGAATCCTTCAAACGTCGTACGACAACTTAAGGCATCTTACGACTCTGTATGTCATATTAGCACCTTGAAAAGCATATTAGTATAATGTAGGACGCCTTACAACACCGTACAAAACGTTAAAACTCCATAATAAACCTAATGAATTCGTACGAGTCCTTTGAACATCGTACGACAAATTAGGACATCTTACGACTCTTTACGCCACATTAGGAACTCGAAAAGAACGTTAGTATAATGTACGACGCCTTACAACTCCTAAGAACACCTTACATCACCGTACAAAACCTCAAAACCCCATAATACACCTAATGAATTCGTCCGAGTCCTTTGAACATCGTATGAAAAGTTAGGACAACTTAAGACTCACATGAAAATCACGTTAGTATCATTTAGGACGCCTTACAACTCCTAAGAACACCTTACAAAACTATAAATCTGCATAATAAACCTAATGAATTCGTCCGAATCCTTCAAACGTCGTACGACAACTTAAGGCATCTTACGACTCTGTATGTCATATTAGCACCTTGAAAAGCATATTAGTATAATGTAGGACGCCTTACAACACCGTACAAAACGTTAAAACTCCATAATAAACCTAATGAATTCGTACGAGTCCTTTGAACATCGTACGACAAATTAGGACATCTTACGACTCTTTACGCCACATTAGGAACTCGAAAAGAACGTTAGTATAATGTACGACGCCTTACAACTCCTAAGAACACCTTACATCACCGTACAAAACCTCAAAACCCCATAATACACCTAATGAATTCGTCCGAGTCCTTTGAACATCGTATGAAAAGTTAGGACAACTTAAGACTCACATGAAAATCACGTTAGTATCATTTAGGACGCCTTACAACTCCTAAGAACACCTTACAAAACTATAAATCTCCATAATAAACCTAATGAATTCGTCCGAATCCTTCGAACGTCGTACGACAACTTAAGGCATCTTACGACTCTGTATGTCATATTAGCACCTTGAAAAGCATATTAGTATAATGTAGGACGCCTTACAACACCGTACCAAACGTTAAAACTCCATAATAAACCTAATGAATTCGTACGAGTCCTTTGAACATCGTACGACAAATTAGGACATCTTACGACTCTTTACGCCACATTAGGAACTCGAAAAGAACGTTAGTATAATGTACGACGCCTTACAACTCCTAAGAACACCTTACATCACCGTACGAAACCTCAAAACCCCATAATACACCTAATGAATTCGTCCGAGTCCTTTGAACATCGTATGAAAAGTTAGGACAACTTAAGACTCACATGAAAATCACGTTAGTATCATTTAGGACGCCTTACAACTCCTAAGAACACCTTACAAAACTATAAATCTCCATAATAAACCTAATGAATTCGTCCGAATCCTTCAAACGTCGTACGACAACTTAAGGCATCTGACGACTCTGTATGTCATATTAGCACCTTGAAAAGCATATTAGTATAATGTAGGACGCCTTACAAAACCATACGAAACGTTAAAACTCCATAATAAACCTAATGAATTCGTACGAGTCCTTTGAACATCGTACGACAAATTAGGACATCTTACGACTCTTTATGCCACATTAGGAACTCGAAAAGAACGTTAGTATAATGTACGACGCCTTACAACTCCTAAGAACACCTTACATCACCGTACGAAACCTCAAAACCCCATAATACACCTAATGAATTCGTCCGAGTCCTTTGAACATCGTACGAAAAGTTAGGACAACTTAAGACTCACATGAAAATCACGTTAGAATCATTTAGGACGCCTTACAACTCCTAAGAACACCTTCCAAAACTATAAATCTGCATAATAAACCTAATGAATTCGTCCGAATCCTTCAAACGTCGTACGACAACTTAAGGCATCTTACGACTCTGTATGTCATATTAGCACCTTGAAAAGCATATTAGTATAATGTAGGACGCCTTACAACACCGTACAAAACGTTAAAACTCCATAATAAACCTAATGAATTCGTACGAGTCCTTTGAACATCGTACGACAAATTAGGACATCTTACGACTCTTTACGCCACATTAGGAACTCGAAAAGAACGTTAGTATAATGTACGACGCCTTACAACTCCTAAGAACACCTTACATCACCGTACAAAACCTCAAAACCCCATAATACACCTAATGAATTCGTCCGAGTCCTTTGAACATCGTATGAAAAGTTAGGACAACTTAAGACTCACATGAAAATCACGTTAGTATCATTTAGGACGCCTTACAACTCCTAAGAACACCTTACAAAACTATAAATCTCCATAATAAACCTAATGAATTCGTCCGAATCCTTCAAACGTCGTACGACAACTTAAGGCATCTGACGACTCTGTATGTCATATTAGCACCTTGAAAAGCATATTAGTATAATGTAGGACGCCTTACAAAACCATACGAAACGTTAAAACTCCATAATAAACCTAATGAATTCGTACGAGTCCTTTGAACATCGTACGACAAATTAGGACATCTTACGACTCTTTATGCCACATTAGGAACTCGAAAAGAACGTTAGTATAATGTACGACGCCTTACAACTCCTAAGAACACCTTACATCACCGTACGAAACCTCAAAACCCCATAATACACCTAATGAATTCGTCCGAGTCCTTTGAACATCGTACGAAAAGTTAGGACAACTTAAGACTCACATGAAAATCACGTTAGAATCATTTAGGACGCCTTACAACTCCTAAGAACACCTTCCAAAACTATAAATCTGCATAATAAACCTAATGAATTCGTCCGAATCCTTCAAACGTCGTACGACAACTTAAGGCATCTTACGACTCTGTATGTCATATTAGCACCTTGAAAAGCATATTAGTATAATGTAGGACGCCTTACAACACCGTACAAAACGTTAAAACTCCATAATAAACCTAATGAATTCGTACGAGTCCTTTGAACATCGTACGACAAATTAGGACATCTTACGACTCTTTACGCCACATTAGGAACTCGAAAAGAACGTTAGTATAATGTACGACGCCTTACAACTCCTAAGAACACCTTACATCACCGTACAAAACCTCAAAACCCCATAATACACCTAATGAATTCGTCCGAGTCCTTTGAACATCGTATGAAAAGTTAGGACAACTTAAGACTCACATGAAAATCACGTTAGTATCATTTAGGACGCCTTACAACTCCTAAGAACACCTTACAAAACTATAAATCTCCATAATAAACCTAATGAATTCGTCCGAATCCTTCAAACGTCGTACGACAACTTAAGGCATCTTACGATTCTGTATGTCATATTAGCACCTTGAAAAGCATATTAGTATAATGTAGGACGCCTTACAACACCGTACAAAACGTTAAAACTCCATAATAAACCTAATGAATTCGTACGAGTCCTTTGAACATCGTACGACAAATTAGGACATCTTACGACTCTTTACGCCACATTAGGAACTCGAAAAGAACGTTAGTATAATGTACGACGCCTTACAACTCCTAAGAACACCTTACATCACCGTACGAAACCTCAAAACCCCATAATACACCTAATGAATTCGTCCGAGTCCTTTGAATATCGTATGAAAAGTTAGGACAACTTAAGACTCACATGAAAATCACGTTAGTATCATTTAGGACGCCTTACAACTCCTAAGAACACCTTACAAAACTATAAATCTCCATAATAAACCTAATGAATTCGTCCGAATCCTTCGAACGTCGTACGACAACTTAAGGCATCTTACGACTCTGTATGTCATATTAGCACCTTGAAAAGCATATTAGTATAATGTAGGACGCCTTCCAACACCGTACCAAACGTTAAAACTCCATAATAAACCTAATGAATTCGTACGAGTCCTTTGAACATCGTACGACAAATTAGGACATCTTACGACTCTTTACGCCACATTAGGAACTCGAAAAGAACGTTAGTATAATGTACGACGCCTTACAACTCCTAAGAACACCTTACATCACCGTACGAAACCTCAAAACCCCATAATACACCTAATGAATTCGTCCGAGTCCTTTGAACATCGTATGAAAAGTTAGGACAACTTAAGACTCACATGAAAATCACGTTAGTATCATTTAGGACGCCTTACAACTCCTAAGAACACCTTACAAAACTATAAATCTCCATAATAAACCTAATGAATTCGTCCGAATCCTTCGAACGTCGTACGACAACTTAAGGCATCTTACGACTCTGTATGTCATATTAGCACCTTGAAAAGCATATTAGTATAATGTAGGACGCCTTCCAACACCGTACCAAACGTTAAAACTCCATAATAAACCTAATGAATTCGTACGAGTCCTTTGAACATCGTACGACAAATTAGGACATCTTACGACTCTTTACGCCACATTAGGAACTCGAAAAGAACGTTAGTATAATGTACGACGCCTTACAACTCCTAAGAACACCTTACATCACCGTACGAAACCTCAAAACCCCATAATACACCTAATGAATTCGTCCGAGTCCTTTGAACATCGTATGAAAAGTTAGGACAACTTAAGACTCACATGAAAATCACGTTAGTATCATTTAGGACGCCTTACAACTCCTAAGAACACCTTACAAAACTATAAATCTCCATAATAAACCTAATGAATTCGTCCGAATCCTTCAAACGTCGTACGACAACTTAAGGCATCTTACGACTCTGTATGTCATATTAGCACCTTGAAAAGCATATTAGTATAATGTAGGACGCCTTACAAAACCATACGAAACGTTAAAACTCCATAATAAACCTAATGAATTCGTACGAGTCCTTTGAACATCGTACGACAAATTAGGACATCTTACGACTCTTTATGCCACATTAGGAACTCGAAAAGAACGTTAGTATAATGTACGACGCCTTACAACTCCTAAGAACACCTTACATCACCGTACGAAACCTCAAAACCCCATAATACACCTAATGAATTCGTCCGAGTCCTTTGAACATCGTACGAAAAGTTAGGACAACTTAAGACTCACATGAAAATCACGTTAGAATCATTTAGGACGCCTTACAACTCCTAAGAACACCTTACAAAACTATAAATCTGCATAATAAACCTAATGAATTCGTCTGAATCCTTCAAAGGTCGTACGACAACTTAAGGCATCTTACGACTCTGTATGTCATATTAGCACCTTGAAAAGCATATTAGTATAATGTAGGACGCCTTACAACACCGTACAAAACGTTAAAACTCCATAATAAACCTAATGAATTCGTACGAGTCCTTTGAACATCGTACGACAAATTAGGACATCTTACGACTCTTTACGCCACATTAGGAACTCGAAAAGAACGTTAGTATAATGTACGACGCCTTACAACTCCTAAGAACACCTTACATCACCGTACAAAACCTCAAAACCCCATAATACACCTAATGAATTCGTCCGAGTCCTTTGAACATCGTATGAAAAGTTAGGACAACTTAAGACTCACATGAAAATCACGTTAGTATCATTTAGGACGCCTTACAACTCCTAAGAACACCTTACAAAACTATAAATCTCCATAATAAACCTAATGAATTCGTCCGAATCCTTCAAACGTCGTACGACAACTTAAGGCATCTTACGACTCTGTATGTCATATTAGCACCTTGAAAAGCATATTAGTATAATGTAGGACGCCTTACAACACCATACGAAACGTTAAAACTCCATAATAAACCTAATGAATTCGTACGAGTCCTTTGAACATCGTACGACAAATTAGGACTTCTTACGACTCTTTATGCCACATTAGGAACTCGAAAAGAACGTTAGTATAATGTACGACGCCTTACAACTCCTAAGAACACCTTACATCACCGTACGAAACCTCAAAACCCCATAATACACCTAATGAATTCGTCCGAGTCCTTTGAACATCGTACGAAAAGTTAGGACAACTTAAGACTCACATGAAAATCACGTTAGAATCATTTAGGACGCCTTACAACTCCTAAGAACACCTTACAAAACTATAAATCTGCATAATAAACCTAATGAATTCGTCCGAATCCTTCAAAGGTCGTACGACAACTTAAGGCATCTTACGACTCTGTATGTCATATTAGCACCTTGAAAAGCATATTAGTATAATGTAGGACGCCTTACAACACCGTACAAAACGTTAAAACTCCATAATAAACCTAATGAATTCGTACGAGTCCTTTGAACATCGTACGACAAATTAGGACATCTTACGACTCTTTACGCCACATTAGGAACTCGAAAAGAACGTTAGTATAATGTACGACGCCTTACAACTCCTAAGAACACCTTACATCACCGTACAAAACCTCAAAACCCCATAATACACCTAATGAATTCGTCCGAGTCCTTTGAACATCGTATGAAAAGTTAGGACAACTTAAGACTCACATGAAAATCACGTTAGTATCATTTAGGACGCCTTACAACTCCTAAGAACACCTTACAAAACTATAAATCTCCATAATAAACCTAATGAATTCGTCCGAATCCTTCAAACGTCGTACGACAACTTAAGGCATCTTACGACTCTGTATGTCATATTAGCACCTTGAAAAGCATATTAGTATAATGTAGGACGCCTTACAACACCATACGAAACGTTAAAACTCCATAATAAACCTAATGAATTCGTACGAGTCCTTTGAACATCGTACGACAAATTAGGACATCTTACGACTCTTTATGCCACATTAGGAACTCGAAAAGAACGTTAGTATAATGTACGACGCCTTACAACTCCTAAGAACACCTTACATCACCGTACGAAACCTCAAAACCCCATAATACACCTAATGAATTCGTCCGAGTCCTTTGAACATCGTACGAAAAGTTAGGACAACTTAAGACTCACATGAAAATCACGTTAGTATCATTTAGGACGCCTTACAACTCCTAAGAACACCTTACAAAACTATAAATCTCAATAATAAACCTAATGAATTCATCCGAATCCTTCGAACGTCGTACGACAACTTAAGGCATCTTACGACTCTGTATGTCATATTAGCACCTTGAAAAGCATATTAGTATAATGTAGGACTCCTTACAACACCGTACAAAACGTTAAAACTCCATAATAAACCTAATGAATTCGTACGAGTCCTTTGAACATCGTACGACAAATTAGGACATCTTACGACTCTTTATGCCACATTAGGAACTCGAAAAGAACGTTAGTATAATGTACGACGCCTTACAACTCCTAAGAACACCTTACATCACCGTACGAAACCTCAAAACTCCATAATACACCTAATGAATTTGTCCGAGTCCTTTGAACATCGCACGAAAAGTTAGGACAACTTAAGACTCACATGAAAATCATGTTAGTATCATTTAGGACCCCTTACAACTCCTAAGAACACCTTACAAAACTATAAATCTCAATAATAAACCTAATGAATTCGTCCGAATCCTTCGAACGTCGTACGACAACTTAAGGCATCTTACGACTCTGTATGTCATATTAGCACCTTGAAAAGCATATTAGTATAATGTAGGACACCTTACAACACCGTACAAAACGTTAAAACTCCATAATAAACCTAATGAATTCGTACGAGTCCTTTGAACATCGTACGACAAATTAGGACATCTTACGACTCTTTATGCCACATTAGGAACTCGAAAAGAACGTTAGTATAATGTACGACGCCTTACAACTCCTAAGAACACCTTACATCACCGTACGAAACCTCAAAACCCCATAATACACCTAATGAATTCGTCCGAGTCCTTTGAACATCGTACGAAAAGTTAGGACAACTTAAGAATCACATGAAAATCACGTTAGTATCATTTAGGACGCCTTACAACTCCTAAGAACACCTTACAAAACTATAAATCTCCATAATAAACCTAATGAATTCGTCCGAATCCTTCAAACGTCGTACGACAACTTAAGGCATCTTAAGAATCTGAATGTCTTATTAGCACCTTGAAAAGCATATTAGTATGATGTAGGACGCCTTACAACACCATACGAAACGTTAAAACTCCATAATAAACCTAATGAATTCGTACGAGTCCTTTGAACATCGTACGACAAATTAGGACATCTTACGACTCTTTATGCCACATTAGGAACTCGAAAAGAACGTTATTATAATGTAAGACGCCTTACAACTCCTAAGAACACCTTACATCACCGTACGAAACCTCAAAACCCCATAATACACCTAATGAATTCGTCCGAGTCCTTTGAACATCGTACGAAAAGTTAGGACAACTTAAGACTCACATGAAAATCATGTTAGTATCATTTAGGACCCCTTACAACTCCTAAGAACACCTTACAAAACTATAAATCTCAATAATAAACCTAATGAATTCGTCCGAATCCTTCGAACGTCGTACGACAACTTAAGGCATCTTACGACTCTGTATGTCATATTAGCACCTTGAAAAGCATATTAGTATAATGTAGGTCACCTTACAACACCGTACAAAACGTTAAAACTCCATAATAAACCTAATGAATTCGTACGAGTCCTTTGAACATCGTACGACAAATTAGGACATCTTACGACTCTTTATGCCACATTAGGAACTCGAAAAGAACGTTAGTATAATGTACGACGCCTTACAACTCCTAAGAACACCTTACATCACCGTACGAAACCTCAAAACCCCATAATACACCTAATGAATTCGTCCGAGTCCTTTGAACATCGTACGAAAAGTTAGGACAACTTAAGACTCACATGAAAATCACGTTAGTATCATTTAGGACGCCTTACAACTCCTAAGAACACCTTACAAAACTATAAATCTGCATAATAAACCTAATGAATTCGTCCGAATCCTTCAAACGTCGTACGACAACTTAAGGCATCTTACGACTCTGTATGTCATATTAGCACCTTGATAAGCATATTAGTATAATGTAGGACGCCTTACAACACCGTACAAAACGTTAAAACTCCATAATAAACCTAATGAATTCGTACGAGTCCTTTGAACATCGTACGACAAATTAGGACATCTTACGACTCTTTATGCCACATTAGGAACTCGAAAAGAACGTTAGTATAATGTACGACGCCTTACAACTCCTAAGAACACCTTACATCACCGTACGAAACCTCAAAACCCCATAATACACCTAATGAATTCGTCCGAGTCCTTTGAACATCGTACGAAAAGTTAGGACAACTTAAGACTCACATGAAAATCACGTTAGTATCATTTAGGACGCCTTACAACTCCTAAGAACACCTTACAAAACTATAAATCTCAATAATAAACCTAATGAATTCGTCCGAATCCTTCGAACGTCGTACGACAACTTAAGGCATCTTACGACTCTGTATGTCATATTAGCACCTTGAAAAGCATATTAGTATAATGTAGGACTCCTTACAACACCGTACAAAACGTTAAAACTCCATAATAAACCTAATGAATTCGTACGAGTCCTTTGAACATCGTACGACAAATTAGGACATCTTACGACTCTTTATGCCACATTAGGAACTCGAAAAGAACGTTAGTATAATGTACGACGCCTTACAACTCCTAAGAACACCTTACATCACCGTACGAAACCTCAAAACCCCATAATACACCTAATGAATTCGTCCGAGTCCTTTGAACATCGTACGAAAAGTTAGGACAACTTAAGACTCACATGAAAATCACGTTAGTATCATTTAGGACGCCTTACAACTCCTAAGAACACCTGACAAAACTATAAATCTCCATAATAAACCTAATGAATTCGTCCGAATCCTTCAAACGTCGTACGACAACTTAAGGCATCTTAAGAATCTGAATGTCTTATTAGCACCTTGAAAAGCATATTAGTATGATGTAGGACGCCTTACAACACCATACGAAACGTTAAAATTCCATAATAAACCTAATGAATTCGTACGAGTCCTTTGAACATCGTACGACAAATTAGGACATCTTACGACTCTTTATGCCACATTAGGAACTCGAAAAGAACGTTATTATAATGTAAGACGCCTTACAACTCCTAAGAACACCTTACATCACCGTACGAAACCTCAAAACCCCATAATACACCTAATGAATTCGTCCGAGTCCTTTGAACATCGTACGAAAAGTTAGGACAACTTAAGACTCACATGAAAATCATGTTAGTATCATTTAGGACCCCTTACAACTCCTAAGAACACCTTACAAAACTATAAATCTCAATAATAAACCTAATGAATTCGTCCGAATCCTTCGAACGTCGTACGACAACTTAAGGCATCTTACGACTCTGTATGTCATATTAGCACCTTGAAAAGCATATTAGTATAATGTAGGTCACCTTACAACACCGTACAAAACGTTAAAACTCCATAATAAACCTAATGAATTCGTACGAGTCCTTTGAACATCGTACGACAAATTAGGACATCTTACGACTCTTTATGCCACATTAGGAACTCGAAAAGAACGTTAGTATAATGTACGACGCCTTACAACTCCTAAGAACACCTTACATCACCGTACGAAACCTCAAAACCCCATAATACACCTAATGAATTCGTCCGAGTCCTTTGAACATCGTACGAAAAGTTAGGACAACTTAAGACTCACATGAAAATCACGTTAGTATCATTTAGGACGCCTTACAACTCCTAAGAACACCTTACAAAACTATAAATCTCAATAATAAACCTAATGAATTCGTCCGAATCCTTCGAACGTCGTACGACAACTTAAGGCATCTTACGACTCTGTATGTCATATTAGCACCTTGAAAAGCATATTAGTATAATGTAGGACTCCTTACAACACCGTACAAAACGTTAAAACTCCATAATAAACCTAATGAATTCGTACGAGTCCTTTGAACATCGTACGACAAATTAGGACATCTTACGACTCTTTATGCCACATTAGGAACTCGAAAAGAACGTTAGTATAATGTACGACGCCTTACAACTCCTAAGAACACCTTACATCACCGTACGAAACCTCAAAACCCCATAATACACCTAATGAATTCGTCCGAGTCCTTTGAACATCGTACGAAAAGTTAGGACAACTTAAGACTCACATGAAAATCACGTTAGTATCATTTAGGACGCCTTACAACTCCTAAGAACACCTGACAAAACTATAAATCTCCATAATAAACCTAATGAATTCGTCCGAATCCTTCAAACGTCGTACGACAACTTAAGGCATCTTAAGAATCTGAATGTCTTATTAGCACCTTGAAAAGCATATTAGTATGATGTAGGACGCCTTACAACACCATACGAAACGTTAAAATTCCATAATAAACCTAATGAATTCGTACGAGTCCTTTGAACATCGTACGACAAATTAGGACATCTTACGACTCTTTATGCCACATTAGGAACTCGAAAAGAACGTTATTATAATGTAAGACGCCTTACAACTCCTAAGAACACCTTACATCACCGTACGAAACCTCAAAACCCCATAATACACCTAATGAATTCGTCCGAGTCCTTTGAACATCGTACGAAAAGTTAGGACAACTTAAGACTCACATGAAAATCATGTTAGTATCATTTAGGACCCCTTACAACTCCTAAGAACACCTTACAAAACTATAAATCTCAATAATAAACCTAATGAATTCGTCCGAATCCTTCGAACGTCGTACGACAACTTAAGGCATCTTACGACTCTGTATGTCATATTAGCACCTTGAAAAGCATATTAGTATAATGTAGGTCACCTTACAACACCGTACAAAACGTTAAAACTCCATAATAAACCTAATGAATTCGTACGAGTCCTTTGAACATCGTACGACAAATTAGGACATCTTACGACTCTTTATGCCACATTAGGAACTCGAAAAGAACGTTAGTATAATGTACGACGCCTTACAACTCCTAAGAACACCTTACATCACCGTACGAAACCTCAAAACCCCATAATACACCTAATGAATTCGTCCGAGTCCTTTGAACATCGTACGAAAAGTTAGGACAACTTAAGACTCACATGAAAATCACGTTAGTATCATTTAGGACGCCTTACAACTCCTAAGAACACCTTACAAAACTATAAATCTCAATAATAAACCTAATGAATTCGTCCGAATCCTTCGAACGTCGTACGACAACTTAAGGCATCTTACGACTCTGTATGTCATATTAGCACCTTGAAAAGCATATTAGTATAATGTAGGACTCCTTACAACACCGTACAAAACGTTAAAACTCCATAATAAACCTAATGAATTCGTACGAGTCCTTTGAACATCGTACGACAAATTAGGACATCTTACGACTCTTTATGCCACATTAGGAACTCGAAAAGAACGTTAGTATAATGTACGACGCCTTACAACTCCTAAGAACACCTTACATCACCGTACGAAACCTCAAAACCCCATAATACACCTAATGAATTCGTCCGAGTCCTTTGAACATCGTACGAAAAGTTAGGACAACTTAAGACTCACATGAAAATCACGTTAGTATCATTTAGGACGCCTTACAACTCCTAAGAACACCTGACAAAACTATAAATCTCCATAATAAACCTAATGAATTCGTCCGAATCCTTCAAACGTCGTACGACAACTTAAGGCATCTTAAGAATCTGAATGTCTTATTAGCACCTTGAAAAGCATATTAGTATGATGTAGGACGCCTTACAACACCATACGAAACGTTAAAATTCCATAATAAACCTAATGAATTCGTACGAGTCCTTTGAACATCGTACGACAAATTAGGACATCTTACGACTCTTTATGCCACATTAGGAACTCGAAAAGAACGTTATTATAATGTAAGACGCCTTACAACTCCTAAGAACACCTTACATCACCGTACGAAACCTCAAAACCCCATAATACACCTAATGAATTCGTCCGAGTCCTTTGAACATCGTACGAAAAGTTAGGACAACTTAAGACTCACATGAAAATCATGTTAGTATCATTTAGGACCCCTTACAACTCCTAAGAACACCTTACAAAACTATAAATCTCAATAATAAACCTAATGAATTCGTCCGAATCCTTCGAACGTCGTACGACAACTTAAGGCATCTTACGACTCTGTATGTCATATTAGCACCTTGAAAAGCATATTAGTATAATGTAGGTCACCTTACAACACCGTACAAAACGTTAAAACTCCATAATAAACCTAATGAATTCGTACGAGTCCTTTGAACATCGTACGACAAATTAGGACATCTTACGACTCTTTATGCCACATTAGGAACTCGAAAAGAACGTTAGTATAATGTACGACGCCTTACAACTCCTAAGAACACCTTACATCACCGTACGAAACCTCAAAACCCCATAATACACCTAATGAATTCGTCCGAGTCCTTTGAACATCGTACGAAAAGTTAGGACAACTTAAGACTCACATGAAAATCACGTTAGTATCATTTAGGACGCCTTACAACTCCTAAGAACACCTTACAAAACTATAAATCTGCATAATAAACCTAATGAATTCGTCCGAATCCTTCAAACGTCGTACGACAACTTAAGGCATCTTACGACTCTGTATGTCATATTAGCACCTTGATAAGCATATTAGTATAATGTAGGACGCCTTACAACACCGTACAAAACGTTAAAACTCCATAATAAACCTAATGAATTCGTACGAGTCCTTTGAACATCGTACGACAAATTAGGACATCTTACGACTCTTTATGCCACATTAGGAACTCGAAAAGAACGTTAGTATAATGTACGACGCCTTACAACTCCTAAGAACACCTTACATCACCGTACGAAACCTCAAAACCCCATAATACACCTAATGAATTCGTCCGAGTCCTTTGAACATCGTACGAAAAGTTAGGACAACTTAAGACTCACATGAAAATCACGTTAGTATCATTTAGGACGCCTTACAACTCCTAAGAACACCTTACAAAACTATAAATCTCAATAATAAACCTAATGAATTCGTCCGAATCCTTCGAACGTCGTACGACAACTTAAGGCATCTTACGACTCTGTATGTCATATTAGCACCTTGAAAAGCATATTAGTATAATGTAGGACTCCTTACAACACCGTACAAAACGTTAAAACTCCATAATAAACCTAATGAATTCGTACGAGTCCTTTGAACATCGTACGACAAATTAGGACATCTTACGACTCTTTATGCCACATTAGGAACTCGAAAAGAACGTTAGTATAATGTACGACGCCTTACAACTCCTAAGAACACCTTACATCACCGTACGAAACCTCAAAACTCCATAATACACCTAATGAATTTGTCCGAGTCCTTTGAACATCGCACGAAAAGTTAGGACAACTTAAGACTCACATGAAAATCATGTTAGTATCATTTAGGACCCCTTACAACTCCTAAGAACACCTTACAAAACTATAAATCTCAATAATAAACCTAATGAATTCGTCCGAATCCTTCGAACGTCGTACGACAACTTAAGGCATCTTACGACTCTGTATGTCATATTAGCACCTTGAAAAGCATATTAGTATAATGTAGGTCACCTTACAACACCGTACAAAACGTTAAAACTCCATAATAAACCTAATGAATTCGTACGAGTCCTTTGAACATCGTACGACAAATTAGGACATCTTACGACTCTTTATGCCACATTAGGAACTCGAAAAGAACGTTAGTATAATGTACGACGCCTTACAACTCCTAAGAACACCTTACATCACCGTACGAAACCTCAAAACCCCATAATACACCTAATGAATTCGTCCGAGTCCTTTGAACATCGTACGAAAAGTTAGGACAACTTAAGACTCACATGAAAATCACGTTAGTATCATTTAGGACGCCTTACAACTCCTAAGAACACCTTACAAAACTATAAATCTCCATAATAAACCTAATGAATTCGTCCGAATTCTTCAAACGTCGTACGACAACTTAAGGCATCTTAAGAATCTGAATGTCTTATTAGCACCTTGAAAAGCATATTAGTATGATGTAGGACTCCTTACAACACCGTACAAAACGTTAAAATTCCATAATAAACCTAATGAATTCGTACGAGTCCTTTGAACATCGTACGACAAATAAGGACATCTTACGACTCTTTATGCCACATTAGGAACTCGAAAAGAACGTTATTATAATGTAAGACGCCTTACAACTCCTAAGAACACCTTACATCACCGTACGAAACCTCAAAACCCCATAATACACCTAATGAATTCGTCCGAGTCCTTTGAACATCGTACGAAAAGTTAGGACAACTTAAGACTCACATGAAAATCATGTTAGTATCATTTAGGACCCCTTACAACTCCTAAGAACACCTTACAAAACTATAAATCTCAATAATAAACCTAATGAATTCGTCCGAATCCTTCGAACGTCGTACGACAACTTAAGGCATCTTACGACTCTGTATGTCATATTAGCACCTTGAAAAGCATATTAGTATAATGTAGGTCACCTTACAACACCGTACAAAACGTTAAAACTCCATAATAAACCTAATGAATTCGTACGAGTCCTTTGAACATCGTACGACAAATTAGGACATCTTACGACTCTTTATGCCACATTAGGAACTCGAAAAGAACGTTATTATAATGTAAGACGCCTTACAACTCCTAAGAACACCTTACATCACCGTACGAAACCTCAAAACCCCATAATACACCTAATGAATTCGTCCGAGTCCTTTGAACATCGTACGAAAAGTTAGGACAACTTAAGACTCACATGAAAATCATGTTAGTATCATTTAGGACCCCTTACAACTCCTAAGAACACCTTACAAAACTATAAATCTCAATAATAAACCTAATGAATTCGTCCGAATCCTTCGAACGTCGTACGACAACTTAAGGCATCTTACGACTCTGTATGTCATATTAGCACCTTGAAAAGCATATTAGTATAATGTAGGTCACCTTACAACACCGTACAAAACGTTAAAACTCCATAATAAACCTAATGAATTCGTACGAGTCCTTTGAACATCGTACGACAAATTAGGACATCTTACGACTCTTTATGCCACATTAGGAACTCGAAAAGAACGTTAGTATAATGTACGACGCCTTACAACTCCTAAGAACACCTTACATCACCGTACGAAACCTCAAAACCCCATAATACACCTAATGAATTCGTCCGAGTCCTTTGAACATCGTACGAAAAGTTAGGACAACTTAAGACTCACATGAAAATCACGTTAGTATCATTTAGGACGCCTTACAACTCCTAAGAACACCTTACAAAACTATAAATCTGCATAATAAACCTAATGAATTCGTCCGAATCCTTCAAACGTCGTACGACAACTTAAGGCATCTTACGACTCTGTATGTCATATTAGCACCTTGATAAGCATATTAGTATAATGTAGGACGCCTTACAACACCGTACAAAACGTTAAAACTCCATAATAAACCTAATGAATTCGTACGAGTCCTTTGAACATCGTACGACAAATTAGGACATCTTACGACTCTTTATGCCACATTAGGAACTCGAAAAGAACGTTAGTATAATGTACGACGCCTTACAACTCCTAAGAACACCTTACATCACCGTACGAAACCTCAAAACCCCATAATACACCTAATGAATTCGTCCGAGTCCTTTGAACATCGTACGAAAAGTTAGGACAACTTAAGACTCACATGAAAATCACGTTAGTATCATTTAGGACGCCTTACAACTCCTAAGAACACCTTACAAAACTATAAATCTCAATAATAAACCTAATGAATTCGTCCGAATCCTTCGAACGTCGTACGACAACTTAAGGCATCTTACGACTCTGTATGTCATATTAGCACCTTGAAAAGCATATTAGTATAATGTAGGACTCCTTACAACACCGTACAAAACGTTAAAACTCCATAATAAACCTAATGAATTCGTACGAGTCCTTTGAACATCGTACGACAAATTAGGACATCTTACGACTCTTTATGCCACATTAGGAACTCGAAAAGAACGTTAGTATAATGTACGACGCCTTACAACTCCTAAGAACACCTTACATCACCGTACGAAACCTCAAAACTCCATAATACACCTAATGAATTTGTCCGAGTCCTTTGAACATCGCACGAAAAGTTAGGACAACTTAAGACTCACATGAAAATCATGTTAGTATCATCTAGGACCCCTTACAACTCCTAAGAACACCTTACAAAACTATAAATCTCAATAATAAACCTAATGAATTCGTCCGAATCCTTCGAACGTCGTACGACAACTTAAGGCATCTTACGACTCTGTATGTCATATTAGCACCTTGAAAAGCATATTAGTATAATGTAGGTCACCTTACAACACCGTACAAAACGTTAAAACTCCATAATAAACCTAATGAATTCGTACGAGTCCTTTGAACATCGTACGACAAATTAGGACATCTTACGACTCTTTATGCCACATTAGGAACTCGAAAAGAACGTTAGTATAATGTACGACGCCTTACAACTCCTAAGAACACCTTACATCACCGTACGAAACCTCAAAACCCCATAATACACCTAATGAATTCGTCCGAGTCCTTTGAACATCGTACGAAAAGTTAGGACAACTTAAGACTCACATGAAAATCACGTTAGTATCATTTAGGACGCCTTACAACTCCTAAGAACACCTTACAAAACTATAAATCTCCATAATAAACCTAATGAATTCGTCCGAATTCTTCAAACGTCGTACGACAACTTAAGGCATCTTAAGAATCTGAATGTCTTATTAGCACCTTGAAAAGCATATTAGTATGATGTAGGACTCCTTACAACACCGTACAAAACGTTAAAATTCCATAATAAACCTAATGAATTCGTACGAGTCCTTTGAACATCGTACGACAAATAAGGACATCTTACGACTCTTTATGCCACATTAGGAACTCGAAAAGAACGTTATTATAATGTAAGACGCCTTACAACTCCTAAGAACACCTTACATCACCGTACGAAACCTCAAAACCCCATAATACACCTAATGAATTCGTCCGAGTCCTTTGAACATCGTACGAAAAGTTAGGACAACTTAAGACTCACATGAAAATCATGTTAGTATCATTTAGGACCCCTTACAACTCCTAAGAACACCTTACAAAACTATAAATCTCAATAATAAACCTAATGAATTCGTCCGAATCCTTCGAACGTCGTACGACAACTTAAGGCATCTTACGACTCTGTATGTCATATTAGCACCTTGAAAAGCATATTAGTATAATGTAGGTCACCTTACAACACCGTACAAAACGTTAAAACTCCATAATAAACCTAATGAATTCGTACGATTCCTTTGAACATCGTACGACAAATTAGGACATCTTACGACTCTTTATGCCACATTAGGAACTCGAAAAGAACGTTAGTATAATGTACGACGCCTTACAACTCCTAAGAACACCTTACATCACCGTACGAAACCTCAAAACCCCATAATACACCTAATGAATTCGTCCGAGTCCTTTGAACATCGTACGAAAAGTTAGGACAACTTAAGACTCACATGAAAATCACGTTAGTATCATTTAGGACGCCTTACAACTCCTAAGAACACCTTACAAAACTATAAATCTGCATAATAAACCTAATGAATTCGTCCGAATCCTTCAAACGTCGTACGACAACTTAAGGCATCTTACGACTCTGTATGTCATATTAGCACCTTGATAAGCATATTAGTATAATGTAGGACGCCTTACAACACCGTACAAAACGTTAAAACTCCATAATAAACCTAATGAATTCGTACGAGTCCTTTGAACATCGTACGACAAATTAGGACATCTTACGACTCTTTATGCCACATTAGGAACTCGAAAAGAACGTTAGTATAATGTACGACGCCTTACAACTCCTAAGAACACCTTACATCACCGTACGAAACCTCAAAACCCCATAATACACCTAATGAATTCGTCCGAGTCCTTTGAACATCGTACGAAAAGTTAGGACAACTTAAGACTCACATGAAAATCACGTTAGTATCATTTAGGACGCCTTACAACTCCTAAGAACACCTTACAAAACTATAAATCTCAATAATAAACCTAATGAATTCGTCCGAATCCTTCGAACGTCGTACGACAACTTAAGGCATCTTACGACTCTGTATGTCATATTAGCACCTTGAAAAGCATATTAGTATAATGTAGGACTCCTTACAACACCGTACAAAACGTTAAAACTCCATAATAAACCTAATGAATTCGTACGAGTCCTTTGAACATCGTACGACAAATTAGGACATCTTACGACTCTTTATGCCACATTAGGAACTCGAAAAGAACGTTAGTATAATGTACGACGCCTTACAACTCCTAAGAACACCTTACATCACCGTACGAAACCTCAAAACCCCATAATACACCTAATGAATTCGTCCGAGTCCTTTGAACATCGTACGAAAAGTTAGGACAACTTAAGACTCACATGAAAATCACGTTAGTATCATTTAGGACGCCTTACAACTCCTAAGAACACCTTACAAAACTATAAATCTGCATAATAAACCTAATGAATTCGTCCGAATCCTTCAAACGTCGTACGACAACTTAAGGCATCTTACGACTCTGTATGTCATATTAGCACCTTGATAAGCATATAAGTATAATGTAGGACGCCTTACAACACCGTACAAAACGTTAAAACTCCATAATAAACCTAATGAATTCGTACGAGTCCTTTGAACATCGTACGACAAATTAGGACATCTTACGACTCTTTATGCCACATTAGGAACTCGAAAAGAACGTTAGTATAATGTACGACGCCTTACAACTCCTAAGAACACCTTACATCACCGTACGAAACCTCAAAACCCCATAATACACCTAATGAATTCGTCCAAGTCCTTTGAACATCGTACGAAAAGTTAGGACAACTTAAGACTCACATGAAAATCACGTTAGTATCATTTAGGACGCCTTACAACTCCTAAGAACATCTTACAAAACTATAAATCTCCATAATAAACCTAATGAATTCGTCCGAATCCTTCAAACGTCGTACGACAACTTAAGGCATCTTAAGAATCTGAATGTCTTATTAGCACCTTGAAAAGCATATTAGTATAATGTAGGACGCCTTACAACACCATACGAAACGTTAAAACTCCATAATAAACCTAATGAATTCGTACGAGTCCTTTGAACATCGTACGACAAATTAGGACATCTTACGACTCTTTATGCCACATTAGGAACTCGAAAAGAACGTTATTATAATGTACGACGCCTTACAACTCCTAAGAACACCTTACATCACCGTACGAAACCTCAAAACCCCATAATACACCTAATGAATTCGTCCGAGTCCTTTGAACATCGTACGAAAAGTTAGGACAACTTAAGACTCACATGAAAATCATGTTAGTATCATTTAGGACCCCTTACAACTCCTAAGAACACCTTACAAAACTATAAATCTCAATAATAAACCTAATGAATTCGTCCGAATCCTTCGAACGTCGTACGACAACTTAAGGCATCTTACGACTCTGTATGTCATATTAGCACCTTGAAAAGCATATTAGTATAATGTAGGTCACCTTACAACACCGTACAAAACGTTAAAACTCCATAATAAACCTAATGAATTCGTACGAGTCCTTTGAACATCGTACGACAAATTAGGACATCTTACGACTCTTTATGCCACATTAGGAACTCGAAAAGAACGTTAGTATAATGTACGACGCCTTACAACTCCTAAGAACACCTTACATCACCGTACGAAACCTCAAAACCCCATAATACACCTAATGAATTCGTCCGAGTCCTTTGAACATCGTACGAAAAGTTAGGACAACTTAAGACTCACATGAAAATCACGTTAGTATCATTTAGGACGCCTTACAACTCCTAAGAACACCTTACAAAACTATAAATCTCAATAATAAACCTAATGAATTCGTCCGAATCCTTCGAACGTCGTACGACAACTTAAGGCATCTTACGACTCTGTATGTCATATTAGCACCTTGAAAAGCATATTAGTATAATGTAGGACTCCTTACAACACCGTACAAAACGTTAAAACTCCATAATAAACCTAATGAATTCGTACGAGTCCTTTGAACATCGTACGACAAATTAGGACATCTTACGACTCTTTATGCCACATTAGGAACTCGAAAAGAACGTTAGTATAATGTACGACGCCTTACAACTCCTAAGAACACCTTACATCACCGTACGAAACCTCAAAACCCCATAATACACCTAATGAATTCGTCCGAGTCCTTTGAACATCGTACGAAAAGTTAGGACAACTTAAGACTCACATGAAAATCACGTTAGTATCATTTAGGACGCCTTACAACTCCTAAGAACACCTTACAAAACTATAAATCTGCATAATAAACCTAATGAATTCGTCCGAATCCTTCAAACGTCGTACGACAACTTAAGGCATCTTACGACTCTGTATGTCATATTAGCACCTTGATAAGCATATAAGTATAATGTAGGACGCCTTACAACACCGTACAAAACGTTAAAACTCCATAATAAACCTAATGAATTCGTACGAGTCCTTTGAACATCGTACGACAAATTAGGACATCTTACGACTCTTTATGCCACATTAGGAACTCGAAAAGAACGTTAGTATAATGTACGACGCCTTACAACTCCTAAGAACACCTTACATCACCGTACGAAACCTCAAAACCCCATAATACACCTAATGAATTCGTCCAAGTCCTTTGAACATCGTACGAAAAGTTAGGACAACTTAAGACTCACATGAAAATCACGTTAGTATCATTTAGGACGCCTTACAACTCCTAAGAACATCTTACAAAACTATAAATCTCCATAATAAACCTAATGAATTCGTCCGAATCCTTCAAACGTCGTACGACAACTTAAGGCATCTTAAGAATCTGAATGTCTTATTAGCACCTTGAAAAGCATATTAGTATAATGTAGGACGCCTTACAACACCATACGAAACGTTAAAACTCCATAATAAACCTAATGAATTCGTACGAGTCCTTTGAACATCGTACGACAAATTAGGACATCTTACGACTCTTTATGCCACATTAGGAACTCGAAAAGAACGTTATTATAATGTACGACGCCTTACAACTCCTAAGAACACCTTACATCACCGTACGAAACCTCAAAACCCCATAATACACCTAATGAATTCGTCCGAGTCCTTTGAACATCGTACGAAAAGTTAGGACAACTTAAGACTCACATGAAAATCATGTTAGTATCATTTAGGACCCCTTACAACTCCTAAGAACACCTTACAAAACTATAAATCTCAATAATAAACCTAATGAATTCGTCCGAATCCTTCGAACGTCGTACGACAACTTAAGGCATCTTACGACTCTGTATGTCATATTAGCACCTTGAAAAGCATATTAGTATAATGTAGGTCACCTTACAACACCGTACAAAACGTTAAAACTCCATAATAAACCTAATGAATTCGTACGAGTCCTTTGAACATCGTACGACAAATTAGGACATCTTACGACTCTTTATGCCACATTAGGAACTCGAAAAGAACGTTAGTATAATGTACGACGCCTTACAACTCCTAAGAACACCTTACATCACCGTACGAAACCTCAAAACCCCATAATACACCTAATGAATTCGTCCGAGTCCTTTGAACATCGTACGAAAAGTTAGGACAACTTAAGACTCACATGAAAATCACGTTAGTATCATTTAGGACGCCTTACAACTCCTAAGAACACCTTACAAAACTATAAATCTCCATAATAAACCTAATGAATTCGTCCGAATCCTTCAAACGTCGGACGACAACTTAAGGCATCTTACGACTCTGTATGTCATATTAGCACCTTGAAAAGCATATTAGTATAATGTAGGACGCCTTACAACACCGTACAAAACGTTAAAACTCCATAATAAACCTAATGAATTCGTACGAGTCCTTTGAACATCGTACGACAAATTAGGACATCTTACGACTCTTTATGCCACATTAGGAACTCGAAAAGAACGTTAGTATAATGTACGACGCCTTACAACTCCTAAGAACACCTTACATCACCGTACGAAACCTCAAAACCCCATAATACACCTAATGAATTCGTCCGAGTCCTTTGAACATCGTACGAAATGTTAGGACAACTTAAGACTCACATGAAAATCACGTTAGTATCATTTAGGACGCCTTACAACTCCTAAGAACACCTTACAACACCGAACAAAACTATAAATAACCATAATAAACCTAATGAATTCGTCCGAATCCTTCGAACGTCGTACGACAACTTAACGCATCTTACGACTCTGTATATCATATTAGTACCTTGAAAAGCATATTAGTATAATGTAGGACTCCTTACAACAACCGTACTAAACGTGAAAACTCCGTAATAAACCTAATGAAATGGTACGAGTCTTTTGAACATCGTACGACAAATTAGGACATCTTACGACTCTTTATGCCACATTAGGAACTCGAAAAGAACGTTAGTATAATGTACGACGCCTTACAACTCCTAAGAAAACCTTACATCACCGTACGAAACCTCAAAACCCCATAATACACCTAATGAATTCGTCCGAGTCCTTTGAACATCGTACGAAAAGTTAGGACAACTTAAGACTCATATGAAAATCACGTTAGTATCATTTAGGACGCCTTACAACTCCTAATAACACCTTACAAAACTATAAATCTCAATAATAAACCTAATGAATTCGTCCGAATCCTTCGAACGTCGTACGACAACTTAAGGCATCTTACGACTCTGTATGTCATATTAGCACCTTGAAAAGCATATTAGTATAATGTAGGACACCTTACAACACCGTACAAAACGTTAAAACTCCATAATAAACCTAATGAATTCGTACGAGTTCTTTGAACATCGTACGAGAAATTAGGACATCTTACTACTCTTTATGCCACATTAGGAACTCGAAAAGAACGTTAGTATAATGTACGACGCCTTACAACTCCTAAGAACACCTTACATCACCGTACGAAACCTCAAAACCCCATAATACACCTAATGAATTCGTCCGAGTCCTTTGAACATTGTACGAAAAGTTAGGACAACTTAAGACTCACATGAAAATCACGTTAGTATCATTTAGGACGCCTTACAACTCCTAAGAACACCTTACAACACCGAACAAAACTATAAATAACCATAATAAACCTAATGAATTCGTCCGAATCCTTCGAACGTCGTACGACAACTTAAGGCATCTTACGACTCTGTATGTCATATTAGCACCTTGAAAAGCATATTAGTATAATGTAGGACACCTTACAACACTGTACAAAACGTTAAAACTCCATAATAAACCTAATGAATTCGTACGAGTCCTTTGAACATCGTACGACAAATTAGGACATCTTACGACTATTTATGCCACATTAGGAACTCGAAAAGAACGTTAGTATAATGTACGACGCCTTACAACTCCTAAGAACACCTTACATCACCGTACGAAACCTCAAAACCCCATAATACACCTAATGAATTCGTCCGAGTCCTTTGAACATCGTACGAAAAGTTAGGACAACTTAAGACTCACATGAAAATCACGTTAGTATCATTTAGGACGCCTTACAACTCCTAAGAACACCTTACAACACCGAACAAAACTATAAATAACCATAATAAACCTAATGAATTCGTCCGAATCATTCGAACGTCGTACGACAAGTTAAGGCATCTTACGACTCTGTATGTCATATTAGCACCTTGAAAAGCATATTAGTATAATGTAGGACACCTTACAACACCGTACAAAACGTTAAAACTCCATAATAAACCTAATGAATTCGTACGAGTCCTTTGAACATCGTACGACAAATTAGGACATCTTACGACTTTTTATGCCACATTAGGAACTCGAAAAGAACGTTAGTATAATGTACGACGCCTAACAACTCCTAAGAACACCTTACATCACCGTACGAAACCTCAAAACCCCATAATACACCTAATGAATTCGTCCGAGTCCTTTGAACATCGTACGAAAAGTTAGGACAACTTAAGACTCACATGAAAATCACGTTAGTATCATTTAGGACGCCTTACAACTCCTAAGAACACCTTACAAAACTATAAATCTCAATAATAAACCTAATGAATTCGTCCGAATCCTTCGAACGTCGTACGACAACTTAAGGCATCTTACGACTCTGTATGTCATATTAGCACCTTGAAAAGCATATTAGTATAATGTAGGACACCTTACAACACCGTACAAAACGTTAAAACTCCATAATAAAACCTAATGAATTCGTACGAGTCCTTTGAACATCGTATGACAAATTAGGACATCTTACGACTCTTTATGCCACATTAGTAACTCGAAAAGAACGTTAGTATAATGTACGACGCCTTACAACTCCTAAGAACACCTTACATCACCGTACGAAACCTCAAAACCCCATAATACACCTAATGAATTCGTCCGAGTCCTTTGAACATCGTACGAAAAGTTAGGACAACTTATGACTCACATGAAAATCACGTTAGTATCATTTAGGACGCCTTACAACTCCTAAGAACACATTACAAAACTATAAATCTCCATAATAAACCTAATGAATTCGTCCGAATCCTTCAAACGTCGTACGACAACTTAAGGCATCTTACGACTCTGTATGTCATATTAGCACCTTGAAAAGCATATTAGTATAATGTAGGACGCCTTACAACACCGTACAAAACGTTAAAACTCCATAATAAACCTAATGAATTCGTACGAGTCCTTTGAACATCGTACGACAAATTAGGACATCTTACGACTCTTTATGCCACATTAGGAACTCGAAAAGAACGTTAGTATAATGTACGACGCCTAACAACTCCTAAGAACACCTTACATCACCGTACGAAACCTCAAAACCCCATAATACACCTAATGAATTCGTCCGAGTCCTTTGAACATCGTACGAAAAGTTAGGACAACTTAAGACTCACATGAAAATCACGTTAGTATCATTTAGGACGCCTTACAACTCCTAAGAACACCTTACAAAACTATAAATCTCAATAATAAACCTAATGAATTCGTCCGAATCCTTCGAACGTCGTACGACAACTTAAGGCATCTTACGACTCTGTATGTCATATTAGCACCTTGAAAAGCATATTAGTATAATGTAGGACACCTTACAACACCGTACAAAACGTTAAAACTCCATAATAAACCTAATGAATTCGTACGAGTCCTTTGAACATCATACGACAAATTAGGACATCTTACGACTCTTTATGCCACATTAGGAACTCGAAAAGAACGTTAGTATAATGTACGACGCCTTACAACTCCTAAGAACACCTTACATCACCGTACGAAACCTCAAAACCCCATAATACACCTAATGAATTCGTCCGAGTCCTTTGAACATTGTACGAAAAGTTAGGACAACTTAAGACTCACATGAAAATCACGTTAGTATCATTTAGGACGCCTTACAACTCCTAAGAACACCTTACAACACCGAACAAAACTATAAATAACCATAATAAACCTAATGAATTCGTCCGAATCCTTCGAACGTCGTACGACAACTTAAGGCATCTTACGACTCTGTATTTCATATTAGTACCTTGAAAAGCATATTAGTATAATGTAGGACTCCTTACAACAACTGTACTAAACGTGAAAACTCCATAATAAACCTAATGAATTCGTACGAGTCTTTTGAACATCGTACGACAAATTAGGACATCTTACGACTCTTTATGCCACATTAGGAACTCGAAAAGAACGTTAGTATAATGTACGACGCCTTACAACTCCTAAGAAAACCTTACATCACCGTACGAAACCTCAAAACCCCATAATACACCTAATGAATTCGTCCGAGTCCTTTGAACATCGTACGAAAAGTTAGGACAACTTAAGACTCACATGAAAATCACGTTAGTATCATTTAGGACGCCTTACAACTCCTAAGAACACCTTACAAAACTATAAATCTCAATAATAAACCTAATGAATTCGTCCGAATCCTTCGAACGTCGTACGACAACTTAAGGCATCTTACGACTCTGTATGTCATATTAGCACCTTGAAAAGCATATTAGTATAATGTAGGACACCTTACAACACTGTACAAAACGTTAAAACTCCATAATAAACCTAATGAATTCGTATGAGTCCTTTGAACATCGTACGACAAATTAGGACATCTTACGACTATTTATGCCACATTAGGAACTCGAAAAGAACGTTAGTATAATGTACGACGCCTTACAACTCCTAAGAACACCTTACATCACCGTACGAAACCTCAAAAACTCATAATACACCTAATGAATTCGTCCGAGTCCTTTGAACATCGTACGAAAAGTTAGGACAACTTAAGACTCACATGAAAATCACGTTAGTATCATTTAGGACGCCTTACAACTCCTAAGAACACCTTACAAAACTATAAATCTCAATAATAAACCTAATGAATTCGTCCGAATCCTTCGAACGTCGTACGACAACTTAAGGCATCTTACGACTCTGTATGTCATATTAGCACCTTGAAAAGCATATTAGTATAATGTAGGACACCTTACAACACCGTACAAAACGTTAAAACTCCATAATAAACCTAATGAATTCGTACGAGTCCTTTGAACATCATACGACAAATTAGGACATCTTACGACTCTTTATGCCACATTAGGAACTCGAAAAGAACGTTAGTATAATGTACGACGCCTTACAACTCCTAAGAACACCTTACATCACCGTACGAAACCTCAAAACCCCATAATACACCTAATGAATTCGTCCGAGTCCTTTGAACATTGTACGAAAAGTTAGGACAACTTAAGACTCACATGAAAATCACGTTAGTATCATTTAGGACGCCTTACAACTCCTAAGAACACCTTACAACACCGAACAAAACTATAAATAACCATAATAAACCTAATGAATTCGTCCGAATCCTTCGAACGTCGTACGACAACTTAAGGCATCTTACGACTCTGTATTTCATATTAGTACCTTGAAAAGCATATTAGTATAATGTAGGACTCCTTACAACAACTGTACTAAACGTGAAAACTCCATAATAAACCTAATGAATTCGTACGAGTCTTTTGAACATCGTACGACAAATTAGGACATCTTACGACTCTTTATGCCACATTAGGAACTCGAAAAGAACGTTAGTATAATGTACGACGCCTTACAACTCCTAAGAAAACCTTACATCACCGTACGAAACCTCAAAACCCCATAATACACCTAATGAATTCGTCCGAGTCCTTTGAACATCGTACGAAAAGTTAGGACAACTTAAGACTCACATGAAAATCACGTTAGTATCATTTAGGACGCCTTACAACTCCTAAGAACACCTTACAAAACTATAAATCTCAATAATAAACCTAATGAATTCGTCCGAATCCTTCGAACGTCGTACGACAACTTAAGGCATCTTACGACTCTGTATGTCATATTAGCACCTTGAAAAGCATATTAGTATAATGTAGGACACCTTACAACACTGTACAAAACGTTAAAACTCCATAATAAACCTAATGAATTCGTATGAGTCCTTTGAACATCGTACGACAAATTAGGACATCTTACGACTATTTATGCCACATTAGGAACTCGAAAAGAACGTTAGTATAATGTACGACGCCTTACAACTCCTAAGAACACCTTACATCACCGTACGAAACCTCAAAAACTCATAATACACCTAATGAATTCGTCCGAGTCCTTTGAACATCGTACGAAAAGTTAGGACAACTTAAGACTCACATGAAAATCACGTTAGTATCATTTAGGACGCCTTACAACTCCTAAGAACACCTTACAAAACTATAAATCTCAATAATAAACCTAATGAATTCGTCCGAATCCTTCGAACGTCGTACGACAACTTAAGGCATCTTACGACTCTGTATGTCATATTAGCACCTTGAAAAGCATATTAGTATAATGTAGGACACCTTACAACACCGTACAAAACGTTAAAACTCCATAATAAACCTAATGAATTCGTACGAGTCCTTTGAACATCATACGACAAATTAGGACATCTTACGACTCTTTATGCCACATTAGGAACTCGAAAAGAACGTTAGTATAATGTACGACGCCTTACAACTCCTAAGAACACCTTACATCACCGTACGAAACCTCAAAACCCCATAATACACCTAATGAATTCGTCCGAGTCCTTTGAACATTGTACGAAAAGTTAGGACAACTTAAGACTCACATGAAAATCACGTTAGTATCATTTAGGACGCCTTACAACTCCTAAGAACACCTTACAACACCGAACAAAACTATAAATAACCATAATAAACCTAATGAATTCGTCCGAATCCTTCGAACGTCGTACGACAACTTAAGGCATCTTACGACTCTTTATTTCATATTAGTACCTTGAAAAGCATATTAGTATAATGTAGGACTCCTTACAACAACTGTACTAAACGTGAAAACTCCATAATAAACCTAATGAATTCGTACGAGTCTTTTGAACATCGTACGACAAATTAGGACATCTTACGACTCTTTATGCCACATTAGGAACTCGAAAAGAACGTTAGTATAATGTACGACGCCTTACAACTCCTAAGAAAACCTTACATCACCGTACGAAACCTCAAAACCCCATAATACACCTAATGAATTCGTCCGAGTCCTTTGAACATCGTACGAAAAGTTAGGACAACTTAAGACTCACATGAAAATCACGTTAGTATCATTTAGGACGCCTTACAACTCCTAAGAACACCTTACAAAACTATAAATCTCAATAATAAACCTAATGAATTCGTCCGAATCCTTCGAACGTCGTACGACAACTTAAGGCATCTTACGACTCTGTATGTCATATTAGCACCTTGAAAAGCATATTAGTATAATGTAGGACACCTTACAACACTGTACAAAACGTTAAAACTCCATAATAAACCTAATGAATTCGTATGAGTCCTTTGAACATCGTACGACAAATTAGGACATCTTACGACTATTTATGCCACATTAGGAACTCGAAAAGAACGTTAGTATAATGTACGACGCCTTACAACTCCTAAGAACACCTTACATCACCGTACGAAACCTCAAAAACTCATAATACACCTAATGAATTCGTCCGAGTCCTTTGAACATCGTACGAAAAGTTAGGACAACTTAAGACTCACATGAAAATCACGTTAGTATCATTTAGGACGCCTTACAACTCCTAAGAACACCTTACAAAACTATAAATCTCAATAATAAACCTAATGAATTCGTCCGAATCCTTCGAACGTCGTACGACAACTTAAGGCATCTTACGACTCTGTATGTCATATTAGCACCTTGAAAAGCATATTAGTATAATGTAGGACACCTTACAACACCGTACAAAACGTTAAAACTCCATAATAAACCTAATGAATTCGTACGAGTCCTTTGAACATCATACGACAAATTAGGACATCTTACGACTCTTTATGCCACATTAGGAACTCGAAAAGAACGTTAGTATAATGTACGACGCCTTACAACTCCTAAGAACACCTTACATCACCGTACGAAACCTCAAAACCCCATAATACACCTAATGAATTCGTCCGAGTCCTTTGAACATTGTACGAAAAGTTAGGACAACTTAAGACTCACATGAAAATCACGTTAGTATCATTTAGGACGCCTTACAACTCCTAAGAACACCTTACAACACCGAACAAAACTATAAATAACCATAATAAACCTAATGAATTCGTCCGAATCCTTCGAACGTCGTACGACAACTTAAGGCATCTTACGACTCTTTATTTCATATTAGTACCTTGAAAAGCATATTAGTATAATGTAGGACTCCTTACAACAACTGTACTAAACGTGAAAACTCCATAATAAACCTAATGAATTCGTACGAGTCTTTTGAACATCGTACGACAAATTAGGACATCTTACGACTCTTTATGCCACATTAGGAACTCGAAAAGAACGTTAGTATAATGTACGACGCCTTACAACTCCTAAGAAAACCTTACATCACCGTACGAAACCTCAAAACCCCATAATACACCTAATGAATTCGTCCGAGTCCTTTGAACATCGTACGAAAAGTTAGGACAACTTAAGACTCACATGAAAATCACGTTAGTATCATTTAGGACGCCTTACAACTCCTAAGAACACCTTACAAAACTATAAATCTCAATAATAAACCTAATGAATTCGTCCGAATCCTTCGAACGTCGTACGACAACTTAAGGCATCTTACGACTCTGTATGTCATATTAGCACCTTGAAAAGCATATTAGTATAATGTAGGACACCTTACAACACTGTACAAAACGTTAAAACTCCATAATAAACCTAATGAATTCGTACGAGTCCTTTGAACATCGTACGACAAATTAGGACATCTTACGACTCTTTATGCCACATTAGGAACTCGAAAAGAACGTTAGTATAATGTACGACGCCTTACAACTCCTAAGAACACCTTACATCACCGTACGAAACCTCAAAACCCCATAATACACCTAATGAATTCGTCCGAGTCCTTTGAACATCGTACGAAAAGTTAGGACAACTTAAGACTCACATGAAAATCACGTTAGTATCATTTAGGACGCCTTACAACTCCTAAGAACATCTTACAAAACTATAAATCTCCATAATAAACCTAATGAATTCGTCCGAATCCTTCAAACGTCGTACGACAACTTAAGGCATCTTAAGAATCTGAATGTCTTATTAGCACCTTGAAAAGCATATTAGTATAATGTAGGACGCCTTACAACACCATACGAAACGTTAAAACTCCATAATAAACCTAATGAATTCGTACGAGTCCTTTGAACATCGTACGACAAATTAGGACATCTTACGACTCTTTATGCCACATTAGGAACTCGAAAAGAACGTTATTATAATGTACGACGCCTTACAACTCCTAAGAACACCTTACATCACCGTACGAAACCTCAAAACCCCATAATACACCTAATGAATTCGTCCGAGTCCTTTGAACATCGTACGAAAAGTTAGGACAACTTAAGACTCACATGAAAATCATGTTAGTATCATTTAGGACCCCTTACAACTCCTAAGAACACCTTACAAAACTATAAATCTCAATAATAAACCTAATGAATTCGTCCGAATCCTTCGAACGTCGTACGACAACTTAAGGCATCTTACGACTCTGTATGTCATATTAGCACCTTGAAAAGCATATTAGTATAATGTAGGTCACCTTACAACACCGTACAAAACGTTAAAACTCCATAATAAACCTAATGAATTCGTACGAGTCCTTTGAACATCGTACGACAAATTAGGACATCTTACGACTCTTTATGCCACATTAGGAACTCGAAAAGAACGTTAGTATAATGTACGACGCCTTACAACTCCTAAGAACACCTTACATCACCGTACGAAACCTCAAAACCCCATAATACACCTAATGAATTCGTCCGAGTCCTTTGAACATCGTACGAAAAGTTAGGACAACTTAAGACTCACATGAAAATCACGTTAGTATCATTTAGGACGCCTTACAACTCCTAAGAACACCTTACAAAACTATAAATCTCCATAATAAACCTAATGAATTCGTCCGAATCCTTCAAACGTCGGACGACAACTTAAGGCATCTTACGACTCTGTATGTCATATTAGCACCTTGAAAAGCATATTAGTATAATGTAGGACGCCTTACAACACCGTACAAAACGTTAAAACTCCATAATAAACCTAATGAATTCGTACGAGTCCTTTGAACATCGTACGACAAATTAGGACATCTTACGACTCTTTATGCCACATTAGGAACTCGAAAAGAACGTTAGTATAATGTACGACGCCTTACAACTCCTAAGAACACCTTACATCACCGTACGAAACCTCAAAACCCCATAATACACCTAATGAATTCGTCCGAGTCCTTTGAACATCGTACGAAATGTTAGGACAACTTAAGACTCACATGAAAATCACGTTAGTATCATTTAGGACGCCTTACAACTCCTAAGAACACCTTACAACACCGAACAAAACTATAAATAACCATAATAAACCTAATGAATTCGTCCGAATCCTTCGAACGTCGTACGACAACTTAACGCATCTTACGACTCTGTATATCATATTAGTACCTTGAAAAGCATATTAGTATAATGTAGGACTCCTTACAACAACCGTACTAAACGTGAAAACTCCGTAATAAACCTAATGAAATGGTACGAGTCTTTTGAACATCGTACGACAAATTAGGACATCTTACGACTCTTTATGCCACATTAGGAACTCGAAAAGAACGTTAGTATAATGTACGACGCCTTACAACTCCTAAGAAAACCTTACATCACCGTACGAAACCTCAAAACCCCATAATACACCTAATGAATTCGTCCGAGTCCTTTGAACATCGTACGAAAAGTTAGGACAACTTAAGACTCATATGAAAATCACGTTAGTATCATTTAGGACGCCTTACAACTCCTAATAACACCTTACAAAACTATAAATCTCAATAATAAACCTAATGAATTCGTCCGAATCCTTCGAACGTCGTACGACAACTTAAGGCATCTTACGACTCTGTATTTCATATTAGTACCTTGAAAAGCATATTAGTATAATGTAGGACTCCTTACAACAACTGTACTAAACGTGAAAACTCCATAATAAACCTAATGAATTCGTACGAGTCTTTTGAACATCGTACGACAAATTAGGACATCTTACGACTCTTTATGCCACATTAGGAACTCGAAAAGAACGTTAGTATAATGTACGACGCCTTACAACTCCTAAGAAAACCTTACATCACCGTACGAAACCTCAAAACCCCATAATACACCTAATGAATTCGTCCGAGTCCTTTGAACATCGTACGAAAAGTTAGGACAACTTAAGACTCACATGAAAATCACGTTAGTATCATTTAGGACGCCTTACAACTCCTAAGAACACCTTACAAAACTATAAATCTCAATAATAAACCTAATGAATTCGTCCGAATCCTTCGAACGTCGTACGACAACTTAAGGCATCTTACGACTCTGTATGTCATATTAGCACCTTGAAAAGCATATTAGTATAATGTAGGACACCTTACAACACTGTACAAAACGTTAAAACTCCATAATAAACCTAATGAATTCGTATGAGTCCTTTGAACATCGTACGACAAATTAGGACATCTTACGACTATTTATGCCACATTAGGAACTCGAAAAGAACGTTAGTATAATGTACGACGCCTTACAACTCCTAAGAACACCTTACATCACCGTACGAAACCTCAAAAACTCATAATACACCTAATGAATTCGTCCGAGTCCTTTGAACATCGTACGAAAAGTTAGGACAACTTAAGACTCACATGAAAATCACGTTAGTATCATTTAGGACGCCTTACAACTCCTAAGAACACCTTACAAAACTATAAATCTCAATAATAAACCTAATGAATTCGTCCGAATCCTTCGAACGTCGTACGACAACTTAAGGCATCTTACGACTCTGTATGTCATATTAGCACCTTGAAAAGCATATTAGTATAATGTAGGACACCTTACAACACCGTACAAAACGTTAAAACTCCATAATAAACCTAATGAATTCGTACGAGTCCTTTGAACATCATACGACAAATTAGGACATCTTACGACTCTTTATGCCACATTAGGAACTCGAAAAGAACGTTAGTATAATGTACGACGCCTTACAACTCCTAAGAACACCTTACATCACCGTACGAAACCTCAAAACCCCATAATACACCTAATGAATTCGTCCGAGTCCTTTGAACATTGTACGAAAAGTTAGGACAACTTAAGACTCACATGAAAATCACGTTAGTATCATTTAGGACGCCTTACAACTCCTAAGAACACCTTACAACACCGAACAAAACTATAAATAACCATAATAAACCTAATGAATTCGTCCGAATCCTTCGAACGTCGTACGACAACTTAAGGCATCTTACGACTCTTTATTTCATATTAGTACCTTGAAAAGCATATTAGTATAATGTAGGACTCCTTACAACAACTGTACTAAACGTGAAAACTCCATAATAAACCTAATGAATTCGTACGAGTCTTTTGAACATCGTACGACAAATTAGGACATCTTACGACTCTTTATGCCACATTAGGAACTCGAAAAGAACGTTAGTATAATGTACGACGCCTTACAACTCCTAAGAAAACCTTACATCACCGTACGAAACCTCAAAACCCCATAATACACCTAATGAATTCGTCCGAGTCCTTTGAACATCGTACGAAAAGTTAGGACAACTTAAGACTCACATGAAAATCACGTTAGTATCATTTAGGACGCCTTACAACTCCTAAGAACACCTTACAAAACTATAAATCTCAATAATAAACCTAATGAATTCGTCCGAATCCTTCGAACGTCGTACGACAACTTAAGGCATCTTACGACTCTGTATGTCATATTAGCACCTTGAAAAGCATATTAGTATAATGTAGGACACCTTACAACACTGTACAAAACGTTAAAACTCCATAATAAACCTAATGAATTCGTACGAGTCCTTTGAACATCGTACGACAAATTAGGACATCTTACGACTCTTTATGCCACATTAGGAACTCGAAAAGAACGTTAGTATAATGTACGACGCCTTACAACTCCTAAGAACACCTTACATCACCGTACGAAACCTCAAAACCCCATAATACACCTAATGAATTCGTCCGAGTCCTTTGAACATCGTACGAAAAGTTAGGACAACTTAAGACTCACATGAAAATCACGTTAGTATCATTTAGGACGCCTTACAACTCCTAAGAACATCTTACAAAACTATAAATCTCCATAATAAACCTAATGAATTCGTCCGAATCCTTCAAACGTCGTACGACAACTTAAGGCATCTTAAGAATCTGAATGTCTTATTAGCACCTTGAAAAGCATATTAGTATAATGTAGGACGCCTTACAACACCATACGAAACGTTAAAACTCCATAATAAACCTAATGAATTCGTACGAGTCCTTTGAACATCGTACGACAAATTAGGACATCTTACGACTCTTTATGCCACATTAGGAACTCGAAAAGAACGTTATTATAATGTACGACGCCTTACAACTCCTAAGAACACCTTACATCACCGTACGAAACCTCAAAACCCCATAATACACCTAATGAATTCGTCCGAGTCCTTTGAACATCGTACGAAAAGTTAGGACAACTTAAGACTCACATGAAAATCATGTTAGTATCATTTAGGACCCCTTACAACTCCTAAGAACACCTTACAAAACTATAAATCTCAATAATAAACCTAATGAATTCGTCCGAATCCTTCGAACGTCGTACGACAACTTAAGGCATCTTACGACTCTGTATGTCATATTAGCACCTTGAAAAGCATATTAGTATAATGTAGGTCACCTTACAACACCGTACAAAACGTTAAAACTCCATAATAAACCTAATGAATTCGTACGAGTCCTTTGAACATCGTACGACAAATTAGGACATCTTACGACTCTTTATGCCACATTAGGAACTCGAAAAGAACGTTAGTATAATGTACGACGCCTTACAACTCCTAAGAACACCTTACATCACCGTACGAAACCTCAAAACCCCATAATACACCTAATGAATTCGTCCGAGTCCTTTGAACATCGTACGAAAAGTTAGGACAACTTAAGACTCACATGAAAATCACGTTAGTATCATTTAGGACGCCTTACAACTCCTAAGAACACCTTACAAAACTATAAATCTCCATAATAAACCTAATGAATTCGTCCGAATCCTTCAAACGTCGGACGACAACTTAAGGCATCTTACGACTCTGTATGTCATATTAGCACCTTGAAAAGCATATTAGTATAATGTAGGACGCCTTACAACACCGTACAAAACGTTAAAACTCCATAATAAACCTAATGAATTCGTACGAGTCCTTTGAACATCGTACGACAAATTAGGACATCTTACGACTCTTTATGCCACATTAGGAACTCGAAAAGAACGTTAGTATAATGTACGACGCCTTACAACTCCTAAGAACACCTTACATCACCGTACGAAACCTCAAAACCCCATAATACACCTAATGAATTCGTCCGAGTCCTTTGAACATCGTACGAAATGTTAGGACAACTTAAGACTCACATGAAAATCACGTTAGTATCATTTAGGACGCCTTACAACTCCTAAGAACACCTTACAACACCGAACAAAACTATAAATAACCATAATAAACCTAATGAATTCGTCCGAATCCTTCGAACGTCGTACGACAACTTAACGCATCTTACGACTCTGTATATCATATTAGTACCTTGAAAAGCATATTAGTATAATGTAGGACTCCTTACAACAACCGTACTAAACGTGAAAACTCCGTAATAAACCTAATGAAATGGTACGAGTCTTTTGAACATCGTACGACAAATTAGGACATCTTACGACTCTTTATGCCACATTAGGAACTCGAAAAGAACGTTAGTATAATGTACGACGCCTTACAACTCCTAAGAAAACCTTACATCACCGTACGAAACCTCAAAACCCCATAATACACCTAATGAATTCGTCCGAGTCCTTTGAACATCGTACGAAAAGTTAGGACAACTTAAGACTCATATGAAAATCACGTTAGTATCATTTAGGACGCCTTACAACTCCTAATAACACCTTACAAAACTATAAATCTCAATAATAAACCTAATGAATTCGTCCGAATCCTTCGAACGTCGTACGACAACTTAAGGCATCTTACGACTCTGTATGTCATATTAGCACCTTGAAAAGCATATTAGTATAATGTAGGACACCTTACAACACCGTACAAAACGTTAAAACTCCATAATAAACCTAATGAATTCGTACGAGTTCTTTGAACATCGTACGAGAAATTAGGACATCTTACTACTCTTTATGCCACATTAGGAACTCGAAAAGAACGTTAGTATAATGTACGACGCCTTACAACTCCTAAGAACACCTTACATCACCGTACGAAACCTCAAAACCCCATAATACACCTAATGAATTCGTCCGAGTCCTTTGAACATTGTACGAAAAGTTAGGACAACTTAAGACTCACATGAAAATCACGTTAGTATCATTTAGGACGCCTTACAACTCCTAAGAACACCTTACAACACCGAACAAAACTATAAATAACCATAATAAACCTAATGAATTCGTCCGAATCCTTCGAACGTCGTACGACAACTTAAGGCATCTTACGACTCTGTATGTCATATTAGCACCTTGAAAAGCATATTAGTATAATGTAGGACACCTTATAACACTGTACAAAACGTTAAAACTCCATAATAAACCTAATGAATTCGTACGAGTCCTTTGAACATCGTACGACAAATTAGGACATCTTACGACTATTTATGCCACATTAGGAACTCGAAAAGAACGTTAGTATAATGTACGACGCCTTACAACTCCTAAGAACACCTTACATCACCGTACGAAACCTCAAAACCCCATAATACACCTAATGAATTCGTCCGAGTCCTTTGAACATCGTACGAAAAGTTAGGACAACTTAAGACTCACATGAAAATCACGTTAGTATCATTTAGGACGCCTTACAACTCCTAAGAACACCTTACAACACCGAACAAAACTATAAATAACCATAATAAACCTAATGAATTCGTCCGAATCATTCGAACGTCGTACGACAAGTTAAGGCATCTTACGACTCTGTATGTCATATTAGCACCTTGAAAAGCATATTAGTATAATGTAGGACACCTTACAACACCGTACAAAACGTTAAAACTCCATAATAAACCTAATGAATTCGTACGAGTCCTTTGAACATCGTACGACAAATTAGGACATCTTACGACTTTTTATGCCACATTAGGAACTCGAAAAGAACGTTAGTATAATGTACGACGCCTAACAACTCCTAAGAACACCTTACATCACCGTACGAAACCTCAAAACCCCATAATACACCTAATGAATTCGTCCGAGTCCTTTGAACATCGTACGAAAAGTTAGGACAACTTAAGACTCACATGAAAATCACGTTAGTATCATTTAGGACGCCTTACAACTCCTAAGAACACCTTACAAAACTATAAATCTCAATAATAAACCTAATGAATTCGTCCGAATCCTTCGAACGTCGTACGACAACTTAAGGCATCTTACGACTCTGTATGTCATATTAGCACCTTGAAAAGCATATTAGTATAATGTAGGACACCTTACAACACCGTACAAAACGTTAAAACTCCATAATAAAACCTAATGAATTCGTACGAGTCCTTTGAACATCGTATGACAAATTAGGACATCTTACGACTCTTTATGCCACATTAGGAACTCGAAAAGAACGTTAGTATAATGTACGACGCCTTACAACTCCTAAGAACACCTTACATCACCGTACGAAACCTCAAAACCCCATAATACACCTAATGAATTCGTCCGAGTCCTTTGAACATCGTACGAAAAGTTAGGACAACTTATGACTCACATGAAAATCACGTTAGTATCATTTAGGACGCCTTACAACTCCTAAGAACACATTACAAAACTATAAATCTCCATAATAAACCTAATGAATTCGTCCGAATCCTTCAAACGTCGTACGACAACTTAAGGCATCTTACGACTCTGTATGTCATATTAGCACCTTGAAAAGCATATTAGTATAATGTAGGACGCCTTACAACACCGTACAAAACGTTAAAACTCCATAATAAACCTAATGAATTCGTACGAGTCCTTTGAACATCGTACGACAAATTAGGACATCTTACGACTCTTTATGCCACATTAGGAACTCGAAAAGAACGTTAGTATAATGTACGACGCCTAACAACTCCTAAGAACACCTTACATCACCGTACGAAACCTCAAAACCCCATAATACACCTAATGAATTCGTCCGAGTCCTTTGAACATCGTACGAAAAGTTAGGACAACTTAAGACTCACATGAAAATCACGTTAGTATCATTTAGGACGCCTTACAACTCCTAAGAACACCTTACAAAACTATAAATCTCAATAATAAACCTAATGAATTCGTCCGAATCCTTCGAACGTCGTACGACAACTTAAGGCATCTTACGACTCTGTATGTCATATTAGCACCTTGAAAAGCATATTAGTATAATGTAGGACACCTTACAACACCGTACAAAACGTTAAAACTCCATAATAAACCTAATGAATTCGTACGAGTCCTTTGAACATCATACGACAAATTAGGACATCTTACGACTCTTTATGCCACATTAGGAACTCGAAAAGAACGTTAGTATAATGTACGACGCCTTACAACTCCTAAGAACACCTTACATCACCGTACGAAACCTCAAAACCCCATAATACACCTAATGAATTCGTCCGAGTCCTTTGAACATTGTACAAAAAGTTAGGACAACTTAAGACTCACATGAAAATCACGTTAGTATCATTTAGGACGCCTTACAACTCCTAAGAACACCTTACAACACCGAACAAAACTATAAATAACCATAATAAACCTAATGAATTCGTCCGAATCCTTCGAACGTCGTACGACAACTTAAGGCATCTTACGACTCTGTATTTCATATTAGTACCTTGAAAAGCATATTAGTATAATGTAGGACTCCTTACAACAACTGTACTAAACGTGAAAACTCCATAATAAACCTAATGAATTCGTACGAGTCTTTTGAACATCGTACGACAAATTAGGACATCTTACGACTCTTTATGCCACATTAGGAACTCGAAAAGAACGTTAGTATAATGTACGACGCCTTACAACTCCTAAGAAAACCTTACATCACCGTACGAAACCTCAAAACCCCATAATACACCTAATGAATTCGTCCGAGTCCTTTGAACATCGTACGAAAAGTTAGGACAACTTAAGACTCACATGAAAATCACGTTAGTATCATTTAGGACGCCTTACAACTCCTAAGAACACCTTACAAAACTATAAATCTCAATAATAAACCTAATGAATTCGTCCGAATCCTTCGAACGTCGTACGACAACTTAAGGCATCTTACGACTCTGTATGTCATATTAGCACCTTGAAAAGCATATTAGTATAATGTAGGACACCTTACAACACTGTACAAAACGTTAAAACTCCATAATAAACCTAATGAATTCGTATGAGTCCTTTGAACATCGTACGACAAATTAGGACATCTTACGACTATTTATGCCACATTAGGAACTCGAAAAGAACGTTAGTATAATGTACGACGCCTTACAACTCCTAAGAACACCTTACATCACCGTACGAAACCTCAAAAACTCATAATACACCTAATGAATTCGTCCGAGTCCTTTGAACATCGTACGAAAAGTTAGGACAACTTAAGACTCACATGAAAATCACGTTAGTATCATTTAGGACGCCTTACAACTCCTAAGAACACCTTACAAAACTATAAATCTCCATAATAAACCTAATGAATTCGTCCGAATCCTTCAAACGTCGGACGACAACTTAAGGCATCTTACGACTCTGTATGTCATATTAGCACCTTGAAAAGCATATTAGTATAATGTAGGACGCCTTACAACACCGTACAAAACGTTAAAACTCCATAATAAACCTAATGAATTCGTACGAGTCCTTTGAACATCGTACGACAAATTAGGACATCTTACGACTCTTTATGCCACATTAGGAACTCGAAAAGAACGTTAGTATAATGTACGACGCCTTACAACTCCTAAGAACACCTTACATCACCGTACGAAACCTCAAAACCCCATAATACACCTAATGAATTCGTCCGAGTCCTTTGAACATCGTACGAAATGTTAGGACAACTTAAGACTCACATGAAAATCACGTTAGTATCATTTAGGACGCCTTACAACTCCTAAGAACACCTTACAACACCGAACAAAACTATAAATAACCATAATAAACCTAATGAATTCGTCCGAATCCTTCGAACGTCGTACGACAACTTAACGCATCTTACGACTCTGTATATCATATTAGTACCTTGAAAAGCATATTAGTATAATGTAGGACTCCTTACAACAACCGTACTAAACGTGAAAACTCCGTAATAAACCTAATGAAATGGTACGAGTCTTTTGAACATCGTACGACAAATTAGGACATCTTACGACTCTTTATGCCACATTAGGAACTCGAAAAGAACGTTAGTATAATGTACGACGCCTTACAACTCCTAAGAAAACCTTACATCACCGTACGAAACCTCAAAACCCCATAATACACCTAATGAATTCGTCCGAGTCCTTTGAACATCGTACGAAAAGTTAGGACAACTTAAGACTCATATGAAAATCACGTTAGTATCATTTAGGACGCCTTACAACTCCTAATAACACCTTACAAAACTATAAATCTCAATAATAAACCTAATGAATTCGTCCGAATCCTTCGAACGTCGTACGACAACTTAAGGCATCTTACGACTCTGTATGTCATATTAGCACCTTGAAAAGCATATTAGTATAATGTAGGACACCTTACAACACCGTACAAAACGTTAAAACTCCATAATAAACCTAATGAATTCGTACGAGTTCTTTGAACATCGTACGAGAAATTAGGACATCTTACTACTCTTTATGCCACATTAGGAACTCGAAAAGAACGTTAGTATAATGTACGACGCCTTACAACTCCTAAGAACACCTTACATCACCGTACGAAACCTCAAAACCCCATAATACACCTAATGAATTCGTCCGAGTCCTTTGAACATTGTACGAAAAGTTAGGACAACTTAAGACTCACATGAAAATCACGTTAGTATCATTTAGGACGCCTTACAACTCCTAAGAACACCTTACAACACCGAACAAAACTATAAATAACCATAATAAACCTAATGAATTCGTCCGAATCCTTCGAACGTCGTACGACAACTTAAGGCATCTTACGACTCTGTATGTCATATTAGCACCTTGAAAAGCATATTAGTATAATGTAGGACACCTTACAACACTGTACAAAACGTTAAAACTCCATAATAAACCTAATGAATTCGTACGAGTCCTTTGAACATCGTACGACAAATTAGGACATCTTACGACTATTTATGCCACATTAGGAACTCGAAAAGAACGTTAGTATAATGTACGACGCCTTACAACTCCTAAGAACACCTTACATCACCGTACGAAACCTCAAAACCCCATAATACACCTAATGAATTCGTCCGAGTCCTTTGAACATCGTACGAAAAGTTAGGACAACTTAAGACTCACATGAAAATCACGTTAGTATCATTTAGGACGCCTTACAACTCCTAAGAACACCTTACAACACCGAACAAAACTATAAATAACCATAATAAACCTAATGAATTCGTCCGAATCATTCGAACGTCGTACGACAAGTTAAGGCATCTTACGACTCTGTATGTCATATTAGCACCTTGAAAAGCATATTAGTATAATGTAGGACACCTTACAACACCGTACAAAACGTTAAAACTCCATAATAAACCTAATGAATTCGTACGAGTCCTTTGAACATCGTACGACAAATTAGGACATCTTACGACTTTTTATGCCACATTAGGAACTCGAAAAGAACGTTAGTATAATGTACGACGCCTAACAACTCCTAAGAACACCTTACATCACCGTACGAAACCTCAAAACCCCATAATACACCTAATGAATTCGTCGGAGTCCTTTGAACATCGTACGAAAAGTTAGGACAACTTAAGACTCACATGAAAATCACGTTAGTATCATTTAGGACGCCTTACAACTCCTAAGAACACCTTACAAAACTATAAATCTCAATAATAAACCTAATGAATTCGTCCGAATCCTTCGAACGTCGTACGACAACTTAAGGCATCTTACGACTCTGTATGTCATATTAGCACCTTGAAAAGCATATTAGTATAATGTAGGACACCTTACAACACCGTACAAAACGTTAAAACTCCATAATAAAACCTAATGAATTCGTACGAGTCCTTTGAACATCGTATGACAAATTAGGACATCTTACGACTCTTTATGCCACATTAGGAACTCGAAAAGAACGTTAGTATAATGTACGACGCCTTACAACTCCTAAGAACACCTTACATCACCGTACGAAACCTCAAAACCCCATAATACACCTAATGAATTCGTCCGAGTCCTTTGAACATCGTACGAAAAGTTAGGACAACTTCTGACTCACATGAAAATCACGTTAGTATCATTTAGGACGCCTTACAACTCCTAAGAACACATTACAAAACTATAAATCTCCATAATAAACCTAATGAATTCGTCCGAATCCTTCAAACGTCGTACGACAACTTAAGGCATCTTACGACTCTGTATGTCATATTAGCACCTTGAAAAGCATATTAGTATAATGTAGGACGCCTTACAACACCGTACAAAACGTTAAAACTCCATAATAAACCTAATGAATTCGTACGAGTCCTTTGAACATCGTACGACAAATTAGGACATCTTACGACTCTTTATGCCACATTAGGAACTCGAAAAGAACGTTAGTATAATGTACGACGCCTAACAACTCCTAAGAACACCTTACATCACCGTACGAAACCTCAAAACCCCATAATACACCTAATGAATTCGTCCGAGTCCTTTGAACATCGTACGAAAAGTTAGGACAACTTAAGACTCACATGAAAATCACGTTAGTATCATTTAGGACGCCTTACAACTCGTAAGAACACCTTACAAAACTATAAATCTCAATAATAAACCTAATGAATTCGTCCGAATCCTTCGAACGTCGTACGACAACTTAAGGCATCTTACGACTCTGTATGTCATATTAGCACCTTGAAAAGCATATTAGTATAATGTAGGACACCTTACAACACCGTACAAAACGTTAAAACTCCATAATAAACCTAATGAATTCGTACGAGTCCTTTGAACATCATACGACAAATTAGGACATCTTACGACTCTTTATGCCACATTAGGAACTCGAAAAGAACGTTAGTATAATGTACGACGCCTTACAACTCCTAAGAACACCTTACATCACCGTACGAAACCTCAAAACCCCATAATACACCTAATGAATTCGTCCGAGTCCTTTGAACATTGTACAAAAAGTTAGGACAACTTAAGACTCACATGAAAATCACGTTAGTATCATTTAGGACGCCTTACAACTCCTAAGAACACCTTACAACACCGAACAAAACTATAAATAACCATAATAAACCTAATGAATTCGTCCGAATCCTTCGAACGTCGTACGACAACTTAAGGCATCTTACGACTCTGTATTTCATATTAGTACCTTGAAAAGCATATTAGTATAATGTAGGACTCCTTACAACAACTGTACTAAACGTGAAAACTCCATAATAAACCTAATGAATTCGTACGAGTCTTTTGAACATCGTACGACAAATTAGGACATCTTACGACTCTTTATGCCACATTAGGAACTCGAAAAGAACGTTAGTATAATGTACGACGCCTTACAACTCCTAAGAAAACCTTACATCACCGTACGAAACCTCAAAACCCCATAATACACCTAATGAATTCGTCCGAGTCCTTTGAACATCGTACGAAAAGTTAGGACAACTTAAGACTCACATGAAAATCACGTTAGTATCATTTAGGACGCCTTACAACTCCTAAGAACACCTTACAACACCGAACAAAACTATAAATAACCATAATAAACCTAATGAATTCGTCCGAATCCTTCGAACGTCGTACGACAACTTAAGGCATCTTACGACTCTGTATGTCATATTAGCACCTTGAAAAGCATATTAGTATAATGTAGGACACCTTACAACACTGTACAAAACGTTAAAACTCCATAATAAACCTAATGAATTCGTATGAGTCCTTTGAACATCGTACGACAAATTAGGACATCTTACGACTATTTATGCCACATTAGGAACTCGAAAAGAACGTTAGTATAATGTACGACGCCTTACAACTCCTAAGAACACCTTACATCACCGTACGAAACCTCAAAAACTCATAATACACCTAATGAATTCGTCCGAGTCCTTTGAACATCGTACGAAAAGTTAGGACAACTTAAGACTCACATGAAAATCACGTTAGTATCATTTAGGACGCCTTACAACTCCTAAGAACACCTTACAAAACTATAAATCTCAATAATAAACCTAATGAATTCGTCCGAATCCTTCGAACGTCGTACGACAACTTAAGGCATCTTACGACTCTGTATGTCATATTAGCACCTTGAAAAGCATATTAGTATAATGTAGGACACCTTACAACACCGTACAAAACGTTAAAACTCCATAATAAACCTAATGAATTCGTACGAGTCCTTTGAACATCATACGACAAATTAGGACATCTTACGACTCTTTATGCCACATTAGGAACTCGAAAAGAACGTTAGTATAATGTACGACGCCTTACAACTCCTAAGAACACCTTACATCACCGTACGAAACCTCAAAACCCCATAATACACCTAATGAATTCGTCCGAGTCCTTTGAACATCGTACGAAAAGTTAGGACAACTTAAGACTCACATGAAAATCACGTTAGTATCATTTAGGACGCCTTACAACTCCTAAGAACACCTTACAACACCGAACAAAACTATAAATAACCATAATAAACCTAATGAATTCGTCCGAATCCTTCGAACGTCGTACGACAACTTAAGGCATCTTACGACTCTGTATTTCATATTAGTACCTTGAAAAGCATATTAGTATAATGTAGGACTCCTTACAACAACTGTACTAAACGTGAAAACTCCATAATAAACCTAATGAATTCGTACGAGTCTTTTGAACATCGTACGACAAATTAGGACATCTTACGACTCTTTATGCCACATTAGGAACTCGAAAAGAACGTTAGTATAATGTACGACGCCTTACAACTCCTAAGAAAACCTTACATCACCGTACGAAACCTCAAAACCCCATAATACACCTAATGAATTCGTCCGAGTCCTTTGAACATCGTACGAAAAGTTAGGACAACTTAAGACTCACATGAAAATCACGTTAGTATCATTTAGGACGCCTTACAACTCCTAAGAACACCTTACAAAACTATAAATCTCAATAATAAACCTAATGAATTCGTCCGAATCCTTCGAACGTCGTACGACAACTTAAGGCATCTTACGACTCTGTATGTCATATTAGCACCTTGAAAAGCATATTAGTATAATGTAGGACACCTTACAACACTGTACAAAACGTTAAAACTCCATAATAAACCTAATGAATTCGTATGAGTCCTTTGAACATCGTACGACAAATTAGGACATCTTACGACTATTTATGCCACATTAGGAACTCGAAAAGAACGTTAGTATAATGTACGACGCCTTACAACTCCTAAGAACACCTTACATCACCGTACGAAACCTCAAAAACTCATAATACACCTAATGAATTCGTCCGAGTCCTTTGAACATCGTACGAAAAGTTAGGACAACTTAAGACTCACATGAAAATCACGTTAGTATCATTTAGGACGCCTTACAACTCCTAAGAACACCTTACAAAACTATAAATCTCAATAATAAACCTAATGAATTCGTCCGAATCCTTCGAACGTCGTACGACAACTTAAGGCATCTTACGACTCTGTATGTCATATTAGCACCTTGAAAAGCATATTAGTATAATGTAGGACACCTTACAACACCGTACAAAACGTTAAAACTCCATAATAAACCTAATGAATTCGTACGAGTCCTTTGAACATCATACGACAAATTAGGACATCTTACGACTCTTTATGCCACATTAGGAACTCGAAAAGAACGTTAGTATAATGTACGACGCCTTACAACTCCTAAGAACACCTTACATCACCGTACGAAACCTCAAAACCCCATAATACACCTAATGAATTCGTCCGAGTCCTTTGAACATTGTACGAAAAGTTAGGACAACTTAAGACTCACATGAAAATCACGTTAGTATCATTTAGGACGCCTTACAACTCCTAAGAACACCTTACAACACCGAACAAAACTATAAATAACCATAATAAACCTAATGAATTCGTCCGAATCCTTCGAACGTCGTACGACAACTTAAGGCATCTTAGGACTCTTTATTTCATATTAGTACCTTGAAAAGCATATTAGTATAATGTAGGACTCCTTACAACAACTGTACTAAACGTGAAAACTCCATAATAAACCTAATGAATTCGTACGAGTCTTTTGAACATCGTACGACAAATTAGGACATCTTACGACTCTTTATGCCACATTAGGAACTCGAAAAGAACGTTAGTATAATGTACGACGCCTTACAACTCCTAAGAAAACCTTACATCACCGTACGAAACCTCAAAACCCCATAATACACCTAATGAATTCGTCCGAGTCCTTTGAACATCGTACGAAAAGTTAGGACAACTTAAGACTCACATGAAAATCACGTTAGTATCATTTAGGACGCCTTACAACTCCTAAGAACACCTTACAAAACTATAAATCTCAATAATAAACCTAATGAATTCGTCCGAATCCTTCGAACGTCGTACGACAACTTAAGGCATCTTACGACTCTGTATGTCATATTAGCACCTTGAAAAGCATATTAGTATAATGTAGGACACCTTACAACACTGTACAAAACGTTAAAACTCCATAATAAACCTAATGAATTCGTACGAGTCCTTTGAACATCGTACGACAAATTAGGACATCTTACGACTATTTATGCCACATTAGGAACTCGAAAAGAACGTTAGTATAATGTACGACGCCTTACAACTCCTAAGAACACCTTACATCACCGTACGAAACCTCAAAACCCCATAATACACCTAATGAATTCGTCCGAGTCCTTTGAACATCGTACGAAAAGTTAGGACAACTTAAGACTCACATGAAAATCACGTTAGTATCATTTAGGACGCCTTACAACTCCTAAGAACACCTTACAAAACTATAAATCTCAATAATAAACCTAATGAATTCGTCCGAATCCTTCGAACGTCGTACGACAACTTAAGGCATCTTACGACTCTGTATGTCATATTAGCACCTTGAAAAGCATATTAGTATAATGTAGGACACCTTACAACACTGTACAAAACGTTAAAACTCCATAATAAACCTAATGAATTCGTACGAGTCCTTTGAACATCGTACGACAAATTAGGACATCTTACGACAATTTATGCCACATTAGGAACTCGAAAAGAACGTTAGTATAATGTACGACGCCTTACAACTCCTAAGAACACCTTACATCACCGTACGAAACCTCAAAAACTCATAATACACCTAATGAATTCGTCCGAGTCCTTTGAACATCGTACGAAAAGTTAGGACAACTTAAGACTCACATGAAAATCACGTTAGTATCATTTAGGACGCCTTACAACTCCTAAGAACACCTTACAAAACTATAAATCTCAATAATAAACCTAATGAATTCGTCCGAATCCTTCGAACGTCGTACGACAACTTAAGGCATCTTACGACTCTGTATGTCATATTAGCACCTTGAAAAGCATATTAGTATAATGTAGGACACCTTACAACACCGTACAAAACGTTAAAACTCCATAATAAACCTAATGAATTCGTACGAGTCCTTTGAACATCATACGACAAATTAGGACATCTTACGACTCTTTATGCCACATTAGGAACTCGAAAAGAACGTTAGTATAATGTACGACGCCTTACAACTCCTAAGAACACCTTACATCACCGTACGAAACCTCAAAACCCCATAATACACCTAATGAATTCGTCCGAGTCCTTTGAACATTGTACGAAAAGTTAGGACAACTTAAGACTCACATGAAAATCACGTTAGTATCATTTAGGACGCCTTACAACTCCTAAGAACACCTTACAACACCGAACAAAACTATAAATAACCATAATAAACCTAATGAATTCGTCCGAATCCTTCGAACGTCGTACGACAACTTAAGGCATCTTACGACTCTGTATTTCATATTAGTACCTTGAAAAGCATATTAGTATAATGTAGGACTCCTTACAACAACTGTACTAAACGTGAAAACTCCATAATAAACCTAATGAATTCGTACGAGTCTTTTGAACATCGTACGACAAATTAGGACATCTTACGACTCTTTATGCCACATTAGGAACTCGAAAAGAACGTTAGTATAATGTACGACGCCTTACAACTCCTAAGAAAACCTTACATCACCGTACGAAACCTCAAAACCCCATAATACACCTAATGAATTCGTCCGAGTCCTTTGAACATCGTACGAAAAGTTAGGACAACTTAAGACTCACATGAAAATCACGTTAGTATCATTTAGGACGCCTTACAACTCCTAAGAACACCTTACAAAACTATAAATCTCAATAATAAACCTAATGAATTCGTCCGAATCCTTCGAACGTCGTACGACAACTTAAGGCATCTTACGACTCTGTATGTCATATTAGCACCTTGAAAAGCATATTAGTATAATGTAGGACACCTTACAACACCGTACAAAACGTTAAAACTCCATAATAAACCTAATGAATTCGTACGAGTCCTTTGAACATCGTACGACAAATTAGGACATCTTACGACTATTTATGCCACATTAGGAACTCGAAAAGAACGTTAGTATAATGTACGACGCCTTACAACTCCTAAGAACACCTTACATCACCGTACGAAACCTCAAAACCCCATAATACACCTAATGAATTCGTCCGAGTCCTTTGAACATCGTACGAAAAGTTAGGACAACTTAAGACTCACATGAAAATCACGTTAGTATCATTTAGGACGCCTTACAACTCCTAAGAACACCTTACAACACCGAACAAAACTATAAATAACCATAATAAACCTAATGAATTCGTCCGAATCATTCGAACGTCGTACGACAAGTTAAGGCATCTTACGACTCTGTATGTCATATTAGCACCTTGAAAAGCATATTAGTATAATGTAGGACACCTTACAACACCGTACAAAACGTTAAAACTCCATAATAAACCTAATGAATTCGTACGAGTCCTTTGAACATCGTACGACAAATTAGGACATCTTACGACTTTTTATGCCACATTAGGAACTCGAAAAGAACGTTAGTATAATGTACGACGCCTAACAACTCCTAAGAACACCTTACATCACCGTACGAAACCTCAAAACCCCATAATACACCTAATGAATTCGTCCGAGTCCTTTGAACATCGTACGAAAAGTTAGGACAACTTAAGACTCACATGAAAATCACGTTAGTATCATTTAGGACGCCTTACAACTCCTAAGAACACCTTACAAAACTATAAATCTCAATAATAAACCTAATGAATTCGTCCGAATCCTTCGAACGTCGTACGACAACTTAAGGCATCTTACGACTCTGTATGTCATATTAGCACCTTGAAAAGCATATTAGTATAATGTAGGACACCTTACAACACCGTACAAAACGTTAAAACTCCATAATAAACCTAATGAATTCGTACGAGTCCTTTGAACATCATACGACAAATTAGGACATCTTACGACTCTTTATGCCACATTAGGAACTCGAAAAGAACGTTAGTATAATGTACGACGCCTTACAACTCCTAAGAACACCTTACATCACCGTACGAAACCTCAAAACCCCATAATACACCTAATGAATTCGTCCGAGTCCTTTGAACATTGTACGAAAAGTTAGGACAACTTAAGACTCACATGAAAATCACGTTAGTATCATTTAGGACGCCTTACAACTCCTAAGAACACCTTACAACACCGAACAAAACTATAAATAACCATAATAAACCTAATGAATTCGTCCGAATCCTTCGAACGTCGTACGACAACTTAAGGCATCTTACGACTCTGTATTTCATATTAGTACCTTGAAAAGCATATTAGTATAATGTAGGACTCCTTACAACACCGTACAAAACGTTAAAACTCCATAATAAACCTAATGAATTCGTACGAGTCCTTTGAACATCATACGACAAATTAGGACATCTTACGACTCTTTATGCCACATTAGGAACTCGAAAAGAACGTTAGTATAATGTACGACGCCTTACAACTCCTAAGAACACCTTACATCACCGTACGAAACCTCAAAACCCCATAATACACCTAATGAATTCGTCCTAGTCCTTTGAACATTGTACGAAAAGTTAGGACAACTTAAGACTCACATGAAAATCACGTTAGTATCATTTAGGACGCCTTACAACTCCTAAGAACACCTTACAACACCGAACAAAACTATAAATAACCATAATAAACCTAATGAATTCGTCCGAATCCTTCGAACGTCGTACGACAACTTAAGGCATCTTACGACTCTGTATTTCATATTAGTACCTTGAAAAGCATATTAGTATAATGTAGGACTCCTTACAACAACTGTACTAAACGTGAAAACTCCATAATAAACCTAATGAATTCGTACGAGTCTTTTGAACATCGTACGACAAATTAGGACATCTTACGACTCTTTATGCCACATTAGGAACTCGAAAAGAACGTTAGTATAATGTACGACGCCTTACAACTCCTAAGAACACCTTACATCACCGTACGAAACCTCAAAACCCCATAATACACCTAATGAATTCGTCCGAGTCCTTTGAACATCGTACGAAAAGTTAGGACAACTTAAGACTCACATGAAAATCACGTTAGTATCATTTAGGACGCCTTACAACTCCTAAGAACACCTTACAACACCGAACAAAACTATAAATAACCATAATAAACCTAATGAATTCGTCCGAATCATTCGAACGTCGTACGACAAGTTAAGGCATCTTACGACTCTGTATGTCATATTAGCACCTTGAAAAGCATATTAGTATAATGTAGGACACCTTACAACACCGTACAAAACGTTAAAACTCCATAATAAACCTAATGAATTCGTACGAGTCCTTTGAACATCGTACGACAAATTAGGACATCTTACGACTTTTTATGCCACATTAGGAACTCGAAAAGAACGTTAGTATAATGTACGACGCCTAACAACTCCTAAGAACACCTTACATCACCGTACGAAACCTCAAAACCCCATAATACACCTAATGAATTCGTCCGAGTCCTTTGAACATCGTACGAAAAGTTAGGACAACTTAAGACTCACATGAAAATCACGTTAGTATCATTTAGGACGCCTTACAACTCCTAAGAACACCTTACAAAACTATAAATCTCAATAATAAACCTAATGAATTCGTCCGAATCCTTCGAACGTCGTACGACAACTTAAGGCATCTTACGACTCTGTATGTCATATTAGCACCTTGAAAAGCATATTAGTATAATGTAGGACACCTTACAACACCGTACAAAACGTTAAAACTCCATAATAAACCTAATGAATTCGTACGAGTCCTTTGAACATCATACGACAAATTAGGACATCTTACGACTCTTTATGCCACATTAGGAACTCGAAAAGAACGTTAGTATAATGTACGACGCCTTACAACTCCTAAGAACACCTTACATCACCGTACGAAACCTCAAAACCCCATAATACACCTAATGAATTCGTCCGAGTCCTTTGAACATCGTACGAAAAGTTAGGACAACTTAAGACTCACATGAAAATCACGTTAGTATCATTTAGGACGCCTTACAACTCCTAAGAACACCTTACAACACCGAACAAAACTATAAATAACCATAATAAACCTAATGAATTCGTCCGAATCATTCGAACGTCGTACGACAAGTTAAGGCATCTTACGACTCTGTATGTCATATTAGCACCTTGAAAAGCATATTAGTATAATGTAGGACACCTTACAACACCGTACAAAACGTTAAAACTCCATAATAAACCTAATGAATTCGTACGAGTCCTTTGAACATCGTACGACAAATTAGGACATCTTACGACTTTTTATGCCACATTAGGAACTCGAAAAGAACGTTAGTATAATGTACGACGCCTAACAACTCCTAAGAACACCTTACATCACCGTACGAAACCTCAAAACCCCATAATACACCTAATGAATTCGTCCGAGTCCTTTGAACATCGTACGAAAAGTTAGGACAACTTAAGACTCACATGAAAATCACGTTAGTATCATTTAGGACGCCTTACAACTCCTAAGAACACCTTACAAAACTATAAATCTCAATAATAAACCTAATGAATTCGTCCGAATCCTTCGAACGTCGTACGACAACTTAAGGCATCTTACGACTCTGTATGTCATATTAGCACCTTGAAAAGCATATTAGTATAATGTAGGACACCTTACAACACCGTACAAAACGTTAAAACTCCATAATAAACCTAATGAATTCGTACGAGTCCTTTGAACATCATACGACAAATTAGGACATCTTACGACTCTTTATGCCACATTAGGAACTCGAAAAGAACGTTAGTATAATGTACGACGCCTTACAACTCCTAAGAACACCTTACATCACCGTACGAAACCTCAAAACCCCATAATACACCTAATGAATTCGTCCGAGTCCTTTGAACATTGTACGAAAAGTTAGGACAACTTAAGACTCACATGAAAATCACGTTAGTATCATTTAGGACGCCTTACAACTCCTAAGAACACCTTACAACACCGAACAAAACTATAAATAACCATAATAAACCTAATGAATTCGTCCGAATCCTTCGAACGTCGTACGACAACTTAAGGCATCTTACGACTCTGTATTTCATATTAGTACCTTGAAAAGCATATTAGTATAATGTAGGACTCCTTACAACACCGTACAAAACGTTAAAACTCCATAATAAACCTAATGAATTCGTACGAGTCCTTTGAACATCATACGACAAATTAGGACATCTTACGACTCTTTATGCCACATTAGGAACTCGAAAAGAACGTTAGTATAATGTACGACGCCTTACAACTCCTAAGAACACCTTACATCACCGTACGAAACCTCAAAACCCCATAATACACCTAATGAATTCGTCCTAGTCCTTTGAACATTGTACGAAAAGTTAGGACAACTTAAGACTCACATGAAAATCACGTTAGTATCATTTAGGACGCCTTACAACTCCTAAGAACACCTTACAACACCGAACAAAACTATAAATAACCATAATAAACCTAATGAATTCGTCCGAATCCTTCGAACGTCGTACGACAACTTAAGGCATCTTACGACTCTGTATTTCATATTAGTACCTTGAAAAGCATATTAGTATAATGTAGGACTCCTTACAACAACTGTACTAAACGTGAAAACTCCATAATAAACCTAATGAATTCGTACGAGTCTTTTGAACATCGTACGACAAATTAGGACATCTTACGACTCTTTATGCCACATTAGGAACTCGAAAAGAACGTTAGTATAATGTACGACGCCTTACAACTCCTAAGAACACCTTACATCACCGTACGAAACCTCAAAACCCCATAATACACCTAATGAATTCGTCCGAGTCCTTTGAACATCGTACGAAAAGTTAGGACAACTTAAGACTCACATGAAAATCACGTTAGTATCATTTAGGACGCCTTACAACTCCTAAGAACACCTTACAACACCGAACAAAACTATAAATAACCATAATAAACCTAATGAATTCGTCCGAATCCTTCGAACGTCGTACGACAACTTAAGGCATCTTACGACTCTGTATTTCATATTAGTACCTTGAAAAGCATATTAGTATAATGTAGGACTCCTTACAACAACTGTACTAAACGTGAAAACTCCATAATAAACCTAATGAATTCGTACGAGTCTTTTGAACATCGTACGACAAATTAGGACATCTTACGACTCTTTATGCCACATTAGGAACTCGAAAAGAACGTTAGTATAATGTACGACGCCTTACAACTCCTAAGAACACCTTACATCACCGTACGAAACCTCAAAACCCCATAATACACCTAATGAATTCGTCCGAGTCCTTTGAACATCGTACGAAAAGTTAGGACAACTTAAGACTCACATGAAAATCACGTTAGTATCATTTAGGACGCCTTACAACTCCTAAGAACACCTTACAACACCGAACAAAACTATAAATAACCATAATAAACCTAATGAATTCGTCCGAATCCTTCGAACGTCGTACGACAACTTAAGGCATCTTACGACTCTGTATTTCATATTAGTACCTTGAAAAGCATATTAGTATAATGTAGGACTCCTTACAACACCGTACAAAACGTTAAAACTCCATAATAAACCTAATGAATTCGTACGAGTCCTTTGAACATCATACGACAAATTAGGACATCTTACGACTCTTTATGCCACATTAGGAACTCGAAAAGAACGTTAGTATAATGTACGACGCCTTACAACTCCTAAGAACACCTTACATCACCGTACGAAACCTCAAAACCCCATAATACACCTAATGAATTCGTCCTAGTCCTTTGAACATTGTACGAAAAGTTAGGACAACTTAAGACTCACATGAAAATCACGTTAGTATCATTTAGGACGCCTTACAACTCCTAAGAACACCTTACAACACCGAACAAAACTATAAATAACCATAATAAACCTAATGAATTCGTCCGAATCCTTCGAACGTCGTACGACAACTTAAGGCATCTTACGACTCTGTATTTCATATTAGTACCTTGAAAAGCATATTAGTATAATGTAGGACTCCTTACAACAACTGTACTAAACGTGAAAACTCCATAATAAACCTAATGAATTCGTACGAGTCTTTTGAACATCGTACGACAAATTAGGACATCTTACGACTCTTTATGCCACATTAGGAACTCGAAAATAACGTTAGTATAATGTACGACGCCTTACAACTCCTAAGAACACCTTACATCACCGTACGAAACCTCAAAACCCCATAATACACCTAATGAATTCGTCCGAGTCCTTTGAACATCGTACGAAAAGTTAGGACAACTTAAGACTCACATGAAAATCACGTTAGTATCATTTAGGACGCCTTACAACTCCTAAGAACACCTTACAACACCGAACAAAACTATAAATAACCATAATAAACCTAATGAATTCGTCCGAATCATTCGAACGTCGTACGACAAGTTAAGGCATCTTACGACTCTGTATGTCATATTAGCACCTTGAAAAGCATATTAGTATAATGTAGGACACCTTACAACACCGTACAAAACGTTAAAACTCCATAATAAACCTAATGAATTCGTACGAGTCCTTTGAACATCGTACGACAAATTAGGACATCTTACGACTTTTTATGCCACATTAGGAACTCGAAAAGAACGTTAGTATAATGTACGACGCCTAACAACTCCTAAGAACACCTTACATCACCGTACGAAACCTCAAAACCCCATAATACACCTAATGAATTCGTCCGAGTCCTTTGAACATCGTACGAAAAGTTAGGACAACTTAAGACTCACATGAAAATCACGTTAGTATCATTTAGGACGCCTTACAACTCCTAAGAACACCTTACAAAACTATAAATCTCAATAATAAACCTAATGAATTCGTCCGAATCCTTCGAACGTCGTACGACAACTTAAGGCATCTTACGACTCTGTATGTCATATTAGCACCTTGAAAAGCATATTAGTATAATGTAGGACACCTTACAACACCGTACAAAACGTTAAAACTCCATAATAAACCTAATGAATTCGTACGAGTCCTTTGAACATCATACGACAAATTAGGACATCTTACGACTCTTTATGCCACATTAGGAACTCGAAAAGAACGTTAGTATAATGTACGACGCCTTACAACTCCTAAGAACACCTTACATCACCGTACGAAACCTCAAAACCCCATAATACACCTAATGAATTCGTCCGAGTCCTTTGAACATTGTACGAAAAGTTAGGACAACTTAAGACTCACATGAAAATCACGTTAGTATCATTTAGGACGCCTTACAACTCCTAAGAACACCTTACAACACCGAACAAAACTATAAATAACCATAATAAACCTAATGAATTCGTCCGAATCCTTCGAACGTCGTACGACAACTTAAGGCATCTTACGACTCTGTATTTCATATTAGTACCTTGAAAAGCATATTAGTATAATGTAGGACTCCTTACAACAACTGTACTAAACGTGAAAACTCCATAATAAACCTAATGAATTCGTACGAGTCTTTTGAACATCGTACGACAAATTAGGACATCTTACGACTCTTTATGCCACATTAGGAACTCGAAAAGAACGTTAGTATAATGTACGACGCCTTACAACTCCTAAGAAAACCTTACATCACCGTACGAAACCTCAAAACCCCATAATACACCTAATGAATTCGTCCGAGTCCTTTGAACATCGTACGAAAAGTTAGGACAACTTAAGACTCACATGAAAATCACGTTAGTATCATTTAGGACGCCTTACAACTCCTAAGAACACCTTACAAAACTATAAATCTCAATAATAAACCTAATGAATTCGTCCGAATCCTTCGAACGTCGTACGACAACTTAAGGCATCTTACGACTCTGTATGTCATATTAGCACCTTGAAAAGCATATTAGTATAATGTAGGACACCTTACAACACTGTACAAAACGTTAAAACTCCATAATAAACCTAATGAATTCGTACGAGTCCTTTGAACATCGTACGACAAATTAGGACATCTTACGACTATTTATGCCACATTAGGAACTCGAAAAGAACGTTAGTATAATGTACGACGCCTTACAACTCCTAAGAACACCTTACATCACCGTACGAAACCTCAAAACCCCATAATACACCTAATGAATTCGTCCGAGTCCTTTGAACATCGTACGAAAAGTTAGGACAACTTAAGACTCACATGAAAATCACGTTAGTATCATTTAGGACGCCTTACAACTCCTAAGAACACCTTACAACACCGAACAAAACTATAAATAACCATAATAAACCTAATGAATTCGTCCGAATCATTCGAACGTCGTACGACAAGTTAAGGCATCTTACGACTCTGTATGTCATATTAGCACCTTGAAAAGCATATTAGTATAATGTAGGACACCTTACAACACCGTACAAAACGTTAAAACTCCATAATAAACCTAATGAATTCGTACGAGTCCTTTGAACATCGTACGACAAATTAGGACATCTTACGACTTTTTATGCCACATTAGGAACTCGAAAAGAACGTTAGTATAATGTACGACGCCTAACAACTCCTAAGAACACCTTACATCACCGTACGAAACCTCAAAACCCCATAATACACCTAATGAATTCGTCCGAGTCCTTTGAACATCGTACGAAAAGTTAGGACAACTTAAGACTCACATGAAAATCACGTTAGTATCATTTAGGACGCCTTACAACTCCTAAGAACACCTTACAAAACTATAAATCTCAATAATAAACCTAATGAATTCGTCCGAATCCTTCGAACGTCGTACGACAACTTAAGGCATCTTACGACTCTGTATGTCATATTAGCACCTTGAAAAGCATATTAGTATAATGTAGGACACCTTACAACACCGTACAAAACGTTAAAACTCCATAATAAAACCTAATGAATTCGTACGAGTCCTTTGAACATCGTATGACAAATTAGGACATCTTACGACTCTTTATGCCACATTAGGAACTCGAAAAGAACGTTAGTATAATGTACGACGCCTTACAACTCCTAAGAACACCTTACATCACCGTACGAAACCTCAAAACCCCATAATACACCTAATGAATTCGTCCGAGTCCTTTGAACATCGTACGAAAAGTTAGGACAACTTATGACTCACATGAAAATCACGTTAGTATCATTTAGGACGCCTTACAACTCCTAAGAACACATTACAAAACTATAAATCTCCATAATAAACCTAATGAATTCGTCCGAATCCTTCAAACGTCGTACGACAACTTAAGGCATCTTACGACTCTGTATGTCATATTAGCACCTTGAAAAGCATATTAGTATAATGTAGGACGCCTTACAACACCGTACAAAACGTTAAAACTCCATAATAAACCTAATGAATTCGTACGAGTCCTTTGAACATCGTACGACAAATTAGGACATCTTACGACTCTTTATGCCACATTAGGAACTCGAAAAGAACGTTAGTATAATGTACGACGCCTAACAACTCCTAAGAACACCTTACATCACCGTACGAAACCTCAAAACCCCATAATACACCTAATGAATTCGTCCGAGTCCTTTGAACATCGTACGAAAAGTTAGGACAACTTAAGACTCACATGAAAATCACGTTAGTATCATTTAGGACGCCTTACAACTCCTAAGAACACCTTACAAAACTATAAATCTCAATAATAAACCTAATGAATTCGTCCGAATCCTTCGAACGTCGTACGACAACTTAAGGCATCTTACGACTCTGTATGTCATATTAGCACCTTGAAAAGCATATTAGTATAATGTAGGACACCTTACAACACCGTACAAAACGTTAAAACTCCATAATAAACCTAATGAATTCGTACGAGTCCTTTGAACATCATACGACAAATTAGGACATCTTACGACTCTTTATGCCACATTAGGAACTCGAAAAGAACGTTAGTATAATGTACGACGCCTTACAACTCCTAAGAACACCTTACATCACCGTACGAAACCTCAAAACCCCATAATACACCTAATGAATTCGTCCGAGTCCTTTGAACATCGTACGAAAAGTTAGGACAACTTAAGACTCACATGAAAATCACGTTAGTATCATTTAGGACGCCTTACAACTCCTAAGAACACATTACAAAACTATAAATCTCCATAATAAACCTAATGAATTCGTCCGAATCCTTCAAACGCCGTACGACAACTTAAGGCATCTTACGACTCTGTATGTCATATTAGCACCTTGAAAAGCATATTAGTATAATGTAGGACACCTTACAACACCGTACAAAACGTTAAAACTCCATAATAAAACCTAATGAATTCGTACGAGTCCTTTGAACATCGTATGACAAATTAGGACATCTTACGACTCTTTATGCCACATTAGGAACTCGAAAAGAACGTTAGTATAATGTACGACGCCTAACAACTCCTAAGAACACCTTACATCACCGTACGAAACCTCAAAACCCCATAATACACCTAATGAATTCGTCCGAGTCCTTTGAACATCGTACGAAAAGTTAGGACAACTTAAGACTCACATGAAAATCACGTTAGTATCATTTAGGACGCCTTACAACTCCTAAGAACACCTTACAAAACTATAAATCTCAATAATAAACCTAATGAATTCGTCCGAATCCTTCGAACGTCGTACGACAACTTAAGGCATCTTACGACTCTGTATGTCATATTAGCACCTTGAAAAGCATATTAGTATAATGTAGGACACCTTACAACACCGTACAAAACGTTAAAACTCCATAATAAACCTAATGAATTCGTACGAGTCCTTTGAACATCATACGACAAATTAGGACATCTTACGACTCTTTATGCCACATTAGGAACTCGAAAAGAACGTTAGTATAATGTACGACGCCTTACAACTCCTAAGAACACCTTACATCACCGTACGAAACCTCAAAACCCCATAATACACCTAATGAATTCGTCCGAGTCCTTTGAACATCGTACGAAAAGTTAGGACAACTTAAGACTCACATGAAAATCACGTTAGTATCATTTAGGACGCCTTACAACTCCTAAGAACACATTACAAAACTATAAATCTCCATAATAAACCTAATGAATTCGTCCGAATCCTTCAAACGTCGTACGACAACTTAAGGCATCTTACGACTCTGTATGTCATATTAGCACCTTGAAAAGCATATTAGTATAATGTAGGACACCTTACAACACCGTACAAAACGTTAAAACTCCATAATAAAACCTAATGAATTCGTACGAGTCCTTTGAACATCGTATGACAAATTAGGACATCTTACGACTCTTTATGCCACATTAGGAACTCGAAAAGAACGTTAGTATAATGTACGACGCCTTACAACTCCTAAGAACACCTTACATCACCGTACGAAACCTCAAAACCCCATAATACACCTAATGAATTCGTCCGAGTCCTTTGAACATCGTACGAAAAGTTAGGACAACTTAAGACTCACATGAAAATCACGTTAGTATCATTTAGGACGCCTTACAACTCCTAAGAACACATTACAAAACTATAAATCTCCATAATAAACCTAATGAATTCGTCCGAATCCTTCAAACGTCGTACGACAACTTAAGGCATCTTACGACTCTGTATGTCATATTAGCACCTTGAAAAGCATATTAGTATAATGTAGGACGCCTTACAACACCGTACAAAACGTTAAAACTCCATAATAAACCTAATGAATTCGTACGAGTCCTTTGAACATCGTACGACAAATTAGGACATCTTACGACTCTTTATGCCACATTAGGAACTCGAAAAGAACGTTAGTATAATGTACGACGCCTAACAACTCCTAAGAACACCTTACATCACCGTACGAAACCTCAAAACCCCATAATACACCTAATGAATTCGTCCGAGTCCTTTGAACATCGTACGAAAAGTTAGGACAACTTAAGACTCACATGAAAATCACGTTAGTATCATTTAGGACGCCTTACAACTCCTAAGAACACATTACAAAACTATAAATCTCCATAATAAACCTAATGAATTCGTCCGAATCCTTCAAACGTCGTACGACAACTTAAGGCATCTTACGACTCTGTATGTCATATTAGCACCTTGAAAAGCATATTAGTATAATGTAGGACAGCTTACTACACCGTACAAAACGTTAAAACTCCATAATAAACCTAATGAATTCGTACGAGTCCTTTGAACATCGTACGACAAATTAGGACATCTTACGACTCTTTATGCCACATTAGGAACTCGAAAAGAACGTTAGTATAATGTACGACGCCTAACAACTCCTAAGAACACCTTACATCACCGTACGAAACCTCAAAACCCCATAATACACCTAATGAATTCGTCCGAGTCCTTTGAACATCGTACGAAAAGTTAGGACAACTTAAGACTCACATGAAAATTACGTTAGTATCATTTAGGACGCCTTACAACTCCTAAGAACACCTTACAAAACTATAAATCTCAATAATAAACCTAATGAATTCGTCCGAATCCTTCGAACGTCGTACGACAACTTAAGGCATCTTACGACTCTGTATGTCATATTAGCACCTTGAAAAGCATATTAGTATAATGTAGGACACCTTACAACACCGTACAAAACGTTAAAACTCCATAATAAACCTAATGAATTCGTACGAGTCCTTTGAACATCGTATGACAAATTAGGACATCTTACGACTCTTTATGCCACATTAGGAACTCGAAAAGAACGTTAGTATAATGTACGACGCCTTACAACTCCTAAGAACACCTTACATCACCGTACGAAACCTCAAAACCCCATAATACACCTAATGAATTCGTCCGAGTCCTTTGAACATCGTACGAAAAGTTAGGACAACTTAAGACTCACATGAAAATCACGTTAGTATCATTTAGGACGCCTTACAACTCCTAAGAACACATTACAAAACTATAAATCTCCATAATAAACCTAATGAATTCGTCCGAATCCTTCAAACGCCGTACGACAACTTAAGGCATCTTACGACTCTGTATGTCATATTAGCACCTTGAAAAGCATATTAGTATAATGTAGGACGCCTTACAACACCGTACAAAACGTTAAAACTCCATAATAAAACCTAATGAATTCGTACGAGTCCTTTGAACATCGTATGACAAATTAGGACATCTTACGACTCTTTATGCCACATTAGGAACTCGAAAAGAACGTTAGTATAATGTACGACGCCTAACAACTCCTAAGAACACCTTACATCACCGTACGAAACCTCAAAACCCCATAATACACCTAATGAATTCGTCCGAGTCCTTTGAACATCGTACGAAAAGTTAGGACAACTTAAGACTCACATGAAAATCACGTTAGTATCATTTAGGACGCCTTACAACTCCTAAGAACACCTTACAAAACTATAAATCTCAATAATAAACCTAATGAATTCGTCCGAATCCTTCGAACGTCGTACGACAACTTAAGGCATCTTACGACTCTGTATGTCATATTAGCACCTTGAAAAGCATATTAGTATAATGTAGGACGCCTTACAACACCGTACAAAACGTTAAAACTCCATAATAAACCTAATGAATTCGTACGAGTCCTTTGAACATCATACGACAAATTAGGACATCTTACGACTCTTTATGCCACATTAGGAACTCGAAAAGAACGTTAGTATAATGTACGACGCCTTACAACTCCTAAGAACACCTTACATCACCGTACGAAACCTCAAAACCCCATAATACACCTAATGAATTCGTCCGAGTCCTTTGAACATCGTACGAAAAGTTAGGACAACTTAAGACTCACATGAAAATCACGTTAGTATCATTTAGGACGCCTTACAACTCCTAAGAACACATTACAAAACTATAAATCTCCATAATAAACCTAATGAATTCGTCCGAATCCTTCAAACGTCGTACGACAACTTAAGGCATCTTACGACTCTGTATGTCATATTAGCACCTTGAAAAGCATATTAGTATAATGTAGGACACCTTACAACACCGTACAAAACGTTAAAACTCCATAATAAAACCTAATGAATTCGTACGAGTCCTTTGAACATCGTATGACAAATTAGGACATCTTACGACTCTTTATGCCACATTAGGAACTCGAAAAGAACGTTAGTATAATGTACGACGCCTTACAACTCCTAAGAACACCTTACATCACCGTACGAAACCTCAAAACCCCATAATACACCTAATGAATTCGTCCGAGTCCTTTGAACATCGTACGAAAAGTTAGGACAACTTAAGACTCACATGAAAATCACGTTAGTATCATTTAGGACGCCTTACAACTCCTAAGAACACATTACAAAACTATAAATCTCCATAATAAACCTAATGAATTCGTCCGAATCCTTCAAACGTCGTACGACAACTTAAGGCATCTTACGACTCTGTATGTCATATTAGCACCTTGAAAAGCATATTAGTATAATGTAGGACACCTTACAACACCGTACAAAACGTTAAAACTCCATAATAAAACCTAATGAATTCGTACGAGTCCTTTGAACATCGTATGACAAATTAGGACATCTTACGACTCTTTATGCCACATTAGGAACTCGAAAAGAACGTTAGTATAATGTACGACGCCTTACAACTCCTAAGAACACCTTACATCACCGTACGAAACCTCAAAACCCCATAATACACCTAATGAATTCGTCCGAGTCCTTTGAACATCGTACGAAAAGTTAGGACAACTTAAGACTCACATGAAAATCACGTTAGTATCATTTTGGACGCCTTACAACTCCTAAGAACACATTACAAAACTATAAATCTCCATAATAAACCTAATGAATTCGTCCGAATCCTTCAAACGTCGTACGACAACTTAAGGCATCTTATGACTCTGTATGTCATATTAGCACCTTGAAAAGCATATTAGTATAATGTAGGACGCCTTACAACACCGTACAAAACGTTAAAACTCCATAATAAACCTAATGAATTCGTACGAGTCCTTTGAACATCGTACGACAAATTAGGCCATCTTACGACTCTTTATGCCACATTAGGAACTCGAAAAGAACGTTAGTATAATGTACGACGCCTAACAACTCCTAAGAACACCTTACATCACCGTACGAAACCTCAAAACCCCATAATACACCTAATGAATTCGTCCGAGTCCTTTGAACATCGTACGAAAAGTTAGGACAACTTAAGACTCACATGAAAATCACGTTAGTATCATTTAGGAAGCCTTACAACTCCTAAGAACACATTACAAAACTATAAATCTCCATAATAAACCTAATGAATTCGTCCGAATCCTTCAAACGTCGTACGACAACTTAAGGCATCTTATGACTCTGTATGTCATATTAGCACCTTGAAAAGCATATTAGTATAATGTAGGACGCCTTACAACACCGTACAAAACGTTAAAACTCCATAATAAACCTAATGAATTCGTACGAGTCCTTTGAACATCGTACGACAAATTAGGCCATCTTACGACTCTTTATGCCACATTAGGAACTCGAAAAGAACGTTAGTATAATGTACGACGCCTAACAACTCCTAAGAACACCTTACATCACCGTACGAAACCTCAAAACCCCATAATACACCTAATGAATTCGTCCGAGTCCTTTGAACATCGTACGAAAAGTTAGGACAACTTAAGACTCACATGAAAATCACGTTAGTATCATTTAGGAAGCCTTACAACTCCTAAGAACACATTACAAAACTATAAATCTCCATAATAAACCTAATGAATTCGTCCGAATCCTTCAAACGTCGTACGACAACTTAAGGCATCTTATGACTCTGTATGTCATATTAGCACCTTGAAAAGCATATTAGTATAATGTAGGACGCCTTACAACACCGTACAAAACGTTAAAACTCCATAATAAACCTAATGAATTCGTACGAGTCCTTTGAACATCGTACGACAAATTAGGCCATCTTACGACTCTTTATGCCACATTAGGAACTCGAAAAGAACGTTAGTATAATGTACGACGCCTAACAACTCCTAAGAACACCTTACATCACCGTACGAAACCTCAAAACCCCATAATACACCTAATGAATTCGTCCGAGTCCTTTGAACATCGTACGAAAAGTTAGGACAACTTAAGACTCACATGAAAATCACGTTAGTATCATTTAGGACGCCTTACAACTCCTAAGAACACCTTACAAAACTATAAATCTCAATAATAAACCTAATGAATTCGTCCGAATCCTTCGAACGTCGTACGACAACTTAAGGCATCTTACGACTCTGTATGTCATATTAGCACCTTGAAAAGCATATTAGTATAATGTAGGACACCTTACAACACCGTACAAAACGTTAAAACTCCATAATAAACCTAATGAATTCGTACGAGTCCTTTGAACATCATACGACAAATTAGGACATCTTACGACTCTTTATGCCACATTAGGAACTCGAAAAGAACGTTAGTATAATGTACGACGCCTTACAACTCCTAAGAACACCTTACATCACCGTACGAAACCTCAAAACCCCATAATACACCTAATGAATTCGTCCGAGTCCTTTGAACATCGTACGAAAAGTTAGGACAACTTAAGACTCACATGAAAATCACGTTAGTATCATTTAGGACGCCTTACAACTCCTAAGAACACATTACAAAACTATAAATCTCCATAATAAACCTAATGAATTCGTCCGAATCCTTCATACGTCGTACGACAACTTAAGGCATCTTACGACTCTGTATGTCATATTAGCACCTTGAAAAGCATATTAGTATAATGTAGGACACCTTACAACACCGTACAAAACGTTAAAACTCCATAATAAAACCTAATGAATTCGTACGAGTCCTTTGAACATCGTATGACAAATTAGGACATCTTACGACTCTTTATGCCACATTAGGAACTCGAAAAGAACGTTAGTATAATGTACGACGCCTTACAACTCCTAAGAACACCTTACATCACCGTACGAAACCTCAAAACCCCATAATACACCTAATGAATTCGTCCGAGTCCTTTGAACATCGTACGAAAAGTTAGGACAACTTAAGACTCACATGAAAATCATGTTAGTATCATTTAGGACGCCTTACAACTCCTAAGAACACATTACAAAACTATAAATCTCCAAAATAAACCTAATGAATTCGTCCGAATCCTTCAAACGTCGTACGACAACTTAAGGCATCTTACGACTCTGTATGTCATATTAGCACCTTGAAAAGCATATTAGTATAATGTAGGACGCCTTACAACACCGTACAAAACGTTAAAACTCCATAATAAACCTAATGAATTCGTACGAGTCCTTTGAACATCGTACGACAAATTAGGACATCTTACGACTCTTTATGCCACATTAGGAACTCGAAAAGAACGTTAGTATAATGTACGACGCCTAACAACTCCTAAGAACACCTTACATCACCGTACGAAACCTCAAAACCCCATAATACACCTAATGAATTCGTCCGAGTCCTTTGAACATCGTACGAAAAGTTAGGACAACTTAAGACTCACATGAAAATCACGTTAGTATCATTTAGGACGCCTTACAACTCCTAAGAACACCTTACAAAACTATAAATCTCAATAATAAACCTAATGAATTCGTCCGAATCCTTCGAACGTCGTACGACAACTTAAGGCATCTTACGACTCTGTATGTCATATTAGCACCTTGAAAAGCATATTAGTATAATGTAGGACACCTTACAACACCGTACAAAACGTTAAAACTCCATAATAAAACCTAATGAATTCGTACGAGTCCTTTGAACATCGTATGACAAATTAGGACATCTTACGACTCTTTATGCCACATTAGGAACTCGAAAAGAACGTTAGTATAATGTACGACGCCTTACAACTCCTAAGAACACCTTACATCACCGTACGAAACCTCAAAACCCCATAATACACCTAATGAATTCGTCCGAGTCCTTTGAACATCGTACGAAAAGTTAGGATAACTTAAGACTCACATGAAAATCACGTTAGTATCATTTAGGACGCCTTACAACTCCTAAGAACACATTACAAAACTATAAATCTCCATAATAAACCTAATGAATTCGTCCGAATCCTTCAAACGTCGTACGACAACTTAAGGCATCTTACGACTCTGTATGTCATATTAGCACCTTGAAAAGCATATTAGTATAATGTAGGACGCCTTACAACACCGTACAAAACGTTAAAACTCCATAATAAACCTAATGAATTCGTACGAGTCCTTTGAACATCGTACGACAAATTAGGACATCTTACGACTCTTTATGCCACATTAGGAACTCGAAAAGAACGTTAGTATAATGTACGACGCCTAACAACTCCTAAGAACACCTTACATCACCGTACGAAACCTCAAAACCCCATAATACACCTAATGAATTCGTCCGAGTCCTTTGAACATCGTACGAAAAGTTAGGACAACTTAAGACTCACATGAAAATCACGTTAGTATCATTTAGGACGCCTTACAACTCCTAAGAACACATTACAAAACTATAAATCTCCATAATAAACCTAATGAATTCGTCCGAATCCTTCAAACGTCGTACGACAACTTAAGGCATCTTACGACTCTGTATGTCATATTAGCACCTTGAAAAGCATATTAGTATAATGTAGGACGCCTTACAACACCGTACAAAACGTTAAAACTCCATAATAAACCTAATGAATTCGTACGAGTCCTTTGAACATCGTACGACAAATTAGGACATCTTACGACTCTTTATGCCACATTAGGAACTCGAAAAGAACGTTAGTATAATGTACGACGCCTAACAACTCCTAAGAACACCTTACATCACCGTACGAAACCTCAAAACCCCATAATACACCTAATGAATTCGTCCGAGTCCTTTGAACATCGTACGAAAAGTTAGGACAACTTAAGACTCACATGAAAATTACGTTAGTATCATTTAGGACGCCTTACAACTCCTAAGAACACCTTACAAAACTATAAATCTCAATAATAAACCTAATGAATTCGTCCGAATCCTTCGAACGTCGTACGACAACTTAAGGCATCTTACGACTCTGTATGTCATATTAGCACCTTGAAAAGCATATTAGTATAATGTAGGACACCTTACAACACCGTACAAAACGTTAAAACTCCATAATAAACCTAATGAATTCGTACGAGTCCTTTGAACATCGTATGACAAATTAGGACATCTTACGACTCTTTATGCCACATTAGGAACTCGAAAAGAACGTTAGTATAATGTACGACGCCTTACAACTCCTAAGAACACCTTACATCACCGTACGAAACCTCAAAACCCCATAATACACCTAATGAATTCGTCCGAGTCCTTTGAACATCGTACGAAAAGTTAGGACAACTTAAGACTCACATGAAAATCACGTTAGTATCATTTAGGACGCCTTACAACTCCTAAGAACACATTACAAAACTATAAATCTCCATAATAAACCTAATGAATTCGTCCGAATCCTTCAAACGCCGTACGACAACTTAAGGCATCTTACGACTCTGTATGTCATATTAGCACCTTGAAAAGCATATTAGTATAATGTAGGACACCTTACAACACCGTACAAAACGTTAAAACTCCATAATAAAACCTAATGAATTCGTACGAGTCCTTTGAACATCGTATGACAAATTAGGACATCTTACGACTCTTTATGCCACATTAGGAACTCGAAAAGAACGTTAGTATAATGTACGACGCCTAACAACTCCTAAGAACACCTTACATCACCGTACGAAACCTCAAAACCCCATAATACACCTAATGAATTCGTCCGAGTCCTTTGAACATCGTACGAAAAGTTAGGACAACTTAAGACTCACATGAAAATCACGTTAGTATCATTTAGGACGCCTTACAACTCCTAAGAACACCTTACAAAACTATAAATCTCAATAATAAACCTAATGAATTCGTCCGAATCCTTCGAACGTCGTACGACAACTTAAGGCATCTTACGACTCTGTATGTCATATTAGCACCTTGAAAAGCATATTAGTATAATGTAGGACACCTTACAACACCGTACAAAACGTTAAAACTCCATAATAAACCTAATGAATTCGTACGAGTCCTTTGAACATCATACGACAAATTAGGACATCTTACGACTCTTTATGCCACATTAGGAACTCGAAAAGAACGTTAGTATAATGTACGACGCCTTACAACTCCTAAGAACACCTTACATCACCGTACGAAACCTCAAAACCCCATAATACACCTAATGAATTCGTCTGAGTCCTTTGAACATCGTACGAAAAGTTAGGACAACTTAAGACTCACATGAAAATCACGTTAGTATCATTTAGGACGCCTTACAACTCCTAAGAACACATTACAAAACTATAAATCTCCATAATAAACCTAATGAATTCGTCCGAATCCTTCAAACGTCGTACGACAACTTAAGGCATCTTACGACTCTGTATGTCATATTAGCACCTTGAAAAGCATATTAGTATAATGTAGGACACCTTACAACACCGTACAAAACGTTAAAACTCCATAATAAAACCTAATGAATTCGTACGAGTCCTTTGAACATCGTATGACAAATTAGGACATCTTACGACTCTTTATGCCACATTAGGAACTCGAAAAGAACGTTAGTATAATGTACGACGCCTTACAACTCCTAAGAACACCTTACATCACCGTACGAAACCTCAAAACCCCATAATACACCTAATGAATTCGTCCGAGTCCTTTGAACATCGTACGAAAAGTTAGGACAACTTAAGACTCACATGAAAATTACGTTAGTATCATTTAGGACGCCTTACAACTCCTAAGAACACCTTACAAAACTATAAATCTCAATAATAAACCTAATGAATTCGTCCGAATCCTTCGAACGTCGTACGACAACTTAAGGCATCTTACGACTCTGTATGTCATATTAGCACCTTGAAAAGCATATTAGTATAATGTAGGACACCTTACAACACCGTACAAAACGTTAAAACTCCATAATAAACCTAATGAATTCGTACGAGTCCTTTGAACATCGTATGACAAATTAGGACATCTTACGACTCTTTATGCCACATTAGGAACTCGAAAAGAACGTTAGTATAATGTACGACGCCTTACAACTCCTAAGAACACCTTACATCACCGTACGAAACCTCAAAACCCCATAATACACCTAATGAATTCGTCCGAGTCCTTTGAACATCGTACGAAAAGTTAGGACAACTTAAGACTCACATGAAAATCACGTTAGTATCATTTAGGACGCCTTACAACTCCTAAGAACACATTACAAAACTATAAATCTCCATAATAAACCTAATGAATTCGTCCGAATCCTTCAAACGCCGTACGACAACTTAAGGCATCTTACGACTCTGTATGTCATATTAGCACCTTGAAAAGCATATTAGTATAATGTAGGACACCTTACAACACCGTACAAAACGTTAAAACTCCATAATAAAACCTAATGAATTCGTACGAGTCCTTTGAACATCGTATGACAAATTAGGACATCTTACGACTCTTTATGCCACATTAGGAACTCGAAAAGAACGTTAGTATAATGTACGACGCCTAACAACTCCTAAGAACACCTTACATCACCGTACGAAACCTCAAAACCCCATAATACACCTAATGAATTCGTCCGAGTCCTTTGAACATCGTACGAAAAGTTAGGACAACTTAAGACTCACATGAAAATCACGTTAGTATCATTTAGGACGCCTTACAACTCCTAAGAACACCTTACAAAACTATAAATCTCAATAATAAACCTAATGAATTCGTCCGAATCCTTCGAACGTCGTACGACAACTTAAGGCATCTTACGACTCTGTATGTCATATTAGCACCTTGAAAAGCATATTAGTATAATGTAGGACACCTTACAACACCGTACAAAACGTTAAAACTCCATAATAAACCTAATGAATTCGTACGAGTCCTTTGAACATCATACGACAAATTAGGACATCTTACGACTCTTTATGCCACATTAGGAACTCGAAAAGAACGTTAGTATAATGTACGACGCCTTACAACTCCTAAGAACACCTTACATCACCGTACGAAACCTCAAAACCCCATAATACACCTAATGAATTCGTCTGAGTCCTTTGAACATCGTACGAAAAGTTAGGACAACTTAAGACTCTCATGAAAATCACGTTAGTATCATTTAGGACGCCTTACAACTCCTAAGAACACATTACAAAACTATAAATCTCCATAATAAACCTAATGAATTCGTCCGAATCCTTCAAACGTCGTACGACAACTTAAGGCATCTTACGACTCTGTATGTCATATTAGCACCTTGAAAAGCATATTAGTATAATGTAGGACACCTTACAACACCGTACAAAACGTTAAAACTCCATAATAAAACCTAATGAATTCGTACGAGTCCTTTGAACATCGTATGACAAATTAGGACATCTTACGACTCTTTATGCCACATTAGGAACTCGAAAAGAACGTTAGTATAATGTACGACGCCTTACAACTCCTAAGAACACCTTACATCACCGTACGAAACCTCAAAACCCCATAATACACCTAATGAATTCGTCCGAGTCCTTTGAACATCGTACGAAAAGTTAGGACAACTTAAGACTCACATGAAAATCACGTTAGTATCATTTAGGACGCCTTACAACTCCTAAGAACACATTACAAAACTATAAATCTCCATAATAAACCTAATGAATTCGTCCGAATCCTTCAAACGTCGTACGACAACTTAAGGCATCTTACGACTCTGTATGTCATATTAGCACCTTGAAAAGCATATTAGTATAATGTAGGACGCCTTACAACACCGTACAAAACGTTAAAACTCCATAATAAACCTAATGAATTCGTACGAGTCCTTTGAACATCGTACGACAAATTAGGACATCTTACGACTCTTTATGCCACATTAGGAACTCGAAAAGAACGTTAGTATAATGTACGACGCCTAACAACTCCTAAGAACACCTTACATCACCGTACGAAACCTCAAAACCCCATAATACACCTAATGAATTCGTCCGAGTCCTTTGAACATCGTACGAAAAGTTAGGACAACTTAAGACTCACATGAAAATCACGTTAGTATCATTTAGGACGCCTTACAACTCCTAAGAACACCTTACAAAACTATAAATCTCAATAATAAACCTAATGAATTCGTCCGAATCCTTCGAACGTCGTACGACAACTTAAGGCATCTTACGACTCTGTATGTCATATTAGCACCTTGAAAAGCATATTAGTATAATGTAGGACACCTTACAACACCGTACAAAACGTTAAAACTCCATAATAAACCTAATGAATTCGTACGAGTCCTTTGAACATCATACGACAAATTAGGACATCTTACGACTCTTTATGCCACATTAGGAACTCGAAAAGAACGTTAGTATAATGTACGACGCCTTACAACTCCTAAGAACACCTTACATCACCGTACGAAACCTCAAAACCCCATAATACACCTAATGAATTCGTCCGAGTCCTTTGAACATCGTACGAAAAGTTAGGATAACTTAAGACTCACATGAAAATCACGTTAGTATCATTTAGGACGCCTTACAACTCCTAAGAACACATTACAAAACTATAAATCTCCATAATAAACCTAATGAATTCGTCCGAATCCTTCAAACGTCGTACGACAACTTAAGGCATCTTACGACTCTGTATGTCATATTAGCACCTTGAAAAGCATATTAGTATAATGTAGGACGCCTTACAACACCGTACAAAACGTTAAAACTCCATAATAAACCTAATGAATTCGTACGAGTCCTTTGAACATCGTACGACAAATTAGGACATCTTACGACTCTTTATGCCACATTAGGAACTCGAAAAGAACGTTAGTATAATGTACGACGCCTAACAACTCCTAAGAACACCTTACATCACCGTACGAAACCTCAAAACCCCATAATACACCTAATGAATTCGTCCGAGTCCTTTGAACATCGTACGAAAAGTTAGGACAACTTAAGACTCACATGAAAATTACGTTAGTATCATTTAGGACGCCTTACAACTCCTAAGAACACCTTACAAAACTATAAATCTCAATAATAAACCTAATGAATTCGTCCGAATCCTTCGAACGTCGTACGACAACTTAAGGCATCTTACGACTCTGTATGTCATATTAGCACCTTGAAAAGCATATTAGTATAATGTAGGACGCCTTACAACACCGTACAAAACGTTAAAACTCCATAATAAACCTAATGAATTCGTACGAGTCCTTTGAACATCGTACGACAAATTAGGACATCTTACGACTCTTTATGCCACATTAGGAACTCGAAAAGAACGTTAGTATAATGTACGACGCCTAACAACTCCTAAGAACACCTTACATCACCGTACGAAACCTCAAAACCCCATAATACACCTAATGAATTCGTCCGAGTCCTTTGAACATCGTACGAAAAGTTAGGACAACTTAAGACTCACATGAAAATTACGTTAGTATCATTTAGGACGCCTTACAACTCCTAAGAACACCTTACAAAACTATAAATCTCAATAATAAACCTAATGAATTCGTCCGAATCCTTCGAACGTCGTACGACAACTTAAGGCATCTTACGACTCTGTATGTCATATTAGCACCTTGAAAAGCATATTAGTATAATGTAGGACACCTTACAACACCGTACAAAACGTTAAAACTCCATAATAAACCTAATGAATTCGTACGAGTCCTTTGAACATCGTATGACAAATTAGGACATCTTACGACTCTTTATGCCACATTAGGAACTCGAAAAGAACGTTAGTATAATGTACGACGCCTTACAACTCCTAAGAACACCTTACATCACCGTACGAAACCTCAAAACCCCATAATACACCTAATGAATTCGTCCGAGTCCTTTGAACATCGTACGAAAAGTTAGGACAACTTAAGACTCACATGAAAATCACGTTAGTATCATTTAGGACGCCTTACAACTCCTAAGAACACATTACAAAACTATAAATCTCCATAATAAACCTAATGAATTCGTCCGAATCCTTCAAACGCCGTACGACAACTTAAGGCATCTTACGACTCTGTATGTCATATTAGCACCTTGAAAAGCATATTAGTATAATGTAGGACACCTTACAACACCGTACAAAACGTTAAAACTCCATAATAAAACCTAATGAATTCGTACGAGTCCTTTGAACATCGTATGACAAATTAGGACATCTTACGACTCTTTATGCCACATTAGGAACTCGAAAAGAACGTTAGTATAATGTACGACGCCTAACAACTCCTAAGAACACCTTACATCACCGTACGAAACCTCAAAACCCCATAATACACCTAATGAATTCGTCCGAGTCCTTTGAACATCGTACGAAAAGTTAGGACAACTTAAGACTCACATGAAAATCACGTTAGTATCATTTAGGACGCCTTACAACTCCTAAGAACACCTTACAAAACTATAAATCTCAATAATAAACCTAATGAATTCGTCCGAATCCTTCGAACGTCGTACGACAACTTAAGGCATCTTACGACTCTGTATGTCATATTAGCACCTTGAAAAGCATATTAGTATAATGTAGGACGCCTTACAACACCGTACAAAACGTTAAAACTCCATAATAAACCTAATGAATTCGTACGAGTCCTTTGAACATCGTACGACAAATTAGGACATCTTACGACTCTTTATGCCACATTAGGAACTCGAAAAGAACGTTAGTATAATGTACGACGCCTAACAACTCCTAAGAACACCTTACATCACCGTACGAAACCTCAAAACCCCATAATACACCTAATGAATTCGTCCGAGTCCTTTGAACATCGTACGAAAAGTTAGGACAACTTAAGACTCACATGAAAATTACGTTAGTATCATTTAGGACGCCTTACAACTCCTAAGAACACCTTACAAAACTATAAATCTCAATAATAAACCTAATGAATTCGTCCGAATCCTTCGAACGTCGTACGACAACTTAAGGCATCTTACGACTCTGTATGTCATATTAGCACCTTGAAAAGCATATTAGTATAATGTAGGACACCTTACAACACCGTACAAAACGTTAAAACTCCATAATAAACCTAATGAATTCGTACGAGTCCTTTGAACATCGTATGACAAATTAGGACATCTTACGACTCTTTATGCCACATTAGGAACTCGAAAAGAACGTTAGTATAATGTACGACGCCTTACAACTCCTAAGAACACCTTACATCACCGTACGAAACCTCAAAACCCCATAATACACCTAATGAATTCGTCCGAGTCCTTTGAACATCGTACGAAAAGTTAGGACAACTTAAGACTCACATGAAAATCACGTTAGTATCATTTAGGACGCCTTACAACTCCTAAGAACACATTACAAAACTATAAATCTCCATAATAAACCTAATGAATTCGTCCGAATCCTTCAAACGCCGTACGACAACTTAAGGCATCTTACGACTCTGTATGTCATATTAGCACCTTGAAAAGCATATTAGTATAATGTAGGACACCTTACAACACCGTACAAAACGTTAAAACTCCATAATAAAACCTAATGAATTCGTACGAGTCCTTTGAACATCATACGACAAATTAGGACATCTTACGACTCTTTATGCCACATTAGGAACTCGAAAAGAACGTTAGTATAATGTACGACGCCTTACAACTCCTAAGAACACCTTACATCACCGTACGAAACCTCAAAACCCCATAATACACCTAATGAATTCGTCCGAGTCCTTTGAACATCGTACGAAAAGTTAGGACAACTTAAGACTCACATGAAAATCACGTTAGTATCATTTAGGACGCCTTACAACTCCTAAGAACACATTACAAAACTATAAATCTCCATAATAAACCTAATGAATTCGTCCGAATCCTTCAAACGTCGTACGACAACTTAAGGCATCTTACGACTCTGTATGTCATATTAGCACCTTGAAAAGCATATTAGTATAATGTAGGACACCTTACAACACCGTACAAAACGTTAAAACTCCATAATAAAACCTAATGAATTCGTACGAGTCCTTTGAACATCGTATGACAAATTAGGACATCTTACGACTCTTTATGCCACATTAGGAACTCGAAAAGAACGTTAGTATAATGTACGACGCCTTACAACTCCTAAGAACACCTTACATCACCGTACGAAACCTCAAAACCCCATAATACACCTAATGAATTCGTCCGAGTCCTTTGAACATCGTACGAAAAGTTAGGACAACTTAAGACTCACATGAAAATCACGTTAGTATCATTTAGGACGCCTTACAACTCCTAAGAACACATTACAAAACTATAAATCTCCATAATAAACCTAATGAATTCGTCCGAATCCTTCAAACGTCGTACGACAACTTAAGGCATCTTACGACTCTGTATGTCATATTAGCACCTTGAAAAGCATATTAGTATAATGTAGGACGCCTTACAACACCGTACAAAACGTTAAAACTCCATAATAAACCTAATGAATTCGTCCGAATCCTTCAAACGTCGTACGACAACTTAAGGCATCTTACGACTCTGTATGTCATATTAGCACCTTGAAAAGCATATTAGTATAATGTAGGACACCTTACAACACCGTACAAAACGTTAAAACTCCATAATAAACCTAATGAATTCGTACGAGTCCTTTGAACATCGTATGACAAATTAGGACATCTTACGACTCTTTATGCCACATTAGGAACTCGAAAAGAACGTTAGTATAATGTACGACGCCTTACAACTCCTAAGAACACCTTACATCACCGTACGAAACCTCAAAACCCCATAATACACCTAATGAATTCGTCCGAGTCCTTTGAACATCGTACGAAAAGTTAGGATAACTTAAGACTCACATGAAAATCACGTTAGTATCATTTAGGACGCCTTACAACTCCTAAGAACACATTACAAAACTATAAATCTCCATAATAAACCTAATGAATTCGTCCGAATCCTTCAAACGTCGTACGACAACTTAAGGCATCTTACGACTCTGTATGTCATATTAGCACCTTGAAAAGCATATTAGTATAATGTAGGACGCCTTACAACACCGTACAAAACGTTAAAACTCCATAATAAACCTAATGAATTCGTACGAGTCCTTTGAACATCGTACGACAAATTAGGACATCTTACGACTCTTTATGCCACATTAGGAACTCGAAAAGAACGTTAGTATAATGTACGACGCCTAACAACTCCTAAGAACACCTTACATCACCGTACGAAACCTCAAAACCCCATAATACACCTAATGAATTCGTCCGAGTCCTTTGAACATCGTACGAAAAGTTAGGACAACTTAAGACTCACATGAAAATTACGTTAGTATCATTTAGGACGCCTTACAACTCCTAAGAACACCTTACAAAACTATAAATCTCAATAATAAACCTAATGAATTCGTCCGAATCCTTCGAACGTCGTACGACAACTTAAGGCATCTTACGACTCTGTATGTCATATTAGCACCTTGAAAAGCATATTAGTATAATGTAGGACACCTTACAACACCGTACAAAACGTTAAAACTCCATAATAAACCTAATGAATTCGTACGAGTCCTTTGAACATCGTATGACAAATTAGGACATCTTACGACTCTTTATGCCACATTAGGAACTCGAAAAGAACGTTAGTATAATGTACGACGCCTTACAACTCCTAAGAACACCTTACATCACCGTACGAAACCTCAAAACCCCATAATACACCTAATGAATTCGTCCGAGTCCTTTGAACATCGTACGAAAAGTTAGGACAACTTAAGACTCACATGAAAATCACGTTAGTATCATTTAGGACGCCTTACAACTCCTAAGAACACATTACAAAACTATAAATCTCCATAATAAACCTAATGAATTCGTCCGAATCCTTCAAACGCCGTACGACAACTTAAGGCATCTTACGACTCTGTATGTCATATTAGCACCTTGAAAAGCATATTAGTATAATGTAGGACACCTTACAACACCGTACAAAACGTTAAAACTCCATAATAAAACCTAATGAATTCGTACGAGTCCTTTGAACATCGTATGACAAATTAGGACATCTTACGACTCTTTATGCCACATTAGGAACTCGAAAAGAACGTTAGTATAATGTACGACGCCTAACAACTCCTAAGAACACCTTACATCACCGTACGAAACCTCAAAACCCCATAATACACCTAATGAATTCGTCCGAGTCCTTTGAACATCGTACGAAAAGTTAGGACAACTTAAGACTCACATGAAAATCACGTTAGTATCATTTAGGACGCCTTACAACTCCTAAGAACACCTTACAAAACTATAAATCTCAATAATAAACCTAATGAATTCGTCCGAATCCTTCGAACGTCGTACGACAACTTAAGGCATCTTACGACTCTGTATGTCATATTAGCACCTTGAAAAGCATATTAGTATAATGTAGGACACCTTACAACACCGTACAAAACGTTAAAACTCCATAATAAACCTAATGAATTCGTACGAGTCCTTTGAACATCATACGACAAATTAGGACATCTTACGACTCTTTATGCCACATTAGGAACTCGAAAAGAACGTTAGTATAATGTACGACGCCTTACAACTCCTAAGAACACCTTACATCACCGTACGAAACCTCAAAACCCCATAATACACCTAATGAATTCGTCCGAGTCCTTTGAACATCGTACGAAAAGTTAGGACAACTTAAGACTCACATGAAAATCACGTTAGTATCATTTAGGACGCCTTACAACTCCTAAGAACACATTACAAAACTATAAATCTCCATAATAAACCTAATGAATTCGTCCGAATCCTTCAAACGTCGTACGACAACTTAAGGCATCTTACGACTCTGTATGTCATATTAGCACCTTGAAAAGCATATTAGTATAATGTAGGACACCTTACAACACCGTACAAAACGTTAAAACTCCATAATAAAACCTAATGAATTCGTACGAGTCCTTTGAACATCGTATGACAAATTAGGACATCTTACGACTCTTTATGCCACATTAGGAACTCGAAAAGAACGTTAGTATAATGTACGACGCCTTACAACTCCTAAGAACACCTTACATCACCGTACGAAACCTCAAAACCCCATAATACACCTAATGAATTCGTCCGAGTCCTTTGAACATCGTACGAAAAGTTAGGACAACTTAAGACTCACATGAAAATCACGTTAGTATCATTTAGGACGCCTTACAACTCCTAAGAACACATTACAAAACTATAAATCTCCATAATAAACCTAATGAATTCGTCCGAATCCTTCAAACGTCGTACGACAACTTAAGGCATCTTACGACTCTGTATGTCATATTAGCACCTTGAAAAGCATATTAGTATAATGTAGGACGCCTTACAACACCGTACAAAACGTTAAAACTCCATAATAAACCTAATGAATTCGTCCGAATCCTTCAAACGTCGTACGACAACTTAAGGCATCTTACGACTCTGTATGTCATATTAGCACCTTGAAAAGCATATTAGTATAATGTAGGACACCTTACAACACCGTACAAAACGTTAAAACTCCATAATAAAACCTAATGAATTCGTACGAGTCCTTTGAACATCGTATGACAAATTAGGACATCTTACGACTCTTTATGCCACATTAGGAACTCGAAAAGAACGTTAGTATAATGTACGACGCCTTACAACTCCTAAGAACACCTTACATCACCGTACGAAACCTCAAAACCCCATAATACACCTAATGAATTCGTCCGAGTCCTTTGAACATCGTACGAAAAGTTAGGACAACTTAAGACTCACATGAAAATCACGTTAGTATCATTTAGGACGCCTTACAACTCCTAAGAACACATTACAAAACTATAAATCTCCATAATAAACCTAATGAATTCGTCCGAATCCTTCAAACGTCGTACGACAACTTAAGGCATCTTACGACTCTGTATGTCATATTAGCACCTTGAAAAGCATATTAGTATAATGTAGGACGCCTTACAACACCGTACAAAACGTTAAAACTCCATAATAAACCTAATGAATTCGTACGAGTCCTTTGAACATCGTACGACAAATTAGGACATCTTACGACTCTTTATGCCACATTAGGAACTCGAAAAGAACGTTAGTATAATGTACGACGCCTAACAACTCCTAAGAACACCTTACATCACCGTACGAAACCTCAAAACCCCATAATACACCTAATGAATTCGTCCGAGTCCTTTGAACATCGTACGAAAAGTTAGGACAACTTAAGACTCACATGAAAATCACGTTAGTATCATTTAGGACGCCTTACAACTCCTAAGAACACCTTACAAAACTATAAATCTCAATAATAAACCTAATGAATTCGTCCGAATCCTTCGAACGTCGTACGACAACTTAAGGCATCTTACGACTCTGTATGTCATATTAGCACCTTGAAAAGCATATTAGTATAATGTAGGACACCTTACAACACCGTACAAAACGTTAAAACTCCATAATAAACCTAATGAATTCGTACGAGTCCTTTGAACATCATACGACAAATTAGGACATCTTACGACTCTTTATGCCACATTAGGAACTCGAAAAGAACGTTAGTATAATGTACGACGCCTTACAACTCCTAAGAACACCTTACATCACCGTACGAAACCTCAAAACCCCATAATACACCTAATGAATTCGTCCGAGTCCTTTGAACATCGTACGAAAAGTTAGGACAACTTAAGACTCACATGAAAATCACGTTAGTATCATTTAGGACGCTTTACAACTCCTAAGAACACATTACAAAACTATAAATCTCCATAATAAACCTAATGAATTCGTCCGAATCCTTCAAACGTCGTACGACAACTTAAGGCATCTTACGACTCTGTATGTCATATTAGCACCTTGAAAAGCATATTAGTATAATGTAGGACACCTTACAACACCGTACAAAACGTTAAAACTCCATAATAAAACCTAATGAATTCGTACGAGTCCTTTGAACATCGTATGACAAATTAGGACATCTTACGACTCTTTATGCCACATTAGGAACTCGAAAAGAACGTTAGTATAATGTACGACGCCTTACAACTCCTAAGAACACCTTACATCACCGTACGAAACCTCAAAACCCCATAATACACCTAATGAATTCGTCCGAGTCCTTTGAACATCGTACGAAAAGTTAGGACAACTTAAGACTCACATGAAAATCACGTTAGTATCATTTAGGACGCCTTACAACTCCTAAGAACACATTACAAAACTATAAATCTCCATAATAAACCTAATGAATTCGTCCGAATCCTTCAAACGTCGTACGACAACTTAAGGCATCTTACGACTCTGTATGTCATATTAGCACCTTGAAAAGCATATTAGTATAATGTAGGACGCCTTACAACACCGTACAAAACGTTAAAACTCCATAATAAACCTAATGAATTCGTACGAGTCCTTTGAACATCGTACGACAAATTAGGACATCTTACGACTCTTTATGCCACATTAGGAACTCGAAAAGAACGTTAGTATAATGTACGACGCCTAACAACTCCTAAGAACACCTTACATCACCGTACGAAACCTCAAAACCCCATAATACACCTAATGAATTCGTCCGAGTCCTTTGAACATCGTACGAAAAGTTAGGACAACTTAAGACTCACATGAAAATCACGTTAGTATCATTTAGGACGCCTTACAACTCCTAAGAACACATTACAAAACTATAAATCTCCATAATAAACCTAATGAATTCGTCCGAATCCTTCAAACGTCGTACGACAACTTAAGGCATCTTACGACTCTGTATGTCATATTAGCACCTTGAAAAGCATATTAGTATAATGTAGGACGCCTTACAACACCGTACAAAACGTTAAAACTCCATAATAAACCTAATGAATTCGTACGAGTCCTTTGAACATCGTACGACAAATTAGGACATCTTACGACTCTTTATGCCACATTAGGAACTCGAAAAGAACGTTAGTATAATGTACGACGCCTAACAACTCCTAAGAACACCTTACATCACCGTACGAAACCTCAAAACCCCATAATACACCTAATGAATTCGTCCGAGTCCTTTGAACATCGTACGAAAAGTTAGGACAACTTAAGACTCACATGAAAATCACGTTAGTATCATTTAGGACGCCTTACAACTCCTAAGAACACATTACAAAACTATAAATCTCCATAATAAACCTAATGAATTCGTCCGAATCCTTCAAACGTCGTACGACAACTTAAGGCATCTTACGACTCTGTATGTCATATTAGCACCTTGAAAAGCATATTAGTATAATGTAGGACACCTTACAACACCGTACAAAACGTTAAAACTCCATAATAAAACCTAATGAATTCGTACGAGTCCTTTGAACATCGTATGACAAATTAGGACATCTTACGACTCTTTATGCCACATTAGGAACTCGAAAAGAACGTTAGTATAATGTACGACGCCTTACAACTCCTAAGAACACCTTACATCACCGTACGAAACCTCAAAACCCCATAATACACCTAATGAATTCGTCCGAGTCCTTTGAACATTGTACGAAAAGTTAGGACAACTTAAGACTCACATGAAAATCACGTTAGTATCATTTAGGACGCCTTACAACTCCTAAGAACACCTTACAAAACTATAAATCTCAATAATGAACCTAATGAATTCGTCCGAATCCTTCGAACGTCGTACGACAACTTAAGGCATCTTACGACTCTGTATGTCATATTAACACCTTGAAAAGCATATTAGTATAATGTAGGACACCTTACAACACCGTACAAAACGTTAAAACTCCATAATAAAACCTAATGAATTCGTACGAGTCCTTTGAACATCGTATGACAAATTAGGACATCTTACGACTCTTTATGCCACATTAGGAACTCGAAAAGAACGTTAGTATAATGTACGACGCCTTACAACTCCTAAGAACACCTTACATCACCGTACGAAACCTCAAAACCCCATAATACACCTAATGAATTCGTCCGAGTCCTTTGAACATCGTACGAAAAGTTAGGACAACTTAAGACTCACATGAAAATCACGTTAGTATCATTTAGGACGCCTTACAACTCCTAAGAACACATTACAAAACTATAAATCTCCATAATAAACCTAATGAATTCGTCCGAATCCTTCAAACGTCGTACGACAACTTAAGGCATCTTACGACTCTGTATGTCATATTAGCACCTTGAAAAGCATATTAGTATAATGTAGGACACCTTACAACACCGTACAAAACGTTAAAACTCCATAATAAAACCTAATGAATTCGTACGAGTCCTTTGAACATCGTATGACAAATTAGGACATCTTACGACTCTTTATGCCACATTAGGAACTCGAAAAGAACGTTAGTATAATGTACGACGCCTTACAACTCCTAAGAACACCTTACATCACCGTACGAAACCTCAAAACCCCATAATACACCTAATGAATTCGTCCGAGTCCTTTGAACATTGTACGAAAAGTTAGGACAACTTAAGACTCACATGAAAATCACGTTAGTATCATTTAGGACGCCTTACAACTCCTAAGAACACCTTACAAAACTATAAATCTCAATAATGAACCTAATGAATTCGTCCGAATCCTTCGAACGTCGTACGACAACTTAAGGCATCTTACGACTCTGTATGTCATATTAACACCTTGAAAAGCATATTAGTATAATGTAGGACACCTTACAACACCGTACAAAACGTTAAAACTCCATAATAAAACCTAATGAATTCGTACGAGTCCTTTGAACATCGTATGACAAATTAGGACATCTTACGACTCTTTATGCCACATTAGGAACTCGAAAAGAACGTTAGTATAATGTACGACGCCTTACAACTCCTAAGAACACCTTACATCACCGTACGAAACCTCAAAACCCCATAATACACCTAATGAATTCGTCCGAGTCCTTTGAACATCGTACGAAAAGTTAGGACAACTTAAGACTCACATGAAAATCACGTTAGTATCATTTAGGACGCCTTACAACTCCTAAGAACACATTACAAAACTATAAATCTCCATAATAAACCTAATGAATTCGTCCGAATCCTTCAAACGTCGTACGACAACTTAAGGCATCTTACGACTCTGTATGTCATATTAGCACCTTGAAAAGCATATTAGTATAATGTAGGACGCCTTACAACACCGTACAAAACGTTAAAACTCCATAATAAACCTAATGAATTCGTACGAGTCCTTTGAACATCGTACGACAAATTAGGACATCTTACGACTCTTTATGCCACATTAGGAACTCGAAAAGAACGTTAGTATAATGTACGACGCCTAACAACTCCTAAGAACACCTTACATCACCGTACGAAACCTCAAAACCCCATAATACACCTAATGAATTCGTCCGAGTCCTTTGAACATCGTACGAAAAGTTAGGACAACTTAAGACTCACATGAAAATCACGTTAGTATCATTTAGGACGCCTTACAACTCCTAAGAACACCTTACAAAACTATAAATCTCAATAATAAACCTAATGAATTCGTCCGAATCCTTCGAACGTCGTACGACAACTTAAGGCATCTTACGACTCTGTATGTCATATTAGCACCTTGAAAAGCATATTAGTATAATGTAGGACACCTTACAACACCGTACAAAACGTTAAAACTCCATAATAAACCTAATGAATTCGTACGAGTCCTTTGAACATCATACGACAAATTAGGACATCTTACGACTCTTTATGCCACATTAGGAACTCGAAAAGAACGTTAGTATAATGTACGACGCCTTACAACTCCTAAGAACACCTTACATCACCGTACGAAACCTCAAAACCCCATAATACACCTAATGAATTCGTCCGAGTCCTTTGAACATCGTACGAAAAGTTAGGACAACTTAAGACTCACATGAAAATCACGTTAGTATCATTTAGGACGCTTTACAACTCCTAAGAACACATTACAAAACTATAAATCTCCATAATAAACCTAATGAATTCGTCCGAATCCTTCAAACGTCGTACGACAACTTAAGGCATCTTACGACTCTGTATGTCATATTAGCACCTTGAAAAGCATATTAGTATAATGTAGGACACCTTACAACACCGTACAAAACGTTAAAACTCCATAATAAAACCTAATGAATTCGTACGAGTCCTTTGAACATCGTATGACAAATTAGGACATCTTACGACTCTTTATGCCACATTAGGAACTCGAAAAGAACGTTAGTATAATGTACGACGCCTTACAACTCCTAAGAACACCTTACATCACCGTACGAAACCTCAAAACCCCATAATACACCTAATGAATTCGTCCGAGTCCTTTGAACATCGTACGAAAAGTTAGGACAACTTAAGACTCACATGAAAATCACGTTAGTATCATTTAGGACGCCTTACAACTCCTAAGAACACATTACAAAACTATAAATCTCCATAATAAACCTAATGAATTCGTCCGAATCCTTCAAACGTCGTACGACAACTTAAGGCATCTTACGACTCTGTATGTCATATTAGCACCTTGAAAAGCATATTAGTATAATGTAGGACACCTTACAACACCGTACAAAACGTTAAAACTCCATAATAAAACCTAATGAATTCGTACGAGTCCTTTGAACATCGTATGACAAATTAGGACATCTTACGACTCTTTATGCCACATTAGGAACTCGAAAAGAACGTTAGTATAATGTACGACGCCTTACAACTCCTAAGAACACCTTACATCACCGTACGAAACCTCAAAACCCCATAATACACCTAATGAATTCGTCCGAGTCCTTTGAACATCGTACGAAAAGTTAGGACAACTTAAGACTCACATGAAAATCACGTTAGTATCATTTAGGACGCCTTACAACTCCTAAGAACACATTACAAAACTATAAATCTCCATAATAAACCTAATGAATTCGTCCGAATCCTTCAAACGTCGTACGACAACTTAAGGCATCTTACGACTCTGTATGTCATATTAGCACCTTGAAAAGCATATTAGTATAATGTAGGACACCTTACAACACCGTACAAAACGTTAAAACTCCATAATAAACCTAATGAATTCGTACGAGTCCTTTGAACATCATACGACAAATTAGGACATCTTACGACTCTTTATGCCACATTAGGAACTCGAAAAGAACGTTAGTATAATGTACGACGCCTTACAACTCCTAAGAACACCTTACATCACCGTACGAAACCTCAAAACCCCATAATACACCTAATGAATTCGTCCGAGTCCTTTGAACATCGTACGAAAAGTTAGGACAACTTAAGACTCACATGAAAATCACGTTAGTATCATTTAGGACGCTTTACAACTCCTAAGAACACATTACAAAACTATAAATCTCCATAATAAACCTAATGAATTCGTCCGAATCCTTCAAACGTCGTACGACAACTTAAGGCATCTTACGACTCTGTATGTCATATTAGCACCTTGAAAAGCATATTAGTATAATGTAGGACACCTTACAACACCGTACAAAACGTTAAAACTCCATAATAAAACCTAATGAATTCGTACGAGTCCTTTGAACATCGTATGACAAATTAGGACATCTTACGACTCTTTATGCCACATTAGGAACTCGAAAAGAACGTTAGTATAATGTACGACGCCTTACAACTCCTAAGAACACCTTACATCACCGTACGAAACCTCAAAACCCCATAATACACCTAATGAATTCGTCCGAGTCCTTTGAACATCGTACGAAAAGTTAGGACAACTTAAGACTCATATGAAAATCACGTTAGTATCATTTAGGACGCCTTACAACTCCTAAGAACACATTACAAAACTATAAATCTCCATAATAAACCTAATGAATTCGTCCGAATCCTTCAAACGTCGTACGACAACTTAAGGCATCTTACGACTCTGTATGTCATATTAGCACCTTGAAAAGCATATTAGTATAATGTAGGACACCTTACAACACCGTACAAAACGTTAAAACTCCATAATAAAACCTAATGAATTCGTACGAGTCCTTTGAACATCGTATGACAAATTAGGACATCTTACGACTCTTTATGCCACATTAGGAACTCGAAAAGAACGTTAGTATAATGTACGACGCCTTACAACTCCTAAGAACACCTTACATCACCGTACGAAACCTCAAAACCCCATAATACACCTAATGAATTCGTCCGAGTCCTTTGAACATCGTACGAAAAGTTAGGACAACTTAAGACTCACATGAAAATCACGTTAGTATCATTTAGGACGCCTTACAACTCCTAAGAACACATTACAAAACTATAAATCTCCATAATAAACCTAATGAATTCGTCCGAATCCTTCAAACGTCGTACGACAACTTAAGGCATCTTACGACTCTGTATGTCATATTAGCACCTTGAAAAGCATATTAGTATAATGTAGGACGCCTTACAACACCGTACAAAACGTTAAAACTCCATAATAAACCTAATGAATTCGTACGAGTCCTTTGAACATCGTACGACAAATTAGGACATCTTACGACTCTTTATGCCACATTAGGAACTCGAAAAGAACGTTAGTATAATGTACGACGCCTTACAACTCCTAAGAACACCTTACATCACCGTACGAAACCTCAAAACCCCATAATACACCTAATGAATTCGTCCGAGTCCTTTGAACATCGTACGAAAAGTTAGGACAACTTAAGACTCACATGAAAATCACGTTAGTATCATTTAGGACGCCTTACAACTCCTAAGAACACATTACAAAACTATAAATCTCCATAATAAACCTAATGAATTCGTCCGAATCCTTCAAACGTCGTACGACAACTTAAGGCATCTTACGACTCTGTATGTCATATTAGCACCTTGAAAAGCATATTAGTATAATGTAGGACACCTTACAACACCGTACAAAACGTTAAAACTCCATAATAAAACCTAATGAATTCGTACGAGTCCTTTGAACATCGTATGACAAATTAGGACATCTTACGACTCTTTATGCCACATTAGGAACTCGAAAAGAACGTTAGTATAATGTACGACGCCTTACAACTCCTAAGAACACCTTACATCACCGTACGAAACCTCAAAACCCCATAATACACCTAATGAATTCGTCCGAGTCCTTTGAACATCGTACGAAAAGTTAGGACAACTTAAGACTCACATGAAAATCACGTTAGTATCATTTAGGACGCCTTACAACTCCTAAGAACACATTACAAAACTATAAATCTCCATAATAAACCTAATGAATTCGTCCGAATCCTTCAAACGTCGTACGACAACTTAAGGCATCTTACGACTCTGTATGTCATATTAGCACCTTGAAAAGCATATTAGTATAATGTAGGACGCCTTACAACACCGTACAAAACGTTAAAACTCCATAATAAACCTAATGAATTCGTACGAGTCCTTTGAACATCGTACGACAAATTAGGACATCTTACGACTCTTTATGCCACATTAGGAACTCGAAAAGAACGTTAGTATAATGTACGACGCCTAACAACTCCTAAGAACACCTTACATCACCGTACGAAACCTCAAAACCCCATAATACACCTAATGAATTCGTCCGAGTCCTTTGAACATCGTACGAAAAGTTAGGACAACTTAAGACTCACATGAAAATCACGTTAGTATCATTTAGGACGCCTTACAACTCCTAAGAACACCTTACAAAACTATAAATCTCAATAATAAACCTAATGAATTCGTCCGAATCCTTCGAACGTCGTACGACAACTTAAGGCATCTTACGACTCTGTATGTCATATTAGCACCTTGAAAAGCATATTAGTATAATGTAGGACACCTTACAACACCGTACAAAACGTTAAAACTCCATAATAAACCTAATGAATTCGTACGAGTCCTTTGAACATCATACGACAAATTAGGACATCTTACGACTCTTTATGCCACATTAGGAACTCGAAAAGAACGTTAGTATAATGTACGACGCCTTACAACTCCTAAGAACACCTTACATCACCGTACGAAACCTCAAAACCCCATAATACACCTAATGAATTCGTCCGAGTCCTTTGAACATCGTACGAAAAGTTAGGACAACTTAAGACTCACATGAAAATCACGTTAGTATCATTTAGGACGCCTTACAACTCCTAAGAACACATTACAAAACTATAAATCTCCATAATAAACCTAATGAATTCGTCCGAATCCTTCAAACGTCGTACGACAACTTAAGGCATCTTACGACTCTGTATGTCATATTAGCACCTTGAAAAGCATATTAGTATAATGTAGGACACCTTACAACACCGTACAAAACGTTAAAACTCCATAATAAAACCTAATGAATTCGTACGAGTCCTTTGAACATCGTATGACAAATTAGGACATCTTACGACTCTTTATGCCACATTAGGAACTCGAAAAGAACGTTAGTATAATGTACGACGCCTTACAACTCCTAAGAACACCTTACATCACCGTACGAAACCTCAAAACCCCATAATACACCTAATGAATTCGTCTGAGTCCTTTGAACATCGTACGAAAAGTTAGGACAACTTAAGACTCACATGAAAATCACGTTAGTATCATTTAGGACGCCTTACAACTCCTAAGAACACATTACAAAACTATAAATCTCCATAATAAACCTAATGAATTCGTCCGAATCCTTCAAACATCGTACGACAACTTAAGGCATCTTACGACTCTGTATGTCATATTAGCACCTTGAAAAGCATATTAGTATAATGTAGGACGCCTTACAACACCGTACAAAACGTTAAAACTCCATAATAAACCTAATGAATTCGTACGAGTCCTTTGAACATCGTACGACAAATTAGGACATCTTACGACTCTTTATGCGACATTAGGAAATCGAAAAGAACGTTAGTATAATGTACGACGCCTAACAACTCCTAAGAACACCTTACATCACCGTACGAAACCTCAAAACCCCATAATACACCTAATGAATTCGTCCGAGTCCTTTGAACATCGTACGAAAAGTTAGGACAACTTAAGACTCACATGAAAATCACGTTAGTATCATTTAGGACGCCTTACAACTCCTAAGAACACCTTACAAAACTATAAATCTCAATAATAAACCTAATGAATTCGTCCGAATCCTTCGAACGTCGTACGACAACTTAAGGCATCTTACGACTCTGTATGTCATATTAGCACCTTGAAAAGCATATTAGTATAATGTAGGACACCTTACAACACCGTACAAAACGTTAAAACTCCATAATAAACCTAATGAATTCGTACGAGTCCTTTGAACATCGTACGACAAATTAGGACATCTTACGACTCTTTATGCCACATTAGGAACTCGAAAAGAACGTTAGTATAATGTACGACGCCTTACAACTCCTAAAAACACCTTACATCACCGTACGAAACCTCAAAACCCCATAATACACCTAATGAATTCGTCCGAGTCCTTTGAACATCGTACGAAAAGTTAGGACAACTTAAGACTCACATGAAAATCACGTTAGTATCATTTAGGACGCCTTACAACTCCTAAGAACACCTTTCAAAACTATAAATCCCCACAATAGACCTAATGAATTCGTCCGAATCCTTCGAACATCGTACGACAACTTAAGGCATCTTACGACTCTGTATGTCATATTAGCACCTTGAAAAGCATATTAGTATAATGTAGGACACCTTACAACACTGTTCAAAACGTTAAAACTCCATAATAAACCTAATGAATTCGTACGAGTCCTTTGAACATCGTACGACAAATTAAGACATCTTACGACTCTTTATGCCTCATTAGGAACTCGAAAAGAACGTTAGTATAATGTACGACGCCTTACAACTCCTAAGAACACCTTACATCACCGTACGAAACCTCAAAACCCCATAATACACCTAATGAATTCGTCCGAGTCCTTTGAACATCGTACGAAAAGTTAGGACAACTTAAGACTCACATGAAAATCACGTTAGTATCATTTAGGACGCCTTACAACTCCTAAGAACACCTTACAAAACTATAAATCTCAATAATAAACCTAATGAATTCGTCCGAATCCTTCGAACGTCGTACGACAACTTAAGGCATCTTACGACTCTGTATGTCATATTAGCACCTTGAAAAGCATATTAGTATAATGTAGGACACCTTACAACACCGTACAAAACGTTAAAACTCCATAATAAACCTAATGAATTCGTACGAGTCCTTTGAACATCATACGACAAATTAGGACATCTTACGACTCTTTATGCCACATTAGGAACTCGAAAAGAACGTTAGTATAATGTACGACGCCTTACAACTCCTAAGAACACCTTACATCACCGTACGAAACCTCAAAACCCCATAATACACCTAATGAATTCGTCCGAGTCCTTTGAACATCGTACGAAAAGTTAGGACAACTTAAGACTCACATGAAAATCACGTTAGTATCATTTAGGACGCTTTACAACTCCTAAGAACACATTACAAAACTATAAATCTCCATAATAAACCTAATGAATTCGTCCGAATCCTTCAAACGTCGTACGACAACTTAAGGCATCTTACGACTCTGTATGTCATATTAGCACCTTGAAAAGCATATTAGTATAATGTAGGACACCTTACAACACCGTACAAAACGTTAAAACTCCATAATAAAACCTAATGAATTCGTACGAGTCCTTTGAACATCGTATGACAAATTAGGACATCTTACGACTCTTTATGCCACATTAGGAACTCGAAAAGAACGTTAGTATAATGTACGACGCCTTACAACTCCTAAGAACACCTTACATCACCGTACGAAACCTCAAAACCCCATAATACACCTAATGAATTCGTCCGAGTCCTTTGAACATCGTACGAAAAGTTAGGACAACTTAAGACTCACATGAAAATCACGTTAGTATCATTTAGGACGCCTTACAACTCCTAAGAACACATTACAAAACTATAAATCTCCATAATAAACCTAATGAATTCGTCCGAATCCTTCAAACGTCGTACGACAACTTAAGGCATCTTACGACTCTGTATGTCATATTAGCACCTTGAAAAGCATATTAGTATAATGTAGGACGCCTTACAACACCGTACAAAACGTTAAAACTCCATAATAAACCTAATGAATTCGTACGAGTCCTTTGAACATCGTACGACAAATTAGGACATCTTACGACTCTTTATGCCACATTAGGAACTCGAAAAGAACGTTAGTATAATGTACGACGCCTAACAACTCCTAAGAACACCTTACATCACCGTACGAAACCTCAAAACCCCATAATACACCTAATGAATTCGTCCGAGTCCTTTGAACATCGTACGAAAAGTTAGGACAACTTAAGACTCACATGAAAATCACGTTAGTATCATTTAGGACGCCTTACAACTCCTAAGAACACCTTACAAAACTATAAATCTCAATAATAAACCTAATGAATTCGTCCGAATCCTTCGAACGTCGTACGACAACTTAAGGCATCTTACGACTCTGTATGTCATATTAGCACCTTGAAAAGCATATTAGTATAATGTAGGACACCTTACAACACCGTACAAAACGTTAAAACTCCATAATAAACCTAATGAATTCGTACGAGTCCTTTGAACATCATACGACAAATTAGGACATCTTACGACTCTTTATGCCACATTAGGAACTCGAAAAGAACGTTAGTATAATGTACGACGCCTTACAACTCCTAAGAACACCTTACATCACCGTACGAAACCTCAAAACCCCATAATACACCTAATGAATTCGTCCGAGTCCTTTGAACATCGTACGAAAAGTTAGGACAACTTAAGACTCACATGAAAATCACGTTAGTATCATTTAGGACGCCTTACAACTCCTAAGAACACATTACAAAACTATAAATCTCCATAATAAACCTAATGAATTCGTCCGAATCCTTCAAACGTCGTACGACAACTTAAGGCATCTTACGACTCTGTATGTCATATTAGCACCTTGAAAAGCATATTAGTATAATGTAGGACACCTTACAACACCGTACAAAACGTTAAAACTCCATAATAAAACCTAATGAATTCGTACGAGTCCTTTGAACATCGTATGACAAATTAGGACATCTTACGACTCTTTATGCCACATTAGGAACTCGAAAAGAACGTTAGTATAATGTACGACGCCTTACAACTCCTAAGAACACCTTACATCACCGTACGAAACCTCAAAACCCCATAATACACCTAATGAATTCGTCCGAGTCCTTTGAACATCGTATGAAAAGTTAGGACAACTTAAGACTCACATGAAAATCACGTTAGTATCATTTAGGACGCCTTACAACTCCTAAGAACACACTACAAAACTATAAATCTCCATAATAAACCTAATGAATTCGTCCGAATCCTTCAAACATCGTACGACAACTTAAGGCATCTTACGACTCTGTATGTCATATTAGCACCTTGAAAAGCATATTAGTATAATGTAGGACGCCTTACAACACCGTACAAAACGTTAAAACTCCATAATAAACCTGAAGAATTCGTACGAGTCCTTTGAACATCGTACGACAAATTAGGACATCTTACGACTCTTTATGCGACATTAGGAAATCGAAAAGAACGTTAGTATAATGTACGACGCCTAACAACTCCTAAGAACACCTTACATCACCGTACGAAACCTCAAAACCCCATAATACACCTAATGAATTCGTCCGAGTCCTTTGAACATCGTACGAAAAGTTAGGACAACTTAAGACTCACATGAAAATCACGTTAGTATCATTTAGGACGCCTTACAACTCCTAAGAACACCTTACAAAACTATAAATCTCAATAATAAACCTAATGAATTCGTCCGAATCCTTCGAACGTCGTACGACAACTTAAGGCATCTTACGACTCTGTATGTCATATTAGCACCTTGAAAAGCATATTAGTATAATGTAGGACGCCTTACAACACCGTACAAAACGTTAAAACTCCATAATAAACCTAATGAATTCGTACGAGTCCTTTGAACATCGTACGACAAATTAGGACATCTTACGACTCTTTATGCCACATTAGGAACTCGAAAAGAACGTTAGTATAATGTACGACGCCTTACAACTCCTAAAAACACCTTACATCACCGTACGAAACCTCAAAACCCCATAATACACCTAATGAATTCGTCCGAGTCCTTTGAACATCGTACGAAAAGTTAGGACAACTTAAGACTCACATGAAAATCACGTTAGTATCATTTAGGACGCCTTACAACTCCTAAGAACACCTTTCAAAACTATAAATCCCCAGAATAGACCTAATGAATTCGTCCGAATCCTTCGAACATCGTACGACAACTTAAGGCATCTTACGACTCTGTATGTCATATTAGCACCTTGAAAAGCATATTAGTATAATGTAGGACACCTTACAACACTGTTCAAAACGTTAAAACTCCATAATAAACCTAATGAATTCGTACGAGTCCTTTGAACATCGTACGACAAATTAAGACATCTTACGACTCTTTATGCCTCATTAGGAACTCGAAAAGAACGTTAGTATAATGTACGACGCCTTACAACTCCTAAGAACACCTTACATCACCGTACGAAACCTCAAAACCCCATAATACACCTAATGAATTCGTCCGAGTCCTTTGAACATCGTACGAAAAGTTAGGACAACTTAAGACTCACATGAAAATCACGTTAGTATCATTTAGGACGCCTTACAACTCCTAAGAACACCTTACAAAACTATAAATCTCAATAATAAACCTAATGAATTCGTCTGAATCCTTCGAACGTCGTACGACAACTTAAGGCATCTTACGACTCTGTATGTCATATTAGCACCTTGAAAAGCATATTAGTATAATGTAGGTCACCTTACAACACCGTACAAAACGTTAAAACTCCATAATAAACCTAATGAATTCGTACGAGTCCTTTGAACATCGTACGACAAATTAGGACATCTTACGACTCTTTATACCACATTAGGAACTCGAAAAGAACGTTAGTATAATGTACGACGCCTTACAACTCCTAAGAACACCTTACATCACCGTACGAAACCTCAAAACCCCATAATACACCTAATGAATTCGTCCGAGTCCTTTGAACATCGTACGAAAAGTTAGGACAACTTAAGACTCACATGAAAATCACGTTAGTATCATTTAGGACGCCTTACAACTCCTAAGAACACATTACAAAACTATAAACCTCCATAATAAACCTAATGAATTCGTCCGAATCCTTCAAACCTCGTACGACAACTTAAGGCATCTTACGACTCTGTATGTCATATTAGCACCTTGAAAAGCATATTAGTATAATGTAGGACAACTTACAACACCGTACAAAACGTTAAAACTCCATAATAAACCTAATGAATTCGTACGAGTCCTTTGAACATCGTACGACAAATTAGGACATCTTACGACTCTTTATGCCACATTAGGAACTCGAAAAGAACGTTAGTATAATGTACGACGCCTAACAACTCCTAAGAACACCTTACATCACCGTACGAAACCTCAAAACCCCATAATACACCTAATGAATTCGTCCGAGTCCTTTGAACATCGTACGAAAAGTTAGGACAACTTAAGACTCACATGAAAATCACGTTAGTATCATTTAGGACGCCTTACAACTCCTAAGAGCACCTTACAAAACTATAAATCTCAATAATAAACCTAATGAATTCGTCCGAATCCTTCGAACGTCGTACGACAACTTAAGGCATCTTACGACTCTGTATGTCATATTAGCACCTTGAAAAGCATATTAGTATAATGTAGGACACCTTACAACACCGTACAAAACGTTAAAACTCCATAATAAACCTAATGAAATCGTTCGAGTCCTTTGAACATCATACGACAAATTAGGACATCTTACGACTCTTTATGCCACATTAGGAACTCGAAAAGAACGTTAGTATAATGTACGACGCTTTACAACTCCTAAGAACACCTTACATCACCGTACGAAACCTCAAAACCCCATAATACACCTAATGAATTCGTCCGAGTCCTTTGAACATCGTACGAAAAGTTAGGACAACTTAAGACTCACATGAAAATCACGTTAGTATCATTTAGGACGCCTTACAACTCCTAAGAACACCTTACAAAACTATAAATCTCAATAATAAACCTAATGAATTCGTCCGAATCCTTCGAACGTCGTACGACAACTAAAGGCATCTTACGACTCTGTATGTCATATTAGCACCTTGAAAAGCATATTAGTATAATGTAGGACACCTTACAACACCGTACAAAACGTTAAAACTCCATAATAAACCTAATGAATTCGTACGAGTCCTTTGAACATCGTACGACAAATTAGGACATCTTACGACTCTTTATGCCACATTAGGAACTCGAAAAGAACGTTAGTATAATGTACGACGCCTTACAACTCCTAAAAACACCTTACATCACCGTACGAAACCTCAAAACCCCATAATACACCTAATGAATTCGTCCGAGTCCTTTGAACATCGTACGAAAAGTTAGGACAACTTAAGACTCACATGAAAATCACGTTAGTATCATTTAGGACGCCTTACAACTCCTAAGAACACCTTTCAAAACTATAAATCCCCACAATAGACCTAATGAATTCGTCCGAATCCTTCGAACATCGTACGACAACTTAAGGCATCTTACGACTCTGTATGTCATATTAGCACCTTGAAAAGCATATTAGTATAATGTAGGACACCTTACAACACTGTTCAAAACGTTAAAACTCCATAATAAACCTAATGAATTCGTACGAGTCCTTTGAACATCGTACGACAAATTAAGACATCTTACGACTCTTTATGCCTCATTAGGAACTCGAAAAGAACGTTAGTATAATGTACGACGCCTTACAACTCCTAAGAACACCTTACATCACCGTACGAAACCTCAAAACCCCATAATACACCTAATGAATTCGTCCGAGTCCTTTGAACATCGTACGAAAAGTTAGGACAACTTAAGACTCACATGAAAATCACGTTAGTATCATTTAGGACGCTTTACAACTCCTAAGAACACCTTACAAAACTATAAATCTCAATAATAAACCTAATGAATTCGTCCGAATCCTTCGAACGTCGTACGACAACTTAAGGCATCTTACGACTCTGTATGTCATATTAGCACCTTGAAAAGCATATTAGTATAATGTAGGTCACCTTACAACACCGTACAAAACGTTAAAACTCCATAATAAACCTAATGAATTCGTACGAGTCCTTTGAACATCGTACGACAAATTAGGACATCTTACGACTCTTTATACCACATTAGGAACTCGAAAAGAACGTTAGTATAATGTACGACGCCTTACAACTCCTAAGAACACCTTACATCACCGTACGAAACCTCAAAACCCCATAATACGCCTAATGAATTCGTCCGAGTCCTTTGAACATCGTACGAAAAGTTAGGACAACTTAAGACTCACATGAAAATCACGTTAGTATCATTTAGGACGCCTTACAACTCCTAAGAACACATTACAAAACTATAAACCTCCATAATAAACCTAATGAATTCGTCCGAATCCTTCAAACGTCGTACGACAACTTAAGGCATCTTACGACTCTGTATGTCATATTAGCACCTTGAAAAGCATATTAGTATAATGTAGGACAACTTACAACACCGTACAAAACGTTAAAACTCCATAATAAACCTAATGAATTCGTACGAGTCCTTTGAACATCGTACGACAAATTAGGACATCTTACGACTCTTTATGCCACATTAGGAACTCGAAAAGAACGTTAGTATAATGTACGACGCCTAACAACTCCTAAGAACACCTTACATCACCGTACGAAACCTCAAAACCCCATAATACACCTAATGAATTCGTCCGAGTCCTTTGAACATCGTACGAAAAGTTAGGACAACTTAAGACTCACATGAAAATCACGTTAGTATCATTTAGGACGCCTTACAACTCCTAAGAGCACCTTACAAAACTATAAATCTCAATAATAAACCTAATGAATTCGTCCGAATCCTTCGAACGTCGTACGACAACTTAAGGCATCTTACGACTCTGTATGTCATATTAGCACCTTGAAAAGCATATTAGTATAATGTAGGACACCTTACAACACCGTACAAAACGTTAAAACTCCATAATAAACCTAATGAATTCGTACGAGTCCTTTGAACATCATACGACAAATTAGGACATCTTACGACTCTTTATGCCACATTAGGAACTCGAAAAGAACGTTAGTATAATGTACGACGCCTTACAACTCCTAAGAACACCTTACATCACCGTACGAAACCTCAAAACCCCATAATACACCTAATGAATTCGTCCGAGTCCTTTGAACATCGTACGAAAAGTTAGGACAACTTAAGACTCACATGAAAATCACGTTAGTATCATTTAGGACGCCTTACAACTCCTAAGAACACCTTTCAAAACTATAAATCCCCACAATAGACCTAATGAATTCGTCCGAATCCTTCGAACATCGTACGACAACTTAAGGCATCTTACGACTCTGTATGTCATATTAGCACCTTGAAAAGCATATTAGTATAATGTAGGACACCTTACAACACTGTACAAAACGTTAAAACTCCATAATAAACCTAATGAATTCGTACGAGTCATTTGAACATCGTACGACAAATTAAGACATCTTACGACTCTTTATGCCTCATTAGGAACTCGAAAAGAACGTTAGTATAATGTACGACGCCTTACAACTCCTAAGAACACCTTACATCACCGTACGAAACCTCAAAACCCCATAATACACCTAATGAATTCGTCCGAGTCCTTTGAACATCGTACGAAAAGTTAGGACAACTTAAGACTCACATGAAAATCACGTTAGTATCATTTAGGACGCCTTACAACTCCTAAGAGCACCTTACAAAACTATAAATCTCAATAATAAACCTAATGAATTCGTCCGAATCCTTCGAACGTCGTACGACAACTTAAGGCATCTTACGACTCTGTATGTCATATTAGCACCTTGAAAAGCATATTAGTATAATGTAGGACACCTTACAACACCGTACAAAACGTTAAAACTCCATAATAAACCTAATGAATTCGTACGAGTCCTTTGAACATCATACGACAAATTAGGACACTTACGACTCTTTATGTCGCATTAGGAACTCGAAAAGAACGTTAGTATAATGTACGACGCCTTACAACTCCTAAGAACACCTTACATCACCGTACGAAACCTCAAAACCCCATAATACACCTAATGAATTCGTCCGAGTCCTTTGAACATCGTACGAAAAGTTAGGACAACTTAAGACTCACATGAAAATCACGTTAGTATCATTTAGGACGCCTTACAACTCCTAAGAACACCTTACAAAACTATAAATCTCAATAATAAACCTAATGAATTCGTCCGAATCCTTCGAACATCGTACGACAACTTAAGGCATCTTACGACTCTGTATGTCATATTAGCACCTTGAAAAGCATATTAGTATAATGTAGGACACCTTACAACACTGTACAAAACGTTAAAACTCCATAATAAACCTAATGAATTCGTACGAGTCCTTTGAACATTGTACGACAAATTAAGACATCTTACGACTCTTTATGCCTCATTAGGAACTCGAAAAGAACGTTAGTATAATGTACGACGCCTTACAACTCCTAAGAACACCTTACATCACCGTACGAAACCTCAAAACCCCATAATACACCTAATGAATTCGTCCGAGTCCTTTGAACATCGTACGAAAAGTTAGGACAACTTAAGACTCAAATGAAAATCACGTTAGTATCATTTAGGACGCCTTACAACTCCTAAGAACACCTTTCAAAACTATAAATCCCCACAATAGACCTAATGAATTCGTCCGAATCCTTCGAACATCGTACGACAACTTAAGGCATCTTACGACTCTGTATGTCATATTAGCACCTTGAAAAGCATATTAGTATAATGTAGGACACCTTACAACACTGTACAAAACGTTAAAACTCCATAATAAACCTAATGAATTCGTACGAGTCCTTTGAACATCGTACGACAAATTAAGACATCTTACGACTCTTTATGCCTCATTAGGAACTCGAAAAGAACGTTAGTATAATGTACGACGCCTTACAACTCCTAAGAACACCTTACATCACCGTACGAAACCTCAAAACCCCATAATACACCTAATGAATTCGTCCGAGTCCTTTGAACATCGTACGAAAAGTTAGGACAACTTAAGACTCACATGAAAATCACGTTAGTATCATTTAGGACGCCTTACAACTCCTAAGAACACCTTACAAAACTATAAATCTCAATAATAAACCTAATGAATTCGTCCGAATCCTTCGAACGTCGTACGACAACTTAAGGCATCTTACGACTCTGTATGTCATATTAGCACCTTGAAAAGCATATTAGTATAATGTAGGACACCTTACAACACCGTACAAAACTTTAAAACTCCATAATAAACCTAATGAATTCGTACGAGTCCTTTGAACATCGTACGACAAATTAGGACATCTTACGACTCTTTATACCACATTAGGAACTCGAAAAGAACGTTAGTATAATGTACGACGCCTTACAACTCCTAAGAACACCTTACATCACAGTACGAAACCTCAAAACCCCATAATACACCTAATGAATTCGTCCGAGTCCTTTGAACATCGTACGAAAAGTTAGGACAACTTAAGACTCACATGAAAATCACGTTAGTATCATTTAGGACGCCTTACAACTCCTAAGAACACATTACAAAACTATAAATCTCCATAATAAACCTAATGAATTCGTCCGAATCCTTCAAACGTCGTACGACAACTTAAGGCATCTTACGACTCTGTATGTCATATTAGCACCTTGAAAAGCATATTAGTATAATGTAGGACAGCTTACAACACCGTACAAAACGTTAAAACTCCATAATAAACCTAATGAATTCGTACGAGTCCTTTGAACATCGTACGACAAATTAGGACATCTTACGACTCTTTATGCCACATTAGGAACTCGAAAAGAACGTTAGTATAATGTACGACGCCTAACAACTCCTAAGAACACCTTACATCACCGTACGAAACCTCAAAACCCCATAATACACCTAATGAATTCGTCCGAGTCCTTTGAACATCGTACGAAAAGTTAGGACAACTTAAGACTCACATGAAAATCACGTTAGTATCATTTAGGACGCCTTACAACTCCTAAGAACACCTTACAAAACTATAAATCTCAATAATAAACCTAATGAATTCGTCCGAATCCTTCGAACGTCGTACGACAACTTAAGGCATCTTACGACTCTGTATGTCATATTAGCACCTTGAAAAGCATATTAGTATAATGTAGGACACCTTACAACACCGTACAAAACGTTAAAACTCCATAATAAACCTAATGAATTCGTACGAGCCCTTTGAACATCATACGACAAATAAGGACACTTACGACTCTTTATGTCGCATTAGGAACTCGAAAAGAACGTTAGTATAATGTACGACGCCTTACAACTCCTAAGAACACCTTACATCACCGTACGAAACCTCAAAACCCCATAATACACCTAATGAATTCGTCCGAGTCCTTTGAACATCGTACGAAAAGTTAGGACAACTTAAGACTCACATGAAAATCACGTTAGTATCATTTAGGACGCCTTACAACTCCTAAGAACACATTACAAAACTATAAATCTCCATAATAAACCTAATGAATTCGTCCGAATCCTTCAAACCTCGTACGACAACTTAAGGCATCTTACGACTCTGTATGTCATATTAGCACCTTGAAAAGCATATTAGTATAATGTAGGACACCTTACAACACCGTACAAAACGTTAAAACTCCATAATAAAACCTAATGAATTCGTACGAGTCCTTTGAACATCGTACGACAAATTAGGACATCTTACGACTCTTTATGCCACATTAGGAACTCGAAAAGAACGTTAGTATAATGTACGACGCCTTACAACTCCTAAAAACACCTTACATCACCGTACGAAACCTCAAAACCCCATAATACACCTAATGAATTCGTCCGAGTCCTTTGAACATCGTACGAAAAGTTAGGACAACTTAAGACTCACATGAAAATCACGTTAGTATCATTTAGGACGCCTTACAACTCCTAAGAACACCTTACAAAACTATAAATCCCCATAATAAACCTAATGAATTCGTCCGAATCCTTCGAACATCGTACGACAACTTAAGGCATATTACGACTCTGTATGTCATATTAGCACCTTGAAAAGCATATTAGTATAATGTAGGACACCTTACAACACCGTACAAAACGTTAAAACTCCATAATAAACCTAATGAATTCGTACGAGTCCTTTGAACATCGTACGACAAATTAGGACATCTTACGACTCTTTATGCCACATTAGGAACTCGAAAAGAACGTTATTATAATGTACGACGCCTTACAACTCCTAAGAACACCTTACATCACCGTACGAAACCTCAAAACCCCATAATACACCTAATGAATTCGTCCGAGTCCTTTGAACATCGTACGAAAAGTTAGGACAACTTAAGACTCACATGAAAATCACGTTAGTATCATTTAGGACGCCTTACAACTCCTAAGAACACCTTACAAAACTATAAATCTCAATAATAAACCTAATGAATTCGTCCGAATCCTTCGAACGTCGTACGACAACTTAAGGCATCTTACGACTCTGTATGTCATATTAGCACCTTGAAAAGCATATTAGTATAATGTAGGACACCTTACTACACCGTACAAAACGTTAAAACTCCATAATAAACCTAATGAATTCGTACGAGTCCTTTGAACATCGTACGACAAATTAGGACATCTTACGACTCTTTATGCCACATTAGAAACTCGAAAAGAACGTTAGTATAATGTACGACGCCTAACAACTCCTAAGAACACCTTACATCACCGTACGAAACCTCAAAACCCCATAATACACCTAATGAATTCGTCCGAGTCCTTTGAACATCGTACGAAAAGTTAGGACAACTTAAGACTCACATGAAAATCACGTTAGTATCATTTAGGACGCCTTACAACTCCTAAGAACACCTTACAAAACTATAAATCTCAATAATAAACCTAATGAATTCGTCCGAATCCTTCGAACGTCGTACTACAACTTAAGGCATCTTACGACTCTGTATGTCATATTAGCACCTTGAAAAGCATATTAGTATAATGTAGGACACCTTACTACACCGTACAAAACGTTAAAACTCCATAATAAACCTAATGAATTCGTACGAGTCCTTTGAACATCATACGACAAATTAGGACATCTTACGACTCTTTATGCCACATTAGGAACTCGAAAAGAACGTTAGTATAATGTACGACGCCTTACAACTCCTAAGAACACCTTACATCACCGTACGAAACCTCAAAACCCCATAATACACCTAATGAATTCGTCCGAGTCCTTTGAACATCGTACGAAAAGTTAGGACAACTTAAGACTCACATGAAAATCACGTTAGTATCATTTAGGACGCCTTACAACTCCTAAGAACACATTACAAAACTATAAATCCCCATAATAAACCTAATGAATTCGTCCGAATCCTTCAAACGTCGTACGACAACTTAAGGCATCTTACGACTCTGTATGTCATATTAGCACCTTAAAAAGCATATTAGTATAATGTAGGACACCTTACAACACCGTACAAAACGTTAAAACTCCATAATAAAACCTAATGAATTCGTACGAGTCCTTTGAACATCGTACGACAAATTAGGACATCTTACGACTCTTTATGCCACATTAGGAACTCGAAAAGAACGTTAGTATAATGTACGACGCCTTACAACTCCTAAAAACACCTTACATCACCGTACGAAACCTCAAAACCCCATAATACACCTAATGAATTCGTCCGAGTCCTTTGAACATCGTACGAAAAGTTAGGACAACTTAAGACTCACATGAAAATCACGTTAGTATCATTTAGTACGCCTTTCAACTCCTAAGAACACCTTTCAAAACTATAAATCCCCATAATAAACCTAATGAATTCGTCCGAATCCTTCGAACATCGTACGACAACTTAAGGCATCTTACGACTCTGTATGTCATATTAGCACCTTGAAAAGCATATTAGTATAATGTAGGACACCTTACAACACTGTACAAAACGTTAAAACTCCATAATAAACCTAATGAATTCGTACGAGTCCTTTGAACATCGTACGACAAATTAAGACATCTTACGACTCTTTATGCCTCATTAGGAACTCGAAAAGAACGTTAGTATAATGTACGACGCCTTACAACTCCTAAGAACACCTTACATCACCGTACAAATCTCAAAACCCCATAATACACCTAATGAATTCGTCCGAGTCCTTTGAACATCGTACGAAAAGTTAGGACAACTTAAGACTCACATGAAAATCACGTTAGTATCATTTAGGACGCCTTACAACTCCTAAGAACACCTTACAAAACTATAAATCTCAATAATAAACCTAATGAATTCGTCCGAATCCTTCGAACGTCGTACGACAACTTAAGGCATCTTACGACTCTGTATGTCATATTAGCACCTTGAAAAGCATATTAGTATAATGTAGGACACCTTACAACACCGTACAAAACGTTAAAACTCCATAATAAACCTAATGAATTCGTACGAGTCCTTTGAACATCGTACGACAAATTAGGACATCTTACGACTCTTTATGCCACATTAGGAACTCGAAAAGAACGTTATTATAATGTACGACGCCTTACAACTCCTAAGAACACCTTACATCACCGTACGAAACCTCAAAACCCCATAATACACCTAATGAATTCGTCCGAGTCCTTTGAACATCGTACGAAAAGTTAGGACAACTTAAGACTCACATGAAAATCACGTTAGTATCATTTAGGACGCCTTACAACTCCTAAGAACACATTACAAAACTATAAATCTCAATAATAAACCTAATGAATTCGTCCGAATCCTTCGAACGTCGTACGACAACTTAAGGCATCTTACGACTCTGTATGTCATATTAGCACCTTGAAAAGCATATTAGTATAATGTAGGACACCTTACAACACCGTACAAAACGTTAAAACTCCATAATAAACCTAATGAATTCGTACGAGTCCTTTGAACATCGTACGACAAATTAGGACATCTTAAGACTCTTTATGCCACATTAGGAACTCGAAAAGAATGTTAGTATAATGTACGACGCCTTACAACTCCTAAAAACACCTTACATCACCGTACGAAACCTCAAAACCCCATAATACACCTAATGAATTCGTCCGAGTCCTTTGAACATCGTACGAAAAGTTAGGACAACTTAAGACTCACATGAAAATCACGTTAGTATCATTTAGGACGCCTTACAACTCCTAAGAACACATTACAAAACTATAAATCTCCATAATAAACCTAATGAATTCGTCCGAATCCTTCAAACGTCGTACGACAACTTAAGGCATCTTACGACTCTGTATGTCATATTAGCACCTTGAAAAGCATATTAGTATAATGTAGGACAGCTTACTACACCGTACAAAACGTTAAAACTCCATAATAAACCTAATGAATTCGTACGAGTCCTTTGAACATCGTACGACAAATTAGGACATCTTACGACTCTTTATGCCACATTAGGAACTCGAAAAGAACGTTAGTATAATGTACGACGCCTAACAACTCCTAAGAACACCTTACATCACCGTACGAAACCTCAAAACCCCATAATACACCTAATGAATTCGTCCGAGTCCTTTGAACATCGTACGAAAAGTTAGGACAACTTAAGACTCACATGAAAATCACGTTAGTATCATTTAGGACGCCTTACAACTCCTAAGAACACCTTACAAAACTATAAATCTCAATAATAAACCTAATGAATTCGTCCGAATCCTTCGAACGTCGTACGACAACTTAAGGCATCTTACGACTCTGTATGTCATATTAGCACCTTGAAAAGCATATTAGTATAATGTAGGACACCTTACTACACCGTACAAAACGTTAAAACTCCATAATAAACCTAATGAATTCGTACGAGTCCTTTGAACATCGTACGACAAATTAGGACATCTTACGACTCTTTATGCCACATTAGAAACTCGAAAAGAACGTTAGTATAATGTACGACGCCTAACAACTCCTAAGAACACCTTACATCACCGTACGAAACCTCAAAACCCCATAATACACCTAATGAATTCGTCCGAGTCCTTTGAACATCGTACGAAAAGTTAGGACAACTTAAGACTCACATGAAAATCACGTTAGTATCATTTAGGACGCCTTACAACTCCTAAGAACACCTTACAAAACTATAAATCTCAATAATAAACCTAATGAATTCGTCCGAATCCTTCGAACGTCGTACGACAACTTAAGGCATCTTACGACTCTGTATGTCATATTAGCACCTTGAAAAGCATATTAGTATAATGTAGGACACCTTACTACACCGTACAAAACGTTAAAACTCCATAATAAACCTAATGAATTCGTACGAGTCCTTTGAACATCATACGACAAATTAGGACATCTTACGACTCTTTATGCCACATTAGGAACTCGAAAAGAACGTTAGTATAATGTACGACGCCTTACAACTCCTAAGAACACCTTACATCACCGTACGAAACCTCAAAACCCCATAATACACCTAATGAATTCGTCCGAGTCCTTTGAACATCGTACGAAAAGTTAGGACAACTTAAGACTCACATGAAAATCACGTTAGTATCATTTAGGACGCCTTACAACTCCTAAGAACACATTACAAAACTATAAATCCCCATAATAAACCTAATGAATTCGTCCGAATCCTTCAAACGTCGTACGACAACTTAAGGCATCTTACGACTCTGTATGTCATATTAGCACCTTAAAAAGCATATTAGTATAATGTAGGACACCTTACAACACCGTACAAAACGTTAAAACTCCATAATAAAACCTAATGAATTCGTACGAGTCCTTTGAACATCGTACGACAAATTAGGACATCTTACGACTCTTTATGCCACATTAGGAACTCGAAAAGAACGTTAGTATAATGTACGACGCCTTACAACTCCTAAAAACACCTTACATCACCGTACGAAACCTCAAAACCCCATAATACACCTAATGAATTCGTCCGAGTCCTTTGAACATCGTACGAAAAGTTAGGACAACTTAAGACTCACATGAAAATCACGTTAGTATCATTTAGTACGCCTTTCAACTCCTAAGAACACCTTTCAAAACTATAAATCCCCATAATAAACCTAATGAATTCGTCCGAATCCTTCGAACATCGTACGACAACTTAAGGCATCTTACGACTCTGTATGTCATATTAGCACCTTGAAAAGCATATTAGTATAATGTAGGACACCTTACAACACCGTACAAAACGTTAAAACTCCATAATAAACCTAATGAATTCGTACGAGTCCTTTGAACATCGTACGACAAATTAAGACATCTTACGACTCTTTATGCCTCATTAGGAACTCGAAAAGAACGTTAGTATAATGTACGACGCCTTACAACTCCTAAGAACACCTTACATCACCGTACAAATCTCAAAACCCCATAATACACCTAATGAATTCGTCCGAGTCCTTTGAACATCGTACGAAAAGTTAGGACAACTTAAGACTCACATGAAAATCACGTTAGTATCATTTAGGACGCCTTACAACTCCTAAGAACACATTACGAAACTATAAATCTCCATAATAAACCTAATGAATTCGTCCGAATCCTTCAAACGTCGTACGACAAAATAAGGCATCTTACGACTCTGTATGTCATATTAGCACCTTAAAAAGCATATTAGTATAATGTAGGACACCTTACAACACCGTACAAAACGTTAAAACTCCATAATAAAACCTAATGAATTCGTACGAGTCCTTTGAACATCGTACGACAAATTAGGACATCTTACGACTCTTTATGCCACATTAGGAACTCGAAAAGAACGTTAGTATAATGTACGACGCCTTACAACTCCTAAAAACACCTTACATCACCGTACGAAACCTCAAAACCCCATAATACACCTAATGAATTCGTCCGAGTCCTTTGAACATCGTACGAAAAGTTAGGACAACTTAAGACTCACATGAAAATCACGTTAGTATCATTTAGGACGCCTTACAACTCCTAAGAACACCTTACAAAACTATAAATCTCAATAATAAACCTAATGAATTCGTCCGAATCCTTCGAACGTCGTACGACAACTTAAGGCATCTTACGACTCTGTATGTCATATTAGCACCTTGAAAAGCATATTAGTATAATGTAGGACACCTTACAACACCGTACAAAACGTTAAAACTCCATAATAAACCTAATGAATTCGTACGAGTCCTTTGAACATCGTACGACAAATTAGGACATCTTAAGACTCTTTATGCCACATTAGGAACTCGAAAAGAATGTTAGTATAATGTACGACGCCTTACAACTCCTAAAAACACCTTACATCACCGTACGAAACCTCAAAACCCCATAATACACCTAATGAATTCGTCCGAGTCCTTTGAACATCGTACGAAAAGTTAGGACAACTTAAGACTCACATGAAAATCACGTTAGTATCATTTAGGACGCCTTACAACTCCTAAGAACACCTTACAAAACTATAAATCTCAATAATAAACCTAATGAATTCGTCCGAATCCTTCGAACGTCGTACGACAACTTAAGGCATCTTACGACTCTGTATGTCATATTAGCACCTTGAAAAGCATATTAGTATAATGTAGGACACCTTACAACACCGTACAAAACGTTAAAACTCCATAATAAACCTAATGAATTCGTACGAGTCCTTTGAACATCGTACGACAAATTAGGACATCTTACGATTCTTTATACCACATTAGGAACTCGAAAAGAACGTTAGTATAATGTACGACGCCTTACAACTCCTAAGAACACCTTACATCACCGTACGAAACCTCAAAACCCCATAATACACCTAATGAATTCGTCCGAGTCCTTTGAACATCGTACGAAAAGTTAGGACAACTTAAGACTCACATGAAAATCACGTTAGTATCATTTAGGACGCCTTACAACTCCTAAGAACACATTACAAAACTATAAATCTCCATAATAAACCTAATGAATTCGTCCGAATCCTTCAAACGTCGTACGACAACTTAAGGCATCTTACGACTCTGTATGTCATATTAGCACCTTGAAAAGCATATTAGTATAATGTAGGACAGCTTACTACACCGTACAAAACGTTAAAACTCCATAATAAACCTAATGAATTCGTACGAGTCCTTTGAACATCGTACGACAAATTAGGACATCTTACGACTCTTTATGCCACATTAGGAACTCGAAAAGAACGTTAGTATAATGTACGACGCCTAACAACTCCTAAGAACACCTTACATCACCGTACGAAACCTCAAAACCCCATAATACACCTAATGAATTCGTCCGAGTCCTTTGAACATCGTACGAAAAGTTAGGACAACTTAAGACTCACATGAAAATCACGTTAGTATCATTTAGGACGCCTTACAACTCCTAAGAACACCTTACAAAACTATAAATCTCAATAATAAACCTAATGAATTCGTCCGAATCCTTCGAACGTCGTACGACAACTTAAGGCATCTTACGACTCTGTATGTCATATTAGCACCTTGAAAAGCATATTAGTATAATGTAGGACACCTTACAACACCGTACAAAACGTTAAAACTCCATAATAAACCTAATGAATTCGTACGAGTCCTTTGAACATCATACGACAAATTAGGACATCTTACGACTCTTTATGCCACATTAGGAACTCGAAAAGAACGTTAGTATAATGTACGACGCCTTACAACTCCTAAGAACACCTTACATCACCGTACGAAACCTCAAAACCCCATAATACACCTAATGAATTCGTCCGAGTCCTTTGAACATCGTACGAAAAGTTAGGACAACTTAAGACTCACATGAAAATCACGTTAGTATCATTTAGGACGCCTTACAACTCCTAAGAACACATTACAAAACTATAAATCTCCATAATAAACCTAATGAATTCGTCCGAATCCTTCAAACGTCGTACGACAACATAAGGCATCTTACGACTCTGTATGTCATATTAGCACCTTAAAAAGCATATTAGTATAATGTAGGACACCTTACAACACCGTACAAAACGTTAAAACTCCATAATAAAACCTAATGAATTCGTACGAGTCCTTTGAACATCGTACGACAAATTAGGACATCTTACGACTCTTTATGCCACATTAGGAACTCGAAAAGAACGTTAGTATAATGTACGACGCCTTACAACTCCTAAAAACACCTTACATCACCGTACGAAACCTCAAAACCCCATAATACACCTAATGAATTCGTCCGAGTCCTTTGAACATCGTACGAAAAGTTAGGACAACTTAAGACTCACATGAAAATCACGTTAGTATCATTTAGGACGCCTTACAACTCCTAAGAACACCTTACAAAACTATAAATCTCAATAATAAACCTAATGAATTCGTCCGAATCCTTCGAACGTCGTACGACAACTTAAGGCATCTTACGACTCTGTATGTCATATTAGCACCTTGAAAAGCATATTAGTATAATGTAGGACACCTTACAACACCGTACAAAACGTTAAAACTCCATAATAAACCTAATGAATTCGTACGAGTCCTTTGAACATCGTACGACAAATTAGGACATCTTAAGACTCTTTATGCCACATTAGGAACTCGAAAAGAATGTTAGTATAATGTACGACGCCTTACAACTCCTAAAAACACCTTACATCACCGTACGAAACCTCAAAACCCCATAATACACCTAATGAATTCGTCCGAGTCCTTTGAACATCGTACGAAAAGTTAGGACAACTTAAGACTCACATGAAAATCACGTTAGTATCATTTAGGACGCCTTACAACTCCTAAGAACACCTTACAAAACTATAAATCTCAATAATAAACCTAATGAATTCGTCCGAATCCTTCGAACGTCGTACGACAACTTAAGGCATCTTACGACTCTGTATGTCATATTAGCACCTTGAAAAGCATATTAGTATAATGTAGAACACCTTACAACACCGTACAAAACGTTAAAACTCCATAATAAACCTAATGAATTCGTACGAGTCCTTTGAACATCGTACGACAAATTAGGACATCTTACGACTCTTTATGCCACATTAGGAACTCGAAAAGAACGTTAGTATAATGTACGACGCCTTACAACTCCTAAGAACACCTTACATCACCGTACGAAACCTCAAAACCCCATAATACACCTAATGAATTCGTCCGAGTCCTTTAAACATCGTATGAAAAGTTAGGACAACTTAAGACTCACATGAAAATCACGTTAGTATCATTTAGGACGCCTTACAACTCCTAAGAACACCTTACAAAACTATAAATCTCAATAATAAACCTAATGAATTCGTCCGAATCCTTCGAACGTCGTACGACAACTTAAGGCATCTTACGACTCTGTATGTCATATTAGCACCTTGAAAAGCATATTAGTATAATGTAGGACACCTTACAACACCGTACAAAACGTTAAAACTCTATAATAAACCTAATGAATTCGTACGAGTCCTTTGAACATCGTACGACAAATTAGGACATCTTAAGACTCTTTATGCCACATTAGGAACTCGAAAAGAACGTTAGTATAATGTACGACGCCTTACAACTCCTAAAAACACCTTACATCACCGTACGAAACCTCAAAACCCCATAATACACCTAATGAATTCGTCCGAGTCCTTTGAACATCGTACGAAAAGTTAGGACAACTTAAGACTCACATGAAAATCACGTTAGTATCATTTAGGACGCCTTACAACTCCTAAGAACACCTTACAAAACTATAAATCTCAATAATAAACCTAATGAATTCGTCCGAATCCTTCGAACGTCGTACGACAACTTAAGGCATCTTACGACTCTGTATGTCATATTAGCACCTTGAAAAGCATATTAGTATAATGTAGAACACCTTACAACACCGTACAAAACGTTAAAACTCCATAATAAACCTAATGAATTCGTACGAGTCCTTTGAACATCGTACGACAAATTAGGACATCTTACGACTCTTTATGCCACATTAGGAACTCGAAAAGAACGTTAGTATAATGTACGACGCCTTACAACTCCTAAGAACACCTTACAAAACTATAAATCTCAATAATAAACCTAATGCATTCGTCCGAATCCTTCGAACGTCGTACGACAACTTAAGGCATCTTACGACTCTGTATGTCATATTAGCACCTTGAAAAGCATATTAGTATAATGTAGAACACCTTACAACACCGTACAAAACGTTAAAACTCCATAATAAACCTAATGAATTCGTACGAGTCCTTTGAACATCGTACGACAAATTAGGACATCTTACGACTCTTTATGCCACATTAGGAACACGAAAAGAACGTTAGTATAAAGTACGACGCCTAACAACTCCTAAGAACACCTTACATCACCGTACAAACCTCAAAACCGCATAATACACCTAATGAATTCGTCCGAGTCCTTTGAACATCGTACGAAAAGTTAGGACAACTTAAGACTCACATGAAAATCACGTTAGTATCATTTAGGACGCCTTACAACTCCTAAGAACACCTTACAACTCCTAAGAACACCTTACAAAACTATAAATCTCAATAATAAACCTAATGAATTCGTCCGAATCCTTCGAACGTCGTACGACAACTTAAGGCATCTTACGACTCTGTATGTCATATTAGCACCTTGAAAAGCATATTAGTATAATGTAGGACACCTTACAACACCGTACAAAACGTTAAAACTCCATAATAAACCTAATGAATTCGTACGAGTCCTTTGAACATCGTACGACAAATTAGGACATCTTACGACTCTTTATGCCACATTAGGAACTCGAAAAGAACGTTAGTATAATGTACGACGCCTTACAACTCCTAAGAACACCTTACATCACCGTACGAAACCTCAAAACCCCATAATACACCTAATGAATTCGTCCGAGTCCTTTAAACATCGTATGAAAAGTTAGGACAACTTAAGACTCACATGAAAATCACGTTAGTATCATTTAGGACGCCTTACAACTCCTAAGAACACCTTACAAAACTATAAATCTCAATAATAAACCTAATGAATTCGTCCGAATCCTTCGAACGTCGTACGACAACTTAAGGCATCTTACGACTCTGTATGTCATATTAGCACCTTGAAAAGCATATTAGTATAATGTAGGACACCTTACAACACCGTACAAAACGTTAAAACTCCATAATAAACCTAATGAATTCGTACGAGTCCTTTGAACATCGTACGACAAATTAGGACATCTTACGACTCTTTATGCCACATTAGGAACTCGAAAAGAACGTTAGTATAATGTACGACGCCTTACAACTCCTAAGAACACCTTACATCACCGTACGAAACCTCAAAACCCCATAATACACCTAATGAATTCGTCCGAGTCCTTTAAACATCGTATGAAAAGTTAGGACAACTTAAGACTCACATGAAAATCACGTTAGTATCATTTAGGACGCCTTACAACTCCTAAGAACACCTTACAAAACTATAAATCTCAATAATAAACCTAATGAATTCGTCCGAATCCTTCGAACGTCGTACGACAACTTAAGGCATCTTACGACTCTGTATGTCATATTAGCACCTTGAAAAGCATATTAGTATAATGTAGGACACCTTACAACACCGTACAAAACGTTAAAACTCTATAATAAACCTAATGAATTCGTACGAGTCCTTTGAACATCGTACGACAAATTAGGACATCTTAAGACTCTTTATGCCACATTAGGAACTCGAAAAGAACGTTAGTATAATGTACGACGCCTTACAACTCCTAAAAACACCTTACATCACCGTACGAAACCTCAAAACCCCATAATACACCTAATGAATTCGTCCGAGTCCTTTGAACATCGTACGAAAAGTTAGGACAACTTAAGACTCACATGAAAATCACGTTAGTATCATTTAGGACGCCTTACAACTCCTAAGAACACCTTACAAAACTATAAATCTCAATAATAAACCTAATGAATTCGTCCGAATCCTTCGAACGTCGTACGACAACTTAAGGCATCTTACGACTCTGTATGTCATATTAGCACCTTGAAAAGCATATTAGTATAATGTAGAACACCTTACAACACCGTACAAAACGTTAAAACTCCATAATAAACCTAATGAATTCGTACGAGTCCTTTGAACATCGTACGACAAATTAGGACATCTTACGACTCTTTATGCCACATTAGGAACTCGAAAAGAACGTTAGTATAATGTACGACGCCTTACAACTCCTAAGAACACCTTACAAAACTATAAATCTCAATAATAAACCTAATGCATTCGTCCGAATCCTTCGAACGTCGTACGACAACTTAAGGCATCTTACGACTCTGTATGTCATATTAGCACCTTGAAAAGCATATTAGTATAATGTAGAACACCTTACAACACCGTACAAAACGTTAAAACTCCATAATAAACCTAATGAATTCGTACGAGTCCTTTGAACATCGTACGACAAATTAGGACATCTTACGACTCTTTATGCCACATTAGGAACACGAAAAGAACGTTAGTATAAAGTACGACGCCTAACAACTCCTAAGAACACCTTACATCACCGTACAAACCTCAAAACCGCATAATACACCTAATGAATTCGTCCGAGTCCTTTGAACATCGTACGAAAAGTTAGGACAACTTAAGACTCACATGAAAATCACGTTAGTATCATTTAGGACGCCTTACAACTCCTAAGAACACCTTACAACTCCTAAGAACACCTTACAAAACTATAAATCTCAATAATAAACCTAATGAATTCGTCCGAATCCTTCGAACGTCGTACGACAACTTAAGGCATCTTACGACTCTGTATGTCATATTAGCACCTTGAAAAGCATATTAGTATAATGTAGAACACCTTACAACACCGTACAAAACGTTAAAACTCCATAATAAACCTAATGAATTCGTACGAGTCCTTTGAACATCGTACGACAAATTAGGACATCTTACGACTCTTTATGCCACATTAGGAACTCGAAAAGAACGTTAGTATAATGTACGACGCCTTACAACTCCTAAGAACACCTTACATCACCGTACGAAACCTCAAAACCCCATAATACACCTAATGAATTCGTCCGAGTCCTTTAAACATCGTATGAAAAGTTAGGACAACTTAAGACTCACATGAAAATCACGTTAGTATCATTTAGGACGCCTTACAACTCCTAAGAACACCTTACAAAACTATAAATCTCAATAATAAACCTAATGAATTCGTCCGAATCCTTCGAACGTCGTACGACAACTTAAGGCATCTTACGACTCTGTATGTCATATTAGCACCTTGAAAAGCATATTAGTATAATGTAGGACACCTTACAACACCGTACAAAACGTTAAAACTCTATAATAAACCTAATGAATTCGTACGAGTCCTTTGAACATCGTACGACAAATTAGGACATCTTAAGACTCTTTATGCCACATTAGGAACTCGAAAAGAACGTTAGTATAATGTACGACGCCTTACAACTCCTAAAAACACCTTACATCACCGTACGAAACCTCAAAACCCCATAATACACCTAATGAATTCGTCCGAGTCCTTTGAACATCGTACGAAAAGTTAGGACAACTTAAGACTCACATGAAAATCACGTTAGTATCATTTAGGACGCCTTACAACTCCTAAGAACACCTTACAAAACTATAAATCTCAATAATAAACCTAATGAATTCGTCCGAATCCTTCGAACGTCGTACGACAACTTAAGGCATCTTACGACTCTGTATGTCATATTAGCACCTTGAAAAGCATATTAGTATAATGTAGAACACCTTACAACACCGTACAAAACGTTAAAACTCCATAATAAACCTAATGAATTCGTACGAGTCCTTTGAACATCGTACGACAAATTAGGACATCTTACGACTCTTTATGCCACATTAGGAACTCGAAAAGAACGTTAGTATAATGTACGACGCCTTACAACTCCTAAGAACACCTTACAAAACTATAAATCTCAATAATAAACCTAATGCATTCGTCCGAATCCTTCGAACGTCGTACGACAACTTAAGGCATCTTACGACTCTGTATGTCATATTAGCACCTTGAAAAGCATATTAGTATAATGTAGAACACCTTACAACACCGTACAAAACGTTAAAACTCCATAATAAACCTAATGAATTCGTACGAGTCCTTTGAACATCGTACGACAAATTAGGACATCTTACGACTCTTTATGCCACATTAGGAACACGAAAAGAACGTTAGTATAAAGTACGACGCCTAACAACTCCTAAGAACACCTTACATCACCGTACAAACCTCAAAACCGCATAATACACCTAATGAATTCGTCCGAGTCCTTTGAACATCGTACGAAAAGTTAGGACAACTTAAGACTCACATGAAAATCACGTTAGTATCATTTAGGACGCCTTACAACTCCTAAGAACACCTTACAACTCCTAAGAACACCTTACAAAACTATAAATCTCAATAATAAACCTAATGAATTCGTCCGAATCCTTCGAACGTCGTACGACAACTTAAGGCATCTTACGACTCTGTATGTCATATTAGCACCTTGAAAAGCATATTAGTATAATGTAGGACACCTTACAACACCGTACAAAACGTTAAAACTCCATAATAAACCTAATGAATTCGTACGAGTCCTTTGAACATCGTACGACAAATTAGGACATCTTACGACTCTTTATGCCACATTAGGAACTCGAAAAGAACGTTAGTATAATGTACGACGCCTTACAACTCCTAAGAACACCTTACATCACCGTACGAAACCTCAAAACCCCATAATACACCTAATGAATTCGTCCGAGTCCTTTAAACATCGTATGAAAAGTTAGGACAACTTAAGACTCACATGAAAATCACGTTAGTATCATTTAGGACGCCTTACAACTCCTAAGAACACCTTACAAAACTATAAATCTCAATAATAAACCTAATGAATTCGTCCGAATCCTTCGAACGTCGTACGACAACTTAAGGCATCTTACGACTCTGTATGTCATATTAGCACCTTGAAAAGCATATTAGTATAATGTAGGACACCTTACAACACCGTACAAAACGTTAAAACTCCATAATAAACCTAATGAATTCGTACGAGTCCTTTGAACATCGTACGACAAATTAGGACATCTTAAGACTCTTTATGCCACATTAGGAACTCGAAAAGAACGTTAGTATAATGTACGACGCCTTACAACTCCTAAAAACACCTTACATCAATGTACGAAACCTCAAAACCCCATAATACACCTAATGAATTCGTCCGAGTCCTTTGAACATCGTACGAAAAGTTAGGACAACTTAAGACTCACATGAAAATCACGTTAGTATCATTTAGGACGCCTTACAACTCCTAAGAACACCTTACAAAACTATAAATCTCAATAATAAACCTAATGAATTCGTCCGAATCCTTCGAACGTCGTACGACAACTTAAGGCATCTTACGACTCTGTATGTCATATTAGCACCTTGAAAAGCATATTAGTATAATGTAGAACACCTTACAACACCGTACAAAACGTTAAAACTCCATAATAAACCTAATGAATTCGTACGAGTCCTTTGAACATCGTACGACAAATTAGGACATCTTACGACTCTTTATGCCACATTAGGAACTCGAAAAGAACGTTAGTATAATGTACGACGCCTTACAACTCCTAAGAACACCTTACAAAACTATAAATCTCAATAATAAACCTAATGCATTCGTCCGAATCCTTCGAACGTCGTACGACAACTTAAGGCATCTTACGACTCTGTATGTCATATTAGCACCTTGAAAAGCATATTAGTATAATGTAGAACACCTTACAACACCGTACAAAACGTTAAAACTCCATAATAAACCTAATGAATTCGTACGAGTCCTTTGAACATCGTACGACAAATTAGGACATCTTACGACTCTTTATGCCACATTAGGAACACGAAAAGAACGTTAGTATAAAGTACGACGCCTAACAACTCCTAAGAACACCTTACATCACCGTACAAACCTCAAAACCGCATAATACACCTAATGAATTCGTCCGAGTCCTTTGAACATCGTACGAAAAGTTAGGACAACTTAAGACTCACATGAAAATCACGTTAGTATCATTTAGGACGCCTTACAACTCCTAAGAACACCTTACAACTCCTAAGAACACCTTACAAAACTATAAATCTCAATAATAAACCTAATGAATTCGTCCGAATCCTTCGAACGTCGTACGACAACTTAAGGCATCTTACGACTCTGTATGTCATATTAGCACCTTGAAAAGCATATTAGTATAATGTAGGACACCTTACAACACCGTACAAAACGTTAAAACTCCATAATAAACCTAATGAATTCGTACGAGTCCTTTGAACATCGTATGACAAATTAGGACATCTTAAGACTCTTTATGCCATATTAGGAACTCGAAAAGAACGTTAGTATAATGTACGACGCCTTACAACTCCTAAAAACACCTTACATCACCGTACGAAACCTCAAAACCCCATAATACACCTAATGAATTCGTCCGAGTCCTTTGAACATCGTACGAAAAGTTAGGACAACTTAAGACTCACATGAAAATCACGTTAGTATCATTTAGGACGCCTTACAACTCCTAAGAACACCTTACAAAACTATAAATCTCAATAATAAACCTAATGAATTCGTCCGAATCCTTCGAACGTCGTACGACAACTTAAGGCATCTTACGACTCTGTATGTCATATTAGCACCTTGAAAAGCATATTAGTATAATGTAGAACACCTTACAACACCGTACAAAACGTTAAAACTCCATAATAAACCTAATGAATTCGTACGAGTCCTTTGAACATCGTACGACAAATTAGGACATCTTACGACTCTTTATGCCACATTAGGAACTCGAAAAGAACGTTAGTATAATGTACGACGCCTTACAACTCCTAAGAACACCTTACATCACCGTACGAAACCTCAAAACCCCATAATACACCTAATGAATTCGTCCGAGTCCTTTGAACATCGTACGAAAAGTTAGGACAACTTAAGACTCACATGAAAATCACGTTAGTATCATTTAGGACGCCTTACAACTCCTAAGAACACCTTACAAAACTATAAATCTCAATAATAAACCTAATGAATTCGTCCGAATCCTTCGAACGTCGTACGACAACTTAAGGCATCTTACGACTCTGTATGTCATATTAGCACCTTGAAAAGCATATTAGTATAATGTAGAACACCTTACAACACCGTACAAAACGTTAAAACTCCATAATAAACCTAATGAATTCGTACGAGTCCTTTGAACATCGTACGACAAATTAGGACATCTTACGACTCTTTATGCCACATTAGGAACTCGAAAAGAACGTTAGTATAATGTACGACGCCTTACAACTCCTAAGAACACCTTACAAAACTATAAATCTCAATAATAAACCTAATGCATTCGTCCGAATCCTTCGAACGTCGTACGACAACTTAAGGCATCTTACGACTCTGTATGTCATATTAGCACCTTGAAAAGCATATTAGTATAATGTAGAACACCTTACAACACCGTACAAAACGTTAAAACTCCATAATAAACCTAATGAATTCGTACGAGTCCTTTGAACATCGTACGACAAATTAGGACATCTTACGACTCTTTATGCCACATTAGGAACACGAAAAGAACGTTAGTATAAAGTACGACGCCTAACAACTCCTAAGAACACCTTACATCACCGTACAAACCTCAAAACCGCATAATACACCTAATGAATTCGTCCGAGTCCTTTGAACATCGTACGAAAAGTTAGGACAACTTAAGACTCACATGAAAATCACGTTAGTATCATTTAGGACGCCTTACAACTCCTAAGAACACCTTACAACTCCTAAGAACACCTTACAAAACTATAAATCTCAATAATAAACCTAATGAATTCGTCCGAATCCTTCGAACGTCGTACGACAACTTAAGGCATCTTACGACTCTGTATGTCATATTAGCACCTTGAAAAGCATATTAGTATAATGTAGGACACCTTACAACACCGTACAAAACGTTAAAACTCCATAATAAACCTAATGAATTCGTACGAGTCCTTTGAACATCGTACGACAAATTAGGACATCTTACGACTCTTTATGCCACATTAGGAACTCGAAAAGAACGTTAGTATAATGTACGACGCCTTACAACTCCTAAGAACACCTTACATCACCGTACGAAACCTCAAAACCCCATAATACACCTAATGAATTCGTCCGAGTCCTTTAAACATCGTATGAAAAGTTAGGACAACTTAAGACTCACATGAAAATCACGTTAGTATCATTTAGGACGCCTTACAACTCCTAAGAACACCTTACAAAACTATAAATCTCAATAATAAACCTAATGAATTCGTCCGAATCCTTCGAACGTCGTACGACAACTTAAGGCATCTTACGACTCTGTATGTCATATTAGCACCTTGAAAAGCATATTAGTATAATGTAGGACACCTTACAACACCGTACAAAACGTTAAAACTCCATAATAAACCTAATGAATTCGTACGAGTCCTTTGAACATCGTACGACAAATTAGGACATCTTAAGACTCTTTATGCCACATTAGGAACTCGAAAAGAACGTTAGTATAATGTACGACGCCTTACAACTCCTAAAAACACCTTACATCACCGTACGAAACCTCAAAACCCCATAATACACCTAATGAATTCGTCCGAGTCCTTTGAACATCGTACGAAAAGTTAGGACAACTTAAGACTCACATGAAAATCACGTTAGTATCATTTAGGACGCCTTACAACTCCTAAGAACACCTTACAAAACTATAAATCTCAATAATAAACCTAATGAATTCGTCCGAATCCTTCGAACGTCGTACGACAACTTAAGGCATCTTACGACTCTGTATGTCATATTAGCACCTTGAAAAGCATATTAGTATAATGTAGAACACCTTACAACACCGTACAAAACGTTAAAACTCCATAATAAACCTAATGAATTCGTACGAGTCCTTTGAACATCGTACGACAAATTAGGACATCTTACGACTCTTTATGCCACATTATGAACTCGAAAAGAACGTTAGTATAATGTACGACGCCTTACAACTCCTAAGAACACCTTACAAAACTATAAATCTCAATAATAAACCTAATGCATTCGTCCGAATCCTTCGAACGTCGTACGACAACTTAAGGCATCTTACGACTCTGTATGTCATATTAGCACCTTGAAAAGCATATTAGTATAATGTAGAACACCTTACAACACCGTACAAAACGTTAAAACTCCATAATAAACCTAATGAATTCGTACGAGTCCTTTGAACATCGTACGACAAATTAGGACATCTTACGACTCTTTATGCCACATTAGGAACACGAAAAGAACGTTAGTATAAAGTACGACGCCTAACAACTCCTAAGAACACCTTACATCACCGTACAAACCTCAAAACCGCATAATACACCTAATGAATTCGTCCGAGTCCTTTGAACATCGTACGAAAAGTTAGGACAACTTAAGACTCACATGAAATCACGTTAGTATCATTTAGGACGCCTTACAACTCCTAAGAACACCTTACAACTCCTAAGAACACCTTACAAAACTATAAATCTCAATAATAAACCTAATGAATTCGTCCGAATCCTTCGAACGTCGTACGACAACTTAAGGCATCTTACGACTCTGTATGTCATATTAGCACCTTGAAAAGCATATTAGTATAATGTAGGACACCTTACAACACCGTACAAAACGTTAAAACTCCATAATAAACCTAATGAATTCGTACGAGTCCTTTGAACATCGTACGACAAATTAGGACATCTTAAGACTCTTTATGCCATATTAGGAACTCGAAAAGAACGTTAGTATAATGTACGACGCCTTACAACTCCTAAAAACACCTTACATCACCGTACGAAACCTCAAAACCCCATAATACACCTAATGAATTCGTCCGAGTCCTTTGAACATCGTACGAAAAGTTAGGACAACTTAAGACTCACATGAAAATCACGTTAGTATCATTTAGGACGCCTTACAACTCCTAAGAACACCTTACAAAACTATAAATCTCAATAATAAACCTAATGAATTCGTCCGAATCCTTCGAACGTCGTACGACAACTTAAGGCATCTTACGACTCTGTATGTCATATTAGCACCTTGAAAAGCATATTAGTATAATGTAGAACACCTTACAACACCGTACAAAACGTTAAAACTCCATAATAAACCTAATGAATTCGTACGAGTCCTTTGAACATCGTACGACAAATTAGGACATCTTACGACTCTTTATGCCACATTAGGAACTCGAAAAGAACGTTAGTATAATGTACGACGCCTTACAACTCCTAAGAACACCTTACATCACCGTACGAAACCTCAAAACCCCATAATACACCTAATGAATTCGTCCGAGTCCTTTGAACATCGTACGAAAAGTTAGGACAACTTAAGACTCACATGAAAATCACGTTAGTATCATTTAGGACGCCTTACAACTCCTAAGAACACCTTACAAAACTATAAATCTCAATAATAAACCTAATGAATTCGTCCGAATCCTTCGAACGTCGTACGACAACTTAAGGCATCTTACGACTCTGTATGTCATATTAGCACCTTGAAAAGCATATTAGTATAATGTAGAACACCTTACAACACCGTACAAAACGTTAAAACTCCATAATAAACCTATTGAATTCGTACGAGTCCTTTGAACATCGTACGACAAATTAGGACATCTTACGACTCTTTATGCCACATTAGGAACTCGAAAAGAACGTTAGTATAATGTACGACGCCTTACAACTCCTAAGAACACCTTACATCACCGTACGAAACCTCAAAACCCCATAATACACCTAATGAATTCGTCCGAGTCCTTTGAACATCGTACGAAAAGTTAGGACAACTTAAGACTCACATGAAAATCACGTTAGTATCATTTACGACGCCTTACAACTCCTAAGAACACATTACAATACTATAAATCTCCATAATAAACCTAATGAATTCATCCGAATCCTTCAAACGTCGTACGACAACTTAAGGCATCTTACGACTCTGTATGTCATATTAGCACCTTGAAAAACATATTAGTATAATGTAGGACACCTTACAACACCGTACAAAACGTTAAAACTCCATAATAAACCTAATGAATTCGTACGAGTCCTTTGAACATCGTACGACAAATTAGGACATCTTACGACTCTTTATGCCACATTAGGAACTCGAAAAGAACGTTAGTATAAAGTACGACGCCTAACAACTCCTAAGAACACCTTACATCACCGTACAAACCTCAAAACTGCATAATACACCTAATGAATTCGTCCGAGTCCTTTGAACATCGTACGAAAAGTTAGGACAACTTAAGACTCACATGAAAATCACGTTAGTATCATTTAGGACGCCTTACAACTCCTAAGAACACCTTACGAAACTATAAATCTCAATAATAAACCTAATGAATTCGTCCGAATCCTTCGAACGTCGTACGACAACTTAAGGCATCTTACGACTCTGTATGTCATATTAGCACCTTGAAAAGCATATTAGTATAATGTAGGACACCTTACAACACCGTACAAAATGTTAAAACTCCATAATAAACCTAATGAATTCGTACGAGTCCTTTGAACATCATACGACAAATTAGGACATCTTACGACTCTTTATGCCACATTAGGAACTCGAAAAGAACGTTAGTATAATGTACGACGCCTTACAACTCCTAAGAACACCTTACATCACCGTACGAAACCTCAAAACCCCATAATACACCTAATAAATTCGTCCGAGTCCTTTGAACATCGTACGAAAAGTTAGGACAACTTAAGACTCACATGAAAATCACGTTAGTATCATTTAGGACGCCTTACAACTCCTAAGAACACATTACAAAACTATAAAACTCCATAATAAACCTAATGAATTCGTCCGAATCCTTCAAACGTCGTTCGACAACTTAAGGCATCTTACGACTCTGTATGTCATATTAGCACCTTGAAAAGCATATTAGTATAATGTAGGACACCTTACAACACCGTACAAAACGTTAAAACTCCATAATAAACCTAATGAATTCGTACGAGTCCTTTGAACATCGTACGACAAATTAGGACATCTTACGACTCTTTATGCCACATTAGGAACTCGAAAAGAACGTTAGTATAATGTACGACGCCATACAACTCCTAAGAACACCTTACATCACCGTACGAAACCTCAAAACCCCATAATACACCTAATGAATTCGTCCGAGTCCTTTGAACATCGTACGAAAAGTTAGGACAACTTAAGACTCACATGAAAATCACGTTAGTATCATTTAGGACGCCTTACAACTCCTAAGAACACCTTACAAAACTATAAATCTCAATAATAAACCTAATGAATTCGTCCGAATCCTTCGAACGTCGTACGACAACTTAAGGCATCTTACGACTCTGTATGTCATATTAGCACCTTGAAAAGCATATTAGTATAATGTAGAACACCTTACAACACCGTACAAAACGTTAAAACTCCATAATAAACCTAATGAATTCGTACGAGTCCTTTGAACATCGTACGACAAATTAGGACATCTTACGACTCTTTATGCCACATTAGGAACTCGAAAAGAACGTTAGTATAATGTACGACGCCTTACAACTCCTAAGAACACCTTACATCACCGTACGAAACCTCAAAACCCCATAATACACCTAATGAATTCGTCCGAGTCCTTTGAACATCGTACGAAAAGTTAGGACAACTTAAGACTCACATGAAAATCACGTTAGTATCATTTAGGACGCCTTACAACTCCTAAGAACACCTTACAAAACTATAAATCTCAATAATAAACCTAATGAATTCGTCCGAATCCTTCGAACGTCGTACGACAACTTAAGGCATCTTACGACTCTGTATGTCATATTAGCACCTTGAAAAGCATATTAGTATAATGTAGAACACCTTACAACACCGTACAAAACGTTAAAACTCCATAATAAACCTAATGAATTCGTACGAGTCCTTTGAACATCGTACGACAAATTAGGACATCTTACGACTCTTTATGCCACATTAGGAACTCGAAAAGAACGTTAGTATAATGTACGACGCCTTACAACTCCTAAGAACACCTTACATCACCGTACGAAACCTCAAAACCCCATAATACACCTAATGAATTCGTCCGAGTCCTTTGAACATCGTACGAAAAGTTAGGACAACTTAAGACTCACATGAAAATCACGTTAGTATCATTTAGGACGCCTTACAACTCCTAAGAACACCTTACAAAACTATAAATCTCAATAATAAACCTAATGAATTCGTCCGAATCCTTCGAACGTCGTACGACAACTTAAGGCATCTTACGACTCTGTATGTCATATTAGCACCTTGAAAAGCATATTAGTATAATGTAGAACACCGTACAACACCGTACAAAACGTTAAAACTCCATAATAAACCTAATGAATTCGTACGAATCCTTTGAACATCGTACGACAAATTAGGACATCTTACGACTCTTTATGCCACATTAGGAACTCGAAAAGAACGTTAGTATAATGTACGACGCCTTACAACTCCTAAGAACACCTTACATCACCGTACGAAACCTCAAAACCCCATAATACACCTAATGAATTCGTCCGAGTCCTTTGAACATCGTACGAAAAGTTAGGACAACTTAAGACTCACATGAAAATCACGTTAGTATCATTTACGACGCCTTACAACTCCTAAGAACACCTTACAAAACTATAAATCTCAATAATAAACCTAATGAATTCGTCCGAATCCTTCGAACGTCGTACGACAACTTAAGGCATCTTACGACTCTGTATGTCATATTAGCACCTTGAAAAGCATATTAGTATAATGTAGAACACCTTACAACACCGTACAAAACGTTAAAACTCCATAATAAACCTAATGAATTCGTACGAGTCCTTTGAACATCGTACGACAAATTAGGACATCTTACGACTCTTTATGCCACATTAGGAACTCGAAAAGAACGTTAGTATAATGTACGACGCCTTACAACTCCTAAGAACACCTTACATCACCGTACGAAACCTCAAAACCCCATAATACACCTAATGAATTCGTCCGAGTCCTTTGAACATCGTACGAAAAGTTAGGACAACTTAAGACTCACATGAAAATCACGTTAGTATCATTTAGGACGCCTTACAACTCCTAAGAACACCTTACAAAACTATAAATCTCAATAATAAACCTAATGAATTCGTCCGAATCCTTCGAACGTCGTACGACAACTTAAGGCATCTTACGACTCTGTATGTCATATTAGCACCTTGAAAAGCATATTAGTATAATGTAGAACACCTTACAACACCGTACAAAACGTTAAAACTCCATAATAAACCTAATGAATTCGTACGAGTCCTTTGAACATCGTACGACAAATTAGGACATCTTACGACTCTTTATGCCACATTAGGAACTCGAAAAGAACGTTAGTATAATGTACGACGCCTTACAACTCCTAAGAACACCTTACATCACCGTACGAAACCTCAAAACCCCATAATACACCTAATGAATTCGTCCGAGTCCTTTGAACATCGTACGAAAAGTTAGGACAACTTAAGACTCACATGAAAATCACGTTAGTATCATTTAGGACGCCTTACAACTCCTAAGAACACCTTACAAAACTATAAATCTCAATAATAAACCTAATGAATTCGTCCGAATCCTTCGAACGTCGTACGACAACTTAAGGCATCTTACGACTCTGTATGTCATATTAGCACCTTGAAAAGCATATTAGTATAATGTAGAACACCGTACAACACCGTACAAAACGTTAAAACTCCATAATAAACCTAATGAATTCGTACGAGTCCTTTGAACATCGTACGACAAATTAGGACATCTTACGACTCTTTATGCCACATTAGGAACTCGAAAAGAACGTTAGTATAATGTACGACGCCTTACAACTCCTAAGAACACCTTACATCACCGTACGAAACCTCAAAACCCCATAATACACCTAATGAATTCGTCCGAGTCCTTTGAACATCGTACGAAAAGTTAGGACAACTTAAGACTCACATGAAAATCACGTTAGTATCATTTAGGACGCCTTACAACTCCTAAGAACACCTTACAAAACTATAAATCTCAATAATAAACCTAATGAATTCGTCCGAATCCTTCGAACGTCGTACGACAACTTAAGGCATCTTACGACTCTGTATGTCATATTAGCACCTTGAAAAGCATATTAGTATAATGTAGAACACCGTACAACACCGTACAAAACGTTAAAACTCCATAATAAACCTAATGAATTCGTACGAGTCCTTTGAACATCGTACGACAAATTAGGACATCTTACGACTCTTTATGCCACATTAGGAACTCGAAAAGAACGTTAGTATAATGTACGACGCCTTACAACTCCTAAGAACACCTTACATCACCGTACGAAACCTCAAAACCCCATAATACACCTAATGAATTCGTCCGAGTCCTTTGAACATCGTACGAAAAGTTAGGACAACTTAAGACTCACATGAAAATCACGTTAGTATCATTTAGGACGCCTTACAACTCCTAAGAACACCTTACAAAACTATAAATCTCAATAATAAACCTAATGAATTCGTCCGAATCCTTCGAACGTCGTACGACAACTTAAGGCATCTTACGACTCTGTATGTCATATTAGCACCTTGAAAAGCATATTAGTATAATGTAGAACACCTTACAACACCGTACAAAACGTTAAAACTCCATAATAAACCTAATGAATTCGTACGAGTCCTTTGAACATCGTACGACAAATTAGGACATCTTACGACTCTTTATGCCACATTAGGAACTCGAAAAGAACGTTAGTATAATGTACGACGCCTTACAACTCCTAAGAACACCTTACATCACCGTACGAAACCTCAAAACCCCATAATACACCTAATGAATTCGTCCGAGTCCTTTGAACATCGTACGAAAAGTTAGGACAACTTAAGACTCACATGAAAATCACGTTAGTATCATTTAGGACGCCTTACAACTCCTAAGAACACCTTACAAAACTATAAATCTCAATAATAAAGCTAATGAATTCGTCCGAATCCTTCGAACGTCGTACGACAACTTAAGGCATCTTACGACTCTGTATGTCATATTAGCACCTTGAAAAGCATATTAGTATAATGTAGAACACCTTACAACACCGTACAAAACGTTAAAACTCCATAATAAACCTAATGAATTCGTACGAGTCCTTTGAACATCGTACGACAAATTAGGACATCTTACGACTCTTTATGCCACATTAGGAACTCGAAAAGAACGTTAGTATAATGTACGACGCCTTACAACTCCTAAGAACACCTTACATCACCGTACGAAACCTCAAAACCCCATAATACACCTAATGAATTCGTCCGAGTCCTTTGAACATCGTACGAAAAGTTAGGACAACTTAAGACTCACATGAAAATCACGTTAGTATCATTTAGGACGCCTTACAACTCCTAAGAACACCTTACAAAACTATAAATCTCAATAATAAACCTAATGAATTCGTCCGAATCCTTCGAACGTCGTACGACAACTTAAGGCATCTTACGACTCTGTATGTCATATTAGCACCTTGAAAAGCATATTAGTATAATGTAGAACACCGTACAACACCGTACAAAACGTTAAAACTCCATAATAAACCTAATGAATTCGTACGAGTCCTTTGAACATCGTACGACAAATTAGGACATCTTACGACTCTTTATGCCACATTAGGAACTCGAAAAGAACGTTAGTATAATGTACGACGCCTTACAACTCCTAAGAACACCTTACATCACCGTACGAAACCTCAAAACCCCATAATACACCTAATGAATTCGTCCGAGTCCTTTGAACATCGTACGAAAAGTTAGGACAACTTAAGACTCACATGAAAATCACGTTAGTATCATTTAGGACGCCTTACAACTCCTAAGAACACCTTACAAAACTATAAATCTCAATAATAAACCTAATGAATTCGTCCGAATCCTTCGAACGTCGTACGACAACTTAAGGCATCTTACGACTCTGTATGTCATATTAGCACCTTGAAAAGCATATTAGTATAATGTAGAACACCTTACAACACCGTACAAAACGTTAAAACTCCATAATAAACCTAATGAATTCGTACGAGTCCTTTGAACATCGTACGACAAATTAGGACATCTTACGACTCTTTATGCCACATTAGGAACTCGAAAAGAACGTTAGTATAATGTACGACGCCTTACAACTCCTAAGAACACCTTACATCACCGTACGAAACCTCAAAACCCCATAATACACCTAATGAATTCGTCCGAGTCCTTTGAACATCGTACGAAAAGTTAGGACAACTTAAGACTCACATGAAAATCACGTTAGTATCATTTAGGACGCCTTACAACTCCTAAGAACACCTTACAAAACTATAAATCTCAATAATAAACCTAATGAATTCGTCCGAATCCTTCGAACGTCGTACGACAACTTAAGGCATCTTACGACTCTGTATGTCATATTAGCACCTTGAAAAGCATATTAGTATAATGTAGAACACCGTACAACACCGTACAAAACGTTAAAACTCCATAATAAACCTAATGAATTCGTACGAGTCCTTTGAACATCGTACGACAAATTAGGACATCTTACGACTCTTTATGCCACATTAGGAACTCGAAAAGAACGTTAGTATAATGTACGACGCCTTACAACTCCTAAGAACACCTTACATCACCGTACGAAACCTCAAAACCCCATAATACACCTAATGAATTCGTCCGAGTCCTTTGAACATCGTACGAAAAGTTAGGACAACTTAAGACTCACATGAAAATCACGTTAGTATCATTTAGGACGCCTTACAACTCCTAAGAACACCTTACAAAACTATAAATCTCAATAATAAACCTAATGAATTCGTCCGAATCCTTCGAACGTCGTACGACAACTTAAGGCATCTTACGACTCTGTATGTCATATTAGCACCTTGAAAAGCATATTAGTATAATGTAGAACACCTTACAACACCGTACAAAACGTTAAAACTCCATAATAAACCTAATGAATTCGTACGAATCCTTTGAACATCGTACGACAAATTAGGACATCTTACGACTCTTTATGCCACATTAGGAACTCGAAAAGAACGTTAGTATAATGTACGACGCCTTACAACTCCTAAGAACACCTTACATCACCGTACGAAACCTCAAAACCCCATAATACACCTAATGAATTCGTCCGAGTCCTTTGAACATCGTACGAAAAGTTAGGACAACTTAAGACTCACATGAAAATCACGTTAGTATCATTTATGACGCCTTACAACTCCTAAGAACACATTACAAAACTATAAATCTCCATAATAAACCTAATGAATTCGTCCGAATCCTTCAAACGTCGTACGACAACTTAAGGCATCTTACGACTCTGTATGTCATATTAGCACCTTGAAAAACATATTAGTATAATGTAGGACACCTTACAACACCGTACAAAACGTTAAAACTCCATAATAAACCTAATGAATTCGTACGAGTCCTTTGAACATCGTACGACAAATTAGGACATCTTACGACTCTTTATGCCACATTAGGAACTCGAAAAGAACGTTAGTATAATGTACGACGCCTTACAACTCCTAAGAACACCTTACATCACCGTACGAAACCTCAAAACCCCATAATACACCTAATGAATTCGTCCGAGTCCTTTGAACATCGTACGAAAAGTTAGGACAACTTAAGACTCACATGAAAATCACGTTAGTATCATTTAGGACGCCTTACAACTCCTAAGAACACCTTACAAAACTATAAATCTCAATAATAAACCTAATGAATTCGTCCGAATCCTTCGAACGTCGTACGACAACTTAAGGCATCTTACGACTCTGTATGTCATATTAGTACCTTGAAAAGCATATTAGTATAATGTAGAACACCTTACAACACCGTACAAAACGTTAAAACTCCATAATAAACCTAATGAATTCGTACGAGTCCTTTGAACATCGTACGACAAATTAGGACATCTTACGACTCTTTATGCCACATTAGGAACTCGAAAAGAACGTTAGTATAATGTACGACGCCTTACAACTCCTAAGAACACCTTACATCACCGTACGAAACCTCAAAACCCCATAATACACCTAATGAATTCGTCCGAGTCCTTTGAACATCGTACGAAAAGTTAGGACAACTTAAGACTCACATGAAAATCACGTTAGTATCATTTAGGACGCCTTACAACTCCTAAGAACACCTTACAAAACTATAAATCTCAATAATAAACCTAATGAATTCGTTCGAATCCTTCGAACGTCGTACGACAACTTAAGGCATCTTACGACTCTGTATGTCATATTAGCACCTTGAAAAGCATATTAGTATAATGTAGAACACCTTACAACACCGTACAAAACGTTAAAACTCCATAATAAACCTAATGAATTCGTACGAATCCTTTGAACATCGTACGACAAATTAGGACATCTTACGACTCTTTATGCCACATTAGGAACTCGAAAAGAACGTTAGTATAATGTACGACGCCTTACAACTCCTAAGAACACCTTACATCACCGTACGAAACCTCAAAACCCCATAATACACCTAATGAATTCGTCCGAGTCCTTTGAACATCGTACGAAAAGTTAGGACAACTTAAGACTCACATGAAAATCACGTTAGTATCATTTACGACGCCTTACAACTCCTAAGAACACATTACAAAACTATAAATCTCCATAATAAACCTAATGAATTCGTCCGAATCCTTCAAACGTCGTACGACAACTTAAGGCATCTTACGACTCTGTATGTCATATTAGCACCTTGAAAAACATATTAGTATAATGTAGGACACCTTACAACACCGTACAAAACGTTAAAACTCCATAATAAACCTAATGAATTCGTACGAGTCCTTTGAACATCGTACGACAAATTAGGACATCTTACGACTCTTTATGCCACATTAGGAACACGAAAAGAACGTTAGTATAAAGTACGACGCCTAACAACTCCTAAGAACACCTTACATCACCGTACAAACCTCAAAACCGCATAATACACCTAATGAATTCGTCCGAGTCCTTTGAACATCGTACGAAAAGTTAGGACAACTTAAGACTCACATGAAAATCACGTTAGTATCATTTAGGACGCCTTACAACTCCTAAGAACACCTTACAAAACTATAAATCTCAATAATAAACCTAATGAATTCGTCCGAATCCTTCGAACGTCGTACGACAACTTAAGGCATCTTACGACTCTGTATGTCATATTATCACCTTGAAAAGCATATTAGTATAATGTAGGACACCTTACAACACCGTACAAAACGTTAAAACTCCATAATAAACCTAATGAATTCGTACGAGTCCTTTGAACATCGTACGACAAATTAGGACATCTTAAGACTCTTTATGCCACATTAGGAACTCGAAAAGAACGTTAGTATAATGTACGACGCCTTACAACTCCTAAAAACACCTTACATCACCGTACGAAACCTCAAAACCCCATAATACACCTAATGAATTCGTCCGAGTCCTTTGAACATCGTACGAAAAGTTAGGACAACTTAAGACTCACATGAAAATCACGTTAGTATCATTTAGGACGCCTTACAACTCCTAAGAACACCTTACAAAACTATAAATCTCAATAATAAACCTAATGAATTCGTCCGAATCCTTCGAACGTCGTACGACAACTTAAGGCATCTTACGACTCTGTATGTCATATTAGCACCTTGAAAAGCATATTAGTATAATGTAGAACACCTTACAACACCGTACAAAACGTTAAAACTCCATAATAAACCTAATGAATTCGTACGAGTCCTTTGAACATCGTACGACAAATTAGGACATCTTACGACTCTTTATGCCACATTAGGAACTCGAAAAGAACGTTAGTATAATGTACGACGCCTTACAACTCCTAAGAACACCTTACATCACCGTACGAAACCTCAAAACCCCATAATACACCTAATGAATTCGTCCGAGTCCTTTGAACATCGTACGAAAAGTTAGGACAACTTAAGACTCACATGAAAATCACGTTAGTATCATTTACGACGCCTTACAACTCCTAAGAACACATTACAAAACTATAAATCTCCATAATAAACCTAATGAATTCGTCCGAATCCTTCAAACGTCGTACGACAACTTAAGGCATCTTACGACTCTGTATGTCATATTAGCACCTTGAAAAACATATTAGTATAATGTAGGACACCTTACAACACCGTACAAAACGTTAAAACTCCATAATAAACCTAATGAATTCGTACGAGTCCTTTGAACATCGTACGACAAATTAGGACATCTTACGACTCTTTATGCCACATTAGGAACTCGAAAAGAACGTTAGTATAAAGTACGACGCCTAACAACTCCTAAGAACACCTTACATCACCGTACAAACCTCAAAACTGCATAATACACCTAATGAATTCGTCCGAGTCCTTTGAACATCGTACGAAAAGTTAGGACAACTTAAGACTCACATGAAAATCACGTTAGTATCATTTAGGACGCCTTACAACTCCTAAGAACACATTACAAAACTATAAAACTCCATAATAAACCTAATGAATTCGTCCGAATCCTTCAAACGTCGTTCGACAACTTAAGGCATCTTACGACTCTGTATGTCATATTAGCACCTTGAAAAGCATATTAGTATAATGTAGGACACCTTACAACACCGTACAAAACGTTAAAACTCCATAATAAACCTAATGAATTCGTACGAGTCCTTTGAACATCGTACGACAAATTAGGACATCTTACGACTCTTTATGCCACATTAGGAACTCGAAAAGAACGTTAGTATAATGTACGACGCCTTACAACTCCTAAGAACACCTTACATCACCGTACGAAACCTCAAAACCCCATAATACACCTAATGAATTCGTCCGAGTCCTTTGAACATCGTACGAAAAGTTAGGACAACTTAAGACTCACATGAAAATCACGTTAGTATCATTTAGGACGCCTTACAACTCCTAAGAACACCTTACAAAACTATAAATCTCCATAATAAACCTAATGAATTCGTCCGAATCCTTCGAACGTCGTACGACAACTTAAGGCATCTTACGACTCTGTATGTCATATTAGCACCTTGAAAAGCATATTAGTATAATGTAGAACACCTTACAACACCGTACAAAACGTTAAAACTCCATAATAAACCTAATGAATTCGTACGAGTCCTTTGAACATCGTACGACAAATTAGGACATCTTACGACTCTTTATGCCACATTAGGAACTCGAAAAGAACGTTAGTATAAAGTACGACGCCTAACAACTCCTAAGAACACCTTACATCACCGTACAAACCTCAAAACCGCATAATACACCTAATGAATTCGTCCGAGTCCTTTGAACATCGTACGAAAAGTTAGGACAACTTAAGACTCACATGAAAATCACGTTAGTATCATTTAGGACGCCTTACAACTCCTAAGAACACCTTACAAAACTATAAATCTCAATAATAAACCTAATGAATTCGTCCGAATCCTTCGAACGTCGTACGACAACTTAAGGCATCTTACGACTCTGTATGTCATATTAGCACCTTGAAAAGCATATTAGTATAATGTAGGACACCTTACAACACCGTACAAAACGTTAAAACTCCATAATAAACCTAATGAATTCGTACGAGTCCTTTGAACATCGTACGACAAATTAGGACATCTTAAGACTCTTTATGCCACATTAGGAACTCGAAAAGAACGTTAGTATAATGTACGACGCCTTACAACTCCTAAAAACACCTTACATCACCGTACGAAACCTCAAAACCCCATAATACACCTAATGAATTCGTCCGAGTCCTTTGAACATCGTACGAAAAGTTAGGACAACTTAAGACTCACATGAAAATCACGTTAGTATCATTTAGGACGCCTTACAACTCCTAAGAACACATTACAAAACTATAAATCTCCATAATAAACCTAATGAATTCGTCCGAATCCTTCAAACGTCGTACGACAACTTAAGGCATCTTACGACTCTGTATGTCATATTAGCACCTTGAAAAACATATTAGTGTAATGTAGGACACCTTACAACACCGTACAAAATGTTAAAACTCCATAATAAACCTAATGAATTCGTACGAGTCCTTTGAACATCGTACGACAAATTAGGACATCTTACGACTCTTTATGCCACATTAGGAACTCGAAAAGAACGTTAGTATAATGTACGACGCCTAACAACTCCTAAGAACACCTTACATCACCGTACAAACCTCAAAACCCCATAATACACCTAATGAATTCGTCCGAGTCCTTTGAACATCGTACGAAAAGTTAGGACAACTTAAGACTCACATGAAAATCACGTTAGTATCATTTAGGACGCCTTACAACTCCTAAGAACACCTTACAAAACTATAAATCTCAATAATAAACCTAATGAATTCGTCCGAATCTTTCGAACGTCGTACGACAACTTAAGGCATCTTACGACTCTGTATGTCATATTAGCACCTTGAAAAGCATATTAGTATAATGTAGGACACCTTACAACACCGTACAAAACGTTAAAACTCCATAATAAACCTAATGAATTCGTACGAGTCCTTTGAACATCGTACGACAAATTAGGACATCTTACGACTCTTTATACCACATTAGGAACTCGAAAAGAACGTTAGTATAATGTACGACGCCTTACAACTCCTAAGAACACCTTACATCACCGTACGAAACCTCAAAACCCCGTAATACACCTAATAAATTCGTCCGAGTCCTTTGAACATCGTACGAAAAGTTAGGACAACTTAAGACTCACATGAAAATCACGTTAGTATCATTTAGGACGCCTTACAACTCCTAAGAACACATTACAAAACTATAAATCTCCATAATAAACCTAATGAATTCGTCCGAATCCTTCAAACGTCGTACGACAACTTAAGGCATCTTACGACTCTGTATGTCATATTAGCACCTTGAAAAGCATATTAGTATAATGTAGGACACCTTACAACACCGTACAAAATGTTAAAACTCCATAATAAACCTAATGAATTCGTACGAGTCCTTTGAACATCATACGGCAAATTAGGACATCTTACGACTCATTATGCCACATTAGGAACTCGAAAAGAACGTTAGTATAATGTACGACGCCTTACAACTCCTAAGAACACCTTACATCACCGTACGAAACCTCAAAACCCCATAATACACCTAATGAATTCGTCCGAGTCCTTTGAACATCGTACGAAAAGTTAGGACAACTTAAGACTCACATGAAAATCACGTTAGTATCATTTAGGACGCCTTACAACTCCTAAGAACACATTACAAAACTATAAATCTCCATAATAAACCTAATGAATTCGTCCGAATCCTTCAAACGTCGTACGACAACTTAAGGCATCTTACGACTCTGTATGTCATATTAGCACCTTGAAAAACATATTAGTGTAATGTAGGACACCTTACAACACCGTACAAAATGTTAAAACTCCATAATAAACCTAATGAATTCGTACGAGTCCTTTGAACATCGTACGACAAATTAGGACATCTTACGACTCTTTATGCCACATTAGGAACTCGAAAAGAACGTTAGTATAATGTACGACGCCTAACAACTCCTAAGAACACCTTACATCACCGTACAAACCTCAAAACCCCATAATACACCTAATGAATTCGTCCGAGTCCTTTGAACATCGTACGAAAAGTTAGGACAACTTAAGACTCACATGAAAATCACGTTAGTATCATTTAGGACGCCTTACAACTCCTAAGAACACCTTACAAAACTATAAATCTCAATAATAAACCTAATGAATTCGTCCGAATCTTTCGAACGTCGTACGACAACTTAAGGCATCTTACGACTCTGTATGTCATATTAGCACCTTGAAAAGCATATTAGTATAATGTAGGACACCTTACAACACCGTACAAAACGTTAAAACTCCATAATAAACCTAATGAATTCGTACGAGTCCTTTGAACATCGTACGACAAATTAGGACATCTTACGACTCTTTATACCACATTAGGAACTCGAAAAGAACGTTAGTATAATGTACGACGCCTTACAACTCCTAAGAACACCTTACATCACCGTACGAAACCTCAAAACCCCGTAATACACCTAATAAATTCGTCCGAGTCCTTTGAACATCGTACGAAAAGTTAGGACAACTTAAGACTCACATGAAAATCACGTTAGTATCATTTAGGACGCCTTACAACTCCTAAGAACACATTACAAAACTATAAATCTCCATAATAAACCTAATGAATTCGTCCGAATCCTTCAAACGTCGTACGACAACTTAAGGCATCTTACGACTCTGTATGTCATATTAGCACCTTGAAAAGCATATTAGTATAATGTAGGACACCTTACAACACCGTACAAAATGTTAAAACTCCATAATAAACCTAATGAATTCGTACGAGTCCTTTGAACATCATACGGCAAATTAGGACATCTTACGACTCATTATGCCACATTAGGAACTCGAAAAGAACGTTAGTATAATGTACGACGCCTTACAACTCCTAAGAACACCTTACATCACCGTACGAAACCTCAAAACCCCATAATACACCTAATGAATTCGTCCGAGTCCTTTGAACATCGTACGAAAAGTTAGGACAACTTAAGACTCACATGAAAATCACGTTAGTATCATTTAGGACGCCTTACAACTCCTAAGAACACATTACAAAACTATAAAACTCTATAATAAACCTAATGAATTCGTCCGAATCCTTCAAACGTCGTACGACAACTTAAGGCATCTTACGACTCTGTATGTCATATTAGCACCTTGAAAAGCATATTAGTATAATGTAGGACACCTTACAACACCGTACAAAACGTTAAAACTCCATAATAAACCTAATGAATTCGTACGAGTCCTTTGAACATCATACGGCAAATTAGGACATCTTACGACTCATTATGCCACATTAGGAACTCGAAAAGAACGTTAGTATAATGTACGACGCCTTACAACTCCTAAGAACACCTTACATCACCGTACGAAACCTCAAAACCCCATAATACACCTAATGAATTCGTCCGAGTCCTTTGAACATCGTACGAAAAGTTAGGACAACTTAAGACTCACATGAAAATCACGTTAGTATCATTTAGGACGCCTTACAACTCCTAAGAACACATTACAAAACTATAAATCTCCATAATAAACCTAATGAATTCGTCCGAATCCTTCAAACGTCGTACGACAACTTAAGGCATCTTACGACTCTGTATGTCATATTAGCACCTTGAAAAGCATATTAGTATAATGTAGGACACCTTACAACACCGTACAAAACGTTAAAACTCCATAATAAACCTAATGAATTCGTACGAGTCCTTTGAACATCGTACGACAAATTAGGACATCTTACGACTCTTTATGCCACATTAGGAACTCGAAAAGAACGTTAGTATAATGTACGACGCCTAACAACTCCTAAGAACACCTTACATCACCGTACGAAACCTCAAAACCCCATAATACACCTAATGAATTCGTCCGAGTCCTTTGAACATCGTACGAAAAGTTAGGACAACTTAAGACTCACATGAAAATCACGTTAGTATCATTTAGGACGCCTTACAACTCCTAAGAACACCTTACAAAACTATAAATCTCCATAATAAACCTAATGAATTCGTCCGAATCCTTCAAACGTCGTACGACAACTTAAGGCATCTTACGACTCTGTATGTCATATTAGCACCTTGAAAAACATATTAGTATAATGTAGGACACCTTACAACACCGTACAAAACGTTAAAACTCCATAATAAACCTAATGAATTCGTACGAGTCCTTTGAACATCGTACGACAAATTAGGACATCTTACGACTCTTTATGCCACATTAGGAACTCGAAAAGAACGTTAGTATAATGTACGACGCCTAACAACTCCTAAGAACACCTTACATCACCGTACGAAACCTCAAAACCCCATAATACACCTAATGAATTCGTCCGAGTCCTTTGAACATCGTACGAAAAGTTAGGACAACTTAAGACTCACATGAAAATCACGTTAGTATCATTTAGGACGCCTTACAACTCCTAAGAACACATTACAAAACTATAAAACTCCATAATAAACCTAATGAATTCGTCCGAATCCTTCAAACGTCGTACGACAACTTAAGGCATCTTACGACTCTGTATGTCATATTAGCACCTTGAAAAGCATATTAGTATAATGTAGGACACCTTACAACACCGTACAAAACGTTAAAACTCTATAATAAACCTAATGAATTCGTACGAGTCCTTTGAACATCGTACGACAAATTAGGACATCTTACGACTCTTTATGCCACATTAGGAACTCGAAAAGAACGTTAGTATAATGTACGACGCCTAACAACTCCTAAGAACACCTTACATCACCGTACGAAACCTCAAAACCCCATAATACACCTAATGAATTCGTCCGAGTCCTTTGAACATCGTACGAAAAGTTAGGACAACTTAAGACTCACATGAAAATCACGTTAGTATCATTTAGGACGCCTTACAACTCCTAAGAACACCTTACAAAACTATAAATCTCAATAATAAACCTAATGAATTCGTCCGAATCCTTCGAACGACGTACGACAACTTAAGGCATCTTACGACTCTGTATGTCATATTAGCACCTTGAAAAGCATATTAGTATAATGTAGGACACCTTACAACACCGTACAAAACGTTAAAACCCCATAATACACCTAATGAATTCGTACGAGTCCTTTGAACATCGTACGACAAATTAGGACATCTTACGACTCTTTATGCCACATTAGGAACTCGAAAAGAACGTTAGTATAATGTACGACGCCTAACAACTCCTAAGAACACCTTACATCACCGTACAAACCTCAAAACCCCATAATACACCTAATGAATTCGTCCGAGTCCTTTGAACATCGTACGAAAAGTTAGGACAACTTAAGACTCACATGAAAATCACGTTAGTATCATTTAGGACGCCTTACAACTCCTAAGAACACCTTACAAAACTATAAATCTCAATAATAAACCTAATGAATTCGTCCGAATCCTTCGAACGTCGTACGACAACTTAAGGCATCTTACGACTCTGTATGTCATTTTAGCACCTTGAAAAGCATATTAGTATAATGTAGGACACCTTACAACACCGTAAAAAATGTTAAAACTCCATAATAAACCTAATGAATTCGTACGAGTCCTTTGAACATCATACGACAAATTAGGACATCTTACGACTCTTTATGCCACATTAGGAACTCGAAAAGAACGTTAGTATAATGTACGACGCCTTACAACTCCTAAGAACACCTTACATCACCGTACGAAACCTCAAAACCCCATAATACACCTAATGAATTCGTCCGAGTCCTTTGAACATCGTACGAAAAGTTAGGACAACTTAAGACTCACATGAAAATCACGTTAGTATCATTTAGGACGCCTTACAACTCCTAAGAGCACATTACAAAACTATAAAACTCCATAATAAACCTAATGAATTCGTCCGAATCCTTCGAACGTCGTACGACAACTTAAGGCATCTTACGACTCTGTATGTCATATTAGCACCTTGAAAAGCATATTAGTATAATGTAGGACACCTTACAACACCGTACAAAACGTTAAAACTCCATAATAAACCTAACGAATTCGTACGAGTCCTTTGAACATCGTACGACAAATTAGGACATCTTACGACTCTTTATGCCACATTAGGAACTCGAAAAGAACGTTAGTATAATGTACGACGCCTTACAACTCCTAAGAACACCTTACATCACCGTACGAAACCTCAAAACCCCATAATACACCTAATGAATTCGTCCGAGTCCTTTGAACATCGTACGAAAAGTTAGGACATCTTAAGACTCACATGAAAATCACGTTAGTATCATTTAGGACGCCTTACAACTCCTAAGAACACATTACAAAACTATAAAACTCCATAATAAACCTAATGAATTCGTCAGAATCCTTCAAACGTCGTACGACAACTTAAGGCATCTTACGACTATGTATGTCATATTAGCACCTTGAAAAGCATATTAGTATAATGTAGGACACCTTACAACACTGAACAAAACGTTAAAACTCCATAATAAACCTAATGAATTCGTACGAGTCCTTTGAACATCGTACGACAAATTAGGACATCTTACGACTCTTTATGCCACATTAGGAACTCGAAAAGAACGTTAGTATAATGTACGACGCCTTACAACTCCTAAGAACACCTTACATCACCGTACGAAACCTCAAAACCCCATAATACACCTAATGAATTCGTCCGAGTCCTTTGAACATCGTACGAAAAGTTAGGACAACTTAAGACTCACATGAAAATCACGTTAGTATCATTTAGGACGCCTTACAACTCCTAAGAACACATTACAAAACTATGAATCTCCATAATAAACCTAATGAATTCGTCCGAATCCTTCAAACGTCGTACGACAACTTAAGGCATCTTACGACTCTGTATGTCATATTAGCACCTTGAAAAACATATTAGTATAATGTAGGACGCCTTACAACACCGTACAAAACGTTAAAGCTCCATAATAAACCTAATGAATTCGTACGAGTCCTTTGAACATCGTACGACAAATTAGGACATCTTACGACTCTTTATGCCACATTAGGAACTCGAAAAGAACGTTAGTATAATGTACGACGCCTTACAACTCCTAAGAACACCTTACATCACCGTACGAAACCTCAAAACCCCATAATACACCTAATGAACTCGTCCGAGTCCTTTGAACATCGTACGAAAAGTTAGGACAACTTAAGACTCACATGAAAATCACGTTAGTATCATTTAGGACGCCTTACAACTCCTAAGAACACATTACAAAACTATGAATCTCCATAATAAACCTAATGAATTCGTCCGAATCCTTCAAACGTCGTACGACAACTTAAGGCATCTTACGACTCTGTATGTCATATTAGCACCTTGAAAAGCATATTAGTATAATGTAGGACACCTTACAACACTGAACAAAACGTTAAAACTCCATAATAAACCTAATGAATTCGTACGAGTCCTTTGAACATCGTACGACAAATTAGGACATCTTACGACTCTTTATGCCACATTAGGAACTCGAAAAGAACGTTAGTATAATGTACGACGCCTTACAACTCCTAAGAACACCTTACATCACCGTACGAAACCTCAAAACCCCATAATACACCTAATGAATTCGTCCGAGTCCTTTGAACATCGTACGAAAAGTTAGGACAACTTAAGACTCACATGAAAATCACGTTAGTATCATTTAGGACGCCTTACAACTCCTAAGAACACATTACAAAACTATGAATCTCCATAATAAACCTAATGAATTCGTCCGAATCCTTCAAACGTCGTACGACAACTTAAGGCATCTTACGACTCTGTATGTCATATTAGCACCTTGAAAAACATATTAGTATAATGTAGGACACCTTACAACACCGTACAAAACGTTAAAACTCCATAATAAACCTAACGAATTCGTACGAGTCCTTTGAACATCGTACGACAAATTAGGACATCTTACGACTCTTTATGCCACATTAGGAACTCGAAAAGAACGTTAGTATAATGTACGACGCCTTACAACTTCTAAGAACACCTTACATCACCGTACGAAACCTCAAAACCCCATAATACACCTAATGAATTCGTCCGAGTCCTTTGAACATCGTACGAAAAGTTAGGACAACTTAAGACTCACATGAAAATCACGTTAGTATCATTTAGGACGCCTTACAACTCCTAAGAACACATTACAAAACTATGAATCTCCATAATAAACCTAATGAATTCGTCCGAATCCTTCAAACGTCGTACGACAACTTAAGGCATCTTACGACTCTGTATGTCATATTAGCACCTTGAAAAACATATTAGTATAATGTAGGACACCTTACAACACCGTACAAAACGTTAAAACTCCATAATAAACCTAACGAATTCGTACGAGTCCTTTGAACATCGTACGACAAATTAGGACATCTTACGACTCTTTATGCCACATTAGGAACTCGAAAAGAACGTTAGTATAATGTACGACGCCTTACAACTTCTAAGAACACCTTACATCACCGTACGAAACCTCAAAACCCCATAATACACCTAATGAATTCGTCCGAGTCCTTTGAACATCGTACGAAAAGTTAGGACAACTTAAGACTCACATGAAAATCACGTTAGTATCATTTAGGACGCCTTACAACTCCTAAGAACACATTACAAAACTATGAATCTCCATAATAAACCTAATGAATTCGTCCGAATCCTTCAAACGTCGTACGACAACTTAAGGCATCTTACGACTCTGTATGTCATATTAGCACCTTGAAAAACATATTAGTATAATGTAGGACACCTTACAACACCGTACAAAACGTTAAAACTCCATAATAAACCTAATGAATTCGTACGAGTCCTTTGAACATCGTACGACAAATTAGGACATCTTACGACTCTTTATGCCACATTAGGAACTCGAAAAGAACGTTAGTATAATGTACGACGCCTTACAACTCCTAAGAACACCTTACATCACCGTACGAAACCTCAAAACCCCATAATACACCTAATGAACTCGTCCGAGTCCTTTGAACATCGTACGAAAAGTTAGGACAAATTAAGACTCACATGAAAATCACGTTAGTATCATTTAGGACGCCTTACAACTCCTAAGAACACATTACAAAACTATGAATCTCCATAATAAACCTAATGAATTCGTCCGAATCCTTCAAACGTCGTACGACAACTTAAGGCATCTTACGACTCTGTATGTCATATTAGCACCTTGAAAAACATATTAGTATAATGTAGGACACCTTACAACACCGTACAAAACGTTAAAACTCCATAATAAACCTAATGAATTCGTACGAGTCCTTTGAACATCGTACGACAAATTAGGACATCTTACGACTCTTTATGCCACATTAGGAACTCGAAACGAACGTTAGTATAATGTACGACGCCTAACAACTCCTAAGAACACCTTACATCACCGTACGAAACCTCAAAACCCCATAATACACCTAATGAATTCGTCCGAGTCCTTTGAACATCGTACGAAAAGTTAGGACAACTTAAGACTCACATGAAAATCACGTTAGTATCATTTAGGACGCCTTACAACTCCTAAGAACACCTTACAAAACTATAAATCTCAATAATAAACCTAATGAATTCGTCTGAATCCTTCGAACGACGTACGACAACTTAAGGCATCTTACGACTCTGTATGTCATATTAGCACCTTGAAAAGCATATTAGTATAATGTAGGACACCTTACAACACCGTACAAAACGTTAAAACTCCATAATAAACCTAATGAATTCGTACGAGTCCTTTGAACATCGTACGGCAAATTAGGACATCTTACGACTCTTTATGCCACATTAGGAACTCGAAAAGAACGTTAGTATAATGTACGACGCCTTACAACTCCTAAGAACACCTTACATCACCGTACGAAACCTCAAAACCCCATAATACACCGAATGAATTCGTCCGAGTCCTTTGAACATCGTACGAAAAGTTAGGACATCTTAAGACTCACATGAAAATCACGTTAGTATCATTTAGGACGCCTTACAACTCCTAAGAACACATTACAAAACTATAAAACTCCATAATAAACCTAATGAATTCGTCCGAATCCTTCAAACGTCGTACGACAACTTAAGGCATCTTACAACTCTGTATGTCATATTAGCACCTTGAAAAGCATATTTGTATAATGTAGGACACCTTACAACACCGTACAAAACGTTAAAACTCCATAATAAACCTAATGAATTCGTACGAGTCCTTTGAACATCGTACGACAAATTAGGACATCTTACGACTCTTTATGCCACATTAGGAACTCGAAAAGAACGTTAGTATAATGTACGACGCCTTACAACTCCTAAGAACACCTTACATCACCGTACGAAACCTCAAAACCCCATAATACACCTAATGAATTCGTCCGAGTCCTTTGAACATCGTACGAAAAGTTAGGACATCTTAAGACTCACATGAAAATCACGTTAGTATCATTTAGGACGCCTTACAACTCCTAAGAACACATTACAAAACTATAAAACTCCATAATAAACCTAATGAATTCGTCAGAATCCTTCAAACGTCGTACGACAACTTAAGGCATCTTACGACTCTGTATGTCATATTAGCACCTTGAAAAGCATATTAGTATAATGTAGGACACCTTACAACACCGTACAAAACGTTAAAACTCCATAATAAACCTAATGAATTCGTACGAGTCCTTTGAACATCGTACGACAAATTAGGACATCTTACGACTCTTTATGCCACATTAGGAACTCGAAAAGAACGTTAGTATAATGTACGACGCCTTACAACTCCTAAGAACACCTTACATCACCGTACGAAACCTCAAAACCCCATAATACACCTAATGAACTCGTCCGAGTCCTTTGAACATCGTACGAAAAGTTAGGACAACTTAAGACTCACATGAAAATCACGTTAGTATCATTTAGGACGCCTTACAACTCCTAAGAACACATTACAAAACTATGAATCTCCATAATAAACCTAATGAATTCGTCCGAATCCTTCAAACGTCGTACGACAACTTAAGGCATCTTACGACTCTGTATGTCATATTAGCACCTTGAAAAACATATTAGTATAATGTAGGACACCTTACAACACCGTACAAAACGTTAAAGCTCCATAATAAACCTAATGAATTCGTACGAGTCCTTTGAACATCGTACGACAAATTAGGACATCTTACGACTCTTTATGCCACATTAGGAACTCGAAAAGAACGTTAGTATAATGTACGACGCCTTACAACTCCTAAGAACACCTTACATCACCGTACGAAACCTCAAAACCCCATAATACACCTAATGAACTCGTCCGAGTCCTTTGAACATCGTACGAAAAGTTAGGACAACTTAAGACTCACATGAAAATCACGTTAGTATCATTTAGGACGCCTTACAACTCCTAAGAACACCTTACAAAACTATAAATCTCAATAATAAACCTAATGAATTCGTCCGAATCCTTCGAACGACGTACGACAACTTAAGGCATCTTACGACTCTGTATGTCATATTAGCACCTTGAAAAGCATATTAGTATAATGTAGGACACCTTACAACACCGTACAAAACGTTAAAACTCCATAATAAACCTAATGAATTCGTACGAGTCCTTTGAACATCGTACGGCAAATTAGGACATCTTACGACTCTTTATGCCACATTAGGAACTCGAAAAGAACGTTAGTATAATGTACGACGCCTTACAACTCCTAAGAACACCTTACATCACCGTACGAAACCTCAAAACCCCATAATACACCTAATGAATTCGTCCGAGTCCTTTGAACATCGTACGAAAAGTTAGGACATCTTAAGACTCACATGAAAATCACGTTAGTATCATTTAGGACGCCTTACAACTCCTAAGAACACATTACAAAACTATAAAACTCCATAATAAACCTAATGAATTCGTCCGAATCCTTCAAACGTCGTACGACAACTTAAGGCATCTTACAACTCTGTATGTCATATTAGCACCTTGAAAAGCATATTTGTATAATGTAGGACACCTTACAACACCGTACCAAACGTTAAAACTCCATAATAAACCTAATGAATTCGTACGAGTCCTTTGAACATCGTACGACAAATTAGGACATCTTACGACTCTTTATGCCACATTAGGAACTCGAAAAGAACGTTAGTATAATGTACGACGCCTTACAACTCCTAAGAACACCTTACATCACCGTACGAAACCTCAAAACCCCATAATACACCTAATGAACTCGTCCGAGTCCTTTGAACATCGTACGAAAAGTTAGGACAACTTAAGACTCACATGAAAATCACGTTAGTATCATTTAGGACGCCTTACAACTCCTAAGAACACATTACAAAACTATGAATCTCCATAATAAACCTAATGAATTCGTCCGAATCCTTCAAACGTCGTACGACAACTTAAGGCATCTTACGACTCTGTATGTCATATTAGCACCTTGAAAAGCATATTAGTATAATGTAGGACACCTTACAACACTGAACAAAACGTTAAAACTCCATAATAAACCTAATGAATTCGTACGAGTCCTTTGAACATCGTACGACAAATTAGGACATCTTACGACTCTTTATGCCACATTAGGAACTCGAAAAGAACGTTAGTATAATGTACGACGCCTTACAACTCCTAAGAACACCTTACATCACCGTACGAAACCTCAAAACCCCATAATACACCTAATGAATTCGTCCGAGTCCTTTGAACATCGTACGAAAAGTTAGGACAACTTAAGACTCACATGAAAATCACGTTAGTATCATTTAGGACGCCTTACAACTCCTAAGAACACATTACAAAACTATGAATCTCCATAATAAACCTAATGAATTCGTCCGAATCCTTCAAACGTCGTACGACAACTTAAGGCATCTTACGACTCTGTATGTCATATTAGCACCTTGAAAAACATATTAGTATAATGTAGGACACCTTACAACACCGTACAAAACGTTAAAACTCCATAATAAACCTAATGAATTCGTACGAGTCCTTTGAACATCGTACGACAAATTAGGACATCTTACGACTCTTTATGCCACATTAGGAACTCGAAAAGAACGTTAGTATAATGTACGACGCCTTACAACTCCTAAGAACACCTTACATCACCGTACGAAACCTCAAACCCCATAATACACCTAATGAACTCGTCCGAGTCCTTTGAACATCGTACGAAAAGTTAGGACAACTTAAGACTCACATGAAAATCACGTTAGTATCATTTAGGACGCCTTACAACTCCTAAGAACACATTACAAAACTATGAATCTCCATAATAAACCTAATGAATTCGTCCGAATCCTTCAAACGTCGTACGACAACTTAAGGCATCTTACGACTCTGTATGTCATATTAGCACCTTGAAAAGCATATTAGTATAATGTAGGACACCTTACAACACTGAACAAAACGTTAAAACTCCATAATAAACCTAATGAATTCGTACGAGTCCTTTGAACATCGTACGACAAATTAGGACATCTTACGACTCTTTATGCCACATTAGGAACTCGAAAAGAACGTTAGTATAATGTACGACGCCTTACAACTCCTAAGAACACCTTACATCACCGTACGAAACCTCAAAACCCCATAATACACCTAATGAATTCGTCCGAGTCCTTTGAACATCGTACGAAAAGTTAGGACAACTTAAGACTCACATGAAAATCACGTTAGTATCATTTAGGACGCCTTACAACTCCTAAGAACACATTACAAAACTATGAATCTCCATAATAAACCTAATGAATTCGTCCGAATCCTTCAAACGTCGTACGACAACTTAAGGCATCTTACGACTCTGTATGTCATATTAGCACCTTGAAAAGCATATTAGTATAATGTAGGACACCTTACAACACTGAACAAAACGTTAAAACTCCATAATAAACCTAATGAATTCGTACGAGTCCTTTGAACATCGTACGACAAATTAGGACATCTTACGACTCTTTATGCCACATTAGGAACTCGAAAAGAACGTTAGTATAATGTACGACGCCTTACAACTCCTAAGAACACCTTACATCACCGTACGAAACCTCAAAACCCCATAATACACCTAATGAATTCGTCCGAGTCCTTTGAACATCGTACGAAAAGTTAGGACAACTTAAGACTCACATGAAAATCACGTTAGTATCATTTAGGACGCCTTACAACTCCTAAGAACACATTACAAAACTATGAATCTCCATAATAAACCTAATGAATTCGTCCGAATCCTTCAAACGTCGTACGACAACTTAAGGCATCTTACGACTCTGTATGTCATATTAGCACCTTGAAAAACATATTAGTATAATGTAGGACACCTTACAACACCGTACAAAACGTTAAAACTCCATAATAAACCTAATGAATTCGTACGAGTCCTTTGAACATCGTACGACAAATTAGGACATCTTACGACTCTTTATGCCACATTAGGAACTCGAAAAGAACGTTAGTATAATGTACGACGCCTTACAACTCCTAAGAACACCTTACATCACCGTACGAAACCTCAAAACCCCATAATACACCTAATGAACTCGTCCGAGTCCTTTGAACATCGTACGAAAAGTTAGGACAACTTAAGACTCACATGAAAATCACGTTAGTATCATTTAGGACGCCTTACAACTCCTAAGAACACATTACAAAACTATGAATCTCCATAATAAACCTAATGAATTCGTCCGAATCCTTCAAACGTCGTACGACAACTTAAGGCATCTTACGACTCTGTATGTCATATTAGCACCTTGAAAAGCATATTAGTATAATGTAGGACACCTTACAACACTGAACAAAACGTTAAAACTCCATAATAAACCTAATGAATTCGTACGAGTCCTTTGAACATCGTACGACAAATTAGGACATCTTACGACTCTTTATGCCACATTAGGAACTCGAAAAGAACGTTAGTATAATGTACGACGCCTTACAACTCCTAAGAACACCTTACATCACCGTACGAAACCTCAAAACCCCATAATACACCTAATGAATTCGTCCGAGTCCTTTGAACATCGTACGAAAAGTTAGGACAACTTAAGACTCACATGAAAATCACGTTAGTATCATTTAGGACGCCTTACAACTCCTAAGAACACATTACAAAACTATGAATCTCCATAATAAACCTAATGAATTCGTCCGAATCCTTCAAACGTCGTACGACAACTTAAGGCATCTTACGACTCTGTATGTCATATTAGCACCTTGAAAAACATATTAGTATAATGTAGGACACCTTACAACACCGTACAAAACGTTAAAACTCCATAATAAACCTAATGAATTCGTACGAGTCCTTTGAACATCGTACGACAAATTAGGACATCTTACGACTCTTTATGCCACATTAGGAACTCGAAAAGAACGTTAGTATAATGTACGACGCCTTACAACTCCTAAGAACACCTTACATCACCGTACGAAACCTCAAAACCCCATAATACACCTAATGAACTCGTCCGAGTCCTTTGAACATCGTACGAAAAGTTAGGACAACTTAAGACTCACATGAAAATCACGTTAGTATCATTTAGGACGCCTTACAACTCCTAAGAACACATTACAAAACTATGAATCTCCATAATAAACCTAATGAATTCGTCCGAATCCTTCAAACGTCGTACGACAACTTAAGGCATCTTACGACTCTGTATGTCATATTAGCACCTTGAAAAACATATTAGTATAATGTAGGACACCTTACAACACCGTACAAAACGTTAAAACTCCATAATAAACCTAATGAATTCGTACGAGTCCTTTGAACATCGTACGACAAATTAGGACATCTTACGACTCTTTATGCCACATTAGGAACTCGAAAAGAACGTTAGTATAATGTACGACGCCTTACAACTCCTAAGAACACCTTACATCACCGTACGAAACCTCAAAACCCCATAATACACCTAATGAACTCGTCCGAGTCCTTTGAACATCGTACGAAAAGTTAGGACAACTTAAGACTCACATGAAAATCACGTTAGTATCATTTAGGACGCCTTACAACTCCTAAGAACACATTACAAAACTATGAATCTCCATAATAAACCTAATGAATTCGTCCGAATCCTTCAAACGTCGTACGACAACTTAAGGCATCTTACGACTCTGTATGTCATATTAGCACCTTGAAAAACATATTAGTATAATGTAGGACACCTTACAACACCGTACAAAACGTTAAAACTCCATAATAAACCTAATGAATTCGTACGAGTCCTTTGAACATCGTACGACAAATTAGGACATCTTACGACTCTTTATGCCACATTAGGAACTCGAAAAGAACGTTAGTATAATGTACGACGCCTTACAACTCCTAAGAACACCTTACATCACCGTACGAAACCTCAAAACCCCATAATACACCTAATGAACTCGTCCGAGTCCTTTGAACATCGTACGAAAAGTTAGGACAACTTAAGACTCACATGAAAATCACGTTAGTATCATTTAGGACGCCTTACAACTCCTAAGAACACATTACAAAACTATGAATCTCCATAATAAACCTAATGAATTCGTCCGAATCCTTCAAACGTCGTACGACAACTTAAGGCATCTTACGACTCTGTATGTCATATTAGCACCTTGAAAAACATATTAGTATAATGTAGGACACCTTACAACACCGTACAAAACGTTAAAACTCCATAATAAACCTAATGAATTCGTACGAGTCCTTTGAACATCGTACGACAAATTAGGACATCTTACGACTCTTTATGCCACATTAGGAACTCGAAACGAACGTTAGTATAATGTACGACGCCTAACAACTCCTAAGAACACCTTACATCACCGTACGAAACCTCAAAACCCCATAATACACCTAATGAATTCGTCCGAGTCCTTTGAACATCGTACGAAAAGTTAGGACATCTTAAGACTCACATGAAAATCACGTTAGTATCATTTAGGACGCCTTACAACTCCTAAGAACACATTACAAAACTATAAAACTCCATAATAAACCTAATGAATTCGTCAGAATCCTTCAAACGTCGTACGACAACTTAAGGCATCTTACGACTCTGTATGTCATATTAGCACCTTGAAAAGCATATTAGTATAATGTAGGACACCTTACAACACTGAACAAAACGTTAAAACTCCATAATAAACCTAATGAATTCGTACGAGTCCTTTGAACATCGTACGACAAATTAGGACATCTTACGACTCTTTATGCCACATTAGGAACTCGAAAAGAACGTTAGTATAATGTACGACGCCTTACAACTCCTAAGAACACCTTACATCACCGTACGAAACCTCAAAACCCCATAATACACCTAATGAATTCGTCCGAGTCCTTTGAACATCGTACGAAAAGTTAGGACAACTTAAGACTCACATGAAAATCACGTTAGTATCATTTAGGACGCCTTACAACTCCTAAGAACACGTTACAAAACTATGAATCTCCATAATAAACCTAATGAATTCGTCCGAATCCTTCAAACGTCGTACGACAACTTAAGGCATCTTACGACTCTGTATGTCATATTAGCACCTTGAAAAACATATTAGTATAATGTAGGACACCTTACAACACCGTACAAAACGTTAAAGCTCCATAATAAACCTAATGAATTCGTACGAGTCCTTTGAACATCGTACGACAAATTAGGACATCTTACGACTCTTTATGCCACATTAGGAACTCGAAAAGAACGTTAGTATAATGTACGACGCCTTACAACTCCTAAGAACACCTTACATCACCGTACGAAACCTCAAAACCCCATAATACACCTAATGAACTCGTCCGAGTCCTTTGAACATCGTACGAAAAGTTAGGACAACTTAAGACTCACATGAAAATCACGTTAGTATCATTTAGGACGCCTTACAACTCCTAAGAACACCTTACAAAACTATAAATCTCAATAATAAACCTAATGAATTCGTCCGAATCCTTCGAACGACGTACGACAACTTAAGGCATCTTACGACTCTGTATGTCATATTAGCACCTTGAAAAGCATATTAGTATAATGTAGGACACCTTACAACACCGTACAAAACGTTAAAACTCCATAATAAACCTAATGAATTCGTACGAGTCCTTTGAACATCGTACGGCAAATTAGGACATCTTACGACTCTTTATGCCACATTAGGAACTCGAAAAGAACGTTAGTATAATGTACGACGCCTTACAACTCCTAAGAACACCTTACATCACCGTACGAAACCTCAAAACCCCATAATACACCTAATGAATTCATCCGAGTCCTTTGAACATCGTACGAAAAGTTAGGACATCTTAAGACTCACATGAAAATCACGTTAGTATCATTTAGGACGCCTTACAACTCCTAAGAACACATTACAAAACTATAAAACTCCATAATAAACCTAATGAATTCGTCCGAATCCTTCAAACGTCGTACGACAACTTAAGGCATCTTACAACTCTGTATGTCATATTAGCACCTTGAAAAGCATATTTGTATAATGTTGGACACCTTACAACACCGTACAAAACGTTAAAACTCCATAATAAACCTAATGAATTCGTACGAGTCCTTTGAACATCGTACGACAAATTAGGACATCTTACGACTCTTTATGCCACATTAGGAACTCGAAAAGAACGTTAGTATAATGTACGACGCCTTACAACTCCTAAGAACACCTTACATCACCGTACGAAACCTCAAAACCCCATAATACACCTAATGAATTCGTCCGAGTCCTTTGAACATCGTACGAAAAGTTAGGACAACTTAAGACTCACATGAAAATCACGTTAGTATCATTTAGGACGCCTTACAACTCCTAAGAACACATTACAAAACTATGAATCTCCATAATAAACCTAATGAATTCGTCCGAATCCTTCAAACGTCGTACGACAACTTAAGGCATCTTACGACTCTGTATGTCATATTAGCACCTTGAAAAACATATTAGTATAATGTAGGACACCTTACAACACCGTACAAAACGTTAAAGCTCCATAATAAACCTAATGAATTCGTACGAGTCCTTTGAACATCGTACGACAAATTAGGACATCTTACGACTCTTTATGCCACATTAGGAACTCGAAAAGAACGTTAGTATAATGTACGACGCCTTACAACTCCTAAGAACACCTTACATCACCGTACGAAACCTCAAAACCCCATAATACACCTAATGAACTCGTCCGAGTCCTTTGAACATCGTACGAAAAGTTAGGACAACTTAAGACTCACATGAAAATCACGTTAGTATCATTTAGGACGCCTTACAACTCCTAAGAACACCTTACAAAACTATAAATCTCAATAGTAAACCTAATGAATTCGTCCGAATCCTTCGAACGACGTACGACAACTTAAGGCATCTTACGACTCTGTATGTCATATTAGCACCTTGAAAAGCATATTAGTATAATGTAGGACACCTTACAACACCGTACAAAACGTTAAAACTCCATAATAAACCTAATGAATTCGTACGAGTCCTTTGAACATCGTACGGCAAATTAGGACATCTTACGACTCTTTATGCCACATTAGGAACTCGAAAAGAACGTTAGTATAATGTACGACGCCTTACAACTCCTAAGAACACCTTACATCACCGTACGAAACCTCAAAACCCCATAATACACCTAATGAATTCGTCCGAGTCCTTTGAACATCGTACGAAAAGTTAGGACATCTTAAGACTCACATGAAAATCACGTTAGTATCATTTAGGACGCCTTACAACTCCTAAGAACACATTACAAAACTATAAAACTCCATAATTATCCTAATGAATTCGTCAGAATCCTTCAAACGTCGTACGACAACTTAAGGCATCTTACGACTCTGTATGTCATATTAGCACCTTGAAAAGCATATTAGTATAATGTAGGACACCTTACAACACTGAACAAAACGTTAAAACTCCATAATAAACCTAATGAATTCGTACGAGTCCTTTGAACATCGTACGACAAATTAGGACATCTTACGACTCTTTATGCCACATTAGGAACTCGAAAAGAACGTTAGTATAATGTACGACGCCTTACAACTCCTAAGAACACCTTACATCACCGTACGAAACCTCAAAACCCCATAATACACCTAATGAATTCGTCCGAGTCCTTTGAACATCGTACGAAAAGTTAGGACAACTTAAGACTCACATGAAAATCACGTTAGTATCATTTAGGACGCCTTACAACTCCTAAGAACACATTACAAAACTATGAATCTCCATAATAAACCTAATGAATTCGTCCGAATCCTTCAAACGTCGTACGACAACTTAAGGCATCTTACGACTCTGTATGTCATATTAGCACCTTGAAAAACATATTAGTATAATGTAGGACACCTTACAACACCGTACAAAACGTTAAAGCTCCATAATAAACCTAATGAATTCGTACGAGTCCTTTGAACATCGTACGACAAATTAGGACATCTTACGACTCTTTATGCCACATTAGGAACTCGAAAAGAACGTTAGTATAATGTACGACGCCTTACAACTCCTAAGAACACCTTACATCACCGTACGAAACCTCAAAACCCCATAATACACCTAATGAACTCGTCCGAGTCCTTTGAACATCGTACGAAAAGTTAGGACAACTTAAGACTCACATGAAAATCACGTTAGTATCATTTAGGACGCCTTACAACTCCTAAGAACACATTACAAAACTATGAATCTCCATAATAAACCTAATGAATTCGTCCGAATCCTTCAAACGTCGTACGACAACTTAAGGCATCTTACGACTCTGTATGTCATATTAGCACCTTGAAAAGCATATTAGTATAATGTAGGACACCTTACAACACTGAACAAAACGTTAAAACTCCATAATAAACCTAATGAATTCGTACGAGTCCTTTGAACATCGTACGACAAATTAGGACATCTTACGACTCTTTATGCCACATTAGGAACTCGAAAAGAACGTTAGTATAATGTACGACGCCTTACAACTCCTAAGAACACCTTACATCACCGTACGAAACCTCAAAACCCCATAATACACCTAATGAATTCGTCCGAGTCCTTTGAACATCGTACGAAAAGTTAGGACAACTTAAGACTCACATGAAAATCACGTTAGTATCATTTAGGACGCCTTACAACTCCTAAGAACACATTACAAAACTATGAATCTCCATAATAAACCTAATGAATTCGTCCGAATCCTTCAAACGTCGTACGACAACTTAAGGCATCTTACGACTCTGTATGTCATATTAGCACCTTGAAAAACATATTAGTATAATGTAGGACACCTTACAACACCGTACAAAACGTTAAAACTCCATAATAAACCTAATGAATTCGTACGAGTCCTTTGAACATCGTACGACAAATTAGGACATCTTACGACTCTTTATGCCACATTAGGAACTCGAAAAGAACGTTAGTATAATGTACGACGCCTTACAACTCCTAAGAACACCTTACATCACCGTACGAAACCTCAAAACCCCATAATACACCTAATGAACTCGTCCGAGTCCTTTGAACATCGTACGAAAAGTTAGGACAACTTAAGACTCACATGAAAATCACGTTAGTATCATTTAGGACGCCTTACAACTCCTAAGAACACATTACAAAACTATGAATCTCCATAATAAACCTAATGAATTCGTCCGAATCCTTCAAACGTCGTACGACAACTTAAGGCATCTTACGACTCTGTATGTCATATTAGCACCTTGAAAAACATATTAGTATAATGTAGGACACCTTACAACACCGTACAAAACGTTAAAACTCCATAATAAACCTAATGAATTCGTACGAGTCCTTTGAACATCGTACGACAAATTAGGACATCTTACGACTCTTTATGCCACATTAGGAACTCGAAACGAACGTTAGTATAATGTACGACGTCTAACAACTCCTAAGAACACCTTACATCACCGTACGAAACCTCAAAACCCCATAATACACCTAATGAATTCGTCCGAGTCCTTTGAACATCGTACGAAAAGTTAGGACAACTTAAGACTCACATGAAAATCACGTTAGTATCATTTAGGACGCCTTACAACTCCTAAGAACACCTTACAAAACTATAAATCTCAATAATAAACCTAATGAATTCGTCCGAATCCTTCGAACGACGTACGACAACTTAAGGCATCTTACGACTCTGTATGTCATATTAGCACCTTGAAAAGCATATTAGTATAATGTAGGACACCTTACAACACCGTACAAAACGTTAAAACTCCATAATAAACCTAATGAATTCGTACGAGTCCTTTGAACATCGTACGGCAAATTAGGACATCTTACGACTCTTTATGCCACATTAGGAACTCGAAAAGAACGTTAGTATAATGTACGACGCCTTACAACTCCTAAGAACACCTTACATCACCGTACGAAACCTCAAAACCCCATAATACACCTAATGAATTCGTCCGAGTCCTTTGAACATCGTACGAAAAGTTAGGACATCTTAAGACTCACATGAAAATCACGTTAGTATCATTTAGGACGCCTTACAACTCCTAAGAACACATTACAAAACTATAAAACTCCATAATAAACCTAATGAATTCGTCCGAATCCTTCAAACGTCGTACGACAACTTAAGGCATCTTACAACTCTGTATGTCATATTAGCACCTTGAAAAGCATATTTGTATAATGTAGGACACCTTACAACACCGTACAAAACGTTAAAACTCCATAATAAACCTAATGAATTCGTACGAGTCCTTTGAACATCGTACGACAAATTAGGACATCTTACGACTCTTTATGCCACATTAGGAACTCGAAAAGAACGTTAGTATAATGTACGACACCTTACAACTCCTAAGAACACCTTACATCACCGTACGAAACCTCAAAACCCCATAATACACCTAATGAATTCGTCCGAGTCCTTTGAACATCGTACGAAAGGTTAGGACAACTTAAGACTCACATGAAAATCACGTTAGTATCATTTAGGACGCCTTACAACTCCTAAGAACACCTTAAAAAACTATAAATCTCAATAATAAACCTAATGAATTCGTCCGAATCCTTCGAACGACGTACGACAACTTAAGGCATCTTACGACTCTGTATGTCATATTAGCACCTTGAAAAGCATATTAGTATAATGTAGGACACCTTACAACACCGTACAAAACGTTAAAACTCCATAATAAACCTAATGAATTCGTACGAGTCCTTTGAACATCGTACGACAAATTAGGACATCTTACGACTCTTTATGCCACATTAGGAACTCGAAAAGAACGTTAGTATAATGTACGACGCCTTACAACTCCTAAGAACACCTTACATCACCGTACGAAACCTCAAAACCCCATAATACACCTAATGAACTCGTCCGAGTCCTTTGAACATCGTACGAAAAGTTAGGACAACTTAAGACTCACATGAAAATCACGTTAGTATCATTTAGGACGCCTTACAACTCCTAAGAACACATTACAAAACTATAAAACTCCATAATTATCCTAATGAATTCGTCAGAATCCTTCAAACGTCGTACGACAACTTAAGGCATCTTACGACTCTGTATGTCATATTAGCACCTTGAAAAGCATATTAGTATAATGTAGGACACCTTACAACACTGAACAAAACGTTAAAACTCCATAATAAACCTAATGAATTCGTACGAGTCCTTTGAACATCGTACGACAAATTAGGACATCTTACGACTCTTTATGCCACATTAGGAACTCGAAAAGAACGTTAGTATAATGTACGACGCCTTACAACTCCTAAGAACACCTTACATCACCGTACGAAACCTCAAAACCCCATAATACACCTAATGAATTCGTCCGAGTCCTTTGAACATCGTACGAAAAGTTAGGACAACTTAAGACTCACATGAAAATCACGTTAGTATCATTTAGGACGCCTTACAACTCCTAAGAACACATTACAAAACTATGAATCTCCATAATAAACCTAATGAATTCGTCCGAATCCTTCAAACGTCGTACGACAACTTAAGGCATCTTACGACTCTGTATGTCATATTAGCACCTTGAAAAACATATTAGTATAATGTAGGACACCTTACAACACCGTACAAAACGTTAAAGCTCCATAATAAACCTAATGAATTCGTACGAGTCCTTTGAACATCGTACGACAAATTAGGACATCTTACGACTCTTTATGCCACATTAGGAACTCGAAAAGAACGTTAGTATAATGTACGACGCCTTACAACTCCTAAGAACACCTTACATCACCGTACGAAACCTCAAAACCCGATAATACACCTAATGAACTCGTCCGAGTCCTTTGAACATCGTACGAAAAGTTAGGACAACTTAAGACTCACATGAAAATCACGTTAGTATCATTTAGGACGCCTTACAACTCCTAAGAACACATTACAAAACTATGAATCTCCATAATAAACCTAATGAATTCGTCCGAATCCTTCAAACGTCGTACGACAACTTAAGGCATCTTACGACTCTGTATGTCATATTAGCACCTTGAAAAGCATATGAGTATAATGTAGGACACCTTACAACACTGAACAAAACGTTAAAACTCCATAATAAACCTAATGAATTCGTACGAGTCCTTTGAACATCGTACGACAAATTAGGACATCTTACGACTCTTTATGCCACATTAGGAACTCGAAAAGAACGTTAGTATAATGTACGACGCCTTACAACTCCTAAGAACACCTTACATCACCGTACGAAACCTCAAAACCCCATAATACACCTAATGAATTCGTCCGAGTCCTTTGAACATCGTACGAAAAGTTAGGACAACTTAAGACTCACATGAAAATCACGTTAGTATCATTTAGGACGCCTTACAACTCCTAAGAACACATTACAAAACTATGATTCTCCATAATAAACCTAATGAATTCGTCCGAATCCTTCAAACGTCGTACGACAACTTAAGGCATCTTACGACTCTGTATGTCATATTAGCACCTTGAAAAACATATTAGTATAATGTAGGACACCTTACAACACCGTACAAAACGTTAAAACTCCATAATAAACCTAATGAATTCGTACGAGTCCTTTGAACATCGTACGACAAATTAGGACATCTTACGACTCTTTATGCCACATTAGGAACTCGAAAAGAACGTTAGTATAATGTACGACGCCTTACAACTCCTAAGAACACCTTACATCACCGTACGAAACCTCAAAACCCCATAATACACCTAATGAACTCGTCCGAGTCCTTTGAACATCGTACGAAAAGTTAGGACAACTTAAGACTCACATGAAAATCACGTTAGTATCATTTAGGACGCCTTACAACTCCTAAGAACACATTACAAAACTATGAATCTCCATAATAAACCTAATGAATTCGTCCGAATCCTTCAAACGTCGTACGACAACTTAAGGCATCTTACGACTCTGTATGTCATATTAGCACCTTGAAAAACATATTAGTATAATGTAGGACACCTTACAACACCGTACAAAACGTTAAAACTCCATAATAAACCTAATGAATTCGTACGAGTCCTTTGAACATCGTACGACAAATTAGGACATCTTACGACTCTTTATGCCACATTAGGAACTCGAAACGAACGTTAGTATAATGTACGACGCCTAACAACTCCTAAGAACACCTTACATCACCGTACGAAACCTCAAAACCCCATAATACACCTAATGAATTCGTCCGAGTCCTTTGAACATCGTACGAAAAGTTAGGACAACTTAAGACTCACATGAAAATCACGTTAGTATCATTTAGGACGCCTTACAACTCCTAAGAACACCTTACAAAACTATAAATCTCAATAATAAACCTAATGAATTCGTCCGAATCCTTCGAACGACGTACGACAACTTAAGGCATCTTACGACTCTGTATGTCATATTAGCACCTTGAAAAGCATATTAGTATAATGTAGGACACCTTACAACACCGTACAAAACGTTAAAACTCCATAATAAACCTAATGAATTCGTACGAGTCCTTTGAACATCGTACGGCAAATTAGGACATCTTACGACTCTTTATGCCACATTAGGAACTCGAAAAGAACGTTAGTATAATGTACGACGCCTTACAACTCCTAAGAACACCTTACATCACCGTACGAAACCTCAAAACCCCATAATACACCTAATGAATTCGTCCGAGTCCTTTGAACATCGTACGAAAAGTTAGGACATCTTAAGACTCACATGAAAATCACGTTAGTATCATTTAGGACGCCTTACAACTCCTAAGAACACATTACAAAACTATAAAACTCCATAATAAACCTAATGAATTCGTCCGAATCCTTCAAACGTCGTACGACAACTTAAGGCATCTTACAACTCTGTATGTCATATTAGCACCTTGAAAAGCATATTTGTATAATGTAGGACACCTTACAACACCGTACAAAACGTTAAAACTCCATAATAAACCTAATGAATTCGTACGAGTCCTTTGAACATCGTACGACAAATTAGGACATCTTACGACTCTTTATGCCACATTAGGAACTCGAAAAGAACGTTAGTATAATGTACGACACCTTACAACTCCTAAGAACACCTTACATCACCGTACGAAACCTCAAAACCCCATAATACACCTAATGAATTCGTCCGAGTCCTTTGAACATCGTACGAAAAGTTAGGACAACTTAAGACTCACATGAAAATCACGTTAGTATCATTTAGGACGCCTTACAACTCCTAAGAACACCTTACAAAACTATAAATCTCAATAATAAACCTAATGAATTCGTCCGAATCCTTCGAACGACGTACGACAACTTAAGGCATCTTACGACTCTGTATGTCATATTAGCACCTTGAAAAGCATATTAGTATAATGTAGGACACCTTACAACACCGTACAAAACGTTAAAACTCCATAATAAACCTAATGAATTCGTACGAGTCCTTTGAACATCGTACGGCAAATTAGGACATCTTACGACTCTTTATGCCACATTAGGAACTCGAAAAGAACGTTAGTATAATGTACGACGCCTTACAACTCCTAAGAACACCTTACATCACCGTACGAAACCTCAAAACCCCATAATACACCTAATGAATTCGTCCGAGTCCTTTGAACATCGTACGAAAAGTTAGGACATCTTAAGACTCACATGAAAATCACGTTAGTATCATTTAGGACGCCTTACAACTCCTAAGAACACATTACAAAACTATAAAACTCCATAATAAACCTAATGAATTCGTCCGAATCCTTCAAACGTCGTACGACAACTTAAGGCATCTTACAACTCTGTATGTCATATTAGCACCTTGAAAAGCATATTTGTATAATGTAGGACACCTTACAACACCGTACAAAACGTTAAAACTCCATAATAAACCTAATGAATTCGTACGAGTCCTTTGAACATCGTACGACAAATTAGGACATCTTACGACTCTTTATGCCACATTAGGAACTCGAAAAGAACGTTAGTATAATGTACGACACCTTACAACTCCTAAGAACACCTTACATCACCGTACGAAACCTCAAAACCCCATAATACACCTAATGAATTCGTCCGAGTCCTTTGAACATCGTACGAAAAGTTAGGACAACTTAAGACTCACATGAAAATCACGTTAGTATCATTTAGGACGCCTTACAACTCCTAAGAACACCTTAAAAAACTATAAATCTCAATAATAAACCTAATGAATTCGTCCGAATCCTTCGAACGACGTACGACAACTTAAGGCATCTTACGACTCTGTATGTCATATTAGCACCTTGAAAAGCATATTAGTATAATGTAGGACACCTTACAACACCGTACAAAACGTTAAAACTCCATAATAAACCTAATGAATTCGTACGAGTCCTTTGAACATCGTACGACAAATTAGGACATCTTACGACTCTTTATGCCACATTAGGAACTCGAAAAGAACGTTAGTATAATGTACGACGCCTTACAACTCCTAAGAACACCTTACATCACCGTACGAAACCTCAAAACCCCATAATACACCTAATGAACTCGTCCGAGTCCTTTGAACATCGTACGAAAAGTTAGGACAACTTAAGACTCACATGAAAATCACGTTAGTATCATTTAGGACGCCTTACAACTTCTAAGAACACATTACAAAATTATGAATCTCCATAATAAACCTAATGAATTCGTCCGAATCCTTCAAACGTCGTACGACAACTTAAGGCATCTTACGACTCTGTATGTCATATTAGCACCTTGAAAAACATATTAGTATAATGTAGGACACATTACAACACCGTACAAAACGTTAAAACTCCATAATAAACCTAATGAATTCGTACGAGTCCTTTGAACATCGTACGACAAATTAGGACATCTTACGACTCTTTATGCCACATTAGGAACTCGAAACGAACGTTAGTATAATGTACGACGCCTAACAACTCCTAAGAACACCTTACATCAGCGTACGAAACCTCAAAACCCCATAATACACCTAATGAATTCGTCCGAGTCCTTTGAACATCGTACGAAAAGTTAGGACAACTTAAGACTCACATGAAAATCACGTTAGTATCATTTAGGACGCCTTACAACTCCTAAGAACACCTTACAAAACTATAAATCTCAATAATAAACCTAATGAATTCGTCCGAATCCTTCGAACGACGTACGACAACTTAAGGCATCTTACGACTCTGTATGTCATATTAGCACCTTGAAAAGCATATTAGTATAATGTAGGACACCTTACAACACCGTACAAAACGTTAAAACTCCATAATAAACCTAATGAATTCGTACGAGTCCTTTGAACATCGTACGGCAATTTAGGACATCTTACGACTCTTTATGCCACATTAGGAACTCGAAAAGAACGTTAGTATAATGTACGACGCCTTACAACTCCTAAGAACACCTTACATCACCGTACGAAACCTCAAAACCCCATAATACACCTAATGAATTCGTCCGAGTCCTTTGAACATCGTACGAAAAGTTAGGACATCTTAAGACTCACATGAAAATCACGTTAGTATCATTTAGGACGCCTTACAACTCCTAAGAACACATTACAAAACTATAAAACTCCATAATAAACCTAATGAATTCGTCCGAATCCTTCAAACGTCGTACGACAACTTAAGGCATCTTACAACTCTGTATGTCATATTAGCACCTTGAAAAGCATATTTGTATAATGTAGGACACCTTACAACACCGTACAAAACGTTAAAACTCCATAATAAACCTAATGAATTCGTACGAGTCCTTTGAACATCGTACGACAAATTAGGACATCTTACGACTCTTTATGCCACATTAGGAACTCGAAAAGAACGTTAGTATAATGTACGACACCTTACAACTCCTAAGAACACCTTACATCACCGTACGAAACCTCAAAACCCCATAATACACCTAATGAATTCGTCCGAGTCCTTTGAACATCGTACGAAAAGTTAGGACAACTTAAGACTCACATGAAAATCACGTTAGTATCATTTAGGACGCCTTACAACTCCTAAGAACACCTTAAAAAACTATAAATCTCAATAATAAACCTAATGAATTCGTCCGAATCCTTCGAACGACGTACGACAACTTAAGGCATCTTACGACTCTGTATGTCATATTAGCACCTTGAAAAGCATATTAGTATAATGTAGGACACCTTACAACACCGTACAAAACGTTAAAACTCCATAATAAACCTAATGAATTCGTACGAGTCCTTTGAACATCGTACGACAAATTAGGACATCTTACGACTCTTTATGCCACATTAGGAACTCGAAAAGAACGTTAGTATAATGTACGACGCCTTACAACTCCTAAGAACACCTTACATCACCGTACGAAACCTCAAAACCCCATAATACACCTAATGAACTCGTCCGAGTCCTTTGAACATCGTACGAAAAGTTAGGACAACTTAAGACTCACATGAAAATCACGTTAGTATCATTTAGGACGCCTTACAACTCCTAAGAACACATTACAAAATTATGAATCTCCATAATAAACCTAATGAATTCGTCCGAATCCTTCAAACGTCGTACGACAACTTAAGGCATCTTACGACTCTGTATGTCATATTAGCACCTTGAAAAACATATTAGTATAATGTAGGACACCTTACAACACCGTACAAAACGTTAAAACTCCATAATAAACCTAATGAATTCGTACGAGTCCTTTGAACATCGTACGACAAATTAGGACACCTTACGACTCTTTATGCCACATTAGGAACTCGAAACGAACGTTAGTATAATGTACGACGCCTAACAACTCCTAAGAACACCTTACATCACCGTACGAAACCTCAAAACCCCATAATACACCTAATGAATTCGTCCGAGTCCTTTGAACATCGTACGAAAAGTTAGGACAACTTAAGACTCACATGAAAATCACGTTAGTATCATTTAGGACGCCTTACAACTCCTAAGAACACCTTACAAAACTATAAATCTCAATAATAAACCTAATGAATTCGTCCGAATCCTTCGAACGACGTACGACAACTTAAGGCATCTTACGACTCTGTATGTCATATTAGCACCTTGAAAAGCATATTAGTATAATGTAGGACACCTTACAACACCGTACAAAACGTTAAAACTCCATAATAAACCTAATGAATTCGTACGAGTCCTTTGAACATCGTACGACAAATTAGGACATCTTACGACTCTTTATGCCACATTAGGAACTCGAAAAGAACGTTAGTATAATGTACGACGCCTTACAACTCCTAAGAACACCTTACATCACCGTACGAAACCTCAAAACCCCATAATACACCTAATGAATTCGTCCGAGTCCTTTGAACATCGTACGAAAAGTTAGGACATCTTAAGACTCACATGAAAATCACGTTAGTATCATTTAGGACGCCTTACAACTCCTAAGAACACATTACAAAACTATAAAACTCCATAATAAACCTAATGAATTCGTCCGAATCCTTCAAACGTCGTACGACAACTTAAGGCATCTTACGACTCTGTATGTCATATTAGCACCTTGAAAAGCATATTAGTATAATGTAGGACACCTTACAACACTGAACAAAACGTTAAAACTCCATAATAAACCTAATGAATTCGTACGAGTCCTTTGAACATCGTACGACAAATTAGGACATCTTACGACTCTTTATGCCACATTAGGAACTCGAAAAGAACGTTAGTATAATGTACGACACCTTACAACTCCTAAGAACACCTTACATCACCGTACGAAACCTCAAAACCCCATAATACACCTAATGAATTCGTCCGAGTCCTTTGAACATCGTACGAAAAGTTAGGACAACTTAAGACTCACATGAAAATCACGTTAGTATCATTTAGGACGCCTTACAACTCCTAAGAACACCTTAAAAAACTATAAATCTCAATAATAAACCTAATGAATTCGTCCGAATCCTTCGAACGACGTACGACAACTTAAGGCATCTTACGACTCTGTATGTCATATTAGCACCTTGAAAAGCATATTAGTATAATGTAGGACACCTTACAACACCGTACAAAACGTTAAAACTCCATAATAAACCTAATGAATTCGTACGAGTCCTTTGAACATCGTACGACAAATTAGGACATCTTACGACTCTTTATGCCACATTAGGAACTCGAAAAGAACGTTAGTATAATGTACGACGCCTTACAACTCCTAAGAACACCTTACATCACCGTACGAAACCTCAAAACCCCATAATACACCTAATGAATTCGTCCGAGTCCTTTGAACATCGTACGAAAAGTTAGGACATCTTAAGACTCACATGAAAATCACGTTAGTATCATTTAGGACGCCTTACAACTCCTAAGAACACATTACAAAACTATAAAACTCCATAATAAACCTAATGAATTCGTCCGAATCCTTCAAACGTCGTACGACAACTTAAGGCATCTTACGACTCTGTATGTCATATTAGCACCTTGAAAAGCATATTAGTATAATGTAGGACACCTTACAACACTGAACAAAACGTTAAAACTCCATAATAAAGCTAATGAATTCGTACGAGTCCTTTGAACATCGTACGACAAATTAGGACATCTTACGACTCTTTATGCCACATTAGGAACTCGAAAAGAACGTTAGTATAATGTACGACGCCTTACAACTCCTAAGAACACCTTACATCACCGTACGAAACCTCAAAACCCCATAATACACCTAATGAATTCGTCCGAGTCCTTTGAACATCGTACGAAAAGTTAGGACAACTTAAGACTCACATGAAAATCACGTTAGTATCATTTAGGACGCCTTACAACTCCTAAGAACACATTACAAAACTATGAATCTCCATAATAAACCTAATGAATTCGTCTGAATCCTTCAAACGTCGTACGACAACTTAAGGCATATTACGACTCTGTATGTCATATTAGCACCTTGAAAAACATATTAGTATAATGTAGGACACCTTACAACACCGTACAAAACGTTAAAACTCCATAATAAACCTAATGAATTCGTACGAGTCCTTTGAACATCGTACGACAAATTAGGACATCTTACGACTCTTTATGCCACATTAGGAACTCGAAAAGAACGTTAGTATAATGTACGACGCCTAACAACTCCTAAGAACACCTTACATCACCGTACGAAACCTCAAAACCCCATAATACACCTAATGAATTCGTCCGAGTCCTTTGAACATCGTACGAAAAGTTAGGACATCTTAAGACTCACATGAAAATCACGTTAGTATCATTTAGGACGCCTTACAACTCCTAAGAACACATTACAAAACTATAAAACTCCATAATAAACCTAATGAATTCGTCCGAATCCTTCAAACGTCGTACGACAACTTAAGGCATCTTACGACTCTGTATGTCATATTAGCACCTTGAAAAGCATATTAGTATAATGTAGGACACCTTACAACACTGAACAAAACGTTAAAACTCCATAATAAACCTAATGAATTCGTACGAGTCCTTTGAACATCGTACGACAAATTAGGACATCTTACGACTCTTTATGCCACATTAGGAACTCGAAAAGAACGTTAGTATAATGTACGACACCTTACAACTCCTAAGAACACCTTACATCACCGTACGAAACCTCAAAACCCCATAATACACCTAATGAATTCGTCCGAGTCCTTTGAACATCGTACGAAAAGTTAGGACAACTTAAGACTCACATGAAAATCACGTTAGTATCATTTAGGACGCCTTACAACTCCTAAGAACACCTTAAAAAACTATAAATCTCAATAATAAACCTAATGAATTCGTCCGAATCCTTCGAACGACGTACGACAACTTAAGGCATCTTACGACTCTGTATGTCATATTAGCACCTTGAAAAGCATATTAGTATAATGTAGGACACCTTACAACACCGTACAAAACGTTAAAACTCCATAATAAACCTAATGAATTCGTACGAGTCCTTTGAACATCGTACGACAAATTAGGACATCTTACGACTCTTTATGCCACATTAGGAACTCGAAAAGAACGTTAGTATAATGTACGACGCCTTACAACTCCTAAGAACACCTTACATCACCGTACGAAACCTCAAAACCCCATAATACACCTAATGAATTCGTCCGAGTCCTTTGAACATCGTACGAAAAGTTAGGACATCTTAAGACTCACATGAAAATCACGTTAGTATCATTTAGGACGCCTTACAACTCCTAAGAACACATTACAAAACTATAAAACTCCATAATAAACCTAATGAATTCGTCCGAATCCTTCAAACGTCGTACGACAACTTAAGGCATCTTACGACTCTGTATGTCATATTAGCACCTTGAAAAGCATATTAGTATAATGTAGGACACCTTACAACACTGAACAAAACGTTAAAACTCCATAATAAAGCTAATGAATTCGTACGAGTCCTTTGAACATCGTACGACAAATTAGGACATCTTACGACTCTTTATGCCACATTAGGAACTCGAAAAGAACGTTAGTATAATGTACGACGCCTTACAACTCCTAAGAACACCTTACATCACCGTACGAAACCTCAAAACCCCATAATACACCTAATGAATTCGTCCGAGTCCTTTGAACATCGTACGAAAAGTTAGGACAACTTAAGACTCACATGAAAATCACGTTAGTATCATTTAGGACGCCTTACAACTCCTAAGAACACATTACAAAACTATGAATCTCCATAATAAACCTAATGAATTCGTCCGAATCCTTCAAACGTCGTACGACAACTTAAGGCATATTACGACTCTGTATGTCATATTAGCACCTTGAAAAACATATTAGTATAATGTAGGACACCTTACAACACCGTACAAAACGTTAAAACTCCATAATAAACCTAATGAATTCGTACGAGTCCTTTGAACATCGTACGACAAATTAGGACATCTTACGACTCTTTATGCCACATTAGGAACTCGAAAAGAACGTTAGTATAATGTACGACGCCTAACAACTCCTAAGAACACCTTACATCACCGTACGAAACCTCAAAACCCCATAATACACCTAATGAATTCGTCCGAGTCCTTTGAACATCGTACGAAAAGTTAGGACAACTTAAGACTCACATGAAAATCACGTTAGTATCATTTAGGACGCCTTACAACTCATAAGAACACCTTAAAAAACTATAAATCTCAATAATAAACCTAATGAATTCGTCCGAATCCTTCGAACGACGTACGACAACTTAAGGCATCTTACGACTATGTATGTCATATTAGCACCTTGAAAAGCATATTAGTATAATGTAGGACACCTTACAACACCGTACAAAACGTTAAAACTCCATAATAAACCTAATGAATTCGTACGAGTCCTTTGAACATCGTACGACAAATTAGGACATCTTACGACTCTTTATGCCTCATTAGAAACTCGAAAAGAACGTTAGTATAATGTACGACGCCTAACAACACCTAAGAACACCTTACATCACCGTACGAAACCTCAAAACCCCATAATACACCTAATGAATTCGTCCGAGTCCTTTGAACATCGTACGGAAAGTTAGGACAACTTAAGACTCACATGAAAATCACGTTAGTATCATTTAGGACGCCTTACAACTCCTAAGGACACATTACAAAACTATAAATCTCCATAATAAACCTAATGAATTCGTCTGAATCCTTCAAACGTCGTACGACAACTTAAGGCATCTTACGACTCTGTATGTCATATTAGCACCTTGAAAAGCATATTAGTATAATGTAGGGCACCTTACAACACCGTACAAAACGTTAAAACTTCATAATAAACCTAATGAATTCGTACGAGTCCTTTGAACATCGTACGACAAATTAGGACATCTTACGACTCTTTATGCCACATTAGGAACTCGAAAAGAACGTTAGTATAATGTACGACGCCTAACAACTCCTAAGAACACCTTTCATCACCGTACGAAACCTCAAAACCCCATAATACACCTAATGAATTCGTCCGAGTCCTTTGAACATCGTACGAAAAGTTAGGAAAACTTAAGACTCACATGAAAATCACGTTAGTATCATTTAGGACGCCTTACAACTCCTAAGAACACCTTAAAAAACTATAAATCTCAATAATAAACTTAATGAATTCGTCCGAATCCTTCGAACGTCGTACGACAACTTAAGGCATCTTACGACTCTGTATGTCATATTAGCACCTTGAAAAGCATATTAGTATAATGTAGGACACATTACAACACCGTACAAAACGTTAAAACTCCATAATAAACCTAATGAATTCGTACGAGTCCTTTGAACATCGTACGACAAATTAGGACATCTTACGACTCTTTATGCCACATTAGGAACTCGAAAAGAACGTTAGTATAATGTACGACGCCTTACAACTCCTAAGAATACCTTACATCACCGTACGAAACCTCAAAACCCCATAATACACCTAATGAATTCGTCCGAGTCCTTTGAACATTGTACGAAAAGTTAGGACAACTTAAGACTCACATGACAATCACGTTAGTATCATTTAGGACGCCTTACAACTCCTAAGAACACCTTACAAAACTATAAATCTCAATAATAAACCTAATGAATTCGTCCGAATCCTTCGAACGTCGTACGACAAGTTAAGGCATCTTACGACTCTGTATGTCATATTAGCACCTTGAAAAGCATATTAGTGTAATGTAGGACACCTTACAACACTGAACAAAACATTAAAACTCCATAATAAACCTAATGAATTCGTACGAGTCCTTTGAACATCGTACGACAAATTAGGACATCTTACGACTCTTTATGCCTCATTAGAAACTCGAAAAGAACGTTAGTATAATGTACGACGCCTAACAACTCCTAAGAACACCTTACATCACCGTACGAAACCTCAAAACCCCATAATACACCTAATGAATTCGTCCGAGTCCTTTGAACATCGTACGAAAAGTTAGGACAACTTAAGACTCACATGAAAATCACGTTAGTATCATTTAGGACGCCTTACAACTCCTAAGGACACATTACAAAACTATAAATCTCCATAATAAACCTAATGAATTCGTCCGAATCCTTCAAACGTCGTACGACAACTTAAGGCATCTTACGACTCTGTATGTCATATTAGCACCTTGAAAAGCATATTAGTATAATGTAGGACACCTTACAACACCGTACAAAACGTTAAAACTTCATAATAAACCTAATGAATTCGTACGAGTCCTTTGAACATCGTACGACAAATTAGGACATCTTACGACTCTTTATGCCACATTAGGAACTCGAAAAGAACGTTAGTATAATGTACGACGCCTAACAATTCCTAAGAACACCTTTCATCACCGTACGAAACCTCAAAACCCCATAATACACCTAATGAATTCGTCCGAGTCCTTTGAACATCGTACGAAAAGTTAGGAAAACTTAAGACTCACATGAAAATCACGTTAGTATCATTTAGGACGCCTTATAACTCCTAAGAACACCTTACAAAACTATAAATCTCAATAATAAATGTTAGGGTTATTTCCTTGTTAAGATTTACTTTGTATTTTGTTTATATGTTTGTATAGTTTAGGGTTTATTATGTATTTTCCTTAAACTTGCAATTTGTTTGTTATAAGCATGTAGTGTGCGTGTGTTAGAATAGAGATCACTTTTACACTGTTAGAGAGAGAATTAACTGTGTGTGATTTGTTTCTCCTGCACATTGTACTACGAATTGCTTTGATCATCAATATACAAGAGAATTTATTAGTATGAACTGTGTTTGTGATTGAATCGTTTGTTTGTACTTGTTATTCTGATCATTTGAGTGATTGTTACGATCCAATTGAACCTATCAATTGGTATCAGAGCTATCGGTACTGTGTTTATTCGTTGTTCTTAAGCAAAACACATCAAAATTGCTCAAAAACAATGATCTGAATGAATTGATTGTGTTTTTAGTTGTGATTTATCATCGTAATCACTTCTATACACATCGATTGTGCAGATTCTATCAGATCATCATCAGATCTGAAGAATTAAGAAGAATAGAAAAAGTTACTGTTCGATCAATTTTTGCTCAAATTCATCGAAAAATGATGATGTTTTGGATTGATTGATATAAGGGATTAATAATCGGACTATTTCACAGCTTGTGTGTGATTTTTGGACAATTTGGACAAGTTTTAGACAAAACCCAGAAAAATCTTACGAAGAAGATGATGAACAGTTGAGTTTTGGTTGAAGATTAACTTGCCGGGTGATATATTTGACTTAGACAATTTCCTTGGACTTAGATTTGTGAAGAAATTAGGTCCTGTATTGCCGTGTAAGGGAATTTGTTTAGACGAGTGAAGAATTTGACTTGGAAAAGTGCTACTGTTCAGCCGTGTGACACACTGTTGTGCCGGGTAATACACTGTTACGCCGGGTGATAAAGAAAATACAGCCGGGTAAACTTCAACTGTGTAGCCGGGTCATTAACAACTCTGCCGTGTGATCGAGTACTGTTCAGCCAGGGAAGCTTTTTGCCGTGTCAAGATTCTGCCGGGTCAAAGACTTATTGCCGTGTGAAGTTTTTTCTTATTGCCGGGTAACTGTTCATCCGGGTGAAGAAGAAAACAATTACAACTGTTGAGCCGGGTAACTATTTAGCCGTGTGAAGACATATTTCTGCCGGGTGAAGAACAAATACACTGTTTAGCCGGTTGAAGAAGGATTTTCACTGTTTTGCCGTGTGACTCATTTTAGTTGTTTTTAATACCTGTTTCTTATCTTGTCTTTAATTTCTTGTTTTTATTTTAGTATTTTAATCACTTCTTTTCAAAAAATTAACAAAAACCAAAAATATTTTTCTTAAAAATTGTTAAAATGGCTCCTAATGATGATTCTGATAACCGTGTTCCTAGACTTTTGAATCGTGCAGATTTCAAGAACTGGACCATCAGGCTGAGACATCACTTGTGTTCTATTGACAATGACTTATGGAAATCAATTGAGAAGGGTCCTCACATTCCAACTCAGACACAACCAGATAGTGCAAGTACCTACACCAAAGACTCTACTGAACCTTATCCAGAGGATAATTTGTCAGCTGAAGATTTGAGGAAGGTAAAGAATGATAGCAAGGCATATTCTTTAATGTGCAAGGGATTGCCACTTCAGGTTTTGTCAAGATTGGATGGATATCAGACTGGTTATACATGTTTCAAAGCATTAAAGTCGATATGTGAAGGAGGAGAACAATTGAGAAGTTTGAAGAAGTCAAAGCTGAAGAGACAATTGGAATTGTTTGAGCATATTAATGGAGAAACAGTACACCAGATGATGAACAGGTTTGTTCACTTAACTACTGAGATGTCAAATCTCGGAGTGAAGACTGAACTTCAAGACTTGAATGATAGATTGTTATGTGCTTTACCATCATCCTGGAAACAGACTGATACTCTTTTGAAGCATACTGAAAAATTCCCAATGGAATTAGATCTGCTGATTGGGAAAATTGAAGAAGTTGAGATTGATGAAGGATCAAGAAATACTGATAGATCAAGCTCACAAACTCAGTATAAGTATGTGGTAAATCCTGCCAATACTGTGGATAATGCTTTTCTTGTACAAAATACAACAAAGTTTGAAGATGAGGATGACTTATTCGTTGGTGCAAGTTTTTATACTGATTCAGCATATTTTCCAAATTCACCAACTTATTCTCAACCTCAATCTCCACCAAGAGCTCAAGTTCAAGTTCCAAGTCAGAATGTGAAGAATCAATCAGAAAATCAAAGTTCAAATGTTCAAGCCAAAGTGAAAGATGTTATGAATATTCTGCTTCAAGATGACGAGACAAAAACTGCCTTTACTGCTTTTATGGCAAGTTTTCAAGCATATCAAGGAAGTCACTTAAGTCAAATGGACGTGGTCCTTCAAGACTTATTTGAAATGGATCCAGTTGATGTTGAGGAAATGGATCTTAACTGGCAAATGGTCATGGTTGCATATCGAACTCAAAAGCATGCATATGTTAACCGAAGTTACAAACCTCATGCAAACAAAACTGTTGGATTTGACAAATCAAAGGCCAGATGCTTTAATTGCAATCAGTAAGGTCATTTCTCAAGAGAATGCAAAGCTCCAAAGAATTTCAATGACCAAGCTAGTTCAAGCAATCAAGGTCAAGGTCAAAGTTCTCAACAATCTACGAGTTATCAAGGCAGAAATCAGCGTTTCTTTCAGAAACCGTACCAAAGTCTTCCTATGCCTGAGTTGAAGGACGAAGGAAATAAGCCAGAAGATCAAACAAAGGCGCTGGTTGTAAGTGTTAAAGATGGTTATGATTGGAGCGCATATGTAGAACAATTTACATCTGATCTTACATCAAATCTGGCATTGGTATGTGAAATTGAAGAAGAAGACTGGTCAGAAGAAGGGGATGGTAAGATGATTGAAGATGTGAGTGAAGATTCTGAAGATTATGACTGGAGTGCAAAGTCTGATCCCGTTGAAGAATCTGAGTCTGAACTTGTGCTGATGGCTACTGCCAGTGAGTCTTCATCGTCTACCGAACAACCAAAGGTTAATACTGACTTACCCCCTAACTATGTTCCATTACCTGCTGATGTCAAGGAAAGGTTGTGTTCTGAACAGTGCATTCAACAAGTAGAACATTATCGAACTCATTCATTTAAAATCGGTGACAAATTAAGCAAACATGAGAAAATTCATGAACAACTTAAAATTGATCACAAAATTGCTGATGAGAAGATTTTGTCATTAAAAGAATCATGGAACAAAACCTTAAAGGAACTGGAATTGATAACCAAACAACTTGAAGAAATGACAAAGAACTTTGAACAAGAAAAAGTTGCTCATGCTGTCACGCAAGTTGAATTGACAAAAGTTAAAAGCTGTAAAACCATGGTAAAACAACTCATCAAAGAAAGAGGTAACAAAACAAAAACTGGGTTGGGTTTTACTCATGAACCGATGCCAAATTCAATAACTCAAACCTTACCAGAAAACTTTAATGAATTTGATCATTCACCTGAAAATGAAAGAAAATTCAAAGAAATTCAAAGAAGTAAATCTGAGTCCGAAGGTTCTGAAGTTTTGATTGAAAGTTTGAAAGAAGAAGATGGAATGACAACTGAAGCTGATGATGAAGCAAGCAACAAGTCTGACAACAAATTAGAGCCTGTTCTTATTCAACTTGTTGAGTATCCGGAACTGAATCCGAAGCCAGAAACGGTTAAGGAAGAAGGTGAGTTCTCAGGTTTTAATGATCCTGAATACATCAAATGGAAGAAAGAACAAAAGGCGCAAGTTGCTGCTCAGTTGATCAAGAAGCAAGATGTGAAGAAGGATGAAGTTTTAACTGCAAAGAAGCAGAAATCGAAAAATCAATCTGAAACGAAACAGTCAAAAGGCAAAAATGTCTTAAAATCGAATGATAACACAAAAGTTCAAAGTGTTAAAACTGACAAAGTTAAACCTGTCAAGAAAGTATCAAAAGAAAAGAAAATCAAGTTTGTGTCTGCAGGAACGTTTGATTTGAACGGATCTTATGGTAAACCAATCAATTCTCCAATCAAATTTAACTCTGGTCTGAAAACAGGTTCAGGTCCTAAGTCTTCCGCTGTCAATGAAAAGAGAATTGAAAACAAAAAGGTGACCAAACAGAACAGTTTAAAATCGAACCAAAGTCCCATGCAATCAAATTCACAAACAAAGACTTCACAGAAAAACGTTAATCTAAAACCGAATAACCATGATAATGAATCACGTTTTGGTTCAACATCAAAAGTTAACAATCGGCTCTTTAGGATTAGCAAGAAACATTGTGAAATTTGTGATAGATATAATCATGCAACTGCTGAATGTTTCTTTAACAGGTACTGCAGTTTCTGTGACAAAAGAAATCATTCTTCAGAAGAATGTTATTTTAACAAATTTTGTGATATCTGTGAAAGAAGAAACCATGACACAAAGGATTGTTTCTTTCGATCAAACTCGACTAGAGAAATGACTCCATATTCAAACTTTCAAAGAAATAATTCTTATGGTTTTCAAAATATGAGTCAAAGTCATTCTCCGGTTTTGAGAAATTTCAATCGAAACAATTCTGTTTCTAACTTTTCAAGAAATGTGCAGGTTAACCATTTTAAACCAAGAGCTTTAATGGTAAGAAATCAAAAGTTTGAAAATAACCTTGATCCTAAGCCAGAGGAAAGGTTTAGTGCTTTGAGGAGAAAGCAATCATTGAACGCCAATGGGCGAAGTTATCAGCATCAAAATCTTTTAAACGAAACAAATTTTCAAAATGTTCAATACCAACAAGTTACCATTGCAGATAGATTCGGAAAACCCAAGACCGTGTGGGCCTGGGTTGACCAAACTAACTGAGTGTTTTGTTGAAATGCAGGTACGCCCAAGAAGACCTATCAACTCATGCTTCGTTGATAGTGGGTGTAGCCGGCATATGACAGGCAACCATGCCTTGCTTCAGGATTTCAAGCTGAAAAATGGTACTCACGTAGCGTTTGGAGGTGATGCAGGTGGAAAGATAACAGGAGAAGGAACATTATCCAATGGGGTCATTAGTTTTGATAAAGTCAACTACTGTGCACAGTTGAACTTTAACTTACTAAGTGTATCTCAAATTTGTGATAAATCTTATTCAACTCTTTTTGATGATTCTATCTGTTATATTCTTAAACCAGGTTTCAAGATTGACAATGAGTGGGTTGTGGTGAAAGCTCCAAGAGATCGTGATGTATACAAGTTGGATATGTCACAGATTGACGCTGAAACCGAAACTACATGTCTCATTGCCCATGCTTCAAATGATGAGAGTCAGCTTTGGCATAGACGGCTGGGCCATTCAAACTTCAGAAACATGAATCGCTTGGTTACTGGAAATCACGCTGTGGGAATCCCATCGAAGAAATTCTCCACAACTGATCTCTGTCCAGCATGTTTGAAGGGAAAACAGCATCGCATGTCTTTTAAGTCCAAGCAAGAAAACTCCATTTCAAAACCCTTACAAATGCTACATATGGATCTTTTCGGACCAACAAATGTGCAAAGCATCGGAAAGAAGTCTTACTGTTTTGTCATTATTGACGATTTCACTAGATTTTCTTGGGTTTATTTTTTGCATGCAAAATCTGAAACTGCTGAGTTATTAAAAGAATTTATCATCAAAGTTGAAAACCAATTGGATTGCAAAGTTAAAGTGTTAAGAAGCGATAATGGTACTGAATTCAAAAACGCTAATGTGGATTTATTTTGTGCAGAAAAGGGGATTGCTAGACAATTTAGTGCTCCAAGAACGCCTCAGCAAAATGGGGTTGCGGAACGGAAAAACCGGACACTAATTGAAGCTGCAAGATCCATGCTCGCAGATGCCAAAATCCCTATCACTTTTTGGGATGAAGCTATTGCTACTGCGTGTTTTGTACAAAATAGAACATTATTAGTTCAAGATAAACAGAAAACTGCTTATGAGTTATTGTTTGGAAGAAAACCAAATATTTCTTACTTGAAAGCATTTGGTTGTCCAGTTTCGATCCTAAATCTAAATGAACATCTCGGGAAGTTTGAGTCAAAATCCGACGATGGATTTTTCCTAGGATATTCGTCTGTTTCTAAAGCTTATCGGGTTTTTAACAGCAAAACAAATACTGTTATTGAAACTATCAACGTCAAGTTTTTAGAAAATTCGTTTCCGTTAGTGGCTCATGGTCCCGAATGGTTATTTGATTTGGATTCGTCATCTAGATCTTTCAATTCTAACTTATTCGATTTTTCAGGAAAAACAAGGAAGGAATCAGGTGACTTAGGAAGCTTTAGTGACGATTCTGATAATGACGAAGATGGAAATCTCAACTCTGAATATCCATTTATGTCTTTTCACAATCCTGATCATGTCAAATCCAGTCAAGCTCCGAGTTCTTCTGGTTCTCATGAAGATCAAGAATCAAACAATCATGAAGAAGATGTGATTTCTCCTAATGATGGTGGATCTGTTCAGAATCAACCATCATCAGATCCGAATGCTGAAGTTATTCCAGAATCTTTTGATTACTTCATCAATTCACCGGATCAAGTCCCGAATTTCACACCGCATACTTCGACCATACTACAAGATCTACCAAATCTGAATACATCTAATCTAGAGACTCAAGTGCAAGGAGGTGATATTCCTATTCATCGAATTCACAAGAAACATCCTGTCTCTCAGATTATTGGGCCGTTGAATCAGAGAACTACAAGAAGTCAGACAGAGCAAGCAAATGTTTGTCTTTACTCGTGTTTTCTATCTCAAGTGGTGCCAAAGAATATTTCAGAGGCGTTGAAAGACAACAGTTGGATTGAAGCCATGCAAGAGGAATTACTGCAGTTTCGCAAACAGGAAGTTTGGAAACTTGTGGACTTACCTGAAGGAGAGAACGCAATTGGTACAAGATGGTTGTACAAAAACAAGCCAGATGAACGTGGCATTGTAGTGAGAAACAAAGCAAGACTCATTGCACAGGGATCCACTCAGGAAGAAGGCATTGATTATGAAGAGGTGTTTGCTCCAGTCGCAAGAGTTGAAGCCATACGCGTTTTTCTTGCATATGCTTCCTTCATGAAGTTTAAAGTATTCCAAATGGACGTGAAAGGTGCTTTCTTGTATGGACCAATTACAGATGACGTATATGTCAGACAACCTCCGGGTTTTGAAGATCCTGACTATCCTCATCGTGTATACAAGTTGAGTAAAGCTCTTTACGGTCTACATCAAGCTCCTAGAATCTGGTACGAGACATTATCCAAGCATTTACTAGAAAATGGATTTACAAGAGGTCAGATTGATCCAACTTTGTTTATGAAGAGGGAGAATGACGATTTGTTGTGCGTTCAAGTATATGTGGATGATATTATCTTCGGATCAACTAGTGAGTCAATGTGCAAAGAATTTGAGGAAATCATGAAAAGCAGATTCCAGATGAGTTCTATGGGGGAGATTAATTTCTTTCTTGGATTACAAGTGAAACAATCAGCTGACGGAATTTTCATCAATCAATCAAAGTTTGTTGAGAAATTGTTGAAGAAGTTCAAGATGCAAGATTGTCAAACAATTCGAACTCCATCTGATGTAAATTGCAAGATTCAACCGGATCCAAAGGGCAAAACAGTTGATCAAACACTATACAGATCAATGATCGGTTCGCTGATGTATCTTACTGCATCAAGACCAGACATCATGTACGCTGTGTGTGTATGCGCCAGATATCAGTCTGATCCGAGAGAGTCGCATCTTGTTGCTGTGAAGCGTATATTCAGATATCTCAAAGGGAAACCAAATCTTGGGTTATGGTATCCTTACGAAGGAAATTTTGAATTATATAGCTATTCTGACAGTGATTTTGGTGGTTGTGCTCTTGACAGGAAATCGACAACTGGTGGATGTCAATTTTTGGGTCCAAGGCTTGTCTCTTGGCAATGCAAGAAGCAGACCAATGTTTCTGTATCCACAGCTGAAGCAGAGTATATCGCTGCATCTGCAGGATGTTCTCAAGTTTTATGGTTACAAAATCAGTTGTTGGACTACGGGTTTAACTTTCTCAAAACCCCTATTTACATAGACAATACTGCTGCTATGTTTATAACTGCTAATCCTGTTCAACATTCTAAAACCAAACACGTCGAAATTAGATATCATTTTTTAAGAGATAACTCTGAAAAGGGTTTAATAATTTTGATTAAAGTTCATACCGACAAACAACTGGCAGATCTTTTCACAAAATCATTTTTGTCAGGCCGGTTTGAATTCTTAATTCAATCCATAGGATTAATCAATCATGATTGATTCTATTTTTCAAAAACAAAAGAAAAATCAGAAAATATAAAAGCCAAAAATATAATAAGTTGATGTCAAGTATTGATTCCGTTGTCTTTTATTTTATGTTTTGCATTGTGTGTATGCATGAAAAAGAAAAGCAAAAACAAAATATAAAATCAAAAAGAAAAGAAAATATCATGTCATAAGAATCTATATTGCAAAAAGTGAGAAATGATAGTTACACTAGACATTATTTGATACATCATTTTTAATAAAGACTGATGAATGTTAATTGATGTGCTAGACAGCTCAGGCAATTAGACTGAAAAAGTAAGTTGATTGTTGACAAACATAAACTTAATGATCTTTGTGTTAAGTTCCATTGATATACATGTCTAGATATATATCTTTTGATACATTGCTTGTGATGATAATTGGGCATGATCGGGTAACGATGTAGTCTACTCAGTGTGATGAACCGCATCGTGAGCTTCTTTGTTGTGGTACCCACAGACCTGAAGTCTCACATGAAGTCTCTTTTGAGCTTCAAGGTGCAGCAAAAGATTCCAACATGGAACAAAAAGAGTCCCAAATGTGGACCAACACCAAACAAAAATTCCAAAAAGGAATTCAGAAGATTCCCAAGGGGAACGATAGGAAAGAAAAATTCCCAAAGATGGAATTAAAAAGAAGTCCCAAAGTGGACCAAATCCAAATAGAACCCAGATTCCACACTGTGTATGACTGTAAGTGACCAGGTTCTGTGCAATAAGCATTCAGGTAGTGATTGATAAGGAAATATGTTGACATATGTATACATGTGGGTCACATAAGTCATTCTAATCGAACATTAAATATCATCATGATACTGAAAAAGTAAGTGTGTCAATTCGAGCTAATTGGTATGTTTTCATATCATCACTCAATCAAGCATAAGTCAAATGTCTATTCAAAATTTGCAAAACATGTTCAGATAATGTGTGGTATGATCTCACTGCGATATTTTGATTTATTGCATTGCATATGTCTTTATTTTAATGTGTGTGCTTTGTGTGTGCAGGCATATGGAATCATTATTGACACATCAACATCCTTGATAAACTTAAAAATTTCAAGAAATTTCAAGTTTAGGGGGAGAATAAATTGAAGAAAAATATTCACAAAAATCCAAAAAATATTTTGTTTTTAAATAAGTGTGTTTTGAATGAACAAGATTATGTTGTTTGAAAGGCAAAAGTATTGGATGTGTTAAAAACAAACCCAAAGTTTTGTAGATTGTTTTTAAGAAATTGTTTCGGGATATAGAAAACTTGGTTGTGCAAAAACATTTTTTGAAAAAGAAAAAGAAAAATGATTTTAATTGGAATTTAATGTTATTGTCATGTTTAATGTTGTTTGATAAATTAATATGACAAACATTCTTTTTAAGGATATCTTGTCTAATTAATATGTCGGAGAATGTTGCAGGTGCAATAAATGACCGTTGAAAAAGTCAACAGACGAAGAAAAGTGAAGAAATTGTTCAAATGTTAATAGCCGGGCAAAGATATCAGATGCAACTATGCAGCCGGGTAAAGAACATACTGTTCAGCCGGGTAAAGTGTATGTCTGATACATGCCGGGTGATTGAGGAAAAGGTGAAGATATTATGACCACTGTAGAGCCGTGCAATGATCATGTCAAATACAGCCGGGTGAAGGTCATAGATATCTTGCCGGGTGACAAGTGTATACTATACAGCCGGGTAATGAAGAAGTTTTGTTGCCATGTAAAGATATGACACTTTGTTGCCGGGTAATGAAGAAGTGTGTATGCCGTGTGAAGAAGGTTGCCGTGTAAAGAAGGTTGCCGTGTAAAGAAGGAAGTTGCCGTGTAAAGAAGGAAGCAAGCCGGATGAAGAAGGAAAGCAACTGTGTTGCCGGGTGATTAAGAAGGTTGCCGGGTGATGTTTTGATAACAACTATTCTGCCGGGTGATGAATAAAATCCATCAGGTGTAGTTGTTCCTTAACCTTTACCCGTCACTACAGTGACTTACCCGTATCTACAGTGCTTGACCCGTCAAGTGAATTTCACATGGTGACTTGTTTTATGTACTTGACCCGTATCTACAGTACATGACCCGTCACTACAGTACTTGACCCGGCAAGGTTTATTGGGCCTATTTTGCTTTTGTTGACCCGGCACTTAAAGTTTGACCTAAAATCTTTGGCGATACAAAAGACCGCCTCTTCACAAACACTTATCATTTCACACTTTCATCTTCACACAAACACTCTGAACCTCAAATCGCCTTGTTATCATATTCAATCTGTTGCTCTATAACAAGATTAATCGATTGAATAAGGTAGTGATTAAGTGTTTTTGACCTAAACCGACCTGCAAATCAACTGTTAAAAAGAAAAACGATGATGAACAGTGTTTTGAACTTGAATCGACACTTTGATTTTGAGCGTTAAAACTTAAATCGAATGTTGTTTTAGGGTTAAAATCTGTCGATTATCAACATTCAATCACTCATTTGCACTAAAACACCTTAAAATCAACTGAATCAAGTGAAATGTTCTTAACTGATAAAAATCGCCATTGATGAACTTTGAAGCTTTTAAAAGTTAAATATCAAAACGATGAAATATCTGTTTAAAAGTGATTAAAATTTGTTAAAACTGAACCAAAACATGTTAAACCTTTTCATCATAAATTTGTCAAAATTTTGCCTAAGTGATTAACTGTTAAAAGTTTAAACATGAAGTATAATCTTTAAAATTCAATGTTGTTTGATTAAAATGATGAAAATCAGGTTATTAGAACAATTTAGGATTTAACTGATTATGTTAAAGTTTGCTTTCTAACTTTTAGTTAAACACTTATTAAAATTTTTGATATGTTTAATGAAGAATCTAATACATTTGCCTTGTTTTGTGTTTTTTGTGTTTTTTGTGTTTTTAACAGATGGAGAATCTCAAATTTGAGCCTAAACATAATCTAGTGGCATGTTTAGATGAATCACTTCCTGAGACAGAAGGTTATAGGGATATGATTAAGTTCATCAAGAGGACTAAGTATGTATATGCTATATGTGCCAAACCGGTCATATATGCTAGGCTGATCAAGAGCTTCTGGAGAACAGCAGAGGTTGTGAGGGATGAGAATGGTGTTGCTATAGTGAGAGGGCATATTACTAGAGACTGGGTACTGAATGTTACAGAAGATGCTATTAGGCAGGCCCTAAGGATTGATGAGGATGAGGTTGGTATGTTGGATGAACTGACCATGGAGGAATGTAAATCTGGATTTGTTAATATGGGACATCCACCTATATTTCCAAAGTCTCAGTTTTACAGGACTAAGTTGGGAAGGAAGTATAAATTGCTATGTTATGTTATACAACAATGCATGTCCAGGAGGAGTGCAGGGTTTGATAACTTTCCTTTAGACATAGCATCACCAATTGTGGCAATAGCAGAGAACAAGCCATTCAATATGTCGAGGTGGATTATGAATGGTTTCGTATTCAACTTGGTGAAAGGAAAAAGATTTAAGTTCCTCATGTACCCGAGGTTCTTACAGCTGATGATAAACATTGCCTATCCTATCATCAGAAGTGAAGGTTATGCAGGAGGCATGTTATATACTGAGGACATGAACGATCTATCTTACCGAAAGATGAGTATCGGGAATGTGCCTGATGTAGAGTTGTTTGATTATATGAGAGATATAATCAACAATGAAGAAGATGTGAATGGAGTATATTATCACATATCTCATGGTGAGATTGTGAATCCACAGGATCTAGTGGATGAAGTGCCAGACAATCTATTGGATGATGACGAGTACTTTGCTCGTCATCCAGAAGAAGAAGAAGATGATGGAAATGGTGATGATGAAAATGATGAGAATGATGAAGTTAATGATGATGGTGGTAATGATGCTGAATCTGAATCTAATTCAGAGGAGGCTGAACCAATGGATATTGAGATAGAAGAACATGCTGAGATTGTTCCTGAGGTTGAAAAAGTTATTTCTGAGATTCCAAGAGATGTTGGTATTCATTATGTTCGAAAGAAGAGATCTAAACCAGTAGAGAAGCCTGAAGAGATTGATGTGATAGAGATTGCTCAGACAGTAATGGCCGAAGCTGAATCTATTGCACAGATAGATGAAGTGGATGCTGGCATTACTAATACTATTGCTGTTGATTTTTCACAAACTGCTGAAAACATTGGACAAGGTTTGGAGTCTTCACCAAATGTTGTGCCAAGTGTTGATGAAGTTAATGATGAGAAAGAGAAACGTATTGCAGAGTTGGAAGAAATGGTGGAAAAATTGATTGAAGCTAATAACTTGTTGAAAGCTTCAAATGATCGCAAAAAGAAAAGGTTTGATGAATATTGGGATATTCACAATCAGAACCTGAAGATTTTCAAAGAGTTAGATTCTGATCATCTGGAGTTGAAAATTGAGCATGACAAGTTGAAGGTTGAGCATGAAAAATTGAAGGAGGAATATGAGAACTTAAAGTATGACTATGTTGAGGTTAGAGCTGAATGCAATACGTTGGAGGCTGAAAAAGAGATGTTAGAAAAAGAGTTGGAAGAAATGAAACCAAAGAAGGCTGGCTCATCATCAGACAAAAACTTTTCTGAAGAAATTGTTGAAGTGACTGAAACTCATGTGCCAAAAGTGTATTTGACTAGAGCTCGAGGAACTGCGAATGCTGGTATTTTGGTAGAATCACCAATCATAATTTCCGATGAAGCTGCTGCTGAAACTGTCAAGATGGACAAAGCTGAGGGAAAGAGGAAAATAGATGCTATACCGGAAATATTTGGTGATGAAGAAAGTTCGAAAAGGGCGAAAATTGATGAAACAGTGCAGATTGAGCCGATTCAATCTGTAGCTGAAGTTGAGGCTGAGAAAGTTGCTGAAACTGAGATTGTGTCTGAAGCTGAAACTGAAGTATATGTAGCAACAGATAGTGAGAAAGAAGTTGACTCTGGAGATACAGTTCAGATTGAGGCGATTCAATCTGAAGCTGTTGAAACGGTTGATAAGCCTGAAACTAAAACAGAAGCTGAAGTTGCAAGTCAGTCTGAGCCGGTTCAAACTGACGAAGCACCTATGATAGAGGCGTTGGATGATTAAGATATAGATTGGACTGAGTCTGAAAATGAAGAGGAGCCAGAGCCTGTACAAAATGTTGTTGAAGAATTACCAGATGACTTGGATCAGAGGTTTGCCTATCTTGAAAGAATGAAGTACAATTCGGTATTTTTGAATGGTTTGACAGTGAGTCAGATTAATGAGGAGTATGAGAAGTGCATTACTGCCCTAGATAAAGCCGAAGCTGATCAAAAAGAGTTCGTGGTTGAGATGGGTGAATGGACTCCGATGCAAGAAAGCTTAAACATAGAAGACTTACCTCCAACAGAGCTTTATCATCAAAACCCAGATGAAATGACTGCATCAAACATGCGTAGTTGGTTGAGTTCGAGGAACTATCCATACAAGACGCTGCAGAGGTTGAAGTCTGAATCTCTAAGGAAGATAGTGGTCAGCTTTATGAAAACAGAGAAGATGTACAACAGAATGTTTTACTTGGATTATAACAATCCACAGTACTTCGAGTTGACCAAAAGATTCAAGGTGTTAGGACCAAAGGAGATTCCAGTTATGGCTTTACCTGAAGATGCACATAAGAAAAGACATGAACTGATGGACATGTTTCCAAGCGAAGCTAAATCTTACAATATACCAATGGAGGTGCGTGAGTCCTGGCATAAGGCAGCAACAGCAGGTGACATTGTTAGGTCACTGCTAAGTAAAGGACAATCGATTGCTGAATTACTGAATTCGATGATTGTGCCTGAAAAGAATAAGAAAGTGAAGATAATTGCTTGGAAATATGATGAAATCTTCGATGCATTTATGATCAAGAGAGTAAATGGTTTATGTGACGTTTATCATTACTACTCTAGCATCTTTAAACTGGAGGTTCAGGATTTGAAAGAGCTGCACAAACTGAGGTTAATTAATCACACGCATGCTGAGCGTGGTGATAAATGCGTGATACTTCTTGATGCTGGAATGAGTAGAACAGCAAAGTTTCTTGACTTTAGAGGTCAACAGGAAGATACTGAATATGTGCTAGATAAGAAACAAAGAAAGAAGAAACGGTTGGTGGTAACTGAAGATATGTACTTGGAAGAGTTCTCGGATGAGTACTTTGACAAGATTACAGATCCTGGATTGAAGGTGATAGATGGAAGTCAAATGACAAAGCCGATACTCAAAGTGTTCTACAATCAGGAAACGTTTGAACTGAAGCTTGTTCGGAACTTGGAGGACTGGGATAAGGATATGATCACACTCTTTAGTACTTTTGAGTTGAAATTGTTGCATCCGTCATACATTGAGTTTTTGCGAAGTTACAAGATTGAGAAATGTAAAGACAAACTTGCTGAAGCGGATAGGAAGTTGTTCACTGTGATGATAGAAGTGATTGCTGCTGCTTCAGAGAAGATTCGGGTGAGGAAAGCACTACTCAATTCTAATCTCGTGAGGGTTGATATACCAGAGATAGAATATATGCGGATCAGTAGGAAGGGCACATTGGAGGTGAAAGTTCAAGGCCAGGAGATGCCATTCGTGTTTTATGCTAATATCGATTTTGCAGGTTTGAATCTGGATTCGCTTAGACGCATGAATGCTCTACCAATTCTGACAAATGAATCCAAGCCTCGACAAGCTAAGATCGCTGAAAAGTTCAAGTCTTGTATTGAAGAAGCTTTGAAAGAACAAGAGGAGTATAAAGGACGAGAGTTGCTGGATGTGAAGGAAGAACCAGAAGAATGGTAGAAAAAGATTGAAGATTGATGCTGATAAAAGTAGAAAAAGATTGAAGATTGATGCTGATAAAAGAAGAAAAAGATTGAAGTTTTTGAAGATCCAAAGATAAATCTTAGGGGGAGTACTGTTAGGGTTATTTCCTTGTTAAGATTTACTTTGTATTTTGTTTATATGTTTGTATAGTTTAGGGTTTATTATGTATTTTCCTTAAACTTGCAATTTGTTTGTTATAAGCATGTAGTGTGCGTGTGTTAGAAGAGAGATCACTTTTACACTGTTAGAGAGAGAATTAACTGTGTGTGATTTGTTTCTCCTGCACATTGTACTACGAATTGCTTTGATCATCAATATACAAGAGAATTTATTAGTATGAACTGTGTTTGTGATTGAATCGTTTGTTTGTACTTGTTATTCTGATCATTTGAGTGATTGTTACGATCCAATTGAACCTATCAATAAACCTAATGAATTCGTCCGAATCCTTCGAACGTCGTACGACAACTTAAGGCAACTTACGACTCTGTATGTCATATTAGCACCTTGAAAAGCATATTAGTATAATGTAGGACACCTTACAACACCGTACAAAACGTTAAAACTCCATAATAAACCTAATGAATTCGTACGAGTCCTTTGAACATCGTACGACAAATTAGGACATCTTACGACTCTTTATGCCACATTAGGAACTCGAAAAGAACGTTAGTATAATGTACGACGCCTTACAACTCCTAAGAACACCTTACATCACCGTACGAAACCTCAAAACCCCATAATACACCTAATGAATTCGTCCGAGTCCTTTGAACATCGTACGAAAAGTTAGGACAACTTAAGACTCACATGAAAATCACGTTAGTATCATTTAGGACGCCTTACAACTCCTAAGAACACATTACAAAACTATAAATCTCCATAATAAACCTAATGAATTCGTCCGAATCCTTCAAACGTCGTACGACAACTTAAGGCATCTTACGACTCTGTATGTCATATTAGCACCTTGAAAAGCATATTAGTATAATGTAGGACACCTTACAACACCGTACAAAACGTTAATACTCCATAATAAACCTAATGAATTCGTACGAGTGTTTTGAACATCGTACGACAAATTAGGACATCTTACGACTCTTTATGCCACATTAGGAACTCGAAAAGAACGTTAGTATAATGTACGACGCCTAACAACTCCTAAGAACACCTTTCATCACCGTACGAAACCTCAAAACCCCATAATACACCTAATGAATTCGTCCGAGTCCTTTGAACATCGTACGAAAAGTTAGGACAACTTAAGACTCACATGAAAATCACGTTAGTATCATTTAGGACGCCTTACAACTCCTAAGAACACCTTACAAAACTATAAATCTCAATAATAAACCTAATGAATTCGTCCGAATCCTTCGAACGTCGTACGACAACTTAAGGCATCTTACGACTCTGTATGTCATATTAGCACCTTGAAAAGCATATTAGTATAATGTAGGACACCTTACAACACCGTACAAAACGTTAAAACTCCATAATAAACCTAATGAATTCGTACGAGTCCTTTGAACATCGTACGACAAATTAGGACATCTTACGACTCTTTATGCCACATTAGGAACTCGAAAACAACGTTAGTATAATGTACGACGCCTTACAACTCCTAAGAACACCTTACATCACCGTACGAAACCTCAAAACCCCATAATACACCTAATGAATTCGTCCGAGTCCTTTGAACATCGTACGAAAAGTTAGGACAACTTAAGACTCACATGACAATCACGTTAGTATCATTTAGGACGCCTTACAACTCCTAAGAACACCTTACAAAACTATAAATCTCAATAATAAACCTAATGAATTCGTCCGAATCCTTCGAACGTCGTACGACAAGTTAAGGCATCTTACGACTCTGTATGTCATATTAGCACCTTGAAAAGCATATTAGTATAATGTAGGACACCTTACAACACCGTACAAAACGTTAATACTCCATAATAAACCTAATGAATTCGTACGAGTCTTTTGAACATCGTACGACAAATTAGGACATCTTACGACTCTTTATGCCACATTAGGAACTCGAAAAGAACGTTAGTATAATGTACGACGCCTAACAACTCCTAAGAACACCTTTCATCACCGTACGAAACCTCAAAACCCCATAATACACCTAATGAATTCGTCCGAGTCCTTTGAACATCGTACGAAAAGTTAGGACAACTTAAGACTCACATGAAAATCACGTTAGTATCATTTAGGACGCCTTACAACTCCTAAGAACACCTTACAAAACTATAAATCTCAATAATAAACCTAATGAATTCGTCCGAATCCTTCGAACGTCGTACGACAACTTAAGGCATCTTACGACTCTGTATGTCATATTAGCACCTTGAAAAGCATATTAGTATAATGTAGGACACCTTACAACACCGTACAAAACGTTAAAACTCCATAATAAACCTAATGAATTCGTACGAGTCCTTTGAACATCGTACGACAAATTAGGACATCTTACGACTCTTTATGCCACATTAGGAACTCGAAAACAACGTTAGTATAATGTACGACGCCTTACAACTCCTAAGAACACCTTACATCACCGTACGAAACCTCAAAACCCCATAATACACCTAATGAATTCGTCCGAGTCCTTTGAACATCGTACGAAAAGTTAGGACAACTTAAGACTCACATGACAATCACGTTAGTATCATTTAGGACGCCTTACAACTCCTAAGAACACCTTACAAAACTATAAATCTCAATAATAAACCTAATGAATTCGTCCGAATCCTTCGAACGTCGTACGACAAGTTAAGGCATCTTACGACTCTGTATGTCATATTAGCACCTTGAAAAGCATATTAGTATAATGTAGGACACCTTACAACACCGTACAAAACGTTAATACTCCATAATAAACCTAATGAATTCGTACGAGTCTTTTGAACATCGTACGACAAATTAGGACATCTTACGACTCTTTATGCCACATTAGGAACTCGAAAAGAACGTTAGTATAATGTACGACGCCTAACAACTCCTAAGAACACCTTTCATCACCGTACGAAACCTCAAAACCCCATAATACACCTAATGAATTTGTCCGAGTCCTTTGAACATCGTACGAAAAGTTAGGACAACTTAAGACTCACATGAAAATCACGTTAGTATCATTTAGGACGCCTTACAACTCCTAAGAACACCTTACAAAACTATAAATCTCAATAATAAACCTAATGAATTCGTCCGAATCCTTCGAACGTCGTACGACAACTTAAGGCATCTTACGACTCTGTATGTCATATTAGCACCTTGAAAAGCATATTAGTATAATGTAGGACACCTTACAACACCGTACAAAACGTTAAAACTCCATAATAAACCTAATGAATTCGTACGAGTCCTTTGAACATCGTACGACAAATTAGGACATCTTACGACTCTTTATGCCACATTAGGAACTCGAAAAGAACGTTAGTATAATGTACGACGCCTTACAACTCCTAAGAACACCTTACATCACCGTACGAAACCTCAAAACCCCATAATACACCTAATGAATTCGTCCGAGTCCTTTGAACATCGTACGAAAAGTTAGGACAACTTAAGACTCACATGACAATCACGTTAGTATCATTTAGGACGCCTTACAACTCCTAAGAACACCTTACAAAACTATAAATCTCAATAATAAACCTAATGAATTCGTCCGAATCCTTCGAACGTCGTACGACAAGTTAAGGCATCTTACGACTCTGTATGTCATATTAGCACCTTGAAAAGCATATTAGTATAATGTAGGACACCTTACAACACCGTACAAAACGTTAATACTCCATAATAAACCTAATGAATTCGTACGAGTCTTTTGAACATCGTACGACAAATTAGGACATCTTACGACTCTTTATGCCACATTAGGAACTCGAAAAGAACGTTAGTATAATGTACGACGCCTAACAACTCCTAAGAACACCTTTCATCACCGTACGAAACCTCAAAACCCCATAATACACCTAATGAATTCGTCCGAGTCCTTTGAACATCGTACGAAAAGTTAGGACAACTTAAGACTCACATGAAAATCACGTTAGTATCATTTAGGACGCCTTACAACTCCTAAGAACACCTTACAAAACTATAAATCTCAATAATAAACCTAATGAATTCGTCCGAATCCTTCGAACGTCGTACGACAACTTAAGGCATCTTACGACTCTGTATGTCATATTAGCACCTTGAAAAGCATATTAGTATAATGTAGGACACCTTACAACACCGTACAAAACGTTAAAACTCCATAATAAACCTAATGAATTCGTACGAGTCCTTTGAACATCGTACGACAAATTAGGACATCTTACGACTCTTTATGCCACATTAGGAACTCGAAAAGAACGTTAGTATAATGTACGACGCCTTACAACTCCTAAGAACACCTTACATCACCGTACGAAACCTCAAAACCCCATAATACACCTAATGAATTCGTCCGAGTCCTTTGAACATCGTACGAAAAGTTAGGACAACTTAAGACTCACATGAAAATCACGTTAGTATCATTTAGGACGCCTTACAACTCCTAAGAACACCTTACAAAACTATAAATCTCAATAATAAACCTAATGAATTCGTCCGAATCCTTCGAACGTCGTACGACAACTTAAGGCATCTTACGACTCTGTATGTCATATTAGCACCTTGAAAAGCATATTAGTATAATGTAGGACACCTTACAACACCGTACAAAACATTAAAACTCCATAATAAACCTAATGAATTCGTACGAGTCCTTTGAACATCTTACGACAAATTAGGACATCTTACGACTCTTTATGCCACATTAGGAACTCGAAAAGAACGTTAGTATAATGTATGACGCCTTACAACTCCTAAGAACACCTTACATCACCGTACGAAACCTCAAAACCCCATAATACACCTAATGAATTCGTCCGAGTCCTTTGAACATCGTACGAAAAGTTAGGACAACTTAAGACTCACATGACAATCACGTTAGTATCATTTAGGACGCCTTACAACTCCTAAGAACACCTTACAAAACTATAAATCTCAATAATAAACCTAATGAATTCGTCCGAATCCTTCGAACGTCGTACGACAAGTTAAGGCATCTTACGACTCTGTATGTCATATTAGCACCTTGAAAAGCATATTAGTATAATGTAGGACACCTTACAACACCGTACAAAACGTTAATACTACATAATAAACCTAATGAATTCGTACAAGTCTTTTGAACATCGTACGACAAATTAGGACATCTTACGACTCTTTATGCCACATTAGGAACTCGAAAAGAACGTTAGTATAATGTACGACGCCTTACAACTCCTAAGAACACCTTACATCACCGTACGAAACCTCAAAACCCCATAATACACCTAATGAATTCGTCCGAGTCCTTTGAACATCGTACGAAAAGTTAGGACAACTTAAGACTCACATGACAATCACGTTAGTATCATTTAGGACGCCTTACAACTCCTAAGAACACCTTACAAAACTATAAATCTCAATAATGAACCTAATGAATTCGTCCGAATCCTTCGAACGTCGTACGACAAGTTAAGGCATCTTACGACTCTGTATGTCATATTAGCACCTTGAAAAGCATATTAGTATAATGTAGGACACCTTACAACACCGTACAAAACTTTAATACTCCATAATAAACCTAATGAATTCGTACGATTCGTTTGAACATCGTACGACAAATTAGGACATCTTACGACTCTTTATGCCACATTAGGAACTCGAAAAGAACGTTAGTATAATGTACGACGCCTTACAACTCCTAAGAACACCTTACATCACCGTACGAAACCTCAAAACCCCATAATGCACCTAATGAATTCGTCCGAGTCCTTTGAACATCGTACGAAAAGTTAGGACAACTTAAGACTCACATGACAATCACGTTAGTATCATTTAGGACGCCTTACAACTCCTAAGAACACCTTACAAAACTATAAATCTCAATAATAAACCTAATGAATTCGTCCGAATCCTTCGAACGTCGTACGACAAGTTAAGGCATCTTACGACTCTGTATGTCATATTAGCACCTTGAAAAGCATATTAGTGTAACGTAGGACACATTACAACACTGAACAAAACATTAAAACTCCATAATAAACCTAATGAATTCGTACGAGTCCTTTGAACATCGTACGATAAATTAGGACATCTTACGACTCTTTATGCCTCATTAGAAACTCGAAAAGAACGTTAGTATAATGTACGACGCCTAACAACTCCTAAGAACACCTTACATCACCGTACGAAACCTCAAAACCCCATAATACACCTAATGAATTCGTCCGAGTCCTTTGAACATCGTACGAAAAGTTAGGACAACTTAAGACTCACATGAAAATCACGTTAGTATCATTTAGGACGCCTTACAACTCCTAAGTACACATTACAAAACTATAAATCTCCATAATAAACCTAATGAATTCGTCCGAATCCTTCAAACGTCGTACGACAACTTAAGGCATCTTACGACTCTGTATGTGTTATTAGCACCTTGAAAAGCATATTAGTATAATGTAGGACACCTTACAATACCGTACAAAACGTTAAAACTTCATAATAAACCTAATGAATTCGTACGAGTCCTTTGAACATCGTACGACAAATTAGGACATCTTACGACTCTTTATGCCACATTAGGAACTCGAAAAGAACGTTAGTATAATGTACGACGCCTAACAACTCCTAAGAACACCTTTCATCACCGTACGAAACCTCAAAACCCCATAATACACCTAATGAATTCGTCCGAGTCCTTTGAACATCGTACGAAAAGTTAGGAAAACTTAAGACTCACATGAAAATCACGTTAGTATCATTTAGGACGCCTTACAACTCCTAAGAACACCTTACAAAACTATAAATCTCAATAATAAACCTAATGAATTCGTCCGAATCCTTCGAACGTCGTACGACAACTTAAGGCATCTTACGACTCTGTATGTCATATTAGCACCTTGAAAAGCATATTAGTATAATGTAGGACACCTTACAACACCGTACAAAACGTTAAAACTCCATAATAAACCTAATGAATTCGTACGAGTCCTTTGAACATCGTACGACAAATTAGGACATCTTACGACTCTTTATGCCACATTAGGAACTCGAAAAGAACGTTAGTATAATGTACGACGCCTTACAACTCCTAAGAACACCTTACATCACCGTACGAAACCTCAAAACCCCATAATACACCTAATGAATTCGTCCGAGTCCTTTGAACATTGTACGAAAAGTTAGGACAACTTAAGACTCACATGACAATCACGTTAGTATCATTTAGGACGCCTTACAACTCCTAAGAACACCTTACAAAACTATAAATCTCAATAATAAACCTAATGAATTCGTCCGAATCCTTCGAACGTCGTACGACAAGTTAAGGCATCTTACGACTCTGTATGTCATATTAGCACCTTGAAAAGCATATTAGTATAATGTAGGACACCTTACAACACCGTACAAAACGTTAAAACTCCATAATAAACCTAATGAATTCGTACGAGTCCTTTGAACATCGTACGACAAATTAGGACATCTTACGACTCTTTATGCCACATTAGGAACTCGAAAAGAACGTTAGTATAATGTACGACGCCTTACAACTCCTAAGAACACCTTACATCACCGTACGAAACCTCAAAACCCCATAATACACCTAATGAATTCGTCCGAGTCCTTTGAACATCGTACGAAAAGTTAGGACAACTTAAGACTCACATGACAATCACGTTAGTATCATTTAGGACGCCTTACAACTCCTAAGAACACCTTACAAAACTATAAATCTCAATAATAATCCTAATGAATTCGTCCGAATCCTTCGAACGTCGTACGACAAGTTAAGGCATCTTACGACTCTGTTTGTCATATTAGCACCTTGAAAAGCATATTAGTGTAATGTAGGACACCTTACAACACTGAACAAAACATTAAAACTCCATAATAAAGCTAATGAATTCGTACGAGTCTTTTGAACATCTTACGACTCTTTATGCCTCATTAGAAACTCGAAAAGAACGTTAGTATAATGTACGACGCCTAACAACTCCTAAGAACACCTTACATCACCGTACGAAACCTCAAAACCCCATAATACACCTAATGAATTCGTCCGAGTCCTTTGAACATCGTACGAAAAGTTAGGACAACTTAAGACTCACATGAAAATCACCTTAGTATCATTTAGGACGCCTTACAACTCCTAAGGACACATTACAAAACTATAAATCTCCATAATAAACCTAATGAATTCGTCCGAATCCTTCAAACGTCGTACGACAACTTAAGGCATCTTACGACTCTGTATGTCATATTAGCACCTTGAAAAGCATATTAGTATAATGTAGGACACCTTACAACACCGTACAAAACGTTAAAACTCCATAATAAACCTAATGAATTCGTACGAGTCCTTTGAACATCGTACGACAAATTAGGACATCTTACGACTCTTTATGCCACATTAGGAACTCGAAAAGAACGTTAGTATAATGTACGACGCCTTACAACTCCTAAGAACACCTTACATCACCGTACGAAACCTCAAAACCCCATAATACACCTAATGAATTCGTCCGAGTTCTTTGAACATCGTACGAAAAGTTAGGACAACCTAAGACTCACATGACAATCACGTTAGTATCATTTAGGACGCCTTACAACTCCTAAGAACACCTTACAAAACTATAAATCTCAATAATAAACCTAATGAATTCGTCCGAATCCTTCGAACGTCGTACGACAAGTTAAGGCATCTTACGACTCTGTATGTCATATTAGCACCTTGAAAAGCATATTAGTATAATGTAGGACACCTTACAACACCGTACAAAACGTTAAAACTCCATAATAAACCTAATGAATTCGTACGAGTCCTTTGAACATCGTACGACAAATTAGGACATCTTACGACTCTTTATGCCACATTAGGAACTCGAAAAGAACGTTAGTATAATGTACGACGCCTTACAACTCCTAAGAACACCTTACATCACCGTACGAAACCTCAAAACCCCATAATACACCTAATGAATTCGTCCGAGTCCTTTGAACATCGTACGAAAAGTTAGGACAACTTAAGACTCACATGACAATCACGTTAGTATCATTTAGGACGCCTTACAACTCCTAAGAACACCTTACAAAACTATAAATCTCAATAATAAACCTAATGAATTCGTCCGAATCCTTCGAACGTCGTACGACAAGTTAAGGCATCTTACGACTCTGTATGTCATATTAGCACCTTGAAAAGCATATTAGTGTAATGTAGGACACCTTACAACACTGAACAAAACATTAAAACTCCATAATAAAGCTAATGAATTCGTACGAGTCCTTTGAACATCGTACGACAAATTAGGACATCTTACGACTCTTTATGCCTCATTAGAAACTCGAAAAGAACGTTAGTATAATGTACGACGCCTAACAACTCCTAAGAACACCTTACATCACCGTACGAAACCTCAAAACCCCATAATACACCTAATGAATTCGTCCGAGTCCTTTCAACATCGTACGAAAAGTTAGGACAACTTAAGACTCACATGAAAATCACCTTAGTATCATTTAGGACGCCTTACAACTCCTAAGGACACATTACAAAACTATAAATCTCCATAATAAACCTAATGAATTCGTCCGAATCCTTCAAACGTCGTACGACAACTTAAGGCATCTTACGACTCTGTATGTCATATTAGCACCTTGAAAAGCAAATTCGTATAATGTAGGACACCTTACAACACCGTACAAAACGTTAAAACTTCATAATAAACCTAATGAATTCGTACGAGTCCTTTGAACATCGTACCACAAATTAGGACATCTTACGACTCTTTATGCCACATTAGGAACTCGAAAAGAACGTTAGTATAATGTACGACGCCTAACAACTCCTAAGAACACCTTTCATCACCGTACGAAACCTCAAAACCCCATAATACACCTAATGAATTCGTCCGAGTCCTTTGAACATCGTACGAAAAGTTAGGACAACTTAAGACTCACATGACAATCACGTTAGTATCATTTAGGACGCCTTACAACTCCTAAGAACACCTTACAAAACTATAAATCTCAATAATAAACCTAATGAATTCGTCCGAATCCTTCGAACGTCGTACGACAAGTTAAGGCATCTTACGACTCTGTATGTCATATTAGCACCTTGAAAAGCATATTAGTGTAATGTAGGACACCTTACAACACTGCACAAAACGTTAAAACTCCATAATAAACCTAATGAATTCGTACGAGTCCTTTGAACATCGTACGACAAATTAGGACATCTTACGACTCTTAATGCCTCATTAGAAACTCGAAAAGAACGTTAGTATAATGTACGACGCCTAACAACTCCTAAGAACACCTTACATCACCGTACGAAACCTCAAAACCCCATAATACACCTAATGAATTCGTCCGAGTCCTTTGAACATCGTACGAAAAGTTAGGACAACTTAAGACTCACATGAAAATCACGTTAGTATCATTTAGGACGCCTTACAACTCCTAAGAACACATTACAAAACTATAAATCTCCATAACAAACCTAATGAATTCGTCTGAATCCTTCAAACGTCGTACGACAACTTAAGGCATCTTACGACTCTCTATGTCATATTAGCACCTTGAAAAGCATATTAGTATAATGTAGGACACCTTACAACACCGTACAAAACGGTAAAACTCCATAATAAACCTAATGAATTCGTACGAGTCCTTTGAACATCGTACGATAAATTAGGACATCTTACGACTCTTTATGCCACATTAGGAACTCGAAAAGAACGTTAGTATAATGTACGACGCCTAACAACTCCTAAGAACACCTTTCATCACCGTACGAAACCTCAAAACCCCATAATACACCTAATGAATTCGTCCGAGTCCTTTGAACATCGTACGAAAAGTTAGGACAACTTAAGACTCACATGAAAATCACGTTAGTATCATTTAGGACGCCTTACAACTCCTAAGAACACCTTACAAAACTATAAATCTCAATAATAAACCAAATGAATTCGTCCGAATCCTTCGAACGTCGTACGACAACTTAAGGCATCTTACGACTCTGTATGTCATATTAGCACCTTGAAAAGCATATTAGTATAATGTAGGACACCTTACAACACCGTACAAAACGTTAAAACTCCATAATAAACCTAATGAATTCGTACGAGTCCTTTGAACATCGTACGACAAATTAGGACATCTTACGACTCTTTATGCCACATTAGGAACTCGAAAAGAACGTTAGTATAATGTACGACGCCTTACAACTCCTAAGAACACCTTACATCACCGTACGAAACCTCAAAACCCCATAATACACCTAATGAATTCGTCCGAGTCCTTTGAACATCGTACGAAAAGTTAGGACAACTTAAGACTCACATGACAATCACGTTAGTATCATTTAGGACGCCTTACAACTCCTAAGAACACCTTACAAAACTATAAATCTCAATAATAAACCTAATGAATTCGTCCGAATCCTTCGAACGTCGTACGACAAGTTAAGGCATCTTACGACTCTGTATGTCATATTAGCACCTTGAAAAGCATATTAGTGTAATGTAGGACACCTTACAACACTGTACAAAACGTTAAAACTCCATAATAAACCTAATGAATTCGTACGAGTCCTTTGAACATCGTACGATAAATTAGGACATCTTACGACTCTTAATGCCTCATTAGAAACTCGAAAAGAACGTTAGTATAATGTATGACGCCTAACAACTCCTAAGAACACCTTACATCACCGTACGAAACCTCAAAACCCCATAATACACCTAATGAATTCGTCCGAGTCCTTTGAACATCGTACGAAAAGTTAGGACAACTTAAGACTCACATGAAAATCACGTTAGTATCATTTAGGACGCCTTACAACTCCTAAGAACACCTTACAAAACTATAAATCTCAATAATAAACCAAATGAATTCGTCCGAATCCTTCGAACGTCGTACGACAACTTAAGGCATCTTACGACTCTGTATGTCATATTAGCACCGTGAAAAGCATATTAGTATAATGTAGGACACCTTACAACACCGTACAAAACGTTAAAACTCCATAATAAACCTAATGAATTCGTACGAGTCCTTTGAACATCGTACGACAAATTAGGACATCTTACGACTCTTTATGCCACATTAGGAACTCGAAAAGAACGTTACTATAATGTACGACGCCTTACAACTCCTAAGAACACCTTACATCACCGTACGAAACCTCAAAACCCCATAATACACCTAATGAATTCGTCCGAGTTCTTTGAACATCGTACGAAAAGTTAGGACAACTTAAGACTCACATGACAATCACGTTAGTATCATTTAGGACGCCTTACAACTCCTAAGAACACCTTACAAAACTATAAATCTCAATAATAAACCTAATGAATTCGTCCGAATCCTTCGAACGTCGTACGACAAGTTAGGGCATCTTACGACTCTGTATGTCATATTAGCACCTTGAAAAGCATATTAGTGTAATGTAGGACACCTTACAACACTGAACAAAACATTAAAACTCCATAATAAAGCTAATGAATTCGTACGAGTCCTTTGAACATCGTACGACAAATTAGGACATCTTACGACTCTTTATGCCTCATTAGAAACTCGAAAAGAACGTTAGTATAATGTACGACGCCTAACAACTCCTAAGAACACCTTACATCACCGTACGAAACCTCAAAACCCCATAATACACCTAATGAATTCGTCCGAGTCCTTTGAACATCGTACGAAAAGTTAGGACAACTTAAGACTCACATGAAAATCACGTTAGTATCATTTAGGACGCCTTACAACTCCTAAGAACACCTTACAAAACTATAAATCTCAATAATAAACCAAATGAATTCGTCCGAATCCTTCGAACGTCGTACGACAACTTAAGGCATCTTACGACTCTGTATGTCATATTAGCACCTTGAAAAGCATATTAGTATAATGTAGGACACCTTACAACACCGTACAAAACGTTAAAACTCCATAATAAACCTAATGAATTCGTACGAGTCCTTTGAACATCGTACGACAAATTAGGACATCTTACGACTCTTTATGCCACATTAGGAACTCGAAAAGAACGTTAGTATAATGTACGACGCCTTACAACTCCTAAGAACACCTTACATCACCGTACGAAACCTCAAAACCCCATAATACACCTAATGAATTCGTCCGAGTCCTTTGAACATTGTACGAAAAGTTAGGACAACTTAAGACTCACATGACAATCACGTTAGTATCATTTAGGACGCCTTACAACTCCTAAGAACACCTTACAAAACTATAAATCTCAATAATAAACTTAATGAATTCGTCCGAATCCTTCGAACGTCGTACGACAAGTTAAGGCATCTTACAACTCTGTATGTCATATTAGCACCTTGAAAAGCATATTAGTATAATGTAGGACACCTTACAACACCGTACAAAACCTTAAAACTCCATAATAAACCTAATGAATTCGTACGAGTCCTTTGAACATCGTACGACAAATTAGGACATCTTACGACTCTTTATGCCACATTAGGAACTCGAAAAGAACGTTAGTATAATGTACGACGCCTTACAACTCCTAAGAACACCTTACATCACCGTACGAAACCTCAAAACCCCATAATACACCTAATGAATTCGTCCGAGTCCTTTGAACATCGTACGAAAAGTTAGGACAACGTAAGACTCACATGACAATCACGTTAGTATCATTTAGGACGCCTTACAACTCCTAAGAACACCTTACAAAACTATAAATCTCAATAATAAACCTAATGAATTCGTCCGAATCCTTCAAACGTCGTACGACAACTTAAGGCATCTTACGACTCTCTATGTCATATTAGCAACTTGAAAAGCATATTAGTATAATGTAGGACACCTTACAACACCGTACAAAACGGTAAAACTCCATAATAAACCTAATGAATTCGTACGAGTCCTTTGAACATCGTACGATAAATTAGGACATCTTACGACTCTTTATGCCACATTAGGAACTCGAAAAGAACGTTAGTATAATGTACGACGCCTTACAACTCCTAAGAACACCTTACATCACCGTATGAAACCTCAAAACCCCATAATACACCTAATGAATTCGTCCGAGTCCTTTGAACATTGTACGAAAAGTTAGGACAACTTAAGACTCACATGACAATCACGTTAGTATCATTTAGGACGCCTTACAACTCCTAAGAACACCTTACAAAACTATAAATCTCAATAATAAACTTAATGAATTCGTCCGAATCCTTCGAACGTCGTACGACAAGTTAAGGCATCTTACAACTCTGTATGTCATATTAGCACCTTGAAAAGCATATTAGTATAATGTAGGACACCTTACAACACCGTACAAAACCTTAAAACTCCATAATAAACCTAATGAATTCGTACGAGTCCTTTGAACATCGTACGACAAATTAGGACATCTTACGACTCTTTATGCCACATTAGGAACTCGAAAAGAACGTTAGTATAATGTACGACGCCTTACAACTCCTAAGAACACCTTACATCACCGTACGAAACCTCAAAACCCCATAATACACCTAATGAATTCGTCCGAGTCCTTTGAACATCGTACGAAAAGTTAGGACAACGTAAGACTCACATGACAATCACGTTAGTATCATTTAGGACGCCTTACAACTCCTAAGAACACCTTACAAAACTATAAATCTCAATAATAAACCTAATGAATTCGTCCGAATCCTTCAAACGTCGTACGACAACTTAAGGCATCTTACGACTCTCTATGTCATATTAGCAACTTGAAAAGCATATTAGTATAATGTAGGACACCTTACAACACCGTACAAAACGGTAAAACTCCATAATAAACCTAATGAATTCGTACGAGTCCTTTGAACATCGTACGATAAATTAGGACATCTTACGACTCTTTATGCCACATTAGGAACTCGAAAAGAACGTTAGTATAATGTACGACGCCTAACAACTCCTAAGAACACCTTTCATCACCGTACGAAACCTCAAAACCCCATAATACACCTAATGAATTCGTCCGAGTCCTTTGAACATCGTACGAAAAGTTAGGACAACTTAAGACTCACATGAAAATCACGTTAGTATCATTTAGGACGCCTTACAACTCCTAAGAACACCTTACAAAACTATAAATCTCAATAATAAACCAAATGAATTCGTCCGAATCCTTCGAACGTCGTACGACAACTTAAGGCATCTTACGACTCTGTATGTCATATTAGCACCTTGAAAAGCATATTAGTATAATGTAGGACACCTTACAACACCGTACAAAACGTTAAAACTCCATAATAAACCTAATGAATTCGTACGAGTCCTTTGAACATCGTACGACAAATTAGGACATCTTACGACTCTTTATGCCACATTAGGAACTCGAAAAGAACGTTAGTATAATGTACGACGCCTTACAACTCCTAAGAACACCTTACATCACCGTACGAAACCTCAAAACCCCATAATACACCTAATGAATTCGTCCGAGTCCTTTGAACATCGTACGAAAAGTTAGGACAACTTAAGACTCACATGAAAATCACGTTAGTATCATTTAGGACGCCTTACAACTCCTAAGAACACCTTACAAAACTATAAATCTCAATAATAAACCAAATGAATTCGTCCGAATCCTTCGAACGTCGTACGACAACTTAAGGCATCTTACGACTCTGTATGTCATATTAGCACCTTGAAAAGCATATTAGTATAATATAGGACACCTTACAACACCGTACAAAACGTTAAAACTCCATAATAAACCTAATGAATTCGTACGAGTCCTTTGAACATCGTACGACAAATTAGGACATCTTACGACTCTTTATGCCACATTAGGAACTCGAAAAGAACGTTAGTATAATGTACGACGCCTTACAACTCCTAAGAACACCTTACATCACCGTACGAAACCTCAAAACCCCATAATACACCTAATGAATTCGTCCGAGTCCTTTGAACATTGTACGAAAAGTTAGGACAACTTAAGACTCACATGACAATCACGTTAGTATCATTTAGGACGCCTTACAACTCCTAAGAACACCTTACAAAACTATAAATCTCAATAATAAACTTAATGAATTCGTCCGAATCCTTCGAACGTCGTACGACAAGTTAAGGCATCTTACAACTCTGTATGTCATATTAACACCTTGAAAAGCATATTAGTATAATGTAGGACACCTTACAACACCGTACAAAACGTTAAAACTCCATAATAAACCTAATGAATTCGTACGAGTCCTTTGAACATCGTACGACAAATTAGGACATCTTACGACTCTTTATGCCACATTAGGAACTCGAAAAGAACGTTAGTATAATGTACGACGCCTTACAACTCCTAAGAACACCTTACATCACCGTACGAAACCTCAAAACCCCATAATACACCTAATGAATTCGTCCGAGTCCTTTGAACATCGTACGAAAAGTTAGGACAACTTAAGACTCACATGACAATCACGTTAGTATCATTTAGGACGCCTTACAACTCCTAAGAACACCTTACAAAACTATAAATCTCAATAATAAACTTAATGAATTCGTCCGAATCCTTCGAACGTCGTACGACAAGTTAAGGCATCTTACAACTCTGTATGTCATATTAGCACCTTGAAAAGCATATTAGTATAATGTAGGACACCTTACAACACCGTACAAAACGTTAAAACTCCATAATAAACCTAATGAATTCGTACGAGTCCTTTGAACATCGTACGACAAATTAGGACATCTTACGACTCTTTATGCCACATTAGGAACTCGAAAAGAACGTTAGTATAATGTACGACGCCTTACAACTCCTAAGAACACCTTACATCACCGTACGAAACCTCAAAACCCCATAATACACCTAATGAATTCGTCCGAGTCCTTTGAACATCGTACGAAAAGTTAGGACAACTTAAGACTCACATGACAATCACGTTAGTATCATTTAGGACGCCTTACAACTCCTAAGAACACCTTACAAAACTATAAATCTCAATAATAAACCTAATGAATTCGTCCGAATCCTTCGAACGTCGTACGACAAGTTAAGGCATCTTACGACTCTGTATGTCATATTAGCACCTTGAAAAGCATATTAGTGTAATGTAGGACACCTTACAACACTGAACAAAACATTAAAACTCCATAATAAAGCTAATGAATTCGTACGAGTCCTTTGAACATCGTACGACAAATTAGGACATCTTACGACTCTTTATGCCTCATTAGAAACTCGAAAAGAACGTTAGTATAATGTACGACGCCTAACAACTCCTAAGAACACCTTACATCACCGTACGAAACCTCAAAACCCCATAATACACCTAATGAATTCGTCCGAGTCCTTTGAACATCGTACGAAAAGTTAGGACAACTTAAGACTCAAATGAAAATCACGTTAGTATCATTTAGGACGCCTTACAACTCCTAAGAACACATTACAAAACTATAAATCTCCATAATAAACCTAATGAATTCGTCCGAATCCTTCAAACGTCGTACGACAACTTAAGGCATCTTACGACTCTCTATGTCATATTAGCAACTTGAAAAGCATATTAGTATAATGTAGGACACCTTACAACACCGTACAAAACGGTAAAACTCCATAATAAACCTAATGAATTCGTACGAGTCCTTTGAACATCGTACGATAAATTAGGACATCTTACGACTCTTTATGCCACATTAGGAACTCGAAAAGAACGTTAGTATAATGTACGACGCCTAACAACTCCTAAGAACACCTTTCATCACCGTACGAAACCTCAAAACCCCATAATACACCTAATGAATTCGTCCGAGTCCTTTGAACATCGTACGAAAAGTTAGGACAACTTAAGACTCACATGAAAATCACGTTAGTATCATTTAGGACGCCTTACAACTCCTAAGAACACCTTACAAAACTATAAATCTCAATAATAAACCAAATGAATTCGTCCGAATCCTTCGAACGTCGTACGACAACTTAAGGCATCTTACGACTCTGTATGTCATATTAGCACCTTGAAAAGCATATTAGTATAATGTAGGACACCTTACAACACCGTACAAAACGTTAAAACTCCATAATAAACCTAATGAATTCGTACGAGTCCTTTGAACATCGTACGACAAATTAGGACATCTTACGACTCTTTATGCCACATTAGGAACTCGAAAAGAACGTTAGTATAATGTACGACGCCTTACAACTCCTAAGAACACCTTACATCACCGTACGAAACCTCAAAACCCCATAATACACCTAATGAATTCGTCCGAGTCCTTTGAACATCGTACGAAAAGTTAGGACAACTTAAGACTCACATGACAATCACGTTAGTATCATTTAGGACGCCTTACAACTCCTAAGAACACCTTACAAAACTATAAATCTCAATAATAAACTTAATGAATTCGTCCGAATCCTTCGAACGTCGTACGACAAGTTAAGGCATCTTACAACTCTGTATGTCATATTAGCACCTTGAAAAGCATATTAGTATAATGTAGGACACCTTACAACACCGTACAAAACGTTAAAACTCCATAATAAACCTAATGAATTCGTACGAGTCCTTTGAACATCGTACGACAAATTAGGACATCTTACGACTCTTTATGCCACATTAGGAACTCGAAAAGAACGTTAGTATAATGTACGACGCCTTACAACTCCTAAGAACACCTTACATCACCGTACGAAACCTCAAAACCCCATAATACACCTAATGAATTCGTCCGAGTCCTTTGAACATCGTACGAAAAGTTAGGACAACTTAAGACTCACATGACAATCACGTTAGTATCATTTAGGACGCCTTACAACTCCTAAGAACACCTTACAAAACTATAAATCTCAATAATAAACCTAATGAATTCGTCCGAATCCTTCGAACGTCGTACGACAAGTTAAGGCATCTTACGACTCTGTATGTCATATTAGCACCTTGAAAAGCATATTAGTGTAATGTAGGACACCTTACAACACTGAACAAAACATTAAAACTCCATAATAAAGCTAATGAATTCGTACGAGTCCTTTGAACATCGTACGACAAATTAGGACATCTTACGACTCTTTATGCCTCATTAGAAACTCGAAAAGAACGTTAGTATAATGTACGACGCCTAACAACTCCTAAGAACACCTTACATCACCGTAAGAAACCTCAAAACCCCATAATACACCTAATGAATTCGTCCGAGTCCTTTGAACATCGTACGAAAAGTTAGGACAACTTAAGACTCGCATGAAAATCACGTTAGTATCATTTAGGACGCCTTACAACTCCTAAGAACACATTACAAAACTATAAATCTCCATAATAAACCTAATGAATTCGTCCGAATCCTTCAAACGTCGTACGACAACTTAAGGCATCTTACGACTCTCTATGTCATATTAGCAACTTGAAAAGCATATTAGTATAATGTAGGACACCTTACAACACCGTACAAAACGGTAAAACTCCATAATAAACCTAATGAATTCGTACGAGTCCTTTGAACATCGTACGATAAATTAGGACATCTTACGACTCTTTATGCCACATTAGGAACTCGAAAAGAACGTTAGTATAATGTACGACGCCTAACAACTCCTAAGAACACCTTTCATCACCGTACGAAACCTCAAAACCCCATAATACACCTAATGAATTCGTCCGAGTCCTTTGAACATCGTACGAAAAGTTAGGACAACTTAAGACTCACATGAAAATCACGTTAGTATCATTTAGGACGCCTTACAACTCCTAAGAACACCTTACAAAACTATAAATCTCAATAATAAACCAAATGAATTCGTCCGAATCCTTCGAACGTCGTACGACAACTTAAGGCATCTTACGACTCTGTATGTCATATTAGCACCTTGAAAAGCATATTAGTATAATGTAGGACACCTTACAACACCGTACAAAACGTTAAAACTCCATAATAAACCTAATGAATTCGTACGAGTCCTTTGAACATCGTACGACAAATTAGGACATCTTACGACTCTTTATGCCACATTAGGAACTCGAAAAGAACGTTAGTATAATGTACGACGCCTTACAACTCCTAAGAACACCTTACATCACCGTACGAAACCTCAAAACCCCATAATACACCTAATGAATTCGTCCGAGTCCTTTGAACATTGTACGAAAAGTTAGGACAACTTAAGACTCACATGACAATCACGTTAGTATCATTTAGGACGCCTTACAACTCCTAAGAACACCTTACAAAACTATAAATCTCAATAATAAACTTAATGAATTCGTCCGAATCCTTCGAACGTCGTACGACAAGTTAAGGCATCTTACAACTTTGTATGTCATATTAGCACCTTGAAAAGCATATTAGTATAATGTAGGACACCTTACAACACCGTACAAAACGTTAAAACTCCATAATAAACCTAATGAATTCGTACGAGTCCTTTGAACATCGTACGACAAATTAGGACATCTTACGACTCTTTATGCCACATTAGGAACTCGAAAAGAACGTTAGTATAATGTACGACGCCTTACAACTCCTAAGAACACCTTACATCACCGTACGAAACCTCAAAACCCCATAATACACCTAATGAATTCGTCCGAGTCCTTTGAACATCGTACGAAAAGTTAGGACAACTTAAGACTCACATGACAATCACGTTAGTATCATTTAGGACGCCTTACAACTCCTAAGAACACCTTACAAAACTATAAATCTCAATAATAAACTTAATGAATTCGTCCGAATCCTTCGAACGTCGTACGACAAGTTAAGGCATCTTACAACTCTGTATGTCATATTAGCACCTTGAAAAGCATATTAGTATAATGTAGGACACCTTACAACACCGTACAAAACGTTAAAACTCCATAATAAACCTAATGAATTCGTACGAGTCCTTTGAACATCGTACAACAAATTAGGACATCTTACGACTCTTTATGCCACATTAGGAACTCGAAAAGAACGTTAGTATAATGTACGACGCCTTACAACTCCTAAGAACACCTTACATCACCGTACGAAACCTCAAAACCCCATAATACACCTAATGAATTCGTCCGAGTCCTTTGAACATCGTACGAAAAGTTAGGACAACTTAAGACTCACATGACAATCACGTTAGTATCATTTAGGACGCCTTACAACTCCTAAGAACACCTTACAAAACTATAAATCTCAATAATAAACCTAATGAATTCGTCCGAATCCTTCGAACGTCGTACGACAAGTTAAGGCATCTTACGACTCTGTATGTCATATTAGCACCTTGAAAAGCATATTAGTGTAATGTAGGACACCTTACAACACTGTACAAAACGTTAAAACTCCATAATAAACCTAATGAATTCGTACGAGTCCTTTGAACATCGTACGACAAATTAGGACATCTTACGACTCTTTATGCCACATTAGGAACTCGAAAAGAACGTTAGTATAATGTACGACGCCTTACAACTCCTAAGAACACCTTACATCACCGTACGAAACCTCAAAACCCCATAATACACCTAATGAATTCGTCTGAGTCCTTTGAACATCGTACGAAAAGTTAGGACAACTTAAGACTCACATGACAATCACGTTAGTATCAGTTAGGACGCCTTACAACTCCTAAGAACACCTTACAAAACTATAAATCTCAATAATAAACCTAATGAATTCGTCCGAATCCTTCGAATGTCGTACGACAAGTTAAGGCATCTTACGACTCTGTATGTCATATTAGCACCTTGAAAAGCATATTAGTGTAATGTAGGACACCTTACAACACTGTACAAAACGTTAAAACTCCATAATAAACCTAATGAATTCGTACGAGTCCTTTGAACATCGTACGACAAATTAGGACATCTTACGACTCTTTATGCCACATTAGGAACTCGAAAAGAACGTTAGTATAATGTACGACGCCTTACAACTCCTAAGAACACCTTACATCACCGTACGAAACCTCAAAACCCCATAATACACCTAATGAATTCGTCCGAGTCCTTTGAACATTGTACGAAAAGTTAGGACAACTTAAGACTCACATGACAATCACGTTAGTATCATTTAGGACGCCTTACAACTCCTAAGAACACCTTACAAAACTATAAATCTCAATAATAAACTTAATGAATTCGTTCGAATCCTTCGAACGTCGTACGACAAGTTAAGGCATCTTACAACTCTGTATGTCATATTAGCACCTTGAAAAGCATATTAGTATAATGTAGGACACCTTACAACACCGTACAAAACGTTAAAACTCCATAATAAACCTAATGAATTCGTACGAGTCCTTTTAACATCGTACGACAAATTAGGACATCTTACGACTCTTTATGCCACATTAGGAACTCGAAAAGAACGTTAGTATAATGTACGACGCCTTACAACTCCTAAGAACACCTTACATCACCGTACGAAACCTCAAAACCCCATAATACACCTAATGAATTCGTCCGAGTCCTTTGAACATCGTACGAAAAGTTAGGACAACTTAAGACTCACATGACAATCACGTTAGTATCATTTAGGACGCCTTACAACTCCTAAGAACACCTTACAAAACTATAAATCTCAATAATAAACTTAATGAATTCGTCCGAATCCTTCGAACGTCGTACGACAAGTTAAGGCATCTTACAACTCTGTATGTCATATTAGCACCTTGAAAAGCATATTAGTATAATGTAGGACACCTTACAACACCGTACAAAACGTTAAAACTCCATAATAAACCTAATGAATTCGTACGAGTCCTTTGAACATCGTACGACAAATTAGGACATCTTACGACTCTTTATGCCACATTAGGAACTCGAAAAGAACGTTAGTATAATGTACGACGCCTTACAACTCCTAAGAACACCTTACATCACCGTACGAAACCTCAAAACCCCATAATACACCTAATGAATTCGTCCGAGTCCTTTGAACATCGTACGAAAAGTTAGGACAACTTAAGACTCACATGACAATCACGTTAGTATCATTTAGGACGCCTTACAACTCCTAAGAACACCTTACAAAACTATAAATCTCAATAATAAACCTAATGAATTCGTCCGAATCCTTCGAACGTCGTACGACAAGTTAAGGCATCTTACGACTCTGTATGTCATATTAGCACCTTGAAAAGCATATTAGTGTAATGTAGGACACCTTACAACACTGTACAAAACGTTAAAACTCCATAATAAACCTAATGAATTCGTCCGAGTCCTTTGAACATCGTACGATAAATTAGGACATCTTACGACTCTTTATGCCACATTAGGAACTCGAAAAGAACGTTAGTATAATGTACGACGCCTAACAACTCCTAAGAACACCTTTCATCACCGTACGAAACCTCAAAACCCCATAATACACCTAATGAATTCGTCCGAGTCCTTTGAACATCGTACGAAAAGTTAGGACAACTTAAGACTCACATGAAAATCACGTTAGTATCATTTAGGACGCCTTACAACTCCTAAGAACACCTTACAAAACTATAAATCTCAATAATAAACCAAATGAATTCGTCCGAATCCTTCGAACGTCGTACGACAACTTAAGGCATCTTACGACTCTGTATGTCATATTAGCACCTTGAAAAGCATATTAGTATAATGTAGGACACCTTACAACACCGTACAAAACGTTAAAACTCCATAATAAACCTAATGAATTCGTACGAGTCCTTTGAACATCGTACGACAAATTAGGACATCTTACGACTCTTTATGCCACATTAGGAACTCGAAAAGAACGTTAGTATAATGTACGACGCCTTACAACTCCTAAGAACACCTTACATCACCGTACGAAACCTCAAAACCCCATAATACACCTAATGAATTCGTCCGAGTCCTTTGAACATTGTACGAAAAGTTAGGACAACTTAAGACTCACATGACAATCACGTTAGTATCATTTAGGACGCCTTACAACTCCTAAGAACACCTTACAAAACTATAAATCTCAATAATAAACTTAATGAATTCGTCCGAATCCTTCGAACGTCGTACGACAAGTTAAGGCATCTTACAACTTTGTATGTCATATTAGCACCTTGAAAAGCATATTAGTATAATGTAGGACACCTTACAACACCGTACAAAACGTTAAAACTCCATAATAAACCTAATGAATTCGTACGAGTCCTTTGAACATCGTACGACAAATTAGGACATCTTACGACTCTTTATGCCACATTAGGAACTCGAAAAGAACGTTAGTATAATGTACGACGCCTTACAACTCCTAAGAACACCTTACATCACCGTACGAAACCTCAAAACCCCATAATACACCTAATGAATTCGTCCGAGTCCTTTGAACATCGTACGAAAAGTTAGGACAACTTAAGACTCACATGACAATCACGTTAGTATCATTTAGGACGCCTTACAACTCCTAAGAACACCTTACAAAACTATAAATCTCAATAATAAACTTAATGAATTCGTCCGAATCCTTCGAACGTCGTACGACAAGTTAAGGCATCTTACAACTCTGTATGTCATATTAGCACCTTGAAAAGCATATTAGTATAATGTAGGACACCTTACAACACCGTACAAAACGTTAAAACTCCATAATAAACCTAATGAATTCGTACGAGTCCTTTGAACATCGTACAACAAATTAGGACATCTTACGACTCTTTATGCCACATTAGGAACTCGAAAAGAACGTTAGTATAATGTACGACGCCTTACAACTCCTAAGAACACCTTACATCACCGTACGAAACCTCAAAACCCCATAATACACCTAATGAATTCGTCCGAGTCCTTTGAACATCGTACGAAAAGTTAGGACAACTTAAGACTCACATGACAATCACGTTAGTATCATTTAGGACGCCTTACAACTCCTAAGAACACCTTACAAAACTATAAATCTCAATAATAAACCTAATGAATTCGTCCGAATCCTTCGAACGTCGTACGACAAGTTAAGGCATCTTACGACTCTGTATGTCATATTAGCACCTTGAAAAGCATATTAGTGTAATGTAGGACACCTTACAACACTGTACAAAACGTTAAAACTCCATAATAAACCTAATGAATTCGTACGAGTCCTTTGAACATCGTACGACAAATTAGGACATCTTACGACTCTTTATGCCACATTAGGAACTCGAAAAGAACGTTAGTATAATGTACGACGCCTTACAACTCCTAAGAACACCTTACATCACCGTACGAAACCTCAAAACCCCATAATACACCTAATGAATTCGTCTGAGTCCTTTGAACATCGTACGAAAAGTTAGGACAACTTAAGACTCACATGACAATCACGTTAGTATCAGTTAGGACGCCTTACAACTCCTAAGAACACCTTACAAAACTATAAATCTCAATAATAAACCTAATGAATTCGTCCGAATCCTTCGAATGTCGTACGACAAGTTAAGGCATCTTACGACTCTGTATGTCATATTAGCACCTTGAAAAGCATATTAGTGTAATGTAGGACACCTTACAACACTGTACAAAACGTTAAAACTCCATAATAAACCTAATGAATTCGTACGAGTCCTTTGAACATCGTACGACAAATTAGGACATCTTACGACTCTTTATGCCACATTAGGAACTCGAAAAGAACGTTAGTATAATGTACGACGCCTTACAACTCCTAAGAACACCTTACATCACCGTACGAAACCTCAAAACCCCATAATACACCTAATGAATTCGTCCGAGTCCTTTGAACATTGTACGAAAAGTTAGGACAACTTAAGACTCACATGACAATCACGTTAGTATCATTTAGGACGCCTTACAACTCCTAAGAACACCTTACAAAACTATAAATCTCAATAATAAACTTAATGAATTCGTTCGAATCCTTCGAACGTCGTACGACAAGTTAAGGCATCTTACAACTCTGTATGTCATATTAGCACCTTGAAAAGCATATTAGTATAATGTAGGACACCTTACAACACCGTACAAAACGTTAAAACTCCATAATAAACCTAATGAATTCGTACGAGTCCTTTTAACATCGTACGACAAATTAGGACATCTTACGACTCTTTATGCCACATTAGGAACTCGAAAAGAACGTTAGTATAATGTACGACGCCTTACAACTCCTAAGAACACCTTACATCACCGTACGAAACCTCAAAACCCCATAATACACCTAATGAATTCGTCCGAGTCCTTTGAACATCGTACGAAAAGTTAGGACAACTTAAGACTCACATGACAATCACGTTAGTATCATTTAGGACGCCTTACAACTCCTAAGAACACCTTACAAAACTATAAATCTCAATAATAAACTTAATGAATTCGTCCGAATCCTTCGAACGTCGTACGACAAGTTAAGGCATCTTACAACTCTGTATGTCATATTAGCACCTTGAAAAGCATATTAGTATAATGTAGGACACCTTACAACACCGTACAAAACGTTAAAACTCCATAATAAACCTAATGAATTCGTACGAGTCCTTTGAACATCGTACGACAAATTAGGACATCTTACGACTCTTTATGCCACATTAGGAACTCGAAAAGAACGTTAGTATAATGTACGACGCCTTACAACTCCTAAGAACACCTTACATCACCGTACGAAACCTCAAAACCCCATAATACACCTAATGAATTCGTCCGAGTCCTTTGAACATCGTACGAAAAGTTAGGACAACTTAAGACTCACATGACAATCACGTTAGTATCATTTAGGACGCCTTACAACTCCTAAGAACACCTTACAAAACTATAAATCTCAATAATAAACCTAATGAATTCGTCCGAATCCTTCGAACGTCGTACGACAAGTTAAGGCATCTTACGACTCTGTATGTCATATTAGCACCTTGAAAAGCATATTAGTGTAATGTAGGACACCTTACAACACTGTACAAAACGTTAAAACTCCATAATAAACCTAATGAATTCGTCCGAGTCCTTTGAACATCGTACGATAAATTAGGACATCTTACGACTCTTTATGCCACATTAGGAACTCGAAAAGAACGTTAGTATAATGTACGACGCCTAACAACTCCTAAGAACACCTTTCATCACCGTACGAAACCTCAAAACCCCATAATACACCTAATGAATTCGTCCGAGTCCTTTGAACATCGTACGAAAAGTTAGGACAACTTAAGACTCACATGAAAATCACGTTAGTATCATTTAGGACGCCTTACAACTCCTAAGAACACCTTACAAAACTATAAATCTCAATAATAAACCAAATGAATTCGTCCGAATCCTTCGAACGTCGTACGACAACTTAAGGCATCTTACGACTCTGTATGTCATATTAGCACCTTGAAAAGCATATTAGTATAATGTAGGACACCTTACAACACCGTACAAAACGTTAAAACTCCATAATAAACCTAATGAATTCGTACGAGTCCTTTGAACATCGTACGACAAATTAGGACATCTTACGACTCTTTATGCCACATTAGGAACTCGAAAAGAACGTTAGTATAATGTACGACGCCTTACAACTCCTAAGAACACCTTACATCACCGTACGAAACCTCAAAACCCCATAATACACCTAATGAATTCGTCCGAGTCCTTTGAACATTGTACGAAAAGTTAGGACAACTTAAGACTCACATGACAATCACGTTAGTATCATTTAGGACGCCTTACAACTCCTAAGAACACCTTACAAAACTATAAATCTCAATAATAAACTTAATGAATTCGTCCGAATCCTTCGAACGTCGTACGACAAGTTAAGGCATCTTACAACTTTGTATGTCATATTAGCACCTTGAAAAGCATATTAGTATAATGTAGGACACCTTACAACACCGTACAAAACGTTAAAACTCCATAATAAACCTAATGAATTCGTACGAGTCCTTTGAACATCGTACGACAAATTAGGACATCTTACGACTCTTTATGCCACATTAGGAACTCGAAAAGAACGTTAGTATAATGTACGACGCCTTACAACTCCTAAGAACACCTTACATCACCGTACGAAACCTCAAAACCCCATAATACACCTAATGAATTCGTCCGAGTCCTTTGAACATCGTACGAAAAGTTAGGACAACTTAAGACTCACATGACAATCACGTTAGTATCATTTAGGACGCCTTACAACTCCTAAGAACACCTTACAAAACTATAAATCTCAATAATAAACTTAATGAATTCGTCCGAATCCTTCGAACGTCGTACGACAAGTTAAGGCATCTTACAACTCTGTATGTCATATTAGCACCTTGAAAAGCATATTAGTATAATGTAGGACACCTTACAACACCGTACAAAACGTTAAAACTCCATAATAAACCTAATGAATTCGTACGAGTCCTTTGAACATCGTACAACAAATTAGGACATCTTACGACTCTTTATGCCACATTAGGAACTCGAAAAGAACGTTAGTATAATGTACGACGCCTTACAACTCCTAAGAACACCTTACATCACCGTACGAAACCTCAAAACCCCATAATACACCTAATGAATTCGTCCGAGTCCTTTGAACATCGTACGAAAAGTTAGGACAACTTAAGACTCACATGACAATCACGTTAGTATCATTTAGGACGCCTTACAACTCCTAAGAACACCTTACAAAACTATAAATCTCAATAATAAACCTAATGAATTCGTCCGAATCCTTCGAACGTCGTACGACAAGTTAAGGCATCTTACGACTCTGTATGTCATATTAGCACCTTGAAAAGCATATTAGTGTAATGTAGGACACCTTACAACACTGTACAAAACGTTAAAACTCCATAATAAACCTAATGAATTCGTACGAGTCCTTTGAACATCGTACGACAAATTAGGACATCTTACGACTCTTTATGCCACATTAGGAACTCGAAAAGAACGTTAGTATAATGTACGACGCCTTACAACTCCTAAGAACACCTTACATCACCGTACGAAACCTCAAAACCCCATAATACACCTAATGAATTCGTCTGAGTCCTTTGAACATCGTACGAAAAGTTAGGACAACTTAAGACTCACATGACAATCACGTTAGTATCAGTTAGGACGCCTTACAACTCCTAAGAACACCTTACAAAACTATAAATCTCAATAATAAACCTAATGAATTCGTCCGAATCCTTCGAATGTCGTACGACAAGTTAAGGCATCTTACGACTCTGTATGTCATATTAGCACCTTGAAAAGCATATTAGTGTAATGTAGGACACCTTACAACACTGTACAAAACGTTAAAACTCCATAATAAACCTAATGAATTCGTACGAGTCCTTTGAACATCGTACGACAAATTAGGACATCTTACGACTCTTTATGCCACATTAGGAACTCGAAAAGAACGTTAGTATAATGTACGACGCCTTACAACTCCTAAGAACACCTTACATCACCGTACGAAACCTCAAAACCCCATAATACACCTAATGAATTCGTCCGAGTCCTTTGAACATTGTACGAAAAGTTAGGACAACTTAAGACTCACATGACAATCACGTTAGTATCATTTAGGACGCCTTACAACTCCTAAGAACACCTTACAAAACTATAAATCTCAATAATAAACTTAATGAATTCGTTCGAATCCTTCGAACGTCGTACGACAAGTTAAGGCATCTTACAACTCTGTATGTCATATTAGCACCTTGAAAAGCATATTAGTATAATGTAGGACACCTTACAACACCGTACAAAACGTTAAAACTCCATAATAAACCTAATGAATTCGTACGAGTCCTTTTAACATCGTACGACAAATTAGGACATCTTACGACTCTTTATGCCACATTAGGAACTCGAAAAGAACGTTAGTATAATGTACGACGCCTTACAACTCCTAAGAACACCTTACATCACCGTACGAAACCTCAAAACCCCATAATACACCTAATGAATTCGTCCGAGTCCTTTGAACATCGTACGAAAAGTTAGGACAACTTAAGACTCACATGACAATCACGTTAGTATCATTTAGGACGCCTTACAACTCCTAAGAACACCTTACAAAACTATAAATCTCAATAATAAACTTAATGAATTCGTCCGAATCCTTCGAACGTCGTACGACAAGTTAAGGCATCTTACAACTCTGTATGTCATATTAGCACCTTGAAAAGCATATTAGTATAATGTAGGACACCTTACAACACCGTACAAAACGTTAAAACTCCATAATAAACCTAATGAATTCGTACGAGTCCTTTGAACATCGTACGACAAATTAGGACATCTTACGACTCTTTATGCCACATTAGGAACTCGAAAAGAACGTTAGTATAATGTACGACGCCTTACAACTCCTAAGAACACCTTACATCACCGTACGAAACCTCAAAACCCCATAATACACCTAATGAATTCGTCCGAGTCCTTTGAACATCGTACGAAAAGTTAGGACAACTTAAGACTCACATGACAATCACGTTAGTATCATTTAGGACGCCTTACAACTCCTAAGAACACCTTACAAAACTATAAATCTCAATAATAAACCTAATGAATTCGTCCGAATCCTTCGAACGTCGTACGACAAGTTAAGGCATCTTACGACTCTGTATGTCATATTAGCACCTTGAAAAGCATATTAGTGTAATGTAGGACACCTTACAACACTGTACAAAACGTTAAAACTCCATAATAAACCTAATGAATTCGTACGAGTCCTTTGAACATCGTACGACAAATTAGGACATCTTACGACTCTTTATGCCACATTAGGAACTCGAAAAGAACGTTAGTATAATGTACGACGCCTTACAACTCCTAAGAACACCTTACATCACCGTACGAAACCTCAAAACCCCATAATACACCTAATGAATTCGTCTGAGTCCTTTGAACATCGTACGAAAAGTTAGGACAACTTAAGACTCACATGACAATCACGTTAGTATCAGTTAGGACGCCTTACAACTCCTAAGAACACCTTACAAAACTATAAATCTCAATAATAAACCTAATGAATTCGTCCGAATCCTTCGAATGTCGTACGACAAGTTAAGGCATCTTACGACTCTGTATGTCATATTAGCACCTTGAAAAGCATATTAGTGTAATGTAGGACACCTTACAACACTGTACAAAACGTTAAAACTCCATAATAAACCTAATGAATTCGTACGAGTCCTTTGAACATCGTACGACAAATTAGGACATCTTACGACTCTTTATGCCTCATTAGAAACTCGAAAAGAACGTTAGTATAATGTACGACGCCTAACAACTCCTAAGAACACCTTACATCACCGTACGAAACCTCAAAACCCCATAATACACCTAATGAATTCGTCCGAGTCCTTTGAACATTGTACGAAAAGTTAGGATAACTTAAGACTCACATGACAATCACGTTAGTATCATTTAGGACGCCTTACAACTCCTAAGAACACCTTACAACTCCTAAGAACACCTTACAAAACTATAAATCTCAATAATAAACCTAATGAATTCGTACGAATCCTTCGAACGTCGTACGACAAGTTAAGGCATCTTACGACTCTGTATGTCATATTAGCACCTTGAAAAGCATATTAGTATAATGTAGGACACCTTACAACACCGTACAAAACGTTAAAACTCCATAATAAACCTAATGAATTCGTACGAGTCCTTTGAACATCGTACGACAAATTAGGACATCTTACGACTCTTTATGCCACATTAGGAACTCGAAAAGAACGTTAGTATAATGTACGACGCCTTACAACTCCTAAGAACACCTTACATCACCGTACGAAACCTCAAAACCCCATAATACACCTAATGAATTCGTCCGAGTCCTTTGAACATCGTACAAAAAGTTAGGACAACTTAAGACTCACATGACAATCACGTTAGTATCATTTAGGACGCCTTACAACTCCTAAGAACACCTTACAAAACTATAAATCTCAATAATAAACCTAATGAATTCGTCCGAATCCTTCGAACGTCGTACGACAAGTTAAGGCATCTTACGACTCTGTATGTCATATTAGCACCTTGAAAAGCATATTAGTGTAATGTAGGACACCTTACAACACTGTACAAAACGTTAAAACTCCATAATAAACCTAATGAATTCGTACGAGTCCTTTGAACATCGTACGACAAATTAGGACATCTTACGACTCTTTATGCCACATTAGGAACTCGAAAAGAACGTTAGTATAATGTACGACGCCTTACAACTCCTAAGAACACCTTACATCACCGTACGAAACCTCAAAACCCCATAATACACCTAATGAATTCGTCTGAGTCCTTTGAACATCGTACGAAAAGTTAGGACAACTTAAGACTCACATGACAATCACGTTAGTATCAGTTAGGACGCCTTACAACTCCTAAGAACACCTTACAAAACTATAAATCTCAATAATAAACCTAATGAATTCGTCCGAATCCTTCGAATGTCGTACGACAAGTTAAGGCATCTTACGACTCTGTATGTCATATTAGCACCTTGAAAAGCATATTAGTGTAATGTAGGACACCTTACAACACTGTACAAAACGTTAAAACTCCATAATAAACCTAATGAATTCGTACGAGTCCTTTGAACATCGTACGACAAATTAGGACATCTTACGACTCTTTATGCCTCATTAGAAACTCGAAAAGAACGTTAGTATAATGTACGACGCCTAACAACTCCTAAGAACACCTTACATCACCGTACGAAACCTCAAAACCCCATAATACACCTAATGAATTCGTCCGAGTCCTTTGAACATTGTACGAAAAGTTAGGATAACTTAAGACTCACATGACAATCACGTTAGTATCATTTAGGACGCCTTACAACTCCTAAGAACACCTTACAACTCCTAAGAACACCTTACAAAACTATAAATCTCAATAATAAACCTAATGAATTCGTACGAATCCTTCGAACGTCGTACGACAAGTTAAGGCATCTTACGACTCTGTATGTCATATTAGCACCTTGAAAAGCATATTAGTATAATGTAGGACACCTTACAACACCGTACAAAACGTTAAAACTCCATAATAAACCTAATGAATTCGTACGAGTCCTTTGAACATCGTACGACAAATTAGGACATCTTACGACTCTTTATGCCACATTAGGAACTCGAAAAGAACGTTAGTATAATGTACGACGCCTTACAACTCCTAAGAACACCTTACATCACCGTACGAAACCTCAAAACCCCATAATACACCTAATGAATTCGTCCGAGTCCTTTGAACATCGTACAAAAAGTTAGGACAACTTAAGACTCACATGACAATCACGTTAGTATCATTTAGGACGCCTTACAACTCCTAAGAACACCTTACAAAACTATAAATCTCAATAATAAACCTAATGAATTCGTCCGAATCCTTCGAACGTCGTACGACAACTTAAGGCATCTTACGACTCTGTATGTCATATTAGCACCTTGAAAAGCATATTAGTATAATGTAGGACACCTTACAACACCGTACAAAACGTTAAAACTCCATAATAAACCTAATGAATTCGTACGAGTCCTTTGAACATCGTACGACAAATTAGGACATCTTACGACTCTTTATGCCACATTAGGAACTCGAAAAGAACGTTAGTATAATGTACGACGCCTTACAACTCCTAAGAACGCCTTACATCACCGTACGAAACCTCAAAACCCCATAATACACCTAATGAATTCGTCCGAGTCCTTTGAACATCGTACGAAAAGTTAGGACAACTTAAGACTCACATGACAATCACGTTAGTATCATTTAGGACGCCTTACAACTCCTAAGAACACCTTACAAAACTATAAATCTCAATAATAAACCTAATGAATTCGTCCGAATCCTTCGAACGTCGTACGACAACTTAAGGTATCTTACGACTCTGTATGTCATATTAGCACCTTGAAAAGCATATTAGTATAATGTAGGACACCTTACAACACCGTACAAAACGTTAAAACTCCATAATAAACCTAATGAATTCGTACGAGTCCTTTGAACATCGTACGACAAATTAGGACATCTTACGACTCTTTATGCCACATTAGGAACTCGAAAAGAACGTTAGTATAATGTACGACGCCTTACAACTCCTAAGAACACCTTACATCACCGTACGAAACCTCAAAACCCCATAATACACCTAATGAATTCGTCCGAGTCCTTTGAACATCGTACGAAAAGTTAGGACAACTTAAGACTCACATGACAATCACGTTAGTATCATTTAGGACGCCTTACAACTCCTAAGAACACCTTACAAAACTATAAATCTCAATAATAAACCTAATGAATTCGTCCAAATCCTTCGAACGTCGTACGACAACTTAAGGCATCTTATGACTCTGTATGTCATATTAGCACCTTGAAGAGCATATTAGTATAATGTAGGACACCTTACAACACCGTACAAAACGTTAAAACTCCATAATAAACCTAATGAATTCGTACGAGTCCTTTGAACATCGTACGACAAATTAGGACATCTTACGACTCTTTATGCCACATTAGGAACTCGAAAAGAACGTTAGTATAATGTACGACGCCTTACAACTCCTAAGAACACCTTACATCACCGTACGAAACCTCAAAACCCCATAATACACCTAATGAATTCGTCTGAGTCCTTTGAACATCGTACGAAAAGTTAGGACAACTTAAGACTCACATGACAATCACGTTAGTATCAGTTAGGACGCCTTACAACTCCTAAGAACACCTTACAAAACTATAAATCTCAATAATAAACCTAATGAATTCGTCCGAATCCTTCGAATGTCGTACGACAAGTTAAGGCATCTTACGACTCTGTATGTCATATTAGCACCTTGAAAAGCATATTAGTGTAATGTAGGACACCTTACAACACTGTACAAAACGTTAAAACTCCATAATAAACCTAATGAATTCGTACGAGTCCTTTGAACATCGTACGACAAATTAGGACATCTTACGACTCTTTATGCCTCATTAGAAACTCGAAAAGAACGTTAGTATAATGTACGACGCCTAACAACTCCTAAGAACACCTTACATCACCGTACGAAACCTCAAAACCCCATAATACACCTAATGAATTCGTCCGAGTCCTTTGAACATTGTACGAAAAGTTAGGATAACTTAAGACTCACATGACAATCACGTTAGTATCATTTAGGACGCCTTACAACTCCTAAGAACACCTTACAACTCCTAAGAACACCTTACAAAACTATAAATCTCAATAATAAACCTAATGAATTCGTACGAATCCTTCGAACGTCGTACGACAAGTTAAGGCATCTTACGACTCTGTATGTCATATTAGCACCTTGAAAAGCATATTAGTATAATGTAGGACACCTTACAACACCGTACAAAACGTTAAAACTCCATAATAAACCTAATGAATTCGTACGAGTCCTTTGAACATCGTACGACAAATTAGGACATCTTACGACTCTTTATGCCACATTAGGAACTCGAAAAGAACGTTAGTATAATGTACGACGCCTTACAACTCCTAAGAACACCTTACATCACCGTACGAAACCTCAAAACCCCATAATACACCTAATGAATTCGTCCGAGTCCTTTGAACATCGTACAAAAAGTTAGGACAACTTAAGACTCACATGACAATCACGTTAGTATCATTTAGGACGCCTTACAACTCCTAAGAACACCTTACAAAACTATAAATCTCAATAATAAACCTAATGAATTCGTCCGAATCCTTCGAACGTCGTACGACAACTTAAGGCATCTTACGACTCTGTATGTCATATTAGCACCTTGAAAAGCATATTAGTATAATGTAGGACACCTTACAACACCGTACAAAACGTTAAAACTCCATAATAAACCTAATGAATTCGTACGAGTCCTTTGAACATCGTACGACAAATTAGGACATCTTACGACTCTTTATGCCACATTAGGAACTCGAAAAGAACGTTAGTATAATGTACGACGCCTTACAACTCCTAAGAACGCCTTACATCACCGTACGAAACCTCAAAACCCCATAATACACCTAATGAATTCGTCCGAGTCCTTTGAACATCGTACGAAAAGTTAGGACAACTTAAGACTCACATGACAATCACGTTAGTATCATTTAGGACGCCTTACAACTCCTAAGAACACCTTACAAAACTATAAATCTCAATAATAAACCTAATGAATTCGTCCGAATCCTTCGAACGTCGTACGACAACTTAAGGTATCTTACGACTCTGTATGTCATATTAGCACCTTGAAAAGCATATTAGTATAATGTAGGACACCTTACAACACCGTACAAAACGTTAAAACTCCATAATAAACCTAATGAATTCGTACGAGTCCTTTGAACATCGTACGACAAATTAGGACATCTTACGACTCTTTATGCCACATTAGGAACTCGAAAAGAACGTTAGTATAATGTACGACGCCTTACAACTCCTAAGAACACCTTACATCACCGTACGAAACCTCAAAACCCCATAATACACCTAATGAATTCGTCCGAGTCCTTTGAACATCGTACGAAAAGTTAGGACAACTTAAGACTCACATGACAATCACGTTAGTATCATTTAGGACGCCTTACAACTCCTAAGAACACCTTACAAAACTATAAATCTCAATAATAAACCTAATGAATTCGTCCAAATCCTTCGAACGTCGTACGACAACTTAAGGCATCTTATGACTCTGTATGTCATATTAGCACCTTGAAGAGCATATTAGTATAATGTAGGACACCTTACAACACCGTACAAAACGTTAAAACTCCATAATAAACCTAATGAATTCGTACGAGTCCTTTGAACATCGTACGACAAATTAGGACATCTTACGACTCTTTATGCCACATTAGGAACTCGAAAAGAACGTTAGTATAATGTACGACGCCTTACAACTCCTAAGAACACCTTACATCACCGTACGAAACCTCAAAACCCCATAATACACCTAATGAATTCGTCTGAGTCCTTTGAACATCGTACGAAAAGTTAGGACAACTTAAGACTCACATGACAATCACGTTAGTATCAGTTAGGACGCCTTACAACTCCTAAGAACACCTTACAAAACTATAAATCTCAATAATAAACCTAATGAATTCGTCCGAATCCTTCGAATGTCGTACGACAAGTTAAGGCATCTTACGACTCTGTATGTCATATTAGCACCTTGAAAAGCATATTAGTGTAATGTAGGACACCTTACAACACTGTACAAAACGTTAAAACTCCATAATAAACCTAATGAATTCGTACGAGTCCTTTGAACATCGTACGACAAATTAGGACATCTTACGACTCTTTATGCCTCATTAGAAACTCGAAAAGAACGTTAGTATAATGTACGACGCCTAACAACTCCTAAGAACACCTTACATCACCGTACGAAACCTCAAAACCCCATAATACACCTAATGAATTCGTCCGAGTCCTTTGAACATTGTACGAAAAGTTAGGATAACTTAAGACTCACATGACAATCACGTTAGTATCATTTAGGACGCCTTACAACTCCTAAGAACACCTTACAACTCCTAAGAACACCTTACAAAACTATAAATCTCAATAATAAACCTAATGAATTCGTCTGAATCCTTCGAACGTCGTACGACAAGTTAAGGCATCTTACGACTCTGTATGTCATATTAGCACCTTGAAAAGCATATTAGTATAATGTAGGACACCTTACAACACCGTACAAAACGTTAATACTCCATAATAAACCTAATGAATTCGTACGAGTCTTTTGAACATCGTACGACAAATTAGGACATCTTACGACTCTTTATGCCACATTAGGAACTCGAAAAGAACGTTAGTATAATGTACGACGCCTAACAACTCCTAAGAACATATTTCATCACCGTACGAAACCTCAAAACCCCATAATACACCTAATGAATTTGTCCGAGTCCTTTGAACATCGTACGAAAAGTTAGGACAACTTAAGACTCACATGAAAATCACGTTAGTATCATTTAGGACGCCTTACAACTCCTAAGAACACATTACAAAACTATAAATCTCCATAATAAACCTAATGAATTCGTCTGAATCCTTCAAACGTCGTACGACAACTTAAGGCATCTTACGACTCTGTATGTCATATTAGCACCTTGAAAAGCATATTAGTATAATGTAGGACACCTTACAACACCGTACAAAACGTTAATACTCCATAATAAACCTAATGAATTCGTACGAGTCTTTTGAACATCGTACGACAAATTAGGACATCTTACGACTCTTTATGCCACATTAGGAACTCGAAAAGAACGTTAGTATAATGTACGACGCCTAACAACTCCTAAGAACACATTTCATCACCGTACGAAACCTCAAAACCCCATAATACACCTAATGAATTCGTCCGAGTCCTTTGAACATCGTACGAAAAGTTAGGACAACTTAAGACTCACATGAAAATCACGTTAGTATCATTTAGGACGCCTTACAACTCGTAAGAACACATTACAAAACTATAAATCTCCATAATAAACCTAATGAATTCGTCTGAATCCTTCAAACGTCGTACGAAAACTTAAGGCATCTTACGACTCTGTATGTCATATTAGCACCTTGAAAAGCATATTAGTATAATGTAGGACACCTTACAACACCGTACAAAACGTTAATACTCCATAATAAACCTAATGAATTCGTACGAGTCTTTTGAACATCGTACGACAAATTAGGACATCTTACGACTCTTTATGCCACATTAGGAACTCGAAAAGAACGTTAGTATAATGTACGACGCCTAACAACTCCTAAGAACACATTTCATCACCGTACGAAACCTCAAAACCCCATAATACACCTAATGAATTCGTCCGAGTCCTTTGAACATCGTACGAAAAGTTAGGACAACTTAAGACTCACATGAAAATCACGTTAGTATCATTTAGGACGCCTTACAACTCCTAAGAACACCTTACAAAACTATAAATCTCAATAATAAACCTAATGAATTCGTCCGAATCCTTCGAATGTCGTACGACAACTTAAGGCATCTTACGACTCTGTATGTCATATTAGCACCTTGAAAAGCATATTAGTATAATGTAGGACACCTTACAACACCGTACAAAACGTTAAAACTCCATAATAAACCTAATGAATTCGTACGAGTCCTTTGAACATCGTACGACAAATTAGGACATCTTACGACTCTTTATGCCTCATTAGAAACTCGAAAAGAACGTTAGTATAATGTACGACGCCTAACAACTCCTAAGAACACCTTACATCACCGTACGAAACTCAAAACCCCATAATACACCTAATGAATTCATCCGAGTCCTTTGAACATCGTACGAAAAGTTAGGACAACTTAAGACTCACATGACAATCACGTTAGTATCATTTAGGACGCCTTACAACTCCTAAGAACACCTTACAAAACTATAAATCTCAATAATAAACCTAATGAATTCGTCCGAATCCTTCGAACGTCGTACGACAAGTTAAGGCATCTTACGACTCTGTATGTCATATTAGCACCTTGAAAAGCATATTAGTATAATGTAGGACACCTTACAACACCGTACAAAACGTTAAAACTCCATAATAAACCTAATGAATTCGTACGAGTCCTTTGAACATCGTACGACAAATTAGGACATCTTACGACTCTTTATGCCACATTAGGAACTCGAAAAGAACGTTAGTATAATGTACGACGCCTTACAACTCCTAAGAACACCTTACATCACCGTACGAAACCTCAAAACCCCATAATACACCTAATGAATTCATCCGAGTCCTTTGAACATCGTACGAAAAGTTAGGACAACTTAAGACTCACATGACAATCACGTTAGTATCATTTAGGACGCCTTACAACTCCTAAGAACACCTTACAAAACTATAAATCTCAATAATAAACCTAATGAATTCGTCCGAATCCTTCGAACGTCGTACGACAAGTTAAGGCATCTTACGACTCTGTATGTCATATTAGCACCTTGAAAAGCATATTAGTATAATGTAGGACACCTTACAACACCGTACAAAACGTTAAAACTCCATAATAAACCTAATGAATTCGTACGAGTCCTTTGAACATCGTACGACAAATTAGGACATCTTACGACTCTTTATGCCACATTAGGAACTCGAAAAGAACGTTAGTATAATGTACGACGCCTTACAACTCCTAAGAACACCTTACATCACCGTACGAAACCTCAAAACCCCATAATACACCTAATGAATTCGTCCGAGTCCTTTGAACATCGTACGAAAAGTTAGGACAACTTAAGACTCACATGACAATCACGTTAGTATCATTTAGGACGCCTTACAACTCCTAAGAACACCTTACAAAACTATAAATCTCAATAATAAACCTAATGAATTCGTCCGAATCCTTCGAACGTCGTACGACAAGTTAAGGCATCTTACGACTCTGTATGTCATATTAGCACCTTGAAAAGCATATTAGTGTAATGTAGGACACCTTACAACACTGTACAAAACGTTAAAACTCCATAATAAACCTAATGAATTCGTACGAGTCCTTTGAACATCGTACGACAAATTAGGACATCTTACGACTCTTTATGCCTCATTAGAAACTCGAAAAGAACGTTAGTATAATGTACGACGCCTAACAACTCCTAAGAACACCTTACATCACCGTACGAAAACCTCAAAACCCCATAATACACCTAATGAATTCGTCCGAGTCCTTTGAACATCGTACGAAAAGTTACGACAACTTAAGACTCACATGAAAATCACGTTAGTATCATTTAGGACGCCTTACAACTCCTAAGAACACATTACAAAACTATAAATCTCCATAATAAACCTAATGAATTCGTCCGAATCCTTCAAACGTCGTACGACAACTTAAGGCATCTTACGACTCTGTATGTCATATTAGCACCTTGAAAAGCATATTAGTATAATGTAGGACACCTTACAACACCGTACAAAACGTTAAAACTCCATAATAAACCTAATGAATTCGTACGAGTCCTTTGAACATCGTACGACAAATTAGGACATCTTACGACTCTTTATGCCACATTAGGAACTCGAAAAGAACGTTAGTATAATGTACGACGCCTAACAACTCCTAAGAACACCTTTCATCACCGTACGAAACCTCAAAACCCCATAATACACCTAATGAATTCGTCCGAGTCCTTTGAACATTGTACGAAAAGTGAGGATAACTTAAGACTCACATGACAATCACGTTAGTATCATTTAGGACGCCTTACAACTCCTAAGAACACCTTACAAAACTATAAATCTCAATAATAAACCTAATGAATTCGTCCGAATCCTTCGAACGTCGTACGACAAGTTAAGGCATCTTACGACTCTGTATGTCATATTTGCACCTTGAAAAGCATATTAGTATAATGTAGGACACCTTACAACACCGTACAAAACGTTAAAACTCCATAATAAACCTAATGAATTCGTACGAGTCCTTTGAACATCGTACGACAAATTAGGACATCTTACGACTCTTTATGCCACATTAGGAACTCGAAAAGAACGTTAGTATAATGTACGACGCCTTACAACTCCTAAGAACACCTTACATCACCGTACGAAACCTCAAAACCCCATAATACACCTAATGAATTCATCCGAGTCCTTTGAACATCGTACGAAAAGTTAGGACAACTTAAGACTCACATGACAATCACGTTAGTATCATTTAGGACGCCTTACAACTCCTAAGAACACCTTACAAAACTATAAATCTCAATAATAAACCTAATGAATTCGTCCGAATCCTTCGAACGTCGTACGACAAGTTAAGGCATCTTACGACTCTGTATGTCATATTAGCACCTTGAAAAGCATATTAGTATAATGTAGGACACCTTACAACACCGTACAAAACGTTAAAACTCCATAATAAACCTAATGAATTCGTACGAGTCCTTTGAACATCGTACGACAAATTAGGACATCTTACGACTCTTTATGCCACATTAGGAACTCGAAAAGAACGTTAGTATAATGTACGACGCCTTACAACTCCTAAGAACACCTTACATCACCGTACGAAACCTCAAAACCCCATAATACACCTAATGAATTCATCCGAGTCCTTTGAACATCGTACGAAAAGTTAGGACAACTTAAGACTCACATGACAATCACGTTAGTATTATTTAGGACGCCTTACAACTCCTAAGAACACCTTACAAAACTATAAATCTCAATAATAAACCTAATGAATTCGTCCGAATCCTTCGAACGTCGTACGACAAGTTAAGGCATCTTACGACTCTGTATGTCATATTAGCACCTTGAAAAGCATATTAGTATAATGTAGGACACCTTACAACACCGTACAAAACGTTAAAACTCCATAATAAACCTAATGAATTCGTACGAGTCCTTTGAACATCGTACGACAAATTAGGACATCTTACGACTCTTTATGCCACATTAGGAACTCGAAAAGAACGTTAGTATAATGTACGACGCCTTACAACTCCTAAGAACACCTTACATCACCGTACGAAACCTCAAAACCCCATAATACACCTAATGAATTCGTCCGAGTCCTTTGAACATCGTACGAAAAGTTAGGACAACTTAAGACTCACATGACAATCACGTTAGTATCATTTAGGACGCCTTACAACTCCTAAGAACACCTTACAAAACTATAAATCTCAATAATAAACCTAATGAATTCGTCCGAATCCTTCGAACGTCGTACGACAAGTTAAGGCATCTTACGACTCTGTATGTCATATTAGCACCTTGAAAAGCATATTAGTGTAATGTAGGACACCTTACAACACTGTACAAAACGTTAAAACTCCATAATAAACCTAATGAATTCGTACGAGTCCTTTGAACATCGTACGACAAATTAGGACATCTTACGACTCTTTATGCCTCATTAGAAACTCGAAAAGAACGTTAGTATAATGTACGACGCCTAACAACTCCTAAGAACACCTTACATCACCGTACGAAAACCTCAAAACCCCATAATACACCTAATGAATTCGTCCGAGTCCTTTGAACATCGTACGAAAAGTTACGACAACTTAAGACTCACATGACAATCACGTTAGTATCATTTAGGACGCCTTACAACTCCTAAGAACACCTTACAAAACTATAAATCTCAATAATAAACCTAATGAATTCGTCCGAATCCTTCGAACGTCGTACGACAACTTAAGGCATCTTACGACTCTGTATGTCATATTAGCACCTTGAAAAGCATATTAGTATAATGTAGGACGCCTTACAACACCGTACGAAACGTTAAAACTCCATAATAAACCTAATGAATTCGTACGAGTCCTTTGAACATCGTACGACAAATTAGGACATCTTACGACTCTTTATGCCACATTAGGAACTCGAAAAGAACGTTAGTATAATGTACGACGCCTTACAACTCCTAAGAACACCTTACATCACCGTACGAAACCTCAAAACCCCATAATACACCTAATGAATTCGTCCGAGTCCTTTGAACATTGTACGAAAAGTTAGGATAACTTAAGACTCACATGACAATCACGTTAGTATCATTTAGGACGCCTTACAACTCCTAAGAACACCTTACAAAACTATAAATCTCAATAATAAACCTAATGAATTCGTCCGAATCCTTCGAACGTCGTACGACAAGTTAAGGCATCTTACGACTCTGTATGTCATATTTGCACCTTGAAAAGCATATTAGTATAATGTAGGACACCTTACAACACCGTACAAAACGTTAAAACTCCATAATAAACCTAATGAATTCGTACGAGTCCTTTGAACATCGTACGACAAATTAGGACATCTTACGACTCTTTATGCCACATTAGGAACTCGAAAAGAACGTTAGTATAATGTACGACGCCTTACAACTCCTAAGAACACCTTACATCACCGTACGAAACCTCAAAACCCCATAATACACCTAATGAATTCATCCGAGTCCTTTGAACATCGTACGAAAAGTTAGGACAACTTAAGACTCACATGACAATCACGTTAGTATCATTTAGGACGCCTTACAACTCCTAAGAACACCTTACAAAACTATAAATCTCAATAATAAACGTAATGAATTCGTCCGAATCCTTCGAACGTCGTACGACAACTTAAGGCATCTTACGACTCTGTATGTCATATTAGCACCTTGAAAAGCATATTAGTATAATGTAGGACACCTTACAACACCGTACAAAACGTTAAAACTCCATAATAAACCTAATGAATTCGTACGAGTCCTTTGAACATCGTACGACAAATTAGGACATCTTACGACTCTTTATGCCACATTAGGAACTCGAAAAGAACGTTAGTATAATGTACGACGCCTTACAACTCCTAAGAACACCTTACATCACCGTACGAAACCTCAAAACCCCATAATACACCTAATGAATTCATCCGAGTCCTTTGAACATTGTACGAAAAGTTAGGATAACTTAAGACTCACATGACAATCACGTTAGTATCATTTAGGACGCCTTACAACTCCTAAGAACACCTTACAAAACTATAAATCTCAATAATAAACCTAATGAATTCGTACGAATCCTTCGAACGTCGTACGACAAGTTAAGGCATCTTACGACTCTGTATGTCATATTAGCACCTTGAAAAGCATATTAGTATAATGTAGGACACCTTACAACACCGTACAAAACGTTAAAACTCCATAATAAACCTAATGAATTCGTACGAGTCCTTTGAACATTGTACGACAAATTAGGACATCTTACGACTCTTTATGCCACATTAGGAACTCGAAAAGAACGTTAGTATAATGTACGACGCCTTACAACTCCTAAGAACACCTTACATCACCGTACGAAACCTCAAAACCCCATAATACACCTAATGAATTCGTCCGAGTCCTTTGAACATCGTACGAAAAGTTAGGACAACTTAAGACTCACATGACAATCACGTTAGTATCATTTAGGACGCCTTACAACTCCTAAGAACACCTTACAAAACTATAAATCTCAATAATAAACCTAATGAATTCGTCCGAATCCTTCGAACGTCGTACGACAAGTTAAGGCATCTTACGACTCTGTATGTCATATTAGCACCTTGAAAAGCATATTAGTATAATGTAGGACACCTTACAACACCGTACAAAACGTTAAAACACCATAATAAACCTAATGAATTCGTACGAGTCCTTTGAACAACGTACGACAAATTAGGACATCTTACGACTCTTTATGCCACATTAGGAACTCGAAAAGAACGTTAGTATAATGTACGACGCCTTACAACTCCTAAGAACACCTTACATCACCGTACGAAACCTCAAAACCCCATAATACACCTAATGAATTCATCCGAGTCCTTTGAACATCGTACGAAAAGTTAGGACAACTTAAGACTCACATGACAATCACGTTAGTATCATTTAGGACGCCTTACAACTCCTAAGAACACCTTACAAAACTATAAATCTCAATAATAAACCTAATGAATTCGTCCGAATCCTTCGAACGTCGTACGACAACTTAAGGCATCTTACGACTCTGTATGTCATATTAGCACCTTGAAAAGCATATTAGTATAATGTAGGACGCCTTACAACACCGTACGAAACGTTAAAACTCCATAATAAACCTAATGAATTCGTACGAGTCCTTTGAAAATCGTACGACACATTAGGACATCTTACGACTCTTTATGCCACATTAGGAACTCGAAAAGAACGTTAGTATAATGTACGACGCCTTACAACTCCTAAGAACACCTTACATCACCGTACGAAACCTCAAAACCCCATAATACACCTAATGAATTCGTCCGAGTCCTTTGAACATTGTACGAAAAGTTAGGATAACTTAAGACTCACATGACAATCACGTTAGTATCATTTAGGACGCCTTAAAACTCCTAAGAACACCTTACAAAACTATAAATCTCAATAATAAACCTAATGAATTCGTCCGAATCCTTCGAACGTCGTACGACAAGTTAAGGCATCTTACGACTCTGTATGTCATATTTGCACCTTGAAAAGCATATTAGTATAATGTAGGACACCTTACAACACCGTACAAAACGTTAAAACTCCATAATAAACCTAATGAATTCGTACGAGTCCTTTGAACATCGTACGACAAATTAGGACATCTTACGACTCTTTATGCCACATTAGGAACTCGAAAAGAACGTTAGTATAATGTACGACGCCTTACAACTCCTAAGAACACCTTACATCACCGTACGAAACCTCAAAACCCCATAATACACCTAATGAATTCATCCGAGTCCTTTGAACATCGTACGAAAAGTTAGGACAACTTAAGACTCACATGACAATCACGTTAGTATCATTTAGGACGCCTTACAACTCCTAAGAACACCTTACAAAACTATAAATCTCAATAATAAACGTAATGAATTCGTCCGAATCCTTCGAACGTCGTACGACAACTTAAGGCATCTTACGACTCTGTATGTCATATTAGCACCTTGAAAAGCATATTAGTATAATGTAGGACACCTTACAACACCGTACAAAACGTTAAAACTCCATAATAAACCTAATGAATTCGTACGAGTCCTTTGAACATCGTACGACAAATTAGGACATCTTACGACTCTTTATGCCACATTAGGAACTCGAAAAGAACGTTAGTATAATGTACGACGCCTTACAACTCCTAAGAACACCTTACATCACCGTACGAAACCTCAAAACCCCATAATACACCTAATGAATTCATCCGAGTCCTTTGAACATTGTACGAAAAGTTAGGATAACTTAAGACCCACATGACAATCACGTTAGTATCATTTAGGACGCCTTACAACTCCTAAGAACACCTTACAAAACTATAAATCTCAATAATAAACCTAATGAATTCGTACGAATCCTTCGAACGTCGTACGACAAGTTAAGGCATCTTACGACTCTGTATGTCATATTAGCACCTTGAAAAGCATATTAGTATAATGTAGGACACCTTACAACACCGTACAAAACGTTAAAACTCCATAATAAACCTAATGAATTCGTACGAGTCCTTTGAACATTGTACGACAAATTAGGACATCTTACGACTCTTTATGCCACATTAGGAACTCGAAAAGAACGTTAGTATAATGTACGACGCCTTACAACTCCTAAGAACACCTTACATCACCGTACGAAACCTCAAAACCCCATAATACACCTAATGAATTCGTCCGAGTCCTTTGAACATCGTACGAAAAGTTAGGACAACTTAAGACTCACATGACAATCACGTTAGTATCATTTAGGACGCCTTACAACTCCTAAGAACACCTTACAAAACTATAAATCTCAATAATAAACCTAATGAATTCGTCCGAATCCTTCGAACGTCGTACGACAAGTTAAGGCATCTTACGACTCTGTATGTCATATTAGCACCTTGAAAAGCATATTAGTATAATGTAGGACACCTTACAACACCGTACAAAACGTTAAAACACCATAATAAACCTAATGAATTCGTACGAGTCCTTTGAACAACGTACGACAAATTAGGACATCTTACGACTCTTTATGCCACATTAGGAACTCGAAAAGAACGTTAGTATAATGTACGACGCCTTACAACTCCTAAGAACACCTTACATCACCGTACGAAACCTCAAAACCCCATAATACACCTAATGAATTCATCCGAGTCCTTTGAACATCGTACGAAAAGTTAGGACAACTTAAGACTCACATGACAATCACGTTAGTATCATTTAGGACGCCTTACAACTCCTAAGAACACCTTACAAAACTATAAATCTCAATAATAAACCTAATGAATTCGTCCGAATCCTTCGAACGTCGTACGACAACTTAAGGCATCTTACGACTCTGTATGTCATATTAGCACCTTGAAAAGCATATTAGTATAATGTAGGACGCCTTACAACACCGTACGAAACGTTAAAACTCCATAATAAACCTAATGAATTCGTACGAGTCCTTTGAAAATCGTACGACACATTAGGACATCTTACGACTCTTTATGCCACATTAGGAACTCGAAAAGAACGTTAGTATAATGTACGACGCCTTACAACTCCTAAGAACACCTTACATCACCGTACGAAACCTCAAAACCCCATAATACACCTAATGAATTCGTCCGAGTCCTTTGAACATTGTACGAAAAGTTAGGATAACTTAAGACTCACATGACAATCACGTTAGTATCATTTAGGACGCCTTACAACTCCTAAGAACACCTTACAAAACTATAAATCTCAATAATAAACCTAATGAATTCGTCCGAATCCTTCGAACGTCGTACGACAAGTTAAGGCATCTTACGACTCTGTATGTCATATTAGCACCTTGAAAAGCATATTAGTATAATGTAGGACACCTTACAACACCGTACAAAACGTTAAAAATCCATAATAAACCTAATGAATTCGTACGAGTCCTTTGAACATCGTACGACAAATTAGGACATCTTACGACTCTTTATGCCACATTAGGAACTCGAAAAGAACGTTAGTATAATGTACGACGCCTTACAACTCCTAAGAACACCTTACATCACCGTACGAAACCTCAAAACCCCATAATACACCTAATGAATTCATCCGAGTCCTTTGAACATCGTATGAAAAGTTAGGACAACTTAAGACTCACATGACAATCACGTTAGTATCATTTAGGACGCCTTACAACTCCTAAGAACACCTTACAAAACTATAAATCTCAATAATAAACCTAATGAATTCGTCCGAATCCTTCGAACGTCGTACGACAACTTAAGGCATCTTACGACTCTGTATGTCATATTAGCACCTTGAAAAGCATATTAGTATAATGTAGGATGCCTTACAACACCGTACGAAACGTTAAAACTCCATAATAAACCTAATGAATTCGTACGAGTCCTTTGAAAATCGTACGACACATTAGGACATCTTACGACTCTTTATGCCACATTAGGAACTCGAAAAGAACGTTAGTATAATGTACGACGCCTTACAACTCCTAAGAACACCTTACATCACCGTACGAAACCTCAAAACCCCATAATACACCTAATGAATTCGTCCGAGTCCTTTGAACATTGTACGAAAAGTTAGGATAACTTAAGACTCACATGACAATCACGTTAGTATCATTTAGGACGCCTTACAACTCCTAAGAACACCTTACAAAACTATAAATCTCAATAATAAACCTAATGAATTCGTCCGAATCCTTCGAACGTCGTACGACAAGTTAAGGCATCTTACGACTCTGTATGTCATATTAGCACCTTGAAAAGCATATTAGTATAATGTAGGACACCTTACAACACCGTACAAAACGTTAAAACTCCATAATAAACCTAATGAATTCGTACGAGTCCTTTGAACATCGTACGACAAATTAGGACATCTTACGACTCTTTATGCCACATTAGGAACTCGAAAAGAACGTTAGTATAATGTACGACGCCTTACAACTCCTAAGAACACCTTACATCACCGTACGAAACCTCAAAACCCCATAATACACCTAATGAATTCATCCGAGTCCTTTGAACATCGTATGAAAAGTTAGGACAACTTAAGACTCACATGACAATCACGTTAGTATCATTTAGGACGCCTTACAACTCCTAAGAACACCTTACAAAACTATAAATCTCAATAATAAACCTAATGAATTCGTCCGAATCCTTCGAACGTCGTACGACAAGTTAAGGCATCTTACGACTCTGTATGTCATATTAGCACCTTGAAAAGCATATTAGTATAATGTAGGACACCTTACAACACCGTACAAAACGTTAAAACACCATAATAAACCTAATGAATTCGTACGAGTCCTTTGAACAACGTACGACAAATTAGGACATCTTACGACTCTTTATGCCACATTAGGAACTCGAAAAGAACGTTAGTATAATGTACGACGCCTTACAACTCCTAAGAACACCTTACATCACCGTACGAAACCTCAAAACCCCATAATACACCTAATGAATTCATCCAAGTCCTTTGAACATCGTACGAAAAGTTAGGACAACTTAAGACTCACATGACAATCACGTTAGTATCATTTAGGACGCCTTACAACTCCTAAGAACACCTTACAAAACTATAAATCTCAATAATAAACCTAATGAATTCGTCCGAATCCTTCGAACGTCGTACGACAACTTAAGGCATCTTACGACTCTGTATGTCATATTAGCACCTTGAAAAGCATATTAGTATAATGTAGGACGCCTTACAACACCGTACGAAACGTTAAAACTCCATAATAAACCTAATGAATTCGTACGAGTCCTTTGAAAATCGTACGACACATTAGGACATCTTACGACTCTTTATGCCACATTAGGAACTCGAAAAGAACGTTAGTATAATGTACGACGCCTTACAACTCCTAAGAACACCTTACATCACCGTACGAAACCTCAAAACCCCATAATACACCTAATGAATTCGTCCGAGTCCTTTGAACATTGTACGAAAAGTTAGGATAACTTAAGACTCACATGACAATCACGTTAGTATCATTTAGGACGCCTTACAACTCCTAAGAACACCTTACAAAACTATAAATCTCAATAATAAACCTAATGAATTCGTCCGAATCCTTCGAACGTCGTACGACAAGTTAAGGCATCTTACGACTCTGTATGTCATATTAGCACCTTGAAAAGCATATTAGTATAATGTAGGACACCTTACAACACCGTACAAAACGTTAAAACTCCATAATAAACCTAATGAATTCGTACGAGTCCTTTGAACATCGTACGACAAATTAGGACATCTTACGACTCTTTATGCCACATTAGGAACTCGAAAAGAACGTTAGTATAATGTACGACGCCTTACAACTCCTAAGAACACCTTACATCACCGTACGAAACCTCAAAACCCCATAATACACCTAATGAATTCATCCGAGTCCTTTGAACATCGTATGAAAAGTTAGGACAACTTAAGACTCACATGACAATCACGTTAGTATCATTTAGGACGCCTTACAACTCCTAAGAACACCTTACAAAACTATAAATCTCAATAATAAACCTAATGAATTCGTCCGAATCCTTCGAACGTCGTACGACAACTTAAGGCATCTTACGACTCTGTATGTCATATTAGCACCTTGAAAAGCATATTAGTATAATGTAGGACGCCTTACAACACCGTACGAAACGTTAAAACTCCATAATAAACCTAATGAATTCGTACGAGTCCTTTGAAAATCGTACGACACATTAGGACATCTTACGACTCTTTATGCCACATTAGGAACTCGAAAAGAACGTTAGTATAATGTACGACGCCTTACAACTCCTAAGAACACCTTACATCACCGTACGAAACCTCAAAACCCCATAATACACCTAATGAATTCGTCCGAGTCCTTTGAACATTGTACGAAAAGTTAGGATAACTTAAGACTCACATGACAATCACGTTAGTATCATTTAGGACGCCTTACAACTCCTAAGAACACCTTACAAAACTATAAATCTCAATAATAAACCTAATGAATTCGTCCGAATCCTTCGAACGTCGTACGACAAGTTAAGGCATCTTACGACTCTGTATGTCATATTAGCACCTTGAAAAGCATATTAGTATAATGTAGGACACCTTACAACACCGTACAAAACGTTAAAACTCCATAATAAACCTAATGAATTCGTACGAGTCCTTTGAACATCGTACGACAAATTAGGACATCTTACGACTCTTTATGCCACATTAGGAACTCGAAAAGAACGTTAGTATAATGTACGACGCCTTACAACTCCTAAGAACACCTTACATCACCGTACGAAACCTCAAAACCCCATAATACACCTAATGAATTCATCCGAGTCCTTTGAACATCGTATGAAAAGTTAGGACAACTTAAGACTCACATGACAATCACGTTAGTATCATTTAGGACGCCTTACAACTCCTAAGAACACCTTACAAAACTATAAATCTCAATAATAAACCTAATGAATTCGTCCGAATCCTTCGAACGTCGTACGACAACTTAAGGCATCTTACGACTCTGTATGTCATATTAGCACCTTGAAAAGCATATTAGTATAATGTAGGACGCCTTACAACACCGTACGAAACGTTAAAACTCCATAATAAACCTAATGAATTCGTACGAGTCCTTTGAACATCGTACGACACATTAGGACATCTTACGACTCTTTATGCCACATTAGGAACTCGAAAAGAACGTTAGTATAATGTACGACGCCTTACAACTCCTAAGAACACCTTACATCACCGTACGAAACCTCAAAACCCCATAATACACCTAATGAATTCGTCCGAGTCCTTTGAACATTGTACGAAAAGTTAGGATAACTTAAGACTCACATGACAATCACGTTAGTATCATTTAGGACGCCTTACAACTCCTAAGAACACCTTACAAAACTATAAATCTCAATAATAAACCTAATGAATTCGTCCGAATCCTTCGAACGTCGTACGACAAGTTAAGGCATCTTACGACTCTGTATGTCATATTAGCACCTTGAAAAGCATATTAGTATAATGTAGGACACCTTACAACACCGTACAAAACGTTAAAACTCCATAATAAACCTAATGAATTCGTACGAGTCCTTTGAACATCGTACGACAAATTAGGACATCTTACGACTCTTTATGCCACATTAGGAACTCGAAAAGAACGTTAGTATAATGTACGACGCCTTACAACTCCTAAGAACACCTTACATCACCGTACGAAACCTCAAAACCCCATAATACACCTAATGAATTCGTCCGAGTCCTTTGAACATCGTACGAAAAGTTAGGACAACTTAAGACTCACATGACAATCACGTTAGTATCATTTAGGACGCCTTACAACTCCTAAGAACACCTTACAAAACTATAAATCTCAATAATAAACCTAATGAATTCGTCCGAATCCTTCGAACGTCGTACGACAAGTTAAGGCATCTTACGACTCTGTATGTCATATTAGCACCTTGAAAAGCATATTAGTATAATGTAGGACACCTTACAACACCGTACAAAACGTTAAAACTCCATAATAAACCTAATGAATTCGTACGAGTCCTTTGAACATCGTACGACAAATTAGGACATCTTACGACTCTTTATGCCACATTAGGAACTCGAAAAGAACGTTAGTATAATGTACGACGCCTTACAACTCCTAAGAACACCTTACATCACCGTACGAAACCTCAAAACCCCATAATACACCTAATGAATTCGTCCGAGTCCTTTGAACATCGTACGAAAAGTTAGGATAACTTAAGACTCACATGACAATCACGTTAGTATCATTTAGGACGCCTTACAACTCCTAAGAACACCTTACAAAACTATAAATCTCAATAATAAACCTAATGAATTCGTCCGAATCCTTCGAACGTCGTACGACAAGTTAAGGCATCTTACGACTCTGTATGTCATATTAGCACCTTGAAAAGCATATTAGTATAATGTAGGACACCTTACAACACCGTACAAAACGTTAAAACTCCATAATAAACCTAATGAATTCGTACGAGTCCTTTGAACATCGTACGACAAATTAGGACATCTTACGACTCTTTATGCCACATTAGGAACTCGAAAAGAACGTTAGTATAATGTACGACGCCTTACAACTCCTAAGAACACCTTACATCACCGTACGAAACCTCAAAACCCCATAATACACCTAATGAATTCGTCCGAGTCCTTTGAACATCGTACGAAAAGTTAGGATAACTTAAGACTCACATGACAATCACGTTAGTATCATTTAGGACGCCTTACAACTCCTAAGAACACCTTACAAAACTATAAATCTCAATAATAAACCTAATGAATTCGTCCGAATCCTTCGAACGTCGTACGACAAGTTAAGGCATCTTACGACTCTGTATGTCATATTAGCACCTTGAAAAGCATATTAGTATAATGTAGGACACCTTACAACACCGTACAAAACGTTAAAACTCCATAATAAACCTAATGAATTCGTACGAGTCCTTTGAACATCGTACGACAAATTAGGACATCTTACGACTCTTTATGCCACATTAGGAACTCGAAAAGAATGTTAGTATAATGTACGACGCCTTACAACTCCTACGAACACCTTACATCACCGTACGAAACCTCAAAACCCCATAATACACCTAATGAATTCGTCCGAGTCCTTTGAACATCGTACGAAAAGTTAGGACAACTTAAGACTCACATGACAATCACGTTAGTATCATTTAGGACGCCTTACAACTCCTAAGAACACCTTACAAAACTATAAATCTCAATAATAAACCTAATGAATTCGTCCGAATCCTTCGAACGTCGTACGACAACTTAAGGCATCTTACGACTCTGTATGTCATATTAGCACCTTGAAAAGCATATTAGTATAATGTAGGATGCCTTACAACACCGTACGAAACGTTAAAACTCCATAATAAACCTAATGAATTCGTACGAGTCCTTTGAAAATCGTACGACACATTAGGACATCTTACGACTCTTTATGCCACATTAGGAACTCGAAAAGAACGTTAGTATAATGTACGACGCCTTACAACTCCTAAGAACACCTTACATCACCGTACGAAACCTCAAAACCCCATAATACACCTAATGAATTCGTCCGAGTCCTTTGAACATTGTACGAAAAGTTAGGATAACTTAAGACTCACATGACAATCACGTTAGTATCATTTAGGACGCCTTACAACTCCTAAGAACACCTTACAAAACTATAAATCTCAATAATAAACCTAATGAATTCGTCCGAATCCTTCGAACGTCGTACGACAAGTTAAGGCATCTTACGACTCTGTATGTCATATTAGCACCTTGAAAAGCATATTAGTATAATGTAGGACACCTTACAACACCGTACAAAACGTTAAAACTCCATAATAAACCTAATGAATTCGTACGAGTCCTTTGAACATCGTACGACAAATTAGGACATCTTACGACTCTTTATGCCACATTAGGAACTCGAAAAGAACGTTAGTATAATGTACGACGCCTTACAACTCCTAAGAACACCTTACATCACCGTACGAAACCTCAAAACCCCATAATACACCTAATGAATTCATCCGAGTCCTTTGAACATCGTATGAAAAGTTAGGACAACTTAAGACTCACATGACAATCACGTTAGTATCATTTAGGACGCCTTACAACTCCTAAGAACACCTTACAAAACTATAAATCTCAATAATAAACCTAATGAATTCGTCCGAATCCTTCGAACGTCGTACGACAAGTTAAGGCATCTTACGACTCTGTATGTCATATTAGCACCTTGAAAAGCATATTAGTATAATGTAGGACACCTTACAACACCGTACAAAACGTTAAAACACCATAATAAACCTAATGAATTCGTACGAGTCCTTTGAACAACGTACGACAAATTAGGACATCTTACGACTCTTTATGCCACATTAGGAACTCGAAAAGAACGTTAGTATAATGTACGACGCCTTACAACTCCTAAGAACACCTTACATCACCGTACGAAACCTCAAAACCCCATAATACACCTAATGAATTCATCCAAGTCCTTTGAACATCGTACGAAAAGTTAGGACAACTTAAGACTCACATGACAATCACGTTAGTATCATTTAGGACGCCTTACAACTCCTAAGAACACCTTACAAAACTATAAATCTCAATAATAAACCTAATGAATTCGTCCGAATCCTTCGAACGTCGTACGACAACTTAAGGCATCTTACGACTCTGTATGTCATATTAGCACCTTGAAAAGCATATTAGTATAATGTAGGACGCCTTACAACACCGTACGAAACGTTAAAACTCCATAATAAACCTAATGAATTCGTACGAGTCCTTTGAAAATCGTACGACACATTAGGACATCTTACGACTCTTTATGCCACATTAGGAACTCGAAAAGAACGTTAGTATAATGTACGACGCCTTACAACTCCTAAGAACACCTTACATCACCGTACGAAACCTCAAAACCCCATAATACACCTAATGAATTCGTCCGAGTCCTTTGAACATTGTACGAAAAGTTAGGATAACTTAAGACTCACATGACAATCACGTTAGTATCATTTAGGACGCCTTACAACTCCTAAGAACACCTTACAAAACTATAAATCTCAATAATAAACCTAATGAATTCGTCCGAATCCTTCGAACGTCGTACGACAAGTTAAGGCATCTTACGACTCTGTATGTCATATTAGCACCTTGAAAAGCATATTAGTATAATGTAGGACACCTTACAACACCGTACAAAACGTTAAAACTCCATAATAAACCTAATGAATTCGTACGAGTCCTTTGAACATCGTACGACAAATTAGGACATCTTACGACTCTTTATGCCACATTAGGAACTCGAAAAGAACGTTAGTATAATGTACGACGCCTTACAACTCCTAAGAACACCTTACATCACCGTACGAAACCTCAAAACCCCATAATACACCTAATGAATTCATCCGAGTCCTTTGAACATCGTATGAAAAGTTAGGACAACTTAAGACTCACATGACAATCACGTTAGTATCATTTAGGACGCCTTACAACTCCTAAGAACACCTTACAAAACTATAAATCTCAATAATAAACCTAATGAATTCGTCCGAATCCTTCGAACGTCGTACGACAACTTAAGGCATCTTACGACTCTGTATGTCATATTAGCACCTTGAAAAGCATATTAGTATAATGTAGGACGCCTTACAACACCGTACGAAACGTTAAAACTCCATAATAAACCTAATGAATTCGTACGAGTCCTTTGAAAATCGTACGACACATTAGGACATCTTACGACTCTTTATGCCACATTAGGAACTCGAAAAGAACGTTAGTATAATGTACGACGCCTTACAACTCCTAAGAACACCTTACATCACCGTACGAAACCTCAAAACCCCATAATACACCTAATGAATTCGTCCGAGTCCTTTGAACATTGTACGAAAAGTTAGGATAACTTAAGACTCACATGACAATCACGTTAGTATCATTTAGGACGCCTTACAACTCCTAAGAACACCTTACAAAACTATAAATCTCAATAATAAACCTAATGAATTCGTCCGAATCCTTCGAACGTCGTACGACAAGTTAAGGCATCTTACGACTCTGTATGTCATATTAGCACCTTGAAAAGCATATTAGTATAATGTAGGACACCTTACGACACCGTACAAAACGTTAAAACTCCATAATAAACCTAATGAATTCGTACGAGTCCTTTGAACATCGTACGACAAATTAGGACATCTTACGACTCTTTATGCCACATTAGGAACTCGAAAAGAACGTTAGTATAATGTACGACGCCTTACAACTCCTAAGAACACCTTACATCACCGTACGAAACCTCAAAACCCCATAATACACCTAATGAATTCATCCGAGTCCTTTGAACATCGTATGAAAAGTTAGGACAACTTAAGACTCACATGACAATCACGTTAGTATCATTTAGGACGCCTTACAACTCCTAAGAACACCTTACAAAACTATAAATCTCAATAATAAACCTAATGAATTCGTCCGAATCCTTCGAACGTCGTACGACAACTTAAGGCATCTTACGACTCTGTATGTCATATTAGCACCTTGAAAAGCATATTAGTATAATGTAGGACGCCTTACAACACCGTACGAAACGTTAAAACTCCATAATAAACCTAATGAATTCGTACGAGTCCTTTGAACATCGTACGACACATTAGGACATCTTACGACTCTTTATGCCACATTAGGAACTCGAAAAGAACGTTAGTATAATGTACGACGCCTTACAACTCCTAAGAACACCTTACATCACCGTACGAAACCTCAAAACCCCATAATACACCTAATGAATTCGTCCGAGTCCTTTGAACATTGTACGAAAAGTTAGGATAACTTAAGACTCACATGACAATCACGTTAGTATCATTTAGGACGCCTTACAACTCCTAAGAACACCTTACAAAACTATAAATCTCAATAATAAACCTAATGAATTCGTCCGAATCCTTCGAACGTCGTACGACAAGTTAAGGCATCTTACGACTCTGTATGTCATATTAGCACCTTGAAAAGCATATTAGTATAATGTAGGACACCTTACAACACCGTACAAAACGTTAAAACTCCATAATAAACCTAATGAATTCGTACGAGTCCTTTGAACATCGTACGACAAATTAGGACATCTTACGACTCTTTATGCCACATTAGGAACTCGAAAAGAACGTTAGTATAATGTACGACGCCTTACAACTCCTAAGAACACCTTACATCACCGTACGAAACCTCAAAACCCCATAATACACCTAATGAATTCGTCCGAGTCCTTTGAACATCGTACGAAAAGTTAGGACAACTTAAGACTCACATGACAATCACGTTAGTATCATTTAGGACGCCTTACAACTCCTAAGAACACCTTACAAAACTATAAATCTCAATAATAAACCTAATGAATTCGTCCGAATCCTTCGAACGTCGTACGACAAGTTAAGGCATCTTACGACTCTGTATGTCATATTAGCACCTTGAAAAGCATATTAGTATAATGTAGGACACCTTACAACACCGTACAAAACGTTAAAACTCCATAATAAACCTAATGAATTCGTACGAGTCCTTTGAACATCGTACGACAAATTAGGACATCTTACGACTCTTTATGCCACATTAGGAACTCGAAAAGAACGTTAGTATAATGTACGACGCCTTACAACTCCTAAGAACACCTTACATCACCGTACGAAACCTCAAAACCCCATAATACACCTAATGAATTCGTCCGAGTCCTTTGAACATCGTACGAAAAGTTAGGATAACTTAAGACTCACATGACAATCACGTTAGTATCATTTAGGACGCCTTACAACTCCTAAGAACACCTTACAAAACTATAAATCTCAATAATAAACCTAATGAATTCGTCCGAATCCTTCGAACGTCGTACGACAAGTTAAGGCATCTTACGACTCTGTATGTCATATTAGCACCTTGAAAAGCATATTAGTATAATGTAGGACACCTTACAACACCGTACAAAACGTTAAAACTCCATAATAAACCTAATGAATTCGTACGAGTCCTTTGAACATCGTACGACAAATTAGGACATCTTACGACTCTTTATGCCACATTAGGAACTCGAAAAGAACGTTAGTATAATGTACGACGCCTTACAACTCCTAAGAACACCTTACATCACCGTACGAAACCTCAAAACCCCATAATACACCTAATGAATTCGTCCGAGTCCTTTGAACATCGTACGAAAAGTTAGGATAACTTAAGACTCACATGACAATCACGTTAGTATCATTTAGGACGCCTTACAACTCCTAAGAACACCTTACAAAACTATAAATCTCAATAATAAACCTAATGAATTCGTCCGAATCCTTCGAACGTCGTACGACAAGTTAAGGCATCTTACGACTCTGTATGTCATATTAGCACCTTGAAAAGCATATTAGTATAATGTAGGACACCTTACAACACCGTACAAAACGTTAAAACTCCATAATAAACCTAATGAATTCGTACGAGTCCTTTGAACATCGTACGACAAATTAGGACATCTTACGACTCTTTATGCCACATTAGGAACTCGAAAAGAATGTTAGTATAATGTACGACGCCTTACAACTCCTACGAACACCTTACATCACCGTACGAAACCTCAAAACCCCATAATACACCTAATGAATTCGTCCGAGTCCTTTGAACATCGTACGAAAAGTTAGGACAACTTAAGACTCACATGACAATCACGTTAGTATCATTTAGGACGCCTTACAACTCCTAAGAACACCTTACAAAACTATAAATCTCAATAATAAACCTAATGAATTCGTCTGAATCCTTCGAACGTCGTACGACAAGTTAAGGCATCTTACGACTCTGTATGTCATATTAGCACCTTGAAAAGCATATTAGTATAATGTAGGACACCTTACAACACCGTACAAAACGTTAAAGCTCCATAATAAACCTAATGAATTCGTACGAGTCCTTTGAAGAACGTACGACAAATTAGGACATCTTACGACTCTTTATGCCACATTAGGAACTCGAAAAGAACGTTAGTATAATGTACGACGCCTTACAACTCCTAAGAACACCTTACATCACCGTACGAAACCTCAAAACCCCATAATACACCTAATGAATTCATCCGAGTCCTTTGAACATCGTACGAAAAGTTAGGACAACTTAAAACTCACATGACAATCACGTTAGTATCATTTAGGACGCCTTACAACTCCTAAGAACACCTTACAAAACTATAAATCTCAATAATAAACCTAATGAATTCGTCTGAATCCTTCGAACGTCGTACGACAAGTTAAGGCATCTTACGACTCTGTATGTCATATTAGCACCTTGAAAAGCATATTAGTATAATGTAGGACACCTTACAACACCGTACAAAACGTTAAAGCTCCATAATAAACCTAATGAATTCGTACGAGTCCTTTGAAGAACGTACGACAAATTAGGACATCTTACGACTCTTTATGCCACATTAGGAACTCGAAAAGAACGTTAGTATAATGTACGACGCCTTACAACTCCTAAGAACACCTTACATCACCGTACGAAACCTCAAAACCCCATAATACACCTAATGAATTCATCCGAGTCCTTTGAACATCGTACGAAAAGTTAGGACAACTTAAAACTCACATGACAATCACGTTAGTATCATTTAGGACGCCTTACAACTCCTAAGAACACCTTACAAAACTATAAATCTCAATAATAAACCTAATGAATTCGTCCGAATCCTTCGAACGTCGTACGACAACTTAAGGCATCTTACGACTCTGTATGTCATATTAGCACCTTGAAAAGCATATTAGTATAATGTAGGACGCCTTACAACACCGTACGAAACGTTAAAACTCCATAATAAACCTAATGAATTCGTACGAGTCCTTTGAACATCGTACGACAAATTTGGACATCTTACGACTCTTTATGCCACATTAGGAACTCGAAAAGAACGTTAGTATAATGTACGACGCCTTACAACTCCTAAGAACACCTTACATCACCGTACGAAACCTCAAAACCCCATAATACACCTAATGAATTCGTCCGAGTCCTTTGAACATTGTACGAAAAGTTAGGATAACTTAAGACTCACATGACAATCACGTTAGTATCATTTAGGACGCCTTACAACTCCTAAGAACACCTTACAAAACTATAAATCTCAATAATAAACCTAATGAATTCGTCCGAATCCTTCGAACGTCGTACGACAACTTAAGGCATCTTACGACTCTGTATGTCATATTAGCACCTTGAAAAGCATATTAGTATAATGTAGGACGCCTTACAACACCGTACGAAACGTTAAAACTCCATAATAAACCTAATGAATTCGTACGAGTCCTTTGAACATCGTACGACAAATTTGGACATCTTACGACTCTTTATGCCACATTAGGAACTCGAAAAGAACGTTAGTATAATGTACGACGCCTTACAACTCCTAAGAACACCTTACATCACCGTACGAAACCTCAAAACCCCATAATACACCTAATGAATTCGTCCGAGTCCTTTGAACATTGTACGAAAAGTTAGGATAACTTAAGACTCACATGACAATCACGTTAGTATCATTTAGGACGCCTTACAACTCCTAAGAACACCTTACAAAACTATAAATCTCAATAATAAACCTAATGAATTCGTCCGAATCCTTCGAACGTCGTACGACAAGTTAAGGCATCTTACGACTCTGTATGTCATATTAGCACCTAGAAAAGCATATTAGTATAATGTAGGACACCTTACAACACCGTACAAAACGTTAAAACTCCATAATAAACCTAATGAATTCGTACGAGTCCTTTGAACATCGTACGACAAATTAGGACATCTTACGACTCTTTATGCCACATTAGGAACTCGAAAAGAACGTTAGTATAATGTACGACGCCTTACAACTCCTAAGAACACCTTACATCACCGTACGAAACCTCAAAACCCCATAATACACCTAATGAATTCGTCCGAGTCCTTTGAACATCGTACGAAAAGTTAGGACAACTTAAGACTCACATGACAATCACGTTAGTATCATTTAGGACGCCTTACAACTCCTAAGAACACCTTACAAAACTATAAATCTCAATAATAAACCTAATGAATTCGTCCGAATCCTTCGAACGTCGTACGACAAGTTAAGGCATCTTACGACTCTGTATGTCATATTAGCACCTTGAAAAGCATATTAGTATAATGTAGGACACCTTACAACACCGTACAAAACGTTAAAACTCCATAATAAACCTAATGAATTCGTACGAGTCCTTTGAACATCGTACGACAAATTAGGACATCTTACGACTCTTTATGCCACATTAGGAACTCGAAAAGAACGTTAGTATAATGTACGACGCCTTACAACTCCTAAGAACACCTTACATCACCGTACGAAACCTCAAAACCCCATAATACACCTAATGAATTCGTCCGAGTCCTTTGAACATCGTACGAAAAGTTAGGATAACTTAAGACTCACATGACAATCACGTTAGTATCATTTAGGACGCCTTACAACTCCTAAGAACACCTTACAAAACTATAAATCTCAATAATAAACCTAATGAATTCGTCCGAATCCTTCGAACGTCGTACGACAACTTAAGGCATCTTACGACTCTGTATGTCATATTAGCACCTTGAAAAGCATATTAGTATAATGTAGGACGCCTTACAACACCGTACGAAACGTTAAAACTCCATAATAAACCTAATGAATTCGTACGAGTCCTTTGAACATCGTACGACAAATTTGGACATCTTACGACTCTTTATGCCACATTAGGAACTCGAAAAGAACGTTAGTATAATGTACGACGCCTTACAACTCCTAAGAACACCTTACATCACCGTACGAAACCTCAAAACCCCATAATACACCTAATGAATTCGTCCGAGTCCTTTGAACATTGTACGAAAAGTTAGGATAACTTAAGACTCACATGACAATCACGTTAGTATCATTTAGGACGCCTTACAACTCCTAAGAACACCTTACAAAACTATAAATCTCAATAATAAACCTAATGAATTCGTCCGAATCCTTCGAACGTCGTACGACAACTTAAGGCATCTTACGACTCTGTATGTCATATTAGCACCTTGAAAAGCATATTAGTATAATGTAGGACGCCTTACAACACCGTACGAAACGTTAAAACTCCATAATAAACCTAATGAATTCGTACGAGTCCTTTGAACATCGTACGACAAATTTGGACATCTTACGACTCTTTATGCCACATTAGGAACTCGAAAAGAACGTTAGTATAATGTACGACGCCTTACAACTCCTAAGAACACCTTACATCACCGTACGAAACCTCAAAACCCCATAATACACCTAATGAATTCGTCCGAGTCCTTTGAACATTGTACGAAAAGTTAGGATAACTTAAGACTCACATGACAATCACGTTAGTATCATTTAGGACGCCTTACAACTCCTAAGAACACCTTACAAAACTATAAATCTCAATAATAAACCTAATGAATTCGTCCGAATCCTTCGAACGTCGTACGACAAGTTAAGGCATCTTACGACTCTGTATGTCATATTATCACCTTGAAAAGCATATTAGTATAATGTAGGACACCTTACAACACCGTACAAAACGTTAAAACTCCATAATAAACCTAATGAATTCGTACGAGTCCTTTGAACATCGTACGACAAATTATGACATCTTACGACTCTTTATGCCACATTAGGAACTCGAAAAGAACGTTAGTATAATGTACGACGCCTTACAACTCCTAAGAACACCTTACATCACCGTACGAAACCTCAAAACCCCATAATACACCTAATGAATTCGTCCGAGTCCTTTGAACATCGTACGAAAAGTTAGGACAACTTAAGACTCACATGACAATCACGTTAGTATCATTTAGGACGCCTTACAACTCCTAAGAACACCTTACAAAACTATAAATCTCAATAATAAACCTAATGAATTCGTCCGAATCCTTCGAACGTCGTACGACAAGTTAAGGCATCTTACGACTCTGTATGTCATATTAGCACCTTGAAAAGCATATTAGTATAATGTAGGACACCTTACAACACCGTACAAAACGTTAAAACTCCATAATAAACCTAATGAATTCGTACGAGTCCTTTGAACATCGTACGACAAATTAGGACATCTTACGACTCTTTATGCCACATTAGGAACTCGAAAAGAATGTTAGTATAATGTACGACGCCTTACAACTCCTACGAACACCTTACATCACCGTACGAAACCTCAAAACCCCATAATACACCTAATGAATTCGTCCGAGTCCTTTGAACATCGTACGAAAAGTTAGGACAACTTAAGACTCACATGACAATCACGTTAGTATCATTTAGGACGCCTTACAACTCCTAAGAACACCTTACAAAACTATAAATCTCAATAATAAACCTAATGAATTCGTCTGAATCCTTCGAACGTCGTACGACAAGTTAAGGCATCTTACGACTCTGTATGTCATATTAGCACCTTGAAAAGCATATTAGTATAATGTAGGACACCTTACAACACCGTACAAAACGTTAAAACTCCATAATAAACCTAATGAATTCGTACGAGTCCTTTGAAGAACGTACGACAAATTAGGACATCTTACGACTCTTTATGCCACATTAGGAACTCGAAAAGAACGTTAGTATAATGTACGACGCCTTACAACTCCTAAGAACACCTTACATCACCGTACGAAACCTCAAAACCCCATAATACACCTAATGAATTCATCCGAGTCCTTTGAACATCGTACGAAAAGTTAGGACAACTTAAAACTCACATGACAATCACGTTAGTATCATTTAGGACGCCTTACAACTCCTAAGAACACCTTACAAAACTATAAATCTCAATAATAAACCTAATGAATTCGTCCGAATCCTTCGAACGTCGTACGACAACTTAAGGCATCTTACGACTCTGTATGTCATATTAGCACCTTGAAAAGCATATTAGTATAATGTAGGACGCCTTACAACACCGTACGAAACGTTAAAACTCCATAATAAACCTAATGAATTCGTACGAGTCCTTTGAACATCGTACGACAAATTTGGACATCTTACGACTCTTTATGCCACATTAGGAACTCGAAAAGAACGTTAGTATAATGTACGACGCCTTACAACTCCTAAGAACACCTTACATCACCGTACGAAACCTCAAAACCCCATAATACACCTAATGAATTCATCTGAGTCCTTTGAACATCGTACGAAAAGTTAGGACAACTTAAGACTCACATGACAATCACGTTAGTATCATTTAGGACGCCTTACAACTCCTAAGAACACCTTACAAAACTATAAATCTCAATAATAAACCTAATGAATTCGTCCGAATCCTTCGAACGTCGTACGACAAGTTAAGGCATCTTACGACTCTGTATGTCATATTAGCACCTTGAAAAGCATATTAGTATAATGTAGGACACCTTACAACACCGTACAAAACGTTAAAACTCCATAATAAACCTAATGAATTCGTACGAGTCCTTTGAACATCGTACGAAAAGTTAGGATAACTTAAGACTCACATGACAATCACGTTAGTATCATTTAGGACGCCTTACAACTCCTAAGAACACCTTACAAAACTATAAATCTCAATAATAAACCTAATGAATTCGTCCGAATCCTTCGAACGTCGTACGACAAGTTAAGGCATCTTACGACTCTGTATGTCATATTAGCACCTTGAAAAGCATATTAGTATAATGTAGGACACCTTACAACACCGTACAAAACGTTAAAACTCCATAATAAACCTAATGAATTCGTACGAGTCCTTTGAACATCGTACGACAAATTAGGACATCTTACGACTCTTTATGCCACATTAGGAACTCGAAAAGAACGTTAGTATAATGTACGACGCCTTACAACTCCTAAGAACACCTTACATCACCGTACGAAACCTCAAAACCCCATAATACACCTAATGAATTCGTCCGAGTCCTTTGAACATCGTACGAAAAGTTAGGATAACTTAAGACTCACATGACAATCACGTTAGTATCATTTAGGACGCCTTACAACTCCTAAGAACACCTTACAAAACTATAAATCTCAATAATAAACCTAATGAATTCGTCCGAATCCTTCGAACGTCGTACGACAAGTTAAGGCATCTTACGACTCTGTATGTCATATTAGCACCTTGAAAAGCATATTAGTATAATGTAGGACACCTTACAACACCGTACAAAACGTTAAAACTCCATAATAAACCTAATGAATTCGTACGAGTCCTTTGAACATCGTACGACAAATTAGGACATCTTACGACTCTTTATGCCACATTAGGAACTCGAAAAGAATGTTAGTATAATGTACGACGCCTTACAACTCCTACGAACACCTTACATCACCGTACGAAACCTCAAAACCCCATAATACACCTAATGAATTCGTCCGAGTCCTTTGAACATCGTACGAAAAGTTAGGACAACTTAAGACTCACATGACAATCACGTTAGTATCATTTAGGACGCCTTACAACTCCTAAGAACACCTTACAAAACTATAAATCTCAATAATAAACCTAATGAATTCGTCTGAATCCTTCGAACGTCGTACGACAAGTTAAGGCATCTTACGACTCTGTATGTCATATTAGCACCTTGAAAAGCATATTAGTATAATGTAGGACACCTTACAACACCGTACAAAACGTTAAAACTCCATAATAAACCTAATGAATTCGTACGAGTCCTTTGAACAACGTACGACAAATTAGGACATCTTACGACTCTTTATGCCACATTAGGAACTCGAAAAGAACGTTAGTATAATGTACGACGCCTTACAACTCCTAAGAACACCTTACATCACCGTACGAAACCTCAAAACCCCATAATACACCTAATGAATTCGTCCGAGTCCTTTGAACATCGTACGAAAAGTTAGGATAACTTAAGACTCACATGACAATCACGTTAGTATCATTTAGGACGCCTTACAACTCCTAAGAACACCTTACAAAACTATAAATCTCAATAATAAACCTAATGAATTCGTCCGAATCCTTCGAACGTCGTACGACAAGTTAAGGCATCTTACGACTCTGTATGTCATATTAGCACCTTGAAAAGCATATTAGTATAATGTAGGACACCTTACAACACCGTACAAAACGTTAAAACTCCATAATAAACCTAATGAATTCGTACGAGTCCTTTGAACATCGTACGACAAATTAGGACATCTTACGACTCTTTATGCCACATTAGGAACTCGAAAAGAATGTTAGTATAATGTACGACGCCTTACAACTCCTACGAACACTTTACATCACCGTACGAAACCTCAAAACGCCATAATACACCTAATGAATTCGTCCGAGTCCTTTGAACATCGTACGAAAAGTTAGGACAACTTAAGACTCACATGACAATCACGTTAGTATCATTTAGGACGCCTTACAACTCCTAAGAACACCTTACAAAACTATAAATCTCAATAATAAACCTAATGAATTCGTCTGAATCCTTCGAACGTCGTACGACAAGTTAAGGCATCTTACGACTCTGTATGTCATATTAGCACCTTGAAAAGCATATTAGTATAATGTAGGACACCTTACAACACCGTACAAAACGTTAAAACTCCATAATAAACCTAATGAATTCGTACGAGTCCTTTGAACAACGTACGACAAATTAGGACATCTTACGACTCTTTATGCCACATTAGGAACTCGAAAAGAACGTTAGTATAATGTACGACGCCTTACAACTCCTAAGAACACCTTACATCACCGTACGAAACCTCAAAACCCCATAATACACCTAATGAATTCATCCGAGTCCTTTGAACATCGTACGAAAAGTTAGGACAACTTAAAACTCACATGACAATCACGTTAGTATCATTTAGGACGCCTTACAACTCCTAAGAACACCTTACAAAACTATAAATCTCAATAATAAACCTAATGAATTCGTCCGAATCCTTCGAACGTCGTACGACAACTTAAGGCATCTTACGACTCTGTATGTCATATTAGCACCTTGAAAAGCATATTAGTATAATGTAGGACGCCTTACAACACCGTACGAAACGTTAAAACTCCATAATAAACCTAATGAATTCGTACGAGTCCTTTGAACATCGTACGACAAATTAGGACATCTTACGACTCTTTATGCCACATTAGGAACTCGAAAAGAACGTTAGTATAATGTACGACGCCTTACAACTCCTAAGAACACCTTACATCACCGTATGAAACCTCAAAACCCCATAATACACCTAATGAATTCATCTGAGTCCTTTGAACATCGTACGAAAAGTTAGGACAACTTAAGACTCACATGACAATCACGTTAGTATCATTTAGGACGCCTTACAACTCCTAAGAACACCTTACAAAACTATAAATCTCAATAATAAACCTAATGAATTCGTCCGAATCCTTCGAACGTCGTACGACAAGTTAAGGCATCTTACGACTCTGTATGTCATATTAGCACCTTGAAAAGCATATTAGTATAATGTAGGACACCTTACAACACCGTACAAAACGTTAAAACTCCATAATAAACCTAATGAATTCGTACGAGTCCTTTGAACATCGTATGAAAAGTTAGGATAACTTAAGACTCACATGACAATCACGTTAGTATCATTTAGGACGCCTTACAACTCCTAAGAACACCTTACAAAACTATAAATCTCAATAATAAACCTAATGAATTCGTCCGAATCCTTCGAACGTCGTACGACAAGTTAAGGCATCTTACGACTCTGTATGTCATATTAGCACCTTGAAAAGCATATTAGTATAATGTAGGACACCTTACAACACCGTACAAAACGTTAAAACTCCATAATAAACCTAATGAATTCGTACGAGTCCTTTGAACATCGTACGACAAATTAGGACATCTTACGACTCTTTATGCCACATTAGGAACTCGAAAAGAACGTTAGTATAATGTACGACGCCTTACAACTCCTAAGAACACCTTACATCACCGTACGAAACCTCAAAACCCCATAATACACCTAATGCATTCATCCGAGTCCTTTGAACATCGTACGAAAAGTTAGGACAACTTAAGACTCACATGACAATCACGTTAGTATCATTTAGGACGCCTTACAACTCCTAAGAACACCTTACAAAACTATAAATCTCAATAATAAACCTAATGAATTCGTCCGAATCCTTCGAACGTCGTACGACAAGTTAAGGCATCTTACGACTCTGTATGTCATATTAGCACCTTGAAAAGCATATTAGTATAATGTAGGACACCTTACAACACCGTACAAAACGTTAAAACTCCATAATAAACCTAATGAATTCGTACGAGTCCTTTGAACATCGTACGACAAATTAGGACATCTTACGACTCTTTATGCCACATTAGGAACTCGAAAAGAACGTTAGTATAATGTACGACGCCTTACAACTCCTAAGAACACCTTACATCACCGTACGAAACCTCAAAACCCCATAATACACCTAATGAATTCGTCCGAGTCCTTTGAACATCGTACGAAAAGTTAGGATAACTTAAGACTCACATGACAATCACGTTAGTATCATTTAGGACGCCTTACAACTCCTAAGAACACCTTACAAAACTATAAATCTCAATAATAAACCTAATGAATTCGTCCGAATCCTTCGAACGTCGTACGACAAGTTAAGGCATCTTACGACTCTGTATGTCATATTAGCACCTTGAAAAGCATATTAGTATAATGTAGGACACCTTACAACACCGTACAAAACGTTAAAACTCCATAATAAACCTAATGAATTCGTACGAGTCCTTTGAACATCGTACGACAAATTAGGACATCTTACGACTCTTTATGCCACATTAGGAACTCGAAAAGAATGTTAGTATAATGTACGACGCCTTACAACTCCTACGAACACCTTACATCACCGTACGAAACCTCAAAACCCCATAATACACCTAATGAATTCGTCCGAGTCCTTTGAACATCGTACGAAAAGTTAGGACAACTTAAGACTCACATGACAATCACGTTAGTATCATTTAGGACGCCTTACAACTCCTAAGAACACCTTACAAAACTATAAATCTCAATAATAAACCTAATGAATTCGTCTGAATCCTTCGAACGTCGTACGACAAGTTAAGGCATCTTACGACTCTGTATGTCATATTAGCACCTTGAAAAGCATATTAGTATAATGTAGGACACCTTACAACACCGTACAAAACGTTAAAACTCCATAATAAACCTAATGAATTCGTACGAGTCCTTTGAACAACGTACGACAAATTAGGACATCTTACGACTCTTTATGCCACATTAGGAACTCGAAAAGAACGTTAGTATAATGTACGACGCCTTACAACTCCTAAGAACACCTTACATCACCGTACGAAACCTCAAAACCCCATAATACACCTAATGAATTCGTCCGAGTCCTTTGAACATCGTACGAAAAGTTAGGATAACTTAAGACTCACATGACAATCACGTTAGTATCATTTAGGACGCCTTACAACTCCTAAGAACACCTTACAAAACTATAAATCTCAATAATAAACCTAATGAATTCGTCCGAATCCTTCGAACGTCGTACGACAAGTTAAGGCATCTTACGACTCTGTATGTCATATTAGCACCTTGAAAAGCATATTAGTATAATGTAGGACACCTTACAACACCGTACAAAACGTTAAAACTCCATAATAAACCTAATGAATTCGTACGAGTCCTTTGAACATCGTACGACAAATTAGGACATCTTACGACTCTTTATGCCACATTAGGAACTCGAAAAGAATGTTAGTATAATGTACGACGCCTTACAACTCCTACGAACACTTTACATCACCGTACGAAACCTCAAAACGCCATAATACACCTAATGAATTCGTCCGAGTCCTTTGAACATCGTACGAAAAGTTAGGACAACTTAAGACTCACATGACAATCACGTTAGTATCATTTAGGACGCCTTACAACTCCTAAGAACACCTTACAAAACTATAAATCTCAATAATAAACCTAATGAATTCGTCTGAATCCTTCGAACGTCGTACGACAAGTTAAGGCATCTTACGACTCTGTATGTCATATTAGCACCTTGAAAAGCATATTAGTATAATGTAGGACACCTTACAACACCGTACAAAACGTTAAAACTCCATAATAAACCTAATGAATTCGTACGAGTCCTTTGAACAACGTACGACAAATTAGGACATCTTACGACTCTTTATGCCACATTAGGAACTCGAAAAGAACGTTAGTATAATGTACGACGCCTTACAACTCCTAAGAACACCTTACATCACCGTACGAAACCTCAAAACCCCATAATACACCTAATGAATTCATCCGAGTCCTTTGAACATCGTACGAAAAGTTAGGACAACTTAAAACTCACATGACAATCACGTTAGTATCATTTAGGACGCCTTACAACTCCTAAGAACACCTTACAAAACTATAAATCTCAATAATAAACCTAATGAATTCGTCCGAATCCTTCGAACGTCGTACGACAACTTAAGGCATCTTACGACTCTGTATGTCATATTAGCACCTTGAAAAGCATATTAGTATAATGTAGGACGCCTTACAACACCGTACGAAACGTTAAAACTCCATAATAAACCTAATGAATTCGTACGAGTCCTTTGAACATCGTACGACAAATTAGGACATCTTACGACTCTTTATGCCACATTAGGAACTCGAAAAGAACGTTAGTATAATGTACGACGCCTTACAACTCCTAAGAACACCTTACATCACCGTATGAAACCTCAAAACCCCATAATACACCTAATGAATTCATCTGAGTCCTTTGAACATCGTACGAAAAGTTAGGACAACTTAAGACTCACATGACAATCACGTTAGTATCATTTAGGACGCCTTACAACTCCTAAGAACACCTTACAAAACTATAAATCTCAATAATAAACCTAATGAATTCGTCCGAATCCTTCGAACGTCGTACGACAAGTTAAGGCATCTTACGACTCTGTATGTCATATTAGCACCTTGAAAAGCATATTAGTATAATGTAGGACACCTTACAACACCGTACAAAACGTTAAAACTCCATAATAAACCTAATGAATTCGTACGAGTCCTTTGAACATCGTATGAAAAGTTAGGATAACTTAAGACTCACATGACAATCACGTTAGTATCATTTAGGACGCCTTACAACTCCTAAGAACACCTTACAAAACTATAAATCTCAATAATAAACCTAATGAATTCGTCCGAATCCTTCGAACGTCGTACGACAAGTTAAGGCATCTTACGACTCTGTATGTCATATTAGCACCTTGAAAAGCATATTAGTATAATGTAGGACACCTTACAACACCGTACAAAACGTTAAAACTCCATAATAAACCTAATGAATTCGTACGAGTCCTTTGAACATCGTACGACAAATTAGGACATCTTACGACTCTTTATGCCACATTAGGAACTCGAAAAGAACGTTAGTATAATGTACGACGCCTTACAACTCCTAAGAACACCTTACATCACCGTACGAAACCTCAAAACCCCATAATACACCTAATGCATTCATCCGAGTCCTTTGAACATCGTACGAAAAGTTAGGACAACTTAAGACTCACATGACAATCACGTTAGTATCATTTAGGACGCCTTACAACTCCTAAGAACACCTTACAAAACTATAAATCTCAATAATAAACCTAATGAATTCGTCCGAATCCTTCGAACGTCGTACGACAACTTAAGGCATCTTACGACTCTGTATGTCATATTAGCACCTTGAAAAGCATATTAGTATAATGTAGGACACCTTACAACACCGTACAAAACGTTAAAACTCCATAATAAACCTAATGAATTCGTACGAGTCCTTTGAACATCGTACGACAAATTAGGACATCTTACGACTCTTTATGCCACATTAGGAACTCGAAAAGAACGTTAGTATAATGTACGACGCCTTACAACTCCTAAGAACACCTTACATCACCGTACGAAACCTCAAAACCCCATAATACACCTAATGCATTCATCCGAGTCCTTTGAACATCGTACGAAAAGTTAGGACAACTTAAGACTCACATGACAATCACGTTAGTATCATTTAGGACGCCTTACAACTCCTAAGAACACCTTACAAAACTATAAATCTCAATAATAAACCTAATGAATTCGTCCGAATCCTTCGAACGTCGTACGACAACTTAAGGCATCTTACGACTCTGTATGTCATATTAGCACCTTGAAAAGCATATTAGTATAATGTAGGACACCTTACAACACCGTACAAAACGTTAAAACTCCATAATAAACCTAATGAATTCGTACGAGTCCTTTGAACATCGTACGACAAATTAGGACATCTTACGACTCTTTATGCCACATTAGGAACTCGAAAAGAACGTTAGTATAATGTACGACGCCTTACAACTCCTAAGAACACCTTACATCACCGTACGAAACCTCAAAACCCCATAATACACCTAATGAATTCATCCGAGTCCTTTGAACATCGTACGAAAAGTTAGGATAACTTAAGACTCACATGACAATCACGTTAGTATCATTTAGGACGCCTTACAACTCCTAAGAACACCTTACAAAACTATAAATCTCAATAATAAACCTAATGAATTCGTCCGAATCCTTCGAACGTCGTACGACAAGTTAAGGCATCTTACGACTCTGTATGTCATATTAGCACCTTGAAAAGCATATTAGTATAATGTAGGACACCTTACAACACCGTACAAAACGTTAAAACTCCATAATAAACCTAATGAATTCGTACGAGTCCTTTGAACATCGTACGACAAATTAGGACATCTTACGACTCTTTATGCCACATTAGGAACTCGAAAAGAACGTTAGTATAATGTACGACGCCTTACAACTCCTAAGAACACCTTACATCACCGTACGAAACCTCAAAACCCCATAATACACCTAATGCATTCATCCGAGTCCTTTGAACATCGTACGAAAAGTTAGGACAACTTAAGACTCACATGACAATCACGTTAGTATCATTTAGGACGCCTTACAACTCCTAAGAACACCTTACAAAACAATAAATCTCAATAATAAACCTAATGAATTCGTCCGAATCCTTCGAACGTCGTACGACAACTTAAGGCATCTTACGACTCTGTATGTCATATTAGCACCTTGAAAAGCATATTAGTATAATGTAGGACACCTTACAACACCGTACAAAACGTTAAAACTCCATAATAAACCTAATGAATTCGTACGAGTCCTTTGAACATCGTACGACAAATTAGGACATCTTACGACTCTTTATGCCACATTAGGAACTCGAAAAGAACGTTAGTATAATGTACGACGCCTTACAACTCCTAAGAACACCTTACATCACCGTACGAAACCTCAAAACCCCATAATACACCTAATGAATTCATCCGAGTCCTTTGAACATCGTACGAAAAGTTAGGATAACTTAAGACTCACATGACAATCACGTTAGTATCATTTAGGACGCCTTACAACTCCTAAGAACACCTTACAAAACTATAAATCTCAATAATAAACCTAATGAATTCGTCCGAATCCTTCGAACGTCGTACGACAAGTTAAGGCATCTTACGACTCTGTATGTCATATTAGCACCTTGAAAAGCATATTAGTATAATGTAGGACACCTTACAACACCGTACAAAACGTTAAAACTCCATAATAAACCTATTGAATTCGTACGAGTCCTTTGAACATCGTACGACAAATTAGGACATCTTACGACTCTTTATGCCACATTAGGAACTCGAAAAGAACGTTAGTATAATGTACGACGCCTTACAACTCCTAAGAACACCTTACATCACCGTACGAAACCTCAAAACCCCATAATACACCTAATGAATTCATCTGAGTCCTTTGAACATCGTACGAAAAGTTAGGACAACTTAAGACTCACATGACAATCACGTTAGTATCATTTAGGACGCCTTACAACTCCTAAGAACACCTTACAAAACTATAAATCTCAATAATAAACCTAATGAATTCGTCCGAATCCTTCGAACGTCGTACGACAAGTTAAGGCATCTTACGACTCTGTATGTCATATTAGCACCTTGAAAAGCATATTAGTATAATGTAGGACACCTTACAACACCGTACAAAACGTTAAAACTCCATAATAAACCTAATGAATTCGTACGAGTCCTTTGAACATCGTACGAAAAGTTAGGATAACTTAAGACTCACATGACAATCACGTTAGTATCATTTAGGACGCCTTACAACTCCTAAGAACACCTTACAAAACTATAAATCTCAATAATAAACCTAATGAATTCGTCCGAATCCTTCGAACGTCGTACGACAACTTAAGGCATCTTACGACTCTGTATGTCATATTAGCACCTTGAAAAGCATATTAGTATAATGTAGGACACCTTACAACACCGTACAAAACGTTAAAACTCCATAATAAACCTAATGAATTCGTACGAGTCCTTTGAACATCGTACGGCAAATTAGGACATCGTACGACTCTTTATGCCACATTAGGAACTCGAAAAGAACGTTAGTATAATGTACGACGCCTTACAACTCCTAAGAACACCTTACATCACCGTACGAAACCTCAAAACCCCATAATACACCTAATGAATTCCTCCGAGTCCTTTGAACATCGTACGAAAAGTTAGGACAACTTAGGACTCACATGACAATCACGTTAGTATCATTTAGGACGCCTTACAACTCCTAAGAACACCTTACAAAACTATAAATCTCAATAATAAACCTAATGAATTCGTCCGAATCCTTCGAACGTCGTACGACAACTTAAGGCATCTTACGACTCTGTATGTCATATTAGCACCTTGAAAAGCATATTAGTATAATGTAGGACACCTTACAACACCGTACAAAAGTTAAAACTCCATAATAAACCTAATGAATTCGTACGAGTCCTTTGAACATCGTACGACAAATTAGGACATCTTACGACTCTTTATGCCACATTAGGAACTCGAAAAGAACGTTAGTATAATGTACGACGCCTTACAACTCCTAAGAACACCTTACATCACCGTACGAAACCTCAAAACCCCATAATACACCTAATGCATTCATCCGAGTCCTTTGAACATCGTACGAAAAGTTAGGACAACTTAAGACTCACATGACAATCACGTTAGTATCATTTAGGACGCCTTACAACTCCTAAGAACACCTTACAAAACAATAAATCTCAATAATAAACCTAATGAATTCGTCCGAATCCTTCGAACGTCGTACGACAACTTAAGGCATCTTACGACTCTGTATGTCATATTAGCACCTTGAAAAGCATATTAGTATAATGTAGGACACCTTACAACACCGTACAAAACGTTAAAACTCCATAATAAACCTAATGAATTCGTACGAGTCCTTTGAACATCGTACGACAAATTAGGACATCTTACGACTCTTTATGCCACATTAGGAACTCGAAAAGAACGTTAGTATAATGTACGACGCCTTACAACTCCTAAGAACACCTTACATCACCGTACGAAACCTCAAAACCCCATAATACACCTAATGAATTCATCCGAGTCCTTTGAACATCGTACGAAAAGTTAGGATAACTTAAGACTCACATGACAATCACGTTAGTATCATTTAGGACGCCTTACAACTCCTAAGAACACCTTACAAAACTATAAATCTCAATAATAAACCTAATGAATTCGTCCGAATCCTTCGAACGTCGTACGACAAGTTAAGGCATCTTACGACTCTGTATGTCATATTAGCACCTTGAAAAGCATATTAGTATAATGTAGGACACCTTACAACACCGTACAAAACGTTAAAACTCCATAATAAACCTATTGAATTCGTACGAGTCCTTTGAACATCGTACGACAAATTAGGACATCTTACGACTCTTTATGCCACATTAGGAACTCGAAAAGAACGTTAGTATAATGTACGACGCCTTACAACTCCTAAGAACACCTTACATCACCGTACGAAACCTCAAAACCCCATAATACACCTAATGAATTCATCTGAGTCCTTTGAACATCGTACGAAAAGTTAGGACAACTTAAGACTCACATGACAATCACGTTAGTATCATTTAGGACGCCTTACAACTCCTAAGAACACCTTACAAAACTATAAATCTCAATAATAAACCTAATGAATTCGTCCGAATCCTTCGAACGTCGTACGACAACTTAAGGCATCTTACGACTCTGTATGTCATATTAGCACCTTGAAAAGCATATTAGTATAATGTAGGACACCTTACAACACCGTACAAAACGTTAAAACTCCATAATAAACCTAATGAATTCGTACGAGTCCTTTGAACATCGTACGAAAAGTTAGGATAACTTAAGACTCACATGACAATCACGTTAGTATCATTTAGGACGCCTTACAACTCCTAAGAACACCTTACAAAACTATAAATCTCAATAATAAACCTAATGAATTCGTCCGAATCCTTCGAACGTCGTACGACAAGTTAAGGCATCTTACGACTCTGTATGTCATATTAGCACCTTGAAAAGCATATTAGTATAATGTAGGACACCTTACAACACCGTACAAAACGTTAAAACTCCATAATAAACCTAATGAATTCGTACGAGTCCTTTGAACATCGTACGGCAAATTAGGACATCGTACGACTCTTTATGCCACATTAGGAACTCGAAAAGAACGTTAGTATAATGTACGACGCCTTACAACTCCTAAGAACACCTTACATCACCGTACGAAACCTCAAAACCCCATAATACACCTAATGAATTCGTCCGAGTCCTTTGAACATCGTACGAAAAGTTAGGACAACTTAGGACTCACATGACAATCACGTTAGTATCATTTAGGACGCCTTACAACTCCTAAGAACACCTTACAAAACTATAAATCTCAATAATAAACCTAATGAATTCGTCCGAATCCTTCGAACGTCGTACGACAACTTAAGGCATCTTACGACTCTGTATGTCATATTAGCACCTTGAAAAGCATATTAGTATAATGTAGGACACCTTACAACACCGTACAAAAGTTAAAACTCCATAATAAACCTAATGAATTCGTACGAGTCCTTTGAACATCGTACGACAAATTAGGACATCTTACGACTCTTTATGCCACATTAGGAACTCGAAAAGAACGTTAGTATAATGTACGACGCCTTACAACTCCTAAGAACACCTTACATCACCGTACGAAACCTCAAAACCCCATAATACACCTAATGAATTCATCCGAGTCCTTTGAACATCGTACGAAAAGTTAGGATAACTTAAGACTCACATGACAATCACGTTAGTATCATTTAGGACGCCTTACAACTCCTAAGAACACCTAACAAAACTATAAATCTCAATAATAAACCTAATGAATTCGTCCGAATCCTTCGAACGTCGTACGACAAGTTAAGGCATCTTACGACTCTGTATGTCATATTAGCACCTTGAAAAGCATATTAGTATAATGTAGGACCCCTTACAACACCGTACAAAACGTTAAAACTCCATAATAAACCTAATGAATTCGTACGAGTCCTTTGAACATCGTACGACAAATTAGGACATCTTACGACTCTTTATGCCACATTAGGAACTCGAAAAGAACGTTAGTATAATGTACGACGCCTTACAACTCCTAAGAACACCTTACATCACCGTACGAAACCTCAAAACCCCATAATACACCTAATGAATTCGTCCGACTCCTTTGAACATCGTACGAAAAGTTAGGACAACTTAAGACTCACATGACAATCACGTTAGTATCATTTAGGACGCCTTACAACTCCTAAGAACACCTTACAAAACTATAAATCTCAATAATAAACCTAATGAATTCGTCCGAATCTTTCGAACATCGTACGACAAGTTAAGGCATCTTACGACTCTGTATGTCATATTAGCACCTTGAAAAGCATATTAGTGTAATGTAGGACACCTTACAACACTGTACAAAACGTTAAAACTCCATAATAAACCTAATGAATTCGTACGAGTCCTTTGAACATCGTACGACAAATTAGGACATCTTACGACTCTTTATGCCTCATTAGAAACTCGAAAAGAACGTTAGTATAATGTACGACGCCTAACAACTCCTAAGAACACCTTACATCACCGTACGAAAACCTCAAAACCCCATAATACACCTAATGAATTCGTCCGAGTCCTTTGAACATCGTACGAAAAGTTACGACAACTTAAGACTCATATGAAAATCACGTTAGTATCATTTAGGACGCCTTACAACTCCTAAGAACACATTACAAAACTATAAATCTCCATAATAAACCTAATGAATTCGTCCGAATCCTTCAAACCTCGTACGACAACTTAAGGCATCTTACGACTCTGTATGTCATATTAGCACCTTGAAAAGCATATTAGTATAATGTAGGACACCTTACAACACCGTACAAAACGTTAAAACTCCATAATAAACCTAATGAATTCGTACGAGTCCTTTGAACATCGTACGACAAATTAGCACATCTTACGACTCTTTATGCCACATTAGGAACTCGAAAAGAACGTTTGTATAATGTACGACGCCTAACAACTCCTAAGAACACCTTTCATCACCGTACGAAACCTCAAAACCCCATAATACACCTAATGAATTCGTCCGAGTCCTTTGAACATCGTACGAAAAGTTACGACAACTTAAGACTCATATGAAAATCACGTTAGTATCATTTAGGACGCCTTACAACTCCTAAGAACACATTACAAAACTATAAATCTCCATAATAAACCTAATGAATTTGTCCGAAGCCTTCAAACCTCGTACGACAACTTAAGGCATCTTACGACTCTGTATGTCATATTAGCACCTTGAAAAGCATATTAGTATAATGTAGGACACCTTACAACACCGTACAAAACGTTAAAACTCCATAATAAACCTAATGAATTCGTACGAGTCCTTTAAACATCGTACGACAAATTAGGACATCTTACGACTCTTTATGCCACATTAGGAACTCGAAAAGAACGTTAGTATAATGTACGACGCCTAACAACTCCTAAGAACACCTTTCATCACCGTACGAAACCTCAAAACCCCATAATACACCTAATGAATTCGTCCGAGTCCTTTGAACATCGTACGAAAAGTTAGGACAACTTAAGACTCACATGAAAATCACGTTAGTATCATTTAGGACGCCTTACAACTCCTAAGAACACCTTACAAAACTATAAATCTCAATAATAAACCTAATGAATTCGTCCGAATCCTTCGAACGTCGTACGACAACTTAAGGCATCTTACGACTCTGTATGTCATATTAGCACCTTGAAAAGCATATTAGTATAATGTAGGACACCTTACAACACCGTACAAAACGTTAAAACTCCATAATAAACCTAATGAATTCGTACGAGTCCTTTGAACATCGTACGACAAATTAGGACATCTTACGACTCTTTATGCCACATTAGGAACTCGAAAAGAACGTTAGTATAATGTACGACGCCTTACAACTCCTAAGAACACCTTACATCACCGTACGAAACCTCAAAACCCCATAATACACCTAATGAATTCGTCCGAGTCCTTTGAACATCGTACGAAAAGTTAGGACAACTTAAGACTCACATGACAATCACGTTAGTATCATTTAGGACGCCTTACAACTCCTAAGAACACCTTACAAAACTATAAATCTCAATAATAAACCTAATGAATTCGTCCGAATCTTTCGAACATCGTACGACAAGTTAAGGCATCTTACGACTCTGTATGTCATATTAGCACCTTGAAAAGCATATTAGTGTAATGTAGGACACCTTACAACACTGTACAAAACGTTAAAACTCCATAATAAACCTAATGAATTCGTACGAGTCCTTTGAACATCGTACGACAAATTAGGACATCTTACGACTCTTTATGCCTCATTAGAAACTCGAAAAGAACGTTAGTATAATGTACGACGCCTAACAACTCCTAAGAACACCTTACATCACCGTACGAAAACCTCAAAACCCCATAATACACCTAATGAATTCGTCCGAGTCCTTTGAACATCGTACGAAAAGTTACGACAACTTAAGACTCATATGAAAATCACGTTAGTATCATTTAGGACGCCTTACAACTCCTAAGAACACATTACAAAACTATAAATCTCCATAATAAACCTAATGAATTCGTCCGAATCCTTCAAACCTCGTACGACAACTTAAGGCATCTTATGACTCTGTATGTCATATTAGCACCTTGAAAAGCATATTAGTATAATGTAGGACACCTTACAACACCGTACAAAACGTTAAAACTCCATAATAAACCTAATGAATTCGTACGAGTCCTTTGAACATCGTACGACAAATTAGGACATCTTACGACTCTTTATGCCACATTAGGAACTCGAAAAGAACGTTAGTATAATGTACGACGCCTAACAACTCCTAAGAACACCTTTCATCACCGTACGAAACCTCAAAACCCCATAATACACCTAATGAATTCGTCCGAGTCCTTTGAACATCGTACGAAAAGTTAGGACAACTTAAGACTCACATGAAAATCACGTTAGTATCATTTAGGACGCCTTACAACTCCTAAGAACACCTTACAAAACTATAAATCTCAATAATAAACCTAATGAATTCGTCCGAATCCTTCGAACGTCGTACGACAACTTAAGGCATCTTACGACTCTGTATGTCATATTAGCACCTTGAAAAGCATATTAGTATAATGTAGGACACCTTACAACACCGTACAAAACGTTAAAACTCCATAATAAACCTAATGAATTCGTACGAGTCCTTTGAACATCGTACGACAAATTAGGACATCTTACGACTCTTTATGCCACATTAGGAACTCGAAAAGAACGTTAGTATAATGTACGACGCCTTACAACTCCTAAGAACACCTTACATCACCGTACGAAACCTCAAAACCCCATAATACACCTAATGAATTCGTCCGAGTCCTTTGAACATCGTACGAAAAGTTAGGACAACTTAAGACTCACATGACAATCACGTTAGTATCATTTAGGACGCCTTACAACTCCTAAGAACACCTTACAACACTATAAATCTCAATAATAAACCTAATGAATTCGTCCGAATCTTTCGAACATCGTACGACAAGTTAAGGCATCTTACGACTCTGTATGTCATATTAGCACCTTGAAAAGCATATTAGTGTAATGTAGGACACCTTACAACACTGTACAAAACGTTAAAACTCCATAATAAACCTAATGAATTCGTACGAGTCCTTTGAACATCGTACGACAAATTAGGACATCTTACGACTCTTTATGCCACATTAGGAACTCGAAAAGAACGTTAGTATAATGTACGACGCCTTACAACTCCTAAGAACACCTTACATCACCGTACGAAACCTCAAAACCCCATAATACACCTAATGAATTCGTCCGAGTCCTTTGAACATCGTACGAAAAGTTAGGACAACTTAAGACTCACATGACAATCACGTTAGTATCATTTAGGACGCCTTACAACTCCTAAGAACACCTTACAAAACTATAAATCTCAATAATAAACCTAATGAATTCGTCCGAATCTTTCGAACATCGTACGACAAGTTAAGGCATCTTACGACTCTGTATGTCATATTAGCACCTTGAAAAGCATATTAGTGTAATGTAGGACACCTTACAACACTGTACAAAACGTTAAAACTCCATAATAAACCTAATGAATTCGTACGAGTCCTTTGAACATCGTACGACAAATTAGGACATCTTACGACTCTTTATGCCACATTAGGAACTCGAAAAGAACGTTAGTATAATGTACGACGCCTTACAACTCCTAAGAACACCTTACATCACCGTACGAAACCTCAAAACCCCATAATACACCTAATGAATTCGTCTGAGTCCTTTGAACATTGTACGAAAAGTTAGGATAACTTAAGACTCACATGACAATCACGTTAGTATCATTTAGGACGCCTTACAACTCCTAAGAACACCTTACAAAACTATAAATCTCAATAATAAACCTAATGAATTCGTCCGAATCCTTCGAACGTCGTACGACAAGTTAAGGCATCTTACGACTCTGTATGTCATATTAGCACCTTGAAAAGCATATTAGTATAATGTAGGACACCTTACAACACCGTACAAAACGTTAAAACTCCATAATAAACCTAATGAATTCGTACGAGTCCTTTGAACATCGTACGACAAATTAGGACATCTTACGACTCTTTATGCCACATTAGGAACTCGAAAAGAACGTTAGTATAATGTACGACGCCTTACAACTCCTAAGAACACCTTACATCACCGTACGAAACCTCAAAACCCCATAATACACCTAATGAATTCGTCCGAGTCCTTTGAACATTGTACGAAAAGTTAGGATAACTTAAGACTCACATGACAATCACGTTAGTATCATTTAGGACGCCTTACAACTCCTAAGAACACCTTACAAAACTATAAATCTCAATAATAAACCTAATGAATTTGTCCGAATCCTTCGAACGTCATACGACAAGTTAAGGCATCTTACGACTCTGTATGTCATATTAGCACCTTGAAAAGCATATTAGTATAATGTAGGACACCTTACAACACCGTACAAAACGTTAAAACTCCATAATAAACCTAATGAATTCGTACGAGTCCTTTGAACATCGTACGACAAATTAGGACATCTTACGACTCTTTATGCCACATTAGGAACTCGAAAAGAACGTTAGTATAATGTACGACGCCTTACAACTCCTAAGAACACCTTACATCACCGTACGAAACCTCAAAACCCCATAATACACCTAATGAATTCGTCCGAGTCCTTTGAACATCGTACGAAAAGTTAGGACAACTTAAGACTCACATGACAATCACGTTAGTATCATTTAGGACGCCTTACAACTCCTAAGAACACCTTACAAAACTATAAATCTCAATAATAAACCTAATGAATTCGTCCGAATCCTTCGAACGTCGTACGAAAACTTAAGGCATCTTACGACTCTGTATGTCATATTAGCACCTTGAAAAGCATATTAGTATAATGTAGGACACCTTACAACACCGTACAAAACGTTAAAACTCCATAATAAACCTAATGAATTCGTACGGGTCCTTTGAACATCGTACGACAAATTAGGACATCTTACGACTCTTTATGCCACATTAGGAACTCGAAAAGAACGTTAGTATAATGTACGACGCCTTACAACTCCTAAGAACACCTTACATCACCGTACGAAACCTCAAAACCCCATAATACACCTAATGAATTCGTCCGAGTCCTTTGAACATCGTACGAAAAGTTAGGACAACTTAAGACTCACATGACAATCACGTTAGTATCATTTAGGACGCCTTACAACTCCTAAGAACACCTTACAAAACTATAAATCTCAATAATAAACCTAATGAATTCGTCCGAATCCTTCGAACGTCATACGACAAGTTAAGGCATCTTACGACTCTGTATGTCATATTAGCACCTTGAAAAGCATATTAGTATAATGTAGGACGCCTTACAACACCGTACGAAACGTTAAAACTCCATAATAAACCTAATGAATTCGTACGAGTCCTTTGAACATCGTACGACAAATTAGGACATCTTACGACTCTTTATGCCACATTAGGAACTCGAAAAGAACGTTAGTATAATGTACGACGCCTTACAACTCCTAAGAACACCTTACATCACCGTACGAAACCTCAAAACCCCATAATACACCTAATGAATTCGTCCGAGTCCTTTGAACATCGTACGAAAAGTTAGGACAACTTAAGACTCACATGACAATCACGTTAGTATCATTTAGGACGCCTTACAACTCCTAAGAACACCTTACAAAACTATAAATCTCAATAATAAACCTAATGAATTCGTCCGAATCCTTCGAACGTCGTACGAAAACTTAAGGCATCTTACGACTCTGTATGTCATATTAGCACCTTGAAAAGCATATTAGTATAATGTAGGACACCTTACAACACCGTACAAAACGTTAAAACTCCATAATAAACCTAATGAATTCGTACGAGTCCTTTGAACATCGTACGACAAATTAGGACATCTTACGACTCTTTATGCCACATTAGGAACTCGAAAAGAACGTTAGTATAATGTACGACGCCTTACAACTCCTAAGAACACCTTACATCACCGTACGAAACCTCAAAACCCCATAATACACCTAATGAATTCGTCCGAGTCCTTTGAACATCGTACGAAAAGTTAGGACAACTTAAGACTCACATGACAATCACGTTAGTATCATTTAGGACGCCTTACAACTCCTAAGAACACCTTACAAAACTATAAATCTCAATAATAAACCTAATGAATTCGTCCGAATCTTTCGAACATCGTACGACAAGTTAAGGCATCTTACGACTCTGTATGTCATATTAGCACCTTGAAAAGCATATTAGTGTAATGTAGGACACCTTACAACACTGTACAAAACGTTAAAACTCCATAATAAACCTAATGAATTCGTACGAGTCCTTTGAACATCGTACGACAAATTAGGACATCTTACGACTCTTTATGCCTCATTAGAAACTCGAAAAGAACGTTAGTATTATGTACGACGCCTAACAACTCCTAAGAACACCTTACATCACCGTACGAAAACCTCAAAACCCCATAATACACCTAATGAATTCGTCCGAGTCCTTTGAACATCGTACGAAAAGTTACGACAACTTAAGACTCATATGAAAATCACGTTAGTATCATTTAGGACGCCTTACAACTCCTAAGAACACATTACAAAACTATAAATCTCCATAATAAACCTAATGAATTCGTCCGAATCCTTCAAACCTCGTACGACAACTTAAGGCATCTTATGACTCTGTATGTCATATTAGCACCTTGAAAAGCATATTAGTATAATGTAGGACACCTTACAACACCGTACAAAACGTTAAAACTCCATAATAAACCTAATGAATTCGTACGAGTCCTTTGAACATCGTACGACAAATTAGGACATCTTACGACTCTTTATGCCACATTAGGAACTCGAAAAGAACGTTAGTATAATGTACGACGCCTAACAACTCCTAAGAACACCTTTCATCACCGTACGAAACCTCAAAACCCCATAATACACCTAATGAATTCGTCCGAGTCCTTTGAACATCGTACGAAAAGTTAGGACAACTTAAGACTCACATGAAAATCACGTTAGTATCATTTAGGACGCCTTACAACTCCTAAGAACACCTTACAAAACTATAAATCTCAATAATAAACCTAATGAATTCGTCCGAATCCTTCGAACGTCGTACGACAACTTAAGGCATCTTACGACTCTGTATGTCATATTAGCACCTTGAAAAGCATATTAGTATAATGTAGGACACCTTACAACACCGTACAAAACGTTAAAACTCCATAATAAACCTAATGAATTCGTACGAGTCCTTTGAACATCGTACGACAAATTAGGACATCTTACGACTCTTTATGCCACATTAGGAACTCGAAAAGAACGTTAGTATAATGTACGACGCCTTACAACTCCTAAGAACACCTTACATCACCGTACGAAACCTCAAAACCCCATAATACACCTAATGAATTCGTCCGAGTCCTTTGAACATCGTACGAAAAGTTAGGACAACTTAAGACTCACATGACAATCACGTTAGTATCATTTAGGACGCCTTACAACTCCTAAGAACACCTTACAAAACTATAAATCTCAATAATAAACCTAATGAATTCGTCCGAATCTTTCGAACATCGTACGACAAGTTAAGGCATCTTACGACTCTGTATGTCATATTAGCACCTTGAAAAGCATATTAGTGTAATGTAGGACACCTTACAACACTGTACAAAACGTTAAAACTCCATAATAAACCTAATGAATTCGTACGAGTCCTTTGAACATCGTACGACAAATTAGGACATCTTACGACTCTTTATGCCTCATTAGAAACTCGAAAAGAACGTTAGTATTATGTACGACGCCTAACAACTCCTAAGAACACCTTACATCACCGTACGAAAACCTCAAAACCCCATAATACACCTAATGAATTCGTCCGAGTCCTTTGAACATCGTACGAAAAGTTACGACAACTTAAGACTCATATGAAAATCACGTTAGTATCATTTAGGACGCCTTACAACTCCTAAGAACACATTACAAAACTATAAATCTCCATAATAAACCTAATGAATTCGTCCGAATCCTTCAAACCTCGTACGACAACTTAAGGCATCTTATGACTCTGTATGTCATATTAGCACCTTGAAAAGCATATTAGTATAATGTAGGACACCTTACAACACCGTACAAAACGTTAAAACTCCATAATAAACCTAATGAATTCGTACGAGTCCTTTGAACATCGTACGACAAATTAGGACATCTTACGACTCTTTATGCCACATTAGGAACTCGAAAAGAACGTTAGTATAATGTACGACGCCTAACAACTCCTAAGAACACCTTTCATCACCGTACGAAACCTCAAAACCCCATAATACACCTAATGAATTCGTCCGAGTCCTTTGAACATCGTACGAAAAGTTAGGACAACTTAAGACTCACATGAAAATCACGTTAGTATCATTTAGGACGCCTTACAACTCCTAAGAACACCTTACAAAACTATAAATCTCAATAATAAACCTAATGAATTCGTCCGAATCCTTCGAACGTCGTACGACAACTTAAGGCATCTTACGACTCTGTATGTCATATTAGCACCTTGAAAAGCATATTAGTATAATGTAGGACACCTTACAACACCGTACAAAACGTTAAAACTCCATAATAAACCTAATGAATTCGTACGAGTCCTTTGAACATCGTACGACAAATTAGGACATCTTACGACTCTTTATGCCACATTAGGAACTCGAAAAGAACGTTAGTATAATGTACGACGCCTTACAACTCCTAAGAACACCTTACATCACCGTACGAAACCTCAAAACCCCATAATACACCTAATGAATTCGTCCGAGTCCTTTGAACATCGTACGAAAAGTTAGGACAACTTAAGACTCACATGACAATCACGTTAGTATCATTTAGGACGCCTTACAACTCCTAAGAACACCTTACAAAACTATAAATCTCAATAATAAACCTAATGAATTCGTCCGAATCTTTCGAACATCGTACGACAAGTTAAGGCATCTTACGACTCTGTATGTCATATTAGCACCTTGAAAAGCATATTAGTGTAATGTAGGACACCTTACAACACTGTACAAAACGTTAAAACTCCATAATAAACCTAATGAATTCGTACGAGTCCTTTGAACATCGTACGACAAATTAGGACATCTTACGACTCTTTATGCCACATTAGGAACTCGAAAAGAACGTTAGTATAATGTACGACGCCTTACAACTCCTAAGAACACCTTACATCACCGTACGAAACCTCAAAACCCCATAATACACCTAATGAATTCGTCTGAGTCCTTTGAACATTGTACGAAAAGTTAGGATAACTTAAGACTCACATGACAATCACGTTAGTATCATTTAGGACCCCTTACAACTCCTAAGAACACCTTACAAAACTATAAATCTCAATAATAAACCTAATGAATTCGTCCGAATCCTTCGAACGTCGTACGACAAGTTAAGGCATCTTACGACTCTGTATGTCATATTAGCACCTTGAAAAGCATATTAGTATAATGTAGGACACCTTACAACACCGTACAAAACGTTAAAACTCCATAATAAACCTAATGAATTCGTACGAGTCCTTTGAACATCGTACGACAAATTAGGACATCTTACGACTCTTTATGCCACATTAGGAACTCGAAAAGAACGTTAGTATAATGTACGACGCCTTACAACTCCTAAGAACACCTTACATCACCGTACGAAACCTCAAAACCCCATAATACACCTAATGAATTCGTCCGAGTCCTTTGAACATTGTACGAAAAGTTAGGATAACTTAAGACTCACATGACAATCACGTTAGTATCATTTAGGACGCCTCACAACTCCTAAGAACACCTTACAAAACTATAAATCTCAATAATAAACCTAATGAATTCGTCCGAATCCTTCGAACGTCATACGACAAGTTAAGGCATCTTACGACTCTGTATGTCATATTAGCACCTTGAAAAGCATATTAGTATAATGTAGGACACCTTACAACACCGTACAAAACGTTAAAACTCCATAATAAACCTAATGAATTCGTACGAGTCCTTTGAACATCGTACGACAAATTAGGACATCTTACGACTCTTTATGCCACATTAGGAACTCGAAAAGAACGTTAGTATAATGTACGACGCCTTACAACTCCTAAGAACACCTTACATCACCGTACGAAACCTCAAAACCCCATAATACACCTAATGAATTCGTCTGAGTCCTTTGAACATCGTACGAAAAGTTAGGACAACTTAAGACTCACATGACAATCACGTTAGTATCATTTAGGACGCCTTACAACTCCTAAGAACACCTTACAAAACTATAAATCTCAATAATAAACCTAATGAATTCGTCCGAATCTTTCGAACATCGTACGACAAGTTAAGGCATCTTACGACTCTGTATGTCATATTAGCACCTTGAAAAGCATATTAGTGTAATGTAGGACACCTTACAACACTGTACAAAACGTTAAAACTCCATAATAAACCTAATGAATTCGTACGAGTCCTTTGAACATCGTACGACAAATTAGGACATCTTACGACTCTTTATGCCACATTAGGAACTCGAAAAGAACGTTAGTATAATGTACGACGCCTAACAACTCCTAATAACACCTTTCATCACCGTACGAAACCTCAAAAACCCATAATACACGTAATGAATTCGTCCGAGTCCTTTGAACATCGTACGAAAAGTTAGGACAACTTAAGACTCACATGAAAATCACGTTAGTATCATTTAGGACGCCTTACAACTCCTAAGAACACCTTACAAAACTATAAATCTCAATAATAAACCTAATGAATTCGTCAGAATCCTTCGAACGTCGTACGACAACTTAAGGCATCTTACGACTCTGTATGTCATATTAGCACCTTGAAAAGCATATTAGTGTAATGTAGGACACCTTACAACACTGTACAAAACGTTAAAACTCCATAATAAACCTAATGAATTCGTACGAGTCCTTTGAACATCGTACGACAAATTAGGACATCTTACGACTCTTTATGCCACATTAGGAACTCGAAAAGAACGTTAGTATAATGTACGACGCCTAACAACTCCTAATAACACCTTTCATCACCGTACGAAACCTCAAAAACCCATAATACACCTAATGAATTCGTCCGAGTCCTTTGAACATCGTACGAAAAGTTAGGACAACTTAAGACTCACATGAAAATCACGTTAGTATCATTTAGGACGCCTTACAACTCCTAAGAACACCTTACAAAACTATAAATCTCAATAATAAACCTAATGAATTCGTCAGAATCCTTCGAACGTCGTACGACAACTTAAGGCATCTTACGACTCTGTATGTCATATTAGCACCTTGAAAAGCATATTAGTGTAATGTAGGACACCTTACAACACTGTACAAAACGTTAAAACTCCATAATAAACCTAATGAATTCGTACGAGTCCTTTGAACATCGTACGACAAATTAGGACATCTTACGACTCTTTATGCCACATTAGGAACTCGAAAAGAACGTTAGTATAATGTACGACGCCTAACAACTCCTAATAACACCTTTCATCACCGTACGAAACCTCAAAACCCCATAATACACCTAATGAATTCGTCCGAGTCCTTTGAACATCGTACGAAAAGTTAGGACAACTTAAGACTCACATGAAAATCACGTTAGTATCATTTAGGACGCCTTACAACTCCTAAGAACACCTTACAAAACTATAAATCTCAATAATAAACCTAATGAATTCGTCTGAATCCTTCGAACGTCGTACGACAACTTAAGGCATCTTACGACTCTGTATGTCATATTAGCACCTTGAAAAGCATATTAGTATAATGTAGGACACCTTACAACACCGTACAAAACGTTAATACTCCATAATAAACCTAATGAATTCGTACGAGTCTTTTGAACATCGTACGACAAATTAGGACATCTTACGACTCTTTATGCCACATTAGGAACTCGAAAAGAACGTTAGTATAATGTACGACGCCTAACAACTCCTAAGAACACATTTCATCACCGTACGAAACCTCAAAACCCCATAATACACCTAATGAATTCGTCCGAGTCCTTTGAACATCGTACGAAAAGTTAGGACAACTTAAGACTCACATGAAAATCACGTTAGTATCATTTAGGACGCCTTACAACTCCTAAGAACACCTTACAAAACTATAAATCTCAATAATAAACCTAATGAATTCGTCCGAATCCTTCGAACGTCGTACGACAACTTAAGGCATCTTACGACTCTGTATGTCATATTAGCACCTTGAAAAGCATATTAGTATAATGTAGGACACCTTACAACACCGTACAAAACGTTAAAACTTCATAATAAACCTAATGAATTCGTACGAGTCCTTGGAACATCGTACGACAAATTAGGACATCTTACGACTCTTTATGCCACATTAGGAACTCGAAAAGAACGTTAGTATAATGTACGACGCCTAACAACTCCTAAGAACACCTTTCATCACCGTACGAAACCTCAAAACCCCATAATACACCTAATGAATTCGTCCGAGTCCTTTGAACATCGTACGAAAAGTTAGGAAAACTTAAGACTCACATGAAAATCACGTTAGTATCATTTAGGACGCCTTACAACTCCTAAGAACACCTTACAAAACTATAAATCTCAATAATAAACCTAATGAATTCGTCCGAATCCTTCGAACGTCGTACGACAACTTAAGGCATCTTACGACTCTGTATGTCATATTAGCACCTTGAAAAGCATATTAGTATAATGTAGGACACCTTACAACACCGTACAAAACGTTAAAACTCCATAATAAACCTAATGAATTCGTACGAGTCTTTTGAACATCGTACGACAAATTAGGACATCTTACGACTCTTTATGCCACATTAGGAACTCGAAAAGAACGTTAGTATAATGTACGACGCCTTACAACTCCTAAGAACACCTTACATCACCGTACGAAACCTCAAAACCCCATAATACACCTAATGAATTCGTCCGTGTCCTTTGAACATTGTACGAAAAGTTAGGATAACTTAAGACTCACATGACAATCACGTTAGTATCATTTAGGACGCCTTACAACTCCTAAGAACACCTTACAAAACTATAAATCTCAATAAATAACCTAATGAATTCGTCCGAATCCTTCGAACGTCGTACGACAAGTTAAGGCATCTTACGACTCTGTATGTCATATTAGCACCTTGAAAAGCATATTAGTATAATGTAGGACACCTTACAACACCGTACAAAACGTTAAAACTCCATAATAAACCTAATGAATTCGTACGAGTCCTTTGAACATCGTACGACAAATTAGGACAACTTACGACTCTTTATGCCACATTAGGAACTCGAAAAGAACGTTAGTATAATGTACGACGCCTTACAACTCCTAAGAACACCTTACATCACCGTACGAAACCTCAAAACCCCATAATACACCTAATGAATTCGTCCGAGTCCTTTGAACATCGTACGAAAAGTTACGACAACTTAAGACTCACATGAAAATCACGTTAGTATCATTTAGGACGCCTTACAACTCCTAAGAACACATTACAAAACTATAAATCTCCATAATAAATCTAATGAATTCGTCCGAATCCTTCAAACGTCGTACGACAACTTAAGGCATCTTACGACTCTGTATGTCATATTAGCACCTTGAAAAGCATATTAGTATAATGTAGGACACCTTACAACACCGTACAAAACGTTAAAACTCCATAATAAACCTAATGAATTCATACGAGTCCTTTGAACATCGTACAACAAATTAGGACATCTTACGACTCTTTATGCCACATTAGGAACTCGAAAAGAACGTTAGTATAATGTACGACGCCTAACAACTCCTAAGAACACCTTTCATCACCGTACGAAACCTCAAAACCCCATAATACACCTAATGAATTCGTCCGAGTCCTTTGAACATCGTACGAAAAGTTAGGAAAACTTAAGACTCACATGAAAATCACGTTAGTATCATTTAGGACGCCTTACAACTCCTAAGAACACCTTACAAAACTATAAATCTCAATAATAAACCTAATGAATTCGTCCGAATCCTTCGAACGTCGTACGACAACTTAAGGCATCTTACGACTCTGTATGTCATATTAGCACCTTGAAAAGCATATTAGTATAATGTAGGACACCTTACAACACCGTACAAAACGTTAATACTCCATAATAAACCTAATGAATTCGTACGAGTCTTTTGAACATCGTACGACAAATTAGGACATCTTACGACTCTTTATGCCACATTAGGAACTCGAAAAGAACGTTAGTATAATGTACGACGCCTAACAACTCCTAAGAACACATTTCATCACCGTACGAAACCTCAAAACCCCATAATACACCTAATGAATTCGTCCGAGTCCTTTGAACATCGTACGAAAAGTTAGGACAACTTAAGACTCACATGAAAATCACGTTAGTATCATTTAGGACGCCTTACAACTCCTAAGAACACCTTACAAAACTATAAATCTCAATAATAAACCTAATGAATTCGTCCGAATCCTTCGAACGTCGTACGACAACTTAAGGCATCTTACGACTCTGTATGTCATATTAGCACCTTGAAAAGCATATTAGTATAATGTAGGACACCTTACAACACCGTACAAAACGTTAAAACTTCATAATAAACCTAATGAATTCGTACGAGTCCTTGGAACATCGTACGACAAATTAGGACATCTTACGACTCTTTATGCCACATTAGGAACTCGAAAAGAACGTTAGTATAATGTACGACGCCTAACAACTCCTAAGAACACCTTTCATCACCGTACGAAACCTCAAAACCCCATAATACACCTAATGAATTCGTCCGAGTCCTTTGAACATCGTACGAAAAGTTAGGAAAACTTAAGACTCACATGAAAATCACGTTAGTATCATTTAGGACGCCTTACAACTCCTAAGAACACCTTACAAAACTATAAATCTCAATAATAAACCTAATGAATTCGTCCGAATCCTTCGAACGTCGTACGACAACTTAAGGCATCTTACGACTCTGTATGTCATATTAGCACCTTGAAAAGCATATTAGTATAATGTAGGACACCTTACAACACCGTACAAAACGTTAAAACTCCATAATAAACCTAATGAATTCGTACGAGTCTTTTGAACATCGTACGACAAATTAGGACATCTTACGACTCTTTATGCCACATTAGGAACTCGAAAAGAACGTTAGTATAATGTACGACGCCTTACAACTCCTAAGAACACCTTACATCACCGTACGAAACCTCAAAACCCCATAATACACCTAATGAATTCGTCCGTGTCCTTTGAACATTGTACGAAAAGTTAGGATAACTTTAGACTCACATGACAATCACGTTAGTATCATTTAGGACGCCTTACAACTCCTAAGAACACCTTACAAAACTATAAATCTCAATAAATAACCTAATGAATTCGTCCGAATCCTTCGAACGTCGTACGACAAGTTAAGGCATCTTACGACTCTGTATGTCATATTAGCACCTTGAAAAGCATATTAGTATAATGTAGGACACCTTACAACACCGTACAAAACGTTAAAACTCCATAATAAACCTAATGAATTCGTACGAGTCCTTTGAACATCGTACGACAAATTAGGACAACTTACGACTCTTTATGCCACATTAGGAACTTGAAAAGAACGTTAGTATAATGTACGACGCCTTACAACTCCTAAGAACACCTTACATCACCGTACGAAACCTCAAAACCCCATAATACACCTAATGAATTCGTCCGAGTCCTTTGAACATCGTACGAAAAGTTACGACAACTTAAGACTCACATGAAAATCACGTTAGTATCATTTAGGACGCCTTACAACTCCTAAGAACACATTACAAAACTATAAATCTCCATAATAAACCTAATGAATTCGTCCGAATCCTTCAAACGTCGTACGACAACTTAAGGCATCTTACGACTCTGTATGTCATATTAGCACCTTGAAAAGCATATTAGTATAATGTAGGACACCTTACAACACCGTACAAAACGTTAAAACTCCATAATAAACCTAATGAATTCATACGAGTCCTTTGAACATCGTACAACAAATTAGGACATCTTACGACTCTTTATGCCACATTAGGAACTCGAAAAGAACGTTAGTATAATGTACGACGCCTAACAACTCCTAAGAACACCTTTCATCACCGTACGAAACCTCAAAACCCCATAATACACCTAATGAATTCGTCCGAGTCCTTTGAACATCGTACGAAAAGTTAGGAAAACTTAAGACTCACATGAAAATCACGTTAGTATCATTTAGGACGCCTTACAACTCCTAAGAACACCTTACAAAACTATAAATCTCAATAATAAACCTAATGAATTCGTCCGAATCCTTCGAACGTCGTACGACAACTTAAGGCATCTTACGACTCTGTATGTCATATTAGCACCTTGAAAAGCATATTAGTATAATGTAGGACACCTTACAACACCGTACAAAACGTTAATACTCCATAATAAACCTAATGAATTCGTACGAGTCTTTTGAACATCGTACGACAAATTAGGACATCTTACGACTCTTTATGCCACATTAGGAACTCGAAAAGAACGTTAGTATAATGTACGACGCCTAACAACTCCTAAGAACACCTTTCATCACCGTACGAAACCTCAAAACCCCATAATACACCTAATGAATTCGTCCGAGTCCTTTGAACATCGTACGAAAAGTTAGGACAACTTAAGACTCACATGAAAATCACGTTAGTATCATTTAGGACGCCTTACAACTCCTAAGAACACCTTACAAAACTATAAATCTCAATAATAAACCTAATGAATTCGTCCGAATCCTTCGAACGTCGTACGACAACTTAAGGCATCTTACGACTCTGTATGTCATATTAGCACCTTGAAAAGCATATTAGTATAATGTAGGACACCTTACAACACCGTACAAAACGTTAAAACTCCATAATAAACCTAATGAATTCGTACGAGTCCTTTGAACATCGTACGACAAATTAGGACATCTTACGACTCTTTATGCCACATTAGGAACTCGAAAAGAACGTTAGTATAATGTACGACGCCTTACAACTCCTAAGAACACCTTACATCACCGTACGAAACCTCAAAACCCCATAATACACCTAATGAATTCGTCCGAGTCCTTTGAACATCGTACGAAAAGTTAGGACAACTTAAGACTCACATGACAATCATGTTAGTATCATTTAGGACGCCTTACAACTCCTAAGAACACCTTACAAAACTATAAATCTCAATAATAAACCTAATGAATTCGTCCGAATCCTTCGAACGTCGTACGACAACTGAAGGCATCTTACGACTCTGTATGTCATATTAGCACCTTGAAAAGCATATTAGTATAATGTAGGACACCTTACAACACCGTACAAAACGTTAAAACTCCATAATAAACCTAATGAATTCGTACGAGTCCTTTGAACATCGTACGACAAATTAGGACATCTTACGACTCTTTATGCCACATTAGGAACTCGAAAAGAACGTTAGTATAATGTACGACGCCTTACAACTCCTAAGAACACCTTACAAAACCGTACGAAACGTCAAAAGCCCATAATACACCTAATGAATTCGTCCGAGTCCTTTGAACATCGTACGAAAAGTTAGGACAACTTAAGACTCACATGACAATCACGTTAGTATCATTTAGGACGCCTTACAACTCCTAAGAAAACCTTACAAAACTATAAATCTCAATAATAAACCTAATGAATTCGTCCGAATCCTTCGAACGTCGTACGACAAGTTAAGGCATCTTACGACTCTGTATGTCATATTAGCACCTTGAAAAGCATATTAGTGTAATGTAGGACACCTTACAACACCGTACAAAACGTTAAAACTTTTCGTACGATGAATTCGTCCGAATCCTTCGAACGTCGTACGACAACTTATAAAACTTTTGTAGAAAACCTTACAAAACTATAAATCTCAATAATAAACCTAATGAATTCGTCCGAATCCTTCGAACGTCGTACGACAACTTAAGGCATCTTACGACTCTGTATGTCATATTAGCACCTTGAAAAGCATATTAGTATAATGTAGGACACCTTACAACACCGTACAAAACGTTAAAACTTCATAATAAACCTAATGAATTCGTACGAGTCCTTTGAACATCGTACGACAAATTAGGACATCTTACGACTCTTTATGCCACATTAGGAACTCGAAAAGAACGTTAGTATAATGTACGACGCCTTACAACTCCTAAGAACACCTTACATCACCGTACGAAACCTCAAAACCCCATAATACACCTAATGAATTCGTCCGAGTCCTTTGAACATCGTACGAAAAGTTAGGACAACTTAAGACTCACATGACAATCACGTTAGTATCATTTAGGACGCCTTACAACTCCTAAGAACACCTTACAAAACTATAAATCTCAATAATAAACCTAATGAATTCGTCCGAGTCCTTCGAACGTCGTACGACAAGTTAAGGCATCTTACGACTCTGTATGTCATATTAGCACCTTGAAAAGAATATTAGTATAATGTAGGACACCTTACAACACCGTACAAAACGAAAAACTCCATAATAAACCTAATGAATTCGTACGAGTCCTTTGAACATCGTACGACAAATTAGGACATCTTACGACTCTTTATGCCACATTAGGAACTCGAAAAGAACGTTAGTATAATGTACGACGCCTTACAACTCCTAAGAACACCTTACATCACCGTACGAAACTTCAAAACCCCATAATACACCTAATGAATTCGTCCGAGTGCTTTGAACATCGTACGAAAAGTTAGGACAACTTAAGACTCACATGACAATCACGTTAGTATCATTTAGGACGCCTTACAACTCCTAAGAACACCTTACAAAACTATAAATCTCAATAATAAACCTAATGAATTCGTCCGAATCCTTCGAACGTCGTACGACAAGTTAAGGCATCTTACGACTCTGTATGTCATATTAGCACCTTGAAAAGCATATTAGTATAATGTAGGACACCTTACAACACCGTACAAAACGTTAAAACTCCATAATAAACCTAATGAATTCGTACGAGTCCTTTGAACATCGTACGACAAATTAGGACATCTTACGACTCTTTATGCCACATTAGGAACTCGAAAAGAACGTTAGTATAATGTACGACGCCTTACAACTCCTAAGAACACCTTACATCACCGTACGAAACCTCAAAACCCCATAATACACCTAATTAGTTCGTCCGAGTCCTTTGAACATCGTACGAAAAGTTAGGACAACTTAAGACTCACATGACAATCACGTTAGTATCATTTAGGACGCCTTACAACTCCTAAGAACACCTTACAAAACTATAAATCTCAATAATAAACCTAATGAATTCGTCCGAATCCTTCGAACGTCGTACGACAAGTTAAGGCATCTTACGACTCTGTATGTCATATTAGCACCTTGAAAAGCATATTAGTATAATGTAGGACACCTTACAACACCGTACAAAACGTTAAAACTCCATAATAAACCTAATGAATTCGTACGAGTCTTTTGAACATCGTACGACAAATTAGGACATCTTACGACTCTTTATGCCACATTAGGAACTCGAAAAGAACGTTAGTATAATGTACGACGCCTTACAACTCCTAAGAACACCTTACATCACCGTACGAAACCTCAAAACCCCATAATACACCTAATGAATTCGTCCGAGTCCTTTGAACATCGTACGTAAAGTTAGGACAACTTAAAACTCACATGACAATCACGTTAGTATCATTTAGGACGCCTTACAACTCCTAAGAACACCTTACAAAACTATAAATCTCAATAATAAACCTAATGAATTCGTCCGAATCCTTCGAACGTCGTACGACATGTTAAGGCATCTTACGACTCTGTATGTCATATTAGCACCTTGAAAAGCATATTAGTGTAATGTAGGACACCTTACAACACTGAACAAAACATTAAAACTCCATAATAAACCTAATGAATTCGTACGAGTCCTTTGAACATCGTACGACAAATTAGGACATCTTACGACTCTTTATGCCTCATTAGAAACTCGAAAAGAACGTTAGTATAATGTACGACGCCTAACAACTCCTAAGAACACCTTACATCACCGTACGAAACCTCAAAACCCCATAATACACCTAATGAATTCGTCCGAGTCCTTTGAACATCGTACGTAAAGTTAGGACAACTTAAAACTCACATGACAATCACGTTAGTATCATTTAGGACGCCTTACAACTCCTAAGAACACCTTACAAAACTATAAATCTCAATAATAAACCTAATGAATTCGTCCGAATCCTTCGAACGTCGTACGACATGTTAAGGCATCTTACGACTCTGTATGTCATATTAGCACCTTGAAAAGCATATTAGTGTAATGTAGGACACCTTACAACACTGAACAAAACATTAAAACTCCATAATAAACCTAATGAATTCGTACGAGTCCTTTGAACATCGTACGACAAATTAGGACATCTTACGACTCTTTATGCCTCATTAGAAACTCGAAAAGAACGTTAGTATAATGTACGACGCCTAACAACTCCTAAGAACACCGTACATCACCGTACGAAACCTCAAAACCCCATAATACACCTAATGAATTCGTCCGAGTCCTTCGAACATCGTACGAAAAGTTAGGACAACTTAAGACTCACATGAAAATCACGTTAGTATCATTTAGGACGCCTTACAACTCCTAAGGACACATTACAAAACTATAAATCTCCATAATAAACCTAATGAATTCGTCCGAATCCTTCAAACGTCGTACGACAACTTAAGGCATCTTACGACTCTGTATGTCATATTAGCACCTTGAAAAGCATATTAGTATAATGTAGGACACCTTACAACACCGTACAAAACGTTAAAACTCCATAATAAACCTAATGAATTCGTACGAGTCCTTTGAACATTGTACGACAAATTAGGACATCTTACGACTCTTTATGCCACATTAGGAACTCGAAAAGAACGTTAGTATAAAGTACGACGCCTTACAACTCCTAAGAACACCTTACATCACCGTACGAAACCTCAAAACCCCATAATACACCTAATGAATTCGTCCGAGTCCTTTGAACATCGTACGTAAAGTTAGGACAACTTAAGACTCACATGACAATCACGTTAGTATCATTTAGGACGCCTTACAACTCCTAAGAACACCTTACAAAACTATAAATCTCAATAATAAACCTAATGAATTCGTCCGAATCCTTCGAACGTCGTACGACATGTTAAGGCATCTTACGATTCTGTATGTCATATTAGCACCTTGAAAAGCATATTAGTGTAATGTAGGACACCTTACAACACTGAACAAAACATTAAAACTCCATAATAAACCTAATGAATTCGTACGAGTCCTTTGAACATCGTACGACAAATTAGGACATCTTACGACTCTTTATGCCTAATTAGAAACTCGAAAAGAACGTTAGTATAATGTACGACGCCTAACAACTCCTAAGAACACCTTACATCACCGTACGAAACCTCAAAACCCCATAATACACCTAATGAATTCGTCCGAGTCCTTTGAACATCGTACGAAAAGTTAGGACAACTTAAGACTCACATGAAAATCACGTTAGTATCATTTAGGACGCCTTACAACTCCTAAGGACACATTACAAAACTATAAATCTCCATAATAAACCTAATGAATTCGTCCGAATCCTTCAAACGTCGTACGACAACTTAAGGCATCTTACGACTCTGTATGTCATATTAGCACCTTGAAAAGCATATTAGTATAATGTAGGACACCTTACAACACCGTACAAAACGTTAAAACTCCATAATAAACCTAATGAATTCGTACGAGTCCTTTGAACATTGTACGACAAATTAGGACATCTTACGACTCTTTATGCCACATTAGGAACTCGAAAAGAACGTTAGTATAATGTACGACGCCTTACAACTCCTAAGAACACCTTACATCACCGTACGAAACCTCAAAACCCCATATTACACCTAATGAATTCGTCCGAGTCCTTTGAACATCGTACGAAAAGTTAGGACAACTTAAGACTCACATGACAATCACGTTAGTATCATTTAGGACGCCTTACAACTCCTAAGAACACCTTACAAAACTATAAATCTCAATAATAAACCTAATGAATTCGTCCGAATCCTTCGAACGTCGTACGACAAGTTAAGGCATCTTACGACTCTGTATGTCATATTAGCACCTTGAAAAGCATATTAGTGTAATGTAGGACACCTTACAACACTGAACAAAACATTAAAACTCCATAATAAACCTAATGAATTCGTACGAGTCCTTTGAACATCGTACGACAAATTAGGACATCTTACGACTCTTTATGCCTCATTAGAAACTCTAAAAGAACGTTAGTATAATGTACGACGCCTAACAACTCCTAAGAACACCTTACATCACCGTACGAAACCTCAAAACCCCATAATACACCTAATGAATTCGTCCGAGTCCTTTGAACATCGTACGAAAAGTTAGGACAACTTAAGACTCACATGAAAATCACGTTAGTATCATTTAGGACGCCTTACAACTCCTAAGGACACATTACAAAACTATAAATCTCCATAATAAACCTAATGAATTCGTCCGAATCCTTCAAACGTCGTACGACAACTTAAGGCATCTTACGACTCTGTATGTCATATTAGCACCTTGAAAAGCATATTAGTATAATGTAGGACACCTTACAACACCGTACAAAACGTTAAAACTTCATAATAAACCTAATGAATTCGTACGAGTCCTTTGAACATCGTACGACAAATTAGGACATCTTACGACTCTTTATGCCACATTAGGAACTCGAAAAGAACGTTAGTATAATGTACGACACCTTACAACTCCTAAGAACTCCTTACATCACCGTAAGAAACCTCAAAACCCCATAATACACCTAATGAATTCGTCCGAGTCCTTTGAACATCGTACGAAAAGTTAGGACAACTTAAGACTCACATGACAATCACGTTAGTATCATTTAGGACGCCTTACAACTCCTAAGAACACCTTACAAAACTATAAATCTCAATAATAAACCTAATGAATTCGTCCGAGTCCTTCGAACGTCGTACGACAAGTTAAGGCATCTTACGACTCTGTATGTCATATTAGCACCTTGAAAAGCATATTAGTATAATGTAGGACACCTTACAACACCGTACAAAACGAAAAACTCCATAATAAACCTAATGAATTCGTACGAGTCCTTTGAACATCGTACGACAAATTAGGACATCTTACGACTCTTTATGCCACATTAGGAACTCGAAAAGAACGTTAGTATAATGTACGACGCCTTACAACTCCTAAGAACACCTTACATCACCGTACGAAACCTCAAAACCCCATAATACACCTAATGAATTCGTCCGAGTCCTTTGAACATCGTACGAAAAGTTAGGACAACTTAAGACTCACATGACAATCACGTTAGTATCATTTAGGACGCCTTACAACTCCTAAGAACACCTTACAAAACTATAAATCTCAATAATAAACCTAATGAATTCGTCCGAATCCTTCGAACGTCGTACGACATGTTAAGGCATCTTACGACTCTGTATGTCATATTAGCACCTTGAAAAGCATATTAGTGTAATGCAGGACACCTTAGAACACTGAACAAAACATTAAAACTCCATAATAAACCTAATGAATTCGTACGAGTCCTTTGAACATCGTACGACAAATTAGGACATCTTACGACTCTTTATGCCTCATTAGAAACTCGAAAAGAACGTTAGTATAATGTACGACGCCTAACAACTCCTAAGAACACCTTACATCACCGTACGAAACCTCAAAACCCCATAATACACCTAATGAATTCGTCCGAGTCCTTTGAACATCGTACGAAAAGTTAGGACAACTTAAGACTCACATGAAAATCACGTTAGTATCATTTAGGACGCCTTACAACTCCTAAGGACACATTACAAAACTATAAATCTCCATAATAAACCTAATGAATTCATCCGAATCCTTCAAACGTCGTACGACAACTTAAGGCATCTTACGACTCTGTATGTCATATTAGCACCTTGAAAAGCATATTAGTATAATGTAGGACACCTTACAACACCGTACAAAACGTTAAAACTTCATAATAAACCTAATGAATTCGTACGAGTCCTTTGAACATCGTACGACAAATTAGGACATCTTACGACTCTTTATGCCACATTAGGAACTCGAAAAGAACGTTAGTATAATGTACGACGCCTTACAACTCCTAAGAACACCTTACATCCCCGTACGAAACCTCAAAACCCCATAATACACCTAATGAATTCGTCCGAGTCCTTTGAACATCGTACGAAAAGTTAGGACAACTTAAGACTCACATGACAATCACGTTAGTATCATTTAGGACGCCTTACAACTCCTAAGAACACCTTACAAAACTATAAATCTCAATAATAAACCTAATGAATTCGTCCGAGTCCTTCGAACGTCGTACGACAAGTTAAGGCATCTTACGACTCTGTATGTCATATTAGCACCTTGAAAAGCATATTAGTATAATGTAGGACACCTTACAACACCGTACAAAACGAAAAACTCCATAATAAACCTAATGAATTCGTACGAGTCCTTTGAACATCGTACGACAAATTAGGACATCTTACGACTCTTTATGCCACATTAGGAACTCGAAAAGAACGTTAGTATAATGTACGACGCCTTACAACTCCTAAGAACACCTTACATCCCCGTACGAAACCTCAAAACCCCATAATACACCTAATGAATTCGTCCGAGTCCTTTGAACATCGTACGAAAAGTTAGGACAACTTAAGACTCACATGACAATCACGTTAGTATCATTTAGGACGCCTTACAACTCCTAAGAACACCTTACAAAACTATAAATCTCAATAATAAACCTAATGAATTCGTCCGAGTCCTTCGAACGTCGTACGACAAGTTAAGGCATCTTACGACTCTGTATGTCATATTAGCACCTTGAAAAGCATATTAGTATAATGTAGGACACCTTACAACACCGTACAAAACGAAAAACTCCATAATAAACCTAATGAATTCGTACGAGTCCTTTGAACATCGTACGACAAATTAGGACATCTTACGACTCTTTATGCCACATTAGGAACTCGAAAAGAACGTTAGTATAATGTACGACGCCTTACAACTCCTAAGAACACCTTACATCACCGTACGAAACCTCAAAACCCCATAATACACCTAATGAATTCGTCCGAGTCCTTTGAACATCGTACGAAAAGTTAGGACAACTTAAGACTCACATGACAATCACGTTAGTATCATTTAGGACGCCTTACAACTCCTAAGCACACCTTACAAAACTATAAATCTCAATAATAAACCTAATGAATTCGTCCGAATCCTTCGAACGTCGTACGACAAGTTAAGGCATCTTACGACTCTGTATGTCATATTAGCACCTTGAAAAGCATATTAGTATAATGTAGGACACCTTACAACACCGTACAAAACGAAAAACTCCATAATAAACCTAATGAATTCGTACGAGTCCTTTGAACATCGTACGACAAATTAGGACATCTTACGACTCTTTATGCCACATTAGGAACTCGAAAAGAACGTTAGTATAATGTACGACGCCTTACAACTCCTAAGAACACCTTACATCACCGTACGAAACCTCAAAACCCCATAATACACCTAATGAATTCGTCCGAGTCCTTTGAACATCGTACGAAAAGTTAGGACAACTTAAGACTCACATGACAATCACGTTAGTATCATTTAGGACGCCTTACAACTCCTAAGAACACCTTACAAAACTATAAATCTCAATAATAAACCTAATGAATTCGTCCGAATCCTTCGAACGTCGTACGACAAGTTAAGGCATCTTACGACTCTGTATGTCATATTAGCACCTTGAAAAGCATATTAGTATAATGTAGGACACCTTACAACACCGTACAAAACGTTAAAACTCCATAATAAACCTAATGAATTCGTACGAGTCCTTTGAACATCGTACGACAAATTAGGACATCTTACGACTCTTTATGCCTCATTAGAAACTCTAAAAGAACGTTAGTATAATGTACGACGCCTAACAACTCCTAAGAACACCTTACATCACCGTACGAAACCTCAAAACCCCATAATACACCTAATGAATTCGTCCGAGTCCTTTGAACATCGTACGAAAAGTTAGGACAACTTAAGACTCACATGAAAATCACGTTAGTATCATTTAGGACGCCTTACAACTCCTAAGGACACATTACAAAACTATAAATCTCCATAATAAACCTAATGAATTCGTCCGAATCCTTCAAACGTCGTACGACAACTTAAGGCATCTTACGACTCTGTATGTCATATTAGCACCTTGAAAAGCATATTAGTATAATGTAGGACACCTTACAACACCGTACAAAACGTTAAAACTTCATAATAAACCTAATGAATTCGTACGAGTCCTTTGAACATCGTACGACAAATTAGGACATCTTACGACTCTTTATGCCACATTAGGAACTCGAAAAGAACGTTAGTATAATGTACGACGCCTTACAACTCCTAAGAACACCTTACATCACCGTAAGAAACCTCAAAACCCCATAATACACCTAATGAATTCGTCCGAGTCCTTTGAACATCGTACGAAAAGTTAGGACAACTTAAGACTCACATGACAATCACGTTAGTATCATTTAGGACGCCTTACAACTCCTAAGAACACCTTACAAAACTATAAATCTCAATAATAAACCTAATGAATTCGTCCGAGTCCTTCGAACGTCGTACGACAAGTTAAGGCATCTTACGACTCTGTATGTCATATTAGCACCTTGAAAAGCATATTAGTATAATGTAGGACACCTTACAACACCGTACAAAACGAAAAACTCCATAATAAACCTAATGAATTCGTACGAGTCCTTTGAACATCGTACGACAAATTAGGACATCTTACGACTCTTTATGCCACATTAGGAACTCGAAAAGAACGTTAGTATAATGTACGACGCCTTACAACTCCTAAGAACACCTTACATCACCGTACGAAACCTCAAAACCCCATAATACACCTAATGAATTCGTCCGAGTCCTTTGAACATCGTACGAAAAGTTAGGACAACTTAAGACTCACATGACAATCACGTTAGTATCATTTAGGACGCCTTACAACTCCTAAGAACACCTTACAAAACTATAAATCTCAATAATAAACCTAATGAATTCGTCCGAATCCTTCGAACGTCGTACGACATGTTAAGGCATCTTACGACTCTGTATGTCATATTAGCACCTTGAAAAGCATATTAGTGTAATGTAGGACACCTTACAACACTGAACAAAACATTAAAACTCCATAATAAACCTAATGAATTCGTACGAGTCCTTTGAACATCGTACGACAAATTAGGACATCTTACGACTCTTTATGCCTCATTAGAAACTCTAAAAGAACGTTAGTATAATGTACGACGCCTAACAACTCCTAAGAACACCTTACATCACCGTACGAAACCTCAAAACCCCATAATACACCTAATGAATTCGTCCGAGTCCTTTGAACATCGTACGAAAAGTTAGGACAACTTAAGACTCACATGAAAATCACGTTAGTATCATTTAGGACGCCTTACAACTCCTAAGGACACATTACAAAACTATAAATCTCCATAATAAACCTAATGAATTCGTCCGAATCCTTCAAACGTCGTACGACAACTTAAGGCATCTTACGACTCTGTATGTCATATTAGCACCTTGAAAAGCATATTAGTATAATGTAGGACACCTTACAACACCGTACAAAACGTTAAAACTTCATAATAAACCTAATGAATTCGTACGAGTCCTTTGAACATCGTACGACAAATTAGGACATCTTACGACTCTTTATGCCACATTAGGAACTCGAAAAGAACGTTAGTATAATGTACGACGCCTTACAACTCCTAAGAACACCTTACATCACCGTAAGAAACCTCAAAACCCCATAATACACCTAATGAATTCGTCCGAGTCCTTTGAACATCGTACGAAAAGTTAGGACAACTTAAGACTCACATGACAATCACGTTAGTATCATTTAGGACGCCTTACAACTCCTAAGAACACCTTACAAAACTATAAATCTCAATAATAAACCTAATGAATTCGTCCGAGTCCTTCGAACGTCGTACGACAAGTTAAGGCATCTTACGACTCTGTATGTCATATTAGCACCTTGAAAAGCATATTAGTATAATGTAGGACACCTTACAACACCGTACAAAACGAAAAACTCCATAATAAACCTAATGAATTCGTACGAGTCCTTTGAACATCGTACGACAAATTAGGACATCTTACGACTCTTTATGCCACATTAGGAACTCGAAAAGAACGTTAGTATAATGTACGACGCCTTACAACTCCTAAGAACACCTTACATCACCGTACGAAACCTCAAAACCCCATAATACACCTAATGAATTCGTCCGAGTCCTTTGAACATCGTACGAAAAGTTAGGACAACTTAAGACTCACA